>HG995169.1:13105000-18105000 GCA_905333005.2 Lycaena phlaeas | reverse complement strand
CACGCCTGACGCGTTCACCAACTCCAAGGTCAGGCAGGTGAACTCCACGTTGTCCCTTATAGTCATCTGAAAGGGAGTAGCCGCCGATAAATGGCTAACGTCGGCCTGTATGCTATGCCGTCTCCGATGACAATTCGTATGTTCATTTGCCTGAATGTTAGCACACTAGCAGACAAGTCATCTAATGAGACGTTAACGCCTTCGACATAAACAAGGGTATAAACCCTAGAGTACCCATGGCAGTTCATGTGCTGCTCATTCTAGGATCCAAATGAAAGTCTTGCTTGCCACCTGTTTGGCCCACTCTAATTTCTAAAACATCAAATTAGTGGGATTTATATATTATGTTCTTTGCAGTCTGTAATGTCGTAAGAATACTTCAGCACCCAGTCCCTGACACCGGTGTCACCAGCCCTCACCAATTTGCAGTGGCGTAACTATACCGTTCGGGGCTCGTTGCAAATTCATCGGATGCTAGGAAAGATATGTTTTATTTTTTAATAATTGTTTTATAATAAATGTTGGGAGTTGGAATTCTCCTGCGGCCGGGGGCCCCTTTAAGCTGGGGGCCCGTGGCATTTTGCCGACTTGCCACCCAGTAGTTACGCCACTGCCAATTTATCTACTAATTTCATGACGCTCTTTGACTATGTCCGGGCGTCGTAAAAAGTTTACTCTCATAATATTTTCCAAACACAACCAAAAGAAGTATAAGTTTAAGGTACATACATTATATGTCATGAATTGGTACAGATTGTTGCTGGTCTTCAAGTTGATCAGTTCCCGGTACACCAAGTTCTGTTTCTCCTCCTCATCGCAGTTCCCGAAACGCTGGTACGCGCGGCTTGCTGGAATACATTTACATTTTTTTTTCGAAAGGTACTTTAAACTTTTAGGCCTGATGGCCTTTAAGCTCAATCGGTAGGTAGGTGAACAGATGGCTCACCTAGTAAAATTCGAAAGGGGGCGGGCCCACTCCGTGCCCCGCAGAGGGCGCGGTATATCGTGCGCGCTACTCTAAAGAGTAGGTGTTTGGCTAGTCAAATCAAATACGGTCGATGAGTCATTAGCGGATGAAGTTAAACTATTGGTCGGAGGGCCGGTCCTCCCCTCCCCTTCTGACGGGGAAGGTGGGTCGTGCGCGGAACTCGAGCAATCGACCGATAATACATATGGGCGCTGTATTGATTTTAATGATAAAATGTTAAAATGACGTCACATCCGAGCTAATATTAAAAATGTTATAAAAACTGTAATGTATGTAAAACTAGTTATAAGATTAATTTCAATTTATTTTATATAAATATGTTTATTTTATACACTCGAATCAGAATTTAAAAAGATTATTTAGTAAAATCAAACTTAAATATGATTGTCATTTGTTAAGGTATCGTTCCTGTTTAATATGAAATAAATTATCCTACGGGAATTAAATTGTAATACAATATTTAAAAATCATGTCTGATTTAATAACATGTAATTATGTTTATTTTATATCGAAATATGTTTGTTTGTAAAAGTGCTTTGTTTGTAATTTTGTATAAAAAGGCGAGTACTGTCCACAGCAGGTAAAGTCGTTTAAAAATTGTTGAAGTGTAAACATCTTTTATTTTGTGCATACGTTATATTTAAATATAATAAGTATTGTAAAACATCTGTGTTTTATATCTCCGCAAATATGGACCCTGAAGACTCGTACCGTGACGGCACGCCGACAGCAGCGGTGGGATCCCAATCTCCCATTTTGGGCACCTCACGCACCGAGAAGAAGACAGAATCGACCTTTACGCTACAAGACGTAATGAGCTTGATTTCTTCTATAACCAGTAAGGCCGCATCAAGCGCGGTCACTGCTGCATTGACTGCTAACTCTGCAGGAAATACAATACGCGGTAACTTCTACCTACCGCCGTTTGATCCCGACACGCGCTCTCACGACATCCGTGACTGGTGTGCAAATGTCGACGAGACAATTGTGGCCTTCAATATATCACCGCAAGAAGCAAGAATGAAGGCTATCCTTCAACTGAAGGGGAGAGCGAAAATTTGGGCAGACACGTGGTCGCTCCAATCAACCACGTGGGAGCAGATAAAGGACGACCTCATACGAACCTTCGGCAAGGAGTTTCGATATGCTGATGATGTGCATAAATGGCGCAGCTACACTTCTGAGCAAGCTGACAACTACGCAGAGTATGCAACAACGGGCTGGACGCTGTTCAAACGTGTGAGACCAGAAGCTTCAGACCCTGAAGTCATCGACGCCTTGATAACAGGTATTTATCCCGAATTTATTAGGTCAGAATTATTAAGGAATACGCCAGATTCCCTGCCTAAATTAATAGCCATTTTAAAAACATATCGTAAGAGAAAATCGGAGCGTTCCGAAGGCAATAGTAAGCTAAGTAAACAGCCGCGAGTAACTGAATCATTTGCAAAGCCATCTATTACTTGTTTTAAATGTAATAAGCCAGGCCATTATTCCCGAGAGTGTAAGGAAAAGCGTCCACCTGTTCCATCTGCCAAGCCTTTTTCTTCCAACACTCATTATCCTTCTAATACAGTTAAATCAATAGAATGTAATTATTGTCATAAGTCAGGCCATTCTGAAAAGAATTGCTACCGTAAACTAAATAATGAACGTACGGGATTAACAAACAATCAAACTATTAATTTCTGTACTCCAAGAGATCGTAGTATAACCGATATTACTATAGATAATAAAATTTACCAATGCTTATTTGACACTGGCGCAGATTGTTCTTTGATTAGAAATAAGATTGCAGGTTCGATTCCTGGAAAGCGAAAGGTTGTCAATGTTGCTTTTATGGGCATAGGCGGTTCCCCGGTAGTTTCCACACAAAGTATCGTGACCAAGGTTGTGTTTGGTGGCGTGTGTATAGAAGTAGAATTTTATGTGGTTGGGGATACTCAAACCCAGTTCGACATCCTGGTAGGTTATGATATTGTAAGTACGCCGGGGCTCAGCGTAACTGTTAGTAAAGAGGGGATATATGTTAGGCGCGAACTACTTATCAATGAGTCAACTAAATTAACCCGCTATAGCTTCAATATTAATAGTGAGATTAAGGACCCCGCGATATTAAAAGAATTGCATAATGTTCTCGAGAATTTTAAATCTAGCTTTACACTTGGTAATTGTGTTTCGCAAATCAAGACTGGTGAATTAACTATAAAACTTAAAAACCCAGATAAAATTGTTCAACGCAGGCCCTATCGCTTATCACCGTTAGAACGTGAAAAGGTCAAATGTATTATTAATGACTTAAAAGAAAACAATATTATCCGAGACAGTTGTTCACCTTTTAGTAGCCCCATTCTTTTAGTAAAGAAGAAAGACGGTTCGGATCGGCTTTGTGTTGATTATAGGGAGTTAAATGCAAACACCGTCAGGGATAACTACCCTCTTCCACTAATTGCTGACCAAATTGACAAACTAGGTAAAGCTCGTTACTTTAGCTGCCTCGATATGGCTGCTGGGTTCCATGGACTTCCAATTGCAAAAGATTCCATAGAAAAGACCGCCTTCGTAACGCCAGATGGCCAGTTCGAATATCTTCGCATGCCCTTTGGGCTTTGTAACGCGCCTTCCGTTTATCAACGAGCAATAAATAAGGCTTTGGGTGATTATAAAGATAGTATAGCCCTAATTTATGTCGATGACGTCATGGTCATGTCAAGGTCAATCGAAGAAGGTATTAATAATTTAAATCTTGTATTAAAACGACTAACCGATGCTGGGTTCTCTTTAAATATATCAAAATGTTCGTTTCTACAAACTAGTGTAGAATATCTCGGTAATATAATTCAAAACGGCACAGTAAGACCTAGTCCTAGAAAAATAGCAGCTTTGGTTAATTCTGAAATACCCAAGAACGTGAGAGAACTTAGGCAATTCAATGGTCTTGCAGGTTACTTTAGAAAATTTGTCCCAAACTTTTCAAAAATTATGGCACCTTTATATGAGCTCACTAGATCAATCGTTCCCTGGAAGTGGTCTGAAAGTCAAGATAAAGCTAGAAAAGAAATAATTAACCGTTTAACTTCTTCACCTTTGTTAACGATATTTGATCCTGATTTGCCATGTGAACTACATACCGACGCTAGTTCTCTTGGTTACGGCGCTGTCTTGATACAAAGGCGAGACAAAAGTCCTCACGTAGTCGGTTACTTTAGCATGCGAACGACTAGCGTAGAAAGTAAATACCATTCGTATGAGCTGGAAACATTAGCAGTCGTAAAAGCTATTAAGCATTTCCGTCATTTTCTGCATGGTCGACCTTTTAAAGTTGTAACAGATTGTAATTCACTTAAGGCATCAAAGCATAAAAAGGAGCTAAGTCCCAGGGTACATCGTTGGTGGGCATTTCTCCAAAACTTTCAATTTGACATAGAATACCGTAAGGGGGACCGGTTGGCACATGCTGATTATTTTAGCCGAAACCCTTTGGATCAAATAAGCAGTTCAAAAACTAGCAATAGGGCATCGGTAAAAACTTTACATTTATTGATAAATTCTTCAAACCTTGACCACAATTGGCTTCTCATAGAGCAAAAGCGTGACCCAGTACTAAAAAATATTGTTGACCAATTAAGATCCGATTCTATTCCGCAAACAATAGCAGATACCTATGTAATTTTACAAGATAAGTTATTGAGACGTAAGGTTCAAATAGATAATAAAACTCGCAAACTCATTATTGTCCCACAAAATTATCGGTGGAACCTCATATGTCACTATCATGACTCTTTGCAACATTTTAGTTGGGAAAAAGTACTAGCTAAAATACGCGAACAATACTGGTTCCCTAATATGTCAAAATTAGTTCGTAAATTTGTAGAAAATTGTGTAAGTTGCAGAATTCGTAAGGGATTTTCAGGGGCAAAACAGGTATTACTACACCCGATAGACAAGGTCGCAATACCGTTTCATACTGTGCACGCCGATATTACCGGGTGTATGAACGGCAAACGCAGTCTGGCTGAGTACGCATTTGTTTTTGTAGATGGTTTTACCAAATATGTTCATTTAGTTTATACTAACGACCGCACATCCTTGTCAGCCATTAGGTGTCTCCGTGAACTCATAACTATATTTGGTACCCCGACGCGTCTTATAACGGACCAAGACAAAAGTATGACATCAGCCGAATTTAAAAATTGTTGTCATGAGTATGGTATCGAACATCACGTGGTAGCTAAGGGAGCTAGCAGGGCAAACGGTCAGGTGGAACGCATTATGAAAATAATTAAAGATAATATGTCTATAACTGAGCTGACTAAACCGTGGCACAATGCTATTCAGGACTTGCAGTTGGCGATTAATAGCACTGTCTGCAAAAGTACTGGTAAAAGTCCAATGGAATTGTTGTTTGGTAAAAAGTGTTCACCACCAACCATTAAACTTTTACAAATTGATGATGATGAAATGACGGAGGATTTGACATCCGTGAGATCTTTGTGTAAAAAGAGGATGGACGAGCGATCTTTTCAGGATAAACTCAGGTTTGACAAAGGCAAAGCCACCATAAAAGCATTTAAAGTTGGGGACTTCGTCCTCATGCGCCGTCATGAACGACATACTACGAAACTTGGTTCAAAATTCGAAGGACCCATGGAGGTCTTAGAGGTATTGCCTAACGATCGTTATAAATTAAAACACGTTAACCTTCGTGGGTGTAGTGAAAAGATCGCTAGTCATGACTCTTTACGACCAGCACCAGTAGCTCAGGCGGACCCTTTCTTTGATGAAGAGGGTGCCGTATGGGCGGATGAGCAATAATTATCAGACTTTTTCAGCTACCCATCCTAATTTCCTTCCTCAAACGCTGGCTGGCCACCACGCGTATCCTTGTTACCTGGTCTTGTGTAAGCTAGATCCCGTAATGGGTGATGCTTGTGTGTAAGCTAGATCCCGTAATGGGTGATGCTTGTGTGTGAGCTAGATCCCGTAATGGGTGATGCTTGTGTGTGGGCTAGATCCCGTGATGGGTGATGCCTGTGTGTGGGCTAGATCCCGTGATGGGTGATGCCTGAGTTTGCTAAGATCCCGTCATGGGTGAAGCATTGTTTGTTAGATCCCGTGATGGGTGATGATGTAAGAAATCTGTTTGTATTTAGTTTAATATAGATTAATTGCTTATTTTGTAACTGATTACTGATCAGCGCGAGGAGCGCGCTGGATCAGAATGGCCGTATGGGCGCTGTATTGATTTTAATGATAAAATGTTAAAATGACGTCACATCCGAGCTAATATTAAAAATGTTATAAAAACTGTAATGTATGTAAAACTAGTTATAAGATTAATTTCAATTTATTTTATATAAATATGTTTATTTTATACACTCGAATCAGAATTTAAAAAGATTATTTAGTAAAATCAAACTTAAATATGATTGTCATTTGTTAAGGTATCGTTCCTGTTTAATATGAAATAAATTATCCTACGGGAATTAAATTGTAATACAATATTTAAAAATCATGTCTGATTTAATAACATGTAATTATGTTTATTTTATATCGAAATATGTTTGTTTGTAAAAGTGCTTTGTTTGTAATTTTGTATAAAAAGGCGAGTACTGTCCACAGCAGGTGAAGTCGTTTAAAAATTGTTGAAGTGTAAACATCTTTTATTTTGTGCATACGTTATATTTAAATATAATAAGTATTGTAAAACATCTGTGTTTTATATCTCCGCAAATATGGACCCTGAAGACTCGTACCGTGACGGCACGCCGACATACATTTAGAACATTAAAGACAATGAGTGGACTTCCAGACTTTGATAGGACTAAAGAAGCTTTGGAGCGACGAAGAGCAGAGCCTTGTCATAATTTAAATATTTTTTTACATCTACATTTTCGGGGCTAAAGAAATTTATAATTTGTGGGATAAAGATAGAGTAAAAAACACGTTGTTTAATGGCACTCGAGAGCAGATCAGAGGAATTGGGGACGAGTAGAGATTAGGTCAGCCTAAATCTTTTTCTGGATTTAAGTTCCCGCCCTCCTTAGAAAATATATCAAGCGTCAATTCCGATACATTATTGCCATAGACTATTCAATTTTATTTAATGAAGTAAAGGAATTTTTTTCGAAAGGTCTAGACTTCTAGTCCTGATGGCCATAAAGCTCAATCGGTAGGAAGGTGAGCAGATGGCTCACCTAGGAATTAGTAGTAAAGAAAGTTTGAATACTTACACCTTAAAACATACTTCTGTTTGGATATCTTTGAAATACTGATTCTCCTAAACTTGTTAAGACTGTCTTCTATCCAGGGGTAGTAGCTCATCATGTCCAAGTACCGAGAGGGCGCACCACACCCGGGACCCCGGACTCCCAGACCCAGCTAAAAACAAGAGGTATATAAGATTATAAGCACAAACTAAGTCCTGGGAGATTCGTCATATTCCTAAGGTGTAGTATTTGTTTCACTTAAGCCTAGGCCGCACTCATCGCGATAACCCGAATATTTGGAAGTTAAGAACGAAGTTTTTCGTCCGAATGTTCTCGCGATGAGTGCGGCCTAGGCATTAACAGAAGTCAGAACAATAGTAATTGTATCGCTGTGAAGAGGACGTAATCCTTCGTAGTTCGTAAGGCTAATATATACACCTCATAAGAATATTGATAACTATAATACTGTAGGTACTAGTCACTGGCTGCGACTGTGAAGCTCTAAGGTACTTTCCACCAGGCATTACCTGTTACATCACCAGCAGGCGTACCCTCGTTACTCTCGCACACTCACCAGCTGCCAGCGTCCCCACACGTCTCGTGTGACGAGCGCCGCGCCCGCGTCCCACACGCATACCCCCTCCTCCTCCAGGGAGACGGCGCACGCCACGTGCGGGGGCCGCATCTTCCTGGCGTACAACTGTATCCAGAAACTTCTATCAACAAACTCTGTTGTAGATTTAAAAGTAAAGAACATGGATATTATTTTTAATATCACCACACTTTTTAGGCAACCCATATTCAACATGTTAATTGACATATTAAATTGAATGTAAAATAAGTTTCATCAAATAAGCATCTCGGTGAAGGTCGTTTTATATACCGCGTCTTAAACTACTATGCTTATGTAGTTTACCTGTATTTGTATTGTAACTAAAGATATTATAACTTATCATAAAAAATTAACGTGTATCTTACTCCAGAGATCAGTGTCAATATAAATTCAATAAATATTTTTTCCGACAACACGATTGTTCAGATATATTGTTGACGGTTTTTTAAAGAAGATGTACCTACGCGCCACCTGGACATGAAGGATGTTAAGTGTCAGTCCGTCTCTGCATCACCGTTTCACGGAAGAAACAAGCATGATGGTGGTGCAGATGCAGCCGACTCTCACCGGGGTGGGATTATACGAGTAATAGGAATAAATGAATAAGAGATGATAGTAGGTACTTACATTGGCTCTAACGTAGAATTCTTTACAAAGGCTGGACGGTACGTATGCCACTGGAACCACTCGCTTCTGTAATTTGTTGTAACCTGTAAACAACCATACCGTATTAAAATATTATCACGGGGCAGCAACTATAATAAGGGGTGCCCCGTGGTTTTTTTTTATATCATACAAGGGCAAACGAACAGTCGAAGCCTTGCGACTATCGACACCCAATAATATCCACATGAACAGAGGTTATGCAGATGCGTTGCCCTCCTTTTCCCTATGCGCCCCCAATGGGCCACCGGAAACTCACAAACCGCACGAAACGCGACAGGTTGGCTGTCGCTTTACGCCGATTTCATGTGAACGAGAGGTCCCTCCCCGGTCGTGCCAGCCCAATTTGGCTGCAAAGCATCATGGCACTAACTCTGCATAGCTACCATCACTGCTTACTTCTCTTATAAATCAGTTTTGTGAGAACTATAATACAGTCCAGTATCAATATGAAGAATCATCATTTTGAAAGCTGACTTAATTTGAAAAATCCCTTAATACTTCGTGAAAAGTAAGAATAACTTCTTATTTATTATCAAGGCGATGATAAACATCATTATTATTATTTATGTACCTACAAGCGCTGAAATAGTTACCTTCTGAGAACTTGACTATGTGAAATTCAGGATTTCTGAGCCTCTCGGGCGGCGGGCAGAGTGGCTTGATTGTTTCTGGAGATGGAAAACAAAAAATTTGATTAATAGAAAGAGAGAGTTTAGTTTCACTCGGCTTATTAAAAATAAATGCATCTGCAATCTGCAATAAAATAAAATGTGAAGACAGGTGAAAGAATTAGGTCGTGTAGTGGTCGCTTTTAGGAGGGTCTTGTAATCCTCAACTTTGATGACAATCCGTCGGTAGTTATGTGGGTCAGCCATCTTGGTTTATGTTAAAATGTCTCTATAGTCATAGAGCAATAGGCCTTCCGGTTCCATAGTCTACATTTTAACAGTAATACTCAATCGTCGTGATAATTACGCGGTAATGTTATAGCATATGTAACTGAGTGTCTAATAATATTTAAGTGTAAAAAAACAAATCTTGCCAATTCCAATTATAAGCAAGAATACACGGTACGCTCTTACCACTGCGAACTGGCGTCCTCAGCTGTACCAGAGCCACTGTGTTGTAAGTCTCCCCGTACTCCGGATGCAGGACGTAGCTCCGCACGCCGCGCCCGCCTCTCAGCCAGTCCTCCCCCAGGAGGACGTGCGAGTGGGACCTGCTCACATGTAATAACTTGTGTAGGAAACAGAAATTAAAAAACATTTACAATATCCATTATACTTTTTTTAAATGTCTGCATTTGTTGGAATTCGAACCCAATCCCTGTGTAAACCTGACCACCCCACTATCAGTTTAGTGTATGCGCCTACTCTTGTAAAGTAATTCTGGGCTACTTAGCGTATCATACGTCTAGCTAAAGAACGTGACCGACAAACAAGTTTTCCTTTTCAACTGAAGAATAAAACCACCATAAGCAAGGCGGTGTATAAACTAATTTCTTCACGGACTTCGACGATACGATGCGCCACTAGAACAATCTATGCCATGACTTCATTAATTAGTATGAAAGCGAAAAGGATAACCTAAAGTTGTGCTTGGGCATCGGTGCGATGTCCGCTGCGGGCGCGATTACAAACTCCGCTTGTATCAGTGCTACCGTGGTCACCGCTCTCGCCTCGCCATCCTCGCCATCTGCCGATTTGCAATGACTATAAGAATACAACCGCAATAAATACATGAATACGACTGCAATAACTACAAGAATACAACTGCAACTACAATTACAAGAATACAGCTACAATCACTACAAGACGACTACAATCGCTACAAGAATACAGCTATAATGACTACAAGAATACAGCTGCAATGACTACAAGAATACAGTTGCAATGTACTAGAGCTACACAAAAACTAATTTTATAATCATTTATGTAGAGTATTTGACTACTAAACTATGTATAAATGACGTATAAGGGCAAAGGTTTTGCATAGTCTTTGACTGTTATTTAACTAAACCAGAAGAAGGAAGTTAGTAGATCTGAAGCAAGCCAGCCATTAATTAAAGGGCCGCTTAGGGGCTGGGTGTTATATATTTTCGTAGTTTCTACGGCAGATATTTGCGTGACCTCAAGCGGTAGAACATTGCGAGGTCCTGATGCGAAATTTCGTTATTTATGTCCATACTTATTTAACTAAATAAACCCACCGTACGAATAATACAGCACGCCCAGCCACGGGTACTGCGAGATATCTACGTCTCCCTCGTGCACCTGGACGTCGTGGTCCACGCCGCAGTTTATGACGTCTATCGCCGCCGACATCACCCGTGCAACTGAACACAATAATGAACAACCTACATGAAATTCGGCCTTATGTGTCGTTTTTTTTATAGTAACTTACCTATAAAGAACGAGTATGGTATACATATGGTATACTCGAAATCAGGCGAGGAGGGGTATCGGGTCATAGTTCACCGAGGCGATGGCTCAATGCGTGGTAGTGAACTTCACACACCTTCAAAGACTTAATCTCATCAGCCCCTCTAGACAAGTGGCAAACGCTCGCTTCTATTCTTTTGCGTTTACTCGCTAACTCCATAGGGTTACTGCAATATTTTTTAAGAACGTTTATTAAGATACATAATGAATATGGTTTAGTTTGTAAAACATTTAACAACCTCTGTACTTCGTTTAAAACGAATATTATTGTTATAATATTTCTTAAAATAAATTTAATGTCGTAAGCTAGTTATTTCCCATATAATAAGTATTCTTTTCTATTATATTCGTTTAGCGTTTATGCTACTCTTCTAGGGGGAACGAATTACATACGTTTTTAGACGTTTTTACAAACATAACCATACACTTTATGTGTCTTAATAAACGTTCTTAAAAAATATTGCAGCAACCCTATGGAGTTAGCGAGTAAACACAAAAGAATAGAATTGAGCGTTTGCCACTTGTCTAGGGGTGCTGGAATTCAGGTGTCCTCACGATGTTTTCGTTCATCGATGGGCGAGCGATGATCTTTGGTTCAGGGTGCACTTAGAAATTTTATAAAAACAATTTCAAGGCATCACAGGACACAGGGGGTCGAGATCGAACCCGGAACCTCTCGCACAAGGGGCCGTGTCCATACCTACTGAACCATCGTCGCTGCTGATGATTATACTAGATGGAGTATAGTTATATTGTATATTGAATGTGAACGTGACGCCAACCACTTACTGGGAAGAAGATAAATATAAGTTAGACCAAAGAATACAGACGTATATAGAAGGACAGTTCTTATGGGCGCTTTGAGGACAAACTCTGCGATGTAAACGTCCGCTTTGCGGCGTAACGAGAGGGACACCGCGATGTCCCCAGCATATGAGCCTACGAGAGCGAGCGACCGATAAAGTCGGCACAAAAAATCCTTAAGATTTGTGCTTCTATGTTAGGTAGGTATGATTTGGAATACTAAGGATGTATCGATGACAGTACACACGGTGAAGCTTAACACAGGCTTTACATTCGATGAAGCATTAAGGCCACTAGGGACATTAGTACAAATCCAACCGAAAAAAAATAGATGACATTTAAAGGCCCACACGCACGCACACACACACACACACACACACACCGGCCACAGTGCAACTACTGCAACCACCAGGGGAAATAACTGTCCGTTCGCTCCTTTTCTTTTTTTTCAAACGTTCTGACATAACTCTTGGTCTTGAAACTTAAAAAAAACAAAAAACACATCTTTATGTAAAATATTATTTACAATGCCACATAATAAAATAGGTATGCGCTTGAGTCGGGTAACTATTGAAAAATATACAGGGTGATAAAAAAATTATATCAATGTAATAAAGATTCAAATCTTACCATTTAGTAGAAAAAGATAACATATTAACATTACTGACTACTGGAATATACTGAATAATTTCATATGCATACCTATAAACAGAATTATTCATATTTTGTTTATTCAACAAGATTAAATAAACAAATTGAATTATTATGTAATCTATACATGTGTGTTTGTTTAACAAATACTTAACATCGACTCATTATTATTTTCGACCGTATTTTTTTTAAATAATTGATTGAGGTTGGCTTTTCTTATCTTTCGAACCCAAATCCCGTCAAATGGACTTTTATAGTGAACAAAAACGTCTATATCAAGCTGGATTTGTATTATGTATTTATTTACCGGTGGGTAGGAGTGAAAACCTTTTTTTTTTTAACGCCGGGAAATGCGCTTAGGCATCTCGCGGGGGAGTGGGTCTCTCCAGGCGGGTATGTGGAACTCGCTGCGCCCGAAAGCTGGTAAGTGGACGCAGCTCTACCCACTAAAACCCGGCGAGTGCTACCAATGCTGACTTTGGCGAGGTGCCCCGGATCTACAAGCAACAGGGCACCTCGACGGTTAGTCAGTCCCTCGGGGAACCGACGCCACCTCCACAGAGGGGCTGCTCCGTACCACAAAACAACCCCTCCCAACGTCGGAACAATGAGGAGGTCCTCGTCCCTTGCTCCCCTGCCCCCTCTCCTTATAAGAGGGGTACAAAGAGCGTCCTTGGCTCAATTCGCTTCGCCCAAGGTGTTGGCGTCACCCCGGACTACTGAGCCCCACCGCCACGACAAAGCCTGAACCGTGGTAGGTAGGAGTGCAAGCCTGTTTTAGCGAGCGTTAACAGTTTCTTAAATAAGGGTAGAACAGGTAGTGCAATAACTTTTACCGAGACTTTCATATCCATGGGCGACGTTGAACACTTGCCATTGGGTAGCTCGTCTGCCAATCAATATATTTAAATGCAATATGGCTTCACGAACATTCAATAATAATAATAATATCTTTATTTGCTGGAATATTGTTGATAACAAGATGTGAACATAATATCGTGTTGGCCTCATGAAAAAATTAACCGGCAAGACGTGTTAGTCATGCAGCACACTGCATTCCTCAGCCTGCAGTGATAATAATAATAATAATGATCATCATCACCATCAACCTATATCCGTCCACTACTAAATATAGGCTTCTTTTAATGAACTCCAAGGCAGCCGATCCTTCGCCACTCGAATCCAACACTGATAATAATAAAGACATGAAATATAAACACAATTTAAAAAATATTTGTATAATAAAACATTCATTCGGTACATTCACACAATTATAATTTACAATAATCCAATCAAGCGGCCCTTAATCCTGTAGTTTTTCTGTATGCACTAAAATGTTCTAAGTACTGATATATTGTATCGATGGGCGTATATATCTCGTTCATTCTACTGAGCAAATGTTGTGGAGGCTGTATTGGTATTGACGGTCCCAGTAGACCTTGCAGGAACTCTCTCAGGAGACCCCAAACTGCATTTGCCATTACACACGGCCGATATTCCACCTGATACAAATACATCATTTATTTTATCAAATTTCCAAATTGAATGCATGAATCATAGGTTTCAAACAAGGGATAGTTTGTGGGTTGAGGGATAGAAAAAGGAGAGAGCAAACATAATCTTTGGTTGTGTTGATATTTACGAGTGTTGGCAGTCACCAAAAGGCATTGACAGTTTGTTTGCACTCCTATGGCATAAAAAAAAAAGTAGCATGCTGTATTTTCGAGTTTTCTAAATTTTGAAGTATCTAACATAATGACAGATACAAGTCAATAGTAAAGCAACAAATGCATGTAGCATGAGTTGCCATCTAGGACGTAGTGATACATGTTTAGAGCCTCAACAATACTAGAAGTTGGTATGACACCAACATGGCCATTCTCTTCTCAACCTCTTTTGATAGTATTTAATCAATAGCTTAAGAACTGATTAGCTTAAATCATACTTGAAAACACTGCATTAAGCAGTTGTTAAATAATTCTTAAATAGATATTATTTAAACACTGTTGAGACTTCCAAGAAGCAAATCTGCCAGATTTGACAAAAATCAGCTGTTCTACTGACAACTGAACTTCTTATATGCGCTTGTTTATATGATAAAAATGTTTATTTATTTATTATAAGATAAATATATGATCAGCCTTACAGAAAACGGGTTAGAGTTGATTAACTGGTGGCAAAGTATTACTCAATTAAATTCTTATATATTCCATCTATCATCATCATATTATAGACATTTACCTCAATAAGAACTCCTTTAAAATTCTGATTCATAGTAACAGAGCCAAGTTTTACACAGAAATCTCCAAGTTCAAATTTAGGCCCCTTACTCTCTATTTTTGTTTGTTTCTTTGATGTGTAATGCTGTGAGAGTTTCATCATCAATAGGTCAAACAATCCATCGGCAATTACATGAATATTCTTAGTGCCACTTTCGAGAATAGAAAATACTGATGCCGGCTGTTCAGAGTTGTGGAGAATGTGGACTGTTTTTGTTGTACCTGGAGTAGAAAAATAATAAATTATAATGTGTTATAAAATCTGAAGTCAACCGTTTCACTGCATGGTTTTAATAATTAATGGATACCAATGAGTGGGAAGCAATGTGGCCGATGAGCCGCTTATTGGGCTCCAAATAAGCAAATTCAGAAAACTCCAATTATTATTATTAGTCAAAGAGCAGCTATTCCAGGCAAGGCCTGCCTTCGTATCACTGCAACCAGGGTTGATCTATTGTGATTGCCACTATTTACAGCTCCGGTCCAAGTCCTGTTGTTTCTATTAACTCTAGGACATTTTTGGCGCCAAGAGATTTGATCTCTCCTGGGTGCAATACATGTTTCCCTAGAATAGAGCCAAGTCTATGCATTAGATTGGGGCAATCAGTGAGAATATGCATAGGCGATTCCTCTGCTGAGCTGGCTGGCTTAACTAGTTTACTGTAATGGGCGACCCTAATTGCTTTAATATGCCCGTTTACTTGACCAAGTTTAAAAGATACATTAAAAAAATTAAAAATATAAAAGATATCCCACATATAAAGCAACTCACCCATTTGAGGGTGTGAGAGATAACTCTCACAATCAACCAAAAATTGTCCCTGATGAGACGCGCCTAGCGCAAGAATTCTTTTTGTCAACAAATCTATCACATATGTGCCGGTTTTGTTTTCTGGTACCGGATACTGTTGTAAGCTGTAAAAGGAGATTATATTATTAAACATTATAAATTTCCTTATAATTTAGTTAGGATTTTAAATATTAACATACACAGTAACTCCCATAATGTCAATATTATAGCTGAACAGGTTATCAGTTATGATTAGAGCACTTGTTTCTTTATTTATTAAGGTATTCTTTAGAGTAACAGGCGCAATGATAAAAAAGATAAACGCTAATTAGCTATAAATTAACATTTATTTAATATTTTAACAACAGAAAACAATAGCTACATTCTGTGTCTAAACAATAACAAATCTTAATTCTTCTTCTTTTCATTTCTTTGGAATTGTCTGGAATTGTCACTCGCTCAATACATTTAGCCGTTAAAGCTAAATATCAATATTTTTAATTGTAAACTCAAACGTAGTGTTTTAAATATACTCTTTGTAAACTATCCCTACAATTTTATTTTACAGACTTTAATAACAATATCTTTTTACATTTACGCATGTTTTTTAGAAAATCATATTTTTTAACTAGTGAAGTTACAGAACGCGGACGTATATGTGTCAAAACTCAAAAGTCAATTTATAACAATACACAGCTGGACCAATGAAATACGAACAGATAATTTTGTGCTAAATTGACAAGTGCGGGGTTTAATATCACATCTCGCTCAGTATTTATTTACGCATAATCCAATAACAATCAGCCACAAAAACAGAAACGTCGTATGCAGTTTTATTTTTATTTCATCAATCAGTCATAAAAGTGTATTTTATGCTTGCGTAAAGTGGTGTTAGATGTGTACATGTTAATTTAGGGCCTGTTTCACAATCTCCCTTTAAGTTCCCTATAGGCTATTGGCAACATATTTGACAGATGTTTGACAGATAGAGTATGGAGTATCTGTCAAACATCTGTCAAATATGTTGCCAATAGCCTATAGGGAACTTAAAGGGAGATTGTGAAACAGGCCCTTAATAAAAGTTAGGCGTCTTATCGAATGAATAAAAATGATGACAGATAACGTTACGTTAATTGTAAAGGCACCAAATCAACAAATTGAGGATCAAAATATAGAATGTCGTTCCTCCTGGACTGTCGGGCAATTGAAGGGTCATCTGTCAGAAGTATACCCGAGCAAACCGGTAAGATTATTTTTATAAGTCACATCATTCATTACGTTTTTCGTATCACGTGCTTTATTTATC
The DNA here is from genome assembly GCA_905333005.2 of Lycaena phlaeas. Lineage (NCBI taxonomy): Eukaryota > Metazoa > Arthropoda > Insecta > Lepidoptera > Lycaenidae > Lycaena > Lycaena phlaeas. The sequence goes on along the minus strand of HG995169.1, from coordinate 18,088,253 downwards.
CAAAGTTCAACATTGGTCAGTTGGTGCATAATAAATCTCCAACAAAAACAAATATACTTTTATATCATACTTCATAAATATAATTGATAGTATGATTGATAGTGTTCTATTGTTCATAACACGACTGATTAGATTCATGTCATATAGATGGTGATATTTTGTAGCTTGATGCAATGTCATAGGTCAACTTAATGACCTTTTAGAAGCATAATATTATAATGAAAAGTCTCCATTATATAAAGTATAATATTTATAAGCCAATTTTTTTTTTTATTATTCTTTATGATACAGTATATTGCCAAGTACATTTTCATAGTGTCTTTTTTGTCCAATTATTTATCAGGTAGTGATTTGCCACAATCAAAGCATATCAGGTTGATAAAGCTAATTGGCAAAATGGCAATTACATTAATAGGCTGTATATGTTTGTAATTATATAAGGACCAATTAGGAATTTACACCTGATAGTTTTTTATGAATGTTGTTTAAAGTTTGACAGCAGGAATAGGAATAAAACATGTTGCCAATTTATAAATGACCCTTATAAAGTAGTGAGTATTCTTTACTAATTTAAGGCTAACTATGATCAGAATACTGGTTTTCTTGATCGAATAAAATGGATCGAGCTTCAAATCATTATCTATCATACATCAAAATAGTTATGTCCATATTATGGTAAATACAAGCTGTTGCTTGCATCCTCATCTGCTTTAATTTACAGGCATATCTAGATTAATGATGGTTATTTTTATAATCTTATAACATCAGCTATCTGACTATAAAAATTGAACCAGCTCTTTTAGAGATTAGCTAGAACAAATTTAAGCCGAAGAGGTTAATTTTAAATTTCAAACAGACTCTTCAGTTTTGAGGATATAAATCCATGAGAATGAAAAGATCTAACTGTTCCCCACAACTTCATATGCAAAAAATTTAGACCATAATTATCAGCCTTTAACAGTTAATTCAATAGTTGCACTATGAAATGAATAAAGGTTGTTTCTGTTACTAATAGTGAACAGAGATTAGCATGTTCAAACATACAGTTAGGTATGTATGTTCTATACATAGATAATAAATTATTTTTAATAGCCTGTCACATCAACAATAAACATCAAGTATTTCAATAACTAAAAGTAAATACCTTTTATTATGATTTATTACAAAGCTTTTCATGTATGCAATAAAAAATGTTTCCATTTGTGTAAACATAACATATCTCCATTATATTCAACACTGATAGCTCTATCAAGGACACCATATCAATGTAACATTGTTTTTTTGCAAGTTATGAATACAATACAGAACAAGTAGGTTGAGTGATTTTGATAATAGATATATTTAATAACCCTAGTTATTGAATATATTTACTTGCTTAAATAATAGGAAAAAGGTCAATAAGATCATAATATTTTTGTACCGCACACAATATTTATAGCACGCAAATATTGTTTTTTTTCGTTAGGTGGCACACCGTAATAATAGAAAAAAAAGCACATATCGATTAGACATAGACAGATTTATTTAAAATGTAAACCATGTCAGTAATCAGTCCTGTGTAGGGGCCACAAGTGGTTAATGTGTATTATGCAATTGGATCAAAAAGGATACTTGGATCGTCCATATTACTAACGCGACTTGTTATTCTTTGTTAGATGATACCCAGAAATCTCGTATATAATCGTCACGAGAAAAAAATGTGATATGTGTTATCAGTTATGAGATTAAAAATATTATATGCGACGTCCTTATAACAAAAAATCAAATTACAAGCTTTAAAAACTATATTATCGACTTCTACACGAAAAAATACGATAAGCCTTTTGCCAAGTTATGGGAATGGACATTCCCATTCTTAAAGAAAACTGTATTACAATGATCACAGATAATCATAAAATATTGATGAATCTCCACCTCCTAAGCCAATCGTAAAAACATTATTTCATTGTTACAGACCAAAGAAGAACAGAAGATTATTTACTCCGGCCAGCTGTTAGATGATAACGCCATCATCAAAGACATCCTCAGGAACTATGAGAACCAATTCACGCATACCATGCACCTAGTTTGCGCGCCGAAACGGAATATGCCGGAGAAGGAACCATCAGGCACCGGACTCAGACAGAGGAACGTCGAGGCTCGTCCGACTGAGCCGCCTCGTCCTGAAGTGCGGCAGAACGATCAGAACCATACCGTCGAAATGCAGAACTACCTCAGTTCGTACCTTAACAACTACGGCAGAGTGCCACCATATCCCAATTACAATTTGGGCCAAGGGTACCTGCCAGTTCCCAGTGACCCCGCGTCGATGGCCAATCACATGATGATGATGCAGCAAGCCTACATGCAGTACATGCAACAGTATGCTAACATGTAAGTACATGCTGATTCTATAATTTTTCTCGTTTCTTATCCCTTGCGCACTTTACACTCATGACATCAACTTTCTGCTTGTGAAAGTCCTCAATAAACAAACGGAGACCAACAAAAATTTTAGTTTTTTAAAGAAATGTAAATACTGCATATACCGAACGACGATGGTCCATTGGGTAGATGCTAAACCCCACCTCCTTGCTCAGGAGGCTAAGTCTGATCCTGAGACCCCCCCCCCCTGTGGTGCCTTGAAATTGTTTTTTTAAATTTCTAAGTGCGCTTTGAACACAAGACCATAGCTCGACGTACGCTCATCGGCGAACGACTAGAGATTTTTAACCTCTAGATTGAAAATCTTTAAAGGTGTTTGAAAGTCACCAATTGCCGCATTGGACACGCGCATCGGCGAACTATGGCCAGATAGCCTCCTCGCCTGATTTCGAGGACTAGATTCGTAGCCAGCAGTGGGACATTGGGACATATTATATGGGTTGCTGCGTTACTTTCATTTTACCGCACATACCTTTATTTACATTTAAAAAAAAATTACATTGTAAAAAGCTCTTAATTTTAAAATTATGAAACACTGAAATTTTATTTATTTGTATTAAAAGTATATAAAGTATCGTTTACTGATTATGCATATTTTCAGGTGGCAAGCGGCTGCTGCGCCGGCGACTCCTCCTCCTGTGGAGACTCCCCCCCAGCCAGCCCCGGCGCAGGAGCCGGAGGAGGAGGGCCTGGCGAGGGACTGGCTCGACGACCTGTACACGGCGTCCCGGTTCGCGATCCTGCTGTCTCTGCTGTACCTGTACGGCAGCCCGGCGAGATTACTACTCGTCATCATACTGGCCGCGGCGGGCTATTTGTAAGTTTTACTAATATGCACTAGTAATTCTACCCAAAGTCTAATGGACTTACATAGGCTGATAATTATATGACATATAGTAAAGTTCAAATTTTTTCAAGTGAAAAATTTCAGTGTTTATTTAATGACAGCCCAGTATAATTCTTTAGGATGTATTACTATACAGAGCCGGCAATATTAAAAAGGTTAAGGGCACAAGCAAATAAAATACACTATTTTCTTGTACAGCAATACTAACACTTTTTCAACTTACTTCTTATGTTAAATCATTATTTCTTGTGTTAAAAAGTTTATACAGCCATGTAAGAGAAATCCTCTTGGCAAGCATACTTTGTTAGTTTTTCAGCATTGACCTTCATTGGTTCACAGATTGTGTGCCCAACAATATAAAAAAGCAATTATTGATAGCAATTGAAAATGTATTCGGTTTCGTCTTTAAAATACATATCTCAGGCACTGGCTATTAGAGAATTAGAATATAATATACCAACGCCCGGTTTCCGAAAGGCTGATAACGCAAAAATTAACAAATCTCTTGTTAAAATGAGGTTAAATTACTTTAGCCACTACAATGAAAAGATGTCAAATTTGACAGATGTTAGTTGACAAACACTTTAAACAACGTTTCAGAAACCAGGCGAAGGGGACTCTGCTCTTTGGTTGAGTGTCATCTACAAGTGTTTTTGTTGATATTTAAATTCTTGTTTGTTTTCGTAGTTTTCGTGTATATTTTTACTGTGAAAGTTGTCCTATCTGTTTGTTTTTGTTGTATAAATTGTAAGCGTAAGTACTATTTAGTTATTAGTTATGGATTCCGAACCTCCTGACCCTGGTGGAGGTTATAATACCTCCTTAAATGTCTCACAAACCATGGAAACAGATGAATCCAATAAAAATAGAAAGAGAACTATTAGTGATGCTAATCTAACCCAATCCAAAAGACCTGCTAATAATCTTCATACAACACCATCAATTCAATTAACTTATGTCGCGCCGGAATTTCAAAATGAAAAGAGGGTATACTTGCCCGAGGATATTGCCCCTTTTATTGTTCATGTTGCCAAATTGGAAACTGATGTTAATAGTGGAACCGTTCTGCGCCCTATACAATTTGGACAGTTTTTACATAAAAATAATATAAGGAATATTGTGATGGATGGTATAAAGCGAATTGGTCGTAATCGCATATCAATAGAATTTAAATCCTCACAACACGCTAACTCTTTTTTGGATCTCTCAATTTTATCTAATTCTGGTTATGTTGCGTCTATACCAGGTTACAGTGTATCTCGCATGGGCATCATCCGTGATGTACCAGTTGAATGGTCCATGGAAGAGTTAGTTACCAACATAGAAGTCCCCTCTGGTTATGGAGGAGTTGTCAAGGCCCGTAGACTGAGTCGGAAGTCTATGAATGACCAAAATTCTCCTGTGTGGATCCCAACCCAGTCTGTAGTCCTCACATTTACTGGACAGAAACTCCCTTCCCATGTTTACTGTTATTTTAATTCCCTGCCTGTTGAAACATATGTGTTACCCACCATCCAATGTAACAAATGCTGCAGATTCGGCCATGTTAAAGCTCAGTGCAGATCAAATCCAAGATGCTTTAAATGCGCTCAGATGCATGAAGGAGCAACATGTACTGTTGAAACGCCAACCTGTTTGTTCTGTTCGGGTACTCACAATGCAAACAATCCATCTTGCCCTGAACATTCCAGACAAAAGTCAATAAAATTAGTAATGTCCCAAGAGAGTATATCTTATTTAGAAGCTTCAGCTAGATTTCCTCAAGTTAGGCGCCCATTTGCTGACACTGTTAGATCTTCTCCCAACAACAGTATTATATCTACACCTTCTAATTCTAATCTTCCCAAAACTATATCTTATAGAAAAACAACATTCACTCCCCGTCGTCCAATTCCTGCCCCTACTCCTGGATATGATTATCATGCACATAGAGATATTGTAAGGGAACCTGAATCACAGTCTCCTAATGGATGTGCCTTGACACAGGAAACTCTCTCTCCAAATGATAACCTTATAGAACAACTGACCAACATTCTTATTAACATTATCTCCCGGTTTAGTGACTCCGGGCTACCGAACAAAACTCTTACCAGCTTGACTCAGCTTACTAATTTACTTTCTAATAATGGACAACAAGCTCATCCAGTGGAATAGCCGTAGTATTAAAAATAAAAAACATGACCTTATGTACTTATTAAATCATTTTAAGCCATTAATTCTAGCTGTTCAAGAAACATGGTTAAAACCTGGCTCCCGCTTCAGAGTTTCGGGTTATGCATGTTTCAGGGATGACAGAAATGATGGCCATGCTGGAGCTGCTTTATTAGTCTCCAGTAAATGTATATATTATTATGTCCCCATACCTGCACATAGTGAAGGTATAAATCTTGTGGCTGTCCGCTCTTTTAATATTACTTTTGTATCTGTGTATGTCCCTACTCCTACTCCTTCTATTTTAACTGAATTTTCATCTATTATATCCTCACTTCCCGCTCCCCTTATAGTGTTGGGCGATTTTAATATTCACCATGCCTCTTGGGGATCCTATTTTAATGACAATATGTCCCCGCTACTATTAGACCTAATAGATAGTAATAATCTAGTAATACTTAATGATGGCTCTCCTACCCGACGTGTCTCCCCCTTGCAGAATCCGAGGTCTGCAGTGGATCTAACACTCTGTTCTCCTTTAATCTCTTCTTCACTCTCTTGGTCAATATTAACCAACAGTTTTGGTAGTGATCACTTCCCAATAATTATCTCTATGACCTGTTCCTCCAGATTAAATGTTAGTACTGCCCGCCCTAGGCTTAAATATAAAGTGGCAAAGGCAGATTGGTCTAAATATGCAGTAGCTACAGATAATGAAGTTATTCATATCCTACCAATCAACTGTGATAATGTTCACATGCAATACGTTAATTTTAAAAACGCGATTCTACGTTCAGCAGATGAGGCAATTCCGTTGAAGCCTATAGAAAATCGTAGACGCCTATCTCCTCCATGGTGGGACGCAGAATGCACTACTATGTGTAAACGCCGTAAGTCTGCTGAGCGCTTATATTCATCATGCATGACTACAGAAAATTTTCTTAATTATAAAAAGATGGCAGCTCAGGCAGCTAGACTTTTTGCTAATAAAAAGAAACTAGCATGGTCACGTTTTTGTGAAAGTCTGTCACCAGCTTCTCATTCCTCTCTGGTCTGGAATAATATCAGAAAATTTAGAGGCTCGTACTTTGCAAGTGATTCCCAGCAGTCCAATGACACATCTGTGTGGATAAATGCTTTCTCTCAAAAGTTAGCACCTTTGTCTGCCCCAACCTTTGAGGAATGTTCTACCTTTATTTCTTCCTCCCTTCAACCGACAAACTACTTTGATTCGCCTTTCTCCTTGGAGGAACTTCAGTTGGTGCTACATGCTCTTAAGGATTCCTCTCCAGGCTTGGATGGGATTCCATACTCTTTTATTTCCAAAAGTGGTCCGGCAACCCAAAGAGTATGTTTAAATTTAATGAATGCTATTTTCCAATCTGAGGTGCCTCCTGAAGAGTGGCGTTCTCAGATTATTTTGCCCATCTTAAAACATGGTAAGCATAGCTCTGATCCCAATGGATATCGACCTATAGCTCTCTCGGCTACTCTTGCAAAGATTCTGGAGCACATGATCAAAAGTAGGTTAGAATGGTTAATGGAGAGTAAAGGCATTATATCTAAAACTCAGTTCGGATTTCGAAAGGGCTTTGGCACAACCGATAGTTTGGGAACTTTTATAACAGACATACGCATAGCCTTTTCTAAAAATGAATCAACAGTTGGATTGTTCCTTGACATATCATCTGCATATGATAACGTACTTCTTCCGGTACTCAGGCAGAAAATGCTCCATCTGAGTGTCCCTGTGAAGATGACTAATTTCATTTACAACTATCTTTCTTCTCGCTCTCTTATTATCTGTTCCCATAACTTGTTTACCCCCAAGGTTGGTTTGGAAGGGATTACCCCAGGGGTCGGTCCTAAGTCCTCTCCTTTATAGTATTTATACCAATGACTTAGACCTATCTATTTGTTGCTTTTGTAATGTCCTCCAATATGCAGATGATATTGCAATGTACATTTCTTCTAAGAGTATTACGGAATGTTCCAACCGCCTAAACTCTGCCGTTAACTATTTAAATGACTGGCTGGATAGACATGGCCTATCCATTTCAACGGAAAAAAGTTCAGTGGTTGTTTTCTCGCGTGCTAGATCAACCCAGAATATTAGTATCTACAACAATCTTCAAGTTTTTCCAGTGAGAGATTGTGTAAAGTTTTTGGGGGTCTATCTCGACTCCAAGATGAGCGGTACTCAGCACATTAACCACATCATTAAAAAATGCGAGAAGAGTATAAACATTATCCGCGCCCTCTCTGGGGTATGGTGGGGCTCGCACCCCTATACCCAGAAACTTTTGTACAATTCTCTCGTTCGGAGTCACCTAGATTACGGATCGTTTCTTCTAGAGCCATGCAGTAAAACCTATTTAAAATCGCTGGACAAAATCCAAGCAAAGGCTCTTCGGGTTGTCGTAGGTGCTATGAGATCATCACCTACAAACGCTCTTCAAGTTGAGTGTGTTGATCCACCACTTCAACTCAGAAGGCAATATTTGTCTGATAGGTTTGTATATAAAACTTTCCAATCTTCTTCTCATCCGCTTACTCACAAACTTCATTATCTGTCACAGTTAGCTTCTTCGTCAAATTATTGGTTAAACAAAACTCTTCCATGCCTTTTGATCAGTTACCAAAAACTTTCTCGCCTACCCTGTCCCATCTTTCAATGTCGACTACATCCTTTATTTGAGACGCCTTTCAAAGCCCTTGTTTTTTCCCCCAACATAATATTAAACTTTTCAATAGATAAAGGTTCTGTTTTCTCCAACAATCAGTTTATGCAAATCATTAATGAAAACTACAGAGATTGGCTGCTTATTTTTACAGATGCTTCTAAATTGAATGACCAAAGTTGCGTTGGTGTATCAGTGTGGATTCCGAGGTTTAATGTGATCTTAAATTTTAAGCTCCCACCTATATCTACTGTTTTTTCGGGAGAATCACTGGCTATCCTAGAGGCTCTGTTATTTGTTGAATCCCACCAACTTGATAGATCCATAATTCTCTCAGATTGTAGAAGCTCTTTGGAGGCAATTGCTTCTAATCAATTTCACTTGAAGTATAAGTTTCCTACAATACTAAAAATAAGACAGTTACTTTATGATTGTCATTCAAAAAATATACGAGTGACGCTTGCATGGATTCCTGGCCATAGTGGAATTGTTGGTAATGAGAGTGCAGACGCTTATGCTAAAGAAGCTTCAACATCAGGTGGTCTAAGCCAGTATAAAGTATATTGCCACGATCTTCTTCCTCTTGCTAGAAAGAATTTGATAAATGAGTGGGATATCCAGTGGTCTATGTCTAGCAGAGATAAAGGCAAGCATTATGCCTCTATTCAGGTTGAAGTTCCCGCCAAACCATGGTTTTTCAAATACAGGAAAGCAACTAAAACCGTCTGCTCAACAATTTGTCGCGTGCGTCTTGGTCATTGTTGTTCTCCTGTATTTCTAGCAAAAATCAGAGTCCGGGACAGTTCTATCTGTGAGTGCGGTCTGGATGAGGGTACATTGGATCACATTTTCTTCTCTTGCCCCAAAAACGAATCTCTATTCGATTATCTTCCTTCATCTATTCCCCGACCCATCGATTTTAAATCGATACTATCCCTTGTGAATACACCTTTTATAGATATTTTGTGTACATTTATTTCAACTAACAATATTAAACTGTGAAGTCTTTTTATAACATACTAACATTTGTTTTGTGTTTGTATTTTTAGACGAACGAGAAGTCACTAGTAAACCGTACAAAACCTTGTAGGATCACAATACTAATATAACGAGCAGAGTCTTTAATAGACATTAAGAAAACACTTTGACATTGGCAATTCCTATGGGAGCCCATTTATAAAAGAAGAAGAAGAAGAACCAGGCGAAGTCCCGGTGTCAGCAATTACGATGTCTGTCCTATCTTTCTATCCAAAACAAAGCATCTAGAACATAACATCTTAATTTAATAACACTAAGATTCTGATTTTTTTTTCAGACACCAAATCGGCTTCTTTCGTGATCTTCGTGCCAACGGAGCCAACAATGACCGTCGAGACGGACAGCGAAACGAACCGAGAAACGACCAGCCCCCGAACGACGAACAACGCGAGGAACAGCCCAACGACCGACAAGAACCCAACGCTAACCCAAGACCCAACGAAACGGTCAACCCGAATGACAACCAACAGTCATTGCTGGCTGTTACCTGGATGATATTCTCGACGTTCTTTGCCTCGTTAATACCGGACACAAATTAAAAAAGTAAGCTGTCAAGTAAAATGCCATATTAAAGTTTAATTTATCTGTCTTGTGATAAAACAATGGACGTAATAATATATAACAGGACCGCGAACTCGTAACAGAAAAACGAGCCGACAGGGATAGCCAGTGTTAAGGAGTGTGTCCCTTTCTTATAAGGTGACAATAAGATTTTGACATGTGGGACAAATTCAAATTTGTCTTACAAAAATTGAAAATTTTAATTGCAGTAAGGTTGATATTCTACCAGTACATACTTGATGTATGCAATTTTAAGCGCTGCATGAGTTTACCACGACTGCCATAATATTATAAATCTCGAGTTTTTAAGTTCTTCAAAAGGCGCGTTTAGCCCCGACAGATATCGCATGCTAGCTTAGATGCATTTAGGGTGCTTGAAAAATCTGACACAAGTATTATACTTACAAACGAAAATACCAACATTAGCAATCGTTAAAATCTGAAGAATAGTAGATGGATTACGAAATATATAATACAAATACTTTCAGGTATAATATACTTGACGGGAATCCGTCATCAGGTGGTCGAGATATCATTATCATCCCAAAATATTAACTGCAAATCTTAGGTTTACTCTCATAATAACGCATTCTTGAATTAAGATTACAAAACAACTAAAGATGCCATGGATTCAAACTGATTAAAATAATTAGGAACGTGAGAAGTTTAGTACGGAGTCACTCTGTCTCACGTTCTGACCATTGCTTTTCGCATTGCTATTATTCCCCTCCAAGCCTGCCGTAAGGAACTTCGTTCCAAAAAATCATGGTCACCATAGTAGTTTGATTTACTAATTATGTTATTTAAGTAACCATAGCAACCATTACAATACAAAATGTCAAGATGACACTTAACTGGGCTACCATAAGAAATAAAAGAAATAAGCAACATAATAATTTATGTTTTCTTTTTGAATTGGAAATATATTTAAATAAAAAAATTCAATTACAATTTCTTGACATACAATTGACAAAATAATATTAAAAAGACAATTTTTATCGATGAAATTTTTGATCAGCCCAAATTTTTAATAAAATACATTTTTAAGCTGGCAAGATAAAAGAACGAGACACACTTCTTACATATTGCTATCCCGCTCGGCTCGGATCAGCATCTGTGTAATGCCCATTAGAATATAATACTTAATGCGTTGAGTTAGTGTTCACTTTCGTAAATACATTTTTTCCGAGTACTCCATCCTGTTATTATACTACATCCATGGATAAAACTAATGATTCTAAGCGTTCAAGCAACATTCAAACTAGGCTGTATATGAACAGACTCATTTTTCTGATTACTAAAAAGTATTGAACATGTATTTAATATCCCATTTGAGGTCATATTTACCTTCTTCAACAGTAGCGCCTAACCACAGCTTAAAGATATGACCAGTATGGAAACTATGCCTAGTTGATGAAATACTTATGCTTCATCAAAGGATGAAAGACTTTTAGCATTTTTGTTCTGTAATGATTAATGTATCAAAATGAAAAAAAAGACTATCTTATCTTCAATTTAATTATGTAATATCATAGCATTGTGTAAAAGTAAAAGAAAATACACGAAAACGAGTTAAATATTGACACACAACAAATTGGAGAACTTCCTATAACTCTAAGGGCCTGTTTCACAATCGCCAGATAAGTTCCGAATAGGCTATCTGCAACATATTTGACAGATAGAGTATTGAGTATCTGTCAAATATGTTGCCTATAGCCTATTGGAAACTTATCTGGAGATTGTGAAACAGGCCGTAAATGTTATATTGTAAATAATAATAAATTTCATTTCGGAGACCACTCGTCTTGACGCGCCCGCCACTCATCTCATCGATGCGCATGTTTATTGATAGTTTTCATACTGGTTGTATACTTATACTGTGGCAAAGAATTCAGACGTATATATAACAGTTCTTAAGGATTTTGGGGACATGTCCCCAGCGGGCTTAGTTCGCACTCGCTCGTTCTCGTAGACTCGTATAGAGGGGACATCGCGGTGTCCTTCTCGTCACGGTCGCAGAAAGTTTGTCCTCAAAGCGGCCATAAGAACTGTTATTCTATATAGGTATGAATTCTTTTACTGTGGCTTAATTTTAGCTGTAGTGTATTTTCTAATCTCATTTTTGACAATAAAGTAGGTAAATTTTATGCAGAATTATTTATTTGACAGAAGATTATTAATAAAATTATTAGTTCCCACATACATACACTGTTCACCACTGCAACTGTAAAAAAAATTACTCCAGATATTTATACAATAAAAGATAGAATTCAGTTGGGAATCATATTTGGGTTTTTATAAACATAATTAACATTGTAAGAGGTAGTGCCATGCTGCTTGCAGTCGACTCGGGCCGGCACGAGCGAGGTGGTACCTCTCGCTTACATAATACTGGCGTAAAGATACAGCTATGCTGTCGCGTTTCGTGCGACTTATGGGTTTTCGGTGGCCCATTGGGTGGGATAGGGAAGAGGATGGCAATAACCTTTGGTTGAGCGAATGTCTACGGGCGTCGATAGATACCGCAAGGCTGCGACTGAGCGGTTACTTTCTTATGACATAAAAAACACCAATTAAGGTTAATAATATCCAAGGTTGTTGAAAATTATATGAAAAATCTCAATATTGGATCGCCAGATGCATCTGTTACTTACTGCAAAGATTAACAGCAATAACTTATTGCAGTGTGGATGCACCTTAAACACTAAAGATCCAGTGTTTTAAACCAAATATTAAATGTAAATATTTTATGTGTTATAGATTTAATGTAAATTATAAATAATATTTACTTGTGTACAGGTCATATTGGAATGTATTGTGTATTTATTAAATCATGTGTTGCCGGCTAAAGAAATAAGTGTCTGTGTTACACAATATTTTTATTTTATCTATCTTTTTTTTTTTAACACAGCTTAGGTACAAGTTTTTTATTACTATGCACTAATTAAATATAAAGCATAGTGTATGGACTATAAAGTATTTATTAAGTACACAATCACTTCTATTGCATATTATAATATATAAAAAAATAATTTCGAATAGTATTTTAAAAGTAAAGGTGTATGTCAATAAAGCTGGCCGATAATATTGAAAAGTATTTTTGGTAAAACTGATGACATCTGATTAAAAAGTGCAAAATATTTGTTTTATTTCAATTTTTAATTCCTCTATATTATGGTAATAAATAAAAATAGGCTAACTATTTTCACCTTTAACTAATAAGTACTGTTAAATACAGGACCTATTTTAAAGTATTAAATAATTAAATACCTATTGATTTGCACCACTTTTTAATACTATTGAAAATGTAATTTTTATTTAGGGATATACATACATTATTAAAAATAGCAAAAAATGTTTATTATGGATTGCGACATTTGTTTTCATCATAGTTGTATTTGGTCAATGTTTTGGCTATATAATATAGTACCGCCTTTTCCATAATATTCTATTAAATAAAACTCTTGTTATTAGGTTTTACTTGTTAGATAAGGTTGGACGAAAATATTGAAATTGTCAGTAAAATTTAGTTTCGACAAGATAGACATTTGATTTTTTTGTATCATTCAAATCACGAGGTATTGATATAAGGAGACTGATCGGTATAGGCTTTTCTATAGTATTCATGTACACAATAATAAACCCAGAACTTTGTTCTCTTTTCTGCCACTGGCTGCGCTAGAATCAAGTACCGTACCGATGCCATTGTAGCGGACCAATCAGCGTCACAATACTTCCCGCGTAAAGATATAAACGAGTACTTATTAAAAAAAGGCGCACTCTACTGAAAAAATTATGTCCCGTAAATTACGACCATTCGTTCAATATTACGTTCGGACTCCTTATATCTATACTTAGTGATTCAAATAATAAATGTTATATGACAAGTAGGCGGTTTGAAATTGTTTTTATCCTATCATATGAATATATACAAAGATCATGCATTTTGTAAAGTTAGGTATTGTAACATTTAGATTCTAATTAATTATACTGTGATAAGTAAATGTTTTTGGTTGCCTCTTAAATAAATTATAAAATATGTCTTAGCTTTTATTTAATTCACCTCTAGATTGTAAGGGAAAAAATATTTTTCCATTGGTTAATAAAATACGAAGCTGGCTTAACCTTATATAGCTTTTTTTTTTCAATAAAGAATAAAAAAATACCAGGATTCTCGACCGAAACCTTGAACTTTTTTCGACGATATATAAGTTCCCATGCGGGCCTATCACCATCATCATCATCAGCCTTTATCCGTCTGCTGCTGAACATTATCCAATGAACGCCAAGACGACTGATCTCTTGCCACTCGCATGACTCGCATCCAATACGGAACACTGCACGGGGATCGTCTTCCCAACTAGTTATTGGCCAACCAACACTTCGTCTACCTAAATGCAGCCTTTGCTCTTGAACTGTAATGGTCCATCGGCCATCCATTCTCCTGATTGCGTGAACAAGCCCACTGGCACTTAAATGAGCTTATTCTTCGCGTAGTATCAGTAGCTTTAGTTTACTGACGGATGTCATCGTTTCGAATCAAAAATATTTCGAATTGATATTAAATATTATATTTTTTATTAAATATAAATAGTTAGAAAAGTAATTTTAATATCATATTAAAACTCTTCACTAAAATCAACATCCAAAATTTCACCAAGTTGTTCGTTTGAAACTATTTCTTGATTATTCTCTACACTGTCTGTATTCATATGTACTTCTTTCACTTCTTTATTATCTGCTATTTCTTCTATAATTTGCTCATTTGCCTCATCAGGTTTATCCATATTTATTATATTGGATTGTGTTTCATCTGGCCTACAGATTTCTGTCTTTTTGCTATTATCCTTTAAGGTAGCATTTTCACTATCTACTTCTGAAACTGTTCCGTCATAAGTAATTTTATCATTAACAATAGAAACAATAGCATTTTGAGTATCATTTAGTTTAGTTAGATTTTTTTCGTTAAGTTCTTTGTTATTTAAATGGACATCTACAGAGACAGATTCATTGATATATGTGATAGCGCTATCTTCATCATCTGAACTATCTATAACATAAGATTTGTTATGTCTTGTGTGTTTTCCTATTTCAAGCTCTTCTTGTTCTATATTTTCCTCTGTATGTACTGCATCATCATTTTCGTGGCTTTGGTTTGTATCAGATTCTTTTAGAACATTATTAAGTCTAGCTAACCTTTTCTCTTCTGCCAATTTTTTGCTCCTTAGCATTCTTTCCCTCTGCTCATCGCTTATTGAAGGTGATGATATTGTTTTCGGATATTTAAAAACCTGCAAATAACACTACATTAGTCTGCAATTTCAACAATACATAATCAAAACCATTCATTGATGTACATACATACATACTACATACATATTGACCTGAGTAATTAATATAAATAAAATTTTCCATTATTAATTGATGAAAATCATGTTGTCTAAAAATTTAGATATGCAAGGGGGGAGCAAGTGAGGCATGCAAAAAAAACAAGAGTTGTGTACATTCATAAAAGGAGTGTACACAACTTACAGAAGAAGAAGTGTTTCTGGATGGCAATAATTTAAATTGAAAGCTAATTTCATAAATAAAGCCACCATCAGCCTCCATCCATACACTGATAAACATAGGCATAAATGGATAAAAATTTAGATGTCAGATGAAACAATTTAAATATTTTTTAATGGTCTAACCTATTATCAACAAGGCTTTGGGATGCAAGAGGTGTCTTTTTCACAGAATTTGGTGCAGGTGTGGAACGGGCCAGGTCTATTTGTTGCTGAAGAAGTCTATCAAACTCGTCTTCTTCAGGATCTGCAGGTGGCATCTCTTCATCACTTGAATCTTTCTGTACAACCATCTCCTCTGATACAAACTGATCTGATCTTATTTTATGTAGATGTACCTAAAAAAAATAAAAGGAGAAACTTGAAATTATCTTTGTAATTATAATCCAAAATGATAAATTATGCCTAGACTTCACTGATTTATTAAGTTACCAGCATTTTTTAATGAACAGCTGGGCTAGTATGCATACAATGAGATATCTCTTAACAAGAAAGAAAGAAACAGATAATGTCAAAAATTATAATAACCCTTATTTGCACTACTAGAGACAACAAAATTATAGTGATAATATACTGTTGTCTCTTTTAAGTGATGGTGGTCCAGTGGTGGACGGACTCGGCCTCTTATGCGAGGAGTTCTGGGTTCGATCCTGACCCGTCCGTGTGTGCCTTGAAATGGGTTTTTGTAAATTTCTAAGTGCACACGAGACCATCACTCGCTCACCGGTGAAGGAAAACATCGTGAGGAAACCTGCATGCCTGATGAGATTGAACGTCTTTGAAGGTATGTGAAGTTCATCAACCCGCACTGGGCCAGCGCGGTGAAATATTAGCCCATTACCCTCCTCGCCTGATTTCGAGGAGGAGACCCGTGCCCAGCAGTGGGACATAGAAGGGTTGAAACTTTTTTTTTCTTTTAATAACATTACGAGAAGAGTAGTGGAACTAAAATTTTGTCTAACCCGTGCTAGCTGGATAAGATATCAGTTCTTCTATTATTATGGTGAAGTTTTAAATGCTGTAAGGGCTAATCCTTTGAAAAAAGAAGTACCTACATGACAACTTACCATGACTGTCTTCTTTTTCCCAAGAGTTTCAATTTTCTTTAAGCAATCTTCAAATTGAAATTTTGGATATAGTCTATATGCCCAGTGTTCTAGTTTCTTTAATATTAAATCTAGATCTTCTTTCTCATGACCTTTACCTGTAAAAATAGGTTATCAACAATTAATATATTATGTAGTATTTTCTACACAAAACATATAGAAGTTGTAGTATATAGTAATTTTAAGTTAAACAACTATGATAATATATTATTATAATTTTAAGAAAAATGTGAAAGACTAGATGTTGAATGGCATTTTTATGTAATCAGATAAAAGAATATTCTTAAAACTGTAAATCAATTAAAAAAAAAACTATTATTTTTTTTTAATAATGAAGTGACAGTAGTAAATACATTTTTAGAAATACAAATCAAATTTCATGCTTACCTTTAAATTTGAAATCTTTGAAATGATCTGGTATAACTTGAATACCCCTTGGCCCGGTGAGTCTTGCTGGGTTTAGCACAAATCGAGGATTCTTTATAATGCGCTTTGCTTTGGCTGCATTCGGTTCCACTCTTCTTTTGTCTTCCTCTGTTAAATATAAAACTTGTCAATTGATAGGTTTTAATGTTGAATTTAAGGGGACTCTGTTTATAATAATGTGAAGTTTAAGGTATAAATATTATATACTCTCGACAAAGTAGGTACCTGCTTCATCTTCTTTCTCACTATTATCATCGCTATCTGAACGGGTTCTATCTTCAAATTCATCACCTTCAATAACTTTTTCTAATTCCTGAGCTCCGTTTGCTTCATCTTGCAAAAATATATCTTCTAATAGAGACATTATTGAGGAATAAAATTTAAAATAAAATGACTATCACATGAGTTACTTTTTTTATTTATATTCTAGACCGACTTATTGATTATTTTTAAGTTGGGTATAAAATATGATGTTTATAATTAAGAAAAAAAATTACTTCGTAATATTATATAGCAATAGAATGATAATGCGAATTGTTTGGATATCCTGTTTACTGTCCTTTCTGTGCACATAACATTATTCATTTACCAGAACACAATTTACATATTACTTCTATTTCCTATCATATAAGTTTACTCGGTAGTCGGTACTTCTACCAAAATAATTTATTAACTGAGCCATTCCGAGCTCTGAGACCTGAGTTATGAGTTATGACATTAAATTTGGCGCCAGGCGCCAGCCGCCAACCGCGAAGTGCTACTTTTTTTTTTTGAGACATTTGTTCCTGTTGTAACCGGCTAAGACTCATAGCCATGCTGCCATGTCTGACGTAAAATACATTTTGTCTGCGGAGAAACGTCGGGAAACGCCAAAGGGCAGGACTTGATTCCTCGCGTCATCCATCCTAAATAGTCCACCACAATATTCGCCAACCAATCACGTTATAATATATGGATCAAGTTCTTAAAACAAAAACTATAGAAAACCACCAGAACAGTCACTATAGAAAACCGCCAAAACAACTCATACAGAAAACTGTTCCAATTCACCGCAGCATTTGCCAACCAGTCACAATATAAACATATTAAGTTTTTAAAACAAACGCTATAGAAAACCACTTCGAACAATTAATAGAATCCAAAATAATAATTAATTACGGAAAACTGAAAAACACAACCGTACGCCCTGATGTTTCCCCCCACTTCACATTTATTTTATAATTTAAAGATATAGTGTATATACAATAATTATTGTACAGCCTCGTCTTTTTTTGACAGTTGACAAACCTCATGACTCAAGCCGGAACCGCACGTTTGTGACTTGCCGCAATCCTTCACAAGTCACAAGCACGCGGACGCCTCGCAAGCGCTTGCGGCAAAGTCCCTTTAGCTTGTGCACAATACCGACACTCGTCTGGTCGGCCACAACAAACCTTTGCAAGCCTACACAAGCCAAGACAAACTCTGTATCCGCACGTTTGAATTTGTGAAGGCTTGGTAAGCCTCGGCAAACGTGCGGTTCCGGCTTCATAGTACTACAACAGTGCCATTGTGAATGGTTTTTGAACTGTTATTTTTAGAATTTAGATGAACACTTTTTCAATTTATCTTTATTTAAAAAGAGTGTGAAGTCTACAGATGACCCCCATAAATAA
The DNA here is from genome assembly GCA_905333005.2 of Lycaena phlaeas. Lineage (NCBI taxonomy): Eukaryota > Metazoa > Arthropoda > Insecta > Lepidoptera > Lycaenidae > Lycaena > Lycaena phlaeas. The sequence continues at coordinate 18,069,797 of HG995169.1, read as the reverse complement.
CAATTATTATTAAAGAGAGACATACTATAAATCAGTAGTTGTAAGTAAGACTAATAGAGTATAATATTATTTTCTATTTCAGTTTGCGTGCATGTTTTTGTTTTGTATGGGACCGGTTGCACTTGGCGTCCGGCAAACGGATGTCTAATTCTAATGTCTAGTTTAGCTCAAAATCTGTATTCAGATGCTGTCGGATACTTATTTATTTTGGTGCTGTATTTTAGGTTTTGAATATCACTCATTCATTTCATCATCATCAAGGACAGGATACTCCCTCGCTTAACCTGATTTAGGACAAGTGATTAGCGAGTGTCAAATATTCATAGAGTAGAATATATTATATAGTGCAAATATTCTTGCATGGTTCACGTGAACTCAGAAGTCAGAACTTAGAAGTAGACTATCGCTATCACATACACATGTATACACATCTAATATATGACTCATCTACGGCATACTCTATCTATTTTGCCCGACTATTATATTATTATTACATCAGTTCTATCAACGTATAGGCCCTAAAAAATACTACATAATATTTCATTAATATTATGAATAAAGGACTAATATTTTTTTTAAATATTTAATACAGTTAACGAGTTCTCATTAATCAAATAGGTACCTTTTAATTTTTACATTAATTTGATCACTGTTAATAGCTAAATATAAAAAAATAAAGATTTTGGAGCGTATGTATTAAATATGTATTTAAACAATTTATAAACTTGATATGCTATCATTTTTTTTGGCAATAATGTTTTCTCGAATCGTAATTATTACTATTAATATCATTGATGGGGCAACTTTATCAAGTATCAGGTCACGTGACCAGCTTGCGTTTGAGAGCGCATTCACAGGTATGGAAATTAGTAAATTCTAATAGAAATTGTGATTTACTTTGGATAATCCGGTAGTTTTAAGGTAAAATACGAATTCTAGGCAATTATTGTGTGTTGATGTGCTAATAAGGAAATTGTGATATGGTGTCCTGTTCGATTATTTTATTAACAAAGACTGTCATTTTGATACCAAGAAAGGTGCTTCAAGAATGGCGTCCCCCCACATGTGCCGCCTATTGAATTTCGTCTTGGTTTATCGCTCTTCTAATTGATGACGTTACCGGGGTTCATACGTGTGGATGTGCATTATTGTGAATCTGGTGTATGTTCGGTCCGAAGGATACATTTTGCTCAGTTCTGATAGGTATTAGGTTTGCAATTTGCTATGAATCATTGTCTCGGTTTGTGCAAAAAGTATCGCGAAAATAAAAACAGAAAACGGTTAATAATTACATTGGATAATGATCAAGCTTCCTGTAAATTTGTTTTGTTCTTGATTGTTAGCGATAATAACCACAACTTCTAATGTTTTGTTTACTTGTCTTCTATAATCATTTGTGCTAACGTTTATCGCTTCAATATAACGTAATATTTACGAAATGTTTTTACTCTAGTACGATATATTTGTAATCGTCGTGATCGTATATATATTCTCTAATTAGGCCTCAGACTGCCTAAGTTTCCTAATCAAATCAATGTAAAATATACTCATCTAATGAACTGTTCTAAGTAGGTAAACCATTGTTGTCAATTGGATTAATATTGATGCTAAATGATTTATATTTTGTCATTAATACTTTAGTGCTTCAATATGAGAAGTTTGTATAATTTTTTAAACATTCAGGCCATTTACAGAAATGTCCTTATTTTTAAATTACATAGTAGAAATAGATAAATGTTTCTGAATGAATATTTAGATATTACTTGGTAAAATGCTACTATAACTCTAGTGTATGTTTTATATATGTTTTAATAAATATTTTACTTATAAAATACTACAATTTGTTAAATAATATTTTTTTGAGACTTGGAATATACTTGGATATATAATATAAAATCATTATAATGGACTATACCATATTATAGTCCATTATAATGATTTTTAATATGAAATTATGTTTTCTTATTGGAACACTTAGTAAGTCTGATGGGATTTTAATATTTTGCTTTTTGTGGGTTATATTTTAAGTTAGCCTTTATACAGAATGACATTTTACTATTTTTAATATGATTCCATAATGGAAAGTTGTGTTTAAATTGTTAATTGTTGTGTAACTCTTCTTTTGACACTCTTATTAGACACTGGGAGTGCCTGAGGTTTCGCAGTTTTGTGGGATTATGGGTACAAATTATAGCTTGTCTCTGCTATGCTCTATGCTCACACAAATAGCATAGCCTTCTTTCAGTAAAAGAATTTTTAAAATCAGTATATACAGGGATTATTTTCTACAACTTCACAAACTCATAGACTTTACCCCATTATAATACTAGATTTTATTAGATTACAACTTTCATCGAAATATTTAATATCTTTTTTAAATTCAAATAACACATGTTTGACATTGCTTGTGTTTTGATTTTCTTACAAGACTTCAAAAATTTATGAGGGTAGTATAGAATTTATTACTTAAAGGCTTACAATGGATATATTTTATAAAGTGAATTTATCAATATTTCTAAATAAATAAATGAAAACAATGAATTAACCTAACCACTTGGAGTTACATATCGTGTCACAGGGAAGACTTCAATTAGCAGTTATTGTAATGTGAACTATAAGTTAACTGCACATTTCACCAAGTGCAACAATACAATTACTCTCAGTGTTCACTGTACACTTAAAATGTGTGTGGGAATTATGCTAAAGATATAGAGACAAGTAAGATGATTTAGGAATAAAGTTATTTTAATGAATGTAACTATGTGATCGACGACCTCTGTGGCTCAGTGGTTAGCGCATTGTCGCTCAAGCCGGAGGTAGCGGGTTTGAATCTCTCCAGGGAACAAAAAAGTTTTCTGTGTTCCTGGGTCATGGATGTATATTTATTATGTGTATTATATAATAAAAATCTTAAATATATGTATAGAATAAAAGTATTAAATATATTTCCGTTGACTGGTACCAGTAACACAAGTCTCATCAAGTACTTACCACGGGACCAGATTGACGTGGTGTAGAAGCGTCCATAGATATTATGTAGTGTGAATAGCAGTTAGATCCTCTTAAATTTTTACTGTCAAATTGTAGTTAAAAAAATATTGTATGTGACCTAGGAAGAGTTTCTAATGAGAGATTAGAAAGGTCTAATGAGAGATGATTAAAAAAATGACTTATAACTTTTCTTAATTTTTGAGCCATTATATGTAAAAAAAATATACTAATTAAAGTTAATCTGGCAGTTTTGGAGGTGAACATGTTCAAACAAACAAATTGTTCCATTTCATTATTTCCATACACAGAATTCAGTTTAAAAGAACTAATTCTTATGTTGTTAGTCATTCGGATTTATATTTAAGTAATTTTTATATTTATTTTGATATAACTTTTAAGTAAAATAGTGACACATCACACAGCCAAGCGAAGTAACGATTGATAACTATATAGCAATAGGAAAGAGATTTGGGAGTGGGTAACACCATTTCTGGTCAGTCGGCCATGCATGCTTGGATGTCTAACCTTCTTACTACTTAATAAACCTGTCTAGTAATAAATTTTAATCTTATTCATCACTAGACAGGGCTGTTAAGCAGTTAAGCTTAACCTTGCATAGGAACTTAGATTTCTTCTAATGGGCCTAGGGTTTATTGGCCTACTTCATTGATTCAGCATTTTGTTGGTCTTATGCATGTATGTTGTTTCGGTTTTGTTATAGCCTATAAAAGCCTTTAATAAAATTCAATTATTTTAGAATTTCTAAATATGGTTTATAAAACAATAAAATATATTATGCTTTATCTAATAAAATTATATGTATTGTCATCTACACATTAACTGCATAAGCCAGAATCTAAAATATTATCATCTTAGAGATATTGGTATATTCTTCAGCTTACAGGCTTTGGAAGCTAATAAGCAACAACTGAAAGGTTTTAGTCCATTGCTCCCAAAATTGTTTGTTTAGTTGTGATGGTCCATTCCTGGTACCACAAGTTTCGTCTAGAGTGTTTTTGGACTGGGTCATTAGACACCCTGGACCTGTTGCCCGCGTCAACATACATTAAAAGCCAAACCTACAATGATCATTTGTATAGCGTGTGTCGCTCATAGAATTAAACTTAAGATAAAATTTTGAAAAAATTCGAATGATTGGTCTAATATTACGTCCAAATTTATCATTATTTCTTTTTTATTTGAGTATAGAATTACATTAAGAAAAAGCAATCATCTATGCGTAATAAATGAAACCAATTGTATGTATGTTTTGTTCCAGCTGCTTGTAAATAGAGGCTGTAAATATTAGTAGATAAATATGAGTTTGGGTGCGCGCGCCACCAAGGGTGGTGCGAAGGGCAAGGAGAGCAAACAGGACAAAGGGAAAACCACAGAGAAACCACAACCTAAAGAAAAGACAAAACCACAGGTGAGCATATATTATATGTATAGTGTTCAGACTGCTAAAAGCCACTTTCGGTTATACAGGCAGGAGATGCTACGATATTTAAAAACAAGAACGACATTAAACAACCCTTTTTTAATGAACTTATGCTTTAAGCTTCATCGGAAGGGTAGATGAGCAGATGGCTCATCTAAGAACTTTTATAAGGGTCTTCCCCCTAGCCACCTAGTCGAGAACGACCGCACGGACTTTTGGCATCGAATCGGGGTATATTTAACAACAACAACAACAAATTATTACAATAAATACATGGCATAAAGTTGTTTAGTCTGCATTAGTAAATATTTATATCAACAAGGTACATATTGTTATCAGCTGTCTAACAGCTGATCCACATGCTTAAAATAACTTGCCTGTTGACTTAACTATTGATATTTGACAAGATTTTACATACCAACTAGTGACATACTCAAATATAAGGTCCAAATGATGTTATAATATTTGTATTTCCTATTTTGTTATATTTAAAGTCTCATATTTTGTTAAATTAAGCCATAAGGTAGTCTCAATTAGTTTAATTATTTTATCAATGTAATATGGGTTTCGCAATAAAGAGGTTTACTAGTCTCCAACGTAAGCAGGTACTTGGGAATATACTGAACCGATTTTAAGTAAATGTGGGTATTTTACGTTGCGAAGCTTGATTTTTTCGAAATTATATACGAATGTCTTATTCAAGAGACAGATACTAGGTAGCGAAGACTCTGGGCATCTTTACTCCTTACAAGAAGACATAGTAAAACTGTAACTTTCGCTCATAGATAATTTTCCTCTGGAAAAACTAAGGTTGTACAAAAATTGCTTGCGGGTTCCTTCTGCGACTTACGATGTGTGGGTTTGGAAACATCCTCAAGACAGTGCTGACATATAGGCAAAACCAATGACTTACGCGATAACCATGCATCGCTGTTCTCTTCGAAATCGAACGAGGAATATAGTAGCACTTATGTTGTCTTCCTCGAAATCTTAGAGGAAAATATAATGTTAACTATACGGTGTTTATTTGATAGTTATCCAGTTTTTCAAACAACTTTTCAGGGGTTCTCAAATCAGGATTATTATCCTAAACCTACACAAAAATACAGGATAACCGGTATATTGCATTATATAAGCTCCGTCGTGAATCTATATAGATTGGTTAATATTAACAGATAATAATTATTTCCAGGCCACAACGGAACAACTGCGTATGGCACACATGATCGACCGCCCCACCGAGGATGTGTCGGACGTGCGGAGGAAGGTGAGCTCTCAACATTTTATATGTTAGTAACTGGCAAATACGCTAGCAGACCTTCCCTTGGTAGATATGTGGCGTCTGTTAAAAGACGCGCGCACGAAACACTGACCCTTAATGTAACATGCTATAGCAGTGATTCCCAAAATGGTCCAGGTGGACCCCCAAGGGTCCGCGGAAGACTCGAAGGGGGTCTACGATGAGCGCGACAAAAAATGGGGGTCCACAATTAAAAAAAAAACATCAAGGGGTCCACCCGATGCAGGAAAACTTTGGAACCTCTGTGCTATATAATAATATAGGAACGTATCCATGCGTCGTAGATCCTGATGGCATTGTGTATGTTGGTAAAGACTAATTACCTTTAGGTATTAGAACTAATAAACGAACGACTTAATGGTAAGTTATCGTATTAAATGGACTGGGGAATGTTTATGGGACTAACCCAACAACTCGTTTATATATTGTCCAAACGCTAGGTTTTGGCGCTAGCGATTACAGTTTTTGCATTTACGAAACGGTAAAACAACTTGGCTGTGTTTTTATCGTCATCCTGCATTTGTCCCGCGAATCACGGAAGAAAAGCAGAATGGATCCACGCAGACGTGCATCCTTTGTTTGTATACTGTATGGATCTACCCCGAGCAACGTGTTTATCGATGAAGGTCGTTCGCCTCGGATACAATAAAACTTGCGTCACTGATAGTAGTTAATGTTTTGACAACAATATACGATTACGACTTGCTAATTTTAAATTGGATGAGTGTATGACAGCGATGCTCGCCGGCTAAGGAACCCTGGCCTTGAATATTATAAACAACTGGTGTCGTCTTGCATGCAAAATTGGAGAGATGGTTTTTGGTTTCGATTAACAACAAAGAGTTTGCAAAGGCTTACAAGTCTATTATAACGTTCAATAGGCTGTAATATGCTCCTTTGATAACTATGATCATAATGTAAACGAATATAAAATAAATTATATAAGGTGAAGTGAAAATCATCCGACCGAAAGATCTGAATACGACAAATTGTTTTAGGACTTCTTTTCGACTACGTTTTGCGTTGAATAATACCTCAAAGGGCGATGAACATCCAAAACGCTTTCTCAATTATTTTTTTCATATATTGATAGGTCAAGGATGGTTGTGTGGATAGGACTCAATAATCGGTCAACAATGAGAGATGGATCATAAACCTATTGTTAAGAGAAATAGATATAATTGTAAACATCGTTCATACAGATAGTCGCAAGGCACAAACCTTTTTAAGAGACCCTGATATCCTTATAATGGCTATAGTTAATTTTATGTCGTCTTACAAGGAGCGCTAATAGCTATTATGTTTCAGGTGACGGAGTTGATGGAGATGACTCGTCGAACCGAGGAGGAGGTGTGCTCCGCCCTGCACGACGCAGACCACGATATGGACGCCGCGTGCAACCTCCTGCTGGAGGACAGTCTCCGGATACAGGTAATCAAACCCGACGCCATGAAGCCGTGGAAGTCCCACTCCACGGCTGGCGGGGGGCAACCCCCCAGTTACTATATCACTGCGTGATACCAACCGGCTCACCTCACTTCCGACGAAGCATTAAGGCCATTAGCATAGCTCCATCCGAAAAAAAAAGGATATGTGGATGTGGATGCGCGCGTTTGCGGTAATATTGACTTCAATGCCGTGACGGCAACAGCATGGCGAAGATATAATGATTCTTTAAGATGCAGTGCTGGTGTACTCGTATTTTTGTGCGAGCGTCCCATTTATTTAATATATAAAACAATAAAACCACTTTTTATAATTCCGTACTATGTTGTGTAACTGACTGTTTTTTATATGACTGTTATCATATTATCGTAGTGTATTGTATAACGTGTGCATGTTGCAGGGCGAATGGCACACCACAGAGAAGAAACGCAAAAAGCCCGCCGCCAGCGCCGGCAACGGGGAGGTGGAGCGGGAGCGAGACCGCGACCAGCCCCGCTCGCGCTCCGGCCCGCGCCAGCGTACGTACCCTGTAGCATTAGCCAACACGACAGTGGATGCAATATGAAGATTATGTTGCAACCAAATTGTTTTTTTAATATATGAATAGGATGCAAAGGGGCCTTATACTGATATAGATTTGATATCCGCACAACCAGAGGCTATGCAGATGCGGCGCCCTTCTTTTACCATCTCCTCCCAATGAGCCATCGAAAATTAACAAATCGCACGAAATGCGTCACCATAGCATCTATGGCATAGATGCTCCTTTATGCCGATATCATATGAGCGAGAGGTACCACCACAGTCGTGCCGGCCCAATTTGGACGGGAAAGCAGCACGGCACTACCTATTGTGGAAATGAAATTAATCTCTTACTCACTGTATTTTCCATTTTGTTTATTGTCAGTTCACAAAACATGAAAATTCAAAATAATATGGCATCTATGCAGGTCGCGGCGAAGGCGAAGGTGGGCGTGGCCGAGGCGGTGGGCGGGGTCGTGGTGGTGGGCGAGGCGGACGGGGTGGTGGGCGGGGCGCTCGACGGGGAGCGCCGCGCGGACACACCGATCGCTCCGACAACGACTGGACCAACGCCACGGACACGGGTACGTACAATGACATCTCATACCGATTTTTTACAATTTAGATTATTGTGTGTATTCTTGACCAGCCGTGACATTTATGACAAGAACGATAAAAACTTATGATTCAGTATTCATAATCTATTATCTAACGTTTACGCGAATTTTACAGTCCACTCATCCTAACAAAACAACTTTTTATGCTTGAAAATGCATAAGAATCCAAAAAAGCTTTTCCTGTTCTTTTTTTTCTATAATATGTGATATGCTATGCAAATATTTAACAAATGACTGCTTGATGTAATAATAATGAGTGTCTGCTGTTATAGGTGGTGCAGACTCATTCCCCACCACAGAAGACTGGGACAACGAGGAGTGGTCAGGCTCTCTATCAGATACCAAGGTAAGATTTATATTACATGAGAATACAGTACGATAATAATTAGTATTGCTTACTAATTTACTTACAATAATTAACATGAAAATAATACATAATATTGGACAAATGTGTTTAATATTCAAGTTCTTTTAACAAGGATTGCCAGTGAAATAATTAATTCTAATAAAGTTAGCCAGAATCTATTGTCAGACCCCATCCGTCTCATAATAGTGTCTGGGAAAATTACCACGTTTTAAATGAAAACAAAAATATTCTGAATTTGATTCTTCAAATAGACGTAAATTTTACCAGTAAGACTAACGCAATTCGAGTCTATAAAAGGGGTATATAACTTTGTCGTTTTCTCTGAGAGAAAACAACAAAGATGCTTCGATTACTGGCACCTAGAGGGACTGTATTGAGAGGGTACAGTCAATGTTAATGGGAGACATTGGCTACCAACATAAGATGGCTCTCAGCTTACCTCAACTAACATTAAGTTGTTGATGCAACCATAAAAGGCTGCTAATATTATTAATATTTAGACTTAGACTAATAATAGTATCGTAACAGTTGTTAGGGTGATAGACGTTGTGTGTAACCTGTAGATGGTGGTCCCGCAGGTGTTCACGCCCAGCGCCGCCGCCGCGCCCGCCAGCGACGCCGCACTCGCGCCGCAGGTGAGTACGCACGCACACGAACATGCACCCACACAGACGCGCATCAAACACTGTCACGCACGCACAAAACTTACACACAAACATATGCTCAAACAACTCACTAAATGTAATAAATGTTGTGTCTTAGCATTCTCATTGAAAGAATCCTATTTTCAGCAATGCACAGAAAGGTGTTGATATTTATGTGTCCAAACATTTTACAAGGACTGGATGGGTTACGACTATTCAAATAAGATCATTTTATATTAGTAAAACCTTTAGTATTTATGTGGCTATAAGAAATTCTTACCATTTGTTTATTTTTAAGAAATAAAAATAAAAAAATAACTACAGTTGCTTATTTTATGTACAGGGGCTAAAATTTTGATAATGAAAAAGATGTGTCAGTCCTATTGTATAGATTTCAATTGAATTTTTGTCTGCAGGAGGACTGGGATAATCCGACGGAGGCCAACGGGCCCACGGAGCACATACCGACCTACACGTACCACAACACCCAGCAACACCATCATCCGTCTATCATGGAGGTAACACAAACATATACTACAATATACAAGTGTATATCTTATAAACCTTATTAACATAAGGGCCTGTTTCAACACTTCCTGATAAGTGCTGGATAGGCTATTCGCAACATTTGACACATACTCCATACTCTGTCTGTCAAATATGTTGTGAATAGCCTATTCGGAACTTATGTGGAGATTGTGAAACAGGACCTAATTGTAATGTTTTGATTATTGATTATCATAATATATAATGTAAAAATCTATAAAAATATATAGCTATTTTTATTATATAAATAACCACCCAAAAAGCACTAGTCATCAATCACCATGATATATTTATCAGGCAGAACAGTATGGAAGTACTTATCTCAAGTTTCACATATTTGCAAATAGTACATTAACCAGTGCCCGATATAACATATTGGTCCTATAAATAATTTGTATTTCATAACAACCCTTATGTATTTTCAATATTAGTTTGGGTTTGGTTGGTTTAATATGGTAATAGATGTGAAGAAATTATTTTAATAACGCATATTAAATCCACAGCAACTCGGGCCGCAGGCAGCCACGTCGCCGCCAGGCGCTCCCAAGGGCGAGGCGCCCGCGCAGGACTCCTACCACCACCAGGTATACCACACATATTATAGAGCGAGTGAACATGGACCGGTCACGATTAGAACTCTGAGAGGAAACCAACTTCTTTTATCCTGAACATTAAGTTATGTAGTGAGCTAAACTGTTCACATTGTGGTCAATATAATTATACTGACAGAAAGGACACACGCAATGCGTCATGCCTATGCATAGATACACATGAGGTGGACATGATCAAATTCATTCTGAACTTATTATGTCAAGCCCATCTAGGCTTGAGAGAAAGAAAATATTTGGAAAATATGTGCGCGGTACAAAACTCATTCGCACACTGCTGTTACAAAATGTTTATATAGTAAACATTTTGTAACAGCACTGTGGCAGCACCATATCATAGTATAAATTAAACTCGCCTTTTGTGTTGGTTGGTTTGTTATATTTACTAGACTACTCAACTGATTGTAATACTGGTTTTATTGTTGGCTTCAATATCATGAACTATGGCAGGTTGCAAAGTAGAATTCATAGGAAGTAGAGAGAATTTTACAATACGAAATTCATTGTTATTATGACTTATAAATAAATAACAAAATAATGTATTACTTATTTTTTTATTAATTCTCTCTGTCTGATTAATTTCAGTTAATTTTTATATGTCCAAGTGGATTCGCGATTTAGACAACAAAAAGGTTTTGTTCAAAATGTCTCTCTGCGAATGTTGTGTATTCAAATAAATATATTATGTTTTTTCAGCCAATGGGTATGTCCGGTAGCCTAAGTGCAGCTCAATCACAATATCTGTCACAGCTGACACAGCAGGCGCAGCGGCATGACTCCAGTATGTATCCTATAATCTTGTACATATTTTTTAATATTATAAGTGCCAAAATGAAATTAGAATGTTAGGTACGGGTTTTTAATGCAGAGAACATAGTTGGTTGGCGCAAATATTTAGCTAGCTAGGTTAACAGGCCAATTGACTTACACCATGTTAGATCCGGGTCTTCCAACTGGCACAAGACTTGTTAGTTCTAATAGAACAAATTTTTGTTTAAAGGATTTTATTAGCAATTAATATTGTTTCAGGTGTATATACTAGCAACTATGGTGTATATGGTTCGTCTGATATAACCACACAGAGGAAGACGCAGAGAGTCAGGGTGCCACCTCCGTCTAAGGTATTCCGTCTCCATATAAATCGCCTCTTGAACATTGATTGTTGTTATAGTATTTTAAAGGTTTAAAATAAAATTATCAGGAATTTATATTATTATTCTCGTAAGTATAAAGACCATATTGAAAAACAATTAATAAAAAAGATCAAAGTAAAGTACTAATCATATTTTATCGATGCCTTAAAACACGGATAAAAAAGTTTTCTAAAAATTTATCCTAGCTAGATCGATTTATCGCCGTTTTTAACCCATGTATACAAAATTAAGATATAAGATATTGTGTGTGTAGGATATAGAAGAATAGAAGGAAAATAAGAGTAAAATGTATATTAATTAGAGATGCGCCGAATGTTCGGCCGAATATTCGTATTCGGTACATTCGGCATATTTTTTCATGTTCGTATTCGGCCGAATATTCGGTAGATTTGCCGAATAATTACCGAATGCTGTTTATTCCGAAAATTTTTAGAAATTTTAGAAATATTAATATGTCTAATAAAATTTATGGCATCAACATAGGTAAGTGACAAACATAAATTTGCAACACAAAGAAAAATTGTCATAGTTAATTGTACTTTTAATCTAATTAAGGTTTTTAAAGTCATTTCAATGTGACTCCAAAAAAGAATAGGTCATAAATGTAAACAAAATACAAATTTGAATTAACTTTGAGAATCAATATTAGTTTGTCGTTACCTAACATTCAAATTTTAATGTGACTCCAAAAAAGAATAGGTCATAAATGTAAACAAAATACAAATTTGAATTAACTTTGAGAATCAATATTAGTTTGTCGTTACCTAACATTCCAATTTTATTGTGACTCCAAAAAAGAATAGGTCATAAATGTAAACAAAATACAAATTTGAATTAACTTTGAGAATCAATATTAGTTTGTCGTTACCTAACATTCAAATTTTAATAAAATAAAGTTTATTTGACCAATGACAATATAAGTATTTTTTTTAATAATCATATCGTAAAAATAACATTCATAAATTATGATGATTTATCGTCAAATTAAAACAATACAAATAAAAATTAAGAGTATGGTAAAGTATGACGTGGTAGGAGTATAATTACTAAGCTTTCAGCTTTAAAAAATTGAACCGAATGATTCGGCCGAACATTCGGTTCGGTTCATTTTGGACCGAATATTCGGCCGAACATTTGTATTCGGTTAAACCTACATTCGGCGCATCTCTAATATTAATGTTATCTTAGAAACTATAAAATTTTAGCATCACTACATTTAAGTCAAGTGGTTATTTTGGACATTGTCTCATTTTTCAATGTCATGTAGATCCCGTCGTCGGCGGTTGAGATGCCGGGCGGAGCCGAGGGCGGCGGCGGCATGTTCCTGGACGTGCAGTTCGGCGCGCTCGAGCCCGACGAAACGCCCTCCGCCCCGCACGCCCCGCACGCCGCCCACCCGCCGCACGCGACGCACCAACACGCACCGCCGCAGGTCAAGCAGGTAAAGGTCTTAAATATTTGAGCCACTTAAATATTTGAGGGCTCCTCAAACTACTAAGCACGCTTTAAATCCATATATCAATTGTAAGCAGGTCCCAAATTTGAGTTGCGTTTGAGTAATCGGGCGTTATTTTAATATTTGCACTGCAGTTAAGTTGAGTATATAAAACTTTTATTGAATACGTGATTAATATTCATAGTTTGACAAGCCCTTAAATATTTAAACACTCGTCATTATCATCATCAGCCTTTATCCGTCCCTTAGTAAACGACAAGATGATTGATCCCTTTTCATTTGCATCCAACACGTGCCGTACACTAGAGAAATAATAAATATAATTAACGATCCAAATGTGTTATTTTGATGGCTTTCAAATCAAATCAAAAATATCTTTATTTCGTAGGTAACAACTTGTACACTTGAAATAAGTCAAAAAAAAAAACTAGTCAAGAGTATCTAGGTAATAAAATTAAAAAAAAAAATGAGATGCAGGATCCCCTAAGAAAAACGAGAAATAAACTTAGGGGTTGCTCTTTTGTCAACAAATGATACATAATATTTTATAAATACAATATGTTGTTATAATAAGTATAGCATAGCATATAGCATCTTAAGAGCGAGTGTCTTATTCCCAAGGTGTGGTACCTTCAATAAAATCTTTTATTTCATAATAGGCTTTACCACACAAACGTTTCTTAACAGTTTTCTTAAATTTATTAATGGAAAGATTTTGAACGTTTTCTGGGATCCTATTGTAAAAACGTATACATTGTCCCATAAACAAAGTACTGATTTATTCAGTCTAAAGAATGGAACATTTAATTTATTTTTGTTTCTAGTATTTATATTGTGACTGTCGCATTTTCACATTCTATCATTCATCACATTAGCAAATATGTATTGAGAAGCTATAGTCAAGATGGCAATTTCTTTAAATTTATCTCTTAATGATACCCGGGGGCCCAAACAGTATATGGCTCGAATAGCTCGCTTCTGCAACAAGAAAATCGTATTAATATCAGCGGCATTTCCCCACAGTAGAATGCCGTAAGACATAATACTGTGGAAATATGCATGGTATACTAATCTAGCCGTATTTTCATCCGTTATGTTTCTTATTTTCCTAACTGCAAAAGCTGCGGTACCGAGCCTACTTGCCAACATGGCTATATGTGGCGCCCACTGTAGCTTATAATCTATGATAATTCCAAGAAATTTGGTTGAATCCACCAAGTCCATCACCTCTCCGTTAAGTGATACACTAGTTTGCACCTGCTTAACATTAGGGAGAGTAAATTTTATCAATTTGGTTTTATTAGAGTTAAGCAATAAATTATTGGCTCCAAACCAATGCACCACCAATGCACCTTTGATAATTAACTTCTCTCGTCTATAATCAGGTAACGTCGCAAGCGGAAACCCAACCTGTAACCAACAATCATGAGACTGCCACAGAATCGACCAATAGCAATTATCCTAACTCAAACAGTTTGGTAAGTAAATCAGTAATTATTAGATCACAATAATGCATGACGTAAAAATTACACTTAAATCTTCATTATATGTATATGAATTAATCGTGTAGAATGCAGAAGTCGTATTTGAAGTTTCAAAAGAATATTTTCCTTGGCAGCTCAATGAAAGTTTATCAGTAGTGGACTCAACTCCTACGAGTCAAGCGGTCACGTCTGAGCCGACAGTCACAAACAACTCCACATGTAAGTGTTGTATTGTCATTTGTAAAGCTAATGTGTTTCAGTTGTTTAGTGTGCATGTGCATATTATATGCGTAAAGTAGACTACAAAGGGATTGAGGATAGTATACAGAATATAAATGAAATAAGAAAACGAAAACGACATACGAAATGTCTCAGAACGCATGAAAATGTGTTAATTGACAGTGTTGATCACTTACCAAAACGAGGTGACATTGCTTATCAAACTATACTATTGCACTATATTACAAACCGACTTCCTAAATAAAAAAGATGACTCACTATTGTTCTATATTCCAGCACTAGACAAGCTGTCGGCCTCAATGAAGCAGTTGGGCGTGTCCGGTGTGTCGGCGGTGTCGGGCGTGTCGGTGACGTCGGGGGGCGTGTCGGCGAGCGTGACGGCGGGCGTGGCCACCAGCGCCGATAGCGCGCCGCAACCGCAGCCGCACCACCACTACGCGCACCATCGCCCTAAGGTTATTAACAATTATTAACGATAATTTGTCTCATGCTTTCTGAGAGGTACACAAATTTTGATGCGGGTATATATTTGAAGAAGAAATCTCAATTTTAGTAATACAGATGTTTTGCTAAAAGTAATTCACTTGATTCAGTTTCATCATCTCTTTTCGTATTGCGTTTTACTGTCTTTTTTAAGTGAACGTTTTAAAATTTTGCCTGCATCAATTTGTTTATAACTAAACAATGAAATGTGTATATACTTTACGTTACTAACAGATTAAAACATTCTCACATCCACAGACGGTGGGTCAGCAGAACGTGTACGCGACGCACCACCCCGCTTCTCACCACCCGCCCGTATACGGGGCCAACGTGTACGCGCCACAGGTGAATGTCTAGTGCAGTAATACGTTTAGAAGTGGGCGTTGGGCTAACTGGTCAAGCCACGCTCAGAGCGTTTCGGCCAATCTATTTTTCTTTTGATATATTTTTTTGATACATTCTATAAATAAATGAATGAATAAAAGAATGCTACATTCTATAAATATGATGTATATAATGTGTTGCGACTTACTGTGTACAAGTAATTGTATACTCTTATTACACCTTACTTGCTAAGATTAAAGTTAATGATTTTTACCTTCTTGAGAAATATTAGTTGAATATGAGTTTGATGTTATGGGTATAATATAGTATAGTTCCTACTAGGTATATACTATAAATAGCTCATAGCTGGAGCGGCTCGAAACATTATGGGAGTCGGTGTAGTCGCGAGCTACATGGATGTGACATACCCCGATCTAACCAATTTTGATTGAAGTGTTAGAGATGTATTGGTCATACATAATATTATGGGAATAACAAACACACTAACTAAATTGTACTTACTGGTAAAACAAAATATTAGAAATCTGTAAACCCGATTAGATGAAAAGTTTTTGAGCACTCTTTGTGAAGCCCAACTTAATTTCGTTAGGTTATAGTCAAACTGGATTAACACCTTCCTCGCTTTATTTCGAGGAGATCAAGCTCAGCATTGGGATTTATTTTTATATGTTATGCTTTAACGTGGTGTTTATTTGTCAGGTGAACTCAACAAACGCGTCGCTAACGGGCGCGTCCGCCATGACAGCCACCGCCTACCCGTCCAGTGTCACGCTCACGCAGTACCAGCCCATGATCAACTCGTATCAGGTACATATTTTTAATATCACTATATCTATACATTTTTAATTCCGAAAAACACTTAATTCCTCGGGGTTTCATTTGCGTCTGATGCCTACTTTTTCACGAAACATTCTACATCAAGTTTGACTGGACTATAGATAGCTACATAAACAACAAGTTGAAATTGCTGAATTGTCTTGTCTCCGGGTAATGAATGAGTTTAATGTTCAGCAGACGTCGTCGTCGGGCGGCGTGTACGGGGGCAGCGCGCTGTACACGGCGGCGCCCTACACGGCCGCCTACCAGCCCGCGCCGCAGCCCGCCAAGCCACACAAGGACGCCCAGGTACCACACATTACCACATACTTACTACTACTACATATTACTTTAGACATGTATTGTACAGTTGATGGTGACAAACATTCATATCAACAATTAGATATGTCACGTCTAGGAAGGTTAGGTCTAAGATAAAATATAAAATGGTGTGTGTGCAATTCACACACGATAGAAGTGAAACATTTTAAATGCTCAAATACAAAACAAGTATTAAACAGTGTGCAATATACATACACAGTGAAATTTGCTCTCTCGCTCTTTTGTATTTGTCTCTTACCTGACGTTTTTTCCGTTGCAAGAAGTTTCACTTCAAAAAAAAATGTAAAAGTCAATAATATCTGTCTCGTAAACTAGACATTTGCAGACGGTGCCAAATTATTGATCTGTGAAGTATTTTACTTCATGGGAAACATGGCAAATATTCCCTTTTGTAGAGTTTAAGGAGATTTCACGTGACATTAGTTGTAAATAACTTTGTTTGCACGGCAAGCTAAACTGCTTGGTCTCCTGTACTAGAATTCGCATATCATAACAGTTACAGCGTATAGATTTTGAGACCATTACCATACCATAGAATTTGTGACAATAGGGATGTTGACACATGTTACAAACTCATGTAAAGTTATGTTATACATATTAAATACAGTATTTGAAAACCTAAAATAACATTTAAAAAGTTTACTTATTTGTCTTAAAATTTAGAAAATTAATTTAAAATGCGTTATTTATCATGCATTATCACGTGACTGCAAACGCGTGTAAGGCGATGACGTCACTGAACATTGAGTTAAGTACAAACTGTCATAACTCACCTAACATAGCGCGAGCTCTGAATGCGGTGTGTGACGTAATGGCGCTTGGAGCGTTTTAACGGCAATTTTAAAAACTATTTTTCTTTATTTAAATTTTTGTCAAAATTGGACATTTTTCTTAGAAAAGTATTTTTTTCGTGTTTGTCTATAGTATATCTATCAAATAAAATCAATTAAAAAAATTAGTCAACATCCCTATTAAATAATTTTAGGTTCAATTCCGTGCAAATAGTTTCAAACGTGTAATATGTGTCGGTGTTGTATTTCAGTACGACAGCTCGGTAGCGGCGAGCAACAGTCTAACGAGCACGTCCACCACACAGACTTCCACTGCCAAAGTTGTCACCACCACAGGTATGTGCTTTCCAACTACTTTACTGAAGTTAGCTGTTAGAAATCAGTGTAGTTTATTCCAAGTATAGTGAAATTTTAAGTATAAGAAGCTTTATAGCTTAATAAAAACCACGATCGATGTGTATTATTATTATCGTAATATATTATTAAAAGTATAAATAATCCACTGATATTGTCAGCAATGTTTCCTCACCGGCTAACCAAATCATTCTAGGGACACTTGTGCCTAGGTTCTTCCAGCCACTTGCCAAGAATATTGAGCGGAAATTTATTTTTGCAACATTTTTTATCGACCTTAATTACTTTAAGTGTTTTCAGTTGTTTTTTTTTTTACGAAATAAATTTTATATCAAAATTGTGTCGTACGGCAGTGAGCGGCGCGGTGAACGCGGGCGCTGCGTCCACGAACGCGTCGGCGGCGGGCGGCGCGGGGGGCGCGGGCGCGGGCTACGCGGGCGGCGCGCTGTACGGCGGCGCGTACGCCTACGACGAGGCCCAGCTCATGCGAGGCACGCTGCCGCACCACATGGTGAGTACCGCGCTACTGCAGCTCATTCTCTTCATTCCATCGACCACACAACTTAGACAACTTACTTATAGACTAATAATGTTTGATTTTTCGTATTAAATGCATTCTGGCAACTAGCTGAGGTAAAACGAAAAGGGTTGCAATGCTGTGATTAGCTAATTCAATGTCATACATTACCAATCACGGAACGTTAAAAAGAAATGGATATATTTCGCAGCGGGAAAGAATGAGACGACATGATAGTTTGAGTATATAGCTTTAAGGCCTTAAGGCCAACAGCATAGATCCTTTCGAAAAAAAAAAAGTTTGAGTACATTGTTTACGGCTTACATCGGAACTATAAATCAGATGTATCGTCAGAACCCGTTCCCCTGTTATTAGGATTCTATGGGTTATGTGGTCGATGCTTCATTCATATAAACATCATTATGTAGTAAGAGCGAAAGTACATGACGTGTATACCCAAAAAAAAATATTTTCTTGTTTATACTCTTAATATGAAATTACCATCCTATTTTTCATGGAAAAGGTTATGAAACACTTTGCCTATATTAATGGTATATGACGTGTTATATTTTCTTGTGTCACAGGGTGGATATTATGAAGTAGGCTACGGTGCGAGGGAAGGAACATTCGGACTAGGCGCCGGGGAACGGTTCGGACGGACTGATGCTGCGTCGCCACAACAGGTATTTTACATTCTCTGTTTTTTGAATATACATTTTCTCGTGACGATAAATCCGTTAAAGTTGTTTTATTTCGTGTATTACTAAAAAAAAAATTGCGTCGTACAGGTTCCAGCCGCGCTACCTCCCGGCTACGCGTACTTCTACCAACCTCCCCCCACCACGTACCAGTATGGCGTCTATCCAACGGTGAGTCAAATCGGCAAATAATAAATAAAAAAAATTGATACATATAGAATTCATAAATCGGATGGGTAAAATTTCATCAGAAATAGTTAAAATTTAGAATTAAGTTATGTATAGTTCTGAAAATTTGTATATTTATTATATATTTGTTGCCGCAACATACGTGAAATATTTATGTATAAAATATAAATACAAATAAATATATGAAAATCAACCATTCATTGCACCTATATCTCAACTTCTGTTTCACAGTATGGGGGTGGTTCAAACGTAGGCGGAGTCGGTGGCGTAGGCGGGGTGGGCGTGTCGGGCGGTGGCAAAGTGTCCGCCTACTCGCAGCAGCAACAACCGCCCTACGACGCGCAAGACTCGTACAAGCCTGGTTAGTATTGACTGAACTTGTTAAATTATCTATTTCTTGAGTAACCTCCTTAAATATTAGATCAGTGAATTGTTTATATTATTTTAGTCTTAGATCATTAATATGTCTAGATGGAGTGTCGCCCTAATAGCAAAACAAAAAACTGGCCAACATTTTCAAACATGTGTTCGTGAGTAGTGACACCAGCTACTGCAGTTCTCCCATAATCATCCTTTTTAATCTCGTTACACTTTTACAACACAAACCTTCATTATAAATAAAAATAAATAAATAAAAAAGCGGGACGGATACTAAACACGGAGAAAGCATTTAGAGGCCAACAGTTGGACGCTATTTTTTTGGACGTGTTTTCCGCGCGACACTATCTAGACATATTATTGATCTAAGATTTTATTATAAATTGTGTGTACATGATCATTAAATTGTGTAGGCGGGCCGTACACTCCAAGTGCGAACAAGTCTGCGGGCGGCGCTACGGCCGATCTCACCAGCGCAATGTACGCCAAGACACACGTCGCGCTCAACAAGGTCAACGTGAGTACCGCCTGCAATATGCCACTACTGCCTGGGGTGACCGCTGCCATGTGTTTTACCAGCCCGAGGATCTAGAGTACTGCTGTCACCCGGGTGGTGACGCTGTGTTTGAACAGTAGTCAGGGTCTAGAAGGGAGGAAAGACTTGAAATAAAAGTTTGGTGTGTGGGGTTGTGCGCTTATAGAATGTGTGATTGAGGATTGTAGTTACATTCAGTATAGAGCATCTAGTGATGTATGTTTTGGAATTGTTAAATTGTAGTAGAAAGATTACTAGTACACAGATATTCGAGTAAGATGACAATAATGTCAGATATGTAAGACGGTAGTTTATATAGTGTTTTAAGTATGAAATTGAGCAACGGAGTGTGGTGATTTTTAAAACGTATGTTGTTCTGTCTCGTAAGACTGTCTTTGGACAAAAAAAAATCATCTAAATGGATAATAAGATTGCTAATCGTCAAGTTTGAATTGGGGTTCATAAGTAGGTGTCTAAGAGTTGGGTAGGATTGTTGACTAATGGGGCGGTGTGTGGTGTGCAGAGCTACGAGAAGGCGGGCTTCCACAGCGGCACCCCGCCGCCCTTCGGCGCCGGCTCGCACCTGTACATCCCCGCGCCGCCGCACCACCACCCGCACCATCACCAGCAGCACCAGGTAGCGCGCCGCCACACACCACCACCACCACACCACACACCACCACCACCACACCACACACCACCCACCACCACCACACACCACCACCACCACACCACACACCAACACCACCACACCACACACCACCACCACCACACCAGATACCACTACACGCCTCTACAAGACACTACATCTCTACAGACAACTGTAACACAGAAACGTATAGCATAGCAAGCAACATGTACCGCGTCCAACCACTAACCTTACTGTACCACAAGAATACCGGTCACACTATCACTCGTACCGTCACTATCCTCACCGGCTGGCGGAATCCGATGCCAACTAATATAGACCACTTAATTAATTTCGAAACAATTACACGTAACACAAGTCACTTGTACCACAACTCAATCACCTGTACCACATTAAAATCACTCATATCACAATGCAAACACTTGTACTGATATAGCCGCCACAAGTATGTAACCAAATAACAGCACGCCGTCTTAACAGATTTCATCACTTTTTAAATCATTCAAAGAACTCATACTACGATATCATATTAAAGTGATTGCAAAGATTGTGTAGTTTGTTAAACTTTTAAAATAATTAAAAAAATCACATACTCGCTTGTGGGAGGCGAAAAATGTTTTATTTTAATTACTGTGGATTAGAATTCAAAGCGTTAACTTCAATACTACTTTCTAATATCTAGTTTTGTCGCATATGTATATTGAGATTGTTTCTACTCAAAATCATATTTATTTCCATAAATCTAAATCTTGTGTTTTTAGATAACACTAACTATACACACTGTAGTAATACTGTTTATATTGACTAAATGTCCACAAAAAAAATATAAAGACCCTAAATTATATTGTTGTCTTGAAAAGTTAACTAAATTAATGTAAATAGAAATATAATTTACAGTATTATCTATTTAACAATTTGTTGAGGTTTTCAACACATGTCCCTGAATGAATTTTATAAGCACTCAAAACGGAACTAACTACAAGATATTTGAGACATCAAAATACTTGATTAGCACAAAGGATACCAACCAGTAGTTTGGCATAATTTTAGTTCTGATTTGCGTCGTTTTACTGCCACTGCAGCAGACACATGCATGTACAATATAGTTGAGTTTTATTTTATATTCTTAGAGTTTGCTTTCGTTTGTAGATGGATGTTCGGGTGAACAGTAGTCATAGTAGGCGGGTAAGTGTTTACGGCGTCTGTATGTTGTGCCATGTCTTACATATATATGTGGTTTACCCGCCTTTGCATGTTCGCCTAATTTCCCTAGCGCTTCCGAGATATTACTGGAAGCCAAGAACGTTCAGTAAATATCTTTTCCTGCTTGTATCCTCTAGTCTTATCTGTATTACTATGCTAAATTATAATAATTTGTACATGGACTGATATAGCTAGATTTATAAGTCGAAAGTGAAACTTTAAATTATAAATAACTAGTTGCCCCGACATACTTTGTGCTGTTAAAAGTACTAATATCGATTGTAAAAGACAGGGGTTGATCGTAGAAGGGTGAAAATTTAAGGTTGTGTGTATTTTTAATGACAAATCATAAAAAAAAAATAATGGAAAATTTTGTCAATGAAATAAAAAAAAAAATTTTGGGGTAGGTCATCCTAATCATTTAATGGAGTGAAAAATAGATGTTTGCCGATTCTCAGACCTACTCTATTTGCACACAAAATTTTATAAAAACATTGTGACATGAGAATTTTTTATATTAGATTTTAAACATTAAAAAAACATGACAGCATGTCAGTTTCAACCCACATAAGGTCACCGTGTCCATTTAGCTTTGTTCTGTCATTCCTGCTTGTTATCCACTTTACATTGTAATGTTACCTATTTTTCTTATTCTTCGGCTGCTAGGTTTCTAGTTTTAAGGACTGGTCTAATAGGTACACCAAACTAATACTATAGCAACCTTAATCCTGCAGAAATAATCGCTGTGCTAAATTTAGAAAAGATTCATTCTTTCATGTAAATATATTTTACTGTCCGCTTAATGAGGATATTACCAACGTCCATTTGGAAGGTCATTACAATAATTGAGGAGGATGTCGCCGGTGGCAGGGATGGGTTCCGCATCAATACATGGATACCACCATCAGGGCAGGATAATCTTACTATGTTAAGTCTCAGTCTTAGGCAACACCAATTTACCAGACCAACATGTGACATTAACCTCTTGTCGCGTTCCAGGAGAGCGGCAGCGCGGGGCGCTCGGCGGCCAAGCCGGCCAACAACAAGCCCGCCTACTCGCAGTCCTACTGGGCGCCCAACTAGCTCCACACACGGTGACTATACTCTTAATGTTTGTTCCTTATTTTGGAGAGCACGTCGTACTACTCCGGTCTTTAGTAGGGATACTGAAAGAATGAAACATCCGATAGATGTTTTTTATGTAATAATTAAGCAAAGGAGAAGTTGAAGCCTCATGATGACTACCGACGCCTATAGACGTCCGCACAACCAGATGTTATGCAGATGTATTGCCCTCATTTTCCATATCCCCCCAATAATTCACAAAACTGCATAGCTGTCACTTTACGCTGGTGTTTGTAAGCGAGAGGTACGCGGTCGTGAGTGCCGGTCCAATTTACCACTACCTCTATCTCGATAAAACAAATGACACTCGAACAATTTTACAAATTGAAACGCTTACTTTACACGCCTGGCAGATCGTTTAAACCATATCTAATAATAAATATAACCATTATGATAGCTACAAGCATAATTGTGTCGCTTAACTTCAAATTCGGATAAATCCAATTCTAAGACTTTTTAAGATTTTGGTATCAAAAGACAGAGTAAAAAAAAACTATCAAACAGTTTTATCAAAAGTGTATAGATGCTCGTGGTTATTGAGCAATAAACCGTCAAACTCGTAATATTTTATCAAAATCAGACAGATCCATGGGCCAGGTTTTCTCAAATGTAGATACATTCATGAGAGCCAATCAGTGGATGGCGTTTGTTCAACATGCCCGTCAGTTGCACCATACTATTTGTATCAAATCCAGATAAATCCAGATCCGTTAAATCAAAACTCTATAAAACCACACTTAATTTTTTCAAAGGTAGATAAATTTCATGCCATTATGTCAAATGAAGGTAAAAATTCAATCTAAATATTTAATTTTTGAAAGAATGAAGGGTTTTAACACTGAATGTACTGAACAGGATTGTTTTGTTCATTACTGTTGCCTCAATTTTAAAAAATCTGCCTTTAAATCATTGAAATAAGATAATTATACGTTTTTCTTAATTATCTCCAAAGTGTGTAGAGTGGATTTATCCGAGTTTGAAGTTAAGCGACACAATTGTCCATTCAAGCAACTGTCATTGCAGAGTGTAACGTTTAATAAACTCTTATGTCAACGATGAAAATGTTTACTTTAGATATATTAAAGTGTTATTTGTTCCATTGCAGACTCTCAGTTAGTGACAGTAGTCAGCTGTACATAGAAGGCGAGCGTCCCCACGCACTGCAGCCCCGGCCCACTGCCCGCCCCGCGCCACGCCCCTCGCGCACTGCGGGCACACGCACCGTGTAAATACGCGCCGTCTCGGCGTTTGTCTAAACGTGTCAATTTGTATCGAAGTAATTGCAAAATACATTTAGTGTAAAATTTGTAAATCTCCCCCTTTTTATAAAAGTGTTAGGTCGTGTCATGTACAGTGTCCGTGTGGCGAGTGTCGTACGATCGCCGCGTGATATGTATACAGTATACATATTGTCTGTATCTATTTAACTTGTAACGTGTAAAAAAAAACGGAACTTAAATTAAAGATAAATTTGTTGATAAATTTATTTTTATGTTTTAAAATGAAAATTAATAGTGTATAGCGTCGGGGTGCTGCATCTGGACCGTCAGGATTAGGTTAGTTAGTGGTAAAGTGCGGCGCGTCCGCTTGTATAATACAGCACCGCCCCGGACCATCTCATAAGTCAGTTAAGTTCAATATTGGTTAAATTAACTAGTGCTACGTTTACATTATATATATATAAATATGTTTATGTATGTAAGCATTTGGTGCGCTATGCGCGCCGGATATTTTGTATTTAGTTGTCGAACTTTTGTAATTACATTAATTAAAAGGAAGTAAATATGACGTTAGTTATTTGTACTGAACCGTCGACTGTCTTTTATTGTGAATGAATGCTGAGAACCTTGGCGTTACGTACGTGGGAAAAATACACATATTGAAAAATTGTTTGGTCTTTTCTTACGTCATACTTCTTTAAACCACTTGTGCAGAAGGACAACAACATTTACATAGAAAAAAAAAACAATTGTGGAAGTACTAGAAAGTAGTATACTATAAGAACTACTTTTACTATTTATTATATTATATTTTACTATTTCCTTCACGCTGGATGTTGCTAATCGTCACAATTTTAGTGAATAGGGGTCACAGAATAGCAATAAAGTGAGGTTTAAAATAAAATGGGGAATAAAAAAAATCCGGTGCTAAATTTGAATCCAGATCTATCCACAAGAGCAGCCTGCAGCGTTTACCATTTGGTGGATCGCGACCCAGTATCGGATAGCCCAAAAAACAAAATAGCCGCTACGTCCACATTCGTAACCAAATTTTCGTAACTGGTTACGAAAAGGGAATTTTTTTCCCTGTTTCGTCCCTTTTATTCCCTCTAGTCATGTATGGCCTCCTGGTACTTTTTCCTGAAACAATGGTTTGTATTGTGAATACATGTTTTAAAACGTGGATTTATTTATATATAGTTAACTCTAAGGCCTCGCCCTCGAATTTAGCGGGCAGCGGGGCGGCGGCGGTGGCGGCGCAGGCAACGTAGACCCGCGCCGCTGCCGCTCCGCTGTTTTCGAGAACCGGTCCATTTGATTTCTACGCAAAGATCCTGCCGCTCCAGTGTTTTCCAAACTCTTTTGCTTTATGGATCCCTTTCAAACTTTTCCTGCATCAGTTGGACCCCTTGCTGACCTTTTTTTTTGCTCGCTTAAAGATATTTCATTATAATAGTAAAATCCTTCTTGGTTGAATGGCTCATTAGTTCTTCACTATGGAAACCAAATTAATTTTCTTGGACCCCCGGCGTACGATTGTGGACCCCCATTTTTTGTGACGCTCATCGTGGACCCCCTTCGAGTCTTTCGTGGACCCCTGAGGGTCCACCTGGAGCACTTTGGAAATTACTGGTCTAGACTTTTAGGTCTGATGGCCTTTAAGCTAAATCAGTAGGTAGGTGAGCATCTGCTCACCTACCTAGCCATCTAGCTCACCTAGTAAAATTCGAAAGGGGGCGCTCCCCTCCGTGCCCCGCAGGCGGATAAAAGCACCAGAAACAACAGTAAGGCATCTGCCTCGAATTTAGCACGCAGCTGGGCGGCGACGGTGGCAACACTGGTTTCGAAAAAAAAGCGGTGGCCCGTGGCAGCGCGGGAGCGGCAGGATCTTTGCGTATAAGTTAACTATAATAAATAAATCCACGTTTTAAAACATGTATTCACAATACAAACCATTGCTTCAGGAAAAAGTACCAGGAGGCCATACATGACTAGAGGCTCTGGTTATGAAAATGGAAAAAGTCTTGTTTCATAACTGGTTACGAAACAGGAAAAAAAATTCCTTTTTCGTAACCAGTTACGAAAATTTGGTTACGAATGTGGACGTAGCGAAAATAGCGGGTCGCATCATTATCAACTTGTTTCACACAAACACTAATATACTTTAAAAATAAATAAAGAAACCGACTTGAAGTGGAACCACCGGATGTTTGAGGTTGTCAATGATACTTGGATTCATTATCAGTCAAAAATTAGCAATTTCTTTATACTTTTCACTATAATAATTGTTATAATACATGAGTAAGTATACCTTCTATTTGCAATAGTTTTACCTATATATTATACGGGCTCCAAAACTTTAGTGGGTCATGGAGGAAACAAAATTTAAGACAAAAAATGGAGCATGGAGGTTGTTAATAAAAACCAATATAACCAACTAAAACCATAATAGTGGTGGATTTAAAAACAAGAGCGTTCTGAGTTCCTTTGTGCCATATTTTAGTGTGGATTGTAGTGGTCACAAAAAAATTATATTGTTAGAGCGTTGGTAAAAAAAATTAAAAATATTGCTCGTCTTTGTTATTCTTAGACACTAGTGACATGTCTTATCAAGGTTAAGCCTTTTTATATAAACTAAAAGTAATATAATAATAAAAAAATAACAAAAATATATAAAAATACCTTTAATATTCTATTGTACCAATATAATAACAACTTGCATGTATTTTCCTGGAATGACATTGCTCAAAAAACACCAGTCTTCAATAATGTTACAAATTCAAATGATTTGAATAAAAAAACATACAAAATTTATATTTCATGTAACTTTGATGATCCTGTTGAAGAAGTTGATGGCTATTAAAAGAGAGAAAATCGAATGAGAGGATGAGAGATTTTTAGTAAATTTAAAAAGTCGACTTATTTGTTATTAACAAAAAATAATAAAATAGAAAATATAGTGTAATGAATACCTTAAATTATTTCAGAAACTGTAAATAATATAAAAAATTAAATGCATTTTATGCTTCCAAATACTAAAAATACATTTATAAACCTATGAACCCCATAATATAAAAATTCCCCATAAATCCCATGTACCTACATATAACATTATCACAATATTTCATTGATACAGTATAATTTGATACACCTTAGGAAAGTTTTATTGTTGAGAAGAATAATTATTTCATAGTGAGATATATTAAAATCCCTATTTCTATTTTATTGTTGGGTGTATGAGTTTATTATGTGTTTGGGCTTATATCTACATAATCCAAGGTTTTATAGGTGTTTGGCAGAAGCATCATCTACTATCCAGTAAAGAGCTCCGTCTGGTTTCACCCTTGTTGCTGGCAGGTCTTCCTTATCCTTTAAGATACGCTAAAAATGAAGCATATTACAGTTTAATATTATCCAAAATGGTTTGTTGATAGAAACACCAACTTTACAGTGCATACAAACTATTAATGTCGCCATAAGGTCAGAAAATTCAGATCAGGTTAATAATCATAAGAATATCCTACCTTTATCATATCAGCTTTTCCAGACCCACTGGCAGCAAAAATACAATTCCTAGCATTATTTATAACTGGATAAGTCAATGTAATCCTTTCTGGTGGAGGTTTTGGTGAGTCAGTAATTGCGGCAACCTTCTGTGTGCTCTCCAGTAATGCATGGCCAGGGAACAAAGAACAAGTGTGGCCATCTGGACCCATTCCGAGTAGGAGTAGGTCAAATTTGAAATCATCATTTGTAAACGCTTTCTTTAACTTCTCTTCGTAATCTTTAGCCGCTTCCTGAGCTGTAAAAAGCACAAATACGACATAAATGCACACTGGAAAAAATATATTATTTTTAAATTTTCTGATGTCTGATGAAGGTAAAAAGGCAATCAGAGCCTTATCTTATACAATACAATACAATACCCTATAGGGTTATCACTCTTGTTCACTTGCAAGTAAGCTGTACAGGATTTATGCACTAAAGTTGAGCAAAAGAGCAATATCATGAGACACATGGCCAGAATCACCCCAGTGTTTCATTATGCTAATGACTGAATAGTATTGCAATAGTAATACATGAGGCAAATTGAAGACAGTATATGGCACTGTTAAGCATAATATTGTGTTATTGTTTTATCAAAATTCAATGGGAAATGAGTAGTGATAGATCATCTCAATTTGTAAGTTGAGCCACATAACATAGAAAGACAACCTTCAAAAAACCACTTTAATATTAATTTAATTCAATAAATAATGTTATGTATTCTAATTATTTCCTGCTAATTTACCTGAAACTCCTTGTTTTATAGTGATGAATTGACTTTTATCTAAAGGGGTCTTTGGAATCAACTGCTTACAATAGGTTCCAAATGTAGAATCATCACTGTCTTCAGGCACTACTCTCTCATCACAAAATGCTAAAACCCATTTCGACCAGTCTGTTTCGATTTCTGGAAAACCCTCACACAAATACTTCACCACTGAACCCCCTGAAATTAAAAGTAATATGAGTAAAGAAATAACTGCATTATTTCGAAAAATTTGCAGTGTTGAGGTTAAGGATTGTCAAATGTTACTTATTGCATTAGATAATAACTAATTAAGTAATTTGTCATGTCTCTTTTTCTGTTTATAAGTTATCATTTGCATATGAAACCACATAAGTTACATGTTTCAGTAAATACCCATCTATTACCTTATAAAAAATTCTATACATATCTGTTTCGAATATTATAAAGAGCAAAGTACATTCAGAAAAGTATTTTTATTTACCAGAAAGTCCAACGTAAAACTTGCCGCGGTTAAGAATTGAATCGTTAGCTATTTTTTCAATATATGATGACAGTTTCTTTATAATTTCTTGTTCATTAGATACTTTTATAATCGTCATATTATTGCCTGGATAAACGGCAATTATCAAAAACAATGAAAACAAAGTTGGTAATAAGTAGTGTAAAATTATATTTTGATGTGTTTTGACTTTTGTAATACCTACTATTCATTTTTCAGTGACAAATGACAATTGATAGGTAACATAAGAGTTTTCTTCTTCTTGTAATTAAGAATAAAAAAATGATATGCTTATGACGTATAAGTTTTAATTCACAAAATTATTTCAATAGAGGGCGTATGGCGTAAAGTTACTACAAAGTACAAACTACCATCACTACATAATATTATACATATAGGTAACAATATGAAAAAACAAAGTCTTTAGCCGCGTCTGTCTGTCTGCACGATATAAACTCAAAAAAACTACTGGATGTTCATGCGGTTTTTGTTTTATTTATCTTTATGAGATAGCTATTGCAATGCGTGTCTCATCGAAATGCCAATCAGTTGAATTTAGATTTAGGATTGACTATACAATAAGACTATAATTACATAAACGTCCACATGTGCACGCGCGGGTACGCACAGCACGCAATGGATTTTAGTTTCTTTCAATTAACTGCGATCTTAAATGCGATGTGTGGACGCACCTGTGTGACTTTCTATACAAATCAAATTAAAATCCGTTGGGTACCATGTGTGCGGTGTGTCCAGCAACACGTGGAAGGGTACCATTAAATGAGCATTGTCAAAATCCTAATGAAGTACTTAGCATAGAGTAAAGTAATACAACGGAAAGTGCTTAGCATCGGCAATTCGATAACAGTCGATACAGTGAAAAAATAATCCGTTGGTTAAATCGGTAAATTGTCGCGATCCAATATTCGATATCATTACTATCAACATGTACTGTTTATTCGTGTGTGCTTATAAATAACACACAAATAAATTAAATCAGTAATGTAAATTACCGTCAAATATTTGGGATATCAATTTTTTTAACTTCAGATCAAATCTCTTTAATTCTTGGGTTCTAATAAAAAGGAAAGCGCTCAGTGCATACTACATAGTAAAATATTTTTCATATTATTATAAGAATTTACCCACGAATGTCAACAAGAAAGATTACAAGGTACGAGTGTACAAGCCGATGAAGATGAAGGCGAAAGAAAGTATTTCGTATGTTCTTCGAAAAATATTATATAATAATATGCTGATAATAAATTAATAAATGTTAAACATAATGAAATGTGAAACACATACCTAATATTATGTTTTATGTTAGTTTTATCGTGCCATTAGTAGTCTGTAAAGTGTAAAAAAATCTTTACTCTTGAACAAAAAGTCTTTGTCAGAAGTGGGATTCGAACCCACGCCCACAGAAGTGGACTGCGACCTGAACGCAGCGCCTTAGACCGCTCGGCCATCCTGACATATGAGACGAAGACAAAATTAATGTATAGTTAAAAAGATATATTTAATTAACATAAATTTATCTCTTATTAAATAAAAACTTTTCATTTTAAGTTAGTAAAAATTTAAGTTAGTAAAAAAGTGTAAGTAATTAATATGTATAAAATGGCTTTACTTCAACGATAAGTCGTTCATCTACTGAACAATAGATGGCGCTACACGAACATAGCTTTACCGTTTCCACTATAGGTGACACTGCATTTTAATTTTGCAATTCCGAAAGTGAAAGTTTTCCGTAGAGCAACGTATAGCCACGTATAGCGCACATCGACCGCAACTGTACGGTTGTTGACCGCCAAAAATATTTGGAATGATGTAACTTCTGTAATAGTAATCGCGTTTTATGAATCTCGCGCGAAATTGCCGTTATATTGTTATATTTTGTCTTATTATATATAGATATATTATTATCAATTAAGTTAACACTTTATTATGTACTTAAGTCTAATATTAGACAGGTCGCCGATACTAAATCGTAGGAAATAAATTTTCTATCCTCTATTATCCAGATTCCAGAATATTGAATGTAAAATATAGGTACACAATGAAGATGCTAATTAAACAACATACCTAATATGCAGAAATAAGTGAAAACAAAAAGCTTATTCAGCTTTTACGGATTTTATTGTGATTTATTGCATTCCCGACGTTTCGAATACTTCACAGTTTACATCAGCTACCATGGTGATAGAAGGATTTTCAATATCGAATGAAATTCTCGTAAACTTAAGAAAACAATTAATTGAATCGGTTAGTTTACAATTTACTGAATTCAATCGTATTACCAATATTCGTGTATTCATTATGCAATTATAATAAAGCTTGCTAATCATAGTTTATTTTAATGATCGTTGAACTAAAAATAATTTTCAAAGTGCATCACTTTGGGTCAGTGATGCAGTTTTGATAAAATTCAACAGTCTCATTTCATAGAAGCTATAAATAAATTAAACCTGATCAATCATACTGTCTGTTCTGTTACTGTAAAACTGAAGTGAAATATTTTGAAGTCAATTTCTCTATATATAAAAGGCAAAAAATAATTGTGTGGTTTTATGAAACCACGGTAAAAGTGAAACTTTTCACATTACAGACATTTAATTAAAACTTTTCAGAATAATATTCCATTGATTTCCAATGGGATATGAAAATCTAAAATATGGAGCACTGGCACAAATGAGTAATATAAGTATACTGTGTGGCCGATCGTCATGCGATGCGAAATAAAAGTTGTATAATTTAGATCTAATAGTCTAGTTTCACTTTAAATTCAATTAACTGACGTAAAGCACATGGCCCAAAATTTCGGGATAGAAGCTTAAAGTTTAACATCCACTTAGGAAGGATTGTTAAGTGGCAAGGGATCGGTCGTCTTGGCGTTCATTGGAGGCCTATGTTCAGCAATAGACAGATAAAGGCTGATGATGATGATGATGAAGAAAGGATTTTCCTTTTTTAATTTCTGTTAGAAGGCAGGCTTTAAAGTTTAAACAGAAAATCTATTTAAAATATTTTTTAAGATTTTTTATTTTCGTACTGTTTTCGTAATTAAGCCGCGTCTTAATTTTTTTTGAGCTTGCAAACAAACTAAACGTTTATACGTTTAAGTTTCTCTAACATGGATTTTTTAAATTAGTTTAGGTTGGAATTTACATTAAATAAATTTAGTTTTTGGATTCATTAATTCATTTTGCATATTTTAATTGTCTTTTCATGAATTATTGCCCGTGCCACCGTCAATGTGCGAGACTTGGTTGTAGTATCTCGTAAGGTATAAAATCTGTAGGCATACGCGGACATGAGTGTATAATCTCGTAAGCTTATATAAGTAAGTTTTATATAAAAATGGAACCAACGTTGACGGAGCCTAAATTTAAGAAACCAATAAGCTTTGAATAGTGCTCGTGGTCCATACACCTTTAACATTTTTTTATGTTGGTACTTATTCTTAGTTTCGAAATAAAGTAAACTGTGATAATTTATGGCGCAAGTTTTTCTCCTTAGTTTACCAGTTTCAATACGTATAAATAAGTTTAAAAAATATCTTTAAAATAAATCATTAAATTATTCTATGCCATTTCTATGCATTAATCATGTCTTACAAAATTCCTATTTCAAATTCAAATTATCCTGATAGGTTAACATCAACGCCTATACAGGCGTAGTAAAACTTTTGCTATATTTTATCCCATTGTTACCTAATAAATCGCTTAACGCCTTACATGTGTGGACACGTTAGTCTTGACCCAGATTCGCTTTCTGCGCAGGTACATATATGTCAATACTTGTATGACTTGTATGAGCTAGTCCTAGCCGACGGCATAATGCTAACTTTTCTTAATAAATATCAACACGTTGGGATCACCAACGGTTCATATTATTTAGGATATTTTGTTACTTCTAGAAGTTTCCACGAAAAAAATTATTTCGTGTCTGTTCTGAATTGACCTATAAAACATTAGATTATAATATCATAGTTATGGCTAAAGTTAGGGTAGAGTACATTATTTAGAATAGAATAAAAAAATATATATTGAGAAACATACACTGCTACAGGTACTTAATCTAATACATACACACACGGCAATCAATATATTTAAAAAAAAAAAATTGTAAACACAGTTAAAATTTAAAATAAAAGTAGTTATATACATAAGTATGAAAATTTTTACATATTTATGCTTCGGAAAATGCACAAACAGTATTATATATATATGTATTATATTATATTAATGTAGTTCCTCAAAAGGTAACCACTCAGTGGAGTGATAGTGGCGTCCGGGGATGCCACAATCCTGATTTTACGTGGTTCCTAAAGTGTAATTATCTGTTGTTCTTATTGTCCTGACACGACGCTATTTGCTGGTCACCGCAGCGGTGGCTCGGGGTGACCATTACTTCACAGTCATAAGGCCACTTCGGAACAACTTATCAGTTATAAGGTCGGGATTGATTTAATATCATTGACAGTATCCGGTACTATCAAACTTAAAGAAAAAAATAAGCTCTGCCTTAAAGCCTCATAGTTTCTCTATATTTGAATATTCGATCAAACAGCAGTCTGCACAAGCATCATTTTATAGATCCACGTTTCCGAAAATCAAAATAATTTTTTATCATTACTATCATCATCAGCATTATCATTATAACCAGATTTGAAATAATGTGCAACGTATAAAAGAAGTATGTTTCTTATGTTAGTTGGTTGGGCAGACGTGACACCTGATGGTAAGTGTCGACGTCACCCATCAACATAAACTAGTTTACCTGAGAGAAATCTTATGTCAAGACTCAGTGCCAGTAATTACGCTGCCTGTTTTGTCTCCGAACGACAGCAAAGCTGTTTCACAATAGACAAGGTGGCCGTTCTCGGGAGCGGGACACTGCGCATTCCTTCCCACCTAAACGTTAAACGTAGAGGAGCAGGTATTTCTAAATCTAGTCCTTATTATAATATTTTCTAAGCTAACTGGCCCGCTTTATTATAAATCTGACATTTTTAGGCAAACCAAGACATGGGGCTGAAAGCCTGTCTCGAATATAATTTTTCAAACAATCTCATTTAATTAACGCGTCCTCTAGTGATGGCAAATGGAATACTTGTAGGCGTGTAGATTCAAAATTTAAATTTGGAATAAAATTAGAACTGCCTCAAAATGTTTAGTACCGTTACAATGTTCACAGGCGTAGCGGAGTTTTCTCTTTATTTACATATAATATACATAGCTTCTAATGATATCTTAATAATTGTTATATATAACTGGCCTACCTTCCCGCTCATGGCAACAAGCACCTTGGTTATGATCAGTGGCGTAGCGTGCCTCGGCGGGGCCCCGTATAAAAATTTGTTTGGGGGCCCTTATGATGGGTAAAGATTTCTCACATAAAAAAAATGTTTGTATAAAATTAAAAGAAATATTTATGTAACTTTTTCATTTCTTTTTTTGAATTTGGCGTTCATTTCCCATCGAAGTTCTTAGGCAATATCGTCAGAGGCCCCCGTATAATTGATACGGCTGATATGACGGTAGCTACGCCCCTGTTTATGATATTTTTTTTGTAGTACATTGAAGACGGTAAGTTCACCTCCACCAGATAGAAACTCCGACTACAAATACTAGTCGTATTTACCGTGCCTGACCTGGCTGGATGGTGTGGTTGGGTATCCAGCATCGGCAGATGTCCAGCAGTGGTCGAGAGCATACAGATGATAAAAACAATAAGATGAATGGCATGTATTAGAGATACGATGAAAACATAAAAATTATCATTAATTTAGACGTATCTTCACATTATCACATTAATTAAACGAAGTAGTTGCCAGTTTATATTGCGGAAAGGCATAGATAAAAGATTACAAATGGGCTAACATTTGCAATAGAATAATAGCATGAAATTACCTTCCACCAAAATGTAACTATCATTACTCTGTTCTTAGGTAAATGGTTGATTTTCGTTGGTAATATGTTTAGAAATCGGTCGCAGGTTGCAGACATGAATTCAACTAGTTTTACCTTTTTTGGCGCTAAACTAACAAACTAATATGGATTGAAAAGGTTAGCGATTAGTGACCCGTGGTATCATCACTACACCCGTTTATTAAAAATATGAAAGTATTTAAAACGGAATGCTTCTTACATATTTTTTGCAGTATACTTATTTAGGTTTTTCAGAGAATTAGGAATTTAAGAGAGAAAATTCGTTAATGATAAGTGGCCGCCTATGAGTCTCATTCATATCCAATGTACACACTACGTTAACCTAGTCAAGTGGTAGGTTTGTACTTATTTTGACTCAGTGCAGACATCTATATTCATCAGACAATTAATTCGCACTTGAATGAATTCAAACCCACCGCCCGTTCGACCTGTTGCATCCTAAATGCCCAGTGGTAAAAGGGGTCAGAGCACAGTGGTCAGGAGGGGGTCATATGTGTACAGGAGCGGGTCAGCAGCGGGTCAACGGCCGTAAAGGCTACGGTCACGTGTCCGATCAGGTAAGCACTTATCGACCATATCAATCTCGCGTTGGGCACATTTAGCAATATGTGTAACGTCAGCAGAAACGATTTAGCAAACCATACGCAATGCAAAATGTTAATAATACATCGTATTAAGGTGCCATTTTTTGGGGACGGAATTGTTTTATTCACCGTACAAGAGTCACCTCATAAGTTATGTACAAGCAGCGATATAATATTACAATGGCATAAAAATACAAGTGCGGCAACCCCACAAACTTGAGCTTAAGCTTCTATTGATCTCTGCTACATGTCCCAAAAATAAAACTGCGTCCTCTAAAAATGCAATATTTGGCCCTCAAATTGTAACATTTCAATGGGCATATTATAATATTATCTAATGTTTACGTAAATATCACTAATTGATACAACTTTTGACAGTTTTTTAACGCAGTTTAAATTATGTGTTGTCGAGCATAAGGCCTCGTTTCCACCGGAGATAAGTTAAGCTGCGTTGCGAGGAATGTGGTTTTAAGAACAATAGAAACGCTTCATTTGCTTGACCACGTTCAGCGCGACGTCTCTATTGGTTCTTTGTAAAACACATTCCTCGCAACGCAGCTTAGCTCATCTCCGGTGGAAACGCAGCCTAAACGTCTCGAACGTAAATACCGACGTTTCACACTTGCACTACAGAGACCAGGATATTAATAAAGGGGAAAGGTTCCCGTGACAAAAAAGTAGTTTCCTTATAAAGAAAGAAAGAAAGAAACATTTATTCAACACTAACAAGAGACACACATGAAAAAAATAAGAACAAAAATACGCAAAGAAAACTTTTTCATTTTATAACTTATTATACTTTAAAAAAATGTTATTTTTGCTGACGGTACCACGGTGTCGCAATAGTGGGGCGCGGCGTACAGATCCGTGTGTGCTGACCGTACCTACATATCTTACATTTTATTTATACACTGTACAAGATAATGTTATAATATCTAATAACCCAGCTCAATAGTAATAAAGTGATGAATTAAACCATCAAAGCGATAATTTTCTGAAATTCACTTCAACCACTTGGTCTGTCGTAATATTTTAGGTGGAAGAAAAAATCTAAGAAATCGTTCCTTAATTTTATTAATGCAAAGGCGATTTTGATTGAATATTTGACATGCTTTAACGCCTAAGCCGCTAATTGGATGTCGAGATTTGACATGGCGAAGGATTGTCATTAGATAGATAGCCAATGGAAGGTAGCCTGCGCCAGCCAAAATATAATCAATGCCGAAACTATAGTCGCATGATGGAAAAAAATCAGCTCAGCCAACCCAACCTTTTTTTTCTTTCTTTAACGCCAGGAAATGTGCTTAGACATCCCGCGGGGGAAGCTCTCCCCAGGCGGGTATGTGGGACTCGCCCGAAAGGCGGTAAGTGGATGAAGCTCTACCCACTAAAACCCGGCGAGTGCTACCAATACCTAGTGAGGTACCTCGGATCTACAAAGTACAAGCTACAGGACACCTCGACGGCTAGTCAGTCCTTCAAAAGACCGACGCCACCTCCACAGAGAAGTTGGTGGTAAAAACAAAATTTTATTTTTCTTTTTCGTTTTTTTGCATGAGACAATTTTAGCTAATTTTTGCTGTTGGTCACAGCTTCGCATGCGTTAACTAAGATTTACAACAGGATCGGGATACAAGCGATATAATATATAGCCTTCCTAGATAAATGGGCTATCTAAAACTGATAGAATCATTCAAATCCGGCCAATATTACCTGAGATTAGCGCGTGTGAGGAGCTCGTGGCGCAGTGGTCACAGCCGCGCGCATTGATCCACCAGGTTAAGCAATGCTTGCCGAGGTTGGTCCGTAGATGGGTGACCATCTTTACATACCGAGACTCCTCCGTGCCTCGGAAATGCACGTTAAGTCGTTGGTCCTGGCTATTATTCGTGGATCTTTGACAGTCGTTACGGGTCGTCAGAAGCCCGAGAGTCTGACAATCAGCCTTACCGCGGAGTACCGTATCCCCCAGTTACCGGGTTGTGGAGATTCGATAAGCAGTCGCTCCATGTAAAGTCCTGGTATTCAGCTGAATCCGGTTAGACTGGAAGCCGACCCCAATATATAGTTGGGAAAAGACTAGGCAGCTGGCAGATGATGATTTCCTGAGATTAGCGCGCTCAAACAAACAAACGCTTCAGCCTTATATGTTTAATTAGAGTAGATGATTTAGTCTATGGTTTAGCGGCACACATCAATACGGATGGTGCTGGTGCTGATGATTACGTGCATTTCCCGCTATTTTAACCAAATGCAAAGGATGCGCTCGTTTGTCTGTTTCGTCATGCATTTACATTTTTATTAGTACTCGTTAATTATCAAATTAATTAACATAAAGTATGCCACAATAGTTAATGTGGCCTGTGGGTGAAATATAGGGGGCCTATGTCTGCGCTTATTGAAATTAAATCTTGAGCTTATATAACCGGATGCAATGGAAAAAACGACAGGTAAGAGACACAAACACAAAAGAGCGAGAGAGCAAATGTCGGTGTGTATGTATATTGCACACTGTTTAATACTTGCTTGTATTTGAGCATTTAACGTGTGTTTCACTTCTATCGTGTGTGAATCGCACACACACCTTTTTTTTTAAATTATTTAATTACTTGTTATTGACTACTTTTTTGACTTATTTCAAGTGTACAAGTTGTACCTACGTAATAAACATATTTTTGATTTGATTTGATTTTTCGAAACGTCTAGATTTTTAGGCCTCACGGCCTTTAAGCTCAATCGGTAGGTAATCTTAGTACCGTCATACCGTCGCGTCGGGCAGTCCCTCCTATTTGAAAGCACTGTGGTTTAAGGCTAATTACATTTCCCTGCGTAAAAATAACAAACTTTTGGTGTTTATTGGGAGCACTAACAACTACCATGGTTCTTCTACGTGTTTGCCTACCCAACAAAAAAGAAAACATTTATGCATACCTTAAGGTATGCAATAGCTCAGTAAGGACATTACAGCTAGGCATATGACCTACATACTGTTATTCTGCTATTGGCTGTCTCTATTATGTGTTTAGTGGACGCGCTACCATTGGTCCACAAAAGACCTACTATAATCTAGGCTGACCTTCGTCCAAGCTAATTTATAAACGCCTTCTCTAATAATCTGTATTATCTAAAAGGTTTAGGTTCGAATCCTCCAATATTATATGAATGTTTTTTGCTGTGAGAGCGATGATGGTCCAGTGGTGGATGGACTCGCGCTCTTATGCGAAAGGTTCCGGGTTCGATCCTGACCCGTCCGTGTGTGCCTTGAAATGGGTTTTTCTAAATTTCTAAGTGCACACACGAGACCATCGCTCGCTCACCGGTGAAGGAAAACATCGTGAGGAAACCTGCATGCCTGATGAGATTGAAAGTCTTTAAAGGCGTGTGAAGTTTACGAACCCGCACTGGGCCAGCGCATCGGTGAACTATGGCCCATTACTCTCCTCGCCTAATTTCGAGGAGGAGACCCGTGCCCAGCAGGGGGACATAAAGGGTTGATACTTTACTTTACTTTACTTTTTACTTTTTACTAAAGAGTACCATGCTGTTTTGCAGCTAAATTGGGTGGGCACGAAAGCGGTGGTACATATTACTTGCTTCTTGATAGCTATGCTGTCGCGTTTCGTGTGCATTGTGAGTTACCGGTGGCCCATTGGGGGGATAGGGAAAAGGAGGGCAACGCATCTGCATAGCCTCTGGTTTTCTGACGCTTGGGTTTCTGGTCATGCTACAAACGATGTTTACCTACGGGCCATGTAGGATATCTACTCGTATCTTGTATAAAACGTATGTGTACATAATAGGTATATATTAATCGATCTGCCCTTCAAGAATCCCGATATCTCACGAGATAATTATTAGTGTTGTCAAAATTGACATATCGAACCTATCGATAGTCATAGTTCCACGGATAATAAATATGATTGTTGTACAGTCTCGCGTTTGTTGCACAACTTACACACGTGCGTTTCGACATACCGCCTGCGCCATATGTTACTGTTGCGTTTAGTGAAGTGCTGATGATTTTGTCGATAATTTTTTTTTTGATGAAATCTAATCTATTATAAATATGACGCTAACATACCGCTCAATAATTTTTTTTCTCATTTTCTATGCTATGTTTCATGCTGTATTTCAAGAGTCGAAAATATCAAAATAATAATAATATGTTAGGACACACATATTATACACCATCATCTGATCCCTAACTAGACTGAGCTTGTTTTTTGGCAATCAGAGAACTATAAAATGTATCAATATACATACTTCTTATGTATAAACTACGCCCAGCACAAAAAATTACCTAAAATGAAGCTCATCACACAAAGTTTTGTCCTGGGTGAAAATCGAACCTACGACCTTCTGGCTCACTATACATTACACCATGAGGTCAGTTAGACCTATATATTTTGTAGTATTTTTTATGTACGAGTAAGCATGTGAGTTTGAAGTGAAATATACAGTAAAACGATATTGGTATGATAAAAAAATGAAAAACAATCGTTTGATTTTACTTCGGATCGTAATAGTGTTATTTGCCACCGACAAGCGTAATCGACACTCACAGACAGTGTATCGATACATTGAACTCCCCTAAATTAAGTGTACCTATCGATACATTTACATCACTAGTGTGGGCACGGGCGCGGCCGCATGTACAGCCAGCAGCCGCAGCTAATTAGATTACAATTTACATCCCCTCGCGTAACTGTGCCACTGTTCTTTCTTATCATTAAACCGATCATATGTTTACTATAATAACGACAATAATATAAACGTTAACTGGAGTATATTTTTTATTCGCAACTTTATAAGTATCAGCTCGATTTTTATCGAGCTGTAACTAAAAAAAAAAACAAAAGTAAAAATAAATAACACTTACGTAAGTACTCTTCAGCTACCTGATTCCTGAAACTTTCTTAGAGTTGTTGTTTTATGAAAGAAACGCGCATTTTTTTTCAAATAAGGCAAGTAAAGTACTGCCTAGTCTGCGTCGCATATACCTTGCAGATGACGTGTTACACGACTCTATTTATATCTGGCGTTTTGCATTGTGCTGTCCAAAAAATATTCAAATCATCAAAAAAAATCTCGTTTTGGATTAATCAGTTAGCTATACGTTTATCGTTATATTTCGTAAAAAGTATTTCGCTGTTTTTGCCGACGGTACACACATTGACAAAGTTGACTGACAAGATAAGCGGTAAGTGGGTTCAGTGTGAGCAATATTGAATGATTGTATTTATCTTAAATTTACTTCGTGTGCAAGCGTAGAGTCATAACACGATTTAACACATTGCTGGGTCAGTGTAGGCTGTTAATGTTATCATTATCATCACTGCTGTACTTTTCCTGACCATGTCTAGACATAAACCTTTAAATAAACGTCAAGACGGCCGATCCTACTCGTATCGAAGTAGTCATTGTATGGTGATCTTAGTCTCATCCTCTTGGCGTTCATTGAGGGAGGGATATGATCAGCAGTGGACGGATAAATGCTGATGATAATAGTAGATCCACCGTATTCACGTATGTTAGAACTTTACTAGCTCTAACTAACCTAGAACTTCATTAGCTCAGCTTCTATCGCTTCAAAAATCTGCTTCAAATAAGATATTGAGCGCATTTTTCACTTTTGTTTTCGAAATTACACGGAGCCGGTTCGTGAATTGAATCTCCAGGAGACGATACCGAAATATTGACCTCCTCCAACACAACTGAAAACACCCAGTAAATATTTCGTTTCGTATGATTAATAATTTATATAAATTAATAAATAGTGGAAATTGCTATATCAATTCAAAATATGGAGTAAAGTAGAGTCAGAGACTGTATGACAAAGATCCTCAAAGAATTTGTAAATTCTTTTGTTATAAATATAAAAAGAAGAAGAGAAGTATTGATAGTTGGAATATATAGGAAAGAGTAGCTCTTGATTACTAACCTGTCTTCTAGAACTTTGTACAGAAGACAGGCGGACAGAAGTACGTCTTAAACAAACGAGAGAATACGTGCTTGCAAATATATGCTACACGCTAACTTACTGGGTTGCTTATATCCAATATAGTGAGTTCTTGTGGTCTATTCGTCATATGTTTCATGAGATAAGTTAGTTACATTTCTTACCTTTAGTAACCTTGTACCTCTCACGTGTGCTTAACATTAAGATACGAGCCTAAATATTCGCTATTAATTTGCTAAGTGCAGGTTTTACGACGAGTAAGGGAGTTCCGTAAGTAATAATTTAAAAATACATTGTTTCGTCGGAAGACAATCTTATATATAAAATTCTCGTGCCACAGTGTACGTTATTGGACTCCTCCGAAACGGCTGGACCAATTTTGATAAAATTTTGTGTGCTTATCAGGTAGGTCTGAGAATCGGACAACATCTATTTTTCATCACCCTAAATCAAAAGTTTTTTTTTGACAGAACGAAGTCTGTCGGGGCAGGTAGTCAATGTATATTTTTATCTCTTTTAACTAGCTGTTGCCAACAGCTTCGCCTGATATATAGCCTTCCTCGATAAATAGGCCATCTAACACTGAAATTATAATTCAAATCCGACCAATAGTTCCTGAGCAGCGTTCAAACAAACAAACTCTTCAGCTTTATTATAAACTATATGATAATAATATAACAAAATCTTTGCTTACATCACGACAACTAAACTGAAAAAACATATTATTGTTAGTTTGTCAGTGTTTGATATACTTTTTTTCGGGATGACCTACGTCACTGGCCTTATGGCTTATGGCCTTTACGCTTAATCGGAAGAGTAAGTGGATATACTAGAGATTATCGAGTTATGCATTTAGTGATGTTCTCGTATTGTATAATACGATATCGTACATCACTAAAAATATATTTTTTTATATGTCAGCAGTTGTGGTAAGTAATCAATGTCACTCATTAGAATAAACGAGTTTATGTAGGACTAGCCAAGGGATTCAGGGAATTTCCTATCTTGAAACCTAAGATGTAAAGGCTCGGTGTCAATTTGACGTGTCCTATCATATTCACCCCCGATAGCTTAGCACCTAATAAGTCTAGGTTACCTAAGAATGTCATAACCGATCCTGTTGATAAAATCACAGAACTGTTAAAGCGCGACGCTGAAGCGCGACGTAAGCTACAACACACACTCAGACATAACACAGCCGGTGTTAGGCACACATTCACACCGCATGGGCCCCGGGGTCGTATGCGACGTCGAACCCTACACTCCGTTGACCAGTTGATCCGGATCAACCGCGACAGCATAGGCTCAGATCAGCTACGAGTCGACACCAATATACGGTCTATATTACCGATAGCACTCTGCTATCGGCAGCTTGCTCGGGTCCCGCGCTTGACCCGCCTCCCCCGCTACCGGGGGAGGAGAGGGCCGGCCCTCACGATAGGTTTCTAACGTCACCCGTTCCAAACCAGTCGACCGTAGCTGACCAAGTTAGGTACAAACCCGACGCCATGAACATGGCGGGGGGCAACCCCCCAAATTTTTAACGTCATAGGATGATCCAACCGGATCACCCCATTTCCGATGACGCATAACGGTCACTAGGACCATTAGCATAGATCCAACCGAAAAAAAAAAAAAAAAAAAAAAAAAACCTATCATATTTTTGGAATGGGTACTATAGTTGGATAGATCGATGGATGGTTGGATGGATGGATGGATGGATTTTTATGGATAGATGGATTATTTGTAGTTTTTCATTCCACTGGTAATTAAATATATATTGACCTGGACAAAAAGAGTATAG
This sequence comes from Lycaena phlaeas, assembly GCA_905333005.2. Taxonomy (NCBI): domain Eukaryota; kingdom Metazoa; phylum Arthropoda; class Insecta; order Lepidoptera; family Lycaenidae; genus Lycaena; species Lycaena phlaeas. Next base: position 18,026,242 of record HG995169.1, on the reverse strand, counting down.
TTTCTTTTTACAATTTTCTAACACAACAAGGAACTCCAAAATCAATAATTACATTTGTATTGCACGCGAAATTACATAGTACTTTATCAAATTAATAGCGATGAGAGCGGGCCAACCGATATGTGTAGAGGTTTACACTGACAGGGCTACATATTGGTGTGTGTTTAAAAAAATCAGTAGTCGGCCCTGGCACACATATTCGCCATGTACTTATAGCCGTGAAAACATTGACTTTTAAATGATATGCAACTTTCAGTTTGATTGCGACACTTATTTTCCTTGCCCTTGACTTTTGGGACTCCGGACATATTGGTAATGACGTCCTTAACCTAAAAACTCTTTAAAAATCAACAGTTCTTACAAACAGTTTTCAATAAAGCAGTTCCTCCATTTTTATTGTCTCTGGTGTTCGGGGAATAAAAACTAATGCAAAACGCTCTACCCATCCCTTAGTAGTTTGTGGCTCTACCTAAAAAGTATCTAAAGAAATAATTAATTGAATTTTCTTATAAGGCAACACATCGGTATTTTGCCGTAGATTTTGGGAATAACGACTCAACCTGTAAGGGTCATTAACAGTGCTTAAAATTGTTTTTATGTAGCAACACCTCAACATTTCGTTTTACAGCAACCAATTAAATGATAAGTATGAGATAAAGACAATTTAATATCAAATCAATCAAAACAAAAATCATTTTACTTTGATAGAGATTTGCCGAGGATAGTATTCTAGAAAAGGCATTTTTTTTTTCAAAGAAATGATTTGTCGCCATATTGGCACAGATAATAAATAATAAAATATATGCAACAAGAAATAATAAGTTGCTAAGCCAATTTGTATAGTTGGTAACAGACATCACGCCATCAAACTACCCTCGAAACACGCTTACTTAGAAACTCAACTCTAATAATTTTATGTTAAGGTAGACATTTCTATAATTGTCTATGCCGCTTATGACAAAATCCCCACCTACCCTACAATAGGCGAGTTTTGAGTTGGTTCTAAAATAGACTATATTGTAGGAGGTTATGGTAGATGTTAGGGTGTCTGTGTTGTCGTTTACGACGGTGTTGCATCAGATGGTGTAATGAACGCCTGAACTCAATATTTTCAGATCCAATTAGATATGTGGGCTGAAGGTATACGGATTACAGCGTGTCCTCTGGGTATTGTGCGTATTTTACGTTTACAGTAAAACAACTGTTTGGTCTTATACATCTATTAGGTATGTAAAAAATAAAGTTTCAATTCCTGGGCACAGGTCTCCTCCAAATCAGGCGAGGAGGATAAATGGGCCATATTTCACGGATGCACTGGTCCAATGCGTCTTGGTGAACTTCACATACCTTGAAAACTCATCAGGCATGCAGGTTTCCTCAAGATGTTTTCCTCACGGTGAGCGAGCGATGGTCTCGTGTTTAGGTGCACTGAGGAATTTGAAAAAACCCATTTCAAGCCACTCACGGGGGTCACGATCGAACCCGGAACTTCTCGCATAAGAGTCCGAGTGCACACCACTGGACCATCGTCGCCCATATTGTATGAAACATTAAATCCAAACTTAAAGATAAAAAAAATTCATAATTTATAAATTTAGACAAAATTAATTAAATATAATAATAGCAAGAAAACCTCAAAGTTACTAACAATTAACATAATCCGAATATAAACTAGAATAGGTACAGCCTTGTGGCAGAGGGAGGGATTGAGGGGGAGGGGTTCACGAATGTGACAATCTCAGTAAAAATCTTGATAATTTTGTGACGTCTTTCATAAAAGTAAGGAATCGACATTAGTCTCAGAGACAAATAAAAGGCCCAGTTAGTGAAGGAATCTGGTCCTGTTAGGCATGACGTCACGGGGACTGCTTACTGCTTATTAGCACTAGATAGCTCTTCGATACGATGAGTAGTTAAGCCTTAGCCGGGCCAGCCTTTCACTAAGATGATCTGGTTGCCTGCAGGTCCGATTCTAAAATAGTGGCTAGAGGCACTCGAAGGCGTAAACAGGCTCTAAATATTATTGTTTGGGACAATAAATAAGAAAACTATTTTGAATTATTTATATTACAGTTAAAACTTTCAGAAGTATAACTAAATAATTTTAAAAACACGACTTTAAAAAAGTGCAATTATAATTTTTAAAGTTAAAAGCTAAGCTGGCCTGCAATAACTATTAATAAAATTGATGAAACCCATGTATTATATGATTAAACTATTACAAAAGCCATTAATTATTTTATTAGTTATCATAATATAAGATCATCAAAGATATTATCAGCTATCAAGCAAGGCGCAGACAATTTTACGATTTGCATACAATAGTGTTGAAAGGTCGCCATAAAATTACTCATATTAATTGGATTACAAAGAGATGGGTGAGGAAATTTAATATTTGATTCGCAAGGGAAATAAATAAAAATTTTAAATTAATAATAAAAAAACATAATGTAAAAACTTTCACGGATTGTTTTTCTTATGTTTACGCGAATTTCACTATTATAATTGTTTAATTATATAGGTTATGTGGTCTGTGTAACTAACTCGTCGTCAAATAAAGTTAATTTTAAATGAAAAACCAAAACCGACTCCAAAACTATACCTTTAAATTATGTGCAACTAAAAATGTTTAAATAATGTTTAAATACTTCGAGGTGAAGTTAGTTAACAAAAATAATTAATCAATGAATATAATGAAACTTATATCTCTTACTTATACTTTTTTAAATTAGTTATTTTGGGAGTCGGTGCCAGCCAAGAAAGACAGTTTAATCACAATTCACAGCATTTGAATACATAACATTTATATACTCTCACATCTATTACAAATTTCTTTGCAATGATTGATTTTGTACTCATACGAGTACACCCAGTATTGATTAGATCACTGTTAAGGTTATCTTTGCTTTAGCTGGCACTGACTCCAAAAATAACTAATTTAAAAAAGTATAAGTAAGACATATAAGTTTCATTATTTTTTGGTGTTAGTCGAAGTGTTAGTCGGCCATTAATCAGGTGGGAAGACGATCTCTGAGCAGTCACGGCCGGTCTGTGTTGAATACGAGTGGCAAGGGGTCGGCCGTCTTGACGTTCAATAAGGGAGTCCAATATTCAACAGTGGATGGTGAAAGGCTGATGATGATGATGATGATAATATTATGTATTGCATACACAATTTTACAGAGTGCATACACAAATTACAGACGGTTAGAATTTCTGCCACAGATCGCATGCTTACTATAAGCCGTTGAAGAATTGATCATCATATTCGGCTACGATAGTTACTTGACCACTTGACCATAAAAACGTTACGTTAGGCAAATATACGGATGGCCTATAAAAGATTCAGCCGAGTATCGTTAATTTGCTCCTAGGAATTGAAGAGTTCCGTTACTTTGTTATGGATCCCATGATCAGAACCCAACCAAGTTTTCACCAAACTACCCTTGAAGTACATTCTTTCAAATAAACTAATAATCATCGAAATCGGTTGGCGTGTTATTCAGTTATTCATCTATTTGTCGCGGACGTACCTAATGCAAATAAAAAAAAAAAAACATACAGTCGAATTGATAACCTCCTCCTTTTTTTGAAGTCGGTTAAAAACTCTACTATATTGTGACTTAAGATTTATGGAAATTGTATTGCGGCTGAGAGCCAAGTGATCCAACCACGAAATGACAGTTTTCGATACATAAGGATTGCTTTGTTAATTAACTTATCGATTCTATTTTGAATTATAAATGACAAACTTCCGTGGACTCTCTCTTATATCCCATGTACTTATATGTTTTTGTCACGTCAACGTAGACCGCGATTCTTCCGTCTAGGGGACCGGCTGGAACTTTGCGAATCAAAATATGTAAAAGGTAGGTTCTACTTTTCTTTGGGCTAGATCCAGGTGATCTTGTCTATGTTCTGGACGACGCTATCACACGACCAGGGGATTCATCGGTCCTGTATCTATTTAAACAATAAATTGGTTGTCTGTAAAGTCGGTTTACGGACGGTAGTTTGACGTGACAACGTCAAACATGTAGCACGAACCGAAATGAGCCGATCATGCCTCTCTCTCGTTCGTGCGGCACTCTCGCTTTCGGAACGCTACATGACGTCATCTTTTTCGTGCATTCTGCCCGTAATATCGAGTTATTAAAAGTTGACACGTCAAAAAACGTAGTCACGTTTAACAGCTAGCAAAACACTTGCGAGCATACATGGTCAGGCGTTCTCTATGGACCTTACTGCGTATTTACTTTTCTCTGCGCAAGGCTATATCTAACCAAACAGATAACAGTTTGATTGTATCTTCTATGTATCTAAAGTTAATAAAACTAAATAATTTGCTTGTTTGTTTGTATAAATTTAGTATTAGGTAGTGTTAAGTTCTTTTGGCACATCTCGCTCAAATAATTAATCGGCATAACTTTTGGTTGATGTCTATGGGCGCCAATCCAACAGATTCGAGAAAACCTTTTGTATTTAATAGCGCAACTATATAATTATTATAAACTTCATAATTCGATTTATTTTATAAGTTCACGCAAACAAAGGTTATAAATAGAATTACCCCTATGGTATAGTTGCCAAAGGGACCCTGGGCTCTGGGAGCTCCGAGAGTAGCTTTAAAATATTGACATTGAGCTGCATTAAGCGCAACCCCTTTGCAACCAGTAAGCAACGGGACAAAAGGGGTACCCTTATAAGAGAATGTTAAGATAAAATTGTAATACTTCTAGCATATTCAGCGATCATCAAAAAAAGGTAATTTAATATTTCATCATCATCATCCTTTAACCGTCCACTGCTGAACATAGGTATATTTAATGTATATTTAGGTTTTATTATGAAAAGTTGCTTCTTTATGCCTTTTTCTAATGTGAGTGAAATCGCGTGTGAGTCTAGTTAATGTACAGGCGTTAAATCTACGTGTCCCCACGAGCCTCGCCCACGATTGTAACGATAAACTAATTGCACGATCAACTGACTTGCAATGATAATCATAAGCAAGCGTTAGGGCTGCCAACGATTAAATAGGTAAAATATTTCTTAAAATAATCTGAAAAAGTGCTAGTAATTTTTGTAAATACTGGTTTATAATACATCCCAGGATGTATTATGAATTGTTTTATTAAAAAAGGTAAAAAAAATATTATTTATTTTTATAAATAGGTTTTTACTATTTTTTACGTCATTAATCGTTAAGCGATTTTATGTTATATGTTATTGATCAACGATTTTTTATTCATGAATATTTAATTAAATACATATTTATTAGACAAATAGAGCGACGATGGTCCAGTGGAGGATGGACTCGGCCTCTTATGCGAGAGGTTCCGGGTTCGATCTTGACCCCCCCGTGTGTTCCTTGAAATGGGCTTTTCTAAATTTCTAAGTGCACCCCAAACACGAGACCATCGCTCGCTCATCGGTGAAGGAAAACATCGTGAGGAATCCTGCATGCCTGATGAGATTGAAAGTCTTTGAAGGTATGTGAAGTTCACCAAGCCGCACTGGGCCAGCGCGGTGAACTATTGGCCCATTTCCCTACTCGCCTGATTTCGAGGAGGAGATCCGTGCCCAGCAGTGGAACCCTTTAGGTTGATATTTTACTTTACTTAACATATTTATTGCTCAAGTTTTTATTATCCTTATATAATATTAGTACATTTAGCAACCCTGTTCAGAGGTCGAACAATAATATTACTTGCATTAGAATTTAAATTATAAAATAAACTTTATTTCTTTAGAAATAGAAATCACAACCATTATTCGGTCTACAAAACAAGCTCGTCCAATATCTCATACTAATCTGACATCTAACATGTGGGTTGTAGGATTTAAATTGGATTGGAATTTCAATACTTAAATTTTGTGCGAATTTTGTGAAAAGCTGACTTGAGTCTTATTACTGTCGAATAGGTCTTCTTTTGGTTAGTTCGGGTTTAACACTAGATAACATTAATATTGTCAAGCATGACATTGGGGAAGGTCAATACGGGCGAGGAGGGATAGCAAAAAAATATATATAGATAATGTAATAAATAATTATAAAATATAATAAGAAAGAAAACAATATTTTTCTTGGTTTCTTATTCATTAATTCTTGCCCCGTAGGTTCCGTTTGTACTGAGTGATTTGGGCTAAAAAATAATAATAATCATCAATTTTAACGGCCGAAAATCTAAGTTAACGCGTTCGAAGTTACAGGTTCCAGCTAGTTCTAGAAATAAAAGTACCAGTAGTCAGTAGTTAGTTCTAGTAATAATAGTAAGTATTATTATAGTTATATTATAGTAATAGGTAGTAAGTAGGTGCCTACCCGACTGTAGGGAATAAAAATGTCTATTTAAACAAATAATAATCACAAAGAAATAAGAGTAGAGAGAGAGAGAGAGAAATAAGAGTGGATAAAAGTACGCAATAATAGAATTTCGTGCGATTTGAGAGTGGTTGATCTAAGTTCTATAACCTGCATTGGATTTAGCCCTACTCTACTCATCTATTTTGGAGAAGTTATGTCTATGCTTATCTTGTTACAGTTATAGGGCTTAAGAGTCGGCACATTTCGATTTTCGAATATCTCAATAGACTCCTAATGATAAATAATGTCAAAAAACCACCCGGGCACAAAAATGATAATTTTGATGTAGAATCTAATACATACCATAAAATTACTCATAAAAATCATATTTATTGGCTTGGCATTGGTGAATAACTTTGTAAAAAATAAAGCACCAAAATATTATTCACATGAAAAAAGAGAAAATACTTATAATATAGACGATAATAATCATGGTTGCTGTATATTATCCAAAAACTTAGAATATCACATATAAACTACAAATTAAAAAGTCATTAATACATTATTTTTTTCGGATTCCACTCATTATCTTATATCTTTAAACGAGCAATTCTTGTTGTTCAAATATACTTATATAGAATCTGATTCTCGGAAACGGCTCCAACGATTTTCATGAAATTTGGTATACATGTGTTAAAAACGGCGATAAATCCATCTAGCTAGGATAAATTTTTAGAAAACTTTTTTTTATCCGTGTTTTGAGGCAACGATAAAATATGATTAGAATACGAACGTAAATTTCGCTGTCAAACAATAAGCCATGATAGCTTAGTGGAAAAATTAGGCATTTGATTCCGAAGGAGCCTGGTTCGAATCTCCAGTCCGATTTTTTTTTCCTTTTTTAAGATCATTTTTTGAAAGAAAAATTTTATTGTATTTAATCATTAAGGGTACCGAGCAAATGCTCGGTCAACCAGGTACTAATGAAATTAAGTTTTACAGACTTAATGAGTTTTCAATTGTGTTTAGAAAATTTTACTTGCAACACAATATTACTGTAAAGACTATAGTATACCTATACTAGGATGCAAAAAGTAGTCTAGTTTCGATATTTTGCGGACCGTACTCTTTATCTTTCACCGGTAGCGTTTCCGCGCGTGTCCGTGTAAGGTCAGCTCGCGCAGGAAGTGTTTGTACTGTGTCAATGACATTTTGCGCGTTACGACCAGAATAACATAACATATATGCCTGCCTTGAGGTTACGATAGTGTCCTAGATGCCACGTCTGATAAGGCGGGGTATGATTTTTTTGTGGTTTGATGAATGGTAAACCCGAGGGTTGTAAATAAATATAAAATTATTATATATTATTACATTTCGCAAATATAATAAAGCTAAGGTCGATCTATCACGCTTAACTTAGGCATCCCGCGGGGAAGTGGGTCTCCCCAGGCGGGTATGTGGGACTCGTCCGAAAGCTGGTAAGTGGACGCAGCTCTACCCACTAAAGCACGGCGAGTGCCACCAATGCCGCCTTTGGTGAGGTGCCCCGGATCTACTAGCAACAGGGCACCTCGACGGCTATTCAGTCCCTTAGGTGACCGACGCCACCTGCACACATGGTTTGCCCTGCACCACAGAACAAGCCCTCCCAACGTCGGGACAATACAATGAGGCGAGGTTTGCGTCCTCAGCCGTTAGAAGTTTGAAGTCCGGTATACAGCTACACCCGGTTAGACAGCAGGAGGATTTCAAATATGTTGGAGGAAGATTATCCAGTAGAAGAGATTTGGCGAATTTGGCTAAAAGAAATAGATCATTAAGGCTGAGTGTATTTGTAAAGGCAGGAGCCAGGACTGGCAGACAATTGACATAAAGCTACAACTTATACAGCGCATAGAGAAGAGAAGTATGATATTTTTAACTTAGAAAAAAAGGAAGTTTTGGGACTTGCTTGTGCTCCAATTGATTGGTCCCTATCACTATTAAATTAATGGTGTAAAGGCCTATGAGCTGGCACAATGCTGTTATTATGTTTTTTATAGTACAGAAAGGAGCAGGCCTGTAGCTAGAGTCGAGTTTCGGGTAGGGCAGCATTTTTTACAGGTAGGGCGGAAGATAAAAAAATATCATAAATGATCTGCTCTCTGTGTACGGGATCCTAAATTGAACTATAATAATTTACATAATATTTTCTGTTTACCCGAATATCACTTATTATAATGTATCTTAGTTTTTAGTATTTTTAGGGACGGCGTAGTGATTTCAAGAACGTTGCCCCAGATTGACCCCCCCCCCCCCTCTCTAGCTACGGCCATGGAAGAGAAAACGAGAAGTCGAAGTATTTGCCGACTAGAGGCCCATTAACATCAACAATCATCGAATTTATAGAAATATTATTTCATATATCTGTGGTCGATGTCATGTTATCAGGGTATCAGACGTATCTTGCACGTGTCTTACGATGTTTTCCGTTACCGGTGCCCAAGCGCCGTTTTCAAGGTCACATGCGTGAGGGGATTTAGAAGAACCCTTCATGGTCTGAGCTTCACTTCCTTAGTCTTTTCTCCTAGACCCCTAGTCTAGACTATATATACATCTGAAATTAACCAGACCTCCGACACCTACCTATCTCTTATAACTAGACTACAGTCGCTCACTTGCTTTACAAAAAACTCCTTTGAGTACATAAAAAATACAAAAGCAATTTAAAATTTTTAGAACGTTTTCATTACGAAATCAAACGAGTCCATTTAGAAAGTAAAGAAATAATTGCGGAAGATCTACTTCCGCTACTTGAGATATTTTGAGGTATTAGATTATTTTAAAAAAGTAAAAAGTTAGCGTTTGAGTGGTAAAAATACCTATTATAAAGAAAAAGATTTCATCTAAGATACCGTATCTTGAAAATAGGTTCCTTTCGAGGCATTTTCGGATAACATTCAAAGGTTTCTATCATTTGAAAATATTAGTTTCGCTGAGTTTGTTTCGTCAGTTCTTCTTAGTGGGTTTACCTTGGAACCGACGCGATGGTAGATTTAGAAGTTCAAAAATACCGATGGTAGATTTAGTTGACAATTTAAAAAAAACACTTTGGTGGTACAATTTTGAATTAATAAAATGATTTTGGTTACTTTTGGCTATGGCAAATCTTTAAATCTTTATTATTCCAATTCTTATATAAAAATGCTAAAGTGATTCTATGTAGGAAATAGTATGTTTTTGCTCCAACTGTTCTGGCTTAGAAAAAATATGTAAGTACATATTTTGTAACTATATGATTAGGAAAAGCTATTTATTTTGAAAAAAAAAATAGTTTTTCATGGGAAGTGTAATTGAGGTTGACAGCCAGTTTGGTAGTCAGGTGGAATGTGCACAATTTTTCAAATTTATACGAGTTATTAAGGCCAGTATATTCGGGCGTTTTATGCATTGAGCGCAGTCGCCCTTCCCGCACGACGACTTACGCGAAGTCTTCAAACAAATGAACTTTCTTGAACCCGGCGTGAACTTATTGTCCGTCCTAGTATAATTTTAAACGTATGGCAACTTACTAGGTTTTTTTTTTACTTTAGTTTGTTTCATAAGAATTACATTATATAAAGAGCGTTTTATGGTTTTGTTATCGATCCTGAACACACATGATCATTTTCTATTTTAATAATTACTAAGTTTTTGTATTAAAATGGATACGTTACGTGAGTATTTAATCTTGAACATAAATACATATTTCCCTTTCCAGACTTTCTGAAAGCATATTTAGGATACTATTACTGCTTTCATATTTTCATTTTCATATTCATACCGTATTTGTGTCAATAACTTTCAAATTATTGCATTATAATTGCCAATTTTTAAAGTATTAAATTGATATAGTATATATATTAAATTGATATAGTATATATATATGCCATCGCGGACTTTTTTAGAGACCTTTATAAGATACACATTTCCCCTATACATTATTTTGTTATATCTTAAAGGGTTTAGGCAGCGTTTTCGATGAAAACTCCCAGGCGGCCTATTTTTTTCCGACACGTCCAACAATTATTGTTATATTTTAGCTAAGGCTTATAAAATTTTAATAAATTATATACAAAAACCTTACTCTTGAATTGTTCTATCTATTAAAAAAACCGCATCAAAATCCGTTGGGTAGTTTTGAAAATTTAAGCGTACAAACAGATACAGGGACGGAGAAAGCGACTTTGTTCCGTAATATGTTTAAATGGATATAGCATGATATCGCTAAGAGATAGACATATGCCATCGTGGACTTTTTTGTAGACCTATTTAAGCTACACAATTCCACCATACATTTTTTTGTTGTATCTCAAAGGGTTTAGGCAGCGTTTTCGTTGAAAACTCCCAGGCGGCCTATTTTTTTCCGATACGTCCAACATTTATTGTTATATCTTAGCCAATATATATAAAAACTTAATAAATTATACACAAAAACCTTCCTCCTAAATTGTCCTATCTATTTAAAAAAACCGCATCTAAATCCGTTGCGTAGTTTTAAAGATTTAAGCGTACAAACGGTTACAGGGACGGAGAAAGCGACTTTGTTTTATAGTAGTAGTAGTAGCTAACATGCGTACCCGGGATATTTTTCTTTGCATTATTAATAATAATAATAATATCTATGGACGCTTTTCACACCACGTCAATCTAGTCCCGTGGTAAGTACTCGAAGAGACTTGTGTTACGGGTACCAGACAACGGAAATACAATATATTTAATACGTTTTATATCAATACTTATATTTAAGATTTTTATTATATAATACACATATTTAATACACATCCATGACCCAGGAACACAGAAACTTTTTTGTTCCCTGGCGGGATTCGAACCCGCGACCTCCGGCTTGAACGCCAACGCGCTAACCATTGAGCCACAGAGGTCATATTACAAACAGACACACAAATCATTGTAAACAAAATAAGTGTTAATTATCACCTCTATCACCATTAATCACCACCATCACCACCATCATTATTCTCGTCAGCGTCATCACCACCATCATTATAATCATCAACTTCATCATCATCACTATTACAATTTACACCCCTCTCCCTCATCACCACCATCACCACCATCACCACCATCATTATTCTCGTCAGCGTCATCACCACCATCATTGTAATCGTCAACTTCATCATCATCACTATTACAATTTACACCCCTCTCCCTCATCACCACCATCACCACCATCATTATTCTCGTCAGCGTCATCACCACCATCATTGTAATTATCAACTTTATCATCATCACTATTACAATTTACACCCCCCTCCCCCACCACCACCATCACCACCATCATTATTCTCGTCAGCGTCATCACCACCATCATTGTAATTATCAACTTTATCATCATCACTATTACAATTTACACCCCCCTCCCCCACCACCACCACCACCATCATTATTCTCGTCAGCGTCATCACCACCATCATTGTAATCATCAACTTCATCATCATCACTATTACAATTTACACCCCCCTCCCCCACCACCACCATCATCACCACCACCACAATCACCGCGATCATCATCATCACCACAACCACCACTGCCACCACCACCCTCATTATGATCATCATTATCACCACCACCATCATCATCATCACCACCGCCACCATCATCATCGTGTGTGCATTTTTGATTCTTATCGATACAAAAATTTATGCACAAATATTTTTTTTTTCTTTAAACCTCGAATAGAATTTAAAATTAATATTTTTATAATAAAGATGCGAGTAGCAAGGGATCGACCGTCTTGGCGTTCATTGAGGGAGGCCTATGTTCAGCAGTTGATGGATAAAGGCTGATGATGATGATGAATTAGTAACATTAAATCGATATTAAAATAAAAATGAGGAAAAAAACACGCTGATGATCATGATTACGACAAAAATGAGAAAAAAACATTAAAACTAAATATTGTTCAAATTTTTATTTTTATTTCCTATGTACACTATTATACCAGACACCGGCTTATATGTTCCACACGTTGTTTTAACGATCTACAGCGGAGGGGAGCCGCCAGGCAGCAACGAAACATAGGTCCTACTTTGTTAACGCCTCGCAGGCAACTAAATTGAGGCCGCGCTGGGGACTAGTCGAGTTTTTCACATTATTTGATATTAAGAAAAATAAAAACATTTATTTAAAAAAGTAAGATCAGAATAAAATTCTAAATGTTATTACCTATTTTTTCATATAAATTTTGTAACTTAAAATCTCACATTCTTCAATTACAACTAGAAAAATAATCAAAAACATCTTGTGTTTGTGATTTTTTTTTATCGAGGCAAGTTACAATGATCGTGTTTTGAATAGGTTAATAAAAAAGAATGTATACTAAACTACAACATATATTTTTAACGGATCAAAAAAACCAACATTACTATGTTTACGACTTAAACAAAAACAGCCGCTTTGGGATATACTGGCCTTAAAGTTTTAAGACCTCACAAAAAATTTCACTCTTTCATTACAGACTTTTAATCTAGACAACCAGCCAGACCGCCGGATGGTGAGTGGTCACGCCATCCACGAACATGAGCGAGTTCACCCCAGGCCAGTAGGGCTATTCTGTAAGGTCGTTTTCAAATCTCGAAAGCGGAATCCGCGGTGATATGACGAATTTGACGAATTTGTATTATTTAAAACTACTATCTATCTATATTTTGTATTGACGTAAAGTGAGCTTTATCACTCAGGTGAAGTTCGATATCGAAATGGTTTTTTACAGAATAGCACTACTGGAAACTCATTATTGTCTGCTATTACAGATCGGCAGTAATTACACTGCCTTGTATCCGTACTTCCGACACACAGCCAAAGAATACAGACGTACATAGAAGGACAGTTAATAACTTAATGATTTTTGTGCCGACTTTTTCGGGGACTTGTCCCCAGATCTCACTCGCTCGCTCTCGTAGGCTCATATGCTGAACCGCCAAGCGGACGTTTAAAGTTTGTCCTTAAAGCGCTCAAAAGAACTGGCCTTCTATGTACGTGTGTATTCTTTGACACAGCGAAGCTATGTTATGAAATATACAACGTGGAGACGAGCATACGACATTAAATCAAACTACAACTAAAACTAATAACTAAATAATCTAAACTAACTAAACTATCAGAAAGTATATCCTGACATGGATATAAAAAAAAAGTTTTTTTCAAACAAAGCAAATAGTACAAATATGGAAATATAGAATAATAGAATAAAACAATTTGGTTCACTAACCGATAACGAGCTGCTTAAAACAATCACACATATTTTTACACACAAATATTTTTAAATATTTTTATTTATACAGCCTCTTATGGTTGCTTGGCAGTATCGTCGTCTCCACCCTGTATAAGCAATATGGTGGTATTCCTGCAGAGAAGACCGGCTCTCTCACTGGTCGTGTGATAGTAGGTATACCCCAGAAGAAATGCTAAAGTTGGTGGTACTCATTCTGATGGTAGCGTGGCACAGCACACTGCTCTTAACCGTAATCTTAATATATATATTTCTTGTGTGCGTGTGTATGTGACTGAACTCCTCCTAAACGGCTGGACCGATTTGAGTGATTTTCTTTGTGTGTGTTCAAGTAGATTCGAGGATGGTTTAGATTCACAAATCAGACCGGCAGATGGCGCTGCAGTCGGTATCTAGGTTATTGATCTGTACTGCCACTATCGATTCGTATCTAAAGGACAACGTCTGTGGGGTCCGCTAGTAATAATATATTTATGGACGCTTTTCTCACCACATCAATCTGGTCTGGTGGTAGGTGAAAATCTTATAGGTTCGCGTCACAGACTTGCTATTGTAAAATGATGACGTCATTATGAAATTTCAAATATGAACACAAAAATTTTAAAATTTAAACTTTTGTTATTTATACTTATTTGAAATTCCATAAGTTATAAATTTACACTTCTATAGACTGCCCCATGACTGTATTTTTTTTTCGCGGAGTTTGATATTTCGACAATATCTACGCATGTTGTTCACGAGATAACTCGTTTTTGTTGCTATTTCACTAACTAGTAACTTACATTGTGTTACAATGACTATTGGAGCTTAGTCATAGTTTTCCGGTCTAAGATATATCTAAACCAAGTCTAGCCTAGACCTAAGTTTGCGACATAGGAAATAATTTATAATTAATGAGTTTCATGATAAAAATAACATACACACTTATCCTTGTAGTTTATCTCGCTCCTTCCGCGATGCCTAGCATCTTGTAGTGTATTTATAGGTTACCTAGGTCATATGGACCTTGATGATGGAAATTCTAATTGTTTATAGGAAATAAACGCTCAAGACCTTTCGCCATCTTGGCTCTATTTGTCCAGGAAATGATGAAATCCATGTTGACGGATGTAATGGAAGTGTCGTAGTGCATATATACATTGTCTTTATTAATTAACTTTGTATCATTGTAACAATTTATTTAAACACATTTACATTCAGCTAAAAAATCTAATAAAATTAATTTGATGTTATTTTCTGATGTTAAAAATGAATTTTACTCACAAATAATCAAAAAAATATTTGAGGCCATTAGTATGTGATGACGACCTCTGTGGCTGTGTTGGCGCTCAAGCCGGAGGTAGCGGGGGTAGCGGGTCCGAATCTCGCCAGAAAACAAAAAGTATTCTGTGTTCCTGGGTCATGGATATGTATTAAATATGTGTATTATATAATAAAAGTCTTAAATATATGTATTTCCGTTGTCTAGTACCCGTAGCACAAGTTCTTTGGATACTTAGCACGGGACCAGATTGACGTGGTGTAAGAGTGTCCATAGATATTATTATTATGTGTAGTAATGTTTAAGAATAATAATTTGATGAACAAAATCAAATGGATACATTGTTTATTTCGCAGATCTACGATTCTCAGACATAAAACCTGGTGTAATTTTGTTTAGATATCATAGTTTTCGATATGACGATCAAAATACATACATAGTTTGGTCTTAGTAAACTAATTTTTATAAAAAAAAAATGTGGCAATTTTATTCGTAATTTCAGTGCATGTAAATTAATGTGGTTTAAAAAAAGCGACGGAGGTCCAGTAGGTATGGACTCGGCCTCTTTAGCGAGAGGGTCCGGGTTCGATCCTGACTGTCCTTCGTGGTGCCTAGAAATCGATTATTATCAATTTCTAAGTGCAACCGGAACACGAGACTAACACTCGCTCACCGGTGAAGGAAAACATCGTGAGGAAACCTACATGCCCGATGAGATTAAATATCTCTGAAGTCTGAAGGTGTGTGAAGTTCACCAACCTGCATTGGGTCAGTGTCTAAACTCTGGCTTATACCCTCCTCGCCTAAATTCGAGGAGAACCGCGCCCAGCAGTGAGACATATATGGGTTGCTACTTTACTTTTTTTAACGTGACATGCAAACATTTCCGAACGCTTCCGCAGTCACAAAATCTCAACAAAATTTGTTTATACCAGATATTCAAACTAATTAGCATAATGCTTAATGATTATCCATAAATTATATACCGTTCAAAGGTGACGACGTTAATCGGGGAGTAATTAATAAAATTCAACAATATCATGATTTTAATGTTTGCCGCGCTTTTTATCTCCGAACGAAGGTTAACAAAACCACAGAATATGTGTGTCAATTGTTTCTGCGAATTTCCTCATGCAGCCTTACTTTTATCAAATATGTTTATTTGTGCATATTATTGACCTCTATGGTTCTGCGGCTGAGTGGTAGTGCTTTAGAGTCCTTCACAGTCGCAGAGTCGATATCCAACTACTATATTATAATAGTGAATCAGTGGTAAATTGAAAAAAAATATTTTAATCAATTCTGAATTGAATAAGTCAAAAGTTTGGATTTAAAAAAAATTACATAAAATTTAAATAATGTATTGCTTTATTCTTAGCATAGAATGGAAAAAGAACAGTCGAAGCCTTGTGACTATCGATGCCCATTAACATCCACATAACCGGAGATTATGCAGATCTGCGTTGCTCTCCTTTCCCCTATCCTCCCCAATGGACCACCGGAAACTCACAAACCGCACGAAACGCGACAGCTTGGCTGTCACTTTACACCGATTTCATGTGAGCGAGGTTCCTCCCCGGTCGTGCCGGCCCAATTTGGCTGCAAAGCAGCATGGCACTGCCTCTTACATACTAAAGAGCGCTTATTGTTTTCTTAAGTTTACGCGAATTTCACTCATTATAATGAAACAACTTTTACGGATTTTATCGCGGTTTATTTAGTTTTTTACAAGCCCGACGTTTCGGAAACTTTACAGCAACCATGGTCACGGGAGGGCTTGTAAAAAACTAAATAAACCGCGATAAAATCCGTAAAAGTTGTTTCATTATAATAAAGAGCGCTTTTTTAAAAAAGGGCTTATTTTTATTAAGCCTTCCGTTTTAATTCCTAGATAAAGTATCCGTAATGTCAGGAACAAAGAGTATGTAAAACTAACGTTTAAGAGACGGGACTGCCATACAAAAAAAAACGATGTATGAAACGTGCACTCTAAACCAATACCAACCTAACAGACAGAACCATGGCGCCTGGCGGTACATACTGCCAACATAATGTCATAACTAGTTAGTACTGGGCTAGGACTAGTGAAAATTTATCGATATCGACTTTTTAAAGTCTCTTTATAGTGCGAATTTTATTTAAAAAAAAATGAAAGGTAAATGATACACAGATTGTTTTAATAAATCTATAATTAACGAATTAACGGAAAAGAAACTTCAAATTTAAAAAATAAAACATAAAATCATTTATTTTCAAACACTATAATTTTTATATAAGTAAAAAAAATTCTTAAAAACATTACTTCGCTTTTCTTTAGCAATATGTTTGTTTCTTAAATTTACGTATAAGTTTATAACAATTTTCACAAGTAAATATGCATTTTTGTCAATCAGGGTCCAGATATTCTTTAAATTAACATCTTTTGGGAATCTGAAATAAGATATCGCTTTGACCCATTGTATACACCTTAAAAGTGAATGATAAGTTGAATCTTAAAATTTAACTAAATGACTCAAACAGCATGTAATGCTTACGTTATAATATATTATAATAGAATAATTAGTCTGAGTGTATACATCGATGTCGATAAATCCTGATTGATGGGTAAGCACTACAATAAGTTTTTATAACAAGTTTATTTTATATATTTAAGTTGTTAAAATATATTAAACCTCTATAATTTCTACTAGAATTGACTTCCTTTATGGATTAAATAAGTAATTTAGCTTGCCGATCTTCATCTAATGGATATTTTACCATAAAAATACGTTTGTTACCAACCCGGCATGTTTTTATACCACAAATCTCACAAGCTACTTTTCTCATATTGTTTTACAGAAACACTATTTGAATCTCTGAGAATCACTCACAAAATGACTATAACTAATTAATATTACACTTTTATGTAATAAACACGTGAAAATGTAACTTTAGAAAACACAATATCTTTTATCTGCAGTAACCGTCCATCTCATATCACTTTTTGACTTTTTCAATTTGTCTGTCAAAAATCAAAATGGCGGTCGATATAATCCATCTATATGTAGAAGAGCCATCGGTAAATGTATGTCCAAAGTTAATAATGTTCTTCTTTATTTTATCGGATTATAGCAGCCATTAAAAAGGACGTCTGTTTCATACATCGTTTATTTTGTATAGGAGTTTCGCCAGCCTGGTCAGGAATGTAAAAAATGTTACGAAGCGTCTATTATAGAGGTATTAATTACAAGGCGTGTAAATTTCAGCCTACTGCCATATAAGGCTACGCTCACTAGATTCAAACGCGTGATACTCGAAAGGAAAATACATAATTATATGGTATGCATTTTTATACATAACCTTAACCTCCGTTCAAGAGCGTCGGGCTTGGGCCATATGATCATACTTTATGACGTAACACGATGGAGTGAATTAAAAAGGTGCGCCAGCGCAGGGTTACTGTAAAGGTTAATCCATGATTGGATGAATTGAGCGCATTTTTTTGTTTCATCCAACATAGCTCTCCCTTAATGAACGCACGACGGCCGATCCATCACCTCTCGCGACCAACACGGACCGGCCACGTCAATCGTCTCCCCAACTAAAACTGCAACTGTTAGTAACTGTTTCATCATCATCATCAGCCTTTATCCGTCCACTGCTGAACATAGGCCTCCCTCAACGAACGCCAAGACGATCGATCCCTTGCTACTTAGTAACTGTTTAAGAAGATAAAATATAAGCAAGTAAATTGAAAAAGAAAACTCGACTGACTGTGACTGAATCAGTTTTAAAAACCCTTCATTTTGATACTCCACCAAATAAGTTCCACCAAAAATATATTTTGTTGCTATCTCAGTATATTGAGCCCTTTAGCCACCATTTTGATTTTCTTCAAAGTTATAATGCAACTTTTACGGATTTTATCGCGGCTTATTAAGTTTTTTATATGCCCGACGTTTCGGCTACTTTACAGCTTTCTTCAAAGTATTATATTTACAGTGACTCTCGCGCTACCGAGTTAAATCAAACGGCGTGAAAATTTTTAAAATCGGTCTACGCAATATAGCAATAAACAAATAAGGAACATAAATATTATATTATACATGATGACACGTCTCTGTGTACACAGACTTTTTGATTTAAAAAAAAAGAAACACGGTTTTTTTTTGTGAACGCAACGACAGAAGTAAAATGTGACGAAACCTTATATAAAAAGTTTGTAAACCAAAGGTTTATGGGCAAATTAATAATATAATAAATTGTTTGTTTATCTCAGTGTCATATTATGTTCCATTAATCATAGGAATAAACATTATTGATTTAAAAGGTTTTGTTTTAAGGGTCATAAGAATTTTATGTTTTTTTTTATTTGGTGCTTTTAATGATCGCTTTAATGTTAAAAATGTTAATAAAACTATACGAACATTAACAAGTCCTTTTATTTTTTTGTTTAACCTTAAAAATACCAAGATCGAGTAGACATTGCACATTCAATTAAATATTTTGTATTATATTTACACATTTTTAAATTTAGTCCAAGCTTCAAGTTTTTGTTCAACCTACACTTTTTGTTTACTTGAGTTTTTACTATATTTACAGCCATTTTGAACTTTGATATTATTAAGCTTATTATGTAATACTAGCTGTGGCTCGCGGCTTCGCCCACGTTAGGAAAAAATATATTAAAAAAATATATAATATGTATCCTATGTTACTTCTAGTACCTCCCAGAATATGTGTATTGTGTACAAGGATTCATGATGATTCGTCGAGTAGTTTTTGCCTGAAAGCGTAACAAACATCCACGCTTTCACATCTATTAGTAAGGATTTACTTTTTTAATCAAAGCAAAAAAATATATATTTTAGAAATAATATTTTATGATATATGTATATGTAGATAGATAAATCATTGACGTTCCAAAATAAGAAAATTTAGCACTATGAAGATGGTTACAGTTGATCTAGACGATCATCATGACCAGGTGTGAAGTCACACACCGAGCGGGTATTTATAGTTAAATGCGCAGTTAATTTCATTGAAATTGTATTCATGTATCGATCTCAGTCAATAGAGACGTATGTATACAGGTGGAAGTGTATGGCCCAAGTTACAAGAGCAAAGCTTTTTACATATTTATTGTAGACACAAAAGAGAAGATAGTCGAATATTAATTAAGTTTTTTTTAAATAATTTTGAACTACATACTACATAGAGACTTTCTAAAAGTTTTGGGACTTTGAATTTAATTACTTCTCTATTTTTATTTGTTGTAAGAAAAGATCCATCCAAGTCAAAACAACACAGCATCCACTGCCAACTCGCCACGACCAACTAGTAACTCCATCATAATGCTGCGATTTAGATTTCGAGTTGCGAATGTATCTTTACCAAATGGTAGTGCTTTTCTGTTGTATGTGTTTAATGTATTTGTGATCCTAATTTATATTCTAGAGGACAGTATTTCTGACGTGACAACGTCTTATAATTCCACAGAGCCGGCTGTGCGCACGAAAAAATATAACTCATGCGGCGTTACCTCGCTCTGAGGCGTTCCATTTAAGGCTTCAAGTGCAAGCGAGAGCGCGGAACGAGCGACAAAGAGGCACAATCGGCTCATCAGTATTTTCTTATGACGTTGTCGCGTTCAACTAGCCTCAGTAAGCCGAATTTACAGACAACCAATTTTTTTGACTTATTGACTACTTATGTTTTGACCTATTTCAAGTGTACAAGTTGTACCTACGTAACAAAGATATTTTTGATTTAATTTGATTTTATTTAAATTTCTCCGCCGCCCACTCTTGTCTTAGGGTCGTAAAGTTTAAAAGCGCTAAGTACACAAGTGTGTTCTTGGCCTTAATATATTTTGGCATTGAAAGTCTCGCGAATGGATATCGTGAGTGACATGTCGGGTCGCTCTTTAGGGTACCGTCTGATAAATTGTGATGCCTGTCCTTTGTACCGCGTGTTTGGAAGTCTTTTTTGCAATCGGCACTTGATGCATCGTATGTCTTTTTCACAAGTTTTATCTTGATATCGATTTGAGAGTTAGTTTTAAGGTTTTTTTTTAAAGACACTAAGGGGCGATGGACGATGGTCTTCGTAAGAGCTTTGGTTATTTAGACACACACACAGCGGCTATGTTGCCGTTTATTGAGAAAAAAATCAAGTAGGCTTTATGTCTTTTAATTATTGCCTACATTACATTTGAATTTGGAATAGTCTATAAATCTCTTTATCAATTACTTTGAATTAATTATTTGAACAAAATACGGTTGAGAATTAGCATCAGGTAAATTTTCCTGACACTCTATCTAACATTTATACCTAAATCCTTATTTTAAAGGATATAGATGTAAAAAGAAATGTTGTTTATTAACTGTTAACAAAAGACGGAAACTGACAAAAAAAAAATGACTGAATTGTAATTTTTTTAGCTTCTGAGCTTTTAAAATAGAAACATGAAATACGATTAAAATGTGTTTTTATAAATCTCAATTTAATCTTAACCGACTTTTTATAAGCGATACTATTATTATCTATATTATACATCTCAATCCTTGTGACCCTAAATATCCGATTTTTTTTCGGATGGATATGCTAATGGCCCTAATGCCTCACCCTGTGAAGTGGGGGGGTTGCCCCCTGCCAGCCGTAGAGTGTGACTTCCACGGCTTCATGGAGTTGGGTTTGTTCCTGTGGTGGGTCTCTGCCTCACCACCGTCGGATGACAACATCCGAAACGTCGTGAATATAAACATAAACAAATTAAAAAGTTGATTTCATTAATACGAAAACTCCATTAAAATCCGTCAATGTATCAGGATGCTTGTTATTATATTACAAGCAACATGTGACCTTACTTCCTTCCCGTTTTGACATTGGTCCGTATATGGCACCTTTTTCGCGCTACTATACGCTTTAACACATGGAGAATACAGCTTATATGATCGGAGGTTAATCGTCGCTCTTAAACCTTTTATGGAGGTCTGTAATTTCTCAGATATACTTGTAAAGGTAAACATATGATTATGTACAGTATATTATAGGGTACGTATAGGTCATATAACTCTCTACCATGGTTTAGTCCTTGTCGTGGCGGCGGGGCTCAGTAGCCCAGGGTGAACCCAGCACTTTGGCCGAAGCGAATTAAGCCGAGGGGGCTCTTAGTACCCCTCTTATAAGAAGAGGGTGCAAAAGAGCAGGGAACAAGGGATTAGGACAGAATACTTACCTCATTGTACTGTCACGACTTTGGGAGGGATTGTTCTGTGGTGCGGAGCATCCCTCTGTTGAGGTGGCGTTGGTCCTCTGAGAGACTGACTAGCCGTCGAGGTGCCCTGTTGCTTGTAGATCCGGGGCACCTCACCAAAGGCGGCAGTGGTGGCACTCGCCGGGTTTTAGTGGGTAGAGCTGCGTCCACTTACCAGCTTTCGGGCGAGTCCCACATATCCGCCTGGGGAGACCCACGGGATGCCTAAACGCATTTTCCGGCGTTAAAGAAAAAAAAGTCGACATATTATAGGTAACTAGATGGATGGCACGTCGAGTCGAGAGTGGAGGGAATCGGCCATCTTTGATTTCCTTGAATGGACAGCTTTTGCAGGGTATAGGCACGTGACGATACGATTTTTTGAATTTTATAATCGCTGTTGTGTTTACAGTTGTATCGGGACTGTAATTTTTCATTTTATTAGACAGTGGAAGGGTTGCGCTGTGTTCTCGGCTAAATGGCTACCAGTTACCACCATCTTGATTGTATCAAAAGGGCAAAACAGCCAGTGTAAGTACAGGCACCAATACTTAACATCCTATGTCTTAGAATAGGCAATACATAGATAGTTGCCTGGGCTAGTTTCAGGTAAACTAGATAATATGTACACCAGCCACGACGACCACTTAGCGTCTTCTAGTTTGTCTACTAACATAAGAAAATACAGATAAAGAAAAGATTAGAGAATAAACGATTAAATCCTATATATATATCTAAGCTCAATTTAGTTATTCGTTATTTAAAATTCTTCAGAAAAGTGAAGATTATTATAATATACAACTAACAGTATCATAAAGATCTTAACAATGTTAGATTTTGTGATAATTAAGTTGTTTATAATTGGCTAATGCGCGTTTTCCTTTTGTAATTGGATAATAACTTTGATATAATGATTTTACGTCTTATTAAATGTAGTGTCTTCTGTAATTATTGTATATGCTAGGTATCTATACTCCGTGCGGTGTAGCTTGGTGCGGCTGACACATGCCAATATGACGTTGACATACATGATTAGAGATGTGACGTTATGCAATTTATTTTTATCGCTAACTATATTCGCAGCGTAAGTATAGTTCTTATTAATAGTAGTGTGTGTTAGTGTGTTTATTCTGTTGTGCAGTGTATCTAGGTGTATAAACTTTTCAATGTATATATTTAGGGGCTACATAATAGTAGCTTTGAACTTATATTAAATAATCAAAACCAGGTTTATATTTTTTTCGTGACAACTTTTTTAACGATAATGATAGATTCTGTTGTTTCATTAATATAATGATAGACTTTTTACAATAATAATTGAACTACACCCAATATACATTTTTTATTATAAAGAACACCGACTTTCCATTCTAGTATAGTACATCTCATCACTAAGCACGTCTATGGTTTTACGTTATACGCATGAGACTTTGCTTAATTTTTCTTTCCATTTGACTTTATTTGGAGACTATCACATTCTGGTTGAGTTTGATTTAATTTACCACAGTAATTGGCGATCTACTATTTTTCGAATGAGGTATTAATAAAATACTTAATTATATTTTTTTAATTGCGGCGGCTAGCAAGAGTAAAACGTAACGTTACTGGAACTATCACCCGCACCATGCTACACCGAAATAGGTATAGCAGTTTTCAATATCATTATAACATCAATATACTTCACGAAGAAAATTTTAACATTGATATTTCTAAACGACGTACCTATTAAAAGTTCGCACGCGATCGCTGGGGACGCTGTCCCGAGTTAGAGTTAGCTGAGACTTTCCCTTTGCCAATGATAAGTGTTATTTCTAAATATATTTAGTCTGTACTATTTCTGTACTATTATTTTGTTGTGCAATAAACCATTCTTATTATTTACATTCTTAAAAGTAAGCGTCAATTCGTCTTCTAAGTTCGCACGAATTGATATTCGAGAAATGTAAAAATCTAACATCATCATCATCAGCCTTTATCAGTCCACTGCTAAACATAGGCCTCCCTCAATGAACGCCAAGACGACCGATCCTTTGCCACTCGTCCAACGCGGACCTGCCACTGCAGTAAGATCGTCTTCCCATCTAGTTAATGGCCGACCAACACTTCGTCTACCTAAACGCGTCTTCCACTCTTGAACCTTAATGGCCCTTCACCATCCATTCTTCTGAGTGTAAAAATCTTTAAACGAATTAAATACAATGAAATACTTTTACCAAAATTGCTTACTTAAAATATTCAATGTTTATCGAGTATTATAATCGGCAGGCCTTTCAGTGCTCCCTTAAGAGCTGGACTTCCTGTCCGCGAAGGTCTCTTCCTGCTCACAGTGGGTCTAGGTCACACGTGAGCCATATGCACTTGTCCAGGACATTAACAAAGTAACATTTGCTATTTATGCGATGTGTTTTTTGATTAAAAACGCTCGCTTGGTTTTTTGAATCGCTTATTATTTTTTCAGCTACATAATTAAAGTAGACATCGCCATATGGTTTTTAGAGAGGACACCATATTATGTACCCGTGTACTTCGTGATCTTCAGTAGTCAACCGTCCACTACTGGAAGTCCAATTGGGATCACTGATGACCACCTCATCCTGAATCATCTATCATTCTGATGTTATTACGTCAAGCGGAATACAATCATTATGGGAAAACATATTACCTCACAGCACTGCAGTAAAGCACAGCCTGCAACACATATTCGGTTACAATATACTAATCGCGAGTGCGGTTAGCCCTACCACCGTCTAGGAACAACGCGGCAACGCTGAACACACATGATGCAAATACTTGTGACATTCATTTGTTAGTTGACAACTAATAAATTGAAACTATTTTTATTCTATTTATTAAGTTAAATATCTGCACTATGGCCTCCTATGACCATATTTGCTGTGGAGTATCCGAATCGTAAACCAAAATCTTATATCATACTTAGGGCCTGTTTCACAATCTCCCGTTAAGTTCCCTATAGGCTATAGGCAACATATTTGACAGATGTTTGACAGATACTCCATACTCTATCTGTCAAACATCTGTCAAATATGTTCCCTATAGCCTATAGGGAACTTAACGGGAGATTGTGAAACAGGCCCTTATAATATTATACTAAGGGCCTGTTTTACAATCTCCAGGTAAGTTCCCAATAGGCTATCGGCAACATATTTGACAGATAGAGTATGGAGTATCTGTCAAATATCTGTCAAATATGTTGCCGATAGCCTATTGGGCACTTAACTGGAGAATGTGAAACAGGCTCTAATAATATATATAAAGTTTAAGGGCGCTAATGTCAGGAACTATTGATCGGTTAGTTGTTAGATAGCCCATTTATCGATGAAGGCTATAATATGTATCAACGCGCTAAGACGCCGTTGTAAATCTTGGTTAACGCAGGTAAAGCTGCGGGCAACAGCTTAATATATAAAGCTGGAAGAGTTTGTTTGTATAGTTTTAAATGATTCTTTCAGTGTTAGATAGCCCGTTTATCAAGGAAGGCTATTATAAATCCTCTAGCTAGTGATAAAATCTGTAAAAGTTTTTTAAATGTAATGGGTGAAATTCGCGTACACATAAAATAGGGTCATATTATTATTTTGAAAGCCAAAACATATTATGTTAACTATTGTATTATCACTAAGCATGCTTCTTCTGGGAATATATATGAAAAATTCCTTCTCTGCTACAATGAGTGTTGGTCGATTTGTTTACACATTTCTTACGGCGGCTTTCAATCTCCTATCTTAAAATTTTCTTATCGATCTTAAAATTTTGACAGATTTTGTAAAAAAATGTGTCAAAATTTCAAGATAGATAAGAAAATTTTAAGATAGTTTGGATATTGAAAGCCGCCGTTAGTCACGCGTAAACGTCTGGTTAGAATCTAAGTTAGTTTTGTGGATTCGATTCTGACAAAAATGTTTATGTTAAAGAACTTAATGTTATATATATTCAATTAAATGCTTATGATATTATTATTGTGTTATACCCTAATTAAATTCTTAGGTCTTACTCTAGCTATATCACTATACAAGACTAATAATTATAGGTTATCTGTATAATAGGTACTCTTATTTTGATCGTTTGATATGAAATTGTCGAAAAAGTTCAATGGTATTTCCTTATGAATCATGTTTAGTATTCGCACGACTCGCATGTTCCGGAGGTCAAGTGCCAAGATCTAGGTCGTCTTTACGGCAATACGGTGTAAACAATAGCATGCAATCAGACTTGTTAGAAAAACAACATGTCACATGCTTACATTTGACAGAGGCAGAATACGCGGTTGCTCACCAAATAAGAAGAAGAAATCTTATTGTCTGTGGTAGCTGTCATTAGTATTTGTGTGTTTTTTGATTTTGGAACATTGTAAATTATAGAAAACTCCTTTATTTGTAATATAAAATTTATATAGCAATAAATATAAATGAATAGTTCAGAATATAATAGCAATTTTAAAAAAGTTTATAAATAAAAAAAGAAATGCCCCGGGTGAGGATCGAACTCACGACCTTAAGATTATGAGACTTACGCGCTGCCTACTGCGCTACCGAGGCTGTCGACGTGGCATATGAAAATAATCTTAATATTAATATATAACTATTGCCATAATACAAAAAGCATCGCGGAACTCCTTACGGTGTTATATTATACTTCTTATCGCTTATTCTAGCCAGACACTGACAATTAAATAGTCGTACAATAATTTTATCCTACCTGATGGTAGGAGAGGTATTTTTATCCTAAAGCGCATGAAGATTAAATCAACCTAAGTAGGTATATTGTAGTCCATAACTTCCTAGAAGATACAAGGTTTTTATGTGTCATTTTTCAGACATATTTTTAAATATGTAATCGATATCAATAAAAAATGCGTTTATAGCGAGGCCCCAGAAAATAATTTTCCGAGGAAATTTTTAACAATCGAATTTTATCATCCCAGTTCATTCAAGTAGCAAACTTACTATATAAAAACAAGTTCTTCTTCTTCTTTTAATTACAGTCATTAATTTGCAACATTCTGCCAGAGTTAAGTGTTGTTATTAACAAAACAACTAATATGACCATGAGTGTTTTTGTCAAAATATAAATTAATTACTGTAATAATACTATCTTGTAAATACCATTTATATCTGACTCATTAATACTAGGTTTTTGACATATTATTCTAATGAAAATTATTGTATAGTGACAGCACATGACAGGCTGAGTTTAGCGGACATATATCTCATGTTTTAATTATTTCATTTTATCTTATATCTGAGTATGATATTGATATACTGGATTATATTTTTAAGGTAGTTCCATTGCTGTATTGCAGCTGAATTGGGCCGGCTCGACCCGGGGGTATATTTCAGACACAAACCTGCATAAAGTGACAGTTGTGCTGTCGCAATTCGTTCGGTTTGTGAGTTTCCGATGGTCCTAACCCTTTGGTTTGCTAATCATCGGTAGCTACCATAATAATGGCTCCTCGTCTGCCCCCTTATGCCATAAACAATATACAGTGTCGTAAATTTGGATAGAAAATATAATGTAAATTAGACTTGGAAGATTCCAGCAAATTTTAGGTTTATAATCCAATTAATAAAGAAAATATACTCGTAATAATTTTAATGTTTTTTTTAACATCTTAACCGAGGAAAAAGAAAAAAAAATTATGATTCAATTATAAGCTTATTATATTACTAAACAAATCTACTATTTAATAATCCATATCAATTTTATTTACGCACAATAATGCTTAATTCGAGGTCGGCGGGTTAAAAATAGTCATTAGCGGACTATTGAATTATCCTTACTGTTACTATGAACTAGTGCTCGTCCGCGGTTTCACCCGCCGCAGGGTTACAAACTACCCTCCAAAATATACCGTTTCGAGCCTTCCTCGATCAATGCGCTTTGAATGACAAAAATAATTAAGTATTTTTTACACGCTTTTTTTTTTTTTAATTTTTTTATTTTTAATTATTAGCTTCACTTGTATGTCAGTTTGTCAGTTTGTCAGTTTGTCAGTTTGTCAGTATGTCAGTATGTCAGTATGTAACTCTCCGTGGGTAATCTGCGCGCCTGCGGCCTTCCTTGGTTCCGGTAGCCGTTTCTCAGGCTCCCTCTCCGAAATCGAACTCTGATTCCCCGTATTTTTTAATATTTATAAATAATTACTAAAAAGTAAAAAAATAAATAATAGTTTAAAAAACTAAAAACACGCTTTTTATAGAAACCCAAACTAAAAAATAGAAAATAAATTTTAATAAATTTAAATTAAGAATAGTGTTAAAAATTTCAATAACTATAAATTAATAATAGTGTAAATAAAAAAAAATATTTTATTTTAAAAAAAGCGTGGGGTGCATGGTGTCAATATAGTTATAAATATTTTATTGACAGATATGAGTAGAGTGATTATCATTTTGATAATATCTTAAAAAGCACCCCACGCTTTTTTTAAAATAAAGAAGTTTTTTTTTTTATTTACACTATTATTAATTTATAGTTATTGAAATTTTTAACACTATTCTTAATTTAAATTTATTAAAATTTATTTTCTATTTTTTAGTTTGGGTTTCTATAAAAAGCGTGTTTTTAGTTTTTTAAACTATTATTTATTGACTGCTAGCTCCGTAGATAAGTGGGTTCAAACAAACAAATCCTATAGCTATACAAATATAACCATAGACAATAGTGTAACTGTTATCTTTTCCCGCCTAACGGTAATACGTCAGATTCGATTTTGATAAAATTTGACAAGATAGATTATATCATACACAAAGGCATAGACTATAGAATTATTAACGATCAACCAGGTGTTTTAAGTTAGGTCACAAACTTATTATTTCAATGTTAAAGTGTAACTATGCCAAATATACAGTGCCGGATTAAGCAAGCGCGGGGCCCGTAGCAAAATCTTTCAAAGGGCCCTTATCCTGCTATGTGTTCTTGAGTATAAAGTGGCAAAAATACAATTCAAAACTCAATACGTTTATTTGCTACTAGCTGCTGCACGCAGCTTCGCCTGCGTCATCTTAGATTTAAAACGGGTCCCTAACTATTTTGAAAGTTTTCCATAGCCTATGTTCACCGGGGATAGTGTAGCTTCCCAACAGTGAAAGAATTATTCAAATCGGACAACTAGTTTAGGAACCTATTCAATACAAACAAACAATCAAATCTTTCCTCTTTATAATATTAGTATAGATCTATAGCTTTCAATTTTGTGGGTAATTAATATGTAGTTAAGTAGTAAATTACAGTACGCGCTGATAGCCTCTGAGAAGTACAAAAAGTCTGAGATGACATTTCCCGGCAATTTAGAGTCATCGCCACTTTTGAAGTCCTGCGACTAGTGCCCGAACTAAATTTGACAACATTGACATCTTGACGTCTGTCTGGAGTAAGAAGTTGTGATATTTTAAATTGTTTTACGTGAAATATGGAGCATATAATATAAAGTGAGGTGTAAAAAGTGAAGGCCGTATAATGATCATTAAACTGAAATAATTTTGTGAATTTGAAAGTAAAAATAAACAACAATTAACGCCGTTGAATATTATGTTTATAAATGTCACTGACATGACAGATAAATTTTAGAGATGCCAGAGTCACTTATTTTTGCCTAAATTATGGTTAAAATATTATCATTAACTCTATACCTACATTTATCTTATGATATTTTATATGAATATAAATACAAGGTAAAATAATTAAATCCTTGCTCAGAGGAATTATATTTTCAGGTGTTTCTGTAAAAAAGGTCGAATAACAAAAGAAGTAACAAAGGCAGCAATTACTTCTGAGAAAATCGTCACTCCTGGCAAAAGCCGAACACATCCGAAGAAGCTTGTTTTAGATGAATTCTAATCTATAACTAATCGGTTATACGTAAAAAATACGAACGAAATATTTACAAAAAAATGTTTTATTTTACTAAAACCTGGCAGGGAGATTTTTATTTTGCTGCTATAATTATTTTTGTCATTATTATCATTATCAGTCTTTAACAATCCACTACTGACCATAGGCCCTATAATTATTTAAATTTTTTATTGTACTAGACTTGGTGGAAAATCATTATACTATAAATTGGCAACATTGAGTTATGAGACCGCAGCGCCGCGTCTATCGGACTTCAAAAGTGGCGAGGACTATAGAATAATTTTGATAGGAAACTAACAATTGAAAACTGATGTTACTACACTTTTTTTTTCAATACATATTTTAAAGTTTATACTTAATACAAAGTTTATTATATTTTTGAGAATAGCCAATGTTATATTTTATCAATGGTGTACTTTAAATGATGTTTATATTTTTTACTTATTAATCTGTTTATTATTTTTTTCTTATTATAAATTTGTTGAATCTTTTTTGATCACTGCAGGGAAAGAAGGATTCTAATCCCAATGTAGAATGGCAATTATTATTATTATCGATGAGATACGACAGCGATAGCGATGAGAAATACGGGTAGACTATTCGAGAAGTGAGTTTCCTAGGCTGAGTGCTTGCACATACGGCAGACTTTAGTATACAGTTAACTTAGCGGGTGTCATGTCGCTTAGCACTTACCACCACGTAAACCACAGAACAATATTACTCATAAAGAGACGTGAACTGACTATCCGTTCGCCCCCTCTTCAGTTATTTTTATCTCTTTTTTTTTCAAACAAATTTAATATCCATATTAAAGTAGTTCATAATAACGTCTTGATTTTTGTTGTGAATAGAAGTGTTTTTCTTCACTACATATTATAAAACAAAGTCGCTTTTTCTGTCCCTATATCCCTTTGTACGCTTAAATCTTTAAAACTACGCAACGGATTTTGAAGCGGTTTTTTTTAATAGATAGGACAATTCAAGAGGAAGGTTTATGTATATAATTTATTAAG
Source organism: Lycaena phlaeas (assembly GCA_905333005.2). Lineage (NCBI taxonomy): Eukaryota > Metazoa > Arthropoda > Insecta > Lepidoptera > Lycaenidae > Lycaena > Lycaena phlaeas. The sequence goes on along the minus strand of HG995169.1, from coordinate 17,995,275 downwards.
TTTATATATACATTGGCTAAGATATAACAATAATTGATGAAGGTGTCGGGAAAAAATAGGCCGCTTGGGAGTTTTCAACGAAAACGCTGCCTAAACCCTTTGAGATATAACAAAATAATGTATGGTGGAATTGTGTATCTTAAATAGGTCTACAAAAAAGTCCGCGATGGCATATGTCTATCTCTTAGGGATATCATACTATATCCATTTAATACTTAAAAAAAATAAGCAATTATAACGTGATAATTTGAAAGTTATTTACACAAATACGGTATTAATGCTTATCATTTTAAATCAGTTAATTAGCATGTGCATTTTATGAAAATTATTTTTGCCCTTTACATCATGCAAATTAAATGAATACTTTAGGAGATATGGCAAAATTAAAATAATGCAGAAGAAAATAAATCGTGTTGCTGTGATACGAACGGGCGCGGGTGGTTGTCTGGTGTCTAAGGCCGTAGTGTATCAACTCTGGTAGACGTAATAATATGATCAACGTATGGTGGAATATATATAATAATAGTATTATATATCCTAAATATGCCTACAGTAAATCTGCGAAGGGATATATGTCTTTATGTTACAGATGACATGTATTCATTTTAATACAAAAACTTAGTAATTATTAAAATAGAAAATGATCATCATCAGACATGATAAATCCGTAAACCTAAGTTCACGTGGGCGAAGCTGCGGGTAACAGCTTAATATATATGTTATTAGAAATGGACGTGATACACTCTTTAGCCTTGGTTGAATAGTCATAAGCCCAGATTTGGAACCTCCATGGAAAGCGAGTCCGTCTCAAACTCTCTTGATAAACGAGGTGAAGATCGGGAACTCTAGTGGACGCCCTCTGACCCGACTAGGGTCTTGTGTAGTAAAAAAATAAAATGTTTGTAATTACAATTCACAATTTTTTTTACCCATAAAATACGTCCTTATCTTTACGCTCGAATACTCAAACGCAACTCTGCTCTCTGGGAGCTGCTTACATTATGATGAAAAAGGATTCAAGGCGTGCTTAGTAGTTTGAGGAGCCCTCAAATATTTAAGTGGCGTTTTGAGAATTCGCGCGTTAGTGACAAACAAAACCCAAAAAATCATAGTCTTTATACAGCTGTGAATATTGTGCGAAGAAGCCGTTAACAACTGGTAGTAATTATAAATAATGTTTTCAAAGAAAATTGTTGATCCTACATATGCACTTGGCGGGATTCCAACCCGTGACCCTCGGGTGACATGACACAGTTTCACTACACAGACACTCATTATAACGAAACAACTTTTACGGATTTTATCGCGGTTTATTTAGTTTTTTACAAGCCCGACGTTTCGTATACTTTACAGCAACCATGGTCACGGGAGGACTGAGGTGTCAGATGTCCTTCTGTTACAAAAGTTATTCGAAACTACCCTATGATACAATAATATTTTTATTTAGTCCTATCTATGCAATTCGCGTAAACATAAGAACTTACATACAGAGACACTTTTGTTAAGTATTCCAATAATAATATGAATATGAAAATTCTCTATTTTCTGATGTTAGATCCTCAGAATAATTACGCGTAGCTTTTTGAAAGAAAGGATCTTCAGATGTTTGTACAGCTTAAATTGGGACATGGATATTCTTTGCAATAGTTATTACGTATTTGTTCTGATTACATGATCAACATATTATTATGATCAATTATTATAATAATGTTAACTTAATTTTTAATTATAAATTACTAGCTACCACGGCATTGGCCGCGTTAGCAAAAACTAATTCTTTGTTTTTTTACATGTATCCTATGTTATTTTAAGTACTTTAAGAATATGTGTACCTACTTACAAAGTTTCATGATGATCGGTAGAGTCGTTTTCGAGTGAGAGCGTAACAAACATGCCTACTTTCGCATTTATAATATTAGTAAAGATTTTTATAAGGTTTTCAAATTGACTATTATCGACAACCAAAAATGGTTCCACTTGCTTTAGCGTCCCTTTAACCGACGGTGGTGAGGCAGTATAATAATAATATCACATAGACCGCCAAAACGAAATTAAAACAAAATATTCCAATTTTTATAGATTTGATGTTGTCGTAGGAAGAACTGGTATACAAATCACATACAATATGTTAGAAGGGTTGTGTTAGTTTTCACAAGTTAGTTCAATCGGATTATGTAACTATGGCTTCTCGCAACTATTCTTTTTATATTGTTTGGACGCAAAGGCATGCCGCCTTTTTTTTTTCCTTTTACGCCACTGACGCATACCGCTGGGGAGTGGGTCTCCCAGGCGGGTATGTGGGACTCGCTGCGCCCGAAAGATGGTAAATGGACGCAGCTCTACCCACTAAAACCCGGCGAGTGCCACCAATGCCGCCTTTGGTGAAGTGCCCCGGATCTACAAGCAATAGGGCACCTCGACGGCTAGCTAGTCCCTTGGAGGACCGACGCCACCTCCACAGAGGGGTTGCACCGTACCACAGAACAACCCCTCCCACCGTCGGGACAGTACAATGAGGCTAGGTTCCCATCCTCGCCCCTTGCCCCCTGCTCTTTTGCCCCCTCTTCTTATAAGAGGGGTATAAAGAGCCCCCTTGGCTAAATTAGATTCACCCAAGGTGTTGGGCTCACCCTAGGCTACTGAGCCCCACCGCCACGACAAGGCTTGAACCATGGTGGGGAAAGGCAACTACCTAATACAGACAAAGATACTGTGTTTTTATTGTTACGATAGTAATATTACAACCGAACTACTTAGTTCGGTTAAGTTACTTAACTTTATCGTTTAAAAATGTATTAAATAAAGAGAAAAAAAAAACAAAATAAACATAGCGATTTGGAACTTTTTTTTTTTAATTCCAGAGGTCAATCAGATGAAGCAATATAAAATCCTACTTCCTACTATTATTATAAACGCGAAAGTTTGTAAGAATATATGGATGTATGTTTATTACTATTTTACGCAATCTATTGAATGGATTTTAAAAAAATTTTACAAGAATATAGCTTAGACAACAGAGTAACACCTGAACTATAATTTGTTCCCATACACCCACGGGAATAGGAAGTACGCGGGTGAAACATACATAATGTTTTTAATACACATTTTGATGTTATACAGATAGGTTGGCACAAACTACCTAATCTTTGTATTGATAGATGTGTTGTTGGACATTCATTTACATGCTGTATATGGCTAGCCTTTCCAAACGTCGCAAAGCCAGAGGAAGTAAAGTAGGATATCCAAGGGCCTAACTACCGACATACCAGCTGTACAAACGTGGCCCCCGGGCGAGAAGGGCTTTTATCAAAATAAAACACGAAAACTCCTGTTTGGGCAACTTCAGAAAAATGGGCACATGTTGCAATATTTCAGAGCCTAAGCTAACTGCGTCACTGCCTGGTTCCAGGCAGTTATAAGAGCATCGCTCCCAGCAGTTTATTTTGTCGTCGTCGAGCGTAATTTCTGGCCTAAAACCTATTACGCATAATTGCCTTACTTGTGTGAAGTGAAGCCATATTTCGGAAGTTCATTCGTCTGTTCTGTAACCGAATTGTATAAGCTACTTTGTTACCGAACTTATTGATTGAGGGTAATTCCATTATAGGGCTTAGGGTCAATGGTTACGACCCAAATTAAAACTATACATAAATCTGTAGAGTCGTTTTTGTACATTGGATGTGTTAAAAAAATGCCTAGTTTAACAGCCTTTTTTTGCTTTTACGCCGGGAAATCCCGCTAGGGAGTGAGTCTCCTTAGACGGGTATGTGAGACTCGCTGCGCCCGAAAGCTGGTAAGTGGACGCAGCTCTACCCACTAAAACCCGGCGAGTGCCACCACTGCCGCCTTTGGTGACGTGCCCCGGATCTTCAAGCAACAGGACACATCGACGGCTAGTCAGTCCCTCAGGGGACCGACGCCACCTCCACAGAGGGTTGTCCCGCACTACAGAACAACCCCTCCCAACGCGACGTCGAGACGCAATTCTCTTCGCCCAAGGTGTTGGGCTCATCCTGGGTTACAGAGCCACACCGCCACGACAAGGCCTGAACCATGGTGGGGATTATTTAATAGCCTGTCACTCAATCTAAAAATAGCATTCTAACGCTGAAAGAATTATTGAAATCGGTTGTGCTATTTTTGTTATGTCGAAACAACTGGAATATTTCCTACTCCTCCTAAATTCTTCTGATTAATTTCGTTGCGGTGGCAAGGCAGTGTTTATCGTATCCCCCGGGCTCCCGGAGATCGTATCAAAGGGTCATTTGGTTACCGCTGTCGATCCTGGTTGTACAGGAGTTGCAGCGGTGGGAACGAGTGGTGGGCCAAGCCCGACAAAAAAATAAATATCGAAAAAAACGAACAAACAAATCTTTCATGTTTTAAACTAGTATTGAAAACTGAAAAATCAGTTGTGTTGGCGTTTTAAAAACGGTCTGTCTAGCAGTAAACGCATACGATATACGCGTGGGCGAGACTGAGCCACACTAATCTCAGTACTGCGAGTGTAGTGAGATCTCTCACTACACTCTCACTAGTGACGTCAGGACGACGTCCGTCTAGTGACGTCACTGGTGGGTGTATCTCGGGTGTTTGCTGAGAGGACGGCGAATCTGAAAGAAGCCTTACTGCCACGCGGACGGCCGTATGTCCGAAGTGTTATGTAAGCTGTTCACTTATGTAAACTCCACACGGCGTATTACAATTTTCATGTTATTACTTTTGATGTATAGCGAATAGGAAAACTAGCTTTCGCTGGTGTGTTTCTATATACCTAAATCTCTTTATATCTAAGAGGTAGTGCTGCTTTGCGGTCAAATTGGGCCGGCAGGACCGGGGAGGAACCTCTCGCTCACATAAAAGTGACAGCCAAGCTGTCGCGTTTCGTGCGGTTTGTGAGTCTCCAATATCCCATTGGAGGGATAGGGAAAAGGAGGGTAACACATCTGCATAACCTCTGGCTATGTGGATGTTAATGGGCGTCAATAGTCGAAAGGCTTCGACTGTTCGTTTGCCCTTGTATGATATAAAAAAAATAGGAAAATCAAAAGTTGATTTACTGGAGGGGTTTACTGTGTCCTCTTAGCTTCATGGACATCAACCATAACGTGGGAGAATGCTCTGAACTGAAGAAGAAAACTGTATCTCAACGTCTTGCTTCTAGGTACTGGTGGAAGCTCCCGGCTAAATATGTACTATATTGCTTTGTTCTTTGTATCTTTCGTTTCGAAATAATAAGAGGCGATGCAATACTGGAACATGATGATCTTACACGTCAGGATAGGCAAGACTTCAATTCACCATTTTTTGCTTCGCCCTGTATCATTTAGGTACACAGTCCGTACCAGGTGAGTTCTGGAGACTGGAGGCTATATTTTACTCGACATATTTTAGGGCCTTTTGATTACGCGCGCTAACAACTACTTCTAGTACTTCCGAGAATATGTGTACAAAATTTCATGATTGGTTGAATAGTTTTGGCGTGAAAGCGTAACAAACATCCCCACTTTCACAATTATAATATTAGAATGTATAATGTTAAAGGTCTATCTATAATTACATCTCTTATCTGTTTATCTCCGTACTAACAAGTATTTCCTGCTTCTGCATGATAATTGTTATCAATATCATCTGTGAATAATATTTACTATTACTTTATATTATATTAGCATAACGTTGTCATGGGCAACGAAGAATAAAAATATTAAAATAGATTCATCAATTATTATGGTCTTCTAAGTTCGTTGATTAATTCTAAAATCTATTGATAATAAATATGAGTGACGGTAGCCAGGGATGGTATGGACTTGGCCTCTTAAGCGAGAGGGTCCAGGTTCGATGCTGACCCCCTGTGGTGGCCAAAATGGGTTTCTTAAATTTTTTAAGTGCACCTTAAACACGGATCACCGCTCACTCACAGGTGAAGGAAAACATCGTGAAAAAATATGCTTGCCTGAGAATGTCTTTGAAGGTATGTGAAGTTCACCAACCCGCATTGGGCCAACTTATTTTGTAATATAAAATTAATACTTGTAAAGTTGTTTAAAAAAAACGAGAATGTATACTAACATAGTTATTAAATTTTTCTATGTAAATTACTAACAATATAATATGGACTACGTCTGAAATAAAATTTATTTATTTTTATTTATAAACATGTATGACAGGAATAATACAAATTAATGAAATAAAAAATAAAAATAATGAAATAAATACAAAAAAATGTAATTTAAATGAATACATATAATATAGCTGTTGCTCGCAGCTTCGCCTGCGTTAACTAAGATTTACAACGGGATCTTAGTAAGCGAAATAACATTTTTTACACCTTGTGTCCGAAAAACCAAAATATCTTACGGAACCCTATTTTTATCAGAATAAAATTTAGCCTATGTTACTCGTGGATAATGTAGCTTCCGAATGGTGAAAGAATTTTTGAAATCGATCCAGTACTTTTTGAGCCTATTCATTACAAACATACAAAAATAGGTACAAATCTTTCCTCTTTATAATATTAAGGGCCTGTTTCACAATCTCCAATTAAGTTCCCAATAGGCTATCGGCAACATATTTGACAGATAGAGTATGGAGTATCTGTCAAACATCTGTCAAATATGTTGCCAATAGCCTATAGGGAACTTAAAGGGAGATTGTGAAACAGGCCCTAAGTATATATATAGATTGGCACAATACATATTATAAGAAGAATACGCGATTTTTAATGAAATTAATCTTAATATATATATATATCGTGTCACAATGTTTGTCCTCAATGGACTCCTAAACCACTTAACCGATTTTAATGTTTTTTCTTTTAAAATGTGTGTTTTTCTCCAACCTAAAAGATAGGATAGTTTATTTCTCAAATTTAAGATTGCAATTTTATTTATTGCAAATTAATTGTTTTGACAGAACAAAGTCTGTCGAGTCCGCTAGTAATTTATATATTTCCTTACCTCCTGCTAGCCAAAAGGCAAGACTTCGCAATATAATCTTAAGTGGCTTACAAAATAATATAAGGAAGCTATCTATTTTGTGTAGATAGCTACTACATCAGCTACTACAGCATTATATTTGAACTGAAATTCTACTTCGAATTCACCAAGGACTTGACGACTGATTGATTTAGTTCAGGTCAAGTGATGCGTAATGACCCAGCCGTAGGTGGAATGGAAACCCATCAAGTGCACATAATAATTTGTATGACAATGTATGTAATTTATAGAAATTCCCTATATTTATCTTAGTTTCTAACATAGAAGTTAAGATTTTAGGATAACGTGGTGCGAACGTTATTTAATATTTATTCATATTCCTTATCTTAAGAGGCCTATCGTTACCCACCTATTTGTTATTAAATTAAGAAGAAAGTCTTTAACTTGCTTACTGACAAAATAAGCTGGTAGCTTTTTTCATAGAGTAATTTCTACAACTTTTGAGCAGAAAAGTGAAAACGCTGTATTTTGATCATGTTTTCTACTTTATCTAGGATTCTATTAGGGGGAGGGAAACTTAAATTAAAAATCTCTTTCGACACGGGCTGGGTTTCCCTTGTGACCTCACACTAAATACCTTTATAGTAATAAGGTTTTCTTCCTTCCGCATAACATGTATCCATTTTTCGTTATAAATAACAATTCATAGAAAAGATATAACTAATAGCAAAGCAACTTCGTACTAACATATTGCTTTAGACTTAGTAAGGTGTTTTTATTACTTTGTCATAAAACTACTTAATGTATTGTATAGATAGATCAATTTTGACCAAATTAAAAGTGTATTATTAATTACACTACAAAGTTATTTTATGTGCCTAATTAATAGGCATCTATTTTATTATAAAAATCTCTAGAAAGTTCAACAATTCTCGTCTAGAAGCATCGTCTTCAATAAATAATAAATAACAATAGCAGAAACACGCCTTCGAGCCTGAACTGATTTCGTGCACTCGAGTTATATTATAAATTATAATTTTAGCATAGATTCGCTAAATCGCGTGATCCATGTAACAATGATCTATCATGTCGGTCGCGTGGTAGCCGAGTGGTAATAATGGTCTACCATCACACATGTTAAGTAATTAACGTAAACGTCTCGTCTGCAATGTCAGCCGGCCGCCTTTTACCGGGCATCACTCCGATATTATAAAACAAGCGGCGCGACGCCGCGCGCCCGCAGTCGAACCGCGCTATCGAGCGAGCACGCTCCTGTTATGATATAGTGGCAACCCCACGCGCTCAAGACATGGAGGGGACCCCTCCTAGCCAGGTCATGCCGGAACCGGACGAGGGTATCGCCTCCGACCGCCGCCCGTCCACCGACGACCATGCCGACTTGTCCGACACCGCATCCGAGACGGGATCCGGTGGTGGGAAGGACTCCGGCTGCGAAGTCGCTCCCGACGCCCAGGAGCCGCCCTACACGCCGCCGGACGAGGAGTTGGCCAACAGAATTGTATCACAAGTGGAATTTTACTTCTCCGACGCGAACATTACCAAGGATGCTTTCCTGTTAAAACATGTTCGTCGGAATAAAGAAGGGTACGTCTCCCTAAAGCTGATATCCAGCTTCAAACGCGTGAAGCATCTGACGAAGGACTGGCGTGTGGTGGCCGAGGCGCTGAAACAATCCACGAAGCTGGAGATCAACGATTTGGGTACAAAACTTAGAAGGATCGACCCGCTCCCAGCTTACGATGAGACAACCCCCTCCCGAACGGTGGTGGCAGTGAAAATGCCCATCGATCGCCCGACGGTGGAAAACGTTTCCAGATTGTTCGCTAGCTGCGGTGAAATTGCCCTGGTGAGAGTTTTGCGCCCGGGCAACCCGGTGCCGGCAGATGTACGCCAGTTCCTGAACAAGAACCCGAGCTTAGTAAACTGTGTGTGTGCGTTAGTTGAATTTACCGAGTCGGAGGCCGCGAGAGGCGCTCTCCGACTGCAGAGTTCTGATGAGGATGGCATGCGGGTGTACGAGCTGAACGGAGTACCTCGCGAGCCGAAGCGAAAGGTGCCGGTGCGTCGGCCCACTCCTCGCCGCCACGAGTGCGAGTACTCCTCATGTTGCAGCGGATCCGAGCCAGAATACGACTACAGATACGGCAATCCATTCTACAGGAGGAATTCCAGTGGATTCTTCACGCCGCGTTCACCTGAAATACAGACGTGGGTGCCCCGAAGGACATCCACGTGCAGTCACAGTTCGGATTCCGGCGTTTCATTCTTCTGCGGCTCAAGGCGAGCGTCCCAGGCGAGCACTGGAAGCGTGAGTAGCACAGAGGGATGGTTGGCGAGGAGACTGTCTGGTTGTTCGATAACCGGCACCGAGTGTGGGGGCAGGAGGTTGTCTTGTGCCCCGCGATTCGAACCCCGATCCCCTGTAGTGCCGGACGGAACCCGAGGTTTCCACGCCGCGGCCCGCCAGCGCAGAATTTCGGACCTCGCGTTGTACTCGCGCTAGAAAGCGCCCGCCAACCGTGACACCTTTCTAATCACGTTGAGTAACTGCCTTTCACGTTATGGCTACTTGGTTTTAGTCTACGAGGAAGAGTTTTGTGTTCGCGTGTATAATATAAGTCCAACGATGTCTCAAACTGTTAAGATTCGATTGTGATGAGATGTTTAGGTATAATTTATATTTCATTTGTAATTTATTATTAATTAGTAGTTATTTATTATATTTATAACGCGCTGTGGGGAGTTTTCATCCAAAATGTCAGAGTTGTGAGCACAAAAATAAATGCAAAATCGACATTCAAAGAGATAGTAGACTCGGAAATGTAATCGTATGTAAGAGACTGCGCTCGTGGAGCGGGTTGCGTAAACGTAATTATCCTATGCTCATTTCACTTCTACACGTATAAATTACGCGAATTCAGTGTTGCCAAATATTATTAACTCAAAAACTCAAACATATTATTAACACAAAAGGCGTTTTCTGTTCAAAATGTATTTATTATAATTGGTAATATATACAAATTCGTCGTGTCTCCGTGACCTTTAGGTTTTTTTTTTGTAAAATACATGAATTTTGAATGAAATATTAATATTCAAAGTGCAATTAATAAATATTTATTTATTAAGTGTCATGCTGTAAAAATGTTTTTTTTTGCATGAGATAAAAATAATTAGCATAACATATAAATTTCTTATCTAAGTATTTAAAATTAAACAATAAGTGATAATATTTTCAGATATCGAATAAAGTAATAATTATACACATACGATTCACGTTAAGAATTAATAAAAAAAATTTGCGATAGATACTATGATTATTCAAACAAAATAACGGCGCAATTATAAATTCTTTATGAAACGCTCCAATTAATACATTACTCGTAAAGTTCAAATTTCGATTAAAAAATTTCTAGAGCAACAAATATTTATAGAATTTATCAAAAATTTGCCCACAGCTTTGCCCACATTATAGCCGTATCCGGGAGTGATGATGATTATTTTGTAGCTTAAGTTACTCACAATCAGCTGATTACTTAGAGCAGCACTGTCCTCCTTCCGGTGTCGGAGGAGGACCATGTTGCTCTAAGGCTGATTGTCAAGATAAATCTATGCCTTTATTATATTGGTTTTATCAAGTATTTTTGCATTTTTTTAATATCTGGCAACACTGGGCCTGCTCCCGTTTTTTATTACATAAAAAGGCCACAAAGCGCGGCAAAATAACTACCGTCCATTTTGTTTTATTAATTGTATATTTGTTAACTACTAAGTAATTTAAGTCAGTCGCGCCATGTCACTTGATTAAGAAGTTTTTATTTTAATTATTTTGTAAGTTGTTGTGATTTTAATTTGTAACGCGTAACAGTGAAAGCTGTATCATAAGATTACAATTCAAAATGGCTTACCTTTTAAATTCACAGTCAACCATATTAGATGCAGGCATATTATAATGTGTTTACGATTTTAATAACCTTTTAATTTTTTTATAGTTGTAATTAATAAGGCTTTTATTATACATAAGCACATCCATAGATAATGAATTTAAATAATTATCCAACTTGCATTCAAATTTGATACTTTTATACAACGTCTGTAAATAAAAGCTTGTACTATATAAACTTATTTCACTATATTAATATTTTAGTATATTGTACGGACTGTAAAATGTTTTGTAAAAAATACTATGAAATGAAAAAAAAAAACAAGATTCCAAAATGTCGGCAAAAATACTTTTTAGGGTAATGTAAGCCATTTTCTATTGTTCAATCAAGGATACACCGATTAGCCAATTCCGATATATTATCAATCCACCGTTTTCAAAAAAGCTAACTAAAATGTGATAGAAATCAATTTCAAACCGCATCGCTTAAATCATAGAAATCTAAATAATCAAAATAAAAAAAAACTTATTATTTAGATTTCTATGGCTTAGAAATTTCGGATTGATGGTCAACATAAAAGACCAGATATTTTACAAATATTTCGATTTAGAACATGAAAACTATACACATATATTAATGAATAATAAATAGATAAATTTCGGAGTAGGCTATTCGCTATTTATATTTATTTTTCGAGGAGGTATTTTGAGCACAATTTGCTGCATTTCTCGGTGCTTGCCGCCTCCTCTGTATTGTAATTATTTTTATATTAAACATAAGTTTTGGAACGAGTTGTTTTTTAATTAAGTCCGACCTTGGTGGTAGAAAGTGGGTTCTTTTTCGACCCCGGTTCACCTTGACGGATCGATTCTCACGGTGTGACAGATATTAAGGCTTAGCGCACACAAGTATTTATACTTTTACATACATAAAGTACTCGTAACATTACAAAACACAAAAGGTTAAAAATAAGTATTTAAATATTAAATTTAAGTGTGTAAATAGTTAAAAAGTAAGTAGCTCAGATACATAAACGTGCCTTGGGAAAACGGAACTAGTCTATCTAGTAAGACCTTACACGTAATAACTATGAGACGAATGATAGCAGCAAACGAAACACAGCTGCAGGACACAATATGTCTGCCGCAAGCAAAGACACGCGAGCTCAGAACATTCCTTTTGTCCCAGAATCTTTTGTTTCGTCAATGGGAGAAATGTTTGTTCAAATGCGATAGAAGTGAAGCCTTAATTAACTAATTTGAGATAACAGCTGGCTGTATTTCTTTGTTATAAGGACTGAGCAATTGAAGTCATTGGTAACTACCGACGCCCATCAACAATCCCACAACCAAAGGTGATGCAGATACGTTGCTCTACTTACAAACCCCATCCCTAAAGGGGCCACCGGAAATGTACAACCCGCGCGACAGCATAGCTGTGATTTTACGCCGGTATCATTCGTAATAATGTAGCTTTTCGTGACATGTTTTTGTTATTATTCTATTAGGATTTCGCAGTTCTTAATACTGTTGCCGAAACATTAACATTAACAACATCAAACGGTACACAATACACTAAATATGAACGTCTCGCCTTAAGATGAAGCACTTCCCGTGAGAGACGAATATGGGTATTCCCTAGAAGTCACACAAATTTGTTTTGTTTCAAAGGATATGAGAGACTTGCTCGCAGACGGTGGTATTGACCCGGATTCAATACAATTTGGCAATAAAATATTGCCACAGCATCGACCTGTTATGTTTATTAGTGTAATATGTATACGTGTGTTGGCAGTGACCTCCGATCAAAGGCTTTGTCTATTGATGACTAGATTTTTTGTCTTCCAGGAATTTTCAGGATAAAGGATTAAGAATTACAAACCGCAAGAACAATACTATACAAATATCAAGACTAAGCGATCCAGATCGTCTCGCAGGCTTTCTTTTTCTGTTGTAGCTATGCCCTAATGGCCCTAATGCTTCGTCGGAAGGGGAGTGAGCCGGTTGGTTTCTCTCTGTGATATAGTAAGTGGGGGGTTGCCCCCCACCAGCCGTGGAGTGTGAATTCCATGGCTTCATGATGTCGAGTATGCCTCCTCGGCTTTGCTTGTGGCGGGACTCTGCCTCTTTTGGTTTGGATATTGGTACTGAGAAATAGATAGGGACAAGCGTCAGTTGCTTAGATCCGGGACAATATGCCTTCGAACTTACTATAATTCCCAATATTTCCATTTTTTCGCGGGGAAAATCCTTCTGACACCTACCACTGAAAAGCAGTGGAATCCAGTTATTACGTGGGACTCTGCTTTGACTACTCTACCCACCAGCGGCCCCGATGCCATTAGCTGCCATCACTTAGGTCTGGATCTGCCAGCAACATGTAACCTATTTTTATGATTAAGTTTCACATCGTCCGCGGTCCACCGAACAAGGAAATGAATATAATCGCTAAATAATGAAGCTTATCTTAAAATATAATTTAAATGTCTTGTCTTAATATGAAAAAAAAATAACGATTTTCTCATAATTACTTTTGTAAAGTCCAAAACAAAAACAATTCCGCCTTAGTAAACATTTTTTTCATAGTATTTACGTTCCTTAATTTTTATTATGATTAATGATATTTTTTTTATTATATGGATTTATGTAGTGGCGGCGCCGCGAAAAACTTAATACAAAAAGTTGGACAAGTGCGAGTTTGATTATCGCGCTGAGGGTTCCGTAAAAAATATAACAGCAAATTCATTTCAGACTTTTTTTTCTACATACTATTTGAAATTATATGCTTTATGCTTTATGCTTTCATATATATTTTCAATAATACTTTAGTCAAGTGCTTAAAATCACCGTTTATTTCAGTTTCTGTTTTATAAACACATTTACACGTAGAAATAGTAATGACGAGAAGTTTAATGTTATTGAACCAATTTTTATTAATTTTTATCAATGTTAGTTTTTCAGGACTTAATGCTTTTTTAAACGCCTTCAAGGATTATAATACAGACGTATCTAAGCACTGGGATACTACGAAAAACTAAAAAATAAATAATAAAAAGCATAATAATAGTAGTAATACCAATCTAACCTAAGTAATATAAAATTTTACATTAGAAGCCTTAAATATTTCATCGGTAGCTATTTACAAAAGTGATTGTTTTTAAAACTTTTTCATTCTTATATCAAAATATATTTTCTAATAAAAAAAAGTAAAACTAACGTTTATAGATTCTGTTACACAGATGTATATATATTACATACAAGTAAAGCTAATAAAAGTGTCTTAAAAAGAACTAAAAGTTAATTTTGAATTTGATTCCCATTTCAATTGTAGAGATTTTTTACAAATAGAAAATGTACCCGACACATGGACAGACTTAACAAATTTGTAGGGTTTTTATCTCATGATTACCGAGCCCTAAACCTGATATAATTGCACACCAATATGGATTTACCGTGCTTAGATTATTATTTGATGTTTATATTAAAGTAATGGGTATACATTAGTGAATATGTTGTTTTTAATGCAAATTGCTGGTTATAATGTTAGACGCTTTTATTGGCTGACCTGTTTGTAGGGAAAAGCCGAGATTAGTTCTTTATAACTACCAATGTTATATTCTGTACACTTATAAACGAAGGCATAAACTCTGCTAGAGCAGGTTAACATGAAAGAGTAAATATCGTTATTCACACTTATTTAAAAATATTTTGGCCAGGATCTACAGCCGTATCCATCAAATGATTCTTTGATTTCAGGAATCTCTAGGGACAAGTTAGTCTTGGGATCTACAATGACTTTAATCAGAAAAATTCAGGACTCAGGAGGAGTAGGAAATACTTTCAGTTTTCCTCTCAAGTTTAAACGGGTGAATGTTAAAGGGGGTAGTGCATTGACTAACATAAGCACAAAGAACAAAGCAGTCAGGAGAATAAATAAAAGAGATCATAAAAATTTCAACCATGAAACTTATTTTGCATTTTGTTTACCCGGCCAAGCCCGAGTCGGAATCGCGCACTGAGGGTTCCGTAATATTTGGATTTAGATTTTTTTATTTAGTCCTTTACTTCTGTCGTGAATACTAGCTCTATACATTTTCAATATGCCATGTTTATATGAAGTTTTCGAGGCTATTTTTTACTTTTAGGCCTGCTGGCCTTTAAGCTCAATCGGTAGGTTAACCTAGAAATTATTCTAAAAGGGGGCGCCCCCCTCCGCGCCCCAGTGTATCACGCGCACTACTCTGGAGAGTAGGAGTTTGGCTAGTCAAATCCGATTCAGTTGACGAGTCATTATCGGATGAAGTCATACTATTAGTCGGAGGGCGGTTTTGATTTGACAGATTAACAGATGGATAACAGACAGATCCTATAAAATATAAGGGTTTAGATTTTTGAGAAACGGAACCCTAAAATAACGTATTCATGTATAATATCCTCCATTTTCGCGCCAAAAGTGGCACAAGCTTCAATCTGAACACCTGGTGTTCGGGAGCTTCCCGTTTTGGCGGTAGTTCGTGTCCGCGCCAGTCAGTTCGTCACGAGTCTCTCGTGGTGGTGACCCTGACATCAGAGTGTATTGTAATTAGGCTATGTTGAATCAGCTTGAAATTTATCTAGGGCTGCCCACAATAAAAAACAATAGTAGTAAGGACTGTCAATATAAGTGAGTTTTAATGAAAAATAATTTAAATCTCATAATGTGACTTTTTTTTTAATTTATTGAGAGCTTGATTAATGTGAAATTCGTATGTCAGTGTGGCGAACCTAAATTATCTTGCCCTACTGAAAAGTAGGTAATGTTTAAATAAATGTAACGACGAGATAAGCCATATTGTTTTCTTATATTTAAGCGAATTCTACTTATTATAATGAACTTTTATTCTCTCTCTCTCTCTCTCTTTTTTATTATAAACAACTTTTACAGATTTCATCGCGGTTTATTAAGTTTTTGACGTGACAACGTCTAATAATTCGATAGAGCTGCACGAAAAAACATGAATCATGCGGCGTTACCTCGCTCTGGGACGTTCCATTTAAGGCTTGAAGTGCAAGCGAGAGCGCGGAACGAGCGACAAAGAGGCACAATCGGCCCATCAGTATTTTCTTATGACGTTGTCACGTTCAAATATCGTCAGTAAGCCGACTTTACAGACAACCGTTTTTTTATATGCTTGAGTCCTCCCGTGACCATGGTTGCTGTAAGTGTCCGAAACATGGTGAGATAAACCATATTAAATAATGAATCGATCGTAAGAAATTTGTATATGTCCTTCTTTCTATGTACGTATGCAGACTTGTAAAACAACGTTACTTTCGGCGACTGGCCGATTCCTAAAATTAGAGAACTGTCTCATTATTTATGCTGACCGCGAAGACATTGTGATCCCAGGTATGCGGTGTATATGCGATCAGATCTAGACTCTACTACTTTACCTATCATCATCATAATCATCATCAGCTTTTATCTGTCTACTGTTGAACACAGGTCTATCTCAATTAACGACCGATCCCTTGCCACTAATATTTACCTAAATTTTCCCTTTTTTTTTCTTTAACGCCGGGCAATGCGCTTAGGCATCCCGCGGGAGAGTCGGTCTCCCCAGGCGGGTATGTGGGACTCCCCCGAAAGCTGGTAAGTGGACGCAGCGCTACCCACTAAAACCAGGCGAGTGCCACCAATGCCACCGCTGGTGAGGTGCCCCGGATGTGCAAACAACAGGGCACCTCGACGGCTAGTCAGTCCCTCAGGGACCGATGCCACCTCCACAGAGAGGTTGCCCCGCACCACAGAACAAAGCTTCCCAACGTAGGGACAGTATAATGAGGCGAGGTTCCCATCCTCGCCCCTTGCCCCCTGCTCTTTGGCCCCCTCTTATTATAAGAGTGATACAAAGAGTCCCCTCGGCTCCTAAATTTTACCTGCACCTACAATAGTCGATTGGATATTGCTGAAATTTTCAATAGATGTGAAATATATATTAATAACTAGATTTACAATTACAGCATTACAGCAACTTAACGTCAGGATATGCAGTGTGGGTCATGGACCATGGTCGATCGATATGAAAATTTCATGCAAATCCATTCAGCCAAACACGCGCTATTGAGTAACAAACCAAGTGTATAAACTTTCATATTTATCGCATTAGGATATAACTTGTCATGAATTTCCCTGTAGCTAAACGCCCATTAGGTATTAAAGGCATGATTTTGTATCAAATTAACAATGCCGCAGTACTAATAATTTAATGGTATTCTTAATAGTAATTTGATAAAAACTGCTAATAAATATTTGATGCGTGATATTTCCATGTCGTTAAATTAGAGGTAAGCTCTTAAAAAGTTACCTGATGACAGCGTTGCAAAAGTTCCCTATTTATCGGGAGATCTACCTATTTTAGTCATTATCTCCCGTTATCCCGATTTAGCAGTCCTATCTTCCGAATTAAAACCGTCAAGAATTTGGTATTTCGACCTTTACGATTTTGTGTTCGAGAGTTAGATTACTTTTTAGGTAAGTGGCCCATTGACCCTCAACATTAACATGTAGGTTTGTCTGGTAGTGATAACTCATTCATGTGTGCCCCGTAAAGTAGTATGCATCACGCCTGGACCTTAGGTTTATCATAATCCTAGGCTAGAGAAGACTAAATTCATGTTCAATGAACACGCTCTCCGTAGGCTTAACGCCGATGGCATAACTCTTAAAAAGTATGTATATCTTAGGCATACTTTGCAGGTCGGTCGACATAATTTCTAGAGAGAAGCCGATAGGAGGATTTAATTGGGATCAGCAGCATTCAAGAGGCTTAGGCATATTCTCACGTCGTCTATACCGCAGAGTTTGAAGACGAAAGTCTTGAACCAATGCGTTCCCCCCGCGATGACCTATGGGGCCGAAACGTGGCCTCTTCATTTACGACTGGTCCGCAAGTTTGCCCTAACTCAACGTGCTATGGAGAGATTCTTTGGCAAATGCCAAATAGGATTCCAAACGATGACCTCCTCCAGAGAACTCAAGTTACTGATATCACGCGAAAAAGCTCGTTGAAGTGGTAGTGGGCCGGTCACAAACTCAGAAGAACGGATGGTCCAATAAGGTTCAAGAAAGGAGTCGCATTTAGGTAGACGAAGTTCTGGCAGCCATTTACCAGATGGGAAGACGTTCCCCGTGTAGTGGCCTGTCCATATTGGATGTGACTGAAAATGGATTGGTCGTCTTGGCGTTCATTGAGGGAGGCCTATGTTCAGCAGTGGACGGATAAAGGCTGACGATCATAATGAAGTGACAACCCTGACAGCGTCTGTTACGAGACATTAAAATTCAATTGTAATAAAAATACAAACAGTAGAACAACTTTCATGATTGAGTACTGAGACTGTTGTTTTGCATAATTATACTGTGGCTCCTCCTTGCGGAGTCATCATCTTCTGCAATTTGCTTCTAAATATGAATTGTATACAATCTGTGCTCATATCGCTCTTTGAGTTACTTTTACATGAATGAAATTGGCGTAAAAATGAGATTACAGAAAGCTATTTATAATTCAAATTCGACCATAACTCGCTGGACCAGACGGAAAGTGACTGTCAGGACGAAATTAGCGACCATATTATCCTGCGTGGAAAGAAAAGCGCATGAAAACTCGGAAACAACTTCCAAACATAAGATTAATCTAGATCGATTGTTTACCCCCGAAAAAAACTTCCATATAATACCAAATTTTAGTGAAATCGTTCGAGCCGTTTCCGAGATTACAGAAACATATAAATATGAATTGCTCGTTTTTTATAAAATTAGACTGCGTTACGCTGATGTGCCATAACAATTATATAACTCAGGCGAATACCCTCAGAAATCGATTTTATAGTCGATTATTACCGGCAATTAAACAATCATACGTCACTAAGAACGCCGAGGTATTGGTTAATTGGTGACTGCGGTCTACACGTCGGTGATATAAAGTCGATAAAAACTTGTAACAGGTTAAACAAAACAAGTACAAATCGGATTTGTATTATGTCGTATTATTGACATAAGTAGCTCAGATATTTTTTCTGTCGTATTCAATAAGCAAACTGTGGTCCACAGTTGCTTGCAGCCTCGCTGGTGGGCAAAATGATAGATTTTCCATAAATCGACTGGGGGCCTAGCCAAAATGCCATTAAGAATGCGTTAGCGAAGTTCGAAATGATAAGGCCGTGCTGAATCACGTGGTCGATCCTATACATTTTATCATTTTCAAACTTCGCTAAAGCTTTCTTAATGGCATTTTGGCTAGGCCCCCTGATTTTATAAATCAGCGATTCTACTGACGACTGATCTTCGGCGTGCTTTGTCGCGCCGCCATTTCTGGCTCCAACCTTACTTGGTTTCTAAAATGTAATTTTTCTAAGTACATAATATATATTATATGTTTTATGATTTATGACAGGAATTGTATTAAATCAAACTTATACGACGATCGTATTTTGGCCTCTATTAATCTCTACTTCTCCCCCAATACTATTTATTGATATACTATTTAAACTCAACAATTAATGATAAAATAAATTTTAATCAGAAGCATAAACTAGTCGAATTTCAATCCCTACTGCATTATTATACCTTTTATTTTACTAAATAATTTATTTATTATTTACTGGACATCCCCCGCGGTTTGAAATGTTAAAACTGACAGACATCGCAGTTTTATCGTATTATGTATTTTATATTATATGAAAATGCTTTTATTAACATAACATTCTAGCGACGAGCACGGAACCGTGCTCCGCGGAAAACGTGTATGCGGCAAGTGTTAAGGCCAGATGTTAAATAACATGCTCATCTGGCAAGGCCGTGTCATGGCCGAGAACTTCAGATTGGCACAGGAAGTGCCAGGGCTCATCAATATGCTAAATTATTGCTTGTTATTTACAGATAAATAAATTAATCATTCAAGAGTTCGCTTTGGGAAAACAACGAAACTTTCAATTTATCTTCATCAAAAAAGTATCATAGACATAATCTTCAATATGTAATAAACAAATTACTATAATAAACCAATGCCACCATGTTAACCCAGTCCAGTGGTAAATTCATAAGAACAAGTGTTACGGATTCTGGGACAACGGAAATAAATTTTAGAAATTGATGTAAATACATTTTATGTGAATCCGGTGAAGAAAAACATCTTGAGGAAACCTGCATGCCTGATGGGATTAAGAGTATTTGAAGGTATGTGAAGTTCACCAACCCGCACTGGGCTAGCGCGGTGAACTATGGCCCATTACCTTCTTCCCCTGATTTCGAGGAGGACCCGTGCCCAGCAGTGGGACATAGAGCGTTGTTATTTTACTTTAATAATAATAATAATAATAATTTTGGTTCCGCGCACGACCCACCTCCCCCGTCAGAGGGGGAGGGGAGGGCCGGCCCTCCGACTAATAGTTTAACTTCATCCGCTAATGACTCGTCGACCGTATTGGATTTGACTAGCCAAACACCTATTCTCCAGAGTAGCGCGCGCGATATACCGCGCCCCCTGAGGGGCACGGAGGGGGGCGCCCCCCCTTTCAAATTTTACTAGATGAGCCATCTGCTCACCTACCTACCGATTGAGCTTGAAGGCAGGCAGCTTAAAGGCAGGCCTAATAGTCTAGACCTATCGAAAAAAAAAATAGTAATAATTTTATTTCACAAAACTTACATAAGTACCGTAAAATATACAATTACAATGTTACATACAATGTTTTCGTATTTAATTTACAATATGTGAACAGACTGCCTGGATTTCCTAGAAATCCTGTTTCAGGCTAAAAGGGCTAGTGTACTCGCTTCATTAATCATATTTTATCATTTATATTAAACTTACATATTATGTAGGTACACGTCGATGACCCGGTGCAGACATGTATATTCACCATACAAATTATCAGCACGTGGCGGGATTCGAACCCGGGAACCAATAGCGTAACTAATCCGTTCGGGGCCCGTGGCAAATTCATCGGACGCTAGGAAAGACACATTTTTTTTTTTACTAAATGTGTAATAATAAATGTTGGGAGTTAGAACTCTCCTCCGACCGAGGGCCCCTTTCAGCTGGGGGCGGCATTTTGCCGACTTGCCACCCTGTAGTTACGCCCTGCCGGAAACATTGCGTTAACTGTCTCGTAGCTTGACCACTCAACCAGCCAGCAAAATGAAAACAAACATTTTACCTATATAATGTATTATATTATACTTAAAGCCTAGCAGGAAAGAGTTTGGAAAATGAGAGTGCCACTTATCTTAGTCAGGTCTCATCATAGGTGGCCCATGTTTTTTTTCTGGGATGCGCTTGGATGCGCTTCTCTGGGATGCACTCCCCCGCGGGATGCGCTTAGGCATCCCGCGGGGGAGTGCGTATGTGGGACTCGCTGCACCCGTAAGTGGTAAGTGGACGCAGCTCTACCCTATAAAACCCGGCGAGTGCCACCAATGCCGTCTCTGTTGAGGTGCCCCGGATCTTCAAGCAACAGGGCACCTCGACGGCTAGTCAGTCCCTCAGGGGAGCGACGCTACCTCCATAGTGGGGTTGTCCCGCATCACAAAACAACCCCTCCCAACTTCGGGACAGTACAGTGAGGTCCCTCTCTTTTTATAAGAGGGGCACAAAGAGCCCTATTGGCTCAATTTGCTTCGTCCAAGGTGTTGGACTCACCCTGGGCTACTGTGGCCCACCGCCACGACAAGCCATGAACTATGGTGGAGTCATAATCGGCCCAGTGTTAACATCATATTATGTTTCCATTTAAATAAAATATTTAGTTCCATTTGTCACCATGTCATACTCCTATTTGCCACGCTGTACGTACACGTGCTGTACTTGAATTATTAAAAAATACTTCAGAACTCCATGATGGAATTACGATATCAGAATGTATGGAATATATATGAATATGGAATATGTATAATATAATGGAAATATCTGTCATGAAATGTGCCCTGATGCCTTGTGCTTAGTGCCTTGATCTGTAATAGTGCCTGTAGAACTTCCGAAACATCTGTAATTTAAAAACCCCAATGATTAATATAGGTAATATTTCTTTTAAAGATCTAACATTTATCACCAATTATTTAACAAAAATTGTGATGATTAAGTTTTGAAATATCCGAAGATTTTTATCAAAACCGAAAATTTTTATCTCAAGACCAATCATGTAGGTAAACAACAATTAAAATTTTAAGTAGGTGGCCTTGTAGGACATGCCTTATCATTTTCAAATTAACTTATTTTTCCGCGTTTTTCGAACGTTAATTTATTATTTGCTTTGATGTATTGATGTTTATACATTAAAGCATTTTATAGCAAAATCTGGCAACCCTACACTAAAGATGGCGATTGAAAACAAGATGGCACCTACTGCCATAAAATCGGTATAATTATTTTACTTTTTCTGGGTCTGTCTGTGATCTGATGATGTCTGAAATCTAACACGACTATGACGAATATTAGATTAAAAAAGCTTTAAAAAAATATATAATAAAGTACTGTACAGGTATTTTTATAATAATGAAATTATAAAATGAGAGTTCGAATAGAAGTAATTTTACTAAAATTATAGACGCAATGCGAATATGATCATGTGTGCTAATTTACGGTCTAATAG
The DNA here is from genome assembly GCA_905333005.2 of Lycaena phlaeas. Classification (NCBI taxonomy): domain Eukaryota; kingdom Metazoa; phylum Arthropoda; class Insecta; order Lepidoptera; family Lycaenidae; genus Lycaena; species Lycaena phlaeas. The sequence goes on along the minus strand of HG995169.1, from coordinate 17,972,808 downwards.
TCTTTAGAGTATCATGAAAGGAAAGACAATTTATTCCCGTTTGATATTTCCAGACCCTGAGAGAGGAAATCTTAAATAACATGTTAGCGTTAGTAGAAAATATAATTACCTACTTTATGTACGTCAGCTATGCGCTATCTGTGTGTATCTGTAACGTAAATATCAAAAGTAAACATGATCTTGATAAAGTGAGTTATATTCTAATGAATGGAGTCAAGGTAATGATGCGCGGAAGGTCGGGGTCTGTAGAGCCATTATGGGCAGCTTGATGTCGCTCGGAGCCACTGGGAGCTGCTCAGTGCCTCCCGGCGCATCTCAGAGCCACCTAAAGCAGTTCGGTACGGCTCGATGTCGCTCGGAGTCACTCGGGGTAGCTCGGAGCCACTGCTGGCGGCTCGGAGATGTTCGGTGCATCTGTAACGAAGTAGGTAATATGAAGAATGTATGTCGTGCATACCTCCAGCTGCTGCACATTATAATATGTATAGAGTATACAAGCATCAGCCATCACTTATACAGATTATATAATATCTATTTCCTGAAACAGCTTTGCTATTCCGGAAAGAAGATCTGGTTGAATTCGTATTCCTGGCTGGCTCTAGTTACCATCAGATCACTTGTACGCCAGATTGCCTTACCAAACAAAAAACACCTCTTACATCATTTTAGAATAAAATAAGCGTTTTATTAGCATTTCTAAGAAAATTCACACGCGAAATTTCACAAATGCATTTACCTGGTTGTGGATTCCGTGTTAGATGTTGCGTAGGAGGAAAACCTGGAGGTCGGAGGAAATGTCAGTTCAGGAAGAGAAATACAATTTATTATTCCGTTCAGATACGAGCGTGTGTCAGCGGCCATGAAGTATTTTCGCGGTCATTAGTGTTCGGTTTCGGGAAATGCGCCTATAGAGCAGTAACGTGACCCATATTGTCATCAGTGATTGATCACTAGCGTAATAGCAATTCAACCAATCAGTGATCTGCGTGTATGTCCCGTCAGCCAATCATCTATCAATACCCATCAGTCGGCCAATTAGAGCTCAGAATCGGAGCTGCGTCGCAGAAAACTTTGGCTTTTGTTTTCATACAAAACACAACATTAATCTATTCTGGTCATAAGCTGACAGCTGGCCTGATGAAGGAAGACTTGTATCCAGGGTAGTGGCGAATTTTCCCACATTTCTGTCCAAAGTAGGCTGACAGTCCATTAGGGGCGGTTGTTTCAAATCATCTGTTAACGTAAGAGACTTCGTAAAATTTTGAACGCTCTTTGGTCACTAACGTTCGTTAAGACTGCATATTTTTAAAACCCTTTTATCAGTTTTAGCAGACTGATTGGAAAAAGAGATGAAATTGTGATGACATTGACTGTGAATTGATAGCTCGTCTTGACGTTCTTTGAGGGAGGCCCAAATGTGGAAGGATAAAGGTCAATGAATAATGATGATGATGATGACTGATTGTAAAACAGGTATTCTGTGTTTTGAATTTAGGGATCATCAAATTCCCTGCCAAGTGCCAACATCTTAGGATAAGCAACGCATGAACGAGTACAATAGACTAGTTGTGATTGAACTCGCAACTGTGAATACGTTAGCATGCGCCGGGAAACGAGTTGTCTGCTAGAGCATACTACCAACGAATAGCCCTCCGACATCACCCTTGAATGCCAGTTTTGGAAAGCCCCACTCATTGTAAAGTATCAACCCTTATATTATGTCCCACTGCTGGGCACGGGTCTTCTCCTCGAAATCAGGCGCGGAGGGTAATGGGCCATAGTTCACCGATGCGCTGGCCCAGTGCGGGTTGGTGAACTTCACATACCTTCAAGTACTTTCAATCTCATCAGGTATGCAGGTTTCTTCACAATGTTTTGCTTCACCGGTGAGCGAGCGATGGTCTCGTGTTTAGGTGTACTTAGATATTTAGAAAAAACCCATTTCTAGGCACACACGATTGAACCCGGAACCTCTCGCATAAGACGCCGAGTCCATTAACCACTGGACCATCGTCGCTCGCACCTCTCTGTGTAAAATCGACAAAAATTAGAAAAATATGGCTGTAGCAAGTAGCAACATACTAATAATATATACTAACTCTTGACTCTTTCTAAAAATAAGGGACACGTTACATTGACCGATGACGTGCTAATAATGACAATAGATGATGATTAAGATGACTTGACCTTAGATCATAAATATGTCTAGATGGTGTGTCGCCCTACAATCAAAACAAAAAAAACTGGCCAACATTTTCAAATATGTGTTCGTGAATAGTGATACCAGCTACTATAGTTATCCCATAATCATCCTTTTTAATCTCGTTACACTTCAACACAAACCTTTATTATATATAAAAACAATAATGCGTAACAAATCATGCGTATTCTATGACAGCGGGACGGATACTAAACACAGAGAAAGCATTTAGAGGCTAGCAGTTGGACGCTATTTTTTTGGACGTGTTTTCCGCGCGACACTCTATCTAGACATATTATTGATCTAAGGACTTGACATTGAACACGCGTACGAGATTATTTCCTACAATAATATAAACATTATTATGAGATAATAGTGTCATAATATATCATCCGCTAGCACGCTTTCTGTCTAAAAGAATGGCGCGTGGGATAAGATCGGTGTAACCCACTTGCAAAGGTCGCAGGTGGGATCTTCAGATCATGGGGACTTGATTAAATACTGCCATCCATTATCTGCAAGTGTACTTAATATGCTACGTGAAAACTAATAATCTTGTAAAACGAATGATAAACATTTTTACTCCAACTGTACAATATAATTTGGCAATGCTTCGTTAAAAGCAAAAACCTCTAAATAAGTAGATCTCGCTTTAAAAAATATGAAATACTAGCTGCTGCCACGGCTTCGCCCGCGTTAGCAAAAAGAATCCCTTTTTTAATAAAAAGTATCGAGCCTATGTTACTTCTAGTACCTCCCAGAATATGTGTATTGCACACAGCCCTACCTTTCAACTCGGAATTCACCACTAAAAGGCGGAAAGATATCGTTTATCCATTGCAAACAGATATATAACATACATTTGGCACCAATTTTTTTATATTTCTAGGCCCACTACTTTATAACAGAGTTAATGCAATAGCTGATATCTATACACTTAACTATTTTAATTGTAAAAGGAGCCTTAAAAACTGCCTACAAAATTGTCCTACGAGGATACAGAGAAGTTATTAATAGTTATACAATAGAAAGTAAGAACCTTATTATTAACAGATTTATTTATCATATTAAGTAAAAAAAAATGAAATGATAATATTATATTACAACAATACTCATATTTTTGTAATTCGTTGATAAAATGTTCTAGTTTGTATATTAATTAATGTAAGCTCTTCTTGTTGCCTGTAACACAGAATGTCCTAGTTCAGGCACTACTGTTAACATTATAGAATAAGTGTAAATTATTGTACTTTATATTACCTGTAATTTACCATGCATGCATTTTGAATAAAAATTATTATTAAATTAAAAAAAAAATATATTAAAATTGTGTACAAAGTTTCATGATGATTCGTCGAGTAGTTTTTGCGTGAAAGCGTAACAAAAACCCACGCTGAAAGCGTTTATAATAAAAATTTCGATAAAAAAATTTTAATAAAATTTATAATAAAATTCATGATATTAGTAAGGATCCGTCTATTTCTTTTATTGAAAAAAAAATATCATATATTGTGATATTTTTTTTTAATTGAAATATTTAATTTTAATAAAAATATCTACAAAGTGCAGTATTTCTTCTACAGAAGTTGCTGCGTTCATGAGGTTAAGACAATTTGACCGTAGTTGTTGCATTATTGCATAATTTTACTAGAATAATTATTAGTCTGTGGCACGCGAAATGCAACAATTTCGTGTGTATGCTGAGCAAACTTGGCACCGCTGGGCGCTATCTTAAGAAGATATGTAAAGGTAACACGCTCCAATGACGCCAAACAATAATTTATTAATAATTCATAATATCTTGTTTGCCAGGCAAACTTTGCTATCATCAATGAGAAGTGTAAGTGTCTGTAGCGACATCTATAGTCCACTTGCAATTACTAACACACATCTTGCCCTTTATAACATACTTTTTTAACACATTTGGACACGTTATATGTGCTTTAAATATTATATAATGAAGGAATATTAATAATCTAGTTTATTTTCAGCAGCGCTGGCTCCATGCGGGTTGGTGAACACACAAACCATCAAAGGCTGAATCTCATCAGGCATGTAGGTTTTCCCAATTCAAGTCCTTACAGGAGTCAGGAACAGGGATCTCTCGCTCAAGAGACGGAGCCCAAAACTTATTAAACCATAGCTTATTAAACCACTTAATCCGACGATGGCTCGGCATGGACCCGACGCCATGAAGCCATGGAAGTCACTCTCCACGGCTGGCGGGGGTTAGCCCCCTATCCATCTTCATGTAATGGTGAAGCCAACCGGCTCGCCTCACGTCCGATCATAGCTCTATCCGAAAAAAAGCTTAATAGAAAGCGCCTTCAGATTTAAACGGAACTCAGATCTGCAGTCAATATCAAGACAAGCTCGTCCGGGTACAAAAGTACTCTGTGGTCCGGGCGAAAGACCAGGTTACTCCTCGTAACGGTGGACTGTCTGCCCCCAGCCCACTAGACCACAGTCGCTCGTACTTTTAATAAACTTATCGTTAAATAATATAATGCAATCTTGTTACGCCTTTTCTTTTATAAGAATTTACTATAATTGAGATTGGTACAATTTTTATGTAACATACTTTCACTCCAGCTACTTTATAATATCGTAAGAGCATGTACCAAATATCTTTTGTGTCGGATGAAATAAAAAGGCAGTTCCTTATTACCAGACCATTTAATTGTGGCATACTGTGTGGATACTTTATAAATAATAAACGATAACGTTTGTTCTAATAATATTTTTTTATTAGAAAATGAGATCCAAATCTTGTTTCCTTATTATTTACATTTCTATGGGTGTAAAATTCGGAAACAAAAAAATATGGAATACCTTATTGAAGAAAGTTAATGCCACTCCGTAAATATTTTCATGGCATAATTTATACGATATTATTTTAAAGCCATTTAATAATTAGTAGTTTTCTGCTGAAAATTAACAAACAGAAAACAAATGTTTTTTTTGTCGAAGACCTAATTGCGTGTATTGGTTAATCAATTAATAAAAGAGATTTATGTAAAGAGATAAAGGATGATTGTTTGTAAAATATATACATATTCAGCAGTAGTAAAAAAACCCGGAAAACAACAATAATAATTAGTGGGCAAAAATAATAATTAACGCTATTTTAACAAGGTAAATAGGCCTATTTCGGGCCTTAACGGCCACCGTCGGACAAGACCTCTTACTGCCAGCACAGAAAGTGCTATGCTGATTAGAGAGGTATCATGGGACGCAGTGGAGACTTTTACACACCACTAAAGAAGAAGCCGGGCGTCGGTAGGTAGAGAGGTAGAGGCGCTTGATCCAAGAAGAAACCGCAATGTCCTACCTTAGTCAGGGATCACGGGGTGGCGGTGTGGGAACGCCGTCGCCCGCTTTACCGGGTCCCCGAGCTGACTGAGGTACTCCTGCGCATCACGGCAACAGAAAGGAAATAAGGGGGGCATCCATAAGCCCCGCAGAAGGAGGGTCTGCACCATCAGCAGTCCCCTTTGGGTACGAAAGAGCATAATATTCCAGCGAAAAAAATAATAAAAAAATAATAGGCCTACTATACGTTTTTGATATTCTAATTATTTGTTTTATCGATTATGATGCTAGTCATGTTTTTGATAGTATTAAATTATAAGATTACTAATATTAAATTATTTTGAATATTTAATAATCACATTTTATTTATTTATATTATAAGGATAAATAAAAAATATCATAATATAATAATATAATATTATAATGCACATTAAAGTTATTTAAATATGAATCATGCCATCTAGTATTTCATATTGGCATGACTAACTTTAATCTAATGAGTGAACATTCATGCTACCTCTTATATAAATATAGCTTATAGCTATTCGTCACTAGATGTCACTACTACAGACAGTTATTTTGTTACATTTAATGAATTTCTAAAATTTAATCGCAACGTTTTAGTTTTTTACATTTATTAATTTTTATACAAAAGAAATTTATAATTTGTAACTTTATCATAAAAAGTATTTTTTGTAATATGAAAGTATGGCAATACCAATTTCGTATAAGGCGTTATCTGTGTTCTGACTTCTTATTTCTTGTGACAGTTGTGTGTGGGAAAAATTGGAAATTATGAAGTAAAACTATTTTCCAAATTACCGTGTTTAAATGACAGCTGGAAAAGAAACCATGGGGTAAGATAATATATATTTTCTTGCTTGTACATAACAGCATTTGTGCCATTTATTTGCCGGGCTACCTGGAGAAAATTCATTTTCCCGTACAACTTTAGGGAGGGGATGTGACTGTACCAATGCGGAGAGGTATTTTGGGGATTACCTATGAATTCGACTATTATTAACTTAATAAAAATTCGTAAACACCAAATACTATTGTCATAAGGGTTTAAAAATTAAAAAAATATATTTCCGCAATTTATAATTTCTCAACGCCCAGAATCGCCCGGGTGATTGCATTATTTTCATTGATTGCACTCGATTGAATAGTTACCTCGACTTAAGGTCGGGGGATGTTGGGCCTGTTCTATTTATACTTGATTTTATACTTGACTAATTTATGTATGCTGGGGTGCAAATTTGCCGCACCAATTCTTTGCTAGGTCGAAAAGTATTCACACGTAATTTCTTTACAATATTTTTTGGGTTAGTCCTTTCACTAGAATAATTAAAACTATAGTTTAAAAAAAAACGGTTTAGTAGTAATGCTTTGCAAGTAAAATAACTATTTATTGTATTTTTTTTTATTAAATAATATTAAAATAAAATACAGGCAGTACTATTGTATAAGCTTGTTACTATTAGTAAATAAATTATTCTGTATGATGTGTTGACTGAAAATACCTATTAGAACTAGTCATATATAAAACAAATTTATTAATAATTTAATAAAATTATTTAAGCTCAAATAGAATTTAAGATTCTCATATTAAATATCTGTACTTGATTAGATTTAAACCACTTTCATTAGAACTATCACTTGCGGCCAACACTACACCAAATCTTTCAGTTCGATAAATTTGATAGATAATATTTTGTTACTTATATTTTTCTAACATAAACTTATATATTAAATTTTAAGAAGCTTAGCTACATGATGGTTTCTATCAAAATCACCACTATATCTTAAAACTGTTTGTCTTATTCTAATTCTCCTATGCCAAAAATATTAAAATAATTAAAGAAAAATAATAATATCTTTACATGTATATAATATAAAAAGTCAGGTACCACCCATAATATGTAACATTTGTAAAATTGACATCGATGGACATGATGATGTTAACGAATGCTTACTGTCAAGTATACCAGTGTCCTATTTTTTTTTTTTTTTTTTTTTCGGTTGGATCTATGCTAATGGTCCTAGTGACCGTTATGCGTCATCGGAAATGGGGTGATCCGGTTGGATCATCCTATGACGTTAAAAATTTGGGGGGTTGCCCCCCGCCATGTTCATGGCGTCGGGTTTGTACCTAACTTGGTCAGCTACGGTCGACTGGTTTGGAACGGGTGACGTTAGAAACCTATCGTGAGGACCGGCCCTCCCCTCCCCCGGTAGCGGGGGAGGCGGGTCAAGCGCGGGACCCGAGCAAGCTGCCGATAGCAGAGTGCTATCGGTGATTACACGGTCTATATTGGTGTCGACTCGTAGCTGATCTGAGCCTATGCTGTCGCGGTTGATCCGGATCAACTGGTCAACGGAGTGTAGGGTTCGACGTCGCATACGACCCCGGGGCCCATGCGGTGTGAATGTGTGCCTAACACCGGCTGTGTTATGTCTGAGTGTGTGTTGTAGCTTACGTCGCGCTTCAGCGTCGCGCTTTAACAGTTCTGTGATTTTATCAACAGGATCGGTTATGACATTCTTAGGTAACCTAGACTTATTAGGTGCTAAGCTATCGGGGGTGAACCAGTGTCCTATCTGTGAACAATACTGTATGGGGTAGTTTATTCCTTATTTTTACAAGTACAATAAAATGTAGCACAAATATTGGACATTTGTCTTATCTATTGGTGCCAAGTTTTTGTCAATAGTTCATATTGACATATCTTATCAATACACTTGTAGTGCAGCAGTATTGGTTTGCGTTTGTGCACGAAATAGAACCCTATTGTGAAGGTGAAACAACTATATTGCATTATCTGATGAACAATTTGAGAGAATTCCGTTCCACTACTCTGCAATGGAATTTGATAGGTGAAAAGGACTTTCTTTTATCTTGATCTCAGATATTTTTAATACATTTTAGTGTTTTTATGTGAGAAATGTAATGATTTAATGCTTGACTAATAATACTACACTTCACAGCACCATCTTTGCAAAAGTTTATGGTGATAATTTAAACTCTTATATTATATTGTTTAACTTGTTTAGGGCCTGTTTCACAATCTCCCTTTAAGTTCCCTATAGGCTATTGGCAACATATTTGACAGATGTTTGACAGATAGAGTATGGAGTATCTGTCAAACATCTGTCAAATATGTTGCCAATAGCCTATAGGGAACTTAAAGGGAGATTGTGAAACAGGCCCTTACTGTAACAATAATTTAATAACAGTTAATAATATGCAATTATAATACCTTTGAATTGTTTTAAAGGTTTTTGTTGAATAAATATGAAAGGGATTATTTCGCTTCTTTATTACATAAAAGTGTTAATTGTTGAGATTATCACTTGGTTATTTCGACGTGTGATATGAAAAATGATGATGATCATATTATTACATATCGTCAAAATTACAATCCTATTAATATTATATGATGATGATGATGAAACTACAAGAATACAGCTTACACATTAGAATAACACAGGGCGTAATTTATCCCCATACTTTAACGGTGATGAGATAGATGTATGTGGGTGAAACCGTGGGGTGCTTGTGGAAAATAAACAAAGTTCTCACAACAAAATGAATACTGCCCCCCTTTTCGAATCTTTTTTAAACTTTTCCTTTTGACTGATATTCACGTCAACTAGTGCTATGTTCAAATGAATTGGTGTTACTAGGAACGGTTATGAATCTAACAAACTTCTTTGCATACATATATATGTACATGATCATATTATACACACAATATATTCATCATACAAACTATTTGCACATATCACAATTGGAACCGGCAACCGCTGCGTCATCTCACCACAAGACCATCCTCGCGATTAGTTGAGGCTCAGATGGTCATGTTATTGGTCATATGACCACTTAATCAACTCATCCTCAGAGAAATCCTATAGAGCTAGTGGGTCTTAATATGCGGGTCCTCTTGCAGGGAACAACCTATCTTCACGTGCAAGGCGCACGTGTTCCACATAGACCCGAAGACGAAGCGCTCGTGGATGTCAGCCAGCTCGGCGGCCGTGTCCGTCTCCTTCTTCTACGACTCCTCCAGGAACCTTTACCGCATCATCAGCGTCGAGGGCACCAAGGTAACTATCGGCCATCTGTTCTCTAATGTTCAATTGAAACAGACAACTTTTTAAGTAATTTGTCGCGATTTATTTTGATTTTTTTATTGTCGAAGAACGTCACGTACGGACATAGGAGTCGAAACCCTATAATTAGGGTATAATTGATCGAAGGGTCGAAATAATATTTGCCTGCTGTTTAGTTAGACCTGTTGAAATTAAAAAAAATAATAATAATAATAACAATGACTGTAAAAAGACTTCATGAAACAGCTTTGCTGCGTTTCAAGGAGAAGGGCAGGACAGGCGCTTATACTGGCACCGGGACTTAACATATTACGACCAATGACATGTAGGTTCTTGAGTTCAATTCAAGAGTCGTCTCTAAAATAGAGATTCATGAATGAAGATAAGAAATCGAATTATAATGCGGCTACTTCGGAAACTATTTTACGGATTCGTAACGCGGATCGTGATTACAAGAGCCACAAAAATGTTCACGTTCCGTGCACGGGGCTTCTGTTTAATGACGGAAAAAATCATTAAAGTTGTCAAAGGAGTTTTGAACGACTGGCAAGACCCACAAAGGCGTTATCGCTAACTCAATTAGAGGAATTATAAAAAGAATAATCTTCACCCCTTTCAGTCTCTCATTATCTTTGTGTTTGTATTTTTGACCCCAAATGTAAATGACTTTTCTAATTTAAAATGTCCACAATGAGAGACCATCAGCTGTCCTAGTTATCTTTTTTTCTGTTTTCATTAAAACATTAAAAAAAATAACGAGCGTTTGTGTGGTAAAGGATATTTAAAGGCAAAAATTTTCATGGAAGGAAGAAGACCTTGGGAATAGGGCGTTCCTGCCAGACACTTTAGGATGGATAATATGTAAAGTTTGTTATAGAACACTTAAAAAGATTAGTTCCACTGAGGTTGTTTAGCCGGTTCTTCGGTCTTCAGTGGTGTTGTCTTGTACCCGTGAGATACAATTAAACTTCAAAATGAAGCTTTGGTGGTATTTTGATTATCACCCATAGATGTTATGGTTTTCTTATATGAAAAAGATTTTGATTCTGGCTTAGTATTTTTTTCTACATAACAAACGTGACTAATTAAAATTTGGATGTAATTTGAGGGGAATTGTCCGTCTTAGCGTTCAGTGATAAATGATAAGCTTAAGTTTACCAGTTATATGATAAAAATTTAATAATGACAATGATTAAAAGAAACTCTCTTATGACAGTATAGATATGAATTTATTACGTAAAATATTTTTGCTGTTAGCAGACAAGACAGGCACTTAGACCCACTTATCGCCCTGTGACCTATTTTCGAATCACTCAGGCACTAAGATGGTCATCCTCGAGTAGGACTTTACCATCATAAGGCTCGTCCGCTTGTTTGATCACCATCAACTCACATAAAATCCCAGAGTTCAGAAATACTTGACAAAAAAAATTAAAGGTTTTCAAATTGTTTTTTCTACTTATGTTGGAAGAGATAGTTGATTACTATATTGCAATATTATATGTCAATGGACAGACAGACAGGGAGCTAGTCCATACGAATTCCGTTTTGATGTTTTGAAAAAGCAAACCATAAAATGCTTCTACCCCAAAGGTTTGTCTGCACAGCAATATTTTACCGAGTATTTTTCTTTTCGAAAATCTGTAACACATTCAGTCTTAAGGAAATATCCGCACTGCGGAATAACATTAGCGCGTTTTGCTTAGATGCGATGCAGCGATGAAAAGAATAAAGATATCGTGCGCTAACAACAAACCAACTAGTCGAATGCTTTTTTGTCTATCTCTATATGCTGTAGCAGCTATTTATATATAGCTGCTACAGCATATAGAGCTTTCGAAACTTATGATATTTTATGTAGAAAAATTATTTCAAGTGTATCAATGTAAGTGGATGAATCCAATGTTGATGACTGTTACTAGCATAGTATAAAATAAAATTTTAGTTTGCTTGTCCATTGTGTACGTGTCTCAGAGTTCAGACGAATAATAAATAATTATAAAGAATATAACACGCTTTTACTAATTGAAAAATGGAATAATTTAATCGAATTAGTGTATTGACATCGATCTTTTATATATCTACAAAGATTGAACGAAATTTGGCCTTTTAAAGTGGGCCAAAATCGCGCTCAAACGAGTCGGTTACAAACATAAAGCAATAAAAAGCGTGTAATGAATCAAACTAACAAAAACCATGAGCAATTTTTTTAGCAATTCGGTATTACTAGGTATAAAAATTCCGATCAACTAATTAGTACGCGAGAATAAAATTCCCGCGGTGAAATATCGCGTAGTGTGGATAGGCCCTAATATAGCCTTACTAGTTTCTTCTAATAAAAGTGAAACCATTCTTTCCAACAATAAAGGTCTTATGACGTGTAGTATTTTTTATTTATTGTTATAAATTTAATGTTTACGCGGACATTATATTGAAACAACTATTAAGGATTTTATCGCGGTTTATTAAGTTTTTTACCAGCCCGACGTTTCGGATACTTTATTTAGCAACCATGGTCACGGGAGGACTGTTAGGAATTAGGAAATAGGGAATTAATCAAGCTTAATAAAGAGCTTGCTTAGGTGGCTATGTTGGTTTGCAGCCGAATCAGGCCGCACTACCTGGGTTGTTACTACCTAATACCTATCTCTTGCTCACATGATTCCGGCGTGAAGTGACAGCTATGCTGTCGCGTTTTACGCGTATAGGGGGTACAAGTAAAAGAAGGTCAACATATTATTTGCATAAAATCTGGTTTTGTGGGTTTGGGTACTACTCTTTGCCCGTCTATGCTATATAAAATAAGACATTCTGGCGTTCATTGAAAAAAGCCTACGTATAATAATGAAATAGGTTATTCTAAATACTTTACTGGAATAAAGTTTGCTATGTATAGACGGTAAATATTGAATTTCCTGCGCCTCTGTACGGCGGCTTCCTTTCGTCGAGATGCTGAAATTCAATTTCCTGTAGGTCACGTGTTAAATGTATTCAAGTACATATATTGAAATTTTTACAACATAATTAATTATGTGTGTCACCGTGCAAATACATATAATAAGTACAAACGTACATACTCATGTTTTAATAATATTAATTACTAGTAAATGCTATTAGCTGTTGCCCGCAACTTCGCCTGCGTTAATTAAGATTTACTAAAGAACTATAGCCTATAGCTTTCCTCGATAAATTGTCTATCTACTACTCATTCAAATCCGACCAATAGTTACTGAGATTTGCGCGTTCAACAAACAAACTCTTTAGCTTTATATATTAGTATAAGATAAGATTAATTATAATAAGCTGTATTATTTTTATAAAAGGCTAACATATAAGTACGCCATTTATGAATGATTTCGGATGAGACCGACCCTTTGTGCCAGGCATGGCATCTCTTCCACTGGTAAAGCCTCCAGAATTGTAGCTTGACTATTTTGCTAGTGGGCTGGTCACACTCAGAAGAACGGAACGGTCGATGGGCCAATACGGTTTAAGAGTTGAGGCTTTAAGTAGACGAAATATTGGTCGGCCATTAACCAATTTTTTATATAGCATAGAAGGGCAAACGAACAGTTTTGCTACTATCGACGCCTATTAACATCCACATAACCAGAGGTTATGCAGATGCGTTGCCCACCTTTTCCCTATCCCCCCCAATGGGCCACCGGAAACTCACAAACCGCACTGGAAAGCAGCTTTGCACTTCCTCTTATGTGGGAGGATGATCTCCGTACAGTGGACGGTCCGTGTTGGATGCAAGTGCCAAGGGATCGGTCGTCCTGGCGTTCATTATGCTGATGTTCGTTAATAGACGGATAAAGGCTGATGATGATGACCATAATAACAACACTCACCAACAATAACAACAATACACCTGTACTTCAATTATTATACACAATTCTATGTACTTACAGCTAAGCTAAGACGTACATAGAATAAGTAATAATTATGTTTAAACATCAGAAGTGAAAATGCGTTTTAAATATAAACATTTATTATATTATCCATAAAAATATCAATATTAAGGTTCACAGGTACATATTTTAAGATACATTCTTACTCACACTGCCCATACATTTACACACACGAACTATCGCCATATTACACTTTACACATTAAAATAAACAATGGCTTACGTGACCTTACAATACAATTCGGGCAGAGCTTCATCCTCCTCAAACTCACAGACGCGAATGACCCCTCTAATAATTATACCCCACTATTTAAAGGCAAACTTAATGACCTTACTAACGCTCGGCCGTCCTACCCACACTTTGACAACGACTACGTCACGCCACACGCAGGTCAACTGGTTATTATTCCCCGAATTACGTTTGCAGCAGTTAGGATACCGAAAAAAAACCGATTAATTATTAATTATTTATTAATTATACAGTAATTATCTTATAACTAAAGACTGCTTTAATCGAAGTGGGAATAAAGAGTGATCAAAAATGATATTACAATTCAAATGGAAATAAATTATAACAATGGACATTGTAAAGTAAAATACGGGGAAATCATGAGGTGGTCGCCTGGGAAGCTTCCATCGGTTTGGTCCGTCAGCATATTCGTATGGTTAGGGTTCCTTAACTCCTCCACCCCTAGAGAGGCAACTATTTGAGTATGTTGAGCGAAAAAGTTGCCGGAACACTTGTGTCCTTAACATTCTCTGTACTATCTTCATTTTCCAAATTTTCTTCCTTCTTTGTAGCAGTTTCTCTATACTTTTTATAGTATAGTAAAATGATGAGTGCACCTGCACCGAATAGTATTGCGTATACTGGTATTGTGGTATGGTATACTGTAATATCCTTTTCATGTTCAATGTGTATCGGTGATTGTATCATAATTTTATCCTTGAGTCTATGAAGTCCTTGGATATTTATAGATGATGTGTTAATGGTTATAGGATCTGGCTGAGCAACTTCATCAGGTAGCTTCATCAATTTTATGGGTTGTCCTCTTATTTCATTATTGTCATTGATTAGAGTAAATTCTTCGGATATGATTCGGCATCCTAGGGGAATAGTTATAAGGTAGCTGCCTTTTAATGAAGTAAATTCCTGTTTACTGCATGATATCTGTATCCTCTGATGCTGGGGGAACGAAATAAGATAGTGCATATCGTCTAGTTTCTCTATTGATTCTCGCAGAAGATTGATTATAGTTAAGTGACAAGATGCTTTCAAAACCTGTTTAGTAATTAACTCGTAGATACAATCTGAATTTGTACGGATATGATGATTGAGTTCCATTTCGCAGAGATACCAGCTGCTATGTTTCGGGCATTCGGCCTCTATGTACACGAATGAATTCTCGTTAGTTGCAATGAAAGGAGAGGATGGGATGAGAGCCTGTGATTTCCTATTAGGTACTACTGCTAATCTATATAATAAAAAGTTATCTTTAGAAATAATAGGAAATTGGAATATAAAAACTATTTGCTTATTAACATAAAAAGAAGCTGGTTTGATTATACTATAATACTCTCTTAATTCCAAATTTAATATACTTTCTTTTCCGTAGATAATCTTAAGCTTATCTATCATCGTACTTAATACATCTATACTAATCATGGAATGGTGCATGCTTGATGCATGTATAAAAGCTAAACTATTTTCTATTCTTACTAATTCATTCATTAAATCGTCTATATTTTCGCTTAGTATTACTAAAAGTTGGGCAAATTTGGCATATTTAATTAAAGTCATATCATTATTCATTCTATCAGAAAGTATTAACATTAAGGTGCTATTAATTTTGCTTTGATTCTCTACAAGTTGAGTTAAAACGCTATTATATTTAGTGATCCATTCCTTGCTTATGCTTAATTGATTATTAATTTCATTTGTAATTTTTTCCTGATTACTTTCTAATAATTTTATGGCTTCGTTATACCTTAAAGCATCTGTGTAATCTAAGTTCCCTGTAATGCTTTTTATAACTGTTCCGAGTCCATCAATGATTCCTCTTTTAGATCTAGTGGGCTCTAGGGATTTAATTTGATATAGTATCTCGTCTAATTTGTTAAGCAAGTAATTTATCTGAATTTCATATACTGAATATGTATCGTTAGGTAATTGATTTTGATAATTGTGTAAATGATTCTGTAGGCTGTGTGCTTTATCTTCTATGTCGTTGAGTTTTATGTATTGTATGAATGTATGGTAATGTGTCGCTATTTTCATCGGTCCAAGTTTGAAGGGAAGTATTCCGGGTCCATCATCAAGATTCTCAAATTTAATTTCTTGAACATGTACCAGGGGTAGTATCGTGAGCACCAGGGTCCTGTAACAAATTCGCTGCTTTAGGGATTCGCTTTAGTCGCGACTTTGCTATAGGGCCACGTTTCTTTTTAGTGTAGATATGTATAGGTAAATTGGCGAGGACAGTGTCTTGTGTATATCTTGGGGCTGTTTTTTGTCTTTCAGCTAACGGGTTCTTTACAAAGATCTGCTGATCGGGTGCATATTCTGTTTCAGGTTCGCGTGTTTTATTTCTGTTTTCGATAAGGGTCGTTCGGTCACTAGCTGATGATCGGTTAATTATGTCATATACTTTTTTCATCTGTTCTTTATGTGTCTGTGAGTATTGCTGTAACATTTGTTGAGTGAAATCAATGTCAAGACAGTCTCGTGGGTCAAAATGTCCGTTTAATAAGTCAAAAGGTCTACATCTCGTGAAACTATGTATAGAACTATTGTAGGCTATTAAAGCGTAAGGCATAAGGTTGACAATGGGTTCGTCTTTATGTTGTAATTTCAAAAGTCGTAAATGTTCAAGGAGAGTCGAATGGAATCTTTCAATGTTTCCGTTTCCATTAGGAGAATGGGCTAAAGTTTTATGGTGGTTAATTTTGTGAAGTCTGGTAAATTCGTTAAATAATTGATTGGCAAATTCTGTTCCGTTATCAGTAATAATAGTCATGGGGACGCCATGATGGGTACAATATTGTAAAAGAGCCTGTAATACACTGACAGCTGTTCCGTCACGCAAGTAATAAGCTTGTCCATATTTGGTAAAAACGTCTATGAAGGTCACGTATTTAATACTTTGTATTGTCAGTAAGTCTATGTGAACAATTTCAAAAGGTTTCGTCGCAGGAGGTACAATGTTAAATTGAGGTCTAACTGGATTTCTATCATACTTAGCTTGCCCGCATATAGTGCATTCTGTGATAAATTTAGTAATTTGATCCTTCATTTTAGGCCAAAAGTAATTTCTCGATAATGATAAATAGGTTTCATTGATTCCTCGGTGATTTGTCTTACCCTCATGATAATGACGGATAATTTCCTGCTGTCGAAGATATTCTTTAACGTTTTCTATTTCAGTTTTTACTAAGGCTAGATTCATTGAAGATGATTTAAATTTATTTTGTAAAATTGGAATTATGGTATACATATCTGAAATTGGATTAACTAAAATAGCTGTCTTAATTTTAGGACTAATGAATTCCTTCACGGCGTTAATTAAATCTTTTTCCAAGCTAACTCTACTTAACTGGATATTGATTCGAGTGTGTGTTTCAAATGGCTTTGATACTGCTGGTTTCTTTTTTATATCGTCAACTATAGTAAAAATAACTTGTCTATGAAATTTATTTAATGGTTCGTCAGTAATCGGTATTTCTAAAATAGGGTTTTCGTGGCTACTGTGTGCTGTTAATGTAGAAGAGTTAGAATGATGAGAGGCGGTTATTGTTGAAGAGTTTGATTTTTCAGGAACAGAAATCGTAGAAGAATTTGATGGTCTGCGCAAGGTATAGGATGGATTGCCTAATAGTGAATTTAATTCATCAATTTCTTCCATTAATGATTTCGTTTCTTCCGCGTGTATTTCTATTCTAGAGAGGGCGTCTGCATTGGTATTGTTTTTGCCTTTTTTGTATATGACCGTATAGTCATATTCGCTTAACCGTAAACGCCATCTTGTAAGTCGTGAATTAGGTTCTTTTAAATTCATCATCCACTGCAATGGTTTATGGTCTGTAACTATTTTAAACTTCCTACCAAACAAGTAAGGCCTGAAATATTTTGTCGCCCAAACTATAGCCAATAGCTCTTTTTCTATAGTACTATAGTTTTGTTCGCTGTCGTTAAGAGTTCTGGAAGCATAGCAAATTGGTCTATCGGATCCTATAGGGCCTTGTGATAAAATAGCGCCTATAGCTACGTTGGATGCATCTGTTGTCAGGTTAAATTCCTTATTGAAATCGGGGTATTGAAGTATCGGATCATTCATTAGAACAATTTTACATTTTTCAAAGCTTGACATATATTCGTCATTTAAAATAATTTTCCTACCCTTTTTTAGACATTGTGTAAGCGGCTTAGTGAGTTTTGCGAAGTCCGGAATAAATTTACGATAATATCCGATTAATCCTAAAAATTGCTTTATTTCTTTTGGTGTTTTTGGTATGGGATACTTTTCTATTGCAGCTATTTTTTCAGGGTTAGGTTTTACTCCATCCGCGCTTATGATATGGCCTAAAAACGCTGTTTCGTGTTTTAAGAATTCCGACTTATCCATTTGGATTTTAAAGTTGGATTCTCGGAGTCTTTGGAAAACTTTTTGTAAATTTACTATGTGTTCTTGTAGGGATGTGCTGTAGACAATTATGTCATCCATATATACTAGACAAATTGAGTTTTGAAGGCCTTTCAGCACATCGTCCATTACTCGCTGAAAGGTCGCCGGAGAATTTTTTAATCCCATGGGCATACGAAGGAATTCATAATGCCCATGTTCCACGTTAAATGCCGTTTTATGTATATCCTGTGGATTTGTCTGTACCTGATAAAATCCGCTAGCTAAATCTAAAGTTGAGAAATACTGGCATTTTCCTAGCTTATCTAATACGTCGTTAATGTTGGGGATCGGATATTTGTCATCTATTGTTTTTTCATTTAATTTGCGGAAATCGACTACTATGCGCCATTTCTTTTTGCCGGATGCGTCGACCTTTTTAGGTACGACCCAGATAGGTGAACTCCATGCCGAATTAGAGGGTCTTATTATTCCTTGATTGAGCATTTTACCTATTTGTTCCTGAACTTCCTGTCTATGAACGTATGGATATCTATAGCTTTTTGTGTAAACAGGGACTTCGTCTGTGGTTTTGATTGAGTGTTTTATTTTATTAGTGAATGTAAGAGGCTCATCTTCTAGATAAAATACGTCAGCGTACTGGCTACATAGCTGTTCTAAGTTTTTACGTTCCTCAACGTTAAGATGCTCTGTACGAAGTCGCGTCAGAACGTCTTTTACACGTTGTGATTTTTCAGTGCAATTAAAATTCATATTGTTAATTTCCGCAGAGACGGCTTGGTCCATTGAAAAAATTACGTCATTCCTACTAGGATTTCTAACTTCTACGATGCCTCTGCAACTTTTGACCATCGTAAGGCATTCACTTATTATGCAATTAGAAATTTTTTGTTCATTTATGTATGCTTCACCATCGTGCATATTAATTGGAATTTTTAACAATTTTGATTGACCCGCTGGGATTATGTCTTCGTATAAATTTGCATTTCGGGAATCATGTACGTATATAGGGTTGGTAGCAGTTTTTGTAATAAGAGTTTTATTTTTATAGTCTATTACTGCTTCCCACTTATCTAATAAATCAGTTCCTATAAGTCCGTCGAAAAAGTCATGAAATTTATATACATAAAATGTTATATTGCGCGAGTCATTAAACTCATTAAAGCTTGGTATAGTTATCGAATAGTTACTTCTAGTTTTGGCGTGAACGTTACATACTTCGAAAGGATCATAGTTTAAAGGAAAATTATTAAGATATTTTTCTACAACTACTGGGCTTAAAAAGGATTGGTTGGCTCCTGTGTCAATTAATAATTTTAATGGTGGCGATAATATTTGTATATATGGAAGGTGACGTTGTGTGTGTAGATTAATTTCTATTTTAAGGCGTCTGATTTGCAGATTTTCTGAAAATCCTGCTCATTGTCATCAGGCGTACTCTCGTTGCTATTTTCTACTTGTGGCGTAATAGGGTTATCGTTATAATTTTGATAATGGGTATCATAGTCGTAGGGGTATACCATGTACTCGTCATTGTCATAGTGAGGTTCAAAGTCTGTGAAATAGTCATAAGAGTCGTAATCGTCCTGGCAATTATTAAAATTTACTTCTCTTGATTTAAAATAATTTCTTGGAGGTGGGTTACCGTACTTTTGCCAATTATGTCCTGTTAGTGCATGTTGTGTTGGTGGCAGTGGTCGAGATACGAAATGACTCACGCCACTCATAGGTCTAGGATTGTCATTGCCTTGATTCGGCCTTTGTGTAAATCTGTTCTGAGGAGGTAACCTAAACATATGACTGTTGGGGTTATAGTTCGGAGGTTGCGCACCGAACATTCTTTGTGTGTGTGTGGGTTGCCTAAGGTGTTGGTGTTCATTAAATTTAAAAGGCTGTGTGTTAGGTCTGAATGTTCTATGTCCTACAGGATTGCTGATGCCCGGCCAATTATTTTGAATAGGCATACTTGGTGAAAATGTGCGTGGTGTGAATGTGTGGTGAGTAGCGTTGGGTATAGGGGTTACGGTTTTATTAGATTTTGAAACCTCGTAACGGCTATGCATGTATATAGTGTTAAGCTCTTCTTGTACATATTCAAGAGCTTTTTCTATGGTTGGTGGTCGCATACAACGAATGCGAGATCCTAAAGGTTCCTTAAGACCTCGAACATAGGCCTGCATTGTAACCTTTTTATATAAATCGCGCTTTGCTTCGATAGTAGTGGATAATGTTTCATGTAGTGTAACGTAGGTCATTAGCGTGCTGAACAAATTTTGACATTGGTCATAAAATTCTTGAGGACTTAGATTGCCCTGTGTAGCTAAAGAGAGATCACTGTATAGGGCTGTCTCATCCCTTTGGTCGGAAAAGTTATTAATTAATAGTGTTTTAATACCTAGCCAACTGTCAGGTATTCCGTTTGAATTAATTTTACTTGCTGCTGTTCCTGTGATTTTATTTAAAATACCATTCAATAAGCATACGTTCGAAAATTCACTACCTGGCTGATCACTAAGGTACTGGATCGCTAAATGATCACAGATTTGTATAAATCGTGTTAAAATATTTGGGTTCCCGTCAAACTCCGGGACGAGGCGAAGGGCCTTAAATATAGTGTCCGGGTCGTGAGACATATTAATCACTAAACTAGAACTACTACAATCTAAATTTAATTTTAAATTTTGTTCCGAATTAATTTTTCTTAATCTATCTATGTCTAACCGACGCGCCTGCCTAGATTGAGGCTCTCGGATCCTAGATATTTTAGGATGGAAAATTTTGGTAGCTTATGAATAGGCTTAGGTCTAGAAAGGAGCAACACGAGAACAATTCTAATGTACTCACATAAACTGCATTATCTGGTCTCTTCTCAGTTGAATCGAAGGCTGGATTCTACTCCCGGCTGCCACAGGTCCGTAGATTCTGGATTCTCGAACGGTGCTTGATAGCCACCCGGGTGGTACGCGACGTGATGATAATTATCGAGTAATTAATTTAAATCGATCGCGAACCGGCCCGCGAGAATCCTACCGACTGCGCCAATTACGTTTGCAGCAGTTAGGATACCGAAAAAAAACCGATTAATTATTAATTATTTATTAATTATACAGTAATTATCTTATAACTAAAGACTGCTTTAATCGAAGTGGGAATAAAGAGTGATCAAAAATGATATTACAATTCAAATGGAAATAAATTATAACAATGGACATTGTAAAGTAAAATACGGGGAAATCATGAGGTGGTCGCCTGGGAAGCTTCCATCGGTTTGGTCCGTCAGCATATTCGTATGGTTAGGGTTCCTTAACTCCCGTTTCTGACTTATAGCCGCCAGATGGCGCTACGGTTGCTTACATATGTTATTAATATACATATTTTTTTTAATACTAATTATTATTTGGAGGTATTTTTAAAGTGTTTTGAACATGGTGTTGTGAACATGTCAACTGTGGTATCCGAAGCTAACAATTTATTTAAAATACATACCTGACAGTTTTATTATGTTTTTAATATATGTGTATAATGTATATCCATCGTTCACACAATATCATTATTGAGTATAATTAGTGCATCCATGCAATTATGTTCAATAGTACACACGACAGTGACCTTTATGGCAGCTGTACAATATTACAAAACAACAACAATAGCTCACGACTCGTATATGATGACTGAAAATAATTATTTTCATAGAATAAAGTGTGTCATTCTACTTCATAAGCACCGTAGCGAGAGGCGCTCATCGTTCCCGCAGTGTTTGTATGATTGAATTATAAATATTAATTTATGTATTATTTAATAGGAAGGGCTCCAACGAGTCGCGAGGGAGAAAAACTTCCGTGTCTCTACTAATACCATACTAAAAACGATATTATATATCTATAGTTGATATATCTATAAGTTATAACTTATTTTAGTAAGGTGGGCAAACTGAGATGTATAAATCAAAACTTTTTTTTTTTAATTTAAAATAGTACCACCATAGTTTTTTTTAACGTCGATTGTATCTGCCACCGGTTCCAAGGTAAGCCCACTGAGAAAAACCGACCATACAAACTCAGTGGTACTAAACTATAATTTATTAAGTACCTCTAATAAAATATATAAAAAAATATATAAAGAGTAACAGAGTTTTCCGAGGAGTAGCAGTAGTTCATTCGTACGTTGTCTATGTTGAGATGCAAAGTAAATGTAGGTGCCAGTCCACACTGTCTATCCTGCTCTCTCCTGCTCTTCATCACGCAGGCTTTGGTCTCAGCTGCATGGCTGATAAGATTAAATGTCTTTTAAAGGCTGTGTCTTTAAAAGTGAGCTATAACACCCTTCACATCCTATTTCGAGAAGGTAACCCGTGCCCAACAAGGGTTGACGATGACATGGTTGTGCTTTTAGAGTAAATAATAATATGTTGTTTACAGGCGGTGATCAACAGTACCATAACAGCGAACATGACGTTTACGAAGACGTCGCAGAAGTTCGGGCAGTGGAGCGACGTGCGAGCCAACACCGTGTACGGCCTGGGGTTCGCCTCCGAGGCGGAGCTGGGGAAGGTAATCATAATCATTGGCTTTTCCCTCCTCTCTGTGGATCATCGAATGTCATCGACTGATGATTTGTTGAGACAGCGGGCAGTAACCATGATCTATTGAGACAGTTATTATTTGGAAAGTCTCATTTACATAAGTATTAGCAACCCTCATGTCCCTTTAGGTATGGGTCGGGGACCTTTTGGAAGCAGTTGAGGAGGCTGTAGTGGATATTAGCATACTCCAAAAGATTTATCATCAGGTATGCCGGTTCATCAGACGTGCTAGATGCCAGTGGCTAAGGATCGATCGTCTTGGCTTTCATTGATGGAGGCCTATGTACAGCAGGGGACGGATAAAGGCTGATGATCATGACGATGAAGATGATGCAGGTTCAAGGATTTTCATGAGGTTTTTTTGCAATGGTGAGCAAGCGATGTTTAAATGGTCATATGTACCTATAGAAGATTTAGACGAGCCCGTTTTGGGGGTGCCCTGATCAAAAAGGCAGACCTTATATTTTCGTATTACTTGTTTTTATACCATCGTATATTAGACAAACAACGAAAATATTTCCCATCCCTCATGCGTCAACATTGAAACTCGATCTAGCAAAGTCGATCTGGTTTAATATAAAAGGAATAGTGAGAAAACAATGGCTTATTACAAGATAATGGGGTTTTCTTTGGAGATGACAGGTCTGTTGTCTAGCGACAAATCCAATGACACTCAACATTCCCACAGTAAAAGAGCTTGTCAGGGTCGATTTAATTATTTTATTATTTGCTCAGTAACCTTAATATTTTCTCAGGATATCCATTCTTATGGTTATAACTAACATCATTGTCCATTTTAACGAAACCTAATCTGCATTTTCCACGTCAGGGCTAGTCATTTGGTTATTCTACATTTAGAAACGTTAACTTTTTGGTAGTTTTTTTTTCCGTTCATCACATTCTTCAATGATTAATACATACAATTTGTTTTATGTTTTTGTAATGTAATGTTATTTTTCGTTGCAGTTTATAGAGAAATTCCAAGAGGTGAAGGAGGCGATACAGGCGCAGGCGTGCGGCGCGGCCAAGAGTGCCAACGGCTCCGGCGCGGCCACGCCCGTCGCGTCCGCAACCGCCAGCCCGCTGCTCGCCGCGCGCGCGCCCAACGCCGACGACGCGCCCGCTGTGTCGCCCGCACAGGTGAGACACGCCCCCACACGCCCCCCGCCCATCCCATGCTGACGCACTAATGACTGCACACAGACGACGTGCCCGCCGTGTCATGCCTAAAGGAACGCCCAGCCTGGTGCAACTTCAAGGTGATAAAACGATTCTATAAAACGGGAGCGAATTTATAACCCGTCAAATTTGAAAAAATATCGACATCAACAAAGCAGTATGTAATTGACGGTATTCGAATTTAGGCGGATTGTAGTTCGCCTTCATATTGGCAAGATTGTTTTCGCTCCCGTTTCATACTTATTAGAATTTACGCTATTTGTATGGCACTCCCGTCTCTTATAAGTTATAACGTAGTGTTTATATACTCTTTGGGAACGCCCCATGCACACTGATACTAGTGGGATAATAGTCAGACTTTATATACAATACAGCCCTAACTTCACTGATACACTAATAACAGGTTAGATAGAGATCGGTACTGTGTGTACAGATCTCAAAGGTAACAAACGCCCTACGCCCATTTTCACCCTAGTGGTAGAATAGTCGGAGATAGCAGATAATATAGCCTAACGTTGACGATGCTCCTGCAATGTAGAAGAGGAAGACTCTCTTCGCCCTTTAAGACTAGCGACAGGGTAGGCACAGTTCTTTCTGCGTTGTTGCCCAATGCAGGGCGCGCATGCATACGTGAGACGAATATTATGTCTGTCTATTCTTATTCTGTCTGTCTGACTGTCTGTCTATATTATTCTACAAGGGTCAGAGAGACAGACAGAGGATATTTATTTGGTGAAAACCATCGACCACATAACCCATAGACTCCTAATAACAGGGGAACGGGTTCTGGCGACACATCTGACTTATAGTTCCGATGTAAGCCGTAAACAATGTACTCAAACTATCGTGTCGTCTCATTCTTTCCCGTTGCGAAATATATCCATTTCTTTTTAACGTTCCGTGATTGGTAATGTATAACATTGAATTAGCTAATCACAGCATTGCAACCCCTTTCGTCTCACCTCAGCTAGTTGCCAGAATGCATTTAATACGAAAAATCAAACATTATTAGTCTATAGGTTGTGTGGTCGATGGTGAAAACACACATAACGGATTAAGATTTCTTATGAACTTCAACGAGTTCTACCATGAGCTTACTTGTGCCAAGAAACTCGTGTTGCATATGCATGTGGTAATCGTCAGCGCCATTAATTATACTGGCAGTGCTGTCTCAGAGCACACTAACTTGCTTTTCATCGTAATAATCTACCTATGTAGATTAAAAATCGCTCTATCAACTGTAGTCTTTCGCCCCTGTAGTTGTTAAGTGTTATAAATGTTGTTAACCGTGTATTATCTCTTGTTACAGCCAAAAGTAGAAAACGATGAGATGATGGTGCACCAACGAGCTCATTCCGTGTCGTCATCGCTACAGGTAATTCATGTTTACTGACGACCAAAGCCAAGTTTAGTTCCTTCTAAAACTAAAAAAAGTTAAAGTAAAATAGCAACCCATATATCCTACTGCTGGGCACGGGTTCGCCTGATTAAGAGGAGAGTATCGGTCCATAGTTCACCGAGGCGCTGGCCCTATGCGGGTTGGTGAACTTTACACACTTTCAAAGACTTTTAATCTCATTAGGCATGCAGGTTTCCTCACGATGCTTTCCTTCGCCGTACAGCGAGCGATAGTCTCATGTTGAGGGTACACTGAGAACTATAATATAAACATATAATGAAAACACATTTCACAGCACCTAGGGTCAGGAACGAAGCGCTGAAAGCGCTCACAGTTGGTGTGTAGTTAATTTAGCATAGTGCATTTCTCAAGTGTCCTGTCTAGTCTATAGGCGAAAATAAAAAGTATGACTTTTTTCACTATAGGGCGGGTACGCAACGGTGGGTCGGGCGCCTCGCGGGCCTCTGCCCCCGGGGCCGCCGCCCGACGCCGCGCCCGACTCCGCCGACCAGCTGCGCTACGAGAACGACCGACTGAAACTGGCGCTCGCGCAGAGGTGGGTACAAGCAAAGAATTCAGACAAACAAAAAAGGACAATTCTTATGGATTTTTGTGCCGATTTTATTGGGCACTCGCTCGCTCTCGTAGGCTCATATGCTGGGGTCATCGCGGTGTCCTTCTCGTCACGCTGCCAAGCGGACGTTTACATCGCAGAGTTTGTCCTCAAAGCGCTCATAAAAACTGTCCCTCTATGTACGTCTGATTTATTGCGTACAAGTCACATGACAACGAGAGAGTGAGAGTGAAAGGAGAGAAAACGAGAAAGGAGAGGAAGTGAGATAGAATCGCCAATAGCAAAAGTAGAACGGAGAAGCGGTCCGTCCAAGAGACGTCTTATAACTACAGGGATAGTAAAACATAATGAGCAGCTACTATACTATATAGTAGACTAGCTGTTGCCCGCAGCTTCGCCTGCGTTAACTAAGATTTACAACGGGATCTTAGCGGGATGATATATCTTTACCGATAAATGGGCTATCGAACACTGAAATGTTACATTAAAATCCGACCGATAGTTCCTGAGATTAGCGCGTTCAAATAAACAAACTCTTTAGCTTTATATCTTAAGGATTAAAAGCATGAGTAAAATAAACTCTTTTAAATGTAGTCCAAAAAAATAAAAATTTCTGAATAAAATATGGTTGTTGTGCCTCACTCGACATAGATAGGTATAGTGTGTCGTGGACTTTTTTGTAGATATTTATAAGATCTACAATTAATTAGAACATTTTATGGTTCTATGTTTTATAGTTTAGGCAGCGTACGCAAAATAAATAACTTTTCTGGTTGATTTTTTACACCTCGTGTCCGAAAAACCCAAATATCTTACGGAACCCTGTTTTTTTCCAGAATAAAATTTAGCCTATGTTACTCGTGGATAATGTAGGTTTCGAATGGTGAAAGAATTTTTGAAATCTGTCCAGTACTTTTTGAGCCTATTCGTTACAACCAAAAAAACAAACAAAGTTTTCCTCTTTTTTTAATATTAGTGTAGATTATTAGTAAAATTCCATATATGATATAGTAGATGGATTGCGAGTGCGTAAAAATATATTATTCAATAGATACTGTAAGAGCGAGATAGAGTATGGAAATTATTTTACGTACCTACACGCAAGGGCGGATCCCGCTTTGGCGCCAGGAGGGGTCACATAGTCGTGGTTAAGTCAAGAACTTATAATTTAATTTTGTTAACAATAGATACATGTAAAAGTGAGTACTGTACCTAATGACTTTAAAGTTTATGCATAAGCGACCAAAACACACTGCTGAGCTCGGGTTTAAAAGGTATGTAATTTTTGTATTTAATTTGGTAGTCCTTAGTCTACTTTTGCACTATCTCGTTGTTTGATTGCGAACTTTCCTTACCTCCTACCTTATCCTTTTCATGATGCACACTAGAATTGTTTTAACAGGGATTCATAAATTAAATAACATTATCATTTTCAAGTTTATTGATTTTTTTTGTACAACAATTAATAACTACAAAAAGCATAATCTGTTATGATTTGCCATGCCTCCTGGAAATCCGCATCTGCTATATAGAGCCTAATGTACAAAATCACACTCTGACATATTAGGAATTGCAAATCAAAACAAAATACTGTAACAATTATAATAGAAAACAACAGTCTTATTAAGGTCTTTGAGGGCTATACCGATAACAAGAGTAAAATTAGAACTAACATTAGATAAAGCTATTTAAAAACAGCCAATTAAATTGTTTCGGTCTGATGAATTAAATTAGGTTTTTGTATCGGCCTAGATTATATTGGGTCTGTAAATAAAGAAAAAGTTGAGGTTAATATTAGACTTTTTCTTTACATAACATAGTTATTTGATGTCTAATTAACAAAGTAAATTTGCTAAAAATGAATGATATAATTTATGTTATGACGTCCAATGTGACATACATATTATGTAGTTTGAATTACACAAGTATTGTGTACATATATGGTAGCTTCGAAGACCGAAATTGTACTCACACTATATTTTTTGATTCAAATAAATAATAATTATTATATAATTGTCTGTTTGAAGTAATAAGAATTTCTTATTTTAATTCTTAACATCTTTTTCTAAGTTTTAATGCTCGTAGCCCCCAACAATTGGAACAAATCCTTCGTCTGACTGTTGGTATTCATGTGGGTAGTTCTCATAAACTGGTTTCGCCACTCTGTATTCTTCAGACTCCTCTCTCGGTAAACCGATTTTGTGAACGACGGCGTTGAAACCGTTTTTGTCATCTGCTTCGTATTCCACAACGCGCTTTGTACCGTCCGTCTCCAGTAGTGTGTAAGAGCCTATGGAAATTAATAAATTGCATGTATCGATATTTATTATACATAAAGTTTGTGGTAATATGGTGGAATGTAACGAGTAAAAAGGACAGGTCCAAATATGATCCCCTGAGGTACTCCAAAAAATTTTGACAGTTATAATCTGAAACTTTTCTGAACAAGTTATGTATTATGCCATTAAGGTTTGATGGTTTTATCATATAGAGCGACGTCTGTCCGGATCTTTAGTATTTTGTATATGAGCATTAATAAATCAAACGACAGGGTTACCTTTAACTTTGTCTCCATCTCTGGTCTCCCAGTGCTCCTTGTTGTCGCCAGTGTGGGGGTCCTTTACTGAGTAGTCGAACGAGTATTTGGGGTGCGCCTGTAAATACATTTTCTAATTTTACTAAGAATATTTTTTTCCCAAGAATGTTATAAATTGCATTGATAAATAATAGATTTGAGTTCATGACCTAGGAGTTAGTTAGGGAGTTCATTATCATTATTAGCCTTTATCCGTCCACTGATGATAATAAGCCTTACTCAATGAACGCCAAGACGACCGATACCTTGCCACTCGCATCCAATACCTGGCTAATGGCCGACCAACACCTGGAGTACCTAAACGAGACATCCACCCTTTAGCCTTATTGGCCCATTGGCCATCCGTTATATTAGGTATTAGTTACATGCTTAGGGGATTTATTTTACATAGACGACGACGTACGACAACTAAATGAATCGGAACATTCTTCCTACTAATCCTACTAATACTATAAATGCTAGTTTGTAAGTATGGATGCATTAATGGATGTTTGTTACTTTTTTTCGTAAAAACTACTAAATGGATTTTTATAAAACTTGACAATAATATAGCTTATACATCAGGATAACACATAGGCTATAATTTATCATCGTACTTTCACGGGAATGGGAAGTACGCGGGTGAAACTGCGGGACGTTGCTTGTATGAAATATTATTTAATGATTTTCCGCGACTATACGTACATGATAGTCGAGGTCGTACTCCTCGTCTCCGTGATGGTGTTCCTCCAACAGCTGGTGGTGGACGATCGGCTTGTGGTGGTAGTTCTCGTAGCCGTCGTAGCTGTCGTACTGGCCGAGCGCCGACGCTACCAGCATTAACAGAGGTATACACTTCTGGAAAAAAGAGATAGAGAAGCTTATGAATAGAGTCATCAGACACGGGACGCCCGGTAGATGTGATACTTCCTTCATCATCATCGCCAGCCTTTATCTGTCCACAGCTGAACATAGATCTTGCTCCAAAAACTGGTAGACTCCATTAAAGTTCCAAAATATACTATTTTGAATAAAATTTTTTACTTTGACTTTGAAACAAAATCTAATAATTTATTTAATATAATTAAATATAATAATAATAATAAATTTATATAATATAATAATTATGATAAATATCTTTCGATAACCTTAAATGCGGCGAGCTTTTGTAACTTTTTTGCAAGTGTATTTATTAGGATTTTTTTTTAAAAAACTCAATGCGATTACAAATCTAATCGCACCTAAAACATATTTTAGGCGTCCAAGAAAAAGTTTCGATCTAAAGCTCACGTGTTCTTCTAGCTGTAGCCTTATATTTATTATGCTGTATAAGTAGTAAGTAGCTGTTGTAGTGTAGTAGTAAGCTAAAGAAACTTGTCGTGTCCAAAACAATCACGTTAGAACAAATGCCCGCGGGGCGAAATATCTCTAAACTCGGTTTAGTGGTTAAGGAAAATGGCGAATATACAACCAATCAACACAAACCAAATAATCATTTTAGCTCTCCTATTTATCGTTACTAATATTATTAGCTGTCCCAACAAACATCGTTCTGCCAACAATACTAATATTGCTGTTAAAAACATGGTGATGATAATTTTGGGATGTAATGTATTTTTGAATGCTGAATCATTATAAATAAAATCAATAAATATTATCTTAGAAATAACAAAATTAAATGCAGGGGTGGACATTTAGGGGGATGAAAAATAAATGTTGTTCGATTCGGAGACCTAACCGATATACACACAAAATTTCATGAGGATTATTATAATGAAAGAAATTACGGATTTTATCGCGGTTTATTAAGTTTTTTACAAGCCCGACGTTTCGGATACTTTACAGTAACCAACGATCATGTCACAGACTAAAGACTTAGTTAGCACCTTCTGCATAGATAGGACTAAATAAAATATTGTTGTATCATAGGGTTTCGAATAACTTTGTAACAGTAGGACGTCTGACACCTCAGTACTCCCGTGACCATGGTTTCTGTAAAGTATCCGAAACGTCGGGCTTGTAAAAAACTTAATAAACCGCGATAAAATCCGTAAATTTGTTTCATTATAATAATCCTCATGAAATTTTGTGTGTATATCGGTTAATGTGCGATTCAAAACATTCTACCACCAATAGAAAGCAGGTAAAATTATTATATCATGAATGCCAACGGGCACGGGGTCTACGCGGGTGAAACCGCGGGCGCTGCTAGTATGTAATAAATATCACAGCTTTTAAAATGATCAAAACGTGCTTGATACACATTGGAAGCGTCGAACAGATTTTAATTAAATTACAAATTGTAATGAGTTTGTTTATTGGCAAACTTCTATCAAGTTGTCTCTTTGAAGCTGAAGTCTCGCACTTGACATTCAAGAGTAAAGTCGCCGGTAACTTTGCACGAGCGCAACACGACACCCGGTGAAATATGTAACAGTATTATTATTATGAAACACTAGTTGCTTCGCGCTATTTTACTTGTATTGAAAGTTTAAAAAAATCACATATTTCTTTCTAGATTTTACACGAATTCACCTCACAATAATGAAACAAGATTTACGGATTTTATCGCGGTTTATTTAGTTTTTTATGAGCCCGACGTTTCGGATACGACATAGTAACAATGGTCACGGAAGGTCTCGGAAATCACATAAAATTCATCAGTCAATAATAAGCTATTTAAAGGTTATTTATCTATACTAATATATAGAGGTAAAGTGTGTGAGTTTGTAGGGAGAAATATCTATGGATCCACATTGGAACCACACAGTACACCGAACTACGCTAAGCCACGTAAACATACTGATATGCCTTTATTAAGTGTGTCAAAGAGATAAATTATCCCCTAATTCAACTCTAATAAAAAAAATAAAGTCACCCAAAAATAGCCGCATCTGCCACTGACATCTCTCTGGTGGTAAGCCTTTTTATAGCATAGGAGGGCAAACGAACAGTCGAAGTCTTTCGGCGACTATCGATTCCCTTAGACATCCACGCAGTTCAGAGTTTATGCAGATGCGATGCCCTCCATTTCCCTATTTATTCTCTCACTGAGCCACCGCAAAGTCAAACCGCACGAAAAGCGACAGCATAGCTGTCACATTACGCCGATACCCAGTGAGCGAGAGCCGAGAGGTTTTTGGATGGCAAAGCGGCATGACATGACATGTTGGTACGTTAAATGCCAAAATATTGACCATTGATTGAAAGTAAGCAACAGTTATGGACGATGAGTTGCAAATCGTTAATGAATGCGAAAGTGATCGGCGGTGATCTAACTGCGGGATTACGTATGGGAGTTATTTCATTATGACGCGCGTCAGTGGAGAAAATTATTACTGGCGGCCATGTTTGTGGCACACAGCGATGCTCTTCCACCGGAGAAACAGGAATAGTGGTACTCCCGCAGACGGGACATCGCTCCCATCGTTGAAATAGTGCATCAAAATGTTAACTAAATCTATATCAATATTATAAATTCAAAATTTTGTAGGTTTGGATGTTTATTGCGATTTCACGTAATAACTGCTCAACGGATTTTAGTGAAACTTTACAATAGTATTGTTTTACACATCAGAATAAGACAGGCTTATACTTTATATTTTTTTTACCCGTATGCCGACAGGAAGTACGTCTGTGAAACTCCGGGGCGCTGCTAGTAATACATATCACGGAAATATTGATTTTATTAAAACGGATTGTTCAAGTAATATTTTTTATTACTACTTGGAATTTAATTTAGATTTAACGTGAGATTTACTCCTGATATTTTTCTAAGCCTTGTCAAAATTTTGATACATGATCGACGTTTTGGATACTTTACACTTGGTCGCGCGAAGTCTATTTCATGTGAAGTGTACACATATTTTATTTCCTACTTTTTTCTTCACTTACATATTTTATGTATAACAAAAAGAAGAGCAGGACGGTGGTACGTACGGTACAGTCCTTGTCACCTATTATTTGAACTAAAATTGTCTACATCGCTCTCAACCTATGATGATACGATTTAGATCCCGCACGCCCGGTTTCTGAAACGTTGGTCAAAGTGTATGTCAACTAACATGGCTGTTAATGGCGGTTAACATACGATTCGAGAGTCAAATTTGACAGCTTTTCATTGTAGTTGTTATGTCAAGTGACAGGCTTATTAAATTATGAAATTTAACTATGCTTTTAGCAACTCATTTGACACTTAACAACTGGTTTGACAGTTAATTACTTAATTTTTGTGTTAATCAGCCTTTCGGAAACCGTCGCAAGGCGTCTCATTTTCAGCCTTATTACACGATATTGAGCATCGGAATTGTAGGTCTATTTCGCACTACAGGTTATTACAATTACGCGATTATATCAATAATATTAGTGTTGCGCTTTCCACGAATACAACTGCGTACGTGACTGTCCTAGCTTCCTAGTAACTCCACCAGAGCACTAGTAGCTCTGCGCTCCCGGGTGGAAGGTTCAGATTCCAACAACAAGGATACCAAGATCGGGGAATTAAGCAATCAAATTATATATTGATTGATGTACCCGGCCTGGGTATTATTCGCATGTGACATGACGATTATGTTATCAAGTCCAGGAATTAATCGACGCATTTCATAATATAATGTTTGACGAAATAATAATTTACTTATCGACGTTTTGCAGCCCATTGAGCACTTTCAATGAGTGCCAAAACGGACGATCTC
Source organism: Lycaena phlaeas (assembly GCA_905333005.2). Lineage (NCBI taxonomy): Eukaryota > Metazoa > Arthropoda > Insecta > Lepidoptera > Lycaenidae > Lycaena > Lycaena phlaeas. Next base: position 17,939,627 of record HG995169.1, on the reverse strand, counting down.
TGGCATTCGAATTGAACTAGGGCGAGATGCTGTAAAAAATTTGGGTGTTTGGTGAAAGAAAACTTAACAGATTTTTAGGAGAGACGCTTTCATTTAATAAAATTGAGGGGTCTGTGGACGATGGGTATCGCTTTCTGTTTGATATTAGCTCGTTCACTAGTTTTTGATATTTAAATAGAAATAGGATTTTAGCACAAAAATAAAACAAATAAAAAATATCACATATATTATACAGTCAACTATAGTAATATAATTTATGGTTACTTTATTATTACGTTAACACCTTTTTTTAGTAAGCGCGTATGTTACCGATACTAGGAACGGAAATTTTTAAAGAAATTTATATAAATGCATTTAAACACGTCTGTGACTGGGGCAGACATCTGTATTCATCATACAGATATTATGCACTTGACGGAATTCGAACGCGCGACCGCAGCCTCAAGTTTCAGTTGCCAGCCCCCCTAGAGAAGCGGCACGAACGCTAAACGAATAGAATTAGAATACTTATTGTATGGGAATGACACGAGCTGTCAAATCACATGTCGTAAGCTAGTGTCATTCCCATACAATAAGTATTCTAATTCTATTCGTTTAGCGTTCGTGCCACTTGTCTAGGGGGGCTGATTACTCGATCAGCCGCCGTCAAACAAAGTAATAAAGGATTGTCAATTATCCTACATTCGACGTGTACCCATTACACATTATATTAATATGCTCGTAGTATGTGACATACAGGCTATTTTGGGCCTATAATAATTATACAAAATTTTGATATGTAAAACCACAGATTAAAGAACACAATCTAATAGACGTTTACCTAGAGTACCAGACTCTGTCAATACTTTGAGCGCGCTTTTGAATTTGTATTCGCTTGGGCGGTGTCACTCGCGTGTTCGGCATGCTCTATCTGTCTTTTGTCTTTATTTATAAATCTGTGTGAAAAATTATGTAAAACAAATCAGCCAATGAGGTAACAAACCGACAACATTTATATTACTTGGATATTAATTATGTTAAGTGTTAAGTGGTTCGAAAGTTATTATAAACATACTGTGGTTTATTGAATGTGGAGTTTCCATCGCAGGGGTCTTTAATTAACATATTATTGACTGTCGATCCTTGGAGTGGTTGGTACATTTTAATGAGTTAAACTCGATCCAGCAAAACAACGCTTTTGTGTTAAAGGGAATTTAATCATAAATTAATATTAAAAATTAAGGCGTTTTTGGTTCATATTGTTCTACATTATTATTATTATTATTATTTATCAATTAAATTATATCAACGGACTGAGACGGGCTGACAATAATAGTCATTTTTCAGGCCTTTCCTGTTTTTCCTAGAGTGTACTGTCTAGTTATATTTTCTTAGCGCTTGTGTATTATATAAAATTGATCTTTGTAACAATCAAGCTTTACAGATCTCTAATAAAATTGGAGATTTTACTGTCCCATCCAATAACTCTTCAAATGTCAATTTACCTAAACTCGCGCTTTGCAGTTTCCTGACGACTTTGCACCGTCTAAACTGTAAAGTGTTCAGATATATATCGAAAAAACATCAATAAAATTTGATGTTGACGATGATGATGATGATGACATTATTATCAGTATATAAATTATTCGTTTACTAAAATTGTTCACGAGAGCAAGACGTTTGAAGATCTTCTCTTCGAAATAAAAATAAAAAGCATGGTAAATATCTCATTGGAACTAATTTATGTATGTAATGTTTACATTACTAAAATGTTAATTGGATATCTATTGTTTGTTGGTTCTAAACACTATTGTTGAAAGTGTTTTTAATGTTATTTTAAACGAGCCGAGGCAACTCGCGTGTTAGCGATTCTTAGACATGATGTTTTCTTCGTACCAGTAATCAGCCTTCATGCTCTCTTCTCCGCTACGCAGCACGTCTGTTACACGTGTCAAAGTTGACAACACCCGTATTCAAGAGCTTACTTGGCTAACTGCTAAGTAATGAAACAATACTATGGAAATAAGTAATAAAGCTTCTATTTATGCGCTCCAGCCCGCCTAGGATGCGCTCTCTTCACGAGAGAGAGACATAATGTCTACATCGAAGACATAATGTACTAATGTCTACGGACGCAACATGACATCGTAATTATTTCGAATTTTGTCGTTTAAATAAGAAAAAATTCTCGATGTCAATACATATGGACGAGAAGGGACGAGAAAAATTATAAACCCAAATATCTTACGTAACCCCTTTTTTTTAGAATATAATTTAGCCTATGTTACTCGTGGATAATGTAGCTTTCGAATGTCGAAAGAAATTTTGGAATCGGTACCGTACTTTTTGAGCCTAACAACCAAACAAAAAAACAAAGTTTTCCTCTTTATAATATTAGTGTAGATTTAGGATTCTATTATTACGCTACCCATTCAAATCACGGCAACACGATTTATTTTCTTGCGTATTATTTTGATTTGGGAAGTAATTAAATGACCGGCATTATAAATTTTGGAGGGGCAAAAAAAAATCGGCATTTAAATAATTTGGTTGGCATACAAAGATTTTGTACGCAATAAAATAAAGCTGGTAGCAATTCTTGTTCCGCAAATAATTTTGATAATGGTCGAAAATTAAATCGTAAATAAGCAGCTTACAATATTATGACCTCGCATAATAAACATTCATCGGGCAAAATAATTACTTGAGCGGCACATTTCTTTGCATTACATTTTATGTCCTGTGTTCACACCGGTGTAGGTTTGCGCTATTTACCGCTAGATGGTGTTGTAAGTATGTTATTGAACAAAATTATAAAAATTGAAGAAGAAATTAATAAACTATATTATCATTCTTAATAAAAGACTAGTGAATTAATTCAGGTCATGACGTCGTCAAATCCTGTGTTCAGCAGTGGTCCGTCCACTAAAGGCTGACAATATGATGATGAAATTTTTTTCTTCAAGATTTTATTTTGTTTCAGTTTCGTAGATTTATGTAGATAGTAGATAGATTATGCAGGTATTAAAAATTGTAGGTGGTGTGTAAAATAAACAAGCAGTTCAAAAACTTGCAATATTCAATTCAATCATTACCTACAAAAATCAAATCAAATAAAAACATTCAATACGCAAGAATGGATCCAAAATTTTAAACATATTTGTATCGAGACGTACAGCTCTACGGTTAACACTGTCCGCGCGCGCTCAGGCTGTACGCTGACGTTCGTAAGTTCAAATCCTCTTCATACCATTATCTACGAATTTCTTCTTTTGTTTGTTTATACATTTTTAAATAATATTTTTTGATATTACAATAATTATAAATATGATTTACAAACTAAAATTTTGTATAAAAATTTAATAAGAAATTAATAAATTATATTATCATTCTTAATAAAGGACCAGGGAATTAATTCAAATCATGTCGTCATCAAATCCTGTGGACTGGGCTATAACGCAGAATTTAATGAAAAAGAAAGTTGCTTGAAGTTATATTCATGCTACTTATATAAGCAGCACAAAATTATTTTTTTTGCTTACCCTCCGAGTGCTTACCAAAATTTTATTAAACAGAAGCAGCACATTGCCCCTCTTTTAATTAATATGCCTTTCAAAAATAATTACAGCCATAAAAAATGACAAAAATTGCTGCTTGATTTTAAAATGTTTGCTGAACATAAGTTGCCGCTCAATTAGCTATTTCTGCTACCAAATTATATTTTTCTGCTCACAAAAATACGAATATTATGCTAGTCGTTTAAATAACACCCTTTTGATTTTGCTATATCTCCTAAAGTATTCATTTAATTTGCATGATGTAAAGGGGGAAAAATAAAATGGATATAGTATTATATATATATATATATATGCCATCGTGGACTTTTTTGTAGACCTATTTAAGATATACGATTCCACCATACATTATTATGTTATATCTCGAAGGGTTTAGGCAGCGTTTTCGTTGAAAACTCTCAGGCGGGAATTTGTTTTCCGACACCTCCAACAATTATTGTTATATCTTAGCTAATGTATATAAAAACTTAATAAATTATATACATAAACCTTCCTCTTGAATTGTCCTATCTATTAAAAAAAACCAAATCAAAATCCGTTGCGTAGTTTTAAAGATTTAAGTAAAAATTTCGACGAGTTTCTCTTCGGAAGAGATATGTCTTTTTGTCGTGGCGCGCATCCTAGGCCGGCTGGTGTCAATAGTCCGGTTTTATATGATTTCGACAGACGCACAGTGGCGGATGTTTTTTTAAGTATTGTCTATGAATTGGTTTGAATGACCCTATGCGTTCAGGAGTACTGTGACACCTCAAAGTAATATATGTGAATACGGGTGTAAAAGTAGTTGTCCGAAAAAAAAATGTTTTCATTATAAAATATAAACTGCGGGACATTTTTTCACTTTCCTCGTTACAAGTGGCCGGAATATGATTGGTCGTGCGTCGTGCAGTTCCGATCGGGACGTATGCGTGCGTGAAACTGTTGTGGTTAATTTGGAGCATTAGCGACGTGTGGAGTATCCGCCTCGCTAATGGACGCTCATGAGTATCACCGCCACCGTTGGAAGGTATGTTGGAAGGTTGTAAGGTACAGATGTAGGCAAATATAGAATATTAATTCATTAATAAAATTCATTCATTCGTAATTCATTAATAAGATTGTAACTGTGTACAATTTTTCTTGGTTCACTGTACACTTCCATAAAATATGGATGACATTAAATTGATATTTTATTTATTCCGTTAAATACGGAATTAAAGTGTTTCAATAATTTCTTCTCTACCATTGGTCTAACGTTAGCGAATAACATTACCAAAACAAATCATAATAATTCATTATTTATCACCAGCACAAGCTCATCCGCGTCGTATTCCCTTTCAAATCTTACTCCTACAACTGCTGACGAAATTTTGGACATAATAAATAATCTTAAAACTAACACAAGCGCCGGCCTAGATGGAATTAATTCGAAGTCTATAAAATGTATTAAACATCATATCAAAGATGAGCTGACAGAGTGTATCAACAAATGTCTAGAACAGGGAACCTTCCCAGATAGTCTCAAGATAGCTAAAGTGACTCCTATATACAAATCTGGAAATAAATATGACCCTAGTAATTATCGTCCAATCTCGGTCTTGCCGGTGCTTTCGAAAATATTTGAAAGAGTAATATATACGCGCTTGGAAAAATACTTATCCATACAAAATTTTCTATACGAAAAACAATATGGTTTTAGACCAAAATCTAACACACTCTCTGCAACGATAGATTTAGTTACTAGAATCAAACTTAGTGTCGATAAGAAAGAGATAGTACTTGGGATATTTATAGACTTAAAAAAAGCTTTTGACACAGTAAGCCATGATATAATGTTGCGTAAACTTAGTGACATCGGAATAACGGGAAACGCTCTTAAAATATTTAAATCATATCTCGAAAATCGTTACCAAATCGTTAAAATCGGACCTCAAAAGAGTGGCCCCCGCTTGATAACCTGTGGAATTCCTCAAGGATCTATACTGGGGCCACTCTTGTTCCTTGTTTATGTCAATAATATAGTCGATATGAATTTGAAAGGGGACATAACCCTATATGCCGATGATACGTGTTTGTTTTACTTTGGGAACTCCATAGAAACTATTATGGCTGACGCACAAAAAGATCTTGATTTGTTGAATACTTGGCTCCAACATAATCTTTTGACTATTAATATATCAAAAACTAAATATGTCATTTTCGCGGCAAAAAATAGGAAAATTAAAAATTTTGCACCACCAGTAATAAACAACCAACCGATTAGTAAAGTAGATAACGAAAAATACCTTGGACTAATTCTGGATAGTAAATTGAACTGGGAGCCACATATCCAAAAAATCAAAAGCAAATTGATATGTTTGACAGGTCTTCTCCGCGGAATCGTAGGATGTTTCCCGCGACAAGTGCGCTATACAATATATAATTCGATTGTCAAGCCGCACATCGATTATTTAATTCAACTATGGGGTACGGCATCCGAAACTAATTTGAAAGCCTTACAAATAGCTCAGAATAAATTACTAAAAATATTATTTAACTATGATTTCATTACACCAACTAAAAAAATTTATAAAGAAACAAAATTGTTAAACATTAAACAGACATACACATATTACACCTGCATGCTTATACGAACAATCTTATACAAGGATATACATACACAAATCGTATTTACAAAAAAACAACAAACTCATAACATAAGGCTTAGAAACGCAAATGATATAAAATTATACACTCCACGGACCAACTATGGTAAAAAAAGTATTATGTACGAAGGCGCACGTATTTACAATATGTTACCAAAAGATATTAAAATGGCAAAATCTATGTTTACATTTAAAAAATTACTTAAACATTACATAGTAAACAATATCTGACCAGCAGTAATTGTCGCTTCTAGTGTAACGAACTCCGCGTCATGAATATGCAATCCTTTTGTTTTGTTTTTAAAAATACCCTCTTTGTAATATTTTTATACTTTTGTATTCTGTGTTATTATTATAGTTATTCTGTTAAGTGAGTTGTAAGATTGTATTGCATGTTTTCTTTAATTTATGTTTAAATTAGTGATAACGCTCACCATGTTTCTATTGTTATTGTACGAGTATCATAGTCTTAAGTTTTCTCATGTAAGTGAATAATTATTTGTTCTTATGAGAAATAAATATAATCTATAACCAAAAAAAAAAAAAAAAAAAAACTATTCAATGGTGTATTAAAATATTCTGAAATCTAAAATTCAATTTTCGAGTGTGTTCGTTTAGAAAAAAAGGTATTACTTATTTTTTGGCGTAACATTTGAAAATTCACACTCTTGCTGCTGTGGCGCCACCTTTATTTAACGCTTTTCGATGTCTTGGGACGACGATAAAGATTTACGACGAAACTTTTAAAGCTTAATTCAAGTCGGGTAAAAACCGCAACCTTGTATGTAACCTTTTGACATCTAAATATATATTGATAGTAATATTATGGCTAGTTAGGCTTTTATTTCGAAGACAACAAATATTATTTCGAATGTTGAAATATTAATCCACTTCTTATGGTTTCATGTTCAGGTGAGCCATCTGCTCACCTACTGTTAAGATGGACCTTAAAGGCCAACAGGCCGAAAAGTATATAAAAATAGCCCTTTCGAAAAATTCTTATGATTAGCAAAGTATGTCAAGGATTTCAAAAATTCAAAAATTCATTGTTATCAACAGGCCATTCTATGAGCTAATCTCTTGTACTTGTTCAATGTTAGCTTACTCAAGGATTCGCCAATAAACTAATGTCTGCGCGGTCAACGTTAGGTCGTTGGCAGGTGATCCTTCAGTAATTTGGCCTGTGCAAGATCGATCAGAACATTTTGTGGACGGAGTTGAAATGAGCATATTGAAAACTTGCTTTGAATCAGATTAGTTATAGTTAAAATGTATTAATTCAAGCTTATAAAATATTTAAAATTAAAGTATGTTTATATTAAATAATATAAGTAATTATTAAAAATTCACTCACTAATAATTCCATTTTCGTGTATCGGCAAATAAACCAGTATTTTTATGTTGTTCGATGTACGAATGCAAATTTAGCATGTGCGTGCCCACTTATACCCGAGAAATAGTTAATTCTGACGGCCCCTACTACTGCTCACACCACCAGCAAACATACCGCACTCTACTCTATATCGGCGGTGGAAAGTCGAAAATAACTTCGAGTATATTTTCGATGTGTGGTGTTTGTTATTTGGATTAAAAAAAACTAAGATTATGATATTTTTCACTTTTATTAAGAAATTATAATTACTATTGTTCTAGATTATAATTTTATTTTAATATCATATTATGAACTGTTTGAAAATTCGATTATTTAAATTTTGAATATGGATTAATATAATATGACGGCATGATTAATAAAACAATTTTTATGTACATACATACTTTTACATTTCTGACGGTTTCTGACCGCATGATCTCAGCATGATGATGATGAGGACTCCATCATAACATCACGCCAGGATCATAACAGCAATATCAGTACTCCCGTGACCATGGTTGCTGTAAAGTATCCGAAACGTCGGGCATGTAAAAAACTCAAAACACCGCGATAAAATCTGTATATATCTGTCTAAGTTGTTTCATTATAATGAGCAATAGGTATACTCTCTCAAGTTTATTGTATTAGTTTAGAGTAGTATAATAAATTACGTTCCGTTTATTACATAGCTACATTGCTTACATATTATAAACTCGTGTTATTATGTAAAACGTTATGTTTTAGTGTTTGTTGGTAATTAATATTAATAGCAACGTAGTCGCGAAATGTCGCCGGTCTCTTGTTGCATCTGAAGAAACTTTGAATAATATTAATTATATTGTGTTAAGGATGGTCTAATTGGATTCCCCGCCATGCCCTTGCCGTGGCGGTGGGACTCAGTAGCCCAAGGTGACCCCAAAACCTTGGGCGAAGCGAATTGAGCCGAGAGGGCTCTTATAAGAAGAGGGGACAACAGAGCAGAGGGCAAGGGGTGAGAATGGGAACCTAACCTCATCGTACTGTCCAGACGTTGGGAGTGATTGTTTGAGGGCGCTGTGGAGGTGGCGTGGGTCCCCTGAGGGACTGACTAGCCGTCGAGCGCAGCGAGTCCCACATACCCGCCTGGGGAGACCCACTCCCCAGCGGGATGCGTCAGTGCATTTCCCGGCGTAAAAAAAAATGGTCTAGTTGATAAATGCTCTGTGAGATCGGCTGGACAATTAAAAATTGATTTGTCTAAATTGCACTTCTTCACATTCACCAACGCGTATTAGGCCAACTCATCGGTGTACTGGCCCTATAACCTTGCCCAGTGCCAGCAGTGGCACGTTTATGGGCTGATATTTACTAAATTTTTTTTTATATTAACATCGCTGATAAATCGTACGGTTGTGAAAGAAAAAATCGCCAGGAAACATGAATTAGGTTAAAGGTCTTTACGAAAGGACACCGGAGTAAGATATAGGGTTTTGAGTAATTAATCATTTTTTTTAGTTTTGGTTAGTAGACCAGCCACTTGATGGTAAGAGTCAAGAGATCACCGTCTGCTGTTGACGTACTCGAGTTCACCCTCGACCAGGTGTGTGTAGAGTTCTCGTTTAGACCACCAAGTTCTCCCGGAACTCGAACTACTCGCGTACAGTTGAAGCGTTTTAATTCTGACGATCAATATTGATATTTTCGTTGTCTGCATCGACCACGCAACCTATAGACTCCTAATGTTTGATTTTTCGTATTAAATGTATTCTGGCAACTAGCTAAGGTGAGACGAAAGGGGTTGCAATGCTGTGATTAGCTAATTCAATGTCATACATTACCAATCACGGAACGTTAAAAGAAATGGATATATTTCGCAACGGGAAAGAATGAGACGACACGATAGTTTGAGTACATTGTTTACGGCTTACATCGGAACTTAAGTCTAGATGTGTCGCCAGAACCCGTTCCCCTGTTATTAGGAGTCTATGGGTTATGTGGTCGGCCATTTCAAAGCGATGTCAGAACGTCACTTCGAAAAGGCACTTCTCCACCCGAACCCACTCGTCGTGAGTGCGGCAAACTACACCCCCGATAGCTTAGCACCTAATAAGTCTAGGTTACCTAAGAATGTCATAACCGATCCTGTTGATAAAATCACAGAACTGTTAAAGCGCGACGCTGAAGCGCGACGTAAGCTACAACACACACTCAGACATAACACAGCCGGTGTTAGGCACACATTCACACCGCATGGGCCCCGGGGTCGTATGCGACGTCGAACCCTACACTCCGTTGACCAGTTGATCCGGATCAACCGCGACAGCATAGGCTCAGATCAGCTACGAGTCGACACCAATATAGACCGTGTAATCACCGATAGCACTCTGCTATCGGCAGCTTGCTCGGGTCCCGCGCTTGACCCGCCTCCCCCGCTACCGGGGGAGGGGAGGGCCGGCCCTCACGATAGGTTTCTAACGTCACCCGTTCCAAACCAGTCGACCGTAGCTGACCAAGTTAGGTACAAACCCGACGCCATGAACATGGCGGGGGGCAACCCCCCAAATTTTTAACGTCATAGGATGATCCAACCGGATCACCCCATTTCCGATGACGCATAACGGTCACTAGGACCATTAGCATAGATCCAACCGAAAAAAAAAAAAAAAAAAGTTATGTGGTCGACGGTTGTCTGTAATCGCCCTGCTATTTCTTTCTACCGATGAATTTAATCTATTTTTCATCAGGAAGATACAGCCAGGATATGACGTATGTCCCTATTATATTATTACATAGTGCACATAATTTTTTACTCGATGCGTGCTCAACAGGCTGTAATTAATTATTTTGTTAATAACATACTTGTTGTAACGCTGGTGTTTTTGCATCAAGTGTTGATTGTTGATTGGCACTATTTGTCATACGCTGCACAGACTGTTGAAAACAGGGAAATTCCAAATGATATTACAGCATGACACCGTTTGTATTTTTTTATTGATAAATTTTTGAATTTATCTGGTGATAAGTTACACTGTGCGAATTTTCTAGTTAACTAATGTGATAGATTTAATTAGTATATCTTACCTATTTCTTCAACCGAAAGATCAGTTTGCGACAGTTTTCTTGGTAGGAACTGCGAACAAGCCGAGAAGGTTAGCTTCTAGTTAAAATAGTTTGTGTCCGTGGGACACCTCAGACATCTCGGCTACTTCTTTTTCATTTTTTTTCCAGAAGAATTTGCCAATATCAGATTGCATGGTATATTGTTCGCAGGCACATTTCATTTTGTCCATTTCAAGGTGCATAAAGCAAATTAACCTCACTTGATTTCGAGGAGGAGACCCGTGCCCAGTAGTGGGACATATAAGAGTTGATACTTTACTTTTTTAAAGCAAATAACCTCTTTGCTCTTTCCTTGCTAAGATAAATGAAATTAGCGCGTGAAATATTGTTAAAATGGTGCACATTTTCTCTTCATGTCGATATATATGAGATATGAGTCCGCCGTTTTCCATACTTATCGCAATACTTCATCGCGGAGTTAATGTTGTGGAAATGTTCTTCCTGCGCGTGCTACGTGCCACCTGAACACGTACATCGCGTGTCACGCGGGACACGGCGGAAGACGTCACGTATATTTACGACACACTTTAACAGCGTGACAGCGGAGTGTCGGCGGGTGGTCCATCAGCAGTATGCGTCTGTTGGTCCTGACATATTTGTGACACCCTGAGCGGTGTTAAGGTGTTTCTTCTACTAGACGCTCATAAACTTGCAAGCAAGAAATTGTCGAGGTGTTCATTCGTCGCTCGCACTGATATAGATTATCCTATGCATATCGACGTGTAGCCGGTCCGTGGATGCGAGTGGCTGAATCGGTCGTCTTGGCGTTCAATGAAGTAGGCCTATGCTTAGCAGTAGACGGATAAAGGCTGATGACGATGATGACATTAACATTGCCATGTACCCAAGGCGTTTATAATAGACGGAATAGTTATCATGATTTTTACTTATTTTTAAATATCTATATTTCGACGTGGTCTTTGAATGTCTTTAGATGACAGAGTCCTCGTATACAGAATAATAGTTTTTGAAACTATGTAAATTGTAAATCTCTAGTGATGCTCTCTTATCCACCCGTTTGGGTCGTACATCATCTGAACGACCCTCACTTCCTTCACATAATGTTGTACTTTCGTTGTTTGATGGATGACTTACCCACGTATATTATTCACCCACGTACCTACTCCATACTTTATTTTATCATGGGACAATAAAAACTGTGTTAGCGTTTCTATAAAGGCTTTTATGTTTCTGGCCGTCGACGTCGGACTCCTATATCCAGCAGTAGGCGATACGTATCGATGATGATGATGATGATAGTGTAAATCTTTTTTAAACGAACAGTCGAAGCCTTTTGGCGACTATCGACGTCCATTGACATCCACATCACCAGAGGCTATGTAGATGCGTTGCCCTCCTTTTCACTATCCTCCCAATGGGCCACCGAAAACTCACAAACCGCACGAAACGCGACAGCATAACTGTCACTTTACGCCGGTATTATGTGAGCGATAGGTACCACCCCGGTCGTGCCGGCCCAATTCGGCTGCAAAGCAGCATGGCACTACCTCTTTAAAAACTCTGTCTACGAGGCAATAGTCGCGAGCAACGGTTAGTGCGAATGATTAGTGTTTTTTGCTTTATTATGTCGATGTACGGGCAGATTGTGTTTACGCATGTTCTTGAAACGTCCGGTCGTAACGGTTACGTAACGCGCGGTTGCTGTAAAAATGACTTATCATTGATGTTACGTTCTGCTACAGCTTGCTCGCTATTAATTTATTCAAAAATACATAAATATTAACAAACATGATCGTAGTGTGATCACCACGCTAATCCGGCCCCGGGAAAATAGTAAAGTTTTTGGCCGTACACAGGCGAGTTCACTGAAAAGGACTGGAAACAAACTCAGTAGAAGTAATCTTCTCAAATATGCTATAATGCATGTTAATACAATCACCTCATTACTACTTTAAATGTCTACGAAAAGTTGGACAGAAAAGGTGAAATTGCCTACTTAATTTTTAGCCCAAGCAAGCACCCTGTTGATGTTCTTTGACAATGTTGCCTAAAAATTATAAACATTAACCTTCGTGTCGGGTCCTTTCTCGGTTGTGTCTAACTCACGTTCTCTTAAACTTGAGTCCATGGGGGCCGTGAAACTATTCCTAATAAAGGTCAGCTCAATCTTTACAGCTTTCTTCTTGAGAGTGTAATAACAGAATCTGTCACTGCCACCAACTACAATCACTGTGGGTTTTTCCTTCGAATGGACCTACGCTGTTGGTCTTAAGGCCTTTAAGCTTCATCGTAAAAGTAGATAACCACAGTACGTATGTATGTCAATAAACTCCTAAATGGCTGAAACAATTTAAATGATTTCCTATTATGGGTGGCTCCCTGGATGGTTTAGATTCACAAATCAGCCTGGCAGATGGCGCTGTAGTCTGTATCTAGGTTATTTATCTGTACTGCAACTACTCGATTTGTATATAATGGACAGCGCCTTACAGGTCCGCTAGTTACAATATAAAATTTAAAAACTCGTCACTTTAACATAATGTTGTATACGAATGTCTTTATCTCTATTTTAGGCGTTTAATTCGGTATTCCAATTTAAGTTTACTTATTGAGCTTCTTTATTCGACGTGTAATAAGTCGGGGGTATAAATTACAAATATCTGAGCAATCACAATCATGCTAACATTATTGTAGGGGTTGTAAAAATTTATAGCGCGTTTCACTGAATGGTTGTAGTGGCGAGACGTCTGCAAATGGTTCTATAGTCGTTAGAATATATGGCAAATATATTGAGACTAATGTATTGGCGCGCTGCAACCAGTGACGTCATGATGTTAGTTACAGGGCGCTGTGGCGGACCAATCACAGCGCTACAAATCCTGAAACGCACTATCAGAATTCCAGCGCCTGGTCGCTATATATATACGACATCTGAAACGATAGCTAATGGGCTTCGGCCTGGCCGAGCACTGCACCACGCTCGGTCGGAGATCTCCCTTTGGGGCCAACCACCATATACCCACAGGCGCCATCGGCCATCGCTTATAAGATTAGTGTCTTTTCATCGGTAAAACAAGGGACTTGTGCTCGTTTGTGCTCAGATCGTGCTTTGATAACTACTTATTTCTCCTGCTAGACATATAATTGCAGTTTTCCGAAATAAACAACAGAGCAGACATTCCAATAAAGTTACTAGATTTTTGCACCTGACACCAAAAAGACGGATGGCAGAAACTTGACTGCTAAGTGTCTGTCGCTCTAGTTCTTCAACGGATGAATCGATTTGAATGCGGTTTTCTAACAGTCTACTTTTGTTATTGCTTGAAGTTTTTTAATGATCCTTTTCATATTTATAGTTTAGAGGCGCTCGACTATATGAAATGTTATTTAGTTCATGAAATGCAGCACGAGATTTGGATCGTCATATTAATATGTGCATGTTGCATATCGGTGCATCTGCTCCGCGGCGCGCTAACTGGAGCACCGATAGCTGGTATGATCTGACAACGCAATCCGCCCAGTGCAGGGGAATACGATTTTACTACGTTTATATGGTATTAAAACACGGTTTACACACACAGATATATTTTACTTATTAATAAGTTATTTTGAGTCTTATAGATCTTCATGTAGACATTGAAATATTATATTGACCTAGCTCATCATCATCCTCCTAACCTTTTCCCAACTGTATATTGGGGTCGGCTTCCAGTCTAACCGGATTCAGCTGAATACCAGTATTTTACATAGAGCGACTGCTGTCGGACCTCCACAACCCAGTAACTGGGTGATACGGTACCCCGCGGTTAGACTGGTTGTCAGATTCTCGGGCTTCTGATGACCCGTAACGACTGTCAAAGATCCATGAATAGCAGCTGGGACCAACGGCTTAACGTGCTTTCCGAGGCACGGAGGAGTCTCGATATGAAAAGATGGTCACCCATCCACGGACCAACCACGGCAAGCGTTGCTTAACCTGGTGGATCGATCCGCGCGGCTGCTACCACTGCGCCACGAGCTCCTCCCTATTGACCTAGCTGTTGTCACATATTATGACCAAGCAGCGTCCCCCGGTTTGACACGCGTATTTTACATTTCCGTGGGACTATGGGGATAAATTATAGCCTATGTGTTATTCTGATATGGAAACTATATTATACTAAAGTTTCTTATTAATCCAATCAGTAATTTTTACGTGAAAGGATAACAATCATCCATACTCACAAACTTTCACGTTTATAATATAAAGTAAGAAGTAAGTAGTAAGACCTTAGGATTTGGAAAGTATTGAGCCTAGTTTGATCACAGGGACTTTTTTCGATACCCCCTAATCTTGTTTCCAGTGAAAGCTCACAACCACAACCGAGTCACCTATACTAGATCAGGCATTAATATCTGTAATTTACAAAAAAATGGGACCAAAACATTCCGTTTCATAGTTCGTAGAATGATTAACAAAATGTCGTGACGATATCGTGACGGTGTCGTATAACCGTCGGCCGTATTGCGTAACGGTAAATCTCTCGGTTTATGATCGAAAGTGTTTCGATTTTCACACACACGCGTCTGTTGTGCGCCGCTTGTGCTTTTGTTTGCTCGTGTATGGCATAATTACATCATTGACGACTGAGTGCGATCAGATTGTTTGATATCTGACATAAAAATATTCTGTGTATGAATTATCAGAGTGGAGGCCGAGTTTAGGTAGACGAAGTGTTGGTCGGCCATTAACCAGGTAGGAAGACGATCTCCATGCAGTGGCAGGTCCGCGTTGGATGCGA
The DNA here is from genome assembly GCA_905333005.2 of Lycaena phlaeas. Classification (NCBI taxonomy): domain Eukaryota; kingdom Metazoa; phylum Arthropoda; class Insecta; order Lepidoptera; family Lycaenidae; genus Lycaena; species Lycaena phlaeas. Next base: position 17,924,236 of record HG995169.1, on the reverse strand, counting down.
GTAGCAGGGGATCGGTCGTCTTCGCTTTCATTGATGGAGGCCTATGTTAAGAAGTGGACGGATAAAGGCTGATGATGATGATGATTATCACACTGCGCCACTAGACTTAGGAAACTTCGATCCCACTAATATTATAAACGCAAACGTTTGTATGGATGTATGTTTGTTACTCTGTCATGCAAGTACTACTGAATTGATGTTGACGAAACTTATAATACAGCTGACACCATAGACTGGGCGCTATTATTAATATAAAAATGGAGAGGTTTGTGAGTATGGATGTTTCAAGTTGCTTTTTAACACAACAAGGCTAAACCATTTGGCTGAAAGTTTAAATGGTCATGGCTTATACCTGAGACTAGGACGAAGATTACATCTCTTCTAATATTATAAATGCGAAAGCAACTGTGTCTGTCTGGTACGCTTTCACGCCTAAACCACTGCACCGATTTTAATGAAATTTAGTACACATATAGACCAGGGCTTGAGAAGGACATAGGCTACCTATTATCGCGAAAAAAGGCTTGGAAGGGTTTGTTTGAACGAGCTAATCTCAGGAACAGTTGGTCGGATTTGAATGATTCTTTCAGTGTTAGATAGCCTATTCATCGAGAAATACTATAAGGCTATAGACCATCCCGCTAAGTCGCCGTTATAAATCATAGTTAACGCAGGCGAAGCCGCAGGCAACAGCTAATGTATCATATAGCCAATGATATCATAGTTTTTATATATTTGAACGTGCCAATATCATAAACTACCTACCTTATTTATGAACTTTGAACTTCGTGAAAAAAGCGGAATAGATTTTTTGTCATGTTGACATAAAGTCCGTCTTGTCCTTTGTAATATAATTTATTTATTATTTTGTCCTCAGTTCGGCGAATGCCAAGAAGTGGGAGGTGGAGCTGGCGACTCTCAAGAGCAACAACCTGCGGCTGACCGCGGCGCTCCAGGAGAGTACCGCCAACGTGGACGAGTGGAAGAGACAGCTGCACCAGTACAGAGAGGAGGTCGCACGCGCGAGACACTACGCCACCGGGAAAGGTAGGTGTCCCCATCGGTAGCTACGCGATCACGGGATGACTTCTTAATTTGTCAGGACTGTGCTACTTTTTTTTTTTTTTTTTTTTTGATGACGCAGCGGAAATCATTTACGACCATACCAGGGCCTGGGTAGGCTCGCTGGCGTGTGTGGGGACTCGCATTTGGGTGCCCTACCCCACTAAAACCGCTGCGTGAGCCTTCAGCCGCTATATTTGAGGGACCCGGATCTGAGGACTGTGCTACTGGGCGAACTACGCCACTAAAAGAAGGTGCTTCAGTCGATAGCCAGGCGAGGGAGACGTCTTTTAAATTTGTCAGGACTGTACTGGATACAGCCGCTAAGGCGTGTATCTCCACCGGTAGATGATGAGAGCGACGACTTCTTAATTTGCCAATAAATCTGCGTCAATGTTTCTATTTCTCCATGCAGACCGCCACTAATTTTAATATTAAATTGCCGGTGGAATTTAGCTGAAGGTTGAAAGAAAGCACGTTTGTGCTAATGATAGGAATCCATTGTTTCACGTCGATAGGTATACAAATAACATAGCTTAGATCAGTACATGTAGAGTACTCATGGGGAAGCTAAGCTAACCAAGGCCTTAACAAACACCATATTGTAGTACCGTTAGTAAAATCACCGTAAAACCGTTTTTTTCCCTTATTTTTTGTTCTCCCTCTGTTTTTATTTTATTCAACAGCTGGACGTCGCTAAAGATTTGTTTAAATACTGTCTTAATTTTCATTTTATAGCAAAAAAAAACCTTGATTTTCGCCGATTAAAAATTGTTGATCGCCATCATTTCTACTGATCAAAATTATTACTGCAATAAAAATCTTATCGGTCCAGTTTTAGTTTTATTCTTATTTATGAATATACGTACGTTGTACAATATTAAATATTGATGCGATATTATCTTCAGCAGCCATCTTCATGTATGTAGGTCGAAGTGTCTGGGTTTGTGCTAAGTTTGTCAGTGCTAATAGACGTGCGAATGCATTTATAATGAGCGCGTTGGTATTATAATAGCTTGGAACGTACTTGGAGGAGTCACACGACAGTGAGTTTAAGTGGTAAGTTAGTAAAACACCAGACATCTCATGACTTCATATCTATACTGATATTATAATTGTGAAAGTAGGGATGATTGTTACGCTTTCACGCGAAAAGTACTAGAAGTAACATAGGATACATTTGAAAAAAGGAAGGTTTGTTTGTTCACGCTAGCGAAGCCGCGGGCAACAGCTGGTGTATATGTAATCTAACTATTGTCCTTACACTTTTGTCATAGCATCTGTAGCCTAAGAAATAGAAGACAACTAATAAATTGTTTATAATTTTTACAAGAACGACCAATATCATAAAATACTCCGTCTGTAGCAGTTGTGTAAAATATATATTAATACCGGATAAACAAACAAAATATAGTTATATCTATAATGATTTCAATATGCTAGGATAATAGGAATATATAGATAGGAAATCGATAGTAATATGTTTAAACCGAATGGATGTGGTTGCAGGAGGCGATGCCAACGAGGTGGAGCAGTTGAGGCAGCGCGTGGCGCAGCTCGAGGCAGAGCTGGCGCAGAAAAACGAGGAGCTGGCGCAAATCACCAAGTCCAAGAAGAGCGAACAAGTAGGTAGCAGAACCCAGTGTACACTTACAGAACAGAAGAACAGTGCAAGAGCTGTTACTAAATGAATTAAAATCACCCCGATAGGGATTGTATCATCATTATAAATAGGCACACGTGTTACAAATTCATGTAAAGTTATGTTTTACATATTTAAGACTGTATTTGTAAACCTAGAATAACATTTAAAAAGTATAATTATTTGTCTTAAAACTTAGAAAATTAATTAAAAGAGTTATTTATTATGCATTATCACGTGACTGCAAACGGCAATATAAGGCGATGACGTCACTGACCAATGAATTAAGTACAAACTGTTATAACTCATAACAACGCGAGCTCTGCTTATCGGCGTGTGACGTAATCACGGTTATATGACAGCTTGGAGCGTTTTAGCCGCAATTTTAAAAACTATTTTAAATTACTGCTAAGTACTACTTTTAAAGTACTATTAAAATTGGACATATTTCTTAACAAAGGTCTTTTCTTCGTGTTATATCTTTTAAATAAAATAAATTAAAAAAAATATAATTAACATCTCTATTGTATTCGTTAGAGATATTTAGTAACTAGAACGTTCTATTATCATAACGACCGGTGACAATTGTTTCAGGACGCGGAGGCTAAGTTGGCCCAGAGCCAATTGGAGCTGGCATTAGCGGCCCAGGACGGTCAGAGGCAGGTCATACAGGCGCTCAACGATCAGCTCTCGCGGCAGATCGACGAGCTTGTAAGTTTCTTATGAAATTTTTGCCTCAGAACAGGCATGTCAGTCGTTCTTAACTTATAATAATAATCATCACCAGCCTTTATACGTCCACTGCTAAACATAGGCCTCCCTCAATGAACGCCAAGACGACCGATCCCTTGCTACTCGCATCCAACACGGACCTGCCACTGCACGGAAATCGTCTTCCCATCTGGTCTTGACGATCTCTGTGGCTCAGTGGTTAGCGCGTTTACGCACAAGCCGGAGGTAGCGGGTTCGAATCTCGCCAGGGAATAAAAAAAGTCTATTTGTTCCTGGGTCATGCATGTGTATTATATAATATAAATCTTAAATATAAGTATTAATATAAAAAGTATTAAATATATGTATTTCCGTTGTCTGTTACCCGTAACACAAGTCTCTTTGAGTACTTACCACGGGACCAGATTGACGTGGTGTAAAAAGCGTAATATTAATAACTTACTTGACATAATATTGTGAATGCTGTGTCACCTACAAAGGTACACACATCAGAATTATTTTGCTTCGTTATTGTATATTATCCCAAAAATGTTTTCATGTGTGTACTGCTGGTGTCCTTATTAAATAAATAAATAAATAAATAAAAGCGTCCATAGATTATATTATCTGGCTAATGGCCGACCAACACTTCGTCTACCTAGACGCGGCCTCTATTCTTGAACCTTAATAATAATAATGCTAGTTCCTAAATAGATAGTTCTACAGTGTTATCTCTATAACCTAGAAAAATTAAATACTAATTTCTCTGAAGCCAGTGACGCCCTTTTGGTGCCTTAGTGTCTATGGAATTAAGTATGACGCGATTCATCATTACCAATAAATAATAAGAAGTATCACACACATAATTGTTACCATGTGTCACTATTCCAGTCCACCATTCACCGGGAGATCAATACGGCGCTGCAGACATGAGACACGCGCGGGGGCGGGGCGTGCGCGGCGGGCGGGGCCGGTGCGTGCGCGGCGGGCGGGGCGGACGTGCCCGTGTACGCGGCGGTGTCGCGCCGGCCGCTGCCGCTGTTGCTGCGCGAGCGCACGCCCGACCCCACCTACGTCACGCTCACGCAGCCCAAGTGAACGCCGCTCTCGGTATTTCGGAAGGTGCACGAGTTTTTCTAAGCCGGGTACGTCCAAACGTTTATTTATGATACTTCTCTTTGGAATTTATTCATGTGTTTAAATTCTCGACTCTTGATAATTATATTAAACCTACACGACAACATAGCCGTTTGAACTGACAACTAACGGGTATACGATAGACAGTCCACGAAAATACGAAATAAAATAATTTATTCGTTTTGTGTGTCCTATTAAAAAAAAGTATTGTAATCGTATTAAATTGTGTATAATAAATATACACTCGTGGCCAATAATATCCAAATAAATAGATAAAGTAACATAACTGTGGGTTAAACTCAAGTCTGTGGTGTTAGAATTGTTATTTCACGTGTAATACTTGAATTAGGGGTTCATTTTTATCTTCTCCATACAAACCCTATAAAGATCTCTCTTTGTGCAATCAAATATTGTGTTTGTATAATTTTTAATGTTTCTCAGATATATCGAATATGACATTATTTGAAGTATTTATGTCTTATTGTATGTTATTAAATAAACTATATAAAGTTTCATACAATATATTAAACTAAATTTATATATAATGTATATAAACTCTCGAATTTTCTTAATATTACAATCGTTTAGTTTGTAAGAACCTCTTCAAAATCTCTTCCAATTGTGTACACTTGCGAGCATAAAAACTGTATGACATTATTGTTTTAAGCGTGTAAATATGCGTTTTGTTTTAAACACGGGACGACTCGGCAATATAAGGCTATCTTTTCTTAGCTGTTAATGTTAACCCACCCTCGATTGTAATTAAGATAAGTCGTTTACGCCATGCCAAATATCATTATTCCTATGTTAGTGAAGTAATTGTAAGAAAACTCGCACAGAGAAATACCGAACTTCCTGTTTTCGAATATTTTCGCCTGTACCAGGGCACTCTACAATGTTAGTGTAATGTAATAATGGGCCCCCGTATGCCCTAAATTCCTTAAGTGACCGATCGCGCCAAATTATGACTTATTATTTTCTTTGATGAATGTATTTCGCATGACAAATAACGTTTAACTATTGGGTGGATCAAAGAGGAACGACAGTAGATATTATTAATTACTCGAAAGACAAGGAAATTTTATGTTGAAATATATCCTTAGGATAATGAAATCGTATGAGAGTAATTTTTATCTATGGGGGAATTTTCGGCATCGTTGATAAATTCACCCTTTGTTGAAATGTTTTACTTTTTTACTATATAAGTATTATTTAAATGAATTATTGGTCATGTAAACTTATATAAATTTTTATTTTAACTTGCATTTCTTTGAGATTTATAATTTGGCGTGATTTACATTAAGGTGTAATGTAAGCGAATTTTGAAAACGATAAGTATGTAAGGATATGATAGTGGTAACTTAAGATGTTATTTTATAATAACTATGATTCCTTCACACGATCTGTACTGCATTTCTATACTTTACTCTATTTTTTTTTCTCTACACTTAACTCTGATCGAAATATGGAATGTTACTTTCATATTTAGAATCTTTTTATATATATTTATTTAGAGTTGTAATATATTGTCTTTTCACATATTATATTAGTGTTTAATGGTATAACGTGCACTACGGGTTGTTTTAACTTGTCGTATATTGAGCTAGGGCTTAATATTGAGGAGCCGCAGTGCGTAGGTCTTAAGGATGTACCGACATTCCTAGTGTTAAGATAAACTGATCATCACTCTGTCCGTCTACGAAAATCCCGATGTAGTATAATTACCAATTTATTTATAATTTTTTCGACACCCTGTATTACATAAACCCTTTAGCAATTTAGTGTTGTTGAGACAGATAATGGATTGCCGGTTGATATTAGAAATTGACTTTTTGACGTTTTTGTAAATTTTATTTTTAATAGTTTAGTAGATTTTTTATTATTTGTTTTAAGTCTGGGATCTGGCATCGGTAAGTCATCTGATGTACTGATGTATTTATAAGAATTATTGTATTTATACTTTCAAGAAACTTTCCTGAGACAAAGACTTACGGTAATCTGAAAACTATCATTTACTTTAGCAACTGTGAGATTGATATTTTTCCGGGTTCGACCCATCATTATAATTTTGAAATTTCGAAGATATTATAAGATAACATAGAGAGACAAATGATATTAATATAACATTTGTCTCTTAAGGGTATGCTGCAAATTAACTTGTGACTCCTGTGATTTGATATTTCGTGTATAAGCACATAACGCCAGAACAGTGTTAAATATCGACAGGACAAGGCTTGTATGTGATAAAGTTGACGTCAAATATTTTTGGATAAGAGCAGTAACTTACGATTTTTATAAAGAGTAAAATAAAAACGCATTCCTAAAATAAGACGGACGATATCATAGCTATTTATTGTTATAATGATTTAATATTTTACGTCGAACACCACGTATGTCGCAAAATCACTAGTAGCAATAATTTAAGGACTATTTAAACTTTTAATTGACACCAATTAAGTTTACTGTTGATGCTGGCTCCCAGGTTATCGATGACAACAATTATCTGTCGAAACAACGAGAACAAATATCATTGAAAAGGCTGAGGACACAATTTTAAAATATACAATGTCTTCTAACAGGGTAATTTCGTTTGTTGTTGTGTACGTTCGTATTGTGGCGTTGTTATTCGATTTTGAACTCTCGTTTACTGAAACCATCAATCAAATATACCCGAGATACCGCGCGAACGCTAAAAATTGCCTCGATCCAATTGTGCTTAAAACTGTTCTAAGCACAATTGTGAGTATAGTCTCTGGTAATAAATTTTACGACTTCCTTAATGCGCCCATTCTGTAATTTCATAAGCGCGAAACCTCAGTATTGAAAAAATAACGTTATGGTTATGGAATAAGGGCGTAAATAAAGAAAAAGAAGTTGAGTTTTACTATTTGACTTGCAACTTTGCAATGGCGTAGCATGGGACACTTTTTCGACTTGGATTTGTAGGTAATGGTGTATTTAGGGTATATTTGATCGACGACTGAAACATAAATTCTCGTAGTGACGGTTTGTTAATGAATCCAATGGGCGCTATCGCGTCCATGGGTTACTCCTTTGTGCTGTTGTTACATAATATTCATAGAATAGACGTTTATTTGTTAGACGAAAATAACTAGTTATAGTATAAAAGAATATTTTATAGTGACACTATTTATTTGTACATCTGTTCACTGTACGTGTAATTATATCTAGATGAATTAGTCGACCGATGGATCTGTTGTTATTTAAGTCATAGTTATAGTTTAATGTAAGTGTTAATTTCCAAATCAAAAAAAAGAAAATACATTTTTTTCGTGTGATTACAATATGTACATAATGTGTGCGTGTACATGATGTATGTTTTTAAAATATTAAATAAATTAAATTAATAAATTAACCGGTTTTATTGGCCCGCGGTGTATCCCACCGTTTCGTGCCAATTTCGTTTGGAGTCTTCGACCGCCGGACCATTGGCCGGTTTATAAATGTTGTTTGTATTGTAATCGCATTGTAGAATATAGTTTATTATAAAGTCTGCATTGCGTTTGTTTGAAAGCTATTCGTTATTTTACATGATTTTATATGTGACAAGTGTTATTTGACTGAATGTTGTATCATAAGACTTTGTTTTTAACCTTACAATTATGTAATAGTGATCTTTAGTGTATTTACTGATGTAACGCATTTATATTAAGTTTTTTTTTGGACACGACATTTTCACTAAAATGTATTAAAATTTGCACGATAAGCCACCATAGAAGCTAAGCATCTTATTATGTATGATTTAGCAAATGCAAGGCAGACTGTACGTTACATCTTCCACTAGAGTTGTAGTCGCTGTGAGCTACCATATGCGTATTAACAATAAATAAATTAATATCGAATTATATGTCTACACTTTTTTTGACCTGTTTTGTAATTTTAGAAATCCTTCACAGTAAAGTTGCAAGTAAAGGGAAGAGTTTGAACGTATTTTTTTTTCGTTCTATCACATTCCTCATCAGCAGTGAATTCTTGCTGCCCTATTTTACTTGTAGACTGTAGTGTAGTGTGGTATCTGATCTAATATTTTAAAAGATAAAATATACATTTTCAATTCATAACCCAAATAAACGAAAGGCGATCTCCGAGCAGGCCGGTCCGTGTTAGATGTGAGTGGCAAGGGATCGGTCGTCTTGGCGATCATTGAAGGAGGCCTGGAGCAAATCGCTGTAAATAAATAGAGATTAATTTGAATATCAAATCGAATATCGATCATTTGAGATAAACACACTCGCAACTGCGACGGCCTTATTTTGCACTACTGGAGCTAATCAGACCAAAATTATTTTTTTCCATCAACTGACTGATGTACGTTTAATGAACGCGGAGACGGTGAAATCTCTGCCTCTCGCATCCGACCAGGGCCGACCACTACACTGCAATTGTCACATCTCGTAGGCTGTAGGTTGACTTACCCCAACGACCTTACCGACGTGGCCCCTAGATCAGAAGTATATCGACCATTCGTTCTTTGGCGTATTGTTTAGTTATTAGTTATGTCTATTAACAGTTAACAAATTGGTGTCTGAAGATTTCCATCCTTTTAAGTTTAGGAGTAAAAGTCTTAAGGGAAAGTAATAAAATCAGTAAAAAACTATAATCATCATCACCTTATGACTATTCTAAACACATCTATTCAATCTGTGAACTTTATATGAACGCGATACAAGTAACCACTACGATAGAAGAAATACCACTATTTCTTAATAACATTGATGATGATGATGATGATGAATTTCTTATTAAGTACTATTTTTAGGGAAATGTGCTCCCAATCTAACATAAAATTCCCCTGTCCATAAATTCGTTCCCATTATCCGAAACGACTCGACCGATTTTTATAAAATTTTGTGTGCATATCGGGCAGTTCTGAGACTCCGGCAACATCTATTTTTCATCCCCCTAAATGATAAGAGTTGGCCACCCTTATCGGTTAGGGTGACCACACCACCACAAAATATTTTTTTATTAATTGACAAAATTTTCCATTTTTTTTTATGATGTGCATGGGTGTAGCCACACTGGGGCAAAGCTGGGGCGCTTGCCCCACCCTGGTCATAGGATGATTATTAATTATGGCAATAGGAGGCAGAGGCAATTTAGATTTGAACCTAATCTATTGCTGTGCCATAGATAATTTCATCACAAACGTGAGCCTGGATCCAGAGAAGTGTGTGGGGCAATGACGGGTGCTCCACAATGTCGGGGAAAGATGCATAGGTTGACTGCTGCCCCACCCTGAGCCCAAGGCTGGCTACGCCCATGATGATGTGGCATTAAAAATACATACAAATCTAAATTTTCACCATAATATTATCAAACCCTATTTTTTAAACAGCGATTTTTGGCAGAACGAAGAAGTTGGGCCATCTTAAGTATACATGCATATTTATTATGAACATAATCAGCCGTATCAGTCTTAATTCTATCAGATAATCTCCGGTTACTCGCGACAACAGACTACACATCCGTATTTACTTGATCTCACTACTAACGATATTGGCCGTAATAGTCCGACCGTTCGACTTCCAACTCAATATACTTTAACAAGGGTTTGAAACAAGCATTGCTATTGAGCCCAGCTTAATCACATACTAACACCCGGCTTCTGAAACGTTGGTCAAAGTGTATGTAGACCAACATGGCTGTTAATAGCGGTTAACATACGATTCTAGAGTCAAATTTGACAGCTTTTCACTGTAGTTGTTATGTCAACTGATAAGCTGATCTAATTAAGTAATTTAACCATGCTTCTTTCAACTTTCAACTCATTTGACATAACAAGAGATTTGACAGTTGATTTGTTAATTTTTGCGTTGATCAGCCTTTCGGAAACCGGGCGTAAGTGTTTGACCTGAAGCCATCAACTACAGACTACATCAAGAATTGGATCGTACCTACTAATATTATGGTTATTTTGACGTGTAATGTCTTATAATTCGATGGATGGATGTCAAGAGGAGATGGTAACCTCGGTGGTTGAAGTTACTCTGCCGTCTGCCCATCTTGTCTTTCTACACGAAACAGCTAAGCTGCTGTAGAAACGGCGATATCCCATCAACAAGTGTGACAAGCGCATCTCACAACCGATTTTTGTAAACAAAACTACTGCAAATACTTACTCGGATTCATTATTTTATTTTATTCTAATCACCAACAAAAGATACAATTTATACATTACATCTTATTATATAGTCCTACCCTTGAACATAATATATATATAGTGCGACCCGTAATTAAACAATATCTAAGGACGCTTTTACACCACGTCAATCTGGTCCCGCGGTTAAAGTTCTCGAGGAACCGCAATTAAGTTAGCGTGGAAATTCAATTAAAATCAAAACAAATATATTAAAACTCCTCAAATGCTTTCGGGATCCGTTATTGATCCAGTGATAAGATCATTTTTTAATTAAATATTTACAATCTAAATAAAAAACAAATGATTTTTTGTATGTCTCAGCAAATTATTGTAAAAAAAAAAATATTAACCCAATAAATAGTTCCCAATTAGTTCTCTTGATATTAGTCAATTTGATTTGATAATAGTTTTTTAATTATATGTAAGTAGTAATAACCATTTGAACAGCCATCTTACGACTATGATGACGTCACAGAACAGCTTTTTCTTTCTTTGATAAATCTGATTGAATTTCCATGCTAATTGCGGTTTTTCAAGTACTTGTGTTACGGGTAGCAGACAAAGTTTTCGAGATTTTTGTTATAAACATACATATACAGTAGAACCTCGATAACTCAAACCTCGGTAACTTAAAAACCTCTATAACTTAAAAAACGCAACCTCTATAACTTAAAGAAATAATCTCTGTATTGGCCCTCAGTAACTTAAAGAAATGTTTCAAAAACCTCTATAACATAAAATTGTTTGTCAATGAGTCATTTTGAAAGTGTGTTTAAAAGAAAAGGTTTCGGTATTTATTGCTTGCACATTGTTCACTATAGGACTATAGTTTAAAATTTAAATTGTCAACGTAAACAATACATATGTCACCTATTTATTGCTTCTTCGAAATTCTTTAAAATTGCGGCGGTTAATTTAAGACAACGGCCTACTTGGATCATACATTTTTGATCATTGTCCTGAAAACATCGCTTCTACTGTGTAATAAAACTGGCAAAAATGAGTTAAAAAAATAATTAACTACACTCACACACACTGATAAATTAAAAGCTATAAAAGCAGTGAAAAATGCATTGAAAAAGAAAGAAAGCTCAGTTTGGGATACATGGGAGTACATTATCAACCTGCATTAAAAAAGAAGGTGAAATCTTTTCTGTATTTTATTGAAACAATCCTTCTGACGCATTTGACTAAAAGTAGGAACAAGGGTACATAGTACATACATACATACATATGCATATACCTCTATATTGACCTATCCCTAACACAGACCCTTGATAACTTAAAACCTCTATAACTTAAAGTATTTTTTGTTTCCCTTGGACTTTAGCTTATCAAGGTTCTACTGTATTTAATAAACATCCATGAGCCATGAGCCATGACCCAGGAATACAGAAATTTTTGTTCCTTGGCGAAATGCGAACCCGCTACCTCCGGCTTGAGCGCCAACACGCTAATGATGGACTGGACGCCACAGATGTCGTCAAACCTGAAACATGCATTTTATATTCTTATCTATTTTGTTGTTGGCTCATGTTTGTGAACCGATTAAGTGTTTTCTTTTTTCTTTCTTATCCAAAAACAGGACTATAATAATTTGAATATTTACACTTTAACGTCTTTCCTATTTTGCCGATTATTTTAACAACGATGGTAAATATCCCGTTTTAAATAGTTTAAATAATGAAAACAGTTTAAATATTTTAACAACGTTCTAAATTGAGCACATGTAATGCCATGAAAAAACTAGTGACAGTAGTAGTACTAGTGTGTACAATTTTGAAAATTGTAGTACTCCAAATGTATTACGCGAGAGATCTTAAAGTTTCACATATTGTTAAGCGTATTCCATACATTCGAAGGGGAAGGCATAAACGTAATAATTTGGGTAATTGATCATGAACCGGGATATTTATGCCAGGAGACAGGATGATTCGAACACGGCGCCTTTTCTCTGGCTGTTTTCCATCGATTTCCTACAGCGCATGCCCCATTTCCCGCCATAATCATTCGGATTTTGGACAGTACCGCGTCACCGTCACTACCGTACGCACGTTCGGAAACCGTTGCGTTCAAAAAATCAATTTAGGATCACGCCAAATTAATTTATAAGTGCGTTTAGAAATACCCCCACGTATATGCAGATTAAACGTAAAATTATAGTAATGTCCATAGAATAATTGGCCGGTGTTCACGTATTTATAAAATTCGTGCTTATTTGGATATCACAAAGTAAATATGTAAGTATTTTTATATGTATATAAAAAGTTGTACCCGAATATGGGCATTTTTAGTCAGTAGTTATTGCCAAGTAAACAAACACGTAAAAAAAAAACAAAGCAAGTAAATGATATTTCTATAAACATAAAATAAAATACTTTTAATAAATTAAATGTAGTATTAAACATAATTAAATGCGTAAATAAGGAATTCTTTGTTAATTTTATATGGAAATACAGCAATGCATTGCACAAAAATTAAGCACAACAACAACAAATATGGTAGGTCCTTAGCTTCGCTATCGCAGTCCAAAAAAGGCTGTATATGAACGTTTTTATATCTCAAGGTGTCTTAATGTCTGGAGATAATATAATTTTATTATCATTTATATTATTTAAAGATCTAACGAACGTTAAGAAAATTTTAGGGTCTTTGTCCAAAAAGCGATTCTATGATTGTTGATTAAAACAAAGCAACTCTGTGTAAGCGTAAATAACTACCTTATCTACGTCGTGATAAGAAGAGTATTGGAAAGACCCGAAGATATCGGGTCTAATGTTTTAACCCATTTAAAGTGATTTGGGTTCAACGAAATAAGGTCGCCCGAATCGGTCAGTTATCACCCGTCATATACAAAATGCGCTTAGCAATATTCATATAAGTGAAGATACCGAAACAAAGAGTTATAGGTAAAAGATTTTAGACAGTATTAGGTACGTTTTATTCTCAATTGACAAACTGGACAGACGTCACCTGATAGTAAGTGTTCCTGTCTCATAGGTCTCAAGTCTCTACCAGTAATTAAACTGTCTTCCTGGCTATTCAATGGAAGACAGCACCAGGTTGGTTCCTGTCCTATTCTCTCCGAAACACGGCAAAGCTGTTTAAGAAAGAAATTATGGTGATACACATTCGGACATGCGACGGTGATCCAGTGGGGTCGTACCCACTCGGCCTCTCAAGCGAGAGGGTCGGGGTTCGATCCTGACCCCCTGTGGTGCATGAAATGGCGTTTTCTAAATTTCTAAATGCATCCTAAACACGGATCATCGCTCGCTCACCGGTGAAGGAAAACATCGTGAGGAAACCTGCATGTCTGATGAGATCGACAGTCTTTGAAGGTGTGTGAAGTTCACCAACCCGCATTGGGTCAGCGCATCGGTAAACTATGGCCTAATATCCCTCCTTGCCTAATTTCCTTCCGGTTGTAGAGGTACCACTTACTTGCTTGTTTCTCCCGTCAAACAGCTTTGCTGTTTCAAGACAGGCAGTGTAATTACTGGCACAGAGTCTTATGTCATAGAATAGGCAATACAAACTGTTGCCTGTTTGTGTTCGTGGACCTCGAGCACTTGCCATCAGGTGTCACGTTTGCCCGATCCAGCAGTGGCGAGATAAAGGTGAAGGTGATAAAATAGCTGCTGCTGCTTGGGTTGGACTTTTTTTTTATAAAATAGAAAGGGCAAACGAACAGTCAAAGTCTTGCGACTATCGACTCCCATTGACATCCACATAACCAGATTATGCAGATCCTTTTCTCTATCCCCCCAATGGGCCACCGGAAACTCACAAGCCGCACGAAACGCGACAGCTTAGCTGTTACTTTACACCGATGTCATGTGAGCGAGAGGTTCCGCCCCGGTCGTGCCGGCCTAATTTGGCTGCAAAGCAGCATGACACTATCTCTTATAAACTGACTGCTGGCTGCTTGGGTAAGGTTGCCAACCCACAGCTCCGATACCAAGGCCTTTTGGTCACAGCATAGGTCATTGCGAAAAAAATAGATGATGCACATCTGTGACCCTGGCTCAGGCATTTATATTCATCATGCACTAAATGACAGCTGTGCTGGACGCGTCACTACACGACCGAACTGTTAAACGTTCCAACGAGAGGTCATGTGTGTGATGAAATAGAAGTCTTAAGATGTATGAACGGTAAATACATTTTGCATATACAGGTTGTATTTGAAACGCTTTGGAAAACGAAAGGTATGAGAGTGTAGGCGTGGCCTGACATGATAGAAGTGAAAAAAAAAACGCAAAATAATATTTTTTGGGTTGTCTTTTTTAACTTTTTTTTTTGTATAATCCGGTTTGGTAAACATAACTAATATCTATATAGGCATTTGATGACAATGCTTTAAAATAATTGTTTTTTGAATAAAACAGAAATGTAACAGCTGACTCACAACTGCGTCGCGACTCGCGGTCAGCGTGAGTTCATACTTCATAGCGTGTATGCATACATCGCAGGCATGCAAAATACTTATGTGTTAAAATTTGCTTAAAAAAAACGTTTCTGAGATAAATGGTTACATGCATTATATAGTATGTAAATGGTATATTATAAATCTTCCAAAGCGCTCCAAATACACCCGGTATGTATTCATGTATATCTATAACACGTAAAGCAAATACACCACTGGACTAGGTTAAAGTGATGCAGCTTATGAATATTCATCCATTTATTTACATATCGGTGTAACAAATGCAAAAATAACTGTCTCTTCTGATTTTTCAAGCATAAAGGATAAGGCGATAAAAAATATTAAGGACATACCGACTGTATTTCGCAGAGAAGAGGTATTTAATCGATAGCTGTTTGGTCAGAGGGCTTAGACAAAGCACCATCGTTTCGTAGCGAAAAGATACCGAAATTCGTCATCGTCGAGTTTCCTATTTATACTATTTATGCCAATAAGATATTGACAATAACGATTGATAGCCAATGGACGGTTTTTTGTTACGATAACGATTGACCACGTGATTTATCGCGACTTAAATCATTCCCATACATTTTTTTCTTTTTGAACTTCGTTTTCGTTTTTTTAATGTTACTTTGTCTAAGCCCCCAGTGCTCTATAAAAATATTATTTATGGCTATTAAAATAATCATCATTATCGTGTATACGACGGCAAATCTTATTTTACAAGAGGCTTCAGACTGGTCCCCACCATGGTTCAAGTCTTGTCGTGGCGGTGGGGCTCAGTAGCCTAGGGCGAGCCCAACACCTTGGGCGAAGCTAATTGAGCCAAGGGGGCTCTTTGTACCCCTCTTATAAGAAGAGGGGACAGAAGAGCAGGGGGCAAGGGGCGAGGATGGGAACCTCGCCTCACTGTACTGTCCTGACGGTGGAAGGGGTTGTTTTTTGGTGCGGGGCAACCCGTCTATGGAGGTGGTGTTGGCCCCCCCGAGGGGACTGACTGGCCGTCGAGGTGCTCTGTGCTAGTAGATCCGGGCCTCCCCGGGTTTTAGTGGGTAGAGCTGCGTCCATTTACCAGCTTTCGGGCGCAGCGAGTCCCACATACCCGCCTGGGGAGACCCACTCCCCTGCGGGATGCGTCAGAGCATTTCCCGGCGTTACAGAAAAAAAAGGCTTCAAACTAGTTTTACGAATTACCCTTTTAAATTAACTCACGACACTTATTGTAGGTTAGGTAAAAAAATAATTCAATTTAAATATTATGTAAGTCGTAAAATATTATTCGATGTTATTATAGCATTCAACAGTACAGCTCTCAAATCCAAGCGTGAACCTCTCGCACGGATGCACATTGTATGCTCGTAACATTTTTAATAAGTTGCCAGACCGAAATACTATTTTTTTTACATAAAACCTCTTTAGCGAGGATAACTAGGTCAGTAGCCTGAAAGTGCCCCGGTTGAGAAACTTAGGTTTCAATGCTTTAAGCAAACTTGCGAATTGTTCTTCAAAACGTCAATACTTTATGAATAAAGGAGTAATTCGTCGAATTATACTTTTTTACTCGCCTCATTATTGAAGTATTATGCCTCGATATAGATTTTTTAAGTGCAACCTTCCAGTTTTATCGAGTTTAAGGTTACCAACGGTGTTTTATCAAATAATAATTATCTGAATCCAAAATTCTATTTCGATTATACCTAAGCGCATTCTTCTTTCTTGGTCTCGCCTTCTCCCGTGAGACTGGGTCGGCTTTTCCAATCGCGTGACGCCAAATGGTCCGTCACCGTGCGTCTTCTACTCTTCTTCCTGCAGACGCAGCTTCTTCATGTCTCTCTGGATGTTCTTCAGCCAGTTGGTCTGAGGTCTTCCTCTTCTCCTCTTTATAGTAGTCATAGGCAGACACTTCCTCGCGACAAAAACCTAAGCGCATTAAAACTAAAAACTCTTCAGCAAAAATTATCAGTATAAATTCAAACATGTTCTTCTTAATGCACAAGTGTCTCCTCGAAAAGAGAAAGTGAGCAGACCACACTTTTTTATGGCAAGGTAAATATGTAAATTCCCCTGGGACTAAAACAACCTCTGAGACTTGTAATGTATGTAACGTATAAACTGACTGATTCTCATATAAACATAGCTACATGTTATTATTCACCTAATGGATTGTACCCATAACACTTTTACATTTTCTAATTTTATTTACAAAAAAATCTTTTGGTAATTTATATAAACTATGCCCGCGGCTTCGCCGGCGTTAGCAAGAAAAATCCCTTTTTTTCAACAAAAAATATCCAATGCTACTTCTAGTACCTCCCAGAATATGTGTACCACGTTGCATGATGATTCGTCGAGTAGCTTTTGCGTGAAAGCGTAACAAATATCCACGCCTTCACATAATTTATAATATTAGTAAGGATTCTAAAATGAAATTTGTATTTTTTATAATTATTAGGCTTGCATATTATGATCACGTGGGGTACCTACCAATACACCAGAAATGCCCCGCCCCAATTGTAGCGAATCTAATCAGGATATGATATAGAGGAGTAGACAATTCTAGTTACATATGCGTGTTCTCAATGCTAAGCAGCAGAATATAACTAATACTTAAATAGTAAAGGCAACCTATTGGTTATTTTTAACCGACTTCAAAAAAAGAAGGAGGTTATCAATTCGTCTGTATGTTTATTTTTGTATGTTTGTTACACGATTACTCCGCTGTTTGGGAATGGATTTTGGTCATTCTTGTTTTGTTTGAAAGCTTATGTTTCCAAATTGGTCCCATATTAATTTGATCGACATCTGATCAGCGGTTTTTAAGTTATTTCAATAATGCTTATTTGGTTGGTTTTGTATACCCAGACGATTTTCTCATTTTATTACTTGTCGATGTAATATGAATAATATGAACAAAAACCACTGAATAGGATACTTTGGAAAGTATCAAAGTATTGTGAGGTCATCATCATCAACTTTCATCCATCCACGGCTGAACATAGGTTCCCTTAATAAACGCTAAGACGACAGGTCCCTTCTCTGCCCAGCACACTCTCGAGGTGTGCCCGACATGGGCGGCGCTGCGTAATGATTTGACGTCTGTCATCGGAGGGGACTTGTCTTTGTCGAGCGTCATCACCGCGATGCTCGGCTCTGACGAGTCCTGGACGGCAATGGCCTCTTTCTGCGAGACAGTGATGTCCCAGAAGGAGGCCGACGAACGGGTGAGAGAGGAGGCCGCTGACGTAGCCTCCCCCCGTAGACGACGAACGGGGGTGCGTCGGAGGCGCTATTTAATGCGCCTTCAATAAAGCCCCTGTGCTCGTGTCGGGCTCGGGATGGGAACCCGGACCCAGCTTAAGACACGACGTCGTGGGGACTGCCGAGTCGTAGCCGGGCAGTCCCCCTATTGTGGAGAATCTGGTCTTGCCGGGACCAGTCTGTCGCTGAGGGTATCCCGTCGCCTGCACAGATCTGGGTCCCTCAATTATAGCGGCTGAAGGCTCACGCAGCGGTTTTAGTGGGGTAGGGCACCCAAATGCGAGTCCCCACACACCCCAGTGCGCCTACCCAGGCCCTGGTAATGTCGTAAATGATTTCTGCTGCGTCATCAAAAAAAAAAAAGACGACAGGTCCCTTACCACTAGCATCCAACACAGATCGGGAACGGCAAAAATTTTGCAAGAAAAAATAAAAACTATATTACTTATGTATAAACTAAAAAGTACAAAATAAAATTTATTTTAAATAAATAACCAAAAACCGACTTCAAAACTATACCTTAATTAATGTACAACTAAAAAATTTAAAATAATATTGAAATACTTCGAAGTGTATTGTTGTTATAATAAAACAACTTTTACGGATTTTATCGCGGTTTATTTAGTTTTTTAAGAGCCCGACGTTTCGGATACTTTACAGCAACCATGGTCACGGGAGGACTGAGGTGTCAGATGTCCTACTGTTACAAAGTTATTCGAAACTACCCTATGATACAACAATATTTTATTTAGTCCTATCTATGCAGAAGGTGCTAACTAAGTCTTTTGTCTGTGACATGTTATGCTTGGATTTTGATTTTATTATTTTTATTATTGGATCCCAAGCAGATGGTAGTGGCCAGCCATCTTCTCTATTGAAATTAGGATGTTTTTTAATTTCAATAGCCTCGCGAATCATCCTTGGTTGGAATCGGTGTTCTTTTGCGAGGACCTGTGGTTTATCAAATCTGATATAATGGCGAGCATTATCCAGGCTATGTTCACAGATTGCTGACTTAGTATAGCGACGGTGTTTTAAGTCAGCTATATGTTCTTTAACGCGAGTTTTAATTGATCTTTTAGTTTGACCTATGTAAGAGAGACCACAGTCACAATCAAGCTTGTGAACTCCTGCATCTTGTAAAGGTATATGACACTTGACAGATGGTAAGAATTGACCTATCTTTTTTGGTGGCTTAAAATATGTTTTAATCGAAGCTCGCTTTAGAATATAGCCAATCTTGTCAGTGACTCCCTTCATAAATGGCAGTACAGCAGGTACTCGCTCTACGGTGGTTGGTTTCACACGTTCACTGCGATGGAGCCGCGGTACCCGAAGCTTGTTGTCCCGCAGTACTTGCTTGACATGTTGAAGCTCGGTCTCCAAGTGCTGCTCATCACAGATCCCTTGTGCTCTCTGAAACAAAGATTTACCCACGGTAGCTAACTGTGTTGGATGGTGATGTGATTCGCCGTTTAAGTACCTATCAGTATGGGTATGCTTCCTATACACTGTATGGCTTAAGGTATTATTGGGATTACGGATAACTAATACATCTAAGAAAGCCAGAGTATTATTGGCCTCTAATTCCATTGTGAATTGAATTTTATTATTGATGGAATTAAGATGGTCTAGGAATATGGTTACTTTGTCAGATGGTAATATTGTGAAAGTATCATCTACGTACCGCTTGTAGAACCTGGGTGTAATGGGTGAAGTATGCAGAGCAGTCTCCTCGAAGTCCTCCATAAATATGTCGGCAACAACAGGGGATACTGGTGAGCCCATCGCTACCCCATCTACTTGCTTGTAGAACTGATTATTCCACAACATGTAGCCAGATGTAAGGCAGTGTTTCAGAAGTTCAGCATATTCCATTGGCATGTCATTCTCTCTAAGCTTCCTTGATACAATATTTATGCAATCTTCAACTGGTAAGCATGTGAAGAGTGATTGCACATCAACACAAGCTTTGACGTCAAAGCTTTAATTCCTTCGTGCCCAAAACCGCCTAAACTGTATGGGTTGCCAAAAATACACAAGGCTAATGCTCCACTACGTCCAATTGTAAGCCAGATCGACTCACCAACCTACAGACTGGCCAAACATGTTGCCCAAGTACTTTCACCATTACGTGGACAAACCAGAGCACACACAAGGGATTCATACCATTTTGTTAATGAGATCAAACATCTACATCTCAGTGACAATGAAACTATGGTGAGTTTTGATGTGCAATCACTCTTCACATGCTTACCAGTTGAAGATTGCATAAATATTGTATCAAGGAAGCTTAGAGAGAATGACATGCCAATGGAATATGCTGAACTTCTGAAACACTGCCTTACATCTGGCTACATGTTGTGGAATAATCAGTTCTACAAGCAAGTAGATGGGGTAGCGATGGGCTCACCAGTATCCCCTGTTGTTGCCGACATATTTATGGAGGACTTCGAGGAGACTGCTCTGCATACTTCACCCATTACACCCAGGTTCTACAAGCGGTACGTAGATGATACTTTCACAATATTACCATCTGACAAAGTAACCATATTCCTAGACCATCTTAATTCCATCAATAATAAAATTCAATTCACAATGGAATTAGAGGCCAATAATACTCTGGCTTTCTTAGATGTATTAGTTATCCGTAATCCCAATAATAACTTAAGCCATACAGTGTATAGGAAGCATACCCATACTGATAGGTACTTAAACGGCGAATCACATCACCATCCAACACAGTTAGCTACCGTGGGTAAATCTTTGTTTCAGAGAGCACAAGGGATCTGTGATGAGCAGCACTTGGAGACCGAGCTTCAACATGTCAAGCAAGTACTGCGGGACAACAAGCTTCGGGTACCGCGGCTCCATCGCAGTGAACGTGTGAAACCAACCACCGTAGAGCGAGTACCTGCTGTACTGCCATTTATGAAGGGAGTCACTGACAAGATTGGCTATATTCTAAAGCGAGCTTCGATTAAAACATATTTTAAGCCACCAAAAAAGATAGGTCAATTCTTACCATCTGTCAAGTGTCATTTTTTTTTTTTTTTTTTTTTTCGGTTGGATCTATGCTAATGGTCCTAGTGACCGTTATGCGTCATCGGAAATGGGGTGATCCGGTTGGATCATCCTATGACGTTAAAAATTTGGGGGGTTGCCCCCCGCCATGTTCATGGCGTCGGGTTTGTACCTAACTTGGTCAGCTACGGTCGACTGGTTTGGAACGGGTGACGTTAGAAACCTATCGTGAGGGCCGGCCCTCCCCTCCCCCGGTAGCGGGGGAGGCGGGTCAAGCGCGGGACCCGAGCAAGCTGCCGATAGCAGAGTGCTATCGGTGATTACACGGTCTATATTGGTGTCGACTCGTAGCTGATCTGAGCCTATGCTGTCGCGGTTGATCCGGATCAACTGGTCAACGGAGTGTAGGGTTCGACGTCGCATACGACCCCGGGGCCCATGCGGTGTGAATGTGTGCCTAACACCGGCTGTGTTATGTCTGAGTGTGTGTTGTAGCTTACGTCGCGCTTCAGCGTCGCGCTTTAACAGTTCTGTGATTTTATCAACAGGATCGGTTATGACATTCTTAGGTAACCTAGACTTATTAGGTGCTAAGCTATCGGGGGTGTAGTTTGCCGCACTCACGACGAGTGGGTTCGGGTGGAGAAGTGCCTTTTCGAAGTGACGTTCTGACATCGCTTTGAAATGGCCCCTAATCGAATCTAGTCTGAGGTCGCGGTGTAGGTCGATGTTTCTTACGTACCACGGGCAACCGGTTGCCACACGTAAGAATTTATTTTGGATCGTTTGGAGGCCTCTGAGTCTATGCTGAGGCACATGCGCGAATGCCACACAGGAGTATGACATGATTGTCAAGTGTCATATACCTTTACAAGATGCAGGAGTTTACAAGCTTGATTGTGACTGTGGTCTCTCTTACATAGGTCAAACTAAAAGATCAATTAAAACTCGCGTTAAAGAACATATAGCTGACTTAAAACACCGTCGCTATACTAAGTCAGCAATCTGTGAACATAGCCTGGATAATGCTCGCCATTATATCAGATTTGATAAACCACAGGTCCTCGCAAAAGAACACCGATTCCAACCAAGGATGATTCGCGAGGCTATTGAAATTAAAAAACATCCTAATTTCAATAGAGAAGATGGCTGGCCACTACCATCTGCTTGGGATCCAATAATAAAAATAATAAAATCAAAATCCAAGCATAACATGTCACAGACAAAAGACTTAGTTAGCACCTTCTGCATAGATAGGACTAAATAAAATATTGTTGTATCATAGGGTAGTTTCGAATAACTTTGTAACAGTAGGACATCTGACACCTCAGTCCTCCCGTGACCATGGTTGCTGTAAAGTATCCGAAACGTCGGGCTCTTAAAAAACTAAATAAACCGCGATAAAATCCGTAAAAGTTGTTTTATTATAATGAGTGAAATTCGCGTAAACATAAGAAAACAATAAGTGTATTGTTGTGTTGAAGTGTATCTTCGAGTATTTTTGGAGTCGGTACCGGCCAAAACATGGCTGCCCTTCACAGGCATTTTCTCAAATCTCAATACTTGGTGTATGTGATTAATCATTAAAATATCCTCTTTGGCTGGCACCGACTCCAAAAATACCCGATTTTAAATAGTATACGTCTTCTACTTCACTTCGAAGTATTTCAATATTATTTTAAATTTTTTAGTTGTACATTAATTAAGGTATAGTTTTGAAGTCGGTTTTTGGTTTTTTTATTTTAAATTAATTTTTTTATATGAAAAGTTTTTAAAACGGGATCAACCATGTTCTTCAGTTTTAATTGGCGGAGATCGATTTATCGGCATTTTCACGAATGCTTTGTTTTTAAAGGCAATTTTAATAGCCCCTGACAGTAATATATATTATATTATAGTACCTGGTTGACTGAGCATTTGCTCGGTCCTTTTTTGTTTTGTTTTATATACCCTTAGTAATAAAAAGAAAAAAAAATATATATTTAAAAAATGAACTTGAAAAAAAAGTGATCGCTAGAGCTGCGTCCATTTACCCGCCTTCGGATGCAGCGAGTCCCACATACCCGCCTGTGTAGACGCCTTCCCCCGAGGGATGCCTCAGTGTATTTCTCGAAGTTAAAGAAAAAAAATGTTTTTTTAAGAAAAGGATGATGACGAGGCATGGGTAAGGACAGGTCGACGTTTGCAGGAAATATATTAATATATAGAGATATTATACAATATACATATCATACAAAAGACTTGTTATTTAAATTGTTGTTTTCCTCCTTGCCAAATTGTTTTCAAAGGTGGACAAAACATCGCAATGAGATGAGATGTTTATACTGATTGGTTTATAGCTAGACAACTAGGAAGTAATTTTAAATTCTCCATAAAGAGATAAAACTATTAAGATTGTTTGATAATTTGTTTGTATCATGAACTTGTTGGTAGCGGTTTTTGTTTTGAGCGTTTCATTGCTGGCAACACGAAAACATCTGTCCCACAAAGCATAGGCGGATTCCGTGACTAGAGTCATCGCCACTTTAGAAGTCCGATAGACGCGGCGCTGCGATCTCATAACTCAATGTTGCCAATTTCTATTGTAATGATTTTCCACCAAGTCTAGTACAATAAAAAATTTAAATAATTATAGGGCCTATGGTCAGTGGTGCATTGATAAACACTGATGATGATAATAATGACAAAAATAATTATAGCAGCAAAATAAAAATCTCCCAACAGGTTTTAGTAAAATAAAACATTTTTTTTAAATATTTCGTTGCATTTTTTACGTATAACCGATTAGTAGAATTCATCTAAAACAAGCTTCTTCGATTGTGTTCGGCTTTTGCCAGGAGTGACGATTTTCTCAGAAGTAATTGCTGCCGTTGTTACTTCTTTTGTTATTCGACCTTTTTTACAGAAACACCTAAAAATATAATTCATCTAAGCAAGGTTTTAATTCTTTTACCTTGTAATTATATTCATATAAAATATCATAAGATAAATGTAGGTATAGAGTTAATGATAATATTTTAACCACAAATTAGGCAAAAATGAGTGACTCTGGCATCTCTACAATTTACCTGTCATGGCTGTGACATTTATAAACATATTATTTAACAGGGTTAATTGTTGTTTATTTTTACTTTCTTATTCACAAAATTATTTCACTTTAACGATCATTATACGGCCTGAAATTTTTACACCTTACTTTATATTATATGCTCCATATTTCACGTAAAACAATTTAAAATATCACAACTTCTTACTCCAGACAGATGTCAATCTTGTCAAATTTAGTTCAGGCATTAGTCGCAGGACTTTAAAAGTGGCGAGGACTATAGGTACTATACAATTTGTCCAACACGTATGTCTAGTCAATATTTACTATAGTCGTATTATAAATATATATTATTATCTTAATCGCCAGGCCTGTACAAATAATGTTCTTTTTATTTTTATTTTTTACCTAACAAATTATAATCCCTACTAATATTATAAATGCGAAAATAACCCTGTCTGCCTGTTACGCTTACAGGCCTAAAACATTGCACCGATTTTAATGAAATTTAGTGCACATATAGACTAGAGCTTAGGGAAGGACATAGGCTACGAAAAAAGGTTTGGAGGGGTTTAATTGAACGCACTTATCTCAGGAACTATTAGTCGGAATTGATTGATTATTTCAGTGTTAGATAGCCTATTTATCGACACAGGCTATAAGACTATATAATGTCCTGCTAAGTTGCCCTTATAAATCATAGTTAACGCAGGCGAAGCTGCGGGCAACAGCTAGTAGTGTAGTGTAGTAATAAATACTTTTATTAGGATAGCATAAACATACAATTACTATTTATTATGTTTTTTATACTACTCCACTACTGTACGAAGTAGGACGAATATATCAGGCAGGCTGCAGATATGGAGTAGAGTATAACCTGTATAATATGGGGTAGAGTAGCCAAAGACAGATAAGCGCCCCTAGACAAGGGGCAAACGCTCCGAAGCTCAATTGCGATAAACGCTAAAAATATAACGCCATAGGGTTGTTGCAAAATCTTTGACGAAAGTTTATTCAGACACATACCTAAAGTATATGATTTTATTTGTAAAAACGTCTAAAAACCTATGTACTTCATCCCCCCAGACAAGTAGCATAAATGCTAAACGAATAGAATAGAATACTAATTATTGTATGGGAATGACGCTAGCTTACGACATTTAAAAAAATAAAGAAATATTAAAATACTGACATTGTTAAACGTTTTTACAAACAAAACCTTACACTTTATGTGTCTTAATAAACGTTCTTCAAAAATTTTTCAGCAACCCTATGAAGTAAGCGTAAAACGCAACTGCATAGAATCGGAGGGTTTGCCACTTGTCTATAGCGGCTGAATGGAATTGGTTGGATGAGGCAAACGGATTGCTAATTGGCAAACGGACTTTCACAAAGTAAAGGAACGCCAAAGTGAAACACATAGATATGTAACATAACTATGCTATAGTACATGTACACCTAGCTAAAGACTTGTTTATATTTAGTTCACAGATTATAATAATAAATTTAATCTCGAAACGCCTGTAATGTAAACTTTAAGAGCGACCATAAAATCCGTTGAAAGTAGTTCAACTAATTGTACCTAATGAGTGCAATTTGCTGGGCTTTACGTAACAAATTGTTACTAACAATGTATTTTACGCATTATTAACTGTTGGAAAAAAATTAGCAAATATAACTTTTTGATTATGTATTTATAGTATAAAGCATGTTTTAAGATTCCGTTTTTCAAAATGACAATATAAAAATTCTCTTACAGCGTAAAGAAAATAATCAGAAAATTATTATTTTTGCTATCTGTAAAAGTAAAAATGAATCGCCGAAATAATCAAAATGGACACACTATTTATATGGAAGCCTTTTCCTGAAATAAAGATTTAATATTATTATTATGCACATTACGTTAAAACCGCTGCACCGAATTAGATAATTCTTTTTTTGTTGTGTTACCACCAGGACAACGTTTGTGTAAAAAAGAAACATCGCTAACAGCATCAATTTTAGGTAGGGTATAAGAAGGGCGTTTGCCGGTGAGCTTGTATTAAATAATTTTTTTTTCAAAGGTGTTCATGTCTACTTATTTATATTAATCGTAATAGGAAAGTTTTACTCGAACTCTCGACTCTATTGTTACGTGTTAAAGAAACTTCTTAAAGCACTTCTTTCTTACATTATTTAATACTCCTTAGCGATGGCTTTCTTTTTGTGCGTTGCCAATTAGCTTAATTAGACACCCATCTAGTTAGCGTCTCTACTGGCCCGTACATCCACCTTCATACGAAAATGGAAACAAGTAAAATAATATGAACAATAACAACACTTTAATAACCACCATGGCCGTGAATTTGTAATAATTAGAGATATTCTGAGTCAGTGGCTCAGAGGTGCCATTGCTGCTTTACAACCGAATTGTGCCGACACGGGGTGGTACCTCTCGCTTATATGACACCAACGTGAAGTGACAGCTATGCTGTCGCGTTTCGTGCAGTTTGTGAGTATCTATGGCGGGAATAGGAAAAAGGAGGGCAATGGACATAGCTCCTGGTCTGGCGTAGCCCTCAGCCTTCACACATGATTGGGTGAAGGTAACGGCCAAAAGGCTCTGAGTATTAGTTTGCGCTGCTATGCTATAGAAATATATAATATTATCGTGTAAGTACATACAGTACATTAAAAGTACATGTCGCAGGCTGACATTTCGGTAAAGGCATTTTTAAAAGTTTTGTTGGAGTGAGGATTCGTATCCTGTGCGAAGTTAGATCTCTAAACATATAGAGTAAAGCTGTCTGTAACGTCGTTACTGAACTTGTTTCGCCGGCCTTTCCTCACATCAAATTAAGTAATTTAACCATGTTTCTAGCAACTCATTTGACATTTAACGAGAGACATGATAGTTGATTTGTAAATTTTTGCGTTGATCAGCCTTTCGAAAACCGGGCGTAAGTCTAAAAATTTAAAAGTCTGCCTATGATAAGGTCTATTAGCACTGCGGGGATAGGTTAGGACAGGACAGGGCTGCCCCCATGATGATGATGATTAATCAAAGTTAACAATACACAACTTCAACCACCGGAAAACTAGCAACAGAACAGAAAATTGCGAAGTTTCCATTTTCAAAGTTGAAAACATCAAGTTTTGAATTTCCCTTTAACATATTTTCTTGCTTCGAAGAATCCGCATCTTGTTATATTCAAAGTTTTCACAAAATTACTGTATTCATAAATTTAACAACACAACATTATATTACCATTTGACTGCGCTGATGACGTCGCGAATAACAACACTTGAAGTCATGTATTTATTCAACAAGAGTGTTGTGCGTATGTGCTTGGTAATTAACATCGACCACATAACCCATAGACTCCTAATAACAGGGGAACGGGTTCTGGCGACACATCTGACTTATAGTTCCGATGTAAGCCGTAAACAATGTACTCAAACTATCGTGTCGTCTCATTCTTTCCCGTTGCGAAATATGTCCATTTCTTTTTAACGTTCCGTGATTGGTAATGTATGACATTGAATTAGCTAATCATAGCATTACAACCCCTTTCGTCTAACCTAAGCTAGTTGCCAGAATGCATTTAATACGAGAAATCAAACATTATTAGTCTATAGGTTGTGTGGTCGATGGTAATTAATAATACATACATTATTATCATTATCAGGCTGTAGCCATCCAGTATTTCAATTGTCAATAGCTGGATGAGCTGAAACTAATCTCACCCCTGTGCTCGTGTCGGGCTCGGGATGGAAACCCTAGCCCCGCTTAAGAACGACGTCGTGAGGACTGCCAAGTGATAGCCGGGCAGTCCCCCTATTGTTGAGAATCTGGTCTTGCGGGATCAGTCAGTCACTGAGGGTTTCCCGTTGCCTGCAGATCCGGGTCCCTCAGATAGCGAAGGCCCACGCAGCGATTTTAGTGGGGTAGTGCAATGCGAGTCCCCACACACGCCAGCGCGCCTACCTAAGGCCCTGGTATGGTCCGAAAGGGATTTCGACTGCGTCATCAAAAAAAAAAACTAATCTGAGTTTTATTAGTCAATTCTACAGCCAAGTCGTACCAATGTGTTCCACATCAGAAACATGTCCGTATCATATCGAGTATCCGATATATTCCAGTAATAATCAATGGTTTTCCAATAGATTTTACCTCGGCGATCGGATTCTGAGGAATATTGATAACAAAAGCCGGCTGCAGCGAGCGACGAATCAGTTTCGGTGTTGGAGGTCAGATGAGATGTTGGGATCATTATTTTAAAAGGTTTGGGAACACGGTTCGACCAAAGTATCGATTATTGAGAAATATTTGTTTTAAAATTGGTTTAAAATTTGTTCAAAGACTTATAGGGTTTAATTTTTTAAATAAATTTGAGAGGATGCCTCCTTTATTTGTATTTTTGAAAACGAAGTAAGCTAACTACGTGAACGAAATTTTAATATGTTATTTTTCATGGGATATTTAAACGAACTATAGGAAATCACAATTAGTGAAAATTCTCCGAAAAATTAAAATGTCAAAAAGTGTCCTTATTTTTCTTATTATTCCGGAACTATATGTATTCATACTTTGTAATATTCAGAAACGATAGTAATGCTACTTATCTGGCAATTTGGGAAGAATCATGTTCTTTACCTACTTAGTTTATTTTATATGATTTATTTTATACTTTCGCCGGTTATGCCGCATACGCGTTTCTGTTTATTAGTCTGTCGTCTTTTGTCTGCGCACGTAAGTATCTCATAGTTTCATCATCTCAGTTTATTTCATAATTATGTGAAATGGACGAAGTGACCGTGGAAAGGATTGGGCTTATATACAGAATGTCTCTATAATATAGATATATGTATATAGGGTGCCGCTTCCTAACCCTCGATTTTTCTAATTTCTAAGTGCACACACGAGACTGTCGTTCGCTCACCGGTGAAGGAAAACATCGCGAGGAAACCTGTATGCCTGATGAGATTGAAAACCTTTGAAGGTATGTGAAGTTCACCAACCCGCATTGGGCCAGTGCATCGGTGAACTATGGCCCATTAACCCTCCTCGCTTGATTTCGAGGAGGAGACCCGTGCCCAGAAGTGCAACATATAAGGGTTGATAATTTACTTTCACTTTACTATATCGATATAAATACCGATGGTATTTGAACCTAAACAAACACGAGGACAACACACCATTGCACCTAAAGCGGTCACACTAATGACTATAACCGAGCAAACAGTGTTAGTTTACTTAACGTTGGCAAACTCAATTAATCTTACTATGATTAAAAAGAAAGCCCCCCTAAGTTATTAGAAACTATGGCGTCATATTGTATGAAGGCCCGCAGAAATACCTCCATGGCTTCATTACCATACCATATAAGAGACAATAGAATTTATCATAAACTATTTAGTGCTGAGATCCAGGTCTCATAAACGTTCATAACGGGTTTGAGCACTATTCTACCTACATATTCCTAGGTTAAAGATTTAAATACTAGGATTATTAATATTAATTAAATAATGCCGTTACGATTGTGATTTTGAATCTAGGAGATAAATTACTCATCTGATTTACAAATCTTCGCGTGATGCATTAACATGTATGTTTGTGATTGAATACCTCCTAAATAGCTGGACCAATATTGATGCAACTGTGTGTGTGTTCAAATGTAATAAGAATGGTGTACAGTAACAGGACAACGTTTATCGTATCCGCTAGTTTTTGGGGTTGTGGGTTTTGGCTGTCTGTCTGTTTGTCGGTCCGTCTGTCACCAGGGTGTATCTCATGAGCCGTGATAGTAAAATATTAAAATTTTTCAGGTGATGTACTCGTATTTCTTTGCCGCTGTAACAAAAAAAACAGAAAAAATAATATTATTATAGTTGTACACTAACCTTTACATAGTAAAATATAATATACACATTCAAGAGGATTATAAATTGATTTCCTATATATGAAAAATTGCTCTGAGGCTATCTTGCGACATATTCAATTTTAAAAGAAAACGTTACTCTGCATAAATCGAATATTTTTTATTATTATCTTAATCGATTGATATCACGAGATCGAGACTAAACAAACTGTTCATATTTATAATAACTGTATAAATAGACACGATAGCTTTGAGCTGAAACAACATAATATTTTTATGCGGACCGTACGTCAGTAATCCACATATAAACTGAGCAATAACTGTAATCCGGGATATCGGGGAATTCTCGGGAATCGATTATTATAACTCGACTCTGGTTCGGGAATTCACTAAGATATATTATAAATATAATTGTCGGACACGGCTCCAATATTTTCCTTATATTACGATTGATCCAAGTGGATGATTCTGGAAGATTACCTTTTCGAATGTACTTCCATTCCCTGTTGGCCCAACGCTGCTGTTGTCATCATCAGCCCAATATCGATTACGATCTCTGACTTCGGGCATCATTGCGAATTTGATGCGTCAAAAACAAACACTATAAAAAACCAATCCGAATGAATAAATTCATGCTCATCATCATCAGCCTTTATCCGTCCATTGCTGTACATAGGCCTTCCTTAATGAACGCCAAAACCACCGACCCCTTCCACATAAATATATTTAAAAAATAATTAAATGCACAGTCCATTTCAATCAAAATATGTATATCCTTTCGGCTTTAGCGTAATCTGGTTAAAAGTTTTATATAATTCCATAACAACAAGACACTAAGTAATTCAACTTTCTACACTCCAGTCTACAGTAATAACAATAGTACCGTCGATTCCTCAATTACTTATCCGGGACAGGGTCTATCCTGATGGGATGCGTGTCCAGGAACAATAACTCGTCCCGGAGATACCAATGAGCCATTCATTTTACTTCCATTCGTTTTTTTTGTTGGAGTGGAAATTCTTTTGGTATACCGTACACAGATTTTTGTAGGCTGCGAATGAGGCTGAAACGTTACGCTCTAAAGTGAAAACTCAATCGGGTGAACTCCGAGTGTAAGCGAGTCTAGCGAGAAAAATAACTACAGTCAGCTAGTCTTCCCTACTGTGTCTCTGTGTTTACTATATTCAATTTAACTTTAACTACTAATTACATACATGTATGTGAAAGTAGGAATGTTTGTTACGCTTTCACGCGACAACTACTCAACCGATCATCATGTTTGTACACAAATATTATCGGATTTACTAGAAGTAGGTAATTTAAAAGATTTTTTGCTAACGCGGGAGGCAATGGGTAGTATGTCATAATTTTTATCGCAAATTATTATCAATTATGATACATTTTTGGTTTTCACTTTATGCGGTGTTAAGCAGTAGCAATTTTATTATTGCCGGTCCCACCGGCAATAATTTTAAAAATTTTTATTATTGCCGGTGGGAAGGATGCGTTAATTGTGTCTCGCTCTTGCCACATAGCCTTCTTCTTTTTTCTGTGCTAGTTTTAACACCTTATTTGTGTTTCGGAAAGATTTTACGTTTCAACATAGGCTTGAATTAGTTGCTTGGAGCTAGTCTAAGATGAACTATTGTATATTTAGGAGTAACACCAATCCACCTTTAAGGTGTCTCCTCTTTTTTTCAAACCAAAAAAAATTAAATAGTGAAACGAAATAAAAACAAATTTATTTATTGAGATAAAGAACTCTAGAAAACTAGACATTGTTGCCGTTTATCCATGGTTGGTGTCAACCAAAACGTCGGGAATGCAAAAAAAATAAAAAAGTAGTTTGATTACCACGACGGAAATACGAGAAAATTTCAAAAATAAAAAGTTATGATACGATTAATATTTTCTGTAGAAAATTGCACAGATAAGATTAAAAGTACAGTTTACGACTGAAAATTTACAACTGTAATGAAAAAAGCGCTTTTATTGCTTGAAGTGTTTTCATTCAGCGGAACCTAAGTACTGTGACGCTTCATTAATCGCTGGTTCTCTAAAGATATAGCGCTTTATAGCAAGTTAACTTAAGGGTTTTTTCGGTCTATTAATAGCTCTGCCTATTTAATTGTGTGGAATTTGGAATGAAGAAAATGAAAAAATAAGGATTTATTTATAATTATAGAGATTAGGATGAGGACAGGATAATGTTACCTAGATACTATTAAATTTTTGGACTTTCTGAAACGTTGGTCAAAGTGTATGTCAACTAATGTAATGACGATGATAATGAATGACTACTGTTAATGACGGTTAACATGCGATTCTGTAGTCAAATTTGACAGTTTTTCATTGTAGTGGCTATGACAACTGACAGAATGATCAAATTAAGTAATTTAACCATGGTTCTAGCAATATATATGACACTTTACAAGAGATTTGCCAGTTGATTTGTTAATTTTTGCGTTGATTAGCCTTTCGGAAACCGGGCGTAAGTCGTGCTTGTTCCACTAACTAGTAAGAGGTATTACACCGATACGACTTAGGGACCTCCACGAAAAGAGCATACTCATATTTGAAAGACAACGCACCTGTTAATCCTCTGGTGTAGTGAGAGTTTATGGATGGTCTGCCCCAAAGATAAAAAGAAAGACAGAATTACAGAGCTTATGAAATGTTTTTTACATACAGAGTATATTATATAAATACATTATTTAAATGTGTTCTATCTTAGCAATAAAGAAAGTTGTGTCCAAAGACCTAGCTGCGTCTGACTGGCTCTGTTACCTCTCAGGATCAGCGGTCTCGGTGTTCATTAATAGAGGCAGCGGATGGATAAACGCTGATGATGCTGATAGCGAAATCTTATACGGACATACGTCTGAGACGCGACGGCGCATGAAGTTACTATAGCGTTCCTATTAGCGGCCTGGTGGATATCAATTGCCCATTACGACCCCCTGCGGTGATAACGGCTGGAGCCAATTGGTTGTCATGTCGGAGAGTTCTATTGCTTTGTAAATATATGGTCTATGTATAGGCTGACTATGCCTCTCTCTCGTTCGTGCTGCGCTCTCGCTTTCGGAACGCTACATGACGTCACCTTTTTTGTGCATGGTGCCCGTTATATCGAGTTATTAGATGTTGTCACGTTAAAAGGACGTTAGATGGTAAATCTGCTCGCTATGCTGTTTCTGAAATACAACAAATCTGTTATTCTATGTGTATCAGGTAGTAAAGTAATTAAGTAAATGTAAGTAATTCGTCTTTTCGTCCATTAAAAGATAAAACGGTTGATAATGATAAAGAACCTTACTACCTTAGTTTTAAGTGCTGGGCCTATTTTAGTGAATTAACAAGTGGGATTAAAATAGCAAAAGTTAAGTATAAATGCACGGGTCAGAATCGAACCCCCGCTCGTACTCGTTAATGACTTCAATCTTAACTACTCAGCTATGGCTGCTTTATTACATTAATCGCGCAGTATTCGTTTTGATACAATATCAATCCACGGAAATCAATAAGTTGAGTAAAGTAATAAAACAATTATAATAATACAAATATGGAATTAAAACAATAATCGGAATGTAAAATAATAGTGATAAATTAAATTATTAATAAATTACGCTGCACACATTAAATTATTAATAATTAATTCGAGTGATAGCAAACTGTAATTAAAATTGTATGAAAATGCTCTTTTATATTTAACTGTACGATTTTATTATCTTTTTTCCGCTATTTTTATTTTGGGCCATTTTTATGAGACACGAGACCATCGTTCGCTCACCGGTGAAGGAAAACATCGTGAGGAAACCTGCATGCCTGATGAGATTGAAAGTAAAAAGGTATGTGAAGTTCACCAACCCGCACTGGGCCAGCGCATATCATGGTATCATTTATGGGTAGCATAAAAATATTAGCATACATTCGACGACCTCTGTGGCTCAACGGTTAGCGTGTTGACGCTCAAGCCGGAGGTCGCGGGTTCGAATCCCGCCAGGGAACAAAAAAGTTTCTGTGTTCCTGGGTCATGGATGTGTATTAAATATGTGTATTATATAATAAAAATCTTAAATATAAGTATTAATATAAAACGTATTAAATATATGTTCACTGTACTATGTATTGTAGTAGGGTACCAGACAACGGAAATGTATTTCCGTTGTCTGGTACCCGTAACACAAGTCTCTTCGAGTACTTAGCACGGGACCAGATTGACGTGGTGTAAAAAGCGTCCATAGATATTATTATTATTATTATTATTATTCGAAGAAAATTCTTGTGGTAGATGGAAGGATATTCATATCGACTATCTGTCAAAATACTGGCTTCGACTATAGTAAGATACGGTAGTATCCCTTAGTAGTTTGTGATAGTAAGTATGTTATAATAGTAATATGAACTTTATAACTCTTTTTGCTTCGTGAAATGTATGGCGACCTTGCACGCTGAAAAACAAAGTTTTATTGCTGAAGCGGATTTCCATTTACTGTTTACGCCCCGTGTTATTGTTTAGGGAGGGGTTTATTGCTTTGCTAACTTGTTTATTGTTTGTTTTGTCACCAAATGTAAGGGAGCCGTGGGATATGCTCATTGATAAATATAATAATTATAATAGTAGGGGCTTAAAAAGGAAATTGTCTTTTATCGTACTGGGTTTGAATTAAAATTCAAACTCCATGGTCTGATATTCCAAAATTAAAAAATTCCACAAGACGAAAATTACACTCTCCATTTGAAGACATTCGACTTTGAACTTAATATTTTATCCAACAAGTCCAAAAAGTCTAGAAATCTTTATTTATATAATTCTGCTGTAGGTATGTATTTCACGAAAATTCTAAACGGCTCGACCGATGTGAATAGATTTTTTGTGCTTTGGCGCCCTGGATAGTTGTAAATCACAAATCAGCCTGACAGATGGCGCTGCTGTCAGTAAAATCGCTTGAAATATCTAAAGGATAACGTCTGTCGGGTTCGCTAGTAGATTATATAAAGTTAAAAATATGAACGTTAGTTCATTCGATTACAACGAAGCCTATGAAAGTGTCTCGAGTTTATTAGCACATGGAAGTTGCAATTTTTATTAAATAAAAATAAATAAATAAAATTCATTTAATTCAGGTTTCACCCATAGTATAAGAAACAAATCTAAAATTAATCAGTTAATAGGTTACAAATATAAATAATAATAATAAAAAATCACATCATAATATAGAATGTCAAAAACAGCACATAATAAATACAAACAATTAATTTTTGCAAAAACAATGATAATTTGAACAAATTTTGGAAGAAATAAAAATAAAATAAAAGTCTATCCTGCCTCATAAATTTCTCTCCGGCTTTGGTACTGCCACATGTAAGCTGCAGCAGTGCCTTATATACGGACAGTCTATCCTGGCCGCAATCATGCTCATAACATTGTTGGAGCTGCTCCTAACTCGGCGAACCAGAGATGCACTCTTCTTTCGCATTACGGTATAAAAGCAATTTGTTCGCGCATCCGCGAACATACCAGAGGCGCTACAGTACCGGGGCAGCCCCAACAGCATCCTAAAAGCATTATTGTAAAGCACTCGGAGGTCATTGTACTTTTTCTTAGTGTAATTAGCCCACAGGCTGCACGTGTAAAGAGATGTACAATATGCTCTAAATAACGAAACTTTGACCTCTGCTGAGTTACGCGCAAACCTGCGGGCTATCATATTTGCCCTTACCGAGAGTGCTCTCCGCTCCCTCTCAATATCAGCATCATCACCAAGGTCGGTGGTGATGACATGCCCCAGGTATTTGAACTGTTGTACTGTGTTTAGCGGAGCACCACACAGAAATACGGGAGGCACATCCTGATGGCATTTATCACCACCGGCCTCAAAGACCATACACTGGCTTTTCGCCACATTGTATATCAAACCATGATCACACGCGTACTCCTCGCAGAGCTTAACTAACTTCCTAATTCCACAAATCGACGCACTCAACAGCACCATGTCGTCTGCGTAACTTAAATTATTTATACATACGTCGTCAATGTGACAGCCGACATGCAGACTACTGAGCGCGACGATCAGGTCGTTCATGTAGACGTTGAACAGAGTAGGAGATGATAATCCACCCTGTCTGACTCCACACTCAAGCCGATACGGTTCCGACACTGCCCCCGCCCAGCGAACACTATTAGACTGATGTGCATACCAATATTGGAAGATGTGGACCAATTCCTGTGGTAATCCAGCACGTTCGAGTTTTTTCCACAGAAGGTCATACGCCACCAAGTCAAAGGCCTTGGATAAGTCCAGAAAACACGCGTGTACGGGAGTCTTGCATTAAAACTGCTTATTAAAACAATAAGAATAATAAAAAATATATTTAGTTTTTTGTTAACAACTCAAAAACTATTAACATTTTTGATTTATTAAATAAAAAAGAGGAGAAAATTTTCAATAAAAAAAAGATGCGAATGGACAAATTGAATCGAAAAATAAAAAATCAACCTATCAAACTCTACCTCAATTATAATTTGAAAATGATCTTACGCGATCCACTAATTTATGTATCTTTGGCCTGTTAAGGTATACGCATAATTAATAATAATTAATAATTAAAAATTAGAGTAAGTAAATTTTAAATACTAGTTCCGATGTGGAACAAATGAGCAGAAACAGCATCAAATTACCAATAATATTGTGTTCTCAAGATTAAAAGTTCAACGTGTTGCCCAACAGCTATTTAATGCAGCAGCATTCAGCAAAATTCAGCACCAGCAGAAAAAGAGCAACCGTAGTCGATGTAATGTCAATATAATTTCTTTGACTGACTTACTGTTTAAGTTTCGAGTAGTCTCTTAAATTAAAATGATTTGTATCTCTGAGCGTAAATATTAAATTCTTAACGTTCTTTTATAATTGATACTTTTCAAGGATCACTGAATCTTTTTCTCTTTTTCAGAAAAGATGAGATAGGAGAGTAGGCCGTTCATGTGCGAAGTGTCTTCGTGTGAGGCGCGGGCTGGTCGGTGAGAATGGACAAGGTCAGCTGATCGAGGAGTCGGCCGCGCAGGTCTCACAAGCGGCTCATTGGGCGCATAATGGTAAGACATCTATGTAGTTTATTGGGTTTAACCGGAGATTGTATTACGATTAAATTAAGAAATCATTACAGAAGAATTTGGAAATAATAATAATATGTTCTTATGGTAACCAGACAACTGATACACTACTTATATATTTCTAAATATATACATATTATAGATAAATTACGCCCAGACACAGAACAAATGATCATGCTCATCACACAAACATTTGTCCTGGGCAGTCAAGGTTTAGCAGTCAGGGTTGCTAACCACTAGACCTAAACTAGCCTGCGTTTCTTTGTATTTATTCATTTCAGGTCATTTTTTTTAATTTTAATATTAAAAATTTATCTTTTCAACATCCGTTTCACTCTCTGGGAAATTTAGGAAACTTTATGTACCGTGAGATCCGAATCCTCTCATTTTAGGGCCCTATGCAAACAAGAGCCAAGACCAGGGATGGGCAACCGTTGGCACGTCTTTGATGGTACGCTACTCAATATTTTGGACACATCGATGTTAAAGTATTATATAGAGACTTACCTATTAAATGCACTCTTAACACACATTAAGCTAGAGAATATGTCATTGTTGGTAAGAGTTATATAATGATCAATGCTTTAAATTAATTTTTAGTTTCGAGTTTTAGCATTGTGCCAATAGTACTAATATTTATAGAGCTAAAAATCTATTTCGCTAAAAAGAGTTCTAGACATATGGCACATTGATGTAAATGTTCGTCACCGTCTAGGCCACCCCCGATAGCTTAGCACCTAATAAGTCTAGGTTACCTAAGAATGTCATAACCGATCCTGTTGATAAAATCACAGAACTGTTAAAGCGCGACGCTGAAGCGCGACGTAAGCTACAACACACACTCAGACATAACACAGCCGGTGTTAGGCACACATTCACACCGCATGGGCCCCGGGGTCGTATGCGACGTCGAACCCTACACTCCGTTGACCAGTTGATCCGGATCAACCGCGACAGCATAGGCTCAGATCAGCTACGAGTCGACACCAATATAGACCGTGTGATCACCGATAGCACTCTGCTATCGGCAGCTTGCTCGGGTCCCGCGCTTGACCCGCCTCCCCCGCTACCGGGGGAGGGGAGGGCCGGCCCTCACGATAGGTTTCTAACGTCACCCGTTCCAAACCAGTCGACCGTAGCTGACCAAGTTAGGTACAAACCCGACGCCATGAACATGGCGGGGGGCAACCCCCCAAATTTTTAACGTCATAGGATGATCCAACCGGATCACCCCATTTCCGATGACGCATAACGGTCACTAGGACCATTAGCATAGATCCAACCGAAAAAAAAAAAAAAAAAAAACCGTCTAGGCTCGAGAGTCGAGAATATCGTCGCTCAGTTATAATTTCAATAGGCTTAAATACTTTACAGTCGGTCGGTAGCTTGTGAAAGTCGGTCGCCTGGTATGGGAACATTTTACAAAGTTTACTATTTACCTATATAATAATAGTGTCGAAAACGAGCTTTGTTTCACAACAGTTTTCGATTAAAAATAACTGTTAAAAAATATCTACAAAATCAGTTTTTAATTTATAACCGCAATAACTACGCTCTTCAATCAAAATCGTATATTTCAATACAAGTGCGGAAAGCTTGTCATTGCAACGAGTTCCGACAAATGTCTACGTGTTCCGCACGTGTACTGAACGACTATTTTTAATACAGATGGAATTGTTTTATTGATATGAAATAAAAATGAAATTTAATGAGATTAAATAAAATGAAACCTAACCTAACTCATTTAATCAAATTATTAAATCTGATATTGATACAAATTAGTAACTCCTTTTTAAAAATATTTGCAAAAACTTCGTGGTTGGTTTTTTTCTTCTTTTTAATATACATTATTTTGACAGTTGGGAAAGAGAACGCACGAGTGCGGAAAAGGTAAAGAAAAAGCACGTGTGTGTAATAGCCCACTTTCCGAACGCTATACGTCCCTGCAATACGCCATTTTTTGAGCAACTGTATTAAAAAATATTTATTTATAATGAAAATAGCTTTGCGGATTTTTTCACGGACTATTATGGATATTTATATGAACGACGTTTTGGATACTTTACAGCGAACATAGGTATAGGAGGTTGATCGATTTAAATTGTTCCAAAACAAAATCATTTCCTTCAAATCTGACTTTATTCTGGAAATCAAAGAAAACAAATGAACTCTTAAGTTAAGTTTATTCTAGCTGAGATTATAGGTTGATATTATGGTCGATCAGGAGTATATCCATAAGGCCGCGGTTATTGTTCTGACCGGGTTCCCGGAGGTCAGGATTTATCGTTTGGCTCTGTTTCAACACGACGCTGCGGGGAGCATCACCCAAGGTCGACAATGTAATGGCGTGTAACAAATACATGGTTTATTTGGTGTGAGCGATTATGAGCTGGGTTAGATTTGACCTCAGAATAAGAAACTGAAGCAACAAATTGAAACTGACAACTGAAAAAATGACTTTCATGCGTGCACATAATCTTATGAACATCGTGTTCTCAATAAGGGGGCATCCATAAATTACGTGAGGTGTTTTTTTAAATTTTCTGTCATAAAAACATGTCCATATGATTTTCAGTAAATTCATTAGCTCCTTCAACTTCTTCTTCTAGCCACTTTAAGCCGTTGGCGCTTGCGCATAACTCATGAGCTCGTCTTGTTACAATCCGGGTGTGTGATTGTTTTATTTCAGAATAAATTGAGCTATTTGGTATAAAACAAATATGGTGGTTTGACGGTCAGTCTTTTAACTTAAAAGGAGGCTTCGACCTTTAACTAGATTATTTTTAATCTGCCTGATTAAGATTTATTGATTAGATTTGATTTATTAATAGTACAGGATATTTATCAATAAACCCCAATTAAAACCGACCTAATATACGTGACTGACTATTCAGCAAATAACGCGAACCACGAAAGCTATATTGCACATGCGACTTTGACGCTAATAGCGAAATAATTATGTTTGTATTATATTTGTCTTTGTATATTAAATTTGAATAGAGGTCTTGCCAGGGTCGAAATTCGACCCTGATTTGTTTATGATTGAAAATTGCCTGTTGGTTTAGAGGGCAGTAAACTAGAAGGATTACGTTTGTGTGATGAACATGCTGACTTGTTCTGTGTCTGGGCGTAATTTATCTATAATATGTATGTATTTAGAAATATATAAGTATGTATCAGATGTCTGGTTGCCATAAGAACAGACTATCTATTTTGGGATCTATTATCTTCTAGCAGTTGCCCGCGTTAGGTAAAAGATATCATTTTTTTAATGTATCCTATGTTTCTTCTAGTAACTCCGAGATTATAATATGAACAAAATTTTATGATGATCGGTTAAGTAGTTTTCGCGTGAAAGCGTAACAAACATATTCATAATATTAGTAAGGATTACCTTAAATACCATGTAATATTACTTTATGCTGAAACTGTCCTGGAGAATGTTGTGATAGCAAATGATATTGATGATGACTTCGCTTATACCTTCAGCAGGTGTTTGGTGAGTGGGCGCAAGTGGAGGTGGTGGAACTGGTAAACGATGGCTCCGGGCTGGCGTTCGGCATCGTGGGCGGCCGCTCCTCCGGCGTGGTGGTCAAGAGTGTGCTGCCGGGAGGAGTCGCGGACAGGGTGAGCAAAACTTTCATACTTCTCTTTAATTTATAGCTGTAATTTTAATGGCCTGCTTGTCGAGTGGATTTTGGATACTACACGCAGCATCTGCTGTGTTCGAAGAGACTAAATGTCGCCAAATGTAAATGATTCGCATAGATATGACAGATAGATATTTTGCTCTCAGTGGTCAAACTATTGGACACGAGACACAGCGATTGTAATATGAGTATGATGTTTGAACGACATTATATACTAGCTGTTGCCCGCAGCTTCGCCTGGGTTGACTAAGATTTACAAGGGGATCTTAGGGGGATGATATATCTAAAATTTGACCTGGCAACCCTAGATGGGTCTTTTAAAATCTAAGGGCCTGTATCACAATCTCCAGATAAGTTCCGAATAGGCTATCGGCAACATATTTGACAGATAGAGTATGGAGTACCTGTCAAATATCTGTCAAATATGTTGCCGACAGCCTATTCGGAACTTATCTGGAGATTGTGAAACAGGCCCTAAGTGTATTTTGGATCAGGTGCTTACGGCGTTTTGCTCAGCATCTTGCATCACGGGGCAGCATTTTTTAATACACAACATATAGATTTTCAAACGACCGCTCGTTACATTTCGGTGGATTTCCATCCATCCATTTCTCGGTTACAGGACGCCGCTAAATTGATTTGCACACCGTGCATGCGTTTGAATATGTAAACTGTGACATACCAATTATTTAAATATGCGAACTCGCAGTTAGAATGGAGATAAAGTTTTAAATGTAGCGGAAAAACGTAAAAGGGATTAGTGAAGAACATTTTTAAAATGATTGAAAACTGTTAAGTGAAAAGTGGGGATGGTTCCAGACGAGATGGAGCTAACAAGTAAAAGGTCTGAGAAGTAAGTCATCCGCCATCCACAGATGACCACCATCCTCAGCCAAGAGAGAGTGACCAGAGAGAGAGAGAGAGCTTAGGATAATCTAAGAATGATCCCGTTGAAAGCAGATCTGGGACTCTCAAAAGCGGTGGTTTAGTTTGGGTAGGGCAAAGCTACGAGTCACAGATAAGACGCGAAATGCTGTGATAAAAAAAGGATAAATATCGAAATTGTTGAAATAGCTAAAAACCATGAAGCTAGCAAAACTATACCTTCTCTTTTAGGTAGTATGACGTTAATTCAATAACACTAGTGCTTCGTACATTCAAAGTTAAATCTAGATTTGACTAATTACAATTTGTTTCCAAACAAACGGGCGCCATTTTATTGTTTTGCGCGTTTCTAGTTACTGATGTTTACGTGTAACAGTTTGACGTCTGACGTTCTCATAAATACGTCTGTGATATATTATAAATAGCGTTAATTTATTTCTTAAAGCTTCGTTCACACGAGCGCTTTTAAACCGAGCGTTAAAAATCTTTAAATGGTACAAAAGGATACCCATGTATTCACATGAAAGCGTCTTTAAATCGCGGCGCTTTTTCCAACGACCATTGTTGGATTTTCGACGTTGAGCGTTGGATGTTGGATC
Organism: Lycaena phlaeas; assembly: GCA_905333005.2. Taxonomy (NCBI): domain Eukaryota; kingdom Metazoa; phylum Arthropoda; class Insecta; order Lepidoptera; family Lycaenidae; genus Lycaena; species Lycaena phlaeas. Next base: position 17,881,655 of record HG995169.1, on the reverse strand, counting down.
GAGTTGAGTATGTGGAATTAGGAACTGTAAGTATCAACCCTTATATGTCCCACTGCTGGGCACGGGTCTCCCCCTCGAAATCAGGCGAGGAGGGTTAATGGGTTAATTATTCACCGATGCGCTGGCCCAATGCGGGTTGGTAAACTTCACATACTTTCAAAGACTTTCATTCTCATCAGGCAAGCAGGTTCCCTCACGATGTTTTCCTTTTTTTTAGAAATTTAGAAAAACCCATTTCAAAGCACATACGGACAGCTCAGGAACGAACCCGGAACCTCTCGCATAAGAGGCCAAGTCCACCCACCGCTGGATCATCTGTCGCATTAGGAACTGAGGCAACGTTGTTTAACGCGACGCTTATTAAACTGTCGTGCGAACCAGGCCTTTCGTAGCAACCAAGTAAACAACGATATTTTGGAAAAAAAATGTTTAGAAATATAACATAGGCTAGTTTTATTTATTGTTCCATTTTTTATTTATTGAATAAATATTTTGGTTAATAAATTTCCGTTAGACGCGCTGAGTTAAATAGACAGGTATTAAAAAAGATTGCCTCATTGATTTTATACAAAACTAGCGGCACCCCGCGGTTTCATCCGCGTACTTCACATTGCCGTGGCAGTATGGGAATGAATTTTAGCCTGTGTCATTATAAAATAACGTAGCTTTTCATTGGTAAAAAACTTTTCAAAATCGCTTCAGTAGATCTTTTTTAATATCAGTACAGATAACTGTAGTATAGACTTATTCCCTTTCATATTCAGCTTTTGTATTAATTTTAATTCATTTTAAAAAAGGAACTGACTGATTAACAAAAAAAAAAAAAAAACACAGAATCGCATATCGATTTAAGAGTATTATTTTTTCTCGAAAAGTTCACGAGAGTCGGAAATTGCGATCGTCTCGCGAGGTTGAGATAAAACAATTTAAGAAGTCCAACATTGATTTAAACTAATATTAATGGCTGTGAGTCAACGTATACCCTTCCAAACTTCACGAATTGCTTTTCCACACGTCCTTCCATCGTGGAGTTAAGCAGAATGAATATATCATTAAATGTTTCCTCTGTAAAACTAGAATTTAGTAGAACACTTAAATTTGTAACTCGCAGCCTGCTATCTGATTGTAAGTCAATGTCGCTCATGAAGATAAAGAGTAAATGCGGGCTTAGTCCAGTGAACTTAATTATCTGTCGTATATTCTGAGACAGAAGATCTGAAAGAAGAAGCCAGTCTAATTGCTAGCGCACTGCCTCTCTGAGAACCAGTCTAGCTGTTTTTTTCTTTAACTATGATGTCCCACAGCTGGGCAAAGGTCTTCTCCTCGAGAGGCGCGGCGATCATCTCGCCATCTGGGCAAAAGTGCATCACTTCTATCGACACTATTAAAATTACATTAGAAGCTGTCTAAACCTTTATTCATTACCATTTGTTGCTACAATAATAATTACATAACATTAGGCTGGGCGACAAAATTAATTTCAACTTTTGTGTTAAAAATAAATTATTTGGATGAGGAACGATTTGGCAATAGTCATTGTATTGATTGATGTAAATTACAATAAACGCTGACGAAGCGAAAATTTATCCGCCATTATGAATTACATATACAAAATGACATAATGACAAAATGGCGGACGTTTTTATTTAAAGTGTAACATAGAATAAGGCTATATATGTGAAAAATTGTTAAAAAAGTTATCACTATTTAGTAAATAACAGTTTAAACCCGACTTCAATGGGGCTGCTATATAATAAGGATTTTTATGAGGTAGTTTTAGATGATTTGAATATCTATCATCATCATCATCATCTTAAGCCTCTTTTCGTCTCCTGCTGAACATATTTCCTCTTTTTTTACTTCAACTTTACTTCCAAATTCCATGGTTTTATATATTATGATCGAATTTGATTGTCACTGTGTTATAAACTTCATTAGCATAATTGCCAACTCCCGATTCCCGAGAATTATGTTATTGCTCTCTGTCGGCGGCTTGGAAGTTTGCCCATACCTACAAAGAACTAGGCGGGATTTTTTCCGAGGAAAAATGCCAAAAAGGATTTCATGTCCCAAAATCGTCTGACTAAATCAATAATGTTATGATAGGTACAGCCATTTCAAAACACTATAAAGTTTGATTTTTTTATGTATAATCGCACTATTCAGAAGTACCCCCTTCAATAAACATTAATTACACGAAACGACGTAACATCCGCATATACTTTTATCCTTACACTGCTAAACGTAGGCATCCCTTAATGAACGCCAAGATGACCGATCCCTTGCATCCAACACAGATTGTCTTCCGACCTCGTTAAAGAATCCGAAGCCAGGACGTACACACAGAGTAATATAGACGTCAATATAGCAATGAAATACTTTACGTATTGGTTTTTCACCATAATATTAACTTTCTATTACTGATAATTCAGATCAGGTTTATTTCAAGCCTTTGAAATCACAGGCCACTTTAAAATATACAAACAAAGGCCTATAAAACAAAAGCATGACCAACATGAATATACATTTATATAAAACATACTCATATCAGATAAGTTATTGATTATAGATAAGAGAACATGTCAAGTCCAATGAAATATATTGAGGCTTCAGCCGAACCGCATGAGAATATTGTATGCAATAATTACCCTTATGCCTTACGTCACGTGAAGCGGTTTGAGATGTAGTATTATGCAATTTATGATGAAAAATTTTATTCGACGGTGGTCCAGTGGTTTTGGGCGTAACGGGATTGAGAATTCAAGTTCGATCCTGACCTCTTGGAGCTTTCAGATGGGTGGTTCTAAATTTCTAAGTGCACCATAAACACAAGACCATCGCTCGCTTACCGTGAATGGAAACATCGTGAGGAAACCTGCATGCCTGATGAGATTGAAAATCTTTGGTGGTGCAAAAGTAGCATTGCGCCAGCGCATCGGTCAACTATGCTATAACTAATATCCTACTTGTCTGATTTTGTGGAAGATACCCGTGCCAAACCGTGGTAGATATATAGATTGATACTTTACTTTCATCCAACCAATACTTTACTTTGATAACATATTGCATTATGTAGACGATCAATAACCTCTGTCATTTATATCTTCATTTCATGTGATATTGCCTTAATCATGAAACAGATTTGCTGTGTTTTTTGTGTTAGGTGGATAGGCAAATCGGAACACGCGCTACCTAATGGCAAGTAGTAGACTCCTATGAACGTACTAGTCTACTTGAAACTAGCTTAGGCAAATCATTTATGTGTTGTCCACCTTAGACATAAGAAGTTAAGTCTAGAGCTGGTCACACCTGTCTTGCCGTTCTCTTCGAAACAGCAAAGCTCTTCACATGAGAATCAAGCAAGATGCTTCTACCCATGCAGCCATTTCTATACCTGATTACTGTCATCTTGACGCTGTCAGTTTGTTCATCCTGTAAGAAAAAAAGGTATAGCCCTTATCGAACCACTGCCATCTGATGGCTTGTTTGCCAGTTTGATTACCCAATTGAAATAAAACGCTGGGTGGCGGGAATCGAACCCGGGTAACTCCGAAAACTAGATCCGTCGCTACACGTCATCGCCCTATTCCCTTTTGTTTATCGTGCCAGTAACCTGGTTTCTAAGCCCATATAATCCTGTTTGTTTCCCATATTTTTGATGTTTACAAAATAAATCTTATCCTATGTATCGTAAAGACGAAATTTTCTTAACAAATATAGCTTCACTTGTTTTCACCCGTTAAAAGAAACAAGTTTAAATATAGCCAGGCATCTGGATTGGAAAATACTGGTGACTTTTTCATTCATATAGCGCTCAATATTAAAATTAATTAATATTACACTGAATAGCTGAAGAGTTTGTTTTAATGCGCTAATCTGAGGAATTATTGGTCAGGTGGGAAGACCATCTCCGTGCAGTAGCAGGTCCGCGTTGGATGCGAGTAGCAAGGGATCAGTCGTCTTGGCGTTCATTGAGTAAGGCCTATGTTTAGCAGTGGACGGATTAGGGATGATGATGATTATGATGAACCGGAGTATCGTACATTATTTGCTTTGGTAACTGTGGCTAGGAAGTTTTGGAAGTCGAGTAAAAACTCCAACTACAAGTTTTAATTTGTTTTTATATTAACTCCGTGTTTCATCTCGAAATGTTCTAAAATTATAAATCAAAATTTATGTTCTATTTTTAACCGACTTCAAAAAGGAGGAGGTTATCAATTCGATAGGTTTTTTTATATGTATGTACACCGATTACGCTGCGAGGTAGTAGGCCAGAGTTCTTCAGTTCCACGTCTTTGTAAGCTCTACAATACGTTTTACAGTGTGACATCTTCCACGATTCAATGTATATATAGTTTAAAGAAGTCTATGACTGATATTATAAACGACTTACGAGAGATGCCGCGCAACTCCAAACCAAAGAATTAGGACGTATTTTTTGTGCCGACTTTATTGGGGATATGTCCCCAGCGGGAATAGTTCCCACACGCTCGTAGGCTCACATGCTGGGGACATCGCGGTGTCCTTCTCGTCACGCCGCCAAGCGGACGTTTGCGTCGCAGAAAGTTTGTCCTTAAAGCGCCCATAAGAACTGTTCTTCTATATACATGTACGTCTGAATTCTTTGTCCGAACTACGACAACAGCCGCTAAGTGCTGCGTAATTAAATGTATATTTTTGTCTAGGATGGCCGCCTGCGCAGCGGGGACATGTTGCTGCGGATTGGTGCGGTGTGCGTGGTGGGAATGTGCGCGCGGCAGGCGGCGGCGGTGCTGCGGCAGTGCGGCGCGTGTGTGCGACTTCTGGTCGCGCGGCCCGCGCACAGTAGTGCGTTGCAGCCCTCGCTGGTGAGTGTGAGGTGTGGAGGTGGCGGCGGTGCTGCGGCAGTGCGGCGCGTGTGTGCGACTTCTGATCGCGCGGCCAGCATAAAGTAGTGCGCTACTGCCCTTGCTGGTGAGTGTGACGTGTGTGTTGAGGCGGCGGCGGTGCTGCGGTAGTGCGGTGCGTGCATGCGATTGCTGGTCGCTCGGACGACGCACAGTAGTGCGCTGCTGCCATTGAATTAGCGGGCTTATCTAGTAGCTGTTGTTATAGCATAAAGGCAGCCCAAATTGTTTGTTTATTTAAAGCCAGTTTAATTATTATAAACTCAGTGTTTATTTAGATAATATGTTGATGGATTTCCAATACGATAGGATGTAGGTTATAAGGTACCAGTTGATTGCAGATATTTATACAGTGTGAATATTTTAATATTATAATAAAATAAAATTCAACACTGATGTCTGGTCGTGTTTATGTTTGGTTGTGTTGTTGTTTAGTTTTTGTTTGTTTTGTTGAAGATAATACTAACACGGTCAAATGGACACCAATCATAAGGGGCCAAGGTTCAGCATCTCGACCCCGAAAGGCTTGAATTTTAGGGAAGAATCGAACCAGTGAAACTAATGTTTTTGTATAGAAGAAATGTAATTTATAACTAAAAGCTTGAATAAACGATATATTTGAAAGTGAGTGACCGCGCTTTTATAACTGTTTACATTATGGAAGCTTTTTACAGCACTCTACTGATGTTAAAAGCTTTTTGAATAGTGCAATACAATAGACAAACCGATAACTGTATTTTAAACATTTCACATGACTCATAATATTATAAGGTGGCGCTGTAAAAGCTAGTTTATTTAAAATAACTCTGATGCCGATAGTAGTGAAAACTGATGACCTAGAATTATAATACCTGATTTAAAATGTTTTATTATTTTTTTATTAATATCTGAAATGTCATAGTGACGTAATCAGCATGTCGGTGACGCGAAACAATAAGATTATGCTTTACCAAAAAGAGCTCAAAGCGGCTGGAGAAGTGATCACTTACATAAATAAAAAATATCACTCCAACGTATTTATGTATGTTTTTGTAGAAAATTATAATAAACATCCAATAGATGGAATCCGTCACGTTAAAGATCCAATAATAGTAGCCGGGTACAGCGGCTTAATATGCTTTCCGAGACACGGAGTAGTAGACGGTCACCCATCCACGGTCCAACCCCGGCAAGCGTAGCTGAACCTGTGGCCCCTGTGCGTCGATTTATCAGGGGGCCTAGCCAAAATGCCATTGAGAAAGCGTTAGCGAAGTTCGAAAATGATAAAATGTATGGGGTCGACATAAGGCCGCGCTTAATCACGTGGTCCATCCTATACATTTTATCATTTCGAACTTCGCTAACGCTATCTTAATGGCATTTTGGATAGGCCCCTGATAAATCGACCCGCCGGCTGTTATTACACCTACGAGCTCCTCCATTGCAATAACAAATATCCGGTCAAATAAGCGGGATGTTTCCAGCGACTCCTAATATCCGGATCATGTCAGCTCACCTGCACCGGAAACAAGAATTCCGCGCCGCCAGCAAACCATTACGTCACGTCCGATCAAATGAACGTCTCACTAATTAAAATTGATGCACGCGAGCTTTTCATTTTAATAAAACAACGCCATATATAAATGAATGATTGCACTATTATATTATAAAAAATTAATACTATCTGTTGTCCACGGCTTCACCCGCGTTAGCAAAAAAAAAACCCTTTTTTTAATAAAAGTATCCTATGTTACTTCTGATAACTCCCAGAATATGTGTACAAAGTTTCATGATGATTTGTCGAGTAGTTTTTGCGTGGAAGCATAACAAACATCCACGCTTTCACATTTATGATATTAGTAAAGATATTGGCGCAACTGACAGGCGTTATCTTTACCAAGACCGAATTGTGAATCTGAACGGCTATTCTGGAATCCACTTAAACACACATTATTTAAAAATTAAAATCGCTCTACCCATTTAGGAGTTTAGTTACACAAAAACGCACAGACGAATTATATAAAGTATCTTCGAGCGACTAATTAGAATCGACTAATTTCTGCCTCTCAATCATTCCTCAATTAAACGAAAAACAATATTTTTTTATTATTATTATAGTTCTTCGAAATCAAGTAATTTAATTAATTTAAAGCTTTTAAAGTGTGTAATCGTATCGGAAAATATTATTAATAGGTAATAGATTTCAATATAATGGGTTTGGTCGGTAATTTTTACTATACACAAATACCTGTATGAAGGAATAATTAAAATGCATTATTATAATATGTTAAGGGTTTGTTTCACAATATCCTAATAAAGTTCCATTTAAGCTATTTGCAACATATTTACCACATAACTACAACGTTTTTGTTTCACAATTGACATATAGCAATATTTGGCTAATAAAGTTCCCTGTAAACTATAGGTCGGATCAACTGGCCATTAGCAAATTCATCTGTCAGATAAATTAGTTGACAGATATATACGCGGTTGACAGCTTCACGACATTTGACAATTTGACGTTCCGGTAACAGTAATATACAAAATAATTTAAATTGTGTTTTGATCGTTTAATAATTAAGGGATAACATTATATACAAGGTCTATGTAAATAAAAGGTATAAAGATGGTATGATACATACAATTAAATTATAAAAACATATTTTCATGTATATTTACAACATGGAATTTTTTTCTAAAACATATTTATCGTAAAATGGAACGATGAAATGCGAGGTTGCCAAGCCTACTAACCAGTAAGTGCCAAATAGGGATCTGCCAAATAAATTTATAGGGAAGATGATGGTGAAACCCAATCAAGACTAACTAGAAGATTTATGTGTCAGTTAATTTATGTGTCATATAGCTATAGGGTACTTTACTTTAAAGGTATTATTTATTATTTTTTTATTACAGACATTTATCATATATTTTTTATTACAGACATTTTGAATAATAATAATAACAAGCTAGAGACATACACATCCTTTGCTTTTTAGAACTAGAACCCATTTTATGTGATCGTCTATTTTTTTTCTATTTACAATCTCGGGTTTCTTCTCTACGTATTTTAAATTTTCATTCGTTTTTCTAATTTGCCAATATAATATGTAGTAAAATATTTTGAGTGAATGAGCAGTGGAAAACCGCATTCTGTTTACAGGTAATTTTTAATGTTCACTCGAATTAAATTAAATTAAAAAATACCCCAAACACGAGACCATCGCTCGCTCACCGGTGAAGGAAAACATCGTGAGGAAACCTGCATGCCTGATCAGATTGAAAGTCTTTGAAGGTATGTGAAGTTCACCAACCCGCACTGGGCCGAATATATATATATACCACTGAACCGATTTTGATGAAATTTGGAACAGAGATAGATTAGACCTTATATTATTAGATATTGTCGCGAAAAAAAGCTTAGGGGGGTTTAAATAAAAGTTTGTATGGAAGTTCGTCATTATATATAGAAGATGACGCCATGAAACTGCATTTAAACACTTTATAAGAATTAAATAACCATTAACAATTGTTTCACCGTTTTTAAGGTTTTTACCTATATGGGTATGAAATAGTAGATGAAAGTTCACAGTGTAGTTAAAAAAAATCTGTCTGTGTTTACTATACGTACGTACGGAACTGCGCTACTCCGAAGCTGCGGACAACAGCTAGTATAAAATATATTTGTTTGTTTAGATACTTTGAAAAGATGAATTCCACAGTTTGTTTCGTCGGTTCTTGTCTGTGGGCTCATCTTAGAAATGGTGGTAGATTAAATTGACTTTAATACAAAAAATAAAATTCTTTGTCGGTCTTAGTTGGTACCTATAAAAAAGAACGATATTTGGAATTCTTACTAATCTTCTTACTTCTCTTCTTCTCCTGGATGCTCCTCCAACGCTCTTGGAGATCGACATACAGTTTAGGTATTGACCCTACTACACACAATCCCGACGGCATAAAGTCGTGGAAGTCACACTCCACGGCTGACGGGGGGCAACCCGCCACTTACTATATCCCTGGGTGATACCAACCGGCTTATCGGAGCCATCTGCTCACCTACCTACCGATTGAGCTTAAAGGCCATCAGGCCTAAAAGTCTAGACATTTCGGTAAAGGAAAACATCATGAGGAAAATGTTTATATAGTTGAATAAAATCATATTATATCATACATCATATATATCTTTAAATGGAAGAACATAAATTGTATTCAAAGTTTGATTCAGTCACATAGTGCCTGTAATATCTTAGGTTTTACTAGAGCTAGGTTAAGTATATGGAACCAGGCTATAAGGACGCCTAAATAATCTTCATAGTAACGTAGGCTTATTTTATTGTGTATTGGGGTCATTAAAAAATACGCTGTATATAAAGGTCTAATTAAAAAGCAGTACTGTCTGGGGACACTAGAATAAAGGGAAGTTTTGTAACGCGTCGAATCCAATACGGACTGGCAACTGCACGGGAACATCTTCCCACTTGGGAATAATAATATATAATAATAATATTTTATTCAAAAAAAAAAAATACATGCATAGTAAATTACAGGTAACATAAAGTACAATAATACACTTATTCTATAATGTTAACAGTAATGCCTGAACTGGGACATCCTGTGTTTTAAGCAGCAAGAAGAGCTTACATTAATTATTAAACAAACTAACTAGATCAATGTATTATAAAAAATATGAATACTGTTATAATATATTATCATTTCATTATTTTTAAACTTAATATTATAAATAAATCTGTTAATATAAAAGGTCCTTACTTACGTCCTATTGTATAACTATTAATAGTTTCTCTGTATCCTCGTAGGACAATTTTTGTAGGCAGTTTTTAAAGGTCCTGAACAAGGAATGGCTGAACAATACTCCGTGTATCTAAAAGCAGCCTCAATTCTTGAATCTTATTAATTTATGCCGGTTTAATGCAGTTGCCTGGAAGTTAACGTCACCGGTCAGTCTAATATAAAAAGTGCATTAAAGTTTTACATCCCTTTCATATTGCCTTCAAAGTTAGGGCTAAAGGCTAAAGACGCTTCAGTATTTCTTTCATTTTCACGTCAAACTGTCACGGTGTAGACATGTCAAAGCTCGTTCGAAACTTTAATAGTCATGCGAAAGATATCATTGAATTCCTTTTATGAATTGCGATTTTAGAAAATAGTAAGCGCGACTCACGAAATGGTACTACGTACGTAATGTTTTTTTAAGTTCACAAATTTAAAATCTGGAATAATAATAATTTAAGAATGTACAATACATTTTATTTACAACTAGCTGTTGCCCGCAGCTTCGCCCGCGTTAAGTAATAAGTTACATGTATATATACTATTGTTCTATGTCAGCATTTTGTTCCGTAAGAAGTCGTCATAAATAAGAATATTCAACACCTACTGTGATATCGTGAAATCTCTGATATCCGCATTTCCCTGTGATTTTTAGTTGACATAAGTAAAAGAGTGATTGTTTATTAAGGGCTTGTTTCACAATCTCCAATTAAGTGCCGAATATGCTATCGGCAACATATTTGACAGATAGAGTATGGAGTATCTGTCAAATATCTGTCAAATATGTTGCCGAAAACCTATTGGGAACTTAACTGGAGATTGTGAAACAGGCCCTAATACTAATAGAAGAAGGCCTTAAATATCCCAGACTCATGTGGAAAATCAAACGAATGCCCGAAAATAATTTCCTCGCTTGATCCGCCCATTTCACAGTTGCGATATCTCGATTTTTTTCCATGCGCAAACAAAAGAGACGAAAACCAATGAACTCGAACGCTTATGTGGCATTAATAAACCACACAAAGTAATAATATTAAATATTTTATTCCAATTCGCTAGATATAGCATTACTATATTTAGTTCCGGTATAAATAGCATTTTACTATCTGTGTTTTTTTTCTATAAAATAATACCTACCTGTTGTATAATACCTGTTCATTAGAAATGACTTTACTATGATCGACGTCGAATATGTTATGAAGAAAAATAGCATATTAAAATTTCATTCACGTAGTTAATTTACTTTTCTTACAATGCGGAAGGTACAATTACCAAACATACGAGCCCTCTTCTTATCATTGGAACGAATTATTATTAAGAAAATATATAACTAAAGACATAATAAAATACGCTTTTTATAACAGCTTGATATCGTTCGCCATAGCGGGATTCTGGTCGATTTTACTGATGAGGTGCTTCGATAGGTTTCCACGTAGACGCAGCGTTTACGTTATACATACGCTTATCGAATTCTGCCGCTAAACAAATGCTAGTGTGAAGGGGCTCTTAAATACTCATTTTTTGTCCCCATATATTTACAGAAGCCTGCTCTCGAAGATTTTCCTCGTTCTAACAGTATTGAAGCGTCTATAACTAACATTCGTTACAGTCTCTGGGAGCGTCGCAGGCGCCGATCGTGCCCACGCGGCTGCTGGCGGACCCCATAGAGCTGGAGAGGAGCCTGGCGGAGGCGGGACACGATGGGTTCGGGGCGCTGTGCGAGGAGACCAGCCCGCCCTCGCCGCCGCCCACCATCATAGAGGAGAGGCTTCATCATCGGGTACAGTAGCCTTGGTTATTTGAGTTTTTCTAAGGATTTTACGGAGGAGTTGTCGTCTTTTGTTTTTTTTTTTCGGAGAAATCCCATTTTATGCATCCACTGAAACGTGAAAAATGTTGTAAAGTAAAAGTAAAGTATCAACCCGTATATGTTCTATTGCTGGGCACGAGTCTCCTCCTCGAAATCAGGCGAGGAGGAGTATTAGCCATAGTTCACTGTTGCGCTGGCCCATGCAGGTTTCCTCACTATGATTTCCTAGTGAGCGAGCGATGGTCTCGTGTTTAGGGTACATTTAGAGATTTAGAAAAACCTGTTTCAAGGTATCATAGGAATCAGGATCGAACCCGGACCCTCTTGTTTAAGGAGCCGAGCCCATATCGCTTGTCTCTATCAATATAATATTTGTCGATCAGCCGGTGGCGTCCATAGTGGCGGTGGTCCCTCGCGGCGCGCTGGCCCCCTCCCCGCGCCCGCCGCCCCTCATCACCACCACCGAGCCCGCCCCACAACCACTCAGGTACTTATAATAATATCTTTGGACGATTTTACACCAACCAACCAACTTAATACGTTTTATATTAATACATATATTTAAGATTTTTATTACATAATTCACATCCATAACCCACGAACATAGAAAGCTTTTTGTTCCGTGGTGCGATTTAAACCTGCTTGCCCTAGCTTGAGCACCAACGCGCTAACCACTGAGCCACAGAGGTCGTTAATTTTTACACAATATATTTACATTCCTTCCTATTAAGGTTCTTGGTCAGTAGTGGACGACAAATGATGATAATCGTGATGCCATATTAGCTGTTGCCCGCAGCTTTGCTCGCGTTAACGCTCGTATTCGATTCACGATGAAACCTTCATGTTTTTCAGTTCTTTCAGAGCTATATCGAATTGACGTGCGCAGTTTATTCGATGATTAAACCAGCTCTAGAAAGATCTTGATTTTATGCAGTACAGAGTAAAAATATAATTTTTAATCACACCTTTTTACTGAGACGAAAGAAGCTTTTTTCGTAGCGTTTCACGAAAATAGACTTCAGTTATCTTTCCTTAGAACTTACAACGATAGGTGGCAAGGCTGAGTATTATTTTATAGTCCTTGATAACTAAGCATCGTACATTTACAAGTAGGTCAATGTTACTTTACAGTATCTTATGATTGTACAGCCTGTGTCATATAACGTATTTTAAAAATAGAACAAAATCAACAGACCTTATGTAAAGGCGGACCTTCAAATAACTTCATAAAATAGATAAAAATCTCAAAGGGCTTAGTGCCAGTAAACAACTTTTAGCTTCAGAAACTACGTGTCTGCGATAGAATAAGGTATAAATAAACCATCATCATCATCAGCCTTCCGTCCACTGCTGAACATAGGCCTCCCTCAATGAACGCCAAGGCGACCGATCCCCTGCCACTCGCATCGAACGCGGACCTGAAATAAACAATATATTAAATATTAGTCAAATATTAGTATAATAGTATTAGATTAATATAAACTTCATAATGCCAAATAAGCAATTTCGATTGTACAATTCCAATGGAATCTCCATTGGAATAAACATCATGAACATCCCTATACGCTTCTCCTCGAATTTAAGCGAGGAGCTTATTAAATGGCCAAGTTATTTAAGCTTAAAATACATCTTGTCATACGTCTCCGATGTTTTCCTTTATCAAACAATTAGATATATTCCACGTGACAACAGTCCCACAGGACAGAACCGAACTCGCATACAACTATAATCACTCGTCTGTGTCTATGTTATCGCTAAGCAACGAGCTCCGCGAGATTTATTCAAAGGCTTCTTGTATCGCAGCCTTTTGACACTAATAAAGAGCTTCATGTAATTACTTTCAAGCTCATGCGCACTGCGGGCGTGTCGCTGCGATTTTTAAATTTATCGCAATAAATACTATTTTTGGTCCGTGTTATTTTATTATATATTAAGCTTAATTATACAATATATAATTAACTCACATGAATAAAAGAAAACAATTTTTTTAACTTTATTTTTTTTCCGATATTCAAGTCACTATTAAAACTACTTAATCCTGGCAAGTGTGATTCATGCGAAAGAAAGTATTTTTTAATATTTACGTATACTCTTAACTGGAATTTAACTGCATTTTAGCACCCTTATTTTAACTTTATTCATTAAGGGCCTGTTTCACAATCTCCCGTTAAGTTCCCTATAGGCTATAGGCAACATATTTGACAGATGTTTGACAGATACTCCATACTCTATCTGTCAAACATCTGTCAAATAAGTTCCCTATAGCCTATAGGGAACTTAACGGGAGATTGTGAAACAGGCCCTAAAGATAGTTAATTGTTTTACTGGTATTATGTTTTCATGAGTACCTTAATGTGCTTGATGTTAAATTCTGTTTCCTAATGTTTATTCGAATTTGACTCTATTAATTGTTAAGGATTTTTAGTGTGGCCATGGTCGATGTAAAGTATCCGAAGCATCGATAATATGAAAATATTCCATCAGAAATCTTAAAAATCGCCCAGTCAGATTATAACTCAATATTTATCGAACAGAGCAAAACTCTATTTCTCATGAGAAAATCGAATCGATAACGAGATAAAAATTATACGACTGTATATGGTTCATGAGCCCGCAGCAATAAATCGAATTGGCAACAGTCTGAGAGCACAATCATAGCAGACAATGTTTTATTATATAATAGAACAATTTTTATGGAGGATTTGATTTGAACAAATAATTGCAATGAGTTATTGTTATAACGTGGTCATATGAATTTTCTTTTGGTATGAAACATATTTTGGTGAGCCTTGGCAGGACCGTTTCTTTATTTTATTCTTTCTTTCGTTGTAGATTTTTGATTTCGTGTCGGCCATTTTTTTTATTAATTTCTATGCATTTTTTGATTGAATTCTTAGTAATTTAAGTGCATTTTATGTAGTGAATACGTATTTTATTTCCTTACTAATTTAAAAATATAGCAGCTGATACTATCAATATTATATAATAATATGTGGCTAACAGAAACAGTGAACGAATAAGCCTGAACGATAAAACGCAGCTACGGAAATTCATAGTGTGAAAAGTCCCTAAAGTGAAGCTGACAAGATTGTATGAATAAATAATTGAGAGCAGGGCAAATTTAATGCACGGGGAAAATAAGGGCCCTTTACACATTTTTGTAATATAATATTTATGTAGAGATAGCGTAAACTTTAAAATTGGAAAAAATATCTATTGTTTTTAACACAATTTCGTACCTATAAAATTTAATTGAACGACAACTGATTCTACCAACGCACCAATAAATAATAATTAATATTAATACAATATCCGTTTTGTCTGTCTGTTTGTGTATAAGCGTCTAAATAGTTTACATAGAAATTGGCAAAAAAAAACTATAAGAATTTATTATTTTAAAACAAATATCAACAATCGACATAATATTATATCTATAAATGCAAATGAAGCGGTCGAATCTTTGTACAGCTAATACTAAATGAAAGGACGCAAGCGCTACCGCATGCACTAGCTAGTATGCGAAACTCCTTTGTCTGGTGAAAGCTGTTATTGCTAACCTACGGCTTAATTAGCTATGTGCGCTTTCAAGCTAATCCCGTAAAGCACTTAAAGCGCTGCTCCCCCCATTATGCGTTTGTTACTTTATCGATACAGCGATGGATAATCCGGTTTATCATCATAATATCAGCCTTTATACGTCGACTGCTTTATTAAGGCATTTTTTTTCTTTAATGCCGGGAAATGCACTGACGCATCCGGCAGGGGAGTGGGTCTCCCCAGGCGAGTATGTGGGACTCGCTGCGCGCGAAAGCTGGTAAATGGACGCAGCTTTACCCACTAAAACCCGGCGAGTGCCACCAATGCCGCCTTTGGTGAGGTGCCCCGGATCTACTAGCACAGGGCACCTCGACGGCCAGTCAGTCCCCTCAGGGGGCCAACGCCACCTCCGCAGACGGTTCGCCTCGCACCACAGAACAACCACCGTCAGGGCAGTACAATGAGGCGAGGTTTTCATCCTCGCCCCTTGCGCCCTCTTCTTATAAGAGGGGTACAAAGTGCCCCCTTGACTCAATTAGTGTTGCCCAAGTTGTTTGGCTCACCCTAGGTTACTGAGCCCCACTGCCACGACAAGGCTTGAACCATGGTTGGGAATTAAGGCCTCCTTTAATGAACTTCAATACGTTTACTTTTTTCGACTAGTTTTATTTTGACATGTTCGATCTTCAAAAGTGTCGCAGTGAGCAGACTACTACGCGTACGTAGTACTACAGTACATCCGAACCGATACGACTAAGGGATCTTATATTTGAAAATAAATTAAAGAAAATTCTTATATTTGAAAAGCTGGAAGCCGACGGAAAAGAACATACTTGTGAAAAGCCGGCCCACACTTTGTTGACCGTGACAACCGTGACACACGTGAACCGACTGTTCGTTTGCCCCCTAGCCTAGCCGCTGTATTCACCTGACAAGTTTGTCTGTACGGGTATAATATTCAGCGTTGCTATCAGGGCCATCCCATGGTATCAATTAAGAGATTATACTCGTTTACAGTGTATGGTTCCTATGGAGTTAGTCAGCCAAATTCGTGAGGTACACTCTAGTGTGTATGGCCGGCTTTAGAATGACGTTCAAATAAAAATATATCGTAAAATAATTATTATAAATTAATTATATCAATCGAACAGAGCAAAACTCTATTTAATTAATTATTAATTATATCAATACAAAACATGAAAGATAAGTATAAGTGCTTAGATAACAGAAGATAAGCATAATATCTAGCCTGAAGACGCACTTTCATGTTGCATTTACTCGCTCTTATTATTTTAATTATCTCTGTCGTTCTCAGAATTAACTTCATAAAAACCTTAGATGAAAGTATTTAAATAATATTATCTTCTCTTTTATTCTTAGCTTCTCTTTTATTTTTATTATCTTCGTATTTTAAAGTGTAATTAATTTTTTAGGTCTTTAAATACAAATACTTTTTGCTTGCTTAGATGCTTATGCTTATATATTTATGCTTGCTATTGCCGCGGCTTCGCCCGCGTTAATAAAACATATATATTTAAAGTATACTATGTTACTCCTAATACCTCCTTATACTTTGTACACGTATTCTTGGAGGTATGATGCTCGGTTAATTAGATTTCGCGTGAAAGCGTAACAAACAAACATGCACATATTTTATAAAATTAGTAGGGATTTTTTTTTAACTTACATAATGTCGTCGAGTTTTCACTTTTATGGGTAGTGCTTTGCTTAAAATTGCCTTTTTTCGTAGCCTAAAAGAGAAATACTTAGAATAAGTTTAAAAAGAGATAGAGTTCTACGAAGTTATCGTCCAGGACGGTGTAGGTTTTGATAGCCTATATTATTAGCCTATTTCTTGGATATAGGCTAAGCCATGTCTTTGAATTTTTTTATCGAATTCACATTACTGATTTCGTTTTATCTAATCTAATATTATAGGTAAAGTTTGTGAGGTTGTATGGGGTAATTTCTGAATCTACAGAAGCGATTTTGAAAATTCTTTTACCAATAGAAGGCTACGTTACTAGTGAGTGACATAGTTTATAATTTATACTAGAATGAAATTTAATAAAGCAAAATAAAAGAGCCGATAAATAATTTGGAACCAAAAATACGCAATTTTTATGATTTTGACTTATCACTCTTATAGCAACTATAATGAAACTTTTTTAACGCTTTTTCCACTATTTATTATATATATTATTACAGTTATAATTTAAACACGACCGGTTTCGACAAAGTTATCACCTTTCATTTCATTATATTTGCTATAACATGAATTTTCATCAAGGACCGACAGAGCATTCAATCAATTATATTTTATCACTCTTAGCTTTATCAACCCGTTTAGCGTGTATAGAAATAAACAGAGGGACATGTATAAACCATTAATGATTAAAACATCCCCTAGCACCAAAGAGTGACTAAAGAGTTTTTTACAATCCCTTTTGTCCAGGTTACCCTTGGACATGGCGGTGAGGGGCCCCCGGGAGCCGGAGACCCTCAGCTACGAGGTGGAACTCAGCAAGGACTCATCATTGGGCCTGGGCATCACGGTTGCAGGATATGTCTGCGAACAGGGTACGTATTGTGTTTAGCGACCTACTCCCGTTGTGAGAGGGGGAGGAGAGAGCCTACCCTAACATTTATTGGTTACAAGGCTACAACTGGCTATTTAACGGACGGTAGTTTGACGTGGCAACGTCAAACATTACACTCAGCACGAACCGAACTGAGCCGATCGCTCGAGCCGATCATGCCTCTCTCTCATTCGTGCCGCACTCTCGCTTTCAGAATGCTACATGACGTCATCTTTTTCGTGCATGCTGCACGTAATATCGAGTTATTATAATAGACGTTGTCACGTCAAAAAAAGGATATACTTAAGGCTAACAGTCACCAGAATACACATTGCAAGTAAAATATGAGCAAGATAATGTGTCTCATGCCTATAGATATCTAAAGTGCCGGAAAGTTTTTTTTGCATTTGACAGTTCAATTATTAAGAACAATCATGATACTATATTATGTTTTGTATTTTTAAGATCCCGTTCGCACGAAAAGTGTAAATTCAGGGAAGTGTAAAGTAAATGCAAGTTTTCTTTTAAGTCATTTAATCAGAGACTGTTTTCAGAGGAGCTAAGCGGGATATTTGTGAAGAGCATAAGCGTGGGCAGCTCAGCGGACCTGTGCGGGAGAATACAGGTCAACGACCGGATCGTTGAGGTATTGTATTTTATGTTATTTTTTTCATGATCTTAGTATTATATATATACTGACGAACCCAAATATTACTCACATCTGACAGTAACCGCTTCTAAGGGTATTACAAAATCTCAACGTCGGCCACTACACAAACATGACACAAGCCTTTCGGGCTTGCTATTGTAACATTTAATTAGAATAAGCCAGTGATTATTGCAGTCTATTTTACTAAGACAAACCGGGATATTCGAACCTCCTAATAATAGTTTATAGGGCACCGTTCCCATTATATGGTCCTTCGAGCCGGATATCGTGCCAATTTGCTAATTTTTCAAGTACGTATGCAAGTAAGTATGAATTACGTTTACGCAAGAGTAATCCCTATTTTCCCAGACAAAATTAAACTAGATATATCTAATTTTGTTCCCGCATACATAACGTACAGCAGATTTGAATTGCTCCTGCATCTAGAATCGTCCTGGGTACCGATAGCAAATAAGTCAACGGTTTACTTTGCGAGACTACGTAATATTGACTTCAAGCGTTTTGGAGTAGTTATTGGTTTCTGCTGGATAGTGCCTTGAGTGTCCAAGCAAAATGAAAGAAAGACTAAGTTGAAAACGAATTTCAGATTCATTATTTATATTTTTAGGGTTCAGTAGGGCTATTCTGTAAGGTCGTTTTCGAATGTCGAAAGCGGAATCCTCGGTGATGTGACGAATTTGTATCCTTTAAAACTCGACTATCTGTCTATATCAATAAAGTTCGCTTTCAAAGTGAGCGTAAAGTGAGTCATCACTCAGGAGAAGCTCGATATCGAAATGGTTTTTACAGAATAGCCCTACGGTTCCTAAGAATGATAAAACGTGACCAATACCATGGGGAGTGTCACGGTGTTGTGCGTCTGTAAGTTGTCAAAAGAAAGCAATACAGGCTGGCAAAAAAGAATATGACATGCTGACATTTGGAACTCAATATTTTACTCAATGGCACTAGTAACTTGGCTAAGTGTTAGATTTTGTGTTACGTTTACGGTTTCACATTTATTTTTAACGAATTCTTTTACTGTTTTACCATTATGATAAAACGCAATTTGTTACTTTAAACAGTAAGTAGAAGATGAGTGTTCTTTTTGGCATTAAGACTAGAATCCTAGGTCGATTGTCCAGGCAATATCACTTTATATTCCCCGTATGTGTATAATAGGATAAAAACATTTTTTTTTAAGTTTTACTTTAAAAAAAGATGATGATGATAGTTGTGAACTAGATCCTAGACAAACTCCCCGCAAAGTCGGGTAAGGAATAATTGTTGCGACCCCGGTACAAAAGGGAACAATAGGTGTTTGTGCGCTTTTCCCGGGGCGTTTGTTAGCGTTAGACAATGGCGCTTAGGTATTCGCAATTCACAGAATGTCGAGTCTCTCCTCGACTTAGTAGCGTCAGCAGATTAACGTGATACTTAGCATTTTAGGGTTTCCGGGCTAAAGCAAAAAACCCTATTATAAAATTCATCATATCTAATATATAAAATTCTCGTGTCACAATTTTCGTTGCCATACTCCTCCGAAACGGCTTGACCGATTTTGCAAGTGATGCAATTACCGGGTAGGCGAATGAATCCTCTGGTAGTTCAACGGGTGACGTGGTTATGCGTATAAAGCCTGCAGCTCCATTAGGTGACGCAAGTGGAGAAATAACGGGGTAACGCAGATGATGCTTCTGATGGATCTGGGGTGACGGGGTGACGAGTGTCGTTTCTATTATTTCACTTGCTAGGCGTTATTGTCCAGTCCTGCATTAGGTTTTATTCAAGAACACACTTAAATGAATTTTGCTGACCTTACTACTTGACTTGGTTTCTAGGACTACGTGCACATTAAGCGTCGGATATAATCATCATCATCATCATCCTTTATCCGTCCACTGCTGAACATAGGCTTCCCTCAATGAAAGCTATGATGACCGATCTTTTGCCCCTCACATCCAACGCGTACCACAAACGTCGCGGCCACTAAACGTACATCGTGTTCCCACCGGCCGACCAACTCTTCGTCTACCTAAATGTATAACATGTATACATAATATTGTGTATTATTTCGGATGGCTGATGAGCAAATAAGGTTCAAGAGTGGAGCCGCGTTTAGGTAGATGAAGTGTTGGTCGGCTATTAACCAGGTGGGAAGACGATCTCCGTGCAGTGGCCAGTCCGTTTTAGATGCGAGTGGCAAGGGATCGGTCTTCTTGGCGTTCATTAAGCGAGGCCTATATTCGGCATTGGATGGATAAAGGCTGAGGATGCTGATGATGATGTTCATCAAGCTGTTTTTAGGCCGCCAAGTAAAACCTCTATTGGTAGTATTAAAAGGCTTGCCCACTTTTTTAAATTATTTCCATCTAAAAATAAAGTACTTGCCAAGACGAATCAAACTAGCCGAAACTGAATGTGGACAACCTTCCAGCTCCATCGTCAAACCCTGATTACCATTGAAAGACAAATTACTCGTTAAGAAAATTCAAATGATTTCAAACTCGATTAGGCTGTGTCTTATTGCGAAGTTCCTTTGGTCACCTTCCATCCGATCAGCGCCATGACTTTATCACTGTTACGCGATTTACACATGTAAGAAAAACTTCAACTCAATTATTAACCGGGAAATGGATCAAATACATGCAATATATGATAACAAACATCGGGACGGGTGAAACTAAATAAAAGCTTGTATAGACTTATGAGTTATGTAGTTTGGTGGATTCAATTGACGTTCAAAAAGATACATTGGTACCACCAATATTTTGAATAAAAAATCGGTTTACTAATCTCTGTAGAGTCGGTTTACTGACGATAGTTGAACGTGACAACGTCATAAGAAAATACTGATGAGCCGATTGTGCCTCTTTGTCTATCGTTCCGCGCTCTCGCTTGCACTTCAAGCCTTAAATGGAACGCCTCAAAGCAAGGTAACGCCGCATGAGTCATGTTTTTTCGTGCGTGCAACCGGCTCCATCGAATTATAAGACATTGTCATGTCATTTTTTTTTGCTTTGTTTAGGTGGATGGAGTGTCTCTGCACGGGGTCACCAACCACAGGGCCGTGGCACTCCTACGAGACGCTAAAGGGCCGGTCGTCAGACTTAAAGCACTGAGGTACGTTCCTTTTTCAACACACGGCGTAAAATGTTATAGTAAACTCATATTCTTAATTGCTCTGTGTCTTTCTGATTTGTCTGCGGCACAGTAGAGTATAAACGTGTGGGTTGCGCTTATGTTTAGTGTTAGTGGCGCTGTGACTCACCGTCTTATATCAGGAGAACCCATAAATGAGTTCCCTAGGCTTGTCCCATCGTCTGCCAATGTGCCTATCCGACTAACAGGATATATTATTTTATACTTGCTGTTAGTAATACAAGTAAAGTAAAAAATATAGATAGAAATAGTAAAAAGTTTGGCCAGTTTTTATCGATACAGTATAGTAGATGGCTCACGTAAGCTGGCTAGCTAAGGTGATGTACCGCTGCAGATATCTCCGTGGAGCGGGGTTTGAGCGACTGCAGAAGGCTCTGGCGGCACAAGATGGCCGACGGCTGCCCGTGGCACCGCCCAGTCCTTCCTTCACGTCGTTGGCCAGATATAGCTTTAGTGTGGTGAGTAGTTGGTAGGGAATTTTTGAGCAGACAAATTATTCATCACGCCGATGTCCTAAGTTACATTCACCCAGGAGCCGATCCAGATTTATTACGGGCTGATTCGATCGTCGAGGCGTTTGTCGAAAGGGGCAAAATCAAGAAATAAATTCAAAATCTATTTTGAAATTCCAAAAAAAAGGTGCAAAAAAATATATTTTTAAAAGTCAAATTAATTCTATTATTGGTATAATTATGTTACTAATATCTCTTTCTAGTACCATGAGTACAATACTGTCTATTATCTCTCCCTAAGTACGACGAGTCGACGGTGATCGAGGCGGAAGCGGAGTCGGAGGCTCAGCCGCATCCCACCTCCCCCATGTCCCCGTCTGACGAGGCAGAGATCGTGATCGGGAGAGACGACGAGGTGTCCGAGCGGGAGGCGCGCAGGATCCAGGACAAGTGGCGGGACCTCCTCGCCAACGAGCCTGACTGGCCGGGCCACTCGTTCCAGTACGATATTATTGTGAGTATGGCGGAAGAGAAAGAGATAGAGTGAGAAAGAGACAGGATAAGAAAGAGATAAATCTATAAAAGATAAGGTTAAGGAAAAAAAAAATTTTTTCTACGTCTAATTAATATTTTTGGTTTTGCTACCTGAGAACACTTCACTAATACACATAAATGAAAATTGTTAGCATATATGAGTAAGCTGCAAGTTTCATATATACTATTTCTACGTACCTAAGTAATTCATTATTTTTACCGAATAGGGTAAATGACGGTGAAAAGGTGACTATTTTGGCAGCGTCTCTGAATCAACTAGTCAATGATTTAAAAAATTCTCATAGACACTCATTTTGATCTAAAATTCAGAATCTTACGAATATTTCGGTGGTGAAATCGCGTAGCGTTTACTTGATAGTCAATCACATTTTATTGTTTAGGTGGGCACAATAATGAAGGAGAAGGACAGTGGTCTGGGCATCTCCTTGGAGGGCACGGTGCGCGTGGTGGGAGGCAAGGAGGTGCAGGCGAGACACTACATCCGCGCCATCGCGCCCAACGGACCCGTGGCCAAACTCGGGGTGTATAGGGTGGGGGATGAGCTGCTGGAAGTAAGTCGTATAATATTCGCTGAATTATGCTATTTTTTTTAATAACATATTATTATCAGCTTCGCTAGCATATTATGCTTTATATTCATAAAAATGTTTAAATTCAATCCATTTAATACTTTAAAAAATTAGCAATTATAACGCGATAATTTGAAAGTTATTTACACAAATACTGTAAGAATCCTTATCATTTTAAATCAGTCAATTAGCTTCAGCACTTCATGAAGATTATTCTTCCCCTTTACATCATGCAAATTAAATGAATACTTTAGGAGATATAGCAAAATCAAAATAATACGCAAGAAAATAAATCGTGTTGCCGTGATTTGAATGGGTAGCGTAACAATAGAATCCTAAAGCTACACTAATATTATAAAGAGAAAAACTTTGTTTTTTTGTTTGGTTGTAATGAATAGGCTCAAAAAGTACGGTACCGATTTCAAAATTTCTTTCGACATTCGAAAGCTACATTATCCACGAGTAACATAGGCTAAATTATATTTTGAAAAAAAAAGGGCTTACGTAAGATTCCTAATACCGTCATACGAAGTTCCCTTCTCGTCCATATGTATTGACATCGAGAAATTTCTCTTATTTAAACGACAAAATTCGAAAGAATTACGATGTCATGTTGCGTCCGTAGATATTAGTACATTATGTCTTCGATGCAGAAATTATGTCTTCGATGTAGACATTATGTCTCTCTCGTGAAGAGAGCGCATGCTAGGCGGGCTGAACTGTTACCGACAGTAGTAGTGCACGAGCTTTAGCTTCTTGCCGCTAGATGGCTACATCTACTTGAACTCCCTCCGCAAACCGAACGCCTACTGTGTTCTATCTTATTATCTCGCCGGGGCTGAATTCTATAGATTTACGTGTTTGTATCTCTCACTCTCTTGGACTTATTTTTTCGTTAGTTAGTTAGTAGTTTGAAATCACAACGATTCTAAATAAGTTTCACTTCATAAGCAAAATATGTATATATATATATATATATATTATATACGATTGAATACTTCATCGCCATACTCCGACACCGAAAACCTTTCATTTCTTCAATGTGGTACTTAAGAAACTGGATTGAACCCACCACCGGTTCCAAGTTATAACTTTAGACGAACTTTAACCACGCTATTGACGTATAGGTAAACGGCTGGCGAGTACTAGGCGCTCATCACGTAGAGGTGGTGACCCGGCTGCGTGCCGTGACGTCACCCGTGTCGCTGGTCGTGGTGCGCAAGCTCAACGAGCCGCAGGTCAAAGTCGAGTCCAACTTCTCCAGGGTAAGTAAGATGACACTACTTTGGATTTGCATATAGTGTTCTGTAGGGCTATTCTGTAAAAAACCATTTCGATATCGAGCTTCACCTGAGTGATAGAGCTCATTTTACGTCACTTCGAAAGCGAACTTTATTGATATAGATAGAAAGTCGAGTTTTAAAGGATACAATTTGTCAAATTCGTCATATCACCACGGATTCCGCTTTCGAGATTCGAAAACGACCATACAGAATAGCCCTACAGGTTCAGGCTTGATCCAAAGAAGATCTAAGCTGTTGTTTGTTGCTTTTTAATTTCTA
The DNA here is from genome assembly GCA_905333005.2 of Lycaena phlaeas. Taxonomy (NCBI): domain Eukaryota; kingdom Metazoa; phylum Arthropoda; class Insecta; order Lepidoptera; family Lycaenidae; genus Lycaena; species Lycaena phlaeas. The sequence goes on along the minus strand of HG995169.1, from coordinate 17,857,121 downwards.
CAGGCGTATCATTATTTATTCGACACGTCTATCGTTTGAAGATATTTTTATTTTATTTTTTCTATGTACCGACACAAACACTTGCCATTATAGCTTAGTTACGTCGCGTTTTATTCAAATACTAAAAAAAAATCATTATAATTCAAGAATTCATCAATTCATATAAGCGTTACCATATAGTTATAACCCGTTTTGGAGAGATTAACGTTTTTATAGCCGGGCTACTCTTATATCTGGATAGTGACCTCAATAATATATCCCCAATAAAATATTCGTTTGTCAAGATTTACGGTACGTAAACACTTCTAAAACAAAGCAGTTTGTACTAACAAATGTACTAGAATTGTTTTGCTGAAAGAAAATAAATAAGTACAAAAAAATAAAAGTTAAGAAAAAGGCAATGAACAATAATTGGTGAGCCAAATTATATTTTTAATGTAAAAATGTAAAGTATATTATACTCATTGAGCTTAGGAAATGGAACTGTGTTTTTTATTATTAACTAGCAGTGCCCCGCGGTTTCGCCCGCGTACTCTCCATTCCCGTGGGAGTACAGGGATAAATTATAGCCTATGTGCTATGCTGATATATAAGCTATATTACTGTAAGGTTTCATTAAAATCCATTCAGTAGTTTTTACGTGAAAGTGTAACAAACATCCATACTTACAAACTTTCACGTTTATAATATTAGTAAGATAAGAAGTAAGATTACACTAAGCTAAAGTCCTTTGACTTAAATTTCCAGAATAGCATAATTGGTGGCAGTCTCCAGGACCTCCTGGCGCCGCCGCAGCGCCTCATAAAGGCTAAGTCGGAGAGCTCCGTGACCTCCCTGTGCAGCGCCACCACCGTCATGTCAGCTGGTCACGACCACGACGGTGAGAACAAAACTTAACACCATCAACATCAACCAGAAAGTTCGAGAATGCATGTCTTTCATACAATCTGTGTTATTGAAGACAAATTAAAGTATCAACCCTTATATGTCCCACTGCTGGGCACGGGTCTCCTCCTCTAAATCAGGCGAAGAGGATAGTGAGCCATAGTACACAGATGTGCTGGCTCAATGCGGGTCGGTGAACTTCTCATACCCTTAAAGATTTTCAATCTCATCAGGCATGCAGGTTTTCTCACAATGTTTTCCTTCAGCGATTTGAAGTATTGAAGGCGAATATTTTGCAATTTACCCAACTGGACTTTGTTGAACGATAACGTTTTGAATTACAATTTATATTCACTATAATAAACTAATAGACTAGACTAATAGACATTGACTCATCTATCTAGGTTATCAGCTTTTTTTGGCTATTAGATCAAATTTGAGATCTGAATTCCGATGCCCATCGACCTCCAGCTCAGTAGGGCGACACGACGATTGCCGCGTAGTGGTCAGCCAGTCACCAAGACAAAAGTTCAAAACATGTGTCAACGACCTAGAAACCACCTCACCGGTTATGATAAAACACCGAAGAACTACCCAAACACTTGGTTTTAAACCACAAAAAAAATTGCTTGTCTGTAAAGTCGGTTTACGGACGGTAGTTTGACGAGCCTATCATGCCTCTCTCTCATTCGTGCCGCGCTCTCGCTGGAACGCACATGACGTCATCTTTTTCGCGCATGCTGCCCGTACTATCGAGTTATTAAACGTTGTCACGTCAAAAACAGCAAGCCGTATAAGAGCAGCAGTGACATGAACTAAACGATCAAACTTATAACAGCCGACTTTTTATTCGGTGGATGTAAATTTTGACCGAATGTGTTGTCTACATCTCGCTTTGCAGCTAGGTAAATTTTCTCCTATCATTTGCAGAGTTCTGCTCGGACGAGCTGGAGCGGAACAGGTCACGATCGCTGGAGCCACTGAGTGGGCTGGCCATGTGGAGCGACCAGGTCGAGTACATCCAGCTGCTTAAGGAGGACCGGGGGCTGGGGTTCTCCATCCTGGACTACTTGGTAAGATTCGCCAAGTGTATTGAGTCTTCATGTAGGAATATATCTACTATCACTCATCCCGCACGATACCGTATCGCCGCCATATTGTATCATTCATTTTGTAGTGCAGATAACAGTGTATGCCTTATAGCAGGGGCGCTCTTTGGTGAACTGGTGGCTTAGACCTCCCTTTCAACTGTAAGTCGTAATCAATTAAAAAAAAACTAAAAGTTGAGATGGGGCTTCAAGGGTTAGTATCCCTTAGAAAGGTTTGAACCTCGTGGACTGACCTAAAGACAGACAAAAATCAAGAGGCGATAGACAGAGACATTGGACTGTTCTTTTTCTGCTTACCTTCCTCTGATCCTCTGTACGGCGTTGCCCTCAGGACCCCACGGAGGCGGGCAGCTCGGTGATCGTGGTGCGGTCGGTGGTGGCGGGCGGCGCGGCGGCTGCGCAGGGTCGGCTGGCGCCCGGCGACCGGCTGGTCTCCGTCAACGGAATAGACGTGGCCCGCAGTCCGCTGGCTCACGCGGTCGCCGCCATCAAGAGTGCTCCCAAAGGTATTATACATACAATACATCGTATAATTGTATTTTTAAAATAACGATAACTCAAATCATCATCATCATCATCACCACCACCACCATCACTACTACCATCATCATCATCACCACCACCATTACCACGACCACCACCATCATCATCATTACCACCACCACCACCACCACCACCACCACCACCACCACCACCACCACCACCACCACCACCACCACCACCACTACCATCATCACCATGATTATTTTACACTATCCTGTTAGCATTGTTGAAATAAAATATCATGAACGCACTCCTTGAAATCAAACAACATTCATACTTTTAAACCGTACCTATCACTTATGTAATGTTCTTCATCAGGATCGAAATGATGAAAAAATATTAATTTTATATTCAGGTTAGATAACTTTTATTGATATTGTTTTACAATCTTATCTTTACCTTAAGCTCAACAAACATTTTTTGTCATACAGTTGTGTTTATACTATAATTCATTTAGTTGTAGTATCAAACAGTGATAAACGTTATAATAATATTATCTTTACTTTTTTACATCTCTATTAAAAAAATTAGATGTTAGTAGTAGTTAGTATTTATTATAAAAAAAATCCTGAGTAATCAGAACGTCTTACGCCACAGTCCTTGTGTCCATTGTTAATATAAAGTGTCGGAAAAGTTAGGAAAAATATAAAAAAAGGTGTGTGTGCGATTCACACACGATAGAAGTGAAACACACGTTAAATGCTCAAATACAAGCAAGTATTAAACAGTCTGCTATATACATACACACCGACATTTGCTCTCTCGCTCTTTTGTATATATGTCTTTTACCAGTCGTTTTTTCCGTTGTAACCGGTTTGAAATCACAGCGAAATAAAAGAAAACCTTTTTTGTTACAGGAATAGTAACAATTGGGATAGCGAAACCCCTCCCCTGTAGCACCGTGGTGGGTGGAGAAAAAGCAAACGGACACAGCGTTCAAAGCAGTCAGGTAAAAATATGTAATATCTAAAAAAAAAAAAGATTTGCCATTATTATTTTATAAGAAAAATTAAAATAAAAAGATAACTTTTTTAAAGAAAACATGTAAAAAAAAACTCGTATAACATTTTTAAAGACTTGTGTTTAGTGATTGTACACTGAGGGGAACAAAGTAAGTCACTTTTAGAGCAATATTGGAAGTGTAGCATGCGTAGTTGTACAGTAAAGGGAGTTGCCGCTCTAAGTATTTTTTTTATTTCCAGCCTATTCAAAAACTTAGATTTCCCTTTAGTGTACAATATTTTGGCATGCTTTTTTTGTTTTAAGCTTTTTGCTTGCTTGACTTAAAACAATTATTGTTTTAATACATTTATAATATTATGTATACGAAAGTATTAAAATTATTTTTAACTCATAAAAATAGAAAGATATTTTGATCGAAAAAACGTCTTAGATAAAAATCTTGTGTTTATGTGACAGATATTTCACTAAGGCAAAACTACAAAGGATTATTCTACATATTTATCAAACAGAGGTTGCTTTACAGCTTTTTTGCTATTTTTCTAATTTGATCGAAATAAATTACGAAAAAAATATTTTTTTCAGAGATTGGAGTATTTTACGAAGATCCTCCGTCTCATCATGTCTCTACACCGGGATATAATGGAGCTGCAGCTTCAGTGCTCTCATGACAGCACAGGTTTCCGAGTGCCGCCCAAAATCAAAGCGGAAATTGTAATGAAATGACAGGAGAAGAAGACTAAGTATACCATCAGCGTAGAAATACCAGAGGACAGTTCGGACAGCGATGTGAAGATTTGATGTGATACCTAGTCATGGCCTAGTGTTGGTTTTAGTGTCTAGTAGCTGTTAATCCGTGTTAGTTCAGCTAAGCGATTCTACATGTACTCAGTCCCATATACTGGGTCACAACACTTAGATGTTGATGTTTGTAGTCTTAAAGTAAGTTATTTTAGTGCTCAATTTAATCAATATTTGAAAAACAAAAAACGTTCTTTATTTGAAGTTGCAAATAACTATGGTAGCAACTAAAAATATGAATGGGAGTAAAAACGCACAACGCCATTTTTGCCGCCATATTTAATGTATATTACAAAATAAGGTTGTGTAGGAAAAAGTAGGTCTGATGTTGTCAATTTAATATTGGATGTTATATTTACAATAAAACGATAAACCCACTTATTCTGCAATATTTGTGTAAGGAATTTAGAGTAATAAATATTAATATTACAATAGGCTATTTGACAGTGTAAAAAAATAATAATGCTTTCTTTACATTCGAATTTTAAAGCTATTTGAATTAAAATACAATAAATAAATCTTGAATATTATCACCAAAATACCGCAAAAAAGGGTTTGTTTTGAAAATGGAACGATATGACTATAAATGCTTATAATTGTCTAATCTAATGTGACGTCAATCGTCTGTAAACATACACAGAGGAAGTAATTACGCAGTAACGCTATATTTACTGTCGCGTACAGATAATCTGTATTTATTAATACTTTTTTAAACAAAATACTTACATTAAAATAATTTCCCGGATGACAAAGCTTTGCTTGGTAAAGTTGATTATTGAAAACACGAATAAAACGACATTTAACTAGATCGATTTATCCCGCGAAACTTCATGTATACCTACTAAATTTCATGAAAATCGTTGGAGCCGTTTCCGAGATTCATGTTATACAAGAATTGCTCGTTTAAAGGCATAAGATAAATGTTATATTATGTTTGATCCCTACCAATCACCTACCTACCAAAAGCTGCAATAAACAATAAAGGTTTAAATACAGAAATAGTTTAAATACACAAATAGACAAATAGCCTATTAATTAAGTAATAAGGAAAGCTAATAATAGTGTAAGCGTAAATCAGAAAATGCTTATAGATTTAGATAAGAGTATAAAGTTTAACTCATGAAGTTGTAGAAGATGGCGCTTATCAATATTGTAGAGCACAAATATTCCACGTATCTGTTAGCTAAAACTAGGTATACTAAATAATCTAAACAATACTAAATATATCTAAAATTATACGTTACATACTAGTTAATTTTTTTTGCAGATTTATTGTGCTTTTTATTATGTTTAGATCCGTAGCAAACTCGTGTGGTAACTTCATACAGACTAGTGAACAGCGCCATCTGTGATAACATAGTTGAAACTTTATTATTCCGAATAAATTGGGCCTTTTATAAGGAAACAACTTTTACGGATTTTAAAGCGGTTTATTGAGTTCTCCCGCGACCATAGTTGCTGTTAAGTATCCGAAACGTCGGGCTTATAAAAAGCTAAATAAGCCACGATAGAATCCGTAAAAAGTATTTCATTATAATGAGTGAAAAAGTAACGCATAAACATAAGATAACAAATTGCCTTTTACTGACGTGATCGATTATTTCTGATATTACTATGATTTGATATAACTGAGCAAGACCTCACATGCAAATAGGCTAATATTATATGAATTGAATTGAAATAGAGAGAGGAGAGGATTTGTTTTTGAAAGTAATTCGAAAGTATTTGTTGCCGTGTCCTTGATGTTTTATATCGTTATTTGCTAAAAAAAGCTATAGAAAATAATTGGAATTGATGAAATTTGTAGATCGATGTTAAATAATAAGATGTTATAAATGTATTGCATGATATTATATACTTTATTATATATTTATATACTTAATATGTTAAATATGATGACTCAACTAGAAATTGAAATGTTTAAATATACTTACAGGAAAGTAAAAAACATATCATATCTTTAAGAGAAATATTAAAATAAGAGAAACGAATTATGAATTCAACATGACAATTTATTGAACTGAAACATAGGCTTTTATTAAAAAATGTTTGAGTTTTAGCTTGATCTGAATGAGCTATAAAAATATTATTATTATAAGATAATCGTTATTATTGATATTAATATAAATTTATTAATAGAGTTTTTTTTATTTTTTTTATTTATTTATTTGGTTCATCAACGACTTACTACACGTAATAAAATTCCACAAAATACACCCACTAAAGAATTGGTTAAGCGCATAACAATCACTTACAGATGAACTCCGCATACACAGTTATAACAATAATTATGAAAGTACTAATTATCCAAAATAATTACGCGCATAACAACGACTCCTAGCAGGGGAAGTGATCGGCGAAGGAGTTCGGACGGTTGCCAATTGTTTTAGATGTATAGTTATAATTTAGAACTTTCTGGAAGCATCAAGCATCATTATGATGCTTGATGCTATGTATGCTATACGATGTAAGAGAATTCGGCTATTCCAGCAGGCTATCGAACTCTTGAGGGTTTAATTGGTAATATGCTATATGTATAGTACTTATTCATTATAGAGTTTGACAGTTCGATCTACTACTGATAATTAGTCTAGATTTATCTTAAAAGCTGTTTTCATGAATTTTCTACGCTTTTTACTTTTTATTTTAATAATTTAAGCTGACAAAAACTCATTAAAACGGCAGCCATTGACAATGTCGATAGAAGTGAACAAAAAAAAAACTTTTAACTTAGAATAACATTATGGAATTTAAAATTCTACTTCTTATTTTTTTTAATGTAAAAAGTGCAGTCCGCACTTATTGCATTGCCAATGTCAAGAATCAAGTCTTTTGTAAACTATGCGACGCTTCCAGCTGCTTCAAAATCTTCTTTTAAGTTATAGAATTTCAAAGTTATGAAATGCCACATTGATTAAGCGTATGGTGATGATGACACGAGATCTGTAATTGTATGTACACCCAAAAAGTGTTCATCTAAAGACGTTTTCACTTGATAAATGTATTTTACGTCGACGTTAGCCAGATATATGGATATATTAGATATATCATAATATAATATTATAGTCATATGCTAATAAAAATAATAATGTGATCAAAGACGACGACCTCTGTGGCTCAGTGGTTAGCGCGTTGGCGCACAAGCCGGAGGTAGCGGGTTCGAATCTCGCCAGGGAACACAAAAAAAAAAAGTTTCTGTGTTCTTGGGTCATGGATGTGTATTAAATATGTGTATTATATAATAAAAATCTTAAATATAAGTATTAATATAAAAAGTATTAAATATATGTATTTCCGTTGTCTGGTACCCGTAACACAAGTCTCTTCGAGAACTTAGCACGGGACCAGATTGACGTGGTGTAAGCGTCCATAGATATTATTATTATTATTATTATTATTATAAAGACCCAACGATTTATGTAAACGGTTTTTATATATTTAAATGAGTAGGTGTTAAGAAATATATTATGAAAATACACTGAGACACAGACCTTTGCGAAGCGAAGCTAAAAAAGTCTTTTAACAATAAAGTTTATATTACACGTCAAGTTTCTTGCTTAAAATTGTAAAAACCAAAAGTTCTTAACCGATGTCTGTTTTGACGTGACAACGTCTCATAACTCGATATTATGGATGCATGCTCGAAAAACATGACGTCATGTAGCGTTCCGCAAGCAAGAGCGCGTAAACCTGCTTTTAAGCGTAAGACTTTTCTCAACAGGCATGTTGAGAAAAGTCTTTGAAGGTGTGTGAAGTTAGTGTGTGGAAGACGCCTCGGTGAACTACGAGTATAGCCCGATACCCTCCTCGCTGATTTCGAGTAGGAAATCCGTGCAAAGCAGTGGGAATATATGGGTCATTGATGATGATGATGTCCTCCTTGTCATATCCGACAACGACGACAATTGTTATACATTCCTATATATATATGGGTTATTACTAAATGAGTCGCTTGGTCGGCACCTCGAAGGTCTGTTTTGGGATTAAGGTTATTAGTATGATATTATATTTCTTATTGTTTCACGAGAAACACGAAAAAATTGTAATATAAAGAAAAATATATCATAAATTCATCCTTAGGAAAAGAATAGTAAAACATTAGTTTAACAAACAAAAATGAAATTCATTAATACGTCCACTTACAAAATTTTAGTCTAGGAGGAAGAAAAATAAAGATATAATCATATTTGCTTTATTAACTACACAAAATTATAATATTTCATAACAAAAAATCTTCACAATAAAAATAGAAGCCAAAGAGTAATTTCATTTCTTAATGTTAATTAACTGCACTGTAGACATTTCAAATATTACTCTTTAACTCTTTTGATCTAAACGAGCTTAGCAAGTCCGTCGAACGGCTTTAAGACATTCCATTATTAGATAAATAAAAAATATAAAAAAAGCAAAGATGCCAAATATTTAATGTTGCGATGTTTCGATTTAATTGACTGGTTATAAATATATTTAATTAATTTAATATATTGTTGCTTTATATTGATGTTATAGATAAGTAAGGGAGATGATTGAGTTAGGCGTGGAGCGAGTCATCTATAATATTAAATGTGTATTATAATGAGGTAAAGTTTGTGAGGTTCTAGAGGATAATTTTTGGATCTACAGAACGAATTTTGAAAATTATTTTACCAATTAAAAAATTACAAATAGACCTCCCGCTTAGACTATATCTCTGCGCTTTTCTCAATCAGCTCTTGTTAAATGTTGTGCAAAATGTATGTTAAGTGTGTAGAAATAAATGTTTTAAAAATAACATTTTTCTTATTATCCTGCCTTCGTAAATTTTTGCTATAGTATTATACTTAATCATGTGATGGTAATATGAGAATATTTACAAAGGAAAAAAAAAAGATATCATAGGAACTTGAACGCGATTTAGATTTGTTTTAAATAAGTAAAACGTATCTTGCATTAAAAAGTTTATATTGTCTCATATTCAAATCTTATTTTCTCTTATTTCGAGTACTATGAAAAATTGCTTGAAGTATTTTTATTGTTAGATTTTACCTCACGCCTTTATTTACAGGAATGCGTGAATTCCTTAGCATCGGATGATCACACAGGGATGGATTCCTTTCATGAATGCTTACAAGAATATGGCGAAGGCTTAGAAGTCGTCCAGATATGCCTAGAACCCGAAGAACCGTCGATAAAAGATGACGAACTTTCCGCCTTGGCTGATTTAAGTTATGAGGAACATATAAAACATGACACCCTAAGTGATGGCGGTGGTAAGCTCATTTATATAGAAAACAAAGATTTTAACGAGAAGGTTAATGGTATAACTGAAATGAAATCTTTTAAATCAGACGATTCTTTAGATGACCAAGATGATGACTTAACGATCACAGAGAACGATATTTTGTCTTTACCAAGAGAATTGGGAGTTAGGAGAAAGTCATTCAATAAAAATGAAGACGATAAGGGAATTCTATCAAAACAGCAAAGCAAAGATTTATCAACGTCAGATGAAATGGTATTTGCAGTAACTCCAACTGGTCTTGAAAGAATCAGTTTTGAAACATATTGGAAAGATAATGATGTTACGAGAGAAAATCAGAAAAATGATGAAAGCTGGAATTTAAATTCACCATCGGACGAAACATCTAGTTTTTACGATGCAACAACTAGAATTTCCATTCAAGAACAAAATAATTCGCTACTGTACATCGATCATGAAATAGATGGTTACGAAACATGCCTCGATGATGACTCTTCATCTGTGCAGTGTACAGAAAAAAACGGCCATAAAACTAGCATTAATAGCCCGATCAAAGAGTTAGATAAACACGATAAAATTGCGATCAGAAACAAAGACAACGATGTTTGTGCCAAGACTATTAACATCGAGAATACTGCCAATACAATAGAAGAAGTGTCGACATACACCCGTCCCTATGTAGAGGAGCACATAATAAAACAAATGAAATCCTTGCGAATCGAACCACTCAACGTAAACATAAGCACTAAAAAGATAAAGAAAAAGAGTCCGACCAAACCGTCCAAAACAGAACGCCGATGCATCGAATATTATAACGACCAAGAAGAATGCTTACAAGAAATACAACAAAAGAAACGTAAAGAAGAAGAACAGAAGAGTAAATCAGAACAAAATAAGGCTTTTGGCAATATTGTAGCTTGTACGAATAAAAGGTTGCATTTACACAAGCAGGACCCTAGTGAAGAATCGACAGACTTAGAACCAACTTATGTACCAGGGTGTCATAAGTGTTTTTTGGAAAACTACGCTTACGCTATAACACAGGCATACATCGCAGAAGCTACAGCTTGCAAGTATTGTGAAGTTATAAGAGATATGTTGGAAGCTCCGAAATTATCACATTATAGAAGAATGTCAGCACCCGCACTGTTCAATGTTGAAAGTCCAGGCTCGGAAACAGAAGAGGAAAACTTCTTAACTGTCCCAGAAGTGAAAGACAGAAGACAATCAGCGGGGCCGTTAAAGTTTTTTGTGCCTTCTAGAAGATCGAGGTAAGTGTAGCTTAAGCTAAAGTCTTTTAGAACATTCTATATACATATTGGACTAAAAATCTTAACTAAAGTCTTACATATACATGTCGTTTCAATTTTTATTATAATATTACATATTTAAATAAAACCACAAGGGCATCCACCCCGACACGGTAGATTATTGGTTATTTTATATTATATTTTAAAAGGTTGCGACCGCTACATTTTTTTAAGATTCCTAACCTAAAGTAAATTTATGGAATGGATTTTAATGAAATTTTACAATATTAGCTTATAACATCAGAATAACATAGACTATAATTTTCCCTGTACTAGCACGGAAATGGGAACTACACGGATGAAACCGCGGGGCGCTGCTAGTAATATCCTAATATTATTAATGTAAAAGTGTGGATGTTTGTTACGCTTTCACACATTTCATGAAAATTTTAGAATATGTGTACTATTCTGAGAGCTACTAGAAGTAACAGGATATATAATAGTATGAAAAAAAAAATTTTTTTTGCTAACATGTACGAAGCCGCGGGCAATAGCTAGTATAATATAATAATAAAAACTTTATCATAAGAATAACATATAGGCTTACTGCCCTCTAGACAAGGGGCACCCCGCAAAAATGCTAAATGAATAGAATAGAATACTTATTGTATGGGAACGACACTAGCTTACGACATGTTATTTGACAGCTCGTGTCATTCCCATACAATAAGTATTATATTCTATTCGTTTAGCGTTTGTTCCACTTGTCTAGGGGGTAGGTAATCTTATCTAAGGTCGTCGTCGTCTGCCTTATAACTATCCAACTTATGAAAACAAGAGAACTTAATTCCATGGACAACAGCGATTAGAATGAATTAGCATAGGTACTTTAGAAAATGTTACGAAACCTGCATTTTAAGCGTATTTCCACTCAAAACAGTCATCGCATCACTAGTATTATAAATGTCAATGTGAGTTTGTTGCTCTTTCTCGATAAGGCCTGAACAGATTTGGCTAAAGTGATGGGGTGCTGGCTAACGCTTTGAATTGGCTACATTTTATACCTAAAACTTCAAAGTTCTATTTTCTTCTTTTAAGTTCTAGCTTCGTCTAGGATTTGTCAACGCCCCGGTGACTAAATCATTCGGTCATTAAAAAATGACTATTAATAGAAGCATTAGAATAGCAATTCATAGTTACGTCCATAGAAATATTAATCTGTGGTTACGTCAATTGAAATGCCGAAAACTACGTGATTATCATACGCCCGTGTGTGCTAACACACAAAACTTTCTGTTGAGATTCGAACCTGCTGCCTCCGACTTGAGCGCTAACGCGATAATCAGTGTAACAATTATAATACTGTGACAACCATAATCGAGTGATCAATTCATAAAAGTGAAATGGCGGGTACACCACCCCCACCAACCCCTACTACCCTTCCTACTAGAGACTGGTAGGGGAACTTGATATAAAAGTCGACTCCGCATTAGAACGGGGCTTTTTCTGCTTTCATTATAAGATTTTGAGAGTGATTGTTATTATTTTTAGGGTGTTATTTAAATGACTAGCATAATATTCGTATTTTTGTGAGCAGAAAAATATAATCTGGTAGCAGAAATAGCTAATTGAGCGGCAACTTATGTTCAGCAAACATTTTAAAATCAAGCAGCAATTTTGTGTCATTCTGGATGGCTGTAATTATTTTCGGATGGCATATTAATTAAATGAGGGCAATGTGCTGTCCCCGTTTAATAAAATTTTGGTAAGCACTCAAAGAGCAAGCAAAAAAAATCATTTTGTGCTGCATATATAAGTAGCATGAATATAATTTCAAGCAACTTTCTTTTTTATTCAATTCTGCGTTATAGCCCAGTCCACAGGATTTGATGACGTCATTATTTGATTTAATTCCCTGGTCCATTATTAGGAATGATAATATAATTTATTAACTTCTTATTCAATTTTTATACAAAATTTTAGTTTGTAAATCGTATTTATAATTATTGTAATATCAAAAAATATTATTTAAAAATGTATAAACAAACAAAAAAAGAAATTTATAGGTAATGGTATGTAGAGGATTTGAACTTGCGAACGACGGCGTACGGCCTGAGCGCGCGAAGACAGTGTTAACCGTAGAGTCTTGTTACAAATAAGTTTAAAATTGTGGATCCATTCTTGCGTATTGAATGTTTTGATTTGATTTGATTTTTGTAGGTAATGATTGAATTGAATATTGCAAGTTTTTGAACTGCTTGTTTATTTTACATACCACCTACAATTTTTAATACCTGCATAATCTATCTACTATCTACATAAATCTACGAAACTGAAACAAAATAAAATCTTAAAGAAAAAAATTTCATCATCATAATATTATCAGCCTTTAGTGGACGGACCACTGCTGAATACAGGATTTGACGACGTCATGACCTGAATTAATTCATTAGTCTTTAAGAATGATAATAATATAGTTTATTATTTTCTTCAATTTTTATAATTTTGTTCAATAACATACTTACAACATCATCTAGCGGCAAATTACGGCAAAAAAACCTACACCGGTTTGCGCCATTTGCCGCTAGATGGTGTGAACCAGGACATAAAATATAATGCAATGAAATTGCATTTAGGTAACTTCACTCGCTTCTAGTTCGTTCTACGTTAAAAGTCATATTTTTTTTGTAAAGTCGTTTCGTTATAAATATAAAATATACATTTGTAAAGAAAGTAAATAAAGCATTCATTGAAAAGTACTTTTGTCCTTAACAAATAGGAAAGTGTAGATCCTCAATTTTTTTTATACAATATTTTAGTTTGTAAATCGTATTTGTAATTGTAATACCAAAAAATATTATTTAAAAATGTATATTAATAAACAAACAAAAGAAAAAAGTCGCCTGCAGCTACATATATATTGCTCATCATGTTTTTAATAGGCACACCAATCAAATATACTGCTTCTAGACATGTTTTTTCTACCGAGCAATATTTAAATCTTGCCGTTCAAGTAGTTATTTTGCCAGGCGAATGTTTATTATGCGAGGTCATAATATTGTAAGCTGCTTATTTATGATTTAATTTTTGACCAGTAAGTATCAAAATTATTTGCGGAACAAGAATTGCTACCACATTTATTTAATTGCGTACAAAATCTTTGTATGCCAACAAAACTATTTAAATGCCGATTTTTTTTGGCCCTGCAAAATTTATTATTGCCGTTCATTTAATTACTTCCCTTATTTTTATAAGTACGTGAAAAATGAAATAAAGGTGAATTGGAAAAAGATGGAGAGCGTGTTTTAATTTAATAAATAACGTGACTATGTAACATCAGTAAGCCATTTAGGGGTCATCAATACCCAAGATACTTTTTATAACGAATCATCGAGCTCCCGCTATTTTTTTTTATAGCATAGGAGGATAAACGAACAGCCGAAGCCTTGCGTCTATCGACGCCCATTAACACAACCAAAGGTTAAGCAGATGCGTTGCCCTCCTTTTCTCTGTCCCTCCAATGAGCCACCGAAAACTCACAAACCGCACGAAACGCGACAGCATAACTGTCACTTTACGCCGGTATTATGTGAGCGAGAGGTACCACCCCAGTCGTGCCGGCCCAATTCAGCTGCAAAGCATGGCACTACCTCAAAAGACTGGTATTATATAACAGTGATATTTATAGTCGCGTTACGTTAAGGAAATACGCGTCTAGTTTTACATAACCAACAAAATCTTGAACTTGAGATACCGATATTGAATTGTCAGTGACGCCTGCAATTGACGCACGCGCACGAAGTCAACTTTATTTGTATTCACCTAAAGATAAAATTGAAACGGTACTCTATTTTATACTGGAAGTAAACGGTTATTGATGGAAATGAGTCCGTATATTGTGATGATAGAGTTGATAAAGCCGCGAGCAAGGGAGGCTTACGTGTGTCCTCATTGGAACGGCTTCATCGCGTTAATGCGCACGTGTTAGTGCCGGAGCACAAATCTTCCAATGTGCCTCAATTTTGTATGATAATTGTAATACCTGAGGAATTCATTGGAATTTGAATTTGTATATTCCTTGACGTAACGTAACTTTAACGTAAAAATTCCTATACGAGTTTGGGATATAGCCGTTTTGGGAGTAGCACCATGCTGATTTTTCTCGAGTACACCTTTTGGAAAGAAGTTCAGGCAGTGTAATTACTTCCACTTTCTTACGTCTCAAGTAATGGCAGGCCTGTAGCTAGAATCCAATTTGGGGTAGGGCAGCATTAGTTACAGGTAGGGCGGAAGATAAAGTCGTATTCGTTTCATTATAATTTATCTTAGTTTTTGTATTTTTAAGGTTTTGTTTTTGGATTTCAAGGTAGGGCATTGCCCCTCAATGCCCCCTCCCCTAGCTACAGCCCGGAGTAATGGTAAAACAACCAACAAAGCATAATATGCCCTTATATAGTGGACATTTAATTATTAAATATGGAATCATTTTTGTTTTGGAGGAGCTCGTGGCGCAGTGGTAACAGCCGCGCGGATTGATCCACCAGGTTAAGCAACGCTTGCCGAGGCTGGTCCGTGGATGGGTGACTATCTTTACATACCGCGACTCCTCCGTGCCTCGGAAGGCACGTTTAAGCCGTTGGTCCCGGCTGCTATGCATGGATCTTTGACAGTCGTTACGGGTCGTCAGAAGCCCGAGAGTCTGACAACTAGTCTTACCGCGGAGTACCATATCACACAATTACCGGGTTGTGGAGGTCCGATAAGCAGTCGCTCCATGTAAAATACTGGTATTCAACTGAATCCGGTTAGACTGGAAGCCGACCCCAATATATAGTTGGGAAAAGGCTAAGCAGATGATGTTACCTATGTGATGTGGTAGAGTCTATTGCAACCTAAAATTAAATAGATAAATTGACAAAATACTTCTGCTTCACGAATGGCAGCCCGGACCAACGGCTTTACGTGTTTTCCGAGGCACGGAGGAGTCTCGGTATGTAAAGATGGTGTTGCGTGGGGGTGGAGAAGCCCCCAGCGAGCACGATAGGTAGAGGGTTCGGATAAGTCTTACCTTATCTCGAGCCAAAAACTTTCCTAGGCTGCCCCCGTTCCGACAGCGTATTGCGTAGGGGTAGTAAGGGAGGAATCACTGGCCTGACTGGACTCCTGGCGATGGTAGGTTGGCTGCTCTGGTCTTCACGCTGGGCGTTCGGTTCAGCCGGCCGGCTGTTAGATCTTCTTCGCTTGGATACTTAGCCTATCCAAAATTGTGCTCCGCGAACTCCCAGCGGAATTCAAAAAAAATTGCACGAGGGTTAGTCTCGGCTTCAGCCAGCCACGAGGTCAGGACGAGAAAGAGGTCGGTTAGAAGTGACAGCAAATCAAAACCCCTAACCACAGCTTGTCTATCGTTCCATCAACAATATAGTTCTATAGTCAAATATCAAACAGACTTTATAATTAATTAAGTTTTAATTTAGATTATTTGTAATTTTAGTTTAGGGATTAGATTAAATTATTATATTTATTATTATTAATTACAAGAGGTAAATTAATTTTATTTGAGAAAAAGGATATTAGAAAACGGTTATTGAATTATAGAATGATCGCTAGTGAGACAATAGAAATATGTCAATAGTTGACACATATCAACGATAGATGGCGCTTATGCCATTAGTATACTTAGTTTAAACATAATATCTATTGCCGAACTCTTAATTCAAACCTAAAATTATGTAACGAGCTAGCGCAACGTTACAATGGTCACCCATCCACGGACCAACCTCGGCAAGCGTTGCTTAACCTGGTGGATCGATCCGCGCGACTGTTACCACTGCGCCACGAGCTCCTCCCATCACATAAGTATCGTGGGTTTTAAATCACCGCCCTCCTCCTCAGGTGGATAACGGTAGTTAGAAACCATTATCCGCGGTACGGCCCTTGACCTTATAGGGATATCAATATATCAGGGTATATTTGAGAGAATTGTGACCTGTAGTATTTCTTTATGTCATAAGGCGGCAACCGCACAATTAGGTTAAGCAGATACGTTGCCCTCCTTTTCCCCATTCCCTCAATGGGCTACCGGGAACTCACAAACCGCACGAAACGCGACAGCATAGCTGCCACTTTAAGCCGGTATTTTCGAAAGCGAGAGGTACACACCCCGGTCGTGCCGGCCCAAGTCCGCTGCGAGCAGCATAGCAATTCCTCTTTCAGTGAGATGCTAAATGTCTGTTCTACGTTAAATTGGCTAATAAAGGGTTACATTGCCTCCCCTGGCTACCCCGGGAACAGCTTAATATATTTAAACGCGATACGGTCGATTGGCGTTTGAATTTGTTAATTAATTTGATGCTTTTTAACTTTACACTACAGTTAACGACTAATCGGTTTGGTAATGGGAATGGCGAAAGGTAATCGAAAATCACCTAATATATAATCATAAAAAAATTCATTCGTAGCAAGTGGCCATCTATTTAGAATTTATATACACTTGAAACATTAACTAAATGTAAATTTACTATCATTTGAATGTTTCATCTTCATCATCATCAGTATTTATCCGTCGACTGCTGGACATAGGCCACCTCTAATAGACGCCAAGACGGCGAAAGTGAATCCCTAAAGGATCCCAATGTTTATATCGAACCATGGGCATAGTTTTATTTGTGGTGAAGCGGGTGTCAATAATTTTGCGTTGACCTTACCATTTTATATCTCAGGATAGAAGTATCATTTCAGGCTCGGGATGGGAATCCGGGGCTGCCAAGTGGTAGCCGGGCAGTCTCCCTATTGTGGAGAATCTGGTCTTGCCGGGACCAGTCTGTTGCTGAGGGTTTCCCGTCGCCTGCAGATCAGGGTCCCTCAGATAGCGGCTGAAGGTTCACGCAGTGGTTTTAGTGGGGTAGTGCACTCAATGCGAGTCCCCACACACGCCAGCGCGCCTACCCCAGGCCCTGGTATGGTCCGAAAAGGATTTCCGCATCGAAAAAAAAAAGGATAGAAATATCCTTGGTCTTAGTGCGAATTTTATTCGGTGAAACTTTTTTATGAAAAATAAGTACGATGACGATGGTCCAGGGCGTATGGCTCTTAATGAGAGGGTCCGGGTTCGATCCTGAACCTGTGCCTTAAAATGAGGTTTTCTAAATTTTTAAGTGCACCCTAAGCACGAAACCATCGTTCGCTCACCGGTGAAGGAAAACATCGTGAGGAAACCTGCATGCCTGATGAGATTCAAAGTCTTTGAAGGTATGTGTAGTTCACCAACCCGCACTGGGCCAGCGCGGTGTACTATTGGCCCATTACCCTCCTCGCCTGATTTCGAGGAGGAGACCCGTGCCCAGCAGTGGGACATATAAGGGTTGATACTTTCTTTACTTTTTTTTTACCAGTTAAGAGTCACTCTCGTGTGAATTTTAGAAAAACCCATTTCAAGGCACACACGGACGGGTCAAGATCGAACCCGGAACCCCTCGCATAAGAGGCCGAGTCCGTCCACCACTGGACCACCGTCGCACCTGGTAATACTATGATAATTGGTGAGCCCCAAAGGCCCGACCCTGGACTAGAAATCGATCCAATTACACTAAATGATATTAAACGTTACAATAACGTAAAGGGTTACGATTAATTTTGTAATTAAATTGCACAAACTGGAGTTCGTACTGTGAACTTTCAGTATGAAACAACAAAAGTTTTAACAACAACTATAACTAATGTTTATGAATTTCATGGTACTTTTTATAGATTTTATCGCGTTTAGTTAAATATGTTAGTATTAGGTTAGGAGTACTTTCCCCAGGCAGGCATGGCTCAGGCCTTGTCGTGGCAGTGGGGCTCAGTAGCCCAGGGTGACCCAACACCTTGGGCGAAGCGAATTGAGCCGAGGGGGCTCTGCTGGGTAGAGCTGCGTCCACTTATTAGCTTTCGGGCGCAGCGAGTCCCACATACCCGCCTGGGGAGACCCCCCTCCCCCGCGGGATGCCTATACGCATTTCCCGGCGTTAAAGAAAAAAAAGGAGTACTTTGACTACCTTGGTGGGCCCAGCGCTGCCTGTAGGTAGCCGTGCTCTGGAGTCTGATGGGGTATGGCAATGGCGTGAAGCTGAGATCCGCGGTTGGCAACTGGCTCCACATACTTAGCCAGCCAGTATCTCTGTGAGCTTCTTTTGACACTGATGGCAAATCCGATTGCCGTTCAAAAAGATATTTAAAACTAATAAGCTGTTCAAAATTTTTAAATATGTTTATATGGTCGTAACGTTCATGAAATAAAAATACAAAATGCGTAGTAGTAGAAAGCTCCTAAGCCGTAGCCGTACCGCGCGTGTTCGGTATCGATATCTCCTACTTATTTGAAACTGTCAAAAGCGAAGCCGTGTTTTGGCACGAGAATAGGGTCACGCTAGAGCCCATTAGAATAATATAATCTATATTATATGACATAATTACTCTGCTATTCTTATTTCCATTTTCCTTATTCTTCACTATAGAATTGTGGGCGTATATTAGTGATCTGTGAGCCGCTACCTAGTTTATCACAATAATAAAAAAGTTGTAAATTTCCGCATTAATAATATTTTTAGAATAATCCCGTAAGCTCTTTGAGCGGCGACCTTTTACGTATAAAACGTTGTTATAAACGATTTCAATTCAATTTTCATAAACGCCACTTAACAGTATTAAAGTTTAATCCCCATTAGCCTTTAGGGTTATGTTGTGTTACGTTTATACGGCGGGCGTTGTGCGTTTCATATTTTATGAAATATACTAACTTTATGAGATAACGACTGCCTTACCATTTTATCTTAATTTAGCAGAGGATTTCATAAACGTATTTAGTACAGGTCACAATAACCTTCGCTATATCTAGGATTCAATCTAAAATAATATATAAGGTTACCACCAGGTACCACAGATCGGATGCAGTTCATACCAGGTCCTTTGATCTGTCCATCTGTCTCTCTCATTTTTCTCAATAATCAACTCAATTGTATCCTGATGAATAAATGATTGTCCGATTAAAATTCGAATTTGTATAGAAGTTTCATAGATTTATTCCTAGGTCTTAAAGTTTAGTACTTTAACTTTATTTTACTCTAGCAGCGCCATGCGGTTTCACCCGCGTACTTCCCGTTCCTGTGGGAGTAGGGTGATAAATTATAGCCTATGTGTTGTTCTGATCTATAAGCTATATTATTGTAAAGTTTCATTAAAATGTATTTAGTAGTATTTAAATGAAAGAGTAACAAACATCCATACTTACAAACTTTCACGTTTATAATATTAGTAGGATGATAAGCCTTAATCTGTCTACTGATAAAAGTTTCTCAGTGAACGACAAGACGACTGATCCCTTGTCACTCGCATCCAACGCGGAGCTGCCTCTGCGCGGAGATCATCTTCCCACCTGGTTAATGGCTGATCAGTACTTCATCTACCTAAACGCAGCCACTATAATATAAGCGTCTTCATTCTAACTCTACTGAAATAAGTGTAGATTACAACAATCTTTCTTTTTCTAATAGCCCAATTTAAAGCTGTTTTTTTTTTAATTTAGAAGCGCGCAAACCCACGGTAACAACTAGTTAGCAAGTCACGTTGGAGCGGTACGGTCACTTACGTAGATTAGCCTTGCACCGGCCCTCAGGGATAGACCGCTCCGGCCAATATACTAATGAGTTTTGTTTGTACTGCTCGCATGATCGCTGTTCATAAAATCATCGGAGACCGTCCACTTTTACTATGGGGCTGGGGTAATATATATAGTTCATCATCATTATCATCATCATCTTTTGTCAGCTTTTGAGCATAGGCGTCCCTATAGAGGAACAGAGTCCTTGCCACTCACATCTAACAGGGACCAGCTGTTATAGATATAATATCATCTTCTCCTAATATAATATATAGTTGTTAGGGTTTATTATTTAATTTTTATTCATATACATATCTAATTATTTTGTCCTATGGACAAACGTGCAGGTCTCACGTCTCAGGATTTTCAATGCGTGCATGAGATGCTTGTTGTTTGAGTTATTACGTGCTACTGATGGTCATCATATCCAGCGTAATTAATCTTATATCATCATCAGCCTTGGCGTTCATTGAGGGAGGCCTGTGTTCGGCAGTGGACGGATAAAGGCTGATGATGATGAAACTTATATACTAATTGTAATGATAAACCACTGATCATAATTTATTATCATCATACTTTTTCTTATTTCCCACAAAGAGCCTAAAATCTGTTACTGGGTCTCAGCAGGTCTGGTCAGGTCGAAACGGCTCTGTAATGTAAGTCACAGTCAAATTAACGATTGCAATGAGACTATTTTTAGGGACTCTACCTCGATTTTTGAAAATTCTTTTTAAAATTAGTAATCAAATTATCTATTGAGATGAATGTTTTTTTTTTGTTAAAGGAAAAAATGCATTGCACATGTATCAGGTCTCTGGTATCTGTAGTTTCTCGAGCCTTTTGTGGGGTTCGCATTTAAGCGTTTACTATCCGAACTAAAACCTTTAAATGAGGCGCTTTTTGATATCCTGGCCTGTGCAGGCAAAATGAGTTGACTACTCTTTGTAAATACGCGCTGCCCTGCTAAGTAGTTCTCGAGTCTTGTTTGGGTAAGAGACCTTCTTCTGGGAATTTACTGTTTCTCTTTCGGAGACCCTGTCCGTTCAGAACTTTCCATCGCCTTTTCACGTGTCACGTCAAGTGTGACATGACCCATTTGTCACAATGTGACACTAGCCGTGCCACAGTTTTTTTTTCGGATGTAGCTATGCTAATGATGGCCCTAATGACCATAATGCTTCATCGGACCTTGGACATTGGTTGGAGATGGATAGGGGGTTGTCCCCATGACACAGTGTATTGTACCTGCTCACTGTTATTGTTTATTTGGCAGTTTAGCGCATCAATATAATATAGGTGTCAGCATCGTTATAATACGAAACACACTTACAAATGACATAATGATGCGTAGAGAGTTTGTCGATATTTTAATAAACGTATCACTACAAACTAGTAAGCTGGACGGTCGATAAAATCCATAAAAGTTGTTTCATTATGATAAGTCAAGTAACAAATAAAATCTGTAGTCTATCTTTTTGTACGAGTTTAGTAAATGCTTAAAGAAATCATCTGGTCCTGGTACAATATATGTTGAAGTGATGATGTTTAATCCAATACGGTCGACGAGTCATTAGCGGATGAAGTTAAACTATTAGTCGGAGGGCCAAAACGAGACCATCGTTCACTCACCGGTGAAGGAAAACATCGTGAGGAAACCTGCATGGCTGATGAGATTAAAAGTCTCTGAAGGTATGTGAAGTTCACCAACCCGCACTGGGCCAGCGCATCGGTAAATTATGGCCCATTACCCTCCTCGCATGATTTCGAGGAGGGAATTTTTTTATTGAAAAATATTCAGTTACAAGTTACAACATAATACAAAAAAGTTTATGTCATAATGAGGCAGCCGAGCTGTCAAAGCCTTATCGTGACTACAGACGCCCATATAAATCTACACAAGCAAAGATGTGTTATCTTTGTTGGTGTGGATGTGTATGTCTTGATTATTCCTATCCCTGAGCCACTGGACACACACCAACTGCACGAAACGCGAAAGCATAGCTGCCACTTTACGCTGCTCACTGCTCACGAGACTCGAGAGGTACCTCGGTCGTATCGGCTCAAGATGGCTGTGAAGAAGCATTGTACTTTATAGATATAGTATATATACCACTATGAAGATTTACATCTTTTTGACAGTTTACCTCACAGAGCGATTGAAATAACATTCATTGTTTGGGATTTCATTTATCACTAATTGTTTCCAATAGCTTATAAGTCTTCATCAAATCATTGGGCTTCGCACGAAAAAATAGATCCGACTTGAAAGAAACAAAGTCATCAGCTTTATTAATATAACTATAGATTTATTTTATTAATATCGATATGACAAGGTCCATCACTAGTGGTAAATTGCTAATACGGGTAATTGAGTTATGGTTGGCCGACCTAAGTCCCATTGTGGGTTCGTGTCTTGCTCCCTGTCAACGTTTTCGGTACTCATATTTTATACCGTTTTCGGCTATCTTTTCGGTGGATTTGAATTATGTAGTGTTGTACCTTCAGTGCTCAATAGATACAGGTCAGTGGTTTCAGTTGTGTTGTATTTAGTTTTTGAAATTGGATATATCGGTGTTAAGATTTTTGCATTCTCGGGGTTTCGGATATTTTCCAGATTTCACTAAATAACTCCTAAATATGGTAGTCCATGCCACTTTAAGATACTTAGATTTTTTAGAGTTTATCTAGGTAAGTATATAGAAATATGAATAATTGATAATCGTTTTAAGGTTTTACTTTTACGACAGCGCAAAAATATGTCTTTGATGAAGAGAAAAATAACGTATAAAATAATAATAATAAAAAGTTGTTTCACTATAACAATAATAATTAAATAAAATTAAACTGTCATTAAAAATAAACTTTAACAATTTTTCTTACCACTATTTTAAACTATAAAAATAGATGTAATAAGCTATTATAACTAAATTATTAAAAAAAATCCGACAATCACACCACTTCAACCTAGCCCCGTCGTTAAAACGTACCACACATATTATCTTTTCTCCTTGCCTATGAAGATTTGAGTAAAGTTTGGTTGTAATTAGGTTGGTAGTACACTCTCACAAGTCGCAGCATACCCTAAATTGGTCGTCTCTATTGATTATGGAATTATCCCTTATTATCCTCCACATTCAAAACATAAAATAAGAAAGATTATTATACAAACTGAACCGGAAAACGTAATCCTGTTCTCATCTAAAAGCATTATTTTTACAAACCGTGTTCTGACGGTAAGTAACTCAGCAAAAAAAAAAGACTGATTCTCTTTTATATAGATCTTTTTGATCGTCACCTAAATCTAAGAAAAGATTCTTTTTTGAATCTAAATAAAAACCGGCGAAACAAGCTCAAACTAATATTTTAAAATATTCTACAACAAAGTTATCATGTTATCCTTAAATGTCTAGGAGAAACGCCCTATTTTCGATGGTATCTTGAAATCTTTGACTTTATAATATTTTTTAACCAGACAAACGTTCTTTAATAACTATGTATTTGACTTTTAATGTCTATTTAAATTTTAAAGGTTTTAAAAAAAGAAATTATGGAAGTTCTAAAAATTGGTAAGAAGCTTATACAGCCTTCAAAGAATTACTTACTCCTGTAAGTTTAATCACTAGTGCATCTAGCCTTTGTCTTTAAGTCATAGTACTTAGATAGTTACTTAAACTAGCACCCGTATTCAAGAAGCGTACTTGGCTAAGTAATGAACCAACACTACAAAGAACGCTACTATCTATGCGCTCCTGGTGTCAATAGTCGAGTTTGAAATGGGTTTGACAGACGCACAGCTGCGGATTTAAGTATTGTCAATGAATTGGTTTAAATGACCCTATGCGTTCGGGAGTACTGTGACACCTCAAAGTATTGTTTGTGAATACAGGTGCTAGTTATTGGAGTACTAAAAACTTCTTCATCATCAACCTTTATCCGTCGACTGCTGAACATAGGGCTCCCTCAATGAACGCCAAGACTCACACGCAACCAACACGGACCGGCACACCAAGATAATCACCTTCATCTTCCTACTTCGATAATGGTTGACCAACTCCTCGTGTACTCAAACACGGCCTCCACTCTTGAATCTTATTGTCCCATCGACCATTATTTCTCCCGAGTGTTGTTTTTTATGTTTTCAGCCTTATTCTTCGCGTGATATCGGGACTTTAGTACTCTGGCGGATATCTTCGTTTCGAATCCAATTTGCCAAATTGCTGGATGTTTCAGAGCGTGCTATGCTGGATGTTTCATCCAGCATAGCACGCTTCATAGCACGTTACATATTATGTATTACTTATTCCTTGCCTTTAAATATCAACTTAACAATATCATAAACGCCTGCTATACTATTATATTTTAAATGTATCCTTTGTTACTTCTTGTTCCTCCGAGAAAAGTGTACAAAGATTCATGATGATCGGTTGAGTAGTTTTCGCGTGAAAGCGCAAGAAACATCCCTACTTTCACATTTATAATATTACTAACAGCGCCCCGCGGTTTCACCTGCGTACTTCCCATTCCCGTGGGAGTACGGTGATAAATTATAACCTATGTGCTTTTCTGATGTATAAGCTATATAAGTGCAAGTTTCATGAAAATCCATTCAGTAGTTTTTACATGAAAGAGTAACAAACATTTATACTTACAAACGTTCGCTTTATAATATTAGTAGGTATATTTTATTTTTTGTGTTTCTAATTCAAATATATAGCTGCATAATATACATACAGACAGAGAACAGACATACATCGCAGTAATAGATGTTGACGGACATGTTAAAATGGCGATCCCCCTTAAGAATTAGTAAGTGTTTCAAGTGGAAATCATATAAATGCTGTACGTAAGCTCCACCGTTGAAAATAGATCGCGTAGGTTTTACCAAACCCGACCAAGGTCTTGTTTGTGATGTAAACTGCTTCACATAGCTGATGCTATTGTTTTGTTGTTTACCTTAAAATAAGTTTACGTAGTCTTTAGTAAAAATATACTAAACTTTAATATAAAGTACTAATAATAATAGAAAAATCATAAGTATGCGCTTAAAATACGAAAGAGGCAGAAATTGGAAACTAAATACAGTTAGAATCGGACCTTTTGTACCGTGGGCTGTAATAGATCTACATCTGTAAAATAAATTAAATTAAAAAAACATGATAAATATTATGTCATAATATTATTGTTTAAATACCAATTTATAACTGTCTGAAAATAGTTTGTTGGAAAGGCAACATAATTTTATAAGAAAAAGTATGTTTGAAATATTTGACATTATAGTCGAATTGTAATTTGTATTTTAACTTGAATACAGTCTTCCTTTGGCCTTCCTAAGAACAAGCAGTTTTATTTTATTTTCATATATTAATATACAGTCCACACAAATTCAACATGGTCCTTCGAGCCGGATACTTGAAAAATACAGTACTTTTTTCATTAGTCCCTAAATAGTTTCTTAAAGTAGTAAATTAGTCTGAAAATAGTTGTAAAAGTGTTATAAAAGTGTTAGGATGCAGTGTAGTGGTGTAGTGGGTGTAGTGGGTGTAGTGAACCGATACGATTCCACTCGGCGGAGCGAGATAATGCCCGAAGACGTATCCCGGCGCTCACCGGACCTGCCGGGGAATAACGACTGCCGGGGAACGCGATAAATATTACGCCTCTTCAGAATCTATATGTAGTGTAAAGATAAAACCTTAAATCTACACTTACACTTATAGTAAAACTATGTTCGGCGCCCCTTGACTCTGTACCTATTTTTTTTTCAACGCCGGGAAATGCGCTGAGGCATCCCGCTGGGAAGTGGGTCTCCCCAGGCGGGTATGTGGGACTCGCTGCGTCCGAAAGCTGCACAGAACAACCACAGAACAACCCCTCCCAACGTCGCGGCAGTACAAAGACGTGAGATTCCCGTCCCCTCTACTTGCCCCCTGCTCTTTTGCTCCTCTTCCTATAAGAGGGATACAAAGAGCCCCCTAGGCTCTATTCGCTTCACCCAAGGTGTTGGGCTCACCCAGGGCTACTGAGTCCCACCGCCCCGACAAGGCCTGAACCATGGTGGAGTCCTTGACTCTGTATCTATTTGATTCCATATTTTATAAAAAAATAATTAAAGTCGATTCACGTCTTTAAGGCGCCCCTGGCAGACAGTGATAACGTATCTCTTATTACGCAAGTGAAATATTTTTTACATCGTCTAGTTTCAAAATAACAATAAAAAATCATAACTTTATTTTGCTTCCTACTAATATTATAAACGCGAAAGTTTGTTAAACGATATTTGTTACTCTTTCACGTGAAAACTACTGAATGGGTTTTGATGAAACTTCACAATAATATAGCTTATACATCAGAATAACACATAGGCTATAATTTATACCTGTACTCCCACGGGAATGGGAAGTATGCGAGTGAAACCACGGGGCGCTGCTAGTAAATTTAATAAGATTAGGTTAGTCTCTTCAGTCCAATTGATACTATAAATATCATGATGATGATGATGATGATGATGACGGGGATTGGAAGTAAGTAAGGAAAAAGTGAAACTGCGGGGCGCTACGAGTATTTTATAATATTATGTGATATATTTTATCATGCATACTCATCTCATTTAAAAGTGTAATTGTATGAACATACATCATCTTTTGAACAAACACAAATATGTGTATAAATATGTCTGTGTGTACATATGTTTGTGTATGTGTGTGCGCTCGCCCGTGCGCTCTTGTGCTAAATGATTGCAACGTTTGCGTCCCGTACACGCGGCAACACAAGTGCTTTGTTACAGTTTATTATAATTGGAGATTTGCCTGCTAGAAAAAAGTTTTTAACTAGTATACAGTCATGTATATAATTTTAAAAGCTGTTTAGCATAGTCAATTAAAATTAAGCAGCGTATCCGAATATACCCATTTGGCCCATCGGGATAGGTAAAAGGAGGATACATCGTCAAAAGAAAGCCGACGACGAACGGGGGTGCGTTGGAGGCGCTACTTAATGCGCTTCCAAAAACGCCCCTGTGCTCGGGTCAGGTTCGGGATGATTCAGCCCCGCTAGGCACGAAGTCGTGGAGACTGCTTAGTAGTGGTCGGGCAGTCCCCCTTTATTTGAAGAATATGGCTTTGCCGGGATCAGTTTGTCGATTCTGTTGCGCGGTAAGACTGCCGAAGATCCACGAAACGGTTAAACGTCCCAGCCATCCAATTTAAGTCATATTTAAAATTGATCTGAGTAGTAAAATTGGTGACGTTTGATGATCTCACTATGGACCAAAACGAGTCCAAAAACAGTAGCATTTTTGAGCTAAAAATTTAAATAAGAAACTCGAAGCTATCTTTCTTGAGGCCGTTCATTATAACTTTTAGTTTTGTAAAAGCTGTGAGATAATTGGCATCTCAGGTGAGTTGATGTACTAGAAATTAAGGCATTATTAAATTTCTTTAATCAATTTCATGCACGTCTTAACAATTATTGATAAAATTTACTCTTTTATCCCTATTGTTCTTCTATACTAGTTATTAATTAGTGTCATTTATGGAATGTGACCATTTCAATATTTGTTATTCAAACATGTTTATTGGTATCACTAAATTTACGACCATAGATATTTTTTGACTGATATTAAACGGTAGACGTAGAAAATAAATTCAATAAATGTAAATTATCCAACCAGATAGTTATTGTGCCATCTTTCGCGTGACTGGTTTCGCTAACAGCTATAACTCACAGTATCTGTTACCTAGGGAACGATTAGGTTTTACTCTGAGATAAAAATTATATTAATGTATATTTTTATCACCATTACCAGCTGTTCCCCGCGTTTTTGCCCGCCCTAGTTAAAAATCACGTTTTGTCAGTATCCTATATTACTTATAGTACCTCCGAGAATATACGAACAGAGTTTCATGATGATCGTTATAGTTTTCGCGTGCAAGCGTAACAAACATCCCCACTTCCACATTTATAATACTAATCCGGTCAGAGTTATATGATCTTACAGTTACTGATACTAACACTTATTTTACAGTTACTGGTACCTATAAATAGGTTTTAGAACATGCAAAGCTTGATGTGCTTTTAAATAAAAAAAATCATAGGCGATGCTAGCCAATATTTTCTGGTAATACATAAAAGAAATCTGTATGTCTCGAGCTTTGAGTATTAAGTCAGCACTTAGGTGAAGTCCTGAATTTCTCTTGAGAAAACCCACGCCCAGTCTTATAAGGGTCTGATGAAAGTTATTAATTTTTTATGATAGTAATGAATAAGAGATCTTATTTAGATAATATTTTATGAGGGCTTTACTTTAACAGGGCTATAATTTCGCCGATAAATAAAAGGCATCTCATTCACAGAGGCTATTAGCTGCTTTGAACTTAATTTACAGTTTAAATAGAATTTAATTCTAATTCTGACAAATTGATATAATTAATTTGATGAGTATTATTAAGTTTATTTTATATTTGAATCATATCATTCCTTTGTTTTATGATATAATCATTTTTTTTAATAATAAATAAATGATTAGGTAAGTCAATATTTAGTAAATCCATAAATATTTTAATGAAATAAGGCTTGATTTGTCATATTTTTATCATTGATATTTTTATTTTTAAAGGAAAAAACTTCAACTCCCGATATCAGAAAATCCGAATTTTAAGTCCTCCCTTGGACTTTGGTTGTAAAAATACCGTTAGAAAACTAATAATCTCAATAAATCGCGGTATAAATCTGTAAAAGTAGTTTCACAACAAACTTTTACAATTATATTTATGTCTCTCTGATATGTCGCTATAAAATATTTTGAACAATTTTCTACTCGCCATGGAAATTTTTTGCTTTGGCGATGTTTTTTCTCCTTTTATAAGAAGTATACCAAAAATAACAAAGAAAAATTTTTTTAAAGAGAAAAAGCGAATGAAATAGAAATATTTAATGATCATGTAATAATTGTTCCAATCAATGTCACAATTTATTTATGAATTTTTGTTACTTATTAATAAATATATACATAAACTCGAAGGTAACCCAATAAGGTTAGTAACTACAGTTAAACTATATGGGACTATTTAGAAAACTATCGAGTATTTAATAAAAAACAAATGCACTCACAGTTATCGTAATAGGTAATCGAAATGAAAATATGCATAGCTAGTCAGTTTTGAAGCGATTCAAAAATAATTCCAAAGCAAGATTTGAATAATTATTGAATCACGTTTCAAATCAGTCAAATAAAGTAATAATGTTTTGATATAAAACCTTTAATCGATTCTCGTGAAGCCATTGACGTGGGGGTGGCAGCCGAGACGAGGTACATTCTGTAATTTCAGAATTCAATAAGTCGACGAAAATAGATACAAGTCTTGTTCAATAAAATTAGCGCGAGACAAATGCAATTCCAAATTCAAAACTATATTTAAAAGTATAAATTTATTATAATTCCAAATTTAAAAGTATATAATTTATAAATCGAAATCATTAGCGTACATCGTGTGCATTAACCACGGCTCAGTTCATAGCTCAACGTAAACTATTATTTATATTCTTTTTGCTCTTTATTATATACATAATCTGAATCTCGAAAACAGCTCCAATTATTTTTATAAAATTAAGTAGGTATACGGAGATTTACGTGGTGATAAATAAGTAAAAACACAAAAACTAGTCCCCTGAAGTCCTGTCATCGGTACTTTATAATATATTATTGATGTAATATAACACTTTAGCACGCGCGTGTACTCTTTTGTCCTGGCATGTTCGGTTGATTGAACAGATTGAATATGTTTTATTTTCAATTTGATCTACATTTTAGTTAAGGCCTTATTTTAATCAATACTTTGAATTCATTAATTTTTTTTGATGTGTCATTGTTGTTTCAATAATTTTTTGTTGCTTTTTATTTTATTTTTTAATTGTTTGTTGGTTTCCTTGTTAATTTAACGCATTTTATGCTCAAATAAAACAATAAAAAAAGTCATGCTTTTTACATAATATGTTCGGCTTATGTTTTACCGATTGAAACATTGGTTATGTTTAATTTTAAAAGAATTTGTATCAAATAAAAAGTAAAAAACTTTTTTGACAGTTTAATTTTTCTGCTTAGCTGGTATATGCTTACGACTCAGAATTATTCGGCAACACACGATTTGCTAAGGCTTGGAAAAATTTGGGTTAAAAGGGAGGTTTCGCATAGTCTATTATCACTTACCAACAGACAACGTTGTCTGTTTGTCTACACAAATTTAAAAAAAAGTCTGAAAATATTTGACCAGTTGATTAACCTAGATAGATGTAGTCAAAAAAATGTTTTACCTTAAGTTTAACTTGGATACGGTGAAAGTAATTTATTGATTAGATAAAGTAATTAAATTAACCCAGTTAGCTTTATGATTGTAATTAGATTATTGATAAAGACGGCCAGTTTAAACCGGCTTCAATTTTATTAAACTAACTTTTACCTGCAATTTCGCTCATGTCCACTCTAAGTAAGTAATCTGACCCACGATCTTTGTCAACTCTCTGTGTTGTCAACATTGTCTCTAAGGCATAAATTGACATATTAAGGGTTTTTAACTGAGGTTTTTAATATTTTTCTTTTAATTATTCTGTGAGACCTAGCTTCTTATGTGGGAGAATGGGATGTACCCTGGAGGTTTTAGTTAGGCAGACAGACGTACGTACAATATACTAATATTTTTGTCATTTTATAAAACGTAATCTTAAAATATAATTTCCTTTAAAGAAATAGTGTCATGTTCTCTGAATAGGCATTAGGCAAACTAACATACCTGCTCATTGACCTGATTACATTAGGCTAGGCAATGATGGGGAAAATACCCATTAATCGCCATCAATGATCCAGGGCTAAAAATGTAAAATATGACAAAGAATATGCAAAACATTAGAACTACCGAGTTTGTTTCGCTGGTTATTCTTAGTGGGCTCGCCTTGGTTAGTATCAGTAAAGTTTTATGAATTTTGAATGTTCACCAGCAGTAATGATGATTCTGCCCACAGCTACGTGCCCACGATGACGGTGACGGCGACTCCGGACCGCAAGGAGGGCTCCGGTCAGCGCTGGGGGCCCCCTCGCCGTGTCACCCTCCGCAGGCGCCCTGGGGCTCCTCTGGGCGTCAGCATTGTTGGTGGGAAGGTGAGGCGAGACGCGAAATATTCTCCTTAAACTAACCGTTCGTCCCACTTTGTTTCTTCGGAGAGAAGAGAAGAGTCATTGTAGACTAGAGTAGACTAGACAACTTGTCTCAGGCTAGACCACATATGGACCAATTGTCTGGATTAGTCTCAGGTTACCTTGCCTTTACCTTTACCTTGCCTCTGTGGTAGTGCTTGGCGTAATGTGCCACTTATAGCCCCGACAGACTTCGTTCTGCAAAAGTATTTATATTGCTGTTAAAAGAGAGAGGTTAATGGTAGAGGGTTTTTTCTTTAACGTCGGGAAATGCACTGACGCATCCCGCTGGGAAGTGGGTCTCCCCAGGCGGGTATGTGGGACTCGGGAAAAATGGTAAATGGACGCAGCTACCCACTAGGATCTACAAGCAACAGGATACCTCGACGGCTAGTCAGTCCCTCAGGGGACCGACGCTACCGCCTCAGAGGGGTTGCCCCGCACTACAGAACAACCCCTCCCAACTTCAGAACAGTACAATATGGCGACGTTCCCGTCCTCGCCCCTTGTCCCCTCTTTTTTAAGAGGGGTACAAAGAGCCCCCTCCATTCAATTCGCTTCGCCCAAGGTGTTGGGCTCCACCCGGGCTACTGAGCCCCACCACCACGACGAGGCCTGAACCGTGGTGGGGAGATAAATAGACATAACCTAATCGATCATCATCATCATCATCAGCCTTTATCCGTCCACTTCTACTTCGTCTAGTAGCTATCTAAACGCGACCTCCACACGATTTTACATTTATTGTTCGGCATGGTCGCCGGCTTGAAACAAATGAGCACGATAATGAGCATCTATTGCTCAGTCGATGGGGGTATAATTAACGAATGCCCAATTTGTATGCACCAGATCGACGAGGGCCCTTATCATTGTTTCGATTGGTTATCGATTCGATACTGTCAGAGTCCCGTCGAATATGGCAAAAAACCCTGTGGTAGATTTAATTACTGTAAAAAAAAATATATGTCTCAGTGCTTGGCACGGGTCAAGGAGGGTTTTTGGCCACAGTTTGCAGAAAAATAACGTACAAAATTATCATTCACGTTACCTTGCTAACAATAGCGAAAAGTACTGCCAAAAATTTGAATGCCTCTTTTACATCTAGACACGCGGTAGCGTGTCAAGCCAAGTTCTATTACCTAACATAAGATGCTACGCGAGCTAATAGAGTGTGCAAGGTGTTAGGTAATATATTATATCTTACTAATATTATAAACGTGAAAGTTTGTAAGTATGGATGTTTGTTACTCTTTCACGTAAAAAGTACTGAATGGATTTTAATGAAACTTTGCAATAATATAGCTTACTAATAGCGCTTCGCTGTTTCACCCGGGTACTTCCCATTCCCGTGGGAGTAGGGAGATAAATTATAGCCTATGTGCTATTCTGATGTATAAGCTATATTATTGTAAGGTTTCATTAAAATCCATTCAGTAGTTTTTACGTGAAGGAGTAACAAACATCCACTTACAAACTTTCACGTTTATAATATTAGTAAGATATAATAAATATATTAAAGTGGTGTCTTTTTCCGGTTCATTTTAAGCTTTACCAGTGGAAGGGATGCACTGTGTACAAGCTATTTCCCACGAGAAACAGCTTTTCCTACTGAATTTGAAAAGGCAGTGTAATTACAGGCACAAAGCTATAATAAACATCTTGAATGGATTGCCTGGGCTACCCTTACGCTCCCGTTCACACGCGCTTTTTCACTCAGCGTTAAAAAAGCGTTTGAACGAGACAAAATATGGACCCTTGTATATTTTCTTCACATGATAGCGTTTTAAAGCGCAACGCTTTTTTTTAGTGCTGTTGGATTTATTATGTTGAGTGTTTGACGTTAAATCGAATTGAGCGTGATTCAACGACGGCTTAAAACGCGACGCTTATTAAGTGCTGAGTTGGAGTTGGAACGGGGCGTTGAGTTAGTCACCTTATGTGGCATGAGGCTAGTCTGCCCATTTGCCTATTCAACTAGCAACTAAAATCCGTCATATCCCTATAATATAGTAAAAAGAACCAATGTTACTGATAGGGTATTCAAATCCACTCACTTCACAGTCGTATGACTCAACCCGTAGCCTAGCTATAGTCATTATAGCTTGTTTTGAGCTGATGATTTGCCCACAGGTGGACATAATCGCCAACCACGGAGGAGAGAACGGTGAACGAGCCATATTTGGCATCTTCATCAAGAATGTGGTGCCGGATAGTCCAGCAGCGCAGTCCGGGGACCTGCATGTGAGTTTCATGAGTACTGCTCGTCATCATCATCATCAATACATCGATAGCAGGTATCCTCCCTCTCAATGAGTGCCAGCATAAAAGTTCTTCCTATAAGTACTTCTCTTACGATGTATTTTGTCCAGTCGTACCTGCCTGGACCTGGGAGGCACGGCCGGTGTTGTACCGAAACGTGAAATGCG
Source organism: Lycaena phlaeas (assembly GCA_905333005.2). Lineage (NCBI taxonomy): Eukaryota > Metazoa > Arthropoda > Insecta > Lepidoptera > Lycaenidae > Lycaena > Lycaena phlaeas. The sequence goes on along the minus strand of HG995169.1, from coordinate 17,823,086 downwards.
CTAGTTCTAGTCAAATTATTAATCTTTTTATTATTATTGAAATAAAAATGCACTAGCTGTAAAATTAAGTGCCTGCGAATGATCACAGACCAAACACTTAAATACAGTGTTACCACAATTCTAGATAAATTTTGCCATACGAAGTGAAAGGTCCCAATAATTGGCATTGCTCACTGTGACTGAAATAACCTGAAATCAATACATCAGGCCTTCAAAAAATTGCCATGTTGTAGCATTTAAAAAAATGATCCTCGACTAAAATTGTTTGGTCGTTGATAAATTACAGAGGTAGTTAAACATTTTTAAAACCAAAATATTCTAAATTGTTTTCTTATGTTTACGCGAATTTCACTCATTATAATGAAACAACTTTTACGAATAAATTTCGTAAAAGTTATTTATTTAAAACACCATCGCTATACCAAGTCGGCAATCTATGAACATAGTCTTAGCTCGCTCGTGGTTTATCAAATATACCTCGTGGTTTATCAATATAATAAGATTTGATAAACCACAGGTCCTCGCAAAAGAACACCGATTCCAACCAAAGATGAATCGCGAGGCTATTGAAATTAAAAAACATCCTAATTTCAATAGAGAAGATGGCTGGCTACTACCATCTGCTTGGGATCCCATAATAAAAATAATAAAATCCAAATCCAAGCATAATAATATGTCACAGACTAAAGACTCAGTTAGCACCTTTTGCATAGATTTGCTAAATAAAATATTGTTGTATCATAGGGTAGTTTCGAATAACTTTGTAACAGTAGGACGTCTGACACCTCAGTCCTCCCGTGACCATGGTTGCTATAAAGTATCCGAAACGTCGGGCTCTTAAAAAACTAAATAAACCGCGATAAAATCCGTTAACTTTGTTTCATTATAACAAAATATCCTATATTATTTCTAACTTCATCATTGTGTTAACAAAGTGTAAGTGTAAATGTAAGTGTAAGGATATGTTTCGTACAGACAGGGGACAGGATCTTGGAGGTGGACGGTGTGTGTGTGCGGACAGCGCAGCACGAGAGGGCCGTGCAGCTGATCAAGGCTGCCAAGGATGTTGTCACCCTCACCGTGCAGAGCCTGGAGACTTGGGTAAGTTTGTGGCAGATAGACAAACAAGACAGACACATACAGTGAAGAATTTTTTTATGCCATAAGGAGGTAACAGAGCAGTTGAAGCCTTATGGTCACTATCGACCGCGACGCCCATAGCCATCCGCATGACCAAAGGTGATGCAGCTGCATTGCCCTCCTTTTCTCTATCCTCCCACCGTAATGGGTCACCGGAAACTCACGAACCGCACGAAACGCATAGCTGTCACTTTACGCTGGTGTTATGTGAGCAAGAGGTTCCTCCCTGGTCTCTCTCTGTCTATTTAAGAGCTTTGCTCTTGTCGGTGGAGTATTCGCTACTCATTCCTCCTCTCCGCCAATACCTCCCTGGTCGTGCCGGCCCAATTCGACTGCAAAAGCAGCATGGCACTACCTCTTACTAAAATTAATGACAGGACTAGCTTTTGACTTAATAAGCCATCGATTTATAAATAAAGACAGATGGAGCATGCCGAACACTTGAGTGACGCCACTAAATCGAATACGAATTCAAAAGCGAAAACAATCTAATAGACATTTGAGAACGCTTTTGAATTTGTATTCACTTTGAAGCGTCACTCGGGTGTTCGGCATGCTCCATCTGTCTTTATTTATAAATCTGTGTAAGCTTAATAAGACGGTGTGTGTATAGTTGGACCAACCATCTATGATATAGGCCACATTTATCGATGTGGAATAAAGATTGATAACTAAAATACGATTCCTGAAATATCTGACATCGTTTTCTAGTTCATAAGTGAATTTTATTATATTGAAACAACTATTACGGATTTTATCAACAATGTCCTGAACATTTATGTAAAACCGTAAAACTACAAAAGCGTTTCGTTTGGTAGATTGGCCGGCCCTATACACTTCCTAGAATAGACAAAATATTGGAAAGGTACGCTACTCAAAGTAACACATGCGCATGTCCACGCAGTACGCATTCTAGTGCATCAAATTACTATTAGAATTAACTAAACGTTTCAACAATCGTGCTGACATGTAGGATTGTAAGTCCAACTCAATTAGCACCAAGTGGAGATAACAGATATTCTGTCTCTCTCATATCGCATTAGAATGTAAAAGAGGCAGAATATTATGTGCTTCTATAACACGCTCGAGTTGAGCGATATTGCACGCGAAGGTTTGTCGAGCGTGTGCTACGTATGACGTCTTAGCGCGTCGATTTATTTGCCACGCTTACTAAGCCGTATATTACGACTAAGGTTTCTCATATATTGCTATGGTAACTTATGTCCTTATTAACCTCATGTTGTTACTTTAATCTATTTCTCGGCAAACACATTTGGACAGACACATCTACTTATAATATTTACAATAATATGTAGGAAATATATAATAAGCTTTGGTGTAATGATAACTCTGGAGGCAGAAAAATGAAAAAGGATCTTCTTCTTCTTCTTCTTAGCGTGTCGATGGCTACTTAAATATGAAAAAGGATTTTATTAATATTACAGATAATATGGAAAATAACATAAAAACAGATTATTTAAGCCGTGCCATAGGAACGTGATATTAATTTTTATCCCATCTAATATCGGGTCGTGGTTTACAGAGTGCATTTCATGCAAATCCTTTAAGCCATTTATGTGCAATGCAAATCCGCTTAGCTGTTTACGCGTAATCGAATAACAAACAAACTAACAAACTTTAAATTTATAATGCAAGTGGGGAACAGATTGAATTGTCTGTCCTTTCTCACTATTTGTCATTCATCGTATCATCATCAACCATTAACCAGGTCGGAAGACGATCTCCGGGCGGTGGTCGGTTCGTGTTGGATGGCGAGCCCTTCATTGATGGGGGCTTATCTTCAGCAGTAGAGATATTTATCAACCTTTGTTGTTGTTGATGATGATGGTGATGACGTCATCAGTTGTATAAGCAACCAATCATTGGCCATGAATTAGTTTACTAGCCTAGTCTAGCCAAGGTAACTAATTCATTTGTTGCACGTCCTAAGACATAGGCAAGAGAAGTCTTATTTCCAGTAATTATAACCTGTGACTTCACTGAAGAAAAAAGCGGGATGGTGTGACGGGAGTGCCACCCTCTGCATGGTAACCACCACCCAGTAACCACTCAGGTACCAGGCTGAAAAGTGACGGCACAGTGCATCACATGACAGCTTCATGCTTTTTACCGTCACGCCATCCAAGTCAATTTTACAAGACTCAAGATTCACCACAAAAGTCATTGCTGCACATTAATAGTATTTCCTTTATTCAAATAACATAATAATAATCTGCAGAAATCTGATTCGTCGGATGTGGACGGTCCATCCCCGGCGCCGTCTCCACCCAGACCTACCAAGACCCGCTCAGTCAAGGGAAAAGCCCCGAAGCCTCCGCCGCAGCATGACATCAAAGTGAGTCAAGTTAGACGTAAATTGTACTTGAAAATTTCATGAGATTTTTATCCACCGAAGTGTGGTGTTCAGAATACGTCGAGGACATTTTTCCCCTAATTTTCTTACGATCTAAGGGGAAAATTAAAGTATATAGTTTCAATGTTAAAAAAAGAAAACGCTTTGAAACTAAGCAAATGCTCACAATTCGAGCGACGATGGTCTTATAGGCTTATACTTTGACCTCTTGAGCTAGGTCCAGGTTCAATCCTGTTGTACCTTAAAGTGGAGTTTTCTAAATTTCTAAGTATCGTGAGGAAACCAGTGAAAAAATCGGTAAACTACCCTCTTACTGACCCAATGCCCTCCTCGTCCAATTTCGAGAAGGAGAAGAATGGATACTTTACTTAAATTGTTTTTTATTGATAGTTCAAATTTTAAAAGAAAATTATATTAACAGATCACAGTTACCCCCGACGCTGATGAGAAGAAACAGTCGCCAGGTGAATCACCAGCTGAAAAAGAGAAGGCAGCTACAGACGAAGTTCCAGAAAAACCAAAACCTGCGTATTCAGACTCTGACAGCAGTGATGAAGAAGACGAGAGAGAGTTGCAGGGCAGAACATATTCAGAAAAGGGAGTGGAGGTAACTTATGAAGCTTTTTGCTAAAGAGCATTAGGCAAGGTACCTTCCATACTGATGTATATATAGTCTGTATTTGGACTGCAGTTGTTGCCTCAGATATTTGCTACAAGTCGGTGTGCCTTTCATTAAAATCAATGTTTTCGAATAGCGGGATTTTTTTTAGTTTAAAAAACATTTTAGCTTGCACTCTTGTTATTGATACTACTATAAAACAATTTCAAAAACATGCGAACCGAATATATAATCTATTTAAAAGCGTTTCAGAGTGTAGATCCGTCGCAAAATGTTGAACGTGCTCAAAACAATTGAGAATCCCGCTAAATTTACACGCTTTCAACACACTGCGCTTTGTTTTGTAAAAACATTTTTGTAATAGGTTTTATTGTTTAAAAATAATGTTTGTTTAGTATTTTGGGTATCGATTTTAATGTTCAAATTTAACCCTTGAGTCAGATTGACGAAAGAATTTAAGTTCATCTAAATTAATCAGATGTTTTAAAAATTATTTTAAAGGGCTTAAGCGCAAAAGCGATAGGAGACTTAAATTATACATAACTAAGGGCCTGTTTCACAATCTCACACGACATATTTGACAGATAGAGTATCTGTCAAATATCTGTCAAATATGTTGCCGATAGCCTATTCGGAACTTATCTAGAGATTGTGAAACAGGCCCTAATTATATTATTATAATTAATGCTTAGATTCTTTTATGCACTACCTTAAATAACATTCGGGCTAAGTCCGACAGTGGATCAGCAAGGACACTGTTACATCTTCCCAACTCATTAATAAAACTACATCTGTTTTTGATGTCTCTGTTTCGGGCACACTCCATCAAAATGTGGTGCAAGTCATCAACATCACATACGGAACTATTCTGAGATGTGATTTTCCGCATTAGAAATGGGAATTTATTGCATGGAATGTGTCCGGAACGAATCCTCAGTGCTGTTACAGTTTCTATTCTACTCAAACGCGATTTATCAATCCATGGGGACGCGCGGGGTGTGGCTGGATTATACGATAACATATTATACCTCTCTTTTTAGAATTTGGTTAAAAATTAAAATATTATTGCACTAATATTTGAAGTTTAAATTAACTGCATAATATTATCTCAAATCGATTTTATATTTCTGATTCATTTATCCCGACGTAAAAGGGATGTGATGATTTGACCGCTGTTTGCTTGTCTGTGGCTTATTTATATGCGGTTTTTTTCAATTGATAGCAGGATTTCTAGCGGTGGTTTTTATATTTTATCTGTCAGCTCCTTAGAGCAACGCAGTCCTTCTTCCTCCTTACGGTTCCGTGAGGAAGGCCGCGTTGCTCTAAGGTCGCTCTTTTCTTATTGTCTTAATGTTATTTAAAGTAAAACTTTTTTAGTCATTAAATTACTAAATTTAAATCTGTTATAAGATTTAATGTACTTTGGGAATCTTGTATAATAACACCGTCATTCTAGAAACTCTGGTAGATTTCACTGTCAATTTGCACTGTGACACTCTTAGAAGTATCTTCTTCGCAGATCGATCGTGCTTCTGCTGGAGCCATCAAACGTAGCCGAGACGAGAAGGAGGCAGACCCTGAAGAAGAAGACGACTTCGGCTACACGACAAGTGAGTGGAAAGATACATTATGCACCATGTTGAATTTTACCTTTTACATATTCCATGTTTATTTTTACGCGATTCTTCTAGCACATAGCGATCAATGATTTTAGTTATTTTTGAATATCTATTCAATTTATTTATTGAATTTAAATATTCAACGTCTTTTTATATAATTGAAAACATTCAACGATATTTTCTGGTAATTGAAAATTTTAAAGATTCTATTTTCGTCTTGACGTATGGACTAGGCGTAAGGCGATTTCTAAACGGGTAAAAATATATAGGTTTACGCCACCGACACGTTGATGTCCTTAATCGATAACTAGTACATAAGATACCTACGTAAATAACTTTAAAGGTATATGTGTATTTTATAAAAAAAGAAGGTAAATTATATTTTAGATAATATATGAATTTAACCTTAAAATTTTGAAACTTGAATTTTTAACACAACATTAATTTGAGAATATAAAAAGCAAAGACGGTTATTTAATACTGTAAGTCAAAAGAAAATATATTTAACCAAAGTTATTTATTAACTAAGATACACTATTATATTATAAAGATTTTAATATTGCGTTTGTTATAAGCATATAGGTAAGTATTATAATATTTCAAGTTAAGTTTCAAATACAATTTTTAAGTAGTTTTGGTAAATTGTAAATTAAATCAGATTTTAAAAATACCATTAAAATATTTCCCATTTTAATTTGTGGCTTAAAAAGAAAAAAAAGCACAGTAAAGTTTTCGTGTTTTCATATCGAAGACAGAGCACAGAAAATAGTGCCTTGTTACTAGCATTGCTTGTAAGTGTTATTTTCTATTTTAACCATTCTTGTGTCTATAAAATGTTAAATAAACAAATAAAATATCTTACTAATATTATAAACCTGAAAGTTTGTAAGTATTGATGTTTGTTACTCGTACTAGATTAACAAATTGGCTTTAACCTATCCCTGTTCTCCCACGGGAATGAGAAGTACGCAGGTGAAACCGCGGGGCGCTGCTAGTACATAACACATGTAAAAAAGTTTTATCTAGAAGTGTCAAAATTGAGCTGTCATTTCTGACCTAAACAAACAAACACATCACATAAACTGTAGTTTATAAAGCTGATGGATGTATGCATAGATGTCTTAAGCAAAAAGCCAGTCCAAGGGACCCACCATAACAAAAATATTTGCATTGGTCTTTTTTTGTTTAGATAGACCCAAAGCTTTTAGCCAGAGTATTTTTTTAGCTAGACAGGAGATCTACATACATAGATATATTATAAATATATGACATTTAAATATGTCATACTAGCAGCGCCCCGCGGTTCCATCCGCGTACTCCCCATTCCCGTGGGAGTACGGTGATAAAATATTATAGCCTATATGTTATTCTGATGTATAAACTATATCATTGTAAAGTTTCATTAAAATCCATACAGTACGTGAAAGAGTAACAAACATCCATACTTACAAATTTTCACGTTTATAATATTAGTAAGAAAAGATTTATATAAGTTTTATAATAATAGAATTATGTCCGTTATTCCAAAACAAATATGCATATTTCGTAATAACAGCCAAACTGTTTGGTCACTAAAATAAACAAGATCGTGGCTGCAAACCATATTATACAATTCTATAGCAAGCGAAAGTCGAAACACAAAATAAACAATAAACTGTAAGTGGTAATTGTAAGGAAGCCAGGGGTCTCAAAATGGATGGAACAATGCTTTGTGTTACTTTTGAGTTGGGCGTTTGTAACAGGAACTTAAGTAATAAGGTCACAGGGAAGCAGGACATTTTGGCAGAAGCCCGAAAATTGAGGTCGAGTTTTTTTGTGATATATAGCTGTTATGTTGAAAATGAATTATTTAATCTTGTTCCGACTCATCTAAAATAGGAATCAATACATCGAGTTCTCGGTTATCACACGGCGAATTTTCTCCACCATCATCATCTGAGTTTTTTGCTTCATTTCCGTTATCATCATCATTATTATTGCAAGAACCTTGTAAAATATCATCAATTTGAAGCGGTGTTACGTCTCCAACAATTTTCCAAAGTTTGAAAAGTCGCTTATAATCCTACTAATATTATAAACGTGGACGTTTGTAAGAATGTATGGATGCTTGTTACTATTTTATGCCAAAACTACAATATGATTTTTTATGGCACTTTACAATAATATACCTTACACATCCGAATAACACAAGCGATAATTTATTCCCGTACTCTTACGGAAATGGGAAGTACGCGGGTGAAACCGCGGGTCGCCTCTAGTATTTAATATATTATTTATAATTTTGAAAATAATATACATTTAGTTTTTACGTTGGATGGGCAAATGAGCTGTCAAAATGGTTAGCGGCGATCATGAACATTACAGCCATAATTAGCCCAGACAACTCATTAGGTGCTGCCTATTCTTGTCTGCCTACCTTGAAACTATAGCCTCTGTATCTGCCTTCCTGCTCTTCTTTCAAAAACACTGCACAGCTGTTTGAAGAAAGAAACAAGCAGTGTGTGAGTGCCCATGTAAACAGGAGTGCGACACAAGCGCATCTCTCCAGTGGCGGTAAAAATATATTCGCTTTTATATTAAAAAACAAAGAGTGCAACTAAAAAATTGAAATGACTGAATTACGACAGGGAACCGCGTCGTTGCTTTACTTCTTCTTTCGGGTGCGGCTAACTTTTGTAGTAACTTCATTTTGGTAGATAATTAAGACATACACAATATATTCCTGTTTGGCGATCAAAGATCGACATCGTACATCTTACTAAGCAACCATAAATGAAGAAGATGGTGATGTGATGTTGATGATGAGGATAATGCTGATGATGGTGATGAAGGTATCGCGGCACGAATCCGTAATCTCGGTGAGCTATATCTGTACGTTACACGTAACGCAGCAAACGTTTTAATATTGAGGAATTTGCGACGCAAATACACCGCAGTGCTGAGAAATAGGTTCCATTCTTTTATTAATGTTGTACAGGAATATTTTCCTAAATTAATCACTTTGTATCTATTTATGCATATTTCGATTATATATTATATATTTTAATAGCAACCCCATAAAATATAAATAAAATCATTAACTTTTATCGAGTGTATCGAGGCTACATTACGGTGTTACAAAACAATAAAATAAGATAAAATCCGTTTGAAGTTAAATTATTATAATTAGTACAATCCGCGTTAGTCCTAAATGGAATTCACCGGCTTTATCCCACGCTTATTACTTTTTTACAAAAGAGGAGCCAGTTACCTGTTGGTAAGTGATCATGACAGCCGTAGCCACTACACCTGAGTATTAGCAAGTGTCTTGTAGGACTTTCAAGTACAAACTTTAAAACCCCCTTAGAGGTCTACTTATAATTGAATAGCTACCAATAATAATAAATATATACCTAGTAGTAACCACGTAGTATTTCATCAAGTGCGAAACATAAAGTTTGATATGCAACAAAAACAGAAGTGTTCGGCAACACGATACATACTTACGGTACTCTCACGAAGAATATTTATTAAACTAAAAATTAATAAATCATTTCACTATTTTAACATAATACATTTTGAGCAATATGACGAAACAGAATATTTCTAATATCTGTCTTCATAAGCACATTATTTATTATTTCCATTTCTTTATTTTCTCGATGACAGTTCTAATTTGATAGTTTTAGTGTTGTGACCAAATAAGTAATGATATCACCATCATCATCATCATCATCAGCCTTTATCCGTCCACTGCTGAACATAGGCCTCCCTCAATGAACGCCAAGACAACCAATCCCTATAGATAGCATAAATTTATTATATTTTGAACAAAGAAAAATACAACAAAAACATTCAAATATATTTTTTCGTTTCGTTTATTTCGTTTCATTGAGTGTCGAGAGTCACAGTTTTACAAGAGCTTTGTAAATTTTAAAGAAATTGGCATTATCAATCAAGAATTAATACGTGTAACTTCTTGTAATGGAATATAATATTAGTTAATGAATTTGTACAAAAGTATCCGGCAGTAGAATAGTTTCTTACATCTTGTAAAAAATATCGGGTCTGCAGTTATCGTGTTACGTTTATCGATATAGCTCTATCCCTATAAGTTTCTCCGACTCTGTAATAACCTTATACGTGTAAAAACGTCATATTTTTATAAAATAATTCATACATAATGTAAAAAAGACGCTCATTCAAGTTTCAGTCAGGATCTGTCATCGAGAAAATAAAGAAATGGAAATAGTATAGTGTAATAAATTCATTCAGTAATCGTCATAACCACTTTTTTTTAAACACCCAATTTATATCTACTACACTCATAATCGCTATTATTGCTTCAACGTTTACTACTGGATCTTTGTTTCTTTCAATAAACGCAGATATGGCCGTTTAAACTATATCTAAAGACTACTTGGAATCGCCTTATTTTATCGGATATAATATCAAATAAAATAATATTTATTTTATGGGTAAATTATATAGCACTTGAAACATGTCAATATTTTTTTATATTATATTAATAACCACTACAACCAAATTTTAGTGCACGGCAGTGTACAGGCGGTGAACGTGTGCCGAGAACATTGTGTATTGCCGTGTAATTCTTTTAACTTTTATATTAAAGCGCGGAAACGGCTTTCCGAGAACTTGTATATTTTTAGATGAATGGGAAAATATGGGCGGTACCTACTATGCATGTTGAAATTTTTATTATAAATATATCAAAATCTGTTTACAAATAAATTGTTATAATATTCTCTATAGCATCACACATAAGTGTCAATCTTCATTATCCAAGTTCTCATCAGCGGATGATAAGCTGTTGATGATTTATGGTAATGATGGTGACGTCATCTGTTTTCATTTTCTCATTTTTCACAATATATTCTCGAGTTTTTTAGTATCTTATTAATAGCTTAAAGTGAGCTTAAATATCAAATATGTAAGATTATTTTTCTTATATTATTCAACCTTTTCATAAATTCTCATTAAAGCTATTTCGAGGTCCAAGACAGACCGATGTTTAAGCAGCTCTACTGATTATTAATATATTACTAGCTGCCGACTCTCAGACCTACCCGATATGCACACAAAATTTCATCAAAATCGGTCAAGCCGTTTCGGAGAAGTATAGCAACGAAAACTGTGACACGAGAATTTTATATATTAGATTGTAGAGAGAACAAAGTTGTAACATATACCTACTAGTATTAAGTACAATAAAATGTTTCCTATTAAATAAGTTCATTGAATTTTTAAATTAACATGGTTATTTTCTTTATTTAAACTATCTAAAACGGGATATTAACCATGTTTTTTGTTATCATATCGCGGAGCTCGATTTCTCGTGAACATGACATTCGTAGACAATGTCGAAACATCGAGCTCCGCGAAAGAATATTAAAAAACATAGTAAATATTCCGTTTTAAATAATGTTCATTGAAGTTCGGACACGTTTATTTTCATATGAAAAACAAATTCTTATCACTGTGAAGTAATATAATTAATATACGTATACTTTAAACGAATTTAAATAAGTACATAAAATATTTTACCGAGTTGAGGTAAAATTAATAAAAAAAACATTAAGAAAATTCTATTAAATAATTCTGTTACTGATGACATATATCTATATCAATTAGCTATAATATCTGACACCGCGTTAACGCAGCCTCTTGGTAAGCCCTAACTCGTGTTACGGGTACTAAGTACATTTTAAGAAATTTATATACACATCAGTGACTTTCACTCACATTATCTGCGGGATTCGAACCCCTGATCACGATAGGATAGTCTAACGGCTAACCTCGACCAGCCGATAGCTGAACGTAATGTAGAGCGATCGTTTACCGGAGTCTATTTATATTAGAATAAACGACAGCACTGACCTCCGCGTAGGATGAGATAATTTTACGCTTCCCGGACGAAATGGACTGGCACTAGTGCGGGTTCAGTGCCGGGTGAATTTTGAAGAAAAATCAACTTACCCCACTTGATAATACGTGCGATATTTTAAGAGAGATATTTTGCAATAATGCAAGTCTGCCATTTTGTAAGTAAATGATAATCATAAATGTCGCTTGCACGTTATCACTTATCATTATCATTATTATCATTATTAGACCTTCAATGTCTATATTGGATATAGGGTTGCCCGGCGTCCGGATAAAGCCGCACATAGGTAGGCTTTTTGATAGCTTGTCCGGCCAAAATAAACTGTTTAGCTCTTGTTACATTTTTTACATTTCGCAAACAAGCAATGCCAAATCAATCTTAGACTAAGACTATCTTGGCATTCGATTTCATCTATTAGTCACCTAGAATGTAATAACGCTTTCAAGCTTTTTTATGAATGTATGACATTCATAAAAAAGCTTGATTTCACATACAATTTTTTTGTCGTACCTATAAATACTGAGACAGAATCCTCAATAATGCAGGTCTTCGGTGTTTCTACCCAAATGTCCGGCCGGTCTTGCCGGTCTGTGCTATTAGGTTTGGTGACCTGGCAACCCTAATTGGACTCAACAATGAACGCCACGATAGCAGTTTTCCTTTTCGTTTTCAAAAAATATTGCGGGAATTATTAATGACAACAACGGGCTGATAATGATGATTAGGATATAACAACGGAATGTGTTCTTATGTCTAGAGCTTTAGGAATCAGTTTCCTTTGACTATACATCCAATGAACGTCAGGTAAGAAGATCTCGAGCGACCAAAGACGTCATGTCACACACAGCCTCGATTCATTAATACCTCGCTAATTGGTTTTACGTGATCGTTGTATCTGTTACAAGTATCATCATCACCGCATCTGTCAGCCGTTTCATCATCATCATCATCATCTATCCTCAGCTGGACATAGGCCTCATTTAATAAGCGCTAAGACATCGGACTCCTTGCCACTGGCATCCAACACGGACCGGCCACACATAATTAACTGTAATGAGCGGCAAGGGATCGGTAGTCTTGGCGTTCATTGTGAGGCCTATTGTCAGTGGTAGAAGGATAGAGGCTGATGATGATGACATAGTAAGCAAACACTGGTCACGGCTTAGACCAATTCAAGGCCAGTCCCTCTAGACAAGTGGCAAACGCTCCGAAGCTCAGTTGCGATAAACCCTAAAAATATAACGCCATAGGGTTGTCGCAAAATCTTTGACCAGCGTTTATGTAGACACATACTTAAAGTATATGGTTTTGTTTGTAAAAATGTATGTACTTCGTCTCCCCTAAACAAGTGGCATAGACGCTAAACGAATATAATAGAAAAGAATGCTTATTGTATGGGAACTAGCTTACGGCATTTAAAAAAAAATCAAGAAATATTATAATAATGATATTCGTTTTAAACGAAGTACAGACGTTGTTAAACGTTTTCACAAAGAGCCAAAACGCCATTACGAAAACGACAGCGAAGTTCGTCGATTGAACGATCGACTGATCGACGACGTGATTTAGCCAATCACAACTTCGAACGGACGAACGAACTTCGCTGTCGTTTTCGTAATGGCGTTTTGACCAAGCCCCCAGATCCGTAGTCACTGCGGAAACATCGAACTCAATACAAAAAACTATTCTAGTTAAGTTTATTTCACTTACGTACGGATATTAATAAACTCAAAATAAAATTGTATCCTAATTCCCTTTGTAAATAGTATTAAAAGTGAAAACAAGCATATCTAAAATCTTTTGATTGTTCTGTCTATTTATTATTTTATTTATTTATTTATTATGACACTTACAGTATAAGTCATGGGGTTACAAAGTTGTCCCGCAAAACTGTTTGCACAGTTTGTCTGTGGGATCAGAGTCTCTTATTATACATACTAATAATTAAAAAGCACTATTTTGTTATTACATAATTTGAAAGTTTAAATGGTGGACAGAAAATATTTTTTTAATTTATTCTTAAATCATCCTTTGGCCAACTCCGTTCGCATGTCCTCAGGCAAGCTATTTAGTAAATATGGCAGTCGCTTTTTCAATGTCCTGTCGCCAAAGTAGTTTGTCACTCTAGGTACTTCGAATTTTCCTGAGGACACTGAGCGGGTGCCATGGCTATAATTTACCAATTCTAAGTTATGCTCTCGAATTTTATAATTATTTAAAATTAACATGTATTTATGTCTTAAAGTAATTGGAAGAATTTTACAAATTTTAAATAGTATATAATAATTACCTTTACATTTATTGTAGGTAGTTGTCAGTTTAAACGGAAATAGCTCAACGTTTGTCGGATTGAAATTAATATTTAATTTGACATGGACTGGCCTAATAAAGTTGGCCTGAAGAGTTCTTATTTAAGAATGTAGCCTGAAATTATTTATATATCTATAGTGCTTCAAGCATTATATAATGGATTTATTTTTATAATATATTTTTTAATTCATATAATGTATCTTTTCACATTTTTTTTTATTTTTGTTTTATAATAAATAATTATGTTTTTTATGTTTCTTTCTTAATTTTAACACTCCAAAATTATGCCTTCTTTTATGAGTCTTGAGTGATAAGACCTGGGTAGAAGGCAGCGAAATATGGGTCCATAACAACATCATTATCAACCTCTGTTCGACAGCCGCTGATAAGAGGTCTCCGTCAATGAACGCCCGGACGCACGTTACCACCACTTGCATCAAACCTGCCACTGAATGCAGATCATCTTCCCATCTAGTTACCGGTCGACCAACACAGACCCCATTCCACCTTTTATATATCGTACTAGCTGTTTCCCGCAGCTTCGCCTGCGTTAACTAAGATTTACAACGGGATCTTAGTATGCAAAAAAAGTAACTTTTCTGGTTAATTTTTTACACCTTGTGTCCGAAAAACCCAAATATCATACGGAATCCCATTTTTTTTTCAGAATAAAATTAAGCCTATGTTACTCGTGGATAATGTAGCTTTCGAATGGTGAAAGAATTTTTGAAATCGGTCCAGTACTTTTTGAGCCTATTCATTACAACCAAACAAACAAACAAAGTTTTATTAGCTTTATAATATTAGTGTAGAAGTGTAGATTACTTTTGATCGTTTGTGACTTTATTCTTCGCGTGATGTCGGTAACGTTAGTATTCTGCGGGATGTCTTTGTTAGTCTCTAGCGTGTATCATAGGTAATGATGAGCTAAAATGCTGGTGGTACAAGGCCTGGGGCGGTCTCTGCTCGTCCAGGTCTGTCAGCCTTCTATGAGCTGAACCTGAATGAATAAGCAAAGATAAAACAGGTCAGTAGATAAGTGCCGTTAATAATGCCTTATTGTTGGAACACAACGCATAATTATGTTTGTAGCTCTGTGTGTTGCATTGAAATTTGATTTTTCTAACTTTCTATGTGCCCCTGAACATGAGACCATCACTCGCGCATCGGTGAAGGAAAACATCGTGAGGAAACCTTCATGCCTGATGAGACTAAATGTCTTTAAAGATGTGAAGTTCACCGACCAGCATCCAGCGCATTGGTGAATTAGATACAACACTCTCCTTGTTTGATTTCGAGGAGAGACCCGCGCCCAAGAGTAGGTCATATTTTGGTTGATACTTTATACTAGTTTAGTAGATCTTTTGGTCTCATGTTATTTTTTATTTACTTTCGTAGACTCGATTGTGTTTTAAAAAAAAAATTGTATGTTCGTACTAGAATATTGACGTTAATCCACAAACAAATAATGTTGGTTTTCCATACATATTTAATGTGTGACGATTCTAAGTCGGACTAACTTATAATTAAACCTGTATCGATATTTCACGACGCACAAAACTTCATATACCCAAGGAAATTACTTGTTTAATATTGAAGGAAACGGGGCTTTAATAGATAACCACCACAACAAAACTAAGTAAAAAAGTAATAGGATATATAAAAATTAAATCGGTGCTATATGTCCTCCTCAAAATAAGGTGATGAAAAGCTTTAGAGCATTTTTGAAATGTCAAATTCATTAGGTAGACAAACCTATTTTTGGGAGTCTCGGGCTCAGTCCTGTTAAGTCTAGGCCCGTGTATAAAACATCTACATACTAGGCCATCGCCGATGTCAAAGTAAATAGACTTAACAAAATGGAATCTTGCACGAGCCCTGTGATTGGTTGCTTCTAGCGGTGTGACGTCATCGAGGCGATTCGCGATCGACTTATTGTACTTGGTATTTACCTTCAGAATTAGTTGTTGGATCTGTTTCTTGGAAAATGTTTATAAGACTTCAAGCACACTCGATCTCCTAACTTGAGCATTATAGTCTCGCCTCTATTATTCGGTCACGATATCCGATGTAGTCATTAAAAGAAAAGTTTTTCATAAGGATACATTTGGAATATTCTGGAAAAAAACTAAAAAAAGAGTCGTGATGCACGGTTTGAGAAGCTCTGAGTTAATTGATATAAATCAACATGTATGAGGAGTTATTCTCAAAGATGCACTACAGTTAAGTGTAAGTTTTTGAATTGTAAGACTATTTTTATGTTACAAATTTTTTTGGTACAAAAGTTTAATAGTACAATCAGTGTTGCGCTTGCACATACGTTTATGTAGCTAAGAAAGTAGTTCGTGTGTTGATTAATCTAAACAAATAGATAGTCTCTTTGCTAGAAATCATAGTGATTCTAGATTGATCGCTGGAAAATTGAACAGTATTGTGGTACATACAGTATGCATGGGTACAACCACCTTGCATGGCACGTGATACAGCTTTGCTGTGTTGCGGAGAGATGGATAGGACGTGCAGTGTAATTACTAGTACAGATACATCTTAACATCTTATATCTACGATGGGCAACATAAGACAAAAATGAGTTGCCTGAGTTAGTTCCAGCTAAACTTGTCATAAATAAAATGTAGTCTGTAAAGTCGGTTCACGGACGGTAGTTTGACGTGATAGCGTCAAACATTACATGCAGCACGAACCGAACTGAGCCGATCATGCCTCTCTCTCGTTCGTGCCGCACTCTCGCTTTCGGAACACTACATGATGTCATCTTTTTCGTGCATGCTGCCCGTAATATCGAGTTGTTACGTCAAAAAATGAGCGACCATTACAAAGTTTTATAAAATGGTATTTGTTTGTATCTGTAATAACATTAAACGGGTAGTCCGAGCGCATTTAAATTTGTCGTGTATTTTTTCATGGAAAAGCTTTGATAATATCCTTTGTGAGTCGCCAGATGGCGCTCTGTCAACGTTGCCATACGAACCATGGGCGTGGATATTTGCATATGTATTAAACAATGTGACGCTGGTCCATATCATCATCATCAGCCTTTATCCGTCCACTGCTGAACATAGCCCTCAATGAACGCCAAGACGAACGATCCCTTGCCACTCGCCTCCAACGCGGACCTGCCGCTGCACGGAGATCGTCTTCTCATCTATAACATATTATAGTAACATAGAATTCGGGACACAAGAGAAAACGAGAAGTTTTTATAAGACATCGCATACTTAACATTCCCGTGGGAGCACGGAGATAAATTATAGCCTGACACTCAAAATGGCGTAGCTTTCTATTGATAAAAGAAGTCACAAAATCGTTTTAGTGTATCCAAAGATTACCCCCTCATAAACACGCAAAATTTACTTCTTATTCTTACGTACTACTAATAAATGTGGAAGTGGGGGTGTGTGTTACGCTGTCACGCGAAAACTGCTCAATTGATTATTGAAATTAAACTTACACATATTCTCGGAGGTACTAGAAGTTATTTTTTATATATTTTTTTTCATCATCATTAATCATCATTAGTTTTTAATCCGTCCTCTGTTAATCGTAAATCTCCCTGAAAAAACGCCAAGACGACCGTTCCCTTGCCACTCGCATCCCGACCGACCAATGTTGATTTTAATTACATAATATTTAAAATTCCGCAACGCATCTTCTAATCCTCTATTCCTTATCACTTCATCTATATAAAAAATAAAAATAAATTACATACATACTTTTGTAGGAAAAGTCCTAAATTATAGGAGATTCTACCCACTAAAACCCTAAGTAATCCACAGTAACTCCCTACTAAAATTAGAAAAAAATTAGCGCTGATTTTAATGTTAGACAAACTGGCAGACGGCCCAGACGTGGCGGCTAAAATGGGTTAACGTCGCCCATCAACATATACGAATTCCGGGAGTCCCCCAAACAGCCCATGCGTTCTCTGTATAAATCGAGTGTAAAAGTGCCAAATGGTTTATTCCTTTCCAAAATACATCATTGTTTTACTAAAATAATAATTGGTGGTAGGTACCCTACACCCATGCAGTGAGAGGTAGTGCCATGCCGCCTTGCAGCCAAATTGGGCCGGCACGACGGGGGAGGAACCTCTCGCTCACATGAAATCTGCGTAAAGTGACAGCTAAGCTGTCGCGTTTCGTGCGGTTTGTAAGTTTCCGGTGGCCCATTGGGGGGGATAGGGAAAAGGAGGGCAACGCACCTGCATAACCTATAGTTCTGTGGATGTTAATGGGCGTCGATAGTCGCAAGGCTTCGACTGTTCCTTTGCCCTCCTATGATATAAAAAATATGCAGAAGGCTCGCGACACCGAACTCATGATGACTAGACCACAGGAAACGAGCAGCAGCTAGGCTAGACAGGCAGGATCGATGGTAACTAAATGACCCTTTGCTACTGCAGACTTTCATCTGTTTAACAGAAGAATTTAGGGTGGCGGTACTTACTGTAATTAATCCCGTTAGTAAACTGTTTCATAAACAAGCTTACATCAAAACCGCGCAAGTAATTTCGCACATTCCACCCCGTTGTACTTCGTAAAATAAAGTGTTTACGTTCCAACATATTTTGAGCTTTTTACGATATAATAAAACATTTTATATCGACGACCTTACAAATATATGCCTCATGAGGTAAACACGTTTAGTCCCGTCTCAAATATCATACCGTAGACTGCTATGCATACCTTGGTATATGATTGGGTGTTCTGCTTTAAATATATTTTTAAATAATTTCATACTAATATGAGATACAAAGTGTAGACAAATTGATCACACTATCTACACTGTGCTACTATGATAATAAAGTAATTTTGTAAATTTAAATATATCGGGCAATATTCTGCAAAATTATACAATAACTCCTTTGATTACGATTTTTTTTTTCCTGTATTTATTCAATACTAATACTATAAAGAGGAAATATTGTTTGCATTGAGTGGGCTCCGAAACTACTTGACCGATTTGAAAAATTCTTTCACTGTTGGGAAGCTACAACATTGGTTATATTAAATTTTCAAAAAAGTTAGAGACCCGTATTAAAAGTTAGTTGACGCAGGCGAAGCTGCGTGCAACAGCTAGTTTTATATATTTTAAAACGTTATCACTGAGGTACTTAAACTATAACAATATTTCCACTACAACCATACATAAAATATAAGCGGTAGGCAACCACTATTTATTCCTAATTATGCTCTGAGAAATAAAAAACCCGTCAAAAACAAAGTGCTAAATAATTCTTACGTCCCCTCAACTCTACGACGAAAATAACAAATCCACGTAACTTTAGCCAAAGAAAAACGACAAATTCAACCTTGTAAGATTTACTCATCATTACGCCTTGATAACACTGTCATCGACAACTTTGCAAACAACTCGTAATGCAAATACGGAAGACTTTTTCGCGTACAAATAAAGATATTTTTCCCTCGACTTTGGGATAGAAAGAAATGGTCGAAAACTGCCGGTTACTGCCAAAGCGAGTTTCGCATTGTCTCCTATTGAAATGAAATAAGGTCCGATTTCTGTCTCGTAATTTGGAAAAATTTCCTTGTTTTGGAGATGTGAACTTTATATGCTTTTGTTGAGAGTTTCGTTTGAGATACGTCGTTTTTGCACTAGCTTGTTATACTAGCACACGTGTTCGAGTTTTCAGTGTCGCGCCAGAAATGTACGTCCGCGGTCGTGACGTTTGCGTTTACGCGGGAAACCGAGTTTGAGTTTTTTTTGTAATAATGCAACGGCCAGTGATTTTGCCATTGTGAAGTGTTGTGAATAATGTTTTATGATAAAGAAAAAACAAAAATGTCTAAGATGAATAGTTAGCATAATGAAACAGGGAATTTCGAAAGCCTTTTTATAACGGATTTGAAATAGGTTTGTTTTAGATTTATACAAATGTTTTGCATTAGGTTTTTATTATCTATTATAAATAGTCCTTTTCTTTCGATATTCAAATATTTTCTAGATATTTACTGAGATTTATTTAATAAAACTAATGAGTTCGTTAATTATTCCTGGTCTCTTTATGAACTGATTTTAATGAATGACGTTCTGAAGGGGCGAAATACATTTTTTAAGACTTTTTTTACTTCAGTTACAACATCTTTACTTCTCGTTAATTATTAAATAGTACTATTTAATAGTATATTACTATTGAATAGTATACTACCTTTTTGTACGTTTCTCTACTACGTACATTTCACATTCATAATTGCACGATAACCGTCCAAAAAAAGTGGGCCTGCTATTTCAGAGCGGTCGGCCACTATTACTTCCATGAAGCAGAGTAGCTGAAGGATTTGGCCTATCGTAGATGGGGCGAAAATTTTGATCGTAGATGGGGCGAAAATTTTGGGTTGTTTGTTTTTTGTGCTATATCATAAAAAATAAAAAAAAAATGACTAAGAAATAAAAAATTAAATCAGGGGTAAGAACCCCTTTTAGGGAGATGAATAATAGATGTTGTCCGATTAGCAGACCTAATCGATATGCACACAAAAACTCATGAGAATCGGTCGAGCCGCAAAAATAACACCGCTGCGTGAGCCTTCAGCCGCTATTTGAACCGAACGAATCCTCAGCGACAGACTGGTCCCGGCAAGACCAGATTCTCCACAATAGGGGACGGCCCGGCTACGACTTGGCAGTCCCCACGACGTTGTGTCTAGCAAGGCCCGGGTACCCATCCCGAGCTCGACACGAGCACAGGGGTGTTACTGGAAGCGCATTAAGTAGCGCCTCCGATGCATCCCCGTTAGTCGTCTACGGGGATAGTCCACGTCGGCGGCCTCCTCTCTCACCCGTTCGTCGGCCTCCCGGAGATCCCTGTCTCACAAAAGGGGCCATTGCCGTCCAGGGCTCGTCAGAGCCGAGCATCGCGGTGATGACGCTCGGCAAAGACAAGTCCCCTCCGATGACAGACGTCAGATCGCGACGTAGCACCGCCCACCTCGGGCATACCTCGAGGGTGTGCTGGGCAGAGTCCAAAGAATCGGTCGAGCCATTTTGGAGGATTTTGGAGGACACAAGAATTTTATATATTAGTCTAGTCAAGCTTTACCCGCTCTAGATCAATGAAAAAACCCTTTACAATTTTCATGAGACCAACATAGGAACATAGTGTGTAAAAATTTCATGATAATCCATCAACTTCACGAGCACTGTGGACACAAACGGACACAGGACTTTATGTATGGATTGTTTTTTTTTTAATATTGTCCATGGTTTGAATCCCGGGAAGAGCAATTTATTTATAAATAAATGTTATGTGGTTATGGAAATTAGTCAATTGATTTCGATTATACGCAAAAAGCTTCCCACGGGACTATGTTAATGAGGCGCGATTACACGTTACAAAACCCTACTAAGGTTTATACGCAATTTTTCAACGCAAAATTTACTGAACATATTTTAATGAAACTACGATTTTCTACCCTAATATTATAAAGAGGAAAACTTTGTTTGTTTGTTTGGTTGTAATGAATAGGTAGGCTCAAAAAGTACTGGACCGATTTCAAAAATTCTTTCACCATTTGAAAGCTACATTATCCACGAGTAACATAGGCTAAATTTTATTCTGGAAAAAATAGGGTTCCGTAAGATATATGGGTTTTTCGGACACAAGGTGTAAAAATTCCCCATAAGTCCCGTTGCAAATCTTAGTTAACGCAGGCGAAGCTGTGGGCAACAGCTAGTGTTATATAAAATACTATTAGATGGATGCGAACCCAGGACTCACTGGACGTTGAATGATATGAACGATGAACAAACAAACTATTTACATATTGGTTGTGTGTATAAGCAAGTGAAATAAGCTCGTTCAAAAGCATTTAATACGTTTAAATTAATTTGGTTAATCCTAGCTTGCGGTAATCAGTATACTAATCATCATTATCAGCACGCATCAGTCCACGACATGAATATGTGTCAGAGCACGACCGTAATTGTAATACTTTTTTTTTCTAAATTAATTCAATCCTAAAAAAATGTCTCAACATAGTTTAGTTGAGCTTAGTTAAGGTTATTGTAATAATTTACTTCCATCTAAAATATTTTATGAGGGTCTGTATTTAATCATAAACTAGAATTTTTCAAAATTAAACGAAGTGAACCACTCCTCGAAATCTTATTTTATTAAGGGGTAATGGGCCATAATTCACCGCGCTGGCCCAATACGGGTTGGTGAACTTTACACACCTTCAAAGACTGTCGATCTCATCAGGTATGCAGGTTTCCTCACGATGTTTTCCTTCACCGCTGGGCAGACGATGATCCGTGTGAGAGTGCACTTATACATTTATAAAACCCCATTTTAGGCACCACAGGGGGTCAGGATCGAACCCGGATCCTCTCGCTTAAGAGGCCGAGCCCATACCCACTAGACCACCGTCGCTCACCAATCTTGAAGTTAAATAAATATATAAGTTACGTTCCCGACGTTTCGGATACTTTACAGTTTGAAAGGAATAAAATCAAGTCGAGATGAGCAAAGTCGCGTGTAACAGTTATGAGGTATAAAAAATAAGTACCTGGTTGACCGAGCATTCGCTCGGTACTCTAAGTGATAAAATACTATTAAATTTTTCTTCCAAAAAAAAAAGATCTTAAAAAAAGGAAAAAAAAATTCGGACTGGAGATTCGAACCAGACTCGTTCGAACTTAACTGCCTAATTTCACCACTAAGCTACCATGACATATTACTTGATAGCGAAATTTACGTTCGTATTCTAATCATATTATATCGATGCCTCAAAACACGGATAAAAAAAAGTTTTCTAAAAATATATCCTAGCTAGATCGATTTATCGCCGTTTTTAACACATGTATACAAAATTTCATGAAAATCGTTGGAGCCGTTTCCGAGATCCCGATTCTATATATATATATATACAAGAATTGCTCGTTTAAAGGTATAAGATATGTCGTTAATAACTGTGACGGCTTCACTTCGTGACGTAAATTCATTTTATAGAAATTCTACTCAATTCCTTTTTTTATAGAGTAGGACCGGTCTAAAACACATAAACTTTGTAGTGACGTCTTTGTAGCATAATATTTCAAATATTTTATTTCCTATTATAAATAATATAGTGAAGAGCCTATAAATTGGATATAATTGTTATGACGTGTGATGCCGCATTTCAAATATTTTACATCCTGTAATGTTCTAATGATTGTTTGTAAGTTTAGATATAGGTTGTAGAAGTTTTGAGGCTGTGATTAGACAATTTCTAAATGTCTTTAAGGAGTGAAGCAAATGAAGTGCGGTACTATTCTCTCTCGGAAATCGTTGTCTACGGCTACGTACTGACGTAGAAATAAAAGACGACGAGATAGTATAAAATGGTTCTCGAAAAATAAATTATTTATTATTACTTACAAAATATATCTTCAATTTTTTTCTTTCAATCGATAACAAAGCAACAGTTCCCTTTATTTGCATATATTTTTCACTGTTATTCATTTCATCCAGACTTGTTTACAAATAACTCGGAATATAATATGTTTTTTTTTTTCCATGAGAATGAATTTTTTTCGAAAATGTGTTTTCAACAGTCTACCCATAAATTTGATCAAGATTAACATATTTTGATGCTCGCAAATGTATTCATATACCAAAAAAACTGTTTGATTGAACCTACTTTTACTTCGGTATTTGTATTCGTATTGGGCCGAATAATCGGTTGTTTTGTCGATTAATAATTCCGGAATATTTAAATTATTTTTATTATAAAAACAATAAAGTGTGGTTTTTTCGAAAGTTGTACATATTTTTTCAAAAACACAACTTTTTGCTTATTAAAATTTTTAAATATAAAAATTAAAAAATAACTTTAACAATCACTTTAAATAAAATTTTAATTAATAGACTTCTGCTTTTTTCGACAAAATTAATGAAAAATTAAACTAAGCTAAATTTCTATATAATTGAATTTTAAGAACATTGCATTGAGTAACACCTTTTTTAAGAAAATATTTTTTACTATATTTAGAACTTTATTTAACCAAGATGAACCGAATAATTCGGCAAAACATTCGGTTCAGTATATTTTGAACCGAATAGCCGGTTGAATATTCGTATTGGGTTGAACCTGCATTCGGCGCATCTCTAGTTCTAGGAAGATCCATGTCATTTGCCCTCACCCTCAAGTTATACTAAGGCGCAGGGCTGCCACTAGAGCCAACTTATTTTATACCGCTCGGTCACTGAAATTATACCGAATCAAATCTCATTATACAAAGCGACAAAGTCGTTAAAAATAGTACATATGTAAAAATACAATAATTAAATTTTTTTAGTTATTTTGACTTACCCAAAAAGTAAAAAAAAAAAAAAAAAAAAAAATACTTTCGTAGATTGTAATGTCGCCTTCAAACCCATTACAGTTTGTTTTTAAGCAGTTTCTATCTTGAGTCTTTATTTTTTTCTAATTTTTATTTTTGTATCCAATTATACGAGGCAATCTGCTATACTAACTGGATACATAAAATAATAACTATATTATACAATATTTGTATTCGATTATACTGTGGCGGACCAATCACAGCGCCACAATCCTGAATCGCGCTATCAGAGTTCCAGCGCCCGGTCGCTATATATACGACATCTGACACGCTAGCTAGTGGGCTTCGGCCTGGCCGAGCATTGCACCTCGCTCGGTCGGAGATCTCCCTTTGGGGCCAACCACCATATTCCCACAATACAATCTGGCAGCCCTGCTAAGACGCGCTAATAGGTGCTCTACATTAAACCTACTGACATAAGTTAGAATTAAGTTGTGGCATATTTAAACCGTCGATGAAAGAGAACTTGACCAACTTCCGGGTTCTTAATACCCTCGTCACGTAGACGGTTCGTTACGTTTTCGTCACCCTACGTAACGTCACACGTGTGTGACGAAGTTTGTATTGTCACCTTTTATTACCTTTCTTTGTATTTGGGAGAGTATTGAATTGGTCGGAGGCACAAATCAAGAATCGCATTTTTAGAAAATAATGTTTTCAAGTGAGCTGTGTAGGTCTACATAATATTTTTCAATATTGATAACTGTAATATATTGCTAAAAATTGCAATGTGTATATGAATAAATACCCTCCTCGCCCGATTTCGAGGAAGGAGACCCGTGCCCAGCAGTGGGACATATAAGGGTTGATACTTTTTTTTATATGAATAAAAAATGTTTTTCAATATGGAGATCTTTAAATTGCTTTAATATATATATATATATATATAGCCAAAGCAAAGATAACCTTAACAGACATCTATTCAACACTAGGTGTACTCGTATGAGTACAAAATCAATAATTGCAATGAAATTTATAATAGATCTGAGAGTATACCTACTATAATGTATTCAAATGCTGTGAATTGTGATTAAACTGTCCTTATTGGCTGGCACCGACTCCCAAAATGACTTATTTTAAAAAGTAGTACTCGAAGTATTTAAATATTATTTAAAAATTTTTAGTTGTACATAATTTGAAGTATAGTTTTGAAGTCGGTTTTGGTTTTTCATTTAAAATTAACTTTTTATGTTTCCTTATTTTATTTCCCATGATGGCGGGTTTAAATTTCGTTATGTGTATGTGTATGGATTGTGTGATAAATATAAATGACATTTACATGTAATTAACATTATTGTTATCGTGTATGTAAGATTATTCATTCATTCATTGCTATGAAGAACCTCATTATCCCCTAGTAAAGTTTTGAGTTACATACATTAAACACATTGTCTTAAAATAGATTTACAGTATCAAATAGACTGAAGAGACTAACCTAATCTTATTAAAAGTACTAGCAGTGCCCTGCGGTTTTACTCGCGTACGTCCCATTCCCGTGGGAGTACAGGGATAAATTATAGCCTATAAATGTTATTCTGATGTATAAGCTATATTATTGTAAAGTTTAATTAAAATCCACTGAGTTGTTTTTACGTGAAAAAGTATCGAACATACTTACAAATTTTCACGTTTCTAATATGAGTAAGAAAACTATCTCTTAAGTAAATGTCTCAATAGTAAATGTTATCGAAATCTGATCGATGGTTGTTGCTTTGAAACTCATCAGAGAAACATAAAAGAGATAATTTTGTATTTATAATGTAACCAAGGAGTACACGAGCGAATCCGCGTGTAGAGCATTGCCATCGAATGGTCAATATCAGTGTAGCAACTGTTAGTAAACAGATCCCTCGCCGCGCCAAAAATATCCATTGTGCTGGCGAGAGCTGCGAGGGCTATGTTTAGCCCGTCATCATCAGCGATCACTGCCCGAAGGTCAAGCGCGAACCGAAACATCATTTTGATGGTGTTTTATGATACACAATATTGTATGCCTCGTGTGATGGCATATAACATCATTGCTAATACCTATGCCTTTGAAAGGATAAAAAAAATCATCCAAATATCTGGTTTCGTAATATTATCATAGACAAAAAATCTACTATCTACTTCAACTACCTACTAGTCTACTAATATACTAATATTATAAATGCGAAAGTTTGTAAGTATGGATTTTGGTTACTCTTTCACGTAAAAACTACTGACTGGATTATTATGAAACTTTAGTATAATATAGCTTACATATCAGAAAAACACAGGTTATAATTTATCCCCGTAGTCCCACGGGAATGGAAAATACGCGGGTGAAATCACGGGACGCTGCTTGTACATTATAATGTAACATATATTATAGATTTTATGGCGGTTTGTTCAGTGTTTTATATGCCCGACGTTTTAAACTCATTACAGACACCTATGTAATGTTAATCCTTTACAATATCTACAAAATGACATGTGCTGTGAGCTTCTTATAAAAATTCCTATAAGTTGTTTCATTATAATAAGTGAAATTCGCGAATTAGACGAAAATTCGAAAAAACAAAAGAAAATAAAATAAAAAATAAGCAGTGAAAAAAGTCGTCGTAAGCTCATAATAACAAGGAATCTAAAACTGCAAGACCATGTCTCTCATAAGACTTTTTGGCAGCGTACCTTTTGATATTGTAAGCAAAGCAAGTTGGCTACGTGTATGAAATTTTAGTGTGTTATTTTTCACTGCATACTTTAACGAACTAGGGTAGGAAAACTCCATTAGTTGAAATTTTCTCGATGGATTGTAATTTCGAAGGAGTATCCTTTTATTACTACTTATTTCAGAACTATATGTATTCATACTTCAAAATTTTCAAAAACGATAGCAATGCTTCTTATCTACCGTATTGGGAAAAAGCATAATATTCACTTGTGTAGTTTATTTTATATGATTTATTTTATACTTTCGCCGCTTATGCCGCATACGCGTTTGTGTTTCGTCTCTTTTTCACGCGAAAGGAAGTAAATTAGGCTAGCTCATTGAAACCGTGTAAAATGTTCGGAGCGTTGAAATTATCGAGTGCCTAGTCTTAAAAATGTGTATTTGGTTACTGTTGTCAGTCAGTGTAAACGTACCGCACGCGCTTGATACTAAATATCGAGTTGCGCTGACTATACAAGATTCATTAGTAGCATGGACCACCCTGTGCATCCTTAATGAAAGGCATCGAGTAAAGACGAGTGTATACGATTGTGTGAGACACGTCCCAATGTAAACGCATTTCTTGAATCGAGCGGAGTACATAACTCACTGTATCGTCGACACGAAAGCTCTCTGATGTATAATTGAGTCTATTACACGATGCAATCCATTACCGCCCGCAATCAGTCAATGTTCAGAAAAACTATTCAGCCCAATTATAGGTGTACCAGGATCTAATGACAAAAAGAAAAAAAGAAATTGCGATCGAAGACGTTTCTTCGACATTTTCACCACTTTTTAAAAGAAATTTGAAGCCAGAACATAAACAATTCCTCGAAGTTTCAGTTCACATATGACATATTTTTGGATCCAGAAAATCGGTATTGTTGAAAAAAATGCTATCAGATCCCGGTAGACCTACTCTACGTAAATACTCCCTAATAATATTATAATCGCGAAAGTTTGTAACAATGTATGGATGAATTTGTGTTACTCCTTCACGCAAAAATTACTGAATGGATTTTGATGAAACTGTACATTAATATAGCTTACACATCAGGATATATGCATCATCCCCGTACTATCAGTAGAATGCAAAATGCGTTGAAAAAACCGCGAGGCGCGTTTAGTAATATAAAAAAAGTGTCTTATTTATATAATATCAATATTTACTCCTCCGAAGAGCCGCCTGCTGTCTGTCTAGGTATTAACGATTGCGTCACTGTCACTAAGTCCTAAATAGTTAAATGTTCTGACTTGTGACGTGACAACGCATAATTAAGTTCCAGTTGAGATGTCAGATGCCAGGACTCGGATTGTGTCAAGATTCAAGACTAGTTCATTTGCATATACTCGTAGTACAACTGGTATCTAAGCTGGATGTGTCACGTGACTAACAGATTGTGTCATGACGTCTGACACCTCGTAATCCCGTGACGTTGCTGTGAATTCGAATCAATAAAAAAAATAAAAAAAATAAGACTTAAATACATTATTTTTTCACTGTCTTCTCGTGTTTTTTTAATATGTTTTGTGTGCTTATCAGGTAGGTCTGAGAATCGGACAACATCTATTTTTCATCGCCCCTTAATGATAAGTTTTTTTTTGACAGAACGAAGTCTGTCGGGGCAGCTAGTAATAAATAAAAATAAAAAGCCTTTTATTTCCTAATTGCTATCTAGTATCTTGAAATAAATCAGTAAATTACATTCAATTGTTATATTTTTTCAATAATAACAATACGAACGTGATATCGAATCGACGATGCGAAAATCAAGGAAAGCCACACGAATAACGCGTGGCTTTCGTGGTCGCTTTGTTATCAATATGCGAATATTATCATCATTAGTATTATAAAACAGTATCAATCACACCGCGTCAACATAGTCCGCTAGAATACTAGTCTAAAGTAGTGTACACTCGTATTATAGATGGCGTTAGATTTTTTATCGCGCTATTTCTGAAACTAGTCGATGTCGGCCCACAAACATGTTGATCATTTATTTGTTGTCTATCCGGAGATATGAGATGTCAAGCATACCAGTAATTACACTTCATGTAACTCCGTTTTCTCTGAAACAGAACAATGAGTACCCAGGGTTACGTACGCCAAACCTAATAGTCGGACGGACCAACCAGCTTGGCCGGACATTTTGGTAGAAAGACCGGACACGTACTCAGCCAGCCGCGCCGTCTCCCTGTATGTTCGCATACATGAGGGTTTCATCGGCGTAACATATGACACCCGTCCCGGCGAGGAGGCGGCCTCGCAGGACCCAGTCGTACCCGATGTCCCACAGGATTGGACCTAGCACTGATCCCTGTGGGACACCGCAGCCGACTCGCCACCACTCTACGGACCCGCACTGGTTCTCGCAGGCTACCCTCCTTTTGAAGAGGAACGCGTCCAACAGTCCAGGCACAATATCCTAAGCTAAAAGGCGTGTCAAAAAAGGATCGTTGAACGATTATTAACAGATCGATCGAAAATACGATTTCACGTATCTACTAGATCAATATTGATATATCGATTATCGATTTAACATACAAATAAACTGAAATATGTCATCACACAAGTGATAAAACTCACAGTATTACAATGTTGCGATATTTACGTGGGAATTAGAAAAAAACAAAATATAATATATTTTCCATGTCGCAATTTATCTATATTTAGACGTTTATTTATATAGTTACAATTAGAAGTCTAGTCGTGAAACGTTAATTAGCGATAAATTTATTCTAGACTTGCGGATAATTATTAGTACAGGTGGTGTATATACTTACAGGCGGACAAATTTAAAACTAAAATTACTATTGTAAATTGAATGATTTAAAAAATTGCGATGACAAATTACAAGTTATTATCAAGCTTATCACGATCGTCATTATCATCATTAGCCTCAAAAGACTAATCCAGCCTTAAGCCACTGCTGGACAAAGGCCTCTCTCAATGAACGCCAAGACGAGTGATATCATGCAACTCGCATTGCTATATTATTCTTCGTAGTATTTTCATTCATTTTAAATTTTTCATTTTAAATTCATTTTAAATTATTAAAGTTATTATTAATATTATTATTATTTTAAATGATTTGAATAATTAAAGAATTACCATTTAGTGATCCTGAAGGTAAGATAGTCTCCGTGCAGTGGCCAGTCCGTGTTGGATGACATTGCCAAGAGTTCGGCCGTCTTAGCCTTCATTGAAGGAGTCCTATATGTAACAGTATATGGATAAAGGCTGATGATGATGAGGATGAAGGTGACGGACACGCAGAACACATTAATCTACTATGTATTCCATCGTAACGACAACATAGTAAATAAGAATGCATTGACAACGTGTGCAGTAAATATTATCTGCATATGCACACGTGTATTCTTAGCATGCATCTGTATGCTCATGCATGCACGATCGATCGGTTTATGAACTTATTGATAGCGCCGACGTCATGCTCGACCTCCAACTTGGATCTCCGTGCAGCCCAAGTCGACCGCCTTGGCGTTCAATGTTTCATCTTGACGCTTATGGCGTTTGATGTACCGCACCTGGTATACTGTCTGATCATAATCTATAATAACTAGTGAATGAGCGACGATGGTCCAGGGTCAGTCTTAGCCTCTTGAGCAAGAGCGTCCGAGTCCATTTCTGATCCTTGGTAATACCATGAAATGGGTATTTCTAGATTTCTAAGTTCGCCCTAAACACGAGACCATTGCTCGCTCAACGGTGAAGGAAAATATCACGAGGAAATCTGCATACCTGTCTCTTTAGACAAGTGGCAAACGCTTCTATATTATATAAATACAGCATTACATTTCACCCCTTTAGAATCCAAGCGAGCGGCACAGCACATCCTTTCCACTATTATGTGCTACTTTCTAAAGCAAGAAAGAAGCAGAGATACGAGCGTATCTTTTTCTATTCCAATATAACGCTACCTCCTCACCCATTCCGACCAAGTGGCCGGGCCATCTGAGGCGATGGGCTTTTATTTCTCTGAGGATATTTGATTCAGCCACTTGTTCTCCGCGTTTTCTCGGACTCTCCTGCTACCATCCTTCTTTTGCACTGGACCCAGGATCTGACGGAGGATTTTCCTTTCCGCCACTGAAAGTTGACCTGCCTCAGTGTTACTGCCTCCAGCCGTATGCCGATGATAGTCTCATAGATGTGAACTTTCGTCTGCCTACTCTTGGACACATAAAATCCACAAAAAATATCTTAGGTGAGATATTTATTCCGGTACATCTTATCAATTGGGACACACATTACCGCGGTAAAACATATAAATATGGATTGTACAGGAAATGACGTGGTTACAATGTATCTTTATTATCGACGGTGGAAGGGTCAGGCCAGTCAGCCAGGACCATCTCTTATCCTGGTGTAGCTGAAAGAGTGACAGGACAGGCAGAGACGGGCAGAGTATAAACCTGTTTACCCGGGACCCAAAAGACACGTGAAAGCCTAGCTTTGATGGTGCTTTCAATAATCGCTCCTATCGGCTTAACGCGTTTAAATTCATACGTTGAATGTCCAATCAGATGGCCGTGTGCGAGATGTCCCAACATGAAAAAGTAAAGTAAAGTATCAACCTATATTCGTCTCACTGCTGGGCACGGGTCTCCTCCTCGAAATCAGGCGAAGAGGGTATCAGGTTCATTGAGTCGCTGTCCCAAAGCGGGTAAACTGCACACGCCTTCAAAGACTTTTAATCAGGCATGCAAGTTTCCTCACGGATGTTTTTCTTCACCGGTGAGCGAGCGATGGTCTCGTGCTCAGGGTGCACTTGGAGTCGAACCCGGAACTTCTCGTTGAAGAGTCCGAGTCTATTGGACATCATCATCGCTTGTCCCTTTGACCAGTATAGATTCATAATTCCTTTTTCTATTTTTGGGTGCTCTTTAACCGTTAGAAAATTGAAAATAATCCAACATCGTTTGTTGAAAAAAAAAAGATCGTTATTCCAACCGTTTTATCAGGACCGACAGTTTTACGATAAAAACGATCTTGATCTCGTTTGTCGGAATCGCTCCATTACGGTCCAGACACTAGTGGAATTCTATCTGTCGCCCTGTTTATGTGGCTAGATCCATCTTGTCTGGATTTAGTCGATAAACTTATAATAGTTTTTTTTAAATCCGAAAAAAAGGAAAAGATAATTTATATCAAATAATTCCGGTATATGCTGCATGTGAGTGGCAACACGTGGTCTTGGTGTTCATTGAGGGACACCTACGTTGAGCATGTTGATTGATGGACGGATAAAGGCTGATAATGATAATGATAATGATGAATTAAATAAAGTGTTGAATACTTTTTATATTATGTAATACACAGATTTATAAATCTGTGTTGTAACTTGTAATACGAGTACATATATTGTTGGATGCGAGTGGCAGGGGATCGGTCGTCTTGGCGTTCATTGAGGGAGGCCTATGTTCAGCAGTGGACGGATTAAGGCTGATGATGATAATGATGATGATGACATAATATATTTAAGATTTTTATTATATACTTAATTCACATCCATGACACAGAAAAACATAAAATTTTGTGCCCAGGCGGGATTCGAATCCGCTGTCTCCCGAATTGACCAACAGAGGCCGTCAATGTATATGATTCCAAATATGAAAGTTATAAATAAAACAAATAAATTTCATTCCATGATAAATCGATTCAACAATCGATTGATTTAGCACCAATATTTTTTTTTTAATATAATAAATTTTATTCAAATATATTTATTCTCATTAAGGGAGAAGCGCTTAGATGGGTACCAACATCCATCTTGTCCGTCCTATGAAACAGCTTTGCTGGGTTTCGGAGAGAATGGCAAGGCAGGCAGTGTAATTACTTACAACAAAACTAAACATCTTATTCCTGGATGGGCAATATACACATGAGTTGCCTGGACTAGTTCCAGCTAAACTATTTTATGTTCACACAGTTTATGGGTTATGGTGAGACGTCTGTCAGTTTGCCTTACAACTAATATAAACAATATAACAGAATCTACCTGAAAATCTGCTTGAAATAATTAATAGTTCAAAAAAAAAAAGTAAAAAAACACGCATTTGTTTTCGCAAAATTGAAAAATGGAATAACCTTTTGGAATTAGTGTATTGTCATGGGTCTCCATAGATCTATGAAGTTTGAACGAAATCTAGTTCTTAAAGTGGCTCAAAATCGGCGCAAAGGAGTCGGTTACAAACAAATAAACATACATACAGATGAAGCTAATAAAACACATGTAAAAATACATCCTTGTTTTATGTTAGAAACGTGACAGTTTGAAACGCATGTTTGTTACTCTGTTACGCATAAACTACATGATGGATGTTTAAGAATCTTTACAATAATATAGCTTACAAATCAGAATAACACATAGGCCTTAATTTATTCCCGTACCCCCACGGGAATCGGAAATAAGCGTTAAAGCGTAAATAGCGTTAAAAGTTATGTGATACGCGATTACTCAGTAAGAACTTCAAGTTGGATATTCTTGGCTCAATGGCTTGGCTAGACCAATAGCATTACATTAGCGGCGGCTAGATGTGAAAACTTCATATATTACAACTTTCAACATTGCGACGCGATATTGAAAATAAAAAAGTCTTTGTCCGTACTCGTTTAATATGAAACGTCCGTTGGCGCTTGCTGTGAAATTGATTTGAATGGCATGATAAAATAGCATGCAGCCTATAGCTGTCCACTGCTGGACATAGGTCTAGTCTCCACCATGATTGTTGCATTGCCACCTGCATCCAATGAGACCCAGTGGTTTTCACTAGGTCGTCGGTCCATCTGGTAGGTGGCCGTCCCACGCTGCGTTTGGTGGTACGTGGTGTCCACTCCAGGATCTTTCTGCCCCATCAGCCGTCTGATCTTCGCGCTATGTGGCCCGCCCATTGCCACTTCAGCTTGCTAATCCTACGGGCTATGTCGGCGTTCTTCGTTCTCTTACGGATCTCCTCATTCAAATACAGCATACTATACTGTATACATATACAGTAACAAAAATGATGTGGTATCGTGGGACACCAGGTAGGAACGAAGTTATGAAAGAGAAGGGATGAGAGAACGAAAAGAAAGAAGGAGAAAGAGAAAGGTATTGATGAGATGAAGATAAGAAACACTACTCGCTTGTGTATGTGACTGTCGCGCCTGCGCACGTCTCATTTAACGCTTTTATTCCACGGATTTTTTCTTACGGTTTTACTATCACATTTTTTTCAGTTCGGTCGCGCAGCAAAATCCCTATCCCCTCGAAGCCTGCCGTAAGGAACTTCGTTCCAATAGTAGTAAAAAAATCGCATCGTATTAAGATTTGAGGTAAAACGTTAAAATAGTAGCATGTCGCTATAAATGCTCTATCCTGTTATTGAGGAAAATACGGTTAATAAACTCCGTTGAATTGGTTAGTAATCAAAATAACGAAAATGTTTGTATTTTTTTTTTTGTCACGAGTGTGAAAAGGAAATAAAATAAAAATATGACGTCAGTAAAAATATAATCATAATATTATTGTATAATATTATTTTATTTTTATCGATTGACCTTAGAGTAAATATATATAAAATATGTTACATATGAATTTATTCATTATTATAAGTTTTTATCCTTCCTCAGTTTCAATATAATAATAAGAATATCAATAATATTCTTATTCATTTTTTTATAGAATAGAAATGCAAACGAACAGTCGAAGCCTTGCGACTATCGACGCCCATTACATCCACATAACCAGAGGTCATGCAGATGCGTTGCCCTCCTTTTGCCTATCCCCCCAATGGGCCACCGGAAACCGCACAGCTTAGCTGTCACTTTACGTCGATTTCAATTTTCAAGTGAGCGAAAGGTTCCACCCCTGTCGTGCGGGCCCAATTCGGCTGCAAAGCATGGCACTGCCTCTAACAGTTATTATAATAATTTTATTAATATTCATCATTAAGAAATAATAATCTGTCAATTTTTTTGTTCTACACTATTTGAATTCGCAGGACAGGACAGTGAGATGTCAATTCAAACACTTCGTTAAATTTGCGACGTTTCTGGTCCTTTATTGAACCTTCATCTACAATCAATTATCAATACTTACAGTAAAACATTTTTAATTCTAAAATTACATTACAATGTTTTTTTTTTGTTCTTATGAGTATTTTTTGATAAATCAGAATACACATGTTTTTTTTTTTTATCTCCGAAACCCACCAAAGCTTCACGAGAGCCATAGTATCAGGGTGGTAAGGCTACGTGCTAACCCCCCCAGTCCCCTCTCGTAACGGATCAAAGCATCACTATTGTATTGTACGATAGTTTCGATAGCATTATACCCTATTAAAATCGCATTAGCGCATGATGCATTGATACTTGGCTACCCGCGTGATCCGTCATTGGCTGTTTGATGGATGACGTCTATTGAGCGGCTAATACTATCAATAAGACACTTTATTATGGTTTATATTAATACTAGCTGTAGCCCGCAGCTTCGTCTGCGTTAACTAAGATTTACAACGGCATTTATACAATAGTAAAGCAGCGCCCCACATTCCCGTGGGATTACGGGGATGAATTATAGCCTATGTGAAACAAATTTTACGGATTTTATCGCGGTTTATTTAGTTTTTTACAAGCCCGACGTTTCGGATACTTTACAAAAACCATGGTCACAGGAGGACCGAAAGGAGACCGAGGATAGAAAAGTTGTTTCATTATAATGAGTGAAATTCGCGTAAACATAAGAAAACAATAATAGCCTATGTGTTAATCTGATGTATAAGCTATATTATTATGAAGTTTTATCAAAATCCTTTCAGTAGTTTTTGCGTGAAAGAGTAACAAGCATCTTCACAAACTTTCGCATTTATAATATTAGTATATGATTACTTTCAGCTGATGCATCGGATGAGGTTTTTTCTATCTTTAAAAATTTGTAACGTTATCTTTAAAACTAAGAAACTAAGTTTATAGTCATTTTACGCAAGCCTTATAGTATAATATTAACCTATGCGTTCCTCTAACGGATGAGATATAATATCGAGAAAAATATTCGATATTACGTAATACCTATCGATATAAAAATGCCAATGTTGTATTGACATTTTTATCGATATTAAAATCAGCTGCAAACTTGTCTCGATACGGAAGTGTATAATTTTAGAATTTAAAACCACTTATTCTTAGATATTACGTTTTCTTTATCTTTATCTTTTCTACGCGGTAAAAATAAAAGATATGACATTAATAGTATTCTGACCAAGTTCAGTTAACCTCAATCAAACAAAACGAATTATATTACTGTAATGATCACTCGTTGGATGCGAGTGGCAGGGGATCGGCCGTCTTGGCGTTCATTGAGGGAGGCCTATGTTCAGCAGTGGACGGATAAAGGCTGATGATGATGATGATGAATGATCACTCAATACACATTTATGAAATAGTAAAAGTTTCAACTCTTATTTATGTCCCATTGCTGGACACGGATCTCCTCTTTGAAATCAGGCGAGGAAGGATAACGGGCCATAATTGCGGGCCACAAATCGATGCCCTGATGAAATAGTATATATTTGATTAATCATGCTGCTAAAATATAAAGTAAAAAAGGTAAAGTAACAACCCATATATCAACTACTGTAGCAGGAATCTCGAAATCAGGCGAGGAGGGTAAAATATTTCACGGATGCGATGTCCCGATGCTGCTTGGTGAACTTCACACACCTTAAAATTATTTCCTAATAACGATATTTTCCGTCGCTGGTGAGCGAGCGAAGGTCAAGGTTCAGGGTCCATTTAGCAATTCAAAAAACCTTTGATTGAATGGGCCACTGCACTATCGGCAGACACAAACACCAGAGGAAAGCAAGAGCATTTAGCCTTTCAAAAATGAGCATGGCCTTTTTTAAAGAATTTACTCAAGGGAAATATATTTACTAGCTGTTGTCCGCGGCTTAGCTGGCGTTCGGAGTAACGCAGTTCTGTACGTACGTATAGTAAACACAGACAGATATTTTTGAACTACCCTGCAAACTTTCTTCTCCTATTTCATGCCTATATAGGTAAACTTAAATAAAACAAATAAATAATATCAGTGACAGTTTCGCTAGAGTGGTCAACATAGAGTAATTTGATACTACGGAAACAATATACAATTATATCATTGCATTTTAATGGCTGTGATTTGTCTGTCAGCACCATTAGAATTTTACAAAATACTCGACAATCTAAATTTTGCGGATATATTATGTTGTCGACTTTAATTTTTTTATGTTTTATTATACCGGTAAGGTTTTGATCGAGTCTATCGTACCCCTGCACGAAATTATTATTAATATAAAGATTAGTAGTAGGTAGTCACAGATTTATAAATATATATAGTTAGGGCCTGTTTCACAATCTCCAGTTAAGTTCCCAATAGGCTATCGGCAACTTATTTGGCAGATATTTGACAGATACTCCATACTCTATCTGTCAAATATGTTGCCGATAGCCTAATGGGAACTTAACTGGAGATTGTGAAACAGGCCCTTTTATTATTTTTAGTAACCTACAAAATATCAAGAAGGTCCAACGCGTAGACTGTTAGTACGTACCTTTACCATCATGCCACGCCCACTCTGCATTCTTTTTAAACTGATTTCTGTGTTCAAATAAAATATACTGAAATACCATTTTTCTCTGTTATCTTATATATTTCACCTATACAACTTCTGTTTATAAAAAGGCTAAAGTGCTAGAATTCAGTGCAAGTAAAACGTCATAGAGCGCACGTTGCGTTCCCGAAAATGTGGTGAAAAAACATGTTGAGTGTACGAAGATGGAGTGTCTGACATTGGCAAATCCTTGAGGATCATTGGAGAGGAAGATGTGTTAAGTGTTAGTGACAAGGTCCAAAATAGTGGTCAAGTTGTCGCACGCGTGCGCGGAGTGCGCGCGGCGAGCGGCGCGCGCGCGGCCGGAGCCATGCCCTGACGTCATGGAGACCATCTCCGAGGATGCTGAAGCGGAACTTGAACTTGGTAAACACACATATATATAACAACAATACAATATAACACTATCGCTTATCTTATATCCTTAAACGAACGATGGTATATAAATATGTTTATATCTCTCTCCTCTATATATCTCCTCCTAAACGGCTTTACTGATTTTAATAAAATTTATTGTGTGTGTTCAAGTGAATTTTTATTATTATATGTTAAATAAGCTGGTTGGATCCGCTAGTATAATCTGAATCACGGAAACGGCCCCAACGATTTTCATGAAATTTTGTATACCCCGTGTATACGTGTATATTATGTGCTTTAGGAGCGATAAATCGATCTAGCTAGGACACAAAAAACTTTATAATATTATATATAAGAATATCCAAAAAAAAAAAAATCTCCAATCTTCTCTCAAAGAGTTCGACATATACAACATGTAGGAATTGTATAGAATTTTTAACACATTCAGATTTTTATACTCTATGAAAATTAATTTGCTCAGGCAATTCTAATAATTTACTGGTATGTCGACTATGTTTTTTAATGTCCTACGACAACTCACACACGGTCATCTGATCCTAAGCTAGACAGAGTCTTATGATGTCATAGGTCATAAACATCATTTGACAACGGTAAATAAAAATAATGTCACCTTCACCCGACCGTTACGAAACCGTCAAATTATTCGTTTGATCGTTGACGCGTCGGTAAAGCATTTAGCGAGCCGATATTATAGCGTCCACTGGGATATGGTTCATTGAGCTATTATTATTAATTAGGCGTGAATGATAATAATGCTCCTCAATTCAGACGAGGAATAGTTAATTTACGTTAATGCTCGCTGTTCACTACAGGTGCCGGGCTTTGGTAAAAACGACGCGACTTGTTTTACGAATGCTGTTTTATACATTGTATATAATTTCATTATCACTAATCTTATATCTTTAAACGAGCAATTCTTGTATATATATATAGAATCGGGATCTCGGAAACGGCTCCAACGATTTTGATGAAATTTTGTATACATATGTTAAAAACGGCGATAAATAGATCTAGCTAGGATAAATTTTTAGAAAACTTTTTTTATCCGTGTTTTGAGGCATCGAAATTTGTTGATTAGAATATGAACGTAATTTTCGCTGTCAAATAATATGTCATGGTAGCTTAGTGGTGAAATTAGGCATCTAAATCTGAACGAGCCTGGTTCGAATCTCCAGTCCAAATTTTATTTTTTCCTTTTTTTAAAATCATTTTTTTTTTTGGAAGAAAATTTTTATCGTATTTTATCACTAAGGATACCGAGCAAATGCGGTCAACCAGGTACTATTGTAAACGCGACAGTTTGTAACTGTCATTGGACGATGGTCTCCATCCAGGTGGTGAGACATAGACCCGTCACACTCCACGGCTGGTGGAGGGCGACCTATCCATCTTCATCCAATGGTGAAGCCAACTGCCTCGCCTCACGTCCGATAAAGCATTAAGGCTACTGGGTCCTTCGCATAGCTCCATCCCAAAAAAACAACTGAATTTTTCATGACACATTACTATATAATATACATTATAATATAGGCCTAGAGTCTAGGCTTGACTCTAATTTATCCCCGTTCGTTATATATATTTTTAGGCGTATAAAACCGCGGAGCGGTGGTATATTGCTTGTTATATTTTATTCTACTACTGAATTAACCCTTTTTTCCTGCCAATCTCTGTCCCGTGCCTGTCTCAGCAATAATAATAATTTGGCTGCTCAAAAGTCCCATCTAAAAAAAGCAACGATTATTATACTCATAAATGAAATTGTTTTAAGTGCAATCTATTTTCGAATCGAGTTCATTCACATTTGAATTATATAACTCGTTATGATAATCGAAATGTGAATCGATATTGTATAGTCGAATGGAAAACTCTTTACATATTTTTTACTTTTCGTTTCATACTTATTTAATAATATTTTTTGTTTTTAAAATAAAAAATTGTTATACCAAATTTAAAGAGATAATATTTAGACTGGATATGAAATAAAATATGTCTGCTGTATACTAGTGATATCTATGTATCTACTAATTGGTGGCATCTTCTGTAGGAGCCTGTGATAGCCAATTTGTCATCTAAACGAGGTAATTATGAGCTAACCTCATTTGTGTGGACATACTCCATGAAGCGGTACCTCGTAGGTCGTTATGGGATATGGCTATGTACGAGTACGATGTGCGAAAATACGTCTACCCCTCAAACAAATATCACTAAGTCTTTAGTCCTACTGCTGGGTCCGTACTCCTTATCTGATTTCGATTTGTATCGAAATCTGATGAGAAGGGAATTGGTTCGCCTATCATCATCCTCATTATTATCATAATCACCACCAACCACCACCACCACCATCATCATTATCATCATCGGGCATTATCCGTCCACCGCTTAACATAGGCCAACTTCAATGAATGCTAAGACGATCCATAGCCACTCGCAACCAACATGGACCGACTACTTTGCGCTGTTTTTTTATTTTTATTTTGGTCCTCATAACTTTACATCAAAAAAGTCGTCCAAGTTTCCTCGCGATGCTTTCCTTCACCGTTTACAAATCACTGAGCTGTAAAATTTTAATCTATTTGCCATATACGCAGGCATGTGCCTTAAATATATAAGAAGGTTTTAGAATACAATTTAACGAGCTCGTGATAAACTATGAGCATATCTCAATTTTTTATCTCCCTACTCATATTGTTTTCTTATGTTTACACGAATTTGACTCATTATAATGAAACAACTTTTACGGATTTTATCGCGGTTTATTTAGCTGTTACAAAGTTATTCGATACCCTATGATACAACAATATTTTATTTAGTCCTTTCTATGCAGAAGGTGCTAACTGAGTCTTTTCTTCTTTAGATTTTATTAATTTTATTATGAGATCCCAAGCAGATGGTTTCAATAGCAGTTCCTCCCTCAATATTTAATAGCAGTTCCTCCCTACTCAGTACAAAAGTGAAATCACACGAGATATGACAAGTTTGTTTTTCCTTTTAGCACCCTAAACCGGTTGCGTATGACATTATCGATAAAGTCATAAATATATTACTACGAGACAGTATACCCAAAACACGGCCACTAAATTTTGAAATTGTTTGACAACACTGTCTTGGCATCTTGCATAATTTTATTAGGCACCTCTTAGGGTCAAAAGTATATTGAAAGTCAATTCTAATAAACGGTGATAAAATTCCTACATGGTATTTTTATCGCACCAACTTTGTCATTTTATCTTTTACTAAATTTTGTTAATATATTTGTATCTAACTAATATTGAAAAATTATCTTGAACGCTGGCATTTTGAAGGCACCAATACATCTTGATCTCTAGTTCGGCTATTTTAAGATTACCTTAATACCGTTCCTAATTAATCTGCGACACTTTTTTATGTCAAAATTTTGAGACATCACACCGAAGTAGTGTAGCTCGGGGATCAGAACCACATGGTTTTCTGCGTGTGACTTAAGGTATTTAAAGTTGATTTTCTCATCATAACAAAAAATATTCATACATTCATTCATAAACTCATACATTCATTCATTATCATACATAATTCCAGAAATAATAACGTTAATTTCAAATTCCTAAAATGTTTCCACATCTGATACCGTAACCATTTTGTCTTTGCACCTTTGTTAATTATAAAGCCGACCATTAAAAGTTTTAACGAGAGCAAAGGATTTAGTTACATGGGCCCAGGCTCTATTAGCCTCAGAAGCCTGCTCTTAATTGAACATTGAGGCTTTCCTTGATAAACTCTAGAATTATGTTCGAACCTTTCTTAGCTGTAGCTTATATATTTCAGTATCTCTCTAAATTTATCATAAGATTTAGCAATCAGGATCCCAAGACTACTATCTATTGTAATAGATAAGGGATATTGTAACTCCTTTTTTGCATTTATTATTATTAGGTCGGAATCTAGAAATGTTATACTTAGAAAGGTTTAAACGACTATAAAAATTTGAACGGAATATTAAGGATAAAAGATAGGTGATCGAGCTAAATATTAGCTCACTCGAAATAAGTCTCATAAGCTAGGGCTGAGCACAACATTAAGACTATTAGAATTTTCATTTTCTTTTGCCCAACCGCGGCTCTATAAACATGTTCAAATCCTCACGCTTAAAGTCAGATTATCAGAGATTTGAATTCACTCAGCAAAATTAGATCATAAGAATTTACAAAGGGATTTAAGTAACCATTTTTTGCTATTAGATAGACATAAAAATAATATATATTTTGGTGTTTGTATATGCATACGATCTTTATGAAAAGTAGGTCGAGCTCCTACTAAGATGTACGTGGCAGGGATCAGCCATCTTGGCGCTTATTAAGAAAGGCCTATGACCAGCAGCGGGTGGAAGGGGCACGAAGAAAAAGTTCCTAATTTGTATTTTTTTCTAATATTGTAATCATCAATTACTGGAAAGATGATAAGAGTTTAACTATGTAACGTCCGCTTCATATAGAGCTCTTTTGAGCCAATTTATTTGAGTATGGTGGATATTCGGGTAAATTTGGGTGCGAATATATTTCGGTCCGCATTGCGGCTAATATTCGTGCAAATTTGTTCCACCATATTGAATTAACTCGTCTACACTTACAATTTGAATACTGAGAACAATTTGGAGGGAAAATTTTGAAGAAAAAAAAATCTTGCATTCACATTTGCTACACGACTTCATTTCAACTGAGAATAAAGTCTTTTGTATATACAATGTCGTAAAAATGTCAAGCGCTTTAGTGCACGACTGTACATTGAGTAAAAGTATCAAGACAATCGAATTTAACGTCGATTTACTGACTGAAGTAAAATGAGATGGAAAAAACATAAAAGTTACAAAGAAAAGTCCTCGTGTTTATTCACTCCAAACAAATATTATTTTTTAACCCTCGACACAAAAGAGGGGTGTTATAAGTTTGACAACTGTGAGTCTTTTTGCCTACCTACATACTGTGACAATTTATCTCTTATTTGGATGAACTGATGTAAGTGTGTTTAAAGTTGAAAGTGAGTTGAAGTGAAAACTTCTTTAGCAGCATTCTGCACTTTTTGTGATAGGTAATAAATGTTAAATCCGCGTCAGGACACGTGACGTGAACTTTGTAAGTCTGATCGAAAATTCGTAAGACTACGATAATGTAACTATTGATTTTTCTGAGAGCTAAATTTTTTAATGTAATATAAAAACCACATAAATGATAGTACTTTTATACTGATAATTAAAACAATTCGTGCAAAACTATTTCCTAACCATTCCAAAATATCAAAAATGCACAACGTTAATATTAAAGTATTCACTTATGCAGGCACTACCGGAGTGCAATCTGTCGTTTTTTTATAGTAGGTTTTCAGGAGGCAACACCTCTACGTGAGATGACACATTGTTGTTATTCGATAGTTGACACAACACATAGTTTAACATAAGCATTATTTGGGCCAATTCGGAAACATAAGCTTTCAAACAATAAAATAATAATAATTTAAATCCATTCACAAACGGTAGAGTAATGGTATCACAAATAACCAAAAAAAAAAACCTTTTGAAGCCTGTTAAAAATAAGATCAAACGTTTTCAGCCCTTTTTATATCGCATTGAGTTTTTCTAACATAACATTTTAGTTACTAAAATCCCTCTTATTGGAGAATAGTCCATATAGTATAGTAAAAAGTCTTTTTGGCAAAAGATAAATGCTTCTTTTATTTAAGCACTTAAATCCACGACAGTACAATCGAATTATGGTATCGAGACAATCGAGTCAGGCGATTGATATCATACGTTTGTTTTATGTATCCGATGCGGATTTCGCATTTTATTTTGACGTACCCCAAATGTTCGTGTATGTTTATGGCAGCGATCTATTTTGGTAACGATACCTGTGCTTGTATCGATTGACTCGTGTGTCGATCTCGATTGTAAATGATGAATCGCTAATATATCGGTTCTTTCTTACTTTACGCCATCAACATTGCTATATCAGATTGCGACTCTACTTCTGGATTAAGGTACTCATAT
Source organism: Lycaena phlaeas (assembly GCA_905333005.2). Taxonomy (NCBI): domain Eukaryota; kingdom Metazoa; phylum Arthropoda; class Insecta; order Lepidoptera; family Lycaenidae; genus Lycaena; species Lycaena phlaeas. The sequence goes on along the minus strand of HG995169.1, from coordinate 17,779,051 downwards.
ATTCATTAATATTCGTCAAGACAGGCATCTGACTCTGTCGACATCTTATAACAGTTAATAATAATACAATAAATAAATATGCCGTTTTAACATTTTATTGCGTAATGCTACCTTCTTCTTTCCTTAATTAATGTCAATATATGTATGATATTATACAAAACTAGCAGCATTTCGTGGCTTTAACTGCATATACCCCGTTGCTATGTGAGTACGGATATAAATTATGGACTGTGGATTATTCTGATGTGTAAGCTATATTACTGTAAAGTTTTCTCTAAATCCGTTCAGTAGTTTTTGCGTGAAGGAGTAAGAAACATCTAAGTTTACATACTTTCGCCTTTTGCCGTGACGTATTTTGATATCTACACGTTATTTTTGGAAATGAACTAGGCCGGTGTAGTAGTGGTAGGTAGTCAAAGTAGTAATAGGTAGTCAAAGGAGAAAATATCCCATTCTTATAAGGTAGATTGAGCGAGATCTCAAAACAATGAAACATTTGAAGATGAGGCTGTAGTTTATTACTGAGACATTACGCTCGTCTCATTCGACTTGCAAATATCTCAATGCGTAACTCTGGAAGGGCGGTGCATCATCATCATCATCAACATCCGACTCCATAATTATTTATAAGGATCGATATTAGATCTTAAATATATTATGTATTAGTATAAAAATATAAAAGTAATTATATATTTCCGTTGTCTGGTTCCTGTAACGCAAGTTTTTCGAGAACTTACCACGGGACCAGATTGACGTGGTGTAAAAGCGTCCATAGATATTATCATCAATCCTAAGTCGTGTAACTTTCTGTGGCCTCTTCTTTGTCTAGATTTCATGATTTATGTATCATATTCACAAAACTTAATTGCATTATGTTCTGTCCTGCCTTTTCTCCGAAATACAGCAAAGCTGTCTCATGGGAAAAACCCATGCAAATGGAAGAACTGCTGAGAAAGAAATGCTGAACTGCCACCCATTTACAGTTAAATCTGAGTTGCTTGTAACGTTCCTAATAATAATTGTTTTATCACAAGAAAGTCTAAGATAGCCCAGGGCAGCGAAGACTGGTCAAGCTCAGCCTTTTAGATCGGCATTTCAATTTAGACCGCCAGAAATCTTGGCGCTTGGCCAAAAATTCTAGTAGGCCATAAAAAAATAACGCCAATAGAAGAAATCCTCTTAAGTATTGTATTTGTTACAGTTTATAAAGTAAACGGGTACAATTTAGGCAACCTTCCTGTAAAATATCACCCTCAAAATTTACGTTCTTCTTTTCATAAATCGTAACACTTTTTGACTCTTGAAAATTTTATTTGCGCAGGTTTCTTTCCCAAGGAAACCAGATTTCTTTTTAAAATATACAAATTGATTCTTCATGATATTATAATAGCTATGGTCAGATACACACACACGCACACACAGATTCATTGAGCGGTCAAACTCAGAACCCTTGGTTTTTTGCGTCGGGTGTTAAAAATTACATATATTTATTCATACATAAGTGAATTCATTAAAAATTTTATTAGCGAGCTTTTTGCCAATTTTTTTGACGTGACAAAGTCTAATTACTTGATATTACCGGCAGCATGCACGAAAAAGATGACGTCATGTAGCGTTCTGAAAGCGAGAGCGCGGCACGAATGAGAGAGAGGCATGATCGGCTCGAGCGATCGGCTCAGTTCGGTTCGTACTGCATGTAATGTTTGACGCTATCACGTCAAACTACTGTTCGTGAACCGACTTTACAGACAATCAATTTTTTTAAGTACAGTTTTCTGCTGGTAGAAATCTATTAGATAAGTGTGACTACATCTGTGTAAAAAAACTTTATGTACCTAAAGAATAAATAAGTAAAATTATATAGGTTTTATATTGATCTTATCCTGACTTTATTTACTTGATTTTTCTCGTGGCACTTCTAGTTCGAAATGTTCCATTTGCTGTCTATTCTTTAGTTTCCTCAGGAAAGGGAAATTGCAAGCTTGATAACACACCACAGATAGTATACAGCTACTCAATATAGGATAAAACTATTAACGACTTTTCCTATAATTCTATGTTAGTACATTATAGGAAATTAAATAGAAGTATAGTGTAGCATAGTTACTACACTATACTTCTATTTAATTTCCTTTTTCCATAGTTTCTTCATACATATAAAAAATGCCAGTTACGAGACAACCGTATGCAAACTGTATGTTAATATTACAATTAAAAATATATCTCGGATCGGAACATATAGGATGCGAGTGGTAAAGGATCATTTTGGCGTTCATTGAGGAAGTCCTATTTCTCCTTCTATATCCGTCCTATATCCTAGTTAGTCATCCCGTTTTTCATCAAGGCATTTGAGTGGATTTTACTCCTAAAGCACTATTAAAATTAGGAAGCATATTCTTTGTATTATGTTTAGTAGTTCCATATAAAGGCGTTTACTTAAACGAATTTAATCTTTCAAATATCAGATGAACCGAAGCCTCTCCGAACTGAGTTAGATGTCAGTGTGTTATTTTGTTATCCGGTGGCAAAATTTTGGGGCGCAAAACACTGACTAACTCTCAGTACCAGCTCGCGTGTCAGATTCTTGCAGTTCGATAGTTTGCCTTTGTTCAGGAGTTAGTTTGGATGTTCGGGTATTTGTTACTTGCTCTAAATACTGTTAAGGGGACTTACGTACTTTTAATAGAGGTGTCAAAAATAGATACGTTTAGGCGTTGGTTGATCGCATGGGTCACCCTCACCTTCCTGCTGTCCACATCACCCTTCTGCTTCCTCCTTCTCGTCTCTCCCGTGATACAGCTTTGCTGTGTTTCAGAGAGAAGGGCAAAACAGGCGGTGTAATTGCTGACACCTAGGTGTCAGATGAGTCTAGACTCATCACAGTAACACCCGTATACAAAAATAATACTATGAGGTGTCACAGTAATTCAGAACGCATAGATCAAACTAATTTATAGACAATACTTAAGTGAAATCCGCCACTGTGCGTCGTTCAAACCCAAACGACGCGATGAGCGCATAGATAATAGATATTGCATTATTTAATTATAATTACATTTAATAACTTCTGGCGCACACCCTTTCTCCTTCTGTAATTATTCTTTCAATATATTATGGTTATACATTATATATTATGGTTATTGTACTACTCCCTCTCATTTTGTGTATATTTTTTTTTGTGTTAATTATGTGTGTGCAATAAAGTTCTACTACTATTATTATTATTTGTATAGTGTTGTTTCATTAGTTCGCCAAGCTTCTTGATTACGGGTGTAAGACACTTATGTCACAAGAAAGACGAAATATGAATGAATCTAAAAATATAATATTGTCATATATTTCCGCAAAGTAACGCGTGTTTCTATTCTCTCTATATTAAGCTTCCATATCTATTAAAAGCGGTGTATTTCGGTCGTTACAGGCACGCCTAATAACCTCAATACAAGTTATGATGTTTGCGTCGTTCGTCATCTTTGTGGCAATTCTGAAAATATATAATTTGTGCGTTTTGTCAAAGCTGATTGGAAATTTGACGTCCAATTCGAGCTCATATGTTTAAAAGCTTTATCATGAAGAGAGAGAGAAAGGTAAAGAATATAGAGTAAGTTGAAAAATGATCAGATTTCATTTCAATTGAAGGATTTTATAAATCTTTGATAGGAAAAGCAGCATTGGTCACGGGAGGACTCATTTCCATGACCATGGTTGCTGTATTCGAAACGACAGGCTTCTAAAAACTAAATAAACTGCGATAAAATCCATAAGGCATTCCGCGGGAGAGTGGGTCTCCTCCGGATATGTGGTATTCACTGCGCTCGAAAGATGGTACGCAACTCTGCCCACTAAAACCCGGTGAGTGCCACCAATGCCGCCTTTGGTGAGGTGCCCCGGATTTACAAGCAATAGGGCACATCGACGGCTAGTCAGTCCCTCAGGGTACCGACACCACCACTACAGAGGGCCTGCCCCGAACCATAGAAGTTCTGCTCTTGCCGTCGGGACAGTTTAATAAGATGAGGTTCCCGTCCTCACCTCTAGCCCCCTGCTCTTTTGTCACCTCTTCTTATAAAAGAGAAACAAAGAGCCCCCTCGGCTCAATTCGCTTCGCCCAAGGTGTCGGGCTCACCCTAGGCTACTGAGCCCCACCGCCACGACAAGGCCTGAACATGGTGGGGTGAAGTCTGAGCCTGTTAAGGCCTTGCATTAAAGATGCATTCCCTGCTCTCCCCCCACCATGTAATTAAACTCGAACAGCTCACAAACCGCAAATATCGCGACAGCATAGCGATCACTTTACGCCGGTGTCATACGAGTGAGTTACCACCGCTCGTGTCGGCCCAATGATTGGTACAACCTCTTAGATATATTCTGCTACTTATATTTAAATATACGGGACGTCATCCAGTTGTACTGTTGCAGGCAACCGCTCTACTTGACGTGTCAAAACCAGATAATTGCACACAGCGTGCTAAATATCATTAAGAATTTAGCTTTGAAATTCATCGCAGACACAAAACAAGACAGAAAACGTTGTGTTTAAAGCTATTCTTTGTTTATAGAGGATTTAAGATTTGAGCTGGGCTTACACTAACTTGCTTGAAAGCTGCAAAAAATTCATCGTTCTTCCGAGGCGTCGCAGCCTAATATTTTACACAATTCAAAAGTGTCACAAAACGGAGAGGTTTTTCATTGAAAATGTAACAATTGGACGTCCTACTTTCGTTCTTTTTGTTGAGGCTAGAGATTCCACTTGAATGTATCTAATCTCTCGCATAATCCGTTATTTATAGCACGGATGCTAATTCAAACGCAGTAATCTTCGGAACTACAAGTCTGGACTCTGCTAAGAATTTGAAAAATCATTTTCGAATTATATAGCCTGACTTATTCGAAAGATAATTTATTATGTAAGAAAAATTCTAATACATTATAAAGACAATTCAATTTTAAAGAAAAAAGTATTTTGTTTGATATTTGTACCGCTTTAACGCGTTCCTGAAATCAAGAAGTTATATTAATTTATTGTAAGAAAGGCAAATGTTGATAGAAAATAGTTAAGAATAAAGACGCAGTCACATGCGATTGGTAAAAATATCGTTCTAATTCATGTCTTCGCAGATGAAACGAAATAATTTTTTCTTTTACAAATATATCGTATCAATCGACAAATAAAAACATCAGTTCTCTTTAATATCATTTATTACATGACTGTTATTTATTTCATCAAGATTTGTTCACAAATAATACAGATACGTTAGAATGTAATTTTTATGGCTACTTTATGATTTTTTGCTATAAAGATTTTTTTAAATGTATTCTAAACACAACAGCCATAAATATGATCCAGATTATGATATTTTTTATATTTTTATATGAACGCGTTTCCCAAAAAAAAAATTGGTTGCCTGTAAAGTCGGTATACGGGCGAAAGTTTTACGTGACAACGACTTTGAGTGGTAAAATAATTTTAATGTGAATATTCATTCGTATAGTAGGAAGAAGGATGAAATAATAGTAACAATTTAAAACATTTATTTATACAAAGAATTATATTTAAAACATTAATTTATACAAAGAATCTCGCACTGAATTTCATATTAACAAAATTTTTTATGTCTGTCTCTCTCGCTCTTAGGCGGGCTAACCATGCCCGAGTGGAAGGGACGCGTGCCTCTCACTCGCTCTCATTGTGAGCGCATAACGTGAGCGGAGCGTAACGCAGTTTCTTGAAGTGTCACCCGGCAAACCAATTTATAAGACGTTGTCACGTCAAAAAAAACTGTTTAATTTAAACTATTATGACTTAGAGCGACTTGAGAAAAACCATAAATTAAGAGAAGTCGTACTGTCATAGAACAATATAAGTGTCCGGATCTGCGGAAGCTGTGTACACGGAGACCGTCTGCCGATGATAGGGCACTTTACTGCCCAATAAACATACCAGCTTGATTAATGGCGCGCTAGATTGTTTGCGGTACTCATTTTATCTTCATCCAGTCGGGTAGGGCTGGTGCTGGCGTTGATGGATTTAATAGCTCTTTGCTTTTCTTGTATTCTTCCTTAAGCTATTATATTATACTAGCCGTTGCCCGCAGCGTTGTTCGTTAACTAAGATTTACAACATCTTAGCGGGATGATATATGGCCTTCTTCGATATACTCGTATAGGCTATCTAACACTAAAATAATCATTCAAATCCATCTGATAATTCCTGAGATTAGCGCGTTCAAACAAACTCTTCAACTTTATTTATTAAGTATAAGATAAGGAGTATTGATAAGTAAGTTATCTATTGGAAGTCGTTCGAATTGCGAAGACTGACATTTTCTTTATTATTTCGTAACAATGTTTGCATTTCTTTATTTGATGTCGACAGCACCTATGATAATACCCATAGGCGCCTAAAAATGAATGGATATTCTGAAGGCCAAGTGCTATTAATTTGTATGATGAATGTAGAGTACTGTATACAGTATCTTTTTTTTTAATGGATCTATGTTGTTGGCCTTAAGGCCTTTAAGATTCATCGGAAAAGTAGATGAGTTAGGCTTTTGAGAATACATACAGTAACTATAGAGTATTGTATAGAGTACCTAGTACCTGTGCAGCACAAGCTTTTACGAACTTAGCATAGGGCTAGGTTAAGTGCTGTGGTTGTTGGTTAATACTTTACTGGCAGATCAAACGGTTTTTTAAATTATATGTATCAAAATTGTCTTTTTTTTAATCAAGATAATATTATCATTTCCTGTGAAATTATCTCATATATAATAATAGATTTATAGCGTTTTATTAAGTAAATAACTAACAAAAACTATATTTATTATATATATATATTTTAAATCAACCTTTTTAAAATCTTGCTAAAACTGTATCGAAACCCTTGGAGTGACAACCCTAGTTTTGGCAAAAACCAGTACGGAAATCTTTCAGGAAAGTAATAAAACTTTATATTTGCGTTTTGACTGGAACGCTTAAGATACAGTCACATATATTAACTGGCGTTTTATTGTTTTGACTGTTGTGACGGTTTAACTGTAACACACTGACATATATTATTTATTAGGTTTTATATGTATTTCCATGTTATTCTGATAGACTTAGTTTATGAATGTAGAAATGTATGTTTATTACATTTCACGCAAATACTACTGAATTAAAATTGATATAACTGCTCAACAATATATATGTAATAATTGTTATTATTAATTATTATCAATTAGTTACTAATTTTCACTTCAGCCTTCAGCCAACTTCAGTGATCTTAAGTACACACGTATTTTTTATTAAAAAGAACGTTTTCTGATGATGGTTCTTACTTACTACCCCTACCTACTTACTCTTCTTCATATTCTTATTTTATTTTATTTACTGTCTTCAGACGTTGCGTTGATCTATGTAACGGAAATTCGAACACGATTTTTATTCACTTCAAGACTCTAAAACGATTTTTTTTATTATCGATGACAATACAGTAAACGTGTTTTTTATTTTTTTAACTATAGTTTATTTTTAAGTGTTACATTATTACAGTTACCACTTTCTACACGTAATAGAAGTATATTGGATAGAAAAGACAAAATTAGTAATAGATACGTGCAAGAAGGACGCAGAAAATATAGTCTAATAACGTTTTCTCATTAAAATCCGTTTCGAATCCTGTTTGGTTTGCATATTTAAAATTAACACGAGCAACGACTGAAATAATATTGGACGTGCTTATGACTTATGATAATTCTGCAGAAAAATATACATTAAAAGAGACCTGCTCGAGGTATGTAGGTTGCAATACTTGTATTTCATTCCGGTAGGTCGTGAGTTCGATCCCACAAGGCGTGTTATGAATATAAATTATTTTGCTTTATGCATTAAAATAAGTACCTGGTTGACCGAGCCTTTGCTCGGTTTTTTTGTTTGGTTTTATGTACCCTTAGTGATAATATGATAAATTTTTTCTTTCAAAAAAATGAACTTGAAAAAAAAAAGTAAAAAATAAATAATCGTATTGGACATATTATAAACGCGAAAGTTTGTAAGTATGGATGGATGTTTGTTACTCTTTCACGTACCAACTACTGAATGGATTTTGATAAAACTTTACTACAATAGAGCTTATACATCAGAATAACACATAGGATATAATTGATCACCGTGTTTCCACGGGAATGAGAAGTACGCGGGTGAAACCCCGGGGCGTTGCTAGTTTAAATATACAGTAGAACCTCGATAAGTTAAAGTCCAAGGGAAACACAAAATATTTAAAGTTATAGAGGTTTTTAAGCTATTGTTATTTTTGAGTTATCGAGGTTCTACTGTTTATATTCGTGATTGAAACATTGCCGAAATATCGGGACCTCAATATAACTATACCCTCCTAATGCCTCGAATGATTTCGAGACCCGAGCCCAGCAGTGGGTCACATATGGGTTGACACTTCACTTTACTTTACTTTACTTTTATAGAACACGATGCACTCATTTCGCCCTGTCCCTGGTTGAGGTGAAACTACTGTAACTTATTAGATCCACTCATTTATATTCCGCCACAGTATTCCAACTGGGTCGAGCACCCTCGCCCGCTTCGAGTCCTCTCCACATAAAGATGAAATCGATGCGCCGCCATGTATCTGAAATATGCTGAGAACATGTAGTATATTATGTCCAATACACCAACGCAACATTTTTTCTGTCTGTTTGTTCCGGCCAATCTATGAAGTGACTGGTCCGATTTTGACGGGACTTTTACTGGCACGTAGCTGTTATAATAAGTAGTAATTGAGGCTATAAAAATAATCTTCATCAAACTGCATACGTCCGTAAATCTAAGTTAACGCGGGCGAAGCCGCGGGCAACATCTAGTAATATTATAAACTACTAGTAACACCCCGCGGTTTTATCCGCGTACTTCCCGTTCCCGTGGAAAAACGGAGATAAATTGCAGCCTGTGTTATTCTGATGTATAAGCTATATTATTGTAATGTTTCATTAAAATCCATTCAGTAGTTTTTACGTGAAAGAGTAACAAACATCTATACTTACAAACTTTCACGTTCATAATATTAGTAGGATCTGTACTTTGCAGGATTCGAACCCGTACCGCTGCTTTAAATGTCCAGACCAACCACTCGACCAGCCAGGCGTCTTGTACTTTCATCCACAACTTTTAAACCCTTAGAAGTTGTTTCATTATAATCCTAAAATAGTGTTATCGCAAACTATCTCCCCCGGCGAGTCCGGGAAACGTCGTTATCCTATAAAATGGCTGGTAATGGGCCAATTTTGTCCCATCACATCCGTAAATACGTTTACACGGACCATCCCGGGGTCTTGGAGGATTATTGGGTGGGAGTAGCTTCGTCATAATCATGGGAGTTAGGGATTTTATTATAAAAACTTAAAATCATGAAAATTTGTATTACAAACTAAAATTAAAACGATTGACGTGTAAGCGTTTTTAACTTTCCTAAAATAAACTAGTAGATAATCATCATCAGCCTTTATCCACTCACTGCTGAACAAAGGCCTCTTTCAATGAACGTGAAGACGGCCGTTACCGTATTCCCGTGGGAGTAACCTATTAAAGACGATAATTCTTAAGGGTATTCTTATCGTGAAGTTCCATTAAAATCCACTCTGTAGTTTTAGCTTGAAATATATTCAGAAAGAAGAGAAAAGAAGGTAGCCTATTGAGAGACCTGAAATGCTGCCTGCATTTTATTGCAAGTATCTTAATAGGCATCGCGTGAGTTGTGTGGGCATGATCGACGCTAACTACTCAGGTAGTAAACTAGCATCTTAACGATATAATATGTTACAATGTTCGAGTTATTTGGCTATTACTGAGGTATTTTTGTACGTAGCAGACACCACGCGTGAATGCTAATTTTCCCGCTATAATTAGTTCTCTGTATTGTTTAAATTAAATCGATTTCGTATGATAGCCTTCTGAGTTTAAATCCTAAATGCGTGGCTTGTAGCTATAGATTTGTTCAGGCAAATAACTGATTATTGTTATTACATGTGCTGTACACGCCTTTGCATTTACTGTCCAGGTCTGCCGTGGTATAACTAAAATGCCGTTATCCAACATCTGGGCGATTTTCGTTTTTTGACACTAAGGAATAGAGAAAAAAATTCTCTATCAATCTGTATTTTCAGTTTTTTGATATCTTCATTAGTTTAAAAAATAAAAATTAAAAGATTGTTGTTAACGGCATATTATTATATGTTATGTACTATTACAAATCATAGTTTTTTCGCGTTTACTCAAAACTATGATTTGGTAGATAACGGCATTTAAGTTATACCACGGCAGAGGTGTCATAATATTATAATATTGATGCATTGGGATGCATTCCATATTTGAATCTAGGCTAGTTCAATGTGGTGTGATTTAAACAACGTGCGCTATAGTAATAAAAAAAAAGCCTGTTACGACATAACTGTCTGAAAGCCAATTATTGAAGTGAAACTCCTTTAGAATCGTTGTGATTTCAAATCGGATGCAACGGAAAAAACGACAGGTAAGAGACACAAAAACAAAAGAGCGAGAGAGCAAATGTCGGTGTGTATGTATATTGCACACTGTTTAATACTTGCTTGTATTTGAGCATTTAACATGTGTTTCACTTCTATCGTGTGTGAATCGCACACACACCTTTTTTAAATGCATCAGAATTATTGCAATCAAACCACCTTGATTCTTTAACAATCCTTCTAATATTCATTTAATACTCTTAACTCCCAAACTATCTTCAACAAAATGGGCCGAGCCACGCACTGATATTATCTTCTTTTATAGTTTTCTTACCCTTCAATTCCTAGCCGGAAGTTTACTCATCGACCAATCAGAAATCAGTACATGACAGCGGATGTTGCAAGGAATAATCAATGGAATAATTATTATAAACTAGAATAAACAGACAGTACTTCGTCAATGTCAAAAAAAATTAACGACGATGGTCCAGTGGTAGATGGACTCGGCCTCTTATGCGAGAGGTTCCAGGTTCGATCCTGGCCTTGAATGGGTTTTTCTAAATTTCTAAGTGCACCCCAAACACGAGACCATCGCTCGCTCACCAGTGAAGGAAAACATCGTGAGGAAACCTGCATGCCTGAGAGATTGAAAGTCTTTGAAGGTATGTGAAGTTCACCAACCCGCACTGGGCCAGCGCGGTGAACTATTGGCCCATTTGAGGAGACCCGTGGCAGCAGTGGGACATAAAGGGTTGATACTTTACTTCGTCAATGATAATGGGTTGTAATAAAAAGCTAACACAATAAAATTTGTAAAAGCAAAACAATGATAGAGACATGAACAAGTCATGTGTGACATATGCTATACAAATAATCACCAGTAATGAAATAGCTGTACTAAGAGTAGTTAGAGCGAGCGAAGCGGCAACTGGTAGAATACATAAGGCAAACATTGGCACCCATCCAGCTGTCTATCTGTCTAAACTCTAAATACAATGTGGCTTTTGCTATCCTTACAAAGGGCATCTCTAAGGAAACCAAACCACGACCTAGATTGGAGATCCTTTTTAATCACTAGTTCACGCTTAAATTATTTTGTTAGCGCTCTTATGTTTCATGAGCGCACCTCACATTCCCGCGGGATATGGATAAATTATCACTTACAAATAACTTAGTCTTCTATTGAGTAAATAATTTTCAAAATCGGTTCAGTACGGATATTATCCTCTACAAGCTCACAAATTCACAAACTTTATCTCTTTATAATATTAGTCACTAGCATTAACTAGTGTTACGTTGTTGACTGACTAGTGACTATTGACCCATCGGCCATCATTTCTGCCTCGCATGTGACAAATTCAAAAGCTTACCATGCTTCGCCTGACATCAAATATTTTTGCTTTCGACGGACAGCATTACAAATCTTGTCAGACGAAAGCATTTGAAAAAAATTCTAAAAACCATCTTAATTTGTTTTACTTAAAATGTTTTACTCTGTCACAAATAAAAAAATATATTTAAACGCAATGCGTAACAATACGTTCAAACACAATAACGCGTTACCATATTGCGGCCTTATATCGATAATTTAGCTTTCGCGGCTTAGCAGATCCCCTAGACAAGTGGCAAAAACGCTAAACGAATAGAATAGAAAACTTATTGTATGGGAACGACTCTAGTTTACAACATGTAATTTGACAGCTCGTGTCTAGAGGGGCAGGGCAGTTTCGTTTCTAAAACGTTTAGACCACGTATATAAGGACCATGGATATATAAGAAGAGGATAGAGGAGAGAGAGAGGAGGAGAGATATGGGCTTTTCCGTAGTATTCACATACATAATAATAAACCCAGATCTTAGTTCTTTTTTCTGCCGCTGCCTGCGCTAGCATACCGATGCTACTGTAGCGGACCAATCAGTGCCACAGTACTTCCCACGTAAAGATTTAAACGAGTACTTATTAAAGAAGGCGTGCTCTACCGACAATTTGCCGAATTAAATTCTGTCCCCTAAATTGCGACCATTCTTTCAATATTACGGTCGGAATCCTTATATCTCTTCATACTCCGGATTTTGGACTTAATTATTATGTGCACTGTGGTACATATTACATGCTTAGCGAATGCGGTAAACTCTACCCTCTGTATGAATAACGTACATTTATGGATATTTGTTTTTCAATTTTTTTTGATGATGTGTGGAATTTATTTTAATGGTATTTTGAAAACAGAAATAGTTATATAAAAATGCTGGTCTCTACAAAAAATACTTTTTACGCTGTATTGAGAAATGTTGCGCTTATAAAATGTTTTGTCCCTGTATAAACATTCAACATCCAATATCAGTTCTAAAAAAATATTATTTGTTAGGAGATCAAATAATTCTGGAAGTCCTTTTCTGAACGTTCCAATCATTTTTCTGTAAGTTATTTATTTTTAACTGATTTTGTATTTGATCGGTTTTTGGAAAACCGCTCAATCTTTGTCAAATCAAAATGTTATACGTTTATTTATTTTTACAGACAAGATCCGCAAGAAGTACGCATCGCTCGGGGATAGCGTGGTGGTGGTGAAGCTGGAGCGGACTCCCAAGGCGGGGCTGGGACTCAGCTTGGCCGGGCACCGCGACAGGAGCCGCATGGCCGTGTTCATCTGCGGCCTGAACCCCGCCGGCGCCGCCGCCAGCGCCTCTCCGCCGGTCAAGGTCGGAGATGAGATATTGGAGGTGAGGATCATTTTGTATTGTTTTAGCTACGGAGTATGGATATAAGGAGTCCGAACGTAATGTTGAACGAATGGTTGCAATTTAGGTGACAATAGTTTTGCCCGTATAGCACGCCTTCTTTAATACGTACACGTTTAAAATTTAAATCTTTACGCGGGAAGTATTGTAGCGCTGATTGGTCCACTCGCGGGAAGTACTGTGGCGCTGATTGGTCCGCTACAATGGCATCGCTACGCAATCGATGCTAGCGCAGCCAGTGGCAGATGCGAGAACTATGATCGGGGTTTATGGTTTATTATTGTGTACATGAATGCTATAGAAAAGCCCATATCGTTTGGACTTCTTATATCTATTACGGGAAGAGCTGGTATGCGAGGGACAATGGCCCAGTGCGAATAGACTCAGCCTCTTGAGCGAGTAGGTCCGGGTTCGATCCTGACCCCCGTGGTGCTTTGAAATGGGTTTTACTAAACTTCTACCTCAACGTGAGACCACCGCTCACTCACCGGTAAAGGAAAACATCTTGAGGAAACTTGCATGAATTATGAGTATAAAAGTCTTTGAAGGCAACAAGACATCTTGTCTTTTCACATTAGCAGGAGATATGAGAGACTTTGATTACTTCCGTGAAAACATAGTCATAAATCAAATAAAGTCTGAAATTATGTTAGATCGTTAAGTCTCGTATACACTACACGATGTATAATGATCATTATACACAACAATATGATAAATGTTTGATATTTATGAGCACAAGCTCGAATCCCATTAACATTGAATCTAGAGATTGAATGAATTGCAATCTAGACAATTTCACAAACAAACATGGTATTAAGATTAGCTAAGACTAGACAAGGGCAAGTGGCAACCCCACCATGGTTCAAGCCTTGTTGTGGCGGTGGGGCTCAGTAGCCTAGGGTGAGCCCAACACCTTGGGCAAAGCTAATTGAGCCAAATGGGCTCCTTATACCCCTCTTATAAGAAGAGGGGACAAAAGAGCAGGGGGAAAGGGGCGAGGATGGTAGATCTGGGGCGCCTCACCAAAGGCGGCTTTGGTGGCACTCGCCGTGTTTTAGTGGGAAGTGCTGCGTCCACTTACCATCTTTCGGGCGCAGCGAGTCCCACATACCCACCTGGGGAGACCCGCTCAGATGATGATGAAGGCTAGACAAAGACAAATGACGAATTATTTTTTCTTGTTCATCACAGTATATGAAGGATCACACACACACATATTATGAAGGATCTACCCGAAGATCTTGGCTACATCCATAAATATTAATTGTAGTTCAATAAATAGATAAAAATCAGTTTCTAAGCTTTGAAAATTTTTCGTATACAATTTGCCGTTATATATTTCTTTCGCATTTTATTGAAACCTTGAGACAGTGTTATTCATCAATAGTTTGTTACGATAGCGCTTAACGTCAACTATAGTAATGGTTTAACCCGAAGTATCTTTGCTTAAAGCGATTTTGTACACCTGCATAGTTTATGATCTCAAAGGTGGTTAAATATTAAAAACTCGTGCCAAATCACGTTTGCAAGTGTAGTGGGCTCTTAACACAACAATGATTGGGCCGCTTGCCAAGACTAATTAATATGTTATTGCTTCCGCCCAGAGCCAGGTCGCCGCCCAACGCCGCCCAGCATCAGCCAAACCGCCGTTTTGTTTATATTCAGTGATTTATGTCTGTTTATCAAAATCATTATGCTGTTACAGATTAGTAATATCTGTATATTAAGTTAAGAATTATTTTTTTAGCCTAGGCGCTATTTAGTATATTTTCACAACTGAATTAAAATCATTAATTTAAATACAGATTTTAACCGGTTGTGCCTCTTTGTCGCTCGTTCCGCGCTTTCGCTTGCGCTTCAAGCCTTAAATGGAACGCCTCAGAGCGAGGTAACGCCGTATGAATCATATTTAGGTATTAAGCGTGCATCCGGCTTCATTGAATTATAAGACGTTGTCACGTCAAAAACCAATTAATATATTCAATATCTAGGATAGGATCTAGGATTTATTCCTAAATTATAATAAACTTTTGAAACTACTTACGTAAATTAAAGGCAACGACCTCGTTTACGACACTAGACCATACCAAGAAAATAATAAGTCCCCATAGATTGTGCTTATTGTAGTTTTCTTCTTAATATGAAGTTTAATGTTTTGGTACGGAACATGTCACTACAATCCGACTCGCGCTTCACCATTATCGAGGTAAAGTATATAAATAAACGCAGCACACGTAATTCAATCAGACGTTATTTTCTTCTCGCGCCTCTCAAGAAAGTAATGATTTTTCAAACTCTGATTATTTCAAAGAGAAATATTTCCTTTGGCTTACCTGAGCGATCTTTGTATGTTTCTATAAATGAAAATTGGAAAATAAGTGTCTATTATTGTTAAAATATTACAAACCTTTATTCCGTTCGCTGCTGGAGGTGTTTTTTAAATAGGAGGACCAACGAACAGTCGAAGCCTTTTGGCAACAATTGATTAACATCCACACAACCAGGGGCTAATCAGAACAGCATAGCTGCCACTTTACGTTGTATCATGTAAGCGAGAGGTACGCCCGATCGTGCCAGCCCCCATTCGCTGCAAGGCAGCATGAGCAGCAGGCCTTTTTTATGCCACGCCAAGACGACATACTTACATCCAACAAGGACGAGCGGAAGGACGGAGTTCCTCGTCCCATTCCATATTAACAGTTGGTAGAGCACTCGTTTAAAATTGTTTTGTGCTGTTGAGGGCTATGTTTGACAGAGGAGGGTAGAGGCTGGATGGATAATGACGATGAGAAGTGTTTATCCCACATAACAAGCAAACTGAGAGTTCTTATCGTAAAAAATAATCCAATACTTTATTTGCATATACCTATAAATTTTAAGAGACCGTCTTTTACCCAAGTTTTTACCGTCTTTAGACCAAGTGTATCAATTTGCACGTGAAAACTGAAAAGTCAATCCGTAACAATTTGGAAAGAAGCAGTTTAAAAGATCACAACTCGTCGATAAAGTTTTCTAGTAATAATTCATTACCTTGGTATATTACTACTGTAAGGCTAAGCCTTACAGGCCTCTAAAAATAAATTATTGGACGCCTGCCAAAAAATACAAGCAATATTAATATTGTGCAAAAAAGACGAATTGCTACTTTTTTAATGACGGTGCTTAAAATGTAATCTGCATGTTTTCATATTGAATAATATTATGCTTGCATATTAAAAAAAAATGGAGAATACTAGAGAGAGAAAAAATTAAACTATAATGAAAATAACATACTCATATTGTTAATTTACTTTGCTTACAATAGCAAAAGATACACTGCCAAAAATTCAAATGCCTCTTCTTAATAGCTTGACTAATATAAATAAGCAAGGTCAATTCTGAAAGTTTGAGAAAGGAAACAATTTAAATGAAGGATAGTAAATGAGAATTAGTTATTTTTACTATTATAAAAGATGTAGGATTTTGGCTCCTACTACACATGGTGATCATGCAAGGGTGGCGAAACGTACGGTAGGCTTCGTTAACCCCGAAGGATTGAGAATGGAATAGACGAAACCGAACGACAAGGACATGATGAGTCTTAGAATAGGATAAGTTCTGACATTTCCGAAATCCGAAACTTTTCGCGGCAGCAAATTTTAAACAGCAGGTTCGGGTCGATTGAAGTAGGAAGAGATTAAAATTTCCAAGACATGGGGATGAGATTATGGGAGTGATTCCTACTCTGACGATGGAAATCAAGGACATTTTAGGATAGGATCAGTTTTCGCATGATTACTCACGAGAATCACGTCACGACGAACTGTACAAACATGAGCAATTATTGAAACCACATTCAACATTATACAACCAATTGTTATAACGAATACATTAAGATCTCGACAGATCTGGCGTGGTGCCAGATGCTGTGGTACAGGCTATAAGACGCCGCCTGTTTTGTAATTAGCAGTTTTTAGAACACGTTTAATAGATGTTTATTAATAGTATTTAAAGTATTTAAAACGGGATATTTACCATGTTTTTTAATATTGTTTTGCGGAGCTCGATATATTATTAAAAAACACGGTAAATATCCCGTTTTAAATACTTTAAATAATGAAAATAACCATGTTAATTAAAATCCTATATTGATAGTAATTTCTAATTATCACTTACAGCGTCCGGCTTCTTTATTACAATGAATCTTGGGCATTATCTGAAGTAGTAATTAAACCTCATTTAGTGACGTACTTTGATAGTGAGTTTTTGTTAAAAGTTATAATTAATATCGAGAGTTAAAAAGTACTTATTTCTATTCTGAATTCATCACTGTACAATATTTAGTAAAATGCTTTCGCACTCGCTTATTCTTATGGTAACCTTACTGTAGGGTTATTTATTGTACCATCACTTAATTTGCTGACGCACTGACCCCAAGAGGATTTTGACTTATGCACAGCGTGCTACAAATGAAAAGAAAATGCTTTAGGTACGTGTAAGCGGAATGCCAAGCCCGCTTCACCGTATAACATAGACCATTCGGTTTCTTCAGAAACAGGCCGGATTCCGGAACTCGCAGTACTCCCGTACTGATTGAGAAGTTGCTCCTGGTTCTAAATTGTAATC
This sequence comes from Lycaena phlaeas, assembly GCA_905333005.2. Lineage (NCBI taxonomy): Eukaryota > Metazoa > Arthropoda > Insecta > Lepidoptera > Lycaenidae > Lycaena > Lycaena phlaeas. Next base: position 17,761,229 of record HG995169.1, on the reverse strand, counting down.
TGCTGGTACCTCCTGTCAAGGTCATGCAAACACGTGCACAAAAGTTTTATAAATTCGCGGTACGAATAATTCTGTAACAATGATAGAATCTATTTGTAAATGTGGCAACATAATTTTTAGGGGAAGTCTGACACAGTCCAATAAAATCTATGAAAGGTACGTTCTTAACTTACAAATGGAATTAACCTTTGGAAATTTAATTTGTTGCTCTACTTAAGAAGTTGTGTTACCGGTCCAAATAACGGGAAATAATATGAAAAAGTACTCACTTGCATAATGTTATATTAAAGTACGTTATCCTCTTCAAAATACTTATAAGACCGTCTTGTGAATCTAAACTACTCTCCGATCCAAAACAACACACAAAATTTCATCAAAATCGTTCAAGATTTTTAAAAAGAGTTCAGTCTTGTCTGGTCTTGGCTTGATCAGAGCTTGCAACCATGAGCTCACAGAGTACACAAGTGTCAGTGATCAATTTAATAGCCACCACAATTACCACGTACCGAGATGTTAATACTGATCTTTGCCATCTTTATTGCAGGTGAATGGCATAGTGCTGCACGGCAGATGCCATCTCAACGCGTCTGCCATCATCAAGGGGCTGGTTGGTCCGGTGTTCAAGTTTATCCTCCTCAGGTAATGTTTTCAAAACAAGGTGTTTAAATTTTTTACCCTTTTCGTTAGCGATGTAAGAAAATTACGTGAACGAAATTTCAGTATGTTATTTTCCATCATAATATATTCTAACGAACTGATATGAAAACGCGATTAGTGCAAATATCCCCGATAGTCATTTCAAAGGAGTTACCATTTTTTTTATTATTATTTTGGAAATGTAGATAATATATACTTCGAAATTTAAAAGAGGATAGCAATGTTTATCTAGTGAATTGGGAAATATCATGTCATTTACTTGTATAGTTTATCTTATCGGATGTATTTTATATTTTCGACGCTAATGCGACATTTGCCTTTGGAGCGACGATTTCCCTACACAATGGTCGGTTCTTGTTGTATGCGAGTAGTAGGAGATCAGGGGCCTATCCAAAATGCCATTAAGAAAGCGTTAGCGAAGTTCGAAATAATAAAAAGTATAGGATGGACCACGTGATTAAACGCGGCCATAAGGCCCTTGTAAATGCCCATACATTTATATTTTATATTTGACATACATCATTTATATTTGACATAAGTCAATCCCATACATTTTATCATTTTCGAACTTCGCTAACGCTTTCATAATGGCATTTTGGCTAGGTCCCCAGCCGTGCTGTTCATGTAAGACGCTTATTTGTATGGAAATATTTATAAAATGTAACATTCCAAGGCAAATTGGAAGGAAATACTTGAAACATTGACACGAGTCATACAATAATAGTAGTAAAGTGAGCTTTAATTTTTTAAATGATGGTCTTTTTATCGTTTACGGTGTTCGCTATAAAGGGACATATTAAAGAACATGGGTGCGCGTTAACTCGCCTCGATACGATCTACAGAACTGGATGTGGCTAGAGATTTTTGTCAGCCGCGCGCACTTTTGTTATTCTATATTTTGTTTTAGATTTTTATTAACTATGAATTAAATTCACTTTGTAATTGCAATTAAAATATTGATCTATACTGAGCTTGAAAATAAATATACACATACAAGTAAGGTCTTCTCTGCCTGGTTTGCGGCCTCTGATTAATTGTAGCCTTTAGAATTTGTTAACACACAATGATAATATATATAACGCACAAGAAATAAAAATAAGACAAGAGATAAAGTCTTTTACTGTGACGTACACTGTAAATCCTACTAATATTATAAACGTGAAGTTTGTAAGTATGGATATTTGTTATTCTTTCACGATAAAACTACTGAATGGATTTTAATAAAATTTTACAATAATACAGCTTATACATCAGAGTAGCACATAGACTATAATTTATCCCTGTTACTCCCACGGGATCGGAAAGTAAGCGGGTGAAACCGCGGGGCACTGCTAGTAAATATAACTTTGTCGTTCTTCGTTTGATGATTGAACGATTTAACGGACGATTGAACGGTTCAACAGTTTGATGATAAGTTCAAAGAGTTTGTTCATAGCCCACAAACAAATCAGGTTTTATTATTACCAGCACTCACGACCCTCTGCTAAAGTTTGTTATTATTATAATAGAGTAATTTGTTTTGGTTAAAATCAATAGTTAGTATATACGTTGGGGTTTCGTTGAACCGGCCTTTTTCTCTTCTCAGGGCCTGTTTCACAATCTCCCTTTAAGTTCCCTATAGGCTATTGGCAACATATTTGACAGATGTTTGACAGATAGAGTATGGAGTATCTGTCAAACATCTGTCAAATATGTTGCCAATAGCCTATAGGGAACTTAAAGGGAGATTGTGAAACAGGCCCTCAGTCTAATAGGCTACAGCCTAATAAAACTGGCACTAGCCTCCATCTTGCTTCCCAATATCTAAGTTATCTGGCATTGTTATGGCTAGTTCTGGGTGAACTCATTTATAATATTTGGACGATTTCCTAACCTAACAAAGAACTCTTTTGACACTTCTATTTTCCAGTTACTCTATTCTAGTAACGTTACATCTGTGTTCCTTTTTTACGATTGGAACTTTGTGATGATGTAGGCGTCTCTGTAACTGTCGCTCTTTGGAAGGGCCGCAGTAACTTCAGATTTCGCGGCCTCTAATTATGTAGGGTGAAGGCTTTGAGGGGCAAAGGCATTTTGTTACGAAGAAGATATTTGGAGCTCAGGCTACGTGATGTGGCATAGGCTAGTTCGAATTGAAAAAATACCATATGTATTATATTCTGTTAAGGAAGTAAACAACTGCATTCTTTTCTTCTCTTTTTTGTTGTCCGCTTTTCCGTTGCTCGGTCTGTTAGTCTGTTTTCAGCGATAAATAAAGCTGAGTGTAAATTATTATAGTATCCAATATCTATATAGTTCCACTGAGTTTGTTTCGCCGGTTCTTCTCAGTAGGCTTGCTTTGGAACCGATGGTAGACTCAATTGACGTTCAAAAAGATACTTTGATGGTACTATTTTGAATACAATTTTTGACTTTGACTTTGATTATAAGCCATCTGATGCAAGATAAGACTTCAATACTCTGCAGTAATAATTCCTAAAAGTGTTTTTTTTTTTCCACAAATAAATGCAATAGGTATTAATTATTGTTACAGTATACATGCATTATGCAAATATTAATTTGAAATTTTAAGTCATAATTTTTCACTTCTTCCGGCCGTCCCTTATTGCTATTTCTCCATACAGCCAACACATGCGATATTCAGGTTAAACCCTTTATTGCAGGCGAAAAGCAGCCCTAGAAGACGTAGCAGTCAAACCACTGACACAGTTTCCAGTCGCACTAGATGAAGAGGTAAGTGCTTATTCTAGAATAGAATAGAACAGAATAGAATAGAATTTTTGTCTTAATTAAATTTGACATAACAGGTAAGGCATATTTTTAGCACAATAATGTTTCAGAAGGCATCAATATAATTTGAGTTCATGATTTTTGCCTTAATTTTGATTGGAATAAAACTTATTAGGTATAACTCGGTAACAAGGTATTACTCTATACAGTAAGTAAGGGTGTGGCAGGGATGGTTCTTAGGCTACGCCTAAGCCGCAAATATATTTATTTTACATATGACTGGTATTTTACTAAATTCAAACACTAAATTTTTCATTTTTGTGTCATGTAATTTTTTTTGTGTCATTTTTATTGTAACATTTTTAGTGTACAAAAACTGTTAAATGAATAAATACATTAACTTTTCCTGCATATTATGATGCTTGAAAATCGTTATAAATTGCTGTAGGTATAAATACCGTGCTTATTATCCTTACAGCAGTTATGCTTAAAAAAGCTTTACCTATCTAGTTATGTCAAATTGTGCCTACCTATGGTACCTATTTCATTATTTATTATTAGGATAAAAAGTATGTTATGTTAAGTTATGACAAACAATTATTAATGTTATGTGAACAAATAGAAAAACGGTTTAGTTATCTAAAACTTGATAAGCCTATTGCACGAACTGTTTGCAATCACGCTTAATCGTCTGAAATGTAGAGAATATTAAAATATTCACGGCAAAAATTTGTAAACATAATATAATTATATCGATTAATGTTCCTTAATGAGTCTCTATAGTCTATAGAGATAGTCTAATATCTCTCAATCAAATAAACACTTAACCTAAACCGCTAATATTCCTACAAATAAATTACTTAGATACCAAAAATAAAATAAGAAAAGAAAAATCCACCAATATTAATTATTCTACATAATAAAGACAGGCAGTTACAGGAGGAGGGCCACGGTATTTTAGTAATAGTAAACTATCAAGTATTATTTGCAAATCAACTGTTTTGCCTAAAGGAAAGGTCTCTAGTATAATCATATTTTTATAAATAAAAATATGATTATACTAGACTACTTTTTCGCCTGCAAAATAAAATTATACAACCTCGTCATTATGTTGCTTGCAAAATCTATAATATTCCATACAGTGGCGTGGCGTGCCTTGGCGGGGCCCCGTATACAAATTTGTTAGGGGGCCCTTATGAAGGGTAAATAAATAATTATTATTTCACATAAAAACAAATGATTGCATAAAATTAAAAGAAATATTTATTCATTATAACTATTTTTATCTGTAATTTTTTCCAAAATTTTTACAAAAAATTCAAAATAAATAATATTATAGCTGATGATGAATAGTTTTTCTAAAGATTTTACCTCTATGGACAATAGTGACAGGTCTGATAGGCGTTCATTTCCCATTGAAGTTTTTAGGCAATATTGTCGGGGGCCCCCGTGGTTCGGGGGCCCCATATAATTGATACGGCTGATACGGCGGTAGCTACCGCCCCTGATTCCATAGTATGTGTGATTGTCTGCAAAAATAATAAAGCCTACTTAATAAAATCTCCTTTTCTTACATTAAATAAAAGTGAAACACTGTTACGAACATTGCCGGCAAAGTACCTACAGAGAGACTTATAGTATGATTGCCTAAAAAACTCTACTTGTTACAATGTCTGCCTACAAAATTAAAAAAAATATTGGTATATATTATGTACTTAATCCTTATTTTACTTATATTTACTAATCCCGAGCTATGCATAAGAAAGCAGATACAATAATATATCTACTTTAATTATGTGTATAATATTATAACTGTGACCTTGTCTTATTCTCCGTCTCTCTCGCACATATTATGCTGTCGGTTTCCGAGCGGTTTTCCTAAATCAGCACCATTAAACTATAAACTTAACATCACTTAGCATAAAGCGTAAAATGGATTATCGCATACTTTTTCAGTGTTTACCCCAATTACCAATCGTATAATGACGCAAGTGTAGATTGAATTAATACAAATGTATGCTTTATGTTAATCTGATAGAGTTTAATTTGTAGCGCGACATATTGTATATATGTCGAAATATGTGTTGTATTATTTCTATGTTATCTTACATTAGCAATGTCATACAAATAATATAGCGAAGTAGTGCGAAGACGCCGCGTGAGAATAACGTACAAAATTGTACCAATAACAATAAAAATGGAAGTGCAAGTGTACATAGTGGCGTGTTGTGTGTTATAGTGAATTCAAATGAACAGTCCGGTTTTAATGTTTTTACAGTTTTTTTTAATTCATATCATGTGATATTATTATTCGATGTGCCGTTACTTTTGGTTATTTTCGCGATATTGCTTTATTCTGGTAAACAATTAAACATGCTAAACTACAGAGTAAACATGGGTATCTATAAAGTTTATATTTATACAAGAATAGGAAGTAGATTGTTCATATTATAGAGCTTAGCTTAGGCTTATTTGATTTTACATGTGCTTATCTTATAAGAGGCACTTTAATCATTTCAACCGCTTTTCTATAAGGAGGGTAAACAGAGGGGAAATATATAGAATAGTGGTGACAGGCGAAGGGGGGTGAGCGTTGGAGGTAAAGGGAGGGGAGGGCTAGGCTTTACTTTGGTACTACTCTAACCCTGAGGAGATGCTTACTTTACGAGAAAATTAGATTTTTCATTGGCATAATTTGGTTTCTTGACATCTCCGGCGCTGCGGAAGGTGCAGCCCCTTCGCCCTTGCGTAACAAAACATCAAGTGGGTGTCCATGTTTTGTCACAGCGCGCGGGGGCTGCCCTCCCTCCGCGCCTCCGGCTTCTAAAAAACATTCTAGGGGTAGGACATACAAGACTGCGTAGAGTCGGGGTGGGTTAATATCGTTCTGTGACCATTTTAACACTTACGACAGTGTCCTTGAATTTTTATTAAAAATGATATTTAAAGTCGATTTTATTGCCTCTATGTGTTCGTAATGTATTTTTCAATTTAATTAATCTCAATAATCATCAAATATGTTAATATATCAATCAGAATCAAAGTTGTTAACAAATGTCACCACTATTCTATAGCCAACCCGTCATGGGAATTGAACCCTTATTCTTAAAGGTCATTCCCGACAATAGAAGAGATTTTTAAGCATTTGATTGTATTGCTATATATATTTGATACAGCGCAAATTAGCAAGTTTTGACAGTTACAAGACAACTTTTACTGCTGCCCACGCCATGTTTGACGATTAAGGCTATCTTGGTCCTTTGAAATAATCTACCTCTCTTAAAATAGTCCTCTCTTTGGTAGTTTCTTGTCCGAAAATAGGCATGACTTCTCGCTCGCCTCTTTGTGTTTTTAAAGTGAATAAAACTGCTTTTGGCACCCTCAAAACATGCTACGCCGAAAATCTGCCCAATCGTCGTACCCTTAAAAGGATGCAAGGATACTAATCTTTGTCATTAGTAATTTGTAAAAGTTAGAATTTTTTTGCAACACCTAGCTATATAATTTAGATTCTGACGCGTCTAGTTTAAAATAATAACAATAAAAAAACTTGCAAACGTGAGTAAATTTAGTGTAGTTTTATAATTTAAAGCTATGTTTGTCTGCCTACGATCCTCGGGATAATGCTCTATCCTAAATTTGATCACCGATAGCTTAGGTTACTAGCTAGGCTACCTGGCAAACAGCATCTTTCAAATTAATCACATACTAGCACGCCCAGTGGTTTCACCCGCGATTCTCTCCCGTGGGAATAAGATTGTAAGATATTGCCTATGCTACTCAATAATAACGTAACTTTTCATTGATGAAATCTTTATTATAAGTACAAAATATAATGGATACAAACATATTTTTGTTTTTTGTTTTGCTCAAGCGTAGCTCTAACTAATTGTGTTCATAGTAGATGCAAAAAATAACAAATATAACTAGCCAAATTAACATACTATCGAGGATTTCACTGTGATTTGATCTGTGAAAAATGATTGTTATTTTATTTATTTATTGACATACACAAAACACATTATAATCAAAAAAAAAATATTGTTACATGGCTTATTTTGTAGAATTAGATTATAACGTAACACTTGTGTACATAACAAAAGCAATAAACATAAGTGAACGATACAATTTAGAGCAGAAAAAAGGTTGAAAATTAAACAGTTTGAAGAGACAGAGATGAACTAAACAGAACATTACATTATAATGAAACAACTTTTACGGATTTTATCGCGGTTTATTTAGTTTTTTACAAGCATTGCATACCCTATGATTTTTTTTTCTTTCACAGTTTTTAGATAATTATTTATATTTTACTAAATAAAATAAATTTACATTTTTAAGATCACTTATATTTTTTGTCTATTTGCTCATAATTTAAATACTAAATAAGTAGATTATTTCAATATTTGGTCCAAAGTATTTTATTTTAGATATCACAAACAAATATTATCTAATAAAAAGTATCTCATAGAAATTACATGAAGAATGAACTTCAACGCGAGTTTAAATTAACAAGAGTTTGTCTAACAACTACTTGATTAGTTTAATTGGGCCACAAAATTGGTCTTAGTGGCGTGCCTTAGTAGAACCTTGAACATACCCACACATTGGACTGACAAGTTGGTGATAATTAATTCAAAATAAATAATCAAGTCCAAAAATTATTTCTTCGATTTACATCTCGAGCTATTCGGACTTCTAAAATGAGTATTGTTTGATTCACACGTGGTGCGAACAGTAGGGCTATTTTGTAAAAACCATTCCGATATCGAGCTTCACCTAAGTGATAGAGCTCAATTTACGCTCACTCCGAAAGTGAACTTTATTGATATAGATAGATAGTCGAGTTTTAAAGAATACAAATTCATCAAATTCGTAATATCACCACGGATTCCGCTTTCGAGATTCGAAAACGACCTTACAGAATAGCCCTACAGCTACTAGCAGCAAAAATATAAATATATAAAATGTAAAAAAAAAATAACCACCCAAAAAAAACATTGCAAAAGTTGTTTTACTATGTACGAAATAAGCACAAAACAATATTGAAGGTTTATGAACTGTCCTTTTATTTATCTCGCCGCTAGATGGCGTTGCAAAGATGTAATTGTATTTAATCGCCATGAAATTATAGTAAACATTTACACAAAAAATAAGCAGACGTGTCCTCGTTTTTACTCTTGTTTTTGCCCACAGTAGGTCGATGCGGCTAATGACTAAGAAAATCCACATTAGATCCATAGCCCTGAATCGATATTCAAACATCCAATATACAATTACTTTACATTGTAATTTATATGTATATTTACATATGAAAAAACCGCTCTTCAAAAATAGCTTTTTATGAAAGTTAAAACCTATAAACTATTAACTAGGTTTTATAATAACTATTATATTTACTGGGTAGAGCTGCGTCCACTTACCATCTTTCGGGCGCAGCGAGTCCCACATACCCGGGGAGACCCACTCCCCAGCGGGATGCGTCAGTGCATTTCCCGGCGTAAAAGAAAAAAAAAGGTTATAAAATGAAAAAATCATTTTTAAGCCCGACTTGTATGTACAGTATCATCATATTAGTATAGCTGTGGTCAAAGGGCTTATGGACATGATCAGTGACCACCGACCATTTGTAAGTTAGTAACGTTCTATGGCTCCCAGATAGCGGTATAAGAAATTAATTTGAATACATAAGTACATACATCAATATTAAAGTGGCAATGAGCTGGCGTGTGACCAGTTCACTGCTAACAAAATGTGTGTAAAAATAGGTTATACCTTTAAAAATAACCTTCAGTAACATATGGTCTTGTTTTCTATTATCATAATATTTCAATAATTAGGCAAAGAGAATTGAAACAGACATTCGATTTAGTAGTGCCTATGAAGTTAGGTACTTATTCTGTTCTGCGCCCACCATATTTGTATGACATTGCTAACTCATAGGGTTGCTGCAAAATTTTTGAACAACGTTTATTAAGACACATAAAATGGTTTTGTTTGTGAAAGCGTCTAAAAACGTGTGTAATTCGTTCCCCCTAGAAGAGTGGCATAAACGATAAACGAATATAATAGAAAATAATACTTATATGTTAACTCATAGGAGTTAACGAGAAAACGCAAAGGAATAGAATCGGCGCGTATGCCACATACCAGGTAGGTACTGTCCGCTTGTTGCTCTGCCACAGCGACGTTCGGAAATCGTTCGGTATAGTAATTTACGATCGCCTTCGGAGTGATGATTATTTCTATAGCCTACTAGCTGTTGGCCGTGGCTTTGCCCGCGTTAGCAAGAAAAAAATATTTTTTAATGTATCCTATGTCACTTCTAGTACCTTCGAGAATATGTGTACAAAATTTCACGATGTACGGTTGAGTAGTTTTCGAACGCGTACGAAGTTGAAAGCGTAACATACATCCATACTTGACGACCTCTGTGGCTCAGTGGTTAGCGCGTTGGCGCACAAGCCGGAGGTAGCGAGTTAGAATCTCGCCAGGGAACACAAAAGAACTTCTGTGTTCCTGGGTCATGGATGTGTATTAAATTTGTGTATTATATAAAAAAAATCTTAAATATAAGTATTAATATAAAATTTATTAAATATATGTATTTCCATTGTCTGGTACCCGTAACATAAGTCTCTTCGAGAACTTAGCACGGGACCAGATTGACGTGTCGTAAAAGCGTCCATAGATATTATTATTATTATTATTATACTTTCACATTTATAACACTTAGTAAGGATGTCACTCCAAACATTTAACGCAAAAAGATGATATCAATCGCGCTAAGTGTCGCTGAACCATTACAATGAGCGTTTTTTTATTTGGCAGCAGGTTTTCAAGCGATAGTTCGAAAGTCCGTTATTAAAATCGATTGAGAAATCTAGGTCTGTTCTAGCTCTTTTGTTAATGCGGTTTTTTGTTAAAGTGTCACCTTTTAGGGTTCTTTCGTCGTAGGTTCAAATAATAATAATTATTTTTTTAATTTTTTTTTCAAGTCAACTCACTCAAATAATTTTTAGTCTCTTTTAAAAACGCTCAAAAAAAAAGTATAATAGTGGATTACTTTGATAAGTATAAAAGAGGTGGTTATTTCACACCATGGGTCGAACCGACGACTATAGGAATGTTCATTGTGCGATTCAGACCGAACGCCACAAGTGAGTCGACGAAATTCTGTCATTCATTTATAATTAAGAAGCTGAACATGGCAAATTGAACCTTGGCTGACTTTTTTGTGGTTCCGAAATTCAACAACTGATTTTATTTATCTGTGATATGCTTAGAACAAAGAAAGGATTAGAGTATAACAATAAGATAAAAAAAATGAATTGCGAAAATCATCAAAGATCTCTATCAGAACATCAAATTAGATTTTATATTGGAGGTTTATGTAGACAAAGTGTCGGTCAGCCATCATTTCCTAGCGTAAAGACTATTTCCCGTGTTGTGGCAAGGGATCCATCTTAACGTTCTTTGAAGGAGGCTTATGTTTAATAATGGACGGATAAAGCATTATGATGATGATGATGATGATGATGATGATGATGATGATAACGATGCCAGCGAGCCAAATAATATAGAATCGCTTCCAAAGCATCCTAAGTTTTAAGTTATTTTCCATACTATTATTATAAAGAGGAAATATTGGATTGTTTGTTCGTATTAAATAGGCTCCACAACTACTTGACCGATTTGAAAAATTATTTTACTGTAATAAACTGTAGTAAACTGTAAATTTAATAGGCTATATTAAATTTTCAAAGAGTAAGGTCCCGTTTTAAATCATAGTTGACGCAGGCGAAGCTGCGTGCAACAGCTAGTAAGTAATAAAATTAATAGATCATCGAGTAAACTAACTCAACAAAATACGCATCATTAAGAATATTTTAAAATGAATAGGTACTTTAAAAACCTAAAAAAACCACGCTTGAACTTTTGCAAATTCGAAAATGGAATAATCTTATCGAATAAGTGTATTTTCATCGGTCCTCGACATAATCTACAAAATTTGAACGATATCTGGCGGTTTGAAGTCGGTAAAAATCGCGCCCAAACGAGTCGGTTGCAAATACAGCTGAAGCTAATAAAGCGCTTAAAAACGCCTGGTCAGGTTAATAAAATTAATACGGTACCAAATAAGAAACACCAACTCTCAAGCAAAAAAGAATCATCGAAACCCATTCTCAATCAGCGGACAATACAATAAAAAAAATACGACATACAAAAAAAGAATACAGCGAATTAAAAACCTCCTCTTTCTTTTTAGTCCGTTTAAAATGACGTAATTTACCTATGCCCTGTAGTATTCAGTTACGTAACTTCACAATTACGTTTAATTAACTCACGTAAACGGATCTAACTGAGTCATAGGTTAATGATAAAGTAATTATTGATATAGAGATCCCTATTGCTATTGATAAAACCCTTGAATTACACGCTTTTATCTTCACTTGACCACTGTGATCAGTGATCTACTGTAAAGTATCCGAAACCAAAGAATTCAGACGTATATAGAAGGACAATTCTTATGGATTTTTTGTGCCGACTTTATTGGGGGCATGTCCCGAGTTCGCACTCGCTCGCTCTCGTAGGCTCATATGCTGGGGACATCGCGGTGTCCCTCTCGTCACGCCGCCAAGCGGACGTTTGCATCGCAGAGAGTTTGTTCTCAAAGCGCTCATAAGAACTGTCCTTCTATATACGTCTGAATTCTATGCTGAAACGTCGAGCATGTATATAAAAAACTTACCAAACCGCGATAAAATCCGTAAAAGTTGTTTCATTATGAGTGAAAATCGCGTACACTTTAGAAGGCAATAATGCGTTCACTTGTACGTATGAAACTAAAATGTTAAATGCGATTTTGGCCTCTAAGCGTAACATGCATTCAAAATATTCATACTTATGTTATAAATGCGACATTGTGTAAGTTTGTCCATTGTGTCCATGTAAAAACCGCTGATTAGAATTAAATAAATTTGGTATGAAAATTGTATTCCTAATATATTATTATAAGCCCTATAAATGTTATCTAAATATTAATCTGATATGGCTCTAAAAATATATGGACGAAAAGAGCAGGGTAAATATTATAGCCTTATAGAAAAAGCATTGACAAAAAAAAATGTACCTACGGAATCCGCTATGTATACTTCGCTTGTTGATTACACAATATACTGTGTTCAAAAAATGTATTAGATACCTGCTAGTCGTAATATGAATTAATTAAAGTCAATGTAAGATAAGAGGAATTTAATATAAATATTTATGATATGTCAGGATGTATCACTATACTTTGTGTTGCGAATTTACATAAAAAGAAAAAAAAAACTTTTACGCATAATTTTCTTACGGGTACCTACGGCCGGTTGGTCTAATGGCCTGAACATTACTGGGTACCTGGTACTGCTGGACACTACAGTCGAGGGTTCAAATCCCGCCTTGGGCAGATAATTATTTGTATGATGATGATGTGATGAATATGGATAGTTGTAGGCGTGGCGTCTAGGTATTTATATAAATTTCTGAAATTGATTAAACATCACACATTCTTACCATGGTTCTAGCTTAACGTGGTGTGATTGATCGGATAGTATTCATTTATTTATTTATTAGGAAGAGTACAAGAACGTGTTTTGTATTTTTTAGCAGCAGTAGTTATAATAATTGCAATTGCTGAAGATAATTCCCAATCTGACTGATACTGCTATGGAGCGACAGTCGACACTGATATTATATTCTTTACAACTATTTTCCACGAATTCTGTTTTTACCACTTGAAAACAAAAAAACAAAATTCATCATTTCTGATAATATTATGTGCATAATTAGCAAACAATAGAAGACACAGAATCGCCATTGTTAGAAAAATATTTAAATTTTAGTTTTTTTTTTTAAATTAATTGTTCCACTGTGACAATGAAATCAATCAAACAGCCAAGATTCAAATATTTTCAAATAGCCAGTAATAAAAAGTGTGATGTAATCTGTGAAAGTTGGTAGTTGCCCGCACATATTTTTATTAGAGTCGCATCGCATGGTATTAAATATAACAGAACACTTCTTTTTGATTTACACTGGATTTGGAAATAAAATAAAAGATGAGAAAGAGAGATGAGAAGCAAACATTGGAACAACAGATGTTATCGTGAATGAATTAATGAAATGAATGAATTTGCATATTCACTAGATAACAATGTACATATTATTATGTCCCACTGCTGGGCACGGATCTCCTCCTCGAAATCGGGCGAGGAGGGTATTGGGCTGAGGCCGAGGTGCTGATCCGATGCGTGTTGGTGAACTTTACATACCTTCAAAGACTTTTGATCTTGGCCTTGCGACCTGTGATCAAAGGTCTTTGAAGGTTTCATCACGATGTTTTCTTTCACCGGCGAGCGAGCGATGGTCTCATGTTCAGGGTGCACTTAGAAATTTAGAAAAACTAATTTCAAGGGCTCCACGGACCACGTGATTAAGCGAGGCTTTATGTCAATCCCATACATTTTATCATTTCGAACTTCGCTAACGCTTTCTTAATAGCATTTTGGCTAGACTCGTCGCTCAAAACTACTTTTTCTATATTTCATAACAGTTAATCCGCATAAAAAAATGTGGTGTCGTGGGACACCAGGTAGGAACGAAGTTCCTTCGTCTAAAAAGAAAGGTATTATACACTGCTCGCTTGTGTATGCGACTATCGCGCCCGCGCACGTCTCATTTAACGCTTTTATTCCACGCACTTTTTCTTACGGTTTTACTATCGCATTTTTTTCGGTTCGGTCGCGCAGCAAAATCCCTATCCCCTCCAAGCCTGCCGTAAGGAACTTCGTTCCAATATATGGCCATATTTAGCAGCAACTATATTAATATAACATAACCAATAGACCACTGCTGATTATTGCCTAACCATACTCTGGATGATCCTATGACCTACATGAACGAATCGAAAAAAGTTAAATTACAATGAAACCATAATCTTTACTAATTTTATTGCAGTCAATGCTGGTCGATGCGTTCGAAATCCGTATTCGATTCTTGAATTGCTTCCGCGCTTGCTATTGTAAATAATAACAATAATGTTCTGTCCAGGATTTTTCAGCAAACCCATCTTTAATATATTTTCTAATCTTATATCATATCTAGACTTTTATTATAAAACTAACTGTTGCCCGCAGCTTCGCCTGCGTTAACTAAGATTTACAACGGCATCTTAGTACGCAAAATAAGTAACTTTTCTAGTTGATTTTTACACATTGTGTCCGAAAAACCCAAATATCTTCTGGAACCCTATTTTTTCAGAATAAATTTTAGCCTATGTTACTCGTGAATAATGTAGGTTTCGAATGGTGAAAGAATTTTTGAAATCGGTCCAGTACTTTTTGAGCCTATTCATTACAACCAAACAAACAAACAAAGTTTTCCTCTTTATAATATTAGTGTAGATAGGTCTCATTCTATTATCAGCCCGTTACAAACCGTTTCACATTCGTATCTTCTACTATAATACCATTTTAACATTCTCAATTCATATTTTAACTTTCTCGCTCTATGATCATGGGTTTCATACACTTTTAGATTGGCTCTTAAGGCTACTTTATTGGTGTCAACACATACAATTTCCACTTGTAAGGAAATCGTCTTACATTTAAGAACAATGACATCGAAGCTGTGCACTTAGTAACTCGAGATGCGTCAACAAATTTTACGAACGAGCTTTTAGTTCGAGTAATAAATCGACTGTCGCTTTATGATGATAAATAAGACATCCAAGTCATATTTTTAGGTCTTTTTGTTCCAAAATTAAATATGATGTCTAGATCAAAGTTGTAGTGAAACACAAGCTAGTTGATTCAACACTGATTTATTTGACATCTGTCCACATACATAATAATTATATTCTGCTACCCACACATTACATTATATTGAGGTAAACACTCAATATACAACAAAAGTATTTTTAAAACTTTTGGTAAAATGTTAATTATATCTTAGGTCATTCTTCTCAAAATATCTTAGTATTAGAACAAAAAAAGAAAATAATAATAAGTATGTAAATTATTATTATATTTGGGAGGGTAAAATAATCCCGCGTCCCAGGGTAGGCAACGCATGGGCATCGGCCCAAGCAAGTTTCGGGTGAACTCATTAATTAGTTTATCAGTTCCGGGTGAATTTGGTGTTATCAATGCCATCAGCCTCATCTATATCAACCATTTTTACTAAGCTATAAAAAGATTCTTATCTCGGGCAGTTTTCTCCCAAAAACCGGTCAATTGTGTTTTTAATTATTTACGATACTTGAGAACTTGTAACATACTTGATATGTCAAGGACATAATGCTTAATGTTGGCTAATATCATCATTTTTTACAGTTTTAAGTTAACATATTATTATTATTCTAAGAGTTAACACGATCGTTATTAATTTTTAAATTTAATATTTAAACCAGACCTCGCCGTGTATACCTATATTTATTTGAGTAAATTTTCTAAAATAATAAATACCTATTAAACTATTACATAGTATTGATTCAAATTTTAGAACAAACAGTAACACTAAATTTCTTGATTATGACGTGATCAGATAGATAGTAATGAATTTACACAGAAGCTTTTATTGAATAAGTTAAGTTGACTTGTAGTACTGAAATACGTATTCAGATATAGTATGACTACCAATTATGTATCCTATGTTACTTCTAGTACCCCCGAGAATATGTGTACAAAGTTTAATGATGATCGGTAGAGTTTCGCGTGAAAGCATAACAAAAATCCCTACTTTCAAATTTATAATATTAATAAGGATGTAAGTTGAATAAAATTTACTTTCGTTATTTCATACACGATTCCTTAGGACCTTACCATAAAGTCTATGGAGGAGTGGTCAGAGTTACTAATGAAAAATCTAAGTATGCAATGTCATTCAAGGTGAAATCACATTGGAAATGACTATCCTTTGAAATAGGAAATGAAGAAACCGTCCAAGTCATAATTTACTTTCCAGAACTTTTTTGCCACTTATCGTTAGTATAGGCACTAGGTATCTAATATTTACATATAATGTTATTAAAGTGCATTTAAACCATGTTTGTGTAAAAAAATGTCATTTTCTCACTCGCGTATAATTGATACTTTTAATTAAACGCATTACAATAATTTATTGTCGCTCCATTGTTTTTTCTCTCCCAAGGAATAACAAGCGATGACTTTAACTATATTTTAATATTATTTATATGAGATTCTGGTTTCATAATATAAGGACACTCAAACACGTGGACGTAGTTTCTTTAAGTGTCCATCTTGAATCCGCCATCTTGATTTTAAGGGTCAGCATGATATTCCCGCCATTTTCAAGTTTTTCATATCGCTGTGGTATTATTATTTTATTATAAATTTTAAACATGAAATAAAGTTTGTTAGTTTGAATGTATGAGGAAATATTTGAAATCTCCTGTCTGTAAAGTATCAACCCTTATATGTCCCACTGCTGGGCACGGGTCTCCTACCTCGAAATCAGGCGAGGAGGTTAATGGGCCAATAGTCCACCGCGCTGGCCTAGTGCGGGTTGGTGAACTTCACATACCTTCAAAGACTTTCAATCTCATCAGGCATGCAGGTTTCCTCACGATGTTTTCCTTCACCGGTGAGCGAACGATGGTCTCGTGTGCACTTAGAAATTTAGAAAAACCCATTTCAAGGCACACACGGACGGGTCAGGATCGAACCCGGAACCTCTCGCATAAGAGGCCGTGTCCGTCCACCACTGGACCACCATCGCTCTCATTAGAAATCATCAATCATCTCCTGTCTGATTAGAAAAAAATATCATTATAATTTAACTATCATCGAGTGACACGCGCTTTAAAGACAACTATCACCATTCCATATACGACGGTAAATCTAATTTGACGCGAGCGAAACTGCGGGAAACAGCTAGTAGTGAAGAACTGCCTACAAAATTAAATAACCAGCAATAAGCTAAAAAAGAGATATAAATCAAGAAGTAAAGTCAATAAGAAATAAAACTCTAACAAACCACGTCTAACATTATGGTTTTATTCGTAGGCAGGTGATAATCAGAAAATGGAATACATCATTAAGCTTACTTAGCTAAATATAGCTAGATTGTAAACGAGTATAATAGATCTTAGAGTCACAAATATTGTTAAAAGATGGCCGAAATTTACCATTAGGTGAACCGATTGTCCGTTTGCCCCCTTCTATAAAAATATTCAATGGGTTTTTTTATTAAAATCAAAATACAATGACTTCCGATTTCAAAATTCAAGGCCTACTTATCAGTGAATATCTCCGTGCATAGATAAGAGTCAAGTATCAGATAAAAAGTTCGATAAGAAATTTGAGAAACTAGGATAATAATACGAACAAACCTTTGAAAGTTTAATTGAAATGAGAGATCACTTGAGACTCAATATTCAAAGAAAAAGTCGAGGAAACGATACCTACTCGAAGTTTGAATAGAACAAACTTGTTGATCTACACATCGATAAAGCGTACGGACTCTATATTTTATGTATTACGAGTAGTTTTTTATGTGTTGTTTTTTAGTATGAAAGTAACTGATATGTTTTATTTTATAATTTATATTTTAAATCAAAAAAGAACTGGCTTATATTTTTTAGATTATTATATTTTTAGATAACATTGTAGATCGTTGTACAGAATTTTTGCATGTTTTTTTTTTCAAAAATGTTTTTTTTTTTTAAACTGCGTCGTTGCTTAGGCAGCTTATATTATTTATTTTCCACCCGTTTCAAACATCACGATTCCCAACACATAGTTTAACTGCCGTTTTTAAGATTTAAGATAAAATCACTCCCGCGAGTTCTCCCGTGGCCATGGTTGCTGTAAAGTATCCGAAACGTCGGGCTTGAAAAACTAAATAAACCGCGATATTGTATCATTATAATAGGATAAAATCAATTGAAAATAATAGGTATATAATTATACAGATATGTATTTCAAAAATACTTAACCGTGTAATACTTTGCGGTTTCAATTTTTGAAGTTATATTTTGTTTCATACTTATCATCATCAGTCATTCCACTGATGAACATAGGCCTCCTTCAAAAACGTGAAGATGTCCGATCCCTTGCTACTCGTATCAACACATTTTCTGCTAGTAATTGTAATGTTTGGTTTTACGGATTCTTTAAGCTTTTGTGGGTTAATACTTCCAAACAGCTTTGCTGTGTTTCGTGTAAAGACAATCGTAATCAGGTCTCATTAGTTTTCGTCTAAAATCTATGTGCACCTAGATTTACCTGAGGGGCTATTCTGTAAGGTCGTTTTCGAATCTCGAAAGTGGAATTCGCAGTGATCCTGGTGCGAATTTGACCAATTTGTGAATACAAATTGGTCAAAATTGGTTAAATATGGACTATCTATCTGTATAAATAAAGTTCACTTTCGAAGTGATCGTAAAGTGAGCTATATCGCTCAGGTGAAGCTCGATATCGAAATGATTTTTACAGAATAGCCCTACAGATTCTGATACATGAGTCGTAAAATATTTGATATAAAACTTTTACCGTTATCCTCGTCTGTCGCTTAACATATTTATAACTATAAAAAATATGTAAGCTCTTTATAAAATCCCACATTTTGCGGGCAGCCTTATTTACATCGTTTGTATGAATATTCTCATGACAATTAATTCTTTCTCACACAATTATCATCCACGTGATGTTTCGCTTAAATGAGTCGATTCTTCAAGGATTTCTATTACATTATGTTACGTGGTAACTCTGTTCGCGTTCACTCCATCGCTCTTTGTATTTCGAAAGAAATACACTTGAACGATTTTAACGAACTCATTCTATAATTGAATTTATAGTGTAAGATTTAGTGTAAAATGTACATAGTGTAAGATGTTTGAGTGATGACTTTGGTTACCGAAGTGGGTAGACGGGAACAAGAAAACATATTCTATAAGCCTGTGACGTTCATACGGACAATATGGCGGCGTACGTTCTCGTTCAGGAGGAAGAAGGTGAAGGTAAGATCTTGGATTCTTTTTTCAAAACTTAAGCGTTTTTTAAATTTTAATTTCAGGCATCAGAGAGATTAATTAACTAAAAAAATACTTATTTAATAAACCTAATTGTGTACTAAATGAATTTGATGAATAATAAAAAAAAAACCTTTGGGTATAACTTAGGGTCAGATGATATGAGTGCTGGTTTTATCTGTGAAAACATGTGATTTCATGTGTGTATGTAAGTCTCCGTATAAGGCTAAATTCTGAACTAAAGTTGGTTGGTTGTCGGGAAGAAATCGCTTCCTCAGCGTTATGACCGCGTGTGCATAATATTTATTGTTAGTTTTGTTTTTAAGATACTATAATATTATGTTAACCTGTATGCATAATAAAGTTTACTTCTTCTTTCTTTTAACTACTTACTACTTGACATACTTGACGATTGACTAATTAGGGTTTTTAGGGTTAAGTGTAGGTTAGTAACCTTATATCCTTGTGATGGTCATCCAGGATTTTCTCGATCTCGCAATCAAATACTTCCGACATAGAATTGGGGTTTCGATGCAAAATATGTCGAGAAGATTCTTTCGTTTTCTATATTGCTTTGTCCTATTTTGGTTTTATTGGCAAGCATTTTAAGCTTAACTTATACCAATGTTTTTTCATAATTATTTATTTACTTATTTCGTTGGCATATTTGTACGACGCTGCAATACACGCTAAACTCTAAAGTCTTTTTTTTTTTAATTTACATCAGCCTTTACTCCACTGCCTAATCATAAGACACTTTGATTGCAGGAGTCCAAGCGAAACAATTGTTTTATGTTTTTAAAAATTCTGAAAAGAATTTTTTCATACCTTAAATCAAAGTTTTATTTTTTATTTTAAATTCATGGAGATCTAATATCAATTCGAAAAAGGTATATAATTCGCATTATTCGATTTAAACATATTTTAGTCCGTCTAGAAGAGTAATAAATATATTATATTATATCCTATTAACTTAAATAAAATTGAATTAGGATATCCAAAAATTATTTTCTAACAACAAATTACAATACCGGAGCTTAGTGTATTCAACCAAGATTCATTTCATTAGCTATATTATTATTCACCAAGCCCTAAAGCTTGGCTCTTTCGTCGAAAATGTCGGTAATAAAAGGACTTTACTGCATTAATTTCGTAAAATTAATTTTATATGGCTCCATTGTTAAAAACTAGCGCAAGCTCGACAACTTTTTATTAAAATATTTCACTACTTTCCACTCCGGAATTTTGGTGAATTCATTCTGGATGTAAAATCTGGTATCTCTATGTAAAGAGTACATAGTATGCAATTTCGCAAAATGTTTACACAAAACCGTAACTGCAGTTTACAAAAAAAGCAGCATGAAATGAAATTTATTTGAAGTGGCGCTCTTTTCAAACAATGTGACTAACGATAGTCTAGATGTTATAGGTTTAGGTTTAAAATCTAGTCTGAAATGTAGATTATTATATTTTTCTGAGGACCTAACTTATAATATTATAGAACTACCTACTTGCTACATTGGAAGCAAACTTTGCCGTGAAGTACATACGTTTACCAAGAATCAAGTCTTGCATACGCTTACTGATCTAAAGTTAAGGCGAACTATTACGTTTAAATATATGATTCTCCATCGTTTCTTTCCCCAACTCCATTTAAGGAGAATACTCTGTCACTGGGCCCTATAAACACAGTAATTTTATACAGACGAATCATGGGATTCAAAATGCTTGCAATCTGTGTCGTTCAGTTAATACGGCATCTGTTATCACTGCAGTATCATAATTTCATTGTGAAATATCCTGTGATGATAAGGTAATCTACTGGAAAATTCCTCTCGTGCTCCTCGTATTGTTATTGCTCTTATAATATTGGTCGATACAAAATGGCCACAAACGTCCGACAGCTTCCAACGGTTACTTATTTTCCTCCATGGTAAAAGGGTAATCTCCGTACAATGAACACCATCGACTCTTCCTTGTCATACTTAGCTGATTTGGATCGGTCCCTATAAATCCTTGGTCTCTATAAATACTAAGTCAGTCTCCATTGTCTTGAAAGATCAGAAACCTTTTTGTCCATCGGGCTTTGCTCCTCAGCGTGACAGACTCACGGTTGTGTCTCTATGCAATGTTGATTTATTTCGTTGACTTTGGACGCCTCGGTCATTAGTCATGTCGGTACCTTATTGGTCGTTTCTCTTAAATTTTGAACAGAAAGGCAAGCACTTTTCTTAAAAACAACATATTGTAATTCTACCATAGGCATGTAGTATTTAATCAAATTTACATAAAACGCAATACAAGCTAACTCATGATTGAAATTAAAAACAGTGATTGGTCACAGTTCGTGCACTGATAGTCGAATATTATAATAAAACTAGCTGTCCCGATAGACTTCGTTCTGCCAATATTAAAATTGCAATCACAAAATAGGGGTTGATCGTAGAGGGGTCAAAATTTAGGGTTGTATGTATTTTTGTATGTTGTATCATAAAAAAATAAAAACGAAAAATTTTGTCTAAAAAATAAAAATAAAAATTTAGAGGTGGACTACCCCTAACATTTAGGGGGATGAAAAATAGATGTTGGCCGATTCTCATAGATACCGGATAAGCACAAAAAATTTCATCAAAATCGGTCAAGCCGTTTCGGAGGAGTATGGCAACGAAAACTGTGACACGAGAATTTTATATATTTGATATGTGAACAATTTGAATTTAGAGTTGTACATATCTAAATATTTCTATAATAAAAATAGTTATAGTGAAGCAGGAAATAACATTAAATATATTAGATTGGAGACGAAAATAGATTTCTACTGTCGAAGATAAGCTATTTGGTAATAAGCAGTTAACATCAATCTATTATTAAATGGCCTTTGCGATTGACATCTGAGATGAAAGCTCCCTTGATACTATTAATGCCGTGCAAATCTTAATCTGGTATCCGGATCATAGCAAAGCTA
Source organism: Lycaena phlaeas (assembly GCA_905333005.2). Taxonomy (NCBI): domain Eukaryota; kingdom Metazoa; phylum Arthropoda; class Insecta; order Lepidoptera; family Lycaenidae; genus Lycaena; species Lycaena phlaeas. The sequence continues at coordinate 17,738,841 of HG995169.1, read as the reverse complement.
TTTAGATGATTATGATTATTGTAATATACCTTAATATAATAATTAAAAACTTAAAGTTTTTGTTATTGGAAGCAAAAACTGTAATAAGAATTTTGGGTCTAAGAATAAGGTTTAAATAAATATACCCAAATATAGAGGGATAGATAGGTCGATGTTGGAATTTAAAAGAAAAAAGCTGAGTGTGAGATGTTATAACATTTTTTAGGCTTATAAACATAAATGAGTCTTAATTTCAAATGTTTATTTACTTTGCTGCATAGGTCTGGCTAAATCTGAGCGATGGTCTGCGTTGTGTAGATTATTAGAGTGTCTATTGATTGTGGCTTTTTGACATAGACTTGAGACTTCAGAAAACTCCACAAGAAAAAGTATAGTAGATGAAATCGCACGATTTCGGTGGCCAATTTACGTCATATCTGCGAAAGATAATTCTACCCTCAAACCGTTCATGCCGAATTTTCATTGTTTCGTTCCCTGTGGCACGGTGCACCGGCTTGCAAAAACCACATGTCATCTATATCGTGCAATTCAAGCCAAAAAATGTTGATCATCAACCTGTAGCGCTCGTTGTTTTCGAAAATGAGGACCAACGACGCCGCCGGATCCAAATATTATTTTTTTAGTGAATGCCCTGCCACTTGGTAAACAGCTGGGTTGTGGCCGTCTATAAACGGCAATATTGTATATTAACAATTTCCATTCAAAATTGCGCCTACGTTGCTAAAGATTATTTTCTGGCCAAAATCAGGGTCCTCTTCCAAAAGTTTCGATGCCCTTTCAGCGAATAAAAGGCCTTGTCCTTGGTCATTAACTTGCTAAGCTCTTGCGCCCAAGTCCCGACAAAAAATTCTATAAGTTGATGTTTGCGAAAGGCCGAGCTCTTATGCACGGCTAGAAATCAACTGCCTCGAAGTCTTCTGCACACTTTCACGGAGAGTGAGCGAGAACACTTATGTTTTAAAACGGTTTTATTGGGGCTTCATTACTACGTTATATTTTTATTACTAGTACATACAAATAAGCAACGGAGAAGTATTTGCGCCTCTTCTGCGAAATCCTTCATATTATTAACAAATCACATTCCGATAATTTATAACTTCCTAAAAAAATGTCTTACTATGTTAGTCTTGATTAACATGTTATAAATCAAGGAACTTTCAAATACGTCTGGCTAATGAATCAATAAATTATCAATTTTTCAAGTCAATAACTGTTATCTAATAGAAAATTTCATCCAATGTGTATGTGCGGACAAGTTGGATTGATCATTGTCGAGGTAAATAACTCGCATTCCGGTCGTTTTTATGATGGCGTTATAGAATACAATCATCAACGAATTTGAAGGTCTTTCCAGGTCTTTTCATCCGAAATCAAGCGTATGCTTAATCCTAAACAAGCTAGAACCGATAGTGACGATTGACTCTCTAGTAAAGACAAGTATACATAACAACAGCGAAATGTTTCATAATTTGTTGTAATTATTAAAAAAATATAACCACTATTTGCGCAAATGTCATACAACTGAAACAACATTGGCACGAGACAGAACTGAATATATTTGGGTAATAATAGTGTTCATTATTATGTATTATATGCGGTGTTTTTGTTAGGTTTTTATAACACGGTAAAAAATAGGAGTGCCACGAGGCTCCATTCTGGGACCATTGCTTTATGTTATCTACCTTAACAATATAATTGAAATTATGTACATTATTATAGTGAATTGTGTTGTGGATTCTGTTGTAACTTGGTCTATTTTAATATATTTTTGTGCCTTATTGATATCAGTATGGGTATGTGAGTGTACGTTTGGCTCTGAAATTTAATTTTAACTTAAGGTCAGTCATTGACTTCGTAAATATTAACAATATAGTTATTACCTTGAGAATAATAGTAATAATCGTAAAATTTACACCCCCGATAGCTTAGCACCTAATAAGTCTAGGTTACCTAAGAATGTCATAACCAATCCTGTTGATAAAATCACAGAACTGTTAAAGCGCGACGCTGAAGCGCGACGTAAGCTACAACACACACTCAGACATAACACAGCCGGTGTTAGGCACACATTCACACTGCATGGGCCCTGGGGTCGTATGCGATGTCGAACCCTACACTCCGTTGACCAGTTGATCCGGATCAACCGCGACAGCATAGGCTCAGATCAGCTACGAGTCGACACCAATATAGACCGTGTAATCACCGATAGCACTCTGCTATCGGCAGCTTGCTCGGGTCCCGCGCTTGACCCGCCTCCCCCGCTACCGGGGGAGGGGAGGGCCGGCCCTCACGATAGGTTTCTAACGTCACCCGTTCCAAACCAGTCGACCGTAGCTGACCAAGTTAGGTACAAACCCGACGCCATGAACATGGCGGGGGACAACCCCCCAAATTTTTAACGTCATAGGATGATCCAACCGGATCACCCCATTTCCGATGACGCATAACGGTCACTAGGACCACTAGCATAGATCCAACCGAAAAAAAAAAAAACGTAAAATTTACTGTCAATACATAACGATATTATCAAGATTCCAATGTACGTTATAATTAAATAATAATTCCGTTAGTAATTCATAAAAAAATATAAAGAAATCATGCGATTCAATAGTTTCTTTGAAGTCGCCAACGTTTATTCAGATGGCTGTAGACGAGCACGCGATTTCTGAAACAGTTTTGGATGCATTTGCCAAAGACACTTGGATACATTTAAACAATATAATTTAATTTGGCTTATGTACCACAATAACATGTTACAATTCTATCCTGAAAAATACAAAGTAATACAGGGAATTACGTTTGCCTAATCATTAGTAGTAATTCATTATTGTCTTAATTGAAATGCCAAAAAACGACGTAATTGTCAATCGCATCAAATTAATATGTGCAACAAATCTTTCAATATAGAAAAAATTAGATTAGGCAGAAAAAAAACTCACTTTTTTATTTTTAACTTGTTTACTAATTAATGAGAAACAAAGATACCAGGGCTAAAGCTATCACTTCCTTCCATATAATTTGAAAATTAATAATTTTATTTTTTAGAATTATTTTATTTTATTTTGTAAAATATTATACGGCATGATTTTGATGCTAAAACAAATGGAAGTGAAATAAGTTTTTTAAGACTTAATTAAATTATAAATTTAAATAACTATACATACAAAGTATTTACACAAGTGTAAAAAATATGACGTAAGTTGTTTGAGCCGTTTTGTGTTTTTGTTTAATAATACAAATAAACTGTGATATTTGCTCGGAGGACCGGACTGAATCATGCATTTACTAAAAAAATACCGGCAAATTTTTGTATGCAAACGTCGGATTGTTTAAAAGCTGGTGGAAACATGGATTTCACAAATGGCAAGGACAATGAACAAGGGGAAATGTCCTGGTTTTTTGTATTTCGAGATTGTGATGGATATTATGATACCAAAAATTGACGTCGTTTTTTATGGGCCTTATTTGTAATAATATAATTTCTTTTTTCAGTTGGACGATCGGTTCGCTGGCTACAAAGGTGTACGAGATATCACTATAAAGAAGGTTAGTACGTCATTTAAACACGGTAGTTTTAAAAAATACGGGCTTAACACATTCGAAAATGAAGTGTGACATTAAGGTGAATGCACTGATCCGAATTCGAATTTAGGAGCCGAGGAATAAATTCATGATTTTCGCGAACTATAATAATTATATTGTAAATCATATGAAGAATTCTAAAATTAAACTGCTCGGTGCGAATACGCGTGCGTTCACCATTATGGGTAAATGAGTTTATGGGTTTCTTGTAACTATCGAGGTTTTTAGTCTTGTCGAGGTCGACGATCTTACACTTGACGTGGCCCACTTTATTTGCGACTTGCCCAGTGGCAGCTTTCATCCTGAAATCCTTTTATTGAGATTTTTTCCTCCAAATCCGTGCAAAGCTCGTTTTTTTTAACTGCCCAGGGATTCCCGTGACCTAAAATCAATCGTGAAACATATTTATTACAGAAATACCATTGCACATATGATTGTTTCTAAAAGTTTATGATCGCTGTTTTGTAGCAGTTTGTATATTTATTAACATGTACACATTTTTTAAATTTTTTTATAAAGGCTGTTTTTATTTAGCTATCCTCGGCAGTCATAATGTCTTTGGTATGCCCTATAATCCTCTTGTCCGGTATGTAATGTATATGGTTTTAATTCCAGGGTCCTTCTGGGCTCGGTATAATGATAATCGAGGGGCGACATCAGGAAGCCGGCAGGGGTATCTTCGTCTCAGACCTCCAGGAAGGAAGTGCAGCGGAACAGGTAACTAATATATTAATTAGAAAATAAAATAATATCAATCGAGCGAGAGACATACACGAGCAAGAAACGTTGGAAATAGGTATTCTTCGATTTTTTAAGTTTTTTGATACGGTCTAACCTATTTCAATTAATTAAACAAGATTTAATACGCTAGTTGTATACTAGATTCTAGCTACAATATTGACCCGCAAGAGTGCTTTTATATCGACCGTTAAAAACATTGAAATGTCACAAATGTGACAAAAATGTGTGTAATTATTAACGCGAAAGCGTTTTTTTAATCTTGCACTTTTGGATTTTCGACCTTGATCGATAGACGTTAAATCGAATTTAGCATGCGGATTCGTGACTCGCGCTAACGTCGAGTTTTAAAGCGACGCTTGTTTGTGGTTTTACTTGTATCCTTACTATCCCACATACAGTAGATAAAGTTAATTCAATAATGTCAATAGTGTCCTCCCTAGTAATGCTTATATATTTTGGTTTTTTGAATTAATTCTAAATTTGTTGATCGTAATAATAAAAAGAAGGTCACCAATGTTGTGTCATCAATGTGTCTATGTAATCCCATTAACAAGACTGGCTGTTTCCTTTCAGGCTGGTTTACAAATAGGAGACATGATCCTGGCTGTAAACAGAGATTCACTGCTCAGTGTCACCTATGATTCTGTAAGTATTGCTTCTGTATTTACTTTCATCGTATAAATCCGTAAAAGTTTTTCCATTATAATGCATCCATACATTCTTCAAAACTTTCGCGTTTAATTTAGTAGAATTACAAGAAAAAAATTCTATGATTCATTAAAAAAAAACTTGCTGTGTCTCCGAAAGAAGGGTATAAAATGAGGTGTATTTCAATAATTACATTGTTGTCCTGTGACGTAAGACGGAAAAAATTTCAGTACTCAGGACACATCGCGTGAAGGAGCTACCTGGGCTAGTTCCAGGTAAACTAGGCATAACCTCATGGGTGTCTTCAACCGCTCACCATCATATGACTCGGCTGTATGTTTGATTATCCAACTTACAAAATTACACTAAGCTTTATTTTACTTGAAAATGACATAGGTGCTTGCTATATTACAGGCAGCGGCAAAGCTGAAGCAGTCAGAGGGTGTGGTGATACTGACGGTGTGCAGTCCGAACCAGAAGGATCCGTCCGACGCAGCGAATGATGGTAATTACTCTTAAGATATATGATGGTAATAAGAATATCGAGTTCTGATCATTACATATTTTGTGCTGTTCATCATCATCATCATCATCATCATCTTTTTATTCGAGCTGAACATAGATCTGCCTCAATGAACGCCACACGACCGATCCCTTGCCACTCGCATCCAACAAGGACCAATCTCTCAACGGAGATGTCTTTCCACCTGGTTAGTGGCCAAACAACGTGTTGCAACGCTTCGTCCATTCATGAACCTTAATGGTTCATAGGCCATCCGTTCTGAAATCTGAGTGCATAACCAGAAAATTGCAACTTTATAGAGATTATTCTTCGTGTACTTACAAAATAATATTTGTAGCCGTGAACAACAACTCATAACAAACAACGTTCATAAAATATTCATCAGGGTACAGCGAAAAACCTTGTATTCCTAGGTTTAGTGGAACCCAATTTGGGAATCCTCTGATCTAACCTAGCTAAAAATAATCGTAAGCGCAAACAGTACCTACCGAAATCTCTACTTTAATAAGCATATTTTTTATGACGGGTATAAAAACTTAATCAAATTCCTTTTTCTTGTAATGAAAGTAAAGCACAAAGTGAATTGAATTATTTTTTATTCAGTATTAATTAGAGAATTAATTTTATTTCAGGAGACCCTTCACGACCTACGACCCCCCGGCCAGCACCATCGCCTGCCAAAGGTATGGTAACGAAGTCGTCGTCATTAAAATTATTCAAAACGCGATATTTACTATGTTTTTTGAAAAACAACTTCTTTACGTAGTCACCATGCCTCGAGATGGTAGCTCAGATTTTTATGAAGTTTTCGAATGAAAATTTAAGTCTACGATTGCCTCATTCAACCGATTGGTAAAAGCGTGCTAAATATTGCGTTTTAACAGTGACAAAATTTAAAAAAATCTTATCACCGCCATCTTAACAGCATTAAACTAACACTGTTGAATACTAATTAAAGCTATTATTCCAAATTTTCAATGAAGGTAAGGTAATTTTCTGTGAAAAGTATATGAAAAAGTATTTTTACAACATTTTGTAGACTGATATAATACTAAAAGATGCCATCTAGCTAAATAAAGTGATGACGAAGAAAACAATTTTACTATGTGATGTACTGCATATTTTTTATATTTTATTACTAGTGGCAATTTTTTCACAAAAATCCTTGTTTGAATTCTCCAGCTGAGCCCCCTCCGGACCCGGCCACGGCTCCCGTAGCTCCCAACAAGGACACCGTCATAGAGATCACCACCAACAGCGAGGTGCTGGGCCTGGCGCTGCTCGGCGGGAGCGACACGCTTATCAGTGTAAGTACTAACTGATAGAGAGATAGTTAACCTACTGACTGATAGGAGAGGTTTAATTAGAACATTCTAGAAGGGGTGACGAAGGGAGACTAGTGCATTCATTCTTCTACCACTTTATGAATGGCAAAACTACTTTCTTCCTTTTATAGTATATAGTACTATTATCTCTCTTTTACCCAAACACAATCTCTCCTTGTACTCCGACCATAGACATCTAAATAATAAAGTATTAGAAACGGTATATAGGTATAGCGCGGTGATGTATCCAAACGCGTGTCTCCAGTAGGCCACACCGAAGAACAAATTGTGAGTCGTTGCGTAATACATTTCTCTTTGTGATACGATGCTTTTCATTAGCATCGAACATAAGAAGCAATGTATTAAGTATGATGAATAAAGTCGAAAATTGTGCCATTCACTTTATTTATTAGTAAGGTTATGGTGTAATTTTTTTTTTATTAAAACATTAGTATTATCATAGTAAAAACTACTAACCGATGAAATTGTATTCCTTTATTAGTGTAAACGTTGTATAATGTTTACACTGGGAAATGCTGCAAAACACCATTTTTAACCCCACTTGCTATAACAAAGTACTGTCGACTAATCGTAAGTACTCGCATTGGTGCCATCCGCGTCACCAGTGTTGCGACAAGGTCACGCGCACTCAGCACTACTACTACCATATTATTTAGATATTTTTTACTCCGTCCCTTGACTCTTAATCGCGCAAGCGCGGCGGTAACGAGCAAGATGGCGGTACCCATGCAGCCGGCAGCGTGTCAGCATCCCCTTATTCTCTTAAGTTGTTTTAGTATAAATAAGGCGTATATTATGATAAAGTTGTTGAAATAATATCCATCATTTTTCAGGGGTCAGTGGCAATAGTTCTAGAAGTATTTAAGGAGGGAGCGATAGCAAAAGATGGTAGACTAAAAGTTGGCGATCAAATAAAAGACTGCAACGGCATCGTGATCACTAAGGAGATGACGCACGAGAGAATCTGCATGTCTGTTAAACAAAAAGTGCCTAAGGTATGTTGGAAATATTCCTATTATCTAGACGGAATTCCTCTAAAACTAAGTGTTTCCCAAACTCTTTTGTTTCATAGACCACTTTCAAAGTTTTTCTGCATCAGATGTTGCTGTCCTTTTTTTTTTGAACACAGTTTTTTTAAAACATATAATAAAATATCTTTAAACAAGCAACAAGAATTGCTCGTTTAAAGATATTTCATAATATATATTATAATAGTAAAATTCTCTTAGCAATATTGATATGAGAAGTCAAGCCAACATTTTTCTTTTTGGTTCTTCACTCAAAACCAAATTAATGTACATGGACCGCTTACGATTATGGACCCCCATTTTTTGTCACGTTCATTGTGGACCTCCTCCGAGTCTTCCGTGGGCCCTGGTGATCCGCCTGGACCGCTTAGGCAATCACTGCTTTAAAATCCTACCTACCAAGTTGAACGTTTACCTATCAAATTCACCGTTGAAATTTCTATACCCTTTTAAGGATTGAATATTATTTGTCCTCTTTAATTTTTGTTATTCAGTCCAATCCCACAGTCTTCCAAGCTTTCTAATAATAAAACAACTTTTACGTTTTTTATCGTGGTTTATTTTACATGCCCGTAATTTCAGATACTCTTGTTAGGTTGCATCTACTGACTAGGCTCCTGCTGTCTTTTATATGTTCCTTACTTTAGGATGCTGTACAACAGTAATTGTGCAATCATATTGCTTTTGTTCTTTAGCTGAAGATGACGGTGTACCGTCCAGACCCGCTGCAGTACGACGAGGTGGAAGTGGAGCTATCACGCAAGTCCGGCCGACCGCTGGGCCTCAACTGCGTGGCGCCGCTGGAGGGCAACGGCGTCTACCTGGGAGAGCTGGTGAGTGGGAGAAGAGCGATAGGCACGGGAGTCTAGGTAGAAGTCACTACTATACAGTTAGGCTGTGTAGCTTTGCTGGAGGGTATCGACGTGTAACTGAGAGAGCTGGCGAATGAAAGAAGTGGAACGAAGAGAAACCTAATAATCCTAGCAACGCTTTTCTTTTTAAAATAAGAATTTATTGATGATACCATACCTTATGGATGTGGTAAGGCGTTCGCTACGAGGGTTATAATGTAAAATACTTATATTGGAAGATGTTGAAAAGATTTGCTTCTCTGGGTTTCTTTTGCCGGTTCCTCTAAGTTGACTAGCTTTTTCAACCAGTTGTAGAGTTAATGTGACACTTAGTAAGATACCTTAAGTTACTTATATTGTTTTTTTTTTACTTTCTTTTCCAGCTGCCCGGGTCACCAGCGGAGGTGGACGGTAAGCTGCAGCGTGGTGACTTCCTGGTGTCGATAGATGGTAAGGACGTCTCCGGGGTTGAAGCTATCGCCGCGGCGGCCATGCTGAAGCTGTGCGGCAACAAGGTGGCCATTAAAGTCAAACGATTCAAGCCTGTTAGATAATTGTAATAAGTGTCAAATTTGATATAGGCAGCGCAGATTATAGCCAAAATCTTTACCAATAATATACGTTTCTTTAAATAGTAAAAATTAAATAGTTATTTATATTTATTTTGTATATAGTTCTCAGAACACTTTCTCTTGCGTTGGTTGGGTAAATTTTCGTTACCTCTAAGAAGGTAGTCTTTTACGGACGCTACTTACACTTTATCCATAGGTACTAATATTATAAGGGGGTAAAGCTTGTGAGTTTGTGAGCTTGTGTTGGGAGTTTGCTGCTGCGTGATTCGTGACCTGGAGCTTATTATGCAGGCTCTTGTTTTATTTTTTTCTAGTCGTTCATTTCTTTTCTTCTCTATCATTTTATTGCTTGTCCTGAAAGATGCATCAGTAATAAATAAATAACCCTCTTAATAAAAATAACTTTTATTATTTTTATTTGCGCATATTGTCTAAGGTAAAGTTGGTTTTTCATCTAGAGAAACTAAAAAAATATATATTGACATGGTCCTTTACTGGCTGAACTCTTTTAATGAATGAAACGACAACTTGAACGGGTCTGCCGTCTTTAAATATATGAATAATATTTAATATATTATATTGTATTATGTAGTACTGAAAAACACTAAGAATTTTTCTCAACATATAATATAACAAAACTGAAAGCACTTATAGATTATATTTGAAGACCGAAAATCACATACAAAAAAAAACATTAAAACTTATAACTTTGGCTATAATTTGCGCATATAATTGAGTGATATGTTATGAAAAAATATTTTCACTAACCTACCGTTGATATAGTACATATAAAAGTACAAGGATAAAAAACGGATTCAAGAAGATATTTAGTCTTGAACATATCCGTCAAATTAGTTAGATAACGAATGTCGAATAAGTGTGTCGAAAATGAAAAATTCTATGCGTCTTTCCGAAAAAAAAAATAGTTTAAACCAATCATTAAAAATATCGCTGCATATTTTCATTTAATACTTTAGTTTCTTTATCTATTTGGTATCTTGCTTTGCATTTCAAACGTGTACTTGTGCCATTCTGGACTCTCCCTTAGAATTTATTTCCAAAAAAGACGTACACGTCTTCCTGTTAAGAGCTTTTAATAAATTTTGACCGTGAACGCTCTAGTTATTAGTTTTAGTAAGACACAGTATACATTAGCACGACATTTTTTAATTAGACACTAAAAACTTAGTTGATTTTAAAATAAACTGCACGAAGTCAAATTCCTTGAAAAGACGCAAAGAATTTAAATCAAATGAATGAATAGAGCACCAATAATAATAAAATATTTGTGACAGATCAAATTGTCGAAACATCAAGAATTGTTAGTTCTAGCTTACCAAATGTTTAAGTCAATATTATTTACTTCTCATGTACAATTCACGAAAGATATGGATCGATTTTCATTCTTAGCACACGCTGTAGAAAAATCTCTTTTTAAATGCGCTTTTACATGCAAAATCAGTTTGAAAAATGTTTAAATTAAGTTCCAAAATGGTAAAAATGTATATAGAATTTGAATTGCTAAATTAAATAACGCACTAGAGCCTGGCAGCTATTTTCAAATAGCTATTTTAAATTGCCAGATGAATAAACTTTAATATCTATAACCATTTACACGGCATCTGTGTACGCTGTTTAAGAAGTAAAATAAAAAAAAAATTGGTACTTTATTTAGACATTTTATGTTTTTTATACAGTAGTTTTATCATAGTCATTTTGTATGGTGAGATTATGTTTAAATGTAAACAATCATAAAAATATTAAACTTGAAAGAGTTTTATTTGCTAAAGCCTAAGCATTTGGGATAGTTTATATATTTTATATAGAAAATATATTGTTTTTTATTTTATTGTATATAAATAAAAATAAAATATTGGATCATGTATATATTTATGTATGTTTTATATAACATTATATATCTATGTTTATGATTTTATATAGATTTGTAATAGATTTATGTATACATATTTAGCGTTCTTTTTACTTAAGCCAAATTATTTGAAACACATCTTATGAATCGCCTATTATATTTTTAGTGGCTTAAGTGACTAGACAATAAGATTCGATCTACTTAATAATTTTGAGCAAATATCTGTTACTGTATATATTAATAGTCTCAATGTTTAAAACCAAAATTTGCGTGAAGTTTATTTGTTTGAAATTTATAAAGCTTAGGTTAATAGAATTGTGTGTTATATAACATATTGATAGCTGTCTTATGTATTTTTCACAGCTCATTTGCTTAGTTCTTGTTGTGGTTTTCCCGAAGGATCTATCTCACATTCATCTAGGACTGTATTGTAAAATAGAAGTAGCTAGATTACATGTAATTTATGCAAGTACCAAAATAGTTATTATTAGGGCAATGACTTTGAAATATTCAGTATTGAAACTGAAATTATGTTAGGTTTATTTAGGCCGACAAAACCCTGTGTTGTAGTTGTACAGATATGGGTATGTTATTTTGAATATATTTATTAATTCTTATATGAAATTTTATTAGTTTGATTATAATTGTTATTCATCTGTTCTATATTTAAGTTTCCTTTTGCTTTGGTCTTAGTTAACTGTATGATATGATAATACTATCGTCTAGATACAAAGAGCGAAAAAAAATCTTACTTTTTATTCTACTTGGAGTATTTTTCACTCCAATATTTTTATTATTCATGCGTACTCGTCCATTGTTAACTGTAATATACGGGCAATATAACTTGAACGAAAAGTCTACAGCTAGTCAGTTACAAGCACCAATAGCTAAATTCACTCTGATCAAATTATATTGCTCGTAGCGCTGTTTTTTTTTTTTTAATTTTAATAAAACGTTGTAAATCCAAAATTGATCTTGCCAGTTGATATATCTTTTGTTCATTGTTTAAAAAGTAAATGTAAAATTTGTTGTAGCTTTAAAATTAGAAATGACTTGTTATGCCAATTTAAATAAAATATATTGCCAACTTTATACATCTTCCAAAATACTTTACAGTGTATACCATTAGTTAATTTTATTTTAGATTTCAATTCGGTTCTATAGTATATTATAAAGGTTATTACTAAACATTGCAGTAAGAAATTAGAAGTTAAATATATTAGTCAATGAGATAAGTGGAAGACTTGACACTTATTATTATTGGACAGGCTCTGTGTCTATTTTATATTAATATCACAAAAATGTTTGTGTCTTTCTATAAAGGAAGAAATTTATGGAACTGCACATCCGGCTTCAAGAAGAATTTAATAGTGTAGTAAAAAAATATCAATATCAATCAGAGTACTGATGTATGGCTACGAAGCTTCTAGAATTTATTGAAAGCAAAAGAAATATGAAAATTCTAAGTGTCATCTCTTGTACCTCAATTTAAGGAATACATTGCGTAGCATTATTCTAAATCATTGTAAAGTGTAAAAAATCTCATCTCTTCTCATTTTAATTAGATGTGTAATGAAAACATAGAAATTAGTCGACATTGACATAATTAAGAATTTTTTTCTTGGCATTTTATTTTAATGGACATCACATGAATCACTAACAATTGAATTAGCTTTGCTTTTGTTTTTTTTTCTGATGCTGTTTTTATTTTCCTTCCTATATAGGCTTAGGTCATCCAAAGCCATGCTGTCAATTCTGCCGTAGCCAAGGCTTCACCCCTTCTGTCTCCCATCAATCAGCATATCATTCCTCACTCTACCCACCCAGAACAGTTTCACTAGAATATTTACCTATCATTTTTTTCTTTTATCTGATGACAACTAAATACGTCAGATTTACTGAATCATTTTTAACAAAATTTATATTTTTTAATTTACGCACAACAGTTGCATATTTTTTTTAATCATTAAAATTCTAATTGGTACTTTCTTTGACATGCAAAGTAATTCACTAGCCATAGAGTATGCTTGTCTAATAGAATACGATTTTTATTTAGAAAATAGATATACACGAAAGGTCAACATCTTTTTGTGGTATTCTGAGTTCCGCTAGAAAATTTTACGTATCAAAACAAACTATAAGTCGGTTTAAGTGATTGCTTGGAGAAATTATAAAAATAATATTCTTGTCCGAATGGAGTCTACTTATTATTGTTTTTTTTTTAACTTGATACAAATTCACAATTTCAATAGTCTTATTCTTCAAATGTGAATCACTTAAACCGTACTGGACTACGCCTTTTGTAGAACTGTATAAACTTTTCTATAATTTAGCGTTTATTCTGTAATTTAGCTAGTATCTCATCTAGCGATTCTGTAATTTAGCACTTATTTTGTAATTTAGCGAATACGATGTAATTTAGCAAAACTAAGTAACGCGGTAGTGTTAGTTGTTAACATTTTTCTAGACAATTTTAACAATGATCTACATGTACGGATAATTCTTAAATTTACAGCCCTTGAAGCGCTGTTGGATTTACGAATATGTATGAAATAGCGATTCTGTAATAAATTATGCGCTTTTTTATTTGAATTTTATTACACGTCCTATATTTGTTTCCCGTAGTTTAGATACAGGCTGCATATTTTTTTCGTTAAACGGTCGTGCTATATGCATATCTGAAGCAATAATATAGCCAGTATAGACAGAGTAATAGTAAATAAACTGTCAGTCCTATATAATAATGCGCTGCACTGCCTGCTTGTACAGTGCAATCGTAATTATTATACTGTCTCTGACACAAATACTGTGAAGACACATGAAATACTTATTTAGGTTAGTCTGTGGTGTCCACAACAGACTAGCCTAAATAAGTATTTCATATTGTGTCTTTGTTGTCGTTTTTCGCTCATGTGCTATCCTGACCACTTATAATATTAAGGCTCAAATCACAACGAAATGGCAGCGTAGGGCACGACTGAGGAGTAGTAGAAGTTGTCAGAGTGTTCGCGGCGTCGCGGGCGGCCGCGAGGCTTTCTAAGTTTCTCAAGCGATACTATGTATTACAATAATGAAGATAAAGTTTAAAATCATATGACACTGAACTGTTCGCCGCTGCGCTGCCATTTCGGTGTGATTTGAGCCTTAGCTAGAGCCTGGACTGGCCGTTTACCCATCGTAATGTCATAAAAAATGTATGAATAATAGTTAATTGTCGATAGGGGATAGCTATTCGTGAAAAGTGTGTGAAATTTTCATAGGGTACCTCAGGGATCTTGTCCAGAGCCTTTGCTTTTTATATGTTTTATAATAATATAATTACGTAATTGAAAGAAAAATTACTAAGCACTACAAAAAAAATGCTTTAATTTCATAATCTCCACTGACTTATCACCATTTTCGGTCTACACGAAGGATAAGTACAAAGTTACCATAAATCTCGTGACACATTTGAAACGAGACTGTTCTTTTTCCGTGACCATATTTTCATGAATAATGTGTGTGGGTAAAACTTGATCATTTATCTGAATTATATCTCCATATAATGTATAAAATATAATTATCTGATACAACCATGTGGAGACAAGATAGAAGGTGGATAGAAGAGAACAAGAAAGGGCGATAGAACAATTAAATACGAATTAATAGTTGCAATGGTTTATTAAGTTACTGGTTTCAATTATCGGACATGCTTTTTTTTGTGGTATTACTTTAACAATGAGAATGATTCAGTGAACAAAATACATTCACTTAATGACTGTTTCAATTTACTACGATGACTTCTTAATTAATAAGTACATTATGCAATAAGTACAATAAAATGCTACAATAAATATTCTTAACTTATAATAATCAAATAAAACTAAAAAAAATGTTCGTTTTTCATATTAGAATTAACAGAGTAAAATTGAAATCGGTCTTGCTGTACTTATAAATAAATATTGGTTTCTTATGTTGTTATTATTTTTGGTGACTAGATTTTTAAATACATTATAATACATATTTTAACAATCACAAGCTTTTGAGCAATATAATACTGAAATTTAAATTTCTATAAGGTAATTTATATTATAAATTATTTGAGATAAAATAATTTATTTACTTTTATACTTATTATAACGTTTACTAACTACTTAAATGTTCTACAATATCTAATTCTATGTTCGAATTTGTAAATATTTTGAAATTATTTTTGTGAAAATTTCGAGGGCTTTAGGTAATACAATATTGTCTTTATTTTTCTATATTAAAATCACGTTACAATACGAATATTTTTAATGTTACATTCATATGAATGTTAGATCCTTATGTGGTATCTCAAAATTAACGTAAGTAGTTACATGTTTTAAATTATCTTTTAGAATAGCACCATTAGTTACAACTTCTCTAACAACTAGAGCCGTTCCTCAGAACTCTTCCGTATCACTAGCGGTTTCAATCGTCCCCTCATTTTCACTAACCTTTTACTTACTTTACCAGTCGAGGTAGGGTTCCTCAAATCTGGCATCGATTTACTCTCATGCACTGGGTTTTCTAATAGCGTCTTTGTTGTGATACCGTAATATCTGGGCATTCGGAAGTCATTTGTTTGTAACATCATAGCCGATTGTTGCTTGATACTTTGCAACGTTGTTTCTCCTCTATATTCAGAAATCGAAGGACCGTCAGCGAAAAATCGTGGCAAATTATTACTCTTTATTATAGGTGTGTCAGGAAGTGAACTCAATCGTAATTCACTTTCAGCTAACGATGGCACGCCTACTGTCGACTTACTCTTAGTCAACGGCGGTTTTTCGGGCACTAAATGAGCAGGAATATTAAGGAACGAAGCACTTCTATGTGGAACTCTTGCGAGTACTTTATTGATTTTAGCAGGATCAATATTTTTAAGACTTTCAACTCTATTCAACATTGGTTTAGATAATTTGCCCGTACTGTCAACTCTTTCCAAATTCTTGGTACTATTTGTTCTTAGTATTCCTTTTACGCTTTCAACTCTTGGTAATGTCAATGCCGAAGGCACGACTACAGCTGATACCGGATCATATTCATAAATTGAATGTTGCTTATTTATCTTTGGTTCTCCCTTTAGTGTCACGGTACTAGGTTTTATTACATCCTGTTTCATAACAGCTACGTTCATAGTCAACCCCTCCTCTGTGTCTTGACTCTTACTATCTTCTTCCTCTTCATCAATTTTGAACATGTCATGATTAGATAAGAGTTCGTCTTTGAACATAATTTCAAAGTCAGTCACCGGCGAATCAACCTCATCTTCAAAGTATACTTTTGTTCTATTTGGCTTGTCTGATAGCAAATCAGGTTCGGATTTCGTTTCTAGCTCGTCTAGGGAATCAGTGCTACCTTTCTTCAGTTCATGCTCGTCTCTGAATATCAATGACTTAGAGAATACCTGAAATGGAAAGTTCTAGGTATAATTTACGAAGATACATTTAATTTTAATTCTATATTAAATTAGAGGGAAATAGTATGCGGCAGACAAAATGATACGAGGGAAATCTATATTATTAAATAAAATATGGACCTTATGAAATTCAACTTTCGTTTTCATATAAAATAATATTTTAGAGCACTTTAATCATTATTAACTGGCCTTGATCCTATTATAGAATGTCCCAATGCACTTGATAGTGTGTTACCGAAGTAAATAAAGTACGTGCCTTTTCAGAAACTAAGAAGATATAATCACAATTCAGACTTCTTTCGATAACACATTAATGTGAATTATCATCAAGTATTTTATGATTTTTTTTCAAAAATATTTATATTTTTTAAAATAGTATTCGAGAAAAAACGTGATGATTAGAGAATGGTTTTTTAAGTTTAATTTTATAGCACCGGAGATAATTAGTATAGTGCGTATAAAATAATAAGGTCACAACGTCTTATTGATAACACGGGCGTTTTCGAAATAAAGCGAGGAAGGCAATAAGATAACAGTTACATGTGATCTAACGTTAATAACTTCAATGGTTCATTTTAATACATAGCAAATTCTTCTTTCAAGGAAAATGCATTATCATCATCAGCTCTATTCCAATAACCGGCCATAGGCTTTTAATGAAAAACAGCTGATGCTCGTCACCTGTGTCCAATTACGACAAAGACAATACTCCAATCACTTGTTCCTCTCAGTCAGTATTTGTGTATATTCTGTATCGTTATATAATTCGAGAATTTTCTTTGTATCATATTACTATTAGCATTCCATTTAATTCGATATCAAACGAAACCTGTTTCTGTCGTAAACAACCACGAAAATGCTAATAACTACTATCGGCTTTTTATAACCCTCAGCCACAACTTTATATGTATGTTATGAACGTAAATACAACTTCCTAATAATACTATTACTATTCATCATATATTATAATAAATATTTATTATAATATTAATATTATGTAGATATCATCATCATCATCATCATTATGATCAGCAGCCATCATCAGTCCTCTTCCAAACCTAGGCCTCCTTCAATGAATGCTAAGACGACCGATCTTAGGACTCGCATCCAACACGGACTAGCTACTAAAACATGTTTATGCTAATTCATTGTTATGAACACCATTTTAAGAATTTCATACCGTATTATGAATATATTTGGAAGTTTAACTCTGTGTCGCGCTTCCGGCCGTCTTGGCGTTCATTAAAGGAGTTGAGGGTCATGATGATAATGAATCAAAATGCATGATCTTTTGGATAGGATTTAGACACACCTTGTATTTTGCTAAAAAACTGAAAATTCAAGAGATGTAAATTTTACTCGTGGGACGAGTGCGCTTGCGCCGCGTTCTCATCTGCATAAGTGCAACCATCCTGCTCATTTATTTCGCTAAACAGCTTTGCTGTATTTTGCAGGGAAAGAAAAGACTGGCAAAGATACTTAACATCTTATCTCAGGATAAGCAAAACATCATTCATTTTCATTTCATTCACCTGTTACTCTGATTTACCTATTTATGTCCACACGTTGACCACTCGTAGATTGTTTGTTCGTTTATCTATGCACCATCATCATCTGCCTAGCCTTTTCCCAACTATATATTGTGGTCGGCTTCCAGTCGTACCGGATTCAGCTGAATACCAGAATTTTACATGGAGCGACTGCTTATCGGACCTCCACAACCCGGTAACTGGGTGATACGGTACCCCGCGGTTAGACTGGTTGTCAGATTCTCGGGCTTCTGACGAACCGTAACGACTGTCAAAGAATGACAGCCGGGACCAACGGCTCAACGTGCTTTCCGAGGCACGGAGTCTCGGTATGTAAATATGGTCACCCATCCACGGACCAACCTCGGCAAGCGTTGCTTAACCTGGTGGATCGATCCGCGCGGCTGTTACCACTGCGCCACGAGTTACTCCTTTATCTATGCATCATAAAAAAAAAATACCTCGTAAAGTTTGTCCGCGTGTAGAGGGAGCTCGTTGATCTGCCTGCCCACGATGGCGGTGGGCGGAAGATGGTTGTTGTTGACCGGCTGCTGAGTGACCACGCTGTCCAGACTGGCGCCCATGTTGGCGTACCCATTGGTGGTCCCCGAGGATTCATCTATCCTGGAATCACAAGGGTATTATGAGTAAAAGTAGCTCAAATTAAAATTAGATTTATTTTGTATGTAAAAAAAGTCACATACAAAATAAAAAGTCACATGAAGTGGCAAATATTAGGGCTGAAGAATTGTTGCGAATGAAAAAAAACATGGAGGCAGAAAGAAAAACGATAAAAACTTGAGTTTTGCTCATATAATAAATTAATATTGTCTGATATTATTATTTTTATAGTAATTAAAGTTATTAAGATTATAATTACTTTGCCGAGATGCCGGCTTAATGTTAGGTACATTAATAATACATAGGAAATTTAGTTTTTCATTGTCCGCGAGCAGTCCCAACTTATGTTGACCTGCAAGAGGTTCCAAGACCCACCCATATTTATTTGATATCAAGTCATAAGATATGAATCAAAACGAATCATAATAAAAAACATGTTTTGAAATAAAATTTTAAATTAGTTAATATTTTTTTCCAAGAAATATTAACGAGACCTCTTCTCTCTTCCAAAATATAGAGGTCTGCGTTTTAAAATGAAAAACATGGGAATAATACCGTTTTTACTAGGTTTAATATAAAAAAGTAGACAAGAGCGAGTCGGACTAGCGTGTTAAACGTTTTTATAAACAAAACCATATACTTGTGTGTCTTAATACCTAAACGTTCTTCAAAATTTTTTGAGCAACCTATGAAGTTAGCGAGAAAACGCAATTGCATAAAATCGAGCATTTGCCACTTGTCTAGAGGGGCTGTTATTTCTTTTTAACTAAAGCAACAACAAATGAAAGGTTTTCAGATTGTTTCCTATACTCATGTTGTACCTTGCTTCTCGACAAATTCACTGGGACAATGATTCACTAGGAAATGCCATAGATTTCGATTATAAAGACAGACATACGAAAACAGAGATTATAATAATATAAGGGTTTCGATTTGTATTTTTAAGGTAAGGTATTCTAAACATGAGGTGTGCCATTACTAGATCTGCCGTGGATAAATTAAAAAAAAGTCTGGTACAACCGCAACATTACGAAAGCCACAAAAGTCCGCCTGATGAGAAGCTTGGTTTTTCCAATATTTCTGTATGGCGCTGAAACATGGACGCTTCGTCTAAAAGATAGACGTAAAATTGATGCACTCGAGATGTGGTGCTGGCGACGACTGTTGCGGATACCTTGGACAGCGTTTCGGACCAACGTTTCGATTCTTGACGAATTAAACATCACGGAGAGATTATCGTCGACCGTACAGACACGAGTCCTTAAATACTTTGGTCACGTCATTCGAAACCAAAATTCTATGGAACGACTCGTTGTCCAAGGGCAAGTGGGAGGCAAGCGGTCGCGAGGTCATACGCCTACACGGTGGACAGACCTGATAAAGGCTGTGACACTAACCACCATAGCGCAATGTTCCCGAAACGCTGAAGATCGCAACAAGTGGAGGCGCATCGCGGGAACTAATGCAGTTCCACCCCATCATCATCATCAAACCACGACCACTCTGTCAAGAGTGCACGACTAGAGAGAGAGATTCTAAACATATTATCTTAAAGTATTTTAGTCTCTTTATTGGTATAAGATGGCCGGCTCTCAAGGATAAGCAACGCAAGTCATGTGAGACGGATTGAACGACAATAGTAAAAAACAATTGTCATGTTCTACACGCGAATACAATATGGCGTCTTGTTCCATCTTTATCATCAATACGAGAGAAAAGCATTTGACTATGTGACTATATTGTCAATATTAGAAACGATGAAAATGTTTTAATAAGCCGCCATTATAAGATAAAATCAAATTATAAAAAGATAAAGATATGCCAAAAACTTATTTATTTCATTTCATTTAGCATATAAAGTAGCTGTAGCTCCTACTAACATAAATTTTTTTGAATAATTACTAAAAATATCAACATATTTTTTTGTAATAATTCTAAATTCCATAAAAGTAAAGCATCAACCCTTTTTGTCCCACCGTTGGGCACGTATCTCCTCCTCGAAATCAGGCGAGGAGGGTAATGGGCCAATAGATCACCGCGCTGGCCCAGTGCGGGTTGGTGAACTTCACATACCTTCAAAGACAAAGACATTCAATCTCATCAGGCATGCAGGTTTCCTCACGATGTTTTCCTTCACCGGTGAGCGAGCTATGGTCTCGTATTTGGGGTGCACTTAGAAATTTATAAAAATCCATTTCAAGGCACACACGGGGAGGTCAGGATCGAACCCAGAACCTCTCGCACAAGAGGCCGAGTCCATCCACCACTGGACCATAGTCGCTCGCTCGCTGAATTTACAAAATTTGAAAAATAAAAAAGTTGAAAGCGGCTACGTACTCCCAACTATCTCTTAGTACGTTATATCACATCAGTTCAAGTTGATTTTACTGCCAAGGCTCTCCAACAGATGTTTCATATTATTCAAATTAAAAATTATTGATTGATTGATTGATATTATGTCATAATTAGACTTCGTACCTTTCGTTATCTTAATCATAACACGTAATAATTGCTTCAATAAACAAACGTCTTTTGTTAACTTAAGATTAACATAATATATCTTTACCGTAACAACCGCAGAATATTATATGTTTTGTTATCTGCGCAATATATATTATCTCGATACTCGTTGGAGTATAATATGATTATGTTGATTCTTGTGTTATCTACATTGTGTGTTATATTCATCTGGCGATGAACTGAGTACGCACTTGTAACTTTACATAGATATTCAATATCTACCATTCCTAAGGTTGCCAACTTCTATTTTCTTTCAAAGAGGGTAAATAAAGATTTGGTCGTTTTGGTGTTAATTGAGGGAAGTTTACGATAGGATGGATAAAGGCTGATGATTATGATACCCAAAGGAGTCCAGAGTGGTCCTAGTGGGTGCATCATGGGTGACATGTCGTTTGGCGTCACTGCATTCACGGCAGGAACGCCAATACTTCACGAATAGGGTTGCCAACCATACTCTAAAATAGAGTATTGTACTCTTACTCTTAACCACGGAAGCTTACTCTATAACCTATATCACTAATAGAGGACGCTAAAATGCTATTTTTTACACAATATTTACTATGCTGATTCCAGTCACCAGTACATAATGTTATGGTAAGTATATAAAGATTATAAAGAAATGGCTTCGTTGAAATTGATCAAAAGTTAGCGCTTGCTCAACGCGAACTTGAGGTAGATTGTTTAGACTTTAGACTTACTTACTTCTTTGTAAAATTATGAAAAAATTGCCATGTGCCGCAAAATGCACAAAAATACCTAAAATGATCAGTGAATGATATTCCATTTTATGATTACGTACTATAGCCGCCCAGCAGACAGGAGCCATTTAACATGTTACGACAGTAATTAAAATGCTTGTCTCTAAAATGATGTAAGCTTTATTTCTTCCAGAAAAAGTTGGCAACCCTGGCAACACATCAAAAACATTAGTGAAATGAGATTCCAAAAATAACAACAGCCGCTTTAAAGTTAATACTTTGATTTTACTTCTTTATATCGGGAATAATAGAGCTGTTGTTTCATCTCCCATATTTGATGAATATTTGATGTACCATGCTTAGCTCACACGGATTATACAAATGGGTCGTGTATGAAAACCAAGTGTTTACCGCGACGTGTTTACGACCACGTTCAGATGGAATATTATATTATACACTAGCTGTTGCCAGCAGCTTCGCTTGTTTTTAACTTAACTTTAGCGCCACTACACTTCCCGCGTAAAGATTTAAACGACTACTTCTTAAAAAAGGCGCGCTCTACCGGAAAAAACTCTGTTCCCTAAACTGCGACCATTCGTTCAACATTACGTTCGGACTCATCATTATATTTATATTTCGTGGTCTTGTCAAAGACATAATAAAAACAACTTACTTATACAGAGCGATCTTCTTGTCAAAGCAGAATCTCTCCTCGCAGCAGTTCCAGTACATCGTCTCCAAGCAGCTGGAAACAGAAGATATTTAAGTTGTTTAAACATATGAGTGTATTCCTCAAGTTCGGTGACCTCACTTCAGTATCTAATCTATTCAGCACCCTTAGACAATTGGCAAACGCTCAATTCTATTCTTTTGCGTTTACTCGCTAACTCCATAGGGTTGCTGCAAAATTTTTGAAGAACGTTTATTGAGACACATAAAGTGTATGGTTTTGTTTGTAAAAACGTCTAAAAACGTATGTAATTCGTTCCCCATAGAAGAGCATAAACGCTAAACGAATATAATAGAAAAGAATACTTATTGTATGGAAATTACACTAGCTTACGACATTAAAAAAAAATCAAGACATACTATAACAATAATATTCGTTTTAAACGAAGTACAGAGGTTGTTAAACGTTTTAACAATATTCATTATGTATCTTAATAAACGTTTTTAAAAAAATTTGCAGCAACCCTATGGAGTTAGCGAGTAAACGCAAAAGAATAGAAGCGAGCGTTTGCCACTTGTCTAGAGGGGCAGATCTATTAATCTATTCCCGTGCAAATTACATAATAAATTATTGTGTTACAACTTACAGGTAGGTAATAGGAACTAATAGTATACTAATATTATAAAGAAGTAAAGTTTGTGAGTTTTTCAGTTTGTCATCGAGAAAAATCTCTGGATATATTGAATCGATTTTGAAAATTCTATGTTGCGGGCCGGATTTTTTACGTGGAACTAGACAAACCATAGTAGGTCCCTCCAGCCTTAAAATATCCCTGGATCTGTAAAGTACAGGACTATTCTTTCACTACATCCTACAGTTCCTTTCGACAGCACCGGGACAAGGGAGTTTTTTTTTTCTTTAACGCCTGGAAATGCGCTTAGGCATCCCGCGGGGGAGTGGGTCTTCCCAGACTATGCTCTCGAAGCTCGCTGCGCCCGAAAGCTGGTAAGTGAACGCAGCTCTACCCACTAAAACCCGGCGAGTGCCACCAATGCCGCCTTTGGTGCGATTCCCCGGATCTACAAGCAACAGGACACCTCGACGGCTAGTCAGTCCCTCAGGGGACCGACGCCATCGCCACAGTGGGGTTGCCCCGCACCACAGAATAACGCCTCCCAACGTCGGGACAGTACAATGAGGCGAGGTTCCCGTCCTCGCCCCTTGTCCCCTGCTCTTTTGCCCCCATGCCCCATTATCATACAAGAATGAGTTACTATGACTTGTACCAGGAGAACATGTTTGTATTGAAGTTAACCACGTCTAAGAGTTTGCCTTTCGACATAATATTAAAGTATCCATTATGCATGTTATCGCAAGACGAATAAGCTCTTTCAAGTGATAGCTGGTAAGTGGTCACACTCCGAAGAACGTATGGCCGATGGGTCAATAAGGTTCACGAGTGGAGCCACGTTTACGTAGACGAAGTGTTGGTCGGCCATTAACCAGATGGGAAGGCGATATCCGTGCAGTAAGGCTATTCTGTAAAAACCATTTCGATATTGAGCTTCACCTGAGTGATAGAGCTCACTTTACGCTCACTTCGAAAGCGAACTTTATTGCTATAAATAAATAGTAGAGTTTTAAAGAATACAAATTCGTCAAATTCGTCTTATCACCGCGGATTCCGCTTTCAAGATTAGAAAACAACCTTTTACTAGAAAGTAGCAGGTTAACATGGAAGCATATTGGCTGGTGATGATGATGATGACGATGCATGTGTCAGCTGTTATTTGTCATGCGGACGTGCATGCATAAATAAGTATCGACATGATTGTAACCATGTGTAATATATGTATATCATGTACCTGTGTACTAATATTAGCATTCCTATTGTCAGTTATAAATATTACAAGGTCTATATTATACTGATGAGAAGCAGTATAATATAGACATTACAATATTACTTCTTTCATGCCTTCCATGTTGTCAGCTATCAGTCAGTGAAAATCCTGTCAAAATACGTCCAATTCTTGCAGATATAACCCAAAACCAAGAGAGGCAGCCAAAAATAGTAAAATAATGTTTTTATGATTTACTTATGTACCGTGTAATAATAATAATAAAATTTATTCGCATAATATAATATTATCATAATATAGAAAAAAATATTTTAATTTACAAACAGGCAATAAATTTATTTAAAAAAAAAAGAAAAAAGTATCAACCCACTGCTAGGCACGGGTCTCCTCCTCGAAATCAGGCGGGGAGGATTTTTCTAAATTTAATGTATATTTATAATTGAAATGAACTTAAAAAAAACTATGAAAAAAAATTAAAAATGAACATTTGCACCACTTTAACATGGTATTCCCGTGTACTCATCAGAACTGAGCTCGCAATTAATTACTTATATATACACAATCTTCGACCATCCTTGATCCAATCATAAACAAAATCCTGATTCGAACCCGCTACCCCCATCACCTGACTTCCCGGGTTTTGCCAGTTACGTAAGTCGCTATCAATTTTTCCGTCTTCATTTATCGTGACAGCGCGTTATCATGAGTGAGTTCTGAACGTCCAAACACTTCGGTGATAACGAGTTAAGGTCAATGCGGTTTTTTTGGCACGTTCAAGAGACAGGTAAAAGACAGGAATAATTTTAACAGAAATAAATCCAGACCAGCGATCCCTTGAAACGACAGGCTGCACACAGGTTTTTTTTAGTCATAATAACCCAAACAAACGCAGACTCGTAGCGTTCCGTGCGTAGCGAATTGAGGCGAGGGGGGCTCTTTGTACCCCTCTTATAAGAAAAGGGGACATAAGGACAGGAAGCAGGGGGTGAGGACGGGAACCTCACCTCATTGTAATGTCCCACTCTGTGAACTGAAAGACTGACTAGCCGTAGAGATGCCCTATTGCTAGCAGATCCGGCCACCTCACCAAAGGCGGAATTGGTGGCACTCGCCGGGTTTGCTGCGTCCACTTACCAGCTTTTGGGCGCAGCGAGTCCCACATACCCGCCTGGGGAGACCCACTCCCCAGCGGGATGCCTCAGCGCATTTCCCGGCCTCACCCGTTCCAAACCAGTCGACCGTAGCTGACCAAGTTAGGTACAAACCCGACGCCATGAACATGGCGGGGGGCAACCCCCCAAATTTTTAACGTCATAGGATGATCCAACCGGATCACCCCATTTCCGATGACGCATAACGGTCACTAGGACCATTAGCATAGATCCAACCGAAAAAAAAAAAAAAAAAAAAAATTTCCCGGCGTTAAAGAAAAAAAAGTGTTCCGTGAGTGTTTTTTTCTTCTTCTTATTTTATGATATCAACGGCAATTACCATAAAAGCGTTGGTTTAACAGACCTATAATAGAAAGACCGACAGCGGAGTCTAGGTACGGATAGGAAGATGTAGAAGAAGAAATTACGTGTTCCAGCCACGCATTTGCGCATAGGACCGTGGCCCAAGACAGAATTCTCTCGGGAATGGTCGGAGATAGTCGCAGTCGCCGCCGGAACAAATGGAAAGCTGTAGAGGCCCTATGCTGCTCGAGGAGTTAAAGTTGGTAAGAGGCAGTACCAAGCTGCTTTGCCAAGTTGGTCCGGCACGACCGGGTTGGTACCACTCGCTCACATAACACCGGCGTAAAGTAACAGCTATGCTGACGCGTTTCGTGCAGCTTATGAGTTTCCGGTGGCCTATTGGGAATCAGCGCATCTGCATAACTTCTGGTTATGTGGATGTTAATGGGCGTCGATAGTCGCAATGCTTCGACTATTCGTTTTCCCTTCTTTGCTATAAAAAAACCCAAGAATAAGTAACATAAGGAAAATTAAAGGATTAGTCAAGAATCATTAAAAATATTACGAACAACACGATACCCATGAGACATCGTCAACATCCATCAATATTTATTTGTTTATACGGACTATACTGTACCAGCCCATGGCAAGTAAAGTCAAATGATGTATTTTGTAAGTGGCCAGTAATAATCTGTCTTTTTCCTGACTATACTGCCCTTGTTTTCTTACATCGAAACTGTTTGTTTTAAGAAATAGACGCGATATGGTATACGACCTACAGGGCGCACAACCTCATTCAATATATAAAGAATAGGTGAGCTAAAACCTTATATTTTTAGCTCACCTATTATTTAATAAGATTATTGACTAGAGATGGACCATCCGAATAATATGGTTAGATAGAAAAATAATGTTATGTTACATTTCTAATTTCGTTATAGATGAAGAAGTAATTTTTATTTTATGTTTATCATATACAAGATAAGGTTTTCGAATAAGTAAATGACCAAATAGATTAAAACTTTATTTAAATATTAAGATTTAAATTAATTTTATTCAAAATAGTACTTCAAGTGGTTTTAAGGTGTTTTTTTTTTCTAGTGCTTAATGCTAGGCACATAAACCGAATTTCAAGTCAAGTGTAAAATGATTATCGGCCCATCCCTATAGGTCACCTTAAGATATTTAACTTTTCTATACGTTCGTATGCTACAGAACTTCTTTTAAGTTCTAGAACAGTTAGGTCGATTTTGATGAAATCTTTTGTGCGTATTTAAGTGTATTCGAGAATATTTAAGTTCCACAATTCAGTCATACAAATGTTTTGTACAGGGCGTCTATCAGACTCCAATAACCCAATAAAAAAGATTACAGAAGCTACTAGATTCTAGAAGCTTCTAGAATATTGATAAAAAGGTACTCACTATTGGCAGGACTTGCACAAGTTGAGCAACATTTTTTCTGTTCACATTGCGCTAGTGATGCTCTGATTGCGCCCACAGATGGCGTTGTTTTGATTCTGCAAAAAATATGTAATTAGCGCTAGATAAGATTACCAGTCGAGATTTAGATTAATTAAATACGTTTGTTCCAGATCTAAGTCGTTTTAATTAAGTACTTATTGTGAATTTTGTATAAAAAAAATAAAGTTTTTAGAGTAGGTATTTTTCTTTGTTCACGTATACGCTATACCGTTTACATACCTATACGGTCTGAAGCCCGTTACAAATATATCACAAGGGTTTTCATGCAATAGCTAATATACTGAAAAATTAAATTATTCGACCCATACTTATGTAAAAAAATATTTTTCGACCCAAACTTATGTTTTAAATGCAAGCGCATTTAGAATATAATAATAGATTATACTGATTTTTAAGGCTGATTTGTTTAAACGCGCTAATCTTAGGAAGTATTGGTCGTTGTAAATCTTAGTTAACGCAGACGAAGCTGCGGACAACAGCTAGTCTAATATACAAAATTCTCGTGTCACAGTTTTAACGTTTTACTCCTCAGAAACGACTTGATCGATTTTGATGAAATTTAATATTACATATTCAGTAGATTTGAGAAATAATCTTATAACAAATTTTTATACCCCTAAGTGCTCACCCCAATTTTTTTTAAATTTCTTTTGATATTTTTGTTTATTGTTATCTCAAGATACATCATTCAAAAATACATACAGCCCTATCCCAGTCACGATCAACTTCGTACTTTTGGCAGCACGAAGTCTGTCGGGGCAGCTAGTATACCTACTATACTTCAATGTTTTATTTCTGTCTTGTTTTCAACAAACAAGATAAAAGCGGGCATAAGCGAATCCAAGAGAATGCTTTAATTATTGATAATCTAAATAATTATGTTAATTTAACATTACTTGCAAGCCCATACTTGTTCATATGCCGTAAAAGTGTTAATTACTAATTAGCGGCTACGATAAATTCCTATTTTACGTGGCTTATAATAATTATTTATTGCAGCCTCGACCGAATAATAAAGTTAACAGAAAAAAAATCTCATAAATATTACATAAAAATTAAAAATGTATTTAGTTGTAACAGTTGGCCAATCCGTGACACCAAACAGATACATAACCATAGATAACAATTTTAAAATCTTCTTTTTTTAATTTTAAATTTTAAAAAAATAAAATTTACTGTAGAGAACAGTAGCCTAGTAATACATCAACGTCATGCCGTATGTCGTCACAACATTCCTAAATTTTGCTGCTAAAGCGCGCCATTTGATGTTTTTGTTATTGATAATTTCATTATAATTATCGATTATTCCATTGCTTCTGCTCCTGCACACTGGACGTTGGTTTCTTTCGATGAACGCAAAGACGGCTTATATCCTACGATGTGTCCATGTAACTAGGATTGACTATCGCACGAAGATCGACGTATTATTTCATTAAGAAAATCATTGACCTAGTAAAGTTTTTAGAAATTTGGAAAACTACTACTTTTCAAAGTGAAAACTTATTTTGGCGCACCACTTTATTGCAGTATGTAAATGAGCCTGATCCGTCACGCTCTGAGGTGAAAGGATATATCGGCTAAACTCGAGACCACCGAGTATATCCAAGCGATGATATACTCAGCTGCTCTTCACTGTTGTTTATATGTAATAATGATATTATTAGTAACCTTTTATGGACATCCACACACCCCATAAACTCAAATTATTCTTTCATATATACATACACTTTCATAACATAGTTAGCGTTAACTATGTTTTCATAACAGTTTGAATCGCATGATTTGACTAATGATTTTAGAATTCGCCTACAAGACCCTAAAATATCGAGAATCCAAACAATTTTGTAGTAAATATGTTCAATATCCAAAGAGGTTCGTTCGATAGCTGATATCGAATTTAAGTAATTTTAAATTAAATTTACGTGAAAAACAATCTTACATTAAGGACTCCGAGTGGGTTTAAATGTTTTAGATAGGTATATTTTTTAGCTTCAAATCAAGTGCCTCCTTTATGGAATTCGCAATTTAAAAAAAAAGCCATGCCGGAGTTAATAATTTTTCTATGTCTTTGGATATCAGCATGAATAACGTGATAAATGGTGAATTAAAATTAATATGCCATAGTTATGTACATAATATGCCATAGTTATGTACATAATATGCCATAGTTATGTACATAATAAGCCTGATGATGATGATAATGAATTCCATACCTAGCCACTGACACCCAAAACATTATGCATATGACACACTGCATGAATTATGAGCGCAAAATATCACAGAGTAAATCCAGTACATTAAAGTGACGAACCTAAATTTTATACGAGCAAATAATCATTTTCCTAGATAGATGTTTCAAAATAGCCTAGGAA
Source organism: Lycaena phlaeas (assembly GCA_905333005.2). Taxonomy (NCBI): domain Eukaryota; kingdom Metazoa; phylum Arthropoda; class Insecta; order Lepidoptera; family Lycaenidae; genus Lycaena; species Lycaena phlaeas. The sequence goes on along the minus strand of HG995169.1, from coordinate 17,709,048 downwards.
AAGAAATATATGAACACATTCAAAATATTATATATACCATGGACCACATGAGATGTGGTCGGAAGCTGAGCCCACACAAGGTTGAGAGCATTGTATGTAAATATTGCTCTACATTTCTAAGATCTGTTTCTCAGAATTATTTTGAATAAGCCAATGACACGTACCAAATTCTACGTTCCATTTGTAATTAGATTTATAAAACACACCTAAAATCTAAAATACTAAATAAAAGACAGAAAAGAATCAAAAATAGCTTTTCGAAAGAATATTAACATTCAAGTATTTTCAAATCTTGCTGAATGAAAGATAAAGATATAAAAAACTAAAGTGTTGATACTTTTACATTATATTTTGTCTCAAAGGCAGGTCTCCTCTTCGAAATCAGACGAGTAGGGTGTTCGGCCATAGTTAACCGATGCGCTAACCCAATGCGGGATGAAGAACTTCACACACCTTCAGAGTTTTTCAATCCCATCAGGCATGCAGGTTTCCTCAGAGTGTTTTTCTACACCGGTGAGCGAGCGATTGGTCTCATGTTTGGATGCACTTTTTACCAAATTTCTAAATTTGGTAAAACGCATTTCAAGGCACCACAGTGAGTCAGAATCAAACCCTTATGGTGCCTACAGATGCCCATAGACATCCATCAAACAAGAGGTTATGCAGGTAAGTTGTCCTCTATTTCCCTCTTTCCCCACAATAGTGCACTGACAAACCACACGAAACACGACAGCATAGGTATAGGACAGCATAGCATAGATTTCTACCTATGCTATGCTGTATGCAGCATCCCCACCATGGTTCAGGCCTTGTCGTGGCGGTGGGGCACAGTAGCCCAGGGTGACCCAAACAGAGCAGGAGGCAAGGGGTGAGGATGGGAACCTCACCTCATTGTACTGTCCAGACGTTGGGAGTGGTTGTTCTGTGGTGCGGGGGGGGTTCTGGGGTGCTGAGGGACTGACTAGCCGTCGAGGTGCCCTGTTGCTTGTAGATCCGGGGCACCTCACCAAAGGCGGCATTGGTGGCACTCGCCGGGTTTTATTGGGTAGAGCTGCGTCCACTTACCATCTTTCAGGCGTAGCGAGTCCCACATACCCGTCCGGGGAGACCCACTCTCCAGCGGTATGCGTCAGTGCATTTCCCGGCGTAAAAGAAAAAAAAAAAGTAGGACAGCATAACGTGGAGGCCGCATGAGACGATAATTTGATATAGAGGCAAATAACGCCAAATTCACTAATTTCACGAAATACGTAAATTTAAAATAGGGTTTTCCTATTATTCAACCGAATAGTTTATTTGAAAATGAATTATAATATAGTTTAAATATGCACTATAATATAATATACGTCTAGCAACACAATTTTGAAAACGGGCAGAGAATAAATTAAGGAAAAAGAAATTATATTTTAACTGAAAAGGAGTTAATCACACGAGCGAAAAGAATAGAAAATTAATAGCAATGAGATCATAATGAGATGGTCACACAAAGTGTGAACAAATGAATATATTGACATAAAAAGATTCTAATGTACTTATATGTCATTTTGGACATTTCAAAAGCTTGTCATCTATTCAATTGTAACAAACGATACAACGACGACATTGACTAAACAATGTGTAATTAAAACATCTAACGTCATCGCCATTTCGTTTGAATGGATTTTCATTAATATTCATATAAGATCTGTATTTAAGGCCAGTATATTCGGGCGTTTTATGCATTGAGCGCCGTCGGCCTCCCCGCACGGCGACTTACGAATAGTCTGCCAACAAATGAACTTTCTTGAACCCGGCGTGAACTTATTGTCCGTCCTAGTATAATTTTAAACGTATGGCAACTTACTAGGTTTTTTTTTTACTTTAGTTTATTTCATAAGAATTACATTATATAAAGAGCGTTTTATGGTTTTGTTATCGATCCTGAACACACATGATCATTTTCTATTTTAATAATTACTAAGTTTTAGTATTAAAATGGATACGTTACGTGAGTATTTAATCTTGAACATAAATACATATTTCCCGTCGCAGACTTTCTGAAGGCATATTTAGGATACTATTATTGCTTTCATATTTTCATTTTCATATTCATACCGTATTTGTGTCAATAACTTTCAAATTATTGCATTATAATTGCCAATTTTTAAAGTATTAAATTGATATAGTATAATATCCCTAAGAGATAGACATATGCCATCGCGGACTTTTTTATAGACCTTTTTAAGATACACAATTCCACCATACATTATTTTGTTATATCTTAATGGGTTAGGCAGCGTTTTCGTTGAAAACTCCCAGACGGCCTATTTTTTTCCGACACGTCCAACAATTATTGTTATATTTTAGCCAAAGCTTATAAAATTTTAATAAATTATATACAAAAACCTTCCTCTTGAATTGTCCTATCTATTAAAAAACCGCATTAAAATCGGTTGCGTAGTTTTGAAGATTTAAGCGTACAAACGGATACAGGGACGGAGAAAGCGACTTTGTTTCATAATATGTTTAAATGGATATAGCATGATATTGCTAAGAGATAGACATATGCCATCGTGGACTTTTTTGTAGACCTATTTAAGCTACACCATTCCACCATACATTTTTTTGTTGTATCTCAAACGGTTCAGGCAGCGTTTTCGTTGAAAACTCCCAGGCGGCCTATTTTTTTCCGACACGTCCAACAATTATTGTTATATTTTAGCCAAGGCTTATAAAATTTTAATAAATTATATACAAAAACCTTCATCTTGAATTGTCCTATCCATTAAAAAACCGCATCAAAATCCGTTGCGTAGTTTTGAAGATTTAAGCGTACAAACGGATACAGGCACGGAGAAAGCGACTTTGTTTCATAATATGTTTAAATGGATATAGCATGATATCGCTAAGAGATAGACATATGCCATCGCGGACTTTTTGTAGACCTATTTAAGCTACACAATTCCACCATACATTATTTTGTTGTATCTCAAATGGTTCAGGCAGCGTTTTCGTTGAAAACTCCCAGGCGGCCTATATTTTTCCGACACGTCCAACAATTATTGTTATATTTTAGCCAAGGCTTATAAAATTTTAATAAATTATATACAAAAACCTTCATCTTGAATTGTCCTATCTATTAAAAAACCGCATCAAAATCCGTTGCGTAGTTTTGAAGATTTAAGCGTACAAACGGATACAGGCACGGAGAAAGCGACTTTGTTTCATAATATGTTTAAATGGATATAGCATGATATCGCTAAGAGATAGACATATGCCATCGCGGACTTTTTTGTAGACCTATTTAAGCTACACAATTCCACCATACATTATTATGTTGTATCTCAAAGGGTTTAGGCAGCGTTTTCGTTGAAAACTCCCAGGCGGCCTATTTTTTTCCGACACGTCCAACAATTATTGTTATATCTTAGCCAATGCTTATGATATTTTAATAAATTATATACAAAAACCTTACTCTTGAATTGTTCTATCTATTAAAAAAACCGCATCAAAATCCGTTGCGTAGTTTTGAAGATTTAAGCGTACAAACGGATACAGTGACGGAGAAAGCGACTTTGTTTCGTAAAATGTTTAAATGGATATAGCATGATATTGCTAAGAGATAGACATATGCCATCGTGGACTTTTTTGTAGACCTATTTAAGCTACACAATTCCACCATACATTTTTTGTTGTATCTCAAATGGTTTAGGCAGCGTTTTCGTTGAAAACTCCCAGGCGGCCTATTTTTTTCCGACACGTCCAACAATTATTGTTATATCTTAGCCAATATATATAAAAACTTAATAAATTATACACAAAAACCTTCCTCCTAAATTGTCCTATCTATTTAAAAAAACCGCATCTAAATCCGTTGCGTAGTTTTAAAGATTTAAGCGTACAAACGGTTACAGGGACGGAGAAAGCGACTTTGTTTTATAGTAGTAGTAGTAGCTAACATGCGTACCCGGGATATTCTTCTGTGCATTGTTAATAATAATAATAAAATCTATGGACGCTTTTTACACCACGTCAATCTAGTCCCGTGGTAAGTACTCGAAGAGACTTGTGTTATGGGTACCTGACAACCGAAATACAATATATTTAATACGTTTTATATTAATACTTATATTTAAGATTTTTATTATATAATACACATATTTAATACACAACCATGACCCAGGAACACAGAAACTTTTTTGTTCCCTGGCGGGATTCGAACCCGCGACCTCCGGCTTGAACGCCAACGCGCTAACCATTGAGCCACAGAGGTCATATTACAAATCACACACACAAATCATTGTAAACGAAATAAGTGTTAATTATCACCTCAATCACCATTCATCACCACCACCACCACCATCATTATTCTCGTCAGCGTCATCACCACCATCATTGTAATCATCAACTTCATCATCACTATTACAATTTACACCCCCCCTCCCCCACCACCACCACCACCACCATCATTATTCTCGTCAGCGTCATCACCACCATCATTGTAATCATCAACTTCATCATCATCACTATTACAATTTACACCCCCCCTCCCCCACCACCACCACCATCATTATTCTCGTCAGCGTCATCACCACCATCATTATAATGATCAACGTCATCATCACTATTACAATTTACACCCCCCTCCCCCACCACCACCACCACCACCATCATTATTCTCGTCAGCGTCATCACCACCATCATTATAATGATCAACGTCATCATCACTGTTACAATTTACACCCCCCTCCCCCACCACCACCACCACCACCACCATCATTATTCTCGTCAGCGTCATCACCACCATCATTATAATGATCAACGTCATCATCACTATTACAATTTACACCCCCCTCCCCCACCACCACCACCACCACCATCATTATTCTCGTCACCGTCATCACCACCATCATTATAATGATCAACGTCATCATCACTATTACAATTTACACCCCCCTCCCCCACCACCACCACCACCACCATCATTATTCTCGTCAGCGTCATCACCACCATCATTATAATGATCAACGTCATCATCACTATTACAATTTACACCCCCCTCCCCCACCACCACCACCACCACCATCATTATTCTCGTCAGCGTCATCACCACCATCATTATAATGATCAACGTCATCATCACTATTACAATTTACACCTTCCACCACCCAAATGTATTCTTAGCAGACCTGTAGCATAATGTGCAATATTGCCCTAAATTTTCTCTCATTTCATGTTGTTATATCATCTACAACATAGACCTTGCTAATGCAATAGACAAGTCTTATCCGTTTTACTATTTCCTTTTTGTATTATTATTTTATCTTATCATTATTGTTTTTTTTGTTTTCTTGTTTCTGTTTTCATTTTTATTTGATTACAATTCCGTAATTCAATAAATTTATATGTATATTGTATATTGGTGATTCTTCAATAAGTAAATTACTGAGTAAATATATTTTATATTCTATTAAAACCTAGGAAATCTCAAAAATGTATGAAATGTAACCTATACACTACTTATGTAAATTTAAGTAGTGGAAAAACAAAGTAAAACCCATGAGAAAGTACTGATACTAAGTGTTTTACTCGCAAAAAAATGTATAAAAATACTCGCCATCCATGAACACCAGCAAACAAGTGGCCTTTCGTGTGATCGTAGAGTGATTCGTCATTCGTCTTCTCATAGATAAGACAAGAGATAAGTCTAAGCTAGTAATTACATTATAACGACACCGTTGTTTGTTAGAAATCACTATGATACCCACAGACCTGTACCAGATATGTAATACACCGGAACGGAAAAAGAAGGATTCGCTGTGTAGTGAGTTTGCATTAGTACCACCATAGTAAATTTCATGAAACATCTATCCTACGAAGTAAGGAACAAGCAGTGATGCCGAGATCTTCTTGTGCTGCACCAATATTAGCACAGATATCTTGGGACAAGAAGGATCTGTTGCTTGTTTCTTGTATGTTAGTTGCTTGGCCCTCAAATCTAGCCTCGGGTGCACCAGTTAATAAAAAATAAAAGAAAAGGATATTTCCTTTTCTTTTATTTTTTATTAACTGGTGCACCTGTATGACTAGTCACATGATACGACATGACTCGTTTAAAAAAATATTACAGAAGGAAGGATAGAAGGAAAAAGAAAGTAGACCGAGGAGAACTTATAGGTTACACATAAGGCAGAAGGTACAGGTTATGTCGTAATAGGAGATGAAGGTGCTGGGGGAGAGGAGAAATGAGTGGTGAATACTCCACTGACAAAGCATGGCTCTTAAATAAAGAGAGAGAGATAGTTTATAAGATGATGACCTCTAGCCAACTAGCTCGCCTATTGGTTCACCGCATTAACATAAACCCAATTACATAAAAGCTATTTTCAATTCTCCGTTACGTCATTTATGGTTGGTACGTTATGTCACGTCGCCGTGACATCGACGTACCAAAAACGTTAAGGTCGCTCATAATGATGCCACTTATAAAACAGGTATACTTGATAATTTTATAATAACAACACTTAAGATTGTCTCGTTATGCTAGTCTATGTATTCGAATATATTTTCTTTAAAGATTTTGAAACTAATGTTATTATTACAAACCAGATTGCCATAGGCCATATTTTAAATAATCTAATAGAAGCGGGTTTATAACTAAGAAATATTTTCGTAAGTTCAACAATATGTAAGAAATGGCAGAGTGGGTCACGCAATAACTGCAAATGTTTCCCTCAAAAAGTCAATTTATTAAAATAGGTTTACCTTGTTTTGTGTAATCGATGACAAGATGAGATATGTTTCCATTTTTACAAGAAACTAATTTATAATTTGTTATCTACCATAATATTATAAAGAGGAAAACTTTGTTTGTTTGTTTGGTTGTAATGAATAGACTCAAAAAGTACTGGACCGATTTCAAAAATTCTTTCACCATTCGAAAGCTACATTATCCACGAGTAACATAGGCTAAATTTAATCTGGAAAAAATAGGGTTCCGTAAGATATTTGGGTTTTTCGGGCACAAGGTGTAACAAATCATCTAGAAAAGTTACTTATTTTGCGTACTAAGATCCCGTTGTAAATCTCAGTTAACGCAGGCGAAGCTGCGGGCAACAGCTAGTTATTTATAATTACTTTCAAAATAAGTCTAGTCTTACTTTGATCTCATCGTATTATTTTTACAATTTTCAATTTCAATTCCTCTCCGGTGACGAAAATTCCATATTGTACATAAGACATATATAGACATACATAATAGGCTGTGTCGGTTTAATAGATCCTAGTCACCGGTCTTCGAGGAAACCCAACAACGCTAAAGAGTCTGTGGGGTCACCAGGATGTCTAGCCCTCCTTGTGTCTATCCTAACAACTCCACATTTACTCAGTTATCACTCACTGATATAATTTAGTTGAAATATATAGATTCGAATGATTTAATTATATGATTGAGATATGAATGAATACGATTTTATATGAAAATGAATTTAATGAATGAAATAAACAGTTATACAATTTAGAGGAGTATGCGAATAATAAAATTATACAAAATTATTAGGCGCGCGGTTAGTCTTACGATTCCGAAGCAAGTATCCGAGTGTCGATCGGCGCAAACCAAAAACTACCGTCATACGTCACACGGTGTACATCGTATCGTATGATTTTATTGTGTGGCCCAAGTCGAAGAATTGTAAGGAGCTGGTCCAAGATAAAATAAGATTGTGGCGTCAATCATCATCATCAGCATTACCATCTTCATCGCTTCATCATCATCATCACGATGGGTTCGCCACAAGTCTAATAAAATACTCATCACCACCACCGTCATCATCATCATCATTATCCTTTATACCTCCACTATTGTATATAGTTGCGTCCGATCTTTTGACACTCGAATTGAACTATAGTCAGAGGATATTTCGCAATTTTCAGGGTTTCGTTCCTTCAAATGACAAAACGGAACCTTTAATAGATCACTTTGTTGTCCGTCTGTCGGTCTGTCTAATCAAAAACTATAACGTACTAATTCTCATTGACATAGGAACCTGAAATTGGGTAAGAAACTAGATCTCATGTCCAATGTCTATTCAAGGAAAATATCTGAAAACCGTCAATATATTGTTGTATTACATCAAATAAAGAACGCTCGGTAGCCAGACTCGCGCTTGCCTGGTTTTTAGATACAATATACAATATCTAAGGTATATTGTAGGCAATCTTGGCGTTCATGGAAGGGAACCTATGTTTAGTAGTGGACGGACTAATGATGCTGAAGATAGAATTTTTTACTATTCAATATCTAGTGATTGGTGAACTGGTGAAACATTAATCTATATAGCCCGTTTTGGCGTTCATTAGACTACTAGCAGTGTACGTATAATGATGATTGCACTGTGTCATTTGTGGATTCCATAATATAAACAAAGTCGGATCACATGCCTTGTACATTGTCTATTGTTATAATATAAAATAACATCATTGTTCTTTTGTACAGCCTTGAGTTAGTTAATTTAGAGTTTTAACTCCGAGAATATGTATCGAACAGGTTTCGTTAGTTTTTGTGATGCTGCAGCATCTTGGTAAGTTACGTAACTAACTGCCCAAGGTTCACAAGGTCCCTACTAATATTAACAAGATGTTTGTAACGGAACTAATTATAAAAGTAAAGTATCAACCCTTCTAACATGTCCCACTGCTGGGCTATAGTCTCCTCCTCGAAATTAGGTGACGGGGGTAATGGGCCATGCTTCACCGATGCGCTGGCCCAATGCTTGCCGTGGCTGCAATGTTGGTGAACTTCACACACCTTCAAAGACTTTTAATTTCATCAAGCATGCAAGTTTCCTCACGATGTTTTCCTTCACCGATCACCAATCAGATGAATCACATGAGATTTTTTTAAAGCAAAGGAGGGCAAACGAACAGCCGAAACCTTGCGACTATCGACGCCCATTAACATCCACACATCCAAAGGTTATGCAAATGCATTGCCCTCCTTTTCCCTATCCCCCCAATGGCCCACTGGAAACTCGCAAACCGCACGAAACGCGACAGCGTAACTGTCACTTTACGCCGGTATTATGTGAGCGAGAGGTACCACCCCGGTTGTGCCGGCCCAATTCGGCTGCAAAGCAGCATGGCACTACCTTTTTACAAATTATTATCTTAATATTATTATAATTAGTCCAATCTTTACAAATTAAACTAATTATAATTATAACTAAATATGCGATTTTAAAAAATCTTTGCAATCTCTGCAATACCTAACTTAAAACTATCATTTACTTCTTTGAATCGTAAAGTTTGCGGTTTAGACGCCTTGACTCATTCACGCATTGTACTCGTTGTCTGCCTTTGGATTGAAAATTAACTCGTAGTCAACGGCATCAAATCCAGGACCTCCTAGAGCTTATAGTTTCATATTATTTCGTGTGTAAAAAAATAATATTGAAGCAATATTCATCATTTAAGGAAAAATTGAATAATATTAAGCCCGAAGTATAGGTTAATGGTTAACTGGTTTGATGAAGCGATTAAAAAAAATGATTAGAAAAACACTTGTGTTAATAAAAATATATATTTACGATACTTTGAAACCTTACAATGAAATAGCTTGTTCATTAGAATGGGGTTTTGATGTAGAATTAGCATTATAGGCGGAGTAATTAATGGCACAGGGGCTGATGATGAAGATGATGACGATGATGATGATGATGATGATGATGATGATGATGATGATGATGATGATGATGATGATGATGATGATGATGATGATGATAATGATGATGATGATGATAAGTCTTGCCGTCTTAAATCTTACAGGATGCAATGGCTGAGTCACTAGTAAGAGGAAACATGGGTGTCGTTGAATGAGTATTGTTCATTAGTTGTTTCTAAAATTATTTAAATTACATTTCAATGTAGACTTTTAGAATTTTGTACTATAACAAGAACGTCTCCTTTTTACATCTAAATATTATCTAATAGATGCGAACGTTTGTAATTTTGGATGTATTGATATTTGTTCACGCAAAAACTACTGAATAGATTTGGATGAAACCTTCCAATAATATAGCCTAAACATCAGAAAAACAGGATATAATCTATTTCCGTAATACGCAGGTAAAACTACGGGACGCTGCTAGTAGTTAAGTACTTTAATAAATGAAGTTTTGTTGGCTTTATCCAATGTACACTTGCGGATAAATAATATAAATTAATTTCAGCCCAACACAATTTGGCATTTAGTTTGTGTTCTATTCCAAGTACTATCCAAATTTCGATTAGATTCAAGGAAAATACTTCCTTTAAATTTTGTTACATAACTAAATTCAATTATAAAATACCTGCGAACTTAAAATTTGGTATAATCCTTTCAACTTTATAAAAACACTTCAATATAAAACTTAAAAAACTTACACTCATACAAAAACCACACTGCACAAAAAACCATTTGTACACCAACACAATCCACGAATAAATAAATGAATATAAATTTTCATAAACGATAAAACGAATATTTCGCGTCACATTTAAAACATTCAAAAACGTTCGAAATAAAAAACATTCGAATTATAAACTCGAATGATATTATTCGAAATTCGAAACATGCGGCGACGGTGGTCGTGGTGAAACTGTTGTCGGCACTCGGTTGTAGACGTGACTCGTCGGCTGTGACCAGTGATTCATATTTCATTGAAGGATCACGACCACGCGCCCAAACGCGAGCGCAAGCGTCACTAAAATTAATAGACCAGAAATAAAACGGCAATTGTTATAAAAAGTGTGTGAAAGTACAGCGCAGCAACATTCTCTCGTTCTCTGTCTCTTTCTCACTCAATATATGCCAATAATGATTAGACATATTAATGATCTAAGGTTATTGTTCAAATGATTTCTTGATCTTATGTAAGTATGCAGAAAAAAAGGAATTATATTTTTGTTTCTATTAAATTACAAAACAAATATTATGTATTCTTATTATTTATATATTGCCCTAGATATTATTATTAATGTATTTTTTTGTAAATTTTTTATTTACAGCAACATAAATGTAAATAATAATACTATTTACTTATTGTTATCAATTCAGTTGTCTGGATAATAATATTATCTCATCGATACAAACTTGTCAATACGCTGATATAATCTTCACGTAATCTTGAGTGCGATAACGTTAGGAATGAATTTTCATTACCATTGAATCGAGGGAACTTAGAATAAAATACTATTCTAAAAGTTTAATATGAGCAACCTAACCTAGGCAAGTGACACAAATGCTAAATGAATAGAATAGAATACTTATGTATTATGTGAATGACACTAGCTAGCTAGCACTACTATGTAGCTACTACTATTACTAGTATGTAGTACGTGAATGACACTAGCTGTCAAATTACATGTCGTAAGGTAGTGTCATTCCTATACAATAAGTATTATATTCTATTCGTTTAGCGTTTTTACTACTTGTTTATGAGGGATGACCAGATAAATATTTCTCTTACATAGTTTTCCCTATTAAACAGTAGGACTGTATTTCATTCCCCACCATGGTTCAGGCCTTGTCGTGTCGGTGGGGCACAGTAGCCCAGGGTGACCCAAACACCTTGGGTGAAGGGAATTGAGCCGAGGGGGCTCTTTGTACCCCTCTTATAAGAAGAGGGGACAAAAGAGCAGGGGGCAAGGGGTGAGGATGGGAACCTCACCTCATTGTACTGTCCAGGTGTTGGGAGTGGTTTTTCTGTGGTGCGGGGCAACCGCTCTGTGGAGGTGGCGTCAGTCCCCTGAGGGACTGACTAGCCGTCGAGGTTGCTGTTGCTTGTAGATCCGGGGCACCTCACTAAAGGCGGCATTGGTGGCACTCGCCGGGTTTTAGTGGGTAGAGCTGCGTCCACTTACCATCTTTCGGGCGCAGCGAGTCCCACATACCCGCCCGGGGAGACCCACTCCCCAGCGGTATGCGTCAGTACATTTCCCGGCGTAAAAGAAAAAAAAGAAAAAAAAAAGGACTGTATTTCATTATGTATAGATAGAAGTGAAAATTTATAACTTTGAATTACGACGTAGTAATGCCACATTAGCATGTCGGTGACGCGAACCTATAAGACTTTCCCCTACTGAAAAGTGTATACGCAGCTTAAGAAGTTAGTTTCATTTCAAAAAACATCCAGCAAGAACTCTTCTGGGATAGTTCTTGAGACACTTCTACTCACTACTCTCTACTTTTGTACTTATTTTTAGAACATTCAGTCTTATTTTGACGCTAGGCAATTAATTTTTGAAGTGATAACTACTCAAGCTTCATTGACACTGTCTGGTAGGACATAATATGTTCACCGTCACCGACATGCTGGGTTTGCGTCAGCAATATACTAATGATGAATGAAATTTCCGATATTAATAGAAGACATTTTAAATTTCATGTCATAATTATTGTAACTAATTAATTGTCACTTTTATCGGTAATAATCTACGATTGCCAGCTATTTCATATTTTTCAATAATAGATGGTTTTTTAATATTATCTCCGTGATATTTAGAAGTCTTTATCTGCTAGATCTACCTGGGTAAACCTAAGTCTACATCTTCTGCTAACATTACCCATAACATAATAATATATACTAGTGCCGAATCTTCACACAAAATAGAATAGGTAGGTAAACAACAACAAAAAAATTATTGAAGCACACCTTGGTTGATAATAAAATTAAATGTGAAATCCAAATTAGAAACCAGCTGCGGATCAACAGTTATTTAGACGTGTTTAGATTGCAAATATAAAACGCTACTCTCTTGTGACTTACATACAAGATACGTATTGCGTGCACTTGCTTGATCATAAAAATGGAATTTTGATATTTGATAGAGTCATGTTACGAATACGGTCAATGAGACTATGACTAGACTAGACTCAATCCAGTTATTTTTCTAATATTGTTTAATTTATTTCAATGTTTATTTAGATAATAAATAAAAAATAAAAACTTTTAACTTAATAAACAGCTTTTTATCTCGTATTTAAAAAGCGATTTATTTTTATCACTAAAATAGGTATACCCTCCTATTTACGATGCTTAAAAGTTAATTTATTACATACTCCATATTTTTATTTATTTAGGCTCTAATGTTCCAAATTAAATAACAATTGATACATTTTGACGGGCTCAATGCTAATGCATTCTCTCCCAGTCAAACCATAGGGAAAAACAGAAAATTGTATTTTTTTTAAACTATAGTGTATATTTTTTAAACATAACAGGCAAAAATGTAAATTACTATCTACATAACTGAAAAATATGATAAAAATCTACAAGTTTTTTATTTCATTCAGTTCAATAAAATAGCATTACAAATATCACATGACCAAATTTATAAACAATGCATACTTGAGACATACCGTGACATGGTGAAGGAAACTCCGTTCTATCCCATGGGAATAAGGGCTGAGTTTGTTGTGGTGTCGATCAATTCTATTGAAATAGTTTAAATAGATTAGGCTGCTTGTAGACTGTCGACTAGTCTGTCTTCAAACGAACCCAGTCCTACTTACTGAGTAAAGTAACGAAGGGCACGTACTGTAGGCACGAAATAATTAAAACAGCATCGCACGCAGATTTTTTGTAGGCTGTAAATGAGGCTACCCCTATACCAGTCCAGGGTGACGTAGAAGTCGTCAAAGGGCTTTCAGCCTCCCAACATCAAAGGAGGCTAATGCTGTGAACGGATTGCTCGGTGTCAGTCTGTCTCATTGTGAGAGTGAGATTGACGTGATCACTGAGCATCGTTCACACCGAGTGATGGCGGCACCATCAATCGGATCGGCGGCAGGCAGCAGTGCCGCCGATGCGAATTCATTATCTGCGATTGCCAATCCGCCTGCTCAGCGTGGCAATTATGAGCATAAATCCCCTCATGAATCACAAGCCAAAGAGACGGCCCCTAGTTCCCGGCCTTCCCACTATTCCTGGCTACGGTAGCAGCCTAGGTTACGGTGGGACAGGGGGTGCTAAGAGTTCCCGGGCTACGGATCGCTACCTCCAACTTGACCTGGCTACGTATTTTTTGAGGGAGGCCATGTTCAGCAGTGGATGGATAAAAGCTGATGATGAAATGATGATGATGATGAAATGAGGCTAATCCGTTAGCTCTGAAATAAAAGACTCAAGCGGGTAAACTCAGGACCAACGAGGGTACCCGAGCGAGAAGGATAAAATCAGCAGCTCATCCCTGCCGTGTTGCTGTTTTTACTTTATTCAATTAATAATATAATAATAATAATAATATATGCGGAACTTAGAGAAGAGGTCATAAAGATATGGAGACAAGAAAAAGTCTATGTCATTCCTATAGTCCTCTCCACTACCGGCGTTATACCTAACCATCTCCTCCATAGCCTAAAATTAATCAATCTTGAAGAATCTCTATTTATCAACCTACAAAAAGCTGCTATTTTAAATACATGTCGTATAGTTAGGAAATTTCTACAAACAGAAGAAAACACACAAGAATACATAGCATAACACGACATAAACACACCACACCTGCACTTACTTGGCAATAGCCCGTGATTGTAGAAGAAACCAGCTATACGCTGAGATTTTTGTAAAGAAAATAATAATAATATATTATTTCTTTTCTTTCACAAAGGTTTATTTATTTATTTATTTGGAGAGCGGTACGGAAACAATTACAAAATAACAGTGTAGTATTAAACATTTAAAATAAAAAAAATACAAATTGTTCCCTCTATGTCTCACTAAGAACATATTTTAAACTTAGCAGCAAGGACAGTAAAGATGAAAAGTTATAACTACACAATTTCCATAATTCAGAGTGAAAGGAAACACCAAGTAATACAGCTAAACAAATATTTTTTTAGTTTTAGTTTTAAAAAGATGCCGAAACACGAAAACATATCAATTTCATTAAATAAGCAGTTGTATAAGACACACATTCTGTGAAGTGGCGCGCGTAGACCTATATTTGTTCTAGTCTTTTCTATATGGAAAAGGTTCTTAGACCGAGTCGATTTGGTTGGAGCACGAAAATATAGTTCAGCAAGAAGTTGTGGTGCATTTATTTCACCTGTGCAAATATTTCTAAGGGTAAGTGCATCAGTTATAGAACGTCTATCGTCCAGAGAAATCATATTGTATTTTTCTAATAATTCCTTATATGAGCACCTAGGGGAATGGAGGCGATAGTTGAGGTTACGTAAAAATTTTTTTTGTATCATTTCTAGGCGTTTTTTATATGTATCATAGTAAGGATTCCAAATGGGGGACAGGTACTCGAGTTGTGAGCGCACTAAACTTTGGTAAAGATAGATAAGTGTGTCTTTGCGCTTAAAAGACTTGGTGATGCGGCAAATAAACCCAAACATGCGATATGACTTTTTCATTATGTGATCAATATGTGAGTCAAGTGTAAGCTTGGTATCCAAGTAAACACCTAAGTCGCGAATGGAATCTACAGTATCAAGTATATGATTTCCAAGCCAAAAACTGGATGGTATTGTGTGTTTGTTTCTGGAAAAACGAATATGTTTGCACTTGATATGAGCTAGAAATAGTTTATTGGCCCTACAATAATCTTCTAGTCTATCTAAATCTTCTTGCATCAAACATATATCATTCTCGTCTGTCACGGTTGAGTATATTTTTAGGTCATCTGCGTATAACAGAAAATTTGAATGCTTAAAGCAAGACGAGATATCATTTATGAATAGAGTGAACAGCAATGGACCTAATATTGAACCCTGGGGGATACCGGATGTCACAATAACTTTAAAGTTTTTTTTGTTTACAATAATTTTAAAGTAAATTCATGAAATTACACACACTTAGTAGTCAACCTTTGTAAGAGACTGGAGTCCGTACTAGATTGAGAATCTGTGTTACAGATCTCCAGGCCCTCACATAATCACAACCGATTATTGAGTATAGCGTAGAACGTGTCGTGTTTTTTTATACTATTTTGAAAGAAAATGAAACAATAAATAAATTATTCAATTCAATAGTTTTTATTATATTATACATATGTAATTATAATTATTATTCAAACAATCTTTGGCTTATCTTTTCCTTTTTCACTTGTGCCATGCGGTCGTAAGCAGACAATTTTTTTTTTTTAATTTGTGGGTAAAGAAAGGGTGATTATGCACTGCATCCGATCCAAGTCCGTCCTAGTACGTTGTGAATTAACTATAGAACAATATGGTAGCTAACGGACTAGATCCGTTTCTGCCATTGTTCTTTCTGTTGTTCGTGAATCATTTTACAGAATTATTATAGATAACAGCTGAAGCCATAGCTATTGCGTGATAAGTCTTAATAGCATGAGAATCTTATGAAAATATTTTTTACGGATTGATCAAATGCCAGCACGTAGTTGTTCCACCAGCTGTTCATTGGCCTTAATATTTTTTTATTGTTTACCCTTAATATTTTTTTTTATTTATATAAATAAAATATCAATCCAATGTTTGTGGGATTAAGAATTTTTCCATTATTCAGTTTTGGATTTCGATTGTAGAGTGTAGACCAATAATGTCAAGTAAGTAAGATTAATCATTACTTTTTTTTCAAATCAAATTTATATGTCAAACATACATATAGTACATCTGATGTTTGATGGCCAACGTTAAGTTACATGATATGTATGTAAAAATACAAACATTCAATGCCTAAAGTTTTTTCGTTTTGTTAATATTTCAGGCGATAGTTATTTAAATACGCCTGTGAATCATAAAATTAACGTCAGTTATACGGACATTGGCGTCAACGGAATTAATATGCCGTTTCGGTGTTCAGTTTAATCCCTCAAAGTCAGAGATAAGCGAGCGATAAATTGACGATTTTGACGTCAATAATTTAACTTCTGGTGTAATTAATGTAAAGCGGAATAGTAATAAGCCAGGTCACCCGCGAATATACATATACATTAAGAAAAGTAAGATGGTAATAATACTTGCTGCCAGTATATACGCTGTCAGCCATGCCCACCCAGAAACACATTAAAACTGGCATGGAATAAGATGTTGATGCAGGCGGGAGTGCGGCAACAAGCACCTTCACACCAGACAACCAGGCAAATTATATGTAGGTGAGGAATCAGTCGGACTTTAGCAAGCATAAGATGAAAGGCTGAGAAGTGTAGACGCTACATACTTTATCACAAAAAAGTAAAAAAAGTAAAGTATAAACCCATATTCCGATTGGACATGGATTGTTCCTTCCCGGTGTTCCTTCCCACGATGTGTTCCTTACCGGTGGTAAAGTACCGGTGGTACTTTATCACAAAGTCGGTAATTTTTCTTTCCACTTACTAAGCGTATATGAAAAAAAAATCCTTAATACTCACACTTCTAAATGATTTCTTTCTGAATCTATTATCTTTTAGAATACACATTAAATTACCTCTTGCTTTTAATATTATATTTTATCCACTGAAGTCTGGCTTATCCAAAAAGCCATCAACAACAAAATATGACTGGGTATGATATTGGCAAATCCTTCAGGAAGCCAAATTGAAAGAAGAAGAAGAAGACTGGGTAAGACCAAAAGTCGCCCGTCTGTAGTTCCCCTTACCGCGTCAAGGGCGTCGCGTGAAATTGTCGGATAGCGCAACCAAGGCCGAGATGTCGACGGCCTTTGACACACACAAGGGAAGCTATTTTGAAACGCATTCGCAACCATTCGGCTTATTTTTATGAGGTAATAATCATTGTGAATAAGAACACGGATAGCGCTGGCTGATTATTATATTAATAAAATCAATAATAAAGGTCCAATAAGAATGAGACGACTTCAAGGTATACTACACGAGTGGTAGACGAAGTTTTGGTCATTAACCAGATCAAAGACGATCTTGCAGAGACCGTTCCGTATTAGATTAGCTAGGGATCGGTCGTCTTGGCGTTCATTAACATGTAGCACTCGAAAATAATTTCCAAGTTTAAGTGAGATAGCCTTATTTACTTCCGTGTGCGAATAAAAGAGACGAAAGATGAGTGAACACATTAAGATTATGAAGGTAGGTGACTAAAATATTTGTATTGCAAAAATTATCAACCCTTTAGGTCCCACTGCTGGGTACGGGTCTCCTCCTCGAACTCAGGCGAGGAGGGTAATGACCTTGTGAACTATGTCCAGTTCACCGATGCGCTGGCCCAGTGCGGGTTGGTGAACTTCACATACCTTAAAAGACTTTCAATCTTATCAGGCATGCAGGTTTCCTCACGATGTTTTCCTTCACTAGTTAGTGAACGATGGTCTTGTGTTTTAGGGTGCACTTAGAAATCTAGAAAAACCCATGTCAAGTCACACACGGACGGGTCAGGATCGAACCCGGAACCTGCCGCATAAGAGGTCGAGTCTATCCATCACTGGACCATCGTCGCATTTGTATTGTATGCGCCATTCCACGATATTCTTTACAACAGGCCGATGCAATGATGAGTGGACTGACAAAGGCTGATGATGATGACGTTGCGGTAGCTATCTTACCAACAAGCTTCGCGTGTTTCTAGACTTATAATTGTCATATTGCGGAATTAACAATGATAACTCAGTACCTACGTTTTATAAATCTATTAACTAACAATTTTAAGGTTCTTCCGTTATTGTGTGATCTAGTAATATAATTGTACTGAGCCGCGGAAAGTTGCTATTTCCGCGGACTTGTGTAAATAGTCCGCGGAAATTACAAAGTGTAAAGTTATTTGACGTACGTCGTACAAACATTGTGAGAAACTGATGTTATGACATTGACTTTATAGCTTTTTGAAGCCTTGAAGAGGCAAACAAGCAGTCGGTGACTATAGACGCCCATAGATACCCAACCAACCAGAGGTTATGCATTGCCCTCCTTTTCCTTATCCCCTCCAATAAGCCACTGGAAACTTATAAACGAGACGCGACAGTATAGCTGTCAGTATACGCCGGTATTATGTGAGCGAGAGGTGCAAAGCAGCATAACACTACCTCTTACTAAACGTTACGTACGTTTACTTACGTTGTGATAACTTAATCCGTTTCTATTATATTATTATTAAACGAATTATGTATTATTAAACGAATTATGTATTATTATAATATTATAATTATAATTTGTAATGTAAAACTAATTTTACGCTCGGTTTGATCTGACCTAATTGTTTTGTTACCTTGTTTTCTAAATCTGAATAAGAAGTTAATCACAGCAAAAAGCGTGCTTGATATCAGAGAAAGGTCATGCTTAGTTTGAAAATAGATTGCTTTTGCGACCTTTTGTATCAGATCACCATTGTGATAAATTCACCAGTACTAATGTTGTAAAGAATTCATGGTAAGCTAGGTCCTTAAAAAATAGGATAAAAAAACACATTTTTTTAAGCATAAAAAAATATTATAAAAATTAACTATGAAGTGAAGTGAAGTTTTTTTAAGAAGAAATAACTATGAAGAACACATTTAATAAGTTTATTGAATGTAATTTTTTTTATTTTATTTTCTTAGAATAGCTAACAGCATGCATATGGCATTAGTAGTTTAAACATAGGATAGATATCAAAAAGTCATTAACAAGCTACCACATACTATTACTTCGGCTTTTCCGTGATTTTTACAATATTGTTCCCTGTAGTTATCTTCATTGAAATGGAAAAATACATTTTTCTATCTACAGTAATATGATATCAATCGCAAAAATAATGTTCCGAATTATTTTTGCGTTTGATATCATAATTTTGCTGCGTACTCTCGGATATAATATTATGTAAGCGCGTTCATACCAACAAAACCTATATTTTTTATTTAGGTAAGCAAACTGGCAGACGTGTCACCTGATGGTGAGCGGTCGACGTCGCCCATGAACATAGACTAGTTTACCCGGACCAAGCCCACCCAACCTATTTTTATGTTGCCTACCCTGAGCTCTCAGTGCCTGCAGTTATTACAAAGTGTAAGAGAAACAAGAAAGATGGTGGCAACAGTGGTAACTGGTACCCAAGCAGCGGGGGGCACGGCACAGCACATACCTCCTACCAGACAGAGACAGACTTTGTTCTGCCAAAATTAAAATTGCAATTAAAAATTAGGGGTTGATCGTAAAGGGGTGAAAATTTTTTGGTTGTACGTATTTTTGTAGGCTGTATCATAAAAAATTAAAACAAAAAAAGGTATAAAATAAAAATTTGGGGGTGGGTCACCCTTATCATTTAGTGGGATGAAAAATAGATGTTGGCCAATCCTAAGACCTACTGTATACGCATAATATAAAATTTCATAGAAATCGGTCAAGTCATTTCGGAGGAGTATAGTAACTAACACGAGAATTTTATATATGTACTAGCGGACCCCACAAACGTTGTCCTTTAGATACGAATCGATAGTGGCAGTACAGATCAATAACCTAGATACCGACTGCAGCGCCATCTGCCGGTCTGATTTGTGAATCTAAACCATCCTCGAATCTACTGGAACACACACAAAGAAAATCACTCAAATCGGTCCAGCCGTTTAGGAGGAGTTCAGTCACATACACACGCACACAAGAAATATATATATTAAGATTAGATATTATATACCATTTACATTAAATAATTTGTAAACCTAATAGAAGTAGTATTTAGATCTGTCTGCGGCCAATATGTACTTACTATTAATGTATACAACATGTGCGATAACCATTTATTTTGCAGTCGTGTTACTTTATTCCCTTATGTTAAGGTTGGTTAAGTTATTTCTTATTACATTTAATTGGATTCTAGAGCACATAAGTGGACATGAGTTATTAAATAAGCAATCATTTGTAATAGTGCGTGTATGTAATGCTGTATCAATGTCAGACGTACAGCAAACTGTATCCTAATCAATATGTGAATGTCAGTTTGTCTATTCCGCTTCTCTGCAAAAACTACTAAATCGTTTTAAAAAATTTCGCTAATGAAAGTAGGTTCTATCTATTCATTATCAGCGTATAACATTGGCTATATTTTGTGATTGAAACCGCGAGGCGTTGCTAGTAATATAGCCAAGCGTGAGTCGGACGATGGTTCCGTAAGTCATCATCATCATCTTTTTCAGGCCTTCGTCAATCCAAGATCGCCTGCTGCCTGCATTCAAAGAGAACCGCGATATCGTCGTACCATGTTATACTAATATTATAAATGCTTAAGTTTGTATGTTTGTGTATTTTTAGGATTCCGTACCCAAAGTTTAAAAACAGGACCTTTACTAAGACTTCGCTGTCCGTCCGTCCGTCTGTCACCAGGCTGTATCTCAAGAACCGTAATAGCTAGACAGTTGAAATTTTTATGAATTGTGTATTTCTGTTGCCGCTATAACAACAAATACTAAATCAAAATAAATATTAATGATCACAAACAAAAACACATAGGCATACATCTACATCTACACTAATATTATAAAGAGGAAAACTTTGTTTGTTTGTTTGGTTGTAATGAATAGGCTCAAAAAGTACTGGACCGATTTCAAAAATTCTTTCACTATTCGAAAGCTACATTATCCACGAGTAACATAGGCTAAATTTTATTCTGATAAAAAATAGGGTTCCGTAAGATATTATGGTTTGTCGGACATAAAGTGTAAAAAATATTATTTTGCGTACTAAGATCCCGTTGTAAATCTTAGTTAACGCAGGCGAAGCTGCGGACAACAGCTAGTAATATATAAAGATATTATGTGAATTGTCCAGAATTTATTAAGTACGAAGTCGTGGAAGTAAAGTGGAGGCGTATGAAGTTCACTAACCCGTATTGGGACAGCCATAAGTATATGGTCCAATACCCTCCTCGCCTCTTTTCGAGGAGGAGTCTCTTGACCAGCAGTGGGACAGATAAGGGTATCAACTTTAAACTTTTTCAGATATGGCTCAAAAAGTTTTAAATCCTAAAAGGCAATGTATTTGTGTTCATTGGTACGTAACTGAACAAACCTTTGCGATCTAAAAATGGCGACGCCTTGAAAGCAGTTATTATTACAGATAAACTATTGTTTGTGTACCTCGAGCTCACTTCCGTCGAGTCGGAAAACAGACTCACATAAATCCTATTAATATTATAAACGAGAAAGTTTCAAAGAATTAATGTATGGGTGTATCTTTTATAGTCTTTCACGTGAAAATTCATGAATCGATTTCGATGAAACTACAGTATAATATAGCTTACACATCAGAATAACACATGGGCTTTTTTATTCCCCATACTGCCACGGGAATATGAAGTAGTGTGGGGGAAACCGCGAACGCTAGTAATACCAAAAAGAGAGATGTATTTGCCTAGTGATAAGCCGATTTGTTGAATTATGGTGTATTATTAGAGATATGGAGCTTTCGAGTTGATAGACTACATTACCCTAGAAATTTAAAAAGTCTTAGGCGTAGTGAAATGTTTTATAAAAATGTATGTGAAGTTTACACCACATTATCCCCGTGGATAACACAATCACGTGTCATAGGAACGGAAATAAATCTAAGATCATACAAGGCATAAATAATTGTGCCGCGATTCTGTTTGAATGGTATACTAATATTCTTGCTGTAAAACAGCTTTGCTGTATTTCAAAGAAAAGGGCAGAACAATGTAATTAATTAATTAATTAATCAAGTGTAATTACTGGCATCGAATCTTTACATATTACGTCTTAGGATAGGCAACGCATTAATCAACTGATTAATGAGACTGGAACCGTGAACCAGCTCAGGAAACTGGAAGACCTGGAAGAACTAGAGTCTTTAATTCGAAACGACTCTGAATCTTATCATCACGTGTCTCGTCATCCGTATCCACTATCCAACTAATAAAGCTAGATGGGATATACATATGTCGGCCATATTGTAGAAACAAGGCCGTCGCATCCCGCAGCGTACTTATATACGTGTACAGGCACTCTGAGACCAGGATGTAGGGTCTGTGACCTTATATTCATGACGTCACCATTTCTCGAGACTGCGTGGCATTTAAAATGTTGGAACAACAAAAAAATGTGTGTATTTTTATCGTTACGACTTTACGATCCTGAATATGAATATGAATTATACTATGTATTCCTTACATTTTGTAAGGAATACATAATAGTTTAACTCATCTTCTTTAAAATCGTAAAGAATTATTTGACGTCCTTAGGGTAGCGGGCTCGAATCTCACCAGGGAACAAAAAAAAAGTTTTTGTGTTCCTGGCTCATGGATGTGTATTAAATATGTGTATTATACATATAATAAAAATATTAAATATATGTAATAATATAAAACATATTAAATATATTTAGTGTATTTTCGTTGTCTGGTACCCATAACATAAATAATATGTTCTTCGGAAACTTAGCACGGGACCAGATTGACGTGGTGTAAAAGCGTCCATAGATATTATTATTATTATCAAAAATTGAAAAGAAAAGCTATCGAATTCGGATCAGTAGTTTAGGGGCTACGATTTAAAATAAATAACAAACATTTGACTACCTCTGTGGTTCAATGGCTAGCGCGTTGGCGCTCAAGCCGATATGCCGTGAAGTCCAAACTCCAAATCCCGCCAGGGAACAAAAAAATTTCTGTGTTCCTGAATCATGGATGTGTATTAAATATGTGTATAACATTATAATTAAAATCTTAAATATAATAATATCTACGGTATAAATATATTTCCGTAATTGTCCGGACTACGAAACACACGTTCTACTTCTTCGAGAACTTACCAAGGGAAAAGATTACATGTAATAAAAGAAAAAAACTAAACATGACATATATATAATTTAATGCTACTCAAATAATGACCTTTAGGAATCTATAAGCAAATGTCCTACATTTCCACAATTACCTCGACTATTCTTAAATAAGGTACAAAAGTTTTATGCCTTACAAGCTTATTTTACTGGATAATTTAAAAAGTAATGAAACGGTGCTTAAAAATATTTATTGCGGAAACTCCCGCGACATCTTAAGGCCGACTATCCGGAAGGTTACTCCCGCATATTTGTTTTTAAAACCTACACACTTGGGTCTCACCTACGCAATATAAATAATATATTTGAGAATGATAAATGCATCTTTAAAAAATTTGGATGCAATTTTTTAATAAGGATTTTTTTTAGAAAACAAAGCATGAGACATCTTGGCGTTCATTGAGGGAGACCTATGTTCAGCAGCGAACGAATGAAGGCTGATGATGATGATGATGATGATGATGAGTGATATTATGACGTTATGAGATTGTGTTGACATCGAAGGTGTGCTGGGGGCCTAGCCAAAATGCCATTAAGAAAGCGTTAGCGAAGTTCGAAAATGATATAATGTATGGGATTGACATAAGGCCGCGCTTAATCACTTGGTCCATCCTATACATTTTATCATTTCGAACTTCGCTAACGCTTTCTTAATGGCATTTTAGCTAGGCCCCCTGGTCCGTTTCCAGTACTAAAATACCTTCAACTCAGTAGAATTATTATTACTTCACTCAAATAAGAAATTATTATCACTTCAAAATGTTATTTCGCTTTATCCAAAACACCGTGTGAGTTGAGATGTGCTCCTTTTTTCCGAAACATATTTCACAATGACGAAAGCTGTTGGATAGAGTAGATAGGCTGGATGTTGGTACCCGTGCAGACGGAAGCGCACGCGCATTCCGTTAGTGACTAGTAATTTCGCGATAACCTCTTTTTTGTTGGCACCAGATGGCGCTAACAAGAATCGCAGACATCTTCTAAAACCGTGAAGAAACCGTTAAATTTTAATCGCAGGCAGTTTCTAAAACCGCCAAGGAACCGTTACACTAAAATAGCAGGCAGTTTCTAAGAACGCCAAGGGACCGCTTCACTTAAATCGCAGGCAGTTTCTAAAACCGCCAAGGAACCGCTAAATTAAAATCGCATCGATCGGCAGGCAGGAGCCTGCGTAAGCATCACTACTAATAGGAAGATATCCTACAGGATAAATAAGTAGGACACTTAATTATCCTGTAGGATATATTCGCAGTGTTCAACATTAATAAGTTAAGACTGGCAGTGTACTCAGTATTGGCACATACAGTAACTTGTTATTACTAATAATTATACCGATACTGTTTATCATTATGTAATAAACAACCTGAATTAGTTAGTTGGTCGGTTATTTCAGACAATTTGTTTAAGTATGGGCGACGGTGACCACTTTTCACCAGGTACGTCTGCTAGGTAGCTTACACAACTAACAAAAAAAAAACAAATATCCACTATAGACTAAAACTTACTCGATACTATTTATAGCGTAAATCTGTCGCGGAAATGAGATGAAACAATTGATTGAACCAATGTCAGACCAGGTGAGGCGTGAACAGCCTTATTATAACTGCTAATGTTTTGGACAATAATAGTCACTAAGCTTGTTTTAGTTTTTTGTATTATTTTTGTCTACTGGTGCACAAATTTTTCGCTTAACGTACGAGAGATTGCACGGAGTTGGTCATGGTTGAAAATCAACAGACTCCTCCATCTCTTCGAACATGTCCTCCATCCAAGAAATACACCGCCAGCCATCGATTCCTTGGCGATTTTAAAAACTGACTGCGATTTTATGCAAGTGCTTCCTGGGCGGTTTTTAAAACTGTCTGCAATTTTATATTAGCGGTTTGATCATAATATGTCTGAAAATTTCATACTCCTGTTAAGTAAAATAATTTAACGGAAACATTAACTATATTAACTATTAGAAGACATTAACTTGAGGAAAACTATCATCGGTAAAACCCGTCCAGATGATGCAATAACGATTTTGATTAAAGATAACAACTGGTTTGATCAATTATTGTAATAACGCTATTAAATGTACCACAACATGTTACACAATAAAATGTCAAACCCTAATTTTCGTTTTTTCGCCTTGTTTCCTGATACATAAAATTGGAATTTAGGGCGCTTTATAAGCATCGCGTTAAATCCTCCCTCGGTTAAAAAGCGTTCATGCAAATGGAGCCTTAGGTTTGTAATTACACTGTCTGTCCTGCTTTTTTCCTGAAAAACATAAGCTGCTGGATCGGAGTTGGTATTTATTGCTTATACAGACAGATACAGCAGTCACTTACCGATATGTAACGTAAAAAATGATTTTATACATAATAATATGTAAAATTCAAATGCTATTACTATACATATTGAAACAAAATATTTTATGTTTCATCCAATTATTTATAATTAATACAGTGTATGTGAGTGTATTAGTTAATTTGTTAATCATCTAATGTACTTCATTAATCAACTGGCCATCCTCGAAACCGATACAATTTTATAATGTCAAAGAATATCGTCAAAATTAATGTTCAAGGCGCTAGAAAGAAATGTCCAGAAAACGACATTGTGTATATGTTTAAACCGCTAATATTACTGGAGTATTTGTTGGGTATCTTCAGGTATTGTATGAGAGACGGTAAGATTCAATCAGTGACGACAAAACTTAGAGCATATGGATTAATATTCTTCCTCTTTCTACTCGCATTAGAGGCTATGACCCTAATCACTTTTCTAGAAGTTTTTTCGACAAGTTTGAAAAATAAGTTACAACTAATGCAATTTTTGGTGATAGCTACACTCAGTGATGCTATGATCCTCGTAAACAGCTCTAGTAAATACTCCAAGAGGAATATACAAATAGTCGAAGGTCTGAACAGAGTGGATGAGATTCTAAACCATCCTCTACAAAAGAAGAATCGAGAATCATTCAGGAAAAGGTTATGTGTTGCGCTGGTCTGCTTATTAGCAGTGTTTCATACTTTCCTAGTAACCGACCTACTATCACCAGATAGCAGTGCCTTTGTAAATGTATTCGATTATATCATATATTTCAGAATTCATATAGGAGAAGTTGCGTTTGTGGTATTTTGTAAAACTGTTATAAAGAGGTTAGGTTTTATTCATGATAAACTAAAAGTAATTAGTGACAGTAAACCTGAACAACGTAGATTTCAAGTCTTAGGACATCCACATAGTGATATAAATGTAAATAGAAATATGGAAATTAATCACCAAATTTGCAAACTAGGATTGGCGTTCGAGATAATCGCTACTGCTGTTGAAGATCTAAACGCTGTTTTCGATTTTCAAATAATAATCACTATATCGACAGCGTTTCTGGATATTTTGATGGCAGTGATTTTGTTTATATATTACAAACAGAATCCACAAATCTCCGAGCATTTCTCTGATGTGTTAATAGTGTTTTGGTTTACAATTGTTGTGATGACTTACCTGTGTTATTTGTCTGAGCAGATACAGTCTAAGAGACATTCTATAAAAGAGGTGTTGAATAAGATAATAATGAATTATGATCTTCCGGAATCAACGAGGACCAAATCGAAGGTTTTCCTGGAGATCTTAGAACATTGCTCCTTGGAGATTTGTCCGTATGATATGTTCAATTTGAACATGAAATTTGTACTTCACTTTCTATCTGTGTGCACGACATATTCGATTCTAACTATCCAAGTAGCACATTTGTTATAAGCTTTGCGAAAAAATGTAATTTGTATTGGGATTTCTTTATTCGCTGGAAATCTTAACTAAGATCAAAATGTTGAATCGATTGCTCTTTATGAGAAGTCCCTTCAAGGCACCACTTTAAAAAAGATTTAATGTTTAAAGTCTTATTTATTGAGTATTATTTTTTATTTTGCGTTTGTAAAAATGGATCGTGAATAAGAATATTAAATACCCGTAAAATATGATTGACTCTAACCTTATTATTTATTTTTTGTTGTATTCATGTATTTTTCTTTACTCGAAAATTTTGTATTCTATCAATTATATTATGAAAAACATTCATATTGTTTTATTTGTGATTACAATTAACCATGAAACAAATTAAGTGTATACAACAGAAATGTGCTTTTATTTTGATTTTTTCCGAAATTTTCTTAAAGTTATTAATAAAAATTTCTTAAACATAACATACATACAAATAAATCACTGAAATGTATTCACAAAACTCCAGAAACACTGCACCATAATATTAGCTTGGGTATCGTCGAGATGTTGTATAAAATATTTTCATTGGCATTCACTTTGGGTAAAAGCAGAACAACTTTTGCCGGGTAATGTTTTGTTCGTAAATAAAAAAAATATTATTTCAACTTCTAAATTAAGTGGCGTTGCTATAACTCTTCTTAGTAATCAAGTTATCAATTCGACGACAAATTATTTAAACTATTTAAAACGGGATATTTACTACAGCAAAAATATTTTAAATAATGAAAATAGCCATGCTAATTTAAAACCCTATATCGACGCCAAATTATTCGAATGTTCCAGCACTGCAGCTTTATATTATATCTTATATATAAAATTCTCGTGTCACGGTGTACGTTATTGAACTCCTCCGAAACGGCTGAACCGATTTTGAAAAAATTTTGTTTGCTTATCAGGTAGGTCTGAGAATCGGACAACATCTATTTTTCATCACCCTAAATATTAATGGTGGTCCACCCGTAAACTGTTCTTTAGTTTTTATTAAACAAAATTTTTTGTTTTTATTTTTTTATGATACAGCATACACAAATACAATATACAACCCTTAATTTTTACCCCTCTACGATCAACCACTATTTTTTATTGCAATTTTAATTTTGGCAGAACGCATTCTGCATTCTGTCGGGGCAGCTAGTATTAAGTATACACATTATATTATTATAAATGCATAGCAGTTGTTGTATGCTACTACATGTTACGTTACTCTATATGCAGTAACATGCGGGCGGTGGTGACGGAGACAAGTGAAAGTCCAATCAACTACCACATTCTTCCGTATGCTGTACTCGCTACACTTCACACGCGACATACAATGTTTGTAAACACACTAAGCTTGCATATAAATTAAACAAATGAATAATATATTTTCATGTTTGATTCATATTTGGGTTGCGCAAATATGATCACATTTCTGAATTTCGCTCTAAACTCAAGTGGCTGCCAATCCGTCTTCGCCGGAATGCTCGTATTCTTTCATTTTTGTACAGTGTATTAAATGACCCTTAATCTCCATCTTACTTACAAGAAAAATTTGTGTTCCGTACGCCTGAAGTAAAAGAACTACGGTCAACTGTAAATCTAGCTCTCCACATCCCTGTCCATTCCACCAATTATTTCAGTTTATCGTTCACTATGAAATCTATTTCATTATGGAATGCGTTACCTGCTAATATCAGGCAAGCTAAAAGCATTAATAATTTTAAGATATTGGTTAGAAATCACTATTTAAATGACTTTTAATTTATCTACATAATAATATGTCTTCATTCTCATGTGCTATTTTAATACTATATATATATATATATATATATATATATATATATATATATATATATATATATATATATATATATATATATATATATATATATGTATATGTATGTATTTAATATTAATATTTTGATTATCATACTTTAGTTGCACCACCCATATATTTTAATAAATATTTCCTTTACCCTAAGGTTACTTGGAAGAAATCGCTTTTTAGCGATAAAGTCGCCTTTGTGTACTTACTTTGTTTTTAAACTTATAATCTTGTTTTTGTATATTTGTAAGTATGCAATAAAGAATGTTCATTTATTCATTCATTCATATTTTAAATTATATTCATATTCATGATTCAGGAATAGAATATAATATTATATCTATGAAGTGGATAAATCTATATAATAAAATCATAATCAGAAAAATTATACCGTAATTGACTGATCAATCCCAAGTGTGGAATCTGACAATAAAGTCCCTAAAATCCCGATTCGACTGAATAATTTGTTTAAGGTTCCAAATTCGATTTTTCATTTTGTTTGTTCTTGTTAGATGAACCCATCTTCCATTATGACGCGGAGTTTGAGTTGCATGTACCATTCATTATAAAGAAGCCGCTCCCCGCGGTTTCACTTACTTACTTCCCATTCCCGTGGGAGTACTGTGCTAAATTATAGCCTACGTGTTATTCTGATGTAATGTTATTGTAGTTTCATTAAAATCCAGTCAATAGTTTTTACGTGAAAGAGTAACAAACATCCATACTTACAAACTTTCGCGTTTATAATATTAGTAGGAACTAGGAAGGATAAAACACACATACATATAAAATAAATAAGTATTTTATAAGCAATAGATATTTTAGTTATAATATCATATCTAGTGTGCATTGATAGCAACGAAAAACCAGCTTGTCATAAATTTTGCATAGCCAATGAAATTTTGTACTCGAAAAGTTTACAATAAATATATATATCAAAAACACTTTTTTAAATACTTGAGAATGGTAGACGTGAGTATATTGAACTTTAAGAGTTACGCGGTTTTTTATAGAGCGAATTCGATTAAAAGGCCAGATTTGAGAAAAGTTAATTTGTGGGTATTGAATGGTTTTACGCACAAGGCCATTTGGCAGAAATTCATTTATAAGATATGTTATTAAACCTTCCCTTGTCCACCGTTGGGGGATGGGGTTTATTAATAACCGCGTGCACTGGTTCAAAATGCTGCCGCTGTTTTAACAACTCAATACATCCAATCAGCTCGTGTAGCCCTATCTATAATATAAATAAATATCCCTAAACTCACCCCAATGAATCGCATTACACCAACATACACATTTTCTTCATTTTATTTCAATTTTAGTTCGCGCTGGTCGGCCGACACAATTTTAACGTCCCGCCATCTTTTTTCATTCTCTTCTTTTTTCATAATTTTCACTCAAATGTAACCCCGTTAGAGCGAGAGAGATATATGTATAATATATAATGTGTAAGTGAATAGGCACGAGGCCCGTGTAATGATGGAAATGTCAGTTCCGCGTTTGAAATTACATTAAATACTTATTGAATGGCGTTAAAAACTAAACAATATAAATGAATTCCTGCCAAAACACAACGAATACTATCAAAGAAGCACTTTATTCATCAGATATCGGTCCAGACGACTTTTTTTTTCCTAAGCTCAAATTACCACTTCGTGACTCCCGTTTTCATTCGGTACAACTGAACTTGTTCCCTGTTCCCTTGCTAGAAGCATTGTTAAATTACTTATTTTGATCGGCCTGTAAGTTGACATAACAACTGCAATGAAAAGCTGTCAAATTTGACTCTAGAATGTATGCATGTTAACTTTGACCAACGTTTCAGAAACCGGGCGTTAGTGGTCGTAAACTTATTTTGTGAAGGCCTTTTTTTACGCCGGGAAATGCGCTTAGGCATCCCGCGGGGTGTGGGCGAGTATGTAGGACTCGCTACGCCCGAAAGCTGGTAAGTGGACGCAGCTCTACCCACTAAAACCCGGCGAGTTCCACCAATGCCGCCTTTGTTGAGGCGCCCCGAATCTAGAAGTAACAGGGCACCTCGACGACCAGTCAGTCCCCTCAGGGGACCGACCACCTCCACAGGGAGGGGTCTCGCACCACAAAACAATCCCTCTCAACGTCGGGACACTACAATAAGGTGAGCTTCCCGTCCTCACCACTTAATACGTTTTAATATCTTAACACGGGCTAGGTTGACGTCGTGTATATTGCCTTGTTGATTCAAGATCGGGCCAAACTTACCGCCTCCGGTTTTATTATTCTATAACGCATTGACAGCTTTTATTACATATAGTGAACATCGATATAAAAGAAGAGGGGGCAAAAGAGCACGGGGTAAGGGGCGAGGACGGAAATCTCGCCTCATTGTACTGTCCCCATATTGGAAGGGGCTATTTTGTGGTGCGGGGCAAAACCTCTGTAGAGGTGGCGTTGGTCCAATGAGGGACTGACTAGCCATCGAGGTGCCCTGTTGCTTGTAGCTGCCTGGGGAGACCCACTCCCCGTGGGACGCCTAAGCGCATTACTTGACGTTAAAAAAAAATATAATATTGCTGGCACAGAGACACTAGAGATATCATGTCTCAAGATAGGTATAGAATGAATTGCCTGGGCTGGTCTTAGGGTTTGTAGTCTATGTTCATATTATCGTATACATTTATACTAGGCCTTTCTAAGTGGGAATTTAACGCACATTTTTGTCGCTTACAAAGGGTTTTAATATTCATATATTAGTATATAGTAGATTTAGATTTCCGCACGCCTCATTGACGTCTCCGGGGATCCAAGGGCTGGCGCGCATTTCGGACAAAGGTTGAGCCTTGCCATTCAACGGGGAAATGCCGCCAGCCTCTTGGGCACCCTACCCTGCGAGCGTAGCGACTTGGGGTCGATTTTTTATATTATTTAGTTTTATTTTTATTTTTAATTTGATATAGTGTATAGTTTATTTTAAGTAGTTTTAGTATATTTTTGTCTTATGTTTATTACAATATGTGTCTATGTATTAAATGATTCATTCGTATATAGTTAGTTTCTTTATTGTTATACGTAACACATAATTTATTTATAAATGTGTTGCTTGGTCTCCGTGCAGTGGCTGGTTCTTGTTGGAAGCGCGTGGCAAAGGGTCGGTCGTATTGGGGTTCATTAATGAAGGCCTATTTTCATCAGTAGACGTATAAAGGCTAATAATGATGATGTAGTTTCTTTATGTATGTGTCTAGTGTTTATATATCGTTGTCAGTAATTATGTCAGCAATAATGTTATCGCTTGTCCTCAGTTTTTGTTTTTTCCTTATTAATTACAAATAAGCACTTTATAAGTAAGGAAAAAATATGTCATTACGAAATCAAGCATAGGCAACCTAGTTATTGCGATAGACATGTCTCTTGAGGCTAAACCTGTCAATAGTGTAGTGCGAATTATTTCTAGACGTTATCGAGATCGAACTGGTTGTGGGTTCGATTCCCAACGATGATATTTTATATTTTTAAAGTTACAATTAGAAATACGTAATATTTGGACATCACAATAATTTATTCAAGTAAATTTTTATATGTCAAAAAAAAATTATACAAAAAAAAGCAACCGGACTGTATAGTAAGTATTATTAAAGATTGAAGAAAATTCATTATTAAAAATTCTATAATGATCTGTCCAGTGACGTTTGATTTTTTTTTTCAGATGAAGCTATGCTAATGGCCCTAATGGCCTTAATGCTTCGTCGGAAGTGGGGTGAGCCGGTTGGTATCACCCAGTGATATAGTAAATGGGAGAGTTGCCCCCCGCCTGGAGTGTGACTTCCACGGCTTCATGGCGTCGGGTTTGGTTTGATAATTAAACTACGCTGAGTCACAAGGTCTTATGATTTTATCACATGACCAGTAAAGTGAATAAAAAACAAGGGAATAATAACACAATATGACAACATAAAAAAACTTTCTCTCTCTTTCATCTTTATAATATTAGGTTTAAATAACGTATTAAATTTGTAAGATTTTAAAATTTGGTATAAATTTATTGTACACTTACTTTAATCTCTAAATATACTCCATAAAAAATCACAATTAATTTTATACCATAACTGTCGATCACTACACATTTTTATTTCATTTCATGTAAATAAAATAAACAAACATTTAATTATTACAGACTTTATATATTCTTTTATTATTTATCACATAATATGCTGTTTTATTCAGATCATGCAATAAAATCACTTTTATTCCACGGTAACACGCGTGCGTTCAATTACCGAATGATTTATAAACTGAACAAAATCATTTAGTTTATATCTTTACAGGTAATGTCTGTGCAGGCAATTTACGGATTACCACTTACCGATCATAACGTAAAGAGATACACAATATTACCTTATTTGAATAGTAAGTGGTAGTGTCATGCTGCTTTGCAGCCAAATTGGGCCGGCACAACCGGGGAGGAACCTCTGGCTCACATAATATCGGCGTAAAGTGACAGTTACGCTGTCGTGTTTCGTGCGCTTTGTGAGTTTCCGGTGGCTCATTGGGGGATAGGGAAAAGGAGGGCAACGCATCTGCATAACCTCTGGTTATGTGGATGTTAATGGGCGTCGATAGTCGCAAGGCTTCGATTGTTCGTTTGTCTTTCTATACATTAAAAAAAGAAAATAAAATGGCTCATTTTCCTAAAATATGAGATTAAAGTAACCTATCTAAAAGTAAAGTTTAATACTTCGTTTAATTTAGTAATAGCGTATTTTTCAAATACACAAAGATTAAGCGTGTTAAAATATTATTTATAGCCAAATCTTTATATATATAATTCCGCTGTACGTGTGTATATCACTGAACTCCTCCTAAACGACTTTACTGATTTTGATCAAATTTATTGTTTATGTTCAAGTGAATTTGATAATAGTATAGATTAACAATTCACTCATCTAAGTACAAAACAGGACAACGTCTGTCGGATCCGCTAGTATGAATATAAATTGTCATTGTAGACAGAGTCAGTAATATAGGACTTAGTGCAGCAATTCCCGGCCGCCTTTCCAGAACGCATTTAACGTATGTTAAGGAGTCACATGTTACTAGTGTGACGTTGTTTCACAGTTCACACATTACAGCGTGAAGGTTGGATAATTTGATATTTTATAAATTGTCACTAATAGTGCACGTGCATGCGATCACCGCCATGTGATGCTATGTATATGATTTTTAACGACCTCTGTGGCTCAGTGGTTAGCGCGTTGGCGCACAAGCCGGAGGTAGCGGGTTCGAATCCCGCCAGGGAACAAAAAAGTTTGTAGTTTGTTCCTAGGTCATGGATGTGTATTAACTATGTGTATTATATAATAAAAATCTTAAATATAAGTATTAATTTAAAATGTATTAAATATATGTATTTCCGTTGTCTGGTATCCGTAACACAAGTCTCTTCGAGTACTTACCACGGGACCAGATTGACGTGGTGTAAAAGCGTCCTTAGATATTATTATTATTATTATATGAACGTAATTACACGCTTTTTATTAGTATCACCTGTATGTATGTTTGTAACCGACTCGTTTTGGCGCGATTTTGACCCACTTTAAACGGCCAGATTTCGTTCAAACTTCGTAGATAGGACCTATAACAATACATTAGTTCGATAAGATTATTCTATCCCACTCAATGCGACATGCATTCGTATGCACTTCCATGCAATATTTCAAACCACAATGAGAACACAATCGACGCACACTTCATGTTTTTTTTTCATTAACGCCGGGAAATGCGCTTAGGCATCCAGCGGGGAGTGGGTCTCCCCAGGCGGGTATGGGACTCGCTGCCCCCGAAAGATGGTAAGTGGACGCAGCACTTCCCACTAAAACACGGCGAGTGCCACCAATGCCGCCTTTGGTGAGATGCCCCGGATTTATAAGCAACAGAGCACCTGGACGGCTAGTCAGTCCATTAGGGGACCAACGCCAACTCCACAGAGGGGGCAACCTCACCACATAACAACCCCTCCCAACTTCGTGATAGGCGAGGTTCCCGTCCTCGCCCCTTGCCCCCTAATCTTTTGCCCCCTCTGATTATAAGAGGGGTACAAAGAGCCCCCTCGGCTCAAAAGGTGTTGGGGTCACCCTAGGGTACTGAGCCCCACCGCCACGAGGCCTGAACCGACGCACACTTCATCCTTATAATAAGAAAGGTAATCGCAAAGTAACACCTGTTTTATCTAGTTTTGTTCTAAAGCATTTGCCAAGCCCATTGTGGCCACGGCTGAATCCATTGCCTGCATTTCGTGTCCAAAAAAAGTCCACGGATTATTGTGAGTTTTAAGGCCTGTTTCACAATCTCCAGTTAAGTTCCTAATAGGCTATAGGCAACATATTTGACATATAGAGTATGGAGTATCTGTCAAATATGTTGCCGATAGCCTATTGGGCACTTAACTGGAGATTGTGAAACAGTCCTTTAGAGATAAAACCTACAAGTATCTAGCTTACACAGCGTTTCCACTTGCAACTACTACTTATACATTTTAGTCCCACTGTACACACTGTACCACTTATACTCGATACTGTACACTGTATAGTAAGCAAGTACCTACAGTGCTAATTACATTATAACGAATCTCTATTTACTTTACACTTTACATATATTTACTTGCGACTTTACGTGGTTTATCTATTAATAGCTGTACGGTATTGTGTAAATCCTTTGCCCTGAAAATGTTTAGTTAATTTTCTATTTCTCTATCTTTATCTTTTCACTGTACATCGCTTTATCTTAAAGAATACCTAATTTTTACTTGTTTCTTTTACTTTTTAGCAATTCTCCAGAGTATTGTAGATGTGATCAGATAGAACCTGAGTAAAGTAGCCTCGCCTTATTGTACTGTCCCGACGTTGGAAGGAGTTGTTCTGTGGTGCGGGGCAACCCCTCTGTGGACGTGATATCAGTCCCCTGAGGGACTGAATAGCCGTCGAGGTGCCCTGTTGCTTGTAGATCCAGGGCACTTCACCAAAGGCGGCAGTGGTGGCACTTGCCGGGTTTTAGTGGGTAGAGCTGCGTCCACTTACCAGCTTTCGGGCGCAGCGAGTCCCACATATCCGCCTGGGGAGACCCACTCCCCAGCGGGATGCCTAAGCGCATTTCCCAGCGTTAAAGAAAAAAAAAGAGATTGAACATCAATCGTAACTACGGCTGACGTTATCACTGCAGCATTCGCATAGCATCTTTTCCTAGCTTATTGGAACGCGAGGGTCGAGCATCATGTCCCGATCTTATGGAATCTTTTTTGGAATTCTCAGCCTTGATTATTCTTGGAGAAGAGTCTGTTGAGAGAACCTGGCTCCGTCTTCATCCCGATATCATGAGTTTTTAGTTTTTAGGATGTTACATACAAAAAAATAATTTTAAATAAAAAACCAAAAACCGACTTCAAAACTATACCTTAATAATTATTAATGTACAACTAAAAATTTTAAAATAATATTGAAATACTTCGAAGTGAAATAGAAAACGTATACTATTTAAAATCGGGTATTTTTGGAGTCGGTACTAGCCAAAGAGGATATTTTAATGATTAATCACATACACCAAGTATTGAGAAGATGCCTGTGAAGGGCAGCCATGTTTTAGCTGGTTAAATTATTTTTAACCAGCTAAAACATGGACAACACACACACAACAAACACATTAATTAAATAGCTTAAATCAAAACAAAATAACTAAGTAAGTTCCCAAAATGCAATCAAAATGTAATTAAATTAATGCCATAAAAACTTTGAAGTAATTATCTTTTGACGAACAAACACAACAATAATCTTGAACACACAAAATGTGACAGAACAAACAAAGTTGATTAACATGTTTCTTTCAACTGTATCCAATGGGCTTATTTTTTATGTTTGTTCAATTTGTGTGAATTTTATTATAATTTAAGCGTTTGTTTGTTTTTTTATCATTTCATAACTTTGTTTGACTGATTATTTATTGGTTTATCGATATTTATTTCAAACAAAGTTTTTATCGGACACCTACCGCTAATCTAATAAAAGTGTGTTTTTGAGAATGTACTTAATTGATTAGTATTTTTATGATAGATCTGCTTGGTATCATGTTTTCTGTTACTTCTAATAGATACATTTTTTGACTCAGGTTAATGCTATCGTATATCGTATATTTCTGGACCTTCGGTAGGTAACTGGGTCTATGTGTTCCCGGATCGGCATTCGGCAGACAACAAGATTACCTCAGCGACAGACTGGCCCCGGCAAGGTCAGACTTCTCCTCATCAGGAGGGACTGCACGACCGTTACTTACCAGCCACACAACGTCGTGCCAGCGGGGCCCGGGAACCCAACCTGGGCCTCGCTAACCACGAGCAAGGGTATTATTGAAAGCGCATGAGGTAGTGTATCCGACGTACCTCTGCAGTTCGTCGTCCACTTTAGCGTCATCGGCTGCCTCCTCTCTCACCCGCCCCTCGGCCTCCTTCTGGGACATTACTATCTCGCAGAAGGAGACCATCGCCATCCAGGACTTGTCAATGCCGAGCATTGCAGCGATGATACTCGGCATAGACAAGTCGCCTCCAATGTTTGATCTCTCTCTCTCCCCTTCAATGGTTGTGAAAAACAACATCCAAGAACCGGTGCAGATATCATCCATATTCATCATACAAATTCCATCATCCCGCGGGAGAGTGGGTCCCCCAGGCGGGTATGTGGAACTCGCTGCGCCCGAAGGCTGGTAAGTGGACGCACCTCTACCAACTAAAACCCGGCGAGTGCCACCAATGCCGCCTTTGGTGGGGTGCCCCGGATCTACAAGCAACAGGGCACCTGGACGGCTAGTCAGTCCCTCAGGGTGAACCGTGGTGGGGAAGTCATACAAGCCCGCGGTATTGAACGTAATATGTTACATTTTATCAAAATCGGACCAGCCGCTTAGGAATGACCGGAGGGTAGACATAGAGATGTACGCTTGCCGCATTCTCGTCGTCATGTACAACCATTCTCTTTGATTATTACGTAGACAGCTTTGCTGCCTTATTACATAGACAGCTTTGCTGTCTTATGGAAAGGAGGAAAACATCTCGGCTGCTTCTTTGCTCATCCAACTAACATAAAAACACATACAAAGTTGCGAAAATTCATACATAAAATTATATAGAGATGTACATTATCTCAGCAAGGCGAACAGACGGGGAAGTGTTCTTGTGTTTAATTGCTGTAAATTGTTTTATTGTGCCGTGGTCTCGACAAAAACATTTCCTTTTTAACCGACTTCAAAAAAGGAGGAGGTTATCAATTCGACTGTATGTTTTTTTTTTATGTACATTTTTAATGGGTGTTTTATCCTGTTTTGTCTTCGGGGTTCTATACTGTTGCAACCTTGCAACCATTGCAGGAAATTATATGGATAGGCATTGTCTACGAACGTCATGTTCACGAGTCTGGTGTCGTCGAAATATCGAGCTCCGCGAAATAATATTAAAAAAATATGGTTTTTTATTGTTTAACTTATATATTAATGATGTCACGTGTTATATCAAGACTTCAAATGTACTTCTTTATGCGGATGACAGGATCAAACCCGGACCTCTCGCATAAGAGGCCGAGTCCATCCACCACTAAACCACCGTTTACAATTAACAATTTAGTAGACTAATACTCTAACAAGATAGTCTGTCGAACGCTAAAAGCTGGCTGGCTGAAAATGAGTTTTAATATAATTCATATTATAATAACAAATTCTTTAATTTCTAGGTGTGCCATTTGCTCACCTACCTACTGATTGAGCTTAAACGTCATCAGGCCTAAAAGTCTAGACCTTTCGAAGAAAAAATTAACGGTTTTCAAATATTTCTTTTACTTATGTTTTGAGAGTTAGCTTGACCGACCAATAGACAGACATACAGATTTAGATGGAAACGAAGCTTAGCTTCGCAGAGCTTAGAGTTGAGTTCATAAGGGTTTAGTCTTGTTATTTTGTGAAACAGAATACTAATATATAAATAACATAAGCTACAGCACCGTGTCGTGATCGCTCTTGTTCTCAGGTTGCAGATCTTACGATATTTGTACATAACGTGGGACGTGTGAAGGCTGTTATCAGTCACTGATAACAGCTGCCTTCTGTATCAAGGTGATCTTAGATTAATCGTTTTTAGCAATCGTTTACTCTTGGTTGTGTGCTACCTTTCGTAATAATACTACAACCTAGCTGATACCAATAAATTATTTCACCCTAAATAAATAAAAACACTTATATTTTTTGCATAGTCTGTGGTAGATAATAAGACTAAGTACTAAGTATTACTTATGTATTTACTTACTTACTATACGTGGTGAACTATTGGCCCATTACCCTCCTCGCCTGATTTCGAGGAGGAGACCCGTGCCCAGCAGTGGGACATAAAGGGTTGATACTTTACTTTTTTTTTTAAATTGTTAATTCGATTGGCAAATTCACACATTGGTAATTACCAATGTGTGAATTGTGTGTGTGATCACTAATGAAAATCTTGTTTGATCAAATTTTTTATTCACAAGAAGAGAATTTAGTTCTTAACAAAAACAAGTCCAATGACGTGAAAAAAATGAAGGAGCCAGTTTTTTATTGTATTGACAAACCGCAAGACGAGTCACCTGATAATGTCATAGGACCCGCGGCCGGTCGCAGGCCCTAAGGGCGGAAACAAGGTCGCCGCCTCATCGAGTAGAGCGGTTTTTTTTTTAATTTTGACTCAGTAGTATAATCGTTTTCAGAGTTGCTTAGAAGAGAAATCGGAAATTACTACATTATTAAAATAAATAAAATTATAAGTCTATATTATAATCAACATTTAAATATTTGTAGGTTTTTGTTGTATGTTGCATTATTGTTAACTTGGGTTTTATAACGCCATCTCTTGGCGAATAGCGATTAAATAAAACATGCCATCTATTGGTGAATTAATAAAGTGACTTAATTAGTATTAGTCTTTCTCATAATAATATATTGTATATTAATTAGTCTTGAACTTAGTCGGACTAATTTAAGCAACTAAAAAGTAAGTAAATTGTATCGCTAGCATTACTTAGGGACTATTTCTTTATGTTTGTCGCGTATGCTCAATTTTTTGTAAAACTAAAACATAAACATACTTTTAAAAGTATTTGTTTTAAAATTATTATTTCCTTAAATTTGAATATTTCACGTTTTCAATTGTTAAAATATTTTCATATTTTAACAATAATTAAAAACGTAAAAATTCATTCTTCATTCTTCCAATAGATGGCGTTAAATGCTCTTAACTGTGCAAAATATAGTCTGATGCACCACAACTCACAACTCACAACTCACAAGGCCCGATTTACCAGAGGGCTAAGTACGCTCCAGCGTAGGCACAGCAGATTTTTTATAGGTAAAGGGATAAACGGACAATCAATTCACCACATGGTAAATGAAGTCGACAGTCATAGACACTTGCTCCACCAGAGGATTAGTATGTGCATGGACCGGCGGCCGACTCGGTGTATGCTCGTTTCTTGAATCTCCCTAAGTCGTAGGTATAGTTGATCGGAAATACCATAGTTGGCAGCTGATTACATATTTTTACACTTATACTGTTTTTGGGGGCGGAAAATTTTGGGATATATAGAAACAACCAGATTTATAAAAAAAGACAGATGGAGATGGAGATGGACAGATGGATGGAATTCTTTACAGCATTAAGGAGCCTACTACACCTTGAAAGTGTGTATATCCACCACTGTAATATAATATATCGCAATCTGGAATGGTCAAGTTGTCTCGCAGGGAGCCAGATTTGAGGTCGGCTGTGGCTCTAGCCAATGTTCCATAAATCGCCCATCTTGGCTCTCATTGAAAGAGTCCTACATCCAGTTGAGTAATGATGACGATAAGGAATCATGGTTTTAAATTGTGTGAAATAAAAGAAAACCTCCTTAAAACTAATAATTTATTATAAATATTTAACATATATTTACAAATTGACTTCGTAGTAATTGCAGTAATTTATTAACAAGATTAAAAATATTACATATAGTTGACATTATTTTCGGGCCATTCTGAAAGATGTCATAAATATTTTTTAAAGTGTGTCTCTGAATAGAGATGGAACTCAGCGACATTACTAGAATACATACTTTTGTGTGGCAAAGTACATAAACATGTACCTATATTACAAAACAAAACAAACATGCAAATGGGAAGAACCGCGCAAATCAAAACAAAATGGCGGCTCAAAGACCAGCTTTATCGCACTTGCAGTTGTATAATTAAAAGCAATCTATCACTATACCATGGGGTAAATAAGCTTCTCACGGTCTGTCTAAATGCTGTATATAAATTTTTATCACACAGAAAAAAAAATCAATAAACCAAACGTCACAGGTTGGTAAAATGATTTTTTCTTTTTTTCTACTTGCATCACGTAAAAACGCGATATGAATAAAAAATTAATAATATTCTAAATAATTTAATAAAAATCAGTCTTACGTCCTCAGTGAAGACTGAAAATTATTATTTAATTTTTGTATGTAATATTATCATTTAATAAATGTTGAGGTATTTTATTCAAATACTGATTTATAAAAATACTTTACAACAATCACAAAATTGTTGTCCAAGGTGTAAAAGACCATTTATATAAATGTATTTTAATTTTCAATCATACAAAAATATATATACCTATTTTACAGACTAGTTAGAGACCTTATAATAAGGCACTAACTAGTGTTGTGCTTCACTCTTATCTATTTTTATTTCGGGCTAAGTCTTTCATAATAATCTGACTATGTATTAACACGACTTATGTCGTGGCAACGGTCGGAGATGATCTCGTTTCTTCCGTGGTCACTGTGATCACTGTCGATGGATTCTCGCTTCTGGAACTCACCGGTGTGGTTCCAACATCCGTCGAATTGGAACTTTGCGCTAAGGCAATGGTTATTGGCTGAGTGATTGGCTGCACTTGAGGTATCTGGTATTGTGGGTAGTGGATACCGACCACCTCCTCGTAACTCGGTGGAGCCATGGCTTCTGCAATACAAAATAAAAAAAAATTAATGATTTATACGGAAGTATTATTTTACTATGTTATAATCGAAGTATGCTATATAGAGTTAGAGTTGATACTAGAGTATATATAGTTAAGACTTTTACTGGTGCATGAAAACATCTTGAGGAGCTACTCTTGACTTTAAGGCTTTGAAGACGTGGTGAAGTTCACCAATCTGCACTGGGCCAGCACATTGCCTTTTCTCCTCACCTTCGAGGAACCCATGTTCCGGAGTCAGACGTACAAGAGCCGCTTGAGATATTTATCATCATACAGGACCGGTAACTGTCAGTTGTAATATAAATATTATAAATATTCTATAATGTGACACCTATATATAGCAGGCAATACAGATACTAGTTCCTAATTTTACCGCAAGGCACTGGGGTCGCTACTAGTGTGGGACACGAAGGAAACTGTCAGTTGTTTTCTTGGCTTGACAACTAAGCGTTAATTTTATGTTTCTAATACTTCTTCCTTATGTATAAATTATAAATATTAATATACCTATAGAGCTAATGTTCTACGACCATCTACAAAACTATAATCTTGATATCTCATTTCAACTATATTCGGGTTCATTCGAAGAAGTCGACATCATAGTCTACGATAAAAATGTCAAATAAAAAAGAATTTTGATATTTTACTACGTTAAAAAACGTCCACTATATTATATCCGCATCACTAGCATTATACGTATCGCATCAAACGGTTTGTAGTACTTTTTAAACGACCTCAAGGAACGAGGTGTTTCTCAATTCGACCATATAAGCTTTTTTAAACGATTCACTATAATGAAATTTTATCCACTTTTTCCACTATTTATTTTATATATTTTAACAGTTACAATTTAAACACGACCGGTTTCGACAAAGTCATCCTCAGGTGTAGGTAGATAGAAAAAATAAAATTACAAATAAAATATAAACATTGTGCAATTTTATTTTATTTTTATATTTTATTTGTAATTTTATTTTTTCTATCTACCTACACCTGAGGATGACTTTGTCGAAACCGGTCGTGTTTAAATTGTAACTGTTAAAATATATAAAATAAATAGTGGAAAAAGTGGATAAAATTTCATTATAGTGAATAACATGAATTCCCATCAAGGACCGACAGTACATTCTATCAATTATATTTCTTAAACGACTTCAAGGAAGGAGGCATTTCTCAATTCGACCGTATTTTATCGACGCGAACGATGCGGTCATGTGGACGTTTACCATAACAAGTCGATCATAATAGATAAGGTTGAAAACTTCAGTTATTGAACTCTGATTGTAATAACCATTAAAATTATATACGTCAGAATGACGATACTATCTTTTGTGATAATGGATAATTCTGAGAAGGAATTAGTAGACATGATAAGATCAACTTCCTTAAAATGAAATAAGGAAATATATTATGAAATAGAAAATAAAGTGTCGTATAAGTGGCACTTTCTATTAAGATTTTATTACACTATTTTGGTTTGCATATTTTATGTTTATGTTTTTCACATTTAAAATACTATATTGAAGTGAAACTTCTTTAGAATCGTTGTGATTTCAAACCGGATGCAACGGAAAAAACGACAGGTAAGAGACACAAATATAAAAGAGCGAGAAAGCAAATGTGGGTGTGTTAAATGTTGCACACTGTTTAATACTTGCTTGTATTTGAGCATTTAACGTGTGTTTCACTTCTATCGTGTGTGAATCGCACACACAACTTTTTATTTATGGTATGTTCATGATAATAGGATGCAAAATATAAGGTCATTGAAGTGACAGTGGGCTGACACACACGGATGGCCAAGAACGGATGGCCAAGAACGGATGGCCGTTAAGGTTGAACATGGAAAGACGATCTCCGTTCAATGGCCGATCCGTGTTGGGTTCGAGTGGCAAAGGCGTTTTGGTGTTCAATGAGGGAGGCCTATTTTCAGCAGTTGATGATGGTGATGCTGATGGCGATGACGATGGTGGTGATGAAAGATATCTTACCATATTTAGGCGGCGGGGGTAAATTGGCGGGGCTGACGTAGATAGTTGGCTCGGACTGTGAAAGCGACGTTCGCGTGCGCGGGCCCGCATACGCCCGCCTCTGCTGCGGACTGCGCGTCTTCTGCCCTGGAATTACAAATAAAAAATATGTCAATCTTTTTTTTTCTATTTCTTTAATCTAAGTCGATCATACAGGCATATGGTTGATACTTGATTTTCTGGCCTTATTTCATAAGATCGTCTCCAAGGGATATCCTTGC
Organism: Lycaena phlaeas; assembly: GCA_905333005.2. Classification (NCBI taxonomy): domain Eukaryota; kingdom Metazoa; phylum Arthropoda; class Insecta; order Lepidoptera; family Lycaenidae; genus Lycaena; species Lycaena phlaeas. The sequence continues at coordinate 17,664,474 of HG995169.1, read as the reverse complement.
GCATAATTAAATAACCTACTCGTTTGAGTTCTTAAGGGCTCGTTTCTATTATTATTTTGAACACATTGTTGAACAATCATAATATGAGCAACGACCCTCCTGTGATGTATTTAAATGGGGTTATCTACCATCTCTTGCTTGCAACAGCGAAGGAAAACATCGAGAGCATGCCTGTCCCCTAGACAAGTGGCTCAAACGCTAAACGAATAGAATAGAATACTTATTCTATCGGAATGACACTAGCTTACGACATGTAATTTGACAGCTCGTGTCATTCCCATACAATAAGTATTCTATTCTATTCGTTTAGCGTTCGTGCCACTTGCCTAGGGGGCTGATGATTGAAAGTTGATCTCGCATGATTTTAAGGAGACCCGTGCGATAGTGACACATATATATTTGGCTGATACTGCACGTTTTTAAAACAATCATTAATTAGTAATGATTATAATCATGGATCACGACACGTGAGTATTATATCTCTATGACGTGTCTCGAGTGAGCTGATGATGATAAGTGATAAATGTTGCTAATCACCATTCACGCTTTGTTATTTTCATCATATATGAGTCATGCTCGAAACACAAAAGTAATCTATAATAATAATAAAAGTATTATAGAAATAAATATTATACACTACCTACATACAAATTGTTAAGTTCCATACCAAACTTACTTTCGTTTGTTTGGATGTTGCAAGAAAATAAATCTATATAAATGCGTCAAAACTAGCTCACAGTTTTTTTGGCTTAAATCTAATAAATTGTCATTGAAAAAAATTCACGAAAATGAATTTAACTGTATAAAAATATTTTTACCGATTTCCAAGATTTTACCCGCCAGAGTCAGCATAATGGTAACACCAGCGCACGTACACGCAAGAATAAGGAACCAACCAAAATTCCCCATCGTTGCCACATTACCATGCGAGTGATTTGTTTCAGAAAGATCGGATTCCATTTTCAAATTTCAAACTTAGAACTTTTGAACAATATAAACTTTTATAATTTAAAATTATTAATGCGATCAGGCTTGTTTGTGTTGCAAATGAATACTGCTTAAAAACACGATAAATTTATAATATGCCGTTTTATCATCAAGATTAGACAATCAAGTAGTGGCTTATTTAATATCTAATAAAGTTTCGCATTTTTCGCATGCACAAATGGCCTCATTTTTTGTTGTTCTATTAATCTTTGTTATATTATATAGACAATTCTGAAACTGCAATTAGCTAAAATTAGCTTTAATTAGCTTAAAAACAAAACTGCAACTACTTGAAACGTGATAGTTCTATTTACCCATTCTAATTTTTTTTTCGAAATGGCCTATGCTGTTGGTTTAAATACTTTTACGCTTAATCGGTAGTAGCTGAGCGGATGGCTCAACTAAAAAGGTATAGGGTGGGGGTCTCCCCCGCCAGTCATGAGGTCACCAACCGCACGGTCTTCAGGGGGCCTAGCAAAAATGCCATTAAGAAAGCGTTAGCGAAGTTCGAAATAATAAATGTATAGGATAGACCACGTGATTAAGCGCGGCATCGTGTCAATCCCATAGATTTTATTATTTCCGAACTTCGCTAACGCTTTCTTAAAGCGGTTGATGACCTCACGGCTGGCGGGGGAGACCCCTCCCTAAACCGATGCCTGGGGGCCTCCGGCCTACCCCAGGCCGATATCGGATCGGTAAATTTTATTGTTATGTAATTAAGTACAATATAAAATTGCATAAAATATTTACCTATTTGAATCATTCGCAGAAATCCGATGAAAAATATCAGAACAGTAAAACCGAAACAGGATATCGATAAATACATAACAAAATCTAAAAACCGATAGTTTGTTGTTATCACATCACGAGAGTCATTTGAGATTTCACTATATTGAGATTCCATTTTTGTTATTTTATAATCTACGGGCCGTACTGGGATAAATTATTGCCTATGTCATTCACAAGTTATTTAGCCTTCTATCGGTAAAAGACTTTTTAAAATTTCATTAGATCCAGAAATTACCCCCTATCACCCCACAAATTCACAAAATTTACCTCCTTACAATATTAGTATATATAATTGTTTATATTAACTAACTAATGTTTTCACTTTACAATCATGATTGAATGTCTTTCATCTGAGATCTGCAATATATAATAATTATTTATCAATAGATTAAAAACGATCGAGTGTGTGACTAAATATTCTCAGTACTTGTATTCAAACGATGACTATACAATGCGTGTGCGCACTTCCTCTTCCAAAGGAAACTACGTCCATGTTTCTAAACCTGGAAGATAGATGTGCGCCTGCGCAGGTACCTCCGCCATTTTGTTAGGTAAACGGACAGACGAGCGATATGATGGTAAGTGGTCAGCGTCACCCATAAACTAGTTAACCTGAGACTAGTCAAAGCAACTAAAAGCAAAATGTGAAAATATAGGTATGATTCGTAAATATTTTTTATAATTTCTAATAAATACATCATAATTTCAAGACAGAAGTTTTAACAGTTTAAACAGTTTTTTTTAAATTTAGTTTCAAAATAGTTTTTTTTTGCATTTTCGTTTGGCATTGTACTGGGATGGCAACGATGGATGATAAAGAGTTGAAAATGATATAAGAAAAAATGTAATATGTTGTGCTATTTCTCTATCTAACTTTATCGTATCGCATTTTTCGTTAGATTTTACGGTTTTCTGTCATGTGACTAAATATTTTATGATTGTAATTATAAATGTTATATTTTTTTATGTTTTTTTTTTAATTTCTATCGGATAGAAATTCTATCGGATAACATTTTTCCGGTAGATTCAAATTTTAATAGAAAGTATTTCTATCTAATATCGTTATCTCACGTGTATATTTCAAACACTATTTCGGCATTTCTGCGCGCTTGCAATAATCAATATTTACTTCAAAGCAATTGCAATACGAACTCTTTCGTCGGTTTGCTTGGTAAAAATACATACTCAAGGTCAACATCCGCAAGCAGAAGAACACCAGCAACCAGGTGAAGAGCAACGTCAACAGGACCGTCAGGTACCACATGGTCACCTGTGTCAAACCAACATCCTTGACTTCCTCCGAATCGTAACTCTTCTCTTCTTCGAGAAAATCATAGTTGGGTGTGCCGAAAACCGGCGCCATATTGCCAAAACAAAATGTTCACTTCATGAACAGGTGTTTGATTATAAAATGTATTGCTCCTAAAAAATTACTCGCGCAATTTCATGGAACATTTTAAAATTACACTTTCTTCACTTCGAATGAAGCGAGCTTATTTTAAACTTCACTTTTGTCACTTAGTTCATTTTAGTTCACTTATTCACTTTGCTTTTGTGAATTCAATGGAACGTTAAAGTTTGTTTGATTTGATACGCACTGTGATGCACTAAAGTGAAAGATAAACTGTATCTGATATTATATCTGACATATTGACGTATCTCGTTTTAGATATAATACAAAAGTTCTATTGGCACCGTCTTATCGAATATTTATTTTGTAATACGAGTCGAGTGTTTGTTGAAAATTTAAAGCACTTTTATATGTTCACTTTTAATTGTTTGTAATTATTAAATAACAGCAAATATGACTTCTTAATTATTTTAGTAAAAGTAAAAAAGAGTCTTAATTCACCTGAAATATTTTGCTCCTTTCAAAGTAAATTACTCTTTTTGTTTCCTTGTTTTACGAAAACGTTACAAAATTTACGATAAGTTCCATGACTCTTCTAATTTTAAAAATACTTCATACTGTCGCCAGCTTGTGATAAATCATTATTTATGAATGGAATCAGATAAAATCAATTTAATTTAATGATAAAAACCTTTAATGATAAAAAAAGACATTATAAGCGAAGTCCTCCGCCAGAAAACTAAAGTTACCGATATCACGCGAAGTGCACGTTGAAGTGTTATATTGGATGCGAGTGGCAGGGGATCGGTCGTCTTGGCGTTCATTGAGGGAGGCCTATGTTCAGCATACGGGAGGCATTGAAGTATTTCGGCGTGCCCCCGTATCTCGGAAGGCTGCTGAGGGCGTATCTCTCCGATAGGGAGATCGTGTACGAGGACCAGAGGGGGTCTCTAGTGAGGCGGCGAGTCGGGTGCGGCGTCCCGCAAGGGTCCGTTCTGGGCCCAATCCTGTGGGACGTCGGCTACGACTGGGTCCTACGGTGCAGCCTCCTTCCCGGGATGGATGTCATCTGCTATGCAGATGACACGTTCATTCTATCCCGTGGTCGGACATACACGGAGGCTGCGCGGCTGGCCGAGGTGGGAGTATCCCTTGTAGTCAGCCGCATAGAGCGATTGGGGCTTCGGGTCCGATTCGATAAAACCGAAGCTCTGCTCTTCCGTGGGGCTGGGAGGAAGGGGCCCCCTCCAGGAGCACGACTCCTTATCGGAGAGAAGGAGGTCAGGGTGAGTCCCACTATGAAATATCTTGGGCTCACTCTTGACGGAAGATGGACCTTTGGCCCCCATTTCCAACAACTGGGGCCGAAGGTCATAAGGGTGGCGTCAGCGCTGGGCCGACTCCTTCCTAACCTAGGAGGGCCCAGTGAAGCCTGCAGGCGCCTATACTCCGGAGTCTGCCGGAGTATAGCCATGTACGGAGCCCCAATTTGGGCGAATACCCTGACCACTAAGAACAAGGCTCTACTGCGGAGTATGCAGCGGGTCATAGCGGTGAGGGTAATCAGAGGCTACCGTACGGTCTCTTGGGTGGCAGCCACTGCCCTGGCTGGAGATCCACCGTGGGAGCTCGTGGCGTTGGTGCTCGCCGAGGTGCGCCTTTTCTGTTCCCAAAGGAGGTCACTATTTGGCGAGTCACCGACTTGGGAGGAGGTCTCGCGTGTGCGGAAACTCGGGCAACAGTGGCTGTTGCGAGGGTGGGGGGAAGTCTTGGCGCAGTCGCCGTATGGCCAGCGTACGGCCGAGGCACTGCGCCCGGTTCTGGAGGCGTGGATGCGCCGCCGGAAGAAACCCCTTACCTTCCGCCTGACACAGGTGCTCACCGGACATGGCTGTTTCGGTGCATACCTGTGTCGGGTAGCCAGGAGAGAGCCGACGTCAGCCTGCCACGAGTGTGGCGCTGTAGAGGACTCGGCTCAGCACACCCTAGAGGTGTGCGACAGATGGGCCGCACAGCGACATGATCTCGTGGCAGTGCTTGGAGAGGACCTCTCGCTTTCGAGTATGGTGCGCTGCATGCTCGAGAGCGATGAGGCCTGGCAGGCGGCGGTCACCTTCTGCGAAACCGTTATTTCACAGAAGGAGGCCGCGGAGCGGGATAGAGAAGACGACGTCATATCCGTCCCGCTCCGTCGACGTAGGACGGGAGCACGAAGGAGGCGCTATGCGCACCTTCTACCTCCCGTCTAACGGAACTCGGGGTAAGGCTGGGAACCTGCCCCGGTAGAAAGGTTCCGGTGTCGGCGGGGGTGCTCCAGGTTGTCGGAGCTCCCCCATACTAGGAAGAAGCCCGGTTAGCCTTGAGCGAGCCGGCCGGTCGCGGGGGGTGTCCTGTGTTAGACAGATCCGGGATACTCCCTATCAAGCGGCTGATGGCAACCCGCAGTGGTTTTAGTGCGGTATACCGGCGCTGGTCGGGAGGGCGCCGGGAGTCCCACATATCTCCGGGGACGACCCATCCCCGGGTGAATGCGCAAAGCATTTCCACTGTGTTAAAAAAAAAAAAAAAAAAAAAAAAAAAAAAAAAAAAAAAAAAAGGCCTATGTTCAGCAGTGGACGGATAAAGGCTGATGATGATGATGTAGCGAAATCAGGCTGAATAACGTTATTCCAGATGAATATATTTTCCTGAGAATATGGTTTTGCGAATCATTATAATGAAACAACTGACGCATTTCATTGCGGTCATATATAATCTGGACACGGGTATCCTCCTCGACAATAGGCGAGGAGGGTGTTGCGACCAACACCGATGACACTGACCCAATAGGGGTTGGTGACGTCACACAACATTTATGTCCTTTAATCTCATCAGGCATGGACTTTTTTCCTTCGCCGGTGAGCAAGCGATGGTCTTGTGTTTAGGGTACTAGGCACTAATTTAGAAGAACTCATTTAAAAGCACCACAGGAAGTCAGAATCGAACCTGTACCTCGATATGATGAATTTTATTCAGATTTTTAGTTCTATAATAAATGTTAAAGTTAACGTTTGCACCTAATTTAACCATATTTTCCTGTTAGAAAGCGAGAGTAGTAGAGAAAGAGAAGATGAGAGATATTGAAGACCAGTGTGATACATCTTGAGTGAGATCATATTTAGTACATATGAATTTATACATACTTTACAAAAGTACCTCGTTTAGCACTTTTAGCCAGGAGAGACTTTTTTGACTGGCATCTTACAGGTTCACAACTTCACAACTATCAAATTTTATTTGAATTAAAATTGAAGTTTTATATGTCAATTTTTACTTCTACAGGTTTATAGTTAGCGTTTGAATGAGACAAAATTAAATGGATACCCATTTTTAAAAAACGCCTGCTTCTTTATCGAGCACTGTTGCATTTTCGACCTTGGACCTTTGAGTGTTGGACCTAAAATCCAATTTAGCATGGCGAACTCGAGATTCAAGCCAAACTGCCAATTTTTATTTATCCAGCAATGCAATGTTTTTTTTAATTTGGATTAGTTCATAGGTCTTGGAAACTATGCTGTTGAAAATGCTGCTATCATTGTGCCTTCGATGTATATTCAGCAAATTTATTTGCGTCCACATTTGCTTACCGACAGACGACTCATATTACCACCATAACTATACTTATACTTTACATGCCAAGTGTGCGGTTTTATAAGGAATCTTCGTATTTCAAAACGTTTGCTTTATGCCGTATTAATGTGTGTTATTTTATAACAACAACTAATTATATATTATGAATTGTAAACTATATTTTGAAAAGAGCCAACCCAACAAAGTTTCTTACTATACTAGTATAGTAGTACGTACTTATTTCATTTTTGTAACAGAATATTTGAAAATGTTTATTATTAACACACTGAGTTTGTTTTGCCGGTTCTTCTCAGTGGGCTTGCTTTGGAACTGGTGGTAGACTCAATTGACTTTCAAAAATATACTTTGATGGTACCTTTTGAATGAAAATTTTTGATTTTGACTTTGACTATAAGATAATAAAAAAAATTGTTACTTAAGAGACATTGGCCCATATAATTTAGTCAACAACATAATACGATTGATATTATTGTTACCATGTATGCATAACAAACAATAAAAATACTTTATTTGTACATCGCAGTTCAACATGAAATTTATACGAATGACTAAAAAAGTGACACGGTACCAGAAGAGCGTACTCATATTAATTCCGAAAGGTAAAATATATTCCCACAACTTATATTAATAACTTTTTGGTGAGCGGGATTTTTACTAGAGACACAACCGATTGGAAAGGTCTGCGATTATAAAAGCGACCGACAGACGGTCCCCTTTTTGTACCCATAAAAGCTTTTCATTGCATCTGCAAAACGGCACTTAAGAGCTTGGGCAAGGGATGGATCGGATTCGTGATACATGGAGAAGCAACTGCATCGTCGCAGAGGAGCTGGCCTCAAGACGAGACGTTCGAAATTTTGGCATTGGACTTTTCGCTATTTGTTGTAAGCAAAGAAAGGTAATTAATTAAAAATGTTGGTGTGTTATTTTACTTCATATATTCTAACGACCTGGGATAGGAAAATACGTAGCCATCCGCTCATCTTCTATACCGATTAAGCGTCTTTAGACCAACAGCATAGGCCATTTAAAAAAAAATGGGAAAATACGATATAGTAAAAAGTGAAACAACTTTTACGGGTTTTATCGTGGTAATATACTCAATAATATTTTGCATGTCCGATGTTTCGGATACAACAACCATGGTCACGGGAGGACTGGATAAAATCCGTGAAATTTACTTTATTATAATGAGTGAAATTCACGTAAACACAACAAAACAATATTACTAACTCATCTCATAAATTATAAACAATTATCAGGAAGAGTAACAAAAGTGATTTATAAGAGCCATAATAATATAAAATGGCAATTAATAATGTAATATTAACACGCAAGTTATGTAGAAATGTACAATTTACCTATTACCGCCATTTTGATGCACATTATTACAAAAGACATCACTAACAATGTGGAAAATATAGAAATATACACAATATTGTAGATAGAGCTAGGCTTCAACTCCTCCATCTGTGTATATTCCACTCCGTTATTTGGCGCCATTGTTATACAAATACACAAATTCACGAATTTAAAATTAGAATTACACAATTTAAAAATAAAAACTTCACAATTATAAAATTAGCATTTTGCACACTTTGAAATTAGAACTTGACTTTTTTATTCGCTAACAACTTCACTTTCAAAAGAAATTTTAAACAAAATTACTTTGACTTTATAAGTAGAATTGTTTTACTTAAAACTGCTTTTTTAATAAAAACTGTTAAAGTAAAATTTATAATTATTTATTTATTGGAAAAACATGCGTTTTCACAAGAACATACAAAAATGTGTTATAAATCTATATATGATGATATAAATATTACATACGTATTTGTAAAGTCAAATTGGTATTTCCTGTTATCAAAACAAGAGTGATTTTTCGATTTTTGATATTCGAAAAATGGAGTATTTATTTAAAAATAGTTCTTAGAGCTTTGAAAATAGGGTGTTTTATCAAATTAATCTTTATTTAGATAAATAAGAATATCCGTCAGATTTGAATTTATATTTGAATACGTACTATAAATTTTTGTATATTGTACTGTGGAATGAAAAAGACATTTTCTTCTTTTTATTTGTATTTGGACAAAGTTTCTTGCGTTTTTACGTATATACGCTAGCCGACAAAAAAACGTCGGTTAAAGCGACAGATTTATACATATAGTGTGAGTTTACCCTAGTCGCGCCTTAAGCATTACTTAAAAAATAAATGATTAAAAAATGATTTACTCTACGAAATTTGTGGTTAGATGATATATCAACATATATATTATGTCAATATAACCTTGTTAATTAATACTAAAGAATACCGCAAACGTCAGAACATTTATAAATAACAAGTGACTCCGACGGACGCTGTGCTGTATAAAATATATTAGTGAGCTGAATTGTCAATTATTTAAGCAAATATACATAATTAAACAAATGTACATTTATATCAGGCAGCTTATTTAAGTTATTTTAGAAGTTGCTTAGCAACGAATAAACAGTCAACAACAGCAACAGATTTTTAAATATAGAATACTGAGCGCACTTCCCTCAGAAAGACAATCTGATTTACTTCCTAGTAGCGCCTAAATAAGTTTCACTTCAATGAAACTGCTAGTGCTAATTAATTTAATAAATAAGTAACGTTTAATCCTGCTAGCAATAGGCTGGACTATATCACTATAACTGGGCTATAACAACTATGATTAATTGACGTTTATTGACGCCTGTCGAGTAGTGAGCAGGAAAAGTCTTATGATGATGATGATGATGATGATACAACAAAAGGATATTGACTACTACAGAAAGTTAAATTGGATGCAAATTACAAAGAAGCCTCATAAGATAAACATTCAATTTGCCAATGGTTCAATTTGTATGGATTCCACTTCTTCAGCGACAGGGTCCGGGTTCGATCCTGACCTCCTGTGGTGCCTTGAAATTAGTTTTACTATTTTTTTACGACCGACTGGGCGCTGTCCACTCTGTTGTCCAAGATATGCTCTTAATTCTTCCCGATTCTCACCCTCGTGCTCTCGTGGTCAATGATTGGTCAGAGGTTGCGCAGGATAGTGACCAGTGAAAGTCTTTCTTTTATGAGGGTAAGGCCCACTTTGGGTCGCTGAGCGACAGAAGTAAGTTTTTTTTTCACGCGTACCCTAAACATTAAACCATAGCGTACTTATCTTCTTCATTCATTTATTCTCCTTCTTGAAATCAGGCGAGGGGAGTTGGGGCATGGTTTACCGATGCGGTGCTTCAATACGCTTTAAAAAAACTTTGAAGGTCTGTGAAGTTCACCGCTCCACACACTTTTAAACTTTTAAAGTCTTTTAAAGTCTTTTAATCTCATATCGGTTGTAAAAAATATATTAAAATGTTTTCTAATGTATACTCGAATTCCACTCATTATTTTAACTTTAACGAATTTAATTGTGGTTTATTGAAGTAAAAAAAACGTAAAAAGTTATTAATTTACAATAACATGACATTGATGGCAACTTTTGCAAATCTTTTTTTTTTGTTCTATATCAAATCAAAATTATTTCAAAGCGGGCATGTAAAGTCACGGTATTACTATAGCTACGTAAAGAAATTTGTATTCGATTGTACTTGGGTTTTGTCTCGCGATAAAATAAGTGACATTATTATCTTGATTGATTCTCTAAGAATTTCTTCTTATCAGAACATCATGATCACGTAAAAAGGATAATCTGTTGAGCTAGTTAGCTAGTTTAAGATGTTAGAAGTATCTCCTTTTCTTGGCTCTATGGAAGACTTAAGGGTTATAATACCCACGCAAATAAGAGGGTGGCTCTACGCGAAACACACACACAAAAAATAAGAGTTGTACCTAAAAATTGTATCTATAATATTAAAAAGTTTTAAGGTATGATACCACAATACATCGACTCCAACGTTAAAGTAAGTAATTTCCCAAAATAATATGTGAAATGTTATAAAGTCGTGAGGTAAACAGCTGTACAGCGCATTCATTTCATCGCTAAATTTAATAAGTATAGTTTGCTGGATAATGTTGATAGAAATCGTTGATAGAGGTTGAGATCGATAATAGAAATTCATTATCAAGTAACACTGGCTATATAATATTGTTATCTCACTCGATTAGAGTTTGCAAAGTGACTTAGCATAAAACCATTGCTACGAGTATAAACATTTCGAATATGGATTTTTAATTTTCATCCTCGCTACGAGAACATAGAGCGCTTGCTACGAAAATTAATGTTTAAGCGTCGCTTGCTACGAACATGAATAACTATACCTCGCTTGCTACGAATTGAATATTCATACCTCGCTCGCTACGAATTGAATATTCATACCTCGCTCGCTACGAATATGAATTTTCATACCTCGCTTTCTATGAATATAAATGCCCATACCTCGCTTGCTACGAATATGAATTGCAGTTTATAATTGAGAGTATATAGTTCATCATATGTCGTATGCAAGGAATGCCTATGTTCAGCAGTGGACGGATAAAGGCTGATGATGATGATGATGATGATAATGAAGGAATATAAAATGTGTACAAACAATGCTCGCTACGAGTCCGAATTTTCACACGATGCTCGCTACGAGTAAGAATTGTTTTATATAAATCGAACTTTTTGATGTTGATGACTTTGAAATTGAAAATATTTCATGTTTGGTAAGCAAGCCTTACATAAGAAATTAAGATATTGCCAGAGTTTACCTCTGTTTGTAAAACTAGTCTAATGAATTAAACTTTTTATGTATGAAATGACTCATGAAATAAGGAAAAGATCTGATAAGATAAAAATATGCAAAGTAATATTTATGCTGTACAGTACATCATATTATATATCATTAATAATTTATAATCTTTTACACCTACCTTGCTTGGATAAACTCTACACTCTGACCCAAAAATACAATTTGTAGAAATTAATTACACATTTGTATATAAATAACAGAACGAATATTTTATTGACAATCACATGGCGTTACTAAAATTTCCTTGAGACCTCACACAATCCTGCACTGACACCGAATAAAGAAAATAAATTTAAGCATTAAAAAAAACACTTCGTGATTAAAAACATTTAAAACAATTTAACAAATTAAAAACAACATCGTTATCAAACCCGACCCAAAGCCAAAGCAATATATAAATAGCAGGAATAAGGAAAGTAACTTACTGATGCGTTGATATATAATAATTAACGTGATAATAATTAACAGAGTCAACCAGAACACATAAGCGGGATACATCGTATTTTATTATTCTATTTTTCCTATCGCGCGTCAAGACTCAAGACTTATTTACTGTGCACAATATCGGTAATGATAATTAACGTTAAAAATCTTATCGTTTTTATCGGATTTTTAACGATAAATTTAATCAAACGAAAATGTGCTCTATTACTGCGTGTACAATTTTATTCTTTATCTAAACTTATTCCATGTATACATTTATAAATTAAAGACTTATGACGCCACAAGATGGCGCCCGCTCGGTGCAGAAAACAAAATCACGCATTTGTTGTTGGAGTAAAAGTCAAAACCTTATTAATCAAGTGCTAAGTAGGTAAAAATAAATTGAGTCTACAAAATTGCTAAACATTGATTAAGGCGAGTCAATATTTATCCCCACCATAGTTCAAGCCTTGTTGTGGCGGGAGGTATGATTTATATGCGCTTAGGCGGACGAAGTGTTGGTCGGCCATTGAACCAGGCAGGAAGACGATAGCAGGGGGCAAGGGGCGAGGATGGGAACCTCGCCTCATTGTACTGTCCTGACGGTGGGAGGGATTGTTCTGTGGTGCGGGGCAACCCGTCTGTGGAGGTGGTGTTGGCCCCCGAGGGGACTGACTGGCCGTCGAGGTGCCCTGTGCTAGTAGATCCGGGGCGCCTCACCAAAGGCGGCATTGGTGGCACTCGCCGGGTTTTAGTGGGTAGAGCTGCGTCCATTTATCAGCTTTCGGGCGCAGCGAGTCCCACATACATGCCTGGGGAGACCCAAATTAAAGAAAAAAAAAAGAGTCATTATTTATAATAAATCATTTTGAATCGATTTCGACGGGGAATACCCCGAGCAAGGCTTACGAGACGTAAGACGTAGCATGTTAGTAAAGCTGATGAATAAACTAGTCCATATTTTATATTGTTACAAAGTACACTTGCTTTAGTGTGCAACGTGAAGAGCCGATACTCAGTGAATTTATTTTGTGGTAGGAATCAAAATGGTGATATCTATGCCCGAGATCGATAAGTCTTAAAATGTCTCCTGCTAAATACTATTGGATATAAAGAAACACAGTATAGATATAATAAAGTGATTCGATATTGTTTTAAATTAAGATCATTATTAATATTTAAATTAATATTCCTGTGATCATAGGCTAGGGAATATACTAAAACCCAGCGAGTGCCACCAATGCCGCCTTTGGTGAGCTGTCCTGGATCTACAAGCAACAGGGCACCTCGACGGCTAGTCAGTTCCTCAGGGGACAGGCGCTACCTCCACAGTGGGGTTGCCCCGCACCACAGAACAACCCCTTCCAACGCCGGGACAGTACAATGAGGCGAGGTTCCCGTCCTCGCCCCTTGCCCCCTGCTCTTTTGCCTACTCTTCTTATAAGAGGGATACAAAGAACCCCCTCGGCTCAAATTCGCTCAAGGTGTTGGGGTCACCCTAGGCTACTGAGCCCCACCGCAGCGACAAGGCCAGAACCGTGGTAGGGAATGTAGCTTTATCTAAGCTCCCTGTTTCCACTTGGATGAGAGTAGAAAAAGAGACATTTTGTATTCGTTAACACTTTTAACGAATAGAAAATGCCTCTTTTTCTACTCTAGTAAAATCAAAATCTAGGAAATGGCGACAGTATCTAATATATAAAATTTCCCTGTCACAATGTTAGTTACCGTACTCCTCCGAAACGGCTTGACCGATCTTTATGAAATTTTTTATGCATATTCAGTAGGTCTGAGAATCGGCCAACATCTATTTTTCATACCCCTAAGTGATAGGGGTTGTTCACCCTTAAAATTTTTTTGTTAATTTTTGGACGAAATTTTATGTTTATATTTTTTATAATGTGGCATTGAAAAATACATACAACCCTAAATTTTCACCCCTCTACGATCAACCCCTATTTTTTAATAGCGATTTTAGCAGAACGAAGTCTGTCGGGACAGCTAGTATTTATATAAAATAGCCTCACACCTTTGATAACCATGACGAACCAATGAAACGTCAAGTGGAATAGCCAAGCCTTATCGCTTTAACAATGGCAATGACCAGATCTAATTGCCACAAAGGCAAAACCATATCGTATCATGATGACAATTTGCTGATATGAAGAATAATAAAAGCCAGACGAACGCAATACTTACTTTCGCAATGAGGATTCCGAAATAAGTGTTTTTGTCATGTTATGGCAAGAAATTCACGACTTTCGGACTTATTTTCTTTACTTGTGTTATAAAAGGAGCTTTAGGAGTGTCATATAGATCTTAGTTTGACACATGGATAATTATATACAGCGACGATGGTCTAGTGGTGGGTGGACTCGGCGTCTTATACGAGAGGTTCCGGGTTCGATCCTGACCCGACCGTGTGCGCCTTGAAATGGGTTTTTCTAGTCTATGTGCACCCCAAACGAGAGACCATCGTGCGCTTACCAGTGAATGAAAACATCGTGAGGAAACCTGCATGCCTGATGAGATCGAAAGTCTTTGAAGGTGAAGTTCACCGACCCGCATTGGGATAGCGCATCGGTGAACTATGACCCATTACCCTCCTCGCCTGACTTCGTGGAGGAGACCTGTGCCCAGCAGTGGGACATAAAAGGGTTGATACTTTACTTTTTTTTTACATGGATATACAGAAATGTGATCATATAAGGGCCGTGAGGTCTATGTTTCTGTTCCTGGAGCTTTCCATAAAGCTATTTTCAGAAAAAAGCTTAAGTGAAAAACTGTACAAGATTTTTGAAAGAGGGAGTATTCTTGGATTAGACTAGCTTTGGGTACAGATAAAAGTACAATAGACCAGAGCTTTTAAACTTAATAGTAAGCAGAAATTATTCCTACTTAAAAGAAAAGGCCTATTTAATACGTTTTTTTTGTTTCTAGCTTACCACTTAGTAATAATTAAATCGTAAACCTAACTTTCTTAACAGTTTCTAGTGATGTTTATGAAACACTAGCAAATAAAAAAACCTGCATTTCAAAATGTAATTAATGCTAAATAGTAGTAAATAAGTATTATGCCATTTTAAATTATTGTTTGAGCATATAAGCTATTATAGGATTAACAATAGATTAAACTGTGAATAAATAGGCTTCCTTATAAGATAATAACATAATACTATTACATCAATAAAAAAATATGAACAATAATAAAAAGGGATATCAAACTGTGTATATATATACTTATTAAAAGCTGTTGAATAATAAAAAAATCACGTTCTACGCATTAAATTTATATGATTTATTAAATCATTTGTTTAAGTAATTTTAAAAATAGAATTTATTTTAACGATTGCCTTACCGAAAAATTTGATGAGGAGCCCGTACAAGACCCAGAACAGGAGAATATTTAACACCATGAATATTAAAAGGGACGTTAGGTTCGCCATTTTCTTTGTTTATCGTTATTATATATCGAAATTGGAACGTTAAATGGACTTATCGCGAAAAAATAAATTCACAAAGCCCGTATCGATTATACCATTTAGATAATGAATGATAATGCTTTGCGGACGAATAACAATTCGCGATGCTATAATAAAATGTATCAGATATCAAACGAATTTATATGTATATAAAATTTTTAAATCTTTATACCCCTTTGCAGGGAGTTATTAACATCAGCCTTTATCCGTCGACTGCGAATAGGTCTGTATGAATAAACGCCAAGACGCCCGATCATTTGCCAATCGTACACGGACCGGCCAGCAACACTTCCTCTATCCAAAAACGGGCTCCACTCCTAAACCTTATTGGCCTATCGACAACCCGTTTTCCTTAGTGTGTGATCAGGCCATAGGGAATGTGAGATTTTTGCGAAATATTAGATTCCCCGATGTAAAGATTATGTAAAAAGTGTAGAGCGTTGATACACTGGGTAATTGGTATATTTCAAGCCTTTGCCTCCACTAAAGGATATAAGACTTATACAATGGACCAGGACAGCCGATACATTATTAAATTATTAAATTGAATGAAACTTAGCAATGTAAAATTTAACGAATGTCAAGAAATCATCTAAATTATTTTTCTTTTTTTAATTCAAACAAGGAACATCTTCCATTATTAATTAAATTAAATTAATAAATGTGAATAAAGTTCATTTAGATTTGAGATGATAATATTTTAAATTAACAAGGTTATTTTAATTACTGAAATGATTTGAAACAGAAATATAATATCTTTTTAATTATTTTAGTAAGTTGAAGTATGTGTTAATAGATGGCGCTTTTCCACATCGTTCATTCTATTGAAAATATGAAATTAAATGTCTTGTAGAATACGGAAAAGCCAATAGCTTGAACTGGTTGAAGATGACGTGGTGTATGACCTAACATTGTAGCAGAAGGTGCAAACCCTTATTCATCATAGATATTTTGTTAGTGGATTCGAACCAGCGACCTTTGCTTGGTGTATCAGCTGACTAGACCAGACAGCATAAAAATTAAGTTTTTTCTTATCATCATTATCAATCCGATGACATACAAATGTAATGTTGAATTGGCCGAGATATAGATGGCGCTTTTTGTGGACGATAACAAGATCTACATTCTACAAGATCAAAAGAATCTTTAAGATACTGTTATTCAGCGGCCTTTAGCAGATACCATGCTTTGCATGCCTTAGACTCATCT
Organism: Lycaena phlaeas; assembly: GCA_905333005.2. Taxonomy (NCBI): domain Eukaryota; kingdom Metazoa; phylum Arthropoda; class Insecta; order Lepidoptera; family Lycaenidae; genus Lycaena; species Lycaena phlaeas. The sequence goes on along the minus strand of HG995169.1, from coordinate 17,647,854 downwards.
TGACAAAAAAAATATCTAATCCTATTTAAAAAGCCCCATTTTAAGAGTTTAACTAATAACATAACTTATTATAATAAATTAACTTTTACAGATTTTATCGCGCTTTATTAACATTTTTATATGCTCGACCTAACATCGCTCTCTCTACCGGTGTCTAACTAAACATCAGTTTAATTCTCGCAAACATTAGAAAACAATGAAATAGTTATATTTACTTTCTTATATTATATCTTTAAGTCAGTAGCTAATAATATAAAAATCAAACACAATTTTCCTTTTACACATCAAATTTATATAAAATTTTGCAAAAGGACTAGGATACTTAAACTAGAAAAAAATATGCAAACGAATTGAAAACCTCTTTTTCTAGAAGTCGAGCTAAAATGCTTCAAGCCAATATACATACATACATTCGAATTGTATGAACTTACATATTATTGTACTTAATATTACACATTAATAGAGATGTAGAGCATAATAATATGCATAAATGTAATTACAACTATAAAAATACATAAATAAAAACTTTTAACTTATACAAAAATTACAATGTTTATAACTACAAATCGTCATTATCAAGCGCGTAAAATAAATAATCATAAATGAAAAGGTACGAAAACTACTTACGATATTTCGCGCATGTCCCAAAACAGAACCAAAACCAAAATAAATACAAACACATAAACATAAATATGACTGTCATTAATGACGTTACTAAATTCATTTTTCGCACAAGTATTGTATTAAAAGACTGACGGGCAAAGAAATCGTTAAACAATCTTATCAGGAAACTCAACTAATCAGATATATTCAAATTCACAGATAAGCGCGGAAAACAATTTACATTAAATCAATAATTCTAAAACAATTATTGAAAAACATTATTCAAAATATATTGTTTGAGAAAACAATTCTTTTTTTAAACAATAAGAATTGACCGCATGAGTGTGTGTGTATCGTACTTACTACTTACTGACGTATAGTAATGAGGAAGAGGCGATTTACCAATGAATAGTATTTTGTACTACAGAGAAGTCCAGAAACGTGTCTATATGGCATATTTGTTTATAGTGATTAGAGCATTATTTGAACGATTAAGAACTATTGTTTTGTTTACGCCCAGACTCTTATTGTTTTTATATTCTTTCTTCCTTCTTCTATTCTTATCATCATCATCATCATCATCATCATGATTTATATATTCTTTCTTCCTTATTCTATTCTTATATTATTTACCAATTTACCCAACATTTTGGTCAATTTTGCATCGATTTCTCACTAAATACACTATAATGTGCCTCAGGAACAACAAGAAAATCTAGTTTTAGAGTTTATTGCGTACAGACAGGCGGACATACAGACACAACAAAGGGTTTTGCTCACTGACCACACAGCGTATAGACTATAGGTATGTGGTCGATGATATTGCTTTATATTTTGTTTTGAGAAAAAGCAAAAATGCTGTACTCGTTTATATAGCTTTCATATTACAACTAAGTATAAGTATAGACAATATTATCTAATGATATTAGTATACCTACTATCCTTTCAGTTATCTCACTTTGTTTTTTTTTTTTTTTTGTTTATTCTTATTTTTTTAAATTTCTCTAAATTCCTTATCTATTTTATGCTAATATTTGTACTAATTTTTTATCACGTAACCTTGTACTTTTTTCGATGTGTTAAAGTTACAGATGTAGGTTAAATAAATGAGAGAATTTAAAATAACCTTGAAATTTTTTTCTTTCCACGTGCTTGTTTACATATAATAGAAAATTTCATAGAGGTATTAGAAATTAAGAAAACTCGATTGTACTTGGAGTCAGAATCTAGGTGGTCATGAATTCTGAAGTCGTCAACGCAACAGCTGCAGTTACAAAATTTATGTCTGTCTGTCCTACATACAGATTTTTTCTTTTGCCAACTTTTCAGACGTGCCACCTGACGCCTGATGGTGAGTTGTGAGAGGCACCCATAAAAATAAGTTTATTTGAAGCTAGTCCAGGGAACTCATGTGTTCTGCACTGCCTGTCCTGTCATTCCCTTCGATGCAAAGCCCCTCCAGCAAAATACACGGGAGAAATAAATAAGATGCACTCCTGCAGCCGGGAGCATGGGACATACGCAATACTCTAATAAAGTAGGCTTCAACAAATGCCAAAAATATGCCAAATAAAAAGGGCTTGGCAAACGACGTCTAAAGTAATTTTTGGGTAACCATAGGTATACAAATGCGTTGCCCACCTTTTCCCTATCCTCCCAATGAGCCACCGAAAATTCCAAAATCGCACTAAACGTTACAGCATAGCTGTCAGTTTACTTCATTGCTCGGTATTGTGTGAGCGAGAGCTTACTAAGCTACGTCTACTTCCTGATACATCAATAGATAGAAATCCAATGGCAACATATTGATCTGCTAATAGAATTACTAATTAATATAATTATATTTTATTGTATTATAAATGTTGCCATAAAATAATATTTTTTTATGAATTGGTGATAAGACAGTTTTAAATTAAATATTATTAAAAATAATATATTAAAAATTAAAAAAAAAAGCCACTACAATGAAACTTTAAAAAAACTTTTAAATAAGTTTTAATCAAGTGGCTATTAATAATATTTACTAATATTTAATGTCGCTATACGTGAAAAGTAATTAAACAAAAATAAAAATGTATTAAGTTACTCACGTGTTTTTGCGTAAGTCCCAAAACAGAACCACAACCAAAACAAATACAAACACATAAACAGAAATATGGCTGTCATTAATGACGTTACTAAATTCATTTTTCGCACAAGTATTTTTAAAAGACTGACGGGCAAAGAAATCGTTAAACACAAGTTTACAAAAAACTTAAACTCTACATATTCAAATTTATTATTAAAAACTGAGACACTAAAACAATTATTCAAAAACAATTATTCAAAATCAAATTATTCAAAATAAAAATTGTTTGAGAAAACAATTCTTTTTTTTAAACAATAAGACCTGACCGCATGAGCGTGTATGCACATACTGAGTTATCGTACTGGAAGAAGCGTTTTGTCAATGACTTGTACCTATTTTGAGGTACAAAAACTTTATTATTACATGTTTTTATGGTGTATTATTTATGTGATTGATATTTTTTTTATTATTAATTATTTATTTGCAATAATTATCCTAAATTATTTTAAAATTATATTTTAAATTTTATTTATTTTTGCGGCCAAACTAATCAATGGTTTTTAAGATTATATTAATATTTTTAATAGTAAGAAAAAATAAGCAATATTTTAATTAATATTATTTCAAAGGCTATCATGTCTCAAATAAAAAAACTAGTGTTCATCGTAAAAGAGTTTATAATTTGAATCCTCAATTAATCTTATTAGACTGACTCTAGACGGTCAGCTGGTCGAGTGGTTAAACTAACACAGCGGTCGCAGGTTCGAATCCCGCCGAGAGCACATAATTTATAGGATAAGTATCTGCAATAGGTCATGGACGTAGTTATACGAATTTATAAGATTTCTTAAATTTTTTTTCCCATGTTTATTATTATTGTTATTTAGCACATGCTACTTAAAATTAATGGCCTCTGATTAAAGGTCTATATCTCAGAATAGTCATTACATAAATATCACTTATTTCCAGTGAGTTAGTTCCAGGATAGCTCGTTTATATGTTCATGATGGTCATCAGGGTCACCCTGATCACCTACCATCAAGAAGCACATCTGCCAGTTCACCTATGAAACTATGATATTATGTAATTGTTTTCTTATGTTTACGCGAATATTACTCATTATAATGAAACAACTTTAATGATTTGAAGGCATTAAGATTTTTACATGACGTCTCAAAAACTTTACAGCAACCATGGGCATGTAAAAATGTTAGCCCCGATAAAATTGGAAAAATAGTTTCATTACAATAATTTTAGTTGTATTATACTAAAACCAATATAAAAACAATACTTGAAAATCTTTCATGCCTCTACATTATTTCATCTGTCACCTACTTACATATTCTAGCTCCTCTTGTTTTTTTTCTTAAGAACATTTTTTCTAATTAGTAAATTCCAAATATATGCTAATGTTTGCACTAAATTGTTATCACTTAACTTTAAGTATTTTAGTATGCATGTCAATCTTGTAGATAAAGTTAATCCTACATAATACATTGAAACTTAATTTCTCCATGTGCAACCGACATGACAGTGAATAAAATTGTATGTGTATGGTTTGAACTATTGTGATGAGTCAACGTCACACATGACCATGAACCCTTAAACTGTCAAAGTCATGGAGTTACAGTGTATGGTAGATTTCGCTAGTACCGTCTTTGCAACACAACATGACAACGGTTTGTCCGCGGCGTGGCATGAAACCCATCACTTATAAGAGTACTAGCTGTTGCCCGCAGCTTCACCTGCGTTAACTAAGATTTACAACGGAATCTTAGCGGGATGATATAGTCTATATTATCCCGCGTTCCCGTGGGAATACAGAGATGAATTATAGCCTGTGTGTTAATCTTATGTATAAACTATATTATTATGAAGTTTCATCAAAATCCATTCAGTAGTTTTTGCGTGAAAGAGTAACAAACATCCTCACAAACTTTCGCATTTACTTATAATATTATAGTAGGATAGTAGGATATTGAAAACTTACATGCATTCCACTTATAGTGGAAGAAGGCACAACATACGATACAGAGAACGAACAGCAGCATGACCAATAAAGGTACGACGGCTATTATAACGAAGGCAGCGGTTACATGCATCGTGCCAAAATGACTTTCGACAAATAACTAAAATAATATCACTTTATCGCACGATAAAATGTTATCGATATTTTCATTAGGAGATAGGCTGGGTAGTCGATGTAGGGAAAAATCAATATGCCTGAAGTCGCATTAAATTCCGTATGTTATTGGTTCGTTTCGTCAACCCTAATCCAACATATCCTGTCCATAACCTGCCCCACCATGGTTCAGGCCTTGTCGTGGCGGTGGGGCTCAGTAGTCCTGGGTGACCCCAATACCTTGGGCGAAGCGAATTGAGCCGAGGGGGCTCTTTGTATCCCTCTTATAAGAAGAGGGCACAAAAGAGAGACACAAGGGGTGAGGATGGGAACCTCACTTCATCATACTGTCTCGACGTTGGGAGTGGTTGTTCTGTGGTGCGGAACAACCGCTCTGTGGAGGTGGCGTCGGTCGTCGGGTAGAGCTGCGTCCACTTACCATCTTTCGGGCGCAGCGAGTCCCACATATCCGCCTAGGGAGACCCACTCCCCAGCGGGATGCGTCAGTGCATTTCCCGGCGTAAAAAAAGGACCATAACCTTGAATAGAACGTGTTTCTCATGTAAAATCCAGAAGGAATTGTAAGTACATTCGAAGGCTTTGGTGCAGGTTTTACTAACTCAACTCTCACTGTAATAGTGTGGGGTCAATTCTAGTCAAAAAGGAAAAGGCAAGTTTTTTGTGAACGACTATTTCGATATTAGCACGTCTCTAGTAAGCCCTGCGCTTGCTAGTGTTGTGCTAGCATAGTTGTGTAGACTAAATGTCGATTGTCGATTAGAATTGGCTATAGCATCCTACATATTTTGCTGTAAGTGCCAATAATTTCATCAAGAATATTATTTATTGTATATGTATATTCTTACCAATATAATATTATAAAATAATAACACAAATTGATGTACAATCAACAAAAAACATATTTTTTTAATATTCATATTATGTTATGCGATGAAAGTGTTACGGCGCTGTATATAGTGAAAATAGGCTCAATTAAACAGTTTTGAGGGAAAGAAAGGAAGAAAAAAAGAGATAAAATATTATTTTCGATTTCACCCGCCTACTTATCATTCCCGTAGGAATACGGAGACAATTATAGCCCATAAATCTGCCTTCATAATATTATTAAAATATTTTCAATTTTCAAAAAAATTAAGTCTGCTCTTAGTGATATTCAAATACCCAATTAGTAGAAGTGCTATAGTATAAGTACAATATCGATTATGTGATTTATTATTTTAAGGCTTATAAATATTTGCAAGGTCATCTTAAATTATCACGTATGTAAAACCGTCTCTATTCTTTTCGTTTCAGAAGCAGTTTAACCGACGGGTTAAAAGATGAACGTCTGTGTCATTGATCTCTGTAATTTAACATAAATGCGAGATCAATGGTAACGTATGGGTACAGATTACTTATGTAAGCAGCGTCTCATACAAAATACAATTCAAACTTTGTAATAATATTCCTTTCAAACTTTATAAAAATGTTTTTTTTTAATAATTCAATATAGGTTAACATTGAATATTATTACAAATAGTTTTATAAATAAATTAAATATTATTAAAAAAAAAAGTTTTTTTTTTGTTGGGTCAAACTTGATAAAAATGTTATTTTTTTCTGTCGGTACACACAGGATGCGTTTACCCAATTGACATACGACCCGCTCTATTACGTGATTGTGCGTTTTGTGCCTACGCCCGGTGAAATCCTACGCCTCAATAATAAACTAGTAATACACCTGAGTTCATATTTAAATTAAGTTCACTAGATTATAATCTGAACCTAGTAATCATATATTAACATGGTGTCAAATACATTTAATCGTCATTCATCATGCTGGGTCATTTTACTGAAATAGGCCTGACTCAATAAAAACTGAGACGACATATTAATAAATGTAAGCCAATCTATACTACGATAACCTAGTCCCATGGTAAGCCTTTAAGTTAATTTTTAATTTGAGTAAATTTTTAATTTTAAAATCATAATGAGCATCTCTATATATAAAAAAAGACTTAAAAAATAAACTTTATAATATACTTACTACAACAAAACAGGAGGTAACAACGAACAAACATACATATTATTATAGTACTGATTATCACTACCGGCATCAAAACCACAACAGAATAATCCATCTTAGCTTCAACATACATATTTACATTTTACACATCAACGTATTTTAAAACGCAATCGTATAACTTACGTATTACACTTTCACGTATTCTGAAACGCGTTTAAATTTGGAATATTTTTATTATTGTGTTTTAAATACAATTTTAAATTATATTCTATTTTTGAATGAAAATACGTTCTTTTATTCGTGTATGTATTCTTTTTTTATTTATGTTTTACACAAATCACGGGCCTACGTTTGTTTGATAAGTATGCATACTGTATGTTATTACATGAAGTGGAAGGGGTTAGTGAGGGCTTCGTTTTAAGTATTATCTTATCATGATAAACGCGGATGTAGAGTGGTTGTGAGTTGTGACGTCAATCAACCTTTTATATTAATGGGTATTCGGGGTTTGTTCAACCATATTCAATGCCACCACTGATTTGCCAGTGGGCGGGTTGCGCCACAAAGGTTTGTGGTTGCGCTATGCTGCTGCTATACGCTCCTGTCTGTTAAGATACCACCCTGAATCAGCTTTGCTTTGCTGTCAGTGGCGTAACTATACCGTTCGGGGCAAGTGGCAAATTCATCGGATGCTAGGCAAGACAATTTTTTTTTACTAAATATGTAATAATAAATGTTCGGAGTTGGAATTCTCCTCCGACCGGGGCCCCTTTCAGCTGGCCCGTGGCATTTTTCCGACTTGCCACCCTGTAGTTACGCCACTGTTTGCTGTGTTAACATGTTATGCCTCAGGATGTTTACTGAGTTAGTTCTAGGTAAACTCTTTCATGTTCATGAGCGACATTGACCTGCCATCAGGCTTGTCAACGCAATAACTTAGAAAGTCCAGAATCTAGATCTATGACCTAGGTGAAGTCGGTTGGTCCCGATAGCACCATACTACTTGAAACGGTGTAGGAACAGGATCACGGAGTTTATGCTATCCTATTTTTCTGATTCTTTATTTAAATTTTCTTAATGTCCAAAATATGCGAAAAATATAGAGAAAAAGTTCAAAGGTTGGTGAGGTGCTCACAGATTTCAAAGTGGATATTGGAATGGCGTTATTTACTTACCATTTTGTTACCGTATGCTCGTTTACATGTTAAACATTGTACATGTTATATGACGTGTTAAAAAAGTAATCTCGAACTATGTCGCCCCGTAGGGCGAGGCCTTAGGCCTTTTAAGACCGTAGCCTACGGTAGACGTAATCTGCTATTAATAAGGATATGAGAGATTCGAAGAACCCTTAAGTATAGTGAATATATTTGTGATTTAAGACTGTTCCCTATTTTATAAATTATTTTTTAAAATTAAACATTACGATTTTTATTGACAGCGCCATCTATCATCAACATCTTGAACTCTTTGCTGAAATTGATCGGGCTAGTAATTTTGATTTTCACCGTGTTTAAAAATAAAACTTAGAAATTAAAGAAGGGTTTATTTTTCATTATTCTTTATTTATCTTGTTGTGTGATGATTAATTGGGAATTTTGAATCATCCGAAAAACTACATATTTTATCTATCCGCCGATAGATGGCGGTACATAAACGCGCGCAATAATTCAATGCGCGACCGCTTTGTAGTATAGGTAATGGTCATAGGAGTTTTTTGTTTCGCAATTTTTTTTTATACCTTATAAACTTCCTATTTTGTTTTTGTTCTATTCTTTAATTATAAAAAGTCATAATATTTTCGTGGAATGTAGTCTACTACATACAGACTGACTGACTTACTATTATAATAAAAATCAAAGCAGAATTAAGAAATTCGTTTATATTATTATTTATGTCGTTATTTAAAAAAATTATACTGTCTTAATACATTTACTCTGATGACGTCGGTGGAGAGAGAAAGAACCGATGTATGTTATACACTGATTGTTTAGAACCAAAGATGAAAAAAATATTCTTAAGGCTAATCTTAAATCTAAAAACTTCAAACAAACTTGGCTGTTTTCACTGTTAGTCCTATTTATTAAATTAATATATTTATTTAGGGCCGGTTCAGAGGGTAATCGCACGACTTCAATTGCGGTTCTGAAACCGCTCGGTTCTCGCCGCGGGCGGGATATCGCGTGTATTTATTTTTCATTGACAAGTGACAACTCATTACTCGCCTGTCTAGACATTTCTATGGAGAAGCTGCATCAAACGATCATATTCTTAAAATAACAATTTACTTTGTACTAAAAAAAAAATACACGTAATATTGGCTAGAGCGGGGGGTAATCTGCCTCACTACGTATCACAAAAAGGCAGGTTAAAAAGTTGCAAAAAAAACACCACTTTATTAATTAGCCCCTTAACGTGTTAACATGCGTTGATGCCAAAATATCCAGCACCGCGCAATAAAAGCGTAAGACATCAAACATCACGTTTTAAACGGTTTTAATACTGATAGGGTTTTTCCTTGGCCGACTTAAAAATTGCACATTTAATGCCAAATAACTACGACCATATCCATACATATTACCTTATTGGTGACTTTATCATATTATTTCTTATTGTCCGTGATCTTTTATTCATTTAAAACCTTTTTTATTTCTTTTAAATATAGATTAACCTGACTGACATTTTTTCCAGTAATGCTTTGAATAATTGATTATTAAGATTACATTTTAAAATTAAATAAAGATTTTTACAATGGTACTTACATCTTTTTGTTAGTCCGGTAGCATTTCCAAAGTAACCACAGCAATATTAAAACCGCTATTCCAATCGGAAGACCCACAAGCCTGAACCACACACTGACGGCTACTTGAATTTTCTCTTCTTCGCTATCCATTTCAAGTTTATACAGTTATTCTATTTATGAATTTATTCTATATTGTATTCTAAAATTTAGTTTAAATTGTATTTAAACCAACAATAATTTTATTTTTAAACATTCATTAAATCATTGTTTAAGCACTTTTATACATTGTTTTATAATGATAATTTATGTTGTTACATATTTTTTTAATAAATATAATTATGATTATGTTTTATGTACTAATAAAGTTAACAGAACAAATGCAAGTGACCATGAGAGCTTTGATAGGTTTTTATCTGTTTCCTATCATAAAATCGATCAACAAACATTAGTTCTCGTGCGGAAATGTGTTTTATTATATTGTATATAATACTAGCTGTTGCCCGCAGCTTCGCACGGGTTAGAAAAAATCAGTCAACTAGTGGATGCCTGAACCAAGTGTACTATAGTGTCGTTATTTTACATGTTTTAAAACTAAATTTTCCTCGCAATTTTTCCACAATTTATCGCCGTCTAAACCTTCCCTGGACATCCACGAATATTTCGAAGCTAAAATTAGCCATATCGGTCCAGCCGTTCTCGAGTTTTAGCGAGACCAACGAACATTTATTTCATTTTATATATAAGATTTGATTTTTATTTGTTGCCTGAGGTGGTAAAAATATTTGTAAAATTGAAATACCCTATTCAATGCAATTAAAATTTATATGTCGGTTTAGTTAAAGTTAAGTAGTTACGCTCTCGTCTTGCCGTGTTTTTTTTGGTGGGCAATTCGTTCACCTACTATTCCGATTGAGCTTAAATTCCAAGAGGCTGTATTGCAGAAAGCCCTTTCGAAAAAAATGTAATGTTAAGAGTGAATAACAACACAAAGCCAAAATAATAAAACGAATTAAGATGTTAAAATAATTGTGAATTACGTGAATAGTACGGACCTACTGAAAGACAAGAAATTTCTTAGATGAGCCGTCTGCTCATCTACTTTTTCGATGTAGCTTTAAGGCCTTAAGGCCAACAGCATAGGTCCTTTCGAAAAAAAAGCGCGAAAGTTTGTATGTATGGATGTTAGTTACTCTTTCAAATAAAGTATACTTCATGGAGTTTAAATAAAACGTCGCCGGCAGCAGACAAGTCAAGGATTTTGATGAAGAATGAAACTAGTTATGGCGTCTACACCAAAAAACAGATTCGGAAAATAAATAATAATATGACGTTGCCTTAAATGTGTACATGTCATTGTAGTATTAATAGTTTTTCGCAAGTGGATTTTTTGTAATTTATGAGAATAGACACGTTACAAAAAATCACTTAGAGTAGTATCGCCAATATACATTATAGCCTGCGACTAGACTTAAAAAAACTAAATTAGGTGAGGGAACTAACACACAACTATACTCCACAAACTCGACTTAGACACAAAATATTCACACAAATTTACAAATACAACATTATGAATTTAAAATTTATAAAGCTTATTTCTTTATATTATGTTTAATAATTTTAAGTATTTTTTTTTATTTTATATACAAAACGTTTTCCGCTTTTCGGTCCACGCTATATACAATTTTTTGAAATAGGTAAATATACAACATAAAAAATGAAAAAATATTTTTTAAATAAATAATAATAGGTACCTACCTATGTAAATTATTATTAATAAAAGAAGCGTCAATTTGCAAAAGTGTATATATTATTAATTATTTCACTAAGTGTAATTTCTAACCCCAAACATGAGACCATCGCTCGCTCACCGGTGAAAGAAAACATCGTGAGGAAACCTACATGCCTGATGAGATTGAAAGTCTCTGAAGGTATATGAAGTTCACCAACCCGCACTGGGCCAGCGCGGGGAACTATGGCCAATTACCCTCCTCGCCTGATTTCGAGGAGGAGACCCGTGCCCAGCAGTGGGACATAAAGGGTCGATACTTTACTTTTTGTTTATTCCCAAATGAAAATGATCGATATTTCCTCCTAAATTCATCAATCAAAATGTAACCCTAAAATGCATTTCCGTTCTAATATCACAATCTGAGATTTATCCTAAAATAAAACATGATAGCTGATAATGATAAATCATATGACTCGTGACGATCTTTTCGATCGGCTGACGCTAAGTGGAGGGCCACTCGTGATAATGTTGGCGGCGCGTTTGATCCACTTAGAATAAATAGATCACTTGCGTTTTTTTCCTTATTGAATAATTTTAAAGGCGTTTATATCCATTTTCTTATGACGCAGTGGAAATCCTTTTCGGAGTATACCAGGGCCTTGGGTAGGCGCGCTGGGGTGTGTGGGGAATCGCATTGGGTGTACTACCCCACTAAAACCACTGCGTGAGCCTTCAGCCGCTATGTGAGGGACCCGGATCTGCAGGCGACGGGAAACCCTCAGCGACAGACTGGTCCCGGCAAGACCAGATTCTCCACAATAGGGAGTCGTCCACCCATCGTATCTTGCATATCTATATTGGTCCTTGTTACAAGGCTAACTTAATGGTATTTACAAATAATAAATAATATAATTTATGAAACAGTTTGTAACGTTGCGCTAGCTCGTTACACGATTTTAGGTTTAAATTAAAGATTCAGCAATAGATATTATGTTTAATCTAAGCATACTGGTGGTATAAGCGCCATCTATCGTTAACTAGTGTCAACTATTGACATACTCTGTTAGCTCACTAGCGACATTCTAAAATTCAATAACTGTTTGCTTACATCTTTTTCTCAAATAAAATTAAAATACCTCTTGTAATTAATAATAATAAATATAATAATTTAATCTAATCCCTAAACAAAATTACAAATAAACTAAATTAAAACTTAATTAATTATAAAGTCCGTTTGACAATTGACTATAGAACTATATTGTTTATGGAACGATAGACAAGCTGTGATTAGGCACCTTTTGATTTGCTGTCACTTCTAACCGACCTCTTGGCCCTTTTCTTGTCCTGACTTCGTGGCTGGCGGAAGCCGAGGCTAACCCTCGCCTAATTTTATTGAATTCCGCTGGGAGTTCGCGGAGCACAGTTCGGATAGACTAAGTATCCCAAGTATAGAAGACCTAACAGCCGGCCGGCTGAACCGAACGCCCAGCGTGAAGACCCAAGCTGCAGCCAACCTACCATCGCCAGGAGTCCAGTCAGGCCAGTGATTCCTCCCTTATTACCTCTACGCAATACGCTGTCGGAACGTGGGCCAGCCAAAGAAAGTTTCTGGCTCGAGATAAGGTGAGACTTGTCCGAACCCCCCTTCCTATCGTGCTCGCTGGGGGCATCTACCACCCCCACGCGACAGCTGGCGCCCAACGTGTATTCTTTCTGAGGCCTGCCCAAGTTCTGATAGCGTATTTTTAAGGAAATATAGTGTTTTTTCTAAATTTAGTATCTAAAAATTTTTTTTCTATATACCCACACATACTAAATGTTGTAAGCGTGAGGTGACGCCGAGCGAGCTGGTACGTAATTATTTAACTAATTAATATCTGTTTGTTACTATTTCATCTATATTTCCTTATTTTGTGCCTATATCATAATATTTTGCTACAATATTTTTGTTTTGGCCGTGCTAGACGTCAAAATTTAAGTTTAATTATCTAACCTTTTGTCTTTAATACTATTGAAATTACTATAAAAACACTAAATACTTATTGTAATACGTAAAAGTTCGCAAAGCTATAGTAATAACTAGTAAATTCAAGTTCTATTTTCAAATTATTTAAATACTTAGTTGATCTTCAATTTTTAATTAAAAAGAATTGTCGATTAGGCATAATATTATAATGCTATCAAACTGTATTAAAACATCAAAGGCATATAACGTATTACCTTTATTATATGAAGCTATAAGTGAGATCGGTCGTCTTGGCGATCATTGATGGATATTCAACAGTGGGCGCATAAAAGCTGATGATGATATTGATGAGATGTGTTTGGATAATACCTTGGAAATTTAACCATTGTCATTTTTTGTTAGATTTGTAGATGCTCAAACGGACTGACAAGCCACGGACGGTAACTTGTCCGCGTCGCGCGTCGCTTATAAATGTAAAGTAGTTTTATTTTTGGAAATAACTTTTACGCGGATTTTATCGCGGTTTATTAAGATTTTTGCGGTTTATTTTGAAGTATTCTAAGCGTCAGGCATGTAGCCCGACATTTAGAATACTTAACATTATGAGAAGTAATATTCCCGTAAACATTATAACATAACATTATTACTGAGTTTATTCCGCCAGTTCACCTTGGAACCGGTGACAAATCGTATACCACGACGATAGAATGAGGTAAATATATAAAAAGCTTAAAGTTGTGACCTGATATAGGGCATTAAAGTCGAAGTAAAATTGAAAGTCAAACAAAGTCAGTCAAAGATAAAAGAACGTGTTTAGTATACGGGTGACGCTTTAAATAACGATGGTTTTTTTTTTCATTTGGAAATAAATGACCAGCTAATATAATGTCCTCACCTTTGGATACATTTTCTAAATTATTAAAGTTTTATAAGCTTAAAAACATTGTATTTGTAATTTGTAAAGTCCATTACTATAGCTTATACTTACGTTAAAAAAATTGACGCATTCCTTCATCATCATCATCATAATCAGCCTTATCCGTCCACTGCTGAATGAAGGCCTTTTTTTATGACGCAGCGGAAATCATTTTCGGACCCTACTAGGGCCGGGCAGGCGCACTGACAGGCATTGGGTGCACTACCCCACTAAAACCGCTACGTGAGCCTTCAGCCGCTATCTGAGGGACCCGGATCTTGGACTTTGCAGTCCCCACGACCTCGTGTCTTTATTGGAGCCCGGGTCCCCATCCCGAGCCCGACACGAACACAGGGGTGTTACTGGAAGCGCATTAAGTAGCGCCACCGACGTACCCCCGTTCGTCGTCTATCGGCCTCCTTCTGGGACATCACTGTCTCGCATAAGGAGGCCATGCTGAATATAGACCTCCCTCAATGAACGCCAAGATGACCGATCCCTGCCACTCGCATCCAACACGGACCTGCGTACACGGACGTATTCCTTAATCTTCAATAATCTAAATAAAACTGAATCGTTGAAATGTATGTACTATGTACGCACCTAATTCGGAATCGCTGCACGAAATTAGATCGTTCTTTTTTGTTGTGTTCGTTAACGACAGGACAAGGATTGTAGAAAAATTGATAGGATATACTCCTCAACCTAAAGTGACGTTCATTCTAAGTTCAGGTGTACAAAGAAATTTTTAAAGGAACTAAAGGAACTCGGATCTTTCAAGTTCGTTTGACCTTAATTATGGCGCGTAAAAAAATATTTTATATAAAAATCTCTCTCTCTCTCTCTCTCTCTCTCTCTATTTAAGAGCTTTGCTCTCGTCGGTGGAGTATTCGCCACTCATTCCTCCTCTCCACCGAGACCTTTACCTCCTGATACGTCATAACCTGTACCTTCTCCTTTTTTTGTTGCATATAGCTCCTTCTCGGTCTACCTCTTCCTCTTTTTCCATCAATCTTTCCCTCGATGATGTTTTTTATAAACAAGTCATGTCGTATCAGGTGACCAATCAAATTTCCTCTCCGGTTCTCAACAGTTTTAATAATACTTCTTTTCTCTTTCATATGAAAATATTTCTCCTATTATATAATTCTAATTAACGAGAAACATGACACATTAATCATTATGAGTCCAGATCCGTCTGAAGCGCAATGATATGGTATAACGAGTGTGAAAGTTGGTGCAGTGGTATGTAGGTCAGGACCATATCTGGCCTTAGTCGGTCATGAGAAGTGGCTTGATCATGCCGAGTACGTCAGGACTTACAGTATTATTACACTTACGATCAAATTTTATTAAAAACTCTTTACTTTTTGTCATTTCAGGTATATGGATTTAGGTAAATATTGGTCTACCAGGATCATGACAAAAAGTTAAGAGAAATTGCGATCGAAGAGGTTTTTTCGACATTTTCACCACTTTTTAATGAAAATTTGAAGCCAAACCAAAAAAAAATCCTGGAAATTTCAATTGCCACATGACATTTTTTTTTGGATCCATATAAAATTGATATTTTTAAACTTTTTTTGCCATCAGTTCCTGTATAGGTCATACATTCGACTGTTCTTTTGTTATTTGTGGTTGTTTTTGGTTTGGAAAAATGATAAATTGTTTTAGCTTGGAGAGGGATTGAAAGCCTGAGGGGTTGTTTATTGAAATTGAGTCTTAGATTCGACCACTAGAGATATGTATATGGCATTTAATGATATTTTAGATAAGGTCCAAATCTGATTGGCTTGATTCTTTAGCGCTGAGATGGATCACTCTGCATCTTCTTCTCTACCACATGGAGTGCTTTGAACGATTGCTCGGAGTAATGCCCGCTGGTCTTCACAACGGGACATCGCTTCAATACTCCAATTTCACACAACCTCTTTGAATTTAATATCCGCCCCAATATATGGAATCAGCTGCCATCCATGGTATTTAATAGACTCAGGTGTTACTTTGCTGAAATCTATTTTAAAATGAATATTAAATTATTTAATTAGCAATATTTCCCGCGAACCATGCAGTCTTTACAGAATGTGAGTGCAGGCAGTTTTATGGTGGTGTGCCGTGGTGGTGCATGCAAGTGTACGCATATGCAATGTGGGATATGCGTGCACTCACACACTTTCTCTTACTTAATTAATTAATTAAAATATAATTTAATATCTTTTTTACCCATGGCATTTCCGAACCTTACGAGTTACGACTTAGGGACCTCATGGAAAGGGCATATTCATATTTGAAAGGCAACGCTTTTGCTAATCCTCTGGTATTGGTATCTATGGTGTCGCTGATCAAAAGATAACTTATAATAAGAAAAGGTTGCATCATCTTTTACAAAAATCGGTTGTCTGTAAAGTCGGTTTACTGACGATAGTTGAACGTAACAACGTCATAAGAAAATACTGATGGGCCGATTGTGCCTCTTTGTCGCTCGTTCCGCGCTCTCGCTTGCACTTCAAGCATTAAATGAAACGCCTCCGAGCGAGGTAACGCATGAGTCATGTTTTTTCGTACGTGCAGCCGGCTCCATCGAATTCTAAGACGTTGTCACGTCAAAAACAAAAATAGTTGAATGGGTTGAGCTACAGATATGAACGTTACCTAACCTCACGACCTTGTCTATGATGTCCAAGGCCGGATAGCTTACAATATTTCGTCATGCACTAATATCCATACAAACTGTTTTGTACTAGCAGCGCCCCGCGGTTTCACCCGCCTACTTACAATTCCCGAAGTAGTACGGATAAAATATAACCTACTAACAGCGCCCCGCGGCTTTAACCGCGTATTTTCCATTTCCGTGGGGGTACGGTGATAAATTATAGCCTATGTGTTATTCTACTGTATAAGCTATATTATTGTAAAGTTTCATTCAAATCCGTTTTGTAGTTTTTACGTGAAAGAGTAACAAACATCCGTACTTACAAACTTTCACGTTTATAATATTAGTAGGATTTATATTTAGATGACATGAAAGGGGCCCATATCAGTATTGCACAGGACGACGATGATGATGATGATGACGGCTTCTTTCTCCAAGGTAACCACGTGACATCGAGCTCATTACACCCGATAAAAAGTAGGAAACGACTTCCCGTCTAATAATATAATTAATTCCGTCTTTGAAAACCATTTACATAAACATTCAGACTTAGCAGTAATTAGAGGACAAAAGAATGTACGTTAATTACTTAAATGTCATTGTAAAATTGCACGTTAAAGGATAACGGTCACTCAACAAACTTTTCTAACAATAATTATTACGTCACATTGTACTAAGATATTATAATGAAACCACTTTTACGGATTTTTCGCGATTTATTTAGTTTTTTTTTATGAGCCGACGTTTAAAAAAAACCTAAACGAACCGCGATAAAATCCGTAAAAGTTGTTTCATTACAATGAGTGAAATTCGCGTAAATATTAGAAAATAATATATTTAACTAAGATAGTTAAAATGAACGGAGAAGAGATGGTCGATGGGCCAATAAGGTTCAAGAATGCGATTTTTTAGGCTAGCTTGCATTTTTTATATATAGTTCAAGAATGCGAGTGGCTGCGTTCAAGTAGGCGAAGCAATGGAGTCGAGTGGGAAGCGATCGGTCTTTCCTCGAGATAGTATAGTAGGGCTATTCTGCAAGAAACCATTTCGATATCGAGCTTCACCTGAGTGATAGAGCTCACTTTACGTCACTTCGAAAGTGAAATTTATTAATATAGATAGATATAATTAGTCGAGTTTTAAAGAATACAAATTCGTCAAATTCGTCATATCACCGCGGATACCGCTTTCGAGATTCGAAAACTACCTTACAGAATACCTCCATGATTATTTGTACAGTCTAAGTGACTCCTTATTAAAGCAGCTACCTGCTAGTAAAAGTCCCGACAAAATTAGTACAGACAAATATTGTAAAAAATTATATTTTGGTATGTGTACCGTATATAATATATTTTACAAGCACGTTGAGAGTGCCTCTACGTTCGACAAAAAACTGTTTTCTCGAAACTTATCTTTTTTTTAATTGTCTTATTAGACAGCGTGTTATATAAATTAGAAATGTCATGATCATAATACGAGGCCCCGGAAAATGATTTCCACGCTCGTTCGGCACATTCTACATGGTTTCGATCAGATAGGTTGTGACGATAGACAGTGGCGCCGCTGAACAAAGAGAGACAAGAATGCGAGAATAGAGATAGAAAGAGATACTTAGTCCTTGTTGGCAACAAAAAGCTGGTGACCACAAAATTATTTCGACCTCATAACACTTTTTGGTCATTAAATTACTAACGACAGTCATTATGATGTTAAAAAACAATTAGTTTCTTGCGTGACACTCGACGGACTAATAATTTAATGGAGATCTCGTAAAATAGATTTTGACCTCTAAAATGGACACGCAAATACAAATAAGAATTATTTAGGTGTTTTTTTTTAATCTACAGACGCTTAATATCACATCAATCAAGTCCCGTCTTTCTAGAAGAACTTGTTAATGGCACGGAAATATATTTAAGATTTATTTTAGAATACACATATTTAATGTATTATACATGAGACACTCTACACGGGAGACACACTCTTCATATTATGACAATTCCTGTTCTGCAGTATTTTTTTTGTATTACATTTAGCACAATACTTAGGTTATGCAGTCGAAAACAATGTCTGTGTATGATTGTAAATTTTTTATCTGTGTTGTGTTGAATGTTTTCTTTCTTTCTCTTGTAACCGCTTTCCACCGAAGGTATTCTATGATTGCATCTGACCCTGACAAGAACCAGAAAACTGAAGATCTACAATAAAACAACTTTCACGAAATTAATCGTGGACTAATAAATTTTACATTCGACATTTCGGATACTACAGCAACCATATCTCAATATAAGTTTGAAATTCGAGCCCACAGAAAACAATTAACGAAAACTGTTTTATATTCGTAAGCAACAAAGGTCTCATGTTGTCTATTTTTACTTTTATTTCGCGAGTACTCAGAAAAACAACGTAACTGCCATCAAAATTAGAGAGAGAAAAATGTTGCAAAGAGATAAAGACAAACAAAATAAGTCAGTAAGAACTATCTGTATTAAGAACTCTCTCCGGGTTTGTTAGTAGAGAATAATTGGCAGATAAAAGTAAAACAAACATAATGTAGCTTTCATTATAATTAAAGAACCCACAAAACAATTATTATTAAATAATATAAGAACTAATCTAAAACTAAAATCCTTAAAAAAAACATTATAATAACAAAAATATATTATTAAAAGGCGTCCCTTTAGGCAAAGTTCCGAAGATACTGGCAGCGTTCCCCCTTTGAATAGCTAAACTAATTCTTTGTCCGAGGTAGCTGCCAGCTTTTCGGAAAAATTAAATAAATAAGAGAAATTGCATATTGATGACAAACATTTAACATGCGTTCCTATAAAGGAAGCTATAGTTGCTGATGACTATCATCGATGAAATCGCTTGTGGATTGGGCTGATGATGATGATGAGAAACTGGATAGCCCAGCTGCTGGGCCGGGTCTCGCCAGCCGGGGTCATTGCCGGTCGTTGCACTATTTTGTACTCGGTAGACTATAAACACTCAAAAGATAAACTAGATTATGTAAGGGCTTAGGTGTGGAGTTAAGTAGAGAATTTTCTCGACCTTTTTACCGTATCCGTATTAAAATATACTAGCTGTTAAAATATAATAATATCTATGGACATATAACACCACGTCAATCTAGTCCCGTGGTAAGTTTCCGAAGAACTCGTGATAGTGTTATTGTTAAATAAGCCTATGATTTATAAATAACCGAAAAATATGAAAATAGCTTATCTCTCTTGTGGACTTGTAGAGATAAACGTGTTTAATCAAAAAAATCTAGCTTTTTTACATTCGTATAGCAACTAGCATAGTCCCGCGGTTTTGCTCATAAGAGTACGGAGTTTAATTATAGCCTATGTGTTATTCAAATGTTGTACTATATTATTGTAAAGCTTAAAATCCATTTAACTACTAACGGCGGCTTTCAATATCCTATCTATCTTAACATTTTCTTATCTATCTTGAAATTTTGACATATTTTCTTACAAAATCTGTCAAAATTCTAAGATAGTTAAGAACATTTTAAGATAGATAGGATATTGAAAACCGCCGTAAATGGATTGCGGTAAGGATTAACATACATCCGAATATGTTATCGCGTTTATAATATTCGCGATCTACTATGATGTTTGTCTGTCTGTAACACAAACCACTATATTATATATAGCAAGGAGGTTAGGTAACTATGATTATATCATAATTGACTATTTAGTAATAAATAATATTAAAGCTTACTTTTTATGACAGTTAGACTGGCAAACGGACTGACGAGCAACTCTCACTCGCTTCTTTGAAAACACAGCAAAGCTGATTTGCTGTACAATGTTGAATAAACCCTGCTTTTATAGCCAAGCTCAGAAGAGATTAATTTAAATTAGCTTTAGTAACACATATAATAATAATAATATATTTTTATAATAAAACGGTTATTCAAAAATAAATGTAAAAAAATACTTAACTCTTCAATTCTTTTTTAAGGTTCACTGGTGTAGAACTATGAAATTGGGTGTAAAGTAACATCTCACATGTTACATGTAGACATAACATGAGAATGGAAAAAATTAGAAAACCGTTAATTAGACATAGAAAACACTTCTTCCATTACCTTCTATACGGCAGTGACATTCGTGCTTGGCGGGTTTTTAGAAAATTATTAATATTTTTTTACTATTCATATCCTTAAATAGGATAATTTATCTAGACTTTTATTAAATTTTAAATTAATTATTCATTGAATTTAAAAGAAAAAGTGGAAAAAAGTATGAAGTAAAGAATAATATTAGATTGTAAGTCAACAGGAGATATTTATTCGAGTTAATCTGCATGTTGTTTTTTTTTTATACAAGTCCTTAAAAATAAACAAACGACACAAACAAACAAAAACAAACAATACAAGATATTTACTAATTTTACCAATACATCACAAATTAAATAAGTATATCTAATAATAAAAATTTCATTATAGTTAAAAGTATTTTTACTAACCTTTGCTTTTATATAGTACGAAAATAATCCTAATGAATATGATCACGAACAATATAAACACAGGCATAAGTCCCAAAAGTCTTTCATTGTTCGATTTTATGTCCGCCTCTTTTGTCACCCCACTATCACTGTCACTAAGTAACTTGTCTTCGTCCATAATTAAAAGTTTAAAAAAAAATATTCTTAAATTTCAAATTAAGAATATTCACTTTTATTTAAAACGAAAGAGAAGAACGCTCTCTATTAAAACGCGCACTTTTTTATCAGATATTTTTCTTATTTGACAAGAGTATTTTTTTTGGCTCTTAATACCTACTTGGTAAGCTTTTAATAGTTTTTGGAAATAGCCACTGTTTTTTTTTCAAGTCTTCTTTCAAGAATTCACTGCTATTTATTTATTTACACGAAAAATAACACTAACGTTCTATATTCAAACGCGTACTTTTTATCACAATACTTAGTTTTTTTCAGTTACCAAAAATTTTTTTGTAAATTACTGGTACTAAATAATTTTTTAAAGCGCTTTAAAAATTCTTCTATGAAATAACTCGCGTTTTACACGTCTAAGGCAGCGAGCGCATCGCCTTGTATGATGAAAAAAAAGGCTTAAACCTGCCGTGGTTGCCTCTTATCAAGTTGACTTAAGATTTTACTCGAAAATTGAATGTGCAATTTACTTTTTGATAAATATCAAGCGAAAATAGGTTTCTTAATGTGATAAGTATGATTTAATTTATTAAATAATTCTATTTATTTAGTGAATTCAAATATTATGCAAACTATGATAAAGTAGTGTAAGTGAACTAAAATTAGCAGAAGGTCATAATAACAGTTTTGTTTATTAGTATAATGTTTCATTATTCAAATAAACGTTATAACAATTATTATGGAATGTTTATTTAATGTGTTGTGAAATAATTAAATATTAATTTTATCTAAATGGTATATTAAATGTATTTTTTTTGTTATAGTCGTTAATATTAATTAGCAGAGTCAATGAACTGGATATAGATAAAATGTATTAATTTATAAAGGTAAAACGTCGTATTTTTATCACACAGTAGGAAATCTTCTAGAAGTCTCACCTTTAAGAATATAGGTCACTATGCAAATCTTCACCAGCCTGATTTAAAAGCTGACATTTATGGACTGTTTCTATCTATCTGTATTTTTATTATCGTTTCCAAGTAAGTAAGTCAGGAAAAAACCGTGATGAACATTTTTTTCCAAGCGACATCAAATTCCATTATTCCAAATGTAAGTTGATGACAGGTAAGTGGTGCTGTGTGCTGCAATTTTTGTGTAGACATTACATCTTATATAATGAACAAACATTACAGACAGATGTGTGAAACCTTTTTGATAGTGAAAAATAACATAAGACGAAGGTTGTTATTATTCAAAGAAAATTGGCTTGAATAAGAAAATAATCTTAACATGAAATAGGACAGGCGCCTTTGGAAAATTTTACCCTATACTAAGAATTTAAGTGTAACGAGCAATCTGGCGAAGTCAGTGTAAGTGGTTAACGTCACCCATTAACATAAAGCAGTTTTTTATCGCGGTTTGTTAAGCTTTTAAGATACCTGAAGATTTGGGTACTTAACATCAACCATGGTCACGGGAGGATTGACTGCGCCGATTCCTGGATGGTAATGGCCTCTTTCTACGAGACAGTGATGTCCCAGAAGGAGGCCAACGAACAAGTAAGAGAGGAGGCCGCCGATGTGGCCTCCCCCTGTAGACGAAGAACTGGGGTGCGCAGGAGGCGCTACTTAATGCGCTTCCAGTAATACTCCTGTGCTCGTGTCGGACTCGGGATGGGAACCCGGGCCCCGCTGAAGACACGACGTCTGAAAAGGATTTCCACTGCGTCATAAAAAAAGGACTGACTGCACCATGGTTGCTGTAAAGTATCCGAAATATCGGGCATGTAAAAGACTTAATAAACCGCAATAAAATGCGTGAAACTCGTTTCATTGTAATGATTGAAATTCGCTTAAACATAAGAAAACATTATAAGTATAAAAAGTTTCTCATAATCCCATTAAATGTGCTATTTTTTTTTATACTATGACGTAAGAAATGCGAGTAATTTCTTTCCTGAATCTAAAAAAAGGGAGATCATGATCATGCTTTTGCAACAGAAGTGAAACGGACAAAAATAGATATCTCCCAAACTTCAAAAAATCAGTTCCAAATATTGTTATCTATAGATAATGACAAATGATGACATTTGCCAGATTCATAAAGGCAACGATCGATAGCTACTTGATGTGGCCCATTTTCATATTCGATAAAACAAAGGCCTTAAAGTGTCGTTATCTTTAACACCGGTATTTTAATACTTATCGTACGGAGCGTTGTCTCGTAGTCTACTTAAGTAGTAAGTAAACTTAGGTGTATAGAATATAGATATAAAATGGATTAAACAAAAAAAAAAAACTATTTTTATTTGTACATATACCCAAAAAAAAATCTAAATGGACTGGATTTTTATTAGGTGCCTCAACAGCGAGCCGTCAGTGATATAATATAAACACGGGCTAACACCCCGATTGGAGAACATACGTAAGATATACTATGCTGCTTACAAAAAAAAATAACAACACGCTCATTTGTTTTCTTTTTTGTCCATTCGAACACGAAATGTTTGCGACACCGTCGAGTAACAACGAAGGTCATCAAATGTCAGTATATGCGTCCTCTCACGTCAACAAGCTTACGTATTAATTTTGTTTTGTTTGTAATTTAGTATATTAAATTTAAAAAAATCTACAATAATACTTGTTAGTAGCCAAGCCCGACTACTAACGGACTACTAACGCTCCTATTCTCATGAGAACTGTGTGTAATTACGTTTAAACAAGAGACTATTATTATTTATCCAAGCGGCTGTCACAGGGAAGAAACAAAAAAATCCTACTAATATTATCATAAATGCGAAAGTTTGTGAGGAAGTTACTCTTTCACGCAAAAACTGCCGAATGGATTTTGATGAAACTTCGTAATAATATAGCTTATACATCAGATTAAAACATAGGCTATAATTTATCCCTGTACTCCCACGGGCATGGGAAGTACGCGGGTGAAACCGCGGGGCGCTACTAGTACTTCATAATGTACATATTATTATGTAATATCGTACTGTATAATAAAATGTACATAATATAAATAAAATGTTTCATATTCATGTTTTCATACATATCGCTCGATTTTGAGGTAATTGTGCTCCCTTATCTTAGACGCATTTATTATTATTATATTACGTAACGTAGGCATAGAAATATTATATTTATTTAAACATAAGTAAGTATTAAAAAGCCCGATAATTCTCATCAATTTGTTAGCTGAGTTTCTTTAGCATTTCTTAATGTAGAAAAGATAAATACAGATAAGTTCCAAATTTTGACGTATTTAAAGTGACGTATTGAATTATACAGAGATAAGCAATCTTTCTGTCATTTGAGGAAAATCTTTACAATATTATTGTAATTGCTGGAAAGCGATTTCTTAGATAAAGGTTGTTTTAAACAATAAAGATTTTTTTATTATGCGCGTTTATAATTTTTATTGTTGCATTATTGCCGATTATTAATTCAGTGTCAACTCTGTTATTATCACCAGCTTTTCATGAGGATAAGAGGACAATAGGTTCCAAGAAAGAACAAGAGGCCATGCTGCTTTTCAGCCGAATCGGGCCGGCACGACCGGGGAACCTCTGGCTCACATGAAATCGGCGTAAAGTGACAGCTAACCTGTCGCGTTTCGTGCGGTTTGTCCGTTTCCGGTGACTCATTGGGGGGGATAGGGAAAAGGAGGGCAACGCATCTGCATGACCACTGGTTGTGTGGATGTTAATGGGCGTCGATAGTCGCAAGGCTTCGACTGTTCGTTTACCCTCTTATGATATAAAAAAAACCAAGAGTAGAGGCCATGTTTGGGTAGACGAAGTGTTGGTCGGTCATTAACCAGGTGGACAATGATCTCCGTACAGTAGGGTTCTTTAAGGTCGTTTTCAAATCTCGAATTTGACGAATTTGTATTCTTTAAAACTCGACTCTTTATCTATACCAATAAAGTTCGCTTACGAAGGGAGTGTAAAGTGAGCTCTATCATTCAGGTGAAGCTCGATATCGAAATGGTTGGTTGGATTTATTTTACAGAATAGCACTACAGTGGCTGTGAAGGAAAACATTGTGAGGAAACATGCATTCCTGATGAGATTAAAAGTCTTTGAAGGTATCTGAAGTTCACCAACCCGCACTGGGCCAGCGTGGTGAACTATGGCCCATTACCCTCCTCGCCTGATTTCGAGGAGAAGACCCGTGCCCAGCAGTGGGACATAAAGGGTTGATACTTTACTACAGCGGCCGGTCCGTCGGCCGTCTCGACTTTCATTGACAGAGGCCGAAGTTGACGAATTAATGCTGATGATGATGATGATGAGTCTAATTAACGTTGTTAATCGCGTTATCACTGTTACCAGACGAGGTTGTTGACATGTTACGTGTATGGGATTTTGGAATGGAAATTGTATGTACTGTTCAGTTTCCGTATTTACGTGATGTAGGAAGTCTTACGGCTTAGATAATAACTATTATACCGTATTTGTTTGTATAATAGATCAAATAAAACGCAAATTTCATAGACATTTAAATTCATAACAATAAATGTTGTGTACTTAATCCATACTAATTTTATAAACAGAAAAGATTTGAGTGTTTATTTGTTGAATAGGCTCCGAAACTACTTGACCGATTTAAAAAATGATTTCACTGTTTGGAAGCTACACTATCCCCGGTGAACATAGGCTTTATTAAATTTCCAAAAAGTTAGAGACCCGTATAAAAACTTAGTTGACGCAGGCGAAGCTTAGTGCAACAGCTAGTTTAATAAAAATTTGTAACAGTATTTTATGTATGGTGGGAGAGAACGCTCCAACGCCTTAGCCGATCTAGGTGGGTTCGACTTGCACCGACACCTTCTACAAGCAAACGGTAATAACTGCCGTTGAACAGCGTTGAGCTCTTACGGAAAGTAAGATCACAAAATCGAGAGCTCTTTACGAACACATCTTATCCTCTTACTCATATTATCAATTTCTGTTTTCTCTTTTTATTAATGCACCACAATGGAAGATATTAAGAACGGCTAAAAACAATCGTTTTTGAAAAGGCTGAATTGTTTTTCATAAAACACGCCTAAAGAGTACCACATGACATCTGCTTTCAAATTCCGCATTCAAATTGGTTAGCTGATTTGAGAAGACACAACCTGATTTCCTCTCCCGTCTCGCATGTAACTTCGAGGCCCAGTCGAGACCTAGAGACACAACAAAACCTAGAAAGGCTTAAGCCTCCTGACCTTACCTATATACGCATGAAAATAGATTAGGAAAGACCTTAGGCAAAAGAAAGGCCACAAAAATAACGTCCATTGAAATTATCTCTAATGAGAAGATCGGCACAACTATATAGGCTCACTCAAGCGTCAATTGCGTCATTATTTTGGGAAGAGGCAAGATACATGATAATAAAGATAAGATAAAAGATTGAATGGATAGTAAAGTCAAATATAGTACAACACTGTTTCACGGAAGTTTTCAGCGTTGGATGGAACTAATTAGCGCTTTACCTGACGTTTTTTTTTAATTGGATCTATCAGCGGATTTACCCGCGTGTAGGTACGTTCCCGTGGGAGTACAGGGATAAATTATAGCCGATCTCCGTGCAGTGGCCGGTCCGTATAGAATGGAAGTGGCAAGGGAGCAGTCGTCTTAGCGTTTGTTGATGGAGGCCTATGCTAAAGGCTGATGATGATGATGTGTTATTCTAATGTATAACCTGCATAATTGTAACGTTTCATCAAAACCCATTCAGTAGTTTTTGCGTGTAAAAGTAACAAACACACATACATCTTTGTATTAGTGGGAAGTAGGATAAGCAAACCGGTTTGCTTGTATGCTGACTGAGTCAGCGTTGTCCCCGAAGTAAGAACCTTAACAAGATCATCAGTGACTATCCCAGGTCATTCAATCAACCCCACCATGGTTCAGGCCTTGTCGTGGCGGTGAGGCTAAGTAGCCTAGATTGAGCCAGCACCTTTATATCCCTCATATAAGAAAAGGGGACAAAAAAGCAAGGGGTGAGGACGGGAACCTCACCTCATTGTACTGTCCCGACGTTGGGGTGGCGGGTAGTTCTATGGTGCGGGGCAACCCCTCTGTGGAGGTGGCGTCGGTCCCCTGAGGAACTGACTAGCCGTCGAGGTGCCCTGTTGCTTGCAGATCCGGGGCATCTCACCGAAAGCGGCATTGGTGGCACTCGCCGGGTTTTAGTGGGAAGAGCTGCGTCCATTTACCAGCTTTCGGGCCTAGCGCGTCCCACATACAGTAAACTGCTTTATAGATTCTTTATTTTAAGAATACTTTGCTATATCCATATTTTTTTAAAACCCATGGACAATTTATATGTAAACTAGCGCCATATTTGGGTGTGGCAGAAAATTGAACTAAATTGAATAGTTTATTCAATTTCATTTGATAAATGTCTAGTGATCTTTTCAGAATAATACTTTCATTAAATACAGTATTATGTAATACTTTGTGTTATAGAAAGAAATACTTGCAAATACACTCGCTTTTATAGTGATTGCATTTATAAAACCTTTGCGTAGGTTTTATTTAATTAACATGTTGTTTTTATACAGCCAGCCGAGATAATGTTGTTTGATGATGCATTTGCATGCGCCAAACGTATCATTAAAATTAATGAACAAAAACTTAGACTTACGCAATGGTAATATAGTTGAAGGAATAATGGCGGTTTATATCTAACATGGAATAAGAACAGAGTACAAACTACAAGTGTTTAAATATCGAACTTCTCGAAACAAAAGTAAGGAACAGATTAAATATCACGCTTAAAATAGTTCTAGAAGTGGAAATAATCATGTTAATAATTAATTACTTAAAGGTTATAAAATTTTGATGCAGGCATTGAGCGAAATAGATAAAATTGTTTTCATTTATTTATTTAATTTATTTATCTTTATTTATTTAATTTATTTTTATGACTTAAAAAATTATACCATATTGCCTATAGTCATGACTACATTGCATTTGAGCCTATCCCCTGAAACATAAAATATTATATTATTAAAATTAAAAAAAAAATGATTAGGTTTTTTTTATAGATAACCTACTGACTTATAAAAGTAATTTATAATAATTCGATTTTGAGACATCATATCTATAATTCATGTGATATGAATCTGAATCTGAATACTACTTTTATAATACTACTTTTGCCCAGCGCCATCTATATTACTTTATTACGTTTTAAAGTTGAGCTACTCGCCACTAGATGACTAAACTATTGGATGGTTTATTCTTATTATTTTTTATCTTTTATTTAAAATTTATATATAATCTTATTTAAAACCTAAAATTATCATTTCACAATCCCCTTACTATATTATTAATTAGCATTTAATTAACAAAATTGTCACACAAATAAAAATTTTTTAACGTAATAAACTGTTCCTAAGATATATTTTTTTACTAGCTGATATTATAATAGTAAGATCTAATAAGCTATAGATCCACTAACTATTCATATCAATTTCAAACATCTTTGGCTATGTTCGGACATTGTGTTTATCAAGAACATCCGGCATAGGACATAGCTCTTATCTAGCCGGCTAACATCAAGCAATCCATGCTATTGTTATAATATCGTGTACATACTATTCATTCTTCTGTAGCTGTTCATTCTTCTCTAACCTAAAAAAAATATCTAAAAAAAATATATCTTTTCTCTAAAGTAAGTATCCATTTTCCTATCAAATGCGAAATATATAATATAGTTCAAATGCGTTTAGCTAAGCAATTCGAAATAAAAAATATAAATTTCTCAGACATGAAATGCTTTATTATCAGGTAAGATGTCTGCTACCTAGTAAAATATGATTAAAACTCAATTTTTATTTTATTTTCGTAGCGAATTGATCTCCAAGAGATAAGCAGTACTATAAACTAAATGTTGATAATGATAAAAAATAAATAAATAAATAAATAAAATACCTAATAGTCACGGATAAAGTTTGAAACGCCTAAATACCTCGATTCATTAAGCTCGCAAAATATAATATTGCTTATTTATTTTATAAGGCGTAAAATGCGACAGGAGCACCAACAATTTATGTATTTTAAATTTTGATGGCTAGATGATAGATCCAATATTAACTAGAGTCATCGCCACTTTAGAAGTCCGATAGACGCGGCGCTGCGGTCTCATAAGTCAATGTTGCCAATTTATATGTAATGATTTTCCACCAAGTCTAGTACAATAAAAAAAATTAATAATTATGGGGCCTATGGTCAGTAGTGGATTGATAAAGACTGAGTATGATAATAATGACAAAAATAATTATAGCAGCAAAATAAAAATCTCCCTGCCAGGTTTTAGTAAAATAAAACATTTTTTTGTAAATATTTCATTCGTATTTTTTACGTATAACCGATTAGTAGAATTCATCTAAAACAAACTTCTTCGGATGTGTTCGGCTTTTGCCAGGAGTGACGATTTTCTCAGAAGTAATTGCTGCCATTGTTACTTCTTTTGTTATTCGACCTTTTTTACAGAAGCACCTGAAAATATAATTCATCTGAGCAAGGATTTAATTCTTTTACCTTGTATTTATATTCATATAAAATATCATAACATAAATGTAGGTATAGAGTTAATGATAATATTTTAACCATAAATTAGGCAAAAATAAATGACTCTGGCATCTCTAAAATTTACCTATCATGGCTGTGACATTTATAAACATTTTATTCAACGGGGTTAATTATTGTTTATTTTTACTTTCTAATTCACAAAATTATTTCACTTTAATGATCATTTTACGGCCTTCACTTTTTACACCTCACTTTATATTATATGCTCATTATTTCACGTAAAACAATTTAAAATATCACAACTTCTTACTCCAGACAGACGTCAAGATGTCAATGTTGTCAAATTTAGTTCGGCCATTAGTCGCAGGACTTTAAAAGTGGCGACGACTATATTATATAATATTATACTAAAAACAATTGCTAGAATGATTTTATGTCAATTTGTTGTTTTTACTATATTATAAACTTCACGTACCACAATTTTAACTTTCTTATATTATGTAAAAAAAATTATTAGCGGCTTTGCACAGATAAATAGTTCAGTTGCTTATTATTATCCTATAATGCAGTCAGATTTTATAATAAATTATTATTAGAAAGACTTAAAAAATTCTTTGTAATTTTTCGTAATAGGACAGCAAATTTTCTTATTACTTTTATTACGATTTAGCTACCGATATTAACACTTTTAGAGTTTTCAGTCATTATAGTCATAATATTATAATGATTATGTGTCTAAAAATATTCCATATAAATACAAAAAATATCAAAATAATAACTTAGAAATTATTTTACAGCAAAATTCCTAAAGGCTAGCCCTAATTCAATCATCTAAGCTAAATTGAGTTTTAAATTTGTAAGCCAAATGTAAAATACACTTACCTATATAAACAAAAGTACTATGACAGCACCAAGTGGCACCACAGAATATGACGAACATGAAAAACGCCGCTGCAAAACTTATGTAATTCAAGTCTGTTTCCATCACTAACATGTTAACCGACTTAAACTATTATCATCACATCAACTACAGACACTAGAGGACTTGATAAGTACTTATAGTAACTATTAATACATTACTAGCTGGTGCCTACAGCTTCACTCGTTAATTTTTTTTTTTTACAGCTGAATTCCGACGGATAATAATTCTTTTTCCCCTATTTTAGTATTTTAACCCGCGTATTTCTCATTTCCACGAGAGTACGGGAATAAATAATTGCCTGTTTTATCCTGATGTGTAATCTAAGTAATGACTTATGACTTACTATAGATGCCACTTGGAAATATGTTCCATCATGTTAATGTCTTTATTTGTTTATAATATTTCATTACAAAAGCAATAATAATAGTCCGTCCATATTGTCATTTTGTACATTACATTTGTGTTTACAATTGTGTAACGCACACATAATTTTAAAAAATATGACTAATAGAAATACATTCTAGTCAAATCTAGGTTTGTTTCCGAAGCTCTAATTAGTGAACTTTGAACACCTGAGTAAAGTACGTTCATTTTACTTTCAAAGATGCAATCGTAAAAAAAATATATATTTTGTCTTCAAATAAAATATTCAAGAGCCATCTAGCGGCAAAAAGTGGAACATATCTAATCTTTACGTAAAAACATCTAATAACTTATAATCGATCGAATTTAATTGATGATGGTTCAAAAGATTATTATGAACTTACGTGTCTCTTAATACTACGGAATCACATTGTTTCAGCAATGTATTTTCATAAATCACTTTCAATAATACGCTAAAAATGTATCCATGATCTCTAATTAAGAAATATGTTCAGGTTTATTTTTATTTTATAAAATATAATATGAACTCAAAGTTTTTTTACGCTTAATTTTTATTGAATATTGCTTATCCGTGTATTAAGGTTAATATTAATTAATATTTTTTATTTTATTTACATTAGACAACACTATTGCTAAATTAACCAAAAAGAGCCATCTTATATTATAGAATATACGACATGCTTAAAGAAATTAAAAATCTAAATAAAGCAATATAAAATAATATTATCCTGGTTTTTAATTAGTTTATGTTTATATTTGATATTGATAAAAATAGCATTTTGTATCAACTTATGCAATTATAATTATTTATTTATTTTAATTATTAATGCAGTATTTCTTTTTCTTTGATATTAATTCAAGTTACACTTTTTGAGCGTGGTGACCGATAAGAAAACATTTTTTTTTTCCTTTATTAAATAAATAAAAAAATATAAATATTTTAAACAATATTAACTAATATTGTTTAAAATATTTTTATTATTTTACAATACATGTGTTATATTTTATTGTTATTCGTGCGAGCTTCGTAGTGTCGTACAATACGTCTAGTTGCAAGCACACAAACACCGTGTCGAAGACTGCCGAAAAGAAACGACGTTAGACGATGCATGGCCTTCAAGCCACACCTCCGTGCCCGTCGGAGTGGGGAGCGTTAGGTTTTTTTTTCGTTACGGAATTTCTGGACTCGGTCCCCGCGCTCAAGGCCCGCGATAGAAGCTATGCAATAGCTTAATAAAATAATAAAATGTATTTATTTACGCCTTTTGCTTTTGTTAAACAATGCAAAAATGATACAATAATGTAAAATAAACACATAATAAAATATGGGTAAACATTTTTTTTAAATGTCCTATTTTATTGCCCCAAAGGCCTTAGAGCCTTAGCAGTGGGTGGGCAGGTGACTCACCCAAAAAATGGGCAAACAATTATCAATTATTAACAAAGGTTTTGACTTATATGGGTTAAGACAATATTATTGTCACCATAGATATTGTTATGACGTCAAAAAACTTACCCAAGAACTCACAGCAATGCAAACAGAAGCATGTCACTCCATAAACCAATATTAACATTAAAAAAGGCGCGAAAAGAACGAGGTAATCCATATTTTCCAAGCCACTTTACTAAATTATATTTGTTTGTAGGCTAAACGTTACTGAATTGTATTTTTTTCTTTATGAGTTTATCGAAAAAATCCGTTACGTGTACAGATAATAGCTATCAACACCCTTGCTAGATTCGATAATAAATTAATTAAAAAATGTTGCAGCCGAAGTGAGATATGGACATAGTGATATGTGTCTACTTTTTAATGCTTTAGATAATATTATGTTAAACATAAAAAATAAAATATAATAACCAGAAAAAAACACATTATAGGTAAGTAATAAGGTGAAAATTGACTTACATTCATCGGTCTTCAAAATTAATTAATAATTAAATAATACCTATAGTGACAGTATAATATATACTTGAATGTGGATTATGAACCTTATCACAAGACGAAATTGATTTACTATTGATTACCTGACATTATTTTTATATGTATATTCAATAGGTGCAAAGTCATGTGAATTTGTTGATGAAATTCTTTAAGATTTCTGAAATGTAAAATTTTAATGTTTCACGATATCTTTACATAGTATAAAACGAAGTCGCCTCCTTTATATGTATGTCTTAATCTTTATAAGTGCGCAATGGATTTTGATGCGGATTTTTTACAAGATAGAACACTTCAAGAGCACATTATTTAGAGAAGTTATATCTTAGTTAACGCAGGCGAAGCTGCGGTTAACAGCTAGTAGATTATATAATCGTCAAGTCAAATGTATACTAACTCATTAAATCCAAATTCCAAAATGATACTGTCTTCTTGAACAAATCCTTCTAAAATAATCCATATTGATATATCTCAAATCAACCAAATACACTGTATACATACACCTTTAAAGGTATTCAATTATGGGCTCATGATGATGATTTATAATACTACTAACGGACTCGACAGACTTCGTTCTGTCAAAACAATTAATTTGCAATAAGTAAATTGCAATCTCAAATTTGAGAAATAAACTATCCTATCTTTTAAGTTGGAGAAAAACACACATTTTAAAAGAAAAAAACATTAAAATCGGTTCAGTGGTTTAGGAGTCCATTGAGGACAAACATTGTGACACGAGATTTATATATATTAAGATGTTATTTCTCTTTTAAATTGTTCAAATTGTATAACTGCTGGTGTATCAAATAAATAAATAGATAAACCTTCTTCAGCAGTCCGCTTATACTATAAATGTATACACAGCTATACTCACGAAATATCTTCCAAACATATCTTCCGATCACAACGTCACATATATACAAATACGTCATTACCAACATCAATAATATTACGAAGAAAAACAAATAAAACAACTCTCTCATATCCAAAAACATATTCGACACTTTCAATCCGTATACTAAAGAAAATACTTCATTCCAAAACTACAACATCGATAACGTAATGTGAAAATACTGTTATAGGATTTTGGTATTTATAAACTATGTATTAATATGAAAAATCGTATGGAACAATTTAATGACAGAGTATATCTTGCTTGAAATTTTTACTGAAATATATCTTTATTAAATTAATGTAAAATGTACTCTATAACAAATGTATAGAATGCAAGATCAATATCTCTCTTAAGATAAAGATAGCTTATCATCAACCAGCTTTAGGTGGCCTATCTTATGATCATCTCGAGAGAAAGGTGTGAGCGATTACGGGATTGACAGAGATCTCCTTATCTGGACGAATTAGTGGTTTATGTGAAATAATTTCGCACTATAGTTTATCGCTAGGTTTTTATCTGTAACTATTTATATCTTGTGACTAAAGGTATGTTTAAAATACTAAAAAAGTAAATTGTGCGAAAGTCTCTGTTTTTGTATGTCGCTAAAGAGCAGAGAATTATCTGGTCCTCATCATCATCATCAGCCGCCTCTATCCGTCCACTGCTGAATAAAGGCCCCTCTCAATGAACGCCAAGACGACCGCTACATTATCTGCTTCTATAACATTATTCTTAATAAATAAGGTTTCAACATTTTCGGAGGAGCTCATGGCTCGGTGGCAATAGCCGCACGGATCGATTTACCAGGTTAAGCAACGCTTACTGAGGTTGTTCCGTGGATGGGTCACCATCTTTACACACCGAGACTCCTCCGTGCCTCGGAGTACGTTAAGCTGTTGTCCCGGCCCGAGAGTCTGACGACCTACCGCGGGGTACCGTATCACCCAGTTACTGGGTTGTGGAGGTCCGAGCAGTCGCTCCATATAAAATACTGGTATTCAGCTGCATCCTGTTAGACTGGAAACCGACCCCAAAATATAGTTGGAAAAAGCTAGGAGTACGATCATGATCGTTTTAACATTTACGATGTTTCAGTTTCTTTACAGAAACCCGAAAGGTCGGACTGGCATAGCAGTTATTAAAAAGTTGTTTTATTATAACTATTAAGATTTACGTAAACTTTTAGGCCTGGTGGCCTTTAAGCTCAATCGTTAGAGATTAATAGAGGCAATGATAATTTTGGCATCAAAGATGGATACCGTTAAATAAATAAATCAACAGTCGAAGTGATCAAATATTGTTAAAAATTATACTAAATAAGGTGTAAGGACCGACTACCGCTTAAGCATAACAGAAACATATCAATTGAACGAATTATTTTAACAAATTTATAAATTTAAAATACAAATTTAAATTTAAACCAATGGGTGCCACTTCCTCACACCAGGGACACATACGAACAAAAAATAGCTTGTAACAAACACCTACTCTCACAGTTACAGAGTAAGTACAGTCGCGAATAAAATATAAAGAATTAGTTTTGAAAATTTATTATTTCTATAGTTACTCGGTGCGGATTAACGTTCTGAGGTACAAATACAACTTCTTATGAAGTCTTATTAACGATTGAACTATTAAATTCAAAATAAAAAAAAATAAAAAAAAATCATTTATTTGCTAGGATTTTACAATCCTATTTACAATAATTTAGACATTGAATGACATTGGATGCAAAGTTTCTAGAAGTGACATCTGCAAAATGTTTGTCAGTAAATTTATTAATATTATGCAAGCGTAAAGGACGAACTACAGGACGAATAA
The DNA here is from genome assembly GCA_905333005.2 of Lycaena phlaeas. Taxonomy (NCBI): domain Eukaryota; kingdom Metazoa; phylum Arthropoda; class Insecta; order Lepidoptera; family Lycaenidae; genus Lycaena; species Lycaena phlaeas. The sequence continues at coordinate 17,611,896 of HG995169.1, read as the reverse complement.
GGGTAGATCGTCATTCAAATTTTGACGTGACAACGTCTAATAACTCGATATTAAGGGCAGCATGCACCAAAAAGATGACGTCATGTAGCGTTCCGAAAGCGAAGTACGGCACGAACGCGAGAGAGGCATGATCGGCTCGAGCAATCGGCTCAGTTCGGTACCATGTAATGTTTGACGTTTTCACGCCAAACTACCGTCCGTAAGCTGCCATGTAATGTTTGACGTTTTCACGCCAAACTACCGTCCGTAAGCTGACTTTATAGACAACCAATTTTTTTAACTTGACTTTCATTGACCTACCTACATTACATGTTGATTATTAACATGAAAATCAACCTTGAATCGACTGATTTTGAGGAGCTCAGTCTAACATTAAGTGATACTATGTTTTTTTTTGTTTAGACTTTTGATGTTGTCTGTACTTATTACCAACAGGTTCGTTTCAAATTTATAGGCAATTGTTGTATGCTTTTATTGCACTAATTACGGTAGAGCTTCTGAGTTTATTTTGCATTCTAATTGATTGTAAGTCATGCAAAGATATGCAGATGAATTATGAATAAATTAACTTGTCATGCATGTTAATAAAAGGTCAAAACCCTTACTGGTTCCAGTGAGTCATATGTTCATCTTTTTATTTGTCAACTGAATACTTGGTTTTGTATCTAAGTGAAATCTGGAAAGTTCTAAAATTTAATCAAGAGAGACATCGCATTAGGAGCACCTCGGCGATAAATTAATGTTTCTATTCTATTCTATAATCTTAAGGGCTACTTGTCGTGAGGCTTTATATAGGCTGTGATATTATTTGTCTTTTAGACACAATTTTAAATTCCGTATAGTTGCAGTGGAGAACCCTGTATATAATGGGTGTATCAATATAATACACGTCAGCGTCGCTATGTTTACGAGGCGCCATCACTAATATCATTAACACCAGCTGAGTGATGCTGCATCGCGCGCATCTTAAATACAAGCACTTACACTGATGTTGTCGCATTCAATCTTCAGATTACTAATGCCTACAAAAGTGGTCTGGTAACAGCCGACAGCGACGACGATCATGATGATGATGAAGATGATGGTTAGAATGATAATGATGCTGGTGATGATGGTGATATTGATAATGATGCTGGTGATGATGCTGCTAGAATGTTCCGTGTAAACCTGCTCAGCATGGTCATGGGTAACGCTGACCATCAGATACGTCTACCTGTTTCACTATCAACATAAAACAAATCATTTACCAAAGAATACGAGAATTTCTCATTAATTAATTGATTAATTATACTAGTGGCAACAATGGTTAAGCGCCTATTTGTGGAGTTTTTAATAAAAATGTGTTTCATATGATCTCGAAATAGCGCGTGAGCTGTTGATAGAATTCTAACCAATAGCGAACACGTAGAAAATCATTTTTCAGTCGACTGTTTTAAGTGTAGCAAAAATGGTGGTGCAAATACACGAATGGAACAAGGCCGGTCCTTATGGAGATCCTTGGGGGACGCCGACAAGCAGTGAACTTGTTTTTGACTACTTTTGACTCATGAATGATGAAAATTATAGTAGTGTCTTTACTACCATGTATTAAACTTGTATTAAACACACATACGTCTATGAGAGTGCTGATCGAAGCCATTTAATAACAGCCCGAGGGCTAAAATACCTTCTCACTACACATTGTAACGACTTTATAGACTCGTAAAATATCATTATAATGGCTTTTTAAATGTTCGCTGAGATGCGAACGAGGCACCTGATGATAAGTCAATGTCATCTGAACATCATCATTATCGGCCTTTATCCGTCCACTAATAGACCGGACAGACAGCTTGCCAACAGCGTCATTATTCGTGCGCCAAACTATCCTTATGGTCCGGGATCCAGGTGAAAATTTGGTCAATCATTTCCTCCCGCGAGATACTTGGTGAGACGTATCAGAGAACAGTATCATAAAGCCTCGTGAATGTCAGCTGGCTCTCGGTTGGGGGGATGAGCGGTGTACATGTCCACGCATGTAGAAAAATAAAATAACAATTCAGTCACTTCCTCTCAGCTCAAATATTTGTTAAATTTGTAGTTAACCCAATATCTCAACGAAAAAAAATAATAATCAGCTGGTTATGACATTCCACATTGTGCGTCAGCTGGTGACTAGAATATGATTTTTTTTTTCACTTTCAGTGGAGTGGTTTATATGGATGATAGCTTAATGTATAAAGATATCATCAATATAAACCACTCTACAGAAAGTGAAAAAAATTTTTCATGTTCCAGTCACCAGGTGACGTACAAGGTACCATGTCATAACCAGCTGATATTTTTTTTCGTCAAGATATAGGGCTAACTACAATTTAACAAATATTTCAGCTGAGAGGAAATGACTGATTTGTTTTTTCTACATAATTGGGAGGCTCCCACCCCTCATCCCCCCAACTGCGCGCCAGCTGACGTCCACTAGGCTTTATAATACTATTCTCTAATACGTCTCACAAATTATATCGCGGGAGGAAGTTGGTCATGAAGACCTGTTACTGGCTCCCGGGCTATTACTAATATTATAAATGCGAAAGTAACTCTGTCTGTCTGTCTGTTACGCTTTTACGCCTAAACCACTGAACCGATTTTGATGAAATTCGGAACCGAGATAGATTAGACATTGGGAATGGACATTTAAGGCTAATTGTTGTTGCGAAAAAAACTTAGGGGAGTTTAAATAGGGGATGAAAGTTTGTATGGAAGTTCGTCATTATACATAGAAGATGACGCCATGAAACGTTGCATTTAGACACTTGATAAGAATTAAATCACCATTAATCATTGTTCCACCGTTTTTAAGATTTTTATCTATATGGGCATGAAAGATCGCAGGGAAGTTCCAAAAAAATCTGTCTGTGTTTATTATACGTGCGTACGGAACGGTGCCACTCCGAATTTTACGCGAGCGAAGCCGCGGATAACAGGTAGTTGTATCTATATTTTTAGGTGAGCCATCGCCTACTGTTTCTATTGAGTTCAAATACCTATAGGCCTCCTACGAGCCTACCAATCAGCGCCACAGGCCTGAATCGCGCTATCGGAGTTAGACAGCTCGTCCGCTATATATACAACATCTGATAAATTAGCAAATGGATTTGACCAAGCATACCATCTCTCTCGGTCAGATATCCCTTTGGGGCCTCTCATATCCCACAGGCCGAGAACTGAGAAGTCTAACCCGAAAATAAGTATCTCTCGAAAGGGACAAATCGCAGTTTTTCAAGTAATTCGCTCGATACAAGTGACTATGCGATGATGGTCCAGTGGGTAATATACCCATAGCCCAAGCATTATATGCTCAGCTTTTCGAGCGAAAGGATCCGGGTTCGAACCTAACCCCCCCAACCTGTGGTGCCTTGAAATGGGTTTTTCTAAATTTCTAAATGCATCCTGAATACCAGACCTCGGTGAACTATGACCCGATGGCCGATACCCTACTCGCCAGACTTGAGGAGGAGACCCGAACCCATCATTGGGTTACAACCCAACATATACGAGTTGATGATTTTCTTACTTAGAGGGGACTTAGATACTTTAGGAGAACAGATACAATTTTAACATGAATTCCATACGACCTTAGTCGAAACTTATGACCGTTATTCCATAAGGTCATAAGTTACGGAAAAGGTCGTGGCAGTACTTATTCTATCCTTTGTCGCTTACATTACGCTTAATTACTCCAAGACCCGAAAGATACTTGGACCAAAACTTAGGACCATAATCGTAACCGTTAGCAATAATACTCGGTCCAAACGACCATAGCCTAATAACATTAGTAATATAATTTTATTTCGGTCTCTAGCCTAATGACGCCGTTCACGGTATTGAAGTTGTAAATTAGTTTTATTGGGTTGCAAAATTAGTTATGCGGTTGGTAGTTGATAGAGAAAACTTGTTGATAGAGCCTTCGCCTACTTCTTAGTTTTTTTCTGAAAGGATTTGAACAACTTCGGAGCAAAGAGATACTATGAAGATGAAGGGTTACTAGAATTGACGTATTATTTAACATGGCTGCTGAGCTGTTTATAGTAGCATTTACAAAACAACGTAGAGCAGTGTCTTGATATCATTATTAAGATGCAATGTCTCTGTAATTGCTTTTATATATGTACATGTATTTGTGTAAGTGATATTTTTTTATAGTACCAACTCTCTACCGGGTCTAATTGTATTTTAAACCATCCAGGGTTTCACGCAAATTTACACACATATTTTTATTCCAATCGATCAAGCCAATATGGAGGAGTAGGGAGACAAACACACGTACAGATGGATTTTATAGTCAGTATAATGTTTACAGAGTTAGTTGTAAAGGTTAATCATAGCATCGACCCACTCCAGATACGGGTACAGGTTGATGAAGCGAGCCGGCCCCGAGCACCCAGGACCGCGGACACCAAAGCCGATCTGGATAAAACAAATCTTAGCTCGATGACGTTCGTAGACAATGTCGAAATATCGAGCTCCGCGAAATAATGCTAAAAAACATAGTAAATATCCCGTTTTAAATAGTACAAAAAGCAAATCTTATGACAGACAAAAAAATATTTTAAATAATTGTATTGTACTTAAAAACTAAATTAAAGAATTTTCCGATGGTAGTTGTAAAAAAAAAACATTTAACTAGCATTCGGAATGACAGATTCTTTTAAAAGTCATGGACAAGCCTTGATAGGCTATTCTTTCTAAGTCCATGTAAAAAGTAGCATCATGTACTTCATAAGCGAATAGTTACATAACGTTAAAATGACTGAAATATTAAGCTTAAAATATTAGCAGCAATAAACATAAAAATGATTTTGTTTTACATAAAAGTAAAGATCTCTTTTTTAAACACTTCGATTTTGTAATTGGAAGATGGATGAACTTACCAGACTCCAATATCCTGAAGAGTTAGAGATGAGAACCATGCCGTTGTCCCACTCACAATTCTGTTTATTACTTGGGGAATACCCACAGATGTAGCTTTGTGTATCTCGTGTATACTTGGACTGGAATTATTGATAGATCATATTATATATGATAAATAATATTGTGTTTTGGAATAAATAGAGACGATGGTCCAGTGGTTATATGTCCTCTTAAGCGTGAGGGAACGGGTTCCATCGTCACCCCCTGAGGTGCCTTGAAATGGGTTTCTCTAAATTTCTAAGTGAACCCTACGCACGAGACTATAGTTCGCTCGCCGTTGAAGCAAAACATTGAGAGGAAATCTGCAAACGTAGAATTATAGAGATAAAAGGTTTTTTGAAATCTCTTTTAAATAAATTGTGAAACCAACTTACACCAGCGCGTTCGTAAAATTCATCACACAGCGTATTATTTACGTATTTCATTTTATATATGACTTTCTCCAATATTTTGTTTTCTGCCAACAAAAAATCTTTGTATTTTTAATAACATCAAAATGCAACTTTTCGTCAACCTATAGACTTGTTTGAGATGCCCATTTCGATGAAACGCCAAGACGGTTGATTTTCAATGGTAAAAAAAGTAAAATGCTAATCGTCAATTAAAACCTAGTAAGGTTCTGAATGGTCTTTAAAATCTCGTAACTCGATGATAACTACTAAAATCACTAATAAACAAATTGGAATGTTTGACTTTTGTTCGAGAGTGTAATGAGCATTATTTGCCAAGATTATTCTGGTGAAGGTCAGGATTAACATTTACTAAAGCGTGCTGATCAGCAAACTCTACGTGTAAACGTTGCTCTTAAGAATCGGTACTCTCTTGTGTGCAACTAACTGTTTCGCCCACCAGATTTTAGCTTAGAAAAAATTGAAAAACAACCTTAGTCCAGTAATGACGAGTTATATTGATTTGATTTGATTTGATTGATATACTAAATGCCTGTTCTGAGTTTCTCTGTAATGCTGCTTTGCCGAGATGTAGGCCGAGATAAGTAAGCAGGTAGGTAGGCCTTAACATGAACCCTCGGATAAAGACTCGGTCGTATTCCAATGTAACTTACGATCCGTGTATCCCGAGGCATACAATTGGTTTGATGCGTTGAAGGAGTATCGAGGCCAACAGATTGGATCAATTCCTAAAATTATAATATTATGTAACTTCTATATCTAGTATTAGCTGTTCGCCTACGTCAAGTAAGATTAAAAAGGGTCCCTAACTCTTTGAAAATTTCATATAGTACCAGGGATAGTGTTGCTTCTCAACAGTGAAAGAATTTTTCGAATCGGTCAAGTAGTTTAGGAGCCTATTCAATACAAACAAACAATCAAATCTTTCCTCTTTTTAATATTAGTATAGAAATAATGTGTAAAAAAATATCGATTCCATTGCTCAAGGAAATGCTCATAATTGCGCAGGCGCATTGGTAGTCGCAAAAGTTGAGAAATTCGCATCTGTGATCGGCGGCATCTGTGCATTAGTCTTCTTGGCTTTAATTAAAGTATTCCTATGTTCAGCAGTGAACGGATAAATGCTGATGATGATGATGAATCGAATAGTAATATTAGCTAGCCAAGATCCAGGGTACCGACTGCTGGTGTTCTCCGGCGCCAGTTCCACCAGCGCGATGGTGTTGTAGCCCACCTCGTACTCCGGATGCAGGGTGTAGTCTTGCACGCGGCAGAACCACGGCTCATGGTCCTTTATTATAAACATGGCCTTACTGTCTTGTCTGGAATAACATAAAATTATGTTTAGGAATCAGTCGTCTTGGAGTTCATTGATCAAGACCTGTGTTCACGGATAAAGACTGATGATAATGATGATGATGATTATGATGATGATGATGATGATGATGATGATGATGATGATGATGATGATGATGATTATGATGATGATGATTATGATGATGATGATGATTATGATGATGATGATTATGATTATGATGATGATGATTATGATGATGATGATGATGATGATGATGATGATGATGATGATGATGATGGTGATGATGATGATGATGATGATAATGATGCTGATGATGATGATGATGGTGACGGTGATGATGATGATGATGATAATGATGTCAGACCTCCCACTCAAGAAGCACAGCCCATACACCCACTGAACCGACTGAACCTTAGGAATCGGTCGTCTTGGAGTTCATTGATCAAGACCTGTGTTCACGGATAAAGACTGACGATAATAATGATGATGATGATGATTATGATGATGATGATGATGATGATGATGATGATGATTATGATGATGATGATTATGATGATGATGATGATGATGATGATGATGATGATGATGATGTTGATGATGATGATGATGATGATGATGATGATGATGATGATGATGATGCTGATGCTGATGCTGATGATGCTGATGATGCTGATGATGATGATGATGATGATGATGATGATGATGCTGATGCTGATGATGCTGATGATGCTGATGATGATGATGATGATGATGATGATGATGATGATGATGATGATGATGATGATGATGATGATGATGATGATGATGATGATGATGATGATAATGATGCTGATGATGATGATGATGGTGACGGTGATGATGATGATGATGATAATGATGTCAGACCTCCCACTCAAGAAGCACAGCCCATACACCCACCACCATCATCGCTCACAATATACTTATTTCTTTATTTTCAAATAACACATGATCAATATCCAGGTATCCATGTTTCGCAGTTCCTCATTACGCGTGTCCATAATCTCTCTCTATTTAAGAGCTTTGCTCTTGTCGGTGGAGTATTCGCCACTCATTCCTCCTCTCCGCCAATACCTTCACCTCCCGATACGACATAACCTGTACCTTCTCCTTTATTTGTTGCATATAACTCCTTCTCGGTCTACCTCTTCCCCTTTTTCCATCAATCTTTCCCTCTATGATATTTTTTATAAACAAGTCATGTCGTATCAGGTGTCCATAATGAGGAACTTAAAATAAGTTTGGTAGATACTAACTACATTATGCGGTAGATACACCATAATATGGTAGGTACACCATAATATGGTAAGGTATTTGCCCACATATGATATTAGTTCACGTGGGAAAATCCCTGATTGTCTCAGGAGTGCTTGATGCCTACTGACGCTAGATGGCATCATCATCGTCATTTTGGCCTCTTGCCAAGACAATTTCTCGACACGTATATCCCCTTTTTGGATGTAAAATCCTCAAGGACTATGCCACTGCTTTGGCTGATCTATGGGGGTTCGCAGGACTTTAACCTGTTAAAACCGCCCCGGTGTTCCTAGTCTGACTGCGGGGTATGAGGTACACGTTCTTGCATTCACCAGATCCTCCGCCTCCAGTACTCGCGACACGTATATCCCTACTTTGTCGTTATATATCATCTAGTATTCTAAGGGCCTGTTTCACAATCTCCAGATAAGATCCGAACAGGCTATCGGCAACATATTTGACAGATACTCCATACGCTATCTGTCAAATATGTTGCCGATAGCCTATTGGGAACTTATCTGGAGATTGTGAAACAGGCCCTAAAGGTAGAAAACTAACTTCAAATAGGTTTTGGAGAATTTGCTGACGTCACCGGCGTTGGCTATCGCGTGATTCCTCCTCACCAGCAGGATCCCGGTGACCGCCACCATAAACTTACCCCGGTCATCTGGAATTTGTTGTTCTTTTTTATTTTTGTTGTTACAAATATTTTTACCACACAAACGCTCTTCAAAAACCTTAGTCTTAGTAGGATTCGAACTAGCTACCTTGATTGATTTGAATTTATCACTAATCCAAAGGTCAAGAATATATAAACTTGAACGTGGCTTGACACGCTGCCGTGTGTCAGATAATCTTAATATATATATTTCTTGTGTGCGTGTGTATGTGACTGAACTCCTCCTAAACGGCTGGACCGATTTGAGTGATTTTCTTTGTGTGTGTTCAAGTAGATTCGAGGATGGTTTAGATTCACAAATCAGACCGGCAGATGGCGCTGCAGTCGGTATCTAGGTTATTGATCTGTACTGCCACTATCGATTCGTATCTAAAGGACAACGTCTGTGGGGTCCGCTAGTATTGAAATAAAGACTTACGTATGTGCACTCTTAGCACTCCCAACCACGGAAGGGAGCTCCTCTCTCCCACTATCCCCTCTCCGAGGGTGGAATTGCTTCTGTCGCAGACGGATCTTGCTGACACACATACTGTAACATGAACTTACTGCTCAACCAACGTTGGCATATTAGCTGATTCTATTCGAGTGCTTTGGCAACGATAAAATAAAGTCAAAATTAAATTTTGTGGTCCTCATCTAACTTGGCATAGTTATTTATGTTTTATATGTTCCGTTACTCACAATGTCATTTCGGAACCCTTATAAAATCTCTCTATTGTCCGTCTGCCTGTCTGGTAGTCTCACACGTCACAGTATGAGTGACGGGAAAAATATGAAAACTGGCATAAGGAGTCAAAAAAACAGTCGAGTCTTTATTGTCGATGCCGCCGCCCAAAACATCCACACAATCAAAGGTCAAACAGATGCGATGCCCTCCTTTTCCCTATCACCCCCAATGATCACCAGATATTTGCAGAATACCACAGCTAACTAACTGTCTTTACGTCGGTATTATGTGAACAACAGTACCACCCCGATAGTTTTCGGCTCTGTACTATTTGTTGTTGAACACAAAAAAACACTTTTTTATGGAAACCTCAGCCCATGAATTAACCGTGCATTTGTCTGATTTTTTATAATATCATTAAATTTATTTAAACTTTCACAAAAATGGAGTACAATATTAATGGGTTCAGAATACTTGATCACAACATTGGATATCACGTCTAGTTGCTCAAAACTACAAAATCAATCTTACCGAATAAACTTATGCATAGAAAATACAACATTTATGTAGCTGATTGCAAGCGAAAACTAATTATTATTTTGATTAAAAGCCATTGAATTTTTAAAGAAAAATACCGTAAAGTAGTTTGTAATACTATGTGCACGTTCTTCTATGTATTCATCATCATCACCATCATCATCATCATCATCATCATCATCATCATCATCATCAATATCATCATCAATATCATCATCATCATCATCATCATCATCATCAATATCATCATCATCATCATTAATATCATCATCATCATCAATATCATCATCATCATCATCATCAATATCATCATCATCATCATCATCATCATCATCATCATCATCATCATCATCATCATCATCATCATCATCATCATCAATATCATCATCATCATCATCAGCCTTAATCGAAAAAGCACTTAAAAATGAGTATATTTTATTAATGGCATCATCCTAAATATGGCCTGTCTAACCCTGGACCATAGATTTAAATCTAGATTTATTATTTAAGAATTTGCAAGAGTTTTTTTTTTTGATAAGAACTCACAACCTAAAACAAGTATCTATTTCAAAGTAACGTAGAAAGCAGAACTAGCCAATTCCACTTAAACATTGTTTGATTGTGCGCTTTATTAGCGATTAATGTATAGAATAACCAAGCTTAGCAACGTTATCAAATAGATATATATGGTGTCATAAATTGTTGTTTTATGATCCCAAAGGACCAACGAAAATAATGTTCGCTATGAACATAATGGTGTTTAATGCGTTCGCAAGGTAGAGCCCCTTGCGAACGCAACCGTACTAGACGACTGTACACATATGCAATGCATCATATTGAGGAATGGTGATGACTCCGTACATCCACACACAGATTTTTCACCAGACATACTAAGGCTTAGAAGAAAGCATAGAAGCTTCCCGAAATATGTTTTCTTTTATCTACTAGTTAGCAATGTTTTCATGTTGTGGTGCCTTAAAAACCTTCCTAGTGTTAAGTTCCTACCTGGTGTCCCACGACACCAGATAGGAACGAAGCTCCTTGGGCTAAACAGAAAGGTATTATACTACTCGCTTGTGTATGCGACTGTCGCGCCTGCGCACGTCTCATTTAACGCTTTTATTCCTCGCACTTTTTCTTACGGTTTTACTATAATATTTTTTTTTTGCGCAGCAAAATCCCTACCTCCAAGCCTGCCGTAAGGAACTTCGTTCCAATAAAATCTAGGTTTTCGAGCTTTTGAACTTAGACCTTCGAATCTATCATTTCAATTTTTTCATTATTTTATTTACTTTTTAACTCTTTTGTATCGGTCGTAAGCTGAACAAAGCAATGGTATTTAATGGCGAGACGCTGTCGATGGTCACGGTCAGGTCACGATGGTACTTTATAGCGCGGAGGGTGAGGCATCGGCTTATCGAATTACTCAGCATCTCTAAATCTAACCTTACAAGAGAAGCCATGATGGAAGATCATACAACACCGGAATGCGATATCCTTAAGAGTAAAAAGACAAAATGTATACCTTCTATAGGATAATAAACTATGGGATAATAAACCATAGAAACTGAGTCCACGCGCTAATTTCTATGCACCTTATTTGGAGCCAGAAATGCCTCCGAACGCCGGGCCGATGATTATTAAATGTCAAAGGACACCGAATATATCACATGCATAAAAATTGATTATGAGAATTTTTCAGTTAAACTGTGTTATAACTCATCTGAAGAAAAGAACTGCAATATCATCACTTTTCACAGGTATCCTACTATAATATTATAAAGGTGAAAGTTTGTTAGTATGGATGTTCGTTACTCTTTCACGTAAAAACTACTGAATGGATTTTGATGAAACTTTACAATAATATAGCTTATACATCAGAATAACACATAGGCTATAATTTACCTCCGTACTCCCACGGGAACGGGATGTACGCGGGTGAAACCGCGGGGCGCTGTAGTTAGCTATATTTCACAGTATTTTGTAATTAATAAGGTTTAACTTTAAGAATGTGTGAAGTTGTTTATTGGTTCATTTTTGAGAGAGCGTATAATATATGAGGACTATGGTTCTATATTGTAATTATTCTAAGACTATATTAATAAAAAGAGTATATTAGTATATTTGGATTTTTGGGATACCGTCTGTTTTGTTGCTCTTTCTTTTTACGAGATGAATTTTGTTTGTTTGCTATTTTCAGAAACAAGGGTAGCGTAGGCAGGGTACCAATTGTCTACTGTCCAGACCACAGCACGTCACAGTGGTCAACCCGTGATAGAGCTATGGAAATGGTGAAGTGCATGAGTGACTTTGGTGGTCACTTGTGAATTTGCCCATGGGTGACGTTGACCACTTGCCGGATGGTTCTGCCACTTGCCCATAAGAAAATCCATGAAATCTATAACATGAATAAACTTTGAAACCTTAGATTTATTCGGCATGATTTTATGATATTAATTGAGCTGAAGCCGCGCGTAATACTTAGTTCATTTAAAATCTTGTTAGTCTCTAATATATTGCAACATTGTATTAAACATTAAATACGCAAGATTAGATCCTAGAATTAAATTCTAGTTCTAATTTTAAACATTTTTAATCCATTGAAATATGATAACATAAATAATGATATTAATAATATTTATTATGTTAATTTATTAAACGATTAGAAATAATAGTAACGATAATCATTTATTAGTTAAGCTTAACGTAAGTATTTATTATTTATTACAAGTAAATGGACACACTTCAAATTATAGCTTATTATCGGGCTTAGCATCAATAAGGACAATTTAGTGTTGTGCAGTAAAGTGTAATCGATATCTTTATATTTATGGCATACGAGAGTATTAGAATTGTAGATGAAGTTATTTTAAGCTTAAGTAACATATAAAGAGATATACCCGTACACATAGACTCAGGTAGCCATCAGATTTACTACAAAGTCAAAAGAAGCACTTTTGTTTCGTTTAAATTGTTGATCATTTTGTTAATTTCCTGAATTTTGAACGGGATATTGCGGTAAATTATTTTTTCTTCTGCAAGTAAGCTAACTTCAGTACCTTCTTTGAGTTTTGAGGCAATCGGAGTTATAAGTCTGCTATGTCCTATCTTTTATTTTACACGTGCATATTTTAAATATATGTGAATTCCTTTTTTAAAATATACAGAACAACTTAGAAGAATTGTTAATAAAGTTTTATAACTGGGTTAATGGTTTTATAAGAAACAAATAAATAATCTTTGTTATCGATGCGATGGTACATCACTATAAGCCAAAGGCTTGATAGATGCTGGATGTAACAATATGCAATTTATTTTGTCGTGTTGCTCTCCAGAGCCGCTGGTTTCAGTTGGTTCCCGCCACTGCACCGTGTGTCTGACATATGAGAGGCTAATGGATTACCAACAAAGACATTTCCTTGTTATTCATCATCATCATCATCTGCCCCACTGTTGGACACGGGTCTCAAAATTAAGTGTGAGGCCATTTTCAGAGTATTGTATCACTTATACGCTAGCCCAGTAGAGCTATTCTGTAAAAAACATTTCGATATCGAGCTTCACCTGAGTGACAGAGCTCACTTTACGCTTACTTCGAATGTGAACTTTATTGATATAGACAGATACTTGAGTTTTAAAGAATACAAATTCGTCAAAGTCGTTATATCACCACGGATTCCGCTATCGAGATTCGAAAACGACTTTACAGAATACCCAAAACTTTACATACCTTCGGAGACTACTCTCAAAGGATTCCTCACAAAGTAATCCATACTTCTCACCTACAGTTCCAGTACCGCTTAAAGGCCAATAGACTGCAAAGATAGACTCTTTCGAAGGTCAATCCGTCAACTTAAAAATGTAATTTCTTCAGTCTAGCTATATAAGGCTCATACGATTTTTAACTTTTTTTTTCATAGTCCTAAGCCGTATCCGTTGAAGTACTAGATAGCATTTAAGCTGTCGAGTAACTCATCAATATAATTGTATCCTTCAATAATTACAAACAATAGTGCTAGGTATTGTAAATGAGCCGGGCGAGATGGCAATAACTCTCCGATAATGGTATACCAGAGCCATTCCCACATAAACAATCATTATACCACATTACACCGTCTTCACTTATGCTGGTGTGGTGAGGTCTACCACAGATCATAGACAAAGGCCTAAAGTCTGTATAATATGAATTAATAAAGTTAATTTTAAATGAAAAACCAAAACCGACTTCAAAACTATACCTTTAAATTATGTGCAACTAAAAATGTTTAAAATAATGTTTAAATACTTCGAGGTGAAGTTAGTTAACCAAAATAATTAATCAATGAATATAATGAAACTTATATCTCTTACTTATACTTTTTTAAATTAGTTATTTTGGGAGTCGGTGTGTGAGCAATACATAATTTTGTAATGTTAATAATCATCATTAGCCTTTCTCCATCCAATGCTGAATATAGGCCTTCCTCAATGATCGCCAAGACAGCCGATCCCTTGCCACCCGCATCCATTCAACTTGTATTCAACACAGACCGGTCGTGACTGCTCGGATATCGTCTTCTCACCTGATTAATGGCCGACCAACATTTCAAGGCAAGGGATCGGCCGTCTTGACGTTTAATAAGGCAGTCCTATATTGAACAGTGGATGGTGAAAGGCTGGTGATGATGATGATGATGATATATAAATCGTATATGAGTGTATTGCATACACAATTTTACAGAGTGCATACACAAATTACAGACAGTTAGAATTTCTGCCACAGATCGCATGCTTACTGTAAGCCGTTGAAGAATTGATCATCAGATTCGGCTACGACAGTTACTTGACCACTTGACCATAAAGCCGTTACGTTAGGCAAATATCCGGATGGCCTGTAAAACATTCAACCGAGTATCATTAATTTGCTCCTAAGAATTGAAGAGTTCCGTTACTTTGTTATGGATCCCATGATCAGAACCCAACCAAGTTTTCACCAAACTACCCTTGAAGTACATTCTTTCAAATAAAGTAATAATCATCGAAATCGGTTGGCGTGATATTCAGTTATTCATCTATTTGTCGAGGACGTACCTAATGCAAATTTAAGACTTTTATGGTTTTCTCATGGATACCATCATCAGAACTGGACTAGATTAAAATGGGACCACATGGGGAGCGTCAGCTTTCTAATAAAAAAAGAATCATCAAAATCGATTCACCCAGTCAAAAGTTATGAGGTAACACTTATAAAAAAAAAAAAAAAAACATACAGTCGAATTGATAACCTCCTCCTTTTTTTGAAGTCGGTTAAAAATAATGTTGAGAAAGAGGTTAACGTCGTGAGTCTTTATTCGTCCACTGCTGTCCTTCTTCAATGAACACTAAGATGACATCCCTTGCCACTCGTACCAACACGAAACGGCCACTGCACGGAAATCGTCTTTCTATCCTGTTAATGTCCGATCCACCGTCTACTTAAACGCGGCACTCCTCTCTTGAACCTTTTTAGCCCATCGGCCATCCGTTGAGAATGTGTGACCAGTCCGCTGCCAATGGATTATGGCCTTAAAAAAGGTTATATAAAATGTTATAATATGTTCTTGTATGTTGTAAATGAAACAATTTGATAAGATATTTCACCGATTAATTGTATATATTTTTTATAACTATGTATTTTAATTATTAGGGAATTTTATGTAAATAATTGTTATGACACTAGTGACTGACTTTATTAGTCCATTATTAAAGCAACCAATCTAATAGCTAAGTATTGGTCTAAATATTAGAGTGAACGTTTACGTGTTTTTCTGTTACAGAAGAGAGGACAAAAAGACAGGTTCACCGGATGTATGAGGAAGTAGACGTGGTCTAGTAAGAGGTAGTGTCATGCTGCCTTGCAGTAGAATCGATGGTAGCTCTCGCTCACACAATACCGAGTACCGTCGTAACGTGACAGCTATGCTGTGAGTATTGTGTTTGGTTGTCCGTAGCGTGCGCCGCGCGGTAACCAACACCCTCTCTAAACGCATTTATTATTGCTGAGCGGTCGATCATCGTGCAATCAGCACGGATATTATCTTTCCGCGATCTGTAATGTACCAAACGGCTATGTATTGTTTCCACCATTTTCAAACCAGCCCACGTACTTGTATGTGGATACTAGACACGCATAATATGAACGTGGACATTTGTGGCCGGCACGGCTTACGATCGGCCACTGCGCGGAGATGGTCGTTCTATATCAGTGTGCGGCAAAAAAAGCTAAATGCTGGACACTTCATACGCGAGTTCATGTCCCGCCAAGTGTATATTTGTGTGATGGACGTGTATTCATTTACTTATATAAATTTTAATTAAATTATTTTAAATCCTAAAATACCACAGGACTACTTTATGTGGTGTGTTTTATTAATATTTACTTAATTTTTATTTTATCTATTTTTTATTTTATATATTACGAAATTATGGTGGCCTCCCCCCGTAGACGACGAACGGGGGTGAGTCGGTGGTACTACTTAATGCGCTTCCAGTAACACCCCTGTGCTCGTGTCGGGCTCGGGATGGGAACCCGGGCCCCGCTAGACACGATGTCGTTGGGACTGCCAAGTGGTAGCCGGACAGTCCCCCTATTGTGGAAAATCTGGTCTTGCCGGGACCAGTCTGTCGCTGAGGGTTTCCCGTTGCCTGCGATCCGGGTCCCTCAGATAGCGGCTGAAGGCTCACGCAGCGGTTTTAGTGAGGTAGTGCACCCATTGCGAGATCCCACACACACCAGTGCGCCTACCAAGGCCCTGGTATGGTCCGAAAAGGTTTTTCACTGCGTCATCAAAAAAAAGAGAGTGACGTTAGTTAACTTAACAATAATAATATCTATGGACGCCTTTTACACCACGTCAATCTGGTCCCGTGGTAAGTCCTCGAAGAATTTGAATTACAAGTACAACAGGCAACGGAAATATATTATAATACTTTTATATTATAAATACATTTAAGATTTTAATTAAATAATTCACATCCACGACCCAGGAAACAGAAAACTTTTTTATTCCTTGGCGGGATTTGAACCCGCTGCCTCCGGCTTAAGCGTAAACGTGCCAACCATTAAGCCACAGAGCTTCGGGAACTGCTAACGTCGGGAAATGCTCTTAGCCATCCCGCTGGGGAGTGGGTCTCCCCAGGGTATGTGGGACTCGCTGCGTCCGAAAGATGGTAAGTGGACGCAGCTCTACCCACTAAAGCCCGGCGAGTGCCACCAATGCCGCCTTTGGTGAGGTGCCCCGGATCTACAAGCAACAGGGCACCTCGACGGCTAGTCAGTCCCTCAGGGGACCGACGCCATCTCAACAGAGAGATTGCCCCGCACCACAGAACAACCCCTCCCAACACAATGTACAATGAGGCGAGGTTCCTTGTCGCCTCTCGCCCCTTGTCCCCTGCTCTTTTGCCCCCTCTTCTTATAAGAGGGGTACAAAGAGCCCCCACGGCTCAATTAGCTTCGCCCAAGGTGTTGGGGTCACCCTGGGCTACTTAGCCCCACCGTTACGACAAGGCCTGAACCGTGGTGGGGAAACTAAACAAACTAAACCTGATCTAAGATATTTAAGTAAGGGCCCCTAATAACTTACTAAAATGATATGAAAAACATAAATATGTAAGAAATGTAACATCTACCGTTGCTTGTTAAATTTGACATATATGGAGTGGACATGAATTTATCACGTGCGGAGAATCGTGATGCCATTTTTATTAGTATTTATGTGGTCTTTCAAATCATTCTTGTTTCTGAAAAAAATCAAAACAAAAGAAGACTAAATGAATATATTATGACGACCTCTGTGGCTCAGTGGTTAGCGCGGTTCGAATCCCGCCAGGGAACAAAAAGTTTCTGTGTTCCTGGGTCGTGGATGTGTATTAAATATGTGTATTATATAATAAAAATCTTAAATATAAGTATTAATATAAAACGTATTAAATATATGTATTTCCGTTGTCTGGTACCCGTAACACAAGTCTCTTCGAGGACTTACCACGGGACCAGATTGACGTGGTGTAAAAAGCGTCCTTAAATATTACATTATTATACCGAAAATTAAAACGAAGAATAACCGCTTTACAGTCGGTAGGCGGTAGATATGACGGTTTTGAAAACCTTGCTCCTAGTAATGAAATTCATTTCATTGATTGACGTAAGCAATATTAGGTATATCTTTATGGCCGAAATATACTGCTTTCTACTGTTTACACGAATTTCACTCTTAAGGCAAAAACTTTACGGAGTTTATCGCTGTTTATGAGGATGAGGCATTTGAAAGAAACCTTGCAAAAGAAACAAAGTGAGCAAAGTGAGTTGACTACGTGAATGAAATTTTAGTATGTTATTTTTCATCATATATCCCAACGACGCGGGAGAACAAAACACAATTAGACATTTTCCCCGACGGATTTTAATTCCAAAGAAAGCCTAACCTTTTTTTCTATATAATGAAAGAACTTTAATAAAAGTTCTTTTATTAAAGTTCTTTCATTATATAGAAAAAATGTTTTATTATAAGTCTAATAAGACTCTTATCCTCCCATGACCATGGCTGCTGTAAAGTATCCGAAACATCGGGCACGTAAAGAACTTACTAAACCGCGATAAAAAATGTAAAAGTTATTATATTATGAGCGAAATTCGCGTAAACATAAGGAAACTTTTATTTTGCTATTTATTCTGGAACTATATATAATATTGAATATTTTAATATAATTTATTATATACTTTCGTCGCTTATACCGCATACGCGTTTGTTTTCATTAGTATTTCGTCTTTTGTTTGCCCACGGAAGTAAATTAAGTTGTCTCATCGAAGCAATGTGAAATGATCAAAATCGTGGACATTGGTTTAGGCCACCTCGTCTTATAAGGACTGTCCTAAAATCTGTAATAATTGTGTGTCAATTTTATTGATTATAGAAATGGTTACGTATAATGTAATAAGATCCATTTGATTGGTCTCTGACAATATAAATTAAAGCGTCGATATGTTTTACAAGCCACAGGAACAAAACACCGACACCCGCGTCATGCGATCTCTACCGCAAGTTTTGTCATTCGGATCTATTCAATAACTACGCAACATGACGACTTCTATGGCTCAGTGGTTAGCGCGTTGGCGCACAAGCCGGAGGTGGCGAGTTCGAGTCTCGCCAGGGAACACAAAAAAGTTTCTGTGTTCCTTGGTTGGTACTTCGATTGGGCCTTTTCTTTATTTGAATGGGTAAACTAGCAGAGATGCCATTTGATGTTCAATGATCCAATGACTAGTTTGCCTGAAACTAGCCCCGGCAACTCATTCATCCCCACCATGGTTCAAGGCTTTTTTCCGCGGTGTGGCTCAGTGGCATAAGATGAACCGAGCACCTTGGGCGAAGCGAATTGAGGCGAGGGGCTCTTTGTACCCCTATTATAAGAAGAGGGGGCAAAAGAGCAGGGGCAAGGGGCGAAGACGGGAACCTCGCCTCGTTGTACCGTCCCGTTGTCGGGAGGGGTTGTTCTGTGATGCGGGGCAACGTCTTTGTGGTGGTGGCATCGGTCTCCTAAGGGACTGACTAGCCGTTGAGGTGCCCTGTTGCTTGTAGATCCGGGGCACCTCACCAAAGGCGGCATTAGTGGCACTCGGCGGGTTTTAGTGGGTAGATCTGCGAATAACATTGTCTTGCCGTTCTCTCCGCAATACAGCAAATCTATTTCACGGCAGAAACAAGCATGATGGTGCCCATGCAGCAGGGGACGCGGCGTCTTTATTTCTACACTTAGAAATGAAAGAGGTTTCAACTAAATTAGAATTAAAGGTAAGGTGTCAGTCGTCTTTGCCTTCGTTTAGCTTTGTTCACTAGCGGAAGAATAGTGATGATGATGATGATGGAGCTATGAATCTTCGCAAAGACTAATACATATATGATTTTAAAATCTTTCGCTGTATAATATTATAATGTTTATATACATCATCTTCACTACGACTTAAGCTAGAGAAGCGGGGGGCGGTGGCTAGTGTTTGTATAGAGTTAGAGATGATAATATTTAGTTCCAGTGTGCGTTGGAAAATATAAATGACGATGATGATGAAAAATAAAAAAGACGTGTGGCACTCGGGGACTGCCGCGGTAATGCTATTGCATAGCATTTTGTATCAACTTATGCAATTATAATTATTTATTTATTTTAATTATTAATGCAGTATTTCTTTTTCTTTGATATTAATTCAAGTTACACTTTTTGAGCGTGGTGACCGATAAGAAAACATTTTTTTTTCCTTTATTAAATAAATAAAAAAATATAAATATTTTAAACAATATTAACTAATATTGTTTAAAATATTTTTATTATTTTACAATACATGTGTTATATTTTATTGTTATTCGTGCGAGCTTCGTAGTGTCGTACAATACGTCTAGTTGCAAGCACACAAACACCGTGTCGAAGACTGCCGAAAAGAAACGACGTTAGACGATGCATGCATCGTCTAACGTCGTTTCTTTTCGGCCACACCTCCGTGCCCGTCGGAGTGGGGAGCGTTAGGTTTTTATTTTCGTTACGGAATTTCTGTACTCGGTCCCCGCGCTCAAGGCCCGCGATAGAAGCTATGCAATAGCTTAAAAATATAATAAGCAAAATCAAAGCATAGCCGGGGATAACTTTGAACCATAAGGAAAGCCATCCACTGTTGAACAAAGGCTTCCTTAAATGAAGGCCAAGACGACGTCCCTTGCCACTCACATCCAACACGAACCGATCTTTACGCCAAGATCATCCGCGTCAGAAAAAAAAAATACTAACCTTCAACGACAATCTTACTACAATCGTTGGGATTTAACTTTTAAGTTATCAAGTATAATATTTAAAATCCAACTTTATAGTTGTCTTGAAGATTGGGCCCTTCCTGTTCCACGAAGATAACCGTGCAATAGTGGCGCGGCACAGTACATCCTTCCACCAATAACAAGCAAGACAGTGGTACCATGCAGCAGGGAACGCGATTGCCAACCGGGAGTGCGGCACAACGCTGTTACCTTATAAGGTTTTTTTAAACCCTTTCAGTAGACCATGAGTATACAAGCTCACAGACACACAAACTTTACCTTTTTACTTTAGTAGAAAATATAATAAACAATTTCGCCAATCAAAACAAAAACAATAAAGAGAAACAGATCGATTAAGAATCCATAAGATAGTCCAACGTCGGGCCATAAATTATATCGGGCCTATTGACGGCCCGCGCCCCGACAGGCCCGGCCCAAACAGCTAAGGCCCAAACGGCCCAAGGTTGCCGGCAATCGCTCCGATGACATGTTTACGATATCTGTCCCCATGGATTTGATAAAATGTCTGTTGAGCCTTTTGTACACATTTGCTTTACTTTTTTATGATTTAAAATAAAGTGCGATTCGAACACACATGGGTTCCGTAGGGAATTATTGTATCTATATTTCAAAAATACTTTTGAATAAATTTAAAAATGGGTGTTATATGAAAGTTCATAAAAATAGAAATAAATAATTTATTACACAACTTGGTCTATGAACATAATATAAGGTTAGAAGCGTAGAGTATATGAAGTAGTAGTATAAATATAGGTACTCACTACCAATGCAAGTCAATATGTATTTGTTTATAATTAGCGCTACTTCCGTCAGAAAAAAACCGAAAAGGACTCTTGGCGTCTAAAGAAGTTTTACTTCAAATATCCAAACACCAAAGTCTCAGTGACTTGTTTTTATATCTCTCAATATTAATTTTATCGGGACCCATTTTGAAAATAAGTTTTTTCAGAATCCCCCATTTCCACCGCTATTTTGCTAACAAATAAAAAATATCCGTATAAAATACAAAAAAATAAAAAATATAAACAAAATATAATATAATATTATTAGTTTGTATTCGTTTTTTTATTTTTTTATTAGTTATTCCTAATATTATAAAACCACCGCATCTTATCTGCCGGAACCGGCGCACTGCAGCGCAGCACAAATTTTTCGGAATAAGTTTTCCAACAAAACACGCAATGCCGCTCTATTTCGGTTATTATATTCGATGATTCTTACACTACAACACTCACTCCAACATTCGAACCTACCGATTGAGCTTAAAGGCCATCTGGCCTAAAAGTCTAGACCTTTCGAAAAAAAAAGATACAACACTCGATTAGCGTGCTGTGATTATTTTGTTTATCTCGTGTCTGCTCCTTATCCATGTATTGTGTATAACAGTGATTGTTTCTGAAAGGATACTCAGCCCACGCCGAACACGTTATATTTTTAGATAACACTTATTTATGTATGTTTCTATATCTCTTATTATTAAGATAAGAGAACTGGTAATGGTATAATTAACAGACTGCATAGAAACAGATGAAGGCATGGAATATATTTCCAAACAAAAAATTATCAACATCAAAATACCTGTACATAGTACATACAATACAAAAAATGTACATTATTAAAAAATGTGTCTAGATGTATGGACACTAATTACTGGTTGATTGTAACAGAAAATTCAGAGATTAAATCTCATTGCTATATCGTATGATCTAAATACAACATACACAAAAAGTGTACACTGCAGGCATATTAGTTATTATAAGTAGACGTATTTTAAGTTACAAGAAATAATCTTATTAGTATAATCCAGCTACCTATAATAAAACTGCAAAACAAATTCAGAGAACCCGTGAAACAAGTTTTGAAAACCCATGAATCAAATATGGTAACCCGCCAATCAAAATAAAAAAAAACCCACGAAACAAACTTAGAAAACCAGTGAAACAATATCAAAGTAATACCCATTGAACAACTAGAGCAGGGCAAGTCAAACAGTATCTAAACAATCGGGCTGAGAGGAAGAGATCAGTGCGGTTGGAGATTGTAGAATTGTGTGGTCTATTGTCACGGTGCGCGTGTCCATTGTCAACGAGTATTATTCGTGTCTAATAAGAGTAAGAATCTCTAGACACATATCAATACGGTTTGAAGATAATTTTTAAAGAGGTCTGTTGTAAGAGCCAATATGTAATGCAATGCTGCTTCGCAGACGGCCCCTCGCTCATATTATACTGACGTAAAGTGACATTTTGTTATCGTGTTTCATGGGGTTTGTTAGTTTTGGGTGGTCTAGTGGGGGAATAGGAATAATCTACCTACCGATTGAGCTTAAAAAAAAACAAAAAAAATGGGGGAATAGGAAAAAAGAGGACAACGCATCTGCATCACCTTTGGTCGTGTGGATGTTTATCGGCGTCGGTAGCCACCGTAAGGATCCGACTGCTTGTTTACCTCCTTATGAATTATGATACAAAAATATGTACTTCTTTACTATAATCTTATACCTTTAACGAGCAATTCTTGTATATGTATATATATATATATATATATATAGAATCGGGATCTCGGAAACGGCTCCAACGATTTTCATTAAATTTTGTATATATGTGTTAAAAACGGCGATAAATCGATCTAGCTAGGATACATTTTTAGAAAACTTTTTTTTATCCGTGTTTTGAGGCATCGATAAAATATGATTAGAATACGAACGTAAATTTCGCTATCAAATAATATGTCATGGTAGCTTAGTGGTGAAATTAGGCAGTTATGTCCGAACGAGCCTGGTTCGAATTTCCAGTTCCAATTTTTATTTCCTTTTTTTAAGATCATTTTTTTTTGGAAGAAAAATTTTATCGTTTTTTATCACTTAGGGAATCGAGCAAATGCTCGGTCAACCAGGTACTATTATATATGTGAAAGTAGGGATGGTTGTTATCCTTTCACGCAAAAACTACTCAACCAATCATCATTAAACTTTGTACACATTCTCGTAGGTACTAGAAGTAACATAGAATACACTAAAAAAGGATTTTTATCTAACGTGGGCGAAGCCGTGGGGAACAGCTAGTAAAAATATATACACAGTTACAGTTTCATAATAATTATTTGCTGCAACTGCAGCGCCATCTCATGGGCTAATTTATGAAACTATACCATTCTCGAATCTATCTGAAGGTACACAGAAAATTTTATTAAAATCGGTTCAGCCGTTAATAAGGAGTTCAGTGACAAACACACGCACAGAAGAAATAATAAAGATTAAAATTTTAATTACATCGGCAAGAATTAATTTAAAATGAATAACAGTTTCAACAGTGCTATTCTGTAAGAGTCATTTTCTAGGCTGTGCGCCGCGACGAGCTCGTCGTGCCCACAGCGTTGACGGCGTTAGGGTGTTTGATATGGTTTGACAAGCTTAGTGAATACCAAGTTTATTTCACAGCGCTGTCACAGCGTTGCGACAGCGCTGCGTTTCTTACAGAATAGCACTGCAGGCGTCGAGAGTCGTCAGAGAATTATAATAAAACTAGCTGTTGCCCGCAACTTCGCCTGCGTTAACTCTGTCGTGGGAATACGGGGATGAATTATAGCCTATATGTTAATCTGATGTATAAGCTATATTATTATGAAGTTTCATCAAAATCCATTCTGTAGTATATAATACACAGTAGTATTGCGTGAAAGAGTAACAAACATCTTCACAAACTTTCGCATTTATAATATTAGTAGGATAAATGACAATGTCACGGTGACGTCACGGCATTCAAGTCATTGCCTGAATGCGAATTGTTTTCATATCGCGTGATAGTGGGCACGGACCCTCCCCGAACTCGTAACTAATATGTTTGACACCTAATACTTCCTGCGCGCGGCGGGGGTGCGGGGGGCGGCGGAGGTTTTGAGCTATGCGGCAATAATGCGAGTCGTTTGTTTGAGTTATCCTTACTCTTATTTAATCGATTTTTTGTGAAACCCGCCCCTGATGTGTTACGTTGATGGTTAATTATAGATCCATATTTTGAATACTTGTTAACCTTTTTGAAGTAAAACTTCTTTAGAATCGTTGTGATTTCAAACCGGATGCAACGGAAAAATGACAGGTAAGAGACACAAATACAAAAGAGCGAGAGAGCAAATGTCGGTGTGTATATATATATTGCAGACTGTTTAATACTTACTTGTATTTGAGCATTTAACATTGTGTTTCACTTCTATCGTGTGTGAATCGCACACTCACCTGTTTTTTTAATACTTTCAGTATACAGTATATAAATGAAATAAGGAGAGTAATAAGTAATATTATTTGAATGGCTTAATCTTCTACCTAGGCTAGTAAATATTTAAAATTCTTCATTAGTGGTTTTTAAACTTTAGGAAAAGGGATTAAATTGTAGGTGATAAAATATTATCAATGACTTTTATATCGTATGTCTTGCCGCCCACTTAAGGCATTAATTTTATACAAATTACAACATAGAGTTTCGGGTATATCGGTCTCATCTAAATTATATTGACTCATTTTTAGCAAAATATTTATCTCATATCCGCAATCTTCTCTTTAGACTACGAATGATGGAATCTAGGAAGAAAGGAAGAAACGTATGCCTCTACTTAAAAAAACTAAGTACTTTACCGAAACGTAGCATCTATATATAAGACATCGTTGTGTTTTAACGATATTTTAATAGTCCCTTTGTACCGTTGATGTATGATATCATAATTAACCTGCACAATGATCTCCCATACT
Source organism: Lycaena phlaeas (assembly GCA_905333005.2). Lineage (NCBI taxonomy): Eukaryota > Metazoa > Arthropoda > Insecta > Lepidoptera > Lycaenidae > Lycaena > Lycaena phlaeas. The sequence goes on along the minus strand of HG995169.1, from coordinate 17,586,475 downwards.
CTTTTTGTATTTAAATTAATATAATGGGCTTTTCGCTTTTCAAAATGGGTCCTTATTGTATTCCCGGTGTTCATGGAATGGGCGTTGTCGAATGTGTTTTATGTTGAATGTCTCACTGGATTTGTTGAGTTTTTTCCTTTAAGTTATATTTCACAAGTATTCCCTGCTGTTAAGGTTAAAATATTAAAACCTTCATATTATATTAACTACAAATATTAACATAACTCCAATTATTAGACTATTAACACGTGGAGGAAGCCTGCATGCCTGATGAGATTGAATGTCTTTGAAGGTGTGTGAATTTCACCAACCCGCATTGGGCCAGCGCCACGGTGAACTATGGCCCGATCCTCGACTGATGAGGATGAGACCCGTGCCCAGCCATGGGACAAATATAGGTTGCTACTAGTTACTAATGGTATCTTTTAAAATGGATTTCCGCAAAGTAACGCCTGATTCTATTAACAATATTATCGTGTACACCTGTGCTTCTTGTTATATATTAATAAAATACTGATTCTATTAATAATTAATATTTATCAATTCCAGATATTATTGATCGTGAGAAATATTGTAGTATGAAGAAAATATTGTATGCGTAGGTATTTTCTAACAAACGTAGAACGTTACTGACGTCACATCAATAAGACTTGAAGAATAATGCAGTGGGCTGATCACACTCGAAGGAGAACAGACAGCCAATGGACCAATAAGGTTCAAGCTTGGAGACCACGTCGAGGAGACGATGTTTTGATCGACCATTAACAAGGTAAAGACGATCTCCACGCAGTGGCCGGTCCGTGTTAAATGCAAGGGATCGGTCGTCTTGGCGTTCAATAACGGCGTCTTATGTTCAGAAGTGGACGGAAGACGGCTAATGATGATGATAGTGAATTCCAGGTAAAACTGGACGTAAGAAATATTCTAACAAGCACCTATGAAGAAAAATGATGAAATCTTTTAATAAACGTAGAACGATAATATTATTAAGTTTTTCATAAGAATCGAATATACCATTAAAAATTCACCAAAAATCTATATCACATACGTTGGTCAGTTGCGTGTACCTCACGACTATTTTACCCAGGAACTAAAGGAAGACCATAATAAAGCGTCACCAATTAGATAAAACTACTTTTAATTCTGTCGCGGTTTTTTTACCCTCGCGACGTTCGGGATACTTTACCGCAAGCATCGTCACGGGAATAAGACGAAACGTCTTTCGAAATAAAATGCTATAATATCCATAAAAGTAGTCACATTATAAGAGGGTTTCTTCAAGAGGCTTCATTTACCATAGAACATGTTACAAAGTAACATTGAATGAGTTATTCTAAATATAATGATAAGTTAATAGAAAAGCTCTACATTCAACTATAATTTATATATATAATATTATAAAGTACCTCCTATGTGCAAACGTAAAACATAGCCACCTGCGCGGGCGCATACCGCCCCGTAATAAGCCATAACTTGTCACAAACGATGACAGTTACTGCGAGTAATGCGACAGAGTGACCACACTTGCCTGCGCTGACGGACAGTCGTGAGAAATCAAATTCAACGGATTGAGACAAGTTGCGCAACCGAGTGAATCAAAATTTACAACTGAACGAATCAAGCAATGCAACGGAATGGATCCAGTATTACAGCCGCGTGAACCCAGTAGAGCAGAAAAACATATAAAGGAGTGAATCAAGTTAAACGACTAAGTGAATAAAGTAATGCAACGGATTAAAATTTGCAAAAAAGTGAATCAACATGTGCAACTGAGTGACACAAGTAATGTAACAAGTGAGTCAAGTTATGTAACAGAATGAACGAAGTAATGCAACAAAGTATCGAAGAGCTATTTGATATTTTCACGAATTGATACATGGAAATTGTAAGCAATGAACGCTCATAGATAACTTCGAATCATTAATTATAAATGATTGATAGTACTTGCAATGATTAATCATTTCAAGAGAAATAACGGTATTTAGGATGTGAACAGAATTTTGTGGCAAATGTTTTGCTAGTTCAATAATTAGTAGAGTTTTGTAATTAAGAGATAAAAACAAAAGACGTTTAGTAAGAGATCTATTTCCAGCTATGACCGGATATGTAGATAGATTTAACTAAACCATGATTACTATACTACTGACCTGACTGAAATCTGACCACACCTATTCAACAAAATGCTTCAAGTAAGAAAATATTTTGAAAACGCAGTAGTAATACCTAAACGTGCCTAATGTTTTAACTAGTTGAAGAACTAATTCCTTCACTAGCTGCCCAACTAATCGCTCAACTAGTCACCCAAGCAGTCACCCAACTAGTCGCTCATTTGGTTGGCCAACACGTAGCTCATTTAGCAAGTGGATGTCCTACTAGCTGGTCAACCAGACGTCCAGCCGATAGCCCTTCCTGGCGTTCAATCGTTCGTCTAACGGTTCCCCAACTAATCACTCAACCCATCACCATCCAACCATTCACCCGATCGGTCGCCCAATAAGTCACTCAACTGGCCGCCCAATGGGTCACGAATCTGGTCGCCCGACTGGACACTCAACCCGTCGTCCAATCGGCGCTAACTCAACATAAAAAACCTGTCCTCCACAACGTTCCGCGTGTGGTCACCCGGTGCTAAGTAGTGGGATATCGACGCGGAGTATTTACGACGCGAAATGTTTGTCCTGGCGCGGCATAAATTGTGCTCAATATGATTTTCACTTTTGTCATATTTTGTGGATTATCTCAACCGATTTCACACCGGATTTCAGATATTTGTTGCACACGGTTTCACGGACACTTTCAGCTTTTAATCTTGGAGATCTACCGTCTTTCCAAGTGTTGGATTTTATGTTCTTTGTTAAGATTTTATTTATTAGGAGATTAGATATTAACGTGTAGAACATAAGCAGAACCTTATAACATACCATCGTAACCTCAAAAATATATGTTATTTTTAAAAAGTGAACCAATATTTATGTATTAAACAATTACTAGTAGAAAATAACGTTTTTTATGGATATGGATATGGATTATAAGAATATAATAATTATAATAAAAAAATTATCAAACTGATGTAGATAAATCCGTCATAACCATTTCAGGGCGCAAAATTTTTGGCGTTACATCACAAGACAAATTACTACCAAATCATATTTTTTTTTGAGAAATCGAATTAAAATTAAATAATGATGAGCAGTAATCTGCCATGACCGAATCGAAATGGTAACGACGCGGACGGAACGGAACGAACGTGCTACGGAAACCTGCCGAAAACACCTCCGGCCATCCTTAATTACCCAAAAAATGATATTACAAAACAATCAAACTTTCATCAATCACGGATTGACGAAAGTTTTACTAAGAACATAAGATTTTTATTCATATTTTCGTTTCTCTTCCAGATTCCATTCTCCATCCGTGGCCCCGAATAAGGGTAGTGTTATTTAGCCTCATTAAAAATAAGTTGTTGATGTCAGTATACAAGCTGCTAGTTGATTCATAACGCTCGTGATCCAATCGCCTGCGCAGATTGGTAGAGCCGCGTCATTCCCCACTGGGATTGGTGCCCCTGTGTCGCTGGTCTCCTCCTGCTGGACCTTCAAATATGTGAAATCACCCGGTAGGGGACGACCGCCTGAGGGGGCTACTCGGTGGGGTACCGGTATCTGCCTTCTGCGTAGTGTGGATTTCAGCGAGCGTGTCCGGAGGTCTAGAATAGACCAATCCAAAGATCATCCTATATCGATAGGATGCGGTTGATGCCGCTGACAGGGGCCTACTAGCCCCTAATCAGCATGCAGCGGCACGAAGAAGACAACGCGTCGGCTTACACAGTCATAACCACGCCTATCCCTTTTTATGTTTGTTAGATAGACAAACGGATACACGAGCCGCACTCTCACAGTGCCGCGCGTAAAGTTGAGTTAAACTATCTGTAATCGTAATTTGTACTGGAATAAAATTGGCAGCATAACTTGGGATTACCGTTTCTTTATTATATTAGTACTAGGTCCATGCGCTACCTACACTTAGATGGTAATTATCAGTAATTTACACTCCTCAACCTGTCTTACTTTCTGAACATAACAAAGGTACTTAGCAGGAGAAATTAGCAAGGTTACACTTAGACTACCCATCCTGTCCTTTTATTTAGCAGATATGGGCCTCGGAGAGAGGTTTGATCCTGACAGATGCACCTAAAACGGGTTTTTACAAAATGTACCTCCTGGATGCGCTTGCGCAGGACAACATTGATTGCTCAACGTTTAAAGAAAAAATTCGAGAAGAAACCCGTCTGATAAGATTAAAGTAAGTTTATCTTATATGGTATTAGAGCCGCAAATTATATTGACACTGTAACAATGCAAACTTGGAGAAGAAACAGGAGAAAAAGAAGGAATCAGGAAAGACCCGCGCAAACCTACGTGAAATAAAACGACACTTGAATTTAATTGTAATAATTAACTTTTGGAGGGTGACGTGTCTCAAGACAACTAAAAATAAATAAAGAAAAACTACATTTCTAAATTTCTTTAGAAACTACCACTATTTTTACTATCAAATCAATTTCCTGAAAGCATATTATTTAAGAATCCTTTAGTTCACTAGACCTGTTTCAAGAGAACACATAATATTTATTATCATCAGCCTATCACCCGCCTTATCTAAAACGATTCCACTAAATTAATTACATCGTTTGCAAAGTCATTATTGCATAATGTCGACATATGCGATAGATCTGAAATACGGGCATGGGAGGAGCGACGAGCGTCGAGGTAAGCGGTTTCTGAATCATTGAATTAGAACGCTTGCTGTTTTACAAGTTGCTTTTGTATTATTAACTTAAATATCGAGGTATTATTTGATGATCGCTCTTTACCTTTCCATATTCTGAAGTAGATCATTATGAAATTAAAAGAAGATTTCAAAAGACTAAAGTCACTTTTTAAAGAAAATAAATTGCACTTCATTTGTATATTACATGTTAAATACTGGTTGTACTGGGGCAATAAATATAGCGTGGGAAAGTATATATTTCTGAGATTATATCAACACACTTTTCGTGCATGTATCAAACATTTGTTCTGCCATAGTAAAAAAATAAAAATGCTTGTATAATTTTTAGATGTCTACTTGGAACATTGTTCAATTTTTGTCATCTCCATCTCTCTGTCATCTTCATTTGTATCTAGAAAAATATTAGCGTTTTTATAACCTTAATAGTAACCAACCACTGGGAGTATGCGCACTGGTGAGTGGGTTCCGCTGTGTCGTGTGGTCGTGCTTCTGTATGCTTAAAGGCCGCCGTTTTTCTTGTTTCTCCCGAGAAACAAACAGAACGTGAGACAGGCAGGATAGGCAGTGGCAACAAGCATCACGTACGATCATGAATGATTCTGACAACGTATCCTTGTTTGCCTGTCCAAGTAAAAAAAAATACTAGCGTGTTTACTGTGACACGACCCTTAGTTCGGTATGGGTCCGATTCTCGGGGTACGGAGCGAATCGCCGGCGATGCCCGTGCGATAAACCTGTCGCCCGCCGTATCGGGCGCCGTAAAACCTTTGACGGATCGCTACTGGACAGGACACGTATCACACCTTATTGGGGTACTGCAACAAAGACAAAACACAAAGCAGTTTCCCATTTAAAATTTGTGCTCAAATACATTTTTTGCCAAGCATGAAACTAACGTGACTGGGTTTTTTAATCTTGATTCTTGGGCTGTGATTATTTTGTCTATTCTACGCGTTTATAAGGGCTTATTTATTTATTTATTTAATAAGTACAACCACATCATATATATGACAACATTACAACATTTAATTAACAAGTGGTTTTATATCGGATATATATGACAATTAAGGCGTACATAACATTCTTCAGGGCTTCAGAAAAGAAGTATTAAATTGTCAGCTATTCGTTATCATTTACAATTTTCACACAACAAAAAAACCTAAATAAAAGTAACATACAGAACCAACCCTTGTTAAGGGTGGTTGCTCCCCAAACGTGACACCTTTATACCCCATTTGTCCACATACTAATTGGTCTCCGGCTATCTTTACATTAATCAGCTATCAACCCCAGCAGAACTATTCCTTTAAAGTTAAATCTGTTTCTGATTACACTTTTTGTTACATAAGCAATGTTTTACTATTGTTTTTTTTTTGGGTTTATTAGTTAAAATGTGTGAGCTATATTGGTATATCTTTAAAAAGGGAAGACGATCTCCGTGGAGTGGCCGATCCTGTGAATGCCAATGGTAAGGAATCGGTCGACTTGGCATTTGTAGAAAGAGGCCTATGTCAAAGAATTCAGACGCATATAGAAGGACAGTTCATATGGGCGCTTTGAGAACAAACTCTGCGATGTAAACGTCAGCTTGGCGGCGTGACGAGAGGGACACCACGATGTCCCCAGCGTATGAGCCTACGAGAGCGGCCGAGTGCCAACTGGGGACATGTCCCCAATAAAGTCGGCACAAAAAACCCATAAGAACTGATCTTCTATGTACGTCTGAATTATTTGCCTATGTTCAGCAGTGGATGGGTACAGGCTGATAATGATGATACCTTTAAATAATGATTTTGTTATTCAAGTTTGCAAACATTTTTTAAAAGATAAAAAAAAATCCAAATAAACGCTGATGTTGATTAATAGTGTATGTGCAACTTGCAAGAAAAAAACAACATGCAGAAATAAAAAAAATATATTGTCAGAAGTGGGATTTGAACCCACGCCCTCAGAGAGGACCAGAACAACTCGCACCTACTGAGTAGGCAAGGTTACCTTGAGTCTGGCGCCTTAGACCGCTCGGCCATCCTGACCTGTGATGCGTCGTCACTAATTTGCGTACACAATACTATATTATAACTAAATATAATAATCAATAAAAAATAATGTATATAATAATACTACACGTGTATACTGTAGATATAGCAATATTTCAATCTTGATGGTTGCTCGAGTAAAAAATATCGTAAACTCATTAAAGTGCTGCTTTTTAATGTTTAATTTTTTTTTAAATAAGAGTAAGTAAATTGGGCCGATACGACCGGGGTGGTACCTCTCGCTCACATATTATTACCAGCGTAAAGTGACAGCTATGCTGTCGCGTTTCGTGCGGTTTGTGAGTTAATGGTGGCCCATTGGGGGTAAAGGTAAAGGAGGGCAACGCATGGCATAACCTCTGGTTATATTGATGTTTCTGGGCGTCGATAGTCGTAAGGCTTCGACTCTGTCCGTTTGCCCTACTATGATATAAAAAAAACACGGTATGACTGAGGTATCAAAGTTACTAATGCTACAAAGTTAGTCGAAACTATCTATACAAGATATTAACATATTGCTATAATATATTAATATTTTGTTAATCCTTCCTATCTTTGCAAAGTGTAACTGAGTCTTCAATATAATAATAATAATATAATAATATCTATGGACGCTTTTTACACCACGTCAATCTGGTCCCGTGCTAAGTTCTCGAAGAGACTTGTGTTACGGGTACCAGACAACGGAAATACATATATATATAATACGTTTTATATTAATACTTATATTTAAGATTTTTATTATATAATACACATATTTAATACACATCCATGACCCAGGAACACAGAAACTTTTTTGTTCCCTGGCGGGATTCGAACCCGCGACCTCCGGCTTGAGCATCAACACGCTAACCGTTGAGCCACAGAGGTCGTCAATATGTGACTGCATTTTGATTGAATTATTTTAATAATTGGATTTCAAGTAGATGATAAGGGCATCACCGTCTTCTATATTAAAGAAACACTGATTCCCATCACACTGAAAGCAAAAAATCACTGTTAAATGCCAGTCTAACCTAAACTGACTAAAGATATCAATTTTTTTAAATGTAATATAACAAAAGTGACGGTTTTTAGACTTCTTCCTTTACTTATGTTGTGAGTTCTTACCAAAATGGAGGTAAATATGTCAATGGGAAGTATTTATCATGATGATGTTTCAGTTTGGCAGACCGACAGACCGAGGCACAACAGAGTGATCTTACAACTATTCGTTTTGTTATTTGACAAACGGAACCTTAAAAAGAGGTTTTATTTGTGAATCAATAAAACTCCAAAATGAATTAGGGTCGAATCTGGACCCCCGCGTGATCTCTGATAACTGAATGCAATGTCGAATTACTGACATACATTTACATATTTATGATATTTACTTGTTACGTCGTAAACACGGTATTCTGTTGTATTTGAATAATATTGATAGGTTTATTAATGAAACATAATTCACTAAAATATGTTACTAACAGTGTCGTAACTATACCGTTCGGGGCCCGTGGCAAATTCATCGGATGCTAGGAAAGACACAATTTTTTTTTACTAAATGTGTAATAATAAATGTTGGGAGTTGGAATTCTCCTCCGACCGGGAGCCCCTTTCAGCTGGGAGCCCGTGGCATTTTGCCGACTTGCCACCCTGTAGTTACGCCACTGGTTATTTATTACCTATTATAATGTTACTTATACTTGTCAAAAACTATCCTTTGTGAGACGTCGTTAATCCATATCCAAATTGCACAATATGCAAATTTTCAAATTAAAAGAAACGGAATTTTCCATCATATGGATGGATCTATTATCTTGGTACGAACAAAGTTAGGATCAAGTGCCAAAAGGTCTACGTACCCTGGGCATTATAAGGTTGGAGGAGATCGCTGAAGACATGACGCGGTGGTACCACCTCCTGTCGGACGCTAAGATACACTTCGGGTCGTTGAGCCAGCGGAGTAAGTTTACAAGACAAGTATTCACCAGGACCTAGGGAGGTTTATTTCAAGATGGCGCCTATAGCTTCACCTGGATCGCCGATCGATGGACACCGGTAATTATATCATATTATTTTATAATATTTTATTATGTTCATAATATTATTTAGAATTATTTTTCTACAGCCTGTATCTTACGCTAACAAAACAAGTTACATTTCAATTTCAAATAGCAATTATACTTAAATAGTTCACAAAGCGAAAAAGTACGAAGACCGCTAGCATTTGCCCGCGGCGCGCCTCATTACCGGCCCATTACGAGCCCGGTCCGTCTGTCTATCACTTGCTATGCAAGGGCCAATTAACTCGATCATATTACTTTATATTATCACTATGAAAATTAATGTTTTCATCCTCAATATTTCAAATTTTTATAACTATTATGTGGAGATGGTCTGAGTAACAATTAGACGTAAGAAGGGTCGTATGTACAAATCCAAGATTTTTTAAAAAATAATACGGAAATCGAATGAATACAGTAGTATCAAGAGAAGTGTTGTAGAGATTTTGAAATTTATTATTGGTTTTTTAATAATAATCACCCGTCTTAACGTTCATGAAAAAGCCGTAATTAGACAGAAAAAGGCGATAGGCGACAGAAATTGACGACAAAGAAATGCGGATGAATCTCCAGTTCAAAAACTGTCGGAAAAATTGTAAAACCCCAAAATACTACGTGACAAAACCTGTTCAGATTCAAACTGGTGACCTTTATTAGGTATCAGACTATTCTAGTCGATCGACTGTTACGTACTTATTTTTGACTTGACAACCCGATATTACGGACAGCATGCACGAAAAAGATGACGACATATAGCGTTCCGCAAGCGAGAGCGCGACACGAACGAGAGAGAGTCATGATCGGCTCGAGCGATCGGTTCAGTTCGATTCATGCATATAAATGTACAGACAACCAATTTTTGTGTAGAAAAGCGTACAAAATTAATATACAGCCGTAAAGATATGCCCGTTATTAGCATTCGATAACATAAGCTATCTTAATACCCCAGCTCTGCCCACGAGCGGATCAGTATGGTAATGATGACCTGCGGCCGTGACCTCAGCGGGACCCTTGAATGACTTGCTGATGCTGTCATACACCAAGAGTCCTGTAGTATAGAAGTTTGTTTTAACGAGCTAATCTCAATAAATGCTCCTTCGTTTTTAAATATTGTTCATGCATTTATGCATTGCATGCATTTCATGCATGCATTACCATGATTATTAAGATATATTATTGGTTGTAATTTATGGAAATTTATCTCGGGAATGATTGCTAAGATCATCTATTGGCGCGCCCCGGCTGTGAATGCCGTGACGCTGTCATGTCGTGACGCCTTGCCGTCGCCTTTGAATCCTTTGTATGCGCGTGTAAGGTGTACAAAATATATAAAATTCTCATGTTGCGATGTTTGTTGCCAAACTCCTGCAAAATGATTTGGTTTTTGATTCTTATGAAATTTTGTGTGCATAACGGGTAGGTCGGAGTATCGGTCAACATATTTTTTTCATGCCCCTTTACTTTGACTGTGTGACTGTGTGTGTGACTTTTCATTTAATTTTTTAGATGAAATTTTTATTTTTTATTTTTCGATAAATGGGCTATCTAACACTAAAATAATCATTTAAATCCGACCAATAGTTCCTGAAATTAGCGCGTTCAAACAAACAAACTTTTCAGCTTTATATATTGAGTATTAGATGATTTCTAATATTAAAAATTGGTACAACCTAATAAGTACTTCATGTTTGATCATGCTGTTGTGAATCGGTCTGAAATAATTACAGCTCTCAAAATTTGATCTCGACATATTCCACTATATATAATTGCCTTTTTTATTTGCTATCCTTACTAATATTATAAATGTGAAAGTATAGATGTTTTTTACGCTTTCATGTGAAAACTACTCAACCAATCATAGCGAAACGCTGCACACATATTTTGGAGGTACTAGAAGTAAGATAGAATACATTAAAAATATTTTTTTGCTAACGTGGGTGAAGCCGCGGGAAATAGCTAGTACCTAATATAACTAAATGCCACAACGGGATATGAATAAAAAACTACGGAGAAGATACATTACACCTAAACCTAGTCATAAATTATTATTGTATATTTGAGCACATATCAATCTTCCTTGCCCACTCGTAATTTAGGTGAAACCGCGACACAAACACACAGTAAATCAAACGTAACGTTTCACGAGCAAACCCGAGATGCCGCGTGTTGAGTTACAATACTGATTTGTAGCGATTAGGGAGGGATAGCAAAAAAAAATAGTTTATCCGACTTTTTGTTACTTTATTCTGTACAACGATATCTACCAATCATGACAGTTTACTAACCTCAGGGATGCGCTGTTCCTTGCTATCACCAAGGGCTTACCACCCTGCAGGTGGCGTACGGGTTCCGATACTGACCGTTGCTCTCGGAATGGGCAATGGCGTGAATGAGTTGTCCATCCCCGGTGAACTGGATTATTTTCATAGCTCACGCTAGTGGCTTGCCAAATATTAAAAGCTTACACTTTTAAGTCTTAACATTAAAAATTTTAGACATATACATATAATTCATGTCATCATATTAATATATTTTCGGACTTGCGTCTAAAAACACACTGAAGAAAACGGATGGCCGATGGGCCAATAAGGTTCAAGAGTGGAGGCCGCGTTTAGGTAGACAAAGTGTTGTTTGGCCATTAACTAAGTGGGAAGACGATCCCCGTGCAGTGGCCATTCTGTGTTGGATGTGACTGTCTACCAGTTTGAAGGAAGCCCCTGCTTAGGAGTGGATGGATAAAGGCTGATGATGATGTATACAAACAAAATTAAGTACGTATAGTTGATATGTATGTATTTATGTGAGTGCTCGTTTTGCTGACGTTACTATATTAGGGAAATCTGCGGTCTGTGGCTGAAACGGAGATACTAACGGTAGCGGGCGAGTCCGATAAATTCATGAACTTCATTCATCAGGTCATGCGTACCATGCATATGCGTACCGTGCACATGCTTACCATGCACATGCGAAGCGCGCTCATGCATGCAAAGTTTAGAGATGAGATGTCAATTTCTGCAATACTTAAATCTATATTTAAGTATTGCAGAAATTGACATCTCATCTCTAAACTGCTTTCTGCAATACTTAAATCTATATTTAAGTATTGCAGAAATTGACATCTCATCTCTAAACTTTACATGCATGAGCGCGCTTCGCATGTGCATGGTACGCATGCAATGTTTCATGTAGATATATGCCTTAATAACCGGAAAAAAAATATTTTTTGCCAATAATTTTTTGGCACACTAGCAAAATTCATAGTTTGTTTTTAATGAAGCTTATTTTGATCTGCTTCGGGTGCTTTATCAAAACATAAGTTCATGGTGAGTAACTTACACGCTTTTTATTATCATCTATTTATTTATTTTAAGCTGAGATCAATCTCTTTTTTTAAATAGAGCCGACTCTATTATGAAAAAGTCTGGTGGTCAATTTCTGGGCAGCGATGATCCAATGGGTATGGTCTCGGCCCCTTGAGCGAGAGGGTCCAGTTCAAAACTGACCCTCTGAAAAAAAGCTGCTTTGAAATGGGGTTTCCGAAATTTCTAAGTATACCCTGATCACGAGACCATCGTTCGCTCATCGGTGAAGGAACACATCATGAGGAAACCTGCATGCCTGATATTGACAGTATTTGAAGATGTGTGAAGTTCACAAGCCCACATTGGGTCAGCGCAAATATGAACAACCTTTTCGAGGATCCATGCCCAACAGTGGGGCATATATTGATTGATAATTTACTTTTTGTTGGTCAAAAGCCTCAACTCTCAATCCTGAGGAAGGTCATATGAAGAAACGTTATTTTTCGGACCAGGTGAAACCCCGCGACGAATTAGTATCAAGCAATCGACTCCCAAATCATTTAATGCTCTAATAACATCTTAAAGCTAATAAGCTTTTAGATGCTAACAATTTATTATATTTATTCACATAATTTATCTTAATGACCACTACATAAAAGATTACTGATATGTTTGACCTTACCAAAGGTTACCGGGTTGGATTGATCAAAATATCTAAAGATAAAAAAATTGTATAACATCAAAATGTAATAAAAATAGAAAAAAATGTTGTAACTAAATCAATAAAAATAGTTTCGAATGCAGCACGATAAAAGAAAAGCGATAAAAATGATCCTTACAAAACTCTCGGCAACAGCAAAGCAAGTGTTCCAAGAAGTGGCTATAAGTATAGCTCTGAAAAGCAGTAAACCCTTGCAAAGTCGACCTGGGCAGTAGAGCTCCGAAAAAGCCTGTGCAGCAAACTCTTGCAAAATCCCGAGCAGTACATTCTTACCTTTGAGTGATAGAATCGTTTCATCGAACATTGGATATTTTCTAGCCCCCAGGCAATAGTTATCTGTGAAGTCCAAAGAGTAAAGCCTTACAAACCCAAGCAGTAGATTCTTGCGAATTCAGGAGCAGTTTTTTTATTATTAATATTCATTTTGGTGCAACTGTCAACTAATGTTAATGACCACGTGACCGAAATGACGCCCATCATGACATTTGTCCAGTTGTACGTGAAAAGCAGCCTCCACCATTATCAAATAAATATTAACAAATGATTCATACTGAACCGATAAATTAGAATATAATATTAAAAGCAGCGATAAATCATTAAAACTAGATATAATAATAATCTAATAAGGATATTTAGTTTGATGATTTATATTTATTGCCACGGTATATTTGTATCGATTTTTAATATTGTAGTAACATGTTTTATGGACATAAACATCATTAATAAATGCTTATATTGTATTTAGTTAATAATTAATTACGCATGATATATTATAATAAGTAAATTTGAATATCTAAATATGATTGAAATGCAGATAACTGGGTCATATTATTTTAATGAAATTTTTTACATATTTTGATGATGGTTAATTTTTATTTTTTTATTTTATATCTAACAATTAATGCTTTATTAATTTATTAATACTCTAAGGCTCAAAACACAGGCTAATTTCGACTCGAGGTTAACTAAAAAACGATGACTTCTGCTTGCGGTCTCTGTGATTTCAGTTGCAGTAAAAAAACTCCAAAATTTATCCAGAAACCAAAGAAAAATAAAAATCTACAAACTGCGTTATAACATTTACTAATAATTTGACTGCACATATTTAAATTTATTCTTTTTATCTATATTCAACATGTACTTCCGAAGATCTCCGCATTCAATTAAACAAATAAATCTTCATTCATATAAAGAATATATTATCTATTTATAGTACGATTATAATATTTTTGATATAATCCATCTGATTGACATTTCGGCCATGTTAAATATAGGCTCAGATGATCAAAATATCTTTTAATTAATTCAACATTTAAAAATAAATGCCTGGTACGGAAATAGCTTCGTTTTATTTATAAACTAATCAATATTTCATATATTAGTTTTATTTTAGGCGAAAAATTCGTCACAAGCTACCTTGGTTTTACTGGCCATAAAACATAAAAAATCAAAGAAAATATGCCAAAATATTTCGCGATCATTTGGGCTATTAAAATCGTTAAATTAGAAGATGTGGTGCGCAATAACATAAAAAACTAAACCTTAATTGATGCTTATATATTTATAATCCATATTTCAAATTTGAGCATATTTAAATTGATTTTAATAAATCTAGTTATAATACATCAAAGACATACTCCAGACCAGTTAAGTTTATATACAAAAGACATCAACGCGCTTAACTAACGGTATTAAGTAGTTAACTAGAACTAAAGAAACTAGAGTACTACCATTTTACTTGTTAAAACGTCTTATGTTTAAGGATAGACAACACATTTGAGGTTGGGTTAGTTCCAGGTAAACTATTTGATGTTGAAGGTGACGTCCTCCACTTGCCATCAGGCGCATGTTGCCAGCTTACTCTATGATGGAACATGTCATGATGATCAGCAAACATTCAATCATTATCATCATCAATCATCAATCAAGTACCACCGGAACGCACGAAAACGTAGTGCTACGAAATTTACTAACATAATTTTAAGGTTTTATACTAACAATATTGTAACATAATAATAAATATGTTAGTCTGTAAGGTATTTATCTATGAGCCATAGTGCCTGAAATAAATAATTTATTATTATACTATTAGTATTTTATTCATCATACGCATCATATTATGCACTCCTATCATAATCATGATCAGCCTGTATCCATCCAAAACTAGACCGAGTGCTCTCTGTATGGACGCCAAAACAGCCAACCCTCTCCTGCATCCAACTAACCACTCTCATACCTTTTTTATTATTCTTACTAATATTATAAATATTACAAAGTACATTTTTTAATTTGAATGGATCAATACTTGTGAAATATTTAACTTAAAATTATTAAATAAGACACGCATTTTCTAAATTATTACAAACGTTGAGAGATCATCATCATCATAATTTATCCGTCCACTGCCAAACATAGGCCTCCCTCAATGAACGCTTTGACAGCAAATACTTGACACGCATCCAACACGAATCGGCCACTGCACGGATATCGTCTTCCCATCTGGATAATGACAAAACAATACTAACAGAGATGGTGAATCTATAATAGTATTTTGCCTTTTAATAATTAAGTAATAGGTACTTTACAAAGACTAGAAATTCCTTTATAAAAACTATAATTCCTTTATAAATATTGGCTGTTGCACGCAGCTTCGCCTGCGTCAACTAAGATTTAATATGGGTCCCTAACATTTAGAAAACTTAATATAGCCCTATGTTCACCGGGGATAGTGTAGCTTTCCAAAAGTGAAAAAAAAATTTCAAATCGGTCAAGTAGTTTCGGAGCCTATTCAATACAAACAAACAATTAAAACTTACCTCTTTATAATATTAGTATACACAAGTGAAATTATTTTGCAGAATTCGAACGCGTTACCCACAGCTATATCCCTCAAAAAGGCACTATCTTATTAGGAACCAACTTATTACTATAATATATTCTATAAAAGTTGTAAATAATTTATGACTGAACGAGTTAAATTTAACTGGAGCTATTGAAACTTAACCGTTAACTGTGGCCGCGGGGAGAACGCATTAATCATAAGTTAACTAAACAGTCAGTTCCGGGTTTAAATCCTTTTATAAATTACTTTTTAACTAGTAGTTCACCAGGCACTGGACACTTCAGCGGCTACAGGTTCGAATCCCAAGAGTCAACGTTTTGTATGAAGAATATAAGTGTCACTGTGTCATTACAGTATTCTTGAAAATATGTTTAGCCACTGAGTTTGTTTTGCCAGCTCTTCTCAATAAGCTTCTCGGGACGGGATTCAAAAAGATATAAGGAGTTTTCGTACGATAATATTTTTTGACGTGACAACGTCTAGTAACTTGATATTACGAGTAGCATGCACGAAAAAAATGACGTCATGTAGCGTTCCAGAAGCGAGAGCACGGTAAGAACGAGAGGGGGACATGATCGGCTCAGTTCGGTTCGTGCTGCATGTTTTATTTAACGTTGTCACGTCAAACTACCGTCCGTAAACCGACTATACACAACCGAAACATTTACATAATTTTTAATGAATGTATACATATATTTTTTAACTTTATTTTCGTCTATAAGTACTCGTAACACAAGTTCTAACGAACTTATCCCGGGACTAGGTTAACATGGTGCGATTGATAATATTTATTTACAACAGGTCACAAGTTCGAATCCCGTCAAAAGCAAACAAAACATTTTGTTTAAATTGCCTATGAGGATGTCTACATGGGTAGTGGGTTCAAACCGCGATAACAATCTTGATATAAAGATACAAATTTCTATAATCATTTCCGTCATGTTAAGCTTTTAACTTTAGTCACGGGGATAAGTTAACGTGCTGTAACAGTTAGTTAACTGATATTATTATTAACGTTATGTCAAGGAAGCACTTGTTAGTGTTGGATGCGAGTGGCGAGGTATCGGTCGTCTTGGCGTTCATTGTTAGGCCTATGTTCACCAGTGGACGGTTGAAGGTTGATGATGATGAAGAAGAAAGTATTGACCTATTGCTTTTTTTGATGACGCAGCGGAAATCGTTTTCGCACCATACATCGCTCGATCGTTCAATCAACGACGTGATTTAGCCAATCACAACTTCGAACGAACGATCTTCGCTGTAGTTTTCGTAATGGCGTTTTGACTAAGCCGCCAGGACCTTGGTTAGGCGCCCTGGCGTGTGTGGGGACTCGCATTGGGTGCACTACCCCACTAAAACCGCTGCGTGAGCCTTCAGCCGCTATTTGAGGGACCCGGATCGCAGGCAACGGGAAACACTCAGCGATAGACTGGTCCCGGCAAGACCAGATTCTCCACAATAGGGGGACTGCCCGGCTACCACTTGGCAGTCCCCACGACGTCGTATCTTTAGCGGGGCCCGGGTTCCCATCCCGAGCCCGACACGAGCACAGGGGTGTTACTGGAAGCGCATTAGGTAGCGCCTCCGACGCACCCCTGTTCGTCGTCTACTGGAGGAGGCCTCGTTCACGACCTCCTCTCTCTCGTTCGTCAGCCTCCTTCTGGGACTTACTCATCCCTAAATATATATTTCACGTCTCTATCCTTGGTGTAGCTATGAATACTGACCACTTGCTACTAGGTGAACTGATTGATGATTCTCCGTTTGCCTTCTTTCCTTTGCACTTCTATAGAAAAAAATATAAATTGAACCAAACTTCTCACATTTTTCACTAAATGGGATCTGCATTTTACGAGTAGAGTTCATTTTAAACACCATAACATAATTTGGTAAATGAAAACAAATACAAACAAATATAAGATCTAAAATATTTAGTTTTTAAGAAACCCAATTAACAGACAAACAAACTAAATACTACATTACGTTTGAAAAACGTATTAAAACCTAAAATAATAGTAATATTTTTTACTTCAAAATAATTCTTATTAGTTCTTGTTTTGTTATGTAAAAAAATATTAGCACTTAATTTCTTCTTTTTTTTTATATTGTTTGGGTTGCATAAAAAAATAAAAAATTGCAACATAATATAGTCCAGTATTTGACAAGTTTGAGTGATGTATCAAAATGCAAGTAATAAAACTCGCTGGCGGGCCGGTCCATTGAGATCAGTGGATGCTGGGAGCCCGCCACAGGCGGACAACTCGCGTGTGTAGTGATGCGGGACATGAATAGAAATACATATTAGTTTACGGGTTATAAGGTAAATGCATACTTACATAATAAATCTGATAGTGTCACATTTTTAAGTGAGTGTTTTTTTATTATTATTTTTTTCTAATTTTTTAAAGTTTTTATAATTTTTATTTTATCAAAGATCTCATATTTTTATTACATATATTTAATTAATTGAACATTGTGCGAAAATAAAAATAAACCATAAAGTTTTTAAATTAAAAAAAAATATATCTAAATATTCCAAGCAATAATCATTAATGATAAAACCAATTATCATTAGTGTTCAATCATTATAATTTAAAGATATTCAATAATAGTTTAAAACCTCTCACGAGAGGTCACTTACCTTTTTATGATTTATATGCGATATTCGTAATGATGAATTTTATGTCTTTCAATGATTTTAGTAGTCCATTATAATATCGAATGCTTATATTTTATTACTTTAAAAAATCTATGAATAAACCTCCATCATTAGAACCTCTTTGAAAGTGATTACAGATTAAACTGTCCGTTTGTCTGTCACATTCAATCCTAATAATTAGTAACTTTGAGCTTTTAAAATAAAGACTAACTTGCCCACGTTAACTTAGACTTAGAGCCGTATCCGGATTGATGATAATTATTTTTATTTCCCTATAGTAAAAATCCCATCAAAATCGGCCTCGTTTCAAAGGTAATCCGGAAAAAAACAGACAGACAAACATTTTAAAAATTGATAATTACATGTATATAATATATTATATCATACTTTCATATGCAATTAGTAAAAAGCTGTTTACTTAAAATAGCAAACTTGTATATTTTTATTTATTCGTATTTAATAGTCAATAGAATCAGATGTTACTTTGTGGTAATCGTGATATACGAAATATAATATAATTCATAGCAGTAGTTCCACGAACCAAATGGCGTAGAAAATATAATGCAGGCGCTATAACGCGATTCTTCTTTTTTTTTGAAAACGAAATGACCTTGCGTAAAAAATAAATATCGCTATTGACTTGTATTAATGTCGGTTGAGAAAAAACAATTTTTATAAGGTTGATTAAGGTGACATAGGGAATTAACTTCCAATCTTATGTTCAATAGAAGTATTTTTGAAATAAAAATAATACATACGTACGCCTAAGACTAAGTCGTACTTAACTTTTAAAAATAAATGTTTAATAAATTATCCATTTGTATCGTTATTCAAAACAATACACACAGTAATAAAATATATTCATCTTTATCTTAAACACTAGCAATAAATCCTTCATAAATAAATAAACTCTCAAAATTATAGACTTGACCGATCATGGATTGTGTTAAATGCTAAAATAATCGTTATTTACAAAACCGAGACTAACACTTAGTGCTCTAACAAACATTAGTCTGTAAAAATATAAATGTTATTTTACCAAAATGCTGCTATATTCTTTCTGTAGAAAAAATACTGGCAGTCCATAGTTATACCGTTGGAAGTAAAAACTTCTAATTAAAACTAACATAGGTAACATGTCTGTCACATAAATCTGTGATTTCAATTGACTGAAAATATATAACTTTATAATTTTAGAAGCGTTCGGTGAGGGTGACACGATTCCCAAGTTAATACGCCCTAAAATTATAAAACCCTCTTTAAGAAGTTTTCACAGTATTTTTAGTTTTATCAGTATTTATATAGAAATAAAACAATGCTGCAATCAAACAAACTTAACTAGCTATATATTACTACGACATAAAAGGAAATACACAAAAAAAACGGATTTTAATGAAGTTTTACTATCATATCATTTTTTACTAGATACTCCCGCGGCTTTACCACACCAACATAAATACTCCGTAATAACCCGCATCACAGGATCTAACGAAAAAGTATTATAATCTATTATCAAAATTATATCCCGGAAAACCCCACGGGCAACAGGTAGTGTTGCCAATATTATAATGGCCGGTCACGGGTGATCTGGTAATAATCATCATCGCCATACTCGGCGACTGTTGCCAGACATTATTAATTGTGTTGTGAAGGCGGGGTGACGTGTCGTTTGAATTGGTTAATAATTGGAAAATTCATATAGCGTATTAGTTTATGAATTGGATAGGCAAACTAATCTATGAACCTTCATTGATTAATCAGAATACCATAAATGTAAATGAATTTTTCGAGGGCTAAGGTGAATAAATAAGAATTAATCATCATCATCATTGTCTTGCGATTGTTTGCGTGATTTAACATGCTGATTGCACCATTGTCTTAGTGCTAGGAACTACACTAGCCTTCCGTAGAAAAAAGGTGGTAGTAGTTGGTAGAAATAGGTAAGAGAGTAACACGCATGCACGGCACATGGCCAATTATCACAGAGTTATTTATCACTAACAATACAGATGTTCTGGGACGATCAATAACATTATACTTGGAAATAACTTATTATATATAGATTATTCCGAATTTTTCCTCTTATAAAATATATTTTACATTATTTTCCTTGATGTAACTGTGGATTGTGACTTTGACTTTGTAACTAATATTAAAGTAAAACTAAAACTTTAATTGATTAATTAACAGGGACTGTATGATTTACCCGTGTGTTGCTAATTTGTGATTGTAATAGACACAATAAATGAAAATTGTAGGTTACATAATGAATCGAAGTCCAGTCCAGACGCAAATATTAAACGCTAAGTAAATAGAATACACGACTAAGCAGCCCCCTTAGACAATTGGCAAACGTTGCCATAAACGCTAACGCCATAGGGCTAAATAAATAAAAATAATGATATTTTTAGAAATACGGCTACTACTACTGCCAGTAGACACTCACAAATAACGTAGCTTTCTATTGATAAAAGCATTTTCAGAATCGTTTCAGTAGATCCAAAGATTAGCCTCTATAGCCTCACAAACTGCCAAACTTTTCTTCTCTATAATATTTGTATAAAATATACAAAAGACTATTTTTTGTTGATGGTTAATATTCAGGTGTCCATGATAAAAATAATGCGATTTGATTTTTATCGCATTCATCGCATTTTAACTGAATGCGTGATAATTTTTCAAATTCAGGTCAAATTCTACAATAATCGCATTTCCCGTTAACTTTAATTAACTTTAACATAAAAAAACTATTACAGTAACCAAAACGTGTGACCAAATTACACTATTTATATAGAAGGGCCGTGACAATGCATTGCAGGAGTTCGGAACTGTGGTGCCTCATCGAAAATAATAATTTATATTATAAAACTATCGTGTCTTTCAACGCTCCAATCTCCAGAACTGCCGATAAGATATTTTATATAAAATCCATTTTTATGATTTAGTTTAAAAGCCGAATCATTAAGTTGTTTAATTTACATGACTTTTTTTATGGCAGATGGAATCGCTAAAAGGAACTTTGCGACACATTTTTGTTTTCCAAAAATAAAAAACATGAATTATTAATTATTTCATTAATAAAATAAATCTATTTCCGTACAAGGCTTTTTATTTTTGAATGTTTTTGATTTAATATGGCCGAAATGTCAATCGGATATATTACAAAAAATATATAAAAGTTCTATAAATAAAATATCATGTATGCGAATATCATGAAGCTTAAGAGTATATTGGAGAAAAATATATAGAAAAATACTAGCACCACCCCTGCTTTTACCCGCGTACCATTTCCGTGTAAGTACATAAAAAAATTATAGCCTATGTGTTATTCTAATGTACAAGCCACGTCATTCTAAGTTTGCCTAAAAGCCATCGTTTGACGTGAGAGTAAGATTATACAAGAACGTAGATAATTGCGAGCTGTATATTTTACAAAAACAACCTTTTTTACAGTATGTTTCTTTTGCTGGCTGTACATTTACAAGTGCGTAGAAATGTTTTAAGATCTTTATTGCTATGGACATTGACTCATAGAGAAAATATTGTCAATATTGTAACAGTAATACAGGAAAGCCCATATTTATCTTCGCTCGTGAATTCCTGTATATTTTAATAATAAATCGCTTATTCCGTTAGCCGATGCCCGCTGATACTTGTTTCGATCTATATGAAAAAATGTGCAATGTTGTTTTGCATTACGTATTGTTTATAAATATAATTATGTTTTGTATCTAATGCTAAATTACCAAGTTTTTTTTTTCATGAACTTATGGAGAAGATGCAAAAAACTATATTATGAAAATTTAATAATAGTTAGTTAAAATATTATCAATCTTGATTAGATTTTATAAGAGAGATAAGAGGTTGTCAGCGGTTCCACTCGCCTCAAAATGAAAATAAAATCTATTTAGAAAAAAAAAATTACTCATCTGATCAATTCAAATCGCAATTCTCGAGATCGAAGCACGCTCAAAGAAAAATTCTTTAAAGCTATATCATAATAGCATAAATAAGTATTGTATATTATAAAACTGAACTTTTAATTATTTTTTTATGCCGGCTAGAAAAACCCCGGCAGCCTATATTATAAGGATATAACTCTAATCGTCCTAATTTCCTTATCTGATAAAAAATAAATGAATATAATTTACTCTTCCTTATAAAAATTGTATACATTTTTTACTATCGTGCAGTTATTTAATCATGGACATTTAAATGTTCATTAATCTTGCTTATTCTTAAATTTTATATTCGTAATATATAATTAAGTTTATCTTAAAAATAAGTTTTATTGAACTTTATGATCCCTTAATAAAGTTAAAATAAATACAAAAAGGTTCAGAACCCCTGACATAATATTCAGAGCGTGAACGCTGATGATTCGGGGGCACTGCAAAGGGACACATGGTCGGATAACGACCACGTCACAAATAAGTCGAATAATGCAACGGGAGTTTACACTAATTGTTGATATTAAATACGTTTTTTTTAAACCAGATTTCGATAATTTCGTTAACGACCGAAGTGCTGTTAAAGAGATACGAAAATTAAAAATTTATGATGATAAAATCAGTTAAAAAATATCTCGGTAACCCACATTAACTAAATGTTAATATGTAATAGATATAATATACAATAATATGTGAATTAAAAAAGCATATAATATACGGTCGAATTGAGAAACGTCTCCTTTTTTTTTTCTTTTACGCCGGGATATGCACTGACGCATCCCGCAGGGGAGTGGGTCTCCCCAGGCGGGTATGTGGGACTCTCTGCGCCCGAAAGCTGATAAATGGACGCAACTCTACCCACTAAAACCCGGCGAGTGCCACCAATGCCGCCTTTGGTGAGGTGCCCCGGATCTACAAGCAACAGGGCACCTCGACGGCTAGTCAGTCCCTCAGGGGACCAACGCCACCTCCACAGAGCGGTTGTTCCGCACCACAGAACAACCACTCCCAACGTCGGGGCAGTACGATGAGGTGAGGTTCCCATCCTCACCCCTTGCCCCCTGCTCTTTTGTCCCCTCTTCTATAAGAGGGATACAAAGAGCCCCCTCGGCTCAATTTGCTTCGCCCAAGGTGTTGGGGTCACCCTGGGCTACTGAGCCCCACCGCCACGACAAGGCCTGAGCCATGGTGGGAGAGAAACGTCTCCTTTCTTAAAGTCGTTTAACAAAAGCATCTAACACGTGTTGACATTAGGAAACTTTGTTCGTTCCACACACAAGCTACACATAATATGGATATTGACTCAGATTAATAAACGGTATGTTTTATAAAATAAAATATATTACAAGTAATAAAAATATATAATAGTAATACAAGTATTTTTTTTTTTTATTGTCTATAGAAAAATATGTAATAAAGGAAAAGAGTTTATTGTCTGTTTGAACGAGTAAGTCTCCGGACGTTGTAGACTTTTGAAAATGTGTTTTTGAAAGTCAAAAGATATATTCAAATGTCTTTTCTCCTAATCATATTATTGAGGTATATCTTAGCTTTAAAAATAAATAAAATGATTTGTTAAGAAGCTCCCGTTTGCCAACTCCATTGATCTTCTCTTCATTTTTATAGCATAGGAGCTGCAGTTGAAGCCTTTTTGGCGACTATCGGAGCCCAAACACCTTTACACAACCACACAAGCAGATACGATGCCCACCCTTTTCCCAAATTGATAGAGGAAGCCTACATTTATTACAATTGAAATCAATAAAAAATAATAAAAAATCTATAAAAAAATTAAGTGGCTATGATAAAAACCAAAACTATCTCATTTTATTAATCATAAACTAAAAATGTATTAGAGATTGTTAAACGTGGACTATAACTTTATTACAGTACGGTAATAAAAATATTTTATATAAAAAAATTATCGTTGTTTTCAAATTATTATTTTTTTACAAATAATTTTCTTTATTTTTCAATTAGGTTTTTAATAAGTAGTAATTCGCAAAGGTACTATATGTATATCAATAATGTTTTTCAATAATTTTAACTGCTACAAAATATATTTTTTCTCTAATAAGTATAATATTATGTAATAAAATTATGATACTGAAACCAAAAATATATATTTTTAATGACCATGACCTATTCATAATCAAATTAAATTCTATGTAAATGTATATTTTTTTTTTTTGTATTTTGAGTTTTATACAAAATAGTGTTTTGACCTTGCGATGATTTACATTTCGGAAAGATTTAAAGTTGTAGGTGGCGTATGTAAATAGGTTTTTTTTTTAATTTTATTTTTTTTATTCGTCCGCGTCAACTAAGAATGGCGAAAGTAACCGGATTGTTGATTATTATTATAGTTAATGTGGTAAATTGGTAATTTCTAGTGACGTCTTAAGAGCCCCTTCACCTTTTTAACTCATTTTGAACAATTTTGATTATCTTTTGTACGCAAGGTGAGAAAGATTTGAACATTCTAATTCATTATTTTATAAGTAGAGTTCTTATTCTTGTCGACTAGATAATTTTTAAAAAGAAATAATGAATACATTAATGGCAATCACCCATATTATATACCATACTATATATTGCCTATATTTGCCTGTTGGGATAGTGTTTGCGCGCTCGATAATATAGGCAATATATAGTTCACTTTGCCTTTAATTTACGAAATGAAGTTATTGTTTTTTTATAAATTAAAATACAGATTATATTAAAGGGTTACCCAGAGATTAATGAGTATTTTTAAGCTATTGCATAGCTTCTATCGCGGGCCTTGAGCGCGGGGACCGAGTACAGAAATTCCGTAACGAAAATAAAACCTAACGCTCCCCACTCCGACGGGCACGGAGGTGTGGCTTGAAGGCCATGCATCGTCTAACGTCGTTTCTTTTCGGCAGTCTTCGACACGGTGTTTGTGTGCTTGCAACTAGACGTATTGTACGACACTACGAAGCTCGCACGAATAACAATAAAATATAACACATGTATTGTAAAATAATAAAAATATTTTAAACAATATTAGTTAATATTGTTTAAAATATTTATATTTTTTTATTTATTTAATAAAGGAAAAAAAAATGTTTTCTTATCGGTCACCACGCTCAAAAAGTGTAACTTGAATTAATATCAAAGAAAAAGAAATACTGCATTAATAATTAAAATAAATAAATAATTATAATTGCATAAGTTGATACAAAATGCTATGCAATAGCATTACCGCGGCAGTCCCCGAGTGCCACACGTCTTTTTTTTAAATTTTAAAGTGTTTCTATGGTATCGCAAAAAAATCTTATTTGTCCTGACATTTTCCACATATAAGGTTATTTCAACATTTTTTTTATGTTATATTTCATATCAAAATCAACATTTTTTTCATTTTAGTTACGAGTAGACTATATAATGATATTATATATATTTTTTTAATTTTCAGAATATTTCGTAGTTGTTTGTTCAGGAACCACAAACATCACTCGCTCGTTACTTTTGCGGAAAAGGGGTAATGAAATAGAATGTTCAAATCTTTCTCACCTTGCGTACAAAAGATAATCAAAATTGTTCAAAATGAGTTAAAAAGGTGAAGGGGCTCTTAAGTTGTCACATCCGTCTGCAGTCCCTATGACGCCATTCTTTTTATCATCTGGAAGTTATTTACCAGGTCAATTAACCTTCCGTAAGCTTCCTCCTCCGTAACAAGTTACATCCGATTTACGTCATTAGTGATTTATATATATTATTAATGATACATATATGAAATGGTCAAATCTAATACCTATAGAAGAAAATACATTCGACCTTCTCTCATTTTGTATCGGTAAAGAAAAATATCAACACAAATCAGGCGAGGACGCTAATGGGCCATAGTTCACCGATGCGCTGGCCCACTGCGGGTTGGTGAAATTCACACCTTTAAAAACTTTCAATCTCATCAGGCATGCAGGTTTCCTCACGATGTTTTCCTTCACCGGTGAGCGAGCGAAAACCCATTTCAAGGTACACAGGGGTCAAGAACGAAACCGGAACCTCACGCACAAGGGGCCGAGTCCATACCCACTGGACTATCGTCGCTCACAGCATTGCTGTATTTCGCAGAATAAAACAGAAAAGACCTATAAGAAGTAGGTAGTACCGGTGCAGTACCTCCTAGCTGCAGAGGAAGCATCTTAGTTGTTTCTCGTGTAAAACAGCTTTGCTATGTTTACTGGCAATGAGACTTCTTATGTCTGAGGATAGAACATAAATGAGTTGAATGGGCTAGTTCCAGGTGAACTTGTTTATTTTCTCGTGAGATGTCGATCACTTACCATCAGGTTTATTCATTTAACATAAAAGAACCGATTTTAAAACCTGCCATCTTGCGTCTGAAGAACAGCAATACGTAGCACGCGTATTCATGAGCGTACTTGGCTAAGTAATGAAACAATACTATGCAAAGATCTACTATCTATGCGCTCCTGGTGTTAGTCGGGTTCGACAGACGCACGGTTGCGGATTTCATTTGAGTATGTCTATGAACTGGTTGGTACCTACTGTGCCCACAAATATATTTGTTAACGTTAACCATTTACCCCAAGATGACCAATAACTATTTTACCGACATAAAAAATGATAGGTGCTTACGTTTGAACAACAAAATAAACAAACATTCGTCGAGACGGCTATCAGATCGGCACAGACACACTGACAAATAACTTAATTGCTGAACACGGCTTTGAGTGGTTTACCTTACTGAGTTAATTAATAAAATTTCAACACAAACATTTGTTCGGTTTACAGTTAAACAAGTTAAATCGGAATGTATTTATTATAATAAAACTTATTCTTATTATAGGAGCCAATATAATAATAAGATCTTTTTCGGATGAGCCTTAGTCTTCACAGTCAACAAATTCGTCGAAAAATACCTTACTTACTTATTTTTAAAATTATATGATATTTTAAAAAAAGGTTTTTATACTTTCATCATCATCAGCCTCTATCCATCCATTACTGAACAACGCCTCGTATAATGAACGCCTAAACGGATTCAACCCTTTCTCGTCATCCGGTCACGGCACAATGATCGTCTTCAAATCTGGCTTGGTTACCTTACCCCCCCCGACACGAGCCCTGTGCTCGTTAGCCCTGTGTTCGGTGATACTGGAAGCGCATTAAGTAGCGCCTCCGAAGCACCCCGGTTCATCGGCCTTCTGGGAAAACATAAGCCACCCTAAATAAACGCCAAGACGACCGATCCTTTGCCACTGCACGGAGATCGTCTTTCATAAATATACTAAGCTGAAATAAAAGTGAATTGATAATAGAATAAAATTAACATCATTATATGGTTTTGTATGTATAAACTTCTAAAAACATATGTACTTCGTCCCCCCAGACAAATGGCATAAACGCCAATCGAATAGAATAGAATATAATACTATTGTATGGGAATGACACTAGCTTACGACATTAAAAAAATCAAGAAATATTATAATTACTAGTATAATATTCATTTTAAACGAAGTACAGACGTTGTTAAACATTTTTACAAACAAAACCATATACTTTGTCTCCTCAAAAATTTCGCAGTAACCCTGTGGATTCATCGAAAAACGCAATTGCATAGAATCGGAGCATTTGCCACTTGTCTAGAGGGGCAGAACAGTTTGAGGTAGAGTCCGTCAATTAAACGGGTCTATAAACTGACGAGCTGTCAGCCCGTTATCAGCATTTATAGCGTCTTGTTAAAGGAGACAGGTGCTTGTAAATTATACCTTTAAAACATGGACACGATGGAACAATAGCAATGATCTTCTATATAATCCTGGGA
The DNA here is from genome assembly GCA_905333005.2 of Lycaena phlaeas. Classification (NCBI taxonomy): domain Eukaryota; kingdom Metazoa; phylum Arthropoda; class Insecta; order Lepidoptera; family Lycaenidae; genus Lycaena; species Lycaena phlaeas. Next base: position 17,558,314 of record HG995169.1, on the reverse strand, counting down.
TCGAATTCCCCGGAGGCGCGAGGGCCGATACAAAACGAAATTTAACTAAAAAAAGTTCAAACTAATTTTGTTTAGACAAGATTATATTCTTTGGCAGATAGGATTCGAAACAAAGTCCTCCGCCAGGGAATTAAAGTGACCGATATCACGCGAAGAATAAGCAATTTAAAGTGACAGTGGGCTGGTCACGCATTCAGAAGAACGGATGGCCGATGGGCCATTAAGGTTGAGTGGAGGCTACGTTTAGTTAGACGAAGTGTTGGTCGGCCATTAACCAGATGGGAAGACGATCTCCGTGCAGTGGCAGGTCCGCGTTGGATGCGAGTAGCAAGGGATCGGTCTTCTTGGCGTTCATTGAGGGAGGCCTATGTTCAGCAGTGGACAGATAAAGGCTGATGATAATGAAGGTTATATTCTGTTTATGTTTTGATAAACAGCATACATGAGTAGTCTGTTCTAGTACCAGGTAAACTACTTTACTACTTTTTTTGGTATCGCAGTGGAAATGCTGTTGCACTATACCAGGGTCTCGAGTAGGCACACAATCACGTGGGACTCGCATTGGGGTGCCCTACTCCACTAAAACCGCTGCGAGCGCCTTCAGCCGCTTTGTGAGGGTCTCGGATCTGCCGGGCTCACCCTAGGCTACGGAGCCCTATTGCCACGACAAGACCTGAGCCATGGGGACACATGAGTTGCCTGTTTTTTTTCTTACGCCGGGAAATGCACTGACGCATACCGCTGAGGAGTAGGTTTCCCCAGGCGGGTATGTGGGACTCGCTGCGCCCGAAAGATGGTAAGTGGACGCAGCTCTACCCACTAAATCCCGGCGAGTGCCACCACTGCCACCTTTGGTGAGGTGCCCCGGATCTACAAGCAACAGGGCATCATGACGGCTAGTCAGTCCCTCAGGGGACCGAAGCCAACTGAACAGAGCGGTTGTTCCGCACCACAAAACAACCACTTCCAACGTCGGGACAGTACGATGAGGTGAAGTTCCCGTCCTCACCCCTTGCCCCCCGCTCTTTTGGCCCCTCTTCTTATAAGAGGGATACAAAGAGCCCCCTCGGGTCAATTCGCTTCGCCCAAGGGGTCACCCTGGGCTACTGAACCCCACCGCCACGACGAGGCCTGAACCATGAAGACATATGAGTTGCCTGGACTGGTTTCGGGTGAATTTTATGTTGATGTGCGACGTCAACCACTTACCATCAGGTGCCACGTCTGCTAATTTGCCATCCTACCATGCCAAAAACTATTAATTTATCCCGGATCCACAGCGTACTAGGCATCCAGCTTGTACTAATTTTATACTCTTATCGATTTATATTCTTATCGATTTACCACTCGATACTAGACGCGACTATAAACAGATCGTAACGATAATAAAATTTACACTCGATACAATTAACGGGAATCGACTTATCAAAATGTAGTTCATCAGCATGCATAAAATGGCAAGCGCTAATGAATGAATAAGCATTTATTTGGACTTGGCAAAGCTATTTTATTAGTGCCAGATAATTGAATTGGCAACTATAAAAACAATAAAAACGCAACTGTCAATTAGTGCCTACACAAAGCTATCTATCTTTTTGGGTCTTTTACCTCTTATAGACGAAGAGAAAGAAAAATGAAATGAGACATGCTATTCATTGTACGTTTTAGTGGGGGCTTAAACTTATAATTTCAAATTAACATGGTCAGTTTGATGACTAAAATTACTTAAAGAAATAGAATAGAAAGACTGAAATATCCCGTTATTTCAATCTCTTAAACAAGATTTTCGTAGACCATGTTGAAATATTGAGCTCTGCGAAATAAAAATAAATAACACGGTAAATATCCCATTATTTTAGTATGTAATTCGAACATAACAATACGCCCTGAAATTTAAAGTAAACGCGGACGGAGTTGCGGGCAAAAGTCAATTGAAACTATTAATAAAAGGATATTTACCAATATAAAAAAATAATATTTCAGATATAAAAAGCTGGTATATTTTTTGAAATTATCTACGAATGCTAGGACCACAGAATTATTTTACTTTTTATTGTACATTAAATTATATTTAAAAAACCATAAATTTATTGGAATTGTATCTGAATTTGTCTCTATTAAATATATATATATTAAAAAGAAAAACCTAAGATTATTAAGACCTATTAAGCACAGAAAAGACAGACAGAAAACACATCTTAAATAGGCACAAACATTAAGGTACCTGTGAGGTCTATCGGACTGTCCGTTTTTCCATTTACCCAAAGAAAAGATAAGATATATATTAACTAAAAGCTAACTAGTATTTAGATGTACTAATAAAACATCAATCACTATCACCTGTTGATAAGCTAAAAGCCGTGTTTATTAAATACTGTACATTCATTAGTTTAAAATGGAAATTCAAACCTAGTTCTAATCAAGCCGCCACTTCAGCTGACTGAGCGGGAAAGTTGTGAGGATGTTATTCAATAATTTGACAGCTGTTGAAGTCGATTAAGAGGGTCGCAGGTTCAAATCCCGTTAAAGCTGTTAAATATATATAAAGATCTATAAGTATTATTGAAGTGATAGGACTTAGTACGTATGCGACATTTTCTTATTAAAAGAGTAATACTTGTCGAGATATAAGATCTTCTTTTGGGTTGCTAAATTAACAATATTTTTTACACTTAAGTACTATTTCATTTATTACCCGTATGTTATTTTTTCGCTTCCTTTATAACGCACTGACATGTGTACTTATATGTATACCTTTATATGTATGAAAACGTGAAATCTACCTAAAACTGTTCGATTGTATAAACACATGTGCACTGCACATACATGCTCAAAATTTGTTAACATTAAAAAAAATCATTCTTTACAAAAAAAATAATGAAATCTTGAGAAAATATCCAAGACAGTGTCTGAAATATTTGTATCAAAATTTAAAAAAAAAACGTTTAAATGGAGCCAGAACTGCATCACTGATGTCATTCTAAATACAGATTAAATAGTTTACTCACACGTTACAATATGAATAAAAAATAATTCAAAAGGTTCCTTTTAGTTGGAATTCAACCCGAACACAACCGCCGCTCTACAACTTTATAGAGTCTATACATCCAACTGCTAAATACGAAGGGACATGAGGCTAAGCCAAACTTAGCCTTCACACAACGGCACAAACTGAAGTCTAGATATTATCGTCGCAAAGGGAAAGTTCCCCTAGCCTTCAGTGTTTATGGAATCGAATAAAAATAATAAAAATAAACAAACCAAATTATTTTATTGAACGTCAAATTGCTAAAATTCCAAAGCTAGCTAAGAGAAGCGAATATTTTAAGTATAAAAATATAAAAATTACTTTGAGAGAATCTGAACGTAGACAATTATAAATCCAAAAGTTTTTCTACGTCATCGTAAATAATTTTAACCGAATCGAATGAATTTGAACACCAATTAAAGTTTTACAGTAACAGTTAAATAATACTCGTGTAGTTAATCCGATAACTGTCTGTTGGTGATTGGTTTTTTGTTGTTTCGCTTTAGCCCTCAAAAGTCTCTGTAAAGCTGTGCATACACTACATTTTGACTCATAACATAAGCCTTATAATATTTCCTACTGCTTGATTGGTCTCCTCCTCGAAATCAGACGAGGAGGGTGTTGGAACGTGATGATACACTGAGATTTGTTATCATCGAGGAAGTACAAAGGCATGAAAGTAATGAGATAAATCAGAAATAAATATTTACTAATTTAAATTCTGAAGTTTAAATCTGAATTCGAGTTTGAAATTTATCACTTCAAAAAATTACATGTCTATAGTGAAATTACGTTCTTATCAATGGTCTAAACAGCCCCTCTCAAGTGGCAAACACTCGATCCTATTCCTTTGCGTCTACTCGCTAACTCCATAGGGTTGTTGCAAAAATTTTGAAGAACGTTTATTAAGACACATAAAGTATATGGTTTTGTTTGTAAAATTGAGTCCTAATAAGATACTAGCTGTGTCCCGCGTGTTTTTTAAAGTATGCTAAGTATGTTACATCTATTACCCCCGAGAATATGGTTTTCACGTGAAAGCGTAACAAACATCCCTATTCCTTACTTTTATATTTATAATATTATAGTAAGGAGAAAGAAGATGTTGAAGTTTATTGGCCAACATAAAATTTAATATACGAATAAAACTAATACAATACTATAAAAAAAGTAAAAAAAATACAATACAATACTATAATTTGCTCAAATTATTCATGATGTGTGTAAATCCAATTTTACTAGCCAATAAATAAAATTAAATGCGCATCTATCTTACGAGTATCTGTAGATCTGTACATCTGCTAAGTGGTTTTCGTACTACATTCACCCGACTTATCGCAGGATCGCAGGTTCGATCTTGACAGGTGAAAATATTTTGAACTTAATACATTACAAGCTGTTTATCGTGGTTTTATCCTCATGCATTTATGATGACATCAACATCATCAGCCTATACCCGACCACAGCTGGAGCCACTCTTTTCCAACACGGTATGATGTAGTGCCATGCTACTTTGACGCCGAGTTCGACCGACACAGTATACCTGCACTTTGTTATCGATAGATTGCTCGGGTTCCGCGCACGACTCCCTTCCCCTTTGTCAGAGAGGAGGGGAGGGCCGGCCCTCCGACTAATAGTATAACTTCACCCGTAAATGACTCGACGACCGTATCGGATTTGACTAGCCCAACTCCTACTTTCCTGAGTAGTGCACGAGGCGTCCCTCTTTCGAATAATTTCTATGTGAGCTATCTACCGATTGAGCTTAAAGGCATGAGTCCTAAACGTCTAGACCATTCAAAAGAAAAAAAACCAGCGTAAAGTTGTCACTTTAGCTAGTCCCCCTTTCGAATAATTTCTAGAAGAGCCATCTGCTCACCTAACTAACGATTGAGCTTAAAGACCATGAGGCCTTAAAGATCTTTCGAAAAAAAAATGTGTACCAGCGTAAAGTTACAGCTAAGCTGTGCTTTGTAAGGTTTGTGCGTTTCAAGTAGCTTATTGGCGGGCATATGCCAAAGGTAGGCAACGCGTCTGTATAACATTTGGTGGTGCAGATGTCTATGGACTTCGGTACCACTATAATACTCTCCGACTGCTTGCTTCCGTCAGTATACAAAAAAAACATGATTAGTTTTCATCTTCATCATCATCTTTTGTCTTGGCTTATTCCATAATAAATACATGTATATTAATTATAATGAAACAACTTTTACGGATTTTATCGCGGTTTATTTAGTTTTTTACAACTTTTGTAATAGAAGGACATCTGACACCTCAGTCCTCCCGTGACCATGGTTGCTGTAAAGTATCCGAAACGTCGGGCTTGTAAAAAACTAAATAAACCGCGATAAAATCCATAAAAGTTGTTTCATTATAATGAGTGAAATTCGCGTAAACATAAGAAAACAATACATGTATATTAAGGTAAAAATATATAATAAACTTTAAACTTATTTTTTTACTTGAGTAGAGTAAATATAAATCTTCCTTTATAATTTACTTAAATAACTTTCAACATTTTTTAAAAGATTGTGCTTGTATTGTATCAATATTTATCTGCATTTTTATTTTTTTTATTTTAAACAGTTGGACATTGAAATGTAAAAAAAAACCAACCAAAGATTAGGGCAGAGAAACTCATCAACTCATACTATAGCAATACGTATTACCTAGGTATATGGAATAATATATAACAGAATTCAGTAACAATCGCGACTTGCCTTTGCCTTTGTATCATTTGAAACGTATGCATCTGTATCAGGAACAAAACAGTGAAAGTGCACATATTTTAGCTATTATTGGGAAGTGGGTTTACGGCTGGAAAGCTAGCCACTACTAACAAAAATAGACCCCGCTAGGCTAGATGGCGTTTCAACAGACTTTATTGGATATCCTGCTAGCTATATCGATGCTAGCCGCTCATAGTTTGCGTGGATGCAAGGGTTTAAGACAACGACCTGACCTCCTTATCTAAGTTATATCCTATTCTGATTATTATCTGTATTATAATACAAAGAATAAACTTGAAGTGTCTGTTCGTAATTACTAATTAAAAATGTTCACTAAAAGCATAATATGAAAGTAATATAATATATGATTTTAAATTAACATGGTTATTTTCGTTATTTAAACTATTTAAAACGGGATATTTACTATGTTTTTTAGCATTATTTCGCGGAGCTCGATATTTCGACATTGTCTACAATTTCAAAATCAATTTAAATTATTAAAAATATTTACATAAATAATAAATAAATAATTATAGAAAATGTTTATAAACGAATTTAATTTTAAATTCCATAGCTTTTTTCATGTGGACTTTTAATTTTTCAACAATGTGAGATTATAGTTAAGCTATATTATACTTATACACTCTCATTTGTATATTTCATATTCCCGTGGGAGTATGGGACTAAATTATAGCCTTTGTCACAAATAACTTAGCCTTCTAGTGATATAAGAATTATAAATTCGTTCTTTTAGAGATTGCCCACTACAACCTCACAAACTCAAAAACACACACACTCGCACTATATATAATATTAGTACTATTAGTATATAATATAAATCCACACAGAGTTGCCAAGCCATTGCGCGAATAAACTTTATCCACTAAAGTCGTGAATCTCTTATGAAAAATGCATTCCTATAAAACCCATGTTTTCTATACCAATAACATTTCCGCGACCAATACTCTAGTACAATGAACCATAACTCAAGGGAGTGGGGTTCGAATTCCCATTACAACATCACCTCAACACATATGGCGATATGGCGTGGCCAGTTTTTCTGAGTTTAGCGATCGAGTATTTATAATACAGGTTCGATTCCCGACGTAAGTAATTAAGCGCTAACGAAGCTGATGTGATTATTTCTCTCGGGTTTTTTCTCTGATTCTAATTGATGTTTTAACGGTCTGTGTAATGGCTACTGTTCTGAGTCGTGGATTTTATGACATCGTTTTTATGTTCATTGCATAGGCCGACGTTTTACCTGTGACTAGCCCAGGCAATTAATTTATGTATGACTTTAATTAGTTTGGCTAACTTGCAACTACTACACTCTATGCGCTGTCGTTTTCTAAACACAGCAATGCTGCTTAGCAAAAAATAAGAATCATAGTGGTACACATTTAAGTAAGTGCACAGTTTTCCGTCGGAAAAGTTGTTACCTACAAACATAAATATTGCATCATTTATTTGTATGAAAAATGAAAACCAATTAAAAAATACTGAAGACTATTAATTTCTTATTATGATAGGGTAGTTGGACTATTCGCGCGATACTCTGGTCGAGAATTAGTTGGGTCTTCAATTATTAATTGCTAGAAAAAAACAATTGAAAACCAATTTCCACAACTCAATAATTACGCGATATTTATTGTCTTAAATACTTGAATTGGATAAATATAAGTGTAGCACATATCGTGTGTGTGAACGTGTCATAAGACTATTATAGCATACAAGTTAACCAATTTTAGTTTATTTTTTATAATAACTATCTATTCTGGATGGTCCCCTTGGCCTTTTAGGATACGGTCCCTTTGGCCTAATGGGATTAAAATATAGACAAAAATATTTATACATATTTAAAAAGCCAGCAACACAGCAAACCTCATGCGTAAAAGATATAGCTGATCGCTTACCAACCGAACCGACTCTTCTATTGCCCCCTTCTTATGGCCTGGCCATGGAATAGGCCATTAAAATGGTGTAACAAGTTATAGCGGAAGTTTATCATCATTCGACTGATCTACCGTCCATCAACATTAATTAAAAATTCAAATTTTGTCATCCACGTGTCTCATGTATTAACTTATTCACTGTCATCATCAGCCTCTATCCGTAGCATAGGCCTTCCTCCTCCGATCCCTTGACACTTGCATCACGGACCAGCCACTGGACCCATTCCCATCTGATTAATGGCCTAAACACGGCCTCCACTCATGACCCATATTGGCCCATCGGCCTTCCCTTCCGTTTTGCCTGTACCTCATCGTCGACTCCTGCGTGCTGACCAGCCCACTGTCACTTCGACGGGCTTATTTTTCACGTAATATTAATAACTTTAGTTCACTGGCGGAGGTCTTTGTTTCAAGTCCTATCTGCCAAAATAATGCTGGCAACGAAGCTATGTATAAACTTATGGCAGCAAAATATTGTAACTACTCTATGGAGCTAGTTTGAGTATTTATCAAGGAAATGTCTCTCGAATACCAGTGCTAAAATGTATAAAGTATTTTACACTGTAAAAAGCGGTATCATTGATTTGATTAAATTGGTGATTTACTCGTTCAATGTATAGGTTTGTACGTAAAAAAATACGTAAACATTGCAAAATTTTACGCAGTATTGTTTTCGAGTATATCTATTACTAGCAGCGCCCCGCGGTCTCACTCGTGTACTTCGCATTCTCTTGGCACTACAGGGATAAATGATAGCATATGCATCATTCTGATGTGTAACCTATATTATGGGAAGATTTCATCAAAATCAATTTAGTTTTTTGCGTAAAAGTACCTATACCTATATATATCGAAATTCACATACCTTTTTATCTTATTAGTAAGGATAGATAAGATAATTATTATTCTTCCTCTTGATTTTCTACACTAATATTATAAAGAGGAAAACTTTGTTTGTTTGTTTGGTTGTAATGAATAGGCTCAAAAAGTACTGGACCGAGTTTAAAATTCTTTCACCATTCGGAAACTACATTATCCACGAGTGACATAGGCTAAATTTTATTCTGGAAAAAGTAGGGTTCCGTATATTTGGGTTTTTCGGACACAAGGTGTTAAAAATAGAGATATATCATCCCGCTAAGATCCCGTTGTAAATCATAGTTAACGCATTCGAAGCTGCGGGCAACAGCTAGTCTTTAATAAGAGTAATTTTTTACCAAAATATTGTTAAAATATAAGCCTACACGTTTCTAAATATCCCTAATCCCAACTCACGGCGTAGGTATTTCTAAGGAATTTCGAGAAGCAAAAATACCAGAGACAAGAAATATTCCAAGGACCGACACGGAATTCGATCGGAAAATCTTTTGTATTATAAAAGGATTATAAATACTAATATTTATCTATCTTCTCTCATCATTATCATCATTATCATCAGCAGCAATATAATTTCTATAATGGCATTCATGATTATGGTGATGTTTTATCTATAAAAACACAATAAAAAGATTTATTATAATGAGAGTGTTACACCAAGACATGGCGCATAATAACCGAAAGTTGGCTATAAAATTCCGAATCTGGTCTGTGGCCTGTCACAGACTTGATAGCAATTCAACCAATCAGTGATATGTGTGTGTTTCATCGGAGATGGGCAATCACCTATCAATGGCCGTCAAAGTGTGTTCTTACGTCCACTCCACCTGCCTATCCTGCCGTGAGGGATAATAAAACTGGCGGAAGAATTTTGATTAAATAGAATAATTTTGATATTAAAAAAATAGGTCTCCGTCGATGAACGCCAAGACGACCGATCCTTTGCCACTCGCATCCAACACAGACTAGTCTCACATATTATAGTGTCAATGTAGACAGTTAATCCGAACAATATTTGGATTCCGAATTCAGAATTAATCCAAAAAATCTGATCATCCCAATGTTGTTTGTATATAGACTAACGCCTTCCAAGGCTAATGCCGTCTAAGGCTAACGTCTTCTAAGGCTAACTTTGTGGTGGAAAAATTTCAACTATTTCTAGCATGCTTAATCATGCATGTTTTAAGTCGAATTTAAAGCTATCAAATAATAATAAAATTAGAGCATAGATAGACAGTGATGTGATAACCGTGATGGCCACGGCTATCACATCACTGGTGATCCTATCACAGCTATCACATCACGCTGTCAGCGGTATTCCAAATAAATCTGTATTGAAAGGCTTTACCGGATCAAACCTCAATCCTGATACTGACTAACGAAGCTTATAAAATAAGGCTGTGCGTACATTATGTTTTATACGGGATAACAATAATATTATTACATTGGGAAAAAATATTTAGTAATCAAAAATATTATATTCCTTAGTAGTAAACCTTACGACGCATTACCAGTGTGGGAGATATGATTGAATGACCGGGCAGAATCCCACTTGCTATCGTGCCAGGTGTTGTGTATATACCTTTATCTTTTGTCAGGTCTGTGGCAGGTTAATAAGTTGCTATAAAAACTTCACATGATTAGTGGATGGCTTTTATTATTTAATTGATCTCTAAAATTTAAGATTTTATTGCCAATTTAGATAAATAAATAAAAATCTTTGACAATTTTGGGACGGAGTAACATTTCGTGACGAAGCTTGTATACCTGACGACATTAAAATTATTTGACGGCATTTAAAGTTCACTTACATTAATCTTTCTTCCTTTTAAATGGCCTGTGACCAAAAATCTAGAATGTCAAATCGATAATATAACGGCTTATGAAAGACGAGTGATAAAAGTTTAACCCCCATGTCTGTTTGTTTGTGGCTTCGTACTTCTAAAACAGGTGAACTATTTTTTTTATTTGATTGCAGGTTTCTTTAAATCTAAAGCTGCAAGAGTAATGAATGAAAATAATTACTTTAATGTGCAATATCTATGAATGAACAGAACGCGAGCCGCATAAACTGATAAAAAATGCCTTTTTTAAATTCCATAGTCTTTTTATTGATATTTATTAATTATGAGAAATAATAGTAATTAATACATCTTTCAAATATCTCTCATTATGTTACTTTTGAAAGTTTCCTTTAAACCATGATTTTAAATAGTTAGCGCCTTGCCTTAGACTACGTGTTGAAACGGCGCTTATCTGCCGTGCTAACGAGATAAGTCACGGGAATTCGATTCTTTATATCAATATATTTGATAGAATTTATCTTACGTATCCGATATAAATGAAATTGACTAGACTTACTGACGACCACCTTAATATGCAATTCTGTAAAGCCGTAAACTTTTCAAAACGGGATATTTACCATCTCGTAAACAAGACCGTCAAAGACGATGCCAAATATATCGGACTCTACGAAAACAGTAATTCGAACTCGCATTAGATAGAAAGACGTGTGTGCCATGGTCGGTCATTATTATAGTCTTAACGTTCATGGAAGCAGACTTAATCCAGTGGATGAAATAAAGGAAATTTTTAGTGAAAAACCAAAAACCGACTTCTAAACCTTTAAATTATATATCCAACCAACCAAATAAGCATTATTGAGAATAACTCAAAAACAGCTGGTTTGATCTTGATCAAATTAATATGGGACCAATTCGAAAACAGAAAACAAGAATCATCGAAATCTATTTAAAATCGGCGGAGTAATCGTGTAACAAACATACAACATTTTTGAAGTCCGTTTTGATGACAAAAGCAGTTATTGATTGAGTTATCAATCCAACAGAGCACTTTCCAGGCTATCATTAAAACACCATCAAGCGAAAATACCCTTAGGAATGCTACTCTATCAATTATGAAAGGTATTAATACAAAATATATATGTAAAACACTAATAGATCCTGAGTTTACCATCTATATATAGTCATCTCAACTGACAATGGATACAGCATCATATGCCGAAGGATGAGCGTCCAGTTTTGAGTGCAGGCTCCTTTCAACTGGTTGCAATTCTGTTATCTTAATTGATGCGTAATTTTTCTTTGGTTTCGCATGTTTATATACTATTTTGCGAATACATTCTTAGAGAGTATAAGGTTATTTTTATAAGACCGCCTATCTTGACTGATTAGCATCAAAATACTATCCTAGCATTGGACAATGCACAAAAGATCAGCCGTCTAGGCGTTCGTTAAGGGAGGACTATGTGGTACCATTCGGGTATCGTGAGCTGCAGTCACTGCCTGGTCGGTGACATTCCGTGGGAACTCCTGGTAGAGATTCTTGATAAGACCCACTCCTATGTCTCTGTTAGGAGGTTTTCCAGCGAACGCCTTACACTGGAAGGTCTTGCAGGTTCGCTGACTAGGGTAAAAAGCACTAAAGAAGAGGTGGGGAACTTGAAGGGGCCGTATGCGTCGGATTCTCAAGCGGTGGATGCGCCGTCCCCTCCATCTTATTCAGGTGCTCACCGAGCGTAATTGCTTTAGTCCTGGATATCCCAGAGAGTTGGGAATCTGTTACAGTTAGGCATGACGTCGCAGGAACTATTTAAATGACGGCTGGGCAATCTGGCCTAAGGAGGAGTAGTCCAAGCTTTTGCCGGAACTTTCGCTGATGATTCTATGACCTGCAATAAAACAGTGTAAAGTATTCTGTAACTTGACATGTTGACACAATTTAAAATATAAACGCCGGCCATATAATACTTGTATAAATGCGACATTTATAAAAAGCACACAAAACCTTTAAATTTTAAATGTTTAAAAGTAACCATAAGTTATTGAATTATCTCAAACAAGCTGCGATCCTCTTAGCAACTGCAACGAGTTTTCCATGTAACTCTTATCTTCATTGCACATAATGTTACAATAAATGAATCTGCTAAACCGTTGTTTACATACAAATGCAATTACTTAGTACATACGAGAATTTTGTAGTAATCGCATGAATCGCAATTGAATTGTAATTATATTAAAGTTATGATTAACACAAATTATTACTTATACAAGTATCAAAATGTAATATATTATTTAAGATTATAAACTAACATTATTTTCACGATGAAAGCTTTATAAATCCGATGCTTTTTTGTATACAGCCACTAAACGGCTTGATCAATTCGTGTATAAAGGACGTCTGTCGGATCCGCTAGTACTAAGACCCGGTTCGCACGAGCGCGTTTTTACCAAGCGGTAAAAAACCGTTTGAATGAGACATATGGACACACATGTATTTGTTCACATGAAGGCGTTTTTTAAACGCAACGCTTTTTTATAGAGCACTGTTAGATTTTCGACTTTGAGAGTTTGACGTTAAATCGAATTTAGCATGCCAAACTCGCAGCTCAAGCCGACGTCGGGTTTCACCGCGACGGTTTTTAAGCTCTCGTGCGAACAGGGGCTTATAAGAGTATGTATATAAACTTCTTGTATAAACAGTTTTAATGTTTTAAATACTCCTCAGAAACGGCGTAACTGATTTTGATGAAATTTAACATACATATAAAGTAGATCTGAGAATAAGCTTATAGCTATTTATACCCCTAAGTGATAAAGATTTTTTGGACACATTTTTTGATTATATTATATGTGGTGGCAACAAAAAATACATTCAGTCCTTAATCTTCACCCTCTTACCACAAAAAAAAATACATATTATCGTGAGAAAATATAGTAAAGTATAATCAGTTCAGTTCTGACTACATCAACGATTACAAATATCTCACATGCATTTGACGCATCAGATTTCGAAAACCTATCACTGCACCATCTCTATAATGTATACACGTTTGTATCACAGTTCATCACTCACCGCTTGTTGCGTTCATCAATCACTGGTGATGAGCGTGATTGTGTGTCTGTCCATCATGTGACGAAACCACTAAGTGTTTCGACATTTCGTACGGCAAAGCATACGATGCTTTGCCGTACGAAAATATGAAAAGATTAGTACCACTGAGTTTGTTTCGCCGGTTCTTCTCAGTGGGCTTGCTTTGGAACCGGTGGTAGACTCAATTGACTTTCAAAAAGATACTTTGATTGTACTATTTTGAATAAAAAAAATTGACTTTGACTTTGACTTTGACGTTGCATATCCGAAGACAGGGGAACGGATGGCCGATGGACCAATAAGGTTCAAGAGTGGAGGCCTCGTTTAGGTAGACGAAGTGTTGGTCGCCTATTAACCAGGTGGGAAGACGATTTACGTGCAGTGGGAGCGGTCACTGCACGTAAATTATTTTTGATGCGAGTACCAAGGATTGGTCGTCTTGGCATTCATTGAGCAAGGCCTATGTATATATCTAAATTAAATATATATCCTAATAATCTGTGTAAATGTAGAGCCTTTCATCTCTCCCTGCTCGAGTAGCCAACGCTTGCTAATAGGATGGTCAAACATTGCCATCACCACATTCGTAGTGAAATCGAAAGTATACCCAACGTGTACATGCTAACAATCATCATCAGCCTGCTATCAGTTGGATAATTTCATTGATTTTAATTCATCATACCCATCAGTGGGTGAAGCCAATAGGCTCGCCTCTCATCGCCGATAAAGCATCAAGGCCATTAGGGTCATTAGTATAACTCAGACCAAAAAAAAAGAATATCCACGTAGTATCGTATCATTCGTACTCGTACGACGTACATACGTCGAAGTGATACAGTTTTACGCTTTATATACGTAACGTAAACGTGTACGTTCCTAACGAACACTAACAGGCAGACAAATAAACGAAGGACACAACGTAATATACAGTTATTCAATATATTATATAATTTACAAACACGCTTGGACCGCGGCTCTGTCTGGATAATACTATAAATACAACTATTTATATGATACTTAGGATGAGACACCCGAAAATAATTTCCACTATAAGAGATAGCTTAATTTACTTCCGTATGTAAACAAAAGGGACAAAAAACAATAGCGCCGCTAATGAACACAAACAAATGTGGCATAAGCGCCGGAAGTATAAAATAAATCAGATAAAATAAACTATGCAAGTAAATAACATGATTTTTCCCAATTCGCTGTGTAATTATCGTTACTGTCGATTCTGAATGTTTTGAAGTATACGTACTTATAGTTTAGGAATAATAAGCAAAAAATTAAAAAAATGGACACTCCTGAATAAAAATCTTTCGGGAAAACTTCTGCAAATCGTATTTCCTATGCGTATTCGTCAGAATTAATGGTTACAAATAAAATACTTAAAACTTCGTTCACGTAAACATTAGTATCCACTGAAAGGCCAAAAATTAGAATACCTCGTTTCAACTGGATTTCCCGCCGTATATTATTGTAAAGTTTCATTAAAATCTATTCAGTAGTTTATACGTGAAAAAGTAACAAACATATATATAGTCACCCCGCGTTCGACTGCTTGTAATTCTTCTGAATTAAAGATAGCTTTCCTTCTCGTTGCTCCTTTAAAACTTCTCCTTAAAGAGTGTGCTGAAATGTTACAAAAAGACAATTCGAGTATTTACTGCCATAATATCGATTAGGGGTTATAAATAATGGAGAAATCATAATATTAAAAGTAAATTAATAAATAATCTTTCGATTTACAATATTTTGAAAGTTACTAAATATTTTTTTTATTTAACTAGATGTTTTTATACAAATGAGTTTGCATGTTGTGGCCGTTCTAGTATGAGTAAACTCCTGTCGTCAAGGCTCCGTATGGTCAGTAGTCAGCGTTACCCATCAACATAAACTAGTCTACCTGGAATACTACCAGCTCATTCATGTGTAAGCATATCCTGAGTCTAAGATGTTATGGCTCTGTGCCAGTAATCACACCAGCTGTCCTGAACAAGCAAAATGGTGCCCAAGCCGACGAGATTGCTACACAGCACATCTCTTTCACCGACGACCTCAAATAGTAGCTTATAAAAGTAAAAGTAATCTACAAATTGAATGTACAATATATAAAAATATATACAACGAACACATAGGTGTACAAATATGACGCCAAGTCAATAAAATAAATGAGTACGTCACGAAGTATGTAGGTCAAAAAAATCATTAATATATTAGATATAACATGTAATTACATAACAGCTGTCGTGTGTTCAGGCTTCACGGGCTGTCAGTGGCGTGCTACACAATATAATAAACACCTGCTAAAAATTATAATATTGAAAAAAATATACAAAAAAAAAACACTTTTATAAAGTTTTTTTACTGTTGAATGCATTTCAAGAACACTGCGTTCAATTTATATCTATTATTGATTCGGTTTGTAAATTGCGAAATTCTGAAATAATAATAGGGTTCTTTCTGTTATTTTTATTACAAAAATAATTTGGTAAATCATAATTATCTATCAGTTATTGATTTGGTTTGTAAAGTATTAATGGGTAAAAGTGTTAGTGAAAACAAAAATAATAATATGTATTTCTATACATTTCAGAAAGCACAATGTTAAAATAGTGTTGCAATGATTGCTCAGTGGTACAAGTGTGTGTGGACAAAAAAGTGATAAAAAATGTGTTTTGAAAGATAAAAATCGAAACAAATAATTAGGATGTGAAACCATGTTGGAATGTGTGCGCCGCGCGGATCCAGAGTTACGCGCGTCGACGGAAACCGGCCACACTCACAAAACGTCGCGACTGCTGTTCTTGCTGTTCGTCATACTGCTGTCAGTGAGGTAAGTCTCACTCTTTTTATAAAGTCTAAGTTATACACACTGCATACGATGCAAATCCGTGAAAAATCTAATGTTAAAATTCTCCTGTTTTATAAAATTCCTAAAACTATGACTGCTTGGTCTATCGTTATGGTTGATCATTGATTCTCGAATGATCGAGAAAGATAAAGAAAAAAGTTCTAGGGTGCGGCTAGTTATAGTTAATAGTTCTTGCTCCTGTCCAGCACGACGAGGAGAACAACGCCAGGTTTTAGTGGGTATAGCGGCGACCACCTTACCTTTCGGGTACTCCAAGTCTCACATAGGGAGAGACACGCTTAGAGAGTCCCTATAACAATGTACGCATCGGTGTCAAATATGTATGGTTGATAATGTTATGATGTTAAAGTATTAGCTTATATTGTTCATGTTTTGTAAAATAAATGAATATTAAGGGCGAAAGCTACCATATTGTTCGGAGGCTACTTTGGAACGCATTTTGACAGACAGATCGGGTGCAGCTTGTAACCTTATAATGGTTAAAAGCTCTCCAAAATTACGCATTTATTTCGAAAAGCTCTCTGTTTTAAATTCTGGTTTACCGAATTGATGTCTTATCAAATATGGTAACGGTACACTTGACTTGATTTGAGTCATGCACTTTAAATTGATCCTCAACAACGTAACATTTTTAACAGTAGAGGTATATTTTAGTAAGAAGTAATGCCATGCTGCCTTGCAGCACACTTGTGCTGGCATGACCGAGTGGTATCTCACGCTCACATAATACCGGCATAGTGATAGTTCATGATAGTCCATTTGAGGAGGGAATAGGGAATATTCCCCACCATGGTTCAAGCCTTGTCGTGGCAGTGGGGCTCAGTAGCGTAGGGTGAGCCCAACACCTTGGGCGAAGCTAATTGAGCCAAAGGGCCTCTTTCCCCCTGCTTTTTTGCCCCTTCTTATAAGAAGAGGGGGCAAAAGAGGAGGGGGCAAGGGGCGAGGATGGGAACCTCGCCTCATTGTACTGTCTCGACGGTGGGAGGGGTTGTTCTGTGGTGCGGTGCAACCCCTCTGTGGAGGTGGCGTCGGTCCCCCGAGGGACTAGCTAGCCGTCGAGGTGCCCTGTTGCTTGTAGATCCGGGGCACTTCACCAAAGGCGGCATTGGTGGCACTCGCCGGGTTTTAGTGGGTAGAGCTGCGTCCATTTACCAGCTTTCGCCCACATACCCGCCTGGGGAGACCCACTCCCCATCGGTATGTGTCAGTGCAATTCGCGGCGTAAAAAAAAAAAAAAAAAAGGGAATAGGATAGGCAACGCGTCTGCTTGACATTTGGTGGTGCTGATGTCTCTCGTTACCACTCGTTCGTGCGAACGCTTTTTAACGAGTGGTAAAATACCATTCGAATGAGACAAATTGATATCCATGTATTTGTTTACATGGAGGCGTTTTTAAATAGCAACGCTTTTTTATCGAGCACTGTTGGACTTTCGACGTTGGGTGTTTGACGTTAAATCGAATTTAGCATGCCAAACCAGCAACTCAAGCCGACGTCGAGTTTTACCGCGACAGTTTTTAAGCCCTCGTGCGAACGGGGACTAAGGCTTCGTCTGCTGAATAACCTCCTCACTGTCATAAAATATATATAGATATATAGTTATGTGTATGTCTTTAAACTACTCTTAAACAACTGGACTGCTTTCTATGAATTCTTCAAGAATGGCAAATGGTTTAGTATTTAGCTGTACATTTCGATCCCCTACAAAATGTTTTATACAGGAAAATTTCTGTTGGATCAGCTAGTATTGAATATATATGTGAACTAATCCATCAGAAGTCCATTTTTTATCTTAGTAAACCCCTTTAATGAACGCCGAGATTATCAATTTTTTCCTTGCAGATGATAATTTCCCTTCTACGGCCTACCCAGAGTACTTCTTTGTATTTTTACTTAAAGGTTCCTCACAGACAGCACGCCAACTTTACAAATGTAACATTATTTAAATTTGAAATTCGAATTTTAAATATCCAAAATTCGAATATTAAAATAATAAAAAAATATCCAATTTTGCAAATCTAATTCACTTGAACTAATATCAAAGGATATTATTATTGCCCAATTCAAATCTAAACCAACAATTTGAACAACATAATCACACATTGTGCCTGGTTACGGGTATAATAGCGAGACCTATCGAAGCTTAAGGTTGTTGAAAAGGCAAAAAACCTCAAAGGCACTACACCTATAATTACGGTCTATAAATTTGCGAATTTAAAAACGAACAAACAAACATTTTCAATGCAAAAAAAACTATGGAAGTTTTTATTTTTATGTAACAAAGTTCCGTAGGTTTTTTATTTTTTTTTTAAATATTTGTGTGTGAAGTTAGTTTAGAAAAATTTTTGTGGCTACGGTCGATTTACATGTTTTTTTCTTTTGTTTATACAAAATTCTCTATCTTGAGCTTTGAGTATCCAGTTTCTGCCAGCCACCTTGCGCAGATCGTCGCTCCATCTAGTAGGGGGGCGTCTAACACTATGTTTGCCCGTGCGCGGTCTCCACTGCAGGACTCGATGGCTCCATCGTTCATCAGTTCTGCGACAGATGTGTGTGTGTCTTCAGAATAAAACTTACAAATGGCTTACCGATTGTTAAAATATTATAAGAACTTGTTTAAATTAAGTAAAAATATTAAAAAGAAAATAACAAATATTTACCAACTGAACCCTAATATAGCGCCTATAAGATCTCGACATGCGATGTGAATAGAGATCGACATGTTAACGAGTAATTTGTGAACAAACAGACAACCGGCCAATTATATACGTGCTCGTCGGAACATGTTCAGCGTGTGTGGTGACTAATGGGTAGCAGGTTCGAATACGTTGACGAAACTTTTATACAAACATATTGATTGAAGATTATTGTAGTTTAGAAGACAATAATTTGAATATTTATCTTATGATGACGCCTCTGTGGCTCAATGGTTAGCGCGTTGGCGGTCAAGCCCGGAGATAGCGGGTTCGAATCTCGCCAAGGAACAAAAAAGATTCTGCGTTCCTGGGTCATGGATGTGTATTATATAATAAAAATCTTAAATATATTAAATAATATAAAAAGTATTAAATATATGTATTTCCGTTCTCTGGTACCCGTAACACAAGTTTCTTCGGAAATTTAGCACGGGACCAGATTGGCGTGGTGTAAATAGATTATTATTATTTTATTTTAGTTTTTTGAATTTGGATAAAGGTGAAGGGATAATAATTATTACTAAATGGATAATAACTGAAGGGTTTTTTTTGTAAGAGCAGATTTTCAGCTAAATTAGCCCGGCATGACTGTGTACCTGTTAGTCATAATAAAGACGTAAAGTGGCGCGTTTCGTGCGATTGGTAAGATTCCGGTGGCCCATTGGAGGGGGGAGAGAATCTGGACGGCAATGGCCTCTTTCTGCGAGACAGTGATGTCCCAGAAGGAGGCCGACGAACGGGTGAGAGAGGAGGCCGCTGACGTAGCCTCCCCCCGTAGACGACGAACGGGGGTGCGTCGGAGGCGCTATTTAATGCGCCTTCAATAAAGCCCCTGTGCTCGTGTCGGGCTCGGGATGGGAACCCGGACCCAGCTTAAGACACGACGTCGTGGGGACTGCCAAGTCGTAGCCGGGCAGTCCCCCTATTGTGAAGAATCTGGTCTTTTCCGAGACCAGACTGTCGCTGAGGGTATCCCGTCGCCTGCACAGATCCGGGTCCCTCAAGTATAGCGGATGAAGGCTCACGCAGCGGTTTTAGTGGGGTAGGGCACCCAAATGCGAGTCCCCAGTCACGCCAGCGCACCTACCCAGGCCCTGGTATGGTCGTAAATGATTTCCGCTGCGTCACCAAAAAGAAAAAAGAAAAAGAAAAAAAGGGGGGGGGGGGAGAATAGGAGAGCAACGTGGCTGCATGACCTCTGGTTGTTTGAAAGATAATGGGCGTCGGTACTACCCAGGAGTCTTCTACTGTTCTTTAGCTCTCTTATTCATTCATACTTATACTTCCTTGGGAAAGAAAGAGTCTTCTCTTCTTCGGGTATCATCTTGACACATTCTCTTGGCCCACATAACATTTATTATAATGATTATTAGTTTTATCAGTTCACTTAACAAAAACACGATACTAAGTTCATCCTACGGCTCTTCTCGTTCATGTAACATGGATTCATCCATTCTATTCCGTTACATGAATTTATTGCCATAATATACTTGTTGCGCAAGTTCTCGCGAACTTACGACAAGACTATGTTGACGTAGTGCTATTTTTCAAAAATATCTTACTATTTTATCGCTTTAAAGTTAGAGTGATGGTAAGTGGAAGATATTGGTCAACGTCGCCTGTGTTTGATGATGATGATCAGCGCGTTGACGATGATGAATGTGTTGTAACATATAATGATGATGTCTGTAAGCCCACGGTGCATCTTTACTCAGCTATAACTTGTGAAATGTTTTAGTACAAATAACTCTGAACCCTATACCCATGTGTTAGGAGATATATTTGCGTGAAAGTCGTGTCATTAATGACAGCTAATCATTTGGCAAGAAACCCGACTCCACCCATCGGCCTACAATTGTGCATTTTACTGTTAACACGGATTGTTCGTGTGCTAGGTTTATTTCTAAATAGCTTTCATCATCATCATCACTATCATCATCATCATCATCATCATCATAGGTCAGTCACGGCGTCAGTTACCAGTTTACCTGAATATAATTTAAAAAATATAAAAATTACACAAGCAAACAAAATTTATTAAGTTCAGTACAAGCTTAGCTTGGCAAACGTCCTGCCTCACCCAAAACTGCTTAGCGTCATCATCATCTATATAAACCTCGTCCCGACAATCATTAACACAACAAAAAAAGAATTGATTAATTTGGTGTAGCGGTTCTGAAATTATGTGCATACATACAGTTCGGTGATTCATTAATTTACATCAAATTAAAGATTAATAAATTTAAGCCTACTTAATTATTGTGTTTATTTATCATACTCTACTACTATAAAGGATAGAGATCTAGCTTTCTGGTTTTTAACCTAGTTTAAAAAAAGGTTTTCAATTTGTTTGTCCGATTTTTATGTTAAAATTATGTTTGCGACTCACGGGTATGGAATTTGCTACTTCCTGACACTATAAACACGCTTTATAATAATTAACAGCAGCGTCTTGCATACATTCCCGTTTATAAGCTATATTATTGTAAAGTTCCATTAAAATCCATTCGGTAGTACGTGAAAGAGTAACAAACATCCATACTCACAAACTTTTACGTTTATAAATATTACTAATTTATTGGATATATTCGGGTTCGCCTGCTTTGTTGTAACATGATGATGACAGAATGACATACAGCTGGAGACTATCTCAGGCTATGATGTAATTTTTTTATGTTCGATCATAACTTATAACAGGTGACATGTACATTGCTGTGATGTCGGATTGGCGGGATAGGAAAATGAGGAATGCATCCCCTCTGGTTGGTTGGATGGATATGGAGCCTTATGTAGCGTAAGGGTAGCACAAGGCACCGTCTGATCCTTTACCTGCTTATGATATTAAAAAGATAGTCACACAGTAAGATTATTCTGTAAAAACCATTTCGATACCGAGCTTTACCTGAGGATAGACCACACTTTATGCTCACTTTGAAAGTGAACTTTATGGATATAGATAGATAGTTCGATCGAGTTTTAAAGAATAAAAATTCGTAAAAGTAAATGAGATTCGAAAACGACCTTACAGAATAGTACTACAGGTATGGAGACGCAATTGTCGCTGGTAGATGAGGGGTATCTCACTATATACAAGGCACCGTTGGTGGTTTTTGTAGGTAATTAATCGACTCCCATCGAGTTCTGAGATCTGGCAGTATAAGTAAATGCTTTTGCCACCGCGGATCAAAAAAAGGCAGCATTGTAACACTAGCAGTGCCCCGCGGTTTCATCTTTATATTCCCGTGGGAGTATGTGCTTTTCAAAATCAGCTAAGTACATCCATAGAATACCCCCTACACCCTCACAATCTCACAAACTTTACCACTTTGTGATATTAGTATAAATTGCATTCAAAGCAACTTTGCAAAGCACCCGCTTCTTACGTCGTATTACGTCACCATGTCTATATTTTTATACTATGCTTATTTTATGTACACATTCATCATCATCAACCTCTATCCGTCCACTGCTGAACATTTTACTACCCCACCCCCATAGCTCCGAGTTTGAGACCGTGACAACCTGAAAACACGTTTTAACATTAAGTCTAAGGAATATTTCCAAAAAAAAATCCCGACGATCACATTATGAGTCAAAGGAAAGAATTTGAGGCTTTTAGATAGTTCTAGGAATTGTTTAGCAGGAAAATATAATTAATAAAGAATCGGTCAAGTGCGAGTTGGACTCGTGCACAAAGAGTTCCGTACCATTCTATATGAAATTTTTTAACAAAGATTGTT
Organism: Lycaena phlaeas; assembly: GCA_905333005.2. Lineage (NCBI taxonomy): Eukaryota > Metazoa > Arthropoda > Insecta > Lepidoptera > Lycaenidae > Lycaena > Lycaena phlaeas. The sequence goes on along the minus strand of HG995169.1, from coordinate 17,535,519 downwards.
TATAGCTGAATATTCTATTAATATTAAAAGCGTCCAAGCTGTAATTGTTAATATCGATTAAGAACGTAAAAAAATATTTTACTGTTTATTGTATGGCCGTTTCCCTTAAGTATTTATTCTGTTTTCGTTATTCGTAATTATAGCGACAACAGGGCATAGATCATCTGTGAACATTTTTACTGTCTGACTGTCTTGGTTCATGAGATACAGCCTGGTGACTGACGGTCAGACAGACAAATTGAACGAGGAGTCTAAGTAATGGAGTTTTCGTTTTAATATTTGGAAACGGAATCCTAAAAATTTGCGTAACCAGTGGCAAAGAGGCAAAACGAAAATAGCTATATAGTTCCATAGCTTTTAAAATACAAGGGCTGGATCTCGAGAATGCTAATAAACCCATAATGCCCTTAGGGCTGCATGCTAAATTATTAAGATTTTCATCTTATTACTTAGACTATTTGTTGACTAAACTGGGTATAAGTTTAGTCAACCAATACAGTCTAAGTAATAAATCAAATTTTGCTATTTTATAAATAATTCATTAAGGACTTAAGGTTTAAAGGCCTCATTAAGGTTTTGAATCGGCTGTCTTGGCATTATTAACGGAGCAGTGGATAGATAAAGGCTGAGGATGTTGATGATGAAAATGGTGGTTGTGGTGATGATGATGATAATGATGATGGTGATGATGATAGTAGTGATGATGATGATGATGATAATGATGATGTATTAATGGTCCATCGTCAATAAGGCCAGACTTTTACACTAAAATTAGATTAAGTTATAACTAGACCATAATTTCTTAATAAGCCGCTATAAAGTTCGTAAAACTCATCAACCAGAAAACCAAAGAGCCAAAGAGATCGTCGTGTGTCCTGTTATACGGATCTCCCGGCCCACATACCCTGCGATTAGTACAAATTGGTTTCCAGATCGAATTCGAGCAGACTTGAACTGCGCGTTTTACGACACATTAAAATAAATTAAAGGCCCTAAAGTTTGAAGTCTGTTTAAAGTCTCATTCCATAAACTAATGAGACGGAGGGCATTAACTCTAAATTTATTGGGTTACGGAGATTATGAAACGGTTATGGGGTATTCCGTATTACAACCGGAGAAATAGGTATTTAAAGTGGTGTAAGATGCGTCTGGTACCCAATATTCTTCCGCCAAACGATTGTATTGTTAACGTAATTTTACTGTTTATCCAGCCTTTCCTTTAGGACTGACATTTAAATCGACCGCTACATGTATCTTCAGATGAGGCATATCAAAGCTCAGACAGTGTTGGCCAAGTTAGATATAGCCAGTAATATGACATTAACTTCAAAAGTAACAATAATGTCCAAGACAAAACAAAAACACGATCTCCGTGCAGCGGCCGGTTTGCTTGTAGATTCGGGGTACCTCATCAAAAGCGGCATTGGTGGCACTCACCGGGTTTTAGTGGGTAGAGCTGCGTCCACTTACCAGCTTCCGGGTGCAGCGAGTCTCACATACCCGCCTGGGGAGACCTACCCCCCCGCATGATGCCTAAGCGTTAAAGAAAAAAAATAGATGACGTCGAAATACCAAGCACATCATCATAAAAGTGACTGTTGCTGCACATGTCCCGGTTTATCGAAACTTTTATCTAAAGCCTGAATAACATTACCTTTATCCAAAAGAAAATAAGCAAAAAATCAAATTGGCTTAACAACTTTCGAATGATCGTAACAATACAAGGACATATTCAACACTTAGCATGTATGTAAAGTTTATAGACGTGCAAATGTTATAATGTACAGCAATTCAGCAATAATGGAAGCAACATGAAAGACAGAGACGGACTGGAGGATGAGGGTTCCGTAGCATATTATCTCTCTCTATTTACTTGCCTTGTTGGTGCAGTATTCGCCACTAATTTGTCTTGTCCGCTAATACCTTCACCTCCTGATACGACACCATCTGTGCCTTCTCCTTTATTTATTCCATATAACTCCTCCTCGGTCTACCTCTTCTTTTTTTACCCTCAATCCTTCCTTCTATGATATTTTTTTACAAACGAGTCATGTTGTATCAGGTGACTAATCATATTCCCTATTCGGTTCTCTATGGTTCTATTAATGTCCTTTCCTCTTTAACTCATCAGCATTCAGCGGTCCACTGCTGAGCATAGAACTCCCTCAATTAACGCCAAGACATCTGTGCATCCAATACGAACCGGCCACTGCACGGAGATCGTCTTCCTACTTTAATGGCGGACCAACACAAAATAATATACAGCCTGAACATGTATTCTAAGTGCTAAAATACTCTTTGTAACGTGTTCACGTCTAAACTACTGATTAAATTTGGCTGATATACATCATGCAGTATCACTTTATTATTTCTCCTCAAGTGAAGATTGAGTCTCAAAACAGTACGGTATGTGAATATAGAGATTCCACTTTATCTGTTCAAAAATGGAGTAGAGGTACTCTAAGGTTTACCAAGCATCAACTAAATTAATATTTGTGTTATCCAAGTTTTTCCTTTTTTGTTAGCCGGATATCGATAGCACGAGCTCCCCAGGTGGTAAATGTTCAGCGTCATTTATATAAACGAGTTCAAATGAGAGCAAAAGCCAAAGCAATTCATGTGTTGCCTATACGATGACAGCAGTGATACTTCTTGTCTTTCTAAATGAGCAGGAAAGTGGTACCCGTAAAGACGGAAACCCGGCACAAATTATCCCTCATTTCACTGGGGAAGCCCCAGTTTGAGCCAAAACTTAAGTTACTCAAGTGCCCTTTTAGAATACCCGCACATTTTGTGAAAATGTTCACTGGCTATATTCATTACTTCATTCCCAAGTGATCCAGGAGTGTACGGCAGCTTGCTTGTATACAGCCATAATCCAGTCCAGTTCTTTGACCACGGAACTCTAAAAGGCAATACCAGTGCATAAAATATTATAATCGTGCTAATAAGATATCAACATTATATTTCCTTCTACCCAGTTTGTACTTTGCGGCGATACTTAGGTTCAAATTGGTCTTTTTATATCATAAATTGCATATGCAATTTTAAGCTAGAGGGAAGATTTTTTTCTTTTAACAGAATTAATGACAGCAGTATTAATGACTAGCAGCGCGTGCTTTATGTGCCCGTGGGAGAACTGGGATAATTATAGCCTACATCAATCACAGAAAACAGCCTTGTATTGGTAAAAGAATTTTTAAATTTGGTTCAGCAGATCCAGAGATTACCATGTTCAATCTCACAAACTCACAACCTCTTTATAATATTAGTATTTTTTCCTTCCAGCTTTCCTTTATCATCATCATCATCAGCCTTTATCCGTCCTCTCCTGAACATAGAACTCCCTCAATGAACGCCAAGACGACCGATCCCTTGCTACTCGCATCCAACGCGGACCTGCCACTGCAGCTTTCCTTATAAAGCTTCAAATATTTACTGACTTCTAAATGACATGACGATAAAGTAGACAATTATAATATTATTAATATCTAAAATGTAAAAAGTACATTTTTGAGGTTACACGTAGGTTATACTTTCCTAGGACCATAAAATTTAAATAAGCAATCATGCTGTATATAAAAATTGATGCTCTTATAGTACTCGTAGTCCCTAGATGAATCAGTCAGAATCAAGTCAGTTCATCATCATCATACATCATTCATCAATCAGAAGTTAAATTAAGAAAATAAATTTTATTGAAATTTTATAAATAACAAATTTTAGGAAACACGCGTCTATGAACTGACAAACGGCGCAATGTTAATTTTATCGGTAGAGTCATCATTCTATACAATACATATTTATGGCCGTATATCTGATTAAACTGTAAAATAAATTCACATTCCACCTTCATCCTCTTTACCCTGGTAACCCTATAATTCTTTTTAATCTCATTGAATGTCTTAATACTGTATAATCTGTGACTTAATAAATATGATAAAATGTATAATTTAATATGATAAATTAATTTATGGTATTAACACGCTTATTATATAGTGTTAGTGGCGGTAATGCTATGCGTAGATAAATATTATTTATTACTAAGTGGTGTTTAGTGAAGGCGGCAGCGTGGGCGTATATGCACAAGATGGCCGCTTGCAATTTTCGCGGGAAAACTTTGTGTGGGATTTCAGACGGCAATTATTTTCAGTTCATTTGTATTGTTATGTAATTCGTCGCTCGTAAATAAGTAACGACTATAATACTATTGTGTGGAAATAATATAGTCGTTATAACATACCATGAGAAATAACTAGTTTAATATATTATTACATAATCAAAAAGACATCAAGACTAAAAAATGTCGGCTTATTATAAAAAAGGCAACCCGATACACGACAATGGTATATCATTACGGTGTAACGAGCCAGCCGGACGGACAGACAATGTGACACGCTCCGTGGATCAGGGGCACTGTTATGTCATGGGTTTAATGACAACTATGACTATATTACCTTTTGAGGATTATGGGACCCTGGTACGAGTCGAACATAGTTCTTTAAATTATATTTTTATTAAGTTATGAATTTATTGTTTCAATACCGCTTTGAGGATTATGGTAACTTGGTACATGATGATGTAATTTGAAGCGTATTTTTTATCATCATCATCCCTTGAGTGCTGAACATAAGCTTCCCTCAATGAACGCCATGATGCAACATGACCGACCTCTGCAAGGAGATCATTCTCTTACCTGTTTAATGGCCGACCTAACTTCTACGTCTACCTCAACGAGGCCCCCACTCTAAAACCTTAGCCATTACATTAATATTTTACAATTTTTTCCACCACCACTAAGAAGATATCGATGGTACATTTTGATATAATTTGATTATATTTTTTTCGTAATTAATATTTGCAGCTTGCGTGAGACCCCGCTGATATTATTTTCATTACAGGTGAAAATGGTTGCGCTTGCTTCGCGTTCTCGACTGCTTGGGTACCTCAATCCTATTTACTACTTTCGTTACATAGTAATTTTTTCATGTTTTAGAAGGAAGGGCAGGGGATTCATAGTATTACCAATCTAGACTTACCATCTCACGTTAACACGTGAATGAAATGCCTGGGCTACTTTAAACTTAGCTTGTTTGTGCAACTTAACTTCTCGCCAAAAAATCTTTTTTTTTTATGTTAAGTTTATTTTTGACACAATATTATTATTATGCCTTTGTAGAATCAAAAGTAAAATTGTGGCATTGTTCGTCCGATCATTATAATTGATAAAATATGTCATGTCATTTTTCTCGGCTATGCTCAAACCCAAAACGCCGCTTTTGTCTCTTAAATCATATAATATAAAAGATGACTGTGACCAAGATGCGACGTTCTTTATCGAAAAAATTGAAAACAGTCTCTGGCATGCAAATAATCCGAGACAGGAATGCCGTTCGGAAATCGATGAAATAAAATAAGGAACAAAGGCGGTCCTAGGTGGTCCTTACACGACTAACATATATCGGGATTCTCGAATATTACGGAATGGGCTTTATCTACTTGTTCTGAGAGAATACGTCTGAGTCTCTGAGATTCAATCGTAGATGAAAAATTTCATGATTGAAAGCAAATGTTGTTATTAATTTTGTTTATTTTATACATTTTTCATTTATAATTTTATTACTTATTCATTTCTTATTCCTAAGTCACTAAAGTACCCAGAACCCAGTGACGAAGGTCCAGTGGTGGGTGGACTCGGCCACTTATGCGAGAGGTTCTCGGTTCGATCCTGACCATCCCGTGTGTGCCTTGAAATGGGTTTTTCTAAATCTAAGTAAGGAAACCCTGATGAGATTGAAAATTTTTAAAGGTATGTGAAGTTCACCAACCCGCATTGGGCCAGCGCATCGGTGAACTATGGCCCATTACCCTCGTCGCCTGATCGCTGCACAGTAGTGGAAGATATAAGGGTTGTGGTTTTGACTTTCAATGAAAGAGAATCGAGATTGGTCATCAATTGGTTGACGAAAATAAGGTGGTGATTAAAATAGCTAAAGGCATAATATATAATGGTAATATATCAGTTAAATAACTGCGTCTTTCTATAACGTATAAGAACGGCTTTTTAAACTAATGCTAAAATGCACTTGCTATTTTAGCGAGAAAATTCAGTTACATAAGAAGTGTATTAAATAGTGATTAAGTTTGTTTTACTCGCCGGTAGATTATTTACTTTTTGTAACGTTAGAAAAAGACAAGTAAACACTTTCACATTTACTATTAACTTTACAGATAACATCACTATACGGGTATCTATAATATTATTTACTCTGTGGTACTATTGAGGAGTACAAGAAGGAACATAACAAAACATATGTTTCGAACGCTCGATATATTATCATTAGAAAGATATTATTATCGCATCTCATTAAAATAGCTCCCCTTGATTTATGTAAACTTGTAATATGTAATAGCTACAAATTACATCGACAACGGCACAACACTATTTAACGATTCGATAACATAGTGATGTGTGGGTTTTGTTTTGTAATTAATGAATCGATGTTTGTATTACACAGCCTGCGGCTTCGCTTGTGGTTTTAGTGTCGTATACAATTATTGTTCTCATCATATTTTTAGATGTGTTATTCTATTCTAGTTAATTATTATTTTAATTATTATTATTTATTTAATTCTAGTTAACCAATATTATAAAGTTGAACTTAAAAACACTACAGCCTATATTTGTAAGTTATCATAATGATCTTGGAGCGTGCTATGCTGGGTGTTTCTTTGGCAGATAGGATTCAAATCAAATTAAATACATGTCAAAATAAATTTATTTCGCAACTTGTAGACTTGAAACACGTCAAAAGAGAACCTCGGCCAGAGAACTACAGTACAGAGAAAAACCTATTCACCGCGCCTTAAACTCAGTTGACAAAGACAAGACATGACTTCAATATGTAGCATCTCTTTTATACTACATTCATTAAATATAAGTAACGGGTTGACCTAGTTAGGTTTTTCTTTTGTTTTGTTTTATATACCCTTGATAAAAATATGACAAAGTTTTTCTTTCAAAAAAATGAAATTGAAAGAAAAAAAAGATAAAAAAGTAATCGGACTGAAGACACGAACCTGCAGGCTCCTTACGATTCATAACTGCCCAATTTTTCCACTAAGCTATCATAACATACTATTTGACAGCGAAATTTACGTTCGTATTCTAATCATACTCGTATTTTATCGTTGCCTTACAACACGGATAAAAAAAAAATTCTAAAAATTTATCCTAGCTAGATCGATTTATCGCCGTATTTAACACATGTATAAAAAATTTCATGAAAATCGTTGGAGCCGTTTCCGAGATTCAGATTATATATAAATATGTATATTTTTAAAGTTATTACACGTTTAAAGGTATAAGATTTAAGTGTCGTTCCATCAATTTCATAACACGGATATCGCAATATTGTTAACGCAAAACAAAACATTTTTTATATTTATAGCCTGCAGGCTTTACATTTATAGGCACAACGACAGAACCCAGCAGGACGCCAGAATCGAGGTTAAAACTGTCCACACAATTAAGACAGCCACTTATGAGACAAATAGTCTACATGTTAACAATATTATCGATGAATATATTATAACTAGTTCGTCTACGTATTTGGAAATCGGGTCGAGCTGTTTAAGGGCAGTGAACGAATCTCGACCCCCTGGAGTGTTCTATCTATCGAGACTTTATTTTTAAATACATATCGATGTAAGACTAGATTTAGAAATACATTGTAATTGTGTCGAGAAAATCTCGAGCGCTTTTTTTTAGTTATTTTGTCAAAACTCAAAGACGGAATATTTAAGAAAGACTTGATAAGCGATCTTCAAAATTTTTGCTAATTTTTAATTTATAAGTTGTAACCCTGCGTACACGGTTAAATCGATTTGCATGAAATTTTGCTCGTAGATGGACCGTAACGCGAGCAAGGTCATAAATGCACAAATATGCATGAGTCTTACAATCAATACAATATCGCGTATTTGACCTTCAGCTAAAAAAGATGATTATATTCATGCAGTGACCGGCCCAAGTTGGATGTGAGTAGCGGAAGATATGCCGTCGCGGCGTTCATTGAATAAGTCCCTAAACAATCAGCCATTAAATGTCTTCTACATTACATGAACTTTAGTCATTTAAAAAAGTTTTTAAATGCCTTAAATCAGAATTGCTGTGGCTTGGAAAGAGAGATACGGCAATTTTTTTTATAACCGATTGCACTTATACCCTCTTACATTTTAGGATAGGCAAATCAGGAATAAGATGCCTTTTTCTTAATCTTTCGCATAATCCACGTTTACCTCGCCTAAAGCCTCGGCCTATGTGAGAACTCGAACTTGGTAAATGCACTACCCCACTAAACCACACACCTTCAGTCGCTCCATTGAGGGTCCCAGGTGTGCAGGCAACAGGATCACCTCAGCAATAAAATTGAGGTGATGCTCTCAAGAGAACTCGTTTTTTGCAGACGCTACCAATTTAGCTATTACCATTCAGTCTATGCAGCTAGCATTACCACTTTTTGAAGTAACTTCTTTAGCCGTGTTGTGCACTTTTTTTGTGATGGATAAATGAAGCAATTCGTTCAAAAATTATTCATTAACCATTCCAAAATATCAACTATTTTCAACGTTAATATTCAGGTTTTAACTTCTGCCGGCACTTCCGAAGTGCAACACATCGTTTTTTGCATCTGTTTAGCCAAATTACTTCGCATTCATATATCATTAATGGTATAATTTACAACAATGGCACCGTTACGCGCCTAAGGTCATGATGACCAGGAGCCAGTGGAGCGCGGCCATTGTCATCGCAATGTTTTCATTTGCCACTCGTGTTTGTGCCAGAGCCCAGAAGTAACAAACCGGAACGAACGAGCTATTATGATAAGTTGTCAATCGTGGAATCGTGGTTTGTTTCAGGCTTAGATCGATTCTACTCATCGTTATCGAGTATTGAGTTATTTGTATCGAGTTATTTGTATCGAGTTTTATGTATCGACTTTTTTATATAGATTTTTTTGTATCGAGTTGATTAGCTAAACTTTAGGTGATCACTAATTTTCAGGACTCCGTCTACAAAAAAACTAACAGGTCCATTAAACACTTACATATCATTCTACCACCGTTCTTTTTTATCTTTAGGTGTGCTCTCCATATTGACCTGTTGGTCTAGTGTGTGGAGTGTCGTGGAAGCGATTCCTACCCAGGATAAATGTTTGTATGATGCGTCTGGGCGTAATTTACTTATAAAATGTGTGTAGAAATATTATCAATTGCCTGGTTGCATTATGTTTTTAAATTGTCGCTTCCTTTTAATACCGACAAAGTAAATTTTGTAATAAACATCATGTCCAAGATACCGTCTAATCAAAACAACTATTTGTCTTATTAGTTCTACACACGGACGCGTACGATGGAAAACACGTTGTCTGATGTCCAGCTAAATATTGTATACGACCATATTATTATCAATAGCCTTATATTATTACAATCACTGTTGTTCTACCTCATATATAAAAGCGAAAAATATAATAAACACGAAAGTTTCTATGTATGTTTGTTACTGTTTTATAGAAAAGCTACTGAATGAATTTTAATACAACTTTACAAAAACATAGCTCTCACATTAGACACTATAATTTATCCCTGTACTTAAAATAGGGAGTTCCCGGGTACAACGCTATTATAATATAAAGAAGGAATGTTTGCTAAAATACACACACACTAATTAACATTTGGCTTACTTAAATAACATTAATTGCTCAAACATTTAATGCTACCAGTCTTACACTTGAGTTTTTGTGTACTAACAACAGTAATGTCAAACACTTGATTAAATATTTGCAAAAATACTCAAACACTGTCTAAAAATTCTACATAATCTTGCAGCTTGCACTTTAGGTTGCTAACACGAACTATTCACTAACATAATCAATAGAGCATATTAACTTGATTTAAGTACTTGCCCACACAACATTCTACTTGAATCTACACTTGCACTTTAGTAATTATTTGCTAACATAAACAACAGTATTGTTTTTTAATGTTTACACACATTTCACACACTACTGTCTACTTTCGATGTTTTAGGTATTTAACAGCAATAAAGCTAAATAAACCAGAATTAAATCCGCAGAACTTGTTCCATTACAATATACAACAATGTGTTTTACACATTACACAAGTGTGTTTTACACTATAATACACAATAGTGTGTTTTACACTATAATACACAACAGTGTAAAACGTTACACTTCTGTTCGCTAATGTGAACGACGGTGTACTACAGCGGTGTAAACTTACACTTTTAGATTAAACATTATCTTTACAACGCTAAGCTTGCGGATGTGTTATTAATGTGAGCGCAATAAAATAACTAATTATGACCACTCGGAGTTATCTACAGTTGATTAACTGCCGTAACGACTAAAATACCACATTCTTGTGTAGCCTTTTAAAAAGCAGTTCGCTTTTTTGTTCTTGGCATTTTTTGTATAGTTTAAGTCGTATTAAAAGTCTCTGAACAAGGGTGGTGCTAGGGTTATGGCACAAATCGCAAATAATGATGACGCGAAGCATATTTAGAGGATTTTCAAGAGTGCAGCTTACAAGCACATCCTACTTATATTATAAATGCGAAAGTTTTTAAATATAATAATAATATCTATGGACGCTTTTACACCACGTCAATCTGGTCCCGAGGTAAGTACTCGAAGAGGTTTGTGTTATGGGTACCAGACAACGGAAATACATATATTTAATACTTTTTATATTAATACTTATATTTAAGATTTTTTTTATATAATACACATCCATGACCCAGGAACAAACAAACTTTTTTTTTGTTCCCTGGCGAGATTCTAAGAAAGAAATATGGATGGATGGATGTTTTTTACTCTTTCACGTAAAAATACTGAATGGATTTTGATGAAACTTTCTAGTAATATAGCTTATACATCAGAATAACACATCATTTATTACCGTGCTCCCACAGAAATGGGAAGTACGCGTGTGAAACCGCGGGGCGCTGCTAGACAATCAAACGATACATAACGGCAATTGTTCTTGAGGACTTATCTATTTTCTTCTTTTTTCTTCTCCTCTGTTCTTATTTCCGCTCAAATTCTTGTCCCTCTTCATATCGTTCCTTTCTGTTCTTCGTCCTGAAAGTAAAGCTGTTTAATTAAAGAAATGTAATAGGATTGCATAGAATATAAACGATGACAAGACGAACACAACATTCCTATGACATAATAGAGACCGAGAGTCATAAAAGTATAATAATGTACGATTTACATTTAACGTTTCGTTGAACATAAAATAATATGTCGTTACCGACGTGTACGACGCTATTACATAGAGGCTAGAATATGGACACGGGCGGAGCGAGATTCCACTTACAACACTTTTGTTCCATTCACTAGTTCCAGTAATTTATTTCGAAATAAATTTCAAACCACCAAATGATAATAAACCTCAATCTATGATTAATAAAATACAAACTTATTAGCAGCAGCAATAGCAAAACACTGTACTATACTTTTGCTAAAATGAGGAAACATATGAGAATTTGTTTGTTTGTATTTTTATAATTTGTCTCTGAAATTACTCGATCGCTTACAAAAATGATTTTACCGTTAGATATATGTTTTATTATTCCTGATGAACATAGGCTAGGAAATATTTTTTAATGATCCTTATGAAAACTTTTACAACGTTACCCGATGTGTAAAAAAAATACCAAAAAACTTATATCGCGCACGCAACCGAAACTATTGACTATGGAGTAAAGTTATATATTATCCATAGTTTTACAGAGTACTAGCTGTTGCCCGCAGCTTCGCCTGCGTTAACTGAGATTTACAACGTGATCTTAGTACACAAAATAAGTAACTTTTCTGGTTGAAGTTTTACACCTTGTGTCGGAAAACCCAAATATCTTACGGAACCCTATTTTTTTTTCAGAATAAAATTTATAGTTTAGTAACAAGTTTTTTATTATAGTAGATTTTGAATGGTGAAAAAATTTTTGAAATCGATCCAGTACTTTTTGAGCCTATTCATTACAACAAAACAAACAAAGTTTTCCTCTTTATAATATTAGTATAGATGTCAATATCTACAAATAAGTTCGCGATACCGATATTTAATTTAGAATGAATTATACTATTTACTAAGTTTCATACCATTCTAAAGTTATAATAAGTGTAATATAACCTTGTAATAATATCAAAATACTAATTTTAATAACCTGTATTTTACGTAACAATTCTCTGGCACAGCGGTCGCGTGCCAGAAAATAATTTGCACTTACAAAATATTTTTAGATCAGCAGTGCTATTCTGTAAGAAACGCAGCGCTGTCGCAATGCTGTGACAGCGCTGTGAATTCAACTTGGTATTCACTAAGCTTGTCAAACCATATCAAACACCCTAGCAACGTCAACGCTGTGCGCCGAGACGAGCTCGTCGCAGCGCACAGCCTAGAAAATGACTCTTACAGCTGCATTAAATTCGTTTAATCATTAGATTACTCTAGTGTAATACTCAGAAAAAAGGTCAGAGATACTTAGTTTAAAAAGAAGAAAGATTATTTGTTTGTTTGCATTGAGTAAGCTCCGAAACTTCTGAACAGATTTAAAAAATTCTTTAAACTATAGAAGAACAAGTATTATAGGCTATAAATTATTTATCGATTTTATCTAGGTTCTCCCTTCTGCTAAGATATTTATGTGCCCGACATTTATGATACTTTACAACAGCCAGGATGTACTTGTGTTTTCATTCATCTCCATCGTTATATTTTTTTTCTGTTAAACAGAGATTTAACCGCTGCTAAACACTTAAATACAAAAAAGAATATTTGTATATTTTTAATAAAGAGGTCTTTATAACAACCCGCTCCGCTCGTCAGCGTGACCAGGCATGTTTCTAACAATGATACAGATGATTCCTCCGATAGTTCACGCTGTTAGGGCTATTCTGAAGTCATACCTCCCGTGATATCGTCACTGTCGATGAGATTACAATTAAGATAAGATAGGACTGGCTACTGTGGGTCATAGGTCATAAGGGTTATACATATTATTTATAAGAAATATTATTGATAATTGAAAACGTTTGGCATGGGGTATTCGAATAGATATATTGAAATACGTGATTGTTTAACGAATGTGAGAAATTACACTACGTTAGACATGTTAAATACGGTGAAGATGTTTATATATTAATAATGAAATTCGTCTAACCCTAGTGGGATTCAAACCTGCGATTTCTGTTATACTTAACGCCTGACTAAATAATATAAGTTCTTAAAATTACGTGAAGTGTAATTAATTAATAATATCCTTAGGAGTGGTAGTGGCACAAACATATGGTCCTTCAAGCCGGATATTTATTATGTTTTGAAAGTAATTCTTCATATTGTAACTATTTAAAAAATACTTTATAATTAATAGTAAATAATTAATACTTAATTAATTAATTACACTAGTCTACTTACTACATCTACCGTCAAGACTTCTTTCAAGTTGATAGATTTTGCTCGGTACTGGTCATTATATCATAGACCTAAATCTCTCCACCACCTGGTCATGTCTGGTCAAGCTCATTAATCATATGAGTTACGCCATCTATGGGTTTCCAATCGAATATTCTTAGGGGTGGGATATTCCATGTATTACGTGATGATTACAGATGATAAAAAAACGGGCCATTTTTATTTGAATTCTGTGAAATACCATACGACATTTTGCAAAAATATGTCAAGACTTAATAAAATCTCCTCTGCGGCTTCACGCTCTTTAAAATTTAAAAAAAAATCCTATAATCTTTTTAAATTGGGCGCATTCACCAAATCTGTTTAATAGTTTCTAATATTAGTGTATAAAATCTTGAACCTCATTATATTAGTATAAATATAAGTTATCGTGATTTATTACTGGTGATATAATTATAAATAACGTCACGTCGTTATAATTAGAAGTAGCAATAATTCTCGTCACTGTTCAGTAAGATGCAGGCCGTGGGTGTGTTCCGGAGGTCTTCCGTCTTACAGGATTAATGTTTATTGTAAATTAATTAACAACATGCACTTTCACTGTTATTAGGGTTGATAAAAACAAAGATAAAAATAAAATGTTATTTGTAAACGTGAGTATGAGTACAAAGAAATATATATATAATACAGTAAGTTAAATGTATACAAGTAAATAATGTAATAAAATGAACCTAAAACTAAAAACCTTAAAAAAATATAAAATAATAACTAAAATATAATGTAATTAAAAGGAGTTCCTTTAGGCAAGGTCCCGAAAATACTGGCAGCGTTCCCCCCTTGAATAGCAAAGAAATGAATAAATTCATTTTGTTCGATAAATAATACGTGAGATATCGTTCAATTATATACTTTTTTATACTTGTGTATTACTTCTTGTCAAAATAATACTGGTACATGGATCTGTGATCCGCAATAAAAATTATATATAAAAATTTAGAAAATTTAACGTTTTGTTTTTTCGTAGTTCTGTTCAATACAAACTATATAATTCGTGTACTATACTTATAGTAAATAGTAAATTAAAATACCTCTCCAAAGTAAAATAGTTACTTTGGTATGGTAATGAAATTCACCTAGTATATTCCTAAAAAACAGCGTCTACAAAATTTATATTAAAATATAGAAAAATCCATGATATCATATCATTTGCTTATTTAATTTTTATTATAAAAATTGTATTATATTTTTTTGTATAATGTGACAACCCTATCTATATTGTTCTAATTTTGCAGACGGGAATTGTTTTAGACGTAATGTTTAGACAAATCACCTTACACAAGCCAAGTGATCGGTGAACTAATTGCTTCTATGGATCGCGTAGGCTTTAGATTGAGCAGAGGTTGAAGGCTAAAGGCTAACATAATACACTCATTTGAAAAGAATACGGTCCTCTGAACTAATTGCTTCTAAGCCTTGTCTATGTAGGCTAATTTTAGAGCAGTCGTTGAGAAAGTTTAGACTTCTCGAAAAAATTTATACATAGAACAATAACGCAAAAACCATAATAACTATTGGGATCCTACTTGATATTATAAATGTGAATGTTAGTTTGTTTGTTACGCATTCACGCAAAAACTACTAAGCTAATCATCATGAAAGTTTTTACACAATATTCTTAGTGGTATTAGAAGTAACATAGGATATTTTTTATGAAAAAAAATATATTTTGTTAACGCTGGCGAAGCCGCGAGCAAAACCGCTAGTATTATATGATTGGGCAAGAACTTCGTCTTGGCATTTATTGAAAGAGGCCTATGTTTTGCAATATATTTAATTATGAAAGGTTTTAAATCAAATCAAATCAAAAATATCTTTATTTCGTAGGTAACAACTTGTACACTTGAAATAAGTCAAAAAAAACTAGTCAAGAGTATCTACGTAATAAAAAAAAAACTCGTTTGACTTATATAATAAGAAACAAACCTCATCAAAATATAGATTGCCCTTAAGAATGAGAAAAATCACTTGAATCCGAACAACGTAATCTTGAAATTAACTCACAAGGTGGTCTTTAATAATAACAAACAATAATAATACTGTGACTTAACAGAAATTGAAATTATCTAAGCTAATTATTCCCAACATTGCAAGCGCAGGCTACAATATATTGCGAACTTTATCATAATAGTACCAGGCTTATCTGCCAGCAGATATCTCGCGGATAATTCATACAATTACCGACAGACAGACGGGCTTTGTGAGTGGGTAACACCGGTTTGATAATTCCCCCGCTGATAAGGTGAAATTATATTTCCTGTCCAACACTAGGCCGTACCGTGACTTGGTTACATTACTGTCGAATCTAGAAAGTTCTGGAAAAAAGTAGAAAACTGGTTGAGACGTGTAATACTTTTTTTCGGAACAGCCTTTTTTTGCCTGGCCGTGACTGTGAAGTGAAGTGTTTCGTATGTTAAGATACGTAAGGGTTAATATTAATGATCTGCCCTTGCAATGACTGTTGATGTCTAATTCCTCCCTCACAATCCAAATCAGTCAGCTCCTTACATCTAGCCATACTCAACGGGTTATCCGAGAACCATTGAAATATCTTACTATACCAGAACCAAAAACAAGCATCTGCTGTGAAGGTAGTTGGGGTATTTTAAAACTCTACTAATATTATAAACGTTTGTAAGAATTTTGTTAGTGAATTTTGATGAAACTTACTATAACTTATCCTTACCAGCTGCAACGACAGACTTCGTTCTGCCAAAAGTACTAATATCGCTTTTAAAAAAATAGGGGTTGATCGTAGAGGAGAGAAAATTTAGGGTTGTATGTATTTTAATGTGCTCTATCATAAAAAATAAAAACAACAAAAACATCCAAAAAATAATAAAAATAAAATTAGGGGTGGACCACCCTTAACATTAATAGATGAAAAATAGATGTTGGCCAATTCTCAGGCCTACTGAATATGCATATAAGATTTCATAGAAATCAGTCGAGCCGTTTCGGAGGAATAAAACTGCAACCGAAAAAATTGAACTGAATGTACTGTATAAGACGCGATTTTCAGAAGATATTGTAAGTACATAATATATTGGTCCCAATACCATATAAGATGCAATGTCTTATCACATGGTCACGACTTTTTGTATCAGTGAAACCCACGAAGCAATCTTTTATTATTTGTATCTGAAAATAAATACAATGTCAAGATCGAAGCCTTGTACGATGTCAGCCTTTTAAAAATCAATTCATCATATAAAAAGCTCTATTCTTTTAATTTAGCGAAGCTCTATTCGGTCATCGTGGCTTTCGAACAAGGCATTCGTACAATCCCGAAATATCGAGCTCGAAAGAAAATTGTGCTATTATTAGAGTTTTTTAAAATCACTTTTTTATGTGTGATTTTTTATCGCACATAAAAATAAATAATGTAATTATTTTATTTTAATAATTATTCATATTATTTTTATGTTCATAATAATTACACGCCGAGCAACCTCATCAAATACGTACAATTATTATAAAGTAGCAGCGCCCCGCGGTTTTATCCGCGTACTTCACATAATTGGCAAAATTATATTATATGTGTTCATCTAAAGTGTAGGCTATATTACTGTAAAGTTTTATTAAAATCCATTCACGAGTTTCACGCGAAAGGTTAAATAACAAAAAATATCCATACATTATTAAAAACGTTTGCGTTTATAATAAGAAGGATGTAAATGTAAGTTTGTTTCTCACGTTTTCACGTAGATACTACTCAACCGATCATCATGAAACAATATTCACAAAGGAATTGCGAAGGATAAAGATAGTTAGTACCTATTATTTAAAAGGAAATAACGGAGGGCAAAAAGAAACATGATTACAAGTTATTGTGTGAATTATTATCCAACAAAATAAATATTATATATTCTGCGCAGACGAAGCTTTAAAATCGTTTTTAACTTTCTTCACACTATCATACAACTTTCATACATACAGGGCTAGACAATTTATATAGTTTACGATTAAAAAACTTGAATTGAAATTATTTTCTACATTTACTATAAAAACTGGAAACATCAAGAAATCAAACCATGTTCGCTATAAAGTTGAATTACATTAAGGGCTTGTTTCACAATCTCCAGTTAAGTGCCCAATAGGCTATCGGCAACATATTTGACAGATATTTGACAGATACTCCACACTCTATCTGTCAAATATGTTGCCGATAGCCTATTGGGAACTTAACTGGAGATTGTGAAACAGGCCCTAAGTTTAATGCCGCAGAGTTTCAGTAGTAATGTCTTCAACCAGTGCATTCTCTTTAAATAAAATGTTAGGCATTTCGGCTTTGATGATTCAGGAACGTAGGATATAAAAAAGTGCTATGTGAATTTTGTAAGCGTGTCGCTAGGTTTCCTATGTAAGTTAATTAGAGTCGGTACATATACGCGTAATATACAAAGAAATATAGAAAGTAAAACTAAGTATCTAGTAAGTTCAAATTAGAAAAATATTTAAATAAATAAATTCAGTTAATAAACCTCACAACAATATTAAGTTAATCAATAGCAAATAGACGACTTTTAATTTTTTTATTTTATTTATCTATTTTACATGTACGTGTACTTGCAGTCTGAATTTGCATGTACGTTCCAATTATTCATTAATATGTTGTCGGTAATGAATGTAGGGTCGCCATTTTTGTGGAAACCTCGGACAGTTTGTAGGGTACGAGTAAATGATATTTTAAAGTATACAAATAGCCAAAGGAAACAAGACGAGATTATTCATTAAAAAAAAACAATCGTGCCCATCAACAAAGCGATAAAGCCTTTTGCTCTTTACTTGCGTTACTTGTTAAAACTTACTTTGTTTTTTTCAATATTTCCTATCGTGTACCATTGCTAAATTCTTACGTTTATACATTGCTTACGTTAGCTTTTTGTATCTTCTTTCTGGAAAACTTCAAAGTTGATTGGTGACAGAATTATATTGTTGACCAATAAACTAACAAAAGTTAAGTAATAAGTTGCTCCTATCAACTATATGGTGAGCCTACCCATACCAATTAACGGTCCTCTGTGACAGACAGACGGACAATTCACACCCCGCCCACGCTGAAAACTTTAGAAACGGCACAAATAAAACCAATAGTAAATTAACTAGAGATAAGGAAGACAAACGCAGCGGACGGAAAGTAAGGCGTCAGGCTAACACTGACTCATTTTATGGTCAAGAAAAAAATTAGGGTCTTCACACACACTTGATGATAATCCTATAATCTCAGCTCAGAAAAAAGATTAAAACAATAAATCCATGTTTTTCTGTGTTATTTCGCAGAGCTAGTTATTGCAGTATTGACTTCAAAGGCCTTTTTCATGAGTCTCCTACACAGTATCCCGTTTTAAACGTTTTTAGTAGTCCGGCGAAATCTCAATATTGTACGATTCATATTCATTTTATAGCTTTACCATTAAATACCCTTCAATCTTTCGCAGGTGCGGCGTGACTGGCGGGGTGTCGTTGGGCGCGCATCTAGTGTGTGCGAGGGTCGCTGGACTGACGGATAAACAGCGCGCGATGTGCCGCTCCTCGCCCGCTGCGATTGCGGCGGTCGGCGATGGCCTTAGGTAAGTATTTTATTCCAATTCAACAAGTAAAATGTCTCTCAAACTCAACAATAACAATATTACTCCTTTTTCTGCCACTGGCTGTGCTAGCATCGATTGCGTACCGATCCTATTGTAGCGGACCAATCAGCGCCACAATACTTCCCGCGTAAAGATTTAAACGAGTACTTCTTAAGAAGGCGCGCTCTATTGTCGAAACCTCTGTCATCTAAATTGCGACCATTCGTTCAACATTACGTTCGGACTCCTCACATCTATACTCCGTGGTTGACTATGCGTTTTATTCTAGAATGGCGTACGCCGAGTGCCGCAATCAGCTGAGCGGCTACAAGTGGAACTGCTCGGGAGTAGGAGAAGGGAACGACTTCGGACATGTCATGCCGTTGGGTAAGCCTAACTCACTGTCACTTAACTCTATAATGGTTTTTCAATTCTCGCAAATATTAGTTACTAAGTTTTTTTAAATAGTTTTTCTATGATGTTAAAGTGTTTCTAATTTGCATTGCGGTTTGCACCTGTAATTAAGCTTTTAACTCAACCCTTTATATTCAACTTAATTCTTAAGTGTTTGTACTGGTGTATCTTGTTGATACAACTTATTAAATAAATAAATTACACTCATAAACATTTAATGTTAGTTTTTTTGTTTTAAATGTGTATCAGAATACCTTAAAGACTCTAGCAAGCACTAAATCATAGACCAATGATATTACATTATTAATAGATCATTTACAGAATCCGCATTTCGTAACTAAACTAACACATCATTAATTATACGTCGAGAAACATATTATCAATGGAGAATGGATCAAAAGCAAAAAAACATTAGAGTCGTTTTTTTTATTACCTTGTATATATAATGTATATGATGTAACATTTTTATGTATCCGCTATTATTCAAATACAGTAAATTAGTGCGAAAAACTGAAAAGGACGTATAAGAGTGGGCGGATACAATTTTAAGCAGATGTCAACATAATCAGTCAAATGACTAACAGTCAATCAAGCAACCATAAATGCCCATATTAAGGCTAAGAATCATTTCATCGCTTGGACCTTAGCCGTTTCCTAGGCTCCATATTTTACAATTAACGAGACAGTTACGCGTGTAAATATTAAACTGAGAACAAAGACGTTATGGTATAAAAACAATATGTTAACCATTCGTGACCGAAGCCTCCTACTAAATCGTGATCGGGAGTTAATATATTGCTGACCTAGGTGGAATCATTACACAGGGTGATATAGTTTAGTGTATCATTAATAGTTCATTACTAATGATAGTATTAAGCTAATGTTTCATTGTGATCATTATCGCTACATCGAACTTTTCCATTTAGCTGGAGACAGATCCCTTTCAATGAACACCTAGATCTTAGACGAATGAAATCATTAATCAATTTTCATCGGCCAATCAAAAAATAGTGCGTGCGTACAAAGTACACATGACAGAAATGAAACTTTAATTTCTAATATTTACTAATAAACGAACACACCAACCAATAGCGTTGCTTCGAGCTATGTTTGCTCTTTTCGCCATTTCTCACTCTCTCTCATTCGGGTTCAATCGCTCTCTCTCGCTCTCTTCTTCGACAACGTTGCACACCTTCGTGATGCGTTTTCCGTAAAAAATTTACCATCATGCGCGTAAAGAAGTTTCACTTCAAAAATGCAGATTCGACCCGCGTCCGTCGCATATGTTACAAATTAAAACACATCTCACGACAAGTTTTACACCCGTGGTGAACGCAATCGTTTGCGGATTCTACTTCACAGCCAGGCTAGTAAAATCGCGCGAGCCGCAGTCACCCGCAGCATCAGCGGTTTACGTCCGCGCGCTGTGCGATCATCACCCGCTACGTTTGCGGACGATATAAGTTCTTAAGCGAAGTTTGCACAAGTCGAAGGTTCGGGAAGATGGTTAGTCGACTTTCTACTAAATTGAATGACAAACTAAGTACAATGATCGATCCTGCCAACAGCGGGAGTTCCGCTGTCTCTTCGTTCATTGAAAGAGACCCCTAGCAATGCATGGATGGAAAGAAGCTAATAGTGATGATAATATTATGACATATCATATTAATAATAGTAAACATAATACATAAATACATTTTAAATTAGAATTTGTGTTAAATGGAATTATTTTCTTTTAATAAGAATTCTTATGCTTTCATTGTAGTCAATCTTCGGGTTGACATTAAGTTAATACACTGAATTATCAAAGTACGCTACTGATCATCATCTTCCTAGCCTTTTCCCAACTGTATATTGGGGTCGGCTTCCAGTCTAACCGGATTCAGCTGAATACCAGTATTTTACATGGAGCGATTGCTGTCGGACCTCCACAACCCAGTAACTGGGTGATACGGTACCCCGCGGTTAGACTGGTTGTCAGATTCTCGGGCTTCTGACGACCCGTAACGACCGTCAAAGATCCACGAATGACAGCCGGGACCAACGGCTTAACGAAAGCCAAAGCACGCTACTGATATAGCATATAATATATAAAAAATATAAAAAAAGTTGTGTGTGTGATTCACACATGATAGAAGTGAAACACACGTTAAATGCTCAAATACAAGCAAGTATTAAACAGCGTGCAATATACATACACATTTGACATTTGCTCTCTCGCTCTTTTGTATTTGTGTCCCTTACCTGTCGTTTTTTCCGTTGCATCCGGTTTGAAATCACAACGATTCTAAAGAAGTTTAACTTCAATAATAATAATAATTATTATTATTATTATTATTTTCTCACCACAATATTGTAAAGTCGGTATTTGGTAGGTACATACATAATAACATTAGCATTAATATTGTGGGAGACTGGTGCCTAAGCTAGGCTCTTATATATATAGCAAATGCTAATAGGTTCTGTCTAGTATACTAGATATTTATAAGTTAATTCTACCCTTATAAATGACATCACCCTGTATGTTCGGTAGCTGGCTTTAAGCCCTCCGAGCTTAAGGCCAAGTTCAGTGGCCTTTATAATCTTTAATATCTTAGGCAATATTTCATATCATGTACTTTTGTAGTATTTCTTCATACATCATCATCTGCTGTGACAGCCTCGTTTCGTCGTAGCTAAAGGACTCGCAACTGTAAAATTGCGATGTACATTATTAAATAGTTGAAAAAATTGCACCTTACTCTATACGGAGAGTAATATAATAATTATATATTATTATCCAGTAACGGGATGACGGGTAAAGTTGATTATTAATAATAAAAATAAAACGTCATTTCCCAAAAATAAATCCTAACTACATCGATTTATCGCCCCGAAATGTCCATGTATACTAATATATAATAAACGACAACTAAAAATATAATAAACGAAAACAATTAAATTTAAATATTATTAGTAACATACGAACTGCAGTTCTTGCTTTGGTGTTAAGAATTTAAAATCACGTGGTGCAAAGAGTGGATTAATCTCCAACTAGTCTAACTAATGCCCAGTAATAGGTAATATACATATAATTATTATTTTTAATTCTTGTCGTTTTTTCGTTGTATCGGCGGTTATACAAACTCAAATTTATCTCCGTTCCAACACGCAAAGGAACTTACTAATATATCTATTATAATTATACGAGCCAATCAGCACTAAAATAACATACTCAGATTTGTTTATTTTATTCCTTCATGTTCGCTATGAAACTGATTTTGAAATTGCATTATATAATATATTATCTATACTAATATTATAAAGAGGAAAGATTTGATTGTTTGTTTTTATTGAATAGGCTCTGAAACTATCTGACCGATATGAAAAATTCTTTTACTGACAGTAAAAGTAGTAAAAATGCTTTTACTACTTTACTTACTTACTGTTGGGAAGCTACACTATCTCCAGTGAACATAGGCTATATTCAATTTTCAAAAAGTTAGGGACCCGTATAAAAACTTAGTTGACGCAAGCGAAGCTGCGTGCAACAGCTACTGTTCCCTTTAAAACTGTTTTTGAAAATGCTACATTATATTATATTATTTTATACCCAATCAAAATCAAAATCAAAAATATCTTTATTACGTAGGTACAACTTGTACACTTGAAATAAGTAAAAAAATATAGTCAATAAGAAGTAATAGTAATAAAATGTTTCTACTAAACCCTTCTCGTATTTTTAATAATAATAATAATAATAATTTATTTAATCACAAGAATATTCTAAGTTCAATTATTTAAAAATCATTCTTTGCCCACTCATAATCCCATTCTCATAGTTATAAAATGGCTCAAACCGCTCGACTCCATTTCTCCAATAAATAAAAAGTAATCCAGCGTCGGCCAACAATCGGTATCACACCCACATTGACACGCGTGATTTATACACGACGACTAATTGACTTGTGTTTGTTTAAGGCTCGTTTATACCACACGATTTATCGTCGGAGCATCCTTTCTGTTTAAATTGGCCCTTGGTGCATAGTTTGATAAGAATTTTAAAACGGATTATTTTTCTATACAATTCATTAAATTAATTGAGTACTTCATGTGTGAAATTTTGAATTTAGAATCGAATTCTAATTGCAATAACCTCCATATTTTTATGTTATTTGGATAAGTAAACGTTACCTTACAGTAGGGTCCTTTTCTACATTAAAGAATTCATTTGAGACTAGCCCATGCTACTTATTCATAATATGTTTCCTGTCGGTATTCCGTTTAAACCTCTCAACTTAAGATAATAAGTCTCAGTGCCAGTAATTAGGGTATATAATACTTTCCGAAACATAGCTAAGCTGTTTTACAGAGGAAATAAGATAAGCACGATATTGGCATTTGTGCAGATGGACGTACGGTACAGATTGGCCTGTAAATCAAAAGATGTGTAAAAGCTGTCCTCATCAGATGTTGACCTACAATCGAATAGTATAAAAAAACTCCTTTACTGGAAGTGATTATAAATTGGCAATACTAAACGTAACGTCAATTAAACATTGAGTGGGAACATTAATTAAAACCAGATTAATGGCGGGATATCGACAGAATACCAGTTTATAATTATCTTAAACAAAATTGCTATTAGCGTTTTGTGTAAACGAAGACTATTTCACAATTAAATATAATTCAGCTGTGGATAATCCGATAGTAGAAGAGACTGTGAGTGATAGACCTTAGCAAGTGAGAGGAATCATCTGGTGGATACCAGATGAGGCTTATGATAAAACAACAACAAATTTATCTCAACAATTCAAGCAAAGTCAAAACACATATTACACACAACTTTTTAATTTGAACGAGTGTTGCAAATTGACAATTAACTGTGTGTTAAGAGTTACCAGTAGCTTTCACATAAGGATAGACTGTATTGTGTGGGCTAACCTATTGAAAAGTTTTCATAGCTATTTTGAATTAAATTATTTCCAATATAATATATATTTTCAGGAAGTAAGTCCATACTGTAATTATTTAAACTAAATTATCTTTTGTTGTTATATCGGTGAAATTATCTAAATTGACTTTGTTCATACTTACATTAGTAGGTATGAACAAAGTAGTTTAGATTAGCTATCTAATATATCTCAAATTATAAAGTTCTGGAAAAGATAAAACAGAAAGAAAACATATTAAACCATAGAGAACTGGAGAGAATATAACCAGAAACGACGTGACTCGTTTTTGGGTGAAAGAGAGGTTGACCGATTAGAACATATGGAAGAGATGATGGAGAAGATACAGATCAGGAGGAGAAGGCACTGGCGGACTAAAGAAAGGATGTTGATTGCTCCACAGACAAAAGCGAAGCTCTTAAATTAGAAGAGAATAATCATAGGCATCAAATCCTATAAATTGTAACACGAGTTTCAAGTTAAGTAGGTAAGAAAAACCAATACGACACACTCCAATGTCTCCTCCTATAAGAAAGCATAGATGTATTTTTATTATTTCACACTGCGAATATAACTGGCAGGACGGTTAATCGACAACATATTCAAGCAATGCATATAAATCGTCTATATTAACAGATATAGTTCAAAATCCTTTATGGATTACCAGCTTAATTTTATCGTACAAAGGTTTTTCGCTCTAGTATCTAAATGATATAATATGATATGAGTCAAGTAATGTATATTTAACATAAAAGTCCAAAGCTTCCAGAGCCTGGATACTGCTGTATCAGTCATTTTCTTAAAACTATCCAATTAAAAGATTTTGCAAGGACATGCTAAATAACAGCAAGGTACGGAAAATTCAATCAAGTTCATAAATAACTATATTATCGTATCAATTGGAATAGAAGTCGTATATAGTACACGACACGACATTCTACCTACAATGTTATTTTTAATAATGATGTTAATTGGACGGCTACTCGACCGTGAACGGTCGCCATTTTGTTGTCACTTTGACGTTTATGACAGGTTGTTTTGGCGCCAAACAAATTAAAGGAGTTTATGTTTATATATTCCGCGATATCGAATTGCATTTAGATAATATCTTTAAACACTTATGTTTTATGAAAACTTTTATTATTTTAAGAATTTCGAATTAAGTATATCAAAAAATACAGACATTTGTTAATTTCTTTAGATTCTTCTACTTTGGTAATTTCGAACGAATAACTTATTTGTCTCTTTCGAATAACTTACTCTTTTAACACTCTTTAGAACGAATAACTTACTCTTCTTCTACTTTAATAATCTTATTCTATTAAAGCAAAAATCTGTTTTCTAATATAAAAGCATTTAACTTGGCGTGAATGAAGTAAGCTAAAATATTCGTCGAAAAGCGATCATAAAGAAGTTAGGTGTCTTTTATTTCTTTTTAGATATAACCCTATAAGATACTATAGTATAAGTGATCATTCGAACACACAGAAACGTTAAAATGTATCCTCTAGTTACTAAACAAACACTTGAAATATGTTAATAAACAAAATACCAACATACATTCAGTTTTATAAGCAATTAAACTGTTTGATAACGATCGTAAAATATAGAATTCTATTTATATAAACCAATAAATTAAACAATCATCAGAAAATATTTACATAAATACATAAATTATATTTCTTATTAAGAGTACACTAATGATTTGTTTGTTAAAATATTCCAAGTGCGTGTCGGAGCCAAGACAAGATGGGTTCCATGAAATAAAATAATATGATCTCTCTTTTACATCTGATAATATAACGAAAGTATACCTGATATGTTTTTTGGAATATTACTACACTTTTGTGTAGCAAATCATACAAGACTATACATCTCTCTCAATCATACAAAAAAAACATACAAGAATACTTTTCATTCTAGTCTAACATCTGAGATATACAGATGGACGTATAATCAAAAAATAACATTTTAGCAACTTACTTGCGGAACCCTAATAAATAATCATTAAACTGTTTCCCTTCCCACGGCGACGGAACAGCCAGAAAAACTTTCACATTTAAAATTATCAAAAATTTAAATTCGATTTTAAAAATTAATTAAGCAGACAAGGGCTCTTTTGAAAGAAGACAAATAGCCTCATAATTAATGACAGTGAAAAATTCATAAGTAGATTAACACGAGAAAGAGTTGCAAGTAGAGTCACAAAAGGAAGAGTAAGTAAACGTATTAACAGTAACATTGCCTTGTTAGTAATTAGAGTTACATGAGAAAGAGTAGCCAAATACACTGACAGTCACGTAGTCTCGATTCATAGAGGCATATGAGGAAGAGTATGTAAGTGCATTGAATATAGTCTTATAAACAAGTAGTCATAGCATTGACAGTAACATAGTCTCAGAGGCAAGTAGAGTCATATGAGGAAGAGTAGGTAAGTGCAGTGTGAGTAAGCAAGTAGAGTGATGTGAGAAAGAGTAGGTAAGTGCATTGAATATGGTCTTGTAAGCAAGTAGAGTCATATGAGGGAGAGTAGGTAATTGCATTGAATATAGTATTTGTAAGCTAGTAGAGTAATATAAAAAAGAGTAGTTAAATGCATTTACAGTAACATACTGTGGTAGAGTATGTAGAGTCATATGAGAAACGCTAGTAGGTATAGGTATAATAGTAGCGAATAAGGAATAAAATTATCTATTACCTTAGGAGTAGAGGGTAACATTTTCCGCTGCTGAACGTTTAAGGCTTACGTGACCTCCAGCTGTTTATCCTCCACAATTCTCAACCAATTGTGATCCATGTTACCCCTTCATTTAAAAGTCAAAGTAGACTTATATTACTTATATAAGTTATATACTTAACAGAAATAACTAATAAAAAATGTGGTTTTAAATGAATTAAAACGAAATCAAAACCAAAACCATTTTTTTACTCAAAATAGTAGTACCACTAAAATATTTATCAACGTCAATTGAATCTACCGTCGGTTCCAAAGCAAGTCCACTGAGAAGAACCGGCGAAACAAACTCAGTGGAACAAATTTTTTTGTAATATATAAATAATGAGATTTATATTTCTTAATTGTTTTTTGAATAGTTCCATGGATTGTCAAATTTTTGCTAGCACGAGTCTGTGAAGTCACATAGTGTCAAAAAACTGGTCTTGCTTCTTTCGGGCTGAATTGCAAATGCATGTCGAGCTAATTAAATAAACGTAATAAAATCATTCTTTGTTGCGTTCAAAACAAGTTTGCGTCGCTAATCAATTAGCAAATATCTACTCCGAAATAGGTGTGTGGGTGAACTCTATTGATGCAGATAATTTTACCAATTGCCAATCAAGCTGTCTGATTGACTTTATTAAAAACATACTTCACTATTGTCAACTATAAACAACTGGCCTGCGGTGACGCAGGACCGTGATACGTGGAAGAGCTTAGGGGAGGCCTTTGCCCAGCAGTGGGACAGCAAAGGTTAATTTAAAAAAAAACAACATCGATCGACTTTGAGTGATATAATGATGATAAAGATGATTTAGTAAGACTCGCATAACACCGGCATAAAGAGACAGACATGCTGTCGCTTTAGTGCGATTTGTGGGTTTCCAGTGGCCCATTGGAGGGATAGGGAAAAAAGAGCAACGCATCTGCATGACCTTTGATCGTGCGGATGTGATTCGGTAGTCAAGATAAGGATCTTACTAATCCGTGTAAAGAATATAACTTTATAACATATTTTTTTTTATATTTTACTGACCCTAGGCTTAGGCCTTCATTCGTACGAGCGCTTAAAAACCGTTGCGGTAAAACCCAACGTCGGATTGATCGATTTAACGTCCTACACTCAACGTCGAAAATCCAACAGTGCTCGATAAAAAAATCGCCTTCGTGTAAACAGATACATGGATGTCCGTATGTCTCTTTCAAATGGTTTTTTACCGGGCGGTAAAAAAGCGCTCGTGCAAACTGGACTTATGGTTAGTAGTCAACGTCATATCTAAGTTCAGCCGGGATTAGCTCATAAGAGCTCATACAAATGCGTTGCCCACCATTTCCCCAATCCTCCAAATTTACCACTGGCAACTTGCAAACCGCATAAAACTCGTCAGCACAGCTGTCACTTTAAGCCGGTATTATGTGGCTGATATTGGATATTATGTATCTGAGAGAGACATACCACCCCGATCGTACAGTTTGGTTACAAAGCGTGGCGCTAATTATCAAATTACACTAATCGTCTAACGCCAAACAAAGTGGGAGTATTGATAAATATAATACATTTATATATAAACTCTTTGGATATGAAATCAATATCATTACTATTAATCATTATCATTACTATTAATCATTGTAATATAATCGTGTTATATTTCAGCGTGAAAGGTCAGGAACAATGTTCGACTTTGCAAGTGATTGTTTGCGGTGCCGGTGATACGGTGAACTTAGATCTAACACTAGGGTTACCATGATTAACATTTATACGGGAAAATAATAAATACTCATAACCAACTTTCATAATTATCAGCCTTCCAATTCTGAACATAGGTCTTACTATACATCTAGACGAGACAACGTCTAATAACTCGATATAACGGGCAGCGTGCACGAAAAAGATGACGAAACCAACTTTACAGACAACCATTTTTTTTTATTTATAGCGATTTGAGAGTAAGCAAAAGGTCAACGTCACACATTTACATGTTTTTTTTTTCTTTTACGCCGGGAAATGCACTGACGCATCCCGCTGGGGAGTGGGTCTCCCCGGGCGGGTATGTGGGACTCGCTGCGCCCGAAAGATGGTAAGTGGACGCAGCTCTACCCACTAAAGCCTGGCGAGTGCCACCACTGCCGCCTTTGGTGAGGTGCCCCGGATCTACAAGCAACAGGGCAACTCGACTGCTAGTCAGTCCCTCAGGGGACTGACGCCACCTCCACAGAGCGGTTGCCCCTCACCATAGAACAACCACTCCCAACGTCGGGACAGTACGATGAGGTGAGGTTCCCATCCTCACCCCTTGCCCCCTGCTCTTTTGTCTCCTCTTCTTATAAGAGAAGTACAAGGAGCCCCCTCGGCTCAATTCGCTTCGCCCAAGGTGTTTGGGTCACCCTGGGCTACTGTGCCCCACCGCCACGGCAAGGCCTGAACCATGGTGGGGACACATTTACATGACTTGCCTTAGGAAGGCTGTCCAAGTGTTGCTCATCTCGAGGCAAAAAATGGCAACAAAAATACAAAGTCCTCCCGTACCATGGTTGATGTAAAGTATCCTTAAAGTTGGGCATTTTAAAAACTTGTTAAACCGTTATAAAACAACCGCTTAAAAACTGTATGATTTCAATGCTTGGAAGGAATTACTTTTGTATAATGTAAATAACTAAAAATTAAAAACAAGCTCTGTACCTATTTGAAATCAAAAAATTCAAAATGTGAATAAACTCTACAATCTAAGATCAAAATTCTGCAGACTATATAAATCAAGTAATAAATTAAAATCATCGATTTATTACCAAAAAATAAATAAAACCATTATTATAATTATAAATATAAAACAAATAAATGTCTGCAATATTAAATTGTCGCACACATTTGCATTTGATTTAATAAAAAGATCTCTAATAGTCTAAGCGGCGATCGTCGTAAAATGGTTAATGAGAGTAGAGAGAGAGGTATTATAATATAAGAATTGACGTGTACGCAGCAGATTTTACTCCAAAGTTTTCTAACAATGCGCAAAAAAACTGGAGTCTAAAACAGAAACATATTTTTTTACTATAAGACTTACTTCGGTAAAAAAGCAAGCACTAAGCTTATTAAGAAGAGTGCAAAGAGTAACCTTCATATGGGTCTGACAGAATTGTCTGACAAACAGTTCCGTCAACAATAAGAATGTCGGACTTCAATTCATGTTTATCTGGAGAAAAAATTATCATAAATTAAAAAAAATAACAATTTGACAAATAATAAAACAGAAATTTAATAATAAAAATAGACCGCTGATTAATTATTATTCTTCTAGTATCCATAAAGAAATAAAACATTTTTTTTTTACTATTCTGATTTCTGGGTAACCCACCATGGCGATCACCGCTTGGTATATGAGATATTATAATAAACAGTATGTGGATCACGTCGGGGTCACCATTTGTGGGTTACTTTGATGTACACAAGTATATACTCACCGACATACAAGTACGATTCACCGAATCAGTCTTGCTCAATCTTTAACAGACGTAAAAAATAATCTTCATAATATAAAACACTATCACGTGTCGATGTCAATGAATTCACTTGCAAAATGTATACAACCTTAAATTTATATAAAACAGGATTCCCACAGATTACGCTAAAGCTCCATAGAAATATCACAGGCCTATGGATTCGTGGTTTTATCTATTTGTATCTAGGCGAGATTCACGTAAAAATACGTAAAGAATCGATCGACTTGTCAGAGAAGAAACTAGCGGATATTACGCGAAGAACTTCGAAAGCATTGGCTCTGTCGTATACTCCGAAAAAATGGTGGGTCAATAGAGTTCTGGATATCACGTGTGGGAAGACAAAAGGTCTGATAGTTAACTAGATGGGACAACGATTCTAGCACAATACAAAAAAAATATTGTGTGGTTTTATGAAACCACGGTAAAAGTGAAACTTTTTTCACATTGACATTTAACAAACAAAATAGCGTGGAGCATTGGCACAAATTAGTAATTATCACTACAAGGTTAGCTGATGCGAACAGACGCAATATTAGCCTCCGACCGTCACGCGACATGCAACACACAGGCATCAAAGTTTGAGACGATGTAAAAGTTTTACTTTAAAAGCTTTACAGTAATGACTATATAAAATAAAAAAGGTGTGTGTGCGATTCACACACGATAGAAGTGAAACACATGTTAAATGCTCAAATGCAAGCAAGTATTAAACAGTCTGCAATATACATACACACCGACATTTGCTCTCTCGCTCTTTTGTGTTTGTGTCTTACCTGTCGTTTTTTCCGTTGCATTCGGTTTGAAATCACAACGATTCTAAAGAAGTTTTACTTTAAAAGTGTGAGACGATGTAGAAGTTTTATTTAAAAAGCTTTACAGTAATGACTCTACTAAAATAAATAATATACCTTCTCTAAATATGAACGTAGTAATCCACAATACACAAGTCCATTATTGCATAACCAAATCAACCAAAACCTAGCCACGTCCCCGGGATATCAGACGGCTGGCCATCCCACGGCTACTAATTGAGTTATTAGCCGGTGAGACAACCTGACACGCCGCGATAACATCACGACTCTACTTAGGACACTTTTACACTAATGGATTAAAGTGACTTTACATTAGCATACAAACTTAATAGTTTGTACTAGAGAATTAATGTAAGTTATTCTTTAGAATCAATTAACACTAGTAAATTTTATCAATTGGTTGGTAAACTCTTTTGTTATAAAATTGGTGGATTTATGTGAATTGATGAAGCAAACATTTTTTGTTAGCGGATAACGCCATCTGACATGAAAGCTTTATGCTCTTGTCAAAAAGATAAGACGCTTTTGTGTTTTATTTGAAAGTTATTTACGCAATATAATCAAGTTCTTTCAATGTTTGTTCAAATTCACATTTTTATTCGTTCTCACATGCTTATATTATACGATATTATAAACCAACTTAATGTAGCATAATATTATTGAAATTTTTTTTTGTTCAGTCGTAATTAAATTAAATTAAATTTGTATTTTTACAAATTGTAAGAAAAAGGTATTTATTAGAACATTGACTTATAGAAAATTGCTTTAAATGATTTTTGTTTTATGGAAGTTACTCAATATTTTCCTACATTATTTAAACATTCTCTTTGCACGATCACCGAGTATAATATGATACACCTGACTGTCATGCAACATCCCATCGGAACTAACAGCACTAAGACTAAAACGAGGCAGACTAATAGTCTTGTTTAGCCAGTTCGCCTTAGGCAGCCAAGATTCAACTATAGCCTTTGAATAATTGACAGAATTATTCAATAATTTTACCTTCATGTTTTCATATAAAGACCAAAAATTAAATCGTGCACAGAAATATCAATAAGCATTCATCCTCTCTACCTAATTTTAGGTTTGGTCACTTAATATTTGACTTGAGTCGGTATACTGTACTTTTGATCTAAAATCACAATAGAGTAGAGGGTATGAGAGTAGAGAGACTAGAGTAGAGATCGACGGAACACCAAATTTTTAATTCGTGTAAACTTTTAATATTTTTTTTAAATCATATTCAAATTTATTACAACCTAAGAGAGACAATCACTAAACGTTAAAACAGCCAAGATAGAAAATGCGATCGTAAGTTTTCAACAATGGGCGGTTACAGGATAATGATTAGATCGTTATTGGATAATGATTTGACGGTAACAAAGTAATGATTGGAGTGTTATGGGCTGAAAATGTATATCTTTCCAACTTTCCATTTCTGAAGTCACTTCCCATTGAATTCCAAGATAGAGTAACGCTACTATGGACCACCATTAATATATAAATACTTTGCGGTAATATTGAAATGCTAAAACGTGGAATCTAAGATTGAATGTAGTGCTGTAATATATCGCTAGCTGCTGGACATTATATAGTTCGTAAATTATGTTTGTTCTGTCAAAGGCCATGTTAGGGCTAGCGCACACTTTGCACACACACGTGACATGTCACATATATTCAGATATATAAGAATGTGTCTCGTGTATAGCTTAGTTTTACTTAATTTTTTATCATCGACACACATTACTATTTGAAGTATTTAAAATCAACGCCTGTCTCAATTATATACGAAATTAACATGAAAA
Organism: Lycaena phlaeas; assembly: GCA_905333005.2. Classification (NCBI taxonomy): domain Eukaryota; kingdom Metazoa; phylum Arthropoda; class Insecta; order Lepidoptera; family Lycaenidae; genus Lycaena; species Lycaena phlaeas. Next base: position 17,502,210 of record HG995169.1, on the reverse strand, counting down.
TCCTTAAAACCTAACAGAGCCTATATCTTATGATGCCTAATCGTTATTTCTATTTAGATCTATCCTTGTTATCTATCTGTATTAAAATCAGTTTTTCAGTAGCCATTGAGTAAAAGCGTAGCAAACATCCCAACACCCAAAAGAATAATAATCATTAACGAAAACCACGATATCCACTTACTAATATGCCTGCCCTGCAATCTTTACTCGTGTATATAAAAAAACGCTGTTTTTTTTTGCAATGAACAACACTTAACCGATTTTAATGATATTATTTTAAACTTAGATATTAGAACTTACGTAGCATAGGGACACATTAAATTCCGCTGTATGTAGAGCCTTATTAACCATGTCGCAATGCACGACTTTTAAATTCTAGCAAACCGATCATATTACGAGTAAATCTTCGATACCATTTTGGATTTAGAGAAATATTAAAAAGATGATTTTCCCTGGGCGCGGAAGCAGTTTCTTCCACGGCGTCAATAACAGAACCTCACTCCAGGCTTAAACTCGGTAGTGTGAGCCCGCCTTAATCCTAGTTACTTATACATTCAATCAACATTTCAACGGAGCCGCGTCCGATCGAGCCCGTCAATAAAGCCATCAGCCCATCAGCCACCATCACGACCCGCGTATAAATTACTGCCCATCCAATTACCTCCACCGTCCACTTCTCCGTTTAGCATATCTCCTAGTTTGAATTTTTGCGTTTTAATAATAGGTTATTCATCTTCGCCTGCATGTCTTGAATTTGCAAATCTCTCTCTTTCTCTATCCCTTTCTTTCACTCTGTCACCCCCATTATTCGGTCCCTCAATATTGAGGATTGTGACTCCGGAGGCGGAGGATGGTTGACAGCAAAGTCTGGGAGTTCGAGGTTCAGCGTAAAGCTGACCTTGATAACAAACGTGACCAGTTAAAGGCTTATCCGCCTGCTACCTTAACGTACAACTTTGTTAACAGGGTTCTCATTTGCCCTCAGTGTGCACGGAATTTCACCACAAAAATAGGGCTACATTAGCCATCTCCGATCGCATCAACGCTGATTCTCTGCCAGGAGTCATAATGCGCTAATAAGATGCGCTCGTCTACAGAGGAAATGAAATTTGTATGACGTATCAAGTCAACGTTAGATAGTAACTAGTAAGTCCTCCATTAGCTCAGGTAGAATGAACTTGTATTACAGGCGTGTAGGCTAGGTACCTACTGCCTCTTTGCCTTTTCGAACAATACAATTCAAGTATTCCTGAAATAAAAGCATTCATACTGACATGATTGCTAAATATAGTATCAATCCAAAATCGGTTGTCTGTAAAGTCGGTTTACTGACGATAGTTGAACGTGACAACGTCATAAGAAAATACTGATAAGCCGATTGTGCCTCTTTGTCGCTTGTTCCGCGCTCTCGCTTGCACTACAAGCCTTAAATGGAACGCCTCAGGGCGAGGTAACGCCGGATGAGTCATGTTTTTTCGTACGTGCAGCCGGCTCCATCGAATTATAGACGTTGTCACGTCAAAAAGAATACTTACTACAAAGGAAGTGTTTACACACTTTGCCTTGTATCCATTCTTGTGTCCATCACTCATCAGCCCATTTGTTGCAGCGACCCGAGAGGCGGCGTTCACGTACGCGATCACGTCGGCGGGCGTCACGCACGCTTTAAGCACGGCGTGCGCGCGGGGGGACCTGCCCGCCTGCAGCTGCACGTCCAACAGGCGAGCTATCTAGCGTTGAGGAGGTTGAAACCCCTCTTGAGTTCGTTAACCTCTTCAACGAACTCAAGAGGGGTTCCAACCCCCTGAAAAGATTTTCAATAGTTTAGTTGAGGCCCTAGTTTATTTTGGTTACCTAGCTACGCCACTGCAGGCTGTCGTAATAACAATTTTGAGCTATTATTTCTGTGCAGGCCGATGATACCTACATAATGATAACAAATCATTATATTTATTCAGGCGGCGCATTCCAAACCCCTCTGAGCAGTTCCAGTGGGGGGGTTGCGGGGAGGCGGCCTACGGAACCAGGTTCGCCCGCCGCTTCCTTGACTCCCGCGAGATGGAGGAGGACGCGAGGAGTCTCATGAACCTGCACAACAACCGAGTGGGCAGGAAGGTGAGCGAGGTACATGCACTTAACATGGTATGGTCACGCAAAAGCCTGGTGGGATTCGCACGAGCATATTATAACGCACGCTAACAAACAACCACATATATCATCCATAATATCCTGGCACAGATATCAGTTGCAATGATATAAGATATCCATATCCCGGCAACACGTATCCTATAGGCACCTACATCTAATGAAAGCTTTTAACGAGAGGCGGCCATAGCTTGGACTCATAGATTGGATCTGACGTCCTTTAATTTAAAGTAATATACTAACTGCTTCTTCCTCTTCTATCCCAGGATCAAAAAAAAATATTCAGCTTTGCATGCATCTTTGCAATCAACTTTATGCTTTAAGGACAATTATACAATAAGATAGGTAAGGTTGTTGTAATCCTGGTCACGTTCGTATACAGGATATTTCACGGCAGACATAAGTGGGACGGAAGAGATGAACAGAATGGCTACGGCAGAGCTATGCTGTTTGTCCAAAAAAAAAACATTCGCTTATAAATAATTCTCTCACTCACTCGCATAAACTGCAGACGATACATCTTATGATAATTGGTCAACTGCGCCAAGATAACTCGTCTATATTTACTTAGCCCTCCAACTCATTCATCAGCTGCTTATGCTAATAAGAGAGTCTTTGTCCCTGTCCCAAAAATCTTAAAGCTTAGACGGAAGAAATAGGCAGGATGGAACCAGGGGCGTAGCTACCGCTATATATCTGCCACATCATAGATCCGGTGGACTCGGGGCCCCCGGCTACAGGGGCCTAGGGGGCAATAGCCCTTTAAAAAAATCCTAGCCACGCCACTGGATATTACCCACACAAACGCAAGCGCGGTACATCCCTCCCACTACAATTAGTACGTCCAAGTAATAAGTGTGATGAAACATCATAATAATAATATTTACCGTAATTACGGGAAATGTCGGAGCAATCGCCACAAATATATATTAAGATAAATATATCTTTGAGATAATTTCTTCGGATGTTTGTGAAATTAGCTCACACGCAACTAAAATGTGGGGTGTTCTACACTCAGTCGCAATATGCCATAAGTTAGTTTCATAATATATTAATTATTAAAGTTTGTTATTAAATTTTGACTTCATAAATTAATTTAATATTAATATCATCATCACCATCATTATCAACCTTTATCCGTCCACTGCAATCTATATTACTATATATAAAATGTGCCAATAATCTATCTGCCAATTTTTTTTCATAGACTTGCAACTAATATCTGGTATTGCTGCTGAGTTAAAGAATATTAATTTACTTGATACTCCAGCAAGTGATCTTCAAAAAGAGAAAATAGGACAAATATATATAAGAACACCAGCATGTCAATTTAATAGCAATACAAAAAATTTAAGGCATAGCATCTCGCTGTTATTCTAAAAATCCTCTAATCGTTGTTGTAACAAAACAATATTAAATCCTTATTATGTTGAACTGTATTTAAGTAAAACATAACGTGTAATATTTCCATAATCAGGCGCATCTTCTTAGCCATTCTCAAAACTGCTATAGGGCTCAATTACATTATCGCACTACGCGGCATCCTCCGCCATTGCCGAGCGCCGCGGGGTGAGCGATCGCTGGCGATTACGTGTGTGTGGTCCCTTCGACGTAATTCTTATAATTTGAAGCAATGCACGGACCACTGAAAGTCACTATCATTATAATGTCTACAGTAACATAGATTTTGTATACTCATATTGGTAATTTTTATTTCCAACCGAAAGTTCAGTTTCGGTTCCGGGTTTCGGCCAAAAGACAAGTCACGGCGGCACTTTCGGTTTCGGCCAAAATGGGCCGAAACACTTGCCGAAACCGCAATTGATTTTGGAACTAAGAGTGTAATAGTAATTTTAGTAATTATTATTTTTATCTAAGAAGTTGTAGGTAGGTAGGTAACCTAAAAGAAATTGATGATTCTTGTAAGTGCAAATACAAACCAAAGTATTAATTTATAAGATTTCAAAATACTTACCAATTCTAGTATTTTACTATTAAATTTGAAAAAGTAATAAAAATATATTTTATTAATATATATTTTTTTTATATTATATTAAATAGATTTTACAACAAAATTAATGTAGTGTAATTTTATTTCATGTCCTTTTTTCCATTTTTTTTTCAATATTTTTATTAATTAATTAATTCAGTATTTTAAGGAATTTTATTTATTATTCCACGTGATATTCGGGATCGGTTTCGGTTTCGGTCGGGAAACCAGTTTCGGTCGGAATCTAGTAATCTACATATAAATATAATATTATGATTGTTGTATACGAATGTATATGACTAAACTCCTTCTAAACGGCTGGGCGGATTATAATGAAGTTTGTTGTGTGTTAAAGTGGAATCAAGAATGGCTTAGGTTAATATTTCGGTGCATTACAAAACCTACTAAATAATCTATGTCTGGTCCGCCAATGTGTATTATAAAACTACTTCTGTAGTACCGTACGTACGTATTATTTATTATTCATATTTGGGCGTCCCGTGGAGGCCAATTTGGTATTTCATTTCATTTTATATTATACTATGTCTTTATTAAGTTTAATTACATATAATAAGTTTTTATAACCTCTAATATTATGGTAATTTTACCATCTTAAAATATTTTACAAAATTAAACCTAGTTCTTAACGTCTAAGGTTATGGGCCTACGGGCCATTAGACCTCTCTCTATCTCGCTCTAACGTACCACATACTTAGTTTTTTCTCGCTTGCATTTCCAATCTATAACATAGCATTTATTATCATAACCACTACTTTAACCTGGGTTGACATGACGGTGAAAGCAGAGGCCCAGAAGATTCTTGGATTGAAATTACTAGTATTAGCTAACTAGTACCATCATGATATGCTTTTACAAACAAGACTTAAGCAGTAATTATGTGATTAAAGTAATTTAAATGATTCAGATGACAATGTCACTTATTAAAATTCTACATTGCCTAAGATTACTGGTGATAGTAAATACAGGGGACAGTAAAACTGTAAACCTGTTTATCTAAGATTAAACGCTTTGACGAATTGACCTGCCTGTTTTGGATTTGCGGACCGCGACTAAACATCATTATTTGATCGAAAAAATATTAAAAGCCAGGCTAATAGGCTTCCGAAATTCGGCGAAATTTTTCGCTAACATGAAAAAAAATACAAATATGTAGTACATAGCGAAGGCAGATTTCATCATCATCATCCTTTATCCGTCCACTGCTGAACATTGACCTCACTCAATGAACGCCATGACAGCCGATCCCTTGCCACTCGCATCTAACAAGATCATTGCATGAAAGGTCGTGTTTTGATCTGGTTAATTTCCTACTTCGAGGAATGGAATTAATATTAATATGCCATTATATACTTCTCAAGGCTAAGGTGAGAACATAATTTTTTGTCAGCGGCTTTATGGGCTCTCCCAAGACTAAATTTACTGCGCGTTCATATTGCCTAGGATGTGCTCTAACGAGGCTATGATGGCCTTTCGCGTGCCCTAAGCTCTCCTAGGACTAGTTTATCGTTCTAATGCCCTACACTCCTTTCGTACCCCTAACGCCTTCCAAGGTTAATTTCTTATGCCGTCTTTTCTTTCCAGATGGTAAAGGACCTGGTCCGGCGGGAGTGCAAGTGCCACGGCGTCTCCGGCTCGTGCGCGCTTCGGACCTGCTGGAGGGCGCTGCCCCCCTTCCACGTGGTGGGGGCGGCGCTGCGGGACCGGTACCAGCGGGCTAAGCTGGTCACCCCCCATCCGCCGCCCGCTACGCACGCGCCTAACACACACCTGGTCATACGTAGGTGGGTGGTAGCAGTTTCTGTACTTATACTACTAATATCGACCACATAACCTATAGACTCCTAATAACAGGGGAACGGGTTCTGGCAACACATCTGACTTATAGTTCCGGTGTAAGCCGTAAACAATGTACTCAAACGTGTATGTATTTATGTGTATGTATCGTGTCGTCTCATTCTTTCCCGTTGCGAAATATATCCATTTCTTTTTAACGTTCCGTGATAGGTTATGTATGACATTGAATTAGCTAATCACAGCATTGCAACCACTTTCGTCTCACCTTAGCTAGTTGCCAGAATGCATTTAATACGAAAAATCGTACATTAGGAGTCTATAGGTTATGTGGTCGATGACTACTAAATTCCTCCACTGGCTAGTAGCTGGTTATGTCTTCCTCCTGTCCTCTAAGACCTTCTTAAACGAAGTATTTCCGTACTCTTTCTGAATTCTTCTGATTAAATTCGTGACGTCCAAGCACATTAACCTGCTCTTCAGGCTCCCTGTGATCGTATCAAAGAGTGATCAGAGATCATCAGTTCCGATGACACTGAAGGAGCAGTGATGGAAACGAGTGGTGCTCCTAACCGTTTTTATAGTCTATATTCGTCCACTGACAGTTAATGAATTTATCTAAAGACAGCTGCCTAATAAGCCCGAACGGCTTACTGGAAAAAAGTAACACGGCCATAGAAAAAGCCGCGGTAACATGTAGAGCCAAAATGCAATGCAATCGAATTAGATTGCAAATGTGCACTTCTCACCATTAAGGGGCACTCAAATTATTTTGATCTACTCTGATCAATAAAGCTGGCAGTGCTTAAAACAAATACGAAAATTTTATCTACACTAATATTATAAAGAGGAAAACTTTGTTTGTTTGTTTGGTTGTAACGAATAGGCTCAAAAAGTAACATTTTAGTGTTCGATAGCCCATTTATCGGTAAAGATATATCATCCCGCTAAGATCCCTTTGTAAATCTTAGTTAACGCAGGCGAAGCTGCGGGCAACAGCTAGTTATACTATAAAGAGGTAAAGTTTGTGAGGTTTTAGAGTTATCTTTGTATCTACTGAACAGATTTTGAAAAGTCTTACCAATAGAAGGCTATGTTATATTTTGTGAGTGATAGTCTATAATTTGTCCACTTACTCCCACGGGAATATTATGTAGTAGTTCTGCGGATGAAGGTAGAATGAGGAGGTAGGTATTTTTAGGTAGGACATTACTAAATATACCAATGAGTAATAATAACCAGCTCTAGATAGAGCAGCGGTGACAAGTGGCGCCTTAACACCAATCACGAAGTAATAGATATAAGGAGTACGAACGTGATGTTGAATGAATGATCGCAATTTAGGGGACAGAAATTTTACCGGTAGAGCGCGCCTTCTTCAATAAGTACTCATTTAAATCTTTACGCCGGGAGTATGTTGGTGCTGATTGATCCTTTACAATAGCACGGTACGTACCCGATTCCAGCACAGCCAGTGGCAGAAAAAAGAACTAAGATCTGGGTTTATTATTGTGTATATGAATACTATGGAAAAGCCTATACCGTCTCATATCTATACTTCGTGACACCAATGATAAATCAACTTTTAAACAATTATTATTATAATAATATTATCATCAGACAAGTAAAGAATGTAAAATATATTTTTACTCTATATCTGTTGTTTTCATGTTTTCACAGTAGATGGCGTTGTTAATATATAGTAGCATGACCTTTTTAGACATTGAATAATTTATTAAAGTACGAAACAAATCCGATAATTAATGAAACCGTTACAAAAACGATAAAAATATAACCCAATACCTACTTTTGTTTGTTTATTCTTTCTACTTTTTTACTGTGCATACCTAAAAAATCCAAGTTTATATTCTCTACGTCGGAAATTATACACTAAACATAAAAAACAAATACTTTTAAGTATGTTTAAGTAAATTATATATGAAGTATAATTTTACGATACAAAATAATTCACATATATTGCTAGAAAAATTGCAGTATTAGGTAACAAAATCATTTCGAGCTCTACATAATATTATTATGTAGAGCACATGTTGATCAGCTTCAAATATTTCATAACAGATGTCGCTATCACTTTGGAGCTCTAATTCTACATCACGCTATAGGAAACATTTACGAATCGGATATATACTCTCGATCAACATGTTTCGGTAAGACCTTACTTCATAGGATCATTTCTATAGTAAGCTCTTCACGAGATCATCATAACAGATGAGATCACACCGGCCACGAGGATGAGACGTGGCGCGGCATCCTGAGCGTGAGGCGGGCGACGGTAGACCTACCGTCAGCCTTCGATGATCGTTCACTTCTTCTTCGGAAGAGGCGTGGGATGCTGTCGCTGTCTGAGTGGTTGTTTTTACCCCCTATTAAAAGAATAATACACATTACACTGAAATTTTAAAGTCTATGTTATAATACAATTTACATATATAAATATTACATAAATATGTATGCATAGTTTTATCAATTATTATTAAGCTATTGCATAGCTTCTATCGCGGGCCTTGAGCGCGGGGACCGAGTACAGAAATTCCGTAACGAAAATAAATCATAACGCTCCCCACTCCGACGGGCACGGAGGTGTGGCCGAAAAGAAACGACGTTAGACGATGCATGCATCGTCTAACGTCGTTTCTTTTCGGCAGTCTTCGACACGGTGTTTGTGTGCTTGCAACTAGACGTATTGTACGACACTACGAAGCTCGCACGAATAACAATAAAATATAACACATGTATTGTAAAATAATAAAAATATTTTAAACAATATTAGTTAATATTGTTTAAAATATTTATATTTTTTTATTTATTTAATAAAGGAAAAAAAAATGTTTTCTTATCGGTCACCACGCTCAAAAAGTGTAACTTGAATTAATATCAAAGAAAAAGAAATACTGCATTAATAATTAAAATAAATAAATAAAAAAAAGACGTGTGGCACTCGGGGACTGCCGCGGTAATGCTATTGCATAGCATTTTGTATCAACTTATGCAATTATAATTATTTATTTATTTTAATTATTAATGCAGTATTTCTTTTTCTTTGATATTAATTCAAGTTACACTTTTTGAGCGTGGTGACCGATAAGAAAACATTTTTTTTTCCTTTATTAAATAAATAAAAAAATATAAATATTTTAAACAATATTAACTAATATTGTTTAAAATATTTTTATTATTTTACAATACATGTGTTATATTTTATTGTTATTCGTGCGAGCTTCGTAGTGTCGTACAATACGTCTAGTTGCAAGCACACAAACACCGTGTCGAAGACTGCCGAAAAGAAACGACGTTAGACGATGCATGCATCGTCTAACGTCGTTTCTTTTCGGCCACACCTCCGTGCCCGTCGGAGTGGGGAGCGTTAGGTTTTTATTTTCGTTACGGAATTTCTGTACTCGGTCCCCGCGCTCAAGGCCCGCGATAGAAGCTATGCAATAGCTTAATTATAATTGCATAAGTTGATACAAAATGCTATGCAATAGCATTACCGCGGCAGTCCCCGAGTGCCACACGTCTTTTTTGTAGTATACGTCGATAGCGATGCTAGCCAAAATATCACCTTGAATGAATGACATATTAATATATTTTAATAAGTAGAGCCGTTTTATGACAATTCGGTGTCTTAGGCTAATTTTAATAAGAATACACCAATATTTGATCATTTTGATAAATTGTATTAATATGAAATGTAGAGTAGAAAATAAAATATTCTGACATGTCTAGACAGTGTCCAACTGCCTACATTAGACCATTTAGATTTTAGACCATACTTAAAAATAAGTAACTAACCAAAGATATTAAAGCAAAACATAATATTATCGTTTTCAAGATATCAGAGTCAGAGTCAATTAAAAACCAATTAAGCTCTGAGCTTTGAACCCGCAATGTAGAAAAGCAAAAGGCATTTCTAGATATGCATTTCAAATTCATTAACGTTATATTAAAAACTAATTAAAAGATAGACTTTTCTTTAATTTATAGATTTTTAGCTTCATGATTTTTGAGGGTCAAATAATTTGATTGCCAATCCTATAAATTATACATTTTCATTCGTAGCCGTTTATGATGTTAAAAAGATGATTGATTTGAGCGAAATATCAAACAACCGGTGTACAAATTTTTGGCCTGCGTATTATTACCTCGAGTTTTTAATAATTTTACCTACCGATTGAGCTTAAATGCTATCAGGCCTAAAACTTAAGGCAAGAAAATTTTTATTCCAGGCCGAGACAAAACGCGGGTATAGGCAGGCAACCCCGCAAGACGGAGCTAGTTTTCCTGGAGAACTCACCGTCGTACTGTGAACCGGACCCCGTAGCAGGATCCTTCGGGACCCACGGACGATTCTGCAATAGGACATCGCGAGGTAATAGGAAGGGATTCCAGCCTGGGTACCACTATCCCGTATTTTTATATATTTATTACTTTAAACAGCTTTGAAACAAGAGCAGGACAAGCACTGACTCACACCGAGACAAGATATCGACGCGTAAATGTGCGAAGTTACCATTTTTATTAGCATTAGCCATTAGGTAGAGAGACTAGTTTGTCCATTCATCTAACATAAAAATACCAGCTTTTTTTCGGATGGATCTATGCTAACGGCCCTAATGCCCTTAATGCTTCATCGGAAGTGGGGTGAACCGGTTGGTATCACCCAGTGATGTAGTAAGTGGGGCCGCCAGCCGTGGAGTGTGACTTCCACGGCTTTATGGCGTCGGGTTTGAAATACTAGCTATAATAAGATACTCAGTATAGTAGTTTCTGCAATAGTAAATATGTAAGTTTTAGTTTTCCAATAATAATTAAATAAAATGCCAATTCAGGTGAAAACGGCTGCGAGAGGCTTTGCTGTGGGCGCGGATACAACACGCAGAAGACAACCAAGAAGGAGAAGTGCCGTTGCCGCTTCCACTGGTGTTGCAGCGTGTCGTGCGACACGTGTGTCGTCACCAACGAAGTGAGCATCTGCCACTGAACGCCATCTTACGTCGAGTAGATCTAACTAATGAACTCTAGTGATTTAAATCACGTTACATAATTCTAAGTGTAATTTAAACTTAACAATATTTAATTTAACTTAAACGTGTGTGATTTGTCTATTACAAATTAAAATGTACACCTTTATTATCAATTAAAGCTTTACGATAATTATGCTATTAAGTTTTTTGTATACAGATGATAATTATTGTATATTATGATTAAAGTATTTATTTAACTCCAAAAAATCAATATAAATTAAAATAAATAAGCGCCATCTGTTCTTAAATAAAAAGCCATTTATAGCTTATTCCGCTTTAATTAAGAATTTGAACAACAAGCATTAATTATTGTTATTACGCACAAAACTTAGTTTTTAATCTTGTGCACATATTGTTACATACCTCTTCCAGTATTCTTCTGTGTACATAGTTATTATATCTTTGATGCATTTAACTTAAGACTTTGCGGCTTTAAATTGTTTAATATAGGTTAATATAAGATTTGCACGTTCGATAAATTGTATAGGTATTTGTTCGTCTGGTAAATAATATACTATCTACTGGAAATGTATTTTTCTTAATTTATCATTACTTTTATCATTTATGTCTATTAAAATTATTATTTCCTGAATAACTATTTAAAAAACGATAATTTCTTCTTCATATGAATATTTTGAATTGTCATTGTATAAATATTATTAAAATAAAAATAATGTTAGTTGTATAATATAATAAAACTTTTCCAGTTCTTCAATCGACTTTTGTCTAGAATTCTTTTCGTCAGTGTTGCAAGTCCAAGTGTTTACATAATAATATACGTAGTGTAAGAACATAACAAGTAACAACAGCATTCCGTGTAGTTTTAAGATTTAACTTATTCATACCACAATACAATTTTTGAATAAACTTTTTTCACTGTCAGGAGTCTTATTTATTTTAATCAATACCATAAAACATAAATCCAAAAATTCTGAACTGTGCCGTATTAGCAGTCTAATAAGGATTTTGGATGTGCTTCATGAGACTCCTCAATAATTAATATACTTATTACCTATGCGCTTATTTTAACCCAGAGCTGGGTGGAATTAAATTACTCAATATTCTTCGACCAACTTTGATGTTTTCGATGCCATTAAACTATTTAAAAGGGGATATTAGTTATTAATATCATGTTCACGAGACTCGTTTCGAGACGTTTTAAATAGTTAAAATAATGAAAATAACCATGCTAATTTAAAAACCATTAAAGTAGTCCAATATTATGTTATTTGTCCAAAATTTCTTTGTATTTTGAGAAAATGAAGAAACGAACAAGCTTATACTATGCTTTATTAACCGTATGGAGTATTATACTCCTCTACCTCTACTCGAGGTACCTACCTCTATAATAGAGGTACCTCTACACTCCATAATTAACCGTGATAAGATCCGTAAAATTTGTTTCATTATGATATGTAATAATTCTATGTAATAACATTTTAATGAAACTTTTAATGGTATAATATTTATTTTTAAGGAGCCGGTAATTTAGTAACGATATAGAAAATTAATAAATTTTCTGAAAACAAAATCTTCTTAAGTGCAATTTAAACAAATCTTCGAGTTCATTGTTGAACATGACTTTTGAATTCAAACCATGCTCATGTAAATTATGTATTTTACGCACTAATTTAAAGCACAAATTGGTAATATTACGTACGTATCGCAATAAATCAGGTTCGATAACGCCCCATAAAATATGTCCTGGAATAAATCTCCCCGAAGTGTAATCAGATATACGCAATAAGTCACTACAATGGGAATAATATGCAAATTGTATATGTGTATATGTTTTCACATAAGTCTTATAAACACGCTATCCTAATGACTAGCTGCCTAAATGTATATTAAATTATGAACGTGTGCACATCTCCTACGCTTTTGACGAAGAGGAATAATCCAGGACCTCTGGAAGATACCCTTTGTGAGGGTTTGACTCTGCGGGTGACAGGATCACCTCAGCGAAAATCTGGCCCCTGGCGGACTAGTCGTACTAGTCGAACTGGCCTTTAAGGAGGCCTCCTTCTGGTGCATTACTGTCTCGCAGAAAGAGACCATCGTCGTCCAGGACAAGTCGTAACTAAGCATCGCGGACCGCGGTGAGGACGTTCAGCGGAGACAAATCACCTCAGATAACCGTCGTCAGATCGTGACAGCATCGCCTATCTCGAACACACCTCGAGGGTGTGCAGAGCAGAGTGCACCGCCGGACCACAATCGTGGTCCTATGTGGGCCATCCGAGACAAGTAATCACCAAAGCATCCGTGCCTGGTGAGAACCTGCATCTGACGGAAAGTGGAGGGTTTGCGCTTACGGCGCATCCACCGCTCAAAGACAAAAATATGGTTGCCGGGACTTAGATCACAAACCTTATCGTTTGTGATAAAAAAGAAGGGAACTAATTAACAGGGTTAATCACTAATAGTATTTGTGAACTTTTGTAAATAGTTAAAAGGCTTTATGAATATTTCAGTTATTTGTAACTAAATTCGAACACCAAAGATTCCTTCTCTATTATGCATGTATTATCTAAAAATATACATTATAATAGACTTAATATGAAAAAGTTAAATATGAATGTAATTAATTTTATTTCCCACATGACACAAATATGAGTTTTGTGCTGTCACACTTGATTGGAGGTATTTCTTCCAGATCAATATCGCATTTCTTATTTTAGGTAAATACAATACCAGATGTTTTATTTATTTAATAATTCTATTAAAAATAATAATAATACTAATCATAACACTTTAAGATCTTTCTTTAGGCTCTAATGTTGTCCATATGAATCCACTGTAGTTGTTAAGCTCACTATCGGTTAACGGGTAAGGTGTATTGCTGGCTTTGTAGTAGTCTGATGGAGCATGCATCACAAATTCCATGTAGTCTAATTTACGAGGAAGCTCTTCTTCGGGACCTAAAATAATAAAGACTAGTAAGATATACAAAAAAGCGAGATTTGTATGTTTAAGGACTTAGCAATTGGGATGTACGAAATGTTATAATAGTTTTTAGCATCTGTATTTAAATTAAGTTACGTAGTAGTTTAGTAAAACTGATAGATTCAATGTAATTAAACATTTTCTTACCAATAATGTAAGTTGCGGGGTCAAATGCTTTTTCTGGAGGTGGGCTGGCTTTGGTGGGCAGAAGCCATGTGACCACAGCACTCTTTTCGCAATACTGGTCCGTGAGGAAGCCTCTGATCTGAGCGTAGTAGACACCTCCATCTATGTCTATCATAGACACTATATCCCCTTTTTGCATGTACATTCCCTAAAAATGATCAAATATTTTATATAATTTATTAATAACATTAAATAAACATTTTAAATTACGCCTAGTTAGTAGTTAATCTAATAAGAAGATATCTGCACTAGTTCATGCATTTGTATAAATTTCCTAATTCCATTTATTCTGCTTGTGAAACAAGGTTTTACAAATACAAGCAAAGAACACCAAAGATCAGCATCATCATGTCAGCCAATCGACGCCCACTAATGGGCATAGGCCATTTTTTAGATTTTTTTTTCGGTTGGAGCTATGCTAATGGTCCTAGTGACCGTTATGCGTCATAGGAAGTGGGGTGAGCCAGTTGGACCACCCTGTGACTCTAATAAATAGAGGGTTGTCCCCCGCCAGCCGTGGAGTGTGACTTCCACGGCTTCATGGCGTCGGGTTTGAATTTTTTTAGATGTAATTAATGTTATTTAATATAGTTTAAGATTATAAATATGTATAATGTAATTGGTCTAACATTAACATAAACATACCATATAAGTCTTAAAGGGATTACTTAACAAATGTTTGTTTAAACTTTATGCAAACTTAATATTATGTATGAGTCTTACTTTATAAAATATAGAATCACTAGTAACAACAGTGGCTGTTGCTGTCGGAGCCTTCAGTGGCTGTCTTTTGAAGATACTCCTCCGGCCTCTCCCACGAGGAGCTGCAGGCTTAGCAGGGGTAGGCGCTGGTGTCTTGGCCTTATATCTAGTAGCGCGAGTGCTTTTTCTAACTCCTCTGCCGGTAACTTTAGCTGGCGTTGTTTCTCCCTCCGATTTAACATTTTTGATGTCTGTATCCTCTTTATCTTCTTTCTTTTCTTCGTTTTCAGTTTTAACAACGGTCACGTCGTTTCTTGTTTCTTTTTTCGCCGTGTTCGCAATGTGACACTCGTTACAAATTTGACCAGTCCCCGCACTTCGCCATAACAGAGAATCATTTGAGCTACATTGTACACAGACGGGCTTAGGCATGATTCATAAAAATATGTGACTATAAATACTATGAGAGTTTAAGTAAACAATACATTTAGAACGGTAAAATCTTAGCAATTTAAATTGAATTAAGGATTTAAAAATCAAAACAAAGCTTGAATTACGAGTTGCGACCACTGTCAAACTGTTTATGTTCTTCTCCTTTGTCTTTTCAACTGGTAGAATCAGTATATTTACCAAAGTTGTATTTTGAGTTTACATGAGTTTACTAATGAATTAAAATATCTTACATATTTTATTTTTTACTTTTGCCTAGGTAGTAAAAATTAATCAGTATCAAAACGAAATAATTTCATTATTTTTTTATTTATGACGGAATAGGTAGCATCGCCTCGGTTCCTGTAAAAGTAAAAATAATAGTTTAAAAAAACTAAAAACACGCTTTTTATAGAAACCCAAACTAAAAAATAGAAAATAAATTTTAATAAATTTACATTAAGAATAGTGTTAAAAATTTCAATAACTATAAATTAATAATAGTGTAAATAAAAAAAAAATATTTTATTTTAAAAAAGCGTGGGGTGCTTTTTAAGATATTATCAAAATGATAATCACTCTACTCATATCTGTCAATAAAATATTTATAACTATATTGACACCATGCACCCCACGCTTTTTTTAAAATAAAATATATTTTTTTATTTACACTATTATTAATTTATAGTTATTGAAATTTTTAACACTATTCTTAATTTAAATTTATTAAAATTTATTTTCTATTTTTTAGTTTGGGTTTCTATAAAAAGCGTGTTTTTAGTTTTTTTTAACTATTATTTATTTTTTACTTTTTAGTAATTATTTATAAATATTATAAATACGGGGAATCAGAGTTCGATTTCGGAGAGGGAGCCTGAGAAACGGCTACCGGAACCAAGGAAGGCAGCAGGCGCGCAGATTACCCACGGAGAGTTACATACTGACATACTGACATACTGACAAACTGACAAACTGACAAACTGACAAACTGACAAACTGACAAACTGACATACAAGTGAAGCTAATAAAAAAGCATAAATGCCAATGCCTAAGAGTAAATACCTTAGGCACTTACTCTTAGGCCAATGCCCAAATGCCAATTTTGATAAATAATTTGTCAAATTCAAAAACAATATTTGTACCGTGTCTTTTAAGTTTTATATCAATAATAATATAATATTTAAATCTTCTTGATTACTTTTAAAATATTGTCTTATAAATAAAATTTAGAAATGAGTCGCAAAGAAGCTCTGTCTTCATTTATCCAACAAATCCATGGCCGTCCTGTTGTCGTAAAATTAAATAGCGGCGTCGACTACCGAGGTAATTTTATTACTTATAATAATAATCACCTATAATATATATAACAGAAACTAATATTCATATAATACTCTTATAAATTATATTATTTTGATGATCTAATCACGGTGCTTACGTTATACATAGACTCGTTTTTAGGTTATGTTTATTGTTTGAATTGTATGCATCCAAAGTCAAGTCCTGATTCTTACTTAAAGATACATAACTTTGAATTCAAAATTCAAGGCTAAAATACTACAGTAAGCTACAGTAACATTGTAGCATAATATTTTACTGATTTTTAATTATTTGGTAACTCCTTTTCAGGTGTTTTAGCATGTTTGGATGGATACATGAACATTGCTCTAGAACAAACAGAAGAATATGTGAATGGCCAGTTGAAAAATAAATATGGTGATGCTTTTATTAGGGGTAACAATGTTTTATATATTAGTACACAGAAGAGAAGAATATAGAATAGTTTTATTTATTTGTAATTAATATGAAGCTAAGGAAACTCAATATTAAAACTTGTGACTAAAATTATAAATGTAAATGGAAAATATCAGTATTTTTAACATAAATTATAACTGTACTTTTTTCATTTACATAATAAAACATCTTAAATATAAATCTCAGACAATTTATTCTTACTCAGATTATTATTTTATGCAATATCCTCAGTTATTTTATTTATTTGTAAGTGTAGTGAAATTTGACATCTCCATATTCCTGAAATAATAATATTTTTGTGATTACATTGCAATAATTTATTCTTTATTGTTTGAATGCCTATGCCACCATTATTCCTAGTTCATAAAATCCTGTTCAGTCAGTTATAGATCATAACTGACTGAACAGGATTCATTTGTGCAGTTCAAACCTGTAACCTCCAGCCTTTATAATTAACCACTGACTGGACAGAATTATTATTCTATTATTAAATTATAAACGTTAAAGTGTAGGGACTGTGTTGAATGCATAAAATGTGACCGATGCTTTTAGTTGGATAATATGCTCAGTATATAAAACTACCACTCAAATCCAACACGGACTAGCCACTGCATGGAGATTGTCTACCCATCTGATTCATGGCCGACCAAGACTTTTTTTCTAAACGCAAAGGATTGGTTGTCTCGGCGTTTATTGAAGACAAGTAGCAGGCTGATGATAATGATTATGTCAAATAAGCAAAACTGTTTTTAAATTAAACTTTGAAAAATATCTCACTTACCTTGTTATCTTCAATTCTTCTTGGCCCTTTTCCATTACCAAGATCTGCTATTAGTTTCTCTCCTCTATACCCATAGTTATTTTTAAAATCCTCCTGTGCTTTCTTCCCACCATCAGGATCATATTTAATGTCAACTTGATAATTTAATATCCTAGGATCAAAAAGTGGCGCCCAAAAACTTGAATATACATACACACATTCGTAACACACCAGAGTGGCTATTAAAAAAAATAGTATTATCATGTTAAAAATGTTTTTATCGTATGACAGAATGAAGACAAATGACTCGGTAGGATAAAGGTGGTCCGGTAAATACAAATAAGCATTATAGTTTACATGTTTGTGTGTAAATAGATTTGTATGATGTGCTAATAAACCTCAAGGTCTATTCTTGCTCGGAAATGATGTGTTGTTAAGGTACAGTTGTACAAAAATGTATCTAATTAAAAGTAATTTGCTTATAAATGTATACCCATCATAACTAGACTATACATTATAGTACTAGAGGACCCAAGATATGTTAGAAATAGATACAAATCGATCCAGCCGTTTAGTTGCAGTATAGATAAATAACCTAGATACCGACTGCAACGCCATCTGCCGGGCTAATTTGTGAATCTAAACCATTCTTGAATCCACCTTAAGATACACAGAAAATTTCATTAGAATCGGTCTAGCCGCTTAGGAGAAGTTCAGTGACAAACACACGCACAGAAGAAATATATAAAGACGTACAATTCAATATCTATAAATATCGAAAATCGTTAGAGATTTTTCAAGATTCAGATTATATAATATATACAAAAATTGCTCGTTTAAAGATACATATAAGATACCAAGACCAAGATATCTGTGTAGTATAGCTTATACGATATATTAAACAAACATCTTAAACTAACCTTATTGCAAGTCGGTCAAACAATCAAGAAGTGCTCACCTTTAAAATTTTATGACAAATACAAATTGTTGACAGTCATGCGTCCCTGGCCTTAGTGTGAGTATTTATTATTGTAATATTAGTACAGACTCCTTATTTATTTTAACCTATTTCGAAACGCTGATCAAATATCGGTGCTGTAATAATGGTTGGGTTAGAATTTAGATGATGATAACTGGATTTTTATAAATTACTGATAATATAAGGAGCGGGTCGTCTACTTTTATTGTGAAACTTTTATTGTCGCGCCTTACCAGTGAAATCGACTCGAAGAATCATGACGTCACATCACGCGAAAGTCGACAATCGACGCTGTCATGCCGTGATGTCTCCACATAGCCCTTATTGTGTGATCTGTGCGCAGTGCGCGCGTATTCTATATTATGTATTTATTTTTATTCCATCTTTCCCTAAAGATTTGTATCATTTAAGAATTCTAATTATGTATTCTATAAGTTTCATATTTGAATTTGTCGGGCGTTCCGTGACATTTCTGTGCATGGTTGATTGTTGATTCTAAGTTCTAACTTAATAATCCAATGTTTGAGATAGGAATGAGCTCTGACCATACTCTCACCATGCTATCAAGTCATAGCGTATGCCTAAAGCCTTAGAGGTTAGAGACAGCGATTTTAAGATCTCTGCCCTCTTCTCTCATACCGATCATTTTGAAAATTAATAACCGTAGCGTTTAATAACTTTTTTCAAGCAAAATAGTATTTATACAAAATATGTAACGACGTGTATACGTGGCCAGATTGGAATAAAACATAAATAGTAAAGGAATACCTAGTTTAACATAAAAGTTAAGCAGAAATAGTTTTGAAATTTCATCCTAGCTTCTTGTGTGTTTTAAAGTAAAATTTAATCGCACAATGTTTTATGCCGTCCTTATGGAATAAGGATAAGTTCATAGATGACGTCGACCCGATTCTGTTAAAAAACTGCCATCTCCTATCGACTAGAGGTACTTGTGTTTATACTACAATTTAATGCTATTTAATGTCTAAAGAAAATACTTGATATATTTTTAATAAAGTTTATTGTAAAAAATATTACAAATAATATTGCAACACGTAATAAAATTAACATGAATCACTCCGAACACACAAATGAGATTTTTTTTTGTACTTAATAAAATAATAATGGCATATTTAGATGTGTAATAATGATAAATAAAATCTGGTTGTCCAGAATTACTATAAAATATTATTTGTAGATATTACTTTTAACTTAGATCAATAATATGTCTAGATAGAGTGTCGCGCGGAAAACACGTCCAAAAAAATAGCGTCCAACTGTTGGCCTCTAAACGCTTTCTCCATGTTTAGTATCCGTCCCGCTGCCATAGAATACGCATGAATTATTACGCATTTTTTTTTTTAATTTATAATGAAGGTTTGTGTTGAAGTGTAACGAGATTAAAAAGGATGATTATAAAAGAACTGTAGTAGCTGGTATAACTATTAACGGACATATGTTTGAAAATGTTGGCCTGTTTTATTTATTTTGATTGTAGGGTGACACTCCATCTAGACATATGAATGATCTAAGACTTTTAATTAATTCCATTATATTTTAGAACTTACAAATAACGAACATAGGATTTATACAAAATAATGCCAGCATTACCTAAATATATAAATATATTATTGTTTTTATCTGGACATATATGTTTAGTTTATTTCTCTTAAACTAGCCTTAAACAAAATATATTTAAGTAACATAAAATTGACTAATCTTCCCAAGACCTCACGGACGTTTCTGTATATTTTAATGTATGCCCTCTAGCGGTGAGTACGACTTGTATTGATATAGTTCTGGTCCTCCGTAGCCGTATAAAAGTTTTCCTTTGCCATTTTCATCGTAATATGGATATCTGTATTTTGGTCTGAAAAAAGATAAAATGGATTAACAATAGCTCAACAAAATCTTGAGAGGTGACAAGGGAACGAAGTTCCATCCGGGTGTATACAGGTTTTTTGTAAATAATAAATAATAATTATTATTAAAATTATTATTTACAAAAAAACCTGTATACACTCAACAAAAATAATCGTCGCGACACCACACTGTTCAATGCGAAATAGAAATGAAAATATCTGGTTTGCTTTCTATAAGAGAGAGAGAGAGAGAGACAGACAGAGAAACATGCGCACGCCGCACAGCTTACAATAGCTTACTATAGCAAAAAGCGTCGTGACAACTTTTCGTAAGAATTTTTTCCGTCTAGCCTCCTTTCACAACGCGCGATAAGGAACTTCGTTCCAATATGTACTTAATTATTTATTTGTATGGCTAATAGCTTAGTAGCTAGTGCCATTAAATAAATTTAAAAAAACCATAGCTCAATGAGTCTTCATACATTTTTGTGTGTAATAAAGTTTATTTTTCGCGGTATATATCTGACGATTTAGTGAACAAAAGCTTTAAATGTCACGCGCTAGATGTCGCTATGCACATTTATACACACTTCATTCACGAATTATCTTTCTAAAATGTACTGGAAAACACGCAGTAAAGGAATTGAACAATAGCTGTTTGAGTAAATCTATGTGACCTCTTATAACATTGTATTACAAAGTACAATGCTTGGATGATTCCTATACAAATATATAAATGTAGATAATAGTGAATAGCACCAGAAGTGTCATTCAGGTTCATGAATGTAAACCGCTAAAATTATACATCCCTAAAGAAATACCATGCCACTTTTAACCATCCAAAATCTGGGATTTGGGAAAAAAGTACCCAACCCTGCATCTACTCAACGTCGACTATTATTCGTCTAACTAGCAACTACAACACTAAGGGTCTGTTTCACAATCTCCCTATAAGTTCCCAATAGGCTATCGGCAACATATTTGACAGATAGAGTATGGAGTATCTGTCAAATATGTTGCCGATAGCCTATTGGGAACTTAACTGGAGATTGTGAAATAGGCCCTTAGATCATAAAAGTTGAAAATCACATCACTTGCGTCACTCTATTTTCAAACAATAGGTGACACATGTCGAGACAATGGTGTCTTTACTTTACTTTACTCTATGTCTTTACTTATGCAAGAGAATTGCTATATAAAACATACTACATAGCTATAGCCCGCGGCACTGCTCAGGAGTTTAAGTTCTAGTGCATTAAGTATGCTATAACATATGGAATAGTGTTTGTGTTAATACGGTAAAAAAGTAAAGTAGCAACCCATATATTATGTCTCACTGGCCCCTGCTGGGCACGGGTCTCCTCTATATCAGGCAAGGAGGGTATCGGGCCATAGTTCACCGAGGCCATATTTTTTTACGCCGGGAAATGCACTGAGTACTGACGCATCCCACTGAGGAGTGGGTCTCCCCAGGCGGGTATGTGGGACTCGCTGCGCCCGAAATATGGTAAGTGGACGCAGCTCTGCCCACTAAAACCCGGCGAGTTCCACCAATGCCGCCTTTGGTGAGGTGCCCCGGATCTACAAGCAACAGGGCAACTCGATGGCTAGTCATTACCTCAGGAACCGACGCCACCTCCACAGAGCGGCTGGCCCGCACCACAGAACAACCACTCCCAACGTCTGGACAGTACGATGAGGTGAGGTTCCCATCGTCACCCCTTGCTTTGTTGTCTCCTCTTCTTATAAGAGGGGTACAAAGGGCCCCCTCGGCTCAATTCGCTTCGCCCAAGGTGTTGGACACCCTGGGCTACTGGGCCCCACCGCCACGACAAGGCCTGAACCACGGTGGGGAGTTCACCTCGGCCCTGGCCCAATGCGGGTTGATGAACTTCACACACAATCAAAGAATTTTAATCTCATCAGGCACGCAGGGGCTCGGGATCGAACCCGGAACCTCTCGCACAAGTGGCAGAGTCCGTACCTATTGGACCATCGTCGCTCACCATACGTAGTGTAAGTCTGTTGTAAGTCTATGGGATTATTTCATTTCTATCAATCACTAATCCTCTCTCTATGGAACCCTAGACGGATCAGCTTCCTGCATCCACTTCGGACCACTACGATACACGAACTCTACAGCCTACTCGACTATTCACAACTTTTATCACCTTATAATATGTTGAACATATCATTTTTCGTAACCAATGAATTTTCTTGCCAATCTCAGTAAAGCACAAAGAGATAAACAATGAGAGTGTAGTTTCTATAATATTTATAGTGACACTGAGCCCGCGTTATATTCTTAGGGACGGTAATAAATTACGAACGCTTACAAGAGAAACCAGTAAAATATTGATATAGTGTCGGTTTGAAAAAACTACGCAACTTCGTATTAAAGTTACCTCTCGTACGTACCTCTCAAAATATTGGAAATTAGGTGCCCTCGGCTGGGGAACTGTGGCTTCTGCTGTGATCATCATCACTATGACCACCACCTGGAAAAGATCGAGTTACCAATTTGAATATTTTTTGATCCAATACAATGGCTGAAACCTTAAGTCTGAAGAATGGTGATGATAATATGAACGAAATTTTAGGGACTTTTTAGCGTAGCAGGGCCAACAAACAGTCGAAGCCTTGCGACTATCAACGCACATTAACATCCACATATCAGAGGTTATTCGGGTGCGTTGCACTTCTTTTCCCCATCGCCGATTCCTCGCCACTCGCATCCAATATGGGCCGGTCACTAAGTCTCATTATTTAAGACCGATAGCTCAGAAGCTATCGGTTGTTCGGTAAAGGTGTGATTACTAATACTATTTAGATATAATTATAAAAAACAGTGGACGTTAAAAAGCTGCTGATGATGATGATTAAAAATTTGACAAGTACGTATAACGTATTGCGTGAGTTCGTCTCGCGCGTTGAGGGTTCCGTAATAGGTGTTTACGAGAAGTTACATGTTTTTGGATATGTTCCTAAGCATTCCATGTTTATTGTCAAATAGCTAATTTTGTTTTGACAGACATGGACGGAGTAACAAATAAGACCATTAGTCCTGCAATGGTTCCGGTTTAACATTTTGAAAAACAAGTCCTATAAGAGTATTAATGTTAATTGTTGCGTAGCGTAGTGCTTTTATTTATTATGTATTTTAAAATTCGAATTTCGAAATATAGATAGTAACTTGCACCATAGGGGGGGAGTTATTAGTTATAGAGTATCATGAAAAATTCCTTTCAATTTTTTGGTATTACATATTTTGTCACTGATCAAATGGTGCTACCAAAGTTTGGAACACATTAAAAAGATGTTTTCTTTCGCCATAGAGGTTTTGAAATATGGCTAGAGGAGTGGCGATCTATTGACCACTATCATACCAAATCATTACGTGTTCGAATCCTAGTTACTGAGACTGGTGAGTCGGTTTCGAGATTGTTGTGAAAATTTGATTTACAGTTCCAATGGAATCTTAATGTCTTGTCCTGTTAATCGAGCTTTACCCAATGCCCACAGCCATCTTATTTACTTTAGCCAATTTACATAAGAGTAAAAGTAAATACGGTGTATTAATTTTTAAACATGAAATATCTCTATAAAACGTATTTAGTACAAAACATACATACCATAAACACAATTAACTTCCACTTTTCCATTTTGAAAACACAACTATCAAAACTCTTTACAGTTACAAGTTTTTAATTTTGACGTGCATTCACCGACGAAGCGCTTACAACACTAGCGGTGCTGTGATACAGACTGCAGCCAGTTTAGAAAGTGTGTCTTGAATGTTAACGATCCCAACCTACTTCCAGAGAGTGACCTTCAACTTTTATTTACATGTGATGGCCTATTTCAAGTAATTTTGTAATTTGTTTTTACATAATATGAAGGTTTAGCATTAGACCTTCCTGCTTGAATAGTTTTGATGCTTTCTGATTGCTATTAACATTGTTTATAGTAGGTATATTTTGTTTCTCATATTAAAAATATATTGGTAGATCTTTCTAAGTTCTCTATCGTCATCATCATCTACCTTTTTCCGTTCACTACTGAATGTAGCCCACCCTTAATGAACGCCAAGACGACCGACCCACTCTCATCCAACACAGACCGGCTACTGCACGGAGATCGTCTTCCCACCTGAGTTAATGGCCGATCAACACTTCATCTACCTGAACGCGGCCTCCACTCTTGAACTTTATTGGTCCATCGACTATTCGTTCTTTTGACGTGTGATCCTAAAGATTATTTCAGCTTAATTCGAAAAAAGTAGGAAAATAAAGTAGGTGTTATTTGAGTCTTCCGTGACTCTTCTTTCTGTTCTTTGCCGTTGTTACCTATTAATTAGTGAAACAATTATAAGGACAAGATTATTAGTAAATGACTTGAACTTATGACATCATAAGTCATTACTTAATATTTAAGTAACAAAGCTTCAAGGAATTGTAATCCGACTACACAGTGAAAGTATGCACCGTAACATCTTACGTCACAATTGCTTCTGGATCGTTCGAGTATCTTTTACTTGGCGTGAGCAAATAACAACATTCAAAACTTGTTGATATTTTATTTCTGCGAAGTGCAAATAGTACTTATGACAAAAAATATAGAATATTATGCTTATTATAATGCACAATAATCAAACTAATTATAGAAATTATGATCTAAAGTAGATCATAGTATAATAATCGTCACCTCATATAAATCTGCATTTTTAACCTTTCGGAATTAATAAAATTACTGCACTGGTGTTTATATATTCGAAGGTTCACTTTATTTTTCCAAAAATAGTTTCCTCTTGATTCGTAGCCCATCAGTCATGCATAAGTCATGAAAAATCAGTCACTTACATTTCATTTATTTTATGACCTATCTAGAAGTCTGAATCTATACCAAATCTTTGAGGAAGCTAGTATTGAAGTAGTTAAAGATTCTTCTTTTATTTTTCGACATTCTGCCAAAGATCAAGATTGAGTGAGGCGCTTCATAATTTGATATTTGAAAAAAAAAGAATGTCAGCTGTCAGCTTCTATACTTATAAAAGCAGGTTGAAAATAAAATAACAAATTTATTTTAAAAATTTATTAATAACATGTATGACTAGAACTAACAGCATATGCAATTATATTTCATAAGCATCTATACAATATGTAATCTATGAAATGCAGTACACTGTAACACAATACATAATATGACAACCATAAGCAGCTACATGCAGGACTATATTTTACTAGGTGTCCTTTTCCTATGATCACAAGAGGCAATGCCTGATTATCAACCGTAAAATACTTAATATTATACTCTACAGACAAACCAGCATTTTTTTTTTTGTAACTATAGAAAGAACATTATTTTGGCTATTTATAAGCATTTTTTTCATAAATAATACTAAATAGATAGAATTCCATTGTGATTATTCAGATAAATTTAGTATATTTTATTTTAAGTTTCTTCAAAATATATACAAGCAAAGTTGGTTTGTGTGTATAAGTTTTAGCATAGGATATAATATGATATCATAACTATTCTAAGGTGCGTTCTTTACATAAGCTGTATTTAATTAGTATACAATCCTTACATTATGTAACATGTCTATTATAGTATGTTTAATACAATAAAATATGAATATAAACTATTTAAAATTACACATTCAAAATTACTTTACACAAACAAAAAAGCCAAATGATCAACTGATGAAACATACAACATTTTTTTTAAATATATATTTTTCAAAACTCAACATGTTCAAATTTGAACTAGACTCAAGACTAGACACATAATGCCAAATGCTTAGATATATTTTCAGTATAATTATTTTACTTTTCTTTAAAATATTGTCTAAATCAATATACATACAATGTAACAGCATTAATCATATTTATACGATGAATCTTGTACAACAGCAATTAAATACTTATAGGAGATAAAATAGGAGATACATGATAAAATATTTTCATTAATAAAAATTAAATAGAAACCTTTTTGACAGTATATTTCTTAATTTTGTATGAAGTATAAGCATGGCACAAGAATCTTAAAATTATTTTTGCAGTCATAATTGTTTCGACCATTTCTAAATCTATTATTGCACTAAAATGATTGATGATTAAATAACCAATTTACCATTGATATATTTTCACTTCTAAACATGTACAATCTAATGAGTCAAAATTTCATCATATCCATTATAAATTATTTTTTTTCTAAAGCATAATAAGAATCTTTTTAGATCCATGCAAAAAAATATTAACACTTAAAGATTTAAAGTTTAAACATTATTGCTGAGATAATATATTCGATATATTTTAACTTTTTACTAATTTAAGGAAACATTGACTTACATGTCCATTACAAGAAACTTTCATCGAGTCACCAAAGAAATACACAACACTTGCGTTAACATAAAATTCGATAATCACTTTACTAACAACCTGAACAAGAAACGTGATGCATATATTTTGTACAACTTTCTTCTCAAAATGCAATCAAACAACCATTCTGATTCTCTGGAATTGTACGGAAATGGTTTCCGGTAGATATCTTATAAGCCTAGTCTTCAGGAGTGTCTCAGTAGTAAATTCATAGTTAGGTAAATTCATTTAATCAGCAAGTTTCCATATCTCGCTGATCGTCCAGCCGTCAGTTGACTTGGGAGATGCCCATCAACTCGCTCCTGTGGTGTACGTAATCCATGATCCGTTGTGAGATTGTCCGTTTCCTGACCAACATGGCAGCGGCTTGTTCGAACTTCTGTTGGTTTCTTCGGATGTATGCCATAGTATCTGTGATCATGTGCTGTAGCTTCTCAGGGTTTATTTCGTCCATAGCGCATTCCTCCATCAGGGGTGGGTTGAACCGGTAGTAATGTCCTGGCGGTAGGAGGTCGCTTAGAACGAGATGGACACCTGGAAATAATCATAATATATTATGGTTAATTAAATAGCGTTAAGTATGAGTGAGTGAGCGTTTACAAAATGAGTGATATGAATAGTCAAAACTGTTATGCAAATGTCTGTTATATTACCTTCAGTATCAGTAGCTGAATCCAAGATCTTATTGAATTTGTCCTTCCAGGTGGTTCCGGAGGCTTCCTTCACCCCCTTGCTCATGAGCTGGTAGTCGAGGTGTTTGTTCAGAGCCTTGCCCGTCCCAACTGATATCACTGTGCCGTTCTTCATAGCGTCCGCTCCGAACAATAGTTTCGCTTCGTGTAAACCCACACCGGTGGGGTTGTTCACCATTATACCACCATCCTGAAAATAACAAGGAATGTTTAGAATACTACTTTTCAGTCCTGAATTTAAGGGCGACGACACCACTGAGCATCAGATGCATATGCAAGTATTTCATATCTTTACTTATATTTCTTAACAAAATTAAATTATTGTCTTTTTCTCATTAAATCATAATCTTTTTCAATCTTAATGAAACAATCAAGAATATCAAAAAAGTATCTTCTTGAACGTTTCTCGAGTCTACCACCGGATCCACGGCAAGCGGTAGGTAACCTTTTCAAATAATCTATAATTGCACTTTTACGTATGCCTCTTACCTGATGCAGCAGCCCCTGGAGGCGGAACTCGCTGAAGTAAGTGGGCGCGGCGGCGGAGGCGCGCACCGCGTGCCACAGCTGCGCGCGCGCAGAGCCCGCGAACACCGAGCGCACGCGGAACGGGCACTCGTAGGTGCGGAACAGGAAGGGCGCGAGCCGCGACCCCGTGTTCACCACGCACGACACCAGCGCCATCTGACGACACGCTCATACACTCAACAACACGCGCGACAACACGGACACATGGGACATTATACACGTGATCCAGAAATAGTTTATTCGTACAATTTCATCGACAATTCTTTTTCGAAGAAGACCAGTAACCATGGTCACCACACTCATAGTTAGGTTACTATGAGTGTCTGGTGACCATGGTTACTGTAAAGCAAGGCAGCAGCTCCACGAACCCGTGCTAAAATTTTCAGATGACAGCGAACCTAACCATCTAATACATACCAAACCCCCCTCCCCTCCCCAATGCCTTTTGAACAAAATAAGGTTTTTATTTAAACCCCCGTAACCGGGTTCGCGTACCCCGCTTAGAGACACTTTACTTTTTTACACTCGTGACAACTCACTTTATAGATTTTAGCAGTCTTTTTACATTTTTAGTTGATAAGTCTATTAGGTTGTTTATTATATTGGCATCCTGCTTGTCCCTCTTTGCTGATTTGCTGTGTGGAAAGAGGAATAGGACCTAATTACTGGCATGGATGCAGGAGCTTGCATATTATATTTAAAGATGGGCAATATGTAACTTTGTCACTTTCACTTGTTCATTTCCTTAGTCCATGTTGACCACTTTGTTGTTTTATAAGTAGTTTCGTCCACTTATTATGGCTCCCCTGCCAGTTTGCAACTAACATTCAAAAACTGACTTACTTTAGGTGTGTTGTGTCTGTTGCACTCTGTCAGTGTACAGTCTTTGAGGTTCTCCTGCAGCAGTTTCTCCCAGGCATCCGTATCATAGTATGAGTGAGTCCATACCAGCCTTGAGGTCCCTAATAACAATATTAAATAGTTATTAATATCATCTCAGTAAAATGCAATGTAATCAATAATATCATATTAATAATAGCATATACCTAAGCCAAAAATAAATATTAATCTGGATATTAAGCGGTTGGCCAAGATACAAAAATACACAGTATTTAAACTGGTCTTACCTCCTATAATAGATGTGTTCCCGAACATCTGTTTGGAGAGAGTGTGGTACATTTGGTTTGCTGTGTCCAGGTTACCAACACCGCTTGCTGCAAACAAATATTATATACTTAATTATTGAATTATTTTGAAATGCCTTTATATAGGTATTAGAATCTAGCAGATGCATGATGTAAAATAAAATAATGCTTTCCACCTTTCACTATTCACCTAAAATATAATATTTTATTTAACATTTCATAAATGACATGTTACTAACAACTAGTACATCATCATAATCATCACTCTTTATACGTCCACTGCTGACTATGGAGCTCCCTAAATGAAGGTAAAGACCACCAATCCCTTGACACTTGCGTCCAACATGGACCGGTCACTGTACAGAGATATTGCTATCTGGTTAATACCGGATGCATTTTGAACACTTTGAAAGATTTAAGCCGAATGATGTAAAATTTGTAGACTATATACTTAATGCATATAACCATTTATCTCAGAAACGTATTTTTCAGAAAATTTTAGCACTTATATATTTTGCGATTTGCATGCCTATGAACTCACGCTGACCGCGAGTCCCGCGCGGTGCGGGAGTTCGTACACCTCTATCATACCTCTTCGTTTTCAAAGCGTTCAAAATACACCCTGTATATAATTATAAAATATTTGTTAGTATACATTAATATATATATATATATATATATATATATATATATATATATATATATAGCATAAGAAAGTCATACCAATGACCGCAGCGATGATAGCCCCTGTGCTGACTCCGATGATGTAGTCGAACATATCCTGGACCCGGCGTCCGGTCAGTCGCTCCAGGTGTCGGAGGATCTCGATGGCGATGATGCCGCGGATGCCCCCACCGTCGATCGACAGGATGTTCGGGCCGCGGCTCTTTGGCGGGCCCGTGTGACCCAGCAACGCGAGGGCCTGAAGGGACAAATATTGTACTAAAGGTTTATGTGCTATTAACCCTCAGGGGCTAACTGTAGGAAATTGTAGAAGTAAAAGGTAGTAGGGGTTAGTCTCACTGTAGTAAAGGGTAAAACACTATATTATATAATAGTGGTCAAGTACTTACTATATTATACTTATAGGTAAAGTACTCTTTGTAGTTGGAAGTACTACCTACTGTAGTATTGGTAAATATTCTTTGTTGTAGAGGTAAAAAAGACTTTATTTTTTAAAGCATAGCGGTAGCTAATACAAATAAAAATTACTATCATAGTAGTGTTATTTTATAATATTAATAAATACTTTCAGGATAAGATTGAGTGTTTAATGCTATGATATTATAAGAAATTTTAACTTCAAGACTTTTATTACATTTTTAAAGATACATAACTACATAAATGAGCTAATGTGTCACAACAACTAGCGCCCCCCCCCCCCCATTTTTTTATGATAAAATAATTACTTTAATGACTTACTTCATTAACTATCCCGTTGACTTGTTTAGTGATGGGCTTGTTATCAGTCTTTTGTTTGTGTTGAACTCGCAGTAAAGCTCTGATAGCACCTTCCTGTAAATATAGAATAAATTATTAAGAAAACTTGGATAAGGCCAACTAAATAAAACCTAAAATAAATTTTGTATTTTTATAAGTTTGATAGAAAAACGGATCGTAACTTGCTGATGTGCCACCTGATGGTATATGGTCCACATCAGACATGAATAACATATCCATGTACTGCCTTTCCTGAGACTGAGGCGTTAAGTCTCGGTGCCAACCTGTTTTGCCCTCATCTCTGTTGGAAGATGTTTAGTGACATACAGTTTATGTTCTAACTGTAACTCTTTTATGTTTAATGTTTATACATAAACAAATTAATTTTATGCTTTGTATACTGTGAAACACAGTATAAGTGTGTAATATATAATCAAAGTTTGTTGGAACATTACCTTGATGGCATAGTCCCTGGCTTCAGGATACTGGTGTAAGTGATCTATGAAGTGCTCCACCCTAGTCAGTAGGCATTCCGGAGTCTCAGCAGTCACTATCGCAGATATCACATATGCTGTTCTTGAATGAATAGAATTCTGAAATGAAAAAAAAAAAGATTATTTCCTAATATGAAAGTTTGTATGAATGTATGTTTGTTACTCTTTCATGCAAAACAACGGAATTAAGTTGGATGAGCCCTTATAATAATGCAACTTACACATCAGAATAACACACAGGCTTTATAACTTATCCTCATATTCCCACGGGAAAGAGAACTATGCAGGTAAAGCCATGGAATGCTACTTGCTATTCAAAATGATTTGATGAAACATTAATTGGTTCATTTCTATCCTATATTTTTTTAATGTTTAGCATCAGCCAAAATTAATAAGAATTATAAAACCACGCTAATTATTCAGTGTCATGAAAACAATAACAATATAATCTTCTCTGATTAATAAGAGTGTAATAAAAATAACACCATTTTCTAGATGTATGTTCTTTTGTTATATAAGAAGTAGTTTCGTAATTGTATGTCAATGGGCCAAATGCCAAAGCAAAATGTTCAATACCAAACATTAGCTAAATAAAGCATGAGAATTATTTTAATATATTAATTGCTTTACATTTGTTATTTTTTAAGAACAAAGAAAATGATATTAAATTTATATATAAGACTCCAGAATAGTATACAATTTATAGTTTTAATATTGCCTTAAATATGTATATTTAAAACAAAACAAATAACACAGTGTCCGCACAAAAGTAAAAATAAGATAAGAAACAAAAACAATGGCATTGATAAAATTATCATGTGTAAATAACTTATCTTCCTACTTTCATTTTATGACCTTATCTAAACATTGTTTTTCTGGAGCATTAGATGTCCTACTTAGAATTGGTCTTAGATATAAGTGTGCAGACATTAAATTTAAGTAGAATAGGAAGTCTAGTAAGAAGCTAAAATTGCTTATTCCTTATCTAGATTTAATTTGGTTTGTGATGTTAGGGGTTATTAAAAATATTTACATAAGTTATTAATCTGAGGTTATAGTGTATTTCAATGAGATATACACATTATACACAATATACACAATGTTTTTGATAGCATCAGAGGTCACAAGATAAACCTTGCTTTATTCATTATGTGTTTTGAGTTTTAAGCTCTTCATAATTCAGTAAAGTTATATATCAAGGATAAGGTGGATGTAATTCCACTATAAGATATTTGTGTAATATATAAATTGATATAATATATTAACAATATATACTAGCAAAACAGGTTTTACCAGATTACTTGTGGACAAGTTAATATGATATGATTATGCTAAAACCATTACTTGATCTAATATTATATTATACCAAAATATAAGCATATATGAATAACATGAATTTACTTTTTACTCCTATTTTAAATCACTAATAGTGAAACAATGTTTTCAACATCAGTCACAATGAAAACCAACACTTGAATTACCTATTACAATGGAAGGAGTTGAAGAGAGTTGTTATCTATAGGTCTTGTAAATATACAATATATAAACAGATACAAAAGATCACATACCTTTGTAACTATTGGCTTGTTTGCTTTCCAGCTTGGCTCAGATATCTTTCCGAAATGTAGATTCTTTTTCAATTTCAGTCCTTCCCAGAAGCCTTCCAAGGTGATTTCCTTAGCTTCAGATCCAAGAGACAAGCCTTGTTCTGGTTTTTCCTCAGTTTTTTCTTGCCTCTCCTTCTTTTGCTCAACTTTGGCATCTGCATCTTGGATAGTAGTGGCTTTGACAGTGTGTTCTAGCGCCTTCTGATCTGGTTTTAACTCTGTTTGGCTCAATCTGCTTGACACTGCCCTCTCAAACTTTTTTATTAGGTCTACAAAAGAATTTTATTTTTATCAGGCAAATGTAATTAAACTTTAAATTCAAACAATAGAATACATGTGGACTGTTGGTTATTATTTAAAATTATAATCACCTGATTCTTTGTTTATATTCTTAGTTACATGTTCTTTAGAACTGTATTATTATAATATTATGTACTATTATGGCCTAATCGTACTATAAGTTAGGGTTTTCTACAGATGGCCTATTTATGCTTTATTAAGTGTAATGTATTATATTATTTTGTGTCCTAAGAATTACTTACGTTCCCATTGTTCAGGTGTAGCCGGTTTTATTTTTTGAACCAATTTCTCTACTTCAGAGTTCAAATTGGACATAGAGAGGTAATGACGGATTATTCGCCACTGTCCACCTAACGACGACATTTTTCAGTATAAATCACTAATCACTTTTAAATATCTCCTTATTGATTTAAATCAATTTAACACTCGAATTTTTTATCACTGCGAAGTAGTCACGTACGTATTGGCAAGCCTTGAACAAACTGAATCTCGATAATAACAGCGAGCACTATTTACTATAAGCACACTAGGTTAGATGACCAGATACAGTTCGAGTTTAGATAATGTTTGTGCAAACTCTGAACTACAAATTATTTTACAAGTAGGTACTTAACGTAAAAAAGTAAAAGTATATTTATAATATATCCGCAATAAATAGTATGGTCTGACACTGACGTCAATCGTCAAAACATCGCGCGATCAGTGCTACCAACTTTAGAAAATCAAAACAACAAATACTTCTGTTTTGATTAGATATTCAGATAGTGCAGAAACGTTAGTTAATTATTTTATTGTCGCAAATTACACGTGTATTCTATACGAGAGCGTTTTATTAACTGATAAAATCTGAACTTGGACAACAAGTTTTATACATGAACAACAACATGTTTGTATCAGGTATGGTGTGTTCACTTGCAAACTGACGTAATATGCGGTACGCCCACCGTACCCACACCTCTCTTTTCGTTCAATGAAAACGCCTAAATATGTAAACAAACATCGTATGATCAGGTTTTGAGATCGTTCCAAATGCTGTGACACATACGAATTTTTAGACCGATAACAATTCTATAGAAATCATTCAAGAGTACAAAATTTATATGCGTATAATATTTTTTGCAATAAATGTATAGTAAATACCTATATAAATTAATGCAAATAAATAAATTACTAGCAGAAAATCATCAGACGATGTGTAATCTATACTAATTTACAAATCTAAAGGGTTTGTTTGTTTTAACGCGCTAATATCAGAAACAATCCGTCGGATTTGAAAGATTCTTTTAGTTTTAGATTTATCGGGGAAGGCATAGCCTTCCTTTAAGGCTTTAAGTAAGCCTTAGTTAACGGAGGCAAAGACGCAAGCAGCAGCTAGTGTTTTAGAAGCTTATAAACAAGTTTACGTCCGGATCTAGTAGTTTGCCACGCAACACATAAACCTACATTATTTATCCATGGCGTTAATCATACTTTATAAAGCCTTACAGTATAGTTTTTAGGATACTAGTTATTTCATTAGTAAAACAGAATTACGAATAAAATTATGTAAAGCTCATCCCTCCAATTTTCGTCCTCTTCAATTCATCATCACTGTTATAATTTACCTTAACTAAACAAAGCCTTAACCGTAGACCAAAATATTAATAATTAAAACGTATATGTATTCAATATATTTTATAGTCTACATGCAGGGCCGTCTTTTCCATTGGACACGTTGGGCAACTGCCCAGGGCCCCGTGATCCTTGGGGCATTAATATTTCACTCTCTGGGTAGACTCAATTTTAAACAAAAAAAAAATGATTTTGATTTGCATTTATAATATTCTAGTACGGTCAATGAATGGTGTAAGCTAACATTAGCACGTGAGTTACGACGAATAAATGTTTGTGTTTATGTCTATGTGTCATTGTTTATCGCCTATTCACATGTCGCACAAATTTCTATGTTTACCCATGCATTTAACCTAATGCGCCACTTAAGATATACAATAACCAGTCGTAGATGTCTATTCCGCATTTACCCGTCGTAATTTCGCAAGATAAGCTTGTAGGTATATGAATTTGATATATTATTAATTTTAACACGTTTCAAATTCTTGATAGCATTGAGTATCTTGATAGCGTTGAGTATCTTGATATTCTTATTTTACTACGTGCACTAAATATAAAAATCAGGAAGGCGTTGATCGATTTGTCTAGATGTGACGACAAAATTCGCGCAGTGGCCGTCTGCGTTCATCGAAAGAAGCCTTCAGCAGTGGCCGAGAAAATGATGATGAAGACCAATAAATAGCTTATTAAATATAAGTCTTTTGTGTGTAAGTCAATAGACGACTGTACTGATTTTGATGATTTTTGTGTGCATTAGTGCATTCGAGATTGTTTAGATTCACAATTCAGTCCAATATTAGTTAATTATGTAAGTAAATATAATATGCTTAGATCAATAATCATATTAATAATCTAAGATAATATGAAATCAAACAAATGTGCGTTTATATCTGACTGCCTATTTGTGTTGTTTTCTTATGTTTACGAGAATTTCACTCATTATAATGAAACAAATTTTACGGATTTTATCGCGGCTTATTAAGTTTTTTGCCAGTCCTCCCGTGACCATGGTTGCTGTAAAGTATCCGAAACGTCGGGCTTGTAAAAAACTTAATAAACCGCGATAAAATCCGTAAAATTTGCCTATTTGTTGCTAAGCAAAGGTGATGAGTTAGAGTAGGGTATTAACTGAAATGATTCACAATTTAGATGACTATAAAAATATTTTAAACAGCACATATTATATAAAATATACATAGGAAGTTAAAAAGCATATGCTAATGATCGACGTCACTCATTTGATTATTTTCAAACAGGAAATTGAACTCTGCTTCTGTCAAGTGATTATCATAGGTCGTTTGCGTCTTTATTACCATTAACATTACACTGGCGATATTGATACCATATTCTGTCTACTGACTAGACACAGGCTTCAGATCAGTAGAGCTATTCTGTAAAAACCATTTCGATATCCAGCTTCACCTGAGTGATAGAGCTCACTTTACGCTCACTTCGAAAGTGAACTTTATTAGTATAGATAGAAAGTAGAGGTTTAAATAATGCAAATTCATCAAAATCGTCATATCACTGTGGATTCCGCTGTCGGGATTCAAAAACGACCTTACAGAATAGCCCTGCAGGCTCCAGCACACATTGTATCCACTGCACGGACAGTGTGTCACATAATTTGCCCCGATAAGTACAAGTGCTCGCGTAAGATTGATAAAACGTTTGGGAATAAAATAAAAACTCGACTGTGTATGGTGAATGGTCATGAAGGGAACGGAAACGTTAATGGGCCATAGTTTACCCATGCGCTGGTCCAATACGGGTTGGTGAACTTTACATACCTTCAAAGACTTTCAATCTCATCAGCCATGCGGGTTTCCTCACGATGTTTTCCTTCACCGGTGAGCGAACGATGGTCTCGTGTTTAGGGTACATTTAAAAATTTAGAAAAACCCATTTCAAGGCACACACGGGAGGTCAGGATCGAACCCGGAAACTCTCGCGAGTCCACCCACCACTGGACCATCGTCGCTCATCGTCATGCTTGTAAACTATCTTACGAACATATTTACGTATATTTTAACCATACTGATATTACGATTCAACGCCCAAGTACATTGGCAATGGTACAATTAAACGTAGACAGACGAAATATTTGATAGAAGGAAAAAACATGTTGTTACAATAATTGTAATTAATCAATTGTGGTCACCAGCGGCGCCAATTGGTTGAGTCAATTATTTTACAACTAGGTTAGGTACTTATTGTCGCCTGTAGTCAATTATTTTTTTGAAGTGTAAATGTGAAATCCTACTAATATTATAAATGCGACAGTTTGTTAGGATGTTTATTACTCTTTCACGCAAAAACTACTGAATGGATTTTGATGAAACTTTATAATTATATAGTTTATACATCAGATTAACACAAAACGTCAAAAATATGACTTGAGTTTATTATATAAATATCTAGCAAAAAAAGCTAAAAAAACTGCCGATAAAAATAAATATAGTAGGTTCTCTATCGCCTATTATATAGGTAAGTAGAGTTTTCTTATAACTGCACATTTAGAGTAGTGGGAGTACGGTGATAAATTATACCCTATGTTAGTGGCGTAACTATACCGTTCGGGGCCCGTGGCAAATTCATCGGATGCTAGGAAAGACACATTTTTTTACTAAGGGCCTGTTTCACAATCTCCCGTTAAGTTCCCTTTGTTGGCAACATATTTGACAGATAGAGTATGGAGTATCTGTCAAACATCTGTCAAATATGTTGCCAATAGCCTATAGGGAACTTAACGGGAGATTGTGAAACAGGCCCTAAATGAGTAATAATAAATATTGGGAGTTGGAATTCTCCTCCGACCGGGGGCCCCTTTCAGCTGGGGGCCCGTGGCATTTTGCCGACTTGCCACCCTGTAGTTACGCCTCTGCCTATGTGTTATTCTGGTTTATATTAGGTATAAATATTCTGATATATGTTATAGATTAAGATATGTGTGACGTTAACGTCATATAATGTCTCTTAACATGATAACACAGATTGTTTAAGTATTATGTTTAATACCTAATGATAACCTATGTACATCTAC
The DNA here is from genome assembly GCA_905333005.2 of Lycaena phlaeas. Lineage (NCBI taxonomy): Eukaryota > Metazoa > Arthropoda > Insecta > Lepidoptera > Lycaenidae > Lycaena > Lycaena phlaeas. Next base: position 17,464,362 of record HG995169.1, on the reverse strand, counting down.
TGAAAACGTCATACCTCTTGTCAAACTCGTTTTGTAGAAACAATGGGTAGAAACAAAACGCATAAAAACAGTGACATTACCAATTGTACATCACACAAAATATAGGCACAAGTAAGCCTACAGTTATTGCATATTTGCGACTTAAAAATTGTATTGTTAATCGTAACTGAGTGCTGACGGCTTTGATTTTAGATACTTATTAGTTCTTCGCTACTACGGTTGCAAATAAGAAACATATAGAATATAAAAATATAGTGCACGTATAAAAAGTAGAAATAATTGAGTCTATGGAGAATCATCTCATATCAGAGAAATCAGTATGCTATCTTTATGACGTTTCGTAGTCTCAGTGGCGTAGCGTGCCTCGGCGGGGCCCCGCATAAAAATTTATTTGGGGGCCCTTATGAAGGGTAACGGAAGTGTAAATAATATGAAATCAACAAAACAATTATATTTCTTTATTAAGTATCAAATACAGCAAATCTAAATTAGAAATAGAAAGCAATATTGCAACTGAGTAAAATGTTCATTAATATCCAAAATTAAGTAGTGGTAAGCTGTCTTATGAAATGTGATTTGGCCGATTTTGCACCTTACAATCTATCGTACTCTTTCCATTTATATCTTCGCTATAGAAGTTGCGGAAACAGAAGCAGAAATGAATGTTTTTTTTTCGGTTGGAGCTATGCTAATGGCCCTAATGCTTCATCGGTAGTGGGTTGAACCGGTTGGTTTCACCCTGTGATATAGTAATGGGGGTTGCCCCCCGCCAGCCGTGGAGTGTGACTTCCACGGCTTCATGGCGCCGGATCTGTTCCTGTGGCGGATCTCTGCCTCACCACCGTCGGTTGAAACGAATGTAGAAAAGCGCGCGGAACGACCGCACTTGTGGAAACAGAAACCGAGATCCGTTGCATCACTATTACTTAGGCGTATACGCTTACAATAATTATGAATTATTATTAAACTTATTTGACGTTTATTAAACACCTACTACTAAATATGAAATTTCTCAGTGTCCATTTTACGTGTCCTTGCTTCGCTAACGCCTAAGCTTACGCTAACGCTACGCTAACGCTTCAGGATTGCTGTCTCGCTCTTACCGCGTAGTAAAGAGCGAGACAGCAATCCTGAAGCGTGCTCAGTCCGTTCCGTCCGGCGACGCGCACGTTCAATCCATTTACCGCCGGGTTAATGTGCGCGTTGTGTAATTCTGATATTTGCGTGGAACATGCAGCAGCCGGGTCGCCCGAACCAGATAAGCTTCCCAACCTAGAAAAAATAATAAAAAAATATATATTCTAATATTTACCTACCTAAGAAAGAATCATTTATATCATGTAAACAACAAGAAAACCAATACTTTTCGCGACAACAAAACATGTCTGTCTCTAACGCACAACAATACCACAGACAGACTAAAAGTTTTGCTGATCTTCTTTTTACACTATAATTTCAATTTTGTGGCAGCAACAATTTTTTTTAACAGTTGCAGAAACCATGCATTTCTAAGCAATGCAACAATTTATTCTCAATTTGCCGCCCCTAAGGAAGCCAGTACGGTCTATTGTCAAACCCAGGACTTCAGAGTTTCAGCACCTGGATGCCTCACTCACCAGAACTCGTTCCCGGGGTGCGCGTTTCCGTCCCAGGGGTACGTGATGACGAGCAACTTGTCCGAGTGCTCTCCCGACAGCCGGGCGGAGGGCTCCCGCCTCTCCAGCTGCACGTTTATACCACCTAAAATAGGAGCATTAGTATATATACTGTGGATAATGATCAGGTACAACATCTAAATATATATTAATGTTAGTTGTATAGGCAAACTGGCATTGCCTCTGGTATCTGGGGGCCTAGCCAAAATGCCATTAAGAAAGCGTTAGCGAAGTTCGAAAATTATAAAATGTGCAGGATTGACATAAGGCCGCGCTTAATCACGTGGTCCATAAGTGGTCGGCGTTGTCTATGAATGGGAACTCGACTACCTTGAGACAGCCTAGGCACTCGTTTGTGTTGCCTGTTTTGAAACATGCGGGCCCAAGTTGCCCAAAGCATGCATCGCAATACTAGTATTGCGATACAGATTTTATTATAATCTTCATTTCACACAAGACATGACGTGCATCTTCGACCTTCGTTGCCTATTTGTGAAAACCATAATACGAGATTTACCTACTCTTATTTTAATAGAATAACCAAGTTTAAAAACAAATCCAATATTCGGATACCCTGGCCATGGTTCTGTATAAACACCCTTTTAGGAATACGACATACCATGGGAATGTAAAATTAAAGTTGTAAGCACGTACCTTTAGGATGCTTTCCACATTCTAGAAACATACGTTTCGCCTTCGACGCTGACGCTCCATTCTCGGAGTTTTTGAATAGCTCTAAAATTGACGCAATATATAAACGCAATGATATTATTATGAACATAATGTGTAGATATGAAAGTCCTACATTTGTATTCGTAGGTACAACCTTAAAGAAAAATTAAAAAATAAATATTTTATTTTATAGACAAACAAACGCTAAATATTCGCTTTTTCTCAGCCTAGCACGCTATTATATCTTCAGCATATATTTTTCAGTGATAATGTGACATTATACTAGTAAATATTTTTTAATCGGATGAGTTCTACAGTAGTTTCAAAGATTATCGGCTACATACGAACTCAAAAACATCAACTCATATAAGCTTAACTCACATAATAAGCTTATACCTGTCACGACCTCCCCTGGTCTGATATAAGCGAAGTTGACGTCGGTGACGTGCCCCAGGAGGCCCCGCTCCAGCAGCGCGCGTGTCCGCTCCACAAACGTGAGCACATACACGTCCGTCTGATGTGCAGACACCTTCCATACACCTAAACCTATAAAAAAGTGACGCGAAAGTCAGCCATAAGATTATGGCAATGGTATGAATTCCGACAGTAGTATGGTTTAAATAAATAATTCGATTAAAATATTTGGAAACATCATTTGTTTTTATTCTTCCAGGGGGGCATGAGGCTTTATTACTTGTAATAGACATATCTGGATTCCTAGAAGTATCAACTATCAGTGTCTTTTTTCGGATCATTTATGACCTTTGACTTTCAAGTATTGGCCAACAATAGAAAATTATTGATCGAGGCTAACACTTTTGAGCGTCTAATTCTTAGGATCGAACCTTCTATATTTTTCATAGATTATAATATCTATAGTCCGCGCCACTAATGAAGTCCTGCTACTAAAGCCGGAACTAAATTAGACAAGTCTGACATCATCTGACATCTTGACATCTGTCTGGAGTGAGAAGTGAGATTTTAAATTGTTTTACGTGAAATATGGAGCGTTAAGGGATAAAAAGCGAAGACCGTATAATGATCGTTAATGTAAAACATTTTTGTGAATTAGAAAGAATTCTTACTTTCTAATTTATATTGTTCTAAAAACGTGATCTATTAATATTATGATTGGTTGGCGAATGCTGCGGAGAATTGTTCTGGAGTTGTTTTCTGTACGGGACTGTTTTCTATAGTGACTGTTCTAGTGGTTTTCTATAGTGTTTGTTTTAAAAACTTGATCCATATATTATAATGTGATTGGTTGGCGAATATTGTGGTGGACTGTTCGAAATGGATGAATTTGGAAGTGATAGTTAATTTATGGTGACGTGAGGAACGAAGCCCGCTTCTTGGCGTTTCCCGCCGTTTCTCCATAGACTAAATGTACAACATGGTTATTTTCATTATTTAAAGTATTTGAAACGGGATATTTACCATATCGTTCTACTATCGTTCATTGTCTACGAATGTCATGTTCATTAGACTGAACATGACATTCGTAGACAATGTCGAAATATCGAGCTCCGCAAAATAATATTAAAAAACATGGTAAATATCCCGTTTTGAATACTTTAAATAATAGACTAATTGTATTTTACGTCAGACGTGGCAGTATAACCTCTGGTCTTAGTCGGTTCCGACAATTTACAAAAAAAAGTAAGTTATAACCGCGATTACGTCAGAAACCGATAAATATACTTCGTGCCACTGAGTGCCACTGAGTACTTTGTTAAATACTTCGTGCTCTGTCGATTAATTGAGATCTCAATACTTGTTACGAAAAAGTTTAATAGAATACATAAATGGGTACGTCGTTTTATAAATGTTGTGCAGTACCATGGTGCAAAAGTACGTCAATCAGTACTCCAAATAAACTTTTTATACATGTTCCAAAAACTGCAGAAATAAGGGCAAAATGGTTAAAACTTGCGGACAGACACCCTGCATCATTAACATCAACAAGTACATGCTATTTTTGTGAAGATCACTTTGATGTTAGTAAGTTTTTTTAAATACATATTCTAATATAAATTTGTTATATTTTTAGTTGTGTAAACAAATTGTAGATGGTTCTTGTTATAGTTTGTTTACTAGGCAATTTATAAATAACTAGCTGTACCCTGCCACACTTAGCTGTGGTCGACGATGATGGTCGCGGATATGATGTGACTGATGAAAAAAGTAGAGAAAAACAACCCTTATGCGGATTGTATATCATGCTAAAATTTCATCTTAATTGATGCAGAACTTTTTGAGTTTTTGATGCGTACACAAACCAACATTACATTTTTATATATATGGAAGACTAGTTGCTTAACATAAATTTTTCAGCTTCAAAATGACATGGAAAATTATGTACAATATACAACAATGGGTGTAGTAGGTCGTATTAGGATGAGAACTGGTTGTTTACCTTCAAAGTTTTCCTGTCAACCAATGAGAGCTAAAACTTCTAGTGATGATTGTCAATCAGCCGCAGCAAAAAAGCAAATAATTGAATTGATAATAAATGAATATGAAGAAAAAGTAAAAGCATCTAGTTTTAATCAAGAAGGTTGGTATTAATTAAAATCCCTAAAGATAATATAGTACAAAACATATAAAAGAAAATAATTAAATTACAAAATAATCTAATAAACTTACATATTATGTAAAAGTAAGTGAATGAAAATATATTACTCGTATATATGTAATTTAAACTTGTTTGTTTGTGGTTCACACTCAATATATTGTAAACCACTCTTGTTTTGTGTCCGACAATATAGTGAGGTTACAGAAGGCTTAACCCTACAATGGCTGCAAAATATATGTGATTTTTTTTGTTTTGAGGGTGTCCATAGTATGCACTATTATAGCTTAACTGCCTGTGTTTGGATCCAATGGTCCTCTATATGCCATGAAATATCAATAGTTATACATTAATATAAAGCTGTTTTCTTTTTTCAGATCAGATTCAGATTGATAAAGCACTTCAGATAAAAATTAGACCGAAATTTCGAAGTAAAGCTACTCAGACGAATATAAAATCATATACAAAGGAAGCATCTCGAAAAAAGCTCTCTAGCAAATCTGTATCCACTTCTCCATTCGAAGTCTCTGAATTGAAGCAATTGTTTAAAACCAAAACCAGAATTAATTTGCTCAGGCGTAACTTGCAACCTAAGCAATGAACACAGATCTGACAGTCATTATACACTATATACTAACTCATAAAAAACTACTTCTGATATAAGTAGTTTAAATGATGAAGTTTAAATTGAATCTGATTTCAAATGTACGGCAAACCATACTTAAGATAAAATTAATAAACATGTCACTTCTATATTGTTATTTCAAAAGACTGTTATGGTTTGGTCAAAATTACACATGAGAAAACTAGTATTTCTGAACACAAAATACTTTTACGTTTACAGAAAATCCATTTGGACAGCAAGTGCTTGAACTTGTTTTAAAAATAGGTAAATCATAAGTATGTAAAATATTTACAGTATTATGAGTTAAATTCGCGAAAACATAAGAAAACAATATATCCGAAATTGTTGAAGTTATGAGGTCATTTATTGTAAACTAGTATTGTAAAATATCGTTAAAATCCATTTAGTTGTTTTTACATGAAAAAGTAACAAACATCCATATTTACAAACTTTCACGTTTATAATAGTAGTAAGATTTAAACAAAGCTATCAAAAGATGATTGCATAATAGATTGTCTAAAATTTGAAATTCAAAAGCCTTATATCATCGACCACACAACCTATAGACTCCTAATGTTTGATTTTTCGTATTAAATGCATTCTGGCAACTAGCTGAGGTGAGACGAAAGGGGTTGCAATGCTGTGATTAGCTAAATCAATGTCATACATTACCAATCACGGAACGTTAAAAAGAAATGGATATATTTCGCAACGGGAAAGAATAAGACGACACGATAGTTTGAGTACATTGTTTACGGCTTACATCGGAACTATAAGTCAGATGTGTCGCCAGAACCCGTTCCCCTGTTATTAGGAGTCTATGGGTTATGTGGTCGATGCCTTTAATATCAAGCTCTAATTTTCCTGAATATAATAAGATAATTTATTTCTAGCACACCTAATGGACTGACAAATTGTATTTCACACCGCTATGGAGGGATAATTAGTGATTATGTCTGGTAGAAAATTGTGGTTTTCTTGACTGTACCTAGCTGGGCTCATGTAATGGCTGACGGAGTTTTAACATATTGAGACATAACTTGGAGGGTGTAAACTAACAAGGTCACCTCAGTATAGTTTCAGGTAGTAAGTTGTCAAAAGAAGAAGTTAAAGAGACAAAAAATAGCAAGTCTACGGATACGTCTTATAGAGAGTCATGGAGTTCTATTTTTAAAACCCCATGCCTGCATAATAATTACTTAATAGGAAAACTAGATTATATTGTGGAAGTTACAGCTTGTGGTTTAATTAATTTATTAAATATAAGATTCTTCATCAAACTCCACTAATATAATATTTACTTTATTATTATTTTGATAATTAACATCGGCAACATAAAAGTACCACTTTTTATAACCAAAAACACATGTTTGAATTTGCATTTAATCATAACACTTGTTTGGAGGTTTTCTATTCTGTGTGTATTGCTTTACTGTGTTCTCATTAAGGGGTTAATGAGAACACAATAAAGCTATAAATAATCTATAATAAAGTGCTTGCCTATTCCATATGGTGAACTAGCAATCAAATGTTTACTAATAAAATACTACAAAAGAAATGTGGTGTCGTGGGACACCAAGTAGGGACGAAGTTCCTTCGGCTAAAAAGAAAGGTATTATACACTACTCGCTTGTGTATGCGACTGTCGCGCCTGCGCACGTCTCATTTAACGCTTTTTATTCCACGCTCTTTTTCTTACGGTTTTACTATCACATTTTTTTCAGTTCGGTCGCGCAGCAAAATCCCTATCCCCTCCAAGCCTGTCGTAAGGAACTTCGTTCCAAAAATCACCATTCCTTTTCGAGGCATAGTTTGTACTATTTGTTGTATCTTACATTCCAAAAGCCTGCCACGTTTCATCGCTGGAGTATCAGAAGTATTGCCACCCGTATATATAAATCTCTGTACATAACTCCACTAATATTGTTGTTAGAGATGATTATTAATGTATGATAAGAATGTTTGTAAAAAGAATCATTTGTCATGAATCTTACATTTCAAATAAAGTCCCTATCAGAGTTAAAAAGTATGTGTCTTTTCTAGTTTCTATGCTCCACTGCACATTCTTGTTTATAACAAAAAAAACTTTCTACTAGTTCTAGATTCTCTGAATCACTGGATTGGACAATGGAGACTGCTCCATTGTTATAAATAATTACAAAATAATCAAAATAGTACCCGGTGACACTTAAAGTAATAACAAAGCTTGGTTATGTTATGACAATTTGTACTTTGGTTACCGGTCTATAATTTGCATTCGCAGTCACGTGATAATGCATGATAAAACGCTATTAATTTTATGTAGACTCTTAAAATGTTATTTAAGGTGTCTTTAATATGTAAAACATAACTTTACATGAATTTATAATATCCGAGACTAGGTTTTATTTTTTTAATTTTATCACGCTTTTATTAGCTTCACCTGTATGTTTGTAACCGACTCCTTTGAGCTCGATTTTTTCCTACTTTGAACGATCAGATTAAACTATATATATAAATATAAACGACCTGTCAAAGACCGATGACAATGCAATAATTCGATTACAAAATCCGATTATACCAATTAGATTCGCCAGGATTAATTAATTCCTTTCCGCATCCTTTGCATGCGAGTAAGAGAGATAGAGCTAGTGCGCGAACTCGGAGACTTGTAAGCGTGTTTTTTTTTTTAAAGTTTTTAAATTATTATTTTTTTGTAGGTCAAGCTACACCTGTGACCACTGAAATTAACTCACCAGCCCCTATAACATTGAGATACACGTCCCGTCCCGCGGCGCCGCCCCGCGCCTGCGCCTCCATCAGGGCGGTCTCGGCGAGGATCGACAGCCGCTTGTAGTACACCTCGTTATCGAATATCACCTCGGGGCCCACTGTCAAGTACCGCTCCGTTATATTGTCAATGTATTGAATGTTTACGGACGATGTCAATTCATCGTAAGTGCGGTAAGGAACCTGAATATGAAAAATACAGTCGAATTGACAACCTCCTTTTTCGAAGTCCTTTAAATGGAGGAAGAATATGAAAGAATTGATTTAAATTCCCTCCGTGCAGAGGATCGTCATACCTTGACAGGATGCCCCGAGTTTTTATTTGAAAATAAAGTGATAAAAATTACATTATAGTAAAATGTTAGCCGTCTAGGAAGGTAGGAAATTATAAGTGCCCCGAAATGTGTCCAACCAAAGTCGGGACAGTACAATGAGGTGAGGTTTCCATCCTCACCCCTTGCCTTGAGGGGTACAAAGAGCCCCCTCGGCTCAATCCGCCTCGCCCAAGGTGTTGGGCTCGCCCTGGGCTACTGAGCCCCACCGCCACGACAAGGCCTGAACCATGGTGGGGTGACAGTATGTCTATCTCATTCTAACCCTGTCCCTGTGAAGGCTGTAAGGACGACGTCAACCACCATTAATTGGTTCATCCGCTACTTTACCTATCTCTTACCATCTTACCTGATAAAACTCCGACCACATCCGCCGCCACTGGTGTATCGCGGAGTCATTCCTCACTCGCCCGTATCCATTGTCCTCTCTGTTCTGTTCCTCCGTTATCAGCATGTCCTCCCGATCCATGCGGCCTTCGCGTTCCAAACGAGGTCCGATCACACCTATGATAACAAAGAGGTTATACCCGGAGTCGTAAATAGACTTTTTTGCGCCCTGTGCGAGATTCTATAACTGCGAAAAATATAATAGTCCTGTCTGGTCTGGCCATTCTTGCGCCCCCCTAGATGTTGATATAGAATAACACAAACAAGTCACATCACACCATGTAAACCTTGCCCCGTGTTTTGTGATTCGTCTTTACTTCATCAGTTCAATAGCTATCATTGAGTAAAAAACATCAACAAAATATTTTTATAAAATACTAGCTGTTGCCCGCAGCTTCGCCTGCGTTAACTAAGATTTACAACGGGATCTCAGTACGCGAAATAACATTTATTACACCCTGTGTCCGAAAAACCAAAATGTCTTACGGAACCCTATTTTTATCAGAATAAAATTTAGCCTATGTTACTCGTGGATAATGTAGCTTCCGAATGGTGAAAGAATTTTTGAAATCGATCCAGTACTTTTTGAGCCAACCAGAAACATTACAAACATACAAAAATAGGTACAAATCTTTCCCCTTTATAATATTAGTATAGAAGTAGATAAAATCTTACCTATAATAATCGCTTCATCTTGAGCATTTTCCTCCCGAACAACACCCTCATTTAGCCTGGCTCCGTCGTTGATACACTCTGTGTAGCCGCTCACGTACACCATGGCCGATATCTTCATCTCGTCGTAACTCAAGCAGTTCTCCAGCACCAGCGGTGGCAGTTCATCCGGTGTTCCCACCGACTCCCACCCATCTTCACTGAAATGATTTTAATATCAGTACTAAGACAAATTGAAAATTGTCTGTGTGACGTCTGCGACAGTAAATTTAACACCTTAATATTTTCGTGCAATCATTTTTTATGAATTCGGATGTCATTTAAGTCAACGAGAAAGCTATGTCGAACTTCGATCGGACTTTCACGAGGAAGCCCCATCTTGCGCCATTGATTTCCAGTGAGTTCATTGGGATGGGTCATTACGCAACAACTGTTTTAGAAGATCTGAAAACAGTTACTGCTGAGTGGAATTATTTGCCAATTGTCTTGGAAAAAGTTCGACAGTAAGTCAGTAGGATGCTTTTTCATCGCGGCACCGCCTGACGCCTCGCCAGCTAACGTTCGACTATTTGAAGCTACTGAGTCACTTGTCGCTTAGTCCTGACCTCGCACTTTACGATTTTTATTTACAAATTAGAATGAACATTATTTTGAAAAGGTTTAGTATAATTAATACCTTCCTTATTTCAGTTTTTTTTAAACTTTCAGTGTCGCCTTCATAGATGCATGACTTTTGTTAGGGAATTGTGGTTTATCTACACTAGCTGCTCTCTTCTCTAGCTGTTGCCCGCAGTGTCGTCTATGTTAACTATGATTCACAACTGGATCTTAGCGGGATTATATCTAATAGCCTTTCTAGATAAATGGGCTATCTAACACTGAAAAATTTTTTTAAAACCGACTTGTAGTTTCTGAGGTTAGCGCGATTAAAGAAACAAACTCTTCAGCATTATGTAGTAGTTTCAGGTAATGATAATCGTATTGTAAAACCCACCCTTTTTCTCCCGTCAACAATAAATATTCGTCGTATGGGAACATAAATGTCACAGCTCTGTTTTTTAATATGCGGTCAACCAGCTGTGGCACTGTCATATCTTTGTAAAACGCCTTCTCAATTTCCGAACCAAACGCTCTGGAACATGAAACATTTAATATTTAACTTTAATCTCATGAATGGAACCTTTTGTCTGCGCAAGACGCAAGACACTGCACAAGACGAGAGCCCGAATTGGAAGAGGGCTGCGGGAGGGAGAGTCACCAGCGGGTCTACGAACGTCGTGAACCTTGGGCGGCCGTCGCCCTTCCCTGTCTCTCACTCTTAAGTGTTAAATGATCCAATCTTAAGTCCGAGCCAGACATAGCTTGATTTGAACACTTGTTTGTTTGCTATGTGTGGCGCGAGAATTTTGAATAATTAATTTTTGACAGAGCATTTTATATGAATGAGGATGGTGGTTCTATAATGTATTTATTCACTGTAGGTTTTAGGTTTTAGGATTTGTTTATTTCATGATTGGCTAACAATAAAATTGTTAATACAGGAGTACATATTTTCTGCTGCTGAACCCTGCTCGTTACTACATATCTAAGTTAATATCTGATTTAATAGGCTTCCACAAATCAATGCCTGATTCTATTAACAAGGTGTTTTATTAGCCTACCTTTTATAATTTAGAAAATGTTGCATAAGAATCAGCACCCTCTCGTGTATAATTGGGTATGTTGAAATAATGTTTCTTCTCAGTTTGTAAGCTGGTCTTCTCAATTTTAAATTCTGTAATCTAATTTGAAAACACAATTTTTAATTCAGTTGGGGTGCTCATATGGAGAATATTGATTTTATCATCGTTAAATTCTAATTTTTAAAAGATAGATAAAAATATGTGAATTGAATGACATTCTGTGATTTTTTTAGATAAGTAATATAATGAAAATTATCTGGGCCTGGCGCTGGAAGGATTCAAACCAAAGAACAATGTTTGTAGGGCCCATAGCCTGATCATTCAAACAACAATAAAATCCACAAAGTACTTTTTGTGGATTTTATTCAACTGTCTCGCTAAAAAAGAACCTTTGTTCCAATAATAAATTTTAATATAATAATAGGAAACCATACCTGACAGTATCAATAGGAAATGGAATGGGAAATGCCTTGCTCCTCTTTATACATTCATCTATGTCACCTGAGAACTCAGGTTGGCTTAATTTAATGCATCGTTGTAGAGACTCTTTAGTCTCATTGCTAATGTTTGGATAGCTCCAATCAGGTTTGTACCTAAAAAGTTTTTGTTAAAATGTTGTGTTTTTAAGGTTTTGTTTGATAATATATTGAATTACAATATAAAAATAAAATCTAATATATCTAAAATTTTTAAATCTTGTCCCCCAGGTGTAAAACTCAGTAGCCAATGTTAACAATACTCGATGAAGTAAAAAATAATGTTATATTAATTTAATAATTCCATTGTAAGAGGGTACTCACCATGCAATGTTTTTAAATTGGCGCGAAATACTCATCATTGCAGCAGTAGTCTTTAAATGGAAAAAATACACAATTCATTTCTCAAAACACTTCAACTCTATTGTTACTACATTGTTATACATAAAACTCAACAATATTTACTTACAACTATATTGTTAATTATAATCAGGTTTGATATTGTTGCTATTCGTATGTGCATTATTAAGTATAACTATTAACCAAACCTTGCTTTAATGTGTTACCTACCATAAAATAATGTTTAATAAAAATAAAATAACTATATAGTTCCGGATAAGTTGATAACCATAAAAATTTGGTTCTTGAAACTTGTTTATTTATCACTATGTCACATTTATCAAACATTTCTTCTTCTTCTTCTTTTATTTTTATCAAACATTTATTTATTGTTGTCAAATGTCATGTCATGTAACAAATGTCATTGGCATGATTTTGGCATGTGTCACTCGGCAGTTTTCTTTTTAATATTTTTGTTCCTGTTGGAACTGGTTAAGATGAGAAGCCATACTACCAAGTCAAGTAAGCTATTTAAAGTGAACACTAGAGGAAACCGCCAGAACAGTCCTACTACCTATAGAAAAACGCCTTAGCAAAGGCGTTCACAATATCTCTGTACTTTCTTGTGTGTCCATGTTTCCCATGACGATATATCTCCTGCATCCTTTATCGAAGTAGCTAGGATCTTTGGGTAGGTCTTAATCCTAAGTGGCACTGGCACCTGGAAGTGTCCTATCCAAATTAAAACCACCGTCAGCACCTTCTGCCAGTTTTAGAGGGTTTCTGATTTGCAGGCAACAGAAGCATATCAGTGGCAGGCAATCCTAGAAGGATTGCCTGCCTCTGATATGCACAAATATTTCTTGAATAAAATTAAGTAGCTTTATGTAAGAAGTAAATAGATTGATGATGTCATTTAAAGTGAGCGCATGGCATTAAGCATTTTTAATATAAAGATTCTATTATTCTTTAATAAAAAAATATATTAAGGCGCGGTCTTAGTACGATTTGAAATTGCGATTTCACTCACACAACCGCATATCTACGCGCGATACGGTAACACACACACACGCGCCATCAACCATTTTTGCTCACAGAAAGATGCATGGTTATACGCAACGAGCAGAGTAAACATGGGTGTTATATTCAAAATAAAAAAGCGTAACCACCAGCATAAATGCATACACTTTTATGTTTATAATAGATAGTTACAATCATTAGTTAAATAAAACAAAAAATAAAATTATTTTTTTTTACAAAGTAATCAGACATTTCCTACTCTTATCACTACATATTATTAAAAAAAACCGCTTAAATCTTTAAAACTACGCAACGGATTTTGAAGCGGTTTTTTTTCATGGATAGGACAATTCAAGAGGAAGGTTTATGTACATAATTTATTAAGTTTTTATATATGTCGCAGTCATCTGGTTGAATCAGTCATTTGATTGTATCACTAACGCGTTAATCAAATGACGACATTTAATTGAATGACTAAAGGACAACTCGTCAAGTTGTTGAATGTGACGTTTAACGCCTTGACTGAACGTCATTTAGCATTGTCGTTGAATGGGATATAGCCGACTTTGTAATGTTTTAAGAGTGACCATAAGTTCGCAACTCAAAAGGTAGCTTCCTTTACATAACAAAAATGAGCAATGAACATTATGATTTTATATTGTATTTTAAGTCTTATCATAGGCTAAAAATATATGATATTTTTTTAAAAGTAATGTATTAAAATATGGAAGTCTCTATGACTCCAGAAAGTTTTTAATTTAAGTCTTTGTCACCTTGTGAAATGAAAGTTTAGGTAAAAAAAAACAATAAATTTATAATCATAGGATCAGTTTCTAGCTGTTTTACGCCAAGTTTGTTTTAGTGACTACTAACGCCGCGGTGGGAAAAAAATGAACTAAATTACAATCACCTGACTGATTTTACGTCCGCTCTGTTCAAAAGGCTATGTTACAATCCGCTATCTAGTTGGACGATGAGCGACGCTTGTTCAATAAACGTTCGGCCTAGTCATTCAATTAAATGTCGTCATTTCATTAACGCGCTAGTGATACAATCAAATGACTGATTCAACCAGATGACTGCGACATATACATTATCTAAGTTACAACTATAATTGTTGGAGGTGTCGGAAAAAATAGGCCGTCTGGGAGTTTTCAACGAAAACGCTGCCTAAACCCTTTGAGATATAACAAAATAATGTATGGTGGAATTGTATATCTTAAATAGGCCTACAAAAAAGTCCGCGATGACATATGTCTATCTCTTAGGAATATTATACTATATCCATTAAATACTTTAAAAAAGTTAATTTTAAATGAAAAACCAAAACCGACTTCAAAACTATACCTTCAAATTATGTACAACTAAAAAAATTTAAATAATATTTAAATACTTCGAGTTCTACTTTTTAAAATTAGTCATTTTGGGAGTCGGTGCCAGCCAATAAGGACAGTCTAATCACAATTCACAGCATTTGAATACATAATATTATACTCTCACATCTATTATAAATTCCTTTGCAATTATTGATTTTGTACTCATACGAGTACACCCAGTATTGAATAGATGTATGTTAAGGTTTGCTTTGGCATGCAAATTTAAGACTTATATGGTTTTCTCATGGATACCATCATCAGAACTGGACTAGATTAAAATGGGACCACATGGGGAGCATAAGCTTTCTAATACAAAAAGAATCATCAAAATCGGTTCACCCAGTCAAAAGTTATGAGGTAACACTTATAAAAAAAAAAAAAACATACAGTCGAATTGATAACCTCCTCCTTTTTTTGAAGTCGGTTAAAAATGGGCAACTATAACGTAATAGTTTGAAAGTTATTTACACGAATACGGTATGAATCCCATTGTAAATGAGTAAATTGGCATCTGCACTTCATGAAGATTATTTTTGCCCTTTACATCATGCAAATTAAATCAATACTTTAGGAGATATGGCAAAATCAAATTAATGCACAAGAAAATAAATCGTGTTGCCATGATTCGAACTGGCGGTTGTCTGGTGCATGGGCGTAGCCACACTGAAGCAAGCTGGGGCGCTTGCCCCACCCTGGCACCTATAGGCTGCCTAATTAAACATAAAATATTTTTTCTAATATTAACAACAATCATAATTTTTGTTTTGTTATTATGTCAAATCAATCAATTAATCAAAACAAAAAGCGGGTCCGAAAACCCTCAAAATTTATACATTAACAAATTGGCATAGATGCAGCCCAAACGGCTTAATTAAAAAAACCCCTTTGTTGCCCCACGTTGAGCCCAAAGCTGGCTACGCCCATGGTCTGATGTCTAAGGCCATGGTGTATCAACTCTGATAGGTGTAATAATATTATTAAAGTATGGTGGAATATATAATATTAGTATCCTAAATAAGCCGATAGGACGATTCAATTAGGATGGGCAGCATTTAGATAGCTTCGCCATATTCTCACGTCGTCTATACCGCAGAGT
This sequence comes from Lycaena phlaeas, assembly GCA_905333005.2. NCBI lineage: Eukaryota > Metazoa > Arthropoda > Insecta > Lepidoptera > Lycaenidae > Lycaena > Lycaena phlaeas. The sequence goes on along the minus strand of HG995169.1, from coordinate 17,448,689 downwards.
TTGAAGACGAAAGTTCAACCGATGATGATTATCCGTCCACTGCTGAACATAGGCTTCCCTCAACGAATGCCAAGACGACCGATCCCTTGCTACTCGCATCCAACGTGGACCTGCCACTGCACGGAGATCGTCTTCCCATCTGGTTAATGGCCGACCAACACTTCGTCTACCTAAGTGCGGCCTCCACTCTTGAACCTAAACGGCCCATCGGCCATCCGTTCTTCTGAGTGCGTGACCAGCCCATTGCCACTTCAACGTGCTTATTCTTCGCGTGATATCGGTAACTTTAATTCTCTGGCGAAGGTCTTCGTTTCGAATCCTATCTGCCAAAGAAACACCCAGCATAGCACGCTCCACAGCACGTTGAGCTACGGCAAACTTGCGGACTTTCGTCTTCAAACTCTGCGGTATAGACGACGTGAGAATATGGCGAAGCTTCCTAAATGCTGCCCATCCTAATTGAATCCTCCATCGGCAGTCGCAGTCGCAGATGATGACAAAGTCGCATCGATGGCACTGCTGCCTGATCAGAGTAGCACGGGATCGGCCATCTTGGCGTTCATTAGAAGAGGTCTAAGTTCGGCAGTGGACGGATAAAGGCTGATGATGATAGGTCATCACGGGGAGAACGCATCGGTTGAAGACTTTCGTCTTCAAACTCTGCGGTATAGACGACGTGAGAATATGGCGAAGCTTTCTAAATGCTGCCCATCCTAATTGAATCCTCCATCAGCAGTCGCAGTCGCAGATGATGACAAAGTCGCATCGATGGCACTGCTGCCTGATCAGAGTAGCACGGGATCGGCCGTCTTGGCGTTCATTAGGAGAGGTCTAAGTTCGGCAGTGGGCGGATAAAGGCTGATGATGATGATGGTATATTGTTCTTGTTGTATTCGAGTGGCAAGAGATCGGTAGATCGGTCGTCTTGGCAATCATTAGAAGGGGCCTATGTTCAGCAGTGGACGGATTTAAGCTGATGATGATGATGATGATGAGTGAGCAAACACTTCACTACTAAAGATGTATAATTTTTACTTACAATAATTTTATGTAAGTAAACTGATATCTGTAATTCGCCTTTGCTCATAGCTGCCACGCTGAGCAGGCGGATTGACAATCGCAGATGATGATGAAGTCGCATCGATGGCACTGCTGCCTGATCAGAGTAGCACGGGATCGGCCGTCTTGGCGTTCATTAGGAAAGGTCTAAGTTCAGCAGTGGACGGATAAAGGCTGATGATGATGATGGTATATTGTTCTTGTTGTATTCGAGTGGCAAGAGATCAGTAGATCGGCCGTCTTGGCAATCATTAGAAGGGGCCTATGTTCAGCAGTGGACGGATTTAAGCTGATGATGATGATGATGATAAGTGAGCAAACACTTCACTACTAAAGATGTATAATTTTTACTTACAATAATTATATGTAAGTAAGCTGTTATCTGTAATTCGCCTTTGCTCATAACTGCCACGCTGAGCAGGCGGATTGACAATCGCAGATGATGATGAAGTCGCATCGACGGCACTTCTGCCTGATCAGAGTAGCACGGGATCGGCCGTCTTGGCGTTCATTGAGGGAGGCCTATGTTCGGCAGTGGACGGATTTAGGCTGATGATGATGATGATAAATGAGCAAACGTTGAGAGAGAACGTCTTCCCACCTGGTTAAAATGACTAACCAACATTTCGTCTACCTATGTACTTATGTGAAATAAACCAATTCCATAAAAAATTATTGTGGTAAAAAATGATTGCAAAGTATCAAATTTGGTTTATTGAATATTTTGTATTTTGTCAGCTGTGGACGGATAAAGGATGATAATGATGATGGTATATTGTTCTTGTTGTATTCGAGTGGCAAGAGATCGGTAGATCGGTCGTCTTGGCGTTCATTAGGAGAGGTCTAAGTTCAGCAGTGGACGGATAAAGGCTGATGATGATGATGGTATATTGTTCTTGTTGTATTCGAGTGGCAAGAGATCGGTAGATCGGTCGTCTTGGCAATCATTAGAAGGGGCCTATGTTCAGCAGTGGACGGATAAAGGATGATGATGATTCGTTTTGTTGATCTTAAAAAGAAAACATGATATTATTCATAATTCATAATTCATAATTCATTTATTTATTTGCTCAAATTGTGGTTACAGAGATGTTACATATTACAATATAAAATGATCACTTCACAATTTACCATCTTTATGGTGTGCAAATTTTTTTTAAGGATTTTTACAACTTGAATTTAGACAAACTAGCAATTAATATCTTACACAGTATTATACTAATTTTAATGTGTGATTTACAGATTATCAGTCCTTTTTAATAAAACATGTCATTATTTAAGCCTGTCAAATATTCATAATATGTATTCATATTATATTATATTAATTATATTATATCTACATGTTTGTTATATTCGCCAATGTAAAAATGTAAAGATTGAATTAATTCTATGTTTATTTGATAAAGGATTTCACCGAATAGTAGCATTTTTGTACGAGCCATTCATGTAGATGGCGTCTGAATTTATGGTAAGGTAATTTTTTGAGGTCCTCAGGAAGAGTATTATAAATTTTTACACACATGTTATAAGCTGATCTTGATCTCAGAGCCGTTTTGGTTGGTGGTATCCATAGTTTCTCTAGGTATCGACTACGAAAGTTAATGATATCTTTCTTTTTTTTGAAAAGATGTATGTGTCGATGTACAAATACTGCTACTTCGTATATGTAAATGCTAGGCAGAGTGAGAATTTTGAGTTGTTTAAAAAGAGGCTTGCAACTTACTTCCGTTTTTTGATTACACATGGCGCGGATACATCGTTTTTGCGCTATGAAAGCTTTGTTTAGAGATACTGAGTTACCCCATATTAATATACCGTACCTTAAATTTGATGCAATATAAGCATGGTAAGCTTTTAAGGCACTTGATATGTCGCATAATTTTGGTATGCGCCATAGCGGATATACAAACTTATTTATTTTTGTGCATACTTTATCAATGTGTTCGTTCCAAGTAAATTTACTGTCGATAGTTATGCCTAAAAATATAGAATATATTATTTCGTTTATGTTACGTTTACTATGCAAGCCATGACCGATACGGTCGATCGACGTAGCAGACAAACCACGCTTGCACCTGGCGCATTCAAATATGTATTCTATGCGCATATAAATAGAATGCCACAATATGTTTTTGGATTTAGAATATTATGTTTGTGCAATTACTCAAATTCACACAATATCGTATATTTCAACAAAAAAACATTATAGCCTTATTATCCATCTTATACTTTCCCAAATATTCCAATAAATTTTTACAATTTACACATAAACCACGAAGTTTTATGTCACAAGAAGACCGTCCGGGAGAGACCAGCCACCGCGAGCGTCGCTCGCGGAATGAATATGACCGCGTAATCTAATGCTACATTTACCACACATTGAATAAGGTTAAAAATTGCAAAGCAGAAGTGTAACCCTGTTGCAAATAAACATTTAATTTGCGGGTTTTTCTTTAATAACTCAGAATATACGCATGAAATTCAATATCTGTTGGGCCAAATAATTAATAAAACCATATTCTAATTATATTCTTACAAAAAAATATGTTGTTACCGCTGAAAATACAGAGAACTCCAACGTCTAAGTTTATTTTTGAGAAGGAAATTACGATTTTTTTATTGGATATATTAAACAAATATTTAATATTATATGACCGTAAACATTTTCTTTAGACCCTTTTCTATGGTCTGTATTTTTTTGCATTAGTTATATTCATTGGGTTTCCTCGTACCGGAGCGTCAAAAAAACCCAGTTTTGTGAGTTTTGAGCTAAGACCGCGCCTTAACAATGGTTGATAAGTAAAACAACAAATGCAACAATATTTATAAGATGTAATTATTACTGATGCTATATATAACTCTTGAAACTTGTAGTAGGTATGTCTGCGCACTTGTCGTTTCGCTCTTTACTATGCTCTGAGAGCGAGACAGCAGTCGTGCAGCGTGCTGAGTCCGTTCCGTCCGGCGACGCGCACGTTCTGTCCGCTGAGCGCCGGGTTTATGTGCGCGTTGTGTAACTCTGATATTTGCGTGGAACACGCGGCTGCCGGGTCGCCTGAACTACCTAGCTTGCCGATCCTGGAAATCAATAGACTAAATCAAATTGAGACAATTTATAAAGTTAGATGTTCTAACATAGTTTTAACCTATTAGCTGATTGTGTTATTACTAACCAGGAACTTAAGAAAGCGTTAACGAAGTTCGAAAATGATAAAATGTATGGGATGGACCACGTGATTAAGCGCGTCCTAATATGTCAATCCCATACATTTTATCATTTTCGAACTTCGCTAACGCTTTCTTAATGGCATTTTGGCGAGGCCCCCTGAACTCGTTCTCGGGGTGTGCTGATCTTTTTTTATTTCTAAGCAATGCAACAATTTATTCTCAATTTGCCGCCCCTAAGCCGAAGCCTGTACGGTCTATTGTCAAACCCAGGACTTCAGAGTTTCAGCACCCTGGATGCCTCGCTCACCAGAACTCGTTCCCGGGGTGCGCGTTTCCGTCCCAGGGGTACGTGATGACGAGCAACTTGGCCGAGTGCTCTCCCGACAGCCGGGCGGAGGGCTCCCGGCTCTCCAGCTGCACGTTTATACCACCTAAGAAAAAAGATCATAAATATTATATCATACCAGAACCATGTACAAAAATTCTGAAATTCTGGAAATTCATGTTTTTATTAAAATATATTATATTCGTAAGAAAATTAACCGATGTTAGAAATTAGAATTATATTTTGTTACATTTAGGAGAAAAAAAACACTGTGTTGTGTTACTTTCAGATAACAGTATGTAACGTGGCGCGCGAGTCAGTTTTTTAATAATATGATGTCACGCAGTTCGACCGATAGTTTAATACTCTTGAATATGCTAGTGTACTAAAAATCAAATATTGGTTTATAATTTACCTTCTTCATTTTTAAGCCCAAAATATGTATTATTTTGAAAAAATGTTGTTAATATTATGTATTTTGCGTTTAAAAATTCAATTTAAAAGTTGTCGTGAAAACACCCCAAACTGTCATGGCGTCCTGAATGATGTCACGCCGTTCGAAACAAACTTGTTCTGTCCTATGAAAATGTCAACAGCAACCATAGTGTTTCGCACGACGTGACGTCACATTTTATGATCGGTGTTCACAGTCACGTGACTTACTGCCTTATTTTGCAAAATTTATTTTGTAAAAATAAAAATAATTCTTCATTTTTACATTAAATAAGTTAACTTTTTACTATCTAAATACCATGCTTTATCATGAGAAACCCTAATAACAACGATTTATTCTTAGTGGACACAGGCTTATTGTCGGTGTCAGATGTTATAATGTTTGGTGACTAAACCCATGTCAAAGAATTCAGACGTACCCATAAAAGGACAGTTCTTATGGGCCCTTTGAGGACAAACTCTGCGATGTAAACGTCCGCTTGGCGGCGTGACGAGAGGAACACCGCGATGTCCCCAGCATATGAGCCTACGAGAGCGAGCGAGTGCGAACTGGGGACACGTCCCCAATAAAGTCGGCACAAAAAATCCTTAAGAATTGTCCTTCCATACATATACGTCTGAATTCTTTGCCCGTGTTCAGTAATAACTGTTGTTTACGCTGGCTCTGCTGTTTAGTTTTTTTTGCCATAGTTTACATGGTTAAAGGCGCCGGTGACAGTTAGTTTTGATATTCTGGTATCACTTACCCTGAGGATGTTGTTTGTTGTGTATGAACATCTTCTGTATCGGTAACGATTGGTCATTGCTCGCTTTTTTAAATAGGCCTGAAAAAAGAATCAGATCAGATTTTATAAAAAAAAAATATTATGTTTATTTTGTTATTAGGAAAACCAACGGTTTATTTCATTTTCGAAAACAAAACGACACTTTCTAATGTGTTAAACTCGAGATGGCTGCCTCGCTACCACAAACCATGCGCTATATTGGGACAAACATAAAATCAAAGTAATAAGGTAATACGGCAAAGTCCGGTGATATATTGAAACGCATGTCGCCAGCGTGTGGGGCTAGACCAATCAAACATACATCCTTACATCTACGCTCATGTATGATTGTGGAAGATGTTAACCACTTACCATCAGGTGGCACGCAATATACTGACGCGTGACGCCATTAGACACAACATCGATCTAGACTAACAAACAAAAGACCATTGTTGGGATCCTTCAAGAAACTGTTATTACACAAAAATCTCACTTACTAAAAATAATGCTTTAAAAAAGATATTAAATTATATATTAATTATCAATATCCCGCGAACCATGCAATCTTTACAGTAAATGTGTGAGTGCACGCATATGCATGCATATAGCACCGCCCTCCTTTCCCACACTGCATATGCGTACACTCGCATGCACCACCACCACACACACTACCATAAAAGACCACCACCATAAAATCTACGCACGTTTCACCCCGACACCGAGGCATCCTCAGGATGTAGACTCTACGATTACTAATACGCATATGCAGTGTGGGAAAGGAGGGCGGTGCTATATGCATGCATATGCGTGCACTCACACATTTACTGTAAAGATTGCATGGTTTGCGGGATATTACTAATTAATATATAATTTAATATCTTTTTTAAAATGGATTTTCGCAAAGTAACGCCTGATTCTATTAACTATATTAATAATGCTTTATACTAAAAATAGATAATATAAGGTTTAATGGTACATTTGTTTTATTTCATGAAAGGGGGTAGGCCGTAATTGTTGTGATGCGTGCGTACGTGCGTATGTGCGTAACAACAGGGGGCGTGTCAGCGTACTGAACCGCTCTGCTCACAAAAACAACGTGCATACGTAGATTTACAAACACAACGATGGCTCCGCTTTCGTAAAATAAAGCATCTATAACCCAGTTAAAGCCTCGCAATCGTACCTGCAACGCTGCGGCCCGGTTTGATGTAAGCGAAGTTGACATCTGTGATGTGACTCAACTCATTTCGCTCGAGCATGGCTCGTATACGTTCTATGAAGGCCAGCACGTAAACGTCTTCTTGGTGTTTCGATGCTTTCCACACTCCCAAACCTTAAACGAATCGTTGGCGTCAATAGAAAGTAACATCGCTATCACAACTTTGAAAGATAATTACAACAGCGTCTATTATTAGGAAGAGTTTTACAGAGTAATCAAATAAATTTAAAGTAATTGATTGGTAAATATTTTTTAAATTTAAAAATAAGAACATAAGCCACTTAAAAATCATTCCTAGAATATCCTAACAATTGTGCAATTATTGTGTTGCGAGATTAGTAACTTCTAATATGGTGGTTGTCAGTTTTTTTGGACTTTTTAAACGCTCAATCGTAAAGAGTATAGCAGACACTGGCGGCAGCTACACAACCCCAGAGTTACGTAACATTGAGATAATTATTTCTACGTACTTGTAGTATTTTACTATCGTGACCATATAATTTATAGTCCATTTTTATAGAAGTGACCAAAAGTGTAAACAAATATGGCGTACTTCCGGCCATAGATAAATAGAGTAATAGTGTAGCTTAGTGAAGTGACACAAAGAGCAAATTAATGAATAAAAATAATAAGCCATAGACAAAAGTATAATTAATTTTATATTCGAATATTCATCCCCATCATGCTTTTTGGCCTCAAAAATTCACTTTGCTCATTCTAAAAATCCATCTGCGCTGCCGATGTGCGTAATTATTAATCTTTTACCTTCTATCTATTAATAAATTGCATTTATGAAATTTTAAAATATGTGTAAAGAAACACGGCCTATTGTATTGTTCATTTTGCTCATTCTCAAATACACAATCACCTATAAAAATATAATGATTAACAATAGACAAAAGAAAGAATAATGTTTTTTTAGGAACACGTGCAATTTAAGCCTTTCACAATTTCGATAAGATAAGGAAACAAAAGAGACGCTAGTTATTTTGGATGCTTATATGTAAAATGTCATTATGTGTTCACTATTGATATTTGAATACAATAAGGCGGCCTGGACTAGAAAAAAAGTCAACCCTATTATATTATTTGTATTTACTATGGTTAAAAAACCTTGCGCCAGCGGCGCACTGTCTCCAACATCGAAACCAATTAATGTCTGCTAACATTGTTTTTCGCATCCTTAGTCTCATCCTAAAGTTACAAAAAAAATTCCTGTGAACTATCGTGAACTTTCATGCCAGTGCTATATTTTTATATTATCTGGGACATTGTTAAATGTTTAAGCTGAGATATTCAAAAATATTCATATTATAAAAATATAAAAACTAAACAATTTTATGTAAAAGATTGACCTTATTTTGTTATATTTTGTAAGCATTTTTTGCTCTCAACATTTAAAAAAAATTGAACGACTTAGTAACAAATTGCATTATAGTAACATTGTCTTAAAAACTATCAATAAATTGTAATTAATGGAATTTTAAAATATCTGTACTACAGAACACGGCCTGTTTTATTGTTCATTTTGTTCATTCACTTATACACGATCACCTCTAAAAATGAAATGACCCCATCCCTATTGCTCCTTTAAAAAAAGTAAGATGAACTGTCATATTCAAATTTATTAAATATCTGTGCACCCGATATTCGTATTTTATAAGATTTTAAGTGTTTTAATGCTAGATTGATAGTTGTTTTTAGTGAAATAAGTAGTAAATGGAGTGTTACAAATGTCCGTAAGCTAATTTGTTGTGAAAGTGAGTGATAAAAGCCGAAAAATTGTAAATTACGAATCGACAGGGTTTGTTTACTAGTTTGGTCACTTCTATAAAAATGGACTATAAATGAAATGTGCTTAATATTAAAATTTTATTTGTTCATTGTATTATTAATTTTTATTTAATCTAAGTCTAAAAATCTATCTAAATCTAAATATATATCTAAAAATAGTATATTACTCGTAGTCATCGACCACATTACCCATAGACTCCTAATAACAGGGGAACGGGTTCTGGCGACAGGTCTGACTTATAGTTCCGATGTAAACCGTAAATAATGTATTCAAACTATCGTGTCATAAATAATGTACTCAAAATATCGTCTCATTCTTTGCCGTTGCGAAATATATCCATTTCTTTTTAACGTTCCGTGATTGGTAATGTATGACATTGAATTAGCTAATCACAGCATTGCAACCCCTTACGTTTCACCTCAGCTAGTTGCCAGAATGCATTTAATACGAAAAAAAAGGTGTGTGTGCGATTCACACACGATAGAAGTGAAACACGTGTTATATGTTCAAATACAAGCAAGTATTAAACAGTGTGCAATATACATACACACCGACATTTGCTCTCTCGCTCTTTTGTATTTGTGTCTCTTACCTGTCGTTTTTTCCGTTGCATCCGGTTTGAAATCACAACGATTCTAAAGAAGTTTTACTTCAAAATCAAACATTAGGAGTCTATACTCTATAGGTTGTGTGGTCGATGCTCGTAGTATACTACTCACCGGCCCCGATGATATTGAGGTACACGCCCCTCCCCGCGGCCCCGCCCCTCGCCTCCGCCTCCACCAGCGTGGTCTCCGCCAGCACGGCCGTCCGCCGGTAGTACACGGTGTTGTCGAATACCACCTCCGGGATGATCTGAACGAATCTGTTCATGTACTGTTTGTCTTTGGTCCTCTTCTCTATGGGCACTGATGATAATTCTTCGTACGTGTGATTCGGTACCTGGAATCACAACACTTAAATAAAAAAATTAAAAAAAAGACTAGCTGGGCCACCCAGTAACACACAAGAATGTAAGCTAATCTTGTTACAAAATAAAACATTATTCTTTCTTTTCCAGACTTTGTTCTGCCAAAGAACTAACATTGTGGTTAAGAAACATTGGTTGGTTGTAAAAAGGTAAAAATTTGAAGTTAGTTAGTTATAATAGTAACAAACACCGCGACACGAGAATTTTATATATAAGATAATTTAAAATAAACCTCAGAAATAAATTGAAAAACCTGCATGAAGCCTCTAAAATTCTATACCTACCTTACCTTTGGCAGCATGTACAGACAACTGTACAGGTTAATTTTATATGTTTATATTATTAGTGCCGCGCAGCGCGTCAGCATTTCTGATACCTTTAAATTGTGACAATTTTAAGTATAAGATAGTAATAATAAATTACTCAAGGTTGAAGGTTGTCTTATTTATCACTTTATCACGCCAACTTTCTACCTATATCACTTATCACTATCACCAAATGTAAGTGCATACATCACCCTTACAACTTTCAACACATACCATATCTTTTTACCTTTACCTTTAACACATGCTGTAGTTTTAGAAACTATCTTTATCATATAGTCACATGCCGGGGTGGTTCCTGAACTTTTGTTGGTCTCACACTTGGACAGTGCATACCTAAACTAAAACCACTGCGCCTTCAGTCTCTTTTTGAGGGTCCATCACCAACTGAATGATTCATTAATTAATGAGATTATCGATTACCTGAAAGAACTCCGACCACAGCTTCCTCAAGTGATGTCTCTCAGAGGCGTCACCGTCGGCCGTCCCGTAACCGTTGTCGGGTGTGTTCTGCTCCTTGGTTACCAGAATGTCTTCGCAGTCCATGCGACCCGCTCGCTTGAACCGCGAACCGATCACGCCTGGATAATATGTTTAGTTTTATTAATATTTATAAAATCCTACTAAGATAAACGTTAAAGTTTGTTAGTATGGATGTTTGTTACTCTTTCACGTAAAAATTACTGGATGGATTTTAATGAATCTTTTCAATAATATAGCTCATACATCCTCCCACGGGAACGAGAAGTACGCGGGTGAAAACGCGGGGCGCTGATAGTGTTAATATATACATTTGTGATCCGACAAACCGACAGACATACGTGATCGTAAGTGGCGAGTATCACCCTAGTCCATTGAAAAGTTACATTTGGGGTTGCGTTTTTTAGAGGACGCAATTTTATTTTTTTGATGAGTAGTGGGGGTCAGTGTAAAGCTAAAATCAAGTTTGTGGGGTCGCCACCCTTGTCCCACGGCCGCCATCTTGAAAATAAGGGTTGAAATGGTTTTTACGATATATCTCTTAAAATAGTTATCTGATTAAAAAAAATGTAGATATTTTTTGTTCCAAATTAAAATCTCTACAACTTTGGTCCAATAACTTTTTGTCGTAGAACCATAAATAAAAAAGTTATAAGCGTAAATGTTCGATTAATGTTACACAGCTCGGTCTAGTAAAGTATTTACACCTTTTCCTCCTTTTTTTCTTTTTTTTCTTTCTTTTTCTTTCTTCTTCTTTTGTTCTGCTTCTGCTCCTGTTTTTTTACTGTGAAGACAATTTCAAATGATTTTAGACAGAAGTTAAAAAAAAATATCACCGAAGTTGAAACTTTAGTGAAAACTTTTTTTTATTATTATTTGCATTTAAACTTTTTAAGCGTGTTTTTTTTCCATTAGAGAGTATCCATCACATAAGAACTGTTAAGACAAAAAGTGTAAAATCTTTACTAGACCGAACTGTAACATTAACCGAACATTTTCGCTTATAACTTTTTTATTTATAGTTCTACGACTAAAAGTTAATGAACCAAAGTTGTAGAGATTTTAATTTGGAACAAAAAATATCTGCAATTTTTTTTAATCAGATAATTATTTTAAGAGATATATCGTAAAAACAATTTCAATTCAAGATGGCGGCCATGGGACAAGTGTGGCAACCCCACAAACTTGGTTTTAGCTTTACACTGACCCCCCCCCTACACATAAAAAAAATAAAAATGCGTCCTCTAAAAAACGCAAGGTTAGGCCTAAAAATGTAACATTTCAATGGACTACCCGTTAACATAAACATGTCATGTAAGACTAGTCTAGGCAACTTATGTGTTGTCTTTATGTCTAGCCTGAGATTTAAAAGGGTAGGTAAGTCTCGTTATTAATAAAACTGTTTTTACTGTCATTTACGAAACTCACCAAAGCTGTTTGAAGTTAGACGAGTTAAGCAAAATAAGGGTACCCATGCAGACAAGAGTTTGACACAGCGCATTCCTCTACTACGCCCTGTTAGCAATAGAGCAGCACAACTGATTAGACGACTAGCACTGACCTATTATAACAGCTTCGTCCTCTATATTGTCTTCTCTCACAACTCCCGCGTTCTTCCGGGCTCCGTCGTTGATACACTCTGTGTAGCCGCTCACATACACCATGGCCGATATCTTCATCTCGTCGTAACTCAAGCAGTTCTCCAGCACCAGCGGTGGCAGTTCATCTGGTGTACCCACCGACTCCCACCCATCAGATCTGGAATGTGATTTCAATAAAAGATAAAAAGATAAGGTAAGTAAGGTGAGGTAGGTGAAGCCACAGGAAACAACTTGTAATAATATAACCATTCTAAATACAAATTATTTAAACAAAAAATCTTACCCGGTTTCTCCTGTCAGCAATTTATATTTATCTTTAGCGGTGAGGAAGGCGACTGCCCGTTTCTTCAATATTCGATCAATAAACTGCGGCACCGTCATATCCTTGTATAAAGCTTTCTCAATGTTTGAACCATATTTTCTAAAACAAAACAATTAAAATAAAAACTAGTGCAGTCTAGGGACACCCGAAAATAAATCATTAAAAAAGACGCGTTGGCGAGGGGGAAAATACATAAGTCAGAAAGCCACGCAAGCTCAAGGGCGGATCCAGCTTTGGTACCAGGGGGGGGGGGGCACATAGTCGTGGAACCCCCCGTGGATCCGCCGTTGCGCATGCTGAAGTGTACGTTAAAAATGCTGCGCGCGCGTGTCAGTATAAAAAAAATCAAACAAATGATAAAAATGTCTTTACATATTATATTTAATTTTACGAAACTTCGTATTATTATTTAAAGACAATATGGACAAAAATATAAATAAAAATAAATAAAGGAAATAATTTGTTACAATACAGATTAAAAGCTGCAAATAAAATCTGCAAATAAAATGAAAGAAAATTCAATTCTCTAAGACATGAATTTTATACCTATAATATGTCTGTGTGTATCTGTGTATCTGTTATCGGTTATTAGGATAGAACTATTTTTGGCGAGATTAAAATCAATATGCGCAATGAATCATCAAAATCGTTTTGATTAATGATTATGTTTATATATATTATCAGCTTATTAGTTCATTCAAGTAAAAATATGAACTTGACTAAAAAAATATTATTAGTAAAAGGAATTCCAAATAAAGCAGATAAAATAGTCCAAAACAGATAACATATTAATACAAAATAATTGATAAGATAATATAAAATTAGATAAAATATCTAACCTTTTGCATTGTAGAAAATCTGTCATAAGTAGTAACACTCTTTCATGTATAATAGGATAAGTTGATGAAATGTTTCTTTTCAGTCTACCTTTTGGTTTTTTTTCCTTCAGCTTTTTTAATCTGAAAATGTCAGTAATACTATTATTATTAATCTATGAGTCCTAATGCCTATAATGATACAGAAACAAATATGGATATTATATTAATCTAATAAACCTCACTTTAAAAGTTATGTTGTAATGTCTGGATCAAACTATCTCTTTGCATTCATTTAGGTTTATATTCAGCAGTGGACGGAGAGAGGCTGATGATGATCTCTGAATCTACCAGTCACATTTAAAATCTACTTTCAATTTAGCATTCAGTAATAATTGTTAGTTTCAAGGCTTATTTATTTTAGAAAACACATTTTTTCAATAGCAAGTTGCATTTGAACAAAAAAACATTTTTATATTAGGTACATAACTGTATAACAATTTTAAGATTTCTTTGGATAAAGTAAGCATATTATACCTGGATTTTTTTATTCCCTAGTTTATGCTTTTTTTTTATTTCTATTTACATATCTTTTTTTAATTTTTACATACTTATCCAATTTACAAAATATCAACTTAATTTACTTTTATGATTTACGTTACGCAAATGTGAGCTTACACATTATACATAAATACATAACATGTTGCAATAACATACAGCATAATATTATATATTACCTATATAGATTGGCATGTTTTATTTTATTTTTAGCAATAAATTAAACTTATATTGTTTTGTTCTACTCTTTCTATGGCCAAATATTTTATATAATTTTGTTTTTTATTAATTGGGCCATACTTGAATACTTAATTAATACTTTGCGGTACATTTTTAAACTTACCTGACAGTTTCAACGGGGAATGGTACAGGAAAGGATTCACTCTTCCTAATTAACTCCTCCACATCTTCCAAGGGTTCAGGGGGTGATAATTTGGTGCATTGCTTTAACATTCCCCTTGACACTTCACTTACATCAGGAAAGGGCCACACTGGTTTACACCTACAATATTCATAAATTATAAATGAAATGAACTCATTCAGAAATTAAGTAAAATACTTTATTACTGTAAGAATAATACTCTAATAGGAATAAATGTTATTTCATAATTTGAATAAAAACCAGCTAATGAAATTATCAGCCAAACTCACAGACTATTTAGCTAACTTAAACAAATATGTTGCAACAAGTGGGGGGCTCTGTAGCTACAATTTAAAAGTGAACACAGCTTTTTAATAATTAGTTAAAAAGAGTATGTTTAGGTCCATAATTATTTCATCTTAAAACGGTAGTATGACTCATATATAATATTTTATTTTTATATAATAATTAATAGAAGAATATAAATAACTTACCATTCAAGATTTAGAAAATCATCCATATCAAAATAAATAGAAATATGTAGTTTTTTTAAGCATTAATATTTATTCGATAGGTTCAGTTCCTACAAAATTTTGTTTACAATGAAGCACTTGTACCTACTCGCCTTCCTTTTATATTAATATAGAAAACATTCTCTATAGGTAGATGAATCACCAAGCTACCTGTAGGTATCAATTTTATAGAGGAAAAGGCTAAAGATAAGTAAACCGCATACTGTTCAACATCATAGTTTGATTAAATTTGTGATGAAAACAATAACTATTATGTAATAAGCAATGTTGCAGTACGAAATATGTTAACAAATTCGATCAAAAATGTTTGTAAGCACTAAACAAACTACAACAGCTGACTTTTATTTACTATTATATGGTTATCACTACCAATTACTACAGAATTATTTATTCTTTTACACCTAATAGTATAGCCTAATAGACTATTCTTATTAAATTATAGAAGTATACACGAAGTTGCAAAACTCAATGTTGAATGTTTGTATAAACAAACTACAACAGCTGATTTATAGCAGTATATAAGTGTATAATCTATGGTTATCACTGCAGAATTTTTCATAATCTTCTATAATCTATTAGTATTACCCTAAAAATGTATCCGATTTTACCCGATAAAAAAGTTTCCGATAAATTTCCTTTTTTATAATTTAAAATATATTTAGCACATTTTTTATTTACTTTAATTTTACTACGTGATACTAAATAAAAAAAAATATAAAGGGGACAAATTCAAATAGTTTTAATTTGTTCAAATTCATAAATTCTTTTCAATTTCAACGGAAGCATAATTTAATATTTCCAAGATATGCAACACAACGTGATATAACAATGGCATTAATATTTTTCTAATGTGAATTTAAAAATAAATTAAAATAAAAATAACCATCAATATTTTGAGGAAAAATAATTTTTTAAAGTTTTTTCTTTTATAAATATCGCCATTTTTAGGATTCCGTTGCCGAATGGCTAAAAACGAAATCCTTATACATTCGTCATGTCTGTCTATCCATATATCTATGTCTATAACAGCCACTTTCACTTCCAATATTATATTATACTAGTATGTTACTTTACTTACTGTTGAAAGTGTGAAGTGTGAACCGCATTAAATTTTACATTAAAATAGATAAAAAAAGGTGTGTGTGCGATTCACACACGTTAAATGCTCAAATACAAGCAAGTATTAAACAGTGTGCAATATACATACACAACGACATTTGCTCTCTCGCTCTGTGTCACTAATTACAGGCGACTATATTATGGAACAAAGAGAGAGACCGATAATATAAAATACATAGTAGGTATGTATATTTCTGCCTCATTCTTTGCCTGCTTCATCCTACACATTTTTGTATTTGTGTCTCTTACCTGTTGTTTTTTCCGTTGCATCCGGTTTGTAATCACACAAAGATTCCAAGAAGTTTCACTTCAACAGAAAAATATGTTTAATTAACTTTCATAAATATCTGATATTGTGTTGCTCTGTGAGATCTTGCAAAAATTTTCCTTTAATATAATAATAATAACATTTATGGTCGCTTTTTACACCACGTCAATCTAGTCCCGTGGTAAGTACCCGAAGAGGTTTGTGTTACGGGTACCAGACAACGGAAATACATATATTTAATAGTTTTTATATTAATACTTATATTTAAGATTTTTATTATATAATACACATCCATGACCCAGGAACACAGAAACTTTTTGTTCCCTGGCGGGATTCGAACCCGCAACCTCCGGCTTGAACACAAACGCGCAAATCATTGAGCCACAGAGGTCGTCAGCAGTCAGTTAATATATATTTTTTTAATTTCTTCGTGCACTTAAATATCACTTGCTCACCGGTAAAGTAATAAAATGGTAAAAAAAATATTTTCACTTTTACTTAAAACTCAGCCAAGTGCATTTTCATTACATACACACGTCACTTATGTTTAAAATTTATATTTGGTGAAGGTGATGTGCAGCAGTGGACGTATAAAGCATGTTGATGAAGTCTTATCCATTTTGGCAGTATTGTTTTACATAAGCGTATTAATAGCGTATTTGGTTATAAAATAAAAAGGCATAATAATATACATATAAAAACATTGGCATATATTTCTTACCAAAACAAAAATCAACATATGAGTACATTCACTTAGATTTTAGATCTGAAACAGCCAATTTCTAACGTAATAAATAATCCAAACTTTGCTTGCTATAGGCAAAGAATTCAGACGCATATAGAAGGCCAGTTCTTATGAGCGCTTTGAGGACAAACACTGCGATGTAAACGTCCGCTTGGCGGCGTGACGAGAGGAACACCGCGATGTCCCCAGCATATGAGCCTACGAGAGCGAGCGAGTGCGAACTGGGGACACGTCCCCAATAAAGTCGTCGGCACAAAAAACCTTTAAGAACTGTCCTTCTATGTTCGTCTGAAAAATGAATTCTTTGCTAAAGGCATGATTATCTTGCATTTTTTATGTTTCAGTTATTATTTAAAATTTGTTTAACATGAACGTAGTCGTAATATTGAACAAATAATATTATTATATATACGTATATTTCTATATAGAATCAACATCTATCGTCAATAGTATACAATCAGTCGCTACAGAGATACACTCTTTAGTTTTAAAATAAGAAAAAGTCACAATTGCTAGACATATATATTAATCATCAAAGTCTATTGATCTTATTACTAAATATCTTACAATTCATTTTTATCCTAAATCAAATGGAAGGTTATCTATTTTCTATTTCATAACAATCAGGAAGCAGGTTCATATTCACTCACTTTGTCTTGTTTTTTTTTAAATATCTTATATGTATAAATTATTTATAACACTTACAAATTTAACATGTTATAGAATAAATATTACATGACCGGTTTAAAAGAAAAATTTCAATAATCGAAAATCTAAAACAAAACAGAACCTGAAATGTCCTTTAGTTTTTGTTTTTATTTAAGCACCAAAATCGAAAAGAAAAGCAAAGTTTTTTTTAGCTGCATTCACAAATCTCATCTTATTAGGATGTTTATAACATTCTCAACAACTAGTTATAAAAGAAGGGGTAATTGTTAATTAATGAATCAGTGACATTTAACAATGTTATGCCAAGCACTGAGCCTACATCCGCCGTGAAATGCGAGTGGCAGAAGCGCTGGGTGAATATCATGGTTGAAGGTAGATCGACAAGAGGAAATGTCGTCATTACCAGAAGAGGAGGAAGCAATGTTATGGACTTTGTCTTTGAACTCGTAGTATTTTATTGCACGAGAATAATGAGAAAAAGAAGCAAACAGGAGAAATTCGATCGTGTAAAGAACTAGTCTTAATCAAAGTCCTTTATTTAACGCATGAAATATAGAGGTAAGGAGTACCTACCATCTCATATGGGAGCTTAGCTTAAAAACTGTCCGCTTGTAGACTGTTAATTATAATTCAAAATTTGACCCGAATGGCGCTGGCGTCAGACGAAATACGATATGAACTTAGTTATTTTAGAGAGAGTGAAGTATGCAGTGTTCGAAATTTATATTTAGTGGCGCCTCCCTTACCTATAGGTTTTGAGGGACACTTTCTATAACAGAGATGGTACTCCTTATCTCTACACTCCATAATTTAACGAATTCAAAATGAAAACGAGAGCATGAATCATAATTTTTCGTGCGTGCAGCCGGCGTTCATCGATTTATAAGACGTTATCACGTCAAAATATTAATTTTATCTCTTTATATTATAATTCTATCTCTTTCGTCAAACCGCAACGACGTGCGGTTTGACGAAAGAGATAGAATTATAGCCCTCTCCTACTCCTACACACGGACAAGGCGTTCGCGTCGGAGGTGTGCTACCGCCTTAATATACCTACATCGGTACACCTACGCTATATATGGAATATAATTCATATCTTTACATTTAATCTAGTTTAAATAATATACAAGATGCCACTATCACAAGAAAAAATGATAGGAGAGTATTAAATAAATAAATTAAACAATTACTAGATAGTCAATATATTATACATTTTTGTTCATGTCTATTTGTTTATTCTATATTCGATTGTGCGCTATAATAGTCTTGCTATTGATATAAAAACTAAGCACTAGCATTTTTAAATAATCGATACTTACAAAGCCTCCTAAATTTTGGATAAAAAAATCCAGGATAATACTTTTTTTTAAATTAAGTGGAGTGAATTAACTTTTATCATACAAAACATCATATTAAAACGTTCAGCAATCAGACAGCTGGCCAAATCTCATGAATATGAAGTGTGAATCTAAAATAATAATGTGCAGGTTTTAATTGACATTTTTTAAGTTTATTTGATCTTTAAATTGCTATGTCTTAACCTTACTCTACTTACACACATTACAGTCTCTAACTTACCCTCTCTTATGTAATCCCTGTCCATAAGTAAATCGAATTTATTGCCATCTCATAATCCGCTCGGAAATCAAGAAAAATGTAATAGTAGAAATTGTCTTTAATATATTTCTTTTAGTTAAAACTAACAATTCTACTGGCAAGAATATTTTAATAAACGCTGCAATAAATAATTATTATTGCTGGAGCCCTTTTATTTTATCATACTCGTCCGATTACCTACTTTGTTCACTAATCACCATAGCAGAATAATACAGTCCGGTACGCTCATTGCACTGATTCATATTATATAAATATCATGCTTCAAGTAGTTACAAATTACAACTCTATTTAAATGTGCCAGTATTGCGAGTGTGAGGTGTATTACTGCGCATTACGTCGTCTCGCTCTTTCCTATAGGCTGAGAGCGAGACAGCAATCTGGCGACGCGCATGTTGCGTGAGAGACGGTGCCGGTTTAATGTGCGTGTAACTCTTGAAACTTGTAGTGGGTATGTCTGCGCACTTGTCGTCTCGCTCTTCACTATGCTGTGAGAGCGAGACAGCAATCCTGCAGCGTGCTCAGTCCGTTCCGTCCGGCGACGCGCACGTTCTGTCCGCTGAGCGCCGGGTTGATATGCGCGTTGTGTAATTCTGCCACTTGCGTCGAACACGCCGCAGCCGGGTCGCCTGATGTCACCAAACTACCAAACCTGAATAAATGAATAGGCCAAACAATATAAGATCTACTAACGAAAGCAGGAAACAAAGACCATTTTGTGTTATCTTTAAAGGTATAACTCACCAGAACTCGTTCCCGGGATGCGCGTTGCTGTCCCACGGGTACGTGATAACTAAGAGCTTCCCCGCATGCTCCCCTTGCAGCTTTGATGCGGGTTCCCGATTTTCCAGTTGAACATTTATACCACCTGAGAATAGAAAAAAAGACATATTTCTTTAACATTCGAGATGAGTCAAAACATTGGATGTTAAATCTACATAAAATATTATGTATGTTTAGTAATATGTATTATTGTTACTTGAAAACTATGAAATCAGATACGTTGTATGCAAACTTAATATTCTTACCTTTTGGATGGCGTTTGCTTTCAAAGAATATTCGTTTTTCCGTCGGCGATTCGTCTCCAGGTTCAGTGTTTTTAAATAGTGCTGAAAAAATGCTGATGTTATTTTTTTTCTAAAGAAATAAGACGTATATCTCGACCCGTATCCTTATACCGTATCCTTATCCGTATACCTTAAGTGATTAAAAAAAAAGTTACCTTCTATACTCTGTCCTGTCTTTATGTAGGCGAAGTTGACATCTGTCACGTTATTCAGCAGGTCCTTCTTAAGGAACGCGCGGATTCGCTCCATGAACGTCAACACGTACACGTCCTCTTGATGGTTTGACACTTTCCAAACACCTAAGCCTAAATAAAAAGTCATATCACTTTTTGTGGGCATAAATTCTGTTTGAAAATTTGGAGTGCTTTAGGGACCACGTGAGCCCCTTATTGTATACAATTTATATGATGAACATTTGCAACATTATGTGGGTTTACTGCTGAAATTAGAGTATTTAACACACACCGTTAAATACTCTAATTTTAGCAGTACGCAGCAGTAGAACAAAGAGAAAATTTATAAAAAAAAATGGTTACGATTTTTCAGTCTTTTCCATGACATGACATATTTTTAAGGATTTCATGCCATTATTTTAAGGTTCTTCATTTAATCATAATTAGAACAAAGAGATACTCATAATTACTATAATTGGCTACGAGTTAACTACCTTTATCACCATAGCTACCAAGGTAAATATTATAATCATTTGCGTGTAAGAATACCTAAAGCTTTGGTTGAATCCATATAAATCATAACTCACCAGCCCCTATAACATTGAGATACACGTCCCGTCCCGCGGCGCCGCCCCGCGCCTGCGCCTCCATCAGTGCGGTCTCGGCGAGGATCGACAGCCGCTTGTAGTACACCTCGTTATCGAATATCACATCGGGGTGTACCTTCACATACCTCTCCAAGTACCTTTTGTCCTCGCTTTTGTCTTTTATGTTGACGTATGACGTTAACTCTTCGTGCGTGTAACTGTGTACCTTGAAGTGAAATATTCAAAAGTAATACAACGACAACAATAGGAATTTTTGAAAAGTGAAGTATCAACCCTTATATGTCCCACTGCTGGACATGGGTCTCCTCCTCGAAATCAGACGAGGAGGGTTAATGGGGCCATAGTTCACCGATGCACTGGCCCAATGCGGGTTGGTGAACTTCACATACCTTCAAAGACTTTCAATTTTATCAGGCATGCAGGTTTCCTCACGATGTTTTCCTTCAGCGGTGAGCGAACGATGGTCTCGTGTGTGCACTTAGAAATTTTAGGAAAACTCATTTCAAGGCACACACGGACGGGTCAGGATCGAACCCGGAACCTCTCGCATAAGAGGCCGAGTCCACTCACCACTGGACCATAGTCGCTCGCAAAGTAAACTGTACCCATATTTGATATTGACCGTTTTACCAAGTCTGACACCTCTATGTACGTGTAAGTTGGAGATGTAAAATTACTTGTAATTTGCTTAGTGCCCTGTTCACTTTACAGGAGATTGCACTCTAATGAACTTACAGTAGATAAGTCAGAGACGATTAAGATGGGGCGCATACGTTGATAATGCCAAAATAATTGATATTTTGGCATTATCCCGTTTTGAACTGTTTCACTAACCTGATAGAATTCCGACCACATTTGCCTCCACATGTGTCTCGCCGACTGATTGTTTCTCACGTAAGTTGTCTTCAGCACGTTGAGGCATGTCGTGGGAGTTACTTCCTCCCCGTAACCGTTTTCTAGGCAGTTCTGTTGCTCCGTTATTAGGACATCTTCATACTCCATACGTTCTTTGCGTTTGAACCGTGTTCCAACTAAACCTGAAATAATTGTTTCTTTTGATTCCCCTTGGTAATTTTTACCTTTTTTGCGCTTATATTCTGATCAGATTTCGATGTATTTGACAAAAATGGATTCTGAGAAGAATATAAAGTTTGAGGAGGGGTTAAGCTATTAAAACCTAATCCTCATATTACTTTATAACAACAGAAATTTAAGTATGTATTATTAAATATGTGACTACTCAAAAAACCTTTGATTAAAGTTAATCCGAAAATAAGAAACACCATACATACATACTGATAAAATTATAACCTTCGTTTGCAATTAATTTTACCAATTATAACAGCTTCTTCCTCAGCATTATTCTCTTGTATAATGCCGGAGTTGTTCCTGGCTCCGTCGTTGATACACTCTGTGTAGCCGCTCACATACACCATGGCCGATATCTTCATCTCGTCGTAACTCAAGCAGTTCTCCAGCACCAGCGGTGGTTTCTGCTGTAATGTGCCTACTAACTCCCAACCTTCTACTCTGAAATTATGAAGTAATACCGCTGGTGTAAATGGAAATTCCTTGAGGAATTTCTATGTGATAAGGAATTTGACAAGTAATTTCTAGCTTGTCGGACGCTTCAATAAGAAATCTTAGTTCAAGTATTGAAAATTGTACGTATTGCCAACAAAGTAAATTAATATTTCAATATGTTTATATTTTTTTATTTATATTTGATTTTTATCTAACTAATTACAACCTGTTCACCCTAGGTCGATTATTTTAAGTTCTTTATGTTTTTAGAGGGACCATAATATTATATTACTTCATAAATAAACATATTTTCCACTAGTATGTTCTGGCATTTTGGAAAATGATTTCCTTATCACAGTAAAAAAAAAACGATTAATCAGAAAGATAATTCAAACGTCTCAATTCCAAGTTGTATCTTTTAAGCGCGGTTGCCGCACGAACGCGCGAGCGTTGAGTTGTATCTTAGACACTACCCTTACCCAGTTTCTCCCGTCAGCAGCATGTACTTGTCGAGGGGTCCAACAAACGCCACGGCTCTCTTCTGCAGTATCCGGTCTATAAATTGTGTCACCGTCATGTCTCTGTAGAATGCCTTTTCTATGGCCGATCCGAATTCTCTGGAAATGTAACGTGTACGTGTATTCGTATGCAACATGTTGTATCATCAGTTCCCCGAGAAGGTACACATTTGAAGTATATCGTCAAATCACCCCAGAACTTAATTAAGAAAATTTTCTCCAAAACACGTTGTTTCGAAAACACGAAACATATGTTTCAAATAATTGAGGTAAGCACGACAACTATTTCTTTCGAATTGGATGAGTAGTGCCAGAGATTAATGCTGGATTACATTTACATATTACATACATTTCGTTTTTACTTTTTTACTCACATTTTGTATCATTTTGTTGGAAAACGTCTAATACAATTATCGTAAAGTAATGTAAACGTATCGTTTCTTAATGGCTAGCGAAAAATTGACGCAATGTGAAAAAGTTTAACACAAATGTAAATAGGCTGGTGCATCAGCCCATTGTTAGTCACCTTAAATTAATAATTAACAAAAAATATAAGAACAAAATATAATATTTATAAAGGTTTTACAATAATAATTGTATAGCTACATGGACATAAAAACTAGGACCGTAAAATTTTGCAATCATAAAAACATTTAACAATTTAATAGACACGTCGACTAATAAAAAAGGTGTAGCTCAGGATTTTCCCATGACTATATAATAACTTCATGTCCACGATTTTCCTGTTTCGTTGTGAGATTCATTTACATTATTTATTATATTTTCTGGTGTCAGAGAAGACCATGCAAGCGTTAACTAGGATCAAGAGAAGTTGGCGAGTTCGTATATATGCACCGAATGGCAAAACATTGCAATATTTAACGTGTAAAATATTCGTAAAGTTTCAATGTTGCCTTCTGCTTACGGCAAGGTTAGTAGTAAGAGACACTAGGAGGAGGGCAGTCGAAATAGCTTGTCCATTGATGTAAGGAGACTGCAGATTTTTTTATAAACGCCTTAACCATTCTCAATTTTATGTATATTTTTCAAAATACAACACTTATTTTAAATAAACATAAGTTAGAATTAATTTGCCCCAACTTCCTCAGGAATACTCGAGGAGTGTTTCGTCCTTTGGTGGACAGTAAATATATTGTGGAATCGTCGGACTTCTCTCAACGAGTTAGTTGGATGTTATATCGCGGACTAAAACTAAACACTGGACAAACCTCAATTCGTCAAAAAAAAATTGTTAGTCATTATACATACATTTAAATGAACTTAAATATTTCTCACCTAAAAGTACCAAAAAATGTACTGCATATTAATCTCCTTTTTGCTGTAAGCTTGAACATGTATTATTCATTCATTCTATAAGTTTGCTACAGGGCTAATAAATTCTTACCTTTTGTAAATGAGGAAGTGAGTCATCAGAAGCAAAACCCTCTCATGTATAACAGGGTAAGTGGACACTATGTTCCTCTTTAGCTTTTCCTCTGGTCTTCTATCTTTTAGTTTTTCTAATCTGAAATATTTACACTATTTATATTTTCTCAGAGTCCATATCATGAATAATTTTTATTAACCTTTTTTCGTCCAGGACATTAACCCTTTTAATGACGGATTAGTCAACCTATCATCTCTCGCACATATCTTCCAGATGCATCCAGCAAGTTGGATACAAACAACAAACAAAACACAGAGATTGTTGTCAGACTTATTTAAAGGTCACAGAACTAATGAAATGGAAAGCCAATAATATATCCCTCAAAATATATTACATATTTACTATACATTATTTTATAGGAATGTTTAATTGTTAATGTTAAAATGTTATTTATACATATTTATGAAGCTGTAGATAAAAAATTAAAGCAGGTATTGTAAAATGTTACTGCATTTATATTTTTTTGTTTATTACACAACAAATATAGGTATGTAAGTATTTATAATTTAGATTACAGTTATTAAGAATTAAAAAATTATATTTTATGTTGTAAAGCTTGAATTATTTTGCACAAAATATAAGTATCACAACTTTAGCATGATGAAATCTGATAAAATCTGTATTTTTACAACTCTACTAACAGTAAGTTTATAATGTTAGTAAGATTTTTCAGTTAGGTTTTTAATAACTGGGTAACTTATAGTTGTGAACGTAACATTCATGGACAATATCGAAATATCGAGCTCCACGATAGAATACTAACAAACATGATAAATTTCCCGTTTTAAATAGTTTAAATAACTTATGGTCAGATAACATGACCTTTAAGCCATCATCCATTGATTGGCACCTTCAACCTACCTTACAGTTTCAATAGGAAATGGAACAGGGAATTGCTTGCTCCTTCTAATGATCTCCTGTATGTCATCTGTGAGCTCAGAGCCGGGCAGGTTGATGCACTGTCTCAGCAACTCATTTGTCTCTTTGCTCATGCTAGGATAGCACCAGTCAGGTTTACACCTGAGTACATTCAATACTTTTTAGCGTTCCTATTCTGGGTAGTCAATATTCATGTATATAATTCTATATAGCATAATTTATTTAAGTCATTATCATATAGGCAGTAAAAAGAACTTGTAAATGCCTGTAGCATTTTGTCACATAATCAATTAATAAGTCCGAATGTTAATAAATTAAAGAAAAAGGCAATTATGGAGTCTAATAGTTACTGTCTAATTAAAATTGCCAATACAATATATTAATATTACAAAGCTAAAATAACACAATTAAATAGGTTGTCTTACCATGCTAGATTCTGGAATTGTCGCAGGATATCCATCTTTACTGCTTCAGGCTAAGAACAAATAAAAACGAAGTCAAAACTTATAAAAGAAAACTTAGTAAATGCATGTCTACTATGGTAGTAACTACTAAATATTATCTAAACATACATAGAATACATATTTTAGTGGAGAAACAATAGTACATTAGCTATTTTTTAACTCATTTAATTGCCATCTTGACTATACGGAAGCTATTAAGACTACATTGAATGTAGTACATTCTAACATTCTAATTTCACAAGATTTTAATAATTTATTAACATCCTGTGCTGTGCTTTGCTTGTAATTTTACACAAGTATTGAGTGTCACAACTGCAACTCTCAAGTTGAAATGTTAAAAAACATTTGTTTTCATTTCGAAGTAGTAATATAACAAAAAATAAGATAAATATAAAAAAATTAGTTCTACTTACAAATCGCCGATGCTAAAATTAACATGTAATATTAATGTACATATTATGCACGACAAATTTCAATAACATTTATTTTTAATTGATTTTAATAACAGAATGCTTGGAATAAATAGACGTAAATATTATTATTTTTAAATAGCAAAATATATATAGGTACGCAATATTTCCAATTTATTTTGTCACTTGTCAGTTGTCACTGTCTGCAGTGCACTGCACACATTACTTTTTTTATTTATTAAGATCTGGAATCGAGATCTCGCTTTAAGTTCACGATGTAAGTTTATTAACTGATTTTTAATTTAAATAAACTCTCTAAATTATTAAATTTAAATAAACTCTCTTGGAAACTACAAAAAAGCGAAAGCGTATGAATCATAAATAAATTTATTTATGATTCAAGTAGTCACGAAGGAACTTAATATAGTAAATGAAGGAGAACAATCGTATTAATAACGGATCCACACGTTTGTGGCTTGCCGTAAGCTCGAAGCCTCCACAAGTCACACTTGCATGTGGACGCCTTGCAAGCGCTTGCGGCAAATTCGGATCGGCCTCAAACCCTTGCAAACCTACGCAAGCCAAGACAAACTCTGTATCCACACGTTTGAATTTGTGAAGCCTCGGCAAGCGTGCGATTCCTGCTTAATATTTTTATAATTTCTACTAATTATAAAGAAAATAAAATTTTATAATGCAGTGTGCATTGCTGTCACAGGGATCGACGATTTAAATTATTTAGCGGATGATTATATAATTATATTATGTATCAACTTTGAGTTTCCTTTTTTTTATAAAATTAAAAAAATGTATAATAAAAAAAAAACAATAAATAAATAAACGTCTACTGTTCATTTTAATGTAGCTAAATAAAAATATTTAGGGGTCCGCGTTGCTTTTTGGATTTACTTCATCTTTTATATCATTAATATTATTTAATACAAATCAATACAATTTATTATTCACCGAACTATATTGGCAGCGAACATCGCAGAAGAAGAAGAAGTTTTTGACATATTTATTAATTTTACAAATTTGGCGCCTGGCGGCTGGCGGTGTTTTGTAAAGTTACAAAGTAATAAGTATTAGGAATTAGGATCTTTACTCTTTAGTTTGTACATGTATTTTAAAATTTATTAAAAGCAGTCGTCCAGGCGAGTGATAAAGAATATGGCTGATGTACAACAAATACGGACTGAAGTCAATAGTGCTTTTAAATTAGGCGGTTTTACGATACGAAGAGATGCAAGCACGTTTGTAGCTGAACAGCTGATAAACTTGAACTATCAGGAACGAAGAAGAATAATTGATAAACTGATAGCCCATCTATTACATCAATGTTTATCTCAACCAGTTTTAGAGCGGCAGCATGTGGAGGTTGCGTATAAAGAGTGTTCGTCTTTAGGACTTGAACAATCGGAAACTGTGCTCAATGTGATTGATGCTTTTAATATTCCAAAGTTTCATTATGATAATGAAAGGAAGAAATTTGTGAAAGATGCAAATTTTATTAAAAATTTGTTTCCAGAACCGAAATGGAAGGCACAACTTTTGATAGACCGATATACAATAATTTGGCAAAGGACTATCAGAAATAAACTTTTTGCAGCGGAAACTTTACCTTCAATGGAAGATGAAAAACAGTTTACATTAAAAAAAGTTGAAGTATTGCTGAGTTACTCAAGCCGTGTAGATGATGTTATAGTACTAGGCTTCCTTACACAGTTAACAGAGGGTAAATTTTACTTAGAAGACCCCACTGGCAGTGTTATGTTAGACATGACACAAACTAGGTACCACTCTGGGCTATTTACTGAGAGTTGTTTTGTGTTAGCAGAAGGTTATTATGAAGATAAAGTGCTGCATGTGATGGGTTTAGTTTTACCTCCGTCAGAGGTTCGGGAAATGTCTTCTCCCTACTTTGGTAACATGAACACATTTGGTGGGAAGTCAAAGACTTTGCTGAAGAATTCTCAAAATTTATTGAAATTGGAACAGGACAATGAAGATGGTATAATAGTATTTTTATCAGATGTCTGGTTTGATAATCTAAAGGTTATATCAAAATTAAAAACCTTATTCGCAGGATTTAATGAGTTCCCTCCAATAGCTATTGTATTTTTAGGGGAGTTTTTGTCTTGTCCATATGGCTATGAGCACAGTACTCAACTTAAGGCCGCACTTACTAACTTGGGAGATATGATATTTCCATTTACAAAACTAAGAGAATCATGTAAGTTTATCTTTGTGCCAGGTCTTGGGGATCCTGCTGCACCTAACATATTGCCGAGACCTCCAATACCAAACTTTGTTACCAAGGACATTAGCAACAGGTTGGGGGACTCTGTAGTATTCACAACCAATCCTTGTCGCATTCAATATTGTACACAAGAGATCGTCATTTTGAGGCAAGATTTAGTTACAAAGATGTGTCGTAACTCCATCCACTTTCCTGAAACTGGTGACATTCCAGATCACATCACAAAGACATTATTAAGCCAGTGCACACTATCACCACTTTCATTAGGCGTTCAACCAATTTACTGGAAGCATGCTGATGCGTTAAGTCTATACCCAATACCAGATTTAGTGGTGGTCGCTGACCAGTTTCAACCTTACACAAGAAGCTATCAGAATAGTCAAGTTATCAATCCAGGCTCTTTTCCACATACAGAGTTTTCATTCAAAGTGTACATACCGTCTTCAAGAACTGTGGAAGATTCAGAAATACCTAATGATGACAGTTGATCTTTAATCCAAAAAATCTTTGAGAATCTTTGTTAAATATTTATATCAAGCATACAACCAATTTAACCATAAAGCTTTAATTATATCTGACCGGTTATAAGATAAAAGAAGAAGATATACAAGAAAGAGTTCAGGTTGAAAAAAATAATAATAATAATAAAATCATTTTGTAAACCTTATATTTTACTGTTATTTCAATTAAAAATTATATTTACAAAACCCAGTTTTATTAATTATTTCACTTAACATATATTAAGTTTTTATTACATTATTACTTAACATATATTAAGTATTACAATATATCTAAATGTTAACATTTATTTATAAATATTTGTTCAGAGTTATGTAAAAGTTTGGTATAAAAATATTTATATATTTGTAAACATAAAAAAATTTGTTATGGACGGAATGTTTTCAGTTTTATTATTTGGTTTCTTGTTTTTGTCTATGCATGAGCCTTGTGTCTGGGTGTCTGCATTTATAGCAGACATTACGATCACATACACTTCGATTTGCTGCATGGGCTAGGTTAGGGCTTAGTTTTTCCCAAAAGCTATGTTCCACTAGTAGACGACCTATATGGCTCAGTGGTTAGCGCGTAGGAGCTCAAGCCAGAGGTAGCGGGTTCAAATCCCGCCATAAAAGTATTAAATATATGTATTTCCGTTGTCTGGTACCCATAACACAAGTTCTTCGGAAACTTAGCACGGGACCAGATTGACGTGGTGTAAAAGCGTCCATAGATATTATTATTATAGATTTTAATTTTTTTTAATTAATATTGTTTTAATTCAATATTTATAAAATATTCATTTATAAAAAAAGTAAGAATAATATACAATCTTTTTACGAACTCTGTCTTGGGCTGTCTGTGGAACGATAGAGCACCAAATAAGTATTTTGGACATTTAAATCATTCTGAAATTGTACATAAAATACGCTACCACAAACAGGGTCATTCACATTTAAAATTATAGTTACATTTAAAATAAATTAAAAATCAATGACTTTTGCAGAGTAGAGGACATTTCAATTATAGGTTGAACGTCTTACACCCGTAAGAATTAAATAATTCTGCCTTACAATTTAAAACTATACTAGTTCAATTATTACAATATTCAACAGGATATTCAGCTGTTAGACTATTATAAACGACACGTTAAAGATTCTAAGTATCTGTAATTTAGGTAACAATTAGTATTAGCCATTAGGTAGGTATAGGTAACCAAAGCTAAGACAATTATTACGCCTTAGAACATTTCACAAAGTTTCTTATATTCTCATTTAGAGTGGTAAGGTTTTCTTCACACCGTTCTAAAAAGCAAACAATAATTTAAAATGCTACAATAAAACTAAAATAATGTTCGTGATGTTTGTTGAAATTATACAAATACATGAAAAAAACTTTCTGCTGAATTCTATATTAATTAAGTGATTTTCGTTAATTATTTCGTAGCGGTCATGATGGAGTCGTAGGCTGCACCGATGGGCGCTAGTGCTACAAGGCACACTAGCGCCGCCGTGAACAGCAATACTATCGGCGCGTACACACCCAGAAGGTGCTTCCGGAACTTGGAGAACTGTTGGAAACATTATCAATTAGTTTTGCTTAGCTAATATTAACGGACAATTAACCTAAAGCTAATATTAACCTTTGTCTTGCGCTACTAATTCACCTTTCAAATAAAAAACACAATAAAAATCGGTTCATCCGTTCGAGAGTTACGCCGCTGAAAGACACACACGTCAAACTTGTAACATCTAGTCGTTTTTGTGTCGTAGGCTATAGATAAGAAAAAGAAAGTAAAGTATCAACCCATATATGTTTCACTACTGGGCACAGGTCTCCTCTCCTCGAAATCAAGCGAGGATGAAGAAGAATTTTTACAAGAAGATAATATCTATCCTATTGAGTATGTGGAATATGGCTAACTTAACACCAATCTTTATAATGAAACGACTTTTACGAATTTAATCGCAGTTGAGATTTTTTACGTTAAAGACATATTTTGACACCTTAGTCCGCCCGTGATCACGGTTGCAGTAAAGTGTCCGAAACATCGAGTATTTAAAAATAAACCGCGGTAAAATCTGTAAAAGTTGTTTCATTAAAATGAGTCAAATTCGCGTAAACATAAGAAAACAATATATGTAACAGCACCATGGGCGTAGCCAGCCTTGGGCTCAACGTGGGGCAACTTATGACTCCCGTCTATGCGCTGTTTGGGCTCTGCACCTATGCCAATTTGTTAATCTGTAAGTTTAGAGGGTTTTCGGACGCGCTTTTTGTTTTGATCGCACTTTTTTATGTAGACAATTTTTTTTTTATATTATGATTTTTGTTAGTATAAGAAAAAAATATTTTTTGTTTAATTAGGCACCCTGTAGGTCAGAGCCAGGGTGGGGCAAGCGCCCCAGCTTGCCCCAGTGTTGCTACGCCCATGAACAGCACTCTGTTCATTTCTTTCAGTATTAAAGGGAAAGAGTAAATAGTAAAATGAAGATAACACACAGTATCAGTTCGCACCAACACCTGGCAGCTGCGAGTAGGCATCGTTAGCATAGAATAATTCTAAATATAGCTGTTTAGATATTGATCTACGACCTACGTCATTATCTATGTCTATTAAAAAAATATAATACCGGTGCATCAGCGCCCCGTTCACCAGGCGAGACGGCTGCGCGCGGCAGCATGTCTTTGAGAGGGAACGCGTCCACACGAGCTCCCGCCACGCGGCCCTCCGACACGCAGCCCGCCAACTGACAGAGACGCAAGAGATTAGTGTGACGACTGACGAGAGTGAGGAGGAAATGAGATATGAGATTTTTTAAATATTTTAAATTGAATTTTAAATATTTTACTTACAGAAAGTATAAGATGTACAATAACGTGAAAGGCGACGAAGGCAGCTAGCAGGAAGACTGTCCATGAAGGCAGCTCAGCCTTCTGTAGATATACTGCTAGGAATATGGTGGCGACTGGAAAAAAAAAATACTGTTAAGCTATATACCAGCGCCAAACACATAATTTTATAATCATAAATCCGTGTTCACAAAAACCGATAGTTCGCGTGTTTATAGTCTCAGACGGAAAATCCAAAAATTGTTATAATGATTAATGATCAATATTAGACCTACTTCCTAGGATGTGTGCAGAGTTTCCAGCGAGCCAGTGCAGCCAGTTGAATATTGGCCGCTGTTTCGTGCCGGGATGGGGACGGAAGAAAGCTCCTGTAAAATGTTATTTAAAATGTGTAAGGTCTAGTTAGTGAGTTTTTTTATAGCAGAAGTGGGCAAGACTCCCACTAACATTCAAACAACTTGATGTCATGCAGATGCATAATGCGTTGTCCTTTTTTGGGTAGCCCTCGATGGGCCACAGGAAGCTCCCAAAACGCGATAGCAATGTATCAGCGACTCAGCGAGAGGTACTGCCCCGGTATAGCCGATCCTATTTGGCTGCAAAGCAGTATGGCACTACCCCTTAGCGAAATTGAGTGGATTCGGAGTTGGTACACCTAAGAGAGGTATCTTTTTCATGTTTCTATTATTTGATTTCTTTTTTATCATAGTACGGTTATCATGGAATTAAATTTCTCGATTATATTTAGGATTTCTTTCGAAACGATTTGAAGTGAGAGTAAGATTATAATATCAAGTCGTAAATCTGGGTATTGCACCTTGAGGCAATTCATACGAGGAAACAACAAACAATATTATGAATTCAATAATATTTAGTTTGACTCACCGATGGGTTGCAAGAAGCACAGTATGACTGTGACCAGGCCGGTGATGGCGTGGGGGTTGTCGCCTGTGGTGGAGTACCCGCCCACCTCAATGAGGATCACGATGAACCCGGCCATGGTCAGCAGCCAGGTCAGCACCATCAGGATTCTGTGGTACTGCGAGAGGATTCCATGATAATTTTGTGGAGATAAAATACTTTTATTATAGATTGTATGGATGTATGTTTGTTTCTCTTTCTTGTATGCCGTCTTCAGGTGACGTTTTATATTTAAAGGCAGAAACATACTTACGTGTCGTGGCGTGTCGTGACGCGCCAGAAGCATATCGGTTTCATACATTTAATATGGTTAGGGACATACTCGTATTTGCAGGTCGTGTCGTGTCGCAACTTACGAAACTAATAAATAAATATACCTAAAGGCCCTTTAGGTATATTTATTTATTTATTTATACTTTATTGTTCCAAATTAAAAAAATCTGATACAATTTGGCAAATATGCACAAGAATCAAACCTGCTTAAGATGCTAAGCGTTCTTATACGTTCTATGTTATATTTGTGTAAAATAATGAAATAAAGTAACACTTACGGCAAACCAAATATCTTTCCCGCCTAATGTTTTACCGACCCAAGTTTTCCTGAAGTATCTGAAAGAAGAAAACCGAATATTCATAAATACCTAATACAGTCAAGTTATAAAAAAACGTGGACCTCCTTCAACATCACGGAGTCTAGTGAAAAGTTTTAAAAGTCTTAAATCTTAACTTAAGTCTCCTCATTAGATAATGTAGCCGGAAATCGTTGTTTTGGTGTTCATGAGAATGTTTGCGTTAGTATGTATATCAAGTAACCTTTAGTTAGTATAGCATTAATATTTTTTGTGCCATAATTGCACGAGTGCATTTTATAAACCAATATTTTTTCACACATTTTTCGCTCACATATATCGTTCCACTCATTTTTCTCTTTCTATGTCTTATATCGATAGGACATCTGAACTTGTTAAGTTAAGAATCCTCACCTGGCAAGTAAAATGCCGAGGGACGCGGAGCCGATCCAGGCGGCAATCATGAAGCTGCCGTGAAGCTTCAGCAGGAGTTTGGAGGCGCCACCAGCGTTTCCCACGCTCGCCAGCGCCACCGCCTCGCCCGTGGACTCGTAGGCAAGCGAGTGGAAGCCGACTCTGTTCTCGTCTGTAAAACTCATTAATATGAGAAGGGCAATAAAGTACTATTTATATTCTGTTTTATATTATCATAGGTACTCTACGGACCATCGAGGCTGTGACTTGTTAATACACACACGATATTATTTGAATAAAATTAAGAGTTAATATAACATTATTAAAAAGTTATACTGACAAACTACAACGCAAAACCAAAGTTCTGATGACCGTCTCGGAAACCATGAATACTAAAAGAAACACACCTTTCATGGAGTCCCCAGAAACCACCATCAGATTGAATTTATTATTCATCAAGTCGAACGTCTGTCCCATCACAACCGACACCGTATTCCTCCTAAACTTGCAGTACAGTTTCCCGTCTATCATCGACGACTCCATCAGCTGAACTATGTCCTGTGGTGAATCAGATCTTCGAACATACGGTTCGGCCTTTGGATAGGTCCATGAGGTGAACAGACTGATTCTTCCATTGTCATTCCTCACACATTCCATCGCGCTGTCTTCTCCCATCTTGTTGTCCATACTCAAACCGGCGGCGACGTACTTCGGATTGTCAGATCCTTGGATCTCAAAGGTGTAAGTGTCTCCAGCGACAAAGACCGCCACAATGGCCTTGCATGTGCCAGTTGGTACGCAGTTCTGTGGCACTCCGAAACAGAGCTTGGTGTCTGCGCATCCTTGGTATATTAAATCAAGGGGTTTTGGAGTTGTTTGTGGCTGAAATAGATTTAAACTTTACTATTAATAATGAAATATTCTTATTAATATCATACGTCTTCTGGAGGTCAAATTTTATGGAAGTAAAATGTTTACGATGCGCGCGCACACTGATAGTCAAAGATAGATGTTTTTTTAATATTTCGCAAATGAATGAAGTGAATTCAGTTTTTAAAAAGCGTTAAATTTAAGTTTTGGAATGTGAGAGTAAAATTTACAGTTTAGCAATAATTTAAAGCTCTGTACAGCCTATACTGGATCTAGTATTATTTTGCTATCTTTTTCTTATGTTTAGTACATATTAATATGTTATATCTTGTAAAAGATTTTTGGCTATGTTTGGGATATATAAGAAAAGTAGTTTCCTCAGTTTGTTAACACTCACTTTTGACTCCATGATGACAGGCGGCGCGGGGGTAGACCGGGGAGTGGTGGCCTCTGGTGCTCTGGTGGTGATGACGGTGTCTCGGGAGACAACCTCCACGAGGGGAGACTCGATGTTCCGCCAAAACGTCGCGTAACCCTGGGCTACTGTTGCTCTATCAAAATAAGAGCAAGTGTGAGTTTTTAAAAAATGATTTTTTATTTATTTATTGTTATAAGGTACACCAACAGCACTACATATTAAAACATTTACAAATAGAACATATTAATTAAGAAACAGTATCTGATATGTATGCTAATAAAAGGTATACACAGCATTCACCACAAGCTTAGCCTAGTTAATTACAATGAAGATTAAAAAAAAAAAGAAAAGACTTAATCATAATATAGCTTAAAATTAATTAATACATAATATAGCTTAAAACGGCAAAAAGAAAAACAAAAAACAATATGAATTCTCTAGCTTAAACAATACTGACATAAGCTATTTTTATTTGACATGAATTATAAATACTATAATGAAACAACTTCCACGGATATCTAAGGCCCGTGATAAAGTTCGTAGAAGCTACACCACTACAATATTCTAATATTATTTTACATTATTAATTCATTATTTATATTAAAGAAAAAAATGGGAAACTAATTATCAGTTAAGCACTATTATTAACATTCTAACTTTTGAGATATTCCAGCATTTTACTTTTAGCTTCTATTAGGTACCATCTTAATATTATTGTTATCAAAAGGAGAAAATGTAACGCTTAATTAAAAAGGCAAATATTGGATATTTAAAGTGTGCCTTTTTAATTAGGACTAGCTGTTGCCCGCGGCTTCGCTCGCGTTAAATTTGGAGTAGCGCAGTTCCCCTTTCCTGATTTAGAATGCTACATACAATTGTCAATTAGAAAAATTGTCATTACATAGTCTCTGGGCACCCAAATTTTGCATGAGCATGACTGGGACACCTAGTTTTAATTGAAGTTTTTGTGAGGGTACATCTGACAGCTCAAGCGAATTTAGAAACTGCGGGATATAATATGCTCTTTTCTGTACCATAACTGTGTCTATTGATAAATACTCTGTTGTACCTGTCCTGGTACTTTACTCTATATGTCAGGATTTACTTAGTTGATAATATAATTTTTAGGTGCTAAAATTGTTCTTTCACATATAGAAATACAGATAGGTGAATCTTCCTGGGCGAGATCAAAGAGTAGCGCGCCATTTCCAGGTTCTGTTAGCTGCAACACTTCGCAAATACTTGTTGTTCTGGTAGTAATTTGGGTATCAATTCTGCTACTTGCTGCTGCAAAGCTGTGTCATAGTTTGTTTCTCGTACAATCTCATCTGATAGTTCATTTTCGTTCGTTCTCCGAGGGCTAATCATTCCAAATTCATTCAAACGCTTATCCACTATAGCCATTACTTTGTCTTAATTTTTTCCAGGGGCTTCGTTATGCTGATCATGATAAATGTGTTCATTGTATATCATGTCCGTGTGTGTCTAATGTAGCCTACGTAGAATGTCTTCCGCCATGTACTCTTTATATTTGTTCCATAATTCATTAGGATAAGATAGCCCGCAAGATGATAATATTATGAGGGTTGCATAAAGGTCTCTGATTTTGGCTGGTGATTTGCACTGGACAGCTTCCTTTATAGTTTCGTCTCAGTGATTATCATTCTCTAACAGACCCAGAGTTTCACATGCTTCTCTATATGTTCCGAATTTCTGGCCGTTGACAATTTTAAGATCATTATAGCCTACACGACCCTGAATTTGATGTAGTAGCAAACGTAAACAGAAACATTCAAAATTAGTATCGTGGACGGTGTACACATGACCAAGGGCATCAGATGATTTCACTCCGGGCCAATTTTCAACAGACATTGAAAACGGCGTTCGCAGTCCTTTGTAGATGTGTTTCAGGTATAAAAACGGGGGATTTTAGGACTGAAACACGTTTTGGCAAAAGAATCGCCCTAACAAAGATGGAAAAAGGCTGCTAATGTTTTTCTTGGAAATTGTTCTCGGTAAAATATATGCGCTCTCCATTTTCTAAGTGTACAACAAGATAGGTTACTGTTGGATGTCTTTCAGGCAAGAGGAAGCTAAGGAGCCGCCACGCTACCTTATTACTGCTGACGTAACGTCCTGCTTGAAAGGTTTGCACTTCATTCAGAAGAAGTGCTCCACCTTCATTCCTGAGATTAAATATAGCCTGTCAATTCCTTTGTTTATATATTTGTATATTTAACTGCGCGGACAGAGCTACAGGCTCCTACATTAATATGAGCATTGAAAATTTTATATAAAATAGGCAAATACGGGAGGATCCAATTGATGTCTAAGGTTTCGTTCGCTCCAGATCGAGTCTTAATTGTAACTGTTCGGCCATCGTCTTCGGGCGCTGTGCGCCTGTACAACGGATAGCCATTGTCATTTTGCACAGTTTCTTTTATCAACTGATTAGAGAAAATCCCTATGCATTTTCCAATGTTCATGTATTGCGAGGCTGAGTTTCTAACACCACAGGGACCGTGTATCATGTTTTGGATAATAGTGTCATACAATTCTTTATCTTGCACAGGATCAGGAATCTCGGCGCTAATAATTAGCCCATCTATTTGGATGGGCCGCATCTTCTTTTTTAAGCTTTATTAGAACGTGCACATGTGGCAGTCCCCTTTTTTCCATTCAGTAACATATAATTAAATAATTAAATACAAATAACTATACATGAAACATTGTATTTCGCCGAATATATTAAGAACATTAGCGAAAGCAAAATTCTATGAACAAATCGAAATTGTTACAGCTGAAAAATGCCCTCACATGTCTGCCTGTTCGGGTAGCAATACAACGACATTTTCCCCACTACGTCCAACGCAGAACTTTTTTTTTGAACTACCCTGGAAACTTTCATCTCGTAATGCCCATATAGTCGAAAACCTTAAAAACGGTGGAACAATTAATTAATCATGGTTATTTAATTCTTATTAAGTGCCTAAATACAAAGTTTTAAGGCGTCATTTACTATGTATAATGACGAACTTCCATGCAAACTTTCATCCCCTATTTAAACCCCTCTTAGCTTTTTTCGCGATAAAAAATAGCCTATGTCATTTCCCAAGCTCTAATTTATCTCTGTACCAAATTTCATCAAAATCGGTTAAGTGGCTTAGGCGTGAGAGCGTAACAGCCAGACAGACAGACAGAGTTACTTTCGCATTTATAATATTAGTAAGGATTACTATTCCTTTCCAACGTTTTAAGGTTCCCCTATTTAAACCCCCCTAAGATTTTTTCGCGATAAAAAATAGCCTATGTCCTTTCCCAAGCTCTAATTTATCTCTGTACCAAATTTCATCAAAATCGGTTAAGTGGTTTAGGCGTGAAAGCGTAACAGCCAGACAGACAGACAGAGTTACTTTCGCATTTATAATATTAGTAAGGATTACTATTCCTTTCCAACGATTTAAGGTTTTAACAAAATATAATAACCAATTCGTTAAACTTAACAAATAGGATCAGATACATGCAATGCCATCTGTTGACGACCTAGATACCTACTTATAAGTCGTCAATAAGTCGGTACCATAACGGCGGCTTTCAATATCTTATCTTAAAATTTTCTTATGTATCTTAAAATTTTGACAGATTTTCTAAAAAAATTTGTCAACATTTCAAGATAGATAAGAAAATTTTATGATAGATAGGATATTGAAAGCCGCCGTAAATTGTCAATAGATGGCGTTGATCTGATCCTATTTGTTAAGTATCTTATTTAGCTACATTTCAAATACATATATCTTTTGATAGAGTGAAGCGATTGCGATGAAACAAAAACTAAATGTTACTCTAAGTTACGCTAAATTTTTATGGATAAAATTTATTTACACTGGCTTTGTAGTTTTCACGTGATGCGTGCACAACTAAACAGACAAACAGACAAACAGACAAACAGACAAACAGACATACAGACAAACAGACAAAAATTCCAAAAATGCTGGAAATGGATTCTGTTAGTAATCCTTTAACACCCAGGCTATTCTTTTTTTAAATATTTTCAATGTACAGAAACGGCTCCTCTACAAATTTATTATATGTATAGATGAGAGAAGTGGCAGACGAGTCATGATAATAAGGTCAACGTCCGATAAACTTATTATTGTAAAGTTGCTTCTCGGGAGTTAGAGGCAAGGTGATGACCATGCCAGTGCATGGTCATCACCTTGCCTCTAACTCCCATTACTCCATATTACATCCATTATTACTAATGCAAAAGTTGCCACCCCAATAAGCCATCAATGCTTACTTGAATTCGATGCCACCTAAAAAGTCGTCTGGTGCCTGCCAAGTGAACGTCAACGGCGGTTTGTCCTCCGGATTGGCGTGGGTCACGGTGTCGTTCTCTCCTCGACAGCTCATGATCCTCGTGGCGACTGGGTCTGGTATGGTCACGAATTTACCAACTATTTTTTCTGTGTCCTGAAAACCATATTCATAAAACGCTTTATGCATGTACGCTTAACTATTATTTACAGAAAATGATATAATATGATGAACAAATCAAGTGTCCGATAAATCTTTCAAAATTTGTGTGGAAAACTTAGCAAAAGTTTTACTCATTAATTTCTTACTTTATCAGGATTTTCATAATATTATCTTATATAATACTTAGCTGTTGCTTGCGTTAACTAAGATTTACTACGCCATTTTAGCGAGATAATATAGATATAGCTTATAATAGCCTTCCTTGAAAAATGGGCTCGCCAGCACGGAAATAATGTTTCAAATCCGACCAATAGTTCTTGAGATTAGCGCGTCCAACTATACAAACTCTCTTTATATATTAGTACTAGCTGCCCCGACAGACTTCGTTGTCAAAAGTACTTATATCGCTGTAAAAAAACCGGGACTCTTATCCTTTGATGGCATGTAAAATAGAGTTGGCCGATTCTCAGACCCACCCGATACGCACACAAAATTTTATAAAAATCGGTCGAGCCGTTTCGGAGTAGTATGGGAACGAACATTGTGACACGAGAATTTTATATATAAGATATGATGCGTGCATAATATTATGAGAAATGTTTTATTCTTAAGTTTTTTAATTTGGATTTTTTTTAATTTCACCAAATACCAATGTTCCTGTGCTTTACCTGTATTTCCCGAGCTTGCAGTATGAACCCTCCGATAGGCACGGGAGCGCCGAAGGGGCTGCCGATGCTGACATTGAGGGTGTCTCCCTGCCTGACCTGTGACATGGCAGGGTACACGGCGTAGGGCGGCACCGATGCCTGTGGCTGAATCTCGCTGTGTCTCGGCATCTGGTCTATACACGCCTGAAATGGTGTACGAAATGTTATTACTTGTTCTAAAAAATTGTACAACACAAGCACGGGCAGACCGCAATCTACATAGTAACAATCTTGCTTAAATTTATAAGTTCAAAGAATGCCATTTTAGGAAAAAGGATCTTGTTCGTTTGAACTAACTTTTGAATTTAATAACACTACTACTTCAATTCTTAAGTTACAACGAAATTCAAAGAAACATGATTTTCAAGGCATCACTTGCCTTGTACGATCACTTTGAAACTAAATGCCTCCTTAGTCCTGCGATATTCCTGAACCGTTACGAATTACCTCCCTTAAAGACACACATTTATACTCATATTTAACAGGTCGACAAGGCTCCTGCAAATTCTCCAGTGTAGTAGATGTCTGATGGTCAACTTAGCATTCGTTCTCATTCATTTAATCCCTTTCTTATTGTACCTGTATAATAAATGCTTAACAGAAATGTCATCTTACCCCTGGAGGCGCCCCGGAGCCATGTTGATGTGAGACGGTTGCGAAGTACAGCAGTGCTGTCACAACTAATGTGTACTTTTCTCTCGGTAACATTGTGCTGAAACAAGAATGATACATTTATATGTGACTCAAATAAATTGCTACACTAAGCACAATAGTAACTAGTAAGGTTACGTTTCTACTGACGCGGCGCTAGGCGGAGTTGAGGCCAGAGCCCGATTTCTTCTCCGCATCAAGGAAATAGAGTCAGCTCCCATATTTCCACTCTTACCGTGTCCGTGGAATTGCACCGTATAGGTACTACTAGGTACATTCGTTTAGTTGTGCGTTGACCGCGTAGATAATGAAACAACATTTACGGAGTTTATCGCGGCTTAATACGTTTTTTACATGGTCGACGTTCCGGGTACCTTACAGCAACCATGGCCACGGGAGCTCCTCCCATGACCATGGTAGTCTTATTACAATAAAGAAATTCACGTAAAAATAAGAAAACAAAACACGTACCTAGGTATGACCAGTATGATACCTTGCCAGTCTTCTACACTAATATTATAAAGAGGAAAATTTTGTTTCTTTGTTTGGTTGTAATGAATAGGCTCAAAAAGTACTGGACCGATTTCAAAAATTCTTTCACCATTCGAAAGCTACATTCTCCACGAGTAACATAGGCTAAATTTTATTCTGATAAAAAATAGGGTTCCGTAAGATATTTTGGTTTTTCGGACACAAGGTGTAAAAAAAAATATTTCGTGTACTAAGATCCCGTTGTAAATCTTAGTTAACGCAGGCGAAGCTGCGGGCAATAGCTAGTAATTAAATAATTATTGACGAAATATAATATATTTTATTTCACAAGGGCGGACCGCCACACCCTGAGACAAATTTGAGGAAAAAGATTTGATATGCATGTAATAATAAGGAAATTTCGTAACATTATATAGGTATGGTTATTACCAATTAATGATTAAGAAACCATATAAGTTTGACACCACGTTTTTTTAGTCTCGTTATAAACTTATAAAATTGGTATCGGTTAAACCACGAATCAAAATAAGAAATAACATATTTAAAACTTGGATTGAGCTGATGGCAGACACACAGTTCTCATGACCACAGTTACCATAACCACTGGTAAATGTCCTGGTCAGGTTTGGTCTGGTCCACCTTCAGCGGGATTCGAGCCTATGACAAAGAATTCAGACGTACATAGAAGCACAAATTTTAAGGATTTTTTGTGCCGACTTTATCGGGGACTAGTCCCCAGTTCGCACTCGCTCGCTCTCGTAGCTCTCGTTCATATGCTGGGGAAATCGCGGTGTCCCTCTCGTCACGCCGCCAAGCGGACGTTTACATCGCAGAGTTTGTCCTCAAAGCGCCCATAAGAACTGTCCTTCTATGTGCGTCTGAATTCTTTGCCTATGACTATCGCGGGTCAATTGATCACTACGTATTCGATTGATTTTAAGGAGCTTATGAATTGAGTATAAATAGTTAATTCGCATAATCCGTTACAGAGAAAATAAGAAGTAAAGTAAAGTAAAGTAGCAACTCATATAATGTGTCCTATTGTTGGGTACGGGTCTTTTGTTTTAAACCAGCAAAAAGCTACATAATGATTATTAGTTTATTTTAATTAATTATTGTCTTGACTTTGATTAATCTCAGGCGCGAGTTAAACGGACCATAGAGCACAGACACAGATGGTCAGCGACGGTGACTTAACACCCTTTTTCACATATATTTTGTATAGTCGCGTCAGACGCGTGTGTCGTCAGCGCGGTGGTTGCAGCCGCGATACCGTAAAGCGTCAACCGTAAGGAGGAAGGAGGTCCGTAACAAACATCCCTACTTTCACATTTATAATAATAATTCCTTACTTATTTATTTAGGTAGGTAACCTAAAATATTTGGCATGTTCTGGTTGTGGTGGCACAGCCTAGGCTAGACTAGAAGGATCAGTTCTAGGCGCACTAGTTTCTATAACCTGTTTCTTTTAAAACATAATTGCATCAATTCATTGCATGCATGCATTGCATGAAATCAAAAGATTTTTTTTAAAGACCAATTTCCATAAAACTTGACAAGGAGGATATCCTCGAGGCTTTGTGAGAGGGAATAAAAACCTCACACAAACAATAGAGCCTGGATAGCGCCTGTTATACGGCGACCATCCAATCATTCATCGATATCGCCAAATACTGGATGACATGTGATATGTGTACACTCGAAAATACGAGTGCATTGCAACTCTGTTACGTCGAGTGTACGAAGGTTGGCCAACCTGTGTCCTTTCTCTTGCCGTGACCGACCGCTTCCGCATAGCAAGGCAATACTGGCAATACTGTAATTGCTTTTTTGGTGGGAAAAAATTGCCAATTTTAATTATCTTTAAACTCCTCTGTTTTAGTAATTTAATGTTTTCGGATTTTTTCTATTCTTTTTTGACACAGGAAAATACCGCACTAATCCACGTGCAGCTCGCGTGCACGCACGTGGATTAGTGCGGTATTTTCCTGTCTGTTTCCTAGAGTCGCTCTGTTGAGGGTCCCGGATCTACAGGCAAAATGACCTCAGCTGTCAGCCAATCTGGCTTTTCTACAACGAAGGAGGAATGACTTCGAATAAACATTATTGTCGCTATTATACAACACAATTGCGTTGTTATAGAGTAAGTTGTGAAAAGTATTCAGGCGAGAAAATGGCTGACATAACAAAGGCATTCATAATTACTGTTTACCCATAACCTGTTCTCGATTAACTCTATCAATTAA
This sequence comes from Lycaena phlaeas, assembly GCA_905333005.2. Taxonomy (NCBI): domain Eukaryota; kingdom Metazoa; phylum Arthropoda; class Insecta; order Lepidoptera; family Lycaenidae; genus Lycaena; species Lycaena phlaeas. The sequence goes on along the minus strand of HG995169.1, from coordinate 17,405,057 downwards.
CATCGTTTTTTTTTTTTTATTAAAATCCTTGAAGGTCTCGCTTGAGTCAAGGGTTAGAAACAAATACATTCACCGGAGAACTAAAGTAACCGATATCACGCGAAGAAGAAGCAGGAGAAATTATGGCCGATGGGCTAGTGGAGTCTGCGTTTAGGTGGACGATGTGTTGGCCGGCCATTAATTAGGTGGGGGGACGATTTCCGAGCAGTGACCGATCCATGTTGGATGCGAGTGGTAAGGGATCGGTGCACCATCAAAGAGTAAATAAATTTCATTAAAAACAAGCGATATAACTAAGATCAAGTGCACGGGGAAAAAAGCTCAAGGATGTATCGGACACATTCGTACCTGTCACTAACATAGGTTTCTTCATTTTAATTTATTCTGAGATTCCTAAGTGTCAGTGTTTTATAAGCTAGTTTCTGTTTATACATATAATAATAATAATAAAAGCCTTTTTATTTCTTGCAAGTACTAGTTTACAATACAAAGATAAAAATAAAAAATCTTAACATCTATATTACAAGAACCTCTCAATGGGTAAAGGCCTCCCCAAAGATGCCCAAGTATCTCTGTCTTGTGCTATTTGTCTCCATTCTGGACCCATATGTTCATTTAAACTCTGCTATTTCTCTTTGAATGAACTCCGAGACCTCCATCCGTCATCATACTCGGCTTTGATCGGTAACCGTTCGCGCCCGCGACCCACCTTCCCGAAAGCCTACTCTTTAGAGCCTTTCTTGACCGCCAATTAATCTGGAGATTTCAGCATAAATCATATGAAGCTGGCTATGACTTCTTCTTCTTATATATTATGCCCCGCGAGATTTGCCAATTTGGCATTGGTATCTTTGGAGTTGTGACGTCACAGTGCTTCTTTGTCAATGTCAAAATGACTGTAGCTTTTTGTTATCAAGTATGTAGGTCACTGTGGCTAGTTGACATTGAAATGTGTTAGAACCGCGCCATGACTCTTGTAAATTCATTTGAGATTGTAAATAAAGATAATTAATACTGAATTATGCATGTGGATAAGCAATTTTAAAAATATGCAAGTGAATTTAAAAAAAAAATCCTCCACAATTAAATAAAATAAGAACATAAAATATGACATATTATGTGAGTTCAAAATTATAAGAGGCAAAATTAAAAAGGTTTTTATAATGCGATTTAATAAATATTGTTTTAATTTATCTATATGTGTGTTTTGTAGTATGTAACACAGTTAAAACATTAAAATATATAGATAATCAGATTAGTGATAAATAGGTAACAGAACAACTTCTTTCATGTCAATATCAGAAAAAATTAACGAAAAGATGTTGCAAGAGCGTCGGGTCGGATTTTTATAGTTTTTTTAGAACGTTTTAATATTTCAAATTTAGAATTACAATTTCTTTTTTTTATGATTTTAATATTTTTATCTATTTCTATTCTTTTATCTAACTGCTAATACATTTAATAACTTACAGAGAACAGAAAAATTCTAAATAATAAAATATGATATTATATTCTTCATCTTTTTAAATCATTGTATTCTATTCGTGTATTCTAAATGTTGCTGAGTATTGAATTTAATGTTTGAAAAACATTGTTTACATAACCTGCTATTTAAGCATGATTCATAATATAGTAAACCTTGACTTCGGAAGTTAGCGCCCACTTGTAATCAGATATGATATATTTTTTTGAGATTGTTTTTATAAAGACGAGCCTTAGCAGAGTTTTGTCTATAAATACATTTATTATATTGCAGTAAATAAATGTTTTGAATAATATGTTTCTAGTTTTTTTTATATATAGAAGAGGGGTCAAACGGACAGTCTGTCTCTGATGGTTCATGGTGTCCATTGACAGGAGAGGATTGACGGATGCGTTGTTGACCTTTCAAATATGAAGCTCTTTTCTTGAGGGTTTCTAAGTCATTTCGGTTCGGAAATATCGTAGTCAAAGGTTATGATCAAAGAGCTTTTTCGAAAAGCAAAATTGGTAGCGTAATTTATTGGAACTGTATCCTTTGTAAATTGTATCAACTTTGACATTCTAGTGTGACGAAATTCGATATCGACAACTTTGGTCTTAGAAACCCGTAAGCGTAATTCACGATATACCAAAGTCATTAGCCGGAAGAAATATTATTACTTTCATCACCAATTCTTGTATGCAGCGACTCCCCCTCTTTAAGGCTAGATAATCAAAGGTGCAATGGGGTTGGCATATTCTGTTGAGAATCAATTTCAAATTCAATAAAAAAAAACAAATATTGATAAAATTTTCGTTAATGACGACGATGATAATGAAGATGATGATGATAATGTTCATAAAAAATAGATAAAAATAGAAATGTAAGAAAATATTTAATTACCGGTGGCAGGGCCGCGCTGTGTCGCGCTCATTCTTTGCTTGTTTCCCCGCGAAACAGCTTTGCTGTATTTCAAAGAGAAGAAAGAAGACAGGCAGTGTAATTACTGGCTCCGATATTTAATGTCTTAAGTTACAGAATAGGCAACACTTAAATAACTTAAGACTAGCTCCAGGTGAACTAGGGTATGTAATATGCTTTTGCGTGACGTCGGCAACTCACTGTCAGGTGGCAGGCCAGTAGGGCTATTCTGTAAAAAACCATTTCGATATCGAGCTTTACTTGAGTATAGAGCTCACTTTACGTCACTTCGAAAATGATCTTTATTGATATGAGTAGAGAGTCGAGTTTTAAAGAATACAAATCCGTCAAATTCGTCATATTACCGCGGATTCCGCTTTTGAGATTCGAAACCGACCTTACAGAATAGCCCTACAGTTCCGAATCTTTCAAACAATTCCGAATTACGAGAGTGAAACCGCAGGACGATCTAGTGTTACTATAAAATCCCTTCACACCATGTCAGGTCAGACCTAATCAATAGTAGAGAGCAATAAACCCGTGGCCAGACCTCGGCCCGTATTACTGAAACATTCATGTAAGGAGCATTTCTTGACCTGGTTTAGATTACAGAGCTTTGGGGTGGCGTTAGATACGATAAAAGGTGACGCCTTCGTCCAAATAACTAGCATAATTGTTGTTAAACAATGTTAATATTCGTAACAAAATCATAAACTATTTTTTGGTTCATCATCCTTCCTTTGTCCGTCCACTGTTGAATATAGGCCTCTCTCAATGAACGCCAAGACGACTAATCCCTGTATTAGTTATCGATCGTTATAGTCTGCATCTCATTGGCTAGGAAATTGTTATTTGTAGTGCCCTGACAAGTACGAGTATGTAATTAGTATATATACTAATTACATACTCGTACTTGTCAGGGCTAAAGGCTTATATATAAGATATGTATATGTCTTCACGATTGATATTTCAGAGATGATTTCGAATTTCGCTATCTTATCGCTTCGACGCGATGTTACTTTGTCTAAGACATCTGATATTGAAATAACAATAAATATAAAGGAATTCCAAACAGCTGAATCTATAATAAATTGAATGCTGGCTTGACAATCGTCGTGCGCGTCGGTAATACGGCACTGAAAGCACTTTTAATATTAACAGCGCCCCGCAGTTACTCCATTTTTTTAAAAGATTTATATATTAATTATAATCATATCAAAATCCGTTCCGTAGTTTTTGCGTGAATTATAGTATAGTAATTCCATATATATATTTTTTAAAAAATAGCGTTTTTAATATTAGCAGGATTCTCACTGGCATAACCTGATAGGATTTAGAATATCTTGAGTTAGCTCCGTAGTTTATCTGGGTGTGTATTCAGTATTAGTTAATATTGGCCTCGAAACTTTCGATTAACCTACAACGGACTAAATCATGTTCTTTCGACACTTCAAATGCCCCCGCAGTGACTCTTTCTCTATTTGTAAATAAAGTTAGGGGTACAATGGGGTTGGCATATTCTTAGGAATAAAACCCCTAATGAAAATAAGAATTAAAAAAAGACACTTTAAACGGACTTCAAATATTCTCATGTTAAGTCGTTCGTAAACCAAAATCTATGAACGAATTTTGCTTAGACGGTTGAAAACCGTCATAAGCGAAAAGAAACTGTTCATAGACGAGCAATTCGCCTTCCGCGAAAATCACTGTTGTCCGAGACAGGTGCATCGTATAACCGAAGATATCCTCAGAGGTTTCCATAAAAAAAGAAACCCGCGCGACACGTGCGCAGTGTTTTTCGACATTGCTAAGGCATTTGATAAGATTTAGCACGAAGGCCTAATCTATAAACTTTACAAGTTAGGAATACCGGAGCAAGCTGGTCATCATCATCCGCGACTACCTGTCTGGCCGGCATTTTAGGTATAGAGTGGAAGGCACTCTGTCCTCCCTGAGACCTCTGAGGGCCGGAGTCCCTCAGGGCTCCGTGCTGTCCCCAACTTTGTACAATCTGTACACGTCCTACATACCCAGAAACCCTGCGTCAAAACTAGCACTCTTTGCCGACGACACTGCACTATATGTGACCCATACGTCAGCAAGGACAGCATCTCGCTCCCTTCAGAAAGCCGTCACCGAGCTAGGTGAATGGTTTGCTAAATGGAGAATAGAGATTAACCCAGACAAAAGTCAATCAATTCAGTTCACAAAGAGAAGGGGCACGCTCAATCAGAGTCGTCGGCAAATGATGCCGATCAAACTAAACGGCACCATAATCCCCAGAGTAGGGCAGGTGAAGTACCTGGGGGTCACATTAGACAAGTCGATGTCATTCAGGCCGCACATAAATAACATAATAAAAAAGGCCAAATTCGTTTTGAGTCGATTATACTTCTTGATAAACAAGAAAAGTAAGATGCCCCTCAGGCATAAACTTACCTTATACAAAGCGTGTATAAGACCGATTATATCGTACTTCTGTGTTGCGTTCGCGCACGTGCCACAGAGTCGACTCAAACCTTTGCAGATATTGCAAAACAAATTCTTACGTATAGCAACCGGTTGCCCATGGTACATAAGAAACATCGACCTACATAGGGACCTCAAGTTAGATTCGATTAGGGGCCACTTCAAAGAGATGTCAGTACGTCACTTTGAAAAGGCACTCCATCGCCCAAACCCGCTCATAGTGAGCGCGGCAGACTATGTCCCTGATAGCTCAGTCTCAAAGAGTTTTAGGTTACCTAAACATGTTACAACCGATCCGGCTGACGAAATATCTCAGCTATTAATGCGCGACGTAAAAGCGCGACGCGAAATTCAAGCTAGAATACACACACATAAAAATACAACATCCGGGGTTAGGTACTCAGTCACACCGCTTGGGCCTCGGGGTCGTGAGCGACGTCGACCCCTACACATGGTAAATACATCGATCCGGATCGATCGGGTAAGATTAGGTTCGAATCCGATACGAGTCTACACTAATCAAAACCGCGAAAACACCGATAGCACTTTGCTATCGGTCGATTGCACGGGTACCGCGCACGACCCACCTCCCCCGTCAGAGGGGGAGGAGAGGGCCGGCCCTCCGACTAATAGTTTAACTTCATCCGCTAATGACTCGTCGACCGTATTGGATTTGACTAGCCAAACACCTACTCTCCAGAGTAGCGCGCGCGATATACCGCGCCCCTGCGGGGCACGGAGGGGGGCGCCCCCCTTTCGAATTTTACTAGGTGAGCCATCTGCTCACCTACCTACCGATTGAGCTTAAAGGCCATCTGGCCTAAAAGTCTAGACCTTTCGAAAAAAAAAAAAAAAACGTTCGTAAACCAAATAGAAAGCAATAATTTTGCCTCTTTATAAAAACAATTACTTTATTTTGAAACCGTATCCTCATATACAGATTACAAACTTGAATGCATAAGTTTCCAACTCATGTTGAATTAAGCTAAGGTCAACTGGATTCGGCCTTAACGACATCCACCGGTGGAATCTATAGCATTTGTGCGCCTAATTGAAAGTTAAACTTTATATTATTAATACGTATTTTATTTTTGTACTAGCAATTGCCCACGACTTCGTCTGCTTTAATCATAATTTACACACGTATTCGGAGTGATAATGCTTATTTTTACAGTATGAGATCATTAGAATTATATGCTAAAGACCTGAGAAGGTTCGTTTTTTCGAGTGATCAGAATTTATCTTAAATCACTATACTTTTAAAACTATGACCATTCCAAATAGTATAATAGATGCCAACCTTTTTTATTGAATACTAAAAAATGTATCACAGACAATGTGGAACGATAGACAAATAAAAAAGTTTTGATACGGTCTACAGCTATACTTCCATGTTTTTTGTTGTCGCTTGAACAAACCTCAATGCCACTAGCTTGACTCAAATCAACCATGTTTTATTATTTTATCAAGTGATTTAGGTTTAGACGTGACGTGATTTAAGTAGGTATATCTGCCCTAGACGAGCAAAGAATTGGTGCAGTATGTACTAGAGGAATTTTTTTTGTATTGAATACTAGATAGTTTTAAGAATTTTTCTTCGTAGTTGCACCATTCGAGTCATCTAGTGTAATTAATATTGAATATTTTACGGTCATATCATCATCATCAGCCTTTATCCGTCTACTGCTGAACATAGTTCAATGAGGAAGGCCTATAGGCATTTGCATGTTTTAAATAATTTAGGGGCTATTTCAGGGTAATAAGTAAGGTCTCAGTGCCTTTCTGCTCTTCAAGATGTCGATGCAAAGAAATAAAAAAAATCTAAAATGACACTGAAACGGGCTCAACTTTCAAAGCTATTAAAATCGTTTAAAAAATCCGCTTCTTTCCGTTCGTGTAACCTTAGTTTTTTCGCACTGAGTAGCATCACACCTTGATGCTACTCAGTGCGAAAAAACTTTATATTTGAGGATAAATAAAAATATGAATATTTTATTATTGCCAATTCATGTATAATTATTTACTATTAACATAATAATGGGCAACCTAAAATTGTCACGCGACATTGCGTGTTGAATAAATTTATCCGATTTCGAGGAAATTTTCTTTAGTTATCGCTTTTTACACATTTGTAGTAGAAAAAAACGCAGTGTACCGTCACCTGTTCGGTTCATTTTTATTGTCCTTGGCAAAATGAAAATGAAAATTATTCATAATATAAATAAATAATGTAAATGTACTATTTAAATCATGCTGCATTTGTTAATAAATATTAAAATTTTGACCAATTCTAAAATAGGAAAATTCATATGAATAACTTAAGTGTCATATTAGAAGTTTAATAAAAAATATGGCCCTGTGACCCTGAGCCTCCTTCATTGAACGCCAAGACGACCGATCCCTCGCCACTCGCAATCAACACGGATTGGTCACTGTGGAGATCGTCGATCGTCCAAACCCGACCGCGGCCTCTACTCATGAACCTTAAGCCGCACGTTTGCCGAAGCTTGGCAAGCCCTCCCAAATTCAAACGTGTGGATACAGAGTTTGTCTTGGCTTTCGTAGGTTTGCAAGGGTTTGTGGCCGACCTGACGAGTGTCGGTATTGTGCACAAGCCAAAGGGAACCAAAGAGAATTTGCCGCAAGCGCTTGCGAGGCGTCCGCATGCTTGTGACTTGTGGAGGCTTGGGGCTTGCGGCAAGCCACAAACGTGCGGATCCGATATTATAGTAGCGTAAACAAATACTTAAGTCACGTAATTAAAATAAAGCCCAAGTTCACGCGTAAAAAATGTTATTAGGATGGTGAGCGGGCAACACTGAACGTTAAGAAACAGCGTGGGAAACGCCACAGACTAACATGAGGTCACATTGCTTTTGACTTCGCATAACTTTAACAGTACTGATTGTTTTGTTCAATGCCTCTCGTATTGGTAATTAACTCCAGGAAGCTCTCTGTGATAAATGGATCATTCTGTTTTTTAGAGTATCTAAATTGACCTGCTATCGGGCTTTTGTTGTTAATCTTTACTAATATTATTAATGTAAAAATAGGGATGTTTGTTACGCTTTCACGCGAAAAATACTAAACCGATCATCAACTCATCAACTTTGTGCACATACTCTCGGAGGTACTAGAAGCAACATAGGATACATAAAAAAAGGATTTTTTTTGGTAACGCGGGCGAAGCTGGGGGCAACAGCTAGTAGTTTATACAATAAGAGTTATTTAGTCATACTTTTCCTTAGATGAACATAAACAATTTGGTATTTTATTAGTAATTATAAAAATCTCGAAACTTTTGATAATACATAATTTGCATTTTAACCTTGGAGAAATGGAATAATAATATGTATAGTCGCATGAACCACCGTGAACCTTACCTCTACAGGCTCTACAAGATATGATGCAGTCTCATGGAACGATGTATAAAAATTATCATTTATTATTCGTTTTTATTCATTTGATAAATAAATCAGTTACAAAATATTTGCCATTCTGTAATCGATGACTGAATACATTCTATTTTTAATTTTAATTATTATTCTGCAGCTCTTATGCTAGATGCAAAGTAAATACCGCATGTGCTGCATTATCTTTTTAATTGTGTGTTGTGTTGTGAATTTGTTGCTGTGAAGTGAATGATCTTAATCGTATTACGATAACGCTTAAGATTAAATCTTAAGCATGTACAATCTGGATTAAATAGACTAAAATAGTATATTTTTTTCTGTTCCAAACAAAAAAAATTGCGTGATATTTTCCGAGACCAAGACTAGACCCTCTCCAACGTGAGATTAGATGAGATTTGACTCGACCCCCAACATCTCAAGTATTTTATGAACGGCCCCTTATCGAAGAACTTTTTTTAGAAAGAAAAGAAAATATCAAAATTGTGACGGATCGTCATCCTAATCTTTTTTTAACCGTGGATACTTACTAGCACAGACAAAACTTACATACTGACTCTTTAATATTTTTTATTGGAATGGATTTTTTTCGCTGGCAATATTTTTAGAACACTAAAGTGAAAATTTGAAACACATTTATTATTGGTATAATAGTCACGGATCTGCTCCGAGGACTCCAGACTTCGAAATCCTGTAGGCTGGATACTACTGGCCATGAAACTGTAATTTGACTAATATAATACGGGACCACGGTACGAAAATATGTGCTAGCACTAAATCAGATCGCACAATATCTTCTTAGTGATTCACAACATTAGGCCGTATATTGGTCATAGACCTCTAAACGTTTTTTATGCTACACGGTATATGAAGACGGGTAATTCCCCTTATTATTTTTCCTTGTTCTTAGCAGAGAGATTGCACTGATATATTTTAATGTATTTAGTTGTTCCATTACCGAGGGACATAATCGTTATTTCTATATAATATACCATACAATATGTGCTCTACATATATTGGCGCTACGTCCAAGATATACAACCTCCTGGACTAAGATTTCTGGAAGGAGGAAGAATTGCTGTTCTTACTTACTATAATGAAACAACTTTTACGGATTTTATCGCGGTTTATTTAGTTTTTTACAAGCCCGACGTTTCGGAAAACCATGGTCACGGGAGGACGTTCTTACTTACTATTAAAAAAATCGGGTATTTCCTCTCATTAGTTTTCCTTGTTCTTGCAGTTCAGCAGTGTGATAGCATACATATATAAAATAAAGAAAGAGGTGGGAGAAAATAATACCCATACTTCGTTAAAGTTTTATTTCACGAATTGTTTTATTGTTATCATATACCCATCAGACATCGGACCTTCACATGGATTAAATGACTTATAAAAACATATTCAAAGACTTTAAATCTCACCAAGCATGCAACTGGTATTCATGATTGGTGAATCCCATTTCAAGGCACCACTGGTGTCAGGATCGAATCCAGACAGACTCTTCCAGAATCCAGACTCTCGCACAAGAGGAAGAGCTCACATTCACTGTACCATCGTCACTCAAATATAATATTTAGTTCACATTTAAATAGGTAGTTCACGCTCGCGTTGATGTCGTTTTCTATTATACGAAGTTTTTAGAAAGTATTTAATAGAATAGACACGTTTGACATCTATTAGGCTTTCCCGCCTTCTTTACATGAACGTAAAATGTGTTAAACCCACTAGAGAGAGACGAAAACAGAGAAAGAGAGAGAGGAGAAGTGAATATCACACATGTTGCAACAAAATGAAGTCAGTCTCAGCCTTTGTTTTTTTTTTTTACGCCGGGAAATGCACTGCCGCATACCGCTGGGGAGTAGGTAGGAGAAGGTAGGACTCGCTGCGCCCGAAAGCTGGTAAATGGACGCAGCTCTACCCACTAAAACCCGGCGAGTGTCACCAATGCCGCCTTTGGTGAAGTGCCCCGGATCTACAAGCAACAGGGCACCTCGACGGCTAGCTAGTCCCTCGGGGGACCGACGCCATCTCCACAGAGGGGTTGCACCGCACCACAGAACAACCCCTCCCACCGTCGGGACAGTACAATGAGGCGAGGTTCCCATCCTCGCCCCTTGCCCTCTGCTCTTTTGCCCCCTCTTCTTATAAGAGGGGTACAAAGAGCCTCCTTGGCTCAATTAGCTTCGCCCATGGTGTTGGGCTTACCCTAGGCTACTCTGAGCCCCACCGCCACGACAAGGCCTGAACCATGATGGGGATGTCGGTCTCAGCCTGAAAATTATAGCTTAATGGTAAAAGTTCATGTTGAAAACGTCCCGATAAATAAATAAAATAAAAAAAATAAAAAATAAAAAAGCCTTTTATTTCTTACAGAATATAAAGCAAAAAGAAAATAGGTTAAAAGTTAAATTTTAAATAAAATGTAGTTAATATACATAGATCCTATTAATAATGTTAGTAAATTTTTTTTGTTAGTTCTATATTATTGTTGTTATTTTATTCATTGGTCTGTAAGAACCCCTCTGCAGGTGAAGGCCTCCTCCAAAGATAGCCAATTCTCTCTAGATTGGGCTGCTTCATGGGTTGAACTGGGGTTGGGGCCAGCTGTTTTTTTAATGTCATCTTCGCAGTTAGCTACAGGTCTACCTCTCTTTCTTTTGCCTTGTGGACCCACCCATGTGGTTACCTTTTTCGTCCATCTCTGGTCTCGTATACGTGCCACATGACCGGCCCATTTCCATTTTTGTGATTGCGCATGTGTTAGTCCATCATTTGCCTTGGTTATGTTTCTATTTTTAGTATGCCTTATTTTCTGGATCTTTCTAATATTCAGCATACTGCGCTCTATTCCTCGCTGGCATGAGACTATTATGTCCTTTGTTTTTTGGCAAACTTCCACGTTTGGCACGCATACGTTAGACATGGTATTAGGCACGAATTCAGTACCTTAGTTTTGATTTTGATTGGCATGCTGCTTTTAAATATGTCCTTCAGCGCCCAATATTTGTTCCATGTAAGCTGTACTCTGCGCTCTACTTCTCGATTGTTACTACTGTGATGTAAGCTGATTTGTTTACCCAGGTATATATAATTGTCTGTTTACTTCAGAGTCTCGCTGCCAACGTATAGTGTTCTCTTTTTGCTGTTAGTCATCAGCATAGTTTTGGACAGGTTCATCTCCAAGCCTACTAGTTTACTGGCATCGTTGAGCGATTCTATCATATATTGAATTTCTTGTCCTGTTTCAGATAGGAGAACCAAGTCGTCCGCAAACCTGAGGTGGCTTAGGTAGGCATCGTCAATCTTAATATCCCGATTTTTCCAGTTAAGCTGACTCATGATTGATTCTAGTGTTACTATAAATAGCAGCGGTGAAAGAGGCTCGCCCTGTCTTACTCCTCTTTTTATTGGAAACCAAGGCCCAGGTCCAGCTATCTCTAGAACTCTACTCTTACTGTTTTTGTATATATTTTTAATTACGCAAATGTATTTGTTTTCTACGCCTTGTGTTATAAGACTTTCCCATATGCTTTGATGTGATACGCAGTCGAATGCTTTTTGATAATCGATGAATGCAATATAGAGTGGTCTATTCTTCTCTCGATATTTCTCGATGAGAAGTTCCAATGTGTGTATGTGGTCAATCGTAGAGTATCCTTTTCTAAACCCAGCTTGTTCTGAAGGTTGATGTGCTTCAAGTGTAGAGTATATTCTCTTATTTAGTACTGAAGAGAAGAGCTTGTAGATGGTAGGTAGTAGGCTTATGGGTCTGTAGTTTCCAATATCATGGGGATCGCCTTTTTTGTAGATTAGGATTATGTCTGATTCTGACCATTGGGTGGGTGTGTCTCCAGTTTCAATAATGAGGTTAAATAGTTTAGTCAGATGAGCTATGAGGATTGTTGAACCGGTTTTTAGTAACTCGTTAGTGATGCCGTCTGAACCTGAGCTTTTTTCACATTTTAAACGTCCCGATATTAATATATAATTATTCAAGGTGAATGTCGTCTTGGCGTCCTTGAAGGGTCTATGTTCAGCAGTGGATGAATAAAGGCTGATGATGATGTTATGGAATGATGGAAGTTTATGTCGACAGGATTACGAGTAATGTGCCAGATTTCCTAATTTCAGTGTATTTTAAAATAATTTTCGTTATCGTTTTACACTCAATCCTTGTCATAAAAAAATCATCATCAATCATCATCATCATCGAGAAAGTAAATACATAGCAGTAACATTTGCGTAAATAAAAAATAATATTTTCAACAAGTTATATATTATTGCACTGCACCAGTATTAAATACTGCCTGTGGTCCGCGTTTTACAGCCGTATAGGATATTAAGTAGACAGATGACTATATCGAATCTCACAAACACGGCTACTAAAACTGTAATAGACAACACTTGTAGCACCACCTCTTTGCGTGTGGGAACCACCATCCTGCTAGGCTTGTTTCTCTAGCGAGTCAAAGTCAAAGTCATAAATTTTATTCAAAATATTACTATCGAAGTATCTTTTTGAAGGTCAATTGAGTCTACCGCCGGTTCCAAAGCAAGGTAAAGCAGCTTTGCTGTTTTAGAATAGAAGAGTGAAAATCTGAGTCAGTTATTGAACTGCCTGTCCTGGCAGTGTAACTTCTGGCTCAGAGACTTAGATCTTATCAGAAAATGAGATGATAAATAAGCAAGATATGAAAAAGCTGTCTCAGGTTTATGTCAATGAGCGATACTGAGCATTTACCATTATGTGGCTTGTTTGCCCGTTTGCCTATAACAAACAAACTAACGTAAAAAAACACTCGCAAGTAACGGACTGTTAAATTAAAGCTATTAACAAATATTTATAAAAATTATAACCTTAACTCAAACGTTTATATAACGCTTAACGTATTATGTATTCTTTATTATACTCATATGAAAAATATTCAACCATGTTACTGTAGTGTAAGGTATATTTTAGAATGCCATGTGTGGATACACACTTTCTCTCATAGCACGAAGTGCATTATTGTTAGTTATTCCATTACTGAGGAAGACACTCATTTTTTTCTATTAATAATACTACATATACATAATTGTGTGGCGTTACGTCCATGACATACAAGCAACCGACTAGACCAGAGGTCCCAAACTCTTCTGTTAACCGACATCAAAAAAAGAAGGAGGTTATCAATTCGTCTGTTTCATAGACAACTTTCAAAAATTTTCCTGCATCAGGGTGACCCCCTTTTTTTCAAAAATTGCTCGTTTGAAGATATTACATTATAATAGTAAAATTCTCTTAATAATATTGATAGAAGTCAAGCCATCATTTTGGTTCTTCAAAACAAAAGTAATTTCATGTCAAAATCAAAACCAAAGTAATTTTCATGGAACCTTTAGCTTAAGGTTAAGATTGTGGACCCCCATTTTTTGTCACGTTCATAGTGGACCGCCTTCGAGTCTTCAGTGGACCCCACCTGGACCACTTTAAGAATCACTGGACTAGACTAATAGAGTTCTGGAGTGGAGGAAGAATTACTGTATTTACTATAAAAACTTAGTATATTTTATGCACAATTAAGTAGCGGTGACAAATATTCATGCAGTAAAATTACGTGATCATTACTCTTGCGCTAGTTCGGTACCGGACTATAATAGTCCGTAGACCGTACCGGACACTCGTTGGAGCAAAGATTTAAATCGTAATCTTTGCCTTGGAGTATAATATTCTTTGGTACCGGACTGTATATGTTCTGTGCTACGGACGCCTCCAGCAAATTCCAATGACTTCGACATCTACCCGCACACTCCAGTCTTGTGAACAAGACATTCGTAGACAATACTGAAAAACACGGTAAATATCAGTAAATAGTTTTAGTCAACGAATTTGTAAAGGTAATAGAAAAAAAAAACTATATTTTATTGCAATTTATACTGAGTGAAACTCTCGTAAACATTAGAAAACAATATGAAAATATTCTCTTAAAATATGTTATGGTAATTTTGTCTACAGCACTTGAGAGCTAATCTGATGCGCATGAAAAAGCATCTCGAAATAAAACAATCGCCACACTTATTATACGAAAATAATTTTTTTTGAAAGAAGAATTTTAATCGCACTTGTTTTTTTATTTGATTAGAACCTATTATATTAAAGAAACCTGTTTCTATAATAGATAAAGCCGACTCAACTGTTCAGCCTTCAGTTGCCAATACCAGTTATTTATTACACACGACAGCATGACATTGCAAAAAAATAATCAAATAGAACTACAATAAGGACAGTAAAATTCACCTTGATAACTTTTACATAGCTAAATAGTTAAATTTGCATATTTTATCTTAATGTTGAAGGCCAGAAACCTGCTCCAGACCCCGAGTTCAGGGAAGTTTCGAGGTAACAAAGGAGTGGAGGCCCCTTGGCCCTAAATTATTTTTTTCAGTCGAGCTTTCCAATAAATAATTTATTGTGAAACGAAGTATACACTTATTATGTAACGAAAATAAAATACTTTTTAATCGGAAAAAAGAATAATCTATATTTTTTTCAAAGTCCCTATTGTTGGGGCCCTCTTTTGTGGAGGGCCAGGGGTGAAAGTCCCGTTTGCTCTTCCCTAAGTCCGGCTCTGTAAATGTTCAATATATCTCACGTTAGAACCTGGTGGTAAAAGGTCAAAGTGGAGTAGATTAACTGGTGGTTCTAACTTCTAATATCGTATCGTAATGCAAAAAGTACGCGGCCATATCACTTGGTAACTCCGAACACTTAAAATCGTATGGTCCGTCTGTCCGTTTGCCCATACAGCTATTATAGACAATCTTTATAAATATTATTTACTTTATATAATATTATATTACTCAGCTTTACGTGTGTATGTCATTGAACTCCTCCTAAACGCCTGTAGGGCTATTCTGTAAGGTCGTTTTCGAATCTCGAAATCGGAATCCGCGGTGATATGTCGAATTTGACGATTTTTTTTTCTTTAAAACTCGATCTCGATACTCGATCGTTATTAATAAAGTTCACTTTCGATGTGAGCGTAAAGTGAGCTCTATCACTCAGGTGAAGCTCGATATCGAAATGCTTTTTACAGAATAGCCGATACTATACTGAACCGATCTTGATGATTGTTTGTGTGTATTCAAGTGGATTCAAGAATGGTTTAGATTCATCAATCGGAGAAAATATTTGACTTTTTGTTTGTTACGATTTATCTCGAAAACGACTCAAGCGATTTAAAAAATTCTTTCACCGTTATATAGATAGGTTAACTATAACTTATCATTATCAATCTAGATACGACTATTTATCAAAGTTAACGCAAGCGAAGCTGCGGGGAACAACTAGTACTTAAAGGTATATAAGTTAAATTGCGCGTGCCTTACGGCCGCAGTTGTAGAATGACAATACAGTGATGTCATGCTGCAACCAGTTCTCAAGGAGAGGTCAGTTCATTTCCGACTTGCGGTCCCACGGCTAATATACAATGTAGGATGTGTGTGCTTCCGTCAGTATATCGGACTCAATGACGAAATTAAAAGGTTTTAATTAATATTTATGGACAATATTATTATAAATAACCTTAGCTTAATCTGATGTTGCAATAATAGGACAGTTTCCTATTGTTGCAACATCAGATTTAAAGAAATAAGACATTATCTGCTAGCCTAACTTCACAGCCCTCAAAGATTTTAACCTCCCCACGCCGTCTTACTAATGACTTACTGTTGAAAGGAGAAATTTAGAAAACCACCTCCATAGAGTCCAGACAAAGTGAGGCCAATCTGACAATCGGTTCACCTAGTGGTATATGACAGGCGACATCAACAGAGACCAATACCAGAGGAACAAAGGCCAATCCTTTGATTGGCAGGTGCTTTGCCTTTTAGATAGGAGTAAGCTCTTTTCTTGAAGTACATGTATCGGTTTGGAAATATTGTAGGTCTAGTAAGGCAATCTTTAATATATTTGTCGTGCGAAGTCGAAAATGCTGCAGATATTAAGTATACTCATAAGGACAATTCTTCCATATTCAAACTCTTTATCGCTGATCCGAATAGTTTCAACTAATGTTAAGACGGTACCGCTTATCACATGTAGATGGGAAAAGGGACATGACCTCTCTGGGAGGTACCTCTCGCTCTCATAATACCGGCGTAAAGTGATAGCTAAGCTGAGTTACTAACTGAGTTTCCGGTGGCCCATTTTGGATAGGGAAAAGGAGGGTAACGCATCTAAATAACCTCTGGTTGTGTGGATATTAATTGTTATTTGGGCGTCGATAGTCACCAAAAGACTTCGACTGTTCGTTTGCCCTCCTATGCTATAAATAAAAAAACTAAAAACACGCTTTTTATAGAAACCCAAACTAAAAAATAGAAAATAAATTTTAATAAATTTAAATTAAGAATAGTGTTAAAAATTTCAATAACTATAAATTAATAATAGTGTAAATAAAAAAAAAAAAATATTTTAAAAAAAGCGTGTTTAGTACTAGTACTAGTACTAGTAGTTACATACTGACGAAGTAAATGTATACAACTTCTTTTGCAGCTATCAAAGATAAGGAAAAAAAGTGACTAGCATGTAACGATACGTAAATATTATATTTGTATCATGTATGTAAAACATGTCTTAAGAAACTATTGCAATAGTGACGTCATTCAAGTAAATACTTTCATTTATCATTTATAAAAAGTAATAAGTAGTCTCTGTCGGCCTTTAACCAGGTTAGATGCAAGTGGCAAGGAATCGTTCGTCTTGACTTGTCTTGACTTTTATTTCATCAATTACTTTTTGACGCCCTATTTAATTATTTATAACTCCAAGGAGTCTAGCGAATGTATTAGTGTTAAATGTTAATGTTTTAAACTAAATATTGAATGTTGTCTTTATGCTTAATTTTACTATATGAGAATGTTTGCATGCTATCTATTAGTTAAAAGTGCTTGTGCCAATGTATTATAGATACCAACAACCCATGTACCACTTTTACTGCAAATAAATGATTTGATTTGATTTGATTTGATTTGGCGTTCATTGAGGGACGCCTCTGTTCAGAAGTGGCCGGATAAAGGCTGATGATGATGATGAAGTAAAGTTAAACAACAAAGAGCGAAAATGGTCCAGTGGGTGGGTGGGTTCGATTCTGACCCACGGTCGTGCCTTGAAATGGGTTTTTCTAAATTTCTAAGTGCACCTAAACATGAGACCATCCCTCGCCCACATACTACTACTACATAATAACAAATTATAAGTCATCAGATTTACTTTATTTACGTCGTGAGACCTATCTTCTCGCCAAATTTCATGATTCTGTACGTAGATGATAAGATACGTCCTATCTACAGACGGGAAGTATCTTATAGTAGTATTTAGTTTGAGAGAGAAGGGTTCCGGTTTGTCATTTTGTGGAATGAACCTACAAAAATATAAGTTTTTAATTTTTATTCCATTCCATTCCATTTTATTCACATTTGTGAGTGGACAAAATTCGTTACTTCAGTCGATCAGAGTCTAGGACAGTAGGCCGTGATTAATAATTCTTGCTTCAAATACGATAGTGGTACTCATGCAGGAGCGGTTGTCACCATCGCGGCTCTACGACCAGTGCTCAAGTTTGTGCATTTTATGTGGTTTTTTTTAAATCTTGATAATTTTTATGAGTCGTTGATATCTGTGTCATTGACACGTCGCTGCTCAGCCGGCGTGACACACCCGACCTTCAACTGCTGTCTCCTTTGTCCTATTCCATTGTCATATTAATTCATGCCTTAAATATTATATTTTTACTAGCTGTCCCGACAGACTTCGTTCTGCCAATATTAAAATTGCAATTACAAAATAGGGGTTGATCGTAGAGGAATCAAAATTTAGGATTGAATGTATTTTTGTATATTGTATCATAAAAAAATAGAAATTAAAAATTTTGTCTAAAAAATAAAAAAAAATATAGGGGTGGACTACCCCTAACATTTAGGGGGATGAAAAATAGATATTGGCCGATTCTTATAGATACCGGATAAGCACAAAAAATTTCATCAAAATCGTTCAAGCCGTTTCGGAGGAGTATGGCAACGAAAACTGTGACACGAGAATTTTATATATATGTATTAGATTTTAGGGCATAGCCGTCATGACGCTAATTCAAAATAAAATTTAAAATTAGACAAAATGTGCTGAAATTAAACTACCTTAGTGAGAACTAAGTAACAAAACTATTATAAATTAAATTAAAAAAATATTTTATTTGGTATTATAAAAATCAGTTTTGAAACCTTCGAAGAACATCTGAAGAGGAGTGACAGTTGTGATAAGAACTTAATATGAGCACGTGCCGATTGTTCAAAATAGACCCCCTAAGGTCTATTTCAAATTGAAAAAAAAAAACATACAGTCGAATTGATAACCTCCTCCTTTTTTTGAAGTCGGTTAAAAATATAACTAACATGGTTTTTTAAGTACGGTAACAATATAATATAGACTTGGTCAGACTTTTTTTTAATTCACATTTTCCATTAAAAATCATCATCATCATCATCATCAGCCTTTATCCGTCCACTGCTGAACACAGGCCACCCTCAATGAACGCCATTTTTCCATTACTCTCTTTTAATTTACTAATTTGGATTTCAAACGTTATCATAACTTCTGTCTGGCTAACTTGTTCATTTTTATTCGTCATTCATTGTTTATTTGTTCGCTTGGTTCAGTGCAATTTGTTTTGACTGTATGAAATACGAATACTCATTAATATGCGCTTGGCGACGCCGGTTTGTATACACACTGTATATATATCTGTATATCAAAGATACGAGCTAAAGGGCGAAGATAACGTAAGCAGCCCGCCTATTTTTTCTGGTTTGCTGTTATGCAAGAAGGCGACAGCGTGACAGGTGGAAGTGACTGAGATTTAGGCCCAAGTCCCATTTAGCAAGAACGAATGAACTAGACACGACGAGACACTGAATAAATGAATGATATAATAAAACTAGCTGTTGCATGCAGTTTTGCCTGTGTCAACTAATTTTTAATACGGGGCCCTAACTTTTTTGAAAATTTAATATACTTAAGTACTTAATAATTTATGTTCGCCGGGGATCAATGACTATAAAACTGTGCCGGCGACAGTGCAGCTTCCCAACTGTGAAAAAACTTTTCAAATCGGTCAAGTAGTTTTGGAGCTTTTTCAATACAAACAAACAATCAAATATTTCCTCTTTATAATATTAGTATAGATAAACAAGTAAATAACATGATTTATCCATGATTATTATACACAGTTCATTAAAATACTTATGATGTAAATTAACATACTAAAATTTCATGTGTCGTCTTAATCTATACTAATATTATAAAGCTGAAGAGTTTTTTTGTTAACTTGAACGCGCTAATCTCAGGAACTACTGGTTCGATTTGAAAAATTCTTCAGTGTTAGATAGCCCGTTTATCGAGGAAAGCTATATATATCATCCCACTTAGATGACGTTGTAATTCTTAGTTTATGCAGGCATTCGCTTAAATATAAACCGGGATAAGCTCGTTTACGAGAGATTTATGTATTAACCCACCATTAGAATATAGATCAAATATAAAAAGGTCCAGCATTAATACTTTAGACTAAATAGGCCGAATCTGGTTGATTGCCAGAATTCTCGTGATTTGAATAGATCTCTGTTTCTCTCTCTAGTCAGTTAGTATTAATTATAACGGGTTTTTTCAAAGACTGATGAGACAAAACTCGTTCCATTTAATAGTCTTTTAATTGACGATGGAGTCATCGACTATAAGGAAAACACATTGTTTATCATTTACAAAATATTTATATAAATCTCACGATTATATTAACATAAATCTCACGATAATATTTATATAAACATATCAATTTTTAAGCAAACTGGGTGAAATCAAAGTTCGTAGTTAGGTACCGGAGTCACTTTTTGCTTTTTATGGAAAAGCGGGCTAACAGTTATTTGCCCTTTTTCTATTAAAAACAAGTAACAGGTATCATGAAAATTCATCATCAGCCACATCAGAAGGCTTGTAGATGCGTTACCAGCCTTTCATATATTGTGGTCTTTGAATTGAATTGTTGAATAATTGTGGAGGATTGATGGAAGACAAAGAAAAACCTTATGTTGGTTTGGATATTTTAATTTCAAGGGCTAGGTATAAATTTATTCCATTTTCAAACGAGTTCGAATGTGTTCTTTAGTCTGAATGTTTCAACTTTCTCAGTAACTAAGGATGACTGTTATTCGACATAATATTATTGTTTGTTACAATGAAACAAATTTAAGGATTTTATCGCGGTCTGTAAATTTGTTTCATTGTAATGAGTGAAATTCGCGTAAACATAAGAAAACAATATGTTTGTGTTATTCATACCTGATTAATGGCAGAACAAATCATAATATCATATGAAAATAACCAGAATTTAAATATTTCATACGTCAATGGATAATACTCTCGTCATTCGGAGTATCATTTATGACATAGGAAAAAAACATTTTATTTACTGATTTCCGAAGCTTTAAGGTCCAATTTTTCATGTTCCAATTTTGCTATATTTATGGTGTGCTTACAGGAAGCCTAGCCAAAATGCCATTAAGAAAGCGTTAGCGAAGTTCGAAAATGATAAATTGTATGGGATTGACATAAGGCCGCGCTTAATCACGTGGTCCATCCTATAATACATTTTATCATTTCGAACTTCGCTAATGCTTTCTTAATGGCATTTTGGCTAGGCCCCCAGGTGGCATTCCAGTTCGCGGATATATTGGGTTCGAATCCCGCTTGAATTAGACATTAATTTGCACTATGCATGTATAGTTACAAACTGTTTTATTAATTTCTTATAATATTAGCGTTAATAAGGTTATCTTACTTTTCTTAAAAATTAGGTCATTGCTACATTATATTTTTTGTCTAATTGATAAGTTTATCTTAATCATAACATGGCTAAAATGAACGCGGAACATATAAGTGGACACTATTTTAATGAATAATATCTATTTCTTGTTATATTATACTTCACTTATTTCATCTATTTCGATATTATATCGATGTCACTACTATAGCCATAAAATAACTTACCAAAACCTGTACACCGCACGTACGATTTCACTACACTCGCAAAACGCACAAAATAAACAATTTCACACAGCAATCTTATGAAACTTTCTTATTTCACACTTCATGAAATTTGTTAAAAAAATCCGGGAAATGCGAGTTAATACTTTAAGATTGGAATACAGTTTATAACTTGTTATTTAAGTTACGAAACTTGAAATATCGAGAGGTACACCTTCCCTCCGTGAGGTCTGAACGCTACTGAGAGCCGACTGCTAGCGTCGAGAGCGGGAATCCAGTGTTGCCGGCACAACCGTATAATTTTCCTAGTTTTATTATAGGGAATTAAGATCGTTGTTTGTTAAATTTTCCATATTTTTTTTAAGTGACCTGTACTGATGAATCAGGACAGCTAGACTG
The DNA here is from genome assembly GCA_905333005.2 of Lycaena phlaeas. Lineage (NCBI taxonomy): Eukaryota > Metazoa > Arthropoda > Insecta > Lepidoptera > Lycaenidae > Lycaena > Lycaena phlaeas. The sequence goes on along the minus strand of HG995169.1, from coordinate 17,383,318 downwards.
GAAGTAACGTCTGTAGTACGTAAGAATCTGGGCCATTGTGTAATACCAATTTACTTTGATGTTCCAATAGGCATTAATTGATAATTATCAACTAAATGATGTTTAACTTTGTAACACTTTGGAAGATTCAAACTTTCTCTCTGACACTGGCGAGTCCGTAAGGGAGCTAAACCAAAGAAAAAGAAGAAGAATTAATAATTGTATAGACTAGCTAATCATATTTACAAGGGTACCCTGGGTCAAACAGAAAATAAGTAAAAAGCCGGAATAATATTTTTCATAATTATTTTAATTTTCCACTTTTTCCGGGAAGTTTCATTATGCAGCATCACCCGCGGAACTTAACGGCGTAGCCCGTAGGGCAAGTGGCAACACAAGCTGGTTTTTGTTATTGTCCCATTCACCCAACCATTCACGATAGTGACGTACTACGACCGGCCCGCTGGCTGGGGTTTCACGGCGGAAAGTTGACTCACACTATCAGGTTATATGTTGTTACACATATTTAGATATAGATGTTTCATTTGATTGACATTTGATCCGTCCAAGTTGGATAAAAACTATCTTGCCGTTTGTCAATATAATAATAATTACTCTACTTTTGTGAACAAATCAAAACTAACCTATTCCAAGTTGGATGACGGAATACGGTAGTTGACAATTTTTGAAAACAAATTTTGAAATATTCCTTAGGTCTCAATTTGGGTTTTAAATATTACAAATACTGTATAGTACAAGAAATATTAATATCACTATTATCATCAGACTTTATCCATCCAATATTGAACATAGACTTACTTCAATGAACGCCAAGACGGCCGATCCCTTGCTACTCGTTTCCAACACGAATAGAATTATGGCTCAAAGAATATATTTATAAAAATTATAAAAATCAAAATAATAGGAGGATCTAGATTTAAAAAAATATAATATATCTATGGTGAACCGGAAATATTTGCATAAATTTTTTCATTGTTTTTGTCAAGTCAAGGTATAATAAAAGACGTGTATATTTTATTGATATAATTTTGTACAAATAACGGCGTATAATACAACGGACAGGTCTCACATACAAAACTAACGCTATCGAAGCTAGTCGTATGTCACAGTTCAGCTACAGAATAAAGCTGGACGTATATTATTGTAATTATCCCTAGCGGTATATAAAAAAGGAAAAAAACATACAGACCAATTGAGAACCTCCTTTTTTAAGTTGGTTAAAAATAGCCCTCTCGTGCCCTTGTTACTGTAAAGTATCCAACGATACTTATTCTTATTCTTTTATCATAAAAGAGCTTTAAAAATTGCCTTCATATTTCCTCAATAATTGGTCTTATCAAATGAAAATTTCATTCAATCCAATTGCTTGAGATAAGTACGTTTAAACAAACTGACACTTATTTTTTATTCCTTTAATAATTAATTCTTGTATATATAGTGTTTCAACAATGAGTCACTGTAATACGTCATTATTTATATATTGCGTTAAAGTGCGATGAACTGTTTGCGGTTTATTAGTAATATAGTTTAATCAAATAAGGATAAAAGTGTCATCAATGAATGATTTCACTATAATATGACTGGATGTTATGCTCTGTGATGATTGCGCTCAATGCTATTTTTTTTAATAATTAATGTTTGTAATAAAAGGATACCTAGTTGTTTTATGTTCAAATTCAAATGTAGTAAAACTTCCAATTGGACAATAATATACATCCAACTCTGTACACAATCTACCAAAACAAAAGCTATACGAAACCGGTGTTTATATATAAATAAATGCAATTAATACTCACTTAGCATAACCAGATATAGACGGACAGACGGAAAATAATATTATAATGATCATTTCAAAATATAATATATTCAATGGTTGAATGACGTCGATATTATATTATATATTTTATGGGTGAATTAGCTCTTATACAATTTTATCTTTCGTTGTTTTTATAGACTTATTTTAGCATACAACACTCGCACTTAAAAAAAATCCTTTTTCGAATTTTCCTCATTTTTCTTTGATGCAATTATTGCATTAGGCTTCCCATATAATTATTTAATGTCCATACATCTATATCTTAATAAATTAAAAAGTATATACACATACAGAGCGGGTTCATTCAAATCAAAGTTATATATTATACTATTAAAAGTAGAAAATTAAAAAAAGAGACCGTAACAGATATTATATTCTATTTAACCAATCACACGAACCCTGTGGGACAGATAATTGACAGAAAATATCGTAAAATAAGTCCCCAAAATTGGGTCAGGGTCTAGGAGTATAAAGCTAGCGAGACAAAAAGCTCTAATCACACTCAATTTTGTAAAAAAAATGATATGATATTTAAAGTGAAACTTTTATTACATCGTTTCAAACTTTTATGTCTGTGTCACGGAGTATAGACATAAGGAGTCCGAACGATGTGGACTTTTCCGTAGAATTTACGTACAAAATAATAAATCTAGATCTTAGTTCGTTTTCTGCCGCTATCTGCGCTAGAATCGGTTGGGCAACAATGCTATTGTAGCGGACCAATCATCGCCACAGTGCTTTCCGCGAGTGGACCAATCAGCGCCTAAATACTTTCCGCATAAAGATTTCGATTCCGCATCAAAGAAGATTTTGATTCCGCATCAAAGAAGGAGTGCTCTACCGGCAAAACTTCTGTCATCTAAATTGCAACCATTCTTTCAACATTACGTTCAGACTCCTTATATCTATACTCCGTGTTCTGTGTGTTACATGTCATGTGACGGTATTGCTCATTTGTGCCAGTGCCCCATATTATAGATTTTTTATTCTTAATGGAATATTATTCCAAAAATTTTTTAGTTAAATGTCTATAATGGGAAAAAAGTTTCACTTTTTTTTTCATTCCTTGAGTAACCAAATATAAAAGTCTTTAATCATTTCATTTGTTCGTTGTAACCCAGTTTTAGTGATTAAGATAATATCCAGCTTTTGATCTCGCTATTGAGGATTTGTATAATTATTATAACCGTACAAATTTTTAATCGTTAATAAACATTGAATTTATTTAGGCTTACAAATTATTGTATATTGGTCATGCACACACTGAAAGATATAACAATGCGTCAGGAGTTTATAATTATTTATTTTGATGTACAGTAAAACATTGTTGAAATAAATACATTATTTGGTGTATCTAGTTTTAACATATCGCTGGTAACAATTTCAATATCAGGTGTTGCCTGTTTTTTTTTACTATACCGTTAGTTATATATTTACGTTATACGCAATGACGTAAAAAATATATTAGGTTTATGCGAGAAAATATTTTTAAGCTTTAATTTTTTTATTAGAAATGGTAGTAACACCATATTAATATATGAAAAAAAAAAACGGACCAGGCCCTGCAACTGCGTCCTGTACAGCCAGGATTGACAGTGATAACTAAATGGGTCCTTTGATACGATCTCCAGGAGCCCGGGGGTACGTTAAAACTACCTTTAGAGCCGCAACGAAATTATCAGAAGAATTCAGGATATCCCTGGATAAAATGGGAGACAGTACAAGATTCCAATGATTAATATATTTATGTAACATAATATCTGTCTTGTTTATATTATAAACTTATATTTAGATATATTATGTAAATAGATTATTTTTACATTGTTGTCATTTTCTTCCCCCGTTGTATGGCTATATTTTAAATTAAGGTTTTTTATCTGTTGTTATATCGGAATAACACGTTTTTAAATTGCTTGGTGTGCCTGTATATTTAGGTACGGAACCTAAAAATCGTAAGACAATGTTTCACTGTACCAAAAGTGCTGGATCATTTGCGTATTACACTAAATTATCGGTAAATACATATAAAGCGCAGTTTAAATCCTACGAGATATATAAATCTATTAAAAATGTCTAAATATCGGTACGTCGCAAGGTAATAATGAAAAAAAAAATCTTTAAATTGAATATTTATCTTTTTTATTCGGGTTTAAGTAAAAGTCCTTGACATGTCACTATGGATTTATGATATAGCTCAACGCAGTTTTGAAAAGTACAAAATTAAAAAAGTCCATCCATATTTATTTTTATATAAGCTTATCTGTTACTGGGTCTCGCGTAAACATTTTAACGGATATGTACTTAAACCATGATTATTTTTCTATTAGGTATGTGTTAATTGATATTTAAAAAAAAACCACCAACAATTAGTAAATAATAAAACTAATATTGTCACAGTCTAAAAAAATCACCCTGCGACATACAGTATGTCAGTACGGTACGCGAAAGGAATATTGCGCTCTTCGGGAATATAAAAGCTCTATTTGTCTACGACCCACTAAACCACGTCCATATGAAAATTCATATACAAACGCTATATACTTACACTATCTATAATTATTTATTACACTCTCATGGTAACGAATTGTGACTAGAGAAAACTGAAAATGGAAAAGACGAACAGAATATTTGCGTGCAAACCACTTGTACGACTAAATATTTAACATTACAAATATTTTCATAATTACTATATAGTAAAGCACTTCGAAAAGTTTCATAGATCATTAAAATTAATTTGAAAAGAATAAACGTTCAGAAATTTCACAAAATTATGTCTACTCTTACCACTTAACATGATAAATATTAAAATAATGGAATAATTATAATTTACAAGCCACCTTAGAAAAAGGCTCACTTCAATTTTAGAAATTATTTTATTCTCAAAAATATTTCATCAAAATAAATAATTTTCATGTGATTTTTATACGTGGTAAGAATATGAATCACAAAATTTGCTACAATGGCTTTATTTATTAAACTATAATAATTAATAAGAACGTTATTGAGATCTGTACTTTTATAAATTTAGTTACATACTTACATTAAATTGACTAAGAGGATTCACATAAAGGTAGAAAAAAACTTTATTCAAAGTTGAAAATAGAATTTGTTAGCGTATTATTGCCTCCAATTTATTTAAATATTGATATGTTAGCGTGGAGTTTTCTTAATCGTAAACATGAAATGAAGGCAAACAGTAAACAAATAACAGCCAATTGAGAATTTAAGTTTTAAACTTGTTAATATAAATCATATCAAAAACTATCAATGTCAACTGGAAATATTTTAAATTAAGAAAATAAATATTTACTGTCGTTGAAACACATTTTTATTGAAATAAAATGCTTTCGGATATATTTCTTTGTATAGTTGAACACTTTCGATTCTGCTTACTTATTTAGATATCCAGTAAGACCTCATACCACAAGATATTATTGATGTCTACACAATAAATTATATAGTTATTTCAGGCAAATTCATATTCTGATAGTTTTATTCCGATCATTCTATAAATCAGAACAATAATTATTATGTATCCTTTTTAGTTGACATTCGAAACATTCGAAATTTAAAATTTTAAATGTAGGTAATGTTTAAATCTGTAATCAATTTAAAATATTTCCGTCGTGTGTTGTTTCTATGGCGCGCACCGGCCGACGTTGTTGGTGATGGTGTGGGGCAGCTTGGACAGGGATAGAGGGATGTCGAAGTCTCCGCTGAGGGAGATCTGGGATACGCAGCCGATGAGACCGCTCTTGTACTTGCCTTTGGAGTTTATTTCTATTGACGGTAGACCACCTGAAAAGAAGAGAATAAAGAATCGCTATATTACGAGTAAAATGAGTCCTGCTTTCTTTTAAGTAACTTGAAATGTATGTATGTTTAGGTGACATCTTTTTTTTTTCGGTTGGAGCTATGCTAATGGCCCTAATGGCCCTAATGGCCCTAATGCTTCGTTGGAAGTGCGGTGAGCCGGTTGGTATCACCCAGTGATATAACGGTGACATCTTGCTAGTGTTTGTAAAACATAAACTATGTTAATCCGTATGCCTGTAAAGTAGAAACAATTAGACCGCGTCCGTATCATTGCTAATTTAGTTTCATCGGCGTCAGATCATTTGGCATTTTCTTTATCTGTATCAGTGCTTTTGCGCAAAAGGAAGAAATTTGTGTATTGGTAGCAAAGTGAAATATTTTTTATTCTTTTCATATTTATATTCACAAAATACATTTTGCGGCTATAAAAGGATGTGTCATTATTGAAACGCCTATTGAATCAAATTTAATAGTTTTATAAATGCGCATGTCGAATTTTATAGACCAACTATTTTGCGTCATAAGAATGGCATTAGATCATGTTACATTGATTTTGCTATACTGGATTGTTAATAAAGTTAGCGTTCAGAATCAGTAGGGCTATTCTGTAAAAAAACATTTTGATATCGAGCTTCACCTGAGTGATAGAGCTCACTTTACGTCACTTCGAAAGTGAACTTTATTGACATAGATAGATAGTCGAGTTTTAAAGAATATAAATTCGCCAAATTCGTCACATCACCGCGGATTTCGCTTTCGAGATTTGAAAACGACCTTACAGCATAGCCCTACAGTATTCGGTTTCCGAATTCGTTTTCCGTGTACAGAGACTCGAATACATCAAATCGATATCATCATTTCTTTCCGTTACTTTTGGAACGTATTCGCCCGGCCTAAACCATCTGCCTATGAAATAGACACTGTGTTTACCTATATAAAGTCCATTATCTGTGTTCAACTGTTTCAGCTTCCCTGGTGATATCTTCCCCACGGACCCCAACCCGTCCACCTCCAGAACTCCCGCTTGTCTGTTTCTAGAAACATCAACGCATTCATTATTATTTTGTATAAAAGTATTATCTAGCTGTTCCAGGAGCTTTAAAGAATACATATTGGCTCGAAAATTTTACGCTGACACCAACAATTTTTATATCAGAAAGAATGTGGTTGCTAAAGAATATATACAATATTATCTATTTTATAATTATTTTCAAAAAATACACAAGCTAATTAGCCAGATAAGACAAAGAATGCAAAATTAAACAATGAAAAGAAAGAAAAATGAATTTAATTTGAGTATTGGTGACACATTGGTCGTTGTTGTTGTTTTTATGTTGAATATACAAACTAGTGACGTACCGAGTGGCGCGCGCTCTGTGCCACAATCCGTCGTCGACCTTGGTGTGGTTAGCGATGATCACCACCTCCCCGCTGCCGAGGTCGTATCTGAAGACATTAGGTGAATTACAATCAAAAAATATTTTACGACACGAATCTTAATCACCTACCCTAAAGTTACTTCTTAAAAGTTTTGTGCCACTAGTCCCACTAATATAAATGACACAAAAGTTTGTATGTATGGATGGTTTGTTACTTTGTTACGCAAAAACGTATACTTTACTCCCATCGCTAACTGCTCTTCTGTATCGACAGCGGTAACCACGAAACCCATTGATACGATCTCAGGGAGTATCAGGAATAAGTCCCGCAGCGAATTTCATCAGAAGAATTCACGAGAGGGGAGAAATATTGTCCAGTTTCTCATACTCACGAAACTCAAGAAATACATCCAGGAGAAGCCCAGCTGCAATGCACCACGGAGAAATCTCTCTAATGAAATTCTCCTTGAGTTTGCTTTGAATATTACCTGAATACAAGCACGGAGTCCTCGACAGCGAGTGAGAGGAAGTCGGCGTGCGCGCGCCCGCTCCACAGCAGCAGCCCGCGCGGCGCGTGCGCACGAAACCGCACGTTCACATCCAGGCTTCCACTGCGCAACCTGAAACCACCATGGTCATGGCAATAACGATCATTCAATACAGAAAGACCGGCTAGTAGGCTTAGCTAGCCTTAGCTCCCGCCTGTAAGACCTCGCCTTCGTCTCTGAAATGTGGTCCATTCAAAATACCCGTTTACTGCTATCTTATTAAACGTTATGTCACGAGTAATTGTGTTATAAAAAGTGCTATTTTAAGTGCTAAGCTATTCGATAGCAGTGCTTATTTTAAGTAACCTTCTTCAACGTTCCAGGGGGTGTTATAATTATTAACTGGCTCTTTTTCATCACCTATATGATTTATTTATTCTTTTCGGTACAGTAACTAATTGAAAGATGTGAGGAATAAAATATCATTGGATCAATGAGACCATTCGCATGGGGTCCCCTGAATAAAATATTCAAAGGGCATCAGATTGTATAGTTATTTAAGTGTTAAACTGCTCGGTGGCAGTTGACTGCTTTTTAGATAGACGCAGCGAGACCTGGTAAATATGTTTAGAAGAATAAAGAACTTGCCTCTTCATCGTCTCCTCGTCGTCTATGTGTATGAAGCTGTCGGTGCCGCTGAAGCTGGGGTAGGAGCTGGTGTCTCCCCAGTTGATCTCATTCGTGTCCAAGTACTTCACCTGCATATACGTCTGTCCATCGTACGGCTTCTCGGTGATCTCACTCTTGTTCTCCACAGAGTTCTGCATGTACAAATACTTTTTGGTCGCTGCAAACTTTTTCTTCTTATATTTTTCAATATGCGCGTGAGTGTGTTTTTTTGATTTGCTCTTGTGGTATTTCAGTTTGAATCCCTTTTTTGGTACGATGGAATGGTGGGCGTCTTGGGCGGTGATGTTTTCGGGGTAGACGGGTATGTATTGTAATGTTTCTTTACAAACATCATTCCTGAAAATAGAGTTAATAATATATCAGCCGTAACCTCAGCATGTGGTATAGTTTGATGTATGTTGGATAATGGAATGAAGGGATATGATAATAAAAAGAATCCAGTAATCCATGCGTTTCGCGCTAATAATAATTACCCTCATGCCCTGTCGTTCATTACTAAAAAAGTAAAGCATTGTTATGGAAAAAAAATAGTTAGATTGGGTGTACTCAAGCAGAAAGGCGCACGGCGACGCAAGAGCAGTGTATTTTAGATTCTCTAGTTTTTTCTCTCCAGTAAAATATGTCTTATAAGAGTGGTTGACGATCTTTGTGCAAAAGCCGGCCTCGATTGGATGCTCGTGGCAGATCAGGGGGTCTAGCCTAAATGCCTTTTAAAAAGCCTTAGCGAAGTTCCAAATGATAGAATGTATAGGATGGACCACGTAATTAAGCGCGGCCTTATGTCAATCTCATACATTTTATCATTGTCGAACTTCGCTAACGCTTTCTTAATGGAATTTTGGCTAGACCCCCAGATCGGCCGTCGTAAGATGGTTAGAAGACAAGATTTCGCTAGCGGTGGGGGTACTCACGAGCAGGTGTCGTTGTGATTCTCCTCGCAGTTGTCGACGTTGACGCCGCCCAGTGCCGCGGACACCACGGACAGCTCCTCGTCGTTTATTACCAACTGAAAGTCGTAAGTCACCCGTCAGCAATGACCATTAAAGGAAACGTCGCTTAATAGAAGACCAAATGATTTAGTAGACTGACGGATTGACGTATTTCGGATTTCCATGAAAGTAGGTAGACTTTTGATTATTTTACCATTTTGATCATTTGTAAATTTTCTTTAGAGTTTAATATGGTCATATTAAGTTTATCATTTTATATCTTCAAAAATGATTTAGGATTAAAATTCTATATTTTTTTATATTATATTTTATTCAAATGCAATTTCAAATTTAAATACGAATAAATAAGTACGGTCGGTATACCTTTCCGACGCATCCGCTGAACGAGGTGGTTAGCGCCAGTCTCTGCGGCAAGGGCTGGGGCGCTCCCCCCAGCAGCATAGGCTGCCGTAGCGTGAGGTAGCGCGCGGCGCCGCGGGACGTCACGGAGCGCGCGGCGGCGGGCTCGGCGCGGGTGCGCACGCGCAGCGACGCGCGCCGCCCCGACCGGCTCACTGACACCACGTGCCACGTGTCCTTCTGAAGGGGGTACGCCGATCTGTAGGGGTATATAGTGGTATATATTATTTTTAGCAGTGGTTCTTAACTTTATAGTAATGAGGGACCATTTGTCAAAATTTCTGTCTTGCCATGGACCACCAAGTTGGTTAATTTGTTTGTAGTTAATATAAAGTACCTAAATGTAAATAAAAGGAGGGTTGTTCTAATTCATGTATTAAGCGCGGATCGTGTTGTGTTGACTCGTCACTATCATCTTATTAGGATGGCTCCGTGGGCGGACCACTTGGGATGCTTCCAGAGACCACCAGTGGTCCGCAGACCACCGGTTAAGAACCACTGATATCTAGGATATAGATTTTTTTTTAATTTGAATTATAAAGGAAGTCGTCAGGGAAATTAGTTTTGTGTAATTTTTGTGATTTCATTGTCGTGTTTTATAAACGCTGTTTAGTTTGAAGGCTAGCATAATCCTAGGTAAATTATATAAAAAATTAAATTAACGAGAACTCTATAGATAGACACTAATGTATGCCTCCGCTATAAAGTTCTCATCTCAAAATTTAATTATTTAGGCTTTTCTAGGTGAATTTGAAGTCGTATCCTAATACGTTCTGACAACAGCATCAGTTTTGTTTGACACAGTGGAAATGCTTTGCGAACCATCCTTAAATGGGTCATCCCGGGGATATGTGGAACTCGCAGATACCCCCAGGCGCCGGTATACCGTTTCAAGTTTAAGGGGAGTGTCCCAGATCTGACTAACACGGGATGCTTCGTTATTAAACAATGCTAACCTATTCTAAAGAAATGGGTATCAGTTAATGACAGATACTATAACCATACAAATGCTTGTACATTAAAACACGCTATTCGGTGATCGCCAGTGAACAAAAATTAATATTGATGCAGATAATACGTCTTGAAAAAAATTTAAGAACTCTTTTTCATTCACTATCCAACATAATATGAGTATATCTTGCAAAAAATTGTGTAACCTACCGTACAAGAGCGATCCCGGAGCCCAGATCAAACGCAAATTCCACGAAATAGTCCCGGAGGTGCAGAGAGAAGAAGTCACCGTCACCGCTGGGGTGCTCCGCGTTGTACAGCAGCAGCCCGTCACCGTTGGTCGGCTTTAGTGTTATCTGGAATCATCAATATTCGCTTTATAAGTAAAAATCCTTTAACAAGTTATTCCAAGAAAATCTTTCTTAAAATTTTGTTCATTTCGTCAGCCCTTATTAGGTGGTCCATCTAGAAAGAAATGACGAAATTTCTAGCTTTGAAAACAAAATCTTTAAATAGTTTCAAGAAAAGTTGTTATTATATAAAGTAGAGTCATTTGTTACATTAAAAAAAAACATTTTGAATATTTACGGGTTCTTAGTAACCAAGTGAGTGGATTCTTCGTGTCGGTGCTCGGTTTTTATAACTTCAATAATATAATACTGACTCGAGGCTTCCAAAAAACGTGTATTTATGTAATACAACAAAAAATTAGAGGTATTCAAATTTTTTTCATTACTAATTATGTGATGAAACCTAGCTTTGTGCCAACTTTCATGATTCTATGTCAATGGGAAGAACCCTATACATTTTTGACGTGGCAATGTCTTATAACTCGATGGAGCCGGCTACACGCACGAAAAAACATGACTCATGCGGCGTCACCTCGCTCTGAGGCGTTCCATTTAAGGCTTGGAGTGCAAGCGAGAGCGCGGAACGAGTGACAAAGAGGCACAATCGGCCCATCAGTATTTTCTTATGACATTGTCACGTTCAACTATCGTCAGTAAACCGACTTTACAGACAACCGATTTTTTTATTGGTTTGACAAACTGACAGATGGACGACCAAGGTGGTGCTCCTATAAATATTCAGATTAATTATTATTAAGGGACGGAACACTAAAAGGCAATACAATTTAATATAATTTCTATCCGCAATCTATCTAAATGTTTGTACTGGGAGTAAATATAATATCAAAGTTACGGCCATTGGCGCATGACATTATTGGAGTTTGGACTGGGGAAGTTTTGTCGGCGATGTTCGCCAAATTGCAAAATAAAGCTCCCTTCATAATGGGACCTGACGCGAATTAGGCACAGTTTTGTTAGAGCTAAAGTATTGGTATTTCATTTTAAGCAATTTATGTGTATAATATGTAAAGATAAATGTACCGATTAGGTACAAAATTTTCATCCAATCCTACTAATATAATAAACACACAAGTTTGTAAAATGCATGGATGTATGTTTCTTACTCTTTCACGCAAAAACTACTGAAATGATTTTGATGAAACTATAAAAAATATAGCTTCAGATAATAATCAATTACCCCTGTAAATTATATCTATACTACCTACGGAAACGATAACTATGCGGGTGAATTATAAAATACCAAATTAGTCCTCCCGTGACCATTGGGCGCTGTAAAGTATGCGAAACGTCGGGTAGGAATTTTAATAAACCAGGATGAAATCCGTTAAAGCTATTTCAATATTATGAGCACGGGGCCTAAAGCAACACGGCCTTCCTTCCGGTAGTATATATCTAAGTAGTCTGTGATTATAAGTAAAAATCGCGTCAACATCAGAAAACAATACAAAAACACCCTTTCACTGGAACTCGCAGATGTAGTAATGTATATCTGAGTCCCCCCTCAGATGTTTAATATGTGGCCTACAAATGATGATAATAACTATAGAAATACATTGCGTTTCTCATGAGTAACTCAGAATATTGTGAGTGAACTGAGCTCAGACGATGAAAAATCGAGCAAAATCAAAAGACAGTGTATAAGCGCTTTTAAATTGATTACGGATACAAACAAATAATTGCAGAACGGAAAACTTAATTGAAAACTTTTGAACAAGTTTTAAAATTCAACGGAGCTCGGTGGGACCGCTCGGCGGCGCGGCGTTCAACTTCACTGAACTGTCATAACGCTAATTAACAACATTTGTGTAAGTACAGCCTCCGCGGATATATACTGGAGACTTCTACACTCATTACAGCATTTACGTAATGAGCAAAAGCGGGAAAAATACTGTGTCAGCTGAACAACGAGCCTTAAATGAAGCCTTCAAGTGGTCCCCACCATGGTTCAAGCCTTGTCGTGGCAGTGGGGCTCAGTAGCCTAGGGTGGGCCCAACACCTTGGGCGAAGAAAATTGAGCCGAGGGGGCTTTTTGTATCCCTCTTATAAGAAAAGGGGGCAAAAGAGCAGAGAGCAAGGGGTGGGGACTGGAACCTCATTGTACTGTCCCGACGTTGGAAGGGGTTGTTTGTTGGTGCGGAGCAACCTCTCCGTGGAAGCGTCAGTCCCCTGAGGGACTGACTAGCCGTCGAGGTGCCCTGTTGTTAGCAGATCCGGGGCACCTCACCAAAGGCGGCATTGGTGGCACTCGCCGGGTTTTAGTGGGTAGAGCTGCGTTCACTTACCATCTTTCGGGCACAGCTAGTTCCACATACCCGCTTAGGGAGACCCACTCCCCAGCGGGATGCGTCAGTGCATTTCCCGGTGTAAAAGAAAAAAAGCCATCAAGTGGTGACGAAGAGAGTTGCAAAAATCCTGCAGTGGCAGGATTCATGGGATGGGTCATGGTGCATCCAAATGTACCGGCCACTACTCGGATATCGTCTTCCCATTTGGTTAATGGCTGACCAACACTTCGTCTACCTAAATGCGGCCTTCACTTTTGGACCTAATTCGCTCATCGGCCATTTGTTCTCTTAAGCGTATGACTGGCCCACTGCTACTTAAATTTTTAGGCTCATTGTTATGATGACACGCCTAGTAATGGAGGGTTATTAGCCGATGATGATGAAACTTATTATTGAATACGAAACTAGCCTTAACGACAACCTTTGTGGTTCAATGGCTCAAAAAAAATATTTCTTTGTTCCTGGGTCATGGATGTGTATTAAATATGTATATTATATAATAAAAATCTTAAATGTAAGTATTAATATAAAAAGTCATAAATTCGATAATTTAACACGGGACCAGATTAACGAGGTGTAAATGCGTCCATAGATATTATTATATAATATTTTATTAAAATTGTAATACTATATTTGCTTGAAAATAATAAAATAAATATTAGTTAAAGTTAGAATACGATGTTTTGTGTGTTTAAAATTTCCTTCATCTGGAAATTTAAGCATGTTTGGAATTCTCCTACACTCTAGCCTATTTAGACTATCTTATCAAAAGCAAGCTATTTTTTTAACGTCACAAGAAGGCAGTCGAGCATTCGGAGCCTTATAGACCTAGACCTCTGACGCCAGGCCCGTTGCTCTCCTTTTTCCTATCGCTCCTAAGGTGCTTATTTTATTGGGTATCAATATCACAAGTATAACCTTATGGTAAGGTTTAAGTGAAATAAGCGTGATATTCTGTATATTCGCGTGAGTTTGACTTTGTGTGCCTAACCTTTGACGCCCTTGGAACACAAACGATTATGGAGTAACAAACATTGCTATATTAATAGCTCTACATCACGAACATATTGTATAGTTATTGATTTTACTGTTTAATGTTAAAGGTAATGAAAATAACCTAGTATATACCTAACCATAAATAATTATTCCTTAACACACATAGCTTTCTTTTATGAATTACCAGTGAACAAGATTTTTTCAGGTAGTTCCGGAGATAAACAAATTCATCGGCTTCAAAAACTATTTAAAACGAAACGTTTACCGTGTTTTTGCATTTTTGCGCATATTTTGACATTATATCAGAATTTTGTTCTCGAGAATACATAAGGCACTGTGGATAGACAGCTTTAAAATATATTTGAGATGATGAAGTAAATTAAATGTGGGGCGATTTGTTCTCGATAGTCAAGCTTAGAGAAATGAAAGAAAAGAGGTAAGATATTTCGTTAAAATCACTCGAGTTATCATTTAATTATTATTGGAACGAAGTTCCTTATGGCAGGCTTGGATAGGGATTTTGCTGCGCGACCGAACTGAAAAAAATGTGATAGTAAAACCGTAAGAAAAAGTGCGTGGAATAAAAAGCGTTAAATGAGACGTGCGCAGGCGCGACAGTCGCATACACAAGCGAGTAGTGTATATAATACCTTTCTTTTTAGCCGATGGAACTTCGTTCCTACCTGGTGTTCCACGACACCACATTTCTTTTTTATTATTCCTTACTTCAATATCTTACTTAATCAATAAATAAAAACAACATTTCATCGTATATTTATCATTGTTATCATTTTCATCAATTTTTGTTTTCAAACATTAAAGATACAATTGCTCAAATGTAAATTGTTATAGTTACTTTATGATATTTTGCTTTTGAGATTTTTTTCAAAAATGTGTTCCGTATGTGTTTATGATTTCACAAATACTTTTGCATACATTTCCAAAAAAAAAAGGCTAAATCAAGCCTATTTGCACTATACACAGCGCGTTGATTTAGTTTTCTAGAAACAAAACCTGTAGTTCCTGGCTTGAGTTGGGCGCGAATATTCATCCAGGAAGGGAACTTTATGAAAATGGCTTTTTACCCGATTTGTACCGTTAGTATGGCAACGTGCATGCATATAAACGAGTTAGGTCGGGACCAGTGACCGTCCCAGCCACCGGCTGAAGTTAATCTTCATGTTTAATGAAGTACTATGGAATACCACACACTACGGGCTTAAGTTAAACCTTAAAAGTACCAAAAAACAAAGGTAATTTATGGTTAAAAAAGTAACATAGCTACACCCCTTATATTAGCAATCAATAGGGCTATTCTGTAAAAACCATTTCGATATCAAGCTTCACCTGAGTGATAGAGCTCACTTTACGCTCACTTGGCTTGAGCACCAACGCGCTAATCATTGAGCCACAGAGGTCGTAAAAATTATATGGATTAATATTATACTTTGTATTAACTTTTAAATACACTTCCTTGGCAAGACAAACAGTCATACATTTTCATCCAAATTATCTGCTCCAGCTAACTGGTAGTTCGGTAGCCGTTGAGCGTTCAGTTACCACTTAAACATCCGTCCAGGACAGTTATGAACTATATCAACTCACCTGTATATCCAGCCAGGACTGTGCTGTGTTGCCGAGCCCTGGTAGCCGGAGATATGAAGACCCATTGAACCGTGGAATCTGCAACATTCAACAATACGATATTTGATGTAAGCTGGACAGACAAACGGACAAACCCGTCTCTTGATGGAAAATAGCGTCACCCGTGAATATAAAAAACCTGGTAATCGCGCAGGCGACTCATACGCGTGCAACATCCAAATGTAGGGTTTACCATCTTGTCACGGTGGCAATAATTAGACTGCCTATCCTGCCCTTTTACCGGAACACAGAAAAATGTTCAACAGACGAAATAAGCAGATTCGTGATACTCACACAGACGGACAGCACAAGCCACAGATATTTGAAATACGCAGATATGTTATTTCATTGAAAACATACGAGGACACGATGTCGCTAGTACTCTCCTACCACTCTTCGCTAAACCGCGCCCAGACAAATACAATTCATAAATCATAGCATACAGACATAAACCTTATGTCTTTATCGACAGCGTTCATTCAAAATGACCCGCCTCCCCCGCTACCGGGGGAGGGGAGGGCCGGCCCTCACGATAGGTTTCTAACGTCACCCGTTCCAAACCAGTCGACCGTAGCTGACCAAGTTAGGTACAAACCCGACGCCATGAACATGGCGGGGGGAAACCCCCCAAATTATAACGTCATAGGATGATCCAACCGGATCATCCCATTTCCGATGACGCATAACGGTCACTAGGACCATTAGCATAGATCCAACCGAAAAAAAAAAAAATCATTCAAAATGACGGTAGATTTGCAGTGACGGCCATTTAAGTGATATTTGAGCGTTTTGGGCAAGTTGCGTCTACTTGGACATGCCTCTATGCCACTTCCCCTGTTCTTAATATTTCTAGGAGCTCAAAGGATAGAATTAGGATTAGGAGGAGTATTTTTATGTATACTGCCCCCTAGACAAGTAGCACAAACGCTAAATTAATAGAATACTTATTGTATGGGAATGATACTAGCTGTCAAAGTACATATCGTCAGCTAGTGTCATTGCCATACAATAAGTATTCTATTCTATTCGTTTAGCGTTTGAGCCACGTGTCTAGGGGGGCTGGTAGGAGTTTAATATAGTTTTCTTTTCTATTCTTCTTATGCATGTATTTAACCTACTTAAGTATAATAATAATTAATCTTTATCATTATCGATTTTGCTAAAGCTTTCTTTGTAACAACAGAAACAAAGTTTAAAGTCCTGTCCCTTAACTTTCATAATAAATTCAAGGTCCACCTACAAAACATGTTTCCTTACTGGAAAGGGCGACAAAAGGGATGAAAATATGAAAGGCATAAAAAACTTTGCGTCCCTAACTCGAGTCATTCTTTTTAATAGCCTACCTAGACGACTTTTGAACTTAAAAATCTTTTAAGACCCATACGAACAAAGGAATCTTTTTTTTAAGAAAATTATGTTAAATATTATTAATGGTGGAAATATTTTTCCTAGCTAAATCTCGTGTGATAATAATGATGTTTATGCGAATATTATAAAAAAGATTAAGTTTGTTATGAGTTTTGATATAAGTGGTTATTTTCGAGAGTGCTCATCAGATAAAATATTGTTTTTTCCAGCACATTTCCACGTCATTAAAGAATCCTACAAATATTTTAAATGTTATTAAATTAACCTAAGCCTTTTATTAATATATTTTTAAGCGACTTTAAAGTAAAAAAAGTAAAGTATCAACCCTTACATGTCCCACTGCTGGGCACGGGTCTCCTCCTCGAAATCAAGCGAGGAGGGTAATGGGCCAATAGTCCACCGCGCTGGCCCAGTGCGGATTGGTAAACTTCACATACCTTCAAAGACTTTCAATCTCATCAGGCATGCAGGTTTCCTCACGATGTTTTTCTTCACCGGTGAGCGAACGATGGTCTCGTGTGCACTTAGAAATTTAGAAAAACCCATTTCAAGGCACACACGGACGGGTCAGGATCGAACCCGGAACCCCTCGCGTAAGAGGCCGAGTCCGTCCACCACTGGACCACCGTCGCTCGAAACCGACTTTATAGTTAGTTATTTTTGGAGTCGGTACCAGCCAAAGCAAAGATAACCTTAACAGACATAATAATATAATAGTGGGTGTACTCGTATAAGTACAAAATCCATAATTGCAAAGAAATGTATAATAGATGTGAGAGTATAATATTATGTATTCAAATGCAGTGAATTGTGATTAAACTGTCCTTCTTGGCTGGCACCGACTCCCAAAATAACTAATTTTAAATAAAACATATAAGTTTCATTATATACATTGATTAATTATTTTTGTTAATTAACTTCACCTCGAAGTATCTAAATATTATTTATAAAATTTTTGTTTTACATAATTTAAAGGTATAGTTTTGAAGTCGGTTTTGGTTTTTCATTTAAAATTAACTTTATAGTTATTATAACATGTATTTTTTTAAGGATCTTAGTTTTAGATTATTTCTTATATATTTGGTATATTATAAAAGTCTGTATGAATGTATATATGTTGTTTTACGAAAAAATACTGAATGGATTTTGATGAAACTTATTCCAATGGGAATGGTAGTAACGCAAGTAAAGCCAAGGGCCGCTGCTAGTAGTTACATAATATAGTTTTCACTGAAAATCGAAATAAGCATACAAGCGTTGCCTCCGCTGAGTCTCAAGATCCGGTGACAGTGTTAGCAAGAAGGAGAAGTGTTAGCAAGCTCTTACCTTCAAATCAAGTGTTATTTCACACTTTTCACCAGCGTACCCGAGGGGGCACAGACATACACGGGAGACACAACCACCTCCGTGCTGACACTCGCAGCTGTCTTCCTTCACCTTCACATCATCACTTTTCAAATCATTATCATTAACATCATTAGCCACTTTGACTTTGTCATCATTAATCAATATTTTTTTGATAATATCATATTTATCTTCTTCATACTTTTTCGGTGTCACCGAATTGTCCAGTTTGTTGTGGTCTTTGGAATCCCTCATGACGATATCGTTGTCTTCGAAGTGGACTATGTCATTGATGTCGTAAATGCCGTGGTTGTCTATTTCCACGGGTCGTTGTGGTATGGTCTCGCTGGTGACCTCGCTAACGGGTTTCCAGGGTGCTAGAGTTGGCGCGCATTCCGCTGCGAACAAAGTTAAGGAATTTTTTAATTAAGTTACGCGGAGAGTTCACTCATGATAACAATTAATGGGCTCTAGTAATGGTAGAAGTATTTTCAACATAAAGGTCATAAATTCAGAGGTAATTAGAAAGAGTGCAGATTGTTTGTATATTTTTCTTCATTTGTTTTTCTTCTAGTATTCATAACGTACAATGCTATAATAGAATGTAACATAAGGGCCAGAATGAACTCGGTGTGTTGTATAAGTATTTGGATGTGTATTTTGAAAGGTCAGTCGATACTAGTGCTTCAAGACTCTATTCATGAGTTAGACCAGACCTTTGTCTGTCCGAGGTCTGGTCTGAGGTCTTTGTTCGAGTACTATCGTTATTGGGGCGTATACAATTTGCATCTTGGTGTGCTTTATTTATAAAATAAGAAAACGTTACAACAATAGACCTGTACTGTATAAAGATGATATGAATAATTTATTGCGGTACTCGATGTAATCAGAGATTGTATCATTGATTCTGAGTACTCTAGGGTCCTTTAAGCTTTAGTCCCTTAACGGGATCAACTTATTATCATATCGGAGGAACAAAAATCTTATCTTAACTATTATCTTATATTACCTTTATAAATGTTAATCTATACTTTTGTATGAGTTTATCTTTGGAATAAAAGTAGCTGATGTTAATATTTTGATTAAATAATTAAAGTTAAAAAATATATGAATAAATTGTTTATTATTAATTACTTTTAACTGGTTTTGGGAAGACGATCTCCGTGCAGTAGGGCTTTTCTCTAAGGTCGTTTTCGAATCTTGAAAGCGGAATCCGCGGTGTATGAAGAATTTGACGAATTTGTGTTCTTTTAAACTCGACTATCTCTCTATATTTATCAATAAAGTTCGCTATCGAAGTGAGCTCTATCACTCAGATGAAGCTCGATATCGAAATGATTTTTACAAAATAGCCCTACAGTTGCCGATCTTCGTTGGTTGTGAGTGGCAAGGAAGCGGTCGTCTTGGCGTTCATATGGACGGATAAAGGCTAGTGATGATGATGATGAACTAGATGTATTCATGGCGAGCGGTAGGCGTAACATTTGTATAAACTATAAGTACGTTTTTTACAATGATTGAAACGTTGTGTTCATGTGTTGCACGTACATATTGGGTATATTAATTCAATATATCAAAAGGTTTACTTACAAAATTAATTTAAAAGTAGTTTAAAAGTTTAAAAGTATTCAATATATCAAAAGGTTTACTTACAAAATTTAATAGCAATATAACGAGCTGGCGTGACCAGTTAACAGACTTTTACATATTACAATGTAAAATCGCAATTAAAATTTGATTGCGGTTGTACACTCTCGGTCGAGAGCACTCGCTGTCTCGCCCGAGGTCTCTCGGCCTGCCTATTACTATTTACTATCATATTAATAACGATTAATGCGAGCGCTACAATCTACACTCTCGCTGCCCCGAACGGTCTCAGGGGTAAAAGTATGAATATTTTGCTCACTAGATTGATTCAAATCAAATCAAATCAAATCAAAAATATCTTTATTACGTAGGTACAACTTGTACACTTGAAATACGTCAAAACATAAGTAGTCAATAAGTAGTAATAGTATATAAAAAAAAAAAAAAAAAAACTCGTTTGAGATGCAGGATCCCCTAAGAAAAACGAGAAAAAAACTTAGGGGTTGCTCTTTTGTCAATAAAATGAGTACATAATATTTTATAAATACAACATGTAACATCATATCTTAAGTACACAATTCATATATATCGAACTCCTTAGTACACAATTCATATATATCGAACTCCACGATGTAAAAGTGAAAGATATGCTAAATGTTCAGCTAAATACACCAAAGCTGAACTATACTTTGAATCTTATCAGGCATGCAGTTTTTTATACCGATGAGCGAGCGATGATCTTGTGTTTAAGGTGCACTAAGAAATTTGGAAAAACCATTTTAAGGTACCACAGGGTCAGGATCAAACCCGGACCCTCACGGTCAAGAGGCTGAGCCCACTGGACCACCGGCGCAATGGCCCATTGCAATTAAAGCAATCTTCGATGTCTTCACAAAATCACGAATTTTCTTTAAAGAATGAGTAGATTATGTTATAGAGCATAAGCTTAACTTCATTATAGTGAGTGTAATTCACGTAACCATAAGAATACAATACATAAGCTTAAAAGCCATTTTAGAATGGTTCAGGATTCAGGCGTATATCACACTTAAATGTCGAGTCACCATCATTAAATAATATATCCATATATATTATATACAGTATATATCCATTGTGGTGTACTCTCATTGTGGTATTCGCAACTTTTTAATATAATAGATAATAATGTTTTAATTTGTAGTTTCTAGAGGATTTTATTTTAGGCTTATTAAGAAACGATAGAACAAAGAGACCTTCGAGTTCTATGACTAGTATGCTGTGAGAGATTTTGTTAAATTTCATCATTAAATGTCAATGCAAAATATCCTTGGCGTTGGTTTGATAGATAAACAGAATAATACACAAACATAATCGATGAAACGGATAGAAAGATATGGGCTATATTGCCATTTACGAAAGGAACCCTAAAGAGGCCATTTGTCTCATTGTATTATTATCTGAACATAAGAATATTTTCAGTATCAAAAGCTACACGTTAATATTATGAGTGGCACGTACGGAGCAGGGAGGGAGAGGGATAGAACACACTTGGTATGCATAACGTCGGTGTATTCCGGGCACACTCGCTGTTTCGTTTTGTCATCACAAACTATTGAAAGCTAATGCATTTCTTTGTTTGATTTCATCATCAGAAGCTCCAATAGTTGACATGATAGAGCTTTTGATTAATTAACTGGCATTAATATAGTTAACGCATTATTTTTTCATTTTACTCATTGGCTCTTCCGGTAAACCGTAAACGGTGTTCTATCATAAGATTTCTAGTTATTTTTTTGTCAAGTAATGTATGAAGTATAGACCCATATCCTACCATAACCGAAGTCCTTCTACTGGGCACGGGATTCCTCCTCGAAATCAAGCGAGGGTGTTAGGCCACAGTTCAACGATGTGCTGGTCCGGTGCGGTTGAATTTCACGCACCTTTCGCCCTTCACCATCACAAAAATAATAAAATGATGTGGTGTCGTGGGACACCAGGTAGGAATGAAGTTAAGAAAGAGAAGGGATGAGAGAACGAAAAGAAAGAGGGAGAAAGAGAAAGGTATTATACACTACTCGCTTGTATATGCGACTGTCGCGCCTGCGTACGTCTCATTTAGGGGATTCGATCCCGGTCGATTTTTCTAATCCCGGGATTTCGGGATTAGCTACAGTCAATCCCGGGATACCGGGATAGTCCCGGGATTGTATTAGTAATGGAATGTAGTAACAAAAATACTGTAAAACATGACAATTTTTTTTTATGTATGAGGAAATCTCATACTTAAGTTTTGAGTCCTCAAAAGGTATAAACAAAACTTCCCTCTTATTAAAAAAAAACTAGGCACTTCTGTGAATAATTTATGAAACTAATAATAAACTTAAAAAAATCGACTTCTTTAGACGTATTTTATATTATAAATGTGAAAGTAGGCATGTTTGTTACTCTTTCACGAGAAAACTATCCAACCTACTACAATTAATTAGTAACATAGGATACTTTTTTGAAAATAATAACCTTTTCTGGTAACGCGGTCAAACCGCGGGCAAAAGCTAGTAAACTATAAAAAAGACTATATTACTAAAGAAATCATTGACTTAAGGTACTCATATTTTTAAATTAAATTGACCAGAAACATTACAAATTACTTATATAAACCAAGAAAATAAAATCTAAAGAATAACAACGCATCCAACGTCTCATCTGCAAGCATACTTTTCAATTTGTTGCACAAATATGAATTGGCCAAAGTTATGGAAATCGTCAATAAAAATTATAAGTCTTTATCTTCTTTAAATGTCAAATGAAGGTAAGTGCTTTAAGTTCACGCACATTATTACTGACTTATTTAAATAATGTATTGATCCCGAAAATCCCGGGATTCACTAAATTTGATCCCGGGAATTTCGGGACTAAAATATAACCGGGATCCCGGGATTTGAGATCCCGGGATCGAATCCTTTAGTCTCATTTAACGGTTTTATTCCACGCACTTTTTCTTACGGTTTTACTATCACATTTTTTTCAGTTCGGTCGCGCAGCAAAATCCCTATCCCCTCCAAGCCTGCCGTAAGGAATTTCGTTCCAATAAAAAAAGGTTTCTTCACAAGTTATTTAAGTTATACTTTGTAATAATAAATTATTATTTATTGTTCAATTTCGTTACGATTACTAATCCTAGAGTCTACATCCTGAGGATGCCTCGGTGAGGGCGAAACGTTGAATTTTATGGTGGTGGTCTTTTAAAGTAGTTTGTGTGATTGTGGTGCATGGTAGTGTACGCATATGCAGTGTGGGAAAGGAGTACGGTGCTATATGTATGCATATGCGTGCACTCACACGTTTAATGTAAAGACTGCATGGTTCGCGGGATATTGCTAATTAATATATAATTTAATATCTCTTTTATATAATAGTGTCCCACGACACGTAGGTACGTATCTATCTTCGTAATAGTTTTCTATGATATTCATATTATGTTAGTCATACTGTTTCTATCTTTTATCTGTCTACGGTAGAGTTATTCCCCATTCTTATAAAGCTTATCAAACAAACTAAAAAATCATCAGTACAGGCGTTTATTTTCAGTATAGTTTTAAAAACTAAACGTTTTGTAATATTTTCCTTTGCACTCTCTCATTTGTTTTTTCGCTCACGCCCGGCGCTGACAACTTAAAAGATTAGGTATCGACATGAAAAATGAGTTTACTTTCACAGTTAAACGAAAAAGTTTAGAGTTTAGACGTTTTGTTGTGAAGTAAACGGAGAAATGGACTTCGTTTAGGCGGTAGTAACGCTAGCACAAGAGCTGATCACCATTTCATTCATTCATTCAGCGACAATGTCTTAAAATAATAAATGATTTAATGTTACGTGTCTTACGGCCTACTGTTAATGGGTTATGGTGTAATAGGAAGGGAAATAAATTTGAAAAATCCTAGATGGCATCAACCCATAGCATATGACGCAAAAAAAAAGACAGACTAAACGCTAATAGAAATACTGACCCAGTCAGAGCTTTAATTATTATAAACTAGCGGCGCCCCACGGCTTAACCCGCATACTTCCCGTTCCTATGGGAATACGGTGATAAATTATAGCCTATGTGTTATTCTGATGCATAAGCTATATTATTGTAAAGTTTCATCAAAATCCATTCAGTAGTTTTACGTGAAAGAGTAACAAACATTAACTTTCGCGCATATAATATTAGTAGGATTTAACAAAATTATTTATATATAAGTTAGTTATATTTTTGAAGTGAAAACTTCTTTAGCCGCGTTCAACACTTTTTGGTAGGTAACATCTTAAAGCTAATATATGTTACAGACCACTGGCGTACTGGATGTGCAATTAATGAAAAATCTGTAAAAAGACAAGCGAAAGTGAAAACATGATCATTTTATTCTCAGGTAATTCGGGACCAAGCCCTTAAGATTGTAAATCCCGAATTCGCCAAGAACTCTGTATAACTAAGCCGTACCATTATGAGCCCGAATGTTCTGGAAAAGTTTAGAAGGTCTAACAAGTTCGTTGTTAAGTTTTATATTAGACCCGCCTTCGGTAAATAGGTTCGGGATTACTCTGACGTCACAGTACACGCTGATGTTCGGTGATATTGTAGTCCAGGAGACGGTAAATTAGGGTAGGGATTTGTGCCTTATTATAACGGATACTGTAATATTGCGACGACTTTGTACCATAGCTTTTGTATCCTAATTGCTTTATATATACGAATATTATAAAGAGGAATGATTCGATTTTACGCTTGTTTGTGACGACTAAAAACTATTATTCTGAATTTAAACTCTTTCACTATATTAAGGGCTAGTTTCACAATCTCCAGATAAGTTCCCAATAGGCTATCAGCAACCTATTTGACAGATACTCCATACTCTATTTGTCAAATATGTTGCCGATAGCCTATCGGGAACTTATCTGGAGATTGTGAAACAGGCCCTAAAGGTACATTTTTACCGAGTAATAGGCTGATGATGATGAATAGGCTAACAC
Organism: Lycaena phlaeas; assembly: GCA_905333005.2. Taxonomy (NCBI): domain Eukaryota; kingdom Metazoa; phylum Arthropoda; class Insecta; order Lepidoptera; family Lycaenidae; genus Lycaena; species Lycaena phlaeas. The sequence continues at coordinate 17,358,242 of HG995169.1, read as the reverse complement.
ACGGACTGAATACGATAATACGACATTAATTCAACTTAACGGCTATACTAGTCCATACTAGTATTTTGAATCTATCAAAAATGTCCTAACGTATATATAAAAAAAAAGTGTCTGTTTGTCTGTTACGCTTTCACGCCTAAACCACAGAACCGATTTTGATGAAAGGAACAGAGATAGATTAGAGCTTGGAAAAGGACATAGGCTACTTTTTGTTGCGAAAAAGAGCTTAGGGGGGTTTCAATAGGGGATGAAAGTTTGTATGGAAGTTCGTCATTATATGTAGAAGATGACGCCTTGAAACTTTGCATTTAGGCACTTGATAAGAATTAAATAACCATTAATAATTGTTCCATCGTTTTTGAGATTTTTACCTATATGGGCATGACATAGGAGATGAAAGTTCGCAGGTTAGTTAAAAAAAATTGTCTGCGTTTACTATACGTACGTACGGAATTGTGCTACTTCGAATTTAACGCGAGCGAAGCCGCGGGTAACAGCTAGTCATCCATAATTACATTACATTCAAAGCTTCCACATGATGGTTTATGTTTCAATTAAAAAAAACCATCGTAAAGCCTGTCAGCACCCCACATTAGGGGGAGAATTATTTATCCCCACCCCACCCCCCACTTCACACCCTGATTTATATCCCCGTCTTCACGCCGGTAATTGGTGTGTATCCGCTTAATTACTTTTTTTCGGTTATACGTAAGAATCAAATCAAATCAAATCAAAAATATCTTTATTACGTAGGTACAACTTGTACACTTGAAATAAGTCAAAACATAAGTAGTCAATAAGTAGTAATAGTATAAAAAAAAAAAAAAAAAAACTCGTTTGAGATGCAGGATCCCCTAAGAAAAACGAGAAAAAAACTTAGGGGTTGCTCTTTTGTCAATAAAATGAGTACATAATATTTTATAAATACAACATGTAACATCATATCTTAAGAGAAACAAGTTTTTGCGGATTCAAGCGCGTTTTAAAGAGATTTTGATATACCGTCTTTCCGAATTATCGCTATCATATTCACAGGAGGACCACTATAGTAAAAATCTTAATAAGCTGCCCAAAATTCCGTGAAAAAACTATTATAATAATTAATAAAATTCATGTAGTTTTAAAACCAATATAAGACACGTAAGCTAAAGTAATATGAACGCTAAAAAGGCAAATATATGTACCTAATCGATTTTCAGATGTGTTCATATTGCTGCCTTGATTAACCTCCTACTCCGCGTTCATATATCAAAGGAAGCGTACCTACCTACCCTGTAGGTTTTGATTTTAAAGACAGAAAGACGGATAAATGGGTGCTCATATGATAAGGGTTTCGTTATCTAATCGCACATACAAAGACACATATAGTATATCTGTCTTGAATAAAATATGCTTTAAATGGACATTAGAGCTTTATCAAATATCGTAAAGCCAAATCAGCATGTTCAAAAGTCTGTCGCCTTTGACTGGTCACTCCTGTGATCCTATTTTTATTGCCAAAATAAGAGTTAAAACAGTTCTCTTTGTGAGTGTGGGCAAAAACGCTCCACCACATCTTTTCAACTGACCAAAAAATCAAATAACCCTGTGTTACTTTCTCCTTCATATTCCCCGCCCTATTGACTTTAAATCCCTCTTATCCTATCCTATCTACTCTTTTATATATTTTATGACAATGTATTACCACCAATAATATAAGTTTGTGAATTTGTGTTTGTACTGTAATGTGTATTTTTATTACCGAATTTTTCTATTTTCTTTCCGTCGATATTTCGTACATGTATTTAACATGAATATAATAATAAATTCGTTTGTCGTTTGTTCTAGGTTTAGCAACTTGTGTTTTTTCTCCCTCTCTTGATTTCTATCAAACTTTTTATTTTCTTTGTAACTTTACAAAGTCCCTAGTATTAGCAGAGTCACGTCATCATGGATGCTATTATTTACTGATCAATAATTCATTAACTCTCACATCGGCAAATTCTTGAATAAATTAACATTAAAGCAAAACCCTTCTTGGGTTTCCGTGTGCTATTTTGAGTAATGTGGAGCTGGTTACTTTTTATGGACTATGTGGTATACTGTAATAGAAATTAGTAGTGATTTTCCAAGAAGGGGAAGAAAATTAAAATAATGACCTTAGTAGAATGGCAAAAAAATGAGGCATAAATAGGACAGGAAGACGATCACGATGCAGTGGCTAATCACAAACGTAACAGACATCCTTACTTTCACATTTATAATATAAGTAAGGATATTTATATAATAAAAAAAATAGTTTGAATCAATGTATATAATATAATTCATTACATGACCATTGAACACAATATAATATAATATTATGTTTAATGGGTCAGACAAAAACGCGTGCCCATCCATCGTCTCCGCTAGATCTCGGCTACGTCTTTCGAGATATCGGGATTTCCACCGCTTAGGCTTACATCCGAGTGGACATTTATTTTAAAAATATTCTAATGTAATTTATATTGAATCTAGGAAAATTATATGCCACTTTGCAAAGCAAAACTTTTTTAGGCGCCACAAAATGAAACTTCATATTTTGACGTGATAAAGTCTTACATAATATCGATCAAAGCCGGCTGCACGCACGAAAAATTGTGACTCATGCTTACGTTCCACCAGTGATGAGCGTGCAAGCCTTTCCGACTAACAAAACTAGAAAAAAAACGTGTGTGTGTGTCAGCTCCGATGCACGACAGAAGTTTACTCCTTACGAACGATTTTAAAATAAATGGATTAGTGAATAAGGGTAAATAAATGCATTGTTTATAATACAGCGTATTGTTATTAAATATACAACGAATTCGTTAAAATACATAACAAAACCATAAACAACAATAATTTAATGCAATAATATTTATTTATTTATTTGTTAAGACACAATTGTAACACCATTACAGCACAACATACCAAAACGATGTTACAAACAGACAAACAACAATTAAAAACATGTACAACAATATTACATATTCTGACACCGACACACATTATAATATATACATAATAATATATATAACTTCTCATTTGTATATAACACGAAACCAAATTAACAAATAAATTTCTTTTCAAGAAAATCCTGTACTAGTTCCATTAATCTCGGCAGGTTATAGGCAAAGATGTCTATACCGTTATCTAACAGTTCATTCATCAATCGCATAGCACGTAACATTGGAGATGCATTTAGCAGATTGGTTTTCGATGACGGAAGGCTGAGCATAGCTTAGCAATATCTTTGAATGCTGAGACAATTGGCTCCCTTTTTTAACGCTTCGTGTGACAGCTTCGTTGGACATCGTAGTTTGATTTTACTGTCATAGATATACGGCCTTATAAATAAAAATCGATTCTTAAGGAGTAAACTCCATAAATAGTTTAACAAACTGTAGCACCTGAATCATTATGTTTTAGCACCATGACAAATACTGTGCAAATTTGTATAAGCTTGTATGTCAACACAAATTGAAATTAAGCAGCTGAACTTATAATATTAAACAAGACAAGAACAAGGCGTTGTTGCGAAACGGAATGCAATGAAACACGCCAGTGACAATATAAGGGATAAAGATTTAAAAAGATTTTAAAAGCTAAACGCCAGAGTGCTATAAACTCTTTACACCAGCCAGACTCGATTGGATTTAAAACGTTCCATTCGACGTAAACACTCGCTAGTGACGTGCAGAGTCAACACTAGTCAACTGTTCTTGAAAATCTCGTGAAGTATTAGTGATGTGATTGAGTGCGTCGCAATAAATTTGCAAAAATGTAGCCTTCTCGATTTTTTAATCCAATACATACTGCTTACAGGAAAACCGGATTTTTGTATCTACACCGATATAATGTATTAATTTTTTGTTTCATTATATTGTTAGGTGGTGTTAGATTCCTCGGGTGGGTTTGTAATTGTACTACATTTTAATTGCATTGCCTAAACACAAACGTATTACATACAATTTTGTATATTATATTACATTTTTTTACGTCCATGTAGGACGTGGTATATCGTTCAAATCCGTGCATGTGATTTGTAAAAATAAGCTTGGTTAATAGTCTTTATTCGCTACGTTCCTATAACGGTAGCCAGTAAATGATCCTAATACACATTAGTGAGGAGATAATTTCAGGGGGAGTCGATGTATATTGACGGGAATATAACATCTGCATACAATTAATATGAATTTTTAGGCTTTGACGCTGATGGGATCCTGCCCTTCGATAAATCCCAGTTCTTGTAGAAAAGCTGGTAGGCATTTAAACGTAATCTTCTATGTGGTATAAAAACTAATATCATAGTAAAAATTAAAGAGTTAAAAACGTGTAGGAAACCTCCGTATACTTGCAGTTGTGCGGTGTTCTGTCAATTAAAACTACCACTACAATAACTACTGCTAATTCTGTATTGTGAATCCACAAATATATCCATCCTGATACCAGGATACCAGGAAACTCTGGGTAATTAAAAATCAATAGCCACGCTTAGATCTGCTAAAAGGTTTTAATGAGCTATTAGTAAATACTCAATACCGGGCTCGCACGGTCGAGGTTAATATTGAAAGTAGTTAAACGTAATATATAGACAGATTGAACTTAACTATGAAACAGCTCATCATTTTTATAGCTTACAATACTAACACTTATGTAGTAGAAACTGTAGCATGAGAAAGATGTGCTTTAGTAATTTAAAGAAGAACAGCAGAGGTTGTGTTATAAATATGTATATCTGTCATTGGCAAATCATTGGAAAACTAAAATTTAAAAAGAAATATCAATATGGAACGTTTAAAGAGGAATAAGAGACAAAGGAAACAAGGAATGGATAAGGTTGAATATAAAAGATGGACAAAAACTACATAAGTGGATACTGATGCCCTCAAATAATAGAATATATAGGAACAGAATTAGAATCATTATTAATGTTGTTCATATATTCGACTGAGATACGAGTACGTAACAAAATTTACACAGAGAGTATGTCAAAAATCGTCAAAATCTCTCTAAAATAGTTAAATAAAGCGTAGATTCAATATTCCAAATTCAAATATGACGTTAATCTAATTACTTAATACCATCGATGTCGGTTACCGCAACACTAGCGAGATCCCTGAATACAATCTGTATTTGATTTGCGTAAGCACGGCGTCTTGAATTTTGAGCTAAGCTCGAGTATCACTTCATAGTCCTCCGTAATATTCAATTTGTGCACTTCAAAACAATGTAATACGAATTTCACAATCGATTTAAGCTATTATAATATGTGATCTCACCAACACTAACAGCAATTTGTATATATTGAGTTGGTATTTTTAGCGTACGTGTACCAGTAGAATCCTATTAATGACCGTGGTCTATCTGTCTGTCTGTCATAGCTTCGTAACATTTCTTGGTACTATGTGGGATATACAAAAATATCGTAGATCATCAAACCCATATGGTAAGTTGATGTGATGTGATTTAATAAAAATGAAGTTACTGCCTTATTAAGTTAATGCCCGAATTAAGTTCGATATTGGAAATAGGAACATACAACGAAAAAACATGATACTTTTGTAAAGGATAAACGAGCATGCTATACATTTTTAAAGGGACTTTTCAGATTGATACAATAATCGGTATGGTAAGTATCGATAACATCAGTTATCGATATCTACTATCAAGTAGAACAGCACTAGAACACCACGCATCGAATAGTGCATTATTACACTGAATGCATTCGCCTACGTTTTATTTCTCATAGAGTTAAAGGATTTACAAGAAGAGGCAAATCACTACTATTTACTTATTTACTTAGATCTGGTTCCGGACTATGCTTGTTGCAAAGTTTACGTTTTTCTGTTAAGTTTACGAAATAGAAAGTTTTTTTAGATTATCCGAAATACCGAGAATATAAGCATTTTAATAACCGCGATAAAACCCATGAAAAAATGGTTAATTTATAATGATCAAAACTCGCGTAGACATTAAAATATGACATTAGTAGGTAACTAAAAAAGCCAAAAGTTAAATGTATAACTTTTGCTGAACAGAGTCCGCGGCAGCGGCCACAGCGTTCTGAGGGAGATTGTCGACAGTGGGAACTGTCCGCTGGTCGAACATATGTTAAGTATTACTGAATCCCTGCTTAGAATAGAACATTAATTTTTTACTAACCGATAAATAATTAAATTAATAAATAATAATTATAATTACATTGTATGGATTTATGATATCTGAAAATAAAGATTTATTTATTTATTTATTTAGGGCCTGTTTCACAATCTCCAGATAAGTTCCGAATAGGCTATCGGCAATATATTTGACAGATATTTGATAGATACTCCATACTCTATCTGTCAAATATGTTGCCGATAGCCTATTCAGAACTTATCTGGAGATTGTGAAACAGGCCCTTATACTATAATTTCTTCCTGTCTTCATTACACTTGTACAAAAGTCAAAAGTACAAAAAATCTTAAAGCAAATCGCTAGAACGTCAACATGATATAGTCCAATTAGTTTTCTCGAGACTCCCACTCGAATGCAAAGTCACTTTCTTAGCTACCTTTAATGAAAAAAGGGAAACTTGCAGACTTCACCACGACTTCACGGTACATTTAATTTGTCCGTCAAACTTATAGGCCTTTCATGAATCGACCTTTCAGACGCCGGCCGTTCCTTTAAGTGCATTAGTGGAGCCAATTATTTTAGCTCCGTGTTTTGTTATGGCTACATTTAATTGTAACTTCTCGGAAACTTTCTAAGCTTTATCGATACGTATTTCGTTTTTGTGGCACTCGAAGAAATATCATTCGCTTCAAAATCCGAATAAAACATTAGGGCTGAGAAAAAAAGTGAAGAAGCGTCGATAAAAATTGTCCTATTATTTATTATTATAGTTGTAACGTAAATTACGTAAAAGACAAAGGCTGTTCCTTTGTCTTTGAAAGCCTAATAACTATTTAAGCTTTTCATTTTTAAAGGCATTAAAATACTATCACCCTTTTAACAGTTTCGGGGTTTCATCCGACTAACAGTAAAAAAATAGCTCCACAAAGTCTCCTTAATTTTATCAATGAATGTGCTATAAAATAGAAAAATAATTTTTAAATTCGATGTTTATTAGTACCGGAGGCTCAAATTAATTAAGAGACTGTTAAGTTTATTATAATTTATATTAATTATTATTTAACACAGTTAAACCTTTAATGATTTAACATGATATTAAAAAAAATACATTAAGTCACAAAACCACTGATTGAAAATTCAAATAACATAATATCTGAGAGAAAATATTTTTTCCTTTAAAGCTATCGCAAAGGGAAAGCAAGATTTAATGTGACGTCCGGGATATCTCAAAGGATTACTAACCTCTGAGTGATAACAATTTGCATTTCGGGACGATTTCTCCCTACCTCCCTCGGGATCTGGGACATTTCTGAGTGAGGAGTCAACGTTGCCGAACCATTTAAGAAACGCACATGTACACTATGCCATAACTTATCCCTTTTCTGTAGTAGCTGTTCGTGTTTATTTTTAAGGAGATTAAATCAATTATTTTATGTTGTTATGATGAAACTTTATGAGCTTTTTTGTTTTTTATCAGCCCGACGTTTCGGATACTTAACAGCAACAATGGTCACGGGTCAAGTTGCGTGAAATTCGCGTAAACCTAAGAAAACAATATTTTATATTGTCTACAAAAAAAGCTTTATTAGAATGACAGCTGTCAAACGAATGCAACTGTCATCACTGTCATAATATTATGTCATTAGCATAGACGTACGGACATGACGATTTTCACTCTGACACTGGCGAGTCCGTAAGGGAGCTAAGCCAAAGAAGAAGAAGAAGACATGACGATAGAATGATATTAGTCTGCGTGTGCGCTCTCTCACATGATTCTCACCATGTTCTCACATAGAGATTCTCATGACTTATAACATGTATTGTCTATTTAACGTGTTTCGCACTATATGCCCTTTGGAGATGATCTCTGTGCAGTGGGTGTCCGTGTTGGATGCGAGTGGCAAGGGAACGGTCGACTTGACGTTCATTGAGGCAGGCTCTGTTCAGCAGTGGATGTATAACGGCTGATGATGATGACAATTTTTCCAGTCTTGTTATCTTTCAGGTTTTATATTCGCCTTTGTGTTTCATGATATTAATCTGAATCGCCCAAGAACTTATACAAGTCTTACCCTTTTTACACAGTATCCGGATTGTTTGCAAAATAAACGCAGTGAAAGTCAAGCTTTATTACAAAGTCAAAGAATGACTTTGACCGCACACTTTGACTTTTTACTTAAGTACTATAATTTAAGTACTCAAACAAATGATGGAGTGCAAAGTTAATCCGCTAAGAATTAATTAAATTCTTTCATTGGTTGGATATCGATTTAATTAATGCATTCTAATTAGTCAGTTGCGGTTTACCGGATTACGGCTTTGAAGCTGGGCTTCAAAATAGCTAGGTATTTAGTGTGCTAGTGCGGTTCTTGGTATGAGGTATCGATAGAACGTTGCAATTAAAGGAATTACAGAGTTCTCTTCAAGAATTTAATTATCTGAATGGTACAATAATTTATTAAGAATCTCTAACGAGCTGTTATTTGTGTTTATTTAATTTCATTAGAATTTACAAACATAATAAACAAGTTATTATTGTATTTCAGTAATGCCTGTCTGTGTTAATAAGTTGTTAGGTTTAAATACAACAAATTATAGATTATTACTTACAAACACGCTTTAACAGCAAACCGATTATTTTGAACTATTTATGAATGAAAAGGATTAACCAAAAATTATAAAAAAATGTGAGTTAAACATTCATCTTTATAAATATAGTATAACAGCAATTTCTGAAAGTAAAATTAGTTTTAAAATGTAGTACAAAGCACCCAGCCTCTTACCATTTCTGCTGGGAATATAGACCTCCTTTAATAAACGCCAAGATTAATTTGATTGCGTAAATTGATTTGAGCATTTACTTACATATGTCCAGCGTAGAGACGGAATCCTTGATAAGGCGGTAGGTGTCTCCATTTATCCTGAGGAAGTCGACGCAGCCGAGCAGCCCCTCTGAGAGCCCCAGCTTATTCTGCAGGCCTGTGGTGTTGCCAGCACCACCCACCCACACCGGCTCGCGGAAGGTCATGCGAGAGAAGAGACCCTGTTGAGCAAAAATTGTTAATTTACTTTCTGATACTAGCAACACTGTATTAAACTTCTGGCGCACACCCTTTCTCCTTCTGTAATTATTCTTTCAATATAATAAACCAACTGCAAGAAATCGCGATACAGCGATAGGGTCGCCTTATTGTACTACTCCTCATTTTATGTATAAATTATTATTTTTTTGTGTAAATTTTGTAGTTTATAATAATAATTTAACTTTATTCTGTGCAATAAAGTTATATTATTACATATTCTTACCGCTGTAGTTTATAAACTACAGCGGTAAGAATATGCAAGAAAATTAAGATTATTTATTTCCACCAGAGGATTCACTCAATTGACGCAGAGACCTCTACGGCTTCGAACATATGGGAGCTCAAACTTGGATTAGGGTTTTTACTAATGTACGACGTAGACCATATAATCCTATTCCATCTAATATATTTTACAGATCTCTACAAATTATTTAACGTATATTATATTATACATGTGCATATTATAAACGCCTCAATACCGCCCACGCTAAGATCAAAGTGAACTAAATTTTAACCTCAAATGATCGTATTTCCCGCCAATAAGTACGATTTGAAATATTATACTAAATTGGTGAGCTTAATAATCTCAATTAAGCAGCAAAACGCGTTTAAGAAACGCGTTATTTGTATTTTCTATACAAAGTTTACAAGTCGTTAAAAGTTTTAAAAGACTTTGTCCTAACTCACAAAGCAGTCTACTTTGACATAATACGAGTAATAGTCGCAAAGAAGTGTCTTCGGATTTTTTACAGTTCCATCTTTATTTTTTACTAGAACTAAATGTACTTATGAATATTTTCTCTGAGTATTAATTATTATTATCACAATGAGAGAATCTCAGATGTGAGTATACTCAAGTCAGAATATGTTTAGCTACTATCAGCGTCCCGCGGTTTCATCCACGTACTTCTCGTTCCCTTGGGAGTACGGTGATAAATTATAGCCTATGTGTTATTCTGACGTGTAAGCTATATTATTGAAAGTTTCACTAAAATCCATTCGGTAGTTTTTATGTGAAAGGGTAACAAACATTCATCGATGGCGAAAGAGCTTGTAATAATTATTAGTAAGGCTTTACGGTCGTACACTGCTACACAATAATTGATTGTACTGCTACAAATGTACTTTGTAGCACTGCTTAATAGGCACTGCATACTGCTCATTATAATGAAACAACTTTTACGGATTTTATCGCGGTTTATTTAGTTTTTTACAAGCCCGACGTTTCGGATACTTTACAGCAACCATGGTCACGGGAGGACTCCCTCCTCGGGTTTCATTATAATGAGTGAAATTCGCGTAAACATAAGAAAACAATACTGCATACTACTGTTTTGTGACGCAGTGCTACATCGTGTCGTGTGCTACACCATTACCAGTATTACTAAACTGCTACACTATGGTTACGCCTATTATCCTAGTAGGATATTAAGGTTTTTGAAGTATTTAGAGTACGCTCACTCATACAAAGACGATTTTATGTTAGTTGGATATGCAAATTGGTGTGCCACCTATCAGCGGGGCCCTTGAACATAAATAAGTTTATCTGGAACCACCCGACGCAAGTTATTTATGTTTTCCTGGTAGCATTTTCGTGGTAAGTGTCAGTGTCAGGCTGTCCTGTCCTTATTTACGAGATACAGCAAAGCTGTTTCACGGCAATAACGAGTAAAAGAGTCTAGTCTATCAGATACTCTCCCAGTTGTAGAATGTAATCTAGCTTTCGAATTTATGTAAAGAAATGAATATAAGAAACTTCGCGAATAACATCTTCGTAGTGTGAAATAATTTGAACGAGGGCTTTACAAAAATATTCACGCTCCGCGTATGTATGAATGGAAGTTTCTGTATTTTGTGGTTTAACTTCAAACGGAAAGTCGTGTATGTTTCGTGGCGAGATGTTGTTATGTTATATAAACGGTCTACTATCTACTATCGTATATAAGAATGCGTTTATATAAATAAAGTACCTCCTAGCTTATGGCTTCGTACATGTAAACTGAAATTGTATCTGTATTCAGACTAATAACAGTAATTATGTGAATAATGAAAAGAATATTGTTTCTTACCAAATGTTTTTAATATTTACTTTCTTTATTTACCCTATTTTATTCTCTTCAAGTCTTATATTTAACCTTTGCGTTTGTACAATGCCGAGATTTTTTTCCATCAAATTAAGTAGCAGTTTGAACGTGAAAAGATAACAAACAAATTGACACAATTATAATATTGGAATTTATTTTTTTGATATATTGCTGCCTTATTGTTTTCTAAATAAAATAAACAAATTGTTGTCAATTTGTAATTTACATGAAGGGTAGCCAACTATACTTATTTGACTTTTCGATACTTTAATGTGCTCAGTTGTGAGTTGACGTAGTCTTCTAAACTATGGATCCGATTAAAAAATCTTTCTCTTAAGTCTCTTAAGTCTCTGTATTTATACTTCTTACATCTAAGCTAACACGAGCGCAGTTGCGGGCGACAGGTCGTAAGAAATATTCATAAAGATTGTTAAACAAACAGCTACTGGCGGGCCAATTAAAACGCAATTACAGGCCAAATAATAAATTCATTAGCGCGACAACACAAAGCCGAAAATTGAAAATTTCACGAGCCATTGAGGTGACGTGCCGCTCTCGTAGCTCTCACCTTCAAAAACGTTGCCAACTTATATTTAGGATAAAATAATATTCATAGAAATAACTAGTCGTTACCCGCTATCACTTGAATTTAAATTAACAAGAGGATTGTGAATATTTTTAGTTTTATATTATTAAGAATGGAGGGGTCTAAATTTACCTACTCATTAATCTTAGGCTAGTGTGCAATTATTTTTAAATATTTTGTATTTTAAAAAAGAGCAACCCAGCAGAGTTTCTCACTATACTAATAAAGTATTATGTATTTTATTTTTTGTATGAAAATATGAAAAGATTAGTTCCACTGAGTTTGTTTCGCCGGTTCTTCTCAGTGGGCTTGCTTTGGAACCGGTGGTAGACTCAATTGACTTTCAAAAAGATACTTTGATTGTACTATTTTGAATAAAAAATTTGACTTTGACTTTGACTTTGACTTTGACTTTGGACACACGGATAATAATTTTCAATTTTCGGCTTTATGTTGTCGCGCCTTTTACTACGTGATATGAGCATATTAAAGTATCAATAAGCCACGAAATAACATTCAACGTCGCCCATGACAATTATAAACTGGTAAACTTGGGTTTAGCCGAGGCAACACCGTATTGCGTATTCCAAAACGTAGTCCTAATCTCAGAAGAAGCTTTTATCCTTATTTCATCACTAGCGGAGTAGCCATTTCGTGGTGCAAATGTAACAGATATTATACTCATTAATAGATTTTATCGCGGCTTATTAAGTTTTTACAAGCCCGACGTTTCGGATACTTTACAGAAACCATGGTAACGGGAGGACTGGTCCGCAAATCTGTAAACGTTTCATAACACTGAGTGAAATTTGCGTAAACATTAGAAATGAATAAGATATTATAGTCTACTAGAAAAATATTTTCATCAGCGTATTCCCAACTTATAATACGTTTATCGGTAATTTATATTAATATTGTAAAGAGGTAAAGTTTGTGAGTTTGTGAGGGGGTAATCTCTCAATCTATTGAACCGATTTGAACATTATTTTGCCAGTAGTAGGCTACGTTATTTGTTGTATTTGAGTGACATAGGCTATAATTTATCCCCGTACTCACACGAGGTGTGAAATACGCGGAGCAAACCGCGGGGCTCTGGTAGTGAGTATATAATTCCGACTTATTACATCACCGACGAAATTATAAACGTTATTTGTTTTAACTTTTAAGCGTTTAGTTGTTCAAGAGTAAACTTTGCTCAGCTTTAACAGAACAAACTTTTTCGGAACAAGTTATATCATGAAAATATATTGTTTTTCATAAGTGTGTTTTGCCCTACTTATTTTATTTACTAAATGTTAGGAAACACTTGTATGCGGCGTTTTTTGAACGATCGATAAATAACGTGTACTCCGAATGGCTGAAGGTCAACCACACATTGGTAGTAATACTTTCAACAATAATAAGTACCTAATGGAATAAATCAATGTTAAAAAAGATTTATAGATAAAGTTTTTACTTTTGCCCTGAAAAGGAAAAAATCTCTACCTTTACACAAGGACTTTGTTTTTATTATGTAGAGATAAAAGCTTTTTTATGTTAATGTATTTACTTATCTCTTGCAAATAATAATAGCATTGTGTTCTTAGTTTTTCTACACAAGCAGATTTCTCGGCAAGCTTTCATTGTACGGCGTAGCTGCGTACTGCGTGCTGTACACTGCGTCACGTTTAATGTCGTGTAGTTGAATATGTATATTCTAGTTCGTTTCGCTCTGAATGATGCATCACTCAGACATGACAAGATGGTGACGTCTCGTACACTCAATAGATTATGCTACGAAGTTTTCACTACATACCTTAGATCGTCCTCGCACCCGTTTCCCGGTGTTCAGACGCAGCCAGGCGTCCCACCGGTGACGGTACACGGAGATGGTGTTCCACCTGCCCAGACGCACCGGCTCAGGCGACCGGAGCACTCCAGCACCACTGCCGCAGTCGAACCTGAGACCATTTAATAATACAAGTCAGATAGACCGTAGAAATATGAACGAGAATCATACGACCCTGTGTAGGGCTAAAACTTGGGCCTGGTACCGAAATTGGAACTAACGCTTTTTGAGGGTCCTGGCTCTGCAGATAACATGAGCATCTCAATAGGCTGGCTTCAGCAAGAGGTCTGACTACTCCTCGTATCGTCTCCGCGATATCTGACCATACTGGGTCAAGTTCACATTAGAGCATTTAGCCTAATCCTTATCAATTTCGGCTTCAGATACTGTATTCTGCGATATAATTATGCAGCTTCGTATCAACGAACAATTATTTAACTAACGTTAATTTTATCATGACTAGAAGTGCCGTAGATTAGACATACATATAATAGAACCTTGTGAGACAGTTTATAAGAAACGATAAGTTTCTCTCTCTCTCTTTTAATGTATGTGAATGTATCAGAGTCAGACTCAGATTTTTTGTCAAATAATAAATATAAATCGTACATATTGTTTAGCATAGTGCGAATATTGTACTGTGTATTATGTAATTCAATTGTCAAGGCATTATGAAGCCTTCAACACCTTTATCAATATTCAACTTACCACTGACACTTGAGGTTATGTTGAGAATTGTGGATATTCAGTTGTTTGCAATGGAATTAAATATGTTAATGAAACCACTTTTATGATCCGAAATCTTTTACATTAGCATTAAATAAATACATCTCAATACATTTTTAATTTATACAATGAATTAATATGACAATCGATGCACACGATGCGTTTACACAGCAGCGGAATAAAAACATGGCGGCCGTTTCGGCGGGAATAAAATTTGAATGTGGAATACAAATGAGGCTTTGAAATATATAATACAAGCGTTTGTGATTCTAGGCTACTAATATTTAAATATTAATGTGGTTTCTTTATCAATGCTCAGGGTATAATATTACCTATGCTATATTATGTTACATTTGATTGATGAAAATGGAAAAATACTTTGTGCTTATCCAATCTTCTAGATCTGTTAATATCCTAGAGCAGTGTTTTTTAACTAGAGAGGGCCGGCTCCCATGGGGATCGCTAAGAATTACTCCGGGGGGCGACAGAAGGTAGAGAAATAAATAAAAGGTTCTGCATAGCAGTAAAACCCTAGTTAATTCAAAAATTTCACATAAGCTTTTCAGAATTCCAACTTTTAGGCGGTGTACAATCCAAGGAGATTGCCAGAAATTTTCAACCTACAAAGGGATCTCGTTTTAGTAAGATTGAAAAATACCGTCCTTGGAGTTAGTATTTATGTTTATTTGATAGATTATAGCTATCTCAATATGTGATAATATAACAAAGTCGCGCGGTTTCACAGCATGCTAAAGTGACAAACAAGCTGGTTGCAAACAGTTTGTAAAATCGCGTTCCTGTCACAAGCGCGTACAAATTCAGTAATCAATGGAGTTAATTAGTGAAGCGGGCCGGAATTAAGGCCTATTGTGTAGATTACAATGGCCGAAATTTTACGGGGAGCAAACCGAACGGGAAACTGATGAACCTGTCAAGGAATGCCAATAGAATTCACGGAATATTGTCGGAGGGGGCCGGGAATTCCATTCCTGAAAAGCACCCTTGCGATAGTGCTGGAATTATCTTTGGTGATCGATCTACATTTAGTTTGAATTATTACAGATAAGTTGATGATACGGCGACGGTGGTCCAGTGGTGGATGGACTCGGCCTCTTATGCGAGAGGTTCCGGGTTCGATCCCACCCCCCGTGTGTGCCTTGAAATGGGTTTTTCTAATTTCTAAGTGCACCCCAAACACGAGACCATCGCTCGCTCACCGGTGAAGGAAAACATCGTGAGGAAACCTGCATGCCTGATGAGATTGAAAGTCTTTGAAGGTATGTGAAGTTCACCAACCCGCACTGGGCCAGCGCGGTGAACTATTGGCCCATTACCCTCCTCGCCTGATTTCGAGGAGGAGACCCGTGCCCAGCAGTGGGACATGAAGGGTTGATACTTTAAGCTGATGGCTAAGATGGTGTTCAGCGCCGCCCGTGCGCACCTGGGACTAGTGCAAGCAACTTAGTCCTGTGCTTAATGTACCTAATGTAAAAAGTGTAATGAAAGTAAATAGTGTAAGTAACGCCCGGTTTCCAAAAGGCAAAAATTAACAAATCAACTGCAAGTCTTTTGTTATGTGTCAAATGAGTTGCTAGCATGGTTAAATTACTTAATTTGAGCGGCCTGTCAGTTGACATAGCCACTACAATGAAAAGCTGTCAAATTTGACTCTAGAATCGTATGTTAATCGCCATTAACAGCCATGTTAGTTGACATACACTTTGACCAACGTTTTAGAAAACGGGCGTAAGTCTCGGTGCCAGTAATTATCTATCTGGAATCTACTTCACGGAAGAAAGTTGCATAATGGTGGTAACTGGTAACCAGGTTGTGGGATGCTTGGCACAGCGTATAGCTATTTAGAAAAATTTGTGAAAGTACTAATGAAAATGGATACCGATTTCAAAAAGATAAAAAAAGGATAAGTCTTCTAGACTTATCCTTTTTATGAAATCATAGTTTCGCGATATGTAATACAACAAAAGTGGCAAATCGAGATTTTTCTAGAAAATTCCTATAAACAAGTTACATTATAAGTTCCAGAGCGTTGATATGAAATAAAGTTTGAAGGGAAATGTCTGGTCCGTTCCCCCCCCGTTCCCCCCGTTCCCCCGGGCGGGGATCCTGATGGTACAATACGGATGTTACCGATATTACAAAACTTCAGCGTTCATTGGAAATTTCGTGAAGGACTTTGAAATTTCATGTAATCCATATTGACCCTTTCTTATATTCTGGTTGTTATCAAATTGGGAGACAGACAGACAAAAAATCAACGAAAACAATATTTAATAATAATTTGTTGTTTATTTTACATGCCTAAGTTTCGAGTGTAAAATCACCCATAGCCACGAAACGAATTTTTAATCTTATGAGGGGAAACGAACAGTCGAAGCCTTGCGACTATCGACGTCCATTAACATGCACACAACCAGAGGTTACGCCACAGATATTTGAAAGGTTACGCAGATACGTTGCCCTCGTTTTTACTATCCCCCTAATAGGCCACTGGAAACTCACAAACCGCACAAAACGCGACAGCTTAGATGTCACTTTACGCCGATTTTTTATGACATGAGGTCTCACCTGAGTTCCACGTGCCCGTTCCGCAGCAGGAGCGCCAGGTAGTCGCCGGACAGGTCATCGTGCTCCCCCGTCAGCAGCAGCACGCCGCGGGCACGCTCCGGTCGCACCCGGATCCGTAACCGGACTCGCTTGTAGGCCCCCCTTAGGGCACGGAGCGCCAGCCACGAGGTTCCCGAAAATCGGGGGGTGGAGATCTTCGCGTCTAAAAAGATCGTGAAAAGAACATGATTAACCCTGAAAGAGTTCTGAAAAGAGTTGCGTGTTGTAAGTAGTCCGCAAAGAGGCTGCGAAAAAAGGGATGTGAATTTGTATATAAGTAAAAAAAAATATTACTTTAAATTGGTTGGAATGTCCCACCTCTTTTTTGAAAAAAAAACAGCTGATCATCACAGGACGCATGGTGGTTGTGAACCATCTATGTTGATATAAGATATTCGCTTGCGTTAACTAAGCTTTTTAAGTCGTCTTAGCGAGACCATACAGGGCCTTCCTCAGTAAATGGGCTAGCACTTAAATAATCATTCAAATTCGACCGGTACTTCCGGAGATTAGCGCGTTGACAGAAACAAACTCTTCAGCTTTATATTTAAGTAGCTGCTAACTTTTTGAAAATTTAATAGAGCCTATATTCACTGGGGATAGTGGTAGCTTCCCATCAGTGAAAGGGTTTTTTAAATCGGTCAAATAGTTTCGTAACCTATTCAATAGAAACAAACAATCAAATCGTTGTTCTTTATAATATTAGTATAGAAGTATGAGACTAGACTTCATAATTAATGGAAGTTGCTAGAAAGTTTAATCGGGGAGTTACCCAATCGCTCCCACCAGTGTGTTTGATTCCCGAGGACAATAGCGCGATTATGGTGCCTCATCGAACGTATAATCCTACCTGAAATAACTTCATTTAAATTCAAATTTCCTTACACGCCATATCCGCATGTGTCCGGTACAAAAGCGCTCATATTCCCCGCGGCTCTAAACGGACAGACAGATTAGATTACCGTAACGTATGAAGATATTATAAATATTATTAACGGGGACATTTTAATACAATCGTCATATTGTTTGTAGCGACAAGTAAATAAAACCCCAAGAAGCCCAAGGGTTCCGAAAAATGTTTTTTTTTGTGTAAGAAAAGTTAACGGTTTTTAAATTTTTTTCTTTGCTTATCTTTTATGATTCTACCATTCTCGTGTATATAGTTTTTCGTTTTACAGACAGACAAAAGAGTGATCCTATTTTAAGGTACATACCTTGAAAAGAAGTGATAAAAAATATTTTAAGTTGTTATAAACATTTTAATTTGTCATAGCTGGAGGCCATGCATTGCCCTCCTTTTCCCTATCCCTCACTAACAGGCCACTGGAACCTTACAATCAACACGAAACGCGACAGCATATCTGTCACTTTATACCGGTAATATGAGAGCGAGGTACCAAGGAGATCGTGCCGGTTCGGGTGACTAGCAGCAATTACACCTACCTCTTACTAACATTTAAAGCATATAGACTCATCTCATGAAAACAGGGTTAATAATAGTCACTACGGAAGGACATCCGTAGATCTCCACCACGGTCCAGGCCTTGTCGTGGCGGTGGTACCCGTGACGTGGTTGTACCCAAAAAAACAGGAGACAAGGGGCGAGGACGGGAACCTCGCCTCATTGTCCTGTCCTAACGTTGGGAGGGGTTGTTCTGTGGTGCGGGGCAAGCCCTAAAATAAGCAATAAAAATCTGTCAACCTGTGGCTGTCTGAACGAAGTGTCATTATAGTGGTATTATTTTACATGTTTTAAATCTAAATTCTCCTTGCAATTTTTCCACATTTTACCATCGTTTAAACCTTTCTTGGACTTCCACGAATATATCAAGACTAAAATTAACTAAATCGCTTCAGCCGTTCTCGAGTTTTAGCGAGACTAACAAACAGTTGTTTCATTGTATATATAAGATGTCAAAGTTTATTCACTTTATATAAAAGAAAGAAACCGCAAGGCGCCGCCAGTTTCAATAATTTTTTATCAAATTAACACAAAAACTTCCAACCTTTCCGAAACCAATAGACCGTGGACATTTACTTTGTAAAAGAAATAATCGAATACATTTTCATCAATCCATCATTGCGAATTCAATCCTGAATCCAATCGGCTATGGCAAATAAATATGAAGAAATAAATTTCAATCCAACAAAGTCCCTATTGCCTCTATCACATTTTCCAAGGAGCGGCCCGGGGCATAGGGTCGAGTCTGAATAGTAACGGCACATGTGAACCGGAGATTCCAACGCAATACCTAATTGGCTAATTCGTAATCGTTGTAAGGAGTTTGTACCGACAGCAAAAAGTGTTTGAAACATAAATATTTTTGTCGGTATTTTTTTGTGTCTGTCAAGTCGTGATGATTTGTGAGTTCGACTAAGACAGTAAAACATCATTTGTTTAATGAGCAGGTGTATAAAACACAAATCATCTTAAAAATCGGAGATATAGATATAATTTATATTTATTAATACATGACTTCATTGTCTACGTATATTTTGTAGTAGAGATGAAATATAGATTTCATTATTTGAGGTATACTATATTATACTGGCAGCGCCCTGCAGTTTTACCCGCATATTTCTTATTCCCGTAGGAGTACGGTGATAAATTATAGCGGCTATGTGTTATTCTGATATGTAAGATATATTATTGTAAAGTTTCATCAAAATCCATTCAATAGTTTTCAGTTTTTAAGTTTATAATATTAGTAGGATATTTAATAAAGAAAAAGAAATTAATAAAGAACGAAAGGTGAAAGAAAGAAAGAAACATTTATTTTACACTAACAGGAGACACACATGAAAAAATAAAAACCTAAATACACAGTGAAAACATCATCTTTGAAACGGCTTTTTTGTGTTTCAAAGATAAGAACAAAATAGACAGTGTAATTAATATGTTCACATCTTATGTCTTAGAATAGACAGTGCAAAGATGTGTTGCCTGGAGTAGGCCCTGGTACATACAAAATAGACAGTGTAATTAATATGTTCACATCTTATGTCTTAGGATAGACAGTGCAAAGATGTGTTGCCTGGAGTAGGCCCTGGTACATACAAAATAGACAGTGTAATTAATATGTTCACATCTTATGTCTTAGGATAGACAGTGCAAAGATGTGTTGCCTGGAGTAGGCCCTGGTACATACAAAATAGACAGTGTAATTAATATGTTCACATCTTATGTCTTAGGATAGACAGTGCAAAGATGTGTTGCCTGGAGTAGGCCCTGGTACATACAAAATAGACAGTGTAATTAATATGTTCACATCTTATGTCTTAGGATAGACAGTGCAAAGATGTGTTGCCTGGAGTAGGCCCTGGTACATACAAAATAGACAGTGTAATTAATATGTTCACATCTTATGTCTTAGGATAGACAGTGCAAAGATGTGTTGCCTGGAGTAGGCCCTGGTACATACAAAATAGACAGTGTAATTAATATGTTCACATCTTATGTCTTAGGATAGACAGTGCAAAGATGTGTTGCCTGGAGTAGGCCCTGGTACATACAAAATAGACAGTGTAATTAATATGTTCACATCTTATGTCTTAGGATAGACAGTGCAAAGATGTGTTGCCTGGAGTAGGCCCTGGTACATACAAAATAGACAGTGTAATTAATATGTTCACATCTTATGTCTTAGGATAGACAGTGCAAAGATGTGTTGCCTGGAGTAGGCCCTGGTACATACAAAATAGACAGTGTAATTAATATGTTCACATCTTATGTCTTAGGATAGACAGTGCAAAGATGTGTTGCCTGGAGTAGGCCCTGGTAAACGAGTATATTTATGGGCGACGTCGACCACTTTTAATACCACGTGGCAGTCAGTTTGCCCAAAAACTATCATAAAAAAATCAGAACTTTATATCAATGTAATAAGTTCTCCTAATTTTTTTATGTCAGACCAGACAATAAAAGAATGAATGTAAATAAAAGCTACGAAAAGGTACACAAAAAGTGCGACCACAGTGAACCCTATCAAAACTTATGCGTCACGATATCCAATATCACTTAATACCATTCGAGTGCTTTGCATTCTTCAAGATGGCGAGGGTGTCCGGGGCTGTCCAGGGGTGTCCACCCCACAGGGGTGCGGTAATCGAAAACCCCTCTTCAGAACTTTTCATTCATTATCCCTGCGGGTTTCGTCTGAGATGGTTTTGTGCAAAAATAAGTGGAATTGTGGTGACCATACACGATGACGCGCGTTACAAACGCGGGACGTGATAGAACTTGGTTTCACCGATCAAAGAAAATTATTTTCTAGGTA
Organism: Lycaena phlaeas; assembly: GCA_905333005.2. Classification (NCBI taxonomy): domain Eukaryota; kingdom Metazoa; phylum Arthropoda; class Insecta; order Lepidoptera; family Lycaenidae; genus Lycaena; species Lycaena phlaeas. Next base: position 17,336,913 of record HG995169.1, on the reverse strand, counting down.
GGTATAAAATAATTGCATCGCATCGCGTAACGCTCGTCGCGTAACTATGTTCCACTGCTGGGCACGGGTCTATTCATCAGAAGAGTAGGACATCGGGCCATAGTTCACCGAGGATATGGCCTAATGCGGCTTGGTGAACTTCACACACCTTCAAAGACTGATCTTATCACTCATATTATTAAGAGGTATTGCTATACTGCTTAGCAGCCAAATCGGGCTGGTACGACCGGGACGGAACCTCTCGCTCACATGAAATCGGCGTAAAGTGACAGCTAAGCTGTCGCGTTTCGTGCGGTTTGTGAGTTTTCGGTGGCCTATTTGCAGAGGAAAGTAAGGCAATGCATCTGCATAACCTAAAGGAAAATTGCACAATACCGCATGAGAATATTTATCTTTTACTTTCCCTAAACAGTAAAATATAGTTCATCATAAAAAGTCCCGGTCGTCAATCGTCAAAACTTAAGTTTATAAGTTCACGTAAATTCCCATCACGTGTAGGATGCGAGTGGCACAAGGAATCGGTCTTCTTGGCCTTCATTCTTCATTGAGGGAGACCTATTTTCAGCAGTGGACGGATGAAAATAGTAGTGATGATAATGATGATAAAATAACTCCGTTGATTTTGTCAACTTTCTTTTATATATAATATTATGGTTAACTGCCATACATTACTACACAATAATTGATTGTACTGCTACAAATGTATTTTGTAACACTGCTTAATAGGCACTGCATGTTATTTTGTAACAACGCAGTCCGTAGAGCTGCTACATCGTGTAGCCTTTACTGCTCCACCGTTACGTGTAACCGTATTACCATACTGCTACACTATGGTTACGCACTGCATACGATCACGAATGATAGAAAAAAATGATGAAGTAAACGTAGGTATTTAGTGCGCAATCCACCGTTATAGAATTGGTTTTACAACTATTTCTGAGCGTATTTTTAAGAACTCTGTTTGTTGCAGTGCAACACAATACGACAGATGTTAGGATGGTTAATCGTCTTATGACAGCCGTTTTAGCGAAAAAAATATTCGGCTATTCTCAAATTGAAACACATAATAGCACAGTTTGATATATAAAAAAATATCATCAAAACAGAGTCAAGAATGAAACAAATGTAATCAAAAGAATACGAGCAACAAAACAAGAACATAATACCGTAAGATCGCAATAAAATACCGGGACACGCGGGAATACGCGGGAACACCGGAACCGAGTTCCGGGGAACGGAAAGGGAGCAGTAATGGCGTGTGTCAGTGGGAGAGCACCTCGAGTGCCGAGTGCAGGGAGGGAGATTACCTCCTCGTCGGAATGACGAAATTACATCCGATAATAGCTGTAATGTTCTGTGAATTGACACTTTAGGGTACTATGATCAAGGAAACTCGCGTACTTTGTGCAACGAATGCATGGAGGTTGATTGGTTTAATACTAGTACCTGGTTGACCGAGCATTTGCTCGGTTTTTTTGTTTTGTTTTAGTGATAATAACATGATGAGATTTTCTTTAAAAAAATGAACTTGAAAAAATTGACAAAAAACATAGGACTGAAGACACGAACCAGGCCCTTTTTGATTCATAACTGCCTAATTGATCAACTAAGCTATCACGACATATTACTTGACAGCGAAATTTATGTTCATATTCTAATGGCATTTTATTATTGCCTCAAAAAAAAGTTTTCTAAAAATGTATCCTAACTAGATCGATTTATCGCCGTTTTAACCTGTGTATACAAAATTTCATGAAAAGCAATGTGTTTATCTGAGTGTAGACGCGTAGTAAATAAACCTTTTTGGTTTGTATCAATTATGTATTAAATCCTTTTAATATTCTATGAATTCAGTAGTGTATACTCTGTACAATGTTTGTTTTTTTTGTCAACCGTACTACCTCAACTACTTATTTGATTTCGGTGAATCACGCGTCGATTCGTTGAACCGATATTAAAAATACGGGACTCTTTTAGTAGTCCGGTCCCACTTTTATACAACTGTTGTTATTAATATTTTAATGTAAAATGTTGCTATCGTAAACTGGTTAAGCTGTTTTATATCCAAAGTTAAATAAGTTAGTCGTAACTCTTGCAACCTCATAATTGCTACAACAATTTAAACTTTATCGGACTTTACGGTTTGCCACAGTAAAAGGTAAACGATAATTTTAACAAAAAATCATATTCTAACAATGAATAAAGAAGTGATTAGGGATCGTCGGTCAGGTTGTCTTGGCGTTCGTTGTTGGATTGTTCAGCAGTGGACGGATAAAGGTTGATAATGATGAAATAAACTTAAAAAATGGTGCCTGTAACTTATAGCCTATATAGCCAGGAATCATAGAATTCCTACAAAGCTAAGTTTTATCGTTTATAATAATATAGATTATTTCATATTGTCTCTATCATAGCATAAGTTTAGTAGTGTGTTAGTATTTTTATGTCGTCACCGCCCTATAAAGCAAGAAAGGGACAACTGCAGCTCAAAACAATTTAGATAGGTAATAATTATTGACCAAAACAGTATTTCGTAGTCGACTATTTGGTCTCCTAAAACATAGCCAATTGTTTTATCTATAGCTGAACAAACCTTCAGCTGTGACCATATGCTCTTGTTTTTTATAAATGTACGTTTTTTCCGTGTCTGAAAATGTATGAAAAATTTGGTAATATGGAAATATTACGAATTTTTTTATTTTTTCTAATTACAGGCGACTATATGGGAGAAAGAGGAGCGACCGATAAATATAAAATAGTATACAGTATATTTCTGTCTCATTCTTTTCCTATACATTTTTGTATTTGTGTCTCTTACCTGTTTTTTTCCGTTGCATCCGGTTTGAAATCACAACGATTCTAAAGAACTTTCACTTCAATAAATAAAAAAAACTAAATAAATAAAACGCTTCACTTTTTAGCTGTACTAACTCAATCTTCAACTGGTACCTCATATGTAGAGGACCTGTGTAACATTAGATTAGAAACAAGCACCATTCATTAAAACTTCACTAACAGCGAACTAAGCTCTGCCGTTAGGAAACTTATTTGTCTGAGTTAACTGTCACTTTTAAAGTAACATATATTCCATATCTTAATAGTCTTTGCGGTCATTGAATAAAGCAATTGTGGATGCATAAATGCTGCTGCTGATGATGGCGATGATATTCGACAACAGCCATTCAATTGCAAAGACAACAAAATTCGACAATTTTTTTATATTAGTATAATATTAACCCTCCTCGCCTGATTTTGAGGAGGAGACCCGTGCCCAGCAATGGGACATAACATAAGGGTTGATACTTTACTTATATAGAATGAGGAAAATTAAAAAACCAGACACGGGTTCAAATTCAAGGCACTGCTTTAGAACAAACTCTATTGGAAGTATAATATTATCATTTACAAGCATAATATTATAAATTCGGAGCTACCCGCCGTTACATTTTTATTTTCGACTCGAATTATATACTCTTCGTACTACCCGGGGATTGCCCGGCCGTTACTAAGGATTGAAAGCACCTACCGCAATTTTTTATTCATTAACACAAAATTTACCCAGCTTACCACAAAGCTTATAGGAACATGTGTTTGGGGTACCGAAAGTAAATTTCCTAAAAGATATCCATGATCCGGTGCAGATTTAAGAATTTTTCACTTGGTGGGATTCGAACCTGCGACAACATCTGGCTCTTAAACCAAGCAAAGGTACAACATTGTCTTACCTTTGCATTTAGCAACGGGACAGGTGCAGGTAACGCTACCACACGGGTCGCAACTACAGCTCTCGACTGCCGTTGTCCTGGCCGGGGATGAAGTAGCTCCCGGTACCTGTGAAGATATCCTTGATATAGAAGATGTGAAAACTGATGAAAATATGTTCATTACTAACACTTTTACATTTGGCGAGAAGATTCATAATATTATAAGGGAGGCTAGCAATTATCATTCAGGATATAGTTAACTGTTAGATTGTGGACAACAGCTGCTAGGATATTCAGAGTTGGTAGACCTCCAACTAGGCAAAATGAAGTGGCGGGCCCAAATTGAATGGCGAAGTTGCTAAATTTTCAATTGAAATCAATACATTGCATATCCCAATCTGGATTGTTGCCAGTAATTACATGTCCTGTCGAATCTTTCCTAAACACGGCTAGGATCTTAAGGATCTTATTATGGGTATGACTAACAACCCACTATCACCTAAACGGGCGCTCGGAACCAGAACATGATGATGGTTTTGTAATACAGAAAAAACAAAAAAAAGTACAACACAAAATAAGTTCGTATTTAAAATAAAAACATTTAGTTGATATAATATTATATTACACTTTCCCTTAATCCATCACCAATCAAATGTCACCTCTACCAATTTAATTCTAGCCCTTGGAAAGATAAAAGTCGTCTAGAGGTTAGATTGGTTAGAAACTAGACAGACGGGCTAGATAATCGCCTTTTTTATTTATCTAAATATTTAATTCTTATTTTAAAGGTTAGCAAAGATTGTCTTTAATAGATATTATGCCCATAGCCTAAGTAGAAACCCACGCCATATTGCGGGAAATTTCGGAACTAATTTGGGCTTTAATAATTTAGACTTTAATATACTAAGCTTAGTAAGCCCGACACCGTAAGGAGGAAAGAGGTTCGCGTTGCTTCATGGTTAAGCCTTATAAGAGTTACAGTGGCAATACTACTATAAAGTATATTAATTCTAGTCAGGCTTTTATATTTACATTTTCATTTTTTGAATCGGGACGCCATTAACCAGTTGGGAGGACAATTTCAGTGCAGTGACCGGTTTTTGTTTGGTGCGAGTGGCAAAAGATGGGCCGTCTTGGCGTTATTAAAGAGGGCCTATGTTCAGCAGTGAACGGATAAAGGCTGAAAATGATGAGAGCTATTAACAACTCGGAAATCCATAACCTGTCATGATCAAGAAACATAGAAAGACGGAGAAAATATTATTATAAGCATTGATGCTAACAAAAGTATTGTTAAATTTTCAGCTGTAGAAACCATGAATAAAATTACTTTGAAATTTCGGGGACATTTGGTTATAATTCTCCAAAACTCATTTACTCCTTTGAAATTGACTATTTCACGCCTCAAAATAAACAGTCTCTTGTTATCTAAAGAATAATAGGATGGGGTGGATCTCGGCTTTATTTCAGTGAGGCCTAAATGTTGCCAAAAATAGCTATCAGCGATATTTAAGCTCTTAATTGTTTTGGTTTGTTTGTTTTTGTTGATTGTGATGTGGAAATGGTACGATAGAATTCAAATTCCAAAATTACATTTTATCTGTAAAAATATTTCTTTTACCCGTTTTATGTGCAGATTCTGTAGTATGCGACAATTTACCGCCAGTATATCTGCTTATGTTTCTGGTTCTTACACATATAATTTTATCAAAATCGTCTTAGTCGTTTATATATATATATAGCATTGGGTTTTTATTTGAATCGTGTAACTAGTGAATATTTATTATTCATGAGATTAAAACTAAAACGCTTACATAATTAGATGATTTAATATCTTGCATCTGTTTTGATTTACTTTTTATTAGCCTAGCTTTAGCAGTTTTAAGTTTTAATGTTTTAAATTTAAAATAACTACTTACTTTCTGCTCCAGGCTGGGACCAAGAGTCGTGACTTTGAATTTACTAGCTTCAATTATTGCGTCTTTGACTTTGTCATCAGTTATAATATTTAGATCTATTTTGCTGACCCCATCTTCTATGAGGCTAACCAGTCCATCTACTTCTTTTGTCCTTTCTCCAGAGTATGTATAGTTAATTTTCTTCTTCTCTTGCGTCGCTGGTGGTATTGTGGTAAGTCTTTTCTTGTCATCGATATGTTTTTCGCTTACATTAGATTTACTAATTCTATTGGACGGGGCTATTTCTAGCTCTGCTGAGAAAGATACATCTTTCTGGTAGAGGACATCTTCTTGATTGTCCAAGGAGGTTTCCGTTGGTTTAGTGGCGTTTAGCTCTGCAACAAATATAAATATATAAATTTCAGACTACCACCTTTGAGTCTAAAGCCAATAATAACAAGACACATGGTGACAAGCACCAATATGTTATATGACATGACCACCGCGCCAGTGTGTTTGAATTTCATCTTGTTTTAAAAGCATGAGTGAACAATAGCATTGTATAATGCTATTATACAATGCTATTGTACAAAATTTTGTTAAGTGTATATATTATATCGATTCAATATAGATATTTTAATGCCTCTTCTGCTTTTCAAAATAAACATGCCAAAGCTATTGCACAGACGGTAGAATTTAACCGATAAATTTCTAGCTTCTACTACGTTTAAAAGTTTATTGAATTTAACTTTGAAGGTTTCAAGAGTCCACGTACTGCAATTCTCAAAGAAGCGATTTTCGTTTACGTGATTCTTGCTATGCTTTACTGTATTTTATGCCAAAGCATTATTCAACATAAGTTATTTCATAATTATACTTTTTTAAATTAACATCAGCCTTTACCAAATTAAAGCAAATTACTGTGTTTAGTTGCTTAAAATATGAATTTACTAGCGGCGCCCCACGGTACCCCTCGTATCTCTTATTCCCGTGGAAGTACGGGGAGAAATGATAGGCTGCTATTCTAATGCTATATTACGCCATATTATAGTAGATACTTTCCTTAAAATCAATGGTAAAAACTAATAAATGGTCACTAGGTTTTGCGATTACGAACAGTAACAAACATCCATACAAGCTTTCGGGTTAATAATATTATTAGAATGATATTATATATTATTTTAATTTCATTAATAGCAACACCTATTAATTTAAATGTATTATTAGATTATTCAAAATGTAATACATGATATTAATTAATCTACGTTTTTTTTTAATAATCATCACCAATACCAGTGTAAAAAGCTGCGATCCACTGACTACTGCTGACTCTCACATTTTAGTAGTATTTTAAAGTGTTTTACTGAGCCAATAAAATATTTAAAGAAAGTGCTTCATCTATTGAAAGTGTCGTAATAAAATCCTGCCTCACGTACAGTATTCCCGACTAGGCCGTCCCTCAATGCTGTCTCAGACGAAATTGAGCACGTAAACTTCAAGCCCATTTCAATGCAAGTTTATACCCACGTAGTACACTCGCCTGCATCAATGTGAACGAGTGCGAACGAGAAATATACATTTCTTCAATATTCTTCATTATAATTACAATAACATTTTAACTTTTGCTGAAAACTATTTTTAGCCGACTTCAAAAAGCAGGAGGTTCTAAATTCGATTAGTATAATATTTATAATGTTTGTACACAGATTTACGACCTGATTTACGTGATTCTTTTTGAATTTGTTGTAAAATAATTTACATTTTGTCCCATAAAAGTTTAACATAGTTTGATCCAGTAGTTTCATTTTATGAATGTTTTAGTTTACGTGGACGATGTCATTTTAGTATATGTGTGGAGTTTTCAGGTTTTTTTATTGAGGTTCATTCTTATATAATATTATTATTAGCCCGTGACCCGAGAAATAGGTTTTAGGCTAATTGTCATCGAAGCGGAGCTAGCGGGCGGATCAGAGAAACTGAGAAATATTTTAATCAATACGATTGCATAAAATTCCGAAAAAAAAACAAAAAAAATAAAATAAGTATCAAAATCTCGGTTTAACTGTTTTAATAGCTGCGTTTTCTGTTGTTGTTTGTCATCGTGTGGTCGGTGTAATAATTTAAATAATTTCTAATCACTTAATGCTACACTACTTTGATTCTTCACTCAACGATAAAACCTATCAAAAGCAAACCATAGCAATCCATTATGCCCTCCTTTTCTTCATCCCTCCACCCCTCAGTGTGCTACTCGCATACCGCACGAAACGCGACAGCATGGTTGTCACTTTACACCAGTGTCATATAAGCGAGAAGTACCATCCGGTCATGCCAGCTCAAGTCGGCTGCAAAGTAGCATGGCATTACCATGAGGTTATATATTATATTATTTCTCTTAAGAAAGAAAGAAAATTTACCATTGACACACTTTAAATATTCTAAAATATTGTGCACGCGACTGTACGGCTCAACGAGGTTTGAGCTCGAGATTTGAGACGTTTGAGTTCGTGTAACAATAACTTTGTCTAAGCTCGATATTTGGATTTGAGAATGAATCTACTATTTATAGAATAGGGTCATTAATCATAAAAACCGTGTTGCGTTACAAAAACCATGCAATTTGTCATTCCGTCGATTTGGGGTGTCAAGTAATGGATTTTTTTTCAAAGGTTTGTTCGTGGCAAGGGGAGGGTCGGTCAAGTGGTTCATAGTAAGTGATTACAGTTGCGACACAAGAGTTATTTATCCTTTTGAATCAACAACAAAAGATAAAATCAATGGAATTACAATATTTATACTCACTTTTTTCACTAATTATTAAGTTAGTGAGTAATTAATTAAAGCTTTGTCTTATGTTAATTTGTTTTTAGCTAGCTATTCTGTCCATAAACATGGACCGAAGGCGAGTGGTCATACACAGGCGATGGCTTTTGTAACGGTATGCTATTTGAACACGCAGACAATAAAGCTAGTTGCAGGCCGCGCTGTTTACGAGACCAAATCTAGTTGCAAAGCTATGAATACGATATATTAAAATGCCGTATTGTTCATGCTGCATGTCATGTTCATGTCTCGGCAAAGTTACAAAAAGATGGCGTTAGGCGTTTTACATGGCGATGGCGAATTTCGTAAGTAATTTGAGTCACATTATTCCTATTGTTAGGGATTTGTTAATACAACAAGCTGCAGCTATACAATCCATAAAATAGGTGTTTGTAATAGATTATAAATTACTCTTCTCTATCCTATTACTATTAATAGTCTATGCCGGAGAGTTTAAAGATGAAAGTCTTAAGCCAATGCGTTCTTCCCGTGACGAACTACGCCCAGAAACGTAATTTACGAGAGGTCAGAAGGTTTGCAGTAGCTCAACGTGCTACGGAGCGTGCTTTACTGGGTGTTTCGTTATTCGAAACGAAGACCTCCGCCAGAGAAGTAAAATTACCGATATCACGCGAATAATTATGTAGCTTGTTAAAGAGGCAGCGGGCTGGTCATATGCTCAGAAGAACGGATGGCTGATGGGCTAATAAGGTTCAAGAGTTGAGGCCGCGTTGAGGTAGAAAAAATATTGGTCGGCCGTTAACGATTTCCGTAAAGTGGTTAGTCCATGTTGGAGACGAGTGGCAGGGGATCGGTAGCCTTGGCGTTCATTGAGGGAGGCATATGTACAGTTTTTCCCGTCGCCCATACACGCCAGTTTGCGGTCGTATGGTCCGAAAAGAATTTCCACTGCGTCATCAAAAAAAAGAAGGCATATGTACAGCAGTGGACGGATAAAGATAGATTAGAAAAAGATATTACACGATAAACCTGATTAAAGCTGTGTTTCTTTAGAAAAACAATCTGAAATTCTAAAAGTATTGATAACAAAATTAATGTAACTACTAATACAAATTAACTAGTTATATGATATTAGATAATTCATCACAATTATCTACCTCGTTCCACAAACAGTTTAATTAATATAAAGTAACATAGTAGAGAGGAATGCAAATTCGAATGGAAATTTTATACGTTTTGAGAGCAGCTGCGAGGACATCTAGAAATTAACAACTTTACTATTAGCAACACGCGAGTCGCTCCTAACGATCCGCTGAACAAACTTTGGAGGTTCTTGCATAAATTAGGCAAATGGTTACGCTATAATCGTCAAAACAACAAGACCATTATCGCTTGTGCACAAAATAGTGAGGATAATACTTGTGTAATGATAAGTAACTTTTGGGCTATCTATTCCTTCTACAAGCCTTTTACCTTCCCCACCATAGTTCAAGAATTGTCGTGGCGGTGGGGCTCAGTAGCCTAGGGTGAGTCCTTATAAGTAGAGGGGGCAAAAAAGCAGGGGACAAGTGGCGGGACGGGAACCTCGCCTCATTCTACTGTATCGACGTTGGGAGGAGTTGTTCTGTGGTGCAGGGCAACCCCTCAGAAAAAAGCTGGATATGTTAAAGCACGAGCTTTACAGCATTCTTGATATTCTCATGTACCATACATTATCACTATCATGCGAAGACAGCTAAAAGTTAGTTGAGTAGACCAACGGGCAGACGTGCCACCTGATGGTAAGTCGGAGTCGCCTATGAAAATAAGCAAGTTTATTTGAGACTAGCCTGAGACGTAAGATACTTGGCGGTAGTCCTTTCTATTCGTTTCCCAACGACAGTAAAGCTGTTTCTTATGAGGCATATCAGTTCCTTATTCCAGACTGGCCGTTCTTTTCAAGTTTTTAATGTATCAAACAGATAAGGCTTCTTTTTTATGGAGAAAACGCTTTATATGAGCGTTACTGAAATTTCTTATTATAAGAAATTAATTTTCTTTAGTCTTGCTATTAAGTATAATGAAAAATTTCTTATTATAAGAAATTAATTTTCTTTAGTCTTGCTATTAAGTATAATGAAACGAATGTTTCTGATTACAAACTCTACTTAAGAAGCACTTTACATATTTTCCTTTGAAATCGATCATTCTGTTATCTCTACATAATATATTAGTTGAAGAATGACAACATCACCTGCGCTCAATGAATATTACTTGTGGCATTCTACTGGGAAAAAACCCAGACGAGTGCGAGATCCACTCGAATTAAATTTAAATAAATATGGAGAGTCGGAAATGGCTGTGCGAAGTAGCAATTTTGTGTTGACTAAAATATTATTAAATAAACGAACAGTCAATGTGTCACAACATACTCTATAGGCTAATTATGCATAATTCGGAGCGCCTGCCATTAGTTGAAGCATGGAAAGTTGGTGTTTCAGTCATATCAATAAGAAACCTTGATGTACCAAGGCCACAACATTATAAAAGCTAGATTAGCTATATAACTAGATAGATATAATACTAATTGTTCGCCATTTAAATTTAAAAGCGTGCAGTTTCCCCAGAAAGCAGCATTTGCAATAACAATTAACAAAACTTAAGGACAGACGCTTAAACATGCAGGACTTTATTTAGAATAGAAAAATTCGAACTCGATGTGTTATGCTCATGTGTTACAAATTTTTGTGCTTATGGCAAAAGATAAGAAGAAGAAGAAATGCTACCGAATGTTTATACCATGCAAGGTTGTGAGCTCACTTAATTAAATAAAACATACAAATGTGCTGTGAAGTGCAAGTAAAAAGATGTGCCGCGGTTCTTAAACAGGCAGAATGGCTATACTGCCTGTTTTCGTGAAACAGCATTGCTGTAAGAAACGAAACTTATATCTCAAAATAGGCACTTCATTAATTTATAGTTGCCTGCGTTTACTTTAATTGAAATGCCCGGTTGCTTATCTAATTAAAATAAAGTACGTTTGCCGTTGCGTGAAAAATATTCGAAATTCCATAAGCCTTTGATGCGTTTAAGTTTTAACGCCACTGATACTTCACACCCACTCCCCGTTTCTACGCTCTCTATAATAGAGCCACTTGTGTGGAGCTACCCACTTTGTCTGGCTTTATTTTAAACGATTCGATTTTAACATGTCTGCCACATTTTTTACCTGGGTAATATTTTTACGTAATTTATGTCTGTAATTTTTATATGATGAATGAATCGGTTTTAATGATTACGTGGTACTCAAAGGGTTGCTTTTACACGTTCCTAATGTTTGATAAAATTAACGTATAATCCAGGATCGGTGATAAAGGAGTGTGTTTATTTTATCCTGGACGTCAAAATCTCCTCTTTTTCATAAGTTTTACGATATGTGTTTCTGTGGTAATTGAAAGTAGGTTTTTCAAATCCATAATTTTGTATGTATTTGATAGTAGGTTTTTAGCTGATTTAAACATGTTCTATTCCTCTAATTTATCTATTTTTATGGCTTTTTTCCAACCCTTTTAGTTATTAAACATAAAAGTCTAATAAAAGAAAACGTAAAGCGTAAAATCATTTGAAATAGCATTATATCTAAGCCGGTTTTCAGATAGCAGAATAATATTTTAATCTACAACTTTTCCACATTGTCGTATGCCGTATTGGCCGTTTGCCGTATTGTTGTTATTGCATTTGCATGTGTTAAGAAAACAACTTATTATTAAATTGGAAAAAAAGTAATATTCCATAAAAACATTAAAAGGAATACAGTCCAACCCCCATCTAATCGAATGCCCCTATTTCCATAACCCCGCACATTTTAAAGAACTCCGAGAATTTCAGCATTAGGGATATTGGAATTCCTAACGATGTAATACGACTTTATATTTTTAATATGCACACAACTTAACATATTTTATCAATCAATATGTTTTTTGAGGTGAAACTTCTTTAGAATCGTTGTGATTTCAAACCGGATGCAACGGAAAAAACGACAGGTAAGAGACACAAATACAAAAGAGCGAGAGAGCAAATGTCGGTGTGTATGTATATTGCAGACTGTTTAAAACTTGCTTGTATTTGAGAATTTAACATGTATTTCACTTCTATCGTGCGTGAATCACACACACACACCTTTTTTTTAACATACGACGTTCTTCGGACAGGTTCTGTCCTTTTCTCTTTCTTTTTCTAAAGAAACACTTTGTATGACGTTGAATGAATTTTTATCCGCACCCTTGCTGCTTATGTCCTGAGAAGCAGCTTTGAGTGAATGAATGATATCTTGGATCCGTCACGGCCTGTGCCGACAACTCTAGCGGCATCAGTGTGCAAGAGTTGTCGGGCCTTTTTTTAAGGCAGGGAGATCTTTTATGCCCATAAATGATGATGATTGTGATAATGTTGATGATGAAGAGAAACTATAATACAGCTTTTACGAATTATATCGCATCTTACTATGTCTATCTATTTCGGATGTTTAAAAAAAGTTTTAGTGTTCCTTGGTCTTGGATGTGTATTAAATATGTGTATTATATAATAAAAATCTTAAATATAATATGCATTATTATAAAACGTATTAAATATATGTATTTTCGTTGTCTGGTAACCTTAGTTCTCACCAAAACTTAGCACAGGGCCAGATTAACATGGTGTAAAAGCGTCCATTATAGATTTTATTATAAAAAAAGTTGAATGTCTACTTTATACTTCCTCGTTTCGCACTACAGAATGAACAGTGTATGAACACCTCGTAGTATGAATGGAGGAAAGAAACCTCTAGTCACAGGTCATTAGTTAACAATATGATTAATATATTAAAAGTGCCATTGTCAAGTCGCTGGCAATCCTAAAAAGACTGGATCCGATGCGATTCCTCGCCATCAGCATAATAATGATATGAAGGCTGTGATCTCGCGGGAGTGATACGGTGTAATGGTCTAATGAAGATGAATGCTTGCGGTAAACATGTGACACCCGCTGATTAGACCCCAGAGGTTCGGTGTAACTGGGGACGAATAGATCTCACTATAAATAACAATTTTGTGCCTAGATTATATCTATATAGTGCATATTCTGGTTACACGTTCAGAGGATCTTTTAGATGTTTTTTCGCTATCTGGTTGAAACTGCTACGGGACCCCGAAGTACTCGAACTGCTACTCTTGTGTCGAAAAAATGTTTCTTATTTTTTTTTTTCTTTCAAAATGAGTTGTCTGGGCTAAAGGTAAACACGTTTATGCTGATCATTTACATCATGTGGTGCGTTTGTCTATAAAGATGTGTAACATACATTATTAGCAAGTGATTCAATAAACAGAAGTTAAAGGACATAAATTCAGTAAATCCATTTGAAGCCTCGGCGTTTGTGTGAACATCTCGAAACGAGACGAGCGGTAAACTCAATTTGATCATCTTACTTTTGATCGAATGGAATTTGTGTCGTTTTGCTATTGTTTAAGAAATGCAACGATTGTTTCTGAATTGTACCTAAGTGTTTTGATTTCATTGTTGTAATTTGTGACCATCTAACTTATATTTGAAGAGAAATATACCATCATTATCAAATGTAAAAAAATTGGTTGTAAAGTCGGTTTACGGACGGTAGTTTGACGTGACAACATCAAACATTACATGCAGCACGAACCGAACTGAGCCGATCGCTCGAGCCGATCATGCCTCTCTATCGTTCGTTCCGCGCTCTCGCTTTCGCAACGCTACATGACGTCATCTTTTTCGTGCATGCTGCCCTTAATATCGAGTTATTAGACGTTGTCACGTCAAACACATAATAGGATACACATCCATGACCCGATTGATATCTATATGTATCGTGAATTATCTGCACTCGGTGAGATTCAAGCCCGCGACAGTTTCGCAGTGTCCAGTATATGATCACTAGAGCAGCCGGCCATGCCGCTATTGGCATATGTCATCTACCGTCTGGCCGGTATTGACATTGGCACTGAGATGTACTTTAGATCTTAGGGTAGGCAATGGGTACTCTAGTATTTTTTGAGTGACGCAAACCTTTTGTGTACGCCAATATGCTCGTTTCATCTTCTAAAAAGTTTATTGTAAATGTACTTTACTTTTCAAGCAATAACACATATTACGTTATAATTGCTCAGTTACGTTAGTCAGTCAGCGCGGTCCCACACAGGAACGAATCTGACGCCAAGAAGCCGTGGAAGTCACACTCCATGGCTGCCGGGGGCAACCCCCATTCATCTTCATCCAAAGGTGAAGCCAACGTCGTATTAGGACCACTGCAGCTTAGCTCCATCCGGAAAAAAACTCACGTTCCTAAGGGAACGGAAAGTACGCGTGTGAAATCGCGGGCCGCTGCTTTGAAATATTTATATTGCATGGCTGTAGGTATATTTAATATTAATCATAATAATGTCAAGTTGCTATCTTTTTTCTTGACTTTTGTTAGTCACTTAATCCTGTACTGTCTCCCGCTTTGAACGGGGAGGGAAACTGGAATATTTCCTACTCCTTCTGAATTCTTCTGATTAATTTAGTTGCAGGTGCAAAGGCAGTGTTTAACGTATCCCCCGGGTGCCAGGAGATCGTATCAAAGGGTCATTTGATTGCCGCTGTCGATCCTGGTTATACAGGAGTTGCAGCGGTAGGAACGAGTGATGGGCCAAGCCCGATTAAAAATCACGTCAAATCAATTACATTATCACGATTCACGATCCCATCCAACTCGCCCAGCGAGGGTCATTGACTCGACTAATGGATGCGAGTTTAGATCACCAATAATTAATCAATTAAAACTTCGTACGCTGCGGTTGATACCTCGTAGGTGTGGGTTCCAAAGTTTAATGGACTTCTTTCACTCTATTGAAGCCCCAAATGTGTGTCATTGACAAACATAAATGCTTCTATTAGGGTTTGGACCCTTATAGTTTCAGGCCAGGGTGTTTCAAACATGCGTATCCAAAAAAATGTGTATTTGTAATATTTTATAAATCACTACACTTTATTTAATTGACACAACTTTTTATTCCAGTTACTTTACAGTTCTTTCTGGTTGCTGTAAATGTAAATAATGTCTTAATTTTTTTATTTTTATTACTATTACATACTACTTATTGACTATTTATGTTTTGACTTATTTCAAGTGTACAAGTTGTACCTACGTAATAAAGATATTTTTGATTTTAATTTGATTAATAAAAAGCGACGAAAAAAAAGTTTTTCCATTATAATGAGGCGATAAATCGATGTTGCTAAAAACAAAAAAAATGCTTCAATGTCATGTAAATTTCGCCATCACAAAATCGGGCGCTCTCAAAATTAGAAGATCCCGGTTTGAGTTCAAATATGACCGAGCTTAAAAAAAATAAGTTGTAAATGTATTAACTACTGGCGATGTTTTCTTATGTCTAGATTTCTTCTAGATTTCAATTATCCTTTATCAGTAATCAACCTAAACATAAAGTTAAAATTACGGGTGTAGGTAAGTTAGATGGTGTTCTCAAGCAACGCTCAAAAATACCGAGCAAACCTCTGTTACCCATGCACATAAAAAGCGATGGGCAAAATTAGATGTTTACCCATTTTTATGGCCAAACCATAAAACCTATTTAAACACGTATCTAAGCAAAACACTCTAATCCTCGGTGACCTCTTTGCAAACGCCATTAAACGCTTCGAACTAGGTTAAATCCTGAAACCTGGGGGTTAAAATAAAAAAACTTTACCTCGGGCCCAGGGTCTACGGGGAAATCCACGGCATAAGTCAACTGACATTAATTAGAAGCTACTGTATCGCCTCGAGACAGTGTTTATAAATTATTAAATACCGGAATCTAAATTAAAAAATACAGACGAACATAAGTCTTTCGCGTCGCGGAGGGTTCTAAAAAATTTGTTTTTCTACGAATATTATAAAGAACGAGAAACTTTGTGAGCTTGTGAGGCTGTATAGGAGGCTACGTTATTTCTAAGTGATATAGGCTATAATAATTTATCTACGTACTCCCACGAGAAAGTGAAATATGTGAGTGAATTCTCGCAATTTCTAAATTGACATTTTAAATTGGAACCGATCAGTGTACACAAAATTGTATGTGTTAAGGCGCATTACGTTACAAACAGATATGAATATGAACGGCCACAAGTGTAAAACTATCAATGATAACGCGCATAGACAGAGAAAAAGATGAAACGAGAGTGAGAAAATAAAAAGAGAAGTTGAAAAGAAGACTAGGGAAATCAAAGAATGATTGGATGTTCCATCCATCCAATCATGCAAGCACGTATTTCATCCTAAATCGTCGATCATTCATATCAACAAATAAAAATGCATTAAGGGAAAAGGGAAAGAGAGAAGGCAGACTTTTGCTATGTTCAAATTTTGCTGGCAGGAAAAGCAGACAATATACAGTAAATCGGTAAGCATTTCAAGCATCCGGCCTGCAAGGGCGTTAGTTGAATTAGTTTAGAGTGGTTGCTCTACGTAAATTATTTTACACCGTACTAAAGGACCGGGGCGGCGGTAAATTTAATTTATTAGCTTCATAAAATATCATAAAGAGAACATTTCGGCGTTCCGTTTAATACTATTTTCTAACTGATATTACCAGTATACTTGAGCTCCTTAAAAGAGTGTGAAGTTTGACAGTATCTTGAAGTGTATAAGCGAACTCTCCTCATTTTCTACAGTCGTACTCAGTAATAGTAGGCATGCATAGTTGTGCATGGATACGATCCAATGCTTTAGAAATACTATATATAATAAGATGTCAGAGGACGTATGTTTATTTAAAGATATTTACGCCCAGATTCCGAAGGGCTGGTCAACGCAAAAAATAACTAATCAACTGTCAAACCGGTTGTTAAGTATCAAATGAGTTGCTAGAAGCATGGTTAAATTACATAATTAGATCAGCCTATTAGTACAATGAAAAGCTGTCAAATTTGACTCTAGAATCGTATGTTAACCGCCATTACCAGTCATGTTAGTTAACATACACTTTGACCGACGCTTCAGAAACGGGGCGTTAGTCTTTTAGGTGAGTAAAAGGCAGACAATCGCGTCACCTGACATGCGATCACCGACATCCATTGACGCCCGCGGATAATAGCGTACTCACGATATATTGATACGAGTTACCACGTCCACTATTGCTTCAATATTATGTTTAAGCCAAACACGTTCTTTAATAACACTTCATAAGCTACAATCGATATCTAATAGCCGTCCTTGTCGCACGTACGCGTGGAGGTTGTGTTAGAGGGAGACTCACCGAGGCAGCCGTAGCCGTCCACGTGCAGCACGTAGCCGGGCCCACACCCGCACTCGTACGTACCGTCGTGCAGCTCGCGGCACAGCTGCTCGCATGGACTACCCTCGCCGCAGCGCCCTGGAACAAATAATTGCGTGAGGTCATTCATTATTTTTAGGGAAACTACCTTATCAAGCTACAGCTAACAGAATCATCGTTACTGCGGGCTGGATAGGCAAACTGGCAGACGAGCCAGATAACAAAAGGTATTCACGCATAAAGAAAGCTTGTTTATGTTCCTATGTCCTTCTGAATAAAACAAAACTGATATTCATAGGAGTGCCGAGCCGAAGAGAAAACTTATTACTTTCAATTATGACATGAAATTTCATTTAATGATTTATTTAATATGACGTCCTACTGTTACTTTAGTATCGGTGACGTAAATCTATAAGATAAAAAATGATTATGAAAACTGGCAAACCTAATGGTAAGTTACCAAATCGCCCTTGAACAAACTTCACTCGGCACAGGCCTTTGCTAATTGCAATATAACGGACCGTGAACTTACCTTTGGAAAAGGTAATGTTATGAATGGTGCAGTTCAAATAACTTTGTGACATAGCACCTCAGTCTTCCTGCGACCCTGGTCGCCATATGCATCCACGTTTTACATAGGGCATAACATAAACGAAACAACAAAACGAAAATGAAACAATTATTATGTTATGGGAGTAGGATTTAACATGAAAGTATTTTATGTTTTAATTGAACGTGTTTCATGCATGCTGTGCTATGATAATAAACCACAGAACATTCTAGTTCCGATGCTCGCGTGCCAAATCTGCAAAACGTAACAGTGCAATGATAAACGACTTAGATATGCCGGTTAAAAGCTGAATACAGTTTCGAATGAATAAAAAATTGCCTCCATTCGGTAGTTTTTTGGCGTTGTTATTTGTTCCATTGTTTGATGTTTTGTTTGGCTTTCATTCGTTCGAAATTTTCAAATATCGTACAGATTGGCTTCAGGTTGATCAAATGTATTTATGTATGTAATAGTTTTTGTTTATATTTCATTTCTGTTCCCTGAAATGCAAATATTAAATTACAATCGATAATTTGATACTTATTTAGGTATGTATAAACTATCAAATTTCTAGGAATTTGTAAAGAAAAGTTTTCCAATCGCAGTTCTCGCGGGAATTCCTAGTTATCTTTTCAAAACGGATGCACTTGAAGTCCGGACGAATATACATAAGTAATGTCTAAAATTTATAAAATAATAACAACTAACTTTTGTTAGCAGCTTGAACCGCGTTAACTTAGTACATCATCAACATTATATACAATGCCACAACGAGTGATTCCCAGCAACCAGCACTCAACCAGGTGGGCTATTTTGTTAAAACCATTTCGATATCGAGCTTCATGTGAGTGATAGAAATTACGCTCACTTCGAAAGTGAACTTTATTGATATAGATAGAGAGTCGAGTTTTAAAGAATACAAATTTGTCACATTCGTCATATCAGCGCGGATTCCGCTTTCGAGATTCGACTGCCCGCTGCCAGATGAGACGTTCTCCTTGCAGTATCATGATAATAATGATAAAATAGCCTTTTCAATTTCAGGATAGTATGGAAGACTAATAGTGAAAGGTTATAAAAAGAATCGAGCAGTTTTAAAGATTACCTCCAACTCATGAGTTAACCTTCCTAAATTTAATTTTATTGATGCAATCAGAAAGAGATATTCAAATGTAGGTGTCTTATCTTTATGATGATTTGAAACGATAAGATTTAAAATTTTATCTGTATTGTTTACTGCTAATAAAATAGGATTTATTAGCTATTTGCTAATGAAATAGTAAGCATTGACAAGTCTAATATTGGTCTAATATGAAAAAAAAATCTATTTTTGAAGTGAAACTTCTTTAGAATCGTTGTGATTTCAAACCGGATGCAACGGAATAAACGACAGGTAAGAGACACAAATACAAAAGAGCGAGAGAGCAAATGTCGGTGTGTATGTATATTGCAGACTGCTTAATACTTGCTTGTATTTGAGCATTTAACATGTGTTTCACTTCTATCATGTGTGAATTGCACTTACACCTAGGTTTTTTACTCAAGTTAAGGTTTGCAATTTTACTATATTTTAATTACTCGATAGTTATGGTTGAGGATGTCGTTCACAAGTTTTCCAACGCTTTCATTATTTTTTTAGAAGCGAGGCATAGTCAGTAATTACAAGTTCCTTCTGTTCTTTTTTTCAAAAACCCAGCAAACGTTCTCGGAAAAAAGCAAGATTGCGGTACCAAGAGGAGCGCGGCAAAAAGCGCGCCCACCGGTAATAATACGGGGAAATACCTTTCCCAGTCCGCTTAAAATTTAATTTAAAAATTAAAATCAAATACTAAAATTAAACTTAAAATCAATCTTCTCTTTCTAGTCAAAACTAGTTACAAGATACCTTTATTTAACATAACATTTTCTACGCTGTTTGCTGCTAGACTAGATAGACAATTAATATTGATAGCTTTTTAAATAAGTATACTGCCTGTACAAAATAAATGTAAGTACAAAACAAATGAAGGAAACATCGTGAGAAAACCTGCACGCCTGATGAGATTAAAAGTCTTTAAAGGTGTGTGAAGTTCATCAGCCTGCATTGGGCTAGTGCGTCGATGAACTATGGCCCGATACCCTCCTCGCCTGATTTCGAGAAGGAGACCCGTGCCCAGCAGTGGGACATATATGGGTTAATTCTTTACTTATTTAGACAAGTACTATCCTCAGGATTTTGTTCATAAGCGATAATGTCCTTATATGGATTGCTACTTTACTCTACTTGCTACACAACAATAGATCTTTGTTATTATTATAAATCGTATTAATAATATTAATCTACATTCTACATCTACACTAATATTATAAATAGGATATTTTTTTTTTTGTTTGGTTGTAATGAGAAGGCTGTAGTACTGTAGTACTGGACCGATTTCAAAAATTCTTTCACCATTCGAAAGCTACATTATACACGAGTAAGATAGGCTAAATTTTATTCTGAAAAAAAAAATAGGGTTCCGTAAGATATTTGGGTTTTTCGGACACAATGTGTAAAAAATCAACCCGAAAAGTTACATATTTTGCGTGCTAAGATCCCGTTGTAAATCTTAGTTAACGCAGGCGAAGCTGCGGGCAACAGCTAGTAAAATATATACCTATCTAGATTAATCGAAGTGCGAGGCGGATGATGCAATTTGAGATCTTTCGCTGGTATAATAGGGCTCAAATTATATCCATAATAAATCGAAGCGTATTAGACGCTGGTGCTGACGAGCGTGGCGCGCGCTGATCTTCTGCGAGTCGTCTGAACGCAGCCTAACAGCTATTGAAGTGAAACTTCTTTAGAATCGTTGTGATTTCAAACCGGATGCAACGGAATAAACGACAGGTAAGAGACACAAACACACAAGAGCGAGAGAGCAAATGTCAGTGCGATGTATATTGCAGACTGTTTAATACTTGCTTATATTTGAGTATTTAACATGTGTTTCACTTCTATCAGGTGTTAAAACCACACACACCTTTTTTATTTTTTAACAGGACATAAAAGATGTCCTAGTAAAAAGCAGGTAACGTTCTTTTCCTTATTACGGCAGATGAACAGACAGATTCTGTGTGTTCCGAACCAACCTCCAATTAAGCGCAAATCCGGCTGATATCTTTATGACGGGACAGTTTTGCTACTAATAATAATGACGTTAAGAAAAGATTTTTTGTAAAAGACGTAATAGGGAAACCTTTGCTTACGTCGCTTCGTTACAAAAGTGTTTCGCTTATTGTGATCTGTATAATACTTAAATAACATTCAGCTGTATTACTACGCAATATAGTTCAATGCTAAATAATATGAAATCAAGGAAGAGTATTTTTATTGAAAAGGATTTCTTTTTTGGTATAATTATATTTTGGTCGTCTTCAAAAAAGGAACGAAGGCTCTGAATTCAACTGTATATAATTTGTTTTATTTCAGAACAATTACCAGCCAAATTGCCTTTTTTATGCTAAAAGGGCTAAAATCACACATTGTAATAAACGCAATAAACAAAATGTCAAAATGTAATGCCCTTTCTTCCCTTCTTTAGCCCTTCTTTGCCCTTGCTTAGCCCTTTAAAATCGCATAAATTCGTGTCACCGACACGCTAGAGTCATCGCCACTTTTGAAGTCCAGCGACTAATGCCCGAACTAAATTTGACAACATTGACATCTTGACGTCCGTCTGGAGTAAGAAGTTGTGATATTTTAAATTGTTTTACCTGAAATATGGAGCATATAATATAAAGTGAGGTGTAAAAAGTGAAGGCCGTATAATGATCATTAAACTGAAATAATTTTGTGAATTAGATTGTAAAAATAAACAACAATTAACCCCGTTGAATAATATGTTTATAAATGTCACTGACATGAGAGGTAAATTTTAGAGATGCCAGAGTCACTTATTTTTGCCTAATTTATGGTTAAAATATTATCATTAACTCAATACCTACATTTATCTTATGATATTTTATATGAATATAAATACAAGGTAAAAGAATTAAATCCTTGCTCAGAGGAATTATATTTTCAGGTGTTTCTGTAAAAAAGGTCGAATAACAAAAGAAGTAACAATGGCAGCAATTACTTCTGAGAAAATCGTCACTCCTGGCAAAAGCCGAACACATCCGAAGAAGCTTGTTTTAGATGAATTCTACTAATCGGTTATACGTAAAAAATACGAACGAAATATTTACAAAAAATGTTTTATTTTACTAAAACCTGGCAGGGAGATTTTTATTTTGCTGCTATAATTATTTTTGTCATTATTATCATCACCAGTCTTAAACAATCCACTACTGACCATAGGCCCTATAATTATTTAAAGTTTTTATTGTACTAGACTTGGTGGAAAATCATTACACTATAAATTGGCAACATTGAGTTATGAGACCGCAGCGCCGCGTCTATCGGACTTCTAAAGTGGCGAGGACTATAGATTGGCGTTAGCAACATATTACAGCAAATGACGTCATTTTGAAATTCCAAATTTTGATATAGAACATCTGAAATTTTGTGTCATAAGTTTTCACGTCTATTGGCAAAATGTATTTGGTATGTAGTTTGGTAATCAGTGTACGTTCCTGAGCCTATAGCATATGGCATAAGGATCCCAGTCCTTGCCCTAGCGCCTATAGCCGTTTTTAAGGTCCCGGATCTCCAGGCAACATGATCACTTCAGGCTACAGTGAAAGAAAGACTGCTCCTAAGACTACTTCTCATAGGGGGGACTTCTAACTGCTACTAAGTGGACCGCGACGTTGTATCAGTGAAGACCTGAAAAACGAATCCAATTATAAACCTTTTCCCGTCCATTAGACTCCCTCAAATGAACGCCATCCGTCATAGCATTCAAATATATTGGGATATGAACCCCCGACGCCGCGATGAGATTAATTAATACGTTAAACCGCGGGAACGGCTAGCGACATGAAAGCTGTGTGTAATCCCGACGCAGTGCAAGCGGGTAATTGATATAAAGGCCAACAGGGCATGCTGCATCCGATTACAGGCTAAAGGCTTTGATCACGGCGCGAGCACACGTTCACTTTTTAATTTATATAAAAATCACACCTTTGCTAATAGATAAAATCAATACTGACCAACGGACACGCTTTTACCACATTCAAAATTAAATTATTTTATATAGTGTAAAATAAATAAATAAACTGTCTACTTAGGTTTAGTTTAGGTTGATAGAATAATTTATAGTATTTTAAATTAACATGATTATTTTCATTATTCAAACTATTTAAAACGGCATATTTACCATGTTTTTAATCAGTCTCGTGAACATGACATTCGTAGTAAAGTATCAACCCTTATATGTCCCACTCCTGCTCCTTCCTCGAAATCAGGCGAGGAGGGTAATGGGCCAATAGTCCACCGCGCTGGCCTAGTGCAGGTTGGTGAACTTCACATTCCCTTAAAGGCTTTCAATCTCATCAGGAATGCAGGTTTCCTCACGATGTTTTCCTGCACCCGTGAGCGAACGATGGTCTCGTGTGCACTTAAGAAATTTAGAAAAACCCATTTCAAGGCACACACGGACGGGTCAGGATCGAACCGAGTCCGTCCACCACTGGTCCACCGTCGCTCTTTCGTAGACAATGTCGAAATATCGAGCTCCGCGAAAGAATATTAAAAAACATGGTAAATATCTCGTAAATAGTTTAAATATAGAATACTTTATTCGCAGAAAAGACATAGGTCACTTACGTGAGAATTCATGTTTACAGTAACAAAATAACATGCACGTTCGTCCTAAACTATGTACCCATTTAACGCATTAGCTTACTTGTAGAGTATCGCCGTTAAATCCGAAGTTGTCTATCCAATTGGCTTCGATATATAATATACCCCTTTTTCAGCACGTGAGAGGGACTCCGTCTGTCTCTGGCGGATTCTTAGTTTTTTATCTTTTTATTCCTTCAAGTAGGTAACCCACAGTTAGCTGGTGAATATGACTGTGATTATACCGCCATCAAAGTTTTACTTCTAAATGTTTACTAGTTTCTTACCTTCCAAAAAATAAGAAACAAAAAGCACATAAGAAACTATAGAATGGAATAGAAAATGTTTATTTCAGACACAAGTATGCCCACATATTATTATAGTTAGTTACAATATTAGCTTATATAGTCCTCGCCACTTTCAAAGTCCTGCGACTAATGCCTGAACTAAATTTGACAACATTGACATCTTGACATCTGTCTGGAGTAAGAAGTTGTGATATTTAAAATTGTTTTACGTGAAATATGGAGCATATAATATAAATAATTTTGTGAATTAGAAAGTAAAAATAAACAACAATTAACCCCGTTAAATAATATGTTTATAAATGTCACAGCCATGACAGGTAAATTTTAGAGATGCCAGAGTCACTCATTTTTGCCTAATTTATGGTTAAAATATTATCATTAACTCTATACCTACATTTATCTTATGATATTTTATATGAATTTAAATACAAGGTAAAAGAATTAAAACCTTGTTCAGATGAATGATATTTTCAGGTGTTTCTGTAAAAAAGGTCGAATAACAAAAGAAGTAACAATGGCAGCAATTACTTCTGAGAAAATCGTCACTCCTGGCAAAAGCCGAACACATCCGAAGAAGCTTGTTTTAGATGAATTCTACTAATCGGTTATACGTAAAAAAAACGAATGAAATATTTACAAAAAAATGTTTTATTTTACTAAAACCTGGCAGGGAGATTTTTATTTTGCTGTTATAATTATTTTTGTCATTATTATCATACTCAGTCTTTATCAATCCACTACTGACCATAGGCCCTATAATTACTTATTTTTTTTATTGTACTAGACTTGGTGGAAAATCATTACACTATAAATTGGCAACATTGAGTTATGAGACCGCAGCGCCGCGTCTATCGAACTTCTAAAGTGGCGATGACTCTAGTTATGTTAGCTGTGTTAGTATTTGACAATTATACATTATAATACACATTACACATGTCCAGTGACTACCCTTGCCCAATGTTCTATTATGTAACTATAAGCAGAACGAAAGTGCCCTGTTCACATTAAGGGACTAAGGGACACATCGATGGATGGTGTCCGCGGAGATATTGATAAAAGATTTCTGACTGCCAGAATGCACAAAACTAAGGAATCCCACATCATTATCATCATCAGCCTTGATGTGTAAAACCACGTGTAAAACATTTTAACCGAAAAAAAAGGTTCTAGATACGAAAAAACCCAACCTGATTTTAGTGTTGTCAATATATAGGCGAATCGGTAAAGCCTTTGGGCGACTATTAGGGCCTGTTTCACCACTTCCTGATAAGTGCCGGGTATCTAGCAGATAGAGTATGGAGTATCTGTCAAATATGTTGTGGATAGCCTATCCGGCACTTATCAGGAAGTGGTGAAACAGGCCCTTAGTATAATTAAATTTGGCCTTCATAGCGTCAGACCGATCTTACACGAAATATTTAAGACGGAACTTCCTACAAACCTTTCTAATTAATTATTCACAGCGGTACAAAGTTGGGCCCTTGCACTCGACGTCGCTTATAAAAACATCAAAGGACCCCAAGCGATTTCATTTCTAATATTAATATGTGTAGTATGAGTATAAGTAGTATATAAGTAATTAAAAGAAGGAAGAGGAGCGGGGAAAGAAAGAAAGAGGGGAGGGAAGGGAATTAATAAAAGAAAGAAGAAAGCTCTAGCCTTTTTACTTTCTTCCCGGGGATTTTATGAAGGATTACACCACCGAGACTCGGAAAACCATCAAGGAGGCAGCGATTACCAAGAATACACTAAATATCAAATATAAAAAAACCGGCCAGGTGCGAGTCGGACTCGCGCACGAAGGGTGTCGTAACAGAAAAAAACTGTAAAAAAAAAGTTTTTGGTTGTTGCTATAAAAATACATCTGTGAAAATTTTAACCTCTTTGCTCTTACGGTTCATGAGATACAGCCTGATGACAGACGGACGGACGGACGGACAGCGAAGTCTTAGTAATAGGGTCCCGTTTTTACCATTTGGATACGGAACCCTAAAAACAGCAAATTTTTCAAGACTTTTGCTAAGAGTAAAAAAAACACAATCATTTGAACCTGGCTGATACATTGCCGTCTGAGAATAGGTGAGCACAAATAAATGTCATTGCACAAACGATATGGACAATTTGCCGATGAGATATAGTAGCGCGCCCTCAATGTGCTTAGGAACAGAGAGAGGGTTATTGAACACATCACTCACCCGGTACATGGGCCATATACCTTGATTATATACTATTATTTAGAACACAGCTAAACGCATATGTACGAGATCCTTTACAATAGACGTAACGCTCTCCGTACAGGGTTTATCCCTTGTTGGATGCGAGAGACGGCGGATCCGTTTTGGTGTTCATTGAAAGAAGCCTTTGTACATTGAATGATAAAATATTTCAAAATGGTGCAGATGAAATATGTTAGCTGGTGTAGTAAAACATCCACCAATCACCGTTCGAAGTCCCGGGATTCCGAGCGACGCCGTTCCCTACACATGTTAAATACGTCGGTCCGGACCGACCGCGTTAGCACAGGTTCGAATCCGATACATGTCGATAACAATACAGACCGCGATAACAACGATAGCCCGTTGCTATCATCTGATAGTCTGGGTACCGTGCGCGACCCGCCCCTCTCTATCTGAGGGTGGGGAGATGGCCGGCCATCATGATAACAACATCACCCGAAACAAAACGTCGACAGTATCGCATTCCTATAGTTTAAATTCTACACCACGTAGTGACGCGACCGTCAAGCCACGCCCCCGGGGGAAGCTGGCGGGGGAGTAAATCCCCTTTATAAAATTTTTAGATGAGCCATCTGCTCATCTACTTTTCCGATGTAGCTTTAAGGCCTTAAGGCCAACAGCATAGATCCTTTCGAAAAAAAAAAAAAGTAAAACATCATGAGCAAATCATAAGTGTACAGTATGATAAGTCTTTATAGAAGTTTTCGCGCATGTAGATATGTGAATTCCATTTTTATTTCTTTCTAGAAAATTCGGAACCGTTATTCTTGTAGATAAACTTTAGTGCTTATTAAGTTTCATTTAGACACGACATACATATATTATACTAGAAGCGCCCCGCGGTTTTACCCGCGAACTTCCCATTCCCTTGAGAGTACGGTGATAAATTATAGCCTATGTAATTCTGATGTATAAGCTATATTATTGTAAAGTTTCGTCAAAATCTATTCAGTAGTTTAAACGTGAAAGAAAAACATCCATACTTACAAATTTTTGCGTTTATAATATTTTAAGGATATATTGATGTTAGTCCTTTTTTTTTTTTTTTTTTTTTTTTTTTTTTTTTTTTTTTTTTTTTTTTTTTTTTTTTTTTTGATGACGCAGCGGAAATCATTTACGACCATACCAGGGCCTGGGTAGGCTCGCTGGCGTGTGTGGGGACTCGCATTTGGGTGCCCTACCCCACTAAAACCGCTGCGTGAGCCTTCAGCCGCTATATTTGAGGGACCCGGATCTGTGCAGGCGACGGGATACCCTCAGCGACAGACTGGTCCCGGCAAAGACCAGATTCTCCACAATAGGGGGACTGCCCGGCTACGACTTGGCAGTCCCCACGACGTCGTGTCTTAAGCTGGGCCCGGGTTCCCATCCCGAGCCCGACACGAGCACAGGGGCTTTATTGAAGGCGCATTAAATAGCGCCTCCGACGCACCCCCGTTCGTCGTCTACGGGGGGAGGCTACGTCAGCGGCCTCCTCTCTCACCCGTTCGTCGGCCTCCTTCTGGGACATCACTGTCTCGCAGAAAGAGGCCATTGCCGTCCATTGATGTTAGTCCTCCCGTGACCATGGTTTCTGTAAAGTATCCGAAACGTCGGGCTCATAAAACACTAGATTAACCGCGATAAAATCCGTAAAAGTTGTTTCATTATAATGATATTCCTATTGATAACCAATCAATTATCAAATCACCCCAATATATAGATAAATATTGTTTCCCCTACAAACTCTACAGTTAATTTACTACGAAATAATGTGTATAATTAAAGTGAATGATGTTGTCTGTGTGTGAAGGCTCATGGTGAACTTTACAAGTTCGTGGAAGAAACTCCGGGAGGGTGCTTGTGAGAATACACGAATTATATTTAACGAGGCCGAGATCTGACATAACGAAGGAAGTTGGAAGATCAAGTTGATAATAATGATAATTTTGTATTATCAGGTCTAGTAGTAACGATATTGTAAGTCATACTACCTTGAAACTATTTTAAGCTTAGATATTTGACTCTAAAGGTTATAGTTATTATTTTAGGTTAGGTTTTAGATTATCTAAAGTGAAACAGACATTTCTTATAATCCTGAGTACATATAACACGCAGTTATGAATTATGAGGCGTTCAGACACGCGCACAGTCGAGCTTAAAACGCTTGTATTCGTATGCGCCCTTGTTGAAAGTCGCGTTAAATAGAAGGATGTGAACACAGCATAAATCGATCGAAATAAATTAACATAAAATATGTATTTATGTTTGTATGTATATATGGATGTATGTAAGTATACTTATCTTTAGTGTGACAATTATATTATCCACAACATATAAGCAAATACATACGCGGGAGAATATTTAACTTCCGGTTACAAACTACTGGCAACACCAGATTACACCAACAGACAGAGACAGACAGACGACAGAGAACACCAACGATTGTGACTGCGCCTTACGAATAAGTAGTTAGTAATGAAGATTAGTTATATAATTAAAATATAACATTTATAAATCTAAGTATAGCGATTAGTAATGCTTATAATATATTATGTACATATTTATTATATTGTGTCTATAAATTTTTGTATAAAGATGTCTACTAACCGTATAAAAGTACGCCAATGGAGTTCTTATATATTTTACCAGTAAACGTTGTAATGAGTGTTACAATGCCCGAATATAGTGTAATCATAAACACATTCCTGTCGAGTCTTAACACTCCTTATAATTTAAGAAGACCTGCCAAACACTACAAGCGCTGCTTACAGGAAGCACGACATTTATGAAGTGAATAACTCAAACGTAGTTAAAATCTTATTTGTAGCTGTAAATGCATTTCAGGATTTCCTCCATAATTAAAATGAAAGCCGGTCCGAGGCGGCCACCCGAGAGGCTTTCGTCAGGCCAAAGCTCGCCAACTACATTACAGAAACGCCTCCTTCGGCCTTTCAGTTTTAATTGAAGGCCTTTGTGCTCACTTTATTTCTTTTTACTTTTATTGCTCAACTTTGTTTTTTTTTAATGGCAACACCTGGTGATGTTTTTGTTGTATTTTGTTCTGGTAGCGGAGCAACGTTTTGATGTATTTTTCAATGGATGAAAAATAGCTGATGTCCAGATGAGGGACATACGCTAATAATTTTAAAGATATGTATTATCTTTTATCTAAGTCTTTTATCATGGCCAAGTGATTTAATACCCTCTGAGTATTATACATCTAAATGCTAATTCCAACCAGCTCGACGTGACATCCCTCACAGCTGACCTCAAGTGACTGGATCCATTCAGAGTTGCCTATGCCTTGTTCCTAATTGGATTCAACTGGATTATTCAAGTTCAGAATTTATATGGACTTAAATCAGTCTGGGATACGTACGTGTTAGTTTGGATCAGAAGCAGCTGTCGAAGGTAGCCGTCGGTCTTTCTAAATGACATGTAGTGAAACCTATAATCAGGCAACAGACCTTTGGTAGAAGATTACTCGCACAGAAGACAGAACAGTTCTCGTTTTATATATCAAGTGAAGGTAAGTAATAAACCATCTCGCATGTAACAGTCTGTGAGATTTATTATATCTAATGGCTTCCTGAAATTGGTTATGTCTTGGTATAGACATTTTGAAATATACGAATGGCGAACAAAAATACAACGTTCGAAACATTAAATTTTAAGCTACAATTTCGAAGGTACGAAAACTGGAATTTTATTTTCCCCTTTTGTACCATTATATAGGTACATTTGTGTCGTCTGTATTTTTTATTTTCTTTTTAAATGAGATATTTTAATTTATGTATTTATCGCATAGGCAATGTATTAGGTTGGTCTCTATTGTACCATATTTTTGCTTGCTCTATTTTAAGAAGATGTGATGCCTAATTTTGTAAATGATGCTTTATTCCGCAGTTAACCCCCCCCCCCCCCCTCAATGGACCACTAACTGGGGCTGTCATTTTAAGCCGGTAATATAATACCTCAGAGGTACTACTCCGGTCGTGCCGGCCCAATTCGATTGCAATGCAGAAATGGCACCTCTTACAAAAGTTAATAAGTCACCTTTGACGACCTCTGTGGCTCAGTGGTTAGCGCGTTGGTTCTCCAGCCCGGAGGTAGCGGGTTGGATTCTCGCCAGGAAACAAAAAAGTTTTCTGTGTTCCTGGGTCATGGATGTGTATTAAATATGTGTATTACGTTATAAAAATCCTTAATATATTATGTATTAATATAAAACGTATTAAATATACTTATGTATTTCCGTTGCCTGGTTCCCCATAACATAAGTTCTTCGGAAACTTAGCACGCGACCAGATTGGCGTAGTGTAAAAGCGTCCATAGATATTATTATTATTATTATATTATTACCTAGATGTGGAAAAACTAATGATGATTATTATTATGCATGCAAACCAAGTAACTGATTATACACCAGGGTGTAATATATACAAACTGCTCCTATGGTTTTACCTGTCAAAAAATTGAACAAGCATAAAAATTTATACAACCCCAAAAGAAGTTTGCAAGGTCAATCCAAACGTTATGTGGAACCAAACATTAATTTCCGTTTTCCATGAACCAGAGCAACACTATTGGCTGAATATCTCGGTATCCGTTGCATTATTTATCGAGCCTGGCAACACATAACTCCGAGACATGCAACAGGCACCTATTTTATTAGCTTTTCTTTGTAAACCTTTTCCATTTTAGAGATATAGTTTTTTCTCCTTTTCTCTATTGATATTGGTAGCCTATGTTAATGTTTTCCCATCCTAAATATCCTATAAATGCATATTTAAAATTATATCAGGAAAAAAGAAAGAAATATATTTTTATTGTTCACGACAAAAATAAACACTTTTAAATAATGACAAGGTACGACGATAGTTTGACATAAATATAGTGATATAATATTAATTGGTACTACGGTTCAGTTATTGGAGAATTTGAACGGCTGAATTTACTTCGAACAAGTTTTTTTTTTACAATTTTGAAGATAACAAATATCACTAAATAATGTACATTCGGAATTCGATTTTATATAATATCTCATCAATATATTTAACAGAAACAAAATGTTGTGGATAGTTACTATAGTCCTCGCCACTTTAGAAGTCCGATAGACGCGGCGCTGCGGTCTCATAACTCAATGTTGCCAATTTATAGTGTAATGATTTTCCACCAAGTCTAGTACAATATAAAATTTAAATAATTATAGGGCCTATGGTCAGTAGTGGATTGTTAAAGACTGATGATGATAATAATGACAAAAATAATTATAGCAGCAAAATAAAAATCTCCCTGCCACTGGCAGGGAGATTTTACTAAAACCTGGCAGGCTGCCAGGTTTTAGTAAAATAAAACATTTTTTTGTAAATATTTCGTTCGTATTTTTTACGTATAACCGATTAGTAGAATTCATCTAAAACAAGCTTATTTGGATGTGTTCGGCTTTTGCCAGGAGTGACGATTTTCTCAGAAGTAATTGCTGCCATTGTTACTTCTTTTGTTATTCGATCTTTTTTGCAGAAACACCTGAAAATATAATTCTTCTGAGCAAGGATTTAATTCTTTTACCTTGTATTTATATTCATATAAAATATCATAAGATAAATGTAGGTATAGAGTTAATGATAATATTTTAACCATAAATTAGGCAAAAATAAGTAACTCTGGCATCTCTAAAATTTACCTGTCATGGCAGTGACATTTATAAACATATTATTCAACGGGGTTAATTGTTGTTTATTTTTACTTTCTAATTCACAAAATTATTTCAGTTTAATGATCATTATACGGCCTTCACTTTTTACACCTCACTTTATATTATATGTTCCATATTTCACGTAAAACAATTTAAAATATCACAACTTCTTACTCCAGACAAAAGTCAAGATGTCAATATTGTCAAATTTAGTTCGGGCATTAGTCGCAGGACTTCAAAAGTGGCGATGACAGAGCTGAAACGAGTTGAAAACCATTGACAATAAAGATGGCAGTTGCATTAAAATTTAATACCAAACTCTTTAAAACGCATATTTTACGTATGAACTTTTTTGAACAGATATCAAATTAAATCAATACAAAACTTAGAATCAAAATATCTTTATTTCTTAGTAACAACTTGTAAGCTTGAAATACGTCAAAAGAAGTAGTCAATAAAAAGTAAAAAAAAAATCGTTTGAGACGCAGGATCCCCTCCAAAACACGAGAAAAAGACTGTGGTGTTGCTCTTTTGTAAAAAATAAAATAAAATACAGATACATCATGTGAAACGTCAAGAGATATATTTCATATTAATCCAATCTCTGCTCTTAGCAGGATGCTAGCGAACTAATATACCGATTGTAAAACTTAGAACACGCTCGTGGGATGAGAAAACTTAAAATAAATAAAAGCACACGTAAGTGAGACGTTAAGTTAGACGTTCAAGTATTAAGTTCTAAGTTACACAACTTATGTAAACTAAGCAATCTTGTTGAAGAGCGACGATTCGAAACGTTTCGGAGTTTCTTGTACTGTATAATAGTTTCAATGCTAATATACTCATGTACTTGAATAGTTACTATTACTAACACTCCATTATTATCTTCATTATATTCATGTAACTTTAGACAAAATAAATGCGAAAATAGCTGTGTCATCTTTTATTTTAAGGTTTCGGATTTTTATCTGATTTCGATAACAAAATAAAAACGAATGAGATTGACTCGCAGGAATCCAACTTGGGATCTCTGTAGTCCGTGACGACTACTGGCCACTCACTTTTATATATTCCATTACTGTATACAAATATTTCCGCACTCAAAATTATTATTTGGGTATTCCATGTCACTTAAAACGTAGCATGCTCTAGGAAAAGTTTTTTAAAATCATAATAAGTAATGTCGAAGATACCAACATACAGTCAAACAGCTTTTATAATATAGGAATAAATAAAACATTTCATCAAGCAAAAACCACGAAGACTGATTTAAGCCTTCACTCTATTTGCAGCTATATTCTATAGCAGCTGAACGAAGTGCACAGAATACTACAAGACATTGATTTATAGATTCAAACGAGATTGGTACAGTAGGTCTTAGATAAATTTGGTTTGAAAGCTAATTATCGTAAGAGATAGCCAACAATTCCTTGGAACTAAACAAATCAAGTAAGGAAATAAGGAAAAATCGGTAATGTCTGCTACATAATATGGAAAAAATTTCAAAGTAATTCTTACTTTATTATTTACTAGCTGTTACCCGCAGCTTCGCCCGCGTGAACTTAGATTTACGGATTTATCGTGTCTGATGGTGATCATTTTCTATTTTAATAATTAGTTTAAAGTTTTTGTATTAAAATGGATATATTTTTTCGCAGACTTCGCAGACAGACAGGCATATTTAGGATACTATTATTATATATTCCACCATACGTTCATTATAATATTACGTCTATCAGAGTTAATACACTACGGCCTTAGACACCAGACAACCGTCCGTTCGAATCACGGCAACACGATTTATTTTCTTGTGCATTATTTTGATTTTGCCATATCTCCTAAAGTATTCATTTAATTTGCATGATGTAAAGGGCTAAAATAATTTTCATGAAGTGCTCAAGCCAATTAATTGATTTAAAATGATAAGGATTCATACCGTATTTGTGTAAATAACTTTCAAACTATCGCGTTATAATTGCCCATTTTTTAAAGTATTAAATGTATATAGTATGATATCCCTAAGAGGTAGATATATGCCATCGCGGACTTTTTTGTAGACCTATTTAAGATACACAATTCCACGATACATTATTTTGTTATATCTCAAAGGGTTTATGCAGCGTTTTCGTTGAAAGCTCCCAGACGGCCTATTTTTTTCCGACTCCTCCAACAATTACAGTTATATCTTAGCCAATGCATATAAAAACTTAATAAATTATGTACATAAACCTTCCTCTTGAATTGTCCTATCCATTAGAAAAAACCGCATCAAAATCCGTTGCGTAGTTTTAAAGATTTAAGCGTACAAAGGGATATAGGGACAGAAAAAGCGACTTTGTTTTATAATATGTAGTGATGTACCTACCAAATAAACAATATATTAGCAAACATAGATATATAAAAAGCTTAGATAGAGGATAATAAGTTGAACAAATTTCATAACTAATACGCTCTTTACTCTTACGTCAAACTACCTGTGTTGAAACGAGATAGCAATATGTCTTCAGCTCTATCTTCAGGCCATGCGCCCCACATTGCCTCGGCGGCCATATTAGTTGGTAGCCAGCTGGATACCAAACAAGCTTTTGTGTTTTGCTAATAATTTGTGGTTTTTTGTATTAAAAGTGAACTTTTAGTTATATTTACGTAATTAACAAGAAATGTGGCGTGTGTGGTACCAGGGTATTCTCACCAAATGGGTGTAC
Organism: Lycaena phlaeas; assembly: GCA_905333005.2. NCBI lineage: Eukaryota > Metazoa > Arthropoda > Insecta > Lepidoptera > Lycaenidae > Lycaena > Lycaena phlaeas. The sequence continues at coordinate 17,301,996 of HG995169.1, read as the reverse complement.
TAAGTGAAAATGATTCAAATGTATCATTCCACCGGTGAGCTTAAAGACAAATATTGTTAATTTAATGTTTATTAAGGTATGAAATACCTGTAGATCTTATTGAATTTTGATCATTGTAAAAGTATGTATTATTTTATGCATTTATTTTTGCGAATATGCATCATCATTACATAATAATTCTAATTATAAATAACACAATCTGATATTTTGACACTTTACATACCAGATAGTGTTGTACGACTAGTAACACGAAATATCGATAACGTTCGATATTTAATTTAGAAAGGCTATGGTAGGATAAGCTTATAAGTGAATCTGCCTGCAGCGAGTTTGTCCTTGTAATTTTTATGGATCGTGTAGCTCTATGCTGGCTAGTTAATTACTTGCTGGTGCCAAATTCACTGGCTTTTACTGATATTTTTTATTATAAATAGGTTTTCGACTGACTCCTATTTCTATAAGAGAAGAATGGATCAAAAATATAAACAGAGGCGAGGAATGGAGTCCCACACAATACTCTGTCATCAATCAAGGATATGCTCTGCACATTTTGAAGAATCTTGCTTTCGTCAGGGATACACCCGATAAACTCTCCATTTGCATGCAGTGCCAACAATATTTGTTAATCATCCCCTATCATATCAACTCGTAAGTGTACATGTTCAGATTATACAAGTCTAATGCACAAAAGTGCTAGTACTTCTAATACTTATTTGGCTAAGCTAGTGTGATTTAATCAAACAGATAATATGCAACATTGACGTATTATATTGTTTATTGAGTTCATGTCAGCTTTGATGAATCTATATTCTGAAGATAAATATACTGCTTTTCTGAAAAACAAAACAAGGAACTCTTGGAGATCCCTTTTTTATTGTTTTAAACAAGTTTTAACATGATAGCTGATAAAAGAAAAGGTATCAAACCCATAAATTTAAAAGAATGCCTTCATTTTCATTTCTGTGTTTAGTAGGTATATTCAGAACGGTTTTCTTGTTTTGCAGAAATTGAGAAAAAAAAGGAAACTTATTGCTAAGTATGATAATGATTCAACGGCAACAACTTCAAGTGCTACTAATTATGAACAACAGGTGAACCATTTATTGAATTCATTTTATTTTTGTCAAATTATTACAGTTGTTACCAACAACAATTTTTTTATGTTTTTATTTTATTTTTTATCTCTTCTTCTCAACTATTATAAAATCCTGACTGCGGCAGAATTCGGTCCAGCGTTCTCCGATACCAAAATTATTATTATAAAAAAATGAAATTGATTCTTAGGTTCAATGGATTATTTTATATATATTATTTAAATAAATGAAATTATAAAATTGAATTAAACTAAAAATAATTTCAACGAATTATTTATTTTATTGGAAATAATTATTTATTTTAATAAATATATTGTTTTTAGCTAGAACAGTATAATGCAGAGAAAAAAAATCCATGTGTTACCAGTGGTAACTACTGGGATTTTCTTACTTTCTATTACTATTACTATTTCTATTACTAGGATTAAATTTATTCCTCCTCTTCAACAGATCTTAGACCATGATTATGTAGGTATTTTAAAAGTACAAGACTAATTTTGTTTTCATTTTTTATTTTCATTTGCAGATTCTATGTGCGGAAGAAATCGGAGAGAGCTTCCAATTTATACAAAGTTATACCAATATAACAAACTCGTATTGTTTAAAGTATTATAATATGTGCAAGTGTTCATTTAATAAATAAAAAAATATAGGTATTCTTATACGTGTTTTAATTTACTCGCTTTAACCCTAGCTAAGCTGTCATAAATATCAAATTAACTATATATCAATCAATCAAATCAAATCAAAAATATCTTTATTACGTAGGTACAACTTGTACACTTGAAATAAGTCAAAACATAAGTAGTCAATAAGTAGTAATAGTATATAAAAAACTATAATTGAAAAATAGTATATAATAAACTATAATTGACAAATTATAGCCTATGTGTTTTTCTGATGTATAAGCTATAGTATTGTAAAGTTTCATTCAAATTCTATATAGGATTTTAAATTAACATGATTATTTTCATTATTTAAACTATTTAAAACGGGATATTTACCATCTTTTTTATCATTGTTTCGCGGAGCTCGATATTTCGACATTGTCTACGAATGTCATGTTCACGAGACATGGATAGTTTAAATAGTCATTAAAATTCATTCAGTAGTTTTTCCATGAAAGAGTAACAAACATTTCGCGTTTATAATATTAGTAGGATATTTTATCCACAAAAGCTTACGATGAAGGTTGCACAACACTAATCCTGGTGACATTTGTCAAAAATATAGTTCAAAGAAATGGCTCCATTGAACCATTTGAGACCAAGTAGAGTAGCCATATCTGTCTCTCTTTAACTTATGATGTACTTCTTAAGAAAATAAAGGACAGCATTAGCTACTCAGATCCTCCAAGATACACGCTATCTATGCTTTTTATATATCTATGTTAGCAAACATTTAATCACTATAATAACATAAGCATAACAAATTGCGACGATGGTCCAGTGGTAGATGGACTCGGCATCTTAGCGAGAAGGTTCCGGGTTCGATCCTGACCCCCCCGTGTGTGCCTTAAAAATAGGTTTTTCTAAATTTCTAAGTGCACCCCAAACACGAGACCATCGCTCGCCAACCGGTGAAGGAAAACATGGTGAGGAAACCTGCATGCCTGATGAGATTTAAGGTCTCTGAAGGTGTGTGAAGTTCACCAACCCGCATTGGGCCAGCGCATCGGTGAACTATGGCCCGTTACCTTCCTCGCCTGGAGGAGACCCGTGCCCAGCAGTGGGACTTAAAGGGTTGATACTTTATTTATTTTTATTGTAACAAATTGAAGTCAAAGTCACGAGCAAGCATAGTTCAATAAAATATAATTTAATTTTATATTATTTTTTTTCGAATCGTATTGTTTTTTTTTTAAAGGATTAAGCTTGATCTTGAAAAAAAAATACAATTGCTGAAACAAAATGGCTATTGTTAGGATATCCAAAACAAAAATGGCGGGAAGGACTGTCAAAAACAGAATGAGAAATTTTTCATTACTGGAGCATAAAGGAATGTAACTTTAAATTTAGAAGGGCTGCAGAGGCCTTTGGCGGAGTATAATAATTATTTTAGCGCCGTTAAACCATTCAAATATTTATCTTGAAACAAAAAAATTTACAACTAATAATTAGTTACCAATTTAATAACTAAAGCAAATATGTTTATTCCAAAAAACAAATCAACAATATGTAACAACATTTATATTGAGTACTTATTTTTTTTATACGAAACAAACTAACAGGTTTTAAATGTTTTTAAAGGTTTTTACTGCATAATATTATGTATATGCCTTGGGATCAAAGTTTTTGTCATTTCAAGATTCCGTATAATAAGTGGAAAGTGAAATGTTGGTTCTTGTTTGCAAACTGACAAACAGGAACACGAAAAACTGAATGCCAGTCATTCCTTTTGTTATTCAAAAAAAGGTACCCCTAAAATGACAATTTATTGTTATCAGAGGTTAGGAACGGGTTCACCCTTGTTTTGATTTGATGGGAATAAGCAATAACTCCGAAGAACCAAAATGTAGCTATTAGCTTTGTTGAAATATACGATTTTAGTAATTTTGAAAATAGAACAAATTTTATTGTGGACTGCTTTCAAATTCGGAATGACAGGCCATAAATGGAGCATTCTGGAATCATTTGAAGGTTCGCAATTCCAGCCACCGCGAGCTATTTCTGTTCACTTCCGAGCCAAAGAAATCTCTCCAGATATTTCAAAGCCGGGAGCGATTTGAACTGAAAACAATATTGAAGATAACGATGTCTGAATTGTTACGATTAAAGTAATAAAAGATAATTTCAATGGTAGACGAATACTTTTAATAAACGTTAATATTATACTAATATATAAAGCTGAAGAGTCTGTTCTCAATGCGCTAATCTCAGGAACTATTTGTCGGATTTGAAGGAAAGTTTTAGATAACCCATTTATTGAAAAATACTATTCATAATAGGCTATATATTATCTTATCAGGCTACGGTTGTAAATATGAGGTCATGCAGGCGAAGCTGTATGCAACAGCCAGTCTTAAATATTCTTATAGCGAGGTTTTAAATAGTTTTTATTTTTCTTATTATTCGCTTTGTACCGCACCTTTTTGCATGACTTCACCTTAATAATTTCTTTATTTAAAAAGCTTTGCCAAGCTCTAAAAAAGGCAATAGAGATAGTGTTATTACTAGTACCGAAAAAAGTCTAAAAATATAGGCAAAACGTTGAGTTTTTGGGCCAGACATAATATTAGAAAATGTGACGAACATACCACTGCTCATGGACGAAAACAATTTTAAAGGTAACTATTACCATACCTTCAGTTGGTTCATATGCCATTTTCTCGTCTCAGGTAATAGAAAAGGTATTCGAGTAAAACGCAATTAGTCATCCTAATTACTGTGACTTATGCAGGTATTGTGCGTCCCTCTACAAACTATCTTCCTGCTTGCTTCTGCCAGACTGTTTTGCATTGTTCCTCATAAAATGCACAACAGGCTCCGTAATTAGGTAGTTACACAGCTTAGTAGGAACTACTATGAGTAATCCTACTATCCTTAATCCTACTACTATTGTATGGATGGAGATGGATAGATGTTTGTTACTCTTCTACGTAAAAACTACTGAATGTATTTTATTTATTTATTTAATTATTTATGTACACAGGCGGTTTTAACACAAAACTATTAAATTAAAAGTTTAATGAATTTATAATAAAACTTTAATGATTTTTCACAATAATATAGCTTATACATCAGAATAACACATAAGCTATTATTTATCACAGTTCTCCCACAGGAATGTGAAGTACGCGGGTGAAACCGCGGGGCGCTGCTAGTGAGAATTTGGTAGTTCGGGTGCTAATACCACCTTTTTATTTTTAATGAGGTCCCGATATCTCGGCAATGTTTCAATGAATACAAGACGGGATCTATAAATAAACTACCTGTCTCGACAGACACAGATTTTATATTAGATGGATTTATGTATTTAGAAAAGTGAAGAATTTGGGTTGTATGTATTTTTGTATGCTGCATCGAAAAAAAAAAATTGTCAAAAAAAAATAAAAAAGTATATTAGAAGTGGACCATCCTCACATTTGGCGACATGAAAAATAGATGTTGACCGATTCACAGACCTAACCGATATGCACACAAAATTTCATGAAAATCGATCGAGCCATTTCGGAGGAGTTCAACCACAAACACTGTTGAACGAGAATTTTAAATGGATATGTATATTTAAATATACATATATATTTAAATATACATATATATTTAAATATGTGCTTATAGTGATCGCGTTATTTTAAATCGATATAATATGAGTAATGAGATTTGAGCTTCGAAAATGTATTTAGGTATAGGTACTGATCATAGGGTGTTTTTCCCGTAAAGTAATTTTCTAATAATACGATAAAAGGTTCGTTCCTGCTGGTTCATCAGGAAACTCATCTTTTCCAGAGACGTAATAAAAATTAAGGTTGAAGACATTTATAAATCTTCTGAGAATGAATTGCGGTAACCAATTTTGTCTTACAATTTATTAAGAAAAATGAGTTCTTTTGACTACTTGCAGTAAATAATTACAAACGCTTTGGTGCGACGAAAATGTCAGTCAAATTAAAAAAAAACAGTTGTCTGTAAAGTCATTTTACTGAACTTTAGTTGAACGTGACAACGTTATAAGAAAATGCTGATGGGCCGACTGTGCCTTTTGTCCCTCGTTCCGCGCTCTCGCTTGCACTTAAAGCTTTAAATGGAACGCCTCAGAGCGAGGTAACGCCGCAATAGTCATGTTTTTTCGTGCGCGCAGCCGGCTCCATCGAATTATAAGACGTCACATAAACATATTTATTATTTATTAAATCATAGAAAAATATTTATTTCATGACTCTCGATCAAATGGGCAATAAATACACAAGCAAAACCACTGACAACAGTGATTTTACAGACACTAAACATTATTTTATCGTATTGCCGAACAACAATACAGAATCCGAAAACGTTCGAGATTCAACTCGAGCGTGAGCGATCCCTCCTCGGATAAACCTTAGCATCGTGCTTATCGACCCGGAGACATTGTCTTTGATCAGGGCCGTCTCTAGACCACGTGGCGCCCGTGTGCAATCAATACCCTAGCGCCCCCAGCAAGCGCGCGGTCAAAATAAAATGACAAATATAAGAAGAGCTCCAGATGCTATATAAAATGTATTCAAACTGAAGTTTCTTTTTATGTTGGTCATTCAAGCGCGGCGGCCGGCCAACGCGGGCGCGGCTCGCATCAGAGCGCCACTCCGCGCCCCTAGGACCGCGGCGCCCGTGTGCAACGCAATGGACGTAATAATATATAACTAATAACAGGACCAAGCACTCGTAACAGAAAAACGAGCCGACAGAGATAGCCAGTGTTTAGGAGTGTGTCCCTTTCTTATAAGGTGACAATAAGATTTTGACATGTGGGACAAATGTCTTTCAAAAATTCAAAATGTCAGGAAATGGGTATCGCAAGGGCAGATATCGCAAGCTAGCTTAGATGCATTTAGGGTGCTTGAAAAATCTGACACAAGTATTATACTTACAAACGAAAATATCAACATTAGCAATGGTTAAAATCTGAAGAATAGTAGATGGATTACGAAATACATAATACAAATACTTCCAGGTATATTATACTTGACGGGAATCCGTCATCAGGTGGTCGAGATATCATTATCATCCCAAAATATTAACTGCAAATCTAAGGTTTACTCTCATAATAACGCATTTTTGAATTAAGATTACAAAATATCTATAGATGCCATGGATTCAAACTGATTAAAATAATTAGGAACGTGGGATGCTTAGTACGGAGTCACTCTGTCTCACGTTCTGACCATTGCTTTTCGCATTGCTATTATTCCCCTCCAAGCCTGCCGTAAGAAACTTCGTTCCAAAAAATCATGGTCACCATAGTAGTTTGATTTACTAATTATGTTATTTAAGTAACCATAGCAACCATTACAATACAAAATGTCAAGATGACACTTAACTGGGCTACCATAAGAAATAAAAGAAATAAGCAAAATAATAATGTTTTCTTTTTGAATTGGAAATATATTTAAATAAATAAATTCAATTACAATTTCTCGACATACAATTGTCAAAATAATATTAAAAAGACAATTTTTTTCGATAAAATTTTTGATCAGCCAAATTTTTTAATAAAATACATTTTTAAGCTGGCAAGATAAAAGAACGAAACACACTCCTAACATATTGCTATCCCGCTCGGCTCGGATCAGCAGCTGTGTAATGCCCATTAGAAAATAATACTTAATGCGTTGAGTTAGTGTTCACTTTGGTAAATACATTTTTTCCATGTGCAACGCACACACTGCACCTAAGGGAAAGACGCCCCTGTCTTTGATTGCAAAGATTGACTATGGATAGACTTTGATAAATAGATAACAAATGAAATCTGACATACCTGTGCGTTTGTTTATTATATATTTTTACCTTACTTTCTTCTATCCTACTAATATTATAAATGCGAAAGTTTGTAAGTATGGATGGATGCTTGTGACTCTTTCACGTAAAAACTACCGAATGAATTTTAATTAAAATTTACAGTAATAGCTTATATATTATTAGAAAAACACATAGGCTATAATTTTAAATTTTAATTTTTTTAAATGAATTGCATTTTGTTATGATTCAAATTTCCTACATCAAAGTGTGATAATCCACTCCCATCCATATTTTAATAATCAGAGGTTCTAGAAATAATTAGACAGAAAAAAAATCAAATATTTTCTTAATAGCACGGGAGATAATGTCTCTTTGGCACATCTTACTATGCTCAGCAAATGTTGTTTTGACAGTATACGATGTATAAAGACTCACTGTATACAGTCAAAACACAATCATCTCAAATTTTACTAAACATAAATAATTGTGAAACAGAACAAGTGGCTTGTTCGCGCCAAGAAGCTCAAAGAGTATAATATTATAAACACTACCTACGTTTTAGTAAAACGGTTTTACGGCTGTCGTCTCTCATACTTTCCCATCTTGTTTTTTTTTTGCAACTACACAAGTCCGCGTATTATGCCACACGTTTGTTTATGGTAATTTTCGTTTCTGTTGAAACAGGCTAAGACCACAACCCTTACTATCAAGTCTTTCGTAAACAATATCAGTTGCAATATGGAGAAACAACCTAAAACCCAAAGGCGCAATGTTTCGCTCCTCCAGTTCCAATCAATCAACTATCACTTAGGAACAGCCCACCACAATATCCACAAACCAATCACAATATTTATACGGATTAAATTAATAGGACAAACTCTGAATAAACAAAATACAAAATAACAATTAATAAACGGGAAACAAAAAAAAAAACAATTGTGCTCGATATTTCTCGCCGTTCTCATGCCACACGTTTGTCATTCATTTTTTTTTCTGCCGACATCAAGGATATAGCTGCTCCCAGTATGCCACACAGCTCATATAATAAATCATCGTCGCATATTTTTGTGAGTGATTAATGGTTCAAGTAATATATTTTTAAGCTTTGTAATTTATTTTATTTTAAACGGACAAAAGATTTTGTAACAGATCATAACTTTTTTTTCCGTAACCAACGCTAAAATTATTTATTGAAAGTGCATTTCTGATTGATTTAAGTTTAGCAATAGGATCGATAATATTATGTTTAACTTATAAGGTGATTGAGGTGATGCATTTGACCATATACAATTAAAGATAATTAAAATTTTTGAAAGAAAAATCTGCAGAAGAAATAAAAGTATGTATATACTTCTGTGATATAGTTACTTCTCCGTTCTCTGCTCAAAAATGGAATTATATCTAGGCTATCAGATTGAAATAATATTCTTTTAAATTCGACTGTAGCTCCTGATATTAGGGGGTTTCCTCAAACAAACTTCGGCTTTATTATATTATAGGTAAAGGAAATAGCCCTCCACGTAATAAGCAAAAAGCTAGCTTTTGAGTCCCACAGTATCAAAGATCGTTTCGTTATTGAAAGAGTAATCTGGCTTTGAATGTTTATTGGTAAGTAGCTATCGCGGCTCCCACAGAGTATAATAAACGTGGAATAAGTCTTAAAATACATTATTTTTTCGAAAGGTCTAGACTTTTAGGCCTGCTGGCCTTTAAGCTCAATCGGTAGGTAGGTGAGCAGATGGCTCACCTAGAATTTATTCGAAAAGGGGAAGCTCCCCTCTGAACCCTGCAGGGGGGGCAGTATATCGCGCGCTACTCGGGAGAGTAGGAGTTTGGCTAGTCAAATCCGATACGGTCGACGAATCGTTTAAAGGTGAAGTTAAACTTTTAGTCAGAGGGCCGGCCCTCCTCTTCCCCTCTGACGGGGGAGGTGGGTCGTACACTGATGTTGAAGCTGATGAGTTAGTCGAAGTTGAAGAATGAGCGAATCTTCTAAAATAATCAGGTCGATTTTAAAATTGACTTTTGATAGAACAAATATTCAGAATGTTTTCATAATTGTATCATATATTAGCTTTGTCGCCCGCGGCTTTGGCCGCGTTAATTCGGATTTAAGGGCGTACTCGGATTGATGATGATTATTTTTATAGCATCCGTTACTCCTTTTAATATCAGCTATTTGCCAGTGAAAGTCTTGTCAAATTAGATCCAGCCGTTTCAGAGATTAGCCAAAACATACAAAAACTTTTAAAAAATATGTTGGTGTATATTCGTGAACACATCATATATATTATTATGTATTTAGTAAAAAATGGTTATTATGATATTACAAACAGACACTAATTTTACTAATTAGTGCAGATTTAGAAAAGATTTTTTCAATTTTGGACAGTGGAGAGTAGCTATCTTGTGCCACTACTCTAGTTCATAGTTTTATAAAATAGGTATACACTTTGTGGTATATTTAATGCAATATTGCTAACATTAAAATATGTAATTTTTAGTAAAATACTAAAATATAAGAAAATGAACAAAAATTCAATAATTTGTGTTTCACCATTTCGAATATTATGAAGATAACAAGTATTGTAGAGAATAGAAGGTATATTAGAAGTCATAACACAAAAGACCTCAGATTTGGAAGTACCAGCCCGGACGAACAATGCTGACACACAGATAAGATAGGAATGAAAAGTGGGGTATTATACCTAATTTTGTTGTGTTTCTCGAAGGCTCTATTGTAGTGATTAACGAAATCTTTGAGATAACCAAATAGGTAAAATAGCAGATAAATCATCGGCTAGATGAACAAGGGCATTCCGACTAGTGACTAGCAAAGTTATGCCGATACCACCTGCCTATAATATTATATTGGAAGGAACTGTATGTACCCGTTGTCTGTATTAGGATAATGGATATCCATTCGAAATCATCCACATATTAGGATGATGTTTGAAACTGTATATAGGCATTTTTATTATAAGTAGTGAGATACCAAATAAGGTGCATTGCAGCTGGGCTTCACCGGGCCGCTATATTTTTCTTGACTTTTGTTAGTCACTACAATCCTATATAGTACGTCTTGAACGGGGAAGGAAGCTGGAATATTTTCTACTCCTTCCTGAATTCTTCTAATTAATTTCATAAGGAAATAAGTAAAATAAGTGCGTGTGTATATAATTATATAATAATGTTGCTATTTCTATAACTATGATAAATTAATTCGTAGTAATTAAAAGCTACAACGGCGACTTCCCTTGGCAGCTCACAATTCAATTTAGCGGCACTAGGTGACCTTCCCTTATTCCCGGTGGTGGATAAAGTAATTAATATCAAATTACTTTCTATTATTCCTACTAATCTTTATAATATTATAGCCAATATTCGTTTTACGTTGTTCATTCGCGATGAGCTGCTAAAGTATGCTCCGTGTTTCTTCGTGTGTAGTTTGGTAAGAATTTGTGGTATAAGTGTGGTTATTGTCTGTAGCAGAGTGACGTCTATAATATTATGACCACTATTATTTTATTGAAGCCACAAGTCAAGGCTGTTGACCGTGCGCACTGAGCTATGTCGTATATATATATATATATATATATATATAATTTTTAATATAATTTATCATATTAAAAAAAAAACATTGTAAACAAAATAACATGGTAAAAATAATATAATTATTATTTGCCCAATTATTGAGTTTTTTTCTTAAAGAAGAATTCTGCAATCTTTGGTTTTCTTAAGGCTGGTTAATCCACATCTTTCTGCAAGTTAGAGTTTATAACAATTAACTGACATAACTTCTGGTATGAAAAAAAGATCCGACAGGAGCAGTGTAATAGTTATTTGTGCAACAAGAGAGCAAAGTTGTTTTTTGTTTCGAGTACTGATTTTGAGTCCCGAGCAAGCGAAGGATTCTATGATTGATTCACGAGCGTAGCGAGTGATTCAAAGTTAGAATCCTGAGCGTAGTGAGGGACTCAACAGCACGAGATGCAAAAAACTTTGCTCTCATGTTGCACACATAATTTTTCACCTCAGCAGTGAGAACACATATTACTTAGAAGACATGGAAATAAACAGCAATAGATTGAAATAACGTTTAACACGTTATGCTATACGCTATTTTTATTTTTATTCCCGCTATTTTTCAAATTGCATTTTAATACCGCGTCCCTGATGTTTATTTTTCAAATATAACATAAATAGCTATATTTTTAAGATTTCTTCTTCTTCTTCTATAACATTGTAAAATAAAAATGTATTGGTTTTATATCAATTTTATACTATTAATTACTCATTTTTATTAAAATCCAATTATAAATCAAACATAAAAAATAATATTAAAAATTACGTAATTTCTTTATTACAAATATATTTAAAGTTATTTTTTATTCAATCTAAAAGGAAACTCATAATACCCAAGTATTACGAGTTTCCGAACGTGTTTTCTTTGAGGTCGAATTCCAAAATCAAATTTCGAAGGGGTTTGTTTTTTTCACTCGCTTTTTTATTTGTGCTCTGTCTCTTTCACATGCATGGATGTGAAAGAGACAGAGCACAGTAAAACTAGAATTTTTCAAATTTATGACTGAACTATGTCAATTCGTGGCACTGAAGATTGAAAAATTAAAAAGCTACTTTGTCTCACGCTCGAATCAAAATCGCATTTTGTCCACTGTTGACTCGCAGCAAAAGCGGCATGTTTGAGCTGCTGAGGTGAAAAATGCATTTACTCTATGAATTTAATTACTTAAACCAGGCACTGATAGCGATCGATAGTATTATGGAAGGAATTTTATGAGGTAATTACGCCGATAGCCCATAGCTTTGATTACAATGTCATTATTCATTATTAATTCACTGCTGAATATATTTCGCAGCAGCTGGGCTTTGTGTGGATGTATCAGGAATTGAACAAAGACAAAGTTTTAAGTTAAAATCTGCTTGGACCTTTGGTAACACTGTGGTTCTATTGCTTTGATTAAAGCACCTAAGTTTTTAAACTAATCAGTTGACTTCGTTTTACAGGTGAGAAGAAATCAGATTAGAGTTTGACTCGTACGTCCAGAGCATGACGGTCTTCCTTACGGAACCGTAAGGAGGAAGGAGGTCCTCGTTTCTCTAAGCAATAGGGGCAGCAAGATCACTTGCTGTTTATATTGTTTTACACTCCCAAATTTTTTCCTGTAAGTCTCATTAATTGCAATGTTAAATGCAAAAATAATTTTGGATGCATCTTTTTATTCCAGAAATTAGAGCGGGAAACAAACAAACAAGCTTTTCAGATTTGATATTAATATAGATAAATTGATGAAAATAATATAGATGATGTTTATGACAATGATGATGATAGTAATGATAAGCAACAAACCCCGCAAACTGTTATAGCCCATATCTTGTAATCGCACGAAGCGATTCCGCCATTACGCGCCATTGTTCTCATATTCCATGTTTTATTCATTTCACATCATTTTATCGATAGAAAATGCTTTCCTAACAAATAGTGTTTAAATTGTAATATGATTAGGTGGATTTCTGTAAACTCCTAGAGTCGTCAAACTAGATTTTCAAACTAGAACTAGAATATAGATTTTAAAAAGTCATTTTATAAGATTTAGTAAAAATTCATTTTAAGGAAAATGTACCCTTAGTTTTAAGAGGTGCACATTTTTTATTTTACAACTGTACCGTATATTTCAGTTTAAATTATTTATTTTCTTATTATAGTACTGATAAGTTATATTATGAATGGCCGTCTCGCAAAAAAGCCAACTTCTACGGATGCAGTTTATAAACTAAGTAGGTAAAATATCACCTGCAGTCCTTAAATCTTTTTCACGTTTTCATCAAGATAGTTATTTTTTCCACATCATCAATATGATCATCAGCCTTAATACGTCCACAGCTGAACAGAGGCTTACCTCAATAAACGCCAGACGACACAATAGGTCCCTTGCCACTCGCATCCAAAACTGACCGGTGGCACTGTGACTTGCTAACTCTCAGACAGGCGATCCTGAGCTGCTGAAACTCATCGATTGTAACATGACTTTTGCATTTCAAAATAAATATTATTACCTGATTTTGAAATCAGCGTGTATTGTGATGTTAGCAATCCTCGATTTTTCGTGCTTACGCCGCGCTGGCAATATATATAATGATAAATGATAACTCTAGCCATTCGAAACATCGCATCGTCTTTTCTTTCTACGTAGAGCGACAGTGAGTTCCGAGAACGAATGGTCCCACACTTCATTTGCTTTAACCCCTCAAGTGCATTCTAGAAAGTGTTCTATTTACCGCGTTTTATCAAAACTTATTTAAGTATTATTAAACTCATTATTATCTTTCATATCAATATTAATGCCTTTACGTTACCAGTTCGCTTATCAATAGAATATTACCAAGTATTGTACACAACAATTACGCCCATGTCTATTCATAACAATTACTGTTTGCATTAACGCTTGGCAACATTAATTCATGCAAATCGTGGTATAATAAATGTATACAATCCTTTTATACAAATTCAATAGAGGATTTAGCTTGGATATCTACGGATATTCTAGTAGGAGTGTAGGTATTTATGGATGACACAATTTTTTTTTTCGACCGTATAATGGGATATGCTATATGGACGATCTCCGTACAATAGTCGACAGTCGTATTAGCATAGTATGAAACATCAAATAAAACTTAGTTTGACGACGGCTAAATTTTAATAATCACCTATTTCGTCGTCTCTATCGTCCAGTTTCTAGTCTGGTCAAAGTGTATGTCCACTAACATGGCTGTTAATAGCGGTTAACATAGGATTGTAGAGTCAAATTTGACAGCTTTTCATTGTAGTAGCTATGTCAACTGACAGGCCGCTCAAATTAAGTAATTTAACCATACTTCTAGCAAACCATTTGACACTTAACAAGAGACTTGACAGTTGATTAATTAATTTTGCATTGGTCAGCCTTTCGGAAACCGGGCGTTACTCTACAAGAATAATTACGATTAGGATTTTTAGCTATTTAATTGAAAATCCATGATCAATATAGCTTTTCGGTAGGGCCAGTTAATTACATTTATTCATGCCAGTAAGGTATGCGGGACTTTGCCTATATACTTCTAGAGGTCTCCGTTACTTTTGGGATTGCTCCGGGCTTACAGAGCTTCGGCCCTGTAGCACATCACCGGATGATGATGATGAGGTATCGATATTATACAGTCACTATAATATAATTACCATAGAGTGGAAACGTGTCGCAGTGGCTGGCTAGTACTGGCGCGTAAATATAAATTGACACAGACTAGTAGAATATATCGTGACACTTAATACCCATCGCGTTAACTATTCTATGAAATTAATTACTTTCCTAGGAAATTGACGTTAATTGTTTTACATATTATGTCTCTATGAAATTATAGTTATACAATATAGTAACGCCATTTTAATAAAAGAAAATTGTAATATACATGAAAACTTGTGCTTAACTTTGTATTTAAGTTTATAATTCATATTACACATATTCATTCATTCATACAGATTCAAGAATTTATTATTTTGAGAAGAAACAAGCTTTGTGGAAATTTAACGATTTGTCCTGAGATCTTTTTGGAACTTTGAAGTTACAACATTTGATGGCATATAAAGTAAAGTATCAACCCTTTATGTCCCACTGCTGGGCACGGGTCTCCTCCTCGAAATCAGGCGAGGAGGGTAATGGGCCAATAGTTCACCGCGCTGGCCCAGTGCGGGTTGGTGAACTTCACATACCTTCAAAGACTTTCAATCACATCAGGCATGCAGGTTTCCTCACGATGTTTTCCTTCACCGGTGAGCGAGCAATGGTCTCGTGTTTTGGGGTGCACTTAGTAGTTTAGAAAAACCCATTCAAGGCACACACGGGGGGGTCAGGATCGAACCCGGAACTCTCGCATAAGAGGCCGAGTCCATCCACCACTGGACCATCGTCGCTCGTCATCGTGATGGCATATGCAGTCAAACAATTCAACTTGTATATTTTTTCAATTTTGATTGACTCGATTTTTTTTGCATAGACTGTTTTATTAAATAATAGCTTCGCCCCCGCTAGCATAAAATATTACTTTTTTATGTATGTTACTTCTAGTACCTTCGAGAATATGTGTACAAAGTCATAATGATCGGTTGAGTTGTTTACGTATGAAAGCGTAACAAACATCCCTGCTTTCACTTTTTAAGGATGATAATATAAAGAAAAAAGTACCTTGAAAAGCAGCTTCGAATAGAACTGGGTCTAGAGTGGGCGCGCGTGACGAGGCCACCGCAAAAAGCGCGGCAAAACAGGCGGCCAGCGCGACCCGCGCCATCTCACGCCACGCCATCGTCCATGCTCCACTCGCGACAACTCACTGCAACACAAAAACACAATTCATTATTTTCTAGGCTAGAAAATAATATTGTCCCACGGCTAGTAGGGCTAGGGCTTCCCTTTTTTTTGTCGTTCATGTCTATCGATAGCTACACTTCACTATTTTTCTCGAAATGCGACGAGCTATGACCGCGTCGAAGAATGTTCTATGCGACAGTCGGTAGTTTTCTTAACCCACAATTCGTCGTTCATACACAGAACTTCTGCTTAAGCTTAGCAGCTGTCAGGGCTATGTCGACTGCTTTAGAAATGCATAATTCAAGACGTCATGTTGTGTTGGACGCAAGTGACAAGGGATTGGTCGTCTTGGCGTTTTTGTTCAGCAGTGGACGGATAAAGGCTGATGATGATGATGATAATGATGGTGATGATAGTAGTGATGATGATGGTGATGATGGTGATGATAGTGATGATGATGATGATGATGATGAACGTAAGACAATAAATAAACAACGAAAATCGTATATTAACTTATGTTGTTGCCTGTAACACCACATATACCTACTGGCAATACCGTCTTCACCATAAGGGCACACGGGGCCAGTGCCCGGGGCCCCCTGAGAACGGTGGCCCCAAAGGACGTACAAATTCTTTCACACATTTACTCTCAAAACATTTTTGTCGGGCATATTACACTATTTTTACAAATCCTAAGTCTTATCAGAAGGTATTTACAACGAAGAAGGTATTTACTTTACCATAAGATATAAAGCAGAAGAGTTTGTTTGTTTGAACGCGCTAATCATAAAAATTATTGGTCAAGTTTGAATCTAGGCGAACTTGCGGGCAACTGTTACTCTATAATAAATGGTCATAGGTACCTTAGGTACTTTGTAAAAAATGTTATTATAATTCGCTTTTTTAGTTTCCAAAAGGGGCCCAAAATCTAGTGTGCCCAAGGGCCCTAGTCTAGTTTGAGACGGCCTTGCCTACTGGAGATATAACGGATAATGTTGTAGCCAAATAACCAAGGGATGTCCCATGATGATGGGATGATGGACAAAATTGAACTGATTATGAGCCATGATACTATCAAAATATCGGTCGGTAAAATGTTTCTAGAAGGTCTTGTATTATTCATTTTGCCTCTGGAAAAATTCAATTTATAACTCGTTTGTTTCATTACGTAATTCAACATGATTTAAATTAAATATTTACATTTTAAAATTATTTGTTTTTCATTATGTTTTATTTATTTTAATAAGTAAATAATATGAAAATTTATATTTTCATCAGCCACTGGGTAGTATTAACCTGGTATCTGGCCGGACAGCAAAATGCCAAGCTAGATACCGCATTCAACAGTGGACGCAAACATTACGTTGGTGTTTCTAGGAGAGTTACGTCCCAAGTAGAGCACTAGTGGTTAGAAGTTAGATATTATCATAGCATTTAAGTCTTTGCCCTGAGACACCATTATGGTGGCTTTTATATAATATTATCATTCCGTGCCTCCTTATCTACAGAAAATCAAAGGTCTATTTGGTAGCGGCTATACGGGATGACATGGAAATACTAACTCCGCAACGTTATGTGCGGAGTTCCTCAGGGAACAGTCTTAGGGCCATTTCTTTGGTACCCGGCTTACGGTGGCATCTTGAGAACGGATTGTATACTGTAAAGACGATACACTCAATATAGACGAAGTAGAGTTCTTAAAAAGATCCATCAGACTACTAAGCTATCTCTCTCTAAGTGAGAAGGATAGCCACAGTTGTGGCAAAAATAACTGAACTAGGACTTAAAATAGCCCCTCAAAAGACTGAGGCATTAGGGTTCTATGCTTTTCGCCGTAATTCAGCAGAGCTATTAGTTCAACTCAAATACCTAACACCGGCGAATTAATAAAGGCGGATGGATTAACATCCGGCGCAGGCGGTTGCTTAAGCCTGGAAGCATCCAAAAAAGCAGTGCTGCCAACTCTTAGGACAAATATAATGATGTTAGCTATTAAAGCTCTGTTAAAGTGCCACATTTTAAAGTTATAAGAGTTATTTCCTAGAAAAAAAAACGATATCCTTGTTTACTTTTCTGTTTATGTACCGTAGTATATTTTTATGAGATATTATGATATCTATTACTTATATCTAATAGAAATATTAATACCCATTATATTAAATATAATTATTTTCAAATAAGCTACAAAGTATCTCATTTTATCTTCAACGTCTTTCTATTCCCTCAAAGCAATAACTCCCAGACCCTCCCTTTCTTAATCGAATTAAATTTGCCTAGTTTTACTTCAACTAACTGTCCCAACGACAAACGTTTGATGTAAGAAACTTCTGGAAAGATACCCTCACTGTGCCCTCATTTATAAAGTTGACCTTTGCATTTTTTCATATTCATTTATAGTTTTTACGTTGTTAGGATTCCGTAAAGTATGAAAAAGTATCACTCGTGAGTCAGTCTGTCCGATTTTTTTTTTCAAAATGACATAATTTTCAAGCTACCAATTAGGAAATAAAAAAGAGTACAGTAAGATTTGTATAATATTATCATATGAAGCTCACCGTGTTTTCATTTTGTTTTTCACAGAAGTTGAAAAAGTTTTCTGTACTTACTACAAAAGCCAATAACCAAAATGAAACGTCTAATAGCACACAGCCCTGTTGGATATTATTATTGGGTATTGGCTATCAATAGTGATAGTGTTATTTTTTTTTTTCTGGTATGTATCACAATGTTATAGCGGAAATTTACGATAATATGAACATAGTATTTGTTTTACTAACTTTTTTTATCCTTCACGTTCCCGTCTTACAGTGATGATTTCAATTTAATATGATATAATATTATAATATGGTATTATATTTTGCTATTTTGCTTAAGCATTGAACTTAAGCACGGAACAATTTTAAAGCGAGTTCAACATATTAATTGGGCCTAAATCGGCATAAAAACAAATAAATTTTATAATACAATTAAGAATTGAATATCTACTAATAATCATCGTCATCATCAGCATCATCAGCCTTTATCTGTCCAATGCTGATGATAGGCCTACCTCAATGAACGCCAAGATGACCGAACCCTGGCCACTCGCTTCTAACAAGGACCATTGTACTACATTATAACTAGAGTTTAATTTGTAGTAAAAGATTCTAACACTAATTGAATGTCAGCACAGTCACAGTCAGCAGTATGATAGTTTTCTTGACCATAATAAAAAAAAGCTTTACGTCACCCAGCCTGCAGCCCATTTCTGACAGTTGACACCTGACAGCTGATTTTGAAGTGTTTTGGACCCGTTTGTTTACCGTTTAGTGCTTGGTGTTTGTGGATAAATTAAATAAAGAGTATTATCAGAGTAGTGCATCAAGAAAGAAAACTTGCATTGCAGTAAACATACTTCACTTAAATAAGTTTTTCCTCAAACCAAAACATAAACATAATACTCAATAAAATACGATTCTAAATTATTATTATTTACACATAAATAATGAGTTGCGTGGCATAAAATAACGAAATGAATTCAAGGATTTTATTCCTATTTATTTTTTCATTGGTATTGAGTTATGTTGATTTACTTGAGAACGGGTTGGCGCGAAAGCCTCCCATGGGATGGATGTCGTGGGGATATTACCAGTGTGGTGTTGATTGTGAAACTAATCCTTCGAAATGCCTCAAGTTAGTACCTCCATATTCATATTGTATATTATCCATAAAAATTTCGTTCTGAAATTTTACAATACTAAAGTTATTTTATGCAATAAATACTGAACGAATACTTACAATGTATATGATTGAGATGAAGCTTTTCAAAGTAATTAAAAAGCTGTATATTCTTTATTAATTACAGCTCACAATTATATTATATGAACTAATCTTCAATATATTGAACACACAGTCATACAGACATACAGTCTTCTGGATATATATTATGGAGCTTTTTATTTTGACATTGTGCACAAATGCGTTGCTCATGAGACTGATATAAAGGTTTCTAATTGGAGAACTTGGTGAAAATCTTGTTTTTTTCAGGCCCAATTAAGAAAATAACTGTTTGTTTTAAAATTCCGGAATGATTTTTCATTTTTATTTTTCAGTGAAAAATTAATATTGTCAGTGGCAGATAAATTTTACACAGAAGGGTATTTAGAAGCAGGCTTCGAATACATCATAATTGATGATTGCTGGTCAGAAAAGAGGCGAAATCAATTTGGTCGCCTGATACCTGATAAGAAGAGATTTCCTCGAGGAATGAAATACATAGCAGATTATGTTTGTAATAAGTATATATATTTTTCTCTGATGTTTTGATTGATTTTTTGTAACAATTTTGAAACGCTATAATGTACAATTTTGTTTCTGCTTACTATTTAAGTATGTAACATAATATTTAGCAAATATAGTATCTATGGTGTTCTATGTTTATAACTGTAGTAAAAATATGATGTTAATTTTTGATTTGTTGCTGCAACACAACAATAATCATTTGATTATTAACTTAAATAACTACAAATAAACACTGACTTTAAATTCTTAAAAACATAATTATACAATGTCTCTTAAATGTTATTTGATTTCAGATTCACAAACGTGGTCTAAAGTTTGGCATGTACACTAACATAGCCAAAAAGACATGCATGGGATATCCAGGTTCGAGAGGATATTTTAAACCTGACACAAATATGTTTGCTAGATGGGGTGTTGATTATTTGAAGGTTGACGGTTGCTTCGTGGATGAAAACTTTTTAAATGTTGGTGAGTAGGTAGTAAAAAGAAATAGTAGTAACTTGTGTGTCGTGGATTAATATACAAATTTAAACACCAAAAAAATTGTTCCAAAATCAAAAACTACCTAAACAACTTAATTTTTGTGGTAAATTCATGAGAAATTGGTTGATTAATCAAAGAATTCATTTATGAACATGAAATGGTGAAAAAAAAAATATTCTTCTGTCCAGCTAGTCTACTGTTAAGTTGACTAGACAGATTGCGAGTAGCAGAAAATAGATATTTGTATTAAGATTGAGATGTAAATATAAGTTTTTAATTAAGTACTAGCGGACCCCACAGACATTGTCCTTTAGATACGAATCGATAGTGACAGTACAGATCAATAACCTAGATGCCGACTGCAGCGCCATCTGCCGGTCTGATTTGTGAATCTAAACCATCCTCGAATCTACTTGAACACACACAAAGAAAATCACTCAAATCGGTCCAGCCATTTAGGAGGAGTTCAGTCACACACGCACACAAGAAATATATATATTAAGATATATATTTTTTATATGATTTAATTCATTTTATAGTGCTTTAAATCTACCACCACATTTTGTGTTTAGGATAAGCTGTTTTCTACATACAAAGTAATCATTTAATCCCATACATACATAAATGTATGGATTGTATGTGCTGTATTGGAACCCGTGACATATCACTTTGGTGCCACTCAAACGTCCGTATGAGTGTCAGTAATATAAAGTAATATAATTTTATATTCCAAAAGATAATGTTGCGTAAGAACTGCTCCAATAAAAGTCCATATAATATAAAATATTTTTATTACTTTATACCTTTAATTTTACACGTGGAGGAGTTTTATACTGGCAGTGAATGTAAAATGTTTATTGACAGCGTACATAAAGCTCGGCGAGTATTTGCAGGCAGCCGGGCGACCCGTGGTGTATTCTTGTAGCTGGCCTTACTATATTGAATTTATACATAACAAAAAGGTATGCCATATCTATATTATCTATACTAATATTATAAAGAGGCAAGATTTAATTGTTTGTTTGTATTGAATAGGCTCCGAAACTACTTTGACCGATTTGAAAAAATCTTTCACTGTTCAGAAGCTACACTATCCCCGGTGAACACAGGCTATATTAAATTTTCAAAAAATTTAGGACCCGTTTTAAATCTTAGTTGACGCAGGCAAAGCTGCGTGCAATAGCTAGTGTCTAATTTTTTTCTCTATTTTAGCTGGATAGGGAAACGAAAGATGAGCAACACGAAGTGGTCAGCGTCCCTCATTAACATAAATAAGTTAACCTGAAACTAGCCGAGATAACTCATTCACTTGTTGTCAATCATAAGACATAAGATGTTAAATCTCTGTGCCAATAATCGCTAGTAATCGCGACACAAGGAATCCCTCCAACCAGTAAATTCATTATAAGTTTTGTTGACAGTCTGCTACCACTTGAATATTTATTTCGAGATCCTTCGTTGTTATAATGAAGTAAGTTTTACGGATTTTATTGCGGCTTATTAACTTATATGACCGATATTTTACTTATGTCACTGGATGATGGCTAAGAACTGATTAAACTTAGATTAAATTCGTAAAAGTTGTTTCTTTATAATGAGTGAAATTTGCATAAACATAAAACCTTCATTGGGTTTCGCTCTTAACTCTGAAACTTAATAGAGTACTGCATGATCTAAAAGACAACAATTTATATTTCTTGCAATACGGCCGATACCAAATTCGTTGGGTAAATATCAACGTGGCTCCTCTTGTAGATTAAAGGTTAAGTCTAAAGTCCTCATATCGTGCCCAGTAATCGAAAACGACCCAAGGATCAACGTTTTCTAGCTTTAAGGCCTTAAGGCCAACAGCATAGGTTTTCGAAAAAAAAGGGTCAACGTTACGGGCCCTAGCTTGCACAGGATTTCTTGAAACATGACCCTGACGTGACGTCACTTCCAGCCGAACTACACGAGTGTGGCGGACCATTGCAACCTGTGGCGGAACTACCACGACGTGGCGCTGTCGTGGACGGCGGTCCGAGCCATCATCACGCATTACCAGCAGCGCCACTCCGAGCTCAGTACCCACCACGGGCCCGGCCACTGGAATGACCCTGACATGGTGAGGCTAACATCTACTACTCGTTATTACCAAGTTCAAATTCTAGTATTTTTTCATAACTTAGGGCTGGTTGACACGATGCTAGTTCACGCACGAGAAATGGTTTTCGAACGTATTCACGTATCGTGTAGACGGTTCTACAACGATCGCATGCGAACACGAACACAGCGTCGTTCGAACGCGAACGAGTTCATTCATGTTTACAAGTCGACGTACGAGATGCGTCTCGTATGAGTACGAAAAAGTTTTGTTGTACACACGCCACACCTTCGTATGCAGGCTTTTTGCAAATAACGAGACAGAAAAAACACAGACGATCGATCGAGATGTGGAATAGTGTAAGCCGTTTGACGATCGCTTCACCAAAGCGAGTTTTCTCGTTCGAGAAGACGCATGCTTGTCGCGCGTGGAACCTCGAATCGTGTCGACCAGTCATAACAGAGAGTGAGATTAAAGCGAGGCGAGGGTGCAGCGATCTCAAAGCCAACGCGCTACTAACACATCAAAGATGCAATCTTATACCAAAATATAATGCTGAAGAGTTTGTTTATTTGAACTCGTTAATCTCAGGAACGTCGGATTTAAAAGATTCTTTCAGGCTATATATCATTCCGCTAAGATAGCGCTGTAAATCTTAGTGAACGCAGGCGAAGCAGCTAGTATTATTTGAAATATTATAGTTAAAACAGAAATCGAGCATCTCTATTGTTGAACGTGAGTGTACGAAGGCGGCAAGCTCGCTGCGATCTTGCGGAGAAGTTGCTGTATATTTATCTCCATTTACACTTACACATTCTAGTAGTAATTGTATTTAACATGAAGGAAGTCACATTATTATGGTATCAGTGTACACAAGTTACACTTTTAACCTCCTACTTAAATGAAACAACTTCAAAGTTACTTTAAATAATAAAATTGCCTATGGTACCATAATAAAAATGGGAGTACCTCAAGGTTTTATCCAGGGTCCGTTTCTCTTTCTTGTTTACATAAACTACCTCTCGTGAGAGAAAACAAAAATTTATTATTGTTCTTTTTATGATAATTTTTTAAAAATTGAGCGTCAAAATTATTTCTGAAAAAGTAGACCATGTTCTTTTAAATGTGGTACATTGGTTTATTATTGACACTTATTTATTACTTAACTAAAAACAAAAATATTGTAATAAATAAATTGACTTGAAGATCTTGAATTGGCTTGTTGCCACTGCCGATCTTCAAAAGGTGCCTCATATAGGTTTAACTAAAACCGACTACATATAATATTCATTGCAGTTGTGTTATACAAATTACAAATACAAAATGTTTAAAACTTACCAATCTTATTCGGTATTACGTTACACTACCTAGCCAGCATTTACAAGATCTATAGATCAAGAGAACCATATTTCATCCATCAATAACGGCTAATCAATTTATTTCTAAAATGTCTAAAATGGTTCTTGTTTCCTCTGAAGCATATAATTACTTTCTGTCTGTACTCGAGTGGAAAAATAAATAAGTCTTTATTAATATCGGAAAATTATTTATAGTTCAAACGTCGAAACGACTTTGTGAAATTGATTAAATGTAGGACATTATATTATATTGTTTATATGATAATTATTAGTAATCTGATTTTAAGTTATTAATATCATCATCATCATTATAATGAGATGAAAAGATATTGTGTAGACATAGGCAATCGAAACTTATATAATATACAAGATGACATAAAATAAAATAGAAGTACAACGTGCGTAATCGAACGTAATGTAACCAGGATAGAACGATATGGTTGTGTCTTGTATAAAAACAAAATTCGCTAAATTTGTGCCGCGACGCTGCAACGGTTCTGCGCTCTGATTGGCTGAAAGATTGATGGATGATTGGCCGATTGCACGCACACACGATAACTGGTTGGTTCAATCGTTATTACGTCAGTGCCAATCACTGACCAGTTTTAATAGCTCACGTTCTATTCGTTTTATGTTCAATGTAACTACCTAATAATATTAGAAACTATTCACCAAGTCATTAAAACAATACATTTAAAGGTATTTGGCAATCCTGGGGGCTTAGTCAAAACGCCATTACGAAAACGACAGCGAAGGTCGTTCGTTCGTTCGAAGTTGTGATTGGCTAAATCACGTCGTCGATTAAATGATCGAGTGATCGTCGACGTAATTTAGCCAATCACAAGTTCAAACGAACGAACGAACTTCGCTGTCGTTTTCGTAATGGCGTTTTGACTAAGCCCCCAGAAGCGTTACTGGTTAACGCAAATAACAGACAGGACTATCTGTGATTGCGACTTATAATCTATCATCCAGACATTTCATTGTCAAAAGAAAACCAAGAAACTCCTATGTAGAAACAGTAGGCACATCATATACTTACCGCCATATTAACAATAAACCTGATATTTTATGTCCTCATAAAATAAATTGTCCTATTACGATCGTAAAGTATTTCAAGACGAAGACGTCTAGATCGATGCGCAAAATATATCATTTTGTACCTCTTGAATATCATTATACAACTTATCCTAAAAATGTTTGACTGTCAACGATACTTTCCTAAACACATTATTTAGGTTATATAAAAAGAGTCGGGTTGCATTTGTTGCATATGCAACCCGACCCTCTTATATAAGTAACCTAAATATATGCAACAAATAAAGGAGAAGGTACAGGTTATGTCGTATCAGCAGGTGAAGGTGTTGGTGGAGAGGAGGAATGAGTGTCGAACACTCCTCCACCGATCCTAGTGCAGACAGCGGCAAAAAAAAACTAAGATCTGGCTTTATTATTGTGTATGTGAATACTACGGAAAAGCCCATATCGTTCGAACTCCTTATATTTATACTTCGTGCTATAGACAATTAATTTAATTCCAGCTAGTATTCGGCACTGGTGCACTCACAGACAACCAGAGCCGTGTCCACCTGGCTGTATACGCAATGCTCTCAGCCCCCTTACTGTTGAGCTGTGATATGGAAAAAGTGACTGATTATGAGAAGGAACTTTTATTGAACATGGAGTTGATGGCCATAGCGCAAGACCCCTTGGGAGTTATGGCGAAGCCCTATGAGGTACGTTAATTAATTAATTATCAATCCACGTGCTAAAGTAAATGCCTATAAAAATGCATGACGAAAATTAGCATCGTCGCGATTGAACTCCGGAACTAGTCGTTACTGCCCACCCGGTCAGGGCGAATTGAATTTACTAAATGTCACGTGTATTAAGATGTTAGTGGAAGTCTGAACTCTTTGCTGGGGGGCTAAAATAGTGATGCAGCAGAGGCTACCGGAGAAAACGAATCTAGTTGCACTTCCAATAAGATTGGACGTCGATGTCCATGCTGTGGCTGGTCTTGATTGGATGCAAGTGGTCGATGGATGGATGGAGGATCAGCTGACTTGTTTTTTTTTTATAGCACAGGAGGGCAAACGAACAGCCGAAGCCTTGCGACTATCGACGCCCATAAACATCCACACAACCAAAGCTTATGCAGATGTGTTGCCCTCCTTTTTCCTATCCCCCCAATGGGCCACCGGAAACTCACAAACTGCACGAAACGCGACAGCATAACTGTCACTTTACGTCGGTATTATGTGTGCGAGAGGTACCACTCCGGTCGTGCCGGCCCAATTCGGCTGCAAAGCAGCATGGCACTACCTTTTTTTGGTATTTTTTGAAGGATTCCTATGTCTAGCAATGGACGAATAAAGGTTTTTAATAATGTTATTGACACAACAAAGTTTCATATAATCAAGCAGGTAGCGAGTGTACAGGCGCGGCCCCAGGCTTGTCACCGAAAAATAAACATAATAACAAAATTGGCCTCCTAACCGTTTACATTCGCTAGCTTGTTCAAAGTTTTTGCTTTGACAGCGCTACTGGGGGCCTAGCCAGCATGCAATTAAGAAAGCGTTAGCGAAGTTCGAAATGATAAAATGTATACGATTAAGCGCGGCCTTATGTCAATCCCATATAGCGAAGTTAGAAAATGATAAAATGTATATTTTATCATTTTCGAACTTCGCTAACGCTTTCTTAATTGCATGTTGGCTGCCGTGATAATTATCGCTTGCCACAGCACTTCCTTTGGAAGGGTATAATATTTACGCTATGCATTTAAAATCATGACATTTGTCTTTGGGTTATTAGGCTCTGTTAAGTCTAAGAATAGTGGTTAAGTAACCTATTCTACTAGAGTTTTATCTACATTTGTCTATAGTTGAGGCCACAAGCTAAAAAAAAGAAAAGAAAAAAAAACTCCAGATAAATTTGAAACGAACTCTAAGTATTCCAGTTTGGATATGGTTTTACTATCTACTCCATGTTCAGCCTTTGGCATTTTGTTCCAGCTATCGAAGTCAATTACGTTGTGGGTGAAACCACATCTACCGAAAAAGGGCGATGTGTATAACTCTGTCTCTTTCGCACTAGTAAACTTATCGACTGACGAGTCTTCCGTCTCGTTCACGCCGGGCCAATACGGACTGAACTACACCGACGGATACACAGTCATGGTAATATTAGATTGATTATTTCATTGGACATATATGTCCCATGAATGTCCTCAAAATCAGGCCAGGACGGGTATCGAGTTTACCAAGGCGCTGGCCCAATGCGGGTTGGTGAAATTCACACACCTTCAAAGATTTTCAATCTCATCAGGCATGCAGGTTTCGTCACGATGTTTTCCTGCACCGGTGTGCGAGCTCTGGTCTCATGTTCAGGGTGCATTTAGAAATATCCATTTCAAGGCACCAGAGGGGGATCAAACCCGGAAACTCTCGCTCAAAAGACCGAGTCCATACCAAAGGACTATCGTCGCTCACATACAATAAATATAATTAGAAAATCCTACTAATATTATAAACGCGAAAGTTTGTGAGTATGGATGTTTGTTACTCTCACGTAAAAACTACTGTATGGATTTTAATGAAATTTTACAATAATATAGCTTATATATCAGAATAGCACATAGGCTATAATTTATCCCCGTACTCCCACGGGAATGTGAATTACGCGGGTGAAACTGCGGGGCGCTCCTGGTTATCAAATAAAAGTACCAAACTAGTATTATAGATAACAAACAACATTTTTTGTATGTATTTTTTATCCGCACAAATATAATTATTCTAATGATTCACAATCTTTTGATAAAATATAATTCTGTTCCAGGACATATTTTCCCGAGCGTTCCTGAGGAACATTACATTGAATGACTCCATCGATCTGTCGGTCGCAGCTGAAGGTAAGCTTTACTACACTGTTATTTAACAATGACTCATAATACCAGACGTGGGGATAATATTATATTAATATTCTAAAGAGGTTTTATGTTAAAAGATCGTATACGTTAATTTTTAATACGCTTTTAGTAAAGTTTTCTAAAGAAGTATTTTTTTTATTCAATATTGTGTATAAAATTATTGTCAACGTCAAATTAAATCTACTACTGGTTCCAAAAGCCACTGAGAAGAACTATCCAAACAAACACAGTTAATGTAATCTTTTAAATATTTTGCAATGTTAACATAAGCCTTGTAGCGAAAGCTTTATTCTCATAGTGTCTTTAACTAATTCCTTAATTTAATATTAAGTATGAACTTTTACCACATGAAAAATAGAAAGATTGCATGTATGAAATATGCATAAACATAAAATTTAGCATTTGATTTGACCGACCTGAAATTGGTTCGAATGACGGCATAAAGTCCTTAAATTGGTCTAGGTGGACCCCGAGGGGTCCACGGAAGACTCGAAGGGGGTCCACGATGAGCGTGACAAAAAATGGAGGCCCACAATCGTTAGCGGGGGTCCATGAACATTAATTTGGTTTCGAGTGAAGAACCAAAAAGAAAAATGTTGGCTTGACTTCTCCTAAAAAAAAAAAAAAAAACTCAGCAAGGGGTCCACCTGATGCAGGAAATCTTTGAAAGTGGTCCATGAAACAAAAGAGTTTGGGAAACACTGCAGAGCTCATACACACGAGCGGCATGTTACCAACGGTAGAGGTAACTGCAGCCGTCGACACGGGTCGGCGACAAACGTCGACGTGCCGGCGGCAATTTGTAATTCTAAAATACAAGCATTTTTCTTTACTGGCGCAATTAGTCATTTAACATCAATTTCATCACTAGAATTCATTTTAAAAATTTCCGACGCATGCGACTCTTGAACTATTTGCAGTCGACTGACAAAATGGCGGAGACGGGACGCTACAACTGCAAGTGTCGCTATAGGTCGACGGCTGCCGCCGACACGTCGACGGTTGTCGCCGACCCGTGTCGACGGCTGCAGTTACCTCTGCCGTTGGTAACATGCCGCTCATGTGTATGAGCTCTAGACGAACAGTTTAGTCTAGCCAAATAACAAATTATATACACAACATAAACGTATATTGTGTAAATATTTTTCTAAGTTATTTGGATAAGCGACCAAGACGTGTCACGTGGTAAGTGGTCGCCGTGGCTGGTAAACATAAACTAGTTTACCTGGAGCAAGCCCGGGCAACTTATTTATGTGTGCTGTCGCATTCTTTCCTCCGGTGTATTAAGCAGACATCCAGCACTACGCTTTAAAAGATTTAAGCTTAATAATGTAATATTTATATACTATATAATGCATTACCATTGATCTCAGAAACGTTTTTTTAAGAAAATTTTAGCACTTATGTATTTTGCATGTCCGCGATGTATGCATACGCGCTATGAACTCTCGCTGACCGCGAGTCGCGCGCGGTGTGGGAGTTCGTACACCTCGCGCGACGCGGCTGTGCGTCACTTGTTACAATTCTGTATTATTCTAAAAACGATTGTTTTTAAGCAGTATCATCAAATGTATATTATATTTACTTCATCGGATTATACACAAACAAATTAAAAAAGATAACCAAAGAGAAGAAAAAATATTTCGCGTATTTGTCACTTCTATCATGTCAGGTCACGCCTACACTATCATACCTCTTCGTTTTTCGAAGCGTTCAAAATACACCCTGTATATAATTTGGGTGCTTTATCGAAGTTTATTTGCGCCAATTACTGGTTTACTACCCGCCCGGCGATCAGGAATTTAATATAAAATATGAATTCAGAGAGATTACTCACGCTACGTACACGTGGTATTAACTCGTTGGGGATTTTATTTAATACGTTTTTGTTGAAAATATTTCAATATACAATGAAACAATTTCTACGGATTTTATTGCGGTTTAATAAGGTTTTACACGCCCGACGTTTCTGATACTTATAAATATAGCACGTCTATGACCAGAGCAGACTATATTCATCATACAAATTATCTCCACCTGGTGGGACCCACGGAGTATAGATATATAGTTGAACGAATAGTCGCAATTTAGATGACAGAAGTTTTGCCGGTAGAGCGCGCCTTCTTTAATAAGTACTCGTTTAAATCTTTACGCGGGAAGTACTGTGGCACTGATTGGTCCGCTACAATAGCATCATTACATAGTCGATTCTAGCGCAGGCAGCGGCAGAAAAAAGAACTGGGTTCTTTGGGTTAAGATCTGGGTTTATTATTGTGTATGTGAATACTACGGAAATAGCCCATATCGTTCGGACTCCTTATATCTATACTTTGTGTCACGACTGCTGCATAGTGTCAAGTAGCCTGACGATCACTTGACTGATGCTGTCAAAATTTACTTTGCGTATATTAATTTAACTTCAAAGGAGACGGTCCATTTCTGGTCTAGTCTTGTACATTATACTATAAATAAAAATAAATAGATTTCATTAAAAATAAAATAAATTAGTTTATCGTAATAAGTTACGTGCAAAAAATTAAAAAAATTATCAAGTTTTTCAAAACATAGCTATGCCACACAAAGATGGCGGCTATTACTTAAACGTCATTATTAAAAAATGGCGTCACTCTTGGTACTTTCGTAACTATTTGTCACTATTTCAAGCTTTGTTATGGAGTTGTTAACTCGTGAATGTGTTTCTTGCATTTTTGTGGATATTTTGACAACCATAAACGCCAAAGAAAATATTCATACGCCATTGTTATACGCTGAAATTGAAAAGAATTTATGGATATGAACAAATTAAAACTGTTTGAATATTTATTTTCCTTCATATCATTATGTGTACAAAAGTAGACCAACGTTCCATACAATTTTGGACCGTCTCCTTTAAAGTATTTTTTTAAAACGTTGTTAATAAAATAGGCAAATGTATTTTAAATTTACATACGAACATTCGTAAGTATGATCTTATAAATTTAAAAGTCTAGAAAACTGGTCACCTATTTAGACGTCAATTGTCTTGTCTTAGAATTCGACCACACGACACATTATCTATAACGTTATGGGACTTGACTCCTATTCACTGTTAATCCTCTGGTGTGTGAAATGGTTGTCAGTGTGCGCCCTCTTTTAAAAAAAATATGTTTTAGTTTTTTTTTTTTCATTTTCTATTTTTTTTTCGTTTCAGATGTGATACTGTACACGCTATTTCCACTTTGAAGTGTTGCCAGTTTCTGAAGTAATTGCTCAAAATGTACTTAATTTGTAAATATAATATTGTTATAAGATTTTATTTGTTTTATTTCTAGTTTTTAAATAATTTAAGTTAATCAATGTTTATCTTAAAAGAATGAAGGAAACAAATCAACAATATTCTGTTCTTATTTCCTTATCACGCCTAAACCTATATTAAAATATAAAATTGGCAAAGAGACATTAAAACGATCAGCCCAAATACGCAAGCAACAGAAGATTTTCGAAGTGAATCGTTGAAGATAGTTTGAATTGCTTACACGCTGCACACGACTCACGAGTCCCATACAAAAGAGGCTAACCGCTGCTAATGTGAGATACAACACGCTCTCAAACTCCAATGCTATAATGCACTGACATACTTTCGACTCAATGATCATTTGATGCATCTATTTCCCGGCTGAGTGTCATCAAAGGAAATTCCGAATCGTCGATTCAAGCTTTCATTAGTACTATTTTATGGATCAGTAGTAAATAGTAATCTGATAATTATAGTTCACCTTTAAAATTATATTACTCCTATCATTTTTATTGAAACTTTGATAAAACATCATGAAGGTACACGTAATACGTATACATTACGAATAGTATGAGTATTGAGTACTCTTGAAAACTTTAGAACTAACTATTTGAATTAACAGTCGAGTCTCAGGCTAAATCTCTATAAAAAATGTACTTCTAGATTTCGCCTTGTCCCTCGACTTTGTTCGTTTTTTTTGCGATGGACGACATCATTTAAAATATATTATTAGGTGATTTTTTTGTATGTTCCTAATATTTTCTTGTTATTTTTCTAAATATAAAACGTATAATTATTTTAAAATGTTCTAGGCGTACACGACACATTGCGAAACGCATAAGTACTCTTAAATGCTGTTTTAATTAACCTTTAACGGGAGCTAACTTTTTCTAAGTCGACAAAATACGGAGATATAATCCTATAGAAAAAGTAAAAAATAAATAGATGACTTTTATCTTGGTTTGGTTTATCCGTCCACTGCTGTCTACTGTCCCTCAACTCCATCACGGCCGATCCCTTGCCACTCACATCTGACACTGACCGGTCAATGCTCGAGTACTGAAAATAAAGTAAAAAAAAAAATTGCAATCCGTTTGTCTTACCGCTTGTAATCACGGGAGGGGTGTAATGGGCTATATTTCACCGATGCGCTGGCCAAATGCGGGTTGGTAAACTTCTCACACCTTCAAAGTCCTTTAATCATATCAGGCATGCGGGTTTCCTCACGATGTTATCCTTCACCGATGAGCGAGCGATGGTCTTATGTTTAGAGTGCACTTAGAAATTTAGGAAACCCATTTCGAGGCACCAAACGAGTCAGGATTGAACCCGGACCTCTGACTCAAGATACCAAGCCCATACCCAGTAGACCATGGTCGCTGAATCATGACAGAGTCTTCTTTAATTACAAGCCAAGACTCACCCGCATTCAATCAGCACCGACCACGGCACGAAGATTATAGGCCAATCTAGCTGGAGGTCGACCTACCTTTCCGTCACTATAAATCCATTGACGTAAATGGCACAAAGTTGAACTAGTACTCCTCCTGATCAATTGAGGAACTCTTTCCAAACAGCCTTTTAAACTAGTCATCAAATACCATCTCGCTGTTATCGATGAGCTACTCATTACTCACTTTTATGTCTACGAAACGAGCTGGCTGCGAGCCAAACATTTAATGCAAATAAGTCTCAGAATATAGTTCAAGCTGCCGCTAATAGCACCATTATACTTATCTTCTGGTAGAGGAAGGGATCAGAAAGAGGCAGTTTTAGAATTCTATAATCGATACTAGCTGCCCTAAATAGACTCCGTTCTGCCAAAAGTACTAATATTGCTGTTTAAACACTGGGGTTCATAAAAGGGTAAATATTTAAGTTATATGTATTTTCAATGAAAATGATGATAAAATAAAGAAAAATAAATAAAATCAGATGTGAGTAACCCTTATCATTTGGATGTAGAAAATAGATTCTGACCAATTCTCAGACCTACTCGATTTGCACAAAAAAAATCATAAAACCCAGTCCAGCCGTTTCGACTTTCGGAGGAGTTTGATAAAGTTAAGTCCCAGGCAACGCAAATTTTTATTAAGGAAAAGTTCGACCTTTCCGGGGCCAGCCTGTCGCTGAGGTGATCCTGTTGCCTGCTGGTCTGGGACCCGCACATAGCGGCTGAAGGCGCTCGTAGAGGTTTATATGGAGTTTCCAAAGTGTGAGTCCCCGCATTCGTCCAGTTGTACCCAAGGTGCTAGAATATGCGAAAGCGTAAAGCCTGCGTCAAAACAAGGCAACTCATTTGCCTAACCTGTGACTTAAACTAGTAAGCTTCAATGATTTCACTGTCTATCCCGCTTCTCCTTCCGAAACACGGAAACATAGATTAAGAAGGCCATAGAAAGAAATAGGCTTATTAATATATAATAATATTAAATTTATGATTCCAAAAAAATATTTTCATGTATTAGTGGTCGCAAAACTGTAAATGTCGGAGGAATTCACTAGAAAATTTTCCGAAGCAGTGCATTCATATAGAATAATATCTCGCGTAACTTTCATCCAGAAGTTTCCATGGATACGGCAGCCGTATTAAACGCAGTCTTACCTCGTTAAACAATAAACGGGACTGTAAAATAATTGTGTGATTTTACAAAGATTTTAGATTTTTACATACTATACAGAAGTAAATAGTAGACGAGTATCGTGGATAGTTTTTGATAAAAAACTAAGTACTAAGTAATAGTATGAATAAGATTTATTAATCAAGGAATAAAAAATGACATTACGTTTGCCGTGTCGTGACATGTCATTTAACTTCAAGGCGCGCCAATATGTTTGAAATCAATAATTAATCGGGAAGTGGAAAAAGCAGTAAAGGATCGGTTTTAGGGATAATTCAAAGGGGCATGTGTCTAACAAGGGACAGAAAAGTGTGCGAAATGACGATACAATTCCACCAGTTATCAAATAAAAGTCAACTTGATATAATTGATCTACAGAGCACTGCAAGTGTTACATAAACATCTTTACTCCACCATCTTGGCTTACTTACTATATTGTTGAAGCCAAAAACAAATTTGGCATGAATCAGCATAAAACTTAATTGGAACGTCTTTTAGGTATTTTGCGCTCCGTTCACCGCCACTTTGTAGTATCAAATAACGTTTTGATCAAATGAAAGCCGTAATTATAACTAGACGCTATAAAACAACGTTTTTTGTGTTAACTGCCACACAAAGATAAGTCGTCCTTGAGACATAAACACAAATGAATTATCCAGACATTTTTTGTGAATTAATTTATGTAACTAGCATGTTGTTATTATTTATATGTATATTAGTATGTTGTTATTTTGATGTATTTACAAAAATTGTAAAACTATATTTTAAAAAGAGCAATCCTACAGAGTTTCTTGCTAGATTCTTCTCTGAGGAAAACTGCTACTTTGCGAATCTAGCATTAGCTTATAAAAAAAATTGACATGTTTCAAGTGCTATGTAATTTGCCTACGAAATAAATATTATTTGATTTGATTTGATTTTGATTTGATTTGATTAGACTAACCTAAATAAACGCGTTGGATGCGAGTGGCAGGGTATCGGCCGTATTGGCGTTAATTGAGAGACGCCTATGTTCAGCAGTGGACGGAAAAAGGCTGGTGATGATGATAATGAACCTATATAACTCGTCTATCCTTGCCTATTCTAACGCGTAGCTATGGCTGATAGAGCATAGAAAATAAGTAGTCTCTGAGTATGGCTGTCTACGGAAAATCCATCGAAAAATTACCAGTGAAAGATGACAGACAAGAATGGGCCTATTACAACAGTAGCAATTGAGAGTACACGCTACACCAATGTCCAGCTCCCTTGTAGATAGTTTTGGAAGTTATATACATAGAGTAAAGTGATACTACGGAAAGTTATATAATTTATGGCTAATTTTACATTTCATCTTGTCGTCTATCTGTACAATATGGTTTTCCTTCTAAACTCCATGCACGTAGCCTACATGGAAGGTCTTAGACCTAACAACACTCCCTAGAGCGTTATTCTGTCTGAAACAGGAAAGCTCATTTTTACGAAAATGAACTGATATCGGTTACACATTCATTCAACCGATTGTTTCTTTTTTTTCATATAAGTTATTTTTTCACATATATTTTTTTTGTGAAAACCTTGATGACTTATTTTTTTTCGAATGGACCTATGCTGTTGGCCTAAAGGCCTTTAAGCTTCATCGGAAAAGTAGATGAGCAGATGGCTCATTTAAACTCACTTAATTATTATAGATTTATATTATCTGTAGGTACCTACATAATAATATGATAATGATTACATGTTATTTATCTAGTCTACATAAATAACAAATGTTTGCAATATCACATTAAAATAAGGTGTAAAACAAGGCTTGATATTCCCTTTGATATAATACTACGGTTCCATAAATGATAAACGTAATTCGTGGGTGCACATAACCACAAATTTAAAGATACCGCCATCTTGGATTAATGTTTACGAATAAAGAAAATGGCCGCTATATTCTAGTCACGTGCGGAGCAACGCAGTGTGCGTTTTTACCCAATCCCGTTTGTAGCGAATAATAATTTAGCGCGAAATTATTACATACATATATAAAGTTATCACTTTATATAGGGTAAGATTATCTTTCACAGTTTCCATTTGTGAGAACCGATTTGATAAGTAAGCTGAAGACAGGTACTATATATTAAAAGTACAGTATAGCTTCAGAAGCAGACCAAACCCCGTCGAAATTTTAATCCGGCATTTTATACTGGCAACACATACCGAAGCTTCGTTGTCATATAAAATCACGTAAAATATTTAAATATGTTCTAGTATGTCTACTAAACTCGCATGTGCAACTGTCATTGTATGTTCTTAATTAGACTAATGAAATAAACGTGTTTATTATCTTTAAAAAAAAAAAAA
This sequence comes from Lycaena phlaeas, assembly GCA_905333005.2. Classification (NCBI taxonomy): domain Eukaryota; kingdom Metazoa; phylum Arthropoda; class Insecta; order Lepidoptera; family Lycaenidae; genus Lycaena; species Lycaena phlaeas. The sequence goes on along the minus strand of HG995169.1, from coordinate 17,265,743 downwards.
TAGTGTTGAATCAATCGCAAATTTGTACCTCAAAAGCTATGCTCAAAGTTTAATCAAGGCTTAGCTAACGATTATGACTATTTAAGTCGCAATAATGGTTGTTCTAAAAAGTGACATCCCCTAAGCTGAGATCAAAAGCCAGAACAAACAGAACGTGTTGAGATTAAACTTAAGAATAGACAAAAAGGTGTGCGATCCGGTAATCCCCGCGCCTGAGCCGTTCTCGGATATCTTTATGTGACTCAAATGTGACGAAATTACTTTATAATCCTACTGTATATTGAAAGTGTGATGTTTTTTTAGAGATTTTAGGGAGGGAGGGATGTACGCATAACTTATTGATAAATCTAGGCATATATTTTGGAATTCGAACGCTTGGAAGCCCACAGATAAAAGTATAAACATAATCAAGTGTTGCTTTGCTATGAGTTATTTATTAACAATAATTCCGTGAAATATGCTTCAGTGGGGTACACACGCACGGAGAAATTATATATAGAGAGGTTTACTTCAGATATTCCCATGTACTCTAGGTACATATAAGTTTGAAATAAAGGTAATGAAGAAAACAATTGAAGGCTGATTTTTATACAAAAGCTCTGAAAAGTCAAAATTAACAGACTTAATAGGACTTAAATTATAAATAGCAACGCACGATAATAATACCCATGATATAAATAAAACAAAATAAAGCTATTGTATTAATGAACAAGTTAATTAATATTATAAAATTTCTTAGAGTTAAGGAAGTTGACACCTTCCTTGTTTAATAGTTATATTAATTTGGACAATCTGCTCACCTGGTGCCGATGTCTAGAACTTTTAGTACAAGTTCTACTAAACTTTTACCTTATCGTGTCATCTGGTAAGGTTGTGTCAGTAAAGTACTGTATCGTTTATTTTTTATTTGCAATTAATACATTCACGTAATAATACGTTAATATACGTGAAAAGTCAAAGCGATTCACAACAGATAATAATATTATCGACATTTTATGGTATATTACATACTATCGCGATGTTTTCCGATTTATAGTTTGTATTTTCATTTTTGCTTTACCCGCAAAATGTATTTTATGTATATTACAAAATGTACTGCAAATTATACTTTCCATCCACAATTAATAGTTACCTAAAAATCACATTATCGAATCAAAAAAATGCTGATAGTTCCAAAGATCAGCGCGTTATATAAATACTTTAGTTCTATTAATATGAAACATTTACAGCCTGCCCTGGCAGTGACATCCGCAAATGCCTTGACCGTATGCGGCTTGCTCATATTTACCTACTAGCTGTTGTCTGCAACTTCGCCTGAATTAATTAAGATTTACAACGGCATCTTAGCGGGATGATTACAGCTTATAGCCTTCTTCGATAAATTGATTATCTAACACTAAAAGAATCTTCTAAATCTGACCAATTGTTCTTGAGATTTGCGAATTCAAACAAACAAACTCTTCAGCTTTATATTAGTATATAAGATTTTATTTTATACTTGGTTATAATTTGTTTGTATTAGTATGGATGTATATGGAGGACAATCATGCACAAATAGGAATCAACATCAATCAAAAAGCCCACAAAAAGTACGTTAGGTTAGACCCAAATCTAATTAAAATTTTAGGGTAATGGCGCAGTCCCAGCGTGTTGGAAACGTTCGTACTCATACCCTCCTCAAGCCAAATCTTAGATAAGCTGTCACTTCCATTTGTCTTATTTCACGCTAATTTGAATATGCGTTTTACAGATTACGCACTGGGATCATTACAGTCTTAAATTATCGAGAGGATTCCATAGGAGGAGAGGAACAAAAGGGAAGCCTCTTTCCTGCGGACAAAACAGAAAAAACAAATTACCACTTCGCTATACTACACTACACTCTACCTCGAATAGGCTGTCTATCCTTTGCAAGTAGTGACGACCTATCCTTGATTGTTTAACGTAAACTATGGACAGATAAGATCTTACTATTAATCGCTGAATGCGATCTATCCATAAGGTAAGTTTATTGAAAACGGCCGAAAATAAGCTTCAATCGGAGTTACTTATGCACTTTAGAAAAAGAAATCCTACACAATTGATGTAATGTTCACGAGCTATATGGCTCTAAAGGTAAACCCGAAATCTTTAAAAAAAGAATATGATCTTATTCTTAAAAACGTTAAGACATACAAAGATTTTCTATAAATAAGTTTGCTTACTTTAATAGCATGGAGTCATTTAGTTAATTAATATAAAACCACGCCTGTTCCATGTGTTACATCCAGCTCAGCTCAAGATAATCTACGGAAAGTTTCGAACAACTTTAAAACTCATTACCGAATATTCTCGAATGATTAAAGTCGAAATTCAAAAGATGCCTTAGGTGTATTCGAAAATAAATTAAAAATACGAATAAAAAAAAACAATAATAAATATTTAGAAATAAGATTTCTTGCGTGCTAATTAAGGTAAATCTTGGGTCCACTCACGACCTGGCCGAGACACACTCCTATGTCTCGGATAGGAGGTCTCTGGGCTTGAGCCTTTCGCCTGACGGGGTCCTACGGGTCCGCCGACTAGGGATGGAGGCATTAATGCGGAGGTGGGGAGAGGACCTGGCGCGTCAGCCGTATGGCAAACGCCTAACGGCTGCTCTGCGCCCGGTTCTTCAGCGGTGGATGCGTCGTAAGCGCAAACCCCTCACCTTCCGTCTGACGCAGGTTCTCACCGGGCATGGATGCTTTGGTGATTACTTGTGTCGGACGGCCCAAAGGGAGCCGACGACTGGATGTCACGATTGTGGAGCGGCGGTGGACTCTGCCCAGCACACCCTCGAGGTGTGCCCGAGATGGGCGGCGCTGCGTCATGAATTGACGTCTGTCATCGGAGGGGACTTGTCTTTGTCGAGCGTCATCACCGCGATGCTTGGCTCTGACGAGTCCTGGACGGCAATGGCCTCTTTCTGCGAGACAGTGATGTCCCAGAAGGAGGCCGACGAACGGGTGAGAGAGGAGGCCGCTGACGTAGCCTCCCCCCGTAGACGACGAACGGGGGTGCGTCGGAGGCGCTATTTAATGCGCCTTCAATAAAGCCCCTGTGCTCGTGTCGGGCTCGGGATGGGAACCCGGGCCCAGCTTAAGACACGACGTCGTGGGGACTGCCAAGTCGTAGCCGGGCAGTCCCCCTATTGTGGAGAATCTGGTCTTTGCCGGGACCAGTCTGTCGCTGAGGGTATCCCGTCGCCTGCACAGATCCGGGTCCCTCAAATATAGCGGCTGAAGGCTCACGCAGCGGTTTTAGTGGGGTAGGGCACCCAAATGCGAGTCCCCACACACGCCAGCGAGCCTACCCAGGCCCTGGTATGGTCGTAAATGATTTCCGCTGCGTCATCAAAAAAAAAAAAAAAAAAAAAAAAAATGGGTCCACTCACGACTGCAACAGAGGTTAAGTTCTCATATTTCTATAAGATCAATATCAGTTCTTTGAAATGCTATAAAAAAATTGAGATTCCCATATTCTATTCGATTTATGTAAACGCTCTCCATTCAACGATAAAAATAGTTCCTTAGCTTGGCTATGACATGATACATACTTTATATAAACTTTTCGTCAATACAACAAGATACGATACTATACGCGAATGAGGTAAAGAACTTTTTAAATACTTACAGTTTAAAGCAGTCAATTCACTATTGTAAACTATTAAGCAGAATACTCATAATAATATAAAAACTGCTTTCCATTCTTATTTGTTTCCATCCAGTTTTAATGTTAAAAGTAGTTACATATTATATACATTACGCTTAGATAGTATGATATAAATATTGGCACAAAGCTATGATAAAACTGTAAAACTAAACCTGTAAAATAATTAAATTAAACGTTAGTTCTCGCGAACTCGCTTCAATTATGAACAGTTAGTAGGGGCGTTGTTTTTGACTAGTTGCCAGGCCGAAGTTGTTCCTGTTGATTTACCGCTCCACTGTTTCCTGACGTTATACCGCGCCGTTCCTGAGTTTGCATTAGGGACTAGGGAGGTTCCAGAAAATCGGAAATTATTATGGATAACTAAAAAAATAAAAGTATCAACCCTTTATGTCCCACTGCTGGGCACGCGTCTCTTCCTTAAAATCAGGCGAGGAGGGTAATGGGCCATAGTTCATCGATGTGCTGGCCCAATGCGGGTTAGTGAACTTCACATACCTTCAGAGACTTTTAAAATCTCATCAGGGGACCACGTGATTAACCGCGGCCTTATGTCAATACCATACATTTTATCATTTCGAACTTCGCTAACGCTTTCTAAATGGCATTTTGGCTAGGCCCCTAGGCATGCAAGTTTCCTCACGATTTTTCCGTCACCGGTATGGATAACTAAGTATCTTATTATTTGTTTGTATACTTTTTGCTGACCGTGGTAGGTACCGAATGGAGTCCAGCGCTGCTATTACCTCATATAGTCTCGGAGGCAACCAGAAGGATGTACGCAGTGTAACAACTCGCACCAAGGCTATACCATCATCATCAGTCTGAGTACTGAGAAGACATGAATGAGTAGGATGGGTTAATTCTAGGTTAACTAGTTTATATCCATGGGTGACGACGACCACATTAGAGCTGGTTGAGAAATGTTTTTCGAACGCATTTACGTATCGTGTAGACTGTTCTAGAACGCTTGCATGCGAGCACGAACACAGCGTCGTTCGAATGCGAACGAACAACCGCTTCGCCAAAGCGATTTTCTCGTTCGAGGAGACGACACGTTGCGCGAGGAACCTCGAATCGTGTCAACCAGCCATTATATTGCCTATCTAACTAACTAAAAGAGGCTGAAGTCAAATATGGCGTTGTATTTTTTGCGATGATTTTATAACACGCATGTACACCACGTATTCTACTTAAACTATTCTAGTTTTTTTTTTATGTAACATTTGTAATAGTTAATTTTTATGGAACACCTTCATATTCCAATTTCGACATTATGATATTTTAAAAAACTGCTGTCCTATCCAAAAGCCGCTGTCCTGTCCAAAAACTTTCGTTTCTATGAAGCTTCAGTACATCCCTAGTTAGCATAAATTCCGTTATTTGGTAATTTTGTAAATTGGACTCGAATATATATGATATGAGTTCCGAGTTTAAATTGTACGTAATTGGTTTATATTATCTGTGCACAGTTCGTTTGGTTTTAATAGCGCAAATTAGAATAGGATTTAATAAATTCGAAATATATTAACCACGACTTTCATTGTTGGCAACATTGTACTGAATATTATATTGTTTTTTCAATTAAATTCCATATTATAAAATATGTAATTCTCTCATTAAGAAATATAGCAATAATGAAATATTCCATGCTATAGGCTGTTGAATAAACTATAGTGTTGTCCTCCTGCATATATTGACTTTACCGTATTCCAGGTTCAAAAGTAAAATAAGAAGAAGCATGTTTTTTTTTCGTCAAGCATTGAAATCGCCTTGAGTTTTTGTTTAGAGAAAACCACCCACCTTTTAAGTGATAAAGTCGTCTATTAACATAATATAATAATAATATCCATGGACGCTTTTTACACCACGTCAATCTGGTCCCGTGCTAAGTACTCGAAGAGACTTGTTTTACGGGTACCAGACAACGGAAATACATATATTTAATACTTTTTATATTAATACATATATTTAAGATTTTTATTATATAATACACATCCTTGACCTTTATTTACGACTGGTCCGCAAGTTTGCTGTAGCTCAACGTGTTATGGAGCGTGCTATGCTGGGTGTTTCTTTGGCAGATAGGATTCGAAACGAAGTCCTCCGCCAGAGAACTAAAGTTACCGATATCACGCGAAGAATAAGCACGTTGAAGTGGCAATGGGCTGGTCACGCACTCAGAAGAACGGATGGCCGATGGGCCATTAAGGTTCAAGAGTGGAGGCCGCGTTTAGGTAGACGAAGTGTTGGTTGGCCATTGACCAGATGGGAAGACGATCTCCGTGCAGTGGCAGGTCCGTGTTGGGTGCGAGTAGCAAGGGATCGGTCGTCTTGGTTTTCATTGAGGGAGGCCTATGTTCAGCAGTGGACGGATAAGGGCTGATGATGATGATGATGATGTTCCTTGACCTAGGAACACAGAAACGTTTTAGTTCCCTGGCGTGATTCGAACCCGCAACATCCTTGTCTCTCAACAGGCTTGAGCGCCAACGTGTTAACCATTGAGCTACAGAGGTCGTTAAAATCATATATTTATAGGCGAGGTAGAACGTTCAAACAGGACTGGCTCATTCATGGGTTGCCTATCTGGATGTGTAAGATTGCAAACTAAGTGACAAGTCCTTAGCTGCAAAATTCAGTAAAGCTACCAAAGATTGTAATGGCAGTATACTAACAGGCGTAAAGCACATTGAAACTATACAACTACATACGAGTAATAATATTTACTTGACTGGGTAGTAACAGACTATTATTAAGTAAACAAGGATGTATATCCTCAATTACTGCGTGGGTTTGCTCTGCCCTGCTTCGGTATAGTCTGTCCAAACATTTACAGAGGTTTGTCAGAATATTTACGGATAGCTCCATTGATTGACGGATGAGAATTTCGTAGATATCTTTGTTCAGGAGGTATACTAAATATACCGCGTTTAACTTAACATTTATTGCTTAATGAACGTCGCAATATATGTCACCATATCCAAAATATCAATACTAGGGAGTGGCGAGATTTCGGCCATCTGCATTGAATTAGACAGCTATTATAAGTTTTAAAATGAATAGCATCTAAGGACGCTTTTTACACTACGTCAATCTGGTCGCGTGGCAAATTTTCGAATAACTTGTGTTACAGGCCTAAGACAGCGTTTTATTTAATAATATTTAATACACATCCGTGACCCAGGAACAGAGAGAACTTTGTGTTCCTGGCGGATTCGCACCCATTACCTCGCAACTGCAATCAAAACCTTTAGGGCACTTTCATTGCCATAAAAGCATGAAGCTTAAAAAAATGGTTATTCATACCAAACTCCAAAGAAGAAATTTCAAAATCAATAAGATATTAATGGTATATTCATTAATTTTTTTTTTCATTAAAATGGAATAGGAGGACGGATAGAGAGGAGAGGAGGAGGATGGAGGTGATGATGATAATGATGACGGTGCTTGTGGCGCTCATGGCGAGTTTCTCAGCTTCTTCACTTTACATTCAACGTAAGCACACAAATCGTTGTGAAGTGAAAACATTGAAATGAAGTGGAATGGAGCACGAAACTACAAGGGTCGGAATCAAATCTGTAGGGTCTTTGTGTCAAGTGCAGAGCCGGGGTCCGCTTACGTGACGCGCTTCTCTAAACGGTCTAACGTGATACACGACTTTCGACGGATTAAAGATCATATTTTGTTGAACACGCTGGTGAGTGCGAGAGTCGACGTGTTATCCTGAGGTCCTTGGACCATGCTTGTTATTTACTGCCCTTTTACAAAGGAAAACAGGCATGATGGTAAAAAAGGTGTGTGTGCGATTCACACACGATACAAGTGAAACACACGTTAAATGCTCAAATACAAGCAAGTATTAAACAGTGTGCAATATACATACACACCGACATTTGCTCTCTCGCTCTTTTGTGTTTGCGTCTCTTACCTGTCGTTTTTTCCGTTGCATCCGGTTTGAAATCACGATTCTAAAGAAGTTTCACTTTAAAAATATCATAGTTGCTCCATATATGAGTTAAACATATGTGAGTTGAGGAGCTCGCGGCTCAGTGGTAATAGCCGCCCGGATCGATATTGTCCTCTTTGAAACACAGCAAAGCTCTTTCAAGGGTGAAACGGACAAGAAGCTGGTACTCATGCAACTGGGAATTTAAGAACGATATTGAGATATTTATTAGAGGAGCTCGTGGCGCAGTGGTAACAGCCGCGCGGATCGATCTACCAGGCTTGCCGAGGTTGGTCCGTGGATGGGTGACCATCTTTACATACCGAGACTCCTCCGTGCCTCGGAAAGCACGTTAAACCGTTGGTCCCGGCTGTCATTCGTGGATCTTTGACGGTCGTTACGGGTCGTCAGAAGCCCGAGAGTCTGACAACCAGTCTAACCGCGGGGTACCGTATCACCCAATTACTGGGTTGTGGAGGTCGGACAGCAGTCGCTCCATGTAAAATACTGGTATTCAGCTGAATCCGGTTAGACTGGAAGCCGACCCCAATATATAGTTGGGAAAAGGCTAGGCAGATGATTATTGAGCTATTTATTACATTTTAAGTTTATTTTTGAATTTAGTCTGGTGATACGAGCGATAGCGCAGGTAATATCTACATATTTGATATATAAAAACATAGGAAATATGGAACAAGGCTTTGTGATCCAATTCAGATGACATTGCGTGGCTCGGCTCATTACGGGTCATTCACCTCACTTGTGGGGCCTCGTGTGAGGGCTATTGTGTACACCCGGCGACCTAGGTGCGTGCAGTGGACATACTTACTATGTACAAAGAGTGTTTTCAATTAAAGTATAGATAGGTTGTACTATCTGTTGTAATACTCGCAGAGATAGCGAGTTCAAATCTTGAAAAGCTGATATGTTTATGTTGAAAATACTATTACTATGGCAAGTTATGAGTGTATATATTTCTCAGGATACTGAGGATAATAAAAAATGTACTAGATATATATTTTTTGATTCAAATGAATAATGACAAAATGATTAATTACTTAATTTAGGTAAGTAATTCTTCTTGTTATGTTTTTCACTTTTTGGGCTGGTCACACGCTCTGCTGAACGATGGCCGATGGGCCACTAAAGGACCAAGAGTAGAGACTAGATACTACGTTTAGTTATGTTATATTTACGTTTTATTTGTTCTGCTTCCAAAAACAGCTAAAGATTTTTTATACTCTACAAAAATCTTCAACATTTTATGTAAACGTTTTATAGCCCTCTTATTGAATAAGCCTGACAATGTTTAAGAAAGAATATACGTGGTTTTTTTTTCAATTAACTGTGATGAATGAAAATGCTAAAACGACGCGGAATCGACGAAAACGCAGACATCAGTAATAAACATACCTAAGACTGAAATATGAACAACGACGGCACGTCGCCCGCTGTATTAATCTCGAATATGCGCCCGCTAGACAGACTGTCTCCAGATTAGCGCTCACAAAAGGTTTTTTCTTTGTTCGTATGCACTTAGCTCTTAACCGCGTAGAAGGTTCGAGACGCACCGACGCCATTTTGGATTTGCATCTATTTCATAATTCTTAGAAACATACAAAGCTATACAATAAGGAATAAAAACATGAAATTTGGATTTTTTATTTTGGTTGGATAAAAGAGCCCGACGAGGCAAGCGTGAATTCTAAATGGATGTTATTTGCAAAATAGTAGAATGCGTTTAAACATTACGTTCAAAACCGTACAGTGAATGAGAATGACAAACAATCGGTCGTCTTGGCGTTCATAGAAGGAATAATAAGAAGAAAACCAATGTCGTTCAATGCTCTTACATTTAACAAAAAAAATTACTGTGAAGTCGTTCTAGTTTGAAGTGACAACGTTAAACATTACATGCAGAACGAACAGAAGTAACAGGCTATTCTGTAAGGTTGTTTTCGAATCTCGAAAGCGGAATCCACGGTAATATGACGAATTTGACGGATTTGTATTGTTTAAAACTCTACTCTCTACCCATACCAATAAAGATCATTTTCGAAGTGACGTAATGTGAGCTCTATCACTCAGGTGAAGCTCGATATTGAAATAGTTTCTTACAGAATAGCACTACTGAACTGAGCTGATCGCTCGAGCCGATCATGCCTCTCTCTAGTTTTCGGAACACTACATGACGTCATCTTTTTCGTGCGTGCTGTCCGTAATATCGAGTTAATAGACGTTGTCACGTCAAAAAATTAGCATTTGGTAGCTTGCTAGTTAGACGATAGTAGCGAGGATGATCTCGGTCTCTTGAGTAAGAGGTCTGGGTTCGATCCTGTCCCTATAGTGTCTTGAAATGGGTATTTCCAAATTTCTAAGTATACCTGAAAACGAGACTATTGCTCGCTCACCGATGCAGGAAAACATCATAAAGAATCCTGGAACCCTGATGAGATTAAAATTTCTCAGTGTATGAAGTTTACCAGCCCGCATTGGAGAACTTTGGCCTTCCTCGATTGATTTCGAGGAGGCCGACTCTCTTTAATGTTTTATCAACGTGAATTTTCCTTTAATGTCCTCTTTAGATTGGTACGAAACGATCGTAAAATAGTAATTTGTTGTAGTTGGATCATAGGGATGCTGTCATCCTGACGTTTTTTAAGTGACTTATTCCCAGCGGTGAACGGAAAAGGTTGACGATATCACAGCCATGATGCATCTTATTCAACACAATCATAATTTACACAAATGTCGTCTATTTATATTCTAGAGAGATTTGGAGAATAAATTGTTAGCAATATCTCTTTGTTCCATTTTTTTCTCATTTAACGAGATAATTACAATCAGCATATTTATTAAGGCAATCCATTTCCCCCGTTTAAGATTCAGCTTCGTTTGTTCCGCAGACATAATATTTGTATTGTTCGATGTTTGTTTCATTTTGTCTATATTGAATTACGACCCGTAATGAGGCCATCGGAGAAAATACGCTATTGAGAGATAAGAATGTCAAAGGTAAATATTAAATAATGAATATTATGTTACAATTATAACAAAATTTGAGCGATGGTCCAGCGGGCTCGGCCTTAAACGAGAGGGTCCGGTTTCTATCCTGACCCACTTTGGTGCCTTGAAATTTCTTAGTAAACCTTAACCTTTACCTTGGTCAGTCGAGGTTGCGCAGGATAGAGATCGTTGGAAGTCTGTTGTTTCAGAGGCCAAGACCCACTTTGGGTCAGTGAGCCGCAAAAGTAAGTAAGTAAGTAAACCTTAAGCATAGACCATCGCTCGCTCGCCGGTGAAGGAAAACATCGTGAGGAAACCTGCATGCCTAATATGAGATTTAAAGTCTTACAAGGTGTATGAAATTCACCAACCCGCATTGGGCAAGTGAATCGGTGAATGGCTGCTTACCCTGCTCGCCTGATTTTGGGGAAGGTGGTGCCCCAGCAGTGGGACATATTATAATTATATGAGTTGATACTTTACTTTTTATGTTATAACTATACTACGTTAGCCTGGCCCCGTGGAGTTCAAATTGACAAGGACCAATTTTTGAACTGAAAACTATTATAGCCACGTTGAGAAATGTATCTGAGGGGGTGAAGTGCGGGACCATTCACTCGGGAGTCACCACCTGTCACCAGAGGCGTAAATAGGGCGGTGCCACCGGTGCCTAGGCACACAGCGTAAACTCTGGGGGGCGCAAGAATGACCAGACCAGGCAGGACTATTATTTTTTTCGGTTTGCTAAGGGCGCAGTTATAGAAGCTCGCACAGGGCGCAAAAAAGGCTATTTACGACTCTGCCTGTCACGTAGAAAGAGAAGCAAAAACACTGTGGATATTTACTTGGAATCGCTCTTTTATTCCTCACTAATATTATATTTCAATCAACAAACAAAAACAACAGTTCCCCTTATCATATTATATTATGTCACTGTTATGAATTTCATCAAGATTTGTTTACAAATAATACTGATACAATTGCTAGAATGTATATTTTATGGTTACTTTAGTATGATTTTTTGCTATTGTGATTTTTTTTTCGAATATGTGAGTTTGAACACAACACACTCAATATGATCAAGATTTACATATTTATTTTGATGCTCTCACAAGTACAGTTTTTTAAATTAAGGACGTTTAAATTATTATTATTATTATTAATACAATTTGTCGTTTTTTTTTTCATAAAAACCTTATCCCGAGGATACAAATAAAAAAAAAGAATTATCTAATTTGGTGCAGCGTTTCTGAAATTATTTGCGTACATACATTTTTATATAGATAAAAGATAGATAAGAAGATGTACCTTTTAAATGGGATATATCGTGTCCTTATACATTTTCCAGTTGCATTCCTTTTTTTGTTGCTGAGCGCAATTAAAACAGCTATATGCTAAGATGATGACATCTCCCGTACCCTAAATCATCCCGCACCGGAAGCGGATACAGGCCCCCAGCCGGATATGACGCCACTAGCTGACAGTTAATATCCGATTCAACGCCATACCATTGTCGACTCTATTAAAAGGTATTAAGTGATTGTCTCCTGTGTAGTGAAATATACCAACAACCATATTGTAATGGGAAATCATAAAGCAACAATTGCAATTGGACAACTTGTTATTTCTACGTGTTATATTAAACCGTTGCGAGACTCGGTCGTCTTAGCATTCATTGAGAGAGGCCTATGTTTAGCAGTGGACGGATAAAGGTTGATGGATGATGATTATGTGAATTAATTTAGTAACTTGCATGTTGTTATTATTTATATGTATATTAGTATGTTGTTATTTAGATGTATTTACAAAAATTGTAAAACTATATTTTAAAAAGAGCAATCCTACAGAGTTTCTTGCTAGATTCTTCTCTGAGGAAAACTGCTACTTTGCGAATCTAGCATTAGCTTATAAAAAAATTGACATGTTTCAAGTGCTATGTAATTTGCCTACGAAATAAATATTATTTGATTTGATTTTATTTGATTTATGATAATGATAATTTGTTTTTTTGTAATTTAATCTATATGTATATGACGTTTGATGCCTAAGTTGTAATGTAAGTATGTAAAATTAAGACCTAGGTCGTTTTCTAATGCTTACGCGAATATTACTCAATATAATGAAAGTTATTGCGAGTACAATAGAAGCAACGATGGTCCAGTGACTATGGGCTTCGCCTCGGCCTCTCGAGCAAGTGGGTCCAGGTTTGATCCTACCCAAATATGGTACCTTAAATGGATTTTCCTAAATTTCTAAACGCATTGCCCTAGCGGCATTTGAATCCGCTAACGCCAGCTTAAGCAACAACGTGCAAACCATTAAGCCATTCATCTAATAGTTTTACTGTTTAATTTTTCTTATCGAATAAAACAGAGAAACTTACATCTATAGAAAAAAGAACGTCGCCGGGTCGCACCTACATTCTACAACTTCTGACCATAAATTTAGCAGGCGACATTTTTATTACGGTCCGATAGTTGCCAAATATATTATGATTGTATGTTTTGGCTCGGGGCAGGAAGGTAAGTAAGAAAGTATAGGTATGTATTAATATAAAAAGTATTAAATATATGTATTTCCGTTGTCTGGTACCCGTAACACAAGTCTCTTCGAGTACTTACCACGGGACCTGATTGACGTGGTGTAAAAGCGTCTATAGATATTATTATTAATACAACTTAGCAAGGTTTACTCGTTTTTGACGAGATAACATTTTATAAATCGATGAACGACGACTACACGCATGGAAAAGCATGACTCATGCTCACGTTCCGGTTAAGCCGAGCGGGCAAGCAAGAGCGCGGAACAAGCGATAGAGAGGCGTGATCGGCATAAGCGTTCGGCCTTAGACAAGACGCCTTACAAACTTATTTCATTGACAACCATTTTTCGGTATAGCCCGGGAGCCAATAACAGGTCTTCATAACCACCTTAGTCCTGCGAGATAATTCGTGAGACGTATCAGAGAATAGTATTATAAAGCCTAGTGGACGTCAGCTGGCGCGCGGTTGGGGGGATGAGGGGTGGGAGCCTCCCATTTATGTAGAAAAAACAAATCAGTCATTTCCTCTCAGCTGAAATATTTGTTAAATTGTAGTTAGCCCAATATCTTAACGAAAAAAAAAAAATCAGCTGGTTATGACATGGTACCTTGTACGTCAGCTGGTGACTCGAACATGAAAATTTTTTTTCACTTTCAGTGGAGTGGTTTATATGGATGATATCATTATATATTAAGCTGTCATCCATATAAACCACTCCACTGAAAGTGAAAAAAAAAATCATGTTCTAGTCACCAGCTATCGTACAAGGGTACCATGTCATAACCAGCTGATTATTATTTTTTCATTAAGATATTGGGCTAACTACAATTTAACAAAATATATTTGAGCTGAGAGGATGTGACTGAATTGTTATTTTATTGTTCTTCATGCGTGGCTCCCACCGCTCATCCCCCCAACTGAGAGCCAGCTGACGTTCACGAGGCTTTATGATACTGTTCTCTGATACGTCTCACGAAGTATCTCGCGGGAGGAAATGATTGACCAAATTTTCACATGGCTCCCGGACCAGTAGGTTTTTTAAAGCTATTTCAGATCGTTAAAATCTTATTAAATCGCGATAAAATTCATAAAAGCTGTTTCAGTGAAGTTCATGTACCATTCACTCGTCCTCGTTGGTCGAACTTATTTCTTGTGACGCACCATGACGTTCTGTCCTTTTTTCTGAATCAACGCTTATTAACAATAATTTACGATACTATAAATTTACCTATGTAATAATAATTTTTTGCAGTTTCCTAGAATCTCCTGTATAATTAATGTCCATTGTGTAAAACACTATCATTTATTATTTGTTTTCTCGATCAAGGCCCATACAATTTTTCCTTGCAAGTATAAAGTATCAAAACTGCTTTTTAGCTACTATCCCATCTAAATTAATTTCTATGTAAGTATCAAAGCTATTCGATTGACACGCCCGCAGGGTTGTCAAAAACTTTTATACGCTTAAAATTTGATAACGCTACCTATAATTTAGTTACAAACAACTTATTGCTAGCCATTAGTATGCATTGCAATTATTATGCAGATTCCACCGCATCGGTAATTATGCACAGTTAATTATTTGTTAATTTTGTTTTTGACACATATGGGATATTATGTGAAACATATTTTTATGTTCATTATGTAGAAAATGGACATACGAGCACCATAAAGTAAGTATTCGGTGTCGCCTATTTTTGGAACGAAGTTTCTTACGGCAGGCTTGGAGGGGATAGGGATTTTGCTGCGCGACAGAACTGAAAAAAATGTGATAGTAAAACCGTAAGAAAAAATGCGTGGAATAAAACCGTTAAATGAGACGTGCGCAGGCGCGACAGTCGCATGCATACACAAGCGAGTAGTGTATAATACCTTTCTTTTTCTCCCTCTTTCTTTTCGTTCTCTCATCCCTTCTCTTTCTTGATTTCGTTCCTACCTGGTGTCCTACGACACCACATCATTTTTATAATTAAATTTTATCTAGAACAACCCAACCAATTCATATGAATTGCCTATCCTGAAATGTAAAATGAGAAGTCTCAGCACCAGTACACTGCCTTATGTGACGTTCAAAATAACAGAAATACTGCTTCGTGGGAAAATATAGATCCTCGGTGGTACCCGTGCAGACATGAGAGCAGCACAGCACCTCTCTCAACGTTAATAATATTCTTCTCCTGTCCAAATCTTACTATCGCTATTTTCGTTTTACCGATTCGCATCTTTCAACTTTTTAAAAGTGTGACAACCCTACGTGCTGGATTTTGATCGGCCGCTTGTACCGCTTGCACCTCCCGTTGCTGCGGGCGCAATTTAACTGAGGGACCTAGTACGTATTCACTCGAGCTGATTGCGTTTCGACATCCAATGATGACGTACATTCACGGGAAACTTCACTAATTGGTCGCTTTTTGTCTTTTAATTGAAATCAATAAGTAAAAGTTATACTTTAGTCTGTCCATTTAAAAATTCAGGAAAGAGCTCATGCACTGCCATGTTTCTTTATAAATGTTATGATGTACTTTTTTTGTATTATTATAAAATAACATTTTTAAATGAAAATAATTATCAACGGTTTGTAGCATTGCAAAGTTTGAATAGTGGAAGTTTTTATTAAAGACTATGATATCGACGCCCTACATCCGCACAAAATGAATAATTCAGATGTGTTGCTCTTCCTTTCCCTATCCCCCCAATGGACTACCGGGAACTCACAAATCACACGATACGTATCAGCACTGATGCCTCTTTACACCGGTGTCATGTGAGCGAGAGGTACCACCCCGGTCGTGGGGGCAGTACCTCTCACTAAATATCTATCTAAATCTGGATCTTTCGGAATAGTTATGGAGTTATTAAAGAACACATCATTAAGTTATTAGTAAACATGAATTCTAATATTACAATGAAAGAGCATTTACAAATTATGGAAATTCTTTAATAAGCCGCGATAAAATTCGTAAAAGTTGTTTCAACAATAATAAATTGTATTAGAAGGAACATTGTAGAATACCAAACAGGGCTTTAGATATTTACTGTAAACAACGTAAATGCATAGTGTCTCTTATTTATGTGTCCCTAGTACATCGACAATACGACAGGACGGGTCTTTGAGGTGACATCGGTGTAAAAAAGGGATTTGCCGCACATGCACGTATTGGAGTGGACAGGTTGACTGAAACATGAAAGATACATACAATGATCAATATGAGTTCAATTATTTTTAGGTTTGTTGGATTTGCACACAACCTGACCTTACCAGTACGTTACGTACGTACGTACCTTGTTACGTCGTGAATTAACAGCCAACACATTCACAAAATAAATTTCTTGTAATTAAAGTACTTAAATCAGATTTACTTATCGGAAGGGACAGCCCTTCCCATAAGAAAATCTGATTTACGTAAGCAAAAAGCAGAAGTGTACAGCCGTAGCGAGGCACACCATCCCAGCAGTAAGAAAATCGTAAATGTCTCTAATTGTATTAAATGTGTCTTGGAGTACATAGTTTTCTTTAATATTCCTCTACTAGATTCTTAGTATGATGATCCAATATTACTCATCAGCTCTTTTACCATTTTCCCTCAAAATAAGGAGGTTAATACCTCTTTGCAAGGAAGGAAATATTATCTGCAAAAATAATATAACTAATACGGAACAGATTATGTGACGTAAATAGGTTGAGCAAACAAACCCTTTCTCCCCGTCGCGTCGTCGTGGTAAAACGAAACTAATGCGTATTTATTACCGGGGTAAATACCCGGAGTTGCCAGCGCTAAATAAAATATTAATCTGTGCTAAATTATTATTTACTGTACTTCCTCACCCTTTAAGCCGATTCAAGATATAATCATCATCATCATCGTCAGCCTTTATCCGTCCACTGCTAAACATAAGCCTTCTTTTTTTACATAAGCATCCTTTAATGAACGCTAAGATGGCCGATCTTATACTGTTCGCATCGAATATAACGGACCAGCTACGGTACCATCATCGTCTTCCCATCCGGATAATGGCCCACCAACACTTCGTCTACCTTAATGTATTACCGCTTTGCCTTAGTGGCCCATCGGCCAATGTATCTATAAAGTAATACTTAAAAAAGTAATTTGCGTAAGTATTTTGAGTGTAAAATTTTGCTTACACGCAAATCGATAGTCAAAAATCGACATGATAAAGTTAGTTTATAGTTGTCTCTGAAGGTTCCGTGAAAACTCATAACAATATTCATAGTAGTTTCAAAAATACTTTGGCAATATATAAATGGCATTAAGAAAGAAATCTTTATTTTTGTTATGTTTGGCAAAAAAGTATAATTTTACCTGCATGCACTCTTTTTATAGCATTAATAATATATTATTCTACTTATTTAAAGGCAAATTTATCGATCAATTTTGGAGGCTAACTAGCCTTAATGTACTCAACCCCCTTATCAGACTTCTAAATATGAACGTATGTTCAAGATTGTAAATCGTTTAATCATCAGTCATCAGTTTAAAAGGAACTATTGTTATAAAGAAACAGTATTTTAAAAAAAGTTCTAAAAACTCCACAAAGAACTCCCGGGAAAAATAAAAACATTATCTCCATCTACATCCGCAATATTTATTTTTCATTTAAGTTAAAATTACGCCGGGTGTAGCTCTGATGTATAATGCCTCTGTATTATAACTTTTTTAAAAGCTCTAAAAGCTAGGCGTTTTTAAATGAAAAACACTTTTATGGGAATCACAATTTGTTTTTGTGTGTATATTTTTTGACACGGTTTGGCGGTTCGCTTGAAATATACGTGTATTCTAGTCGTTTTTAATAACTACATTTTCTGGTATAAAGTTCTCTGTGAACGAGGTTTCTTTACTTTACTAAGTTTGACATCGTGTAGCTAAAAGGTAAATAAATATTAAATGGACAAATAACAGACAGTTACTTTGAGATTTATACGATGCGAGAACTTGTATTTTAAAATTTCGTTCATTTTGAACATCGCTACTTCATCATAATTTTCATTATTATCATCATCAGCCTTTATTTGTCCACTGCTGAATGTAGGTCTTCCTTAAAGAACGCTAAGACGACCAATCCATTGCCACTCTCATACAACACGGACCCGCCACTGCACGGTGATCTTCGTTAGTAATTCTAACAGAAATTCTTTTGATTAACGGTTTGTTAAGATTTTTTAAACCTTTGGTATGTTTTACCTAAATTATAGAAAACAGAAGCCGTAAAATGTAGTTTTCTATACCAACAGAATAAAACTAAAAGTTTGTTGTTTTGCTTGTTTGTTTTAAGGCGCTTATCTCTAAGTCCGATTAATATAATTTTTGCATTTCAAAAGTAAAGTATTGCAATTAGTGTTAGTGTATAAATCAAGGAAAAACGAAAATATTTTTCAACTTCAGTCCAGGTTTTGTTTAGATCAGTGTTTGCCAAATTTTTTATTTCATGGACCACTTTAAAAATTTTCCGCATCAGGTGAACCCCTTGCTGAGCTTTTTTTTTTCAAGTATTGCTCGTTTAAAGATTTATATTTATTATAATAATAAAATTCTCTTAACAATATTGATAGGAGAAGTCAAGCCAAAATTTTTCTTTATGGTTCTTCACTCGAAACCAAATTAATGTTCATGGCTTACGATTGTGGACCCCCATTTTTTGTCACGCTCATCGTGGACCCCCTTCGAGTCTTCCGTGGACCCCTGGGGGTCCACCTGGACCACTTTGGGAATCACTGTTTTAGATCTATAGTTTAAAATTAAATGCTACGAACTAAAGCGTAGTGGTTACATACTTTTTGCTACGAACTAAAGTTACGTATTTTATTCAATTCGATGACACGTAATTCAAATTGACAGTGACATATCAATAAACGTCATCAGCTGCCAATGTTGCCAATATCATATGCAGAATTGGTCCCTTATTGAATGGCTAGATAAAAATATACCCTCCGTTTAGTTGACAAGAAATGGCTAGTGGTGGCCACAATCCGTGTTAGTGGGAACGGGATTAAATTGAGGAAATTTGTAATACATAAATACGTAGGGAGATTGGCCAATAACTTTCTAGAATATATTTCAATAACGTGAGTTGACCCTAGCTAAATCCCTAGGTAGGTAGGTAGTTTTAACGGTAGATAAATGTTTTCTTTTTTTTTGCATAGAAGGACAAACGAACGGTCGAAGCTTTGTGACTATTTTCATTGACATAAACATAGCCAGAGGTGATGCAGATGTGTTGCGCTCCTGGGCCACCGTGAGCCACCATATGAGTGAAAGATGAAGAACCTTTCACTCATCCCCGGTCGTGCCGGCCCAATGTTGAATTGTAATGAATACTTGATGGTTGGTCTTGGCTGAATTGAAACCCTAATGTATTTTTAATTAAATTTATCATTAGACTTACCTATTCAAATACACACCTTAAACATTATAACGTATACACGGAATTGTGTTCTGAAGAAAACGCAATCTCCCTTTTGAATGAAAAAGAAACGATCTCATTAGAGGTCTCACAGGTCATGAGAGGTCTCGCGTAATAAACAGCATCACGAATTAGATTACTGTTTCAAAAATTCAAGCAAACAATCGTCCCTGAGTCCCATAACTTAAAAGTAATGGAATTACTAAGTTCCGCTTCTTTCCTTAGTTTAATTAAGTCATAAGTCATAAGTCATAAGTCATTTATTTCACAGAATGTGGTTAACAATGGTGGATACAATAGGTTAATTAGTTCTTACACATCCTACCATAACAATGGTGTGTGAATATGTCAATGTGTGCAAGTTATTATGATTATTTAACATAGAAAATACAAATTCAGTTAGGTACATATTATTAGTCAATTTCAATGTTAATATAAAGATTATAGGACCATTTTCCAAAATGTTACATTGTCATGATAAATATTCAATTATTTTAAGCGATTAAAATCATCAATTATATTATATGTAAAATCATAACAATAATAAACAATGCGCAGTCAAAAATTTCGTTAAAATAATAATAATTATTAATCGATATTTAAAAATAATAATAATAATTTGAAGTTTTTAATATATTTCTTAAAGTAACAAACTCTTACTCGAGGGAGTCCACGAATAATTAGCCGAGGGCATACCGGTCTCCACAGATTAATTTCAAGATGACATAATAGATGACGGACTTGTTGTGGTAATCGAAGCAGAATTGGAAAAAATAGAGAAGAAGTTCGCCATCGTAGGCCCGTTTATAGTGGCACTTTGCACTCGGTTTTAAATCAGTGGACCTTAGAATCAGAAGAGTGTAAATTGAGTAGTTTTTTTGGTGAATCGGGTCATCAGACAATCGTTCTATGTTGTTTTTTAAAGCAACCGAGCAGTCACAGCCTCATGGTGACTTTAAGCATGAATTTAAGCTTAGCGTCTTTATAAAGATCATGCAAAGTACTCGTTCTATTTTCGCGTCGTCACTGTACCTTTGCTTTAAATATCCGAATATATGTGCAGAGATCGATAAAGGCCGACGCCGTATGACTGATCACCATACAATTTCGAGCGTAGGTATTTTTCATGTAAGTAAAATGTTTTTGTCTCGTCTCTAGCAGGAGAAGAACCCTCCTGAGTCTATGCTGAAAGTACACAAACAATTGTACTATTTTCAGTAATTTGGCACAGTGCCCTTTATGTTCATGAGACCCTGGTACTATGTAATCATTGCTAGAACAGATCCGGTATCTAATAGTTATCCCGGTAATGGGTAAGCCGGGTCTTCCAAGATGCCAGTAATTGGATCCGGTCATTTAGGGGGTCTCCAATTTGTACGTTTTTTTACGATAGCATAAAAAGGTTTATTTTCACAGATAGCTTCTGAGAGCATAATTTCCGATGTACATTTTCCGATTTGCAAAAAAACATTTAATATCTGATTTTTGGTTTATATTATTTTTCCACGGTTGATAGTTGCAGTTATGTAGTTGCGCATCAAACGCTATTTAAATAATAATAATTGAGAAAAATAAGTATTAAAAAGTTAATAACTGATCATCACGACCCACAACATAAAATTATTATTAATATTTATAAAAAAAATAAGTTAAAATGTAATAAAAAGTATTTTATATCCGCTGACATCTTCGATTTTACTGTCAAGTCGCGCCAATTATTAATTTCACTTATATAAAGGAACGTGCAATAATCGCGCCGACCTATATACGAAGTATTATATAGAATATATATGATACAAGGCAATATGACATCACAACAAAACCGTCGACGAGATTTCTATGGAAAGAAATAAGGCGAATGAACTTTGAGATCTGAGCCCTTTTGACCTAACAGGGTATTTGGAACTATTCCAAATCTCTTTAGAAGGCATAAAAGTTCTATCTTAAATACTAAACATCACATGTATGAGGGAACGTTGTATTTTCAATTTCAATGATTTCTGTTGTGATCGCGATATACGAACGATTACTGGTAAGAAACAATTAATTTTTGTTTTTGTTGTCCTCCCATTTGCTCGCGTTGTCTACGACTTATCACACACACACGTTTTAATAAAGTAAAATAAAACCTTCACATTTTTCCTTCGAAATCAGGCGAGTACAGTGTGGGGTCACAGTTCACCAATGCGTTGGACCTAATGACGTGTGATGAAATTAACAAACCTTCGAAAACTTTTGATCTCATCAAGCATGCTGGTTTCCTCAAAGTATTTACCCTACCCATTGAGCGAGCGATTGTCCCAAGTGTTCTTAGAAAATTAGAAATACCCATTTCAATTCAGTTCAGAGGGGACTTAGGATCAAACTCGGACTTCTCACTCAAGAAACCGACCCCGTACCCACCTGATAGACCATATATTTTTAATAATTTCTTTTGCCAACGTAATATAAATTTTTGAAGGTAAAAAACTATGTAAACTCAGAGAGCACTCGTTCATTATACAGCCAACGACGTCAAACTTTCGTTTTAAAATTAGCCTTTATCAATTACGTTCACTGAGCATTTGAAAAATAAAAAAGCTTTTAACGAATACAATACATTAATGAAACAAAAGAAACCATCACGGAATCTAATGATTTCTTTTATCATTATAGACCTTTTAAGCGTTTGCCCGAAATAAAAATTTGTACTCATTTTTCTAGATAAGTAAACGGACAGACGAAATACCTGATCGTGTAAATGCACAAGTTACATAGGACAAGCAACTTATTTATCCGCTGCCAATCCAGGGGGCCTAGCCAAAAAATTCGAAATGATAAAATGTATAGGATGAAACTCGTGATTAAGCGTGGCCTTATGTCAATACCATACATTTTATCATTTTCGAACTTCGCTAACGTTTTCTTAATGGCATTTTGGCTAGGCCCTCTGATACGTAAGAAGAGATAGTACGTCCCTATGCTGAGTGAATCTAAGGGTCTATTCTGCCCTTTATCCGCAACATACTACAGTCACACTCGCTCTGACTCAACTAATCCATCATTCGTCGTCATTTTTCCATCAAGAAAATATATCAACGCAAACGAAATTGGGTTGTTTTGAAACGTGAGTCAGCAATTAATTTAAGTAGCGTCGGCAACAACATTCGCTTAGTTACATCGATCGTATTACCACGATGGAAAGCTCACTGTAGAAGGCTGTACTGTACGGCCAAGCTGGTTTTGTGGTCACAGTGGATGTGCAAATTCGTATGATGTCGGTGAACTGTACTGTAGAGCTTGTGTATAAGGTTTTATATAATCATCATCATTAGCAACAGCCTCTATCCGTTCACTGCTGACCATAGGCCTCTCTCCTCCACTCTCGGAAGTTTTAAATTCTTAAAATTTAATTTCAATCTTCCTCGTAATATAAAACTTAAATTGCTCTCAATACGGTTTTATTAAAATCTTGTTACTGTTAGTCATTTTCCTATTGGTTATACCAAACTTGGAATATCGTACATATCTAGAAGTTAAGTATACTCATTCTAACCGTTTTATGAAAAAAATGCAAAACTACGCGTTTAAGGTAATCAAAGCAAATGAAAAACAAATAGGTTGTTGAGTTTTACAGCATCTATTAAAAAAGAAATCTCTTAGAACTACCGTCTTGAGATCTTAAGAGCAATGGAATTTAATTTAATCAAATTTAAACTGCTAAGTTCTACTTAAGACGAATCCAATGATGCTTTTAACGCGTTATTAAAAGGTGCATGCATTTTTAAATTTGTGCATTTATATGTTTAAAGCAGCGTTCACCCTTGTACTTCCCGTTCCGGTGAGAAAACGGGACTTAAACCTAGCCTGTTACTCGCCTATAATGTAGCTTTCCATAAGTAAAGTATTGTTATTATTCGGTTTTTTGTCTAATCATATTAATTATGATTGCTATTTACAAACATCGAATATGGTCTATATTGTGGAGCTTCCGTGTCCTCCTGATACTGTAATTGATCTCCGTTAATAAGCTTTGGTTTACTTTCTGGTATAATAATGTAGACTAGAATCTTAAATAGATCTGACAAGGGAAATACTTTGTTCCGGCGAGACCTGAAGTTAACGACTTACAATATTGGGTATCCAATAAATAAATAAATTCTCGTTACCAGTAATTAAAAGAACTAGAGCTATTTACATTGGTCTTATAATTTCAGTTAACATTTTTCTTGTATTAACTAATTATTTATTCAGTATAATTATAATATTAATTATCATCATTGATAAGTCTCTCTTAGTAATTGCTAAGATGACTGATTCCTGCAACATATTCCTCACCCAAAATAATAATAATTTATTTCATCAAACATTTTTACACATACATTAAATTAAACTGGGGTTGACCTTTTCTATTAAGTGCAAGGAACACCAGTGCCAGAAAAGGATACTCTTCCTTAACCCACTCTTACATTATACAAAGATGAAATAATAAAAAAAACAATGTAAAACTGATCCGTAAGATACAAACAGTAGCGGAATGTATGTGTGCGTGTGTACTGTGTGTACATACACACATGTATATATGTGTGTGTGTACATGTACAAAATATAGAAACGTAAAAAATAATTGTTTAATGTTTTATCCAATCAACGCAATCGTATTCAAAAAAATCTCTTATTGTCCATTAGGGCCAACAATAACAAGATTCATGAGACTTGAATATTTGAGCAAAAAATAGAGTCTATGTCTTCTGTAGCAATAAAGATGTTAAGTATATTTTGGAATTCCTCCAAGTTGAATAATACAATAAATATTGCTGGGTTTTTATTGCATAGACAAAAAAGTCGCCTTAATTTCAGACACTTATATCCATCAAGATACGTTTAAATCTTGGCGAATTGGATATATATTCTAATTTGGGAAATTGAAGTTTCATTCAGAGAGGCGTGAATAGTAAAAATATGTGCATTCGTGTATACAATTTATACAGTTCGCAAATAATGAATGTTACCTTTTTCCACTGCCAAAAACTCATCAGCTTTTCATATGTTTTTTTGATACGACATGTGAAGTAGGTAATGAAAAAATCCTGAAAATACACGAAATTTTTGTTTGAAAAATCGGTATCCACTACTGTGGCTATACATAGCAAATCCATTTCATAATTAAAAATTTTAATCATTATAATTCCGGTAGAATATAATTACTATGAATATGGTAGAATATAGTAAATATAGCAACAGTATCCCGGCGCTAAGAAGAAACGTCACTTACAAAGTCTACCTGGCAAAAGCTCTTTCCACTCATTCCACTCAAAAAATCAAAGAAGTTAAAATTCAAGAATATGACATGCTTATTTTATTAGGCAACATGTAATATATATATATATATATATATACGAAATGACTCCGGAAGTCATATTATATACTAGAAAAGAAGAGCGGCGCTGAAATGGTGCCTCGAGGTATGCCAATAATAATAATAAAATTCATAGTCTAGGCATTAAGCCTAGAATGCCTACTATGAATTTTATTAACCTATTATGGGGATCCTTTAGATATTTATCTAAATAAATTATTATTAAAGGTTATGTAAACGATGCTGAACTGTTATTTGAAACAGCAATTAATATTGTTATTCAAGCCTAAAGAACTGACATCATCATCAGCATTTATCCGTCCAATGCTGAACATAGGCCTCCCTAAATGAAAGCCAAGACGACCGATCCCTTGCAATTCGCATCCAAAACGGACCGGCCACTGCACGGAGATTATCTTTCCACCTTCTTAATGGCTAACCTACACTTAAAGAACTAATACTTAAAACTTTTTGTTTGTGATTTATTAGTCACAGTAAGAAATTATATTTCTTCTCAGTATATAGGTACTGTCAAAATCAAGAAAAAAAAACTCGATGCTTAGTCGTTCTACTATCAACTCCTATGTCTTGGAACACGACCGAAAAGCTGTCAATAACACCCGCCTTCAGTGTAAAGTGTAAAGCTTGTAGACGGAAAAAAGGTCGACTAGGGATTCGGTATCCTAAGAATGTTCGAGAGATTTGGATTAAATCTTGAAATGTTTTGTATTTTTGTACCCAAAACATGTTGTCCATTCGCCCATCACACATATGCCGTAACTTTGACCTTAAATAGCAAACTCCAAGTTTTGCTAATAAAGTGATATGAACATAGGACAAACACCATAATAAGTGTCTGCCATACAAAACATTCTGTATTAAAATCAATCTTATCCTACTAACACTATAAACGCGAAAGTTTGTAAGTATGGATGTTTGTTACTCTTTCACGTAAAAACTACTGAATGGATTTTGATGAAACTTTACAATAATAGGTATAGCTTATAGATCAGAATAGCACATAGGCTATCATTTATCACCGTACTCCCACAGTACGCTGATGAAACCGCGGGGCGTCCCTAGTATTATATATTGAACCAAATTACGTGCAATGTGCAAAATTTCATTAGGTATTTAAATGGTACTTTAGTCATGGAGTTTTAGGCTACTGGACACATTAGCTCCCGTTCACACGAGCGCTTAAAAAGCGCCGTAATACCTGACGTTGGCTAGAGTTGCGAGTTTGCCACGTGTAAACAAATACAATATGGGGATCCATTTGTGTCATTCAAACGCTCGAAAAAACTCGTGCGTACGGGGCCTCACGCAGCGGTCGCGGATTCGAATCACGCTAAGTGCAGTTAGAAAGTATGTTTAATAAGATGTCTGCAACAGATCATGCGTTCTTAGTACCTGTAACACCAGTACATATGACTCCACCATGGTTCAAGCCTTGTCGTGGCGGTGGGGCTCAGTAGCCTAGGGTGAGCCCAACACCTTGGACGAAGCTTATTGTGCCAAGGGGGCTCTTTGTACCCCTCTTATAGAGGGGGTTGTTCTGTGGTGCGGTGCAACCCCTCTGTGGAGGTGGCGTCGGTTCCCCCAGGGACTAGCTAGCCGTCGAGGTGCCCTGTTGCTTGTAGATCCGGGGCACTTCACCAAAGGCGGCGTTGGTGGCACTCGCCGGGTTTTAGTGGGTAGAGCTGCGTCCATTTACCAGCTTTCGGGCGCAGCGAGTCCCACATACCCGCCTGGGGAGACCCACTCCCCAGCGGTATGCGTCAGTGCATTTCCCGGCGTAAAAGAAGAAAAAAACCAGTACATATGAGCTTACTACAGTACTAGGTTAACTTGGTGTGGATTTTGTCTAATATTTGTTGCTTTAATTAGTATGGTAGAGTTAACAGTTTGACCTACTAAAGTCTTGTCAGCTTCATTTTAGTTTGCAATCTGTCCCCCTATACATGTGGCAAACGCTAAAATTCATAGCGTTTGTGTCACTTGTCTAAGAGGGCTTGGATAGAAAAAGCTGGAAAAGATCTAACGGTCGTCTCATCAGCATTATTGAATTTTTCATTTCCCTGCTGGATATAGGTATACCTCTTCGAATGTGAAACATCTAACATCTATCAATAGGCACTCATACACACTAATTTCCAGCGTTTAATGCGCAAGCGACTACGCGATTCTCTTTACAGTTCACACTCAGTTCGGCGTAACGCCACCTCTTTCATTTTGTCATAATATATTTATTCTCTGTCGTAAACTTTATAGTAATTTTGACCGCCTATCAGGCGTCTGCAAAGTAGTGCAAAGGTATATTTTTGATGAACATGACATTTTATACAATTTATGATATTTCGCTCTCGCTCGTGTTTTGCACCGATCTTAATTCGCAACAATGAGTGTTTCCCAGTTCCCCAGAGGTAATATTCCATTGCCGCTCCTCAAAATTAATTCCAGCGCCTCAAACCGTGTAATTTTAGACGCCTCTTTTGTTACAGCCGCAAAGGTGTTACATTCTAGGATAAATATAGGCTATATTATTTTAATATACAGACGTAGCCTTGTAAGAGACGAATTTATTACAATAATTTAATAATCTTTTTTGTTATAAGATGTACTTTACTTGATTATGATTTGTTAAATGTGTTCATCTAATTTGTATTGAACATAAACAAATGTGTTCGTCTCACGATGATAAAGCAACTTTTTACGGATTCTGTCATGGTATTTTACTATCACGGAATTCTATAATGATATTAACATTCCCGAAGTTCCGGGATATTTTTTAATTACTATATTATGTAGTGGAATATAGGTAAAAGTCAGGGAGATGTCCAAGCGAGCAAGTGATTTAAGATTGTGACGCTAATTAGCCCGCCACAATATGTTTAACGTCCTCAGGCTTCAAAATTATTCGAAGTATCCTAATATGTATTAATTCAAATAGTCCGATTGAGTTAATTCGCGAAGTGCTAACTGTACCTTGACTGTACTAAATATTATGATTTTTTAATAATTCAACTAATAAGAAGCTAGTTCTTTCTTTAGCTTTGCCTGCGAACATAATTTTAACTTGGAATCCTTTATAACAATTATTTTCATACTCCTAAGTCTAGGAATGAGTAGATTTGCAAAATAAATTCCAAAAAAAAACCCCACATTCATTACCCCTTTAGGGGATAATTTAGTATATTTCTCATACACAGACCATTTTAATTAATAACTTATATACCTATTTTCATACTTCTAAGTCCAGAAATGAGAAAAACCCATATAAACTTCAGCCACCTATTTTAGCCCTTAGGGGGTTAAATTGCTAAAAATCCTTTCTAGTGCTCACTCAACACTGTACAAAATTTCAAGTACAGTAATTTCTGTTGCGTATTGGTGTATAAGCCAATGAGTCGGGTTTGCAAATACTAGCTGTTACCCGCAGCTTCGCCTGCGTTTACTAAGATTTAGAACGGATCTGAGCGGGATGATATACTGTGCATGTATACATATAAACCTTCCTCTTAAATTGTTCTATCTAATGAAAAAACCACATCAAAATCCGTTGCATACTTTTGAAGATTTAAGCATACATACAAATGAAATGACTTTGTTTTATACTATGTGAAGATAGATAAAGCCTATATTATGTCCGGTAAAGGCTTCTTCGTTATCATCATCATCATCAGCCTTTATCCGTCCACTGCTGAACATAGGCCTCATGAACGCCAAGACGACCGATCCCTTGCTACTCGCATCCAACGCGGTTATTCAAGGCTCCTTATTGAATAGAAATCATCTGTTTGATGTCCTAACTCTGACATGTATTGCACTCACACCTTGGACAAGCCAACGCATATACACGAACTCGGTCGAACGATGAAAGGTTAAGCCCCACAGTGTGTGTCATATCGGCCCTTTGAGGCTTCTGTAATTTAATATTGGGCACCAGTGGGCCTGACACGGATATCCTGGTAATTATAACCCCTCCATAAGCATATTATAGGTCAGTGCTTAAAGAATATGATGACCGCTAGTGTGTACTTGTTACACAAAAGTATAATAAACAGCCCTCCTAGACAAGTAGCACAAACGCTAAATAAATACAATAGAATTCCCATACAATAAGTATGCTTTTCGTATAGCGTTTGTGCTACTTTCTAAGCGGGTTGAATAATAAAAAAGGTAAAAAAAATCAAAAAAGCACACTCAATAAAGAAAGGCTTTGGAACTTACACGTACTCAACTACATGGTATATATTTTCCGTAAGCCTAAGTCAAACAGTACTAAAATGGACCTCTTTTTATTTTATAGGGTCTGGATACAAATCCTTTGTCCAGGATCCCAGAAAACGTTCAAATATTTCCATTTATAAATTTAAAAAACTGTTAAGGAAAGTTCTTGTGGTAAAGCCTATTATGGAATAAAAGATGAATATACCACGCCTTGGGAATAAGACATTTACTCTTATAATTTCACATGATCATAATGAGTATCAAATATAAATTATGTATTTATTTTGTTGACGAAAGAGCAACCCCTAAGTTTTTTTCTCGTTTTTCATAGGGGACCCTGCATCTCAAATGACATATTTTTTGGGTTCTTACTTTTTATGGACTTCTTATTTTGACGTATTTCAAATGTACAAGTTGCTACCTACGAAAAAAAATATGATTTGACTAAAAAGCTTCAATTAAAAGGTTATACTTTATGTATGTATATTTGATCCCTGATGAAATACACACACGAAAACCCGTATATATACACTTTTAACACTTCGGTAAAATTATGGCAAAAATTTTCTAAGTTTTTTTTTGCCAACCGTATACGACTAGCTCTGACGAATGCGAAACCTTATGCGAAAACTCATAAGTTTTCGTATAATTCGTAAAAAAATAATTAGATTGTGTCTAAAATCAATTTCTGTAACCAGTGACGAATTTAGGCTTGATGCCGCCCTAGGCCCTACTTATCGCGCCGCCCTTAATGTTAAAAAAAGTAAAGTATCGACCACTGCTGGGCACGGGTTTCCTCCTCGAAATCAGGCGAGGAAGCTAATGGGCCATACAGTGTTGCCAACCCCAAAAAAACTAAAAAACAACAAATCGCCAAAAAAAACAGTAAAAAAGTAAAAAAATCTTATTTATGGGTTGAATAGTAAATAATAAATTGAATTATTATAGCTATATTCTATAAAGAATTCTTTATAAAAATTAATCCTAATTCATTTTTAAAGGTAGTCTTTTTTACTTTTTTCGTCTCTAAAATTTTGGAATTTCAAAAATTTTGGCGCCCCTCAAATCATGCCGCCCTAGGCCCGGGCCTCACGGGCCTATAGGTAAATCCATCACTGTCTGTAACCCCCCTAAATATGTATTAGTTTATAGTTAGTACTAGGTATATAGTATTTAGCATATAGTTAAGATGTTAAGACTTCAAATATTCCGTTATAATATTTATTATAGCTATTATATATAAAGGCTATTTCACTAAACTTAATCTAGTAATATAAGTATATCACTAAATTTGGACCGTTTTATAACTATATTCCTAGCGAAATGGTAATGAATCGCTTTCATATAACTATGTTCCGGTATATAATTATATCCCCTAGGGATATAAGTTATAACTATATTAGGGCTTTATCTATCTTACTGCGACAATATTCAATAAATAGATTTGTAACTTTTAATGTGTGATAATAATTGAAACCACTCCAATTTAAAAATTCCTTTGTCAGGTTAATGCTGCGTTATCATCAAATAATATTATAGGCTATAAAAATAATCACTATCGACCCGGGTTAATGTAAGCTAAACAGAGCGAAGCTTCGCAACAATAAGCTCTATAAAAACAGCGACTTTCTATTAGTTCCCTACATAATATAAAAGTTCCTGTTTGACGCGAGCATTTGCTCGGTACCAGTAAAAGTTTTCTTCCAAAAAAATGATCTTAAAAAAAGGAAAAAAACATCGGACTGGAAATTCGAACCAGGCTCGTTCGGATGTAACTGCCTAATTTTTCCACTAATCTATCATGACATACTATTTGACAGCGAAATTTAGGTACGTTCGTATTCTGATCATATTTTATCGTTGCCTCAAAACACGGATAAAAAAAAGTTTTCTATAAATTTATCATAGGCTAGATTGATTTATCGCCGTTTTTAACCCATGTATACAAAATTTCATGAAAATCGTTGGAGCCGTTTCCGAGATTCAGATTCCATATATATATATATATATATATATATATATATATATATATATATATACAAGAATTGCTCGTTTAAAGGTATAAGATATAATATATGAAATTATCTATACCTATGTGCAGTGGCCTATGTTGAGCAGTAGATAGATAAAGGCTGATGATGATGTATAGGGAGATGATAATATTCAGCAGAAGCTATTCTTCTCCTACTAGTTATATTTAAAGAAATAGTTTTTTTTAATTTTTACAACTTGGTGCTTGCATTTAATTAAAAAACCTTAAACATTTCAAGCACAACGTTTCGTCTTAGAACGTTATTAGATGTACGAGAGCCCTTTAAGTACAAAAGGCACCCTAAAGTTATTTGAAAGAGAAACTTTTGTCCGTCTGTCGCCCCTAATGGATACGGGTCTGTTATACGGTAGTTTTGTATCTCCTAAACATTCATACTCTCCTGGTACCTAGCATATTTTTTTTAATTCATAAGAAGGCAATCTTCTTCAGTAGTAAATTAAGAATTCACAACTAAGCGTGGACAATGGCAGATATGGTACGAAACGTAGACCTCCGCCAGAGAACTAACCGATATCACGCGAAGAATAAGCTCGTTGAAGTGGCAATGAGCTGGTTACGCACTCAGAAGATAGGTAGCCAATAGACTAATAAGGTACAAGAGTAGAGACTGTGTTTATGTAGACGAAATGTTGGTCGGCCGTTAACCAGGTGGGAAACTGTCTTCGTACAGTGGCCGGTCCGTATTGGATGCGATGGGGAAGGGATCGATTGTCTTGACGTTCGTTGAGGGAGGCCTTTATTGTAGGTGAGGGCTGATGTTAATTAAGATGATGATGATGATGAAGATTTATTACGTAATTATCGACAATAACGTTCCAATTAAAATATAGAATAAACCAAGTGTTAATAAGTGGCATCCCACGCGCGGACTTGCCGACTTGTCATTCCAAATCCAATATGGCGGTTAATTGCGTCGTAATCTCTTGATGTTGCCATTTTTATTAGAAAAGGAAAACTAAACGCGGAATCCGTATACGTAAAACCTTGTTTTATTAGACGTTATGTGAAGTTCTTCATCCTTTATTCAGAATACAACGGCAAATACATGTCAGCTAAAACCCTTTTACAAAAACCATGGAAAAGGATGCACTGAGCTGACTGCAGTTAAAAAGAACATGCAAAAGGTTGCATCGTGGTCACAAGAGGAAGGTAAAGTTTATTTTTATTAGAATCGCTACACGACACAAAAGTCCCGCACGTTGTGAACAATTCAATGAATATATATTCAGACTTCATACGGATTCCGCAACGAGAAATTTTAAAATGAAATGTCTAGGATGCGGATAGGTGCTGAAAACATATTACCTCAAATACGTAACGTCTTCCACGTCGATGGATGGAGACAGTTTTAGATCGATGTATTTTGTCTTTTGTTTAGCTAGCTGTTGCAAGCGGCTTCGTCCGCGTTAGCAAAAATAAATTCATTTTTTTAAGTTTAATGATGATAGGTTGAGTAGTTTCACGTGAAAGCGTAACCAGCATCCCTTCTGACGACCTCTGTCAGCCTCTGTGGCTCAGTGGTTAGCGCGTTGGCGCTCAAGCTGGAGGTAGCGGATTCGAATTCCGCCAGGAAACAAAAAAAAAGTTTCTGTGTTCCTGGGTCATGGATGTGTATTAAATATGTGTATTATGATATAATAAAATCTATGTATCGAATGTATTATTTATATAATATCTATGTATTTCCGTTGTCTGGTACCCGTAACACAAGTCTCTTCGAGACCTTACCACGGGACCAGATTGACGTGATATAAAAAACGTCCATAGATATAACTTTCACATTATAATATTATTAAGGAAGTAAGGACTAGCGGATCCGACGAACGTTGTCCTGTGCAAAACATCTTATAACTGACCAAATTGTCAATCAAAACCATTCCCGTTTTTTACACGCTTTTTATTACACGCTTTTTATTAGCTTCACTTGTATGTCAGTTTGTCAGTTTGTCAGTATGTCAGTATGTAACTCTCCGTGGGTAATCTGCGCGCCTGCGGCCTTCCTTGGTTCTGGTAGCCGTTTCTCAGGCTCCCTCTCCGAAATCGAACTCTGATTCCCCGTATTTATAATATTTATAAATAATTACTAAAAAGTAAAAAATAAATAATAGTTTAAAAAAACTAAAAACACGCTTTTTATAGAAACCCAAAGTAAAAAATAGAAAATAAATTTTAATAAATTTAAATTATGAATAGTGTTAAAAATTTCAATAACTATAAATTAATAATAGTGTAAATAAAAAAAAATATTTTATTAAAAAAAAAGCGTGGGGTGCATGGTGTTGATATAGTTTATAAATATTTTATTGACAGATATGAGTAGAGTGATTATCATTTTGATAATATCTTAAAAAGCACCCCACGCTTTTTTTAAAATAAAATATTTTTTTTTATTTACGCTATTATTAATTTATAGTTATTGAAATTTTTAACACTATTCTTAATTTAAATTTATTAAAATTTATTTTCTATTTTTTACTTTGGGTTTCTATAAAAAGCGTGTTTTTAGTTTTTTTAAACTATTATTTATTTAATGTTTCTCTTCCTAAGCCCCCAGTTGGGATGAGTAACGTTATGTACAAGTGATCTCCAGTATTGTAAGTTTGCTGCTCTAATAAGGACCAGTGCTTATGCTCTTTTGCAGCCGAATTGCGCCGGCACAACGAAACGGGAGGTACCATTCGCTCGCGTCGTATACGGTTTGTGAGTCATCAGTGGCCTGCTTACCGGGGAGGGGGTAGGGGGGCAACGCAATGGCACCGTATCGTCACTTGCCTAGGGCTCCGAATACTCGCTTGCCTTGGACTTAAGAACAAACTCTCTGTGTGCAAAATTTAATGTATTTTCGGTCATTTTCGTATATTCATAAACATACCAACATACTTGTAAACTCCTACATGACATTAACTTTACATTGTGGCAAAATAAATTCACATGTCAAGAAATAGTTAGTAACTTACTAGGGATCTGGGTTGAACGCTTTGTAAAGAGCGTGGTTAAGTGATGTCTTCAAGAATGTGAAATGAGGCCGTCCTCTAAAGCGCTTACGAATAAATGGACTGGAACTAGAACTAGACTCCGTGGACGAGTAGGACCTATATAGCCTCATAAACCTTATCATCATGACTATGTCAAAAGGATATCAAAGAAATCATGACCAGTCCGGGTACAACCGTAAACCTAAAATAACGAGGGCCGGCAGGAACTAGTAATATAAAACCTCAACTTCATCCATTGTCTTAGTGTTCAAAATCGAACCAGACTTAACCATTCAGAGGAGTTGTAATTAACATTTGGGTGATTTACAAGTTTTAATTAAACGTAATAATTGGTTGGCTCGGGTCACGGGACTTTAGTTCTGTATTTGTATTTTGGTCGAGTTATACGTGGCAAGGGATCGTCTTGGCATTCATTAAGAGAGGTCTATGATGATGATAAAAATGTACACAACAACATACTAAAGTCAATAGCTGTTGGTACACATTGGAGTTACAGGCAGCGCTTTGGTAGTAATTATTAACAAATTAAAACAGCACCGGTAGTCATCATTATTATCAGACTTCTTCCGTCCATTGGTAGATATAACAGTGCAGGCCTATTTCAATGAACGCTACGACGGCCAATACCCCGCCACAGGCATTTAAACAGGATCGGCCACGGCATAAATTGTATAATCGAGTTCACCTGCTATTATTACTTAATAGCGCCAAAATTTATTTATGATTTGTCACTGATGTTATAACAATACAATCAACCACGTACATCCCATCACCCAATTATTCATCAATGGCCAACAGTCGGCCAATCAGAGCACTGAACCGGCAAAGCGTCGCAGCACAAATTTGGCGAATCTTGTTTTCATACAAAACACAACATTGCCGCTCTATATTTTCAGTTGTATACTCGATGACGTGCTCAAATCTGCTTGGCAGAACAAATAAGTAGGGTAAGCCCTTAAGTTGCGTGACTGGCGGAGTCTGTAATTGATAATACAGTATCTGTATCGAAATCACCTTGTGTACATTACGGTTTTGCTAAAGGGTTTCCGCAAAAGCCCATCTCGATTAATATACTATGTATATACTTGTAAATGTATTTTGCCAGTTATGCCACAGCTCCATAAAATGTAAGCCTGTTTTTTTATTTAACTATTCACGTATATTTTTACTCGTATTTTTACATTTACTTTTAATTAAAAGGGGGAAACGTGTTTTGTAGAGGAATCGCCTTGTATTGATGTCATGTTTGTCTAAATATGAATCCTCATGATGCCCTGACATCCTTTTGATGGGGAGGGTTTGTTTTTAATTTAATGAAATAAAATCATGGTGCACGGGTATTAGAGTTCTTTTTTATTTCACATAAACGACAACACCACGTGTTGGCAAACCGCCAAGTAATTGTGGTCTCGTTGTTCATTGTGGTGTACGTTCGTGTGATGTGACTTTTTTTTTGCAGTTAATAAGATATTTCAGATTTATCCATTCAAACAGAAGTGGTACCTATTGTAAGTTATAAGAAAATATTTAATTGAAATTATAATAATTGAGAGAATGATTATAAATGTTTTTTTATTTGTGTCGCCAGCCTCATTTGTAGTGGACAAATTATTTGTAGTGGACACCGAACATTAGCAACCAAAACGGTCAGGCCACTGCTTGAAGACCGTTTTTCTACCTAGCCAATGGCCAATCCAAGACTTCGTCAATCTAAAAGCGGCCTCCACTCTTGAACCTTATTGACCTATCAGTCATCCGAGTGTGTGAACACCCACTGCCACTTCATTCATATCGTTTAATAAAAAAAATATGAATGAAGTATTTAGAGGTATGCAAGAATTAAATTATTTATAAATACTCATAAAAAGTTCCTAAAAATACATATTCTTACCGACAATTTATTTTCTCTTTAAAATTTTGCTATCGATATTAAACACAAAGCGTATGTATGTCCATTAAATTAATACCCTGAAATAAAACACCCTGTAGCCTTCGGGGAATGCCGCCCACCGAGCGTCTACGTAAAACTTTCACGAATCGATAAATTTCATGAAATCAATCTCCTTTACTGAATAATTAATGAAAGTGTTACTACGGTCTATACTCACGTCTAGTTCGAACTGGTTTTGACCAGTTTCCCTCTCGCTCTAACTCAAACACAATCACTGAAACACATAAACGTATATTTGTGATAGATGTAATGCACTTTCCCGTGTACGAGGACGCTCGCACCGCGGCGTCAATACGCGAACTGAGCCGCCATGACACTCCGCCAGGGGTGCCAAACGCATGCGCCCGGCTCACCTTAAGGTCATTCCCCATTGTTCATGTTTAGGGCAGAAAATTGATCACGCGAAGTGATCACGAGTCTTTTTTTTCAAATTGATTAAAAATCGTAGATATCTTCCAATTTTCAAGAATTATCTTACATGATAGGCAAAAAATTCAGTTGGTAAGCCATTGACTAAACTTTGTGACTGATGAAAAAAAAAAGCATTAGTCCTTCTACAAATCGGTTTTAAGGAATTTTTTTAAGACCTAAAGCTTAAGACCAAATATATCATTTTTAGGACAAAGGCCTTCACTCCCTAGCCCATTTAAGATCTAGACTTCCCGAGACACGAGTGTCATATTCCCAAAACAAAAGTAGCCGAGCATAAACTGATAGCCTCAAGGTACAAGACCCTCCGTGGCCTCCCGCGCATTTATTTATTCATTAGGCCAACCCTCTTTTCCTATATGGTGGGTGACTTGATGAAAACGTTTCGAAGATTGATTCTAGAGTACAAGGTACAGTTTATAATGTAATGCGTTTGAACGACATACACAACATATTTCAAATTTCGAATATTTTAACTTCATA
Source organism: Lycaena phlaeas (assembly GCA_905333005.2). Lineage (NCBI taxonomy): Eukaryota > Metazoa > Arthropoda > Insecta > Lepidoptera > Lycaenidae > Lycaena > Lycaena phlaeas. Next base: position 17,228,653 of record HG995169.1, on the reverse strand, counting down.
AGGCGGAATGATTTTGAATAAGTAGTAGTAGATGCAACTGAGATACAGGTTTCGTCTTAGGGTAAGTAAGGTTCAGGGGTGTCAAGTGAAGGACAGGAACCTCTCGCTCACATAATACCGGCGTAAGGTGACAGCTAGTTTTCCCAATCCCCCCAATGGGCAACGAAAAAAAAAGCGTATGTGAATTACATTTACAGTCACCATGAGGTTCCAACTGCTCAGATGCCTTGTTACATAAAAAAATAAGAAGATTCTACGTCAGTTTTTTTCTGGGTTAGTAATAAAGCAACTTTCCCTTTAATATTTACAGTAATGTATTATATTTAAGATGACTAGGATGACAATACGAAAAACAGGAGTATAATAAAGCATTAAAAAAAAATCGGAAATCGCCCAAGCCGATTTTAGTTTTGCCCTTCTAATTAATTAAAATGTATAGTGTATAAATGATTTAATTTAAATAAATATAAAAAGCTGAAATTGGCTCCAATTTAGCCAAAATTAATATTCACAAAGTTTCAAAACCACTTAATACAAATTTCAGTAAAACATTTCATTTCATTAGAATTTTACTACCCAAATGACATCAATTAGTAATATAAAATAACTGTAATTTCCTTCGGAAATATTGCTTACTATTAATTTATTTTCCCATTAAAATATAAATGAAGAATTGGTAAGCTGCAATGATAAGAATAAGACGTCTTATATATAATGAGACGTATATGAATATCCAGACTACAAAGCCCTTATATGGTTATTATAATTGGAGATCAGAATTTTATCATAATATTCTGGTGCTCTTTTGAGCTTTAATTGAAAATATTCTTGGTACTTTGGTATTTTATAAGAAGACTTCGGATTGCGAAGTGGCATTCGGCCATGTAAAAAACTTAATAAACTGCGAAAAATCCGCAAAAGTTGTTTCATCATATTATCGTCTCTGACATGTTAAAATCTTACTAAACCGCGATAAAATCCGTACAAATTTATTCATTATAATCAGTGAAATTCATGTAAACTTTAGAAAACATTTTCTAAATAATTTTGTGATTGCATCACTGGATATGCCTATAATATACTTATATAGGATATAACTTCCGAAAGTTATATATAATTCGTGCCAGACATTTAAAAATAGATTGATAAGTTTCGTCTCATCCGACATTCACTCGCAGAATTTTAAGTTTTTATGTCTACCGCGTGTGAAATGCAAAAATGCCTTTATAACTCATGAGACCGTCGCACATTAAAGTACGGGCCACTGTGACCCCGCCCTAGTATTTCGCCCTTAGCTGGAACGCAAGGGGCTTGTGCTAGAGTGACCAAGTTTTATTTTTTAATTAACAGGATATTTCCTATTCAATTATTATCATGAAATTATTCATATTTATATTACATTTTATTTCTTACACATGGTAGGGTATTAAGAGGAACTTTGATTCAATTGTTACTGATAATTATATTGTATTATGATTTAGTTTTTAAATAATTAATATTTTTATAGTAGTTTGGTTATATTTAATATATTTTTTTGTTATCTAATCATACGTTTGCAAGATTATAAAAAATTAAAATAATAAGCCTTCCTGGTAAATTCGGATTGATGTGTCAAGCCAACCACTTTGTGCTATTTGTCTGGGTAAAACCATAACTATGCCTGATTTTGTCACAATAAATACTAGCCCGACAGAACTCGAATATTAGACTTACACATAAAACTTAATTAAACTTTCAAATTCGGAACTACAACGCGACACAGTCCTCGATAACGCACGCGTGTTGTCACCGCCCGCACCTACAGAATGTCAACTCAATATGCCGAGGCGAATTGTGTCCAGAATAGATTCGGATAGACCGTATCTGTGACGTCACAGTCATTAATACCAGGCCAGCACGGTGCTGGAACACTGCACGATGAATTTCGAATGAATGTACTCGAATGGAAACCATTGTTTGTTATTTCCCACTACTTCTGTTATCCTGGTAAGGATTCGGGTATACAAGTTTGTTGAAGGTCGTTGAAATTTTTTATAGAAGCCGAATTATAAATACCGAACTGCAGAAAATCTGAAAATGGTTTTTGGCTAATACATTTTACGTGTGTGCCACTATAGAAAATGAACCTTATCCGATTTTCATAAATGTGAATGTGGTATCGAGTGATTTGCTATAATTATAAGATAGAATAAATATTTAGCCCAAATATGAGCTTTTCGTGCTTTTGCAGATCTGCCAATGTTCTTTTAAGCATTTAGACTTGCTGATTATTTAGTAGACCACAAGTTCTTTTAAATATTTCATCACAATTTGTCGCGTATTTTTTTGAGACTTACAGCTACCTATATGCCCTTGTTTGCTTTACGTACCCTGAGTGACGGTCTTGATGCCAGTAATACGTGTACTACTGAATTCATTTATTATTTACTAGCAGCGCCCCGCGGTTTCACCCGCGTACTTCTCATTCCCGTGGGAGTATGGTGATAAATTATGTCCTATGTGTTATTCTGGTGTATTTATTGTAATTTTTATCCAAATCCATTAGGTAGTTTTTACGTGAAAGAGTAATGAATAAAAACCCTTTCTTATCAAATATTATAATAATAGTGATCTCAAAGCGCTGTTTATCTAGAGAGACCACTAGTGTAAATGCTGTCTCTTTGTGCTTTATTACAAAGAAAGGGTAAACGGGCAATCGAGTCGAGTTTTGGTGGTAGCTGATCAGTATATCCATTGACACTGGTGATTTTTCTCAATTTTGATATCATTCCTGTAATTATGATCTACTAGCAGCGCCCCATGGTTTCACCTACGTACGGGAACAAATCATAGCCTATATGTTATTCTGATGTATAACCTCTATTACTGTAAAGTTTCATAAAAATCCATTCAGCAATTTTTACGTAAAAAAGTAACAATCTACCATACTTACACGCATTTTTAGTATTGTTCTACCTTAGTTTATAAATAAAGATTACTTTTTGTTGTTAATCTTAGCATCACTGTTATTTCACTCGTCTTATTCCGTGTTATTGGTGGTAATGAATGGCAAAACGCCTGACGAAAGTCAACGTATCAATGTAGAGAAGAGACCTTCAGAGACCTCATTACCCTTAACGACTTGATCCCATTGTAGTAACTAGCTTAGTTTCTGTGTCAATGGCCGTTCCTGTTCGAACGTATTTGTCTCTCACATAATAAATAAAACAAGTTTTACTAGCCACCAAATCTCTCGTCAAGTCGAACGGGTCATTCCGTAACATAATATCATCATGATCAATCTACACTTCTAGACTAATATTATAAGAGGAAAACTTTGTTTGTTTGTTTGGTTGTAATGAATAGGCTCATAAAGTACTGGACCGATATCAAAAATTCTTTCACCATTCGAAAGCTACATTATCCACGAGTAACATAGGCTAAAATTTATTCTGAAAAAAAATAGGGTTCCGTAAGATATTTGGGTTTTTCGGACACAAGGTGTAAAAAATCAACCAGAAAAGTTACTTATTTTGCGTACTAAGATCCCGTTGTAAATTTTAGTTAACGCAGGCGAAGCTGCGGGCAACAGCTAGTATCTAATAAGATCCTGTCAAGAAACGCGACAGCCGCCATCGCATATAAACAATGCGGGAATGTTCCAGAAAATGTGAGTTGTAACGATTTTCCCCGTAATGAGACTCGCTCTCGCGATAGAAGTAATTAGAAGGTAATGACGCGCACGGAAGTGTTAACTTCTTTTAAATTAAATGTGCATTTTAAACAGTTGAACAATAAAAGTTTCAAGCTTTTATTCCCGTTTTACATATCTTTTAAGTTTACCTTTGATATTTTTGTTCATTTTATTTCGTTATGTTAAACAGGCAAACAGGCGGATCGACTACCCGTAGTAAATGGCAAACGTCGGATTTGAAGACTAGTTAATGATGTATCGTATTATGATATTAAAATAACCCTGGGTTTGAATAGTAATAATAGCATCATCTCATCCTCATTATCATCATCAGCCTTTATCCGTCCACTACTATATATACCACCTTCAATTAACGCCAAGACGACCAATACCACTCGCATTCAACATGGACCGACTGCACGGAGATCGTCTTCCCACCTGGTTAATTGTCGAATATTTCATCTCCCTAAACGCGGGCTCCACTCTTGAACCTTAATGGCCTATCGGTCATCTGTTCTTTTGGGTATGTGACCGGCCCACTGCCACTTCAACGAGCTTATTATTCGCCTAGCTTTAATTCTCTGGCGGAGGCCGGAGAATTAAAATTTAGAATTCTATCTACCAAAGGAACATCCAGCATAGAACGCTCCATGGCTCTTTTCTTCGGTTCGGTAAACTAATTTATTTTTAATTCTATTCGTAGTTTGTTCTAACTTTTGACATATTTCCAACAAGAAACAATTCCTATAAGGAGGCCTTAGGAGTAGGAAATACCCGCCTGGGGAGACCCACTCCCTAGCGGTATGCGTCAGTGCATTTCCCGGCGTAAAAGAAAAAAAAAACTATGAGAGTATTCATTAACTGATCGAAAATTAAGCTATTTGAGTTCGCAAGTTACAGCGTAGGTTATTGCTACGATACCGTAGCACAGTTACCGGTCTATATCCATCGTAGCACAGTTACGATTTGTAGTAATGCTACGGTGGCGTAGCACAGAAAATATCTAGAGTACTCCCGTCTCTGTCAGAATATTGTCTGTCTCTTTCACTCGCGAAAATATGGAGAATGCAGTCTTGGTATTTCGATAACAGGACGTCTAGTCATTATTCAATAACTAACCGATTTGAGTTGCGTGTTACTGGTTTATATTTATGATGAAAAATGGAAAAAAAATAACATTTTTTGTGTAGCAAGTATCTCTGTTTTAATATTTCGTAGAGCTGTCTCTTAATTTATTCAATTCATCGATTATAAGTTTCATTGTTTGTTTCAATGCCCGACTGTCCTAAAATGACAGCATATATTTTTTAAATTATATCACATCTTTCAGAAGAATATTTTATTCGGCCCTTTGGTTATATTTTTATTATAACAACTAGTAGTCGAAATTCAAATATTAATAAAACTTCCTTAATACTTTACATTCCTAAAGCTTTGCCCCGCTACCCAAACATTTTCCGCTAGACTTTACAATGTGCGATGCATTAGGTACGATGAGATAATATGTGTAACGCGACCCTTACGTTAAGGAATGAAAGCTTACAATTAAAAGCTCTTTCCTCGATAATTAGATATTAACTCGATTACCGTTCTCGATTTCGACAATAGGGATGTTGACTAATTTTTTTAATTGATTTTATTTGATAGGTATACTATAGATAAACACGAAAAAAAAAGAACTTTGTAAAGAAATATGTCCAATTTTAACAAAAAATTAAATAAAGAAAAATAGTTTTTAAAATTGCCGTTAAAACGCTCCAAGCGTCATTACGTCACACACCGCATTCAGAGCTCGCGCTATGTTAGGTGAGTTATGACAGTTTATACTTAACTCAATGTTCAGTGACGCCTTATACGCGTTTGCAGTCACGTGATAATGCATGATAAATAACGCATTTTAAATTAATTTTCTAAATTTTAAGACAAATAAGTAGACTTTTTAAATGTTATTTTAGGTTTTCAATTACTGTCTTTAATATGTAAAACATAACTTTACATGAATTTGTAACATGTGTCAACATCCCTATTTAACAATTACTTTTAGTCTGGAGCTTATATCACCAGTTTCGCCTTGGTCTTAATCTAAATCTTAGGGCCTGTTTCACAATCTCTAATTAAGTTCCCAATAGGCTATCGGCAACATATTTGACAGATAGAGTATGGAGTATCTGTGAAATATCTGTCAAATATGTTGCCAATAGCCTATTGGGAACTTAACTGGAGATTGTGAAACAGGCCCTTAATAAATATTACTTTAACAACATAAGATCTAGAAATAAAACAATAAATGATATACTATATGCAGCTTGTTACCCTGAGTGAGGCTTATATTCAGTGACGGATAAAGGCTGATGATGATGATTATGTCGCCTTTAAGTTATGTTACTAAGGGTCTGTTTCACAATATACTAGTAAAGTACCCTATAGCTATATGACACATAAATTAACTGACACATAAATCTTCTAGTTAGTCTTGATTGGGTTTCACCATCATCTTCCCTATAAATTTATTTGGCAGATCCCTATTTGGCACTTGCTGGTTAGTAGGCTTGGCAACCTCGCATTTCATAGTTCCATTTTACGATAAATATGTTTTAGAAAAACATTCCATGTTGTAAATATACATGAAAATATGTTTTTATAATTTAATTGTATGTATCATACCATCTTTATACCTTTTATTTACATAGACCGTGTATATAATGTTATCCCTGAATTATTAAACGATCAAAACACAATTTAAATTATTTTGTATATTACTGTTACCGGAACGTCAAATTGACTAACCACTGAGCCACTGAGGTCGTCAATTTAGCTAAATTAATGTATATTATATTTATAATATGGTAGAGAAGCGGTCTCTCGTTCCTGGTTATATGAACAACCTTGGCCTATGTCCAGCTATGGACGGTAAGGGTGCTAATGCTGATAATCATAGAAGAACTTTGTTTAATCTTTTTCGGAGTTCCAGAGAAAACCAATATGAAAATGTTTCTACAATATTAATAACTAGCTAAGCCCGATCACTATGTGGCTATAAATCGCTCGCCTATTCCCTTGGGACCTTCGACAAAAATGATTTAAGGCACTTTTATATTAGGAGTAGTCAATTTATAGAAAATTTTCAAATTTTGGAGCTTACTTCTTATTTTCGTATAGAAAGAAATTTAAATATTTACTCGTTTTTGGCCTTAAATATCTATCCATCTTATATTCCATCTTCTATTCAAAAACCTGAAGAGACACTTGGTCTGACCAAAGGGAAGAAATTTGAATTATAGCTGGTTGGTAGATTATAAAGAGATCTATTAAAATAGTGAGATACATTAAAATACTGATGCCCTATGAAAGTATGATTCTAAATCTTAAAGGGACTGTTCTTCATTCTTAGATCTCAATTAATCAAATTTGTATCACGTGACTGCAATGTGTGTGTAATACCCCGGCAAACTCCTAAGCTACAAAACAGATTGTAATGAACTTTGCAAAGTACTTCCTATTAAAATCCTACTTATGAGATAGGATCGTTTTGGATACGATAAATAACATTGTTGTCTGCATGTCCTGACCTGTATATTTATTACAAAATAGCTTATTATAATATCATCCACTTCCTCGATAAAGCTGATGAGTTATGGCATTCCCCGCCCACGAGCTCACATGCACCTAATGAACCTCAATATAGCCCCATAAATGCACTTACTCTAATAGGGGTGAGTGACCGCGGCTACGGACTGTAATGACCTGAGTAACATTATCTTGATACGGCAAAAGATTGAATCTATTCACGAAATGCGCATAATAAATTAAATGCAACTATGAATTTTGGAAAGCAAATTCGTGTTAAGATATTGTTAGCGTGTAACCAGCCGTCATAATTAATCATCCACGATTATTATAAAGAGGTATAGTTTATTTGTTAGATTCTAGTGATTTCTGGATATGTTGAGACCATTTTGAAAATGCTTTTACCAATAAAAGGCTTTCTTGTTTGTGATTGACATAGGCTATAATTTATCCCAGCAATCTAACGAAAATGTGAAGTGCGTTCATCAAGCCGCGAGACACCGCTACTAATAAATAAAAAAGCTTAAAAGGTGAATTATTAATTAAAAATAAAAATATTGAATAAATTAATCGGATAGAGGCTAATGATGATGATTGATAAAATGACATTTTAAAAGGCTACTAATGAAATGTTACCATAGTAACCGTGAAATCGATATCCGGCAGACGCTAAAGGTATAATATAATTCAAAGGTAGCAGACGTACCTACTGTACCCTTAGCCAACATGGTGAAAGTGAAGCAATTTAAACAAAAAGTATATTACGGACACCCTCAACATTTTTGGAAGGTATATTTTTCAATTATATATCACTTTATAGTCAATAGCATTTAGGGAAGGATACGGCGCGCTCCCGGTTTATTTTGCTTGATTCTCCCGTGATACAGCTATGCTGTGTTTCAGAGAGAAGGGAAGGCAGTCATTTGTCAATTATTGTCGCCGAGGCTTAACGTCTTATGTATCAGGATAAACACACAAATGAATTGCCTGGGCTAGTTCAAGGTAAACTAGTCTATGTTCGTAGGTGACGTCGACCACTTGTCATCGGGTGGCACTTTTGCCAGTTCAGCTGTTCAACGCTCTGTCTCTCTCTCTCTCTCTCTCTCTCTCTCTCTCTTCATGGCTATGTGTCCCACATGGTGGTAGGGTCAATCTTCCTTATTAAACTCCTCCACTTCGCTCTATCCTTGAAGTCGTCTTCAGAAACATTGCATTTTTTCATTAACATTGCATTTTTACATAAAAAAATCTGTTTGGCATACGTAAAAAAAACTAGAAATCAGTGTTCGTGTTGAAGATTTTCCTGTGTCAATTTTGAAGTAAAGTTGCTGTTTTTCAGCAGTGGATATGAAAAAAAATTAAGGGTTCGAATATACCCGACGGTGGTCCAGTGGGTATAGGCTCGGTCTCTTAAACGAGAGAGCTCGGGTTCCATCCTGTGGTGCATGAAATGAGATTTTCTAAATTCTTAAGTGCACCCTAAACACGAGTCACCGGTGAAGGAAAAAATCCCGAGGAAACCTGCATGCATGAAGAGATTGACAGAACCCGCATTGGCAATTGGCCAGCGCATTGCTGAACTATGGCCCAATACCCCTCCTCGCCTGATTTCGAGAATAGGAGACCCGTGCTGATATTATTTTGATGACCCGGGTTGATACCTAACTATTTTTTTTTACTTTTCGAATATTCTTCGAAACTACAATTTTACTATAATACGTCATTCTCACAGCAGCAAATTTTACTCAAAAGAAATTTCTGGACTGTATATTAGGGATTACTCTAATATTAATTCTATAAAATCTCAAGACCTATTTTTCAGTTGCGACAACGTGCCGACACCGAAAACTTAGTAAACGTAGATGATCTGAAGAAAGCTTTCGATAAGATGGAATACGATTTTACTCATATACAAAAGTATGTATTTGTTTATCTCCTTCCATTAATGCCATTTAGATTTTCATTCATAATATTACATCTTTATTCTCACTATGTATGAAATAATAAAAATAATAATCTTTGTTATCAATTAACGCAAGAAGCAAGAATCCAAAACGCAAATATTATGTTAAAAAATAATAAGGTTCAATTACATGTTTTCAGAGCTGTTATAAACAGAACTGCCGAAAAAGTAACGGAAATGTTAGATAAAGAAGACATTAAACTATGACAAAGAAAAGAGAAACTCAAAAAACTATTAAACAAAGAACAAAAGGAATTAATGGCAGAAATGGCTATAAAAGAAAATATAAAAGAATGTGACTATTGCTTCAAGAAGAAACAGGAAATACAAAAATACGAGGAAGAAATTGAAATGGAGAAAATGATGGAGTGTATAAAGGCTTTAGAGAGAGACAAAATGTAATAATAGAGTTGAAGTATCTTAGCTATAAATAGAGTTTTCGGTTATAGATGTTTTGATATTATATGATTTATTTATTACTTATGGAAGTATACGTTAAATAAGTTCTTTGATTAATATTCCATAAAGTAGCATTTTGACTGTTTAAATTTTAAGCGCAGCTAGACTTAATAGAGGATCCTTTGATAAGCACATTGCAGACTATTTGCGACTATAGCCGCCAAAAATGGTCACAAATTACAAAAATACGGTTAGTTAGGTTATCTTTGAATATACTCTTTAGAGTTATAGTAGAATGGTAAAAAGATATTAAAAAATATAACTACCAAAACCATTAAAACCGCTAAAACGTGACCGCGTGAAGCTTAACTCTAGAGGTCCATTTTTATTGACCACTGAATCATTTCATGGCTTACTCGGTTAAGCTTCAAATATAATGCGTTGTAAATATTATAATTAAATTTTTTATGGCCATTATCAATCTTAAAGGATGAAAGGCGATATCTGATCCACTGTTCACTAGATTGGAGATTCGAATCCCGCGTAAGATAGAAAAAAATAATGGCTACTAGTAAACTGTCTAAATTACATTCTTAACACACTTTAGTATTTAAAACATAAATATGTAGTAATGAATCAGAATAACAAATAAAAACTGTAATCTCATCACGAGTATTTTATCATCATCATCAGCCTATATCCGTCCGCTGTCATACATAGGTCTCCCTCAATGAACGCCAAATCGACCGATCCCTTGCTACTCGCTTTCAATACGGACCGGCCACTGCTCGGAGATCGTCTTCACACCTGATTAATGGGTCACCAACACTTTGTCTATGAGTTTTTAGAAAGTGAAAATTTCACAAGTCTCAATTTTTACAGACTCAAAAATGAGCACTACACCAGGGCGGATGAATTCAAATTAAGGCAAATGCAGAAGTTACAAATGCATGAAAGGAAGAACATTGAACAAGAGCTAAAGACAATTGACAATATGTGGCACCAGATGCTCTTAGAGGAGATAAAAATGAAGGTAAGCAAAATAATATACGTCTAAGTTATTAGGTAATAAGTAAAAAAAAAATTAACAATATTGTTTTACAATAAAACGGAATCATGATAAAATAATTTGAATTGTGAACATGTGGCACATTCTTTCACAGTCTTTTATGAAGAAAATTTCTTCATAATTGTCAAAAAAACTTTCGCTAGTGGGATTTGGGTAGTTAAATCGTCTCTCGTGTCTATCTACCCGGCAGTCTGCTACCAGGCTGTATATCATGAGAGCGGTCATCACGGTCACGAACTTGGTGAGTGGTACTATTATATCATGTGCATATAAAATTCTAGGAACAGAAAGAAGAATATGACGCCCAAATGTTAAAACAAGAAATGCAAAAGAGAAGACGGGCCTACGACGCTCAAATAGCCAGCGCTAACAAACAACGTCGGGAAGTTTTAGAAAATGAGCGGGAAATAGAGAACACGAGATTGAAACAGATGAAAGAACGGATGGAAAAAGAATACTTTGAATGTAAGTGATGAAATATGCCAGAAATATATTATCACTACCAGGTACTGCACCGTAGAATAATAAGATTTAATTCTATTACCCAAACAGGATTTAATTTCCTTCATTCTTTTTCCTTTAATTTTCTTATTATTTAAATAAAACCTCTTTTAATTAACAACATGGATAACCAATTGGTCAGACTATTGGGGGCCTAGCCAAAATGCCATTAAGAAAGCGTTAGCGAAGTTCGAAATGATAAAATGTATAGGACGGACCATGTGATTAAGCGCGGCTTTATGTCAATCCAATAAATGGCATTTTGGCTAGGCCCCCTGGACAATTTACGATTATGTATTTAAATATAGATTTCATTTTTCTTCCGTTCCATGAGTTATACTCGTAACACGAATTCTTACGAGTTAACCGCGGATCTAACATGATGGGTTAACGTTGTGTGATTGTTGAATAATATCTATATTTATAGCCTTAATAAGAAAGAAACAGCAGATGCTGGAGAACAAGAAAAACTTCCTACAAGGACATGAAATGAAAATGAATCGTCTGAGACAGGAAAGGGAACTGGAAAGAAATATCGATTTAGAAAACATACAAGTTGCAAACGATGAGTTACGTAGAGAAAAGAAGAATAAATTCGATAAGATTGTAAGTATTTAATCAACGGATGTAAGACAATTTAAATAGGAGAAGTGTGATAATTTACTGTTAAAATACTGTTGTGAAACACAGTTATATACAATTGGGGTGTTGTTTACCATCTTGTTTTCTTCTTCTTGTATAATGACTCCCAATAAGATTTTTTTGCCACTAGTCATACGAGTCGATTTTACTATCAAGTGGCGTCAATAGATATTTTTATTTGTATGAATCAAATTAATACAGAGTTTCAGACAAATCGTAGTCATTATAATGAAACAACTTTTACGGATTTTATCGCGGCTTATTCAGTTTTTTTACGTTTCCAATACTTTACAACAACTATGGTCATAGGAGGACATGATCCTCCAACATTACAGCAACCATGGTCACAGGAGGACAACCATGGTCATGGTTGCTGTTAAGAATCCGAAACATGCATGCCCGACGCATGTAAAAAACTTAATAAGCTGCAATAAAATCCGTAAAAGTTATTTCATTTTCATGAGTGAAATTCTCGTAAACAGAAGAAAACAAATCGTAGTTACTTTACTCGTATTGAGACCCAAGCATTGTTTGTCGAGCGTTTTAATGATTGAAACTTAATAAAATTTATAGAGACGTCTTCAAATCGAGAAAAAAACCTTTATTGATAATTTCGAAATAGAGAAACAAATGGCAAATAGATTAAACAAAGAAACGGATACGTTAACTTCTGATTGGAGGAAAGAACAAGATGAAAGAGTTTATACACAGTTGAAGAAGCTCAAAGAGGAGAAATTGAAAGAAAAAGAGGTATGTATTTGTTTATTTTTTATTCCAGATTAGAAAGCCTTTTTTCGGGAGTACTAATATTTCTAGTCAATGGACAACGTGGGAGAATGTGAGTGAACAGTATATTTAGCAGAACACTAGATTATTGCAATGATTTGGTACGCATCTCGGATCCAATTACGAAATTCCAGTAACTCCATGTTGTCCTCATAATAAAACTTAAATTATTGACGCGTCTAAAGAGGTCGTAATTTATAGACCCTATTAACCTAGGTCACGATAACAATACATTTTACAAATGCCTAATCATGCACGTGATGGGGATAATTGCTAAGCGTGAACTTAATTGCTCAGACTATTTAATGCTAAGCTGCCCCGTATAGTCAGAACCTAATTTACTTAATGAGGGGTTTCATAATAAAGCTTAAACACAACATGCTGATATATTACCTTAATCAAAATTAAATAGTTGTGTAACACTGAATAGGGATTATACAGTATGTCCTCTCAATTTTCACATTTGTGGGTTTGCTGTTATTCATTGAACCAGTGATATGTATTTTATCATTTACTTATCACTTATCATTTTTTCGAATAGTCATAGAATTCATTAGTGTTACTGTTAAGCGTTGAGTGACAAAGTAAATAAGTTCTACGATTTCCAGACCTCTCTTTGCGAACAGCGTTAAATAAAAAATACAGTACCTATTCTAATACCGTTCGGTTGTAATATTTATCTGAGCTGTGTTATCGACAAAAGGGTGCTCTTTTTGGTCCTTTGTATTCTTGATATTCATCATCATGATCAGCCTTTATCAGTCCACTGCTGAACATAAACCTTCCTCAATATACGTCAAGACGACCGATCTATTACCACTCGTAAGAGATCATTATTAAAACACTATATTTCGTAATAGGAGATTATAAGAGAATACAAAAATTATGTCGATACCAGAAACATTGAGATGGATAAGAAACGTCAGAAGAGAAAAGAATCGATGGAAGCAGTAAAGAAAACAGCACTACAGGAATTACAAAAAAATATGGACAGCGCAAATGAGGAGCTAAGGAAACAGATCGAGTATCGGAAAAACCTGTCCCAACAGATTTATGAGAAACAAAGAGTTTTAGTGAGTAAATAAAAAAACTTTTGTAATACATAATATTATAATGTATAAAATACTATGTATAACTTCATGATTTATAAAATATAAAGGAGGATTCCAAGAGAGACATAATATATTCAAAAGAGGTTTACGTTAGGCAGGTTGGACTAATATTATGTGATATTAATGAGCGTGGTGAGGGGAACAAAAGACTTGAACAATTGGACGGATGTCCTGTTATGTAATGGTCTGTAATGCTATTCTGTAAAAACCATTTCGATATCGAGCTTCACCTGAGTGATAGTGCTCACTTTACGCTCACTTCGAAAGCGAATTTTATTGATATAGATAGAGAGTCGAGTTTTAAAGAATACAAGTTCGTCAAATTCGTCATATCACCGCGGATTCCGCTTTCAAGATTCGAAAACGACCTCTAGAATAATAATATAATGTAATGAAAAAATACTGCAATGAAGTCTTGATCTTGACTTACACATTACTATGTTAAAGAATAAAACAAGGTATTTATCTTACAGGACTTTGAAAACAATCAATTGGAAAAGAGGCAAATGCCTTTTACAAGTAAAGCTATTACTTTCAAAGACGCTATGACAAATAAGTTAAATTATTTATCACAGAGGTATGTATTGCATATCAAACTGCATTTTCATTACTCGGGTATTACATTGATTGTGTGAAAACGACGGGAATAAATTGGTATTTTGTATTATGTTCATTCGGAGTGGCCTTAGAATACGTCTTAAGTGTTTGTTTTTAAAACTTAATCGAGCTACTCCGAACCGGCTCGACCGATTTATATGCATATTCAGTGGGTCTGTGAATCGGCCAACATCTATTTTTTATCCCTCTAAATGTTAAGGGTGGTCCACCGCTAATTTTAATTTTATTAATTTTTTGATACAGCATACAAAAATAAATTCAACCTTAAATTTTTATCCCTCTACGATCAACACCTATTTTTTAAAAGCAATATTAGTACTCATGGCAGAAGTCAGTTGGTGGAGCTAGTCATATTATCATATTATATTTATTTTCTTTCAGAGGTACTCCAATACACCCTTTTCTAAAATTGATGTCTTCTCAAAACAAGCACGGAAAGAACATAAATTTGCCATCATTAGATAAGACTATGTAGTATGTAGGCTTATTTTAATTAATAAACTATTTTTAAGTGCAGTGTGTACCTTAAACTATGTTTCATTTAAAGTTCCAAAAAAATCAGGTTTCTCTGTACTACAGCATTTTAAAAGGAAGAGTTTATTGATGATTACTGAATCCGGAAATAATAACCTAGTCTAGCTACGAAAAATGTGGATTTCTTCGTTAAATAACACAGAGGAATAATATTATATCTTCTATTATATACTTATGTAATATATTGTGTACTTACAATTACTCACATAAGACTAAAATACGCCATATATACTACAGTAGACATTAGGACTGTTTGAGAAAATAGATAATTTAATGTGATTGGTTGGCGATTATTATGGCGGACTATACTCCAGTACAGTGAGTGAAGTGGAAAGTGATGATTAATTGATACTTACGTAAAGGGAAAAGCCTCGTCCTTTGGCTTTGTGCTGTTTCTGCATAATGCCAACTTATATAATATAATATAGCTTACGACAGACTCAGTAGTATGGCCTCTGGTCTTAGCCGGTTCCAATAGCAACCAAAAAAATTCTTTAAGGGATGACTGATGAGGGAGAGGGTAGGTAAACTAAAGCACGGGGTACAAACTGCCTAACAATATTACTGGCCATAGCGCTAAAAAAAAGAAAATTGCAAGATTGAAGCGCCATCTGTAGATTCCATATATTTCATTTACGGAACTAAATTTCAAAAAGTAAATCATAAAAATAGCCGCCATATTTGACATTTGTGTTAATTATTTCCAAGAGAATTCATTAAGTTTAATATTACTTTTTTATTGTATTTTTTATTGTATTGTAATATTGTGTGTTGGCGGAGTGCGTGTGAAAGTAATTTCCAAACACTTTCGTTCCACATATCAGTAAAATAACTAAAAAACGAGTTGTGCTGTTCAAGATGTATATATAGTAAATACTGCATACCAGGTTGTCTAAGTAAGCGAGGGAATTGTTTGTTGAATTGTGAAAAAAGATTTCGAAAATGGCTATACTACATATTAATATGTCTAATCTGAAATTATCAGATGTACTGAGTAATAAAAATTTAACTTTGAGGCACGTTTCGGGATAGGAAAGTCACGTATTATAAGTTCTGGTTTTGCCGCTGTGTTCCTGCAATCAAATACCGGAATTCCAACAGAATCTGGTGAGTGAATATGAATTTGTCTTCGTTGTCAAACCTATAACTTTATACCAATAATCCATAAACTCCTCAATACATAATATTATTTATTTACCTAACCAAAAATATATTTTCATGTTACAGAATCTTTGCCACTCATGACATCTCATCAGTGGCAAAGATTCTGTATATGATTATTGCAAATTGTTGGATCCTGTAGGTAAAATAATAAATTATTGTAGTGGTACTAGTTACAATTATTTTAACTATGCCTTTTATATATTCACACAACATTGTTTTCTTTAATTTAGAAGAATGCTTATGAAAATATCTATATAGCAAAATTTATTTTAGTTAAGGTTTGAATTTAGAAAAATTTTGTATGTAACTATTTGAATCTATTTGATTGCTTATTTATTAGTTGGTGAAACGAGGTATAAAACTAGTTTTGTTGTAACAGGTTGTGACTACTATTGCTGCTAACACAATGGAGAAAGATTTTGTTGAATGTTACAACCACCTGAGTCCTGATGCCCTGCCTAAAATATAGAATCTCTAATGCTACAACAGATACATTAAAGATGCTCAAAGAAAAAACCATTGAGTGCATCATTCCTATTGGTAAGTTATTAATGGATATTAAATGAATCAAAATATGTAATTTATTTTCTCTGTACAAAATGCTACTTTATAAATTTAAACTTTGTAGTTATAGTAAGTATATGGTCCCCAATGTAAATATAACAGAAAAATTAACCTGAAGGTATTATTATTAGCTAAATTACTAAATAAAGCTAAATTTACTTTAATATCTGCATATATAAATTTATTTTAGGAACTTCTATATTAAATATGTATTTTAGTACTAGAACATATGTATGTTTTATGATTCATATTTAGACCTATGTATATTTGGTATTTATTGTTGTTATTTAAGTATGTTTGTGTATGTAGATATAAGTATATTTCATATGTCAGTATATGCTTATAATATGTATTATATCATATGTATTTTTCATTATTCATATAACATTTTTGTAAAGTGATATTAAATTATTACTTTTAGTATAGTTGCACTTGCCTTATATATTTTATAGAATTATTTCCATTACCGAAAGGTTACCTGGAAGAAATCGCTTGTCAGCGATAAAGTCGTCTTTGTGTTTGCATGTTTATTTTGTTCTCAATCAAATAATATTTATTTCATAGGCAAATTACATAGCACTTGAAACATATCAATATTTTTTGTATAAGCTAATGCTAGATTCGCAAAGTAGCAGTTTTCCTCAGAAAAGAATCTAGCAAGAAACTCTGTAGGATTGCTTCTGTTATTCATTTCTTATATTTTATTAATGTGTGCACAATTAAGAAACCCAAAAAACTGACTTCAAAACTATACCTTAATTTATGTATGTACAACTAAAAAAATTAAAATAATATTGAAATACTTTGAGTGAAGTATACTATTTAAAATTGGGTATTTTTGGAGGTGGTGCCAGCCAAAACATGCCTTTCATTCATATGGGACCAATTCGGAAACATAAGCTTTCAAACAAAACAAGAATCACAAATCCATTCTCAAAAAGCGGAGTAATTGTGTAACAAACACACAAAAAAAATACAGAGGAATTGATAACCTCCTTCTTTTTTTGAAGTCGGTTAATAAGTACTTTATTGAAAGCAGATATTATTATGCTCTATGCAACAATAAATAGACAATTTTAAGTCGCCATAGATGACAATTATTGAAATGTGATCAATGGTGCCATTTACAAATAAAAGTTAGAGTGCATGGGCAGAGATAAACAATGTTTTTATTGTTATATATCTAACACCCTTCCTCAAAAAAAAAAACAGGCAATGTACTCATCAACTTAATTACTCTATTATAAACTAGCTGTTACCCGCAGCTTCGCCCGCGTGAACTGAGATTTACGGATTTATCATGTCTGATGATGATTGTTTTCTATTTTAATAATTACTAAGTTTTTGTATCAAAATGGATATATATGTTATCTTGAACATAAAGACATATCCTTTCGCAGAATTTCTGTAGGCATATTTAGGATACTATTATATTATATTCCACCATACAGTGTTGATACACTACGGCCTTAGACACCAGACAACCGATTTATTTTCTTGCCTATTATTTTGATTTTGCCATATCTCCTAAAGTATTCATTTAATTTGCATAATGTAAAAGAGAAAAATAGTCTTTATGAAGTGCTTAAGCTAATTAACTGATTTAAAATGATAAGGATTCATACCGTATTTGTGTAAATAACTTTCAAATTATCGCGCTATAATTGCCCATTTTTTTAAAGTATTAAATGGATATAGTATTGAGGAGCTCGTGGCGCAGTCGTAACAGCCGCGCGGATCGATCCACCAGGTTAAGCAACGCTTGCCGAGGTTGGTCCGTGGATGGGTGACCATCTTTACATACCGAGACTCCTCCGTGCCTCGGAAAGCACGTTAAGCCGTTGGTCCCGGCTGTCATTCGTGGATCTTTGACAGTCGTTACGGGTCGTCAGAAGCCCGAGAATCTGACAACCAGTCTAACCGTGGAGTACCGTATCACCCAGTTACTGGGTTGTGGAGGTCCGACAGCAGTCGCTCCATGTAAAATACTAGTATTCAGCTGAATCCGGTTAGACTGGAAGCCGACCCTAATATATAGTTGGGAAAAAGCTAGGGTGATGATGATGAGTATGATATCCCTAAGAGATAGACATATGCCATCGCGGACTTTTTTATAGATCTATTCAAGATACACAATTCCACCAAACATTATTTTGTTATATCTCAAAGGGTTTAGGCAGCGTTTTCGTTGAAAACTCCTAGACATTCTATTTTTTCCCGACCCCTCCAACAATTATTGTTATATCTTAGCCAATGTATATAAAACCTAATAAATTATATACATAAACCTTCCTCCTGAATTGTCCTATCTATTTAAAAAAACCGCATCAAAGTCAGTTGCGTAGTTTTAAAGATTTAAGCGGTCAAAGGGATATAGGGACAGAAAAAGCGACTTTGTTTTATAATATTATGTAGTGATACTTCTATTTAAAAATACCTATAAAAAATAATAGTTAAAAAAAACTAAAAACACGCTTTTTATAGAAACCCAAACTAAAAAATAGAAAATAAATTTTAATAAATTTAAATTAAGAATAGTGTTAAAAATTTTAATAACTATAAATTAATAATAGTGTAAATAAAAAAAAAATATTTTATTTAAAAAAAAGCGTGGGGTGCTTTTTAAGATATTATCAAAATGATAATCACTCTACTCATATCTGTCAATAAAATATTTATAACTATATTGACACCATGCACGCTTTTTTTAATAAAAAATATTTTTTTTTATTTACACTATTATTAATTTATAGTTATTAAAATTTTTAACACTATTCTTAATTTAAATTTATTAAAATTTATTTTCTATTTTTTAGTTTGGGTTTCTATAAAAAGCGTGTTTTTAGTTTTTTTTAACTATTATTTATTTTTTACTTTTTAGTAATTATTTATAAATATTATAAATACGGGGAATCAGAGTTCGATTTCGGAGAGGGAGCCTGAGAAACGGCTACCGGAACCAAGGAAGGCCGCAGGCGCGCAGATTACCCACGGAGAGTTACATACTGACAAACTGACATACATGTGAAGCTAATAAAAAGCGTGTAAAATATTCTTTAATTGCCTATTAATTTTAACCTTATTCTATGAAAAAATTCAAATCAATACAAATCTTCTTAAATTTTTCTCTATTCAAACACTTGGTAAACATATCTGCAAGCTGTTTGTTGGTAAGACTGCTATTTGTTTTTTTCACCTTATCTTTTAGAAAATGATACCTTAAATTTATGTGTTTTAAGTTTTTTATGTTGTTCTGAATTTATTTATATATGATATGCATAAAAATAATAAATCAAACTTTAAATTTCTTTTATAATAAAGACAATAATCTGCCTCACTACTTTCCAAACCCTGTTCGATCATAAAATTATTAAATCTGTCATTCCAATTATTTGGAGACTTCTTTAGTCAATATTATAAACCTTTTTTGTAATTTTAATACTTTATTCTTGTCCGCCACTTCTATTCACTTTCGAAAAGGAAGGAAACCTTTCTCTTCAATCACTTTATCTTTTCAAAACAACCACATCAAAATCCGTTGCGTAGTTTTAAAAATTTCATACAAAGGGATATAGGAACCGAGAAAGCAACTTTGTTTTATACTATGTAGTGATTAGTATATTGAAAAAATATATGAACAAGTTTTGTGTGAGGTTTCTCTAGGGACGATCATATTTAAGAACAAAAAGTGAAAACGGAGCAGAAAGCTGAGATAGAAAATTTATGAAAATGTTACAAAAATTTACAATTTGTATGGGACAAAATTTTATTTGGCTTCCTTATTTTGAGTTTAATAATTTGCTAAACAAATTTAAAGCATAATAATACCCTTTATAACCCTTGACATTGGCTCGCCTCCCGTAAGTGCTGTGCGCAGAGCTGACCACGCGACATTTTAAAAAAAATTTACATTTTTTATTTTATTTTACACTCATGATATCTTTCGAACGGAATGTCTGAATAGGGATGTTGACTAATTTTTTAAATTGATTTTATTTGATAGATATACTATAGACGAACACGAAAAAAAGACTTTTGTAAAGAAATATGTCCAATTTTAACAAAAAATTAAATAAAGAAAAATAGTTTTTAAAATTGCCGTTAAAACGCTCCAAGCGTCATTACGTTATACACCGCATCCAGAGCTCGCGCTATGTTAGGTGAGTTATGACAGTTTGTACTTAACTCAATGTTCAGTGACGTCATCGCCTTATACGCGTTTGCAGTCACGTGATAATACATGATAAACAACGCATTTTAAATTAATTTTCTAAATTTTAAGACAAATAAGTAGACTTTTAAAATGTTATTTTGGGTTTTCAAATACTGTATTTAATATGTAAAACATAACTTTACATGAATTTGTAACATGTGTCAACATCCCTATTGAATAATTTAAAAAGTTATAAAATAATAGTATTGAACCAGTCTTGAATATGAAGTTAATTTATTTTGATAAGAATTAATACCAAAGTATAAATAAAGGAGCTATTATTGCTGTGCCATTTGAATATATTTTTTAAAATGAAAAAACAGTTATTGTGACATAACTAGAGTCTGCTAAACTCAATTATAATAATAATATAAATAATTCAATGATGCCAGTTTCTAGAGTAATCATTTTCCACTAAGGCTAGTACAAAATAAAAATTATATTAATTATAGGGCCTATGTTCAGTACTTAGTGGATGGATAAAGGCTGATGATGAAAATAATTATAGCAGCAAAATAAAAAACCCTACCAGGTTTTAGTAAAATAAATCATTTTTCTTTATTATTTTGTTTGCATTTTATACGTATAGCCGATTAGTCGAAATCATCTTCAACAAGCTTCTTCGGTTGCGTTCGGCTTTTTCCGGGGTGACGATTTTCTTAGAAGTAATTGCTGCTATATTTACTTCTATTGTTATTCGAGATTTTTGTTCACAGAAACGCCCGAAAATATCATTAATCTGAGGAAGGTTTTATTTCTTTTACTTTGTATTTATATTTATATAAATTGTACAATCTTTCCTCTTTATAATATTATATTATTAGTATAGATGTGAGAGTTATAATATTGTGTATTCAAATGCCGTGAATTGTGATTAAACTGTCCTTCTTGGCTGGCATCGACTCCCAAAATAACTAATTTTAAATAGTATAAGTAAGACATTATGTAAGTTTCGTTATATTCATTGATTAATTACATTTGTAAATTACCTTCACCTCAAAATATTTAAATATTATTCTTAATTTTTTGGTTGTACATAATTTAAAGATATAATTTTGAAGTCGGTATTTGGTTTTTCATTTAAAATTAACTTTATCTTATGTCAATGCTTCATTATAAAGGTTTCAGATTTCACTGAATTTAATCTTTATAAGTAAATGTCGATCCTGGCTATACAGGAGTTGCAGCGATGGGAAAGTGTGGTGGGCCAAGCCCGACAAAAAAAAAAGTAAATGAGATTGTTCTAATACATGGTGTAGTCCACTAACAGTACTAGAATATTATTTATACAAATATGATATTCTGATATGGTGTCCAATATTTATGATAAACTTTCAATAATTTCTACATGTAGATTATAAATTGATTTTATATTTCTTTTTTCTGTTTCAGATGGTTAGCAGCCACAAAGAAAGATCAATAGGCATGTACGACGAAGAAACTATAAAGAACAAAAAAAAACAACAACGTTACACAAATGTAAAATATTTTTCTTTAAATAAAAGTAAATAAGTTCTTTAAAAAATTTGTTTTTTTTTTGCGTAAATATAAAAAATATAATTAATATGAAAGAGCAAGGTAAAAAAAACAAGCCGCACGGCTTTTGATCTTAGTCTTTTCCAATAGACACGAAGAAAAAAACTAAACTTCAAACTCAATTTTGCTTGTCAGGCTTATGTCCGTGACCGGTAGTACGTGAGTGGTCCGTCTCACAGAGTACTTTTGGTCCGTCTGATTCTCTATATAGTTTGTGAACTAAAGTAAAAAGTTTCTTGGTTTACGAACATGTGTTAAATTTATATCAAAGTTTAAAAATTAGAATTCCTTTTAAAATAAAAATGGGTGATGAATATAAAGAATTTATTTCACGATTACAAAACCGAACTTACCGATGTCTGCAACAAATGGCTAAATCTATGGGACTACCATCAAATTATAAAGCAAGTATTTAAATAAAATGATATTATTATTTCCTTTTATACGTCAATCTTATTAGATTAAATAAATAACAACTTATATTTCAGAAAGTATACTTGATTGAACTTATTCACGCTAAAAAGTTTCGATCAGAAGAAATTGTAAAGGGTATAATACAGAAAGTTAAAATTGAGCGATTATTATCAGCGAAACGAAAGGAAAAATATAAAAACAAGAAGGTACATTGTTTTTAATGCCATTTCCAATAATATTAGTAGTTTATACTTAGTGGTTAAGTTGTAAGTTATTTAATTAATATATTATATGTATATTGTGTTGTACAAAATTATACTAATTGTATTGTTTCCAAACAATTGCTAAAAAATTCATATAACATTGCATGCATTTTCCTCATTTATCCGGTTCTTTCAATTCATTTACAAATAAAATTATGTACGATTTTTTTATTTATGATTTATTTCAATATATCTTGAATTTTTAAAAATTAATTTATTGTTTCTGTATTTACAAATATTTTTAATATTAATTAGATAAGTTACCACAAGTATATTAATATTGTATACTTATATTAAATTAATGTAATATTAATATAAGTACTTGTGGAATTTTCAGAAAGTCAGCATAACAGCAAAAGCCAGGTCTCCATCCATCACAACAACTCCTAAATGTCCGAAAGTATATTTGCCATTTAGTCCAGAAATTCAAAAAGCTATTATGAAGCACAATTCTAGACGCAGCTTGCTGAAAGATATTGAACAGCATGAACAAATTCAGAAATCTAATTCAAGGAGTGACAGGATTCTTAGGAGTTTTAATTTAAGACGTGTCAGGACCCCGAATTACAATATAAATACTGACGTGAATGATGTAACTAAAATTCTAAATACAAACTCTAAAGCAGTTGTGAAAATAAATACACAGACAAATAATTTCCATAAGTTTTATGTCACAGCGGAATGTGTTGTAAAGAAACATAGGCCAGCCATATTAAATACAAATTGTAGTATAGAATCAAAGAAACCAATTATATTGAGACATAAGGTGAGCGTTATACTATTTTAGTCACTTGCCAATTTTAATCACTTTTGCATTTATTGAAAGTAGATAAGTAGGAGCAGGTCATGATCATGAAATTATATTTTATTATTTCTCTTTCTATGGGCCTATGCTTAGCAGTGGACAGATAAAGGCTGATGATGATGATGATGACTTCTCTTACTGTGACTGCTTATACAAAACATAAAAACTTCTCATTGCTTCCAACATTCATTGACTATTGCTTTATTTTATAATTTCAGGAAGTAATACAAAATAATAATATAGCTGCAAAACGTCAGCGTACAGTAAGCGGAATTTATCCATTAGTTCTTTACAAAAGCTTCCCTCAAAACGTCCAAACCACAGAGAGTGTTATGATGAGGAAAACTGATGGTACCATAACAAAAATCAATGCTCTAGTACAGAAACTAAACACAGATTACAAACAAAGGGTCACTTACTGCGATACAGAAATTAATATTCACGATATCATAGACAGCATTGAAGAAACACAAAGCACAAATGATTTGCAAATACATCCAGCCATAGAAAGTTATGAAACAATGTCTTCGCAGAATGTATTATACCCGCAGATGGAAAACAATTATGTATATCAAGAAAACACTTACCCCAGCTACCATCTCCATGAGATGACAGAGCAATTACGGTATCACCGGATAAGGGATTATGAAAATGAACAGCAAAGGTTGCCTAAAATTGATGAAGTGTTTTCAAAATTTAACAACATGAAAGATGTTTCCCAGCCTTTATATGTCCAAGTCAGTGCTGAATCTGAATTATGTATGTATTTACTATTCTCTCTAGTTCATTAACAATTTACATTCATTAGAATTGAACTTCTTAATTTATACAGTGTTGTTACCTAGCCAGAATGATGATAGATAAATGAACATAGTCTATGAATACAAACTTATGCTTATTGATTTCAGTCAGTGGGATAACGATGTCTAAAAACATGGAGTCCCTGTAGCAGGGGGCTCTGTATCACTCATACAGCAGTCAAAGTCAAATTTGTTTTTTTCAAAATAGTACAATCAAAGTATCTTTTTGCCAATCTTTTTGAATGTCAATTGAGTCTACCACCGGTTCCAAAGCAATCCCACTGAGAAGAACCGGCGAAACAAACTCATTGGAACTAGTAAACTGTTGGCTTGTCTCTTACATAAGTGTTATCTCCACTGCTGACCAATAGGCCTCTTTCAATCTTTTTTTAGTTATTAATTAATCACTAAGTCCATCACCAATAGTTATATCCAGTCACCAAGTTATTAATCGTAAAAGTTGGTTCTGCACCCTGATTGGCTGACTGATAGTTATTGATAGATGATTGGTTAATAGAATGTACTCGCAGATCACTGGTTGCTTGAATTGTTATTATGTCAGTTTCATTTGGATTTTTATAGCTCACATTACTACTCTATCCATTTATATGCTCAATCCAGTAAACATATTTGCTTAATACATTCATTTCATTTTCATGTGCAAAACGTTTTCCAGGTCAAGATTATCCTATCTATGCAGACGGCAATACCCGAAATACAGTGCTACTGGAGAGCCTGTATAACTTTAAGAGTAACATGTTGACTAACGTGCCGCTCCTGCAGGTGGCCACCACGGCTAACACCAAGTGTATATTCAGCACTGCCACAGTTACCACTGCGTGAGTTTATTTGTATTTGCCATCTATTAACTGCTTACAATTCATTTCCTTTTTTTCCAGTGTAAATATAGGCATGCTATTAAATCATTGTGAATGTACATATTTTTTCAATATTGAAACAAATTAAGCAGGGAATAAATATTACATATAAAATTATGTGTGCTCTAGCTGTTTTTGTTAACAATTTTTGCATTAATTGCAACTTTAATACATTTATTTTTATTACCTTTGCTCTTGTATTAATTATTAATTGCTTGGAAAAGAATGCCATGTTGCTTTCATGCTATTTCTCCAAAAGAAAATTTTTTTTACACTTTGACTTTATTTTTGTTTGTTTTTCATTTTAAGTTGTACACAACTATTTGATAATGCAACATTTTCTGTAATACAATTTAACATGAAAACTAATCAACATTTGCACCGAATAACGCTTCCTTCTTTACTTTTTAACATGTTTCGTGTATGCAGCTTGTTTATGTGCACGCTTTGGGAATGGCTTTCAGACGGGCGCACCAATCAGCATCGCTTGGTGTTGACGCTTATAATTATAGTTGTAAGTTCCATTTTTGTTACTAATGACAATTTGTAAATATATTACTATTTGTACTACATAATAGTTGCGTAGTACCAGCATTACTAGGCTTCCAATCGTCAGTGTGGAAATTACTAGCAATAGTTTCATTATTATTACAATCATAGCTGGGCATTAACTGGTTAATCCGTTAATTAACGAAGTTAACATTTTGATTTTTAACAGTTGACAGTTTAACTTTTAAGTTAACTTAAAAAAATGTCAACGGACACGTTAACTTCCGTTTATATGCAGAAGCCCGTTAATCGTTAATCCAATACCTACTATTTACCGCACGGCACCGCGGCGCGAAAAATAGGTTCCTACAAGTATGAAACGACAAGTGCCGGGAGGCGGCAAATGCGAGTAACAACGATAATGACGACTTTCATTTCTTAACTTCATCCGCTAATGACTCGTCGACCGTATTGGATTTGACTAGCCAAACACCTACTCTCCAGAGTAGCGCGCGCGATATACCGCGCCCCCTGCGGGGCACGGAGGGGGGCGCCCCCCTTTCGAATTTTACTAGGTGAGCCATCTGCTCACCTACCTACCGATTGAGCTTAAAGGCCATCTCGCCTAAAAGTCTAGACCTTTCGACTTCGAAAAGACTCATTTCTGTCACGCAGTCTATAGAACTTTTTTTTGTATTATATTAAGCTCACTAACGCAACGATATAAAAATGCAATTTTACACATATTAACCTTAGATCAATAATATTATGTCTAGATAGTGTCGCGCGGAAACCACGTCCAAAAAAATAGTGTCCAAATGTTGGCCTCTAAATGTTTTATCCGTGTTTAGTTACACTGTCCTTCTTTGAAATGGCAGGATGACATAACTATTTTAGGCATACTAAAAGAAAGTAATGATAAATAGTAATTGATACCACTCAGCAAAATTTGAATTTTAAGCTACTATTTCACGGAATGTAAGTTACTAAAGCACTTGACTAAAATACTTATGAAAGATTGTTTTATCTACAACCCGTTCCATATTTATTTTAGTGTTCGAGCAGGATAATAGATACGTCAACGACAGGGACCCTCGCCTGTACGAATTCTTCAAATACTCCCAGCAACAGCAGACGCTAGAGACAGGTAACTGTTTTATTTAAATTGACTCATATGGAAGCTTCGAGAATGTATTTTATAATCGAGTTATTTTTGTTGCTTATATTTATAGAATCCTGTCTCATGAGCCATCTGGTCGTAAATGCTAAGTGTTACCCTTGAATAAAAACTGCAGCCTCTGTTAATTTATTAACCAGAGTGTCGAATTGTTGGTCGGCCATTAACCAGGTGGGAAGACGATTTCCGCACAGTGGCCGATCCGTGTTAGATGCGAGTGGCAAGGGATCGGTCGTCTTGGCGTTCATTGATGCCTATGTTCAGCAGTGGACGGATAGAGGCTGATGATGATGATGGAGTATGCGTCAATAATTGCCCGTACTGTCATTGAAATTTGACGTAGAGTCCGCGCCACTTAAGAAGTCCGATTGACGCGGCGCTGCGGTCTCATAACTCAATGTTGCCAATTTATAGTGTAATGATTTTCCACCAAGTCTAGTACAATAAAAAAAATAAATAATTATAGGGCCTATGGTCAGTAGTTGATTGATAAAGATTGATAATGATAATAATGACAAAAATAATTATAGCAGCAAAATAAAAATCTCCCTACCAGGTTTTAGTAAAATAAAACATTTTTTTGGAAATATTTCGTTCGTATTTTTTACGTATAACCGATTAGTAAAATTCATCTAAAACAAGCTTCTTCGGTTGTGTTCGGCTTTTGCAAGGGGTGACGATTTTCTCAGAAGTAATTGCTGCCATTGTTACTTCTTTTGCTATTCGACCTTTTTTACAGAAACATCTGAAAATATAATTCATCTGAAAAAGGTTTTAATTATTTTAACTTTGTGTTTATATTCATATAAAATATCATAAGATAAATGTAGGTATAGAGTTAATGATAATATTTTAACCATAAATTAGGCAAAAATGAGTGACTCTGGTATCTCTAAAATTTACCTGTCATGGCTGTGACATTTATAAATATATTATTTAACGTGGTTAATTGTTGTTTATTTTTACTTTCTAATTCACAAAATTATTTCACTTTAATGATCATTTTACAGCCTTCACTTTTTACAAATAACTTTATATTATATGCTCCATATTTCACGTAAAACAATTTAAAATATCACAACTTCTTACTCCAGACAGACGTCAAGATGTCAATCTTGTCAAATTTAGTTCGAGCATTAGTCGCAGGACTTCATAAGTGGCGCGGACTTTAAAATATAACTAATGCTGGTAACAATATTAATGGAAGCGTGGCACAAGTGCTCTGCATCCACCTTGATCACAGAGAATCTTTGTCTAACAGTAGATGGACACAACCTGATATTCCAAAACGCTGTTATTAAATCTAACTCAGACTCCGGTACTATAATTTCCATTGTAATGCATAATAATAATAATAATAATGTCTATGGACGCTTTTACACCACGTCAATCTGGTCCCGTGCTAAGCTTCCGAAGAACTTGTGTTACGGGTACCAGACAACGGAAATACATATATTCAAGATTTTTATTATATAATACACACCCGTGAAACAGGAACATGTAAAACTTTTTGGTTCCCTGGCGAGATTCGAACCCGCTACCTCCGGCTTGAGCGCCAACGCGCTAACCACTGAGCCACTGAGGTTAAAGAGACATGAACTGAACTCATGTTATTTTTTTTGTTACGTATAGAGTACAGCAGGCGGTCGCGGTCGTCGGAGACGTTGGGGTGCGGCACCCCCGCCACCATCCCCGAGATGCTGGAGGACGCCGTGGAGCTCATCAGCCAGGACGGGGTAGGCTGACACACACACCCACGTGTGTTAGGTTATTACGGCGATACATCGACCACATAACCCATACACTCCTAATAACAGGGGAAAGGGTTTTGACGACACATCTGACTTATAGTTCCGATGTAAGCCGTAAACAATGTACTCAAACTATCGTGTCGTCTCATTCTTTCCCGTTGCGAAATATATCCATTTCTTTTTAACGTTCCGTGATTGGTAATGTATGACATTGAATTAGCTAATCACAGCATTGCAACTCCTTTTGTCTACCTCAGCTAGTTGCCAGAATGCATTTAATACGAAAAATCAAACATTAGCAGTCTATAGGTTGTGTGGTCGATGCGGCGATAGTACGTCCAAGTACAAGGCACCGTCATTTTTGACGTGACAATGTCTAATACTTCGATACTATGGGCTGCATGCACGAAAAAGATGACGTCATGTCACGTTCGGCAAGCGAGAGGGCGGCACGAACGAGAGAGAGGCATGACCAGCTCGAGCGATCGTTGCATGTAATTAAATGTAAATTACCGTCCGTAAACCGACTTTACAGACAACCATTTCTATCAAATTATTTTTTAAACAATCGAAAAGGATGCACTTGTATCGAGCGGCAGTTCGGCGAACCCAGAGTTTGGGGTCATTGACCCTTCGGACTTGTAGTTTATTATTGTGACCATATTTCGAATAAATATGCATAATTTCTGAACTTACTAGCATAAGATCATAACTTTTCAAAAACTAATAATTTTAAAATGTGATTACGCATTTACAATGATTATACAAATAATACATTGACTTCATATATTATTATTTGTGATAAATGGGATGCCTGATGGGATACACAGACTTAGAACTACATCCAAGTGAAATGTTGTTTCAAGGATTACATGGAGCAGATCGGTATGGACGTGCGCGTGTCGTGCGTGCTGTGCTCCTGGGCCGGACCCAACATACTGCTGGAGAATCACATACAGAAGGTAATATTTTGATACATGTTTTTTCTGATCTACTTTCCCTTCTGACGACATTAAGCCCATCACTTACATAAAACGGTTATTACTCGATATTACAGGAGCACAGCGAGCAAATAGTGGAGGCGCGCGGCGGCGAGTGGCGCGTGTCGTGGTCGCTGGGTGCGCTGGCGGGCGGCTGCCGCGTGCGCACGCTGCGGCACCGCGCCGCGCTCTACGTGCTGCGGGCGCGCTACACCGACCCCGAGCGCCTGGCCGCTACCATCGAGGTAGGTCCCCCGCCCGCTCAATACCGACCCCGAGCGCCTGGCCGCTACCATCGAGGTAGGTCCCCCGCCCGCTCAATACCGACCCCGAGCGCCTGGCCGCTACCATCGAGGTAGGTCCCCCGCCCGCTCAATACCGACCCCGAGCAACTGGCCGCCCCATAACATTACTATCAATTCTTCTTCTTCAGATTAATTAAAAGGTTCCGCGTCCCTTCGTGCACCATACCGCACAAGGAAGAAACCACTTCACTGACTACTACTACTAAAAAGTAAAAACTATCGAAATAACTAACCGTTTGCCTTCTACACGCTGATGATAAAAAGACGACCCGATGAACAAAATCTTATCAAACTAATGAAACATCCGACACACAAAAAAAAAAAACATCTCTTATCTAGCGCTTGTATGACGTCATAGGTTGTATACAAGAAAATGACAGATGGATGGAAGATAAAGACAATATTATTGCAAAAGTCTAATATCATGGTTATAAAAAAAACTTATAAAGTTAGTACAAACATAGCCACTGGCAATGCTACTACTTCTGAAAAACATTTTATTTCAGTCAATATCAGCGGAACCAACTCCACGGATGGGTGCAATAACGGTCTACAACAAGCTGTCCGGGGAGCCCTACACTTGGACTGGTTATATCCAGCCCCTAAGTGACGCTGAGGCCCCGGGTCTCAAGGTGGATATATCGCAGTTGGACTTGTTACCCAATAGCGCCAACCTCAAGCTCTTGAACAGAGAACTGGTATCAGACTCGCCGAACAAAGTCATAGTAGGTACCCCGGCTCTGAATGATATAAATATTGTTATGTTTGTGAAAATATTTTGATTATATACATTACATGATACAGGTATATAACATTTACCCGCCTAATGTTTTTTAATTTATAAGTGATTTTTGACTTTTTTTCTTTTTGATCTCTTTAATGTTTATATTTTATTGTAAGTATGTTGAAAGGTTTTGACAACCATTTCTAGTTTTAATAGTTTACCAAATTAAAGACATGTTAATTGTTTTATTTATATTCATAACCGTTTACACTTCGTTATTTATATTATCTTTTTGATGTATGTAAAATTAAAATACTTTCAAAGGTTTATAATGGTAATATCTATATCAAGTATGTTTGTTATATTATGTATCTTATTATTATCTTCTTTAATATTCCATGTCTAGCATGGGACCTAACAAGCCTCATAATATGTATGTTAGCTTTTTTGATATTTTGTTTTGTGTTACTTTTTCATATTTGCATATGTTTTACAAACATAGTCCCTATGTTACAAAGTACAAGGCCCAGAAGTTTCATTCCTAACCTAAGATAAGAGATGAGCAGGATGGTTGGTACTCATTTAGACCAGTGCTACATTGAACAAGTGCACCCTGCTAGTACCTACTAGCAGGATGCACATAGGTTTGCATCAATATATTAAGATTATTAAGGTTTTTTTTCTTTAATTGTCAATATTTTTTTAGGGTGACCATGAGTTGTATGGGTTCAGTACAGGGGAAAAAACCATTTGTTAAAATTTTATTTTTGACGTTTTTTACTACTTAACTCGACGAATGGTATTTAATCGTCAAATAATGATTTTCAGATGATTAGGTGATGAACAAAAATGTTAGTATATTTTTTTTTATAATATTCATCTTAATCTATTTAATATAAGAATGTATACTCGTTCGTTTTAGAAATATATTTATTTTTATTAAACTACCATTTATAATTGCAATATTATAAAACAATAGTATACATTTTTATAATTTAAGTAAATATGAGAAGTTACACTCAGTTGTTAATTTTTGATGACTTTTTTGTTTTTTGTTGATTGTTGTCTTGATTTAATTATATAAGCTAAAGAACAGTGCCTTATTTTTTTATATAAAAATATTAACCGTTAAGAACCTCTTCAAATGTATTTCAAGTATTTCTTATACTTAAGGTATTGTTTAATATTTGCTAACTCTGGCATATGTTGTTTTTATAGCATGTTATGTAAGAGACTGATTATTTTTGGCGTTATGGTTAAATAAATAACTTGTAATTTTTATTGATATTTTCGGTACCCCCAAAATTTCCTGTGCCAAAATTGTATCATTGCAGTTTGTGCAACAAAAAGCAGATTACTTATTATAAGAGACGGTGTTATGTGCGTCAATGCTGCGGTACTCCGAATAAAGCATGCATCAAACTCCCTTCTCTATATTTTTCAGTTTTTATTATGTAGATAATAGAGAAGGGAGTTTGATTTGGTAACCAAATCCAGATTCTCAATGATCATGCTACATAAAAGTATTTTTATTAGAAGCAGCTATAGCTTCTTAACTTGTTTCAGATGTAGTGAAAGCTTGCATCTTAATTCCTTTTTGCTTCCTGCTTAAGAAAAACAGAAAAAGCTTCAGTATCAAAAATAAACATGGGTATTTAAGACAAAAATTCTTATAATCGAACGTCTTATTTTCTTAATTATTTTAGTAAAAGAATGTTACTTTATAGATCAATCAATAGTCAAATTGAGATACACCTCCTTTGAAATCTTATAAAAAACAGGTATCTGAATAGAAAACTAGTGTAAGAAATCTGTCTATTCTATTAATTAAAAATTCCAAATATATGGTCACAGTAGTCAAAAAGTATTCACGTCGACTATAGACTTTTTCTAGGCAAAATTAAGTTTTAAAAAAAACCGCGATTGTCACAAATTGTCACACACACCTTGACAATTTCAAAGTAATTTTTTGTTTACAAAATAATATTTTTTTCATATTTTCTACCATGTCTGAGACGAAGCCCCGTAAAGGCCCTAAAGACGGGCCCGGCCCTCGGGGGGTCCCGGATTGTTATTACGTAAGTATCTATAATTATGGACCCCTAAATATTTCCTGAATTTCTATGTCCAAAGTCAATGAATAATTGTGGTCCACAGATTTATAAATAAAAACATATGGAGCATGCCGAACACGCGAGTGACGCCACCAAAGCAAACACAATCTAATAGACGTTTAGAGTACGACTCTATGTCAAGAACTTGAGGGCGCTTTTCTATTCGCTTTGAAGCGTCACTCGGTTGTTCGGCATGCTCCATCTGTCTTTATTTATAAATCTGTGTTGTGGTCATACTTGAGAGAAAATTCTCGCCAGTTCCGGGTGAGCTTGCATCATGTAAAATAAGATATTGCAGACATCTAGGGTGCTGAACTCGACGTACCGCTACGAGAAGTTCGTGAGGAAGTTGCGAGCCCTGGAGGAAGAACAGCGAAGAGGGGAGCAGAACCGACTCAAGGAGCTCAAGGACATGCAGACCAGCGACTTCTTCATACGATGCGATAGACGGTACGTATTACATATAATGAGGTGACATTTGGGAATTTTGATATAGGACTGAGACTGTTGAGGAATGCGATTAAAAAAATCTTTCGTTATCATAATGCTATGTTATCACTAAATAATCATAATCAGGTAGGATACTGATGTAAGTGTCGAAGACTGCTCTAACATCTGTCCATAGGTGACGCCACGAGCCTCAAATCTAAGAGTAGTATGTCTTGAGGGGGGTCCCGTTGTATAAGAGAAGGGCCCGACAGGCCCTTATGGATATGTGAGCTTGGGCTTATGGAAGAAACGGATTTCGATTCTTATTAAAAGACGCGTGTCGTTATTACCTATCCTTATCCTACCTATAAAAGATGTTTAAACCTACATTTTGAAATTTATATATCGATCCGTCTTAGATATCCGATATGAACGGAAATAAAATTGTTAAGACTGGACAGATATTTCAAATCGTAGATTTATATTAACAATAATATTTTACATGATATTGTATGTTGTGGATCTCTCGCTCACATAATACCGGCGTGAAGTGACAGTAACGCTGCGTATCATCCGGCTTATTAGTTTCCGGTGGCCCATTGGGGGGATAGGGAAAAGGAGGGCTACGCATCTGCATAACCTCTGGCTGTGTGGATGTATATGGGCGTCGATAGTCGCAAGGCACCGACTGTACGTTTGCCCTCCTATGCTATAAAAAAAGACTAGGACCATTTGATTTATTTTGGACAATGCCCACCTTCTGATTACAGATCGCTCATAAACGACGTCGCCCGGCGAGTGGATCTCTGCATGGCGTCGTATCAAGACGACCTGAACGACAAACGGAAAAGGTATTCTTCATGAAGTAAAACAATCATTCAGCCTGGTTGCTATAGGACTGACTGCCCTAGCCTTTTCTCTTGAAGCTGTTTGACGGAAGAAATAAGTAAGATGGTGGTATATACGCATGAAACCAAACCCATGAAACTTAAAGAAAACCAATAAACTCCAAAGGGAAACGAAAAAGATTTTATGTAATATATTTAAGCAAATAGATCATCATCATCTTCCCACCTATTTTTCTCCATTTATTTTGGGGGTCGGCTTTGAATGTCTTGTCTCCATTCTGGACTTAAGCACATAGCTAAAAAATCCATGGACCACTCTTCATCTTTGGGGTTCTCTAGCCCGAAAGATAGGTTTCTAACGATGGTGACAAATATGTCACCACCAAGTCCACCGATCTAGACAAGCGCTAGTCTGACTCCAGCGCAGAGGGTTTCGAAAATCAACAAATTAACGGTTTTCAATTTCGGTTTGGCGTCGGCGTGTCCTATAGGTTTTGGTTTTACAGAGTTATCGGAAGGTTTCGTCATTTGTATGGACCCTCAAATAGGGTCTCCCGTCTCAGTGACGTTTTGGTTGGACTAGGTTGAAGGATCTGTACACGAATGAAGAGGAAGCGAACATCCGTCTGTTCGTGGAGCAGGTGCAGGCGGGCGCCGCGGCGGCTTGGCAGGACAAGGTGGACAGGCTGCACCACCTGTTGGAGAAGAGGAGGAAGGAACACGAAGAGAAGTATAAGGATGCTCCCATGTTAGTTGTGTTACACATCGTGATAATATTTATTTCTTTTCTTTCACAAAGGTTTACAGTAATTGTTAAGTACACTCATTAAATTATACAAAGAACTTAATCAACCTTAGCAAAAGACTGGAGACCGTAGAGAAAGACGTAGATACCTGCACACATTTTATCTATGTTTCGATTCTCAAATGAATCCTAAATGTAACTATTAACCAAGAGCGGGGAATCTGTGTATCTATAGAGAATAGTGCTATATCAGAGACTGTACGTAGGTATCTTGAAGGACTTACCATCACCTGGGGGCCTAGCAAAAATGCAATTAAGAAAGCGGTAGCGAAGTTCGAAAATGTTAAAATGAATGGGATTGACATAAGGCCGCGTTTAATCACGTGGTTCATCCTATACATTTTATCATTTCGAACTTCGCTAACGCTTAGGCCCCCTGAACCGATTTCCTAAGATCGGGTCTTCGAAGGTGTGTGAAGTTCGCTTATCCATATTTTAGCAGCGTATGACTTCAAAACTACTATCGCCCCTTGTCTGAAAGAAATACGATATTACTAACTACTTAGATAACTTTCATAACTTCATTGCGTTGTCTTATAAAACACACTATTAATCAGATCAAAGTGCACCCACGTCCTGCCTTACATCTACAAGATCCGCGCCAAGGAGGCGCAGGAGATCCAACTGTACCAGATGAAGGAGAAACAGGCGAGGAAGATGTCTGAAAAGGAGTTTGACAAGATGTGGCACGAGGTCGCCATGAAGGAAGCTGATGCACTTGTGAGTGATGCTAAGGAAATTAAAAAACAAAGATTTTTAACGTGAACCATTTATTAGTGCGCATTGGCAGATTTGAATACTGTGGTGTGTCAAGATGTAGACATGTAGATCAGGGTTGTTAAAGAAAACGTCTTCTCGATTTGAGGTCCCATTTATTAATAATTCCAGAAAGTACATAATATTTCATATTCACAATGTATTGAAACAGTTGCGCAATTATATGTCAAAATGCTTACTTAGCAAGGTGTAAAGGTAATTACACATAAAATAATCTAAAGACAGTTACTCACTACACTACACCATCCCCCTTAGTGAAAAGAAAAAAAAAAACAAACCTAGATTATTATTATTATTTAAGTACTAAACTTTCTTTTTTTTTTTTTGTTTGGTTTTTTTTTTACTAAACTCTAATAAACTTATGCTAACTGCGGTATCTTATATAACTTAGTTCTATCCTTATGTACTATAACATGCTTACCATCTAAATAACTACTTCCTATTCCTAATTTAACATAATTAATACTATCGCAAGTCAAAATCTCACGAAAAGTCACGAAAAAAAAAAAAATCATTAGAAAATAAAAATAATAATTATTATATTATTATTATATTATTATTTAAAATCATTGCGGAACTTTAATCACGCGTTTCCTTAGAATCGATAAGTCATATTTCGCTGACGCGGCGTTACAACTCTTCGGCGAGGTCATGTGCACATATTACGAACACTTTTAATTATTGAGTTATAACTATTCATCATCATTATCATCATCATATTCCTCATTATAACTTTATTTATTCTCCATAAATTCCTACTTTCTCATCATACATTTTCATTGGGTTTCACATAATATTATAACCCTTACTTTATACCTTTACTTTTATACCTTTAGTTTAATTTTCGACCTATACGGGCTACATATAACTTCATTTATTCATCTTATTTTCTAACTCTTTGCATACTCAAATACATTTTATTTATTTATTCTTCGTATATTTCATTATTCTTATACATTCTTATAACATCTTTTAACATACTATACTCTCTTTCTACATAACTTGTGGTCATCATTTAAGTCTCTTTAGACTCCAACATATCTCACGGAGGAAAGCTCGTTCACACCATGATCGAATGGAAGGATTCAACACACAATTTTTAGACAATTTAAATGTCTCCTACTCCACTATATCAACATTTCTATCAATGTCTCCCCTTTTATTTCTTTTCTATACCTTATTATTTATTCTCAAAATAATCCTAAAACTCTCACGAAAACGTCTCGCGTTTAACATGATCAAGTATTTGGACTATAATATTTCATAAAAACAACTTCTAAAATCTCGTCTCTATCAGTTCCATACAATAATTCTTTGATATTTTAAGCATTTCCAATCGACGGGCGGGTGATCAGTCCGTTCATCGAAGGAAGTGTTATTTAACAAAGCACTTTATATTATATATTTTTGTCAATTTATTATTTCCTACTTTTTTTTATTTATCGAAATAATGCGTTTGCAGCCACATTATTCGTAAATTTAACCAACTCCTTTTTAATCATAACTACTTTCCATATTCACGTCTGTCCGGTTAAATGCGTAATCAATCTACACAATTTTATGACTCAAGAAAATCTATGAATGTCATAAATATAAGTTGAATCTTAATTTATGTAACTCATAACTAATTTCTTCAAAATTACTCATCGAATTCCATATTTTTTTTTTAATTTTATTTTATATTAAATTAAAGCATGAGAAAAAAAAATACATCTATATTATTTTATATCAATGGCTAGCATGTAGTCAAGTAACACAAGAATGTACTACGTTGCATTAATAAGTGTAGTATTACTAACAAAACATACACGAGGTTTAAAACACCATAATATGAATATAAACTAATAAATTAAAATCAATTTAATGACATTTTTTTTTTGTAACTATACTTAAATTTATTTAAGTATAGAATAGAATTATAATAGATCATAATATATTTTTTTTAATTTTTACTTTAATCTACTGTAACTATTTTTGTTTCTATAAAAATATTTATTAATTTCTAATACACATTTTAATAATATAGGCTAAATATAATGATAAAAAAAAAATATACCTAGTGCTCGATAAGTTAAGAAATAATGGATGGGCCAACTTTTCTCTTAAATCTCCCGGCACCTTTCCTCTGGATACCTTTGAAACCAGCATCTCCCGGCACCTTTCCTCTTGATCCCTTGGGCAGCAACGTCTCCCGGTGCCTTTTCTTTGAATTTCTTGGAGACCATTTCTTTTCCGATGCATCTCTTTATTATTACTTTTTCTTCTTACTTCACTTTATAATTTTATTTTTCTTCTTATACTTTAACATTCATTTTTTGATTCTTCTTTTTTGAATTTTAGTAAATTATTATTTTTATTTTGCTTCTATATTTGTTCTTATTATTTATTCTTCTCGGATTTAATTTATAATTCTTCATTTTTCGTTATTTGTCATTATTATTTTATCTTCTTATTTATTTTCTTTATTTCTATATCTTCATTATTTAATTTTATATATATTATTTATTTTTTATTTTTTATTCATAAATATTAAATAATCTTGAAAGGTACAGCGCTGCCGCGAGGCAGCACTGGCAGGGTCGCCATGTGGTGTGTCAAGATGTAGACATGTAGATCAGGGTTGTTAAAGAAAACGTCTTCTCGATTTGAGGTCCCATTTATTAATAATTCCAGAAAGTACATAATATTTCATATTCACAATGTATTGAAACAGTTGCGCAATTATATGTCAAAATGCTTACTTAGCAAGGTGTAAAGGTAATTACACATAAAATAATCTAAAGACAGTTACTCACTACACTACAATACTGTCATAGCTAATGGTATGACAATGTCATGTCGGTGCTAGCCAGTGCCTGCCGCTCTTTTTACGCGACTCGTTTTTAGGGTTCCGTACCCAAAGGGTCAAAACGGGATCCTATTATTAACCCTTTAACCGCCTGACTTCAAATCAATTGTCGTGCCCCCAGCGCCCGGCGCTGTGAAACTAAAAATATCGTTTTTGATGGGAAACAGCTTAATAAATAAAAAATCACACTAAACGAGTTGTGGTTTTCGGTCGGAGATATACGACGCAAGCGAAAGGGACCCAAAAATATTTGTCGGACAAATCCGACGTTAGCGGTTAAAGGGTTAAGACTTCGCTGTCCTTCCGACGATGTATCTTGAGAACCGTAATAGCTAGAAAGATGACATTTTCACAGATTGTGTATTTCTGTTGCCGCTATTGTTGTAGCGGTATACCGCTAGTAGTAATAGTATTTGTTGTTACAAATACTAAAAACATAATAATAATAAAGGGGGCGGCTCTCATACAAAAAATGTGATATTTTAGCCCTTTTCATGGCTACCGCTCGCCGAGCTATATCTCAAGAACCGTAATAGCTAGACAGTTGATATTTGCACAGATTATATGTTTTTATTGTGACTACAACAGCAAACACTAAAATCTTTTGATTTTAGTATTTCCGGTTTGATTTTAGGGGGGATCCCATACAATAGAGTAGTTGTTCGCGTTTTTTACAGTATCATGAACTGTAATAGCAAGGAGGTTAAAATTTTCACAGATGTTGTATTTTTATTACCACAATAATAACAAATAATAAAAATAATATTTAAGGGGGGCTTCCATAGAGACAAGACTATGGTTTGCTACACAAACCATAGTCTTTATGAAAGGCCCTAGACTTGTGTTGTTATCAAGTGGGTTTAGTTAAACCAAATTATATTGTACCAGGCGGCTCGCATGGAATATGACGCCATGGAGAAAGCTCGGAAAAACCTCGAGTGTAAGAACTACTCGGACTACCAGCTGGAACAGAGACGCATGCAGCGGGAGAGAGAGAGGGAAATGTTGAAGGAAGAGACGAGGTGGTTCAAGGAGATGTGGGACATGGAGGAGAAAAAAGAAATGGAAGGTACACTTCTCTTACTCGAAGTCTATTTTCAGGAAATATTAAACACTCTTGGTAACCTCCTTATTGGCGCGTCGTTGGATGACGGTTGTATTTTGAATAGGAACTAAGCTATGGGATATTTATGAATGGGCTACGCAAATTATTAGAATATTTAATTATTCTTATTTGAACTCGATTATGTTTATCGGTGACTTTAATCTCTCAGAATTAGATAACTTGTTTGCCATATATATTTCATCACATGTAGCTCAACCTCGCTAGGCAAACGCTCCGAATCTATTCTATCTCTCTATCTATTCTGTTGCGAAAAACGCTTAACGCATTTGTGTTTTTCATCATTGTTCCAAAAATTTGACGAACGCTCATTCTAAAAAAGGCTACTTGGCCATGAATTTGTACTTTGTAAACGAATATTATTATTGTAATATTCCTCGAGTAAAGTCAGTAAATAAATGTCGTAAGCTATTGTCATTCTCGTACAATAGCACCCTTATTCATGAAGCGTACTTAGCTAAGTAATTAAATAATATATTGTTTTCTTATGTTTACGCGAATTTCACTCATTATAATGAAACAACTTTTACGGATTTTATCGCGGTTTATTTAGTTTTTTACAAGCCCGACGTTTCGGATACTTTACAGCAACCATGGTCACGGGAGGACTGAGGTGTCAGATGTCCTTCTGTTACAAAAGTTATTCGAAACTACCCTATGATACAACAATATTTTTATTTAGTCCTATCTATGCAAAAGGTGCTAACTGAGTTTTTAGTCTGTGACATATTATGTTATATATGCTGTAAAGTGTCCGAAACGTCGGGATTGTAAAAAACTAAATAAACCGCGATAAAATCCGTAAAAGTTGTTTCATTATAATGAATGAAATAATAGTCGGGTTTTATATGGGTTTGACGCAGTCACAGTGGCGGATTTTATTTATATAGTCTATGAATAGGTTTGAATGACCCTATGCCTTCGGGATTACTATGAAACCTCAAAGTGTGTAAGTACTATTCTATTGTAAGCGTTTAGCGTTTGTGCCACTTGTCTAGGGAGGCAGATTGTATAAAACATTATTTCATAATCATCATTAAAAATCTTTTTTCTTTTTTCGGATGGAGCTTTATAGGCCCTAATGGCCCTAATGTTTCGTCGGTAGTGGGGTGAGCCGGTTGGTATCACCCAGTGATATAGTAAGTGAGGTGTTGCCCCCGCTAGCCGTGGAGTGGGACTTCCACGGCTTCATGGCGTCGGGTTTGCATTAAAAATCTCTTAATCCAATATAGGTAGGACATAATCTTCTCCTCATGATCAGTGAAGGTTGAATATGAGTGGCGGGAGATCGAACGTCTTGACGTTCATTGAATAGGCCTTTACTAACAATACCTACTTTATTCAAGCCGAACGTCAAAGAGCTGATAGGGCCAAGGAGGAAGCGAATGAACGTAAGAGGATGCTAGAAGAGAAACATGAGAAGCAGTCTAGAGAAATGGAGAAAGAGAAACTGGTGAAAGACACCTGGTACACGCTCACCAATCAGCAGCTGAGTGACGATAAATCGATGGTGGAACTCAGGAAACGTAAGCAGGTAACGTGATAATGTGGGATTGTCGCTGCATCTTTCCGTGTACGTCATTAACTCAGCACTCCATACGTTTCGCCCTTCAGTCTCAATCCTAATGGGACCAAAAATCGGTGTTCGTGTCCATTAAAATATACGAGAAGCTCGTGGCTCAGTGGTAATAGCCGCGCGGATCGATTCACCAAGTTAAGCAACGCTTGCCGAGGTCGGTCCATGGATGGGTGACCATTTTTATATCCCGAGATTTCTGCGTGCCTCGGAAAGCACGTTAAGCCTTTGGTACCGGCTGTTATTAGTATGGTTCTATTTAATAGAAAGTATTAATAAAATTATTACTTTTATAATTAGCATTAATGATATTTGCAGAGGGAACTTAATGAATGTAATAAAAAGTTAATAGAGCTGAAGAAGCAATATGAAGATATCGACGCGTGTCTGGAAGAAGACTTCCAGAAGGAGGCGCAGAAACTACAAGACCAAATGGATATGAAGCGGTGTGAACTTCGCGCAAAGTCCAATAAAGGCGAAGTAAGCTGCGTAACTACTAATATTAGTACCAAATATAGTTTTATTATCTATGAACGTTTAGAAAGTGTAAAAACAGCCGATCCTATTAAGGTGGTCCAGTGGGTATGGGATCGATTTTATAAACGAGAGGTTCGATTCCGACTTCCCATGGTACCTGGTTTTTTGACGTGACGTCTTATAATTCGATGGAGCCGGCTGCACGCACGAACAAACATGAGTCATGCGGCGTTACCTCGCTCTGAGGCGTTCCATTTAAGGCTTGAAGTGCAAGCGAGAGCGCGGAACGAGCTACACAAGGCACAGTCGGCCCATCAGTATTTTCTTATGACGTTGTCACGTTCAACTATCGTCAGTAAACCGATTTTACAGACAACCGATTTTTTTTAAAACTAAGTGCAGCCTAAACAGATCTTTTATCAGAAAAAGGCAGGCATAATAGGCAGGTAACCCCTGGTGCTGTGAATATCTATGGTAGCCCCACATGAACTAATTTATGTCTACGAGCGGCTTTCCACCACCAACATCATCATAATCAGCCTTTGTCCGGCCACTGCTGAGCATAGGCCGCCCTCAATGAATGGCGAGACGACCGGTCCCTTGCCACATCCAACGCGGACCGGCCATAACATATAAAGGTCTTATTAAACTCTGGTCCAACCCCATGACCCCGGAAACAATGGCGGAAGGGCCAAGCGATAAGACCGCGGACGCACGCGGAAGCATTGCACAGACATTGTATTTTCCTGTTGATTCACTCTCAATTACCTGTGGACTGTGTACCCGTGAATCATACATATTGAGGCCTGTACCTAACTCATCACTACTTTGACTATCAAACAAATATTATGAATTTTAGGAGCTATACTGACACCGATGGCCAGTGAAGCTATTCCTAAAAGGGCACTATGTAGATATTTAATTTTTTACCTTTTATTTAACGGACCCAATGTCGAGGCCTTTTAGGGCCCTGCTAAAATGTCGCAATATATTATATAAGGTTTTGTCATTAAAGCAGAACACGAACATTTTATTTCATATAAAAATAAAACTAAAAAAATTGTCGTTAAAAATCCTTAATTCAATTCAATACTAGACATTGTAACCATTGATTGATCATCACTCTAAAGAGATCAGTATCTAAAAACAAACGCCGAAACGCACATAAATCCAGAACCACTGCATTAAACTACTGAAACTAGATAATTTTTTTGGTGTATTGATTATTATCGTATAGGGATTATTATCAAGGTTTGGATAAAAAAAAATTATGACAATTGACAGGGAACGGGCATGGAATACTACGTTGGCCGGGCTTAGCTTGTAGAACATAATTTGTGTTGTACTACGAAGTAGATACCTCGGGAGCGGCCCAGAGCCCTATAATTTATTCTTCTTAGCAGTTCTAACTCATCTCACTTATTCCCATTAGGAAGTACACCAGGCTATGTTAGATCAAATAAAGGATCGTGACAATGCCAGAAAAATCCTCAAAGAGAAGACAGCCGATGAGAACGAATACCAGAGCCAACTGTCGGAGCAGCTGCAGAGACTGGTGGATCTCAAGCAGATGACTGACGCGCAAGCCAGGAAGATGTATCAGAAGGACCTGCAAGAACAGATACAATATCAGAAGTTGTTGAAGGTACTCTTACAGTATACACTAATGGGCAAGTACGTTGATAGAGGAAAAGCTGATTGATAATATCAATGACTCACAAGCATCGACCACATAACCCATAGACTCCTAATAACAGGGGAACGGGTTCTAGCAACACATCTGACTTGTAGTTCCGATGTAAGCCGTAAACAATGTACTCAAACTATCGTGTCGTCTCATTCTTTCCCGTTGCGAAATATATCCATTTCTTTTTAACGTTCCGTGATTGGTAACGTACGACATTGAAATAGCTAATCACAGCATTGTAACCCCTTTCGTCTCACCTCAGCTAGTTGCCAGAATGCATTTAATACGAAAAATCAAACTTAGGAGTCTATAGGCTGTGTGGTCGATGCTCACAATTCACACTTATTACGCCCTCAAATAGTATTACTTTACCTTGTGCGTGAACGTAAATAGTAAACTTGATTCAAAATCAGTACTGATAAAGACATAAGTGTCCTGGAAAATAGAATGAAATTTATGTATGTTTTTTCTTTAACGCCGGGAAATGCGCTTAGGCATCCCGCGGGGGAGTGCGGCGCCCGAAAGCTGATAAGTGGACGCAGCTCTACCTTTGGTGAAGTGCCTCTGATCTGCTAGCAACAGGGCACCTCGACGGCTAGTCAGTCCCTCAGGGGACCGACGCCACCTCCAGGGGTTACCCCGCTCCACAGAACAACCACTGCCAACGTCGGGACAGTACAATGAGGCGAGGTTCCCGTCCTCGCCCCTTGCTCTTTTGCCCTCTCTTCTTACGAGAGGGATACAAAGAGCCCCTTTGGCTCAATTCGCTTCACCCAAGGTGCTAGGTTTACCCTAGGCTACTAAGGCCTGAACCGTAGTGGTGATGATTGATGAATCTATGTGTCCTGCCATTACCATG
This sequence comes from Lycaena phlaeas, assembly GCA_905333005.2. Lineage (NCBI taxonomy): Eukaryota > Metazoa > Arthropoda > Insecta > Lepidoptera > Lycaenidae > Lycaena > Lycaena phlaeas. The sequence goes on along the minus strand of HG995169.1, from coordinate 17,184,183 downwards.
GATACGTTAAAATCTAGGCTGTTTAGACTAACGCTACCCTCACTCAGCATATTTTTTGGCAAATATCTGTGCTGTATATTATATTGCTGATAGAAGAACCGAACAGGCAACGCAATTACCTACACAGAGTCTATCTTGTCACAGGGTACATAGTGCAATGTCTGTCTGCGTTAGCTCTACAGGTGAATTTGTTTAAGAATTGTGTTCAATAAAGATTATAAATAAAATAACGTAAAGTCTTTATAGGAGCGTGCTAAGCAAGAAGAGTTGGACCAATTCAAGAAATTCCAAATTGCGAGCCAAGAATACGAAGATGAATTGAAAAAAATGACAGCCAGGTAATATTAGTGGAGTGGTTTCATTCAACTAGAAGCTACTAAAGGCTTAAACAGCTAACGATTGTTTAATTTTTTATATCATAGGAGGGAAAATAACGGTCGAAGTCTTGCGACTATCGACGCCCATAAACATCCACACAGCCAGAGGTTATGCGGATGCGTTGCCCTCCTTTACCCTATCCCCCAATAGACCACCGCAAACTTACAAACCGCACGAAACGCAACAGCTTAACTGTCACGTTACGCGGTTTAGTGAGCGAGAGGTTCCTCCCCGGTCGTGCCGGCCCAATTTAGCTGAGAAGCAGCATGGCACTACCTCTTACTAAATAATTTTGAAGCATTAGGACATTAGACCTGTGACGGGCTAATTAGCGCCACAAACCTGAAACACGCTACCTCTTTACAAAAGTATTTACCTATATTAGTTTAACGTAAAATGATATTATATTATGGCTAGTCATCGCCAGTTTCGTAACTTAGTGCTATCCGTGCCTAGGCATATCTAGGTAATCTAGGGTGCAAAGTGCAAACGCTAGGCGCAGAAACGATTAAACAAAACGACCATGGATTGGAAGATTTTGAAGGCGACTCTTTTGGTAAGATCAGTTTTTTTATGGAGTCGTGGAGATAAAATTACCGAAAAGTCCAGAATATCTGGCGAATAAACAAAATATAATTAAAATTACAATTTTCTTAATATTTACCTATTAATGTTATTATAATACATTAATTAATTAATGAAATTACAATTTTCTTTACAGGCCGTCTTTCAGCGAACAGGTGCATCCATTCACGAAGAGGATTCGCCAAGGAGTGCTGATGAGGAACAAGTGCCCGTGCTCACGACCTGATTATTGCCAGTGATGCATTGAAATATGTATTGTTATAATAAAAATTTTAATATTAAAATAATATTTCTTTAAAATATATATCTACGAGTATTCTAGTTAGACTAATTCAAATACATATGTATATGGAATCTGATTGAATTTAAGAGTATTTGGCCATCTGACTAACAGTATAACTTCACCCGTAAATGACTCGTTGACCGTTGTCGTATCGGATTTGACTTATAGCCAAACTTGACGACCTCTGTGGCTCAGTGGTTAGAGCAGGCCTAAGAGTTTAGACCTTTCGGAAAAAAATAAGAGTATTAAATATAAGTATTTCCGTTATCTGATATCCGTAACACAAGTCCACGGAAAATTTGACCAGATTGACGTGTTGTAAAAGCGTCCATAGATATTATTACTACATATAATATAATATAAAACCGCGGTAGTCATATAAAGTCAAAATAAGTTTGCTAGCAAAATACAAAACCGTTAAATCCACCGTTTTTGTTGTAACTACAAGCCATTGTAGGTAAATAGGCTTAGTTAGATTTTCCTCGAGTTAAAAAACCCATAAAATGAACAAAGGGCAAAACAAACAGCAAACACAAATGTGTTTTAATGAGAAATATAAAACAAATTTCCACAGTCCATACGTAATCATTTTCCTGTGTTTTGTGGACCAGGCGGATAAAGGCTTTGGGAGCCTAGTTTGTGATCGTAAGCAATATTGACCACAAATCTCACGTTCGTCTACCGATTTTTCCATCTTAACTTGCAAGACTTGCTATAGACTAGCGAATCCGACAGAAGTTGTCCTGTGCGAAATATTTTATACTTAGATGACTGCATTGTTAATATAAACCACTCACAAATCCACTTGAATACACGCAATAAGAAGAAGGAGTAATTCAGTGGCATACACACGGACTGCAGAATTATATTTATAAAGATAAAATAAAACATTAACATCATCTTTTATATCCCACTGTAAAACTCATGTCACTGACGCCCGACGTGAAACACTCACCCTATGCAATTTTCCTCTAAACTTCTAGTTTATTAAAATTATCTCACTAGCCTTGCTATTAATATTGGGGTCGCAGAATTACGTGTAGATTGTCACGTCAGCCTTGCCGTAGCAACGTTATCAGTAGTATCTCGTTCTCAGAATCGTGTCCACAGATGTCCCCTCATTTTTTATGCTACAAACGTGTATCCGGACGAATATGACGTACAGTTGAGAAGATAAGTATGTCATTAAAGGTATCTCTTTTTGTCCTAGTTGCATGAGCGTAGCCACACTGGGGCAAGCTGGCAGGTGCTTGCCCCACCTTGGTCATAGGATGATTATTAAGGCCATAAGAGGCAGAGGCAATAGATTTGGACCTATCTGCCATAGATAATTTCATCACAAACGTGAGCCTGGATCCAGAAAAGTGTGTGGGGCAATGGCTGGCAATGACGGGTGCTCCACAATGTCAGGGAAAGATGGATAAATTGACTGCTGCCCAACTCTGAGCCCAAGGCTGGCTACGCCCATGCCTGGTTGTTTCTCTATTGAGACATCATCATCGTGTTACGCACTGGTACAGAGACATCTAGTCTACTTAACATCTCTGTCTCTTTGGTTGGCAACAAATGAATGACTTTCCTGAACCAGTCTCTATCTAACTTGATTATGTAATGCGGGCTACGCTGACCACCTACATTTACAATATACAATGAAACCAGCAACATAAAGAATAACTTTCTTCCTAAAGTTGTCAACACTCTCAATACTTCGCAAAGGCAAATGCAATTTAAAATATGTATATATTACCAATTCGTGTGACTAGATTATAAATGGTCTTCGTTTACGTTGATATGAACTCGGAGCTAGTAACTATAATTAATAAATAAGATTTTGATTGCGACATATTGAAACGATTGTACAAGTCATAATGATTTTCCTGTAGGAAGTACTTGCTTTATTATAAAAATATTCTTATTTCGAAGGCGACCCGCGATGATTTCATTATGATTTTCCTCAAATAACGTGATCTATATAAGAGTGAGCTTAGGAAATACAATCACAGTTTGAGATAAACATTTAAGATGTTAAGTGTGTGGGCATTCGTTTTATTACTACCCCTAGTAACTAGTCATGACGTAGCGATAGGTCTTAACTCATATGGGCGAAAAATTTTCGATGAGAACAGACAAGCAAGTCCGGCGATTTGGAGACAAAAAGAAAATGTGACAGTCGAAGCCTCTGAAAATGAAGTGATCAGTAAAGTCCTAGTTATCGATATGAGACCAGAAAAGGACGGAGATGCTAAAATTGTAGATGGCGGAGAAAGACAAAAGAATGTTACTATTGAATTAAAAAGTCCTACTGTGTTTAGGGGATATGATTTTCATATAGAAGTGTACGCTGTGCCCGCAACGCACGTATCGGAGACTGACAAACAATCATTGGAAAATTCCAGCCAAAACATCAGTGTATCTGTACACGATAATAATGCCACACCAGAACCTTCAATTGGCGATATTAGTCCCGAAGCTATGAATACTGAAGAAGCTGCACAATCTAACTTAAGCGAAGCAGTAAGAGACGCAAGAAATTTAAGCATGGAAATAGAAAACGAATCGATTGACCCTGAAACCGCAAACACAACATTAACTTCAGGAAACGAAACTGACACAAATTCCGAAAATGCAGCCACTGCAAATAGTCTCGCAACGCTATCTACAACAGTCACAACCAACATGCCAGAAATTCTAAGTACTGATCAAGTGTTCCCCGATTTTCCTCCATTAACTGGAATGGATGGAGATGAAACAAGGCATATTCGTAAAATTGGAGATGATTTATACACTACCACCACTGAAATTTTAAGCACAACAACTGAAACATATAGCACAACTGTTTCATATAGCGCCGAAAATGATACAGATACTGCAACAGATTCCGGTATTTCAACAACTACACTCAGTGAAGAATCAGCAACTATGTCCCCTGATAGGAACGGCAAGGATATACTTGATTTCGATGATTTACTCAGCACTGATGGAGAAGAAGCAAGGTATGCCCGTCATACTGATATTAAATCAGATTCAAGCAATACCAGTGACATATCTATAACTGAAGATAATCAAACCACGACACTAATACCTGATTTAATTAATGATAGCAATGTCACAGAAGATACAAATGTTTACGAAGAAACAATGCATTACCGTGAAGCACTATCTAATGCGACGAATGAGATGATAGCGAATACTGATAAACCTCTTACGAATAACGAAGGTGAACCAATACCACCAATACTTCAAATAATTATTGAGAATGGCGCCTATGATATGAATATTATGACGAGTAAGCCTAATGAAGACGAATATGTCCACGAGAGCAGTGAAGACTATAATAGCACAGAAGCTAATAAAGATAGCGATGTAAAAACAGATCCAGACATTTCAGCTACAACAATAGCCAGTACCGAGAGTACCGACAGCAATACTGAAGAACAATTTAGAAAAGGGCGTGGAATAAGTGATGAAAACGACACAATTGGTCAAAACATACCAAACTACCCAATGTTTGTTGATCCTCCTGTTATAGATAATTCAAATATTGGTGAGGATTATGTCTATGTGCCTATACTAGCCGTTATAAGTAAACACAACTACCCCGTATTTAAGGGTGTTTTAGATAATATATCTATGAATGTCGCTTTTCCCAACTTTGAGACAAATCCAGCCCCTGTTAGTTATGAAATGCCAGATGATGAGAAGACACCAGTAGCAGCATGACTTAATTAAGAAGCTTAAATTATATTTGTAAACTTATTTAATTTTGTAATTGTTATTTTGGAGTTTATTTTTAAGTTTTTGACTTTGACTTTGAAATAAATGATGAAACACATAATTTTCGATTTTTTTTTTACCAAAATAAATGTATATTTTGGTTAATAGTTAATAATAATTCTATACATTCATCAACATCCCATAATTACAACTAGCTGTTACCTGCAGCTTCACCTGCGTTAACTTCGATTTAGAATGGGATCTGAGCGGGATGATATATAATATATTATTAGTGTTGCTCTACTATATTATGCATGTGTTATACATATAAACCTTCCTCTATCTATCAAAAAACGCATCAAAATCCATTGCGTACTTTTAATGATCTAAGCATACATACAGTGGGAAGCAAATTTATTTTATACCATATAAACATAAGTAAATAAAAAATAGATAAAAGATATAGATATCAACATCTCAGGTACATGTTGCATGTTTGAGTTATAATAATCTTTGTAAATCAATTATACTTATCTCATTTTAAAATATTACAATTATGAACATGAATTTGGAAGTTTAAAGTCAAGTTAACTAAAGAATTAACTAGTGGGGCTGGGCTTTAGAAGTCTTTTCTAATGGACAAAGAGATTGACTATGCTGACTACCTACTATAGACAAATTATTATTATAGTTTGTAGACAAATAATAATAACCTAAGGACTTGGAAATTTCTTATTCAAACTCAAAATAAAAGCAAGTGTTTGTGATAATAAAAATAATTATTTTTATTAGTTCCAAAAAACTGTAAAAATATTATGTTAAAGTCAATAATAAAATAGTATATTTAATATAAATATCATGATATGAGATTAATTCACTCAAGTCATTTAAAATAAGTGGAGTAAATACAGTAAAATATCTTTGGCACAATGTCCAATACAAACAAAGTACCTAATTCTTATTTCAGGAATGTCAGTTACAATATACAAGAGGTATTCTTAGACAAAAGGTACTAGTAATGATTACAAACAACCAAACAAAGATTGTTCAAGCATTACTTTTCACAACCTTTTTTAATATAGTTATGTGGTACAACTTCATATAATTGTTTTTTTCTTTTATAAAATAAATTCATAATTATGCAGTTTAACTAATGTTTTGGTATAACTTATTAGAGTACAATGCACATATATCAATTATTAATAAGCATAAAAAATATATTTTATTACATAATATCTTTTACACTAGAGAACATGTCTCTATCTGTGGTAAACAAATAAATATCAACATTAAAAAGTATAAAAATAAATGAACTATAATAGTATTTTTGGGACAGTTGTCAATAATGTATACATAATATAATATATAATATTAATATCATAGATATAATAACTGTAGCAATATTATTTACCTTTTCCTAACTATAGATATATTGATAGCAAAACATTAGGCAGTAAAGCAGTTTTTTTCAAAAATAATCTCTGCTTACTTAAGTAATAATGCTATACTATGGCACATCTAGCATTTAATAAAGGAATGTACTGGAATGTTATCTGGAATGTTATTGCGACCATTGAGTGCGACTATCTCCATCACAACCAGACAGCCAATCACATTCGCTCCACAGCTCTGGAGTAATTTACATGCGCCCGTAATTGATCCCCCTGTAGCTATTAAATCGTCAATAATAAGACACTTTGAACCAGGTCGGACAACGTCTTTCTGTATTTCCAGAATGTCCTGAAACATATTGATAAATGAGATATAAGAAAAAAGTACAAATTATACAATCCAGCCAATTGTTACCAGCAGGAGATATGTGTTTGTCCTGGATCAGGGTAAAATTATACATATTCTCAGAAAAATAACAGCACAGGTCCACTGCTTTTTAATAGGTACTAGTAATTACACTTACTAAGTCACAATCTTAGTATAAATAAAACTAAATTCAGAACTAATTTTAATTTATCTTTATGTTCCAATGGGAGATTCACCACTTATCTATTACCTACTTACTCACTAACCAGTTTATCTATTTCTATAAGTACATAAAGTGTATATTTACTTACTGATCCATATTCTAAATCATACTTGTGGGAAATAACTTCTCCTGGCAACTTGCCCTTCTTCCTGACAGGCAAGAATCCAAGTTCCAATTCAGCAGCCAGTGAAAATGAGAATAGGAATCCGCGAGATTCTAATCCAACGACAAATTCAGTCTCCGGATATTTTGTACGAACAACGTCTACTAATAAACTTTGAAGAAGTTTACAAGTAGCGCCATCAGATATAGCTGAAAATATGTCCCTGTAATTTTTATTTATTTACAAAACAATAAATCACATGTATTTTACATTACGAAGAAATTGTCTTACCAAAATAATATTCCGGGCTTTGGATAATTCTCGTAAGTCTTTATGTTCTTTTTTAAATCAGCTACCTTTTTATCATAATCTGAATTCATGTTAATCCCTTTTTGAAAAAACTATTTATCCAATAACTGGAATTAAAAAGATTGAGGCTATTTAGTATTTACAAATTAGTATATTTTGTACGAAAGATCAAAGAGTAAAATAGGTAAAATAATTAATAAAGGTTAACTTCTTCTTCTTTCAACTTTGGCCCTCTAAAGGATTTGTCATTTGCCATTTGATTTAACATACTGAATCCACAGACTACTTCGTATATAATCTAACTGAATCACATCATGAAAATTAATTTTTTGTTGAAGATTTTATAGCATGGTGGTGAGACTTTGCCAAATTTATGATTGAATAATCAGTACTCACCTTTCTTACTTTTTTGTAAGCTGCACTTATTTATTGCATTACCAAAGATAGTTAATATTATTATTTAATAATTGTTGCTTTTTAATAAAAAAAGCAAAGAAAGTATAAATATATAAACTGTGGTATGGAAAATGCTGGGAAACCACACGGTACTAAATACATGGCTTCATTCCTTCCACCAGTCCACCCACTCAAAACAGTCCTCTACAAATGCGATGTTAAATTTCAGGCCAACATGATGTACGCATATCCAAAATAACGGTAAAAATACGGCTATCACACCAAAAATATTAACACATTCTAATTTTGAACACAGCCGATCATTCAAAACCGATTTGGTTAATACCTGTGGCTTGGTTTTTAATTTAAAAAAAAGTGCAATGTTTACAAAAGTAAATTTTGACTTTTGTTTTAAATTCAACGGCAAAATTTATTATAAAAGCAATTTATTATAAAATCTGTTTATTTTCGTAAAAATCCTGTTTCATGCAATATTTTTGAGAAAATAACTGTTATATCTTCTAAGTTTTAAGTGACAACAATAGTTCAACACAATATTACAAGTTAAACTTCGCTTTACCGCGTTATTACGGAAAAAGTTTACACTTTAACCGACAATGTTATCATCAATAGATTTAGAAAGGCTAATTACAGTGAAAAGGCGTGAGATAGAACACGAGAAAACGCTGCTCGGTTGAGGTGTAGCCTTAGGGGCGCTGAGGCGGCGGGACTTAGAAAAATTTTGAAAATTTTTGATGTCATGATAACCCATATTTTTTTTACGCTCATCATGCAGAGGATATAAATAGAAATGTTTTTTATTAATACTTTTTTTTTCTAGGTACTTTCGTTAAAAAGATATTCGTCTCTAAAGTTCTTCTCATAAACACTTAGAATATTTTTTGAAAAAAAAAAAATCTTGTCAATATGACCCCACAATTTTATACGCTTATCTGGTTGGATTCATCATCAGGAGCAAAACAGGTCATGAAAAGTTTTTTCGTCCGAGCTTCCGTTGCGGAGTTAGGCGCGCCGAAAGTTTCGAAACACTTAGTTTTTTTTCGAGACGATTTTCGTGATTACGAAAATCACCCATTTTTATGTACACATCGGGCAGGGCTGATCATTATGAACATCTTTTGTCATGTGAAATTTTCGCGTCCGACGTCTAGTTTTCGAGATATTCAAATTTCGTAGTGCTATTGTAGCCTTAGGGGCACTGGGGCGACGGGACTTAGAATATTTTTTGAAAAAAAAAATCTTGTCAATATGACCCCACAATTTTATACGCTTATCTGGTTGAATTCATCATCAGGAGCAAAACAGGTCATGAGAAGTTTATTCGTCCGAGCTTCCGTTGCTCCTGATGATGAATCCAACCAGATAAGCGTATAAAATTGTGGGGTCATATTGACAAGATTTTTTTTTTTCAAAAAATATTCTAAGTCCCGTCGCCCCAGTGCCCCTAAGGCTACAATAGCACTACGAAATTTGAATATCTCGAAAACTAGACGTCGGACGCGAAAATTTCACATGACAAAAGATGTTCATAATGATCAGCCCTGCCCGATGTGTACATAAAAATGGGTGATTTTCGTAATCACGAAAATCGTCTCGAAAAAAAACTAAGTGTTTCGAAACTTTCGGCGCGCCTAACTCCGCAACGGAAGCTCGGACGAAAAAACTTTTCATGACCTGTTTTGCTCCTGATGATGAATCCAACCAGATAAGCGTATAAAATTGTGGGGTCATATTGACAAGATTTTTTTTTTTCAAAAAATATTCTAAGTCCCGTCGCCCCAGTGCCCCTAAGGCTACAATAGCACTACGAAATTTGAATATCTCGAAAACTAGACGTCGGACGCGAAAATTTCACATGACAAAAGATGTTCATAATGATCAGCCCTGCCCGATGTGTACATAAAAATGGGTGATTTTCGTAATCACGAAAATCGTCTCGAAAAAAAACTAAGTGTTTCGAAACTTTCGGCGCGCCTAACTCCGCAACGGAAGCTCGGACGAAAAAACTTTTCATGACCTGTTTTGCTCCTGATGATGAATCCAACCAGATAAGCGTATAAAATTGTGGGGTCATATTGACAAGATTTTTTTTTTTCAAAAAATATTCTAAGTGTTTATGAGAAGAACTTTAGAGACGAATATCTTTTTAACGAAAGTACCTAGAAAAAAAAAGTATTAATAAAAAACATTTCTATTTATATCCTCTGCACGATGAGCGTAAAAAAAATATGGGTTATCATGACATCAAAAATTTTCAAAAATTTTTCTAAGTCCCGCCGCCTCAGCGCCCCTAAGGCTACACCCCAACCCGCTGCTCGGCTTGAAATCACCGGCGAACAATAATATCGTGAGTAAATCACTATCTTCGCTTATAACAACCTGTTGCCAGCAACTTGCTCGAATAATCTGAGTTTATCATCCTATCGATTTTTCTGTCAGTTGCCGGTTGGCAGTTGTTGGTTTACGCTGAAAGTAAACAGTTACTTAAAATTTGTGTTCCTGCATAAAGTTTTCAAAGAAAATATTCTTTACATATGTAAGTAAAAAAAGGTCTACTACAACAAGTTTTGAGTTTATAATTATAAATATTTTTGTTTTACATTATAATAGTAGTAAGTTCTTTTATTAATAAATAAATTTATTTATAAATTAAGGAAATAAGTTTGTGTTTCACATAAACTTCCAGAACTACAATAGATTATTATAAATTTATAATTTGTATGCAAGTGTCCTAACTTAATTCGTGTAATATAATAAATAATTATCATCTTTGGGAGTTTTTTGTACGCTGTCTTTAAAACAAATTGTTGTTTAAAAATTTTTATAAAATAAAATTTAAATAATATAAATAGAAATTTCCATTGGTTGAATAAGGAATAACTTAAAACAAATAGGGGAACTAAATAATATATTATATCTTTAAAATACTTGTTTTCCTAATTGGATTTGGCTGAATATTGTATGTTATATTCAGTCAAGCCATATACTAGCATGAAAATACCTTCTTGTCTAATATTGAGACAAAAGCCTAATATATTATGAATTGTGATTATGCTTTAAGCAGGAGTAATGAATTTCATAAAAAATATCCTTGAATTAATAAATATTTTAGAGATTGTGTTGAAAATGATATTATGACACATATTATTAGTTATGACATCAAGCAGTAGCCCCTTGAAAGATATTAATATGCTCTAAATGTCGGTAGATTAGTGAGATGATTTTATTTATTGGCGATGGAGATATCAAAAATACTACAGGAATTTTAACTTAATAATAAAACAGGACATTTTAAATTAACATGGTTATTTTCATTATTTAAAGTATTTTAAAACGGGATATTTACTTGTGAACATGACATTCGTAGACAATGTCGAAATATCGAGCTCCGCAAAACAATATTAAAAAACATGGTAAATATCCCGTTTTTAAATACTTTAAAAACAGGACACTTTATGCAACATGGTTTGAATCCTGTATATATTATTATATTGTTCTCAGGAACTAACATAGGTTAACATGGTGATATTTGTAAATTTATTATTTAAATCTTAACGGTGGGGGACGCGTATGTGTGGGGACTCGTAATGAGGAGCACTACCCTGTGCTGGATTTACGTATAGGCCCGTGAGGCCCGGGCCTAGGGCGGCATGATTTGAGGGGCGCCAAAATTTCTTTGATACTTTACTTTTTTCTAGCATTAAGGGCGGCAAAATAAACAGGGCCTAGGGCGGCATCAAGCCTAAATCGGTCACTGGCACTACCCCACTAAAACCGCTGTGAGCGCCTTTAGCCGCTTTATGAGGGTATCGGATCGGCAGTCAACAGGATCACCTCAGCGACAGGCTGGGCCCGGCAAAGGCCAGACTCTCAAAATAGGGGGACTGCCCGCCCTCTACAAAGCAATCGTCTCCACGACGGACACCTGTTCGTCGTCGTGGGGGGGATGTCTCATCGGCGACCTTTTACCCGTTCGTCGGCCTCTTTCTGAGACATCACTGTCTCACGGAAGGAGGCCATTGCCGTTCAGGACCTTTCATTACCGAGCATCGCGGTGATGACACTCGGCAGAGATCCCTTCTGATAACCTACGTGAGTTAACTTAGCCTGCCCGAAGTTAGTTAAGATGACTTAGTGGGTATAATATCGCATTTTTGATGTGAAACTACTATCAACTCCCCTTCGTAGTCGACTCCAATACAGTAGCTGAAAACGGCATGACGCTGATTTGACATGATTCTAATATACACTGTCACATCTGGCGGGAATACCGACCAAACAATGACAACTATTTTGTTATTGTCGGAGTGGGAGTGTATGTATTCAACGGGGATGGGTCGTCCCCAGGAATTTACGGGGTTCCACGAGGCTAGTCGCCGGTATACCCTTACTACAACCCGGCCAACGTGAATTTGGCGTGCTGCGTAACGCTTAACGTATTTCATTATACTTCATTTGGTTGTAAATGGAGTATCGGGTATTGATTACGCATTAAGACCAAATGCTCCACTTATTTCATTTATGTATTAGGAGATCGATATACATCCTTCTCCATTGGGCACGCTGGGCAACCGCCCAGGGCCCCGTGATAGGTTAAAAGGGGCCTAGTCGATATACACTAGAGAATTAGTTGGGCTATTAATTATCTTTAGATATAGATTTAATACATCTAGATTAGAGATAATACAAGAGATAATGTTTGTCTTTTTAGGTAAGAAGTGATCTTGAAACAACATATCTGTTTAAGAAACTTTGCATCACATAGCTTCGATATAACTTGCTATAAATAAAATTCATCATAATTGGGCGAAAATGCAGTGAATAGGTTGTTTTTATTAAATTGCTTTATTATTTGTAAAGTAAATAATATTATGTTCAAATGACTTTCGTAACCGAACCATTCAACAAGAGTTACATGATAATAATAATAGTTTTATTTATAACTTATAAAACTACTTCTTACGGATTTTATTGTCTGTGCAAAACTTAATCTAGATATTGTAGTTAGCGATTATTTCTTACATTATACAAGAGTTTATAGGACTAGCAATTCCGCGTGTTGTGAAACACAAGTTGTTAGTAATTAAGCATTTTTTTATTATTTATAAGCAATTTATTATTGCTATTTTAAACATATTATCGTGGACTTTCCATTATACTTCAGACGCTACACTCGGGAAACGCGCGATCCTACTCTTTGATCAGTTTTTTTTTATTTTTTTTTATGACGCAGCAGAAATCCTTTTCGGACCATACCAGGGCCTTGGGTCGGCGCGCTGACGTGTGTGGGGACTCGCATTGGGTGCACTACCCCACTAAAACCACTGCGTGAGCCTTCAGCCGCTATTTGAGGGACCCGGATCTGCAGGCGACGGAAAACCCTCAGCGACAGACTGGTCCCGGCAAGGCCAGATTCTCCACAATAGGGGACTGCCCGGCTACGACTTAGCAGTCCCCACGACGTCGTGTCTAGTAAGGTCCGGGTACCCATTCCGAGCCCGACACGAGCACAGGGGTGTTACTGGAAGCGCATTAAGTAGCGCCTCCGACGCCAGATGTGTGACCCTGGTTGGATTAGCAACTCGTTCGTTCTTATGCAATACATAAAATATGTTCGGTTATAACACACACACGGCGCCCCAGATTGGTAATGATTTTTTCAGTAACGATAATTTAATTTGTTACAGACGGATGAAGATAGTAATCAGAACGAGAAAAATGTGACGTTCACCAGGCCAAGAGCTTACTCGGAGAATGATAAGGCTGATAGTGTGCCACGACATGACGCCAAAACCAGGGCAGGGACTGAGAAGTCAGTAGACGAGCCAGATGGAGCCATCCCACCTGACTTAGAGAGATATATTCGGGTGAGTTTTAATATACTATTTACATAAGAGCCTGTTTCACCACTTCCTGATAAGTGCCGAATAGGCTATCCACCCGATATCCAACAGATAGAGTATGAAGTATCTGTCAAATATGTTGCGGATTGCCTATCCGGCACTTATTAGTCTAAGGGCCTGTTTCACAATCTCCAGATAAGTTCCGAGTAGGCTATTCACAACATATTTGACAGATAGCGTATGGAGTATCTGTCAAATATGTTGTGAATAGCCTATTCGGAACTTATCTGAAGATTGTGAAACAGGCCCTAAGACATAAGAGCGACGGTGGTCCAGTGAGTAATGGGCCTCAATAGAGAGATTCCGGGTTCGATCCTGACACCCCGCGTGTGCCTTGAAATGGGGTTTTCTAAATTTCTAAGTGCACCCCAAACACGAGACCATCGCTCGCTCACCGGTGAAGGAAAGCATCGTGAGGAAACCTGCATGTCTTGAGATTAAAGTCTTTGAAAGTAAAAAGTTTTAAAGTCTTATATCGAATTACCTATAACTTTTAGTCGTAGTAACGGAAAATAGCAAGCTTAATAAAACAAAAATATGGGATCGTTATCATTCAATAAATGTCGAAATGTTATTGTATTGATAAAATGAAAAGCCTCGAAGCAATTCCAAATTGTTGGTTTAGATAAGGCTCGGTTCGAGCGTGAGAAATCAGGATCCTTCTGAGATGCCCCTTAGACTTGTAAGCCGCTTTTTTTTTCGGAAGGTCTAGACTTTTAGACCTGATGGCCTTTAAGCTCAATCGGTAGGTAAAACTTGTAAGCCTCAATGCCTACTGCATGCAACAAAATAATAATGAGAATAATTAAGGTATTAGCTTGTAGGATATTTAAAAGTCTATATTCAAATGTTATGTTTTACATATTATTAAAGTAGCCTTCAGAATTTCCCGGTCCAACCTCGATATTAGTAGTCATTAAGGTTATTGAATGGCGATGAGAAAGAAGGTCAATCTAATTTAATTTCATAAGGATTAAGACTTTAATGTTGCAATTATTATTCAATTACACAACTATCTCGCGTGTGCCCTTTGGAGACAAATTGAGACGGCATGAACGGGGTGTTACCTCTCGCTCACATGAAACTAGCAAAAAGTGACAGTTATGCTGTCGCGTTTCGTGCAGTCTGTAAGTTACCGGTTGCTCATCAAGGGATAGGGAAAAGCAGGGCAACGCTTCGGCATGACCTGACCATGACATGCTTGTGTGGATGTAAATGGGCGTCGATAGTCGTCAAAATGCTTCGACTGTTCGCTTGCCCTCCTATGCTATAAAATGGCCTGGTCTGGTCTTCAGATGTAAGATAGTCAAACCAGACCAGAATCTTTCTCAAACGTAAGTCTTAAGAATTGAGACTTACGTTTAAGAAAGATGGCCGAAGTGGTGGAACCTTGACCGTCTGTATGGCTGCAACGAGCGTAAGGTCAGAGTGCCGACTGGCTTAAACAGATGGCAATTGGAAATTATTGTCAGTGCAATATTACTCCTACGTACAATTAATCCAGTCTGCGTTCGCTTTTTATGTTAGTTAGTAAGGCCAACTGACAGACGTATAAATGTACTAGGAAATTTCTATGACCATAAACTAGACAAAATGAGTTCACCTGGAACTTGTCTAGGCAACTCCAATAAATTTGCCCTGTTGGCTGTTGCTGGCAGCTCCGGCGCCCACTACTATAGGCGACAGAGGGTGTTTAAGGTGATTTTAGTGCGTCGAACCTCATGCCGAGCCCCATATACCCGTTAGATTCTATCCTGGACGGGCGGTACGCGTAAATGCATTTCTGCCTATCCTGAGAGTTAGGTCTCGGTGGTTCTCTTTGGTCTCGATGGTAAATCTCGGTTCCAATAATTAAACTGTATGTCCTTTCATTATCACAGGCCACAGCCTATGTCGAAACAGCAAAAATGTTTGATAGAAGTCACCCATCGGTAGTTTTTTTTTGCCAAGTGGCAGTCAACGACGGCACACACTTACACAACGTCATAATTAATGAAATAATTATCTTTTAAATTTGACGATTTTTACAAACGTGACTAGTATAAGAAATAAAAATGACTATTATAACATTTACGTAGATAGGTTTTATATAAATTGCTGAATATCCTCGTCGAATTTTACTAAGAATAAAATTTGTAATACAAACTTAAAAAAAAATTAATAACTACTAAAAAAAGTAAAATAATAATAAAATAAAACGACTTATTCCAATACGAATCGAGGAATTACACATCGGATCAAAATATTGAATTATTATTCACACCTGTGTTACAATATGTAACTTATTTGTCCGAGATGCTGTGTGCGTGCAATATCGCAAACTGAAACATTAAATTCTCTTAAATAGGCACTAGTAGTAGAAGTAGTAAAGTATCAACCCTTATATGTCCCACTGCTGGGCACGGGTCTCCTTCCTCGAAATCAGGCGAGGAGGGTAATGGGCCAATAGTCCACAGCGCTGGCCCAGTGCGGGTTGGTGAACTTCACATACCTTCAAAGACTTTCAATCTCATCAGGCATGCAGGTTTCCTCACGATGTTTTCCTTCACCGGTGAGCGAACGATGGTCTCGTAGAAGATGGTCTCATAATATTCTAGGATCGCTTTAGATAAGGTTATTCGAATTTTACAAGCCGCTGAATACATGTCTAATCAAAATGTAGAACAATTTTCATGGTGTAACAATATGCTTATGTAAAAATGGTATCGAATCAGCGATCACTCAAGGTGGGTGGGATCCACTCTGCCGCGCTTCCGTCAGTATGGGTGTGGTGGCCGCAGACGCACTCCTTATCTAATCCGTAAAACAGTTCCTCTGTGTATAGAAGTGAAGACCAGCACAGGTAATATAAAAACAGGCGTCTTTTAATTGTGACTGTTTAATAGGAAAACTTTGATGTCGGACAAGGTAGTAGCCATTTCAGCGATAGGGCTCTATAGCAGTAATTCACGAAGTATAAGGAGTGCGAACGTAATGTTGAACGAATGGTCGCAATTGACAACATTTCAAAATTTTTGTATCCTGAGTTCAAATATATTTTTTATATATTTTTTTAGTTCTTCATTTCGGAGAAAAAAAATTAAAACCAAAAACATGTGATGACGTCACTTTTGTGGTAGAATGAGGTAGTTACCTTTGCCTTAGCGTTCCAGTATTTTAGATGAAAACATTAATGTCAAACAAGACATGTCAATTGTCAAAGTCTTGTTTTGTCTTTATTTTCGACAAATTTTTGCTATTCGCAACTAGAAACACTTTCGAAAATTTAATATTTACATAATAAAAACAGAATGAGATTAATAACACTGGATAATATGAAAATTCACGAATTTAATTGAAATCAAACAAGTTTGACAAGCTGACAAATAATGACAACTCGAGATTTATGGCAGTTTTTTGACGGGTTACAGGAAATCAAAAGCATTATAGCAATTTCACCATAAGTGTGACGTCATTTGGCGCTTACGTCTTTTTAGAATACACCGAACTTCAGAGTTAAAATTATGAATGAAAAGTTCATAATTTCTAAAAACGGAAAAATACGTGTGCCCTAGTTTTGTATTTACTTTTCATATTACGTTAAAATATATGCAGCTTAAAAATGTGAAATGTTGTTCAATTTAGATGACAGAATTTTTGACAGTAGAGCGCATCTTTTTTAATAAGTACTCGTTTAAATCTTTACGCGGGAAGTGTTGTGAGTTGTGACGCTGATTGGTCCGCGATTCTAGTGCAGCCAGTGGCAGAAACGAGAACTAAGCTCTGGGTTTATTATTGAGAATATTGAGTATACTATGGAAAAGCCTATATCGTTCGGATTCCTTACATCTATACTTCGTGCAGTAATTGTTCGCATCGAGACACAAATTGACAGCCCTCCTGGACAAGTAGCACAAACGCTAAACGAATAGAATATAATATAATACTCACTTATTCTATGGGAAACTAGCTTACGACATGTAATTTGACAGTTAGTGTTTTTTCCAATCAATAAGTATTCTATTCTATTCACTTAGCGTTTGTGCCACTTTTCCTGCGGGGCTGGATTTCCCTCAAGCAAAAGTTTGGCCAAATGGGCTATTTGTATGCCAATTTTCATCCAAATGAGTCTTGGCGTTTGCGTCATTAAGGATCAAACATGCAAGCTTATCAGCCTCCACACTTTATAACATTAGTTGGAAATAACACAGAAAATTCTAGTAAAAAAATTCCGAATAAGAAATAGCGTTTAAGTTTTTTAAGTTGAGTTGGCAATCTGACAAACGATTGTCTGAAATCTGACTGTAAGTCACTGCTTAAGGCTCAGTTTCATGTGACATGATATTCGTGGATTCATGTCTCTTCCGGTTTCTGAAACGTTAGTCAAAGTGTATGTCAACTAATATGGCTGTTAATTGCGGTTAAAATACGATTCCAGAGCCAATTTGACAACTTTTCATTGTAGTTGTTATGTCAACTGACAGGTTGATCAAATTAAGTAATTTAACCATGCTTCTAGCAACTCATGTGACACTTAATTAAGTAATTTAACCATGCTTCTAGCAACTCATGTGACACTTAATAAGAGACAGTTGATTTGTTAATTTTTGCGTCGATTATGCCATTCGGAAACCGGGCGTTACTCTGTTTATTACTTATCGGAAGTGAACAAGACGATGGTACAGTTTGTCTTCAAAATGAAAGTACGAAAAGTTATTAACCTTTTGTTTTTATTTGAAAGAAGGACGAATAATAACAGTACCAAAATAATAAGGTTACTTAGAAAGTTAGTTATAATTCAGAAATATGCGAACATTGTTAAATATATGTAACATTCTGTTTAGCATTACGTTACTCCATCGGTAAAGGTTACATTCTTGAGTGTTATAAAATATCTAGACCGTGACGTCGTATGAGTGCGATCGTTTTAGTGTACCCAAGATATTTGCCAAGAAACGGCAACTTAGTTCATTTTATATTAACTTTTTTTTCTTGTTCATGTTCAATCGACACAATTATTTGATTAAATAGGCTCTCCGTTTGCCATATTTTCCCTTCACATCTGATGGAAGACGAATGCTTTTAAATAGAAAATCAAGTTTGTAATGGAAGTACATTCACATTGTATTGTGTTGTAAAAATCAATTGCATTAAGTTAAAATAACTATAATTATAATGATTCATAGGGCTATTATGTTATAATGGAAAACTAATTACTTCTTTTGTGTAAAAAAATACTTAAAGAACGCGTTTTTAAGAACCCCAGCACGCGAGTTAGATTCGCACTTGTCCTTTTTTATATTTGATTACCAAGCCATCCTGAATGATTAGAATGATCACGATGATTGTGATGATGCAATGGAGAACAAAGGCCTAATTATACAACATGAGTTCACAAGTCGCACGCCATAAACATCCTTAGCGATCACAATTTCGATCACGTGCCCGAAACAATCGCGGCATATACAAAATTATGACGTCACAATCATTTTAGTGTACGCTCGGGTGGAAAGGTTTATTATGTTTCAATGTAATAAGATTTGCAGATTCTTATATTCTAAGAAAAATGTTTGTTATACTATCATTATTAACACGCTTTTATTAGCTTCACCTGTATGTTTGTATGTTTGTAACCGACTCCTTTGAGCTCGATTTTGTCCTACTTTGAACGATCAGATTAAAATATATATATATAAATATTAACGATCTGACAAAGACCGATGACAATGCAATAATTCGATTACAAAATCCGATTATCCCAATAAGATTCGCCAGGATTAATTAATTCCTTTCCGCATCCTTTGCATGCGAGTAAGAGAGATAGAGCTAGTGCGCGAACTCGTAGAGACTCGGGAGAGACTTGTAAAGCGTGTTTTTTTTTAGTTTTTTAAACTATTATTTATTTTTTCTGTCAAATGATATATATGATGCTGTGTCACGGTAAGAAGGACACAAGCAGTGTAATTACCATCGTAGTATCAATACTCAACATCGTAGGCCCCGTTCGCACAAGCGCTTTTTTATCGACCGTTAAAAAAGCGTTTGAATGAGACAAATGGAGACAATGGTATTTGTTCTCGCGAAAGGGTTTTTAAAGCGCGACACTTTTTTATCAAGCACTGTTGTATTTACGACGTTAAGCGTTTGTTGCCTGGGATAGTCCGGAACATCACATCGTTTGTCTGCCTGTTTGCCTCTAGCTTATCAGCATTAACGCCAAGCGACAGCTCTATGTTCTGACTTCTGAAAGACAAGCGATGTAATTGCTGATATTAACGCCCGGTTTCTGAATCGTTGGTCAAAGTGTATGTCAACTAACAGACAATTACTAGGTAAACTAATTGACAGCTTTTCGTTGAAGTGGTGTATGTCAACTGACAGGCTGATTAAATTAAGTAATTTAACCATGCTTCTAGCAACTCATTTGATACTTAACAAGAGATTTGTCTGTCTCATGGATCATTCGTGCAGCCTTGAGACATAATGATACACACCTGAGCCAGGCACGAAAAATGGGGGTAATCATTGTATACTCAACGTTAATATGCGGAGTTGAACTACAATATGGCTTGATGTGTATTTCTTTTCCTATATATATACAAAGAGTAATAATACCCACAAAAACCCCTTGAAACGACTAAACCTATTTCGATATCTCACTTGTAAAAACCACCGTTAGAAATCGTAGGTACTTAAAAAATGTTCGTCTATGAGATCGGTTTACGGACGATAATTTAACTTGAATACGTCATAATACGTCACGAGCCAAACGCTTAGGTCGATCGTACTCCTGTATCGCTTGCCGCGCTCTCGCTTGCACGCTTGGCTCACCCGAAACGTGAGCACGAGTCCATTTTTTTTTCATCCCTCAGAGTGTTTTAGTAAAAAAATCATCACTTCAATGTAGTCTAAATCCGTTTAGTAATATTATAACTTATTTCGACGACCATTAAAATGTGCGCGAATGTATTCTAATGAATGTAGGAGTCATACAATTGCTAGTGCCAACTGGGATTTATGGATATGAGCCGCGAGTCTGGGATCCTTCATTATCTAGACCAGACTTTCTGTTTCTGTTCCTTATTTAATGAGATTAATATATACGAAACGAAACTATAATTACAGGATATATGTAGAACATATTGTACGATGCATATTATTTTACTTAAACTAAATGTATTAGAGTAAGAATTTGATTATCCACGTAATATACATATCAGTAAATACAAGTTAACGGCTAGATATTAGCTTAGTTAACTTCCTCTAGCTTTATAGATAACCCCGGAACAGTTTATAACATTTAAGAAGACGTAGAGTACCTAAATATATTTTAAAAGAAAAGAGAATAGAAATAGGTTATAATCTTTTTTAACCGCTGCTACTTTTGTATACCTACCCAAAATCGCAAGACAAGAGTACAAATCGACCATTGAGACCCCAAAATGACACTTAATTTCGATAAGATATCAGGGAGCCAGAGAGATATTAAACTGCCATTCACGAATATAACTGCTAATAACTGAGGAGTGAGAATTGTGTATCACATTAAAAATCTATACACATACAATAAACAGTTATAGTTTGTAAGTTTAGATATACATAGTGTCTTCGAAACTTATCATATTTGTTTCTCGTGAATTTTGTCTAATACTACGTTATCCCTGAGTGACATGGCTATACGTATAATAGTCTCATCTTTAATGATCTTTCTTCTTGTAGGAGAAGTAATCAATCTTTTCTTCTCTCTGACAATTTCTTTACCTCTGATACGTTACCACTTGTACCTTTATAATCTGATCTATATAATATTATTATATACAACGGATATGAGCGAACGCAGGCGTGGCTGCAGTAGCTTTTGATTATTATATTGATACTAATGTAAATTACAAAGCATATTTTAACATAATTAAAATATGCTTTGATGGTAATATCGCCGCACCCCGTCGGCCGCTCCTCTCCACGCCCCAGTATTGACCGGTGATGGGGTAGGACCTGGTCTGGCGGGGACGGTGAATGCCATACAGCACTTACTGCTATATTTCTTATCTAAGGCGAAGGCTGTCGTTTAATAAATTGCTTCTAAGGTAATATATTTATCCGACTACGTAATTGTTATAGCAGTCTATGCTTGTAACTAAGTATGTTTTACCATAGCGACTCACTTTCCTGTTTTGATAAATAGGGTATTATTCAATTCGTTATATTATATTCTAGATGACATGATAAATAGAGATCTATAATCCTTACTTCCTTACTAATATTATAAATGCGAAAGTATTTCTGTCTGTCTGTCTTTCTGTCTGTTCCGCTTTTACGCCTAAACCACTGAACCGATTTTGTTGAAATTCGGAACAGAGATAGGCTAGAGCTTGAGAAAGGACATAGGCTACTTATTGTCGCGAAAGAAAGCTTTGGGGGGTTTCAATAGGGGATGAAAGTTTGTACGTACGTATGTACGTACGGAACTGCGCTACTTCGAATTTAACGCGAGCGAAGTCGCGGGCAAAAGCTAGTGTCCTATAAGACCTAGGCTACGAAACCAGCTAGATTGAAACATGAAATTGATAGCTTGTAGGTTTATGAAATCGTTATTTTAATTTGTTGGTTGCGTGTACAACTTCACACGTTTATGATTTTTCTATGGAGCTTGTTTACGAGATGAAGTTGTTCATAATAATGTTAATGCTGTGTTAATGACCTGATAATAATAATAATACACTTAGATGGAAATGTTTGTTAGTTTGTGTACTTGTTAGTGGATCACTTGAAGCGATACATACACATTGGGACTTGTCATTTTTACAATATATTATGTAGGTGCATTATCATTTCACATTTTATATTACTTTTCTATAAATGTCTACTTTTTTAGATAAAATGTCTTAAAAGTTATGCTAACAGTAGATATAGTACTAACAGTAATAAAGTGTCACAACAGAACGCTCGGGAAGTAAATAGTAGTTACTATTTTGTAAACTTACGACATACGAAAATTTGAATTCAAAAAGTATGCTGGGTGCATACTTTTTGAATTCCAATCTCTCTAACGTGATTCTTTCAATGAATTCATTATTCATAAACGATACGGTTGTGATCATAAATTGAAATTTCACCGCGGAAAACAAATTGGAATATGGAACATCCTCCCGGAATACGTATTAGAAAATGGAATATCCTCTTGGAACAAATTGGAATTAGGAATTGCGTCGGAACACTTATCGGTATATGGAATCCTCGAGCACGGATTGCAGCAGACGGCCGTTTCAGTGCAAAATCAGTGTGCGAATTGCGCCAGTGGGAGATGGTTGCGCAGCACCGCAGTCCGCACTCCGCATTATCGAACTGCAAAGTGCAACTCCTTTGATCAATTACGGGAGTACAGGACTTTACCAAAATTTCCAGGAATTAAGTCATTTCACTCAAATAAATAATCTTATCTTATCCGAAAAATAACTTAGTCCAAGACGTTGTATTCTATCCATGATTTTTTTTTTTTGAATAATGCAAACGAAGTGTTGGTGTAATCCAGCCTAAATGTGTAAAAGTGTTCGAGTGTGAATCGCTAGTCATCGGGTGAGTGGTTAATACAATTCATGCTTTCGCTTACGCTTTGTCTTAATTTTCTTTGATCAATCTTAGCCAAGGCGAAATCGTTTGTTGATAATCATGATAATTATTTTTATAGTCTTCTCGGGATATAATCTATTTCTTTTTCTTTTCTTATACTTAAGAAGGTAATTTATCTTCTTTCAGATTCTTTTGTACTATGTCCGCTTTAGAATCTCTTCACGCACTCTTTATGGTTTGCTGGTAGAAATCTCTTATAGAGATAAGCACACCAATGTAATACACCCATGTATATTTATTTAAGTTCTTATTAATTGTATGTGCTTATAGAATAAATAAAAATAAATAAATAAAAGACAACTATCTATCTCTAAACTCTCTACCAATCTTGTTTGGTTTAGTTGTTTTGTTGGTAGGATACAACTGCATAATTTACCGGGGGGAGGAGCGCGCTTCCTGCTGCATCGGTGGTTACCATTTTGCTTGTTTCTCCCGTGAAACAGCTACTCAGTGTCTCGAAGAGAGTGTAACAAGAGAGGCAGTATAGTTACTGATACAGATACTTAACAGTACTTAACAGTACGTTACTTTTGTAAAAGGTAGTGCCATGCTGCTTTGCAGCCAAATTGGGCCGGCACGACTGGGGAGGAACCTCTCGCTCATATAAAATTGGCGTAAAGTGACAGCTCAGCTGTCGCGTTTCGTGTGGCTTGTGAGTTTCCGGTGACCCTTTGGGGGGATAGGGAAAATGAGGGCAACGTATCTGCATAACCTCTGGCTATGTGGATGTTTATAGGCGTCGATAGTCGCAAGGCTTCGACTTTTCGTTTGCCCTTCTGTGCTATAAAAAAATATGTTTCAGGATAGGCAACTCTTAAAACTTATCCTCCTCTTTTATTGGTGAACTTCACATACCTTCAAAGACTTTCAATCTCTCAGGCATGCAGGTTTCCTCACGATGTTTTCCTTCACCGGTGAGCGTGCACTTAGAAATTAGAAAAACCCATTTCAAGGCACACATGGGGGGGTCAGGATCGAACCCGGAACCTCTCGCATAAGAGGCCGAGTCCATCCACCACTGGACCATCGTCGACCGTTTGTCCTATCTAACTAATACTAAAAAATGCATAAATTATTACTAATCCAAAAGCAGCTATGATCGTCTATATTAAAACGTTTATTCGGTTCTGATTTGTTTGGGCGGAAGATGGTATCGAGTCACGTGATACGGTCATTACAGTTTGTAGGTCACGGAACCCAACCACAGCGATTGGAGCCGATTCCACCGCCTAGGTCTTAACAAGAACACTATTTTCCCCATCAAATGCGGTGTGATGGATAATTATCGCTATTTTTAGCGAGTATATTATAATAGTCATAAGTAGGTACTATTTTTGTATACAATGGTAGCGGTTTCGAATTGTTATATCATAATAGATAACAATTACATATTATAAGTAGGTTAAAAATTAAACCTACCTAAGGTTTAATTTTAAAGAATAAATTTGATGAAAATATACGTGTCCTGCTTTGAGTTAAAAAAATGGTCATATAATAAGCGAAAATCCTTAAAATATAATATTTAAAGTTTTCAGTCTCATATGACATTCTACTTCGCTCGACTGCTGCTGCCCTTTACTGCAACCAATTAAATAATCATGTTCGAAGCCGGCACGAAAATGAAAAGCAAACGAAGGGACAGCGTTTGTATAATAAATGTGTTCGACGTTGGCCCCTCACACGACAGGCTGTCCTACTTCTATAGGAGCGTCATGACACGATACCTCATCAAAATAACACCTTTATTATGCATATCGTATTAGGCGCGGGCAGACGGGCATTAAGCGACGATGGTCCACTGGGTATGGGCTCGACCTCATGAGTGAGAGCATCCAGTTTCGATCTTGACCCCCGGTGGTACACACCTAAAGGTGCACCTAAACACGAGACCATCGCTCGCTCACTGGAAAGCATCGTGAGAAAACCTGCATGCCTGATGAGATTGAAATTCTTTGAAGGTGTGTGAAGTTCACCAACGCGCATTGGGTCGGCACCTCGGTGAACTACGGCCCAATACCCTCATTGCTTGATTTCGAGGAGGAGATCCGTGCCCAGCATTGGGAACATATATGGGTTGTAACTTGACTTTTTTTAGAGGCCACAGACTGGCATTACTTGCTGTAGTCATAGACCTATAGACTATCTGACCAAACCTTCAAAATTTTATTAATTCTCTTTCAAATTTCATTAAAAATTCGTATTTTTATTGGTTATGAATATTTATAATTTATTTTCATCGCGGGTAACGGTTGCTTTAAACTGTACTTACTCTATGATCTCTTTAAATAGTTGTTCTCTCTATTTGTTTATATACGTATATACGTAGTCTCTATGGATAGTTGTGGTTGATTATAGTAATCTCAAGTTGGCTCAATTACGCATCTGTAGATACTAGATATTATCATTAGTCACTATAGGACAAAACAGCAAGATCACTTTAAACGTTACAAGATAAGACAATGTACATTGCCAGGTTTTACATAAAAGCTATGTATTAATGTCGATGGTACTCATTGCATCGGTCGTAGTTTCAAGCCTCGATAAGAGAAAATTTACCCCCTGATACCCCGATCCCTAAAATTAGGACTTAGGTGTTATAAGTTTGACAGCCAAATGTGTGTGGGACCAGTGTTAACGTCAAACCTATAAAGAATAGCTTTTTATTCGGAAGCAGAATTTATAGCGGGTCAGGAATGTTTTGTCAAAATCTCTTCAGACATTTCAAGAAGCTCTTTTTGTTATTGCGTTCGCTTTGTATTTTATCAATGGCTAAAAGAAAGTGGTCAATTTTAAAGTTGTTTTAATGTCAGGTCAGGAATTACCGGCAATTTATTTAAACTAAGAAACAGAAACATGTGATTGTTCTGTAATTGTGGAAATTACTGGATGATTGAGCTATTGGCTATCGCTGAGCACATGCAAGTGGAATAAATTATGGCGACCTGGTTCTGGGGTGATCACCGTCGCCTTTAAAGTGGGCTATTACGACATTGCAAAAATACCACTTGGAAATTGCAGTGGGGAAACTTAAATCTTTAATTTACTTAAATACTACTTATTATAGAATTATTTCATAGAAAGCTTAGAAGTATAGCTGCTTTGAGGCGGCCATCCCCTTGCGAGTAGTCTGGCTTTCGTGGGGCCAATCTGCCGCTTTAGGTAGTTCTGTTGCCTGCAGATCCAGCTGATGACGCTCGCAGATATTTAAGTTAGGGTAGTCTACTCCCGAATGGGTGTCCTCTAGATCTAGGCCTACCCGGGTGACGGCTATATATATAATATGTACCTATATGCAAATGGCCCTTCCCTGCGGCATCAAATAATAAATAGTTAAAAAAAAAACTAAAAAGCAAGCTTTTGCGAAATGAAAAATGGAAATAATCTTATCGAAAAAGTAAGTGTGTTGTCATCGGTCCTCGATTCGAAACTGGCCGTTTAATTTGGGTCAAAATCGGTTACAGATATACATAGATACAGGTGAAGCTAATAACCCCACCACGGTTCAGGCCTTTTCGTGGCGGTGGGACTCAATAGCCCAGGGTGACCCCAACGCCTTGGGCGAAGCGAATTGAGCCGAGGGGGCTCTTTTTACCCCTCTTATAAGAAGAGGGGGAAGGGGCGAGGACGGGAAGGTTCCCGCCTCATTGTACTGTCCCGGCGTTGGGAGGGGTTGTTCTTTGGTGCGGGGCAACCTTTCTGTGGAGGTGGCGTCGGTCCCATGAGGGACTGACTAGTCGTCGAGGTGCCCTGTTGCTTGTAGATCCGAGGCACCTCACCTAAGGCGGCATTGGTGGCATTCGCCGGGTTTTAGTGAGTAGAGCTCCACTTACCAGCTTTCGGGCGCAGCGAGTCCCACATACCCGCCTGGGGAGACCCACTCCTCGGCGAAATGTCTAAGCGCGTTTCCCGGCTTTAAGGAGAAAAAAAGGTCAAGCTAATAAAAAGCGTGTAAAAAGGTTTAACGTTTTTTCTATAAAAAAGTAAAGGATCAATTCATATACATCCCACTGCTGGGCACGGGTCTCCTCCTCGAAATCAGGCGAAGAGAGGCGCTGCCCCAATGCGAGTTGGTGAACTTCACACACCTTTAAAGACTTTCAATCTCCTCAGGCATTTCTTAAGAAAAACCCATTTCAAGGCACGCCTTGTCTGGGCTGATATCACTGGAGCAAAGGCCCTCATTTTTTCTATATTTATCATTTATCTTAACGATCATAGTAAAATTCATCTGACTGTTCTCATCTGGGGCCCCGATGGGTAATAGTAGTTCTGGTGTCATCATTTGGGCACGGAACCCTAAAAGGTACACTGTGATGAGGTCAGGAAGTCCAGACTACGCGAGGTGACAGCTATGCGGAACGACACTGCCGCCTTTGTAATAATTGTTTGATACCCTTCCTTGTTTTATAATTGCATCATTAAAACTTGATGAGCATTGATGGTCCAAACAAAGGATTTCATATAATCACATAATTGTTTTAGTTTTGTATTTATCTATACTAATTTTACAAAAAGGTAAAGTTTGTAAGGTTTCTCTCTGTGTACTGAAGGGATTTTAATATTTTTTTTCCAATAGGAACCTGCACTCACAAATAACATTGTGAGTGACATAGGTCGTCATTTATGCCCGTACTCTTCCTTAGGAATAGGAAGTAGGAGGATGAAAGCGAAACCGAAAGTTCGTTTACTGACTGACGAGTTTACAAATGTTAGAGCTAAAGATTATCACCAATAATGCAATGAGATTGTGTAATTACCTTCCCCACTGCTCTTCATCTTTACAATATAGAATCAACCATGTCTCTATTGTAAATCGCTTGGATACCTAATACTTTGATCACATTATTGTGACATTGCCTTCATTGAGGGAGGCCTATGTTCAGCAGTGGACGTATAAAGGCTGATGATGATGATGATAGTTACATTA
Organism: Lycaena phlaeas; assembly: GCA_905333005.2. Lineage (NCBI taxonomy): Eukaryota > Metazoa > Arthropoda > Insecta > Lepidoptera > Lycaenidae > Lycaena > Lycaena phlaeas. The sequence continues at coordinate 17,155,974 of HG995169.1, read as the reverse complement.
CGTAAGAATTAAGTATAATATAAACACGTTAATAGAACCCAGGAAGATTAAAATAACATATTATTATGTCTACTAAATAAAGAAATCGAAGAATGTTTTCATTGTTTTTATTTTAAAGCTGTTTATTACAAAAATTGCACCCAACACGAACTAAATTCTTGTAGGGATAAAATTATTGAGTCAACAGTGTTTGAAAAATTGTTTTTTTTTTTTAATAATTTTCGTTTACAAAAGATTACATTTTTTGCTTCAGTTTTACTACTCACTAACTAGTGTCGCTTGTATAACATAAGAGAACTAATTGTAAGCTTCCTCATAACTTTCATATTAAAATCCCCAATGCAAATGATTAAGAGCCACCAACCCGTGAACTACTTCTCCTATAATTATCATAGTGAGCGACCAATGTACCGTGGACGGCGCGTCATTAATGATTATGAAGCACGCGCCAATTACACGCGCCATTACCGAACCAGTGAAGTTCTTACACCCCGACACACTTGATGTGTTTATTAAAATACTCAACATTCTCGCAAAACATTATGTTACTTGTGATCTTTACGCCATTAGACCATTAATACTCCATAGCGATATTAGCAGAGCGGATATTCTATCCTACTGCCTACGTACTAATATTATAAATGCGAAAGTTTGTAAAAATGTATGTTGGATGTAATGGATGTTTGTTACTATTTCACGTAAAAACTACTTAGAGCTAGACGTAGCTTATAGATCAGAATAACACATAAGTTATAATTTATGTCCGTATTCCCACGGACATAGAAAGTACGTGGGTAAAACTGCGATGCGCTGATGATATACGATATTTTCGTTAATTTAAAGTCTCTGGAAAGGTCCTGAAGACATGAAGACAATTCTAAAACCCTCTACATTCAATTAGTCCGATACGCAGAAGTTCAAGTACTTCACATATTTCCGAGCTTATGATGATAATATATAAACCGGTAAAAATACATCGTGAAGAAACTTGCACGCCTGATGAGTTCCAAGCTTTGGATCGGGGACTATGGCCACACACTTCACGTGATTTTCAGGAGACATTCCTAGCATAAGGATATTTGAGGGTCCATGATGACCGTAAAAGTTTGTTCGTTCTAATCGTTGCTTTTGAGAATACGACGTGGAAACCTGCATGGCTAGGTTAAGTCTTCGAAGGTGTATAAAGGTCATGAGTGAACTAGGGGTACAGCCTAGCGTCCTTCTCAACTGGAGAAGTCTCACATTCAAGGTGTCTCGTGCGGCAGTTGAGACATGAAGCGTATAACTATCGTAAACGTTTGTTTGTTTTCAGCGTTACCTGGGTCTGCCCGTGATGTTGAAGACGGGCGAGTTTTCCCCCAACAACCCGCTGGTGCGAGCCGAGCGCAGCCCGGGCGACGCGCTGCTCGGGCTGGGCGAGTACGAGCGCCGGAGGAACACGCTGCGGAAGGCGCAGCAGCGGCAGTACAGGGAATACCTCGATCAGGTACTCCTCATTTGTACTCATAAACACGGAGGTGAACTCCTCCCATGACCGATGGATGTATCCGAAACGTCGGGTATCTTTTTTTTGGATGGAGCTATGTTAATGACCCTAATGCTTCGTCGGAAGTGGGGTGAGCCGGTTGATACACCCAGTGATATAGTAAGTGGGGGGTTGCCGCCCGACAGCCGTGGAGTGTGACTTCCACGGCTTCATGGCATCGGGTTTGTACCTGTGGCGGATCTCTGCCTCGCCACCGTCGCGCGTCGGATAAGAACGTCGGGTGTGTAAAAGGCCTAATAAACCGCGATGAATACGAAAAAGGTCGTATTACTATTGTGATTGGTGCGTATAGCAGTAAATAGTAATATCCTAATATGAAACATTTGTTGGATCGAAAACCCCTCGACGGTGAGTGATTCACAGTTATTTGTCTTAAACGAACTAACCTGGGATTGTCTCAATACTTAACATTTTATTTGCAAAATTATTATGTCAACGGTTATATTTTATAAAAATTCTGTGACGATTGTGACCCTGCCAGCGCACACCTTAAAAAAATAAAAATAAAGAGGGGACGCGTCTAGAGAAATACACCATAGATACAAGACTTGATAAAAATACACAGCTAATGCTTTATAAAATTAATATTCCGTAGTATAACATCAAGAGATAGTAAAGGATAACGTGTGTGAATAAAACTTTCCAGCAAGCCAAGAAGAAACAAGAGGCCAAAGAACAAGCTGAGCGGGAGCGCCGAGAACGAGAGGAGAAGGAGAAGCTCGAGGAGGAGAGAGCGAGACAGCGGCTCGAGTTGGAGCGAGAGAGAGAAAGGAGTCCCGAGAGACGACGGGCCAGCTACACGTATGCCTCTAGCGCCACCAATTCTTATGTTACGTGAGTCTTAACTGCAATAATTAATGTACACTCCGACGAACTCTTTGGCTCAGTGGTTAGCGCGTTGGCGCACAAGCGGAGGTTGCGGGTTCGAATCCCGCCAGGCAACAAAAAAGTTTCTGTGTTCCTGGGCCATAGATGTATTAAATATGTGTATTATATAAGAAAAATCTTAAATATATGTATTAATATAAAAACTATTAAATGTATGTATTTTTTGTTTTAAATGTATGTTATTTTTTTGTCCTTTACCTTGCTGTTGGTACATTGGCTTAAATACGTGTTTACAGGAAGGTGGACACGGGCGTGCAGGTGGACTACAGGAGCGCCCCGCTGTCCGTCGCCGTGCAAACTGACGGGGATCTACACGCGGTATGTTCCCGGCCTTGCCAGCCTCTACATAAGGACAACCTTGTCAATCCTACTCGTATAATAGTTATATTATTCGTTTACTTTCGAGACGACGTTTACTAACGTTGTATGTGTGTGCTGCCTATTTCAATTATCATATTAGCGATTTTCTAGCGAGTCTAAAAACAGATGATTGCCAATGCGTGTGGTCGATGGTTGCAGCCGAGCCAGCTGCTGACGCAGGCGGAGCGCGAGCTGTCGCCGCACACGGCGGAGCCGCGCGCGCACTGGGGCCGCCGCCGCAGCTGCGGGGACTACGGTATCGGTGAGCGCCGCCTGTCACAGCCGAGACATCTAACGTCTCCGCCGTACAAGACAGGCTGAACATCAAATCTACTATAAGTTTGCTTACTGTAGGAAACCTGCACGCTATATAATACTTTTAATATTATTTTGGTGTATGTGTGTAATTTTTTTTACCAAATATTCTATGTACTAATATTATATACGCGAAAGTTTGTAATAAAGTGTAAATGCCTGTAACTCTTTCATGCAAAAACTACTAAATGGATTTTGATGAAATTACAATAATATACTTTAACCAGATAAAACAGCGGGGCGCTGCTACTATATTAGTAAGAGGTAGTACCACGCTGCTTTGCAGCCGAATTGGGCTCTCGCTCACATGAAATCGACAAAGTGAAAGGTATGCTGCGTTTTGTCAGTTTCCGGTGACCCATTATAGGAAAAAGTAGGGCAACGCATCTGCTTAATCTCGGTTATGTGGATGTTAATGGGCGTTGATAGTCGCACGGCTTCGACTGTTCGTTTGCCCTTCTATGGTATAAAAAATATATATTCCACTTCACCGGTGACAGCGACCCAGGCCAACTGACTAGACTTGATTATTCGCTATATTTCGAGATCTTATAGACAACCTCGTATACAGATCGCGGAGGCGTGGTCGAGGCGGGGGGCGGGGCGAAGACGGTCCCGCGGTACACGCCCTCCATCCTCGACGGGGACGCCATACAGCGCAGGAACCAGCTCGCCGAACAGGTACGTGAATTAATTACCTTCAAGAGGAACATTTTCATATTTGAAAAGCATTTGTGACTCCTGGTATCTGTGTGTTGGTAATCACTTAAGAAAGGAAGGCAGTGTAATCAATTTTATTTCATAAACACCGATTAACATCTGATCTCTCAGGGCAAGCAACGTGTGAATGGGCCTGAGCTAGTTCAATATGAACGCGTTTATGTCCGCATTGCCCACTTACCATCGGGTGCTCATCGGTAGCATACTGTCTCCAGGAGGCGGCGGAGCGGCAGCAGTGGTACCGGCGCGAGCTGCGGCACCAGGTGGCCGAGCAGCAGCGGCTGCGGCAGGAGCGCGCGCAGCGGGAACGGTACGTGCCCATCTGTACCCACCTAGGGCATCCCCCAGTTATACAGGGTGATTTTTAGAAGAACGGACATAGTCAGGGACGTGACAGTCGGCATATTTGATGCATCGTATTTTACCTATATCATAATACTGTGTCTACTTTAATTCAAATGACCCCACTTGAGATATATTTTTGGAATGAGGATCGTAAGCTCTATACGCTACTTGAATACGTCCGTTCTTCAAAAAAATCATACTGTATACAATACTCAAACAACATACCTATTAGACGCGCCTATTGCGCGACAGAATTATAATTATCATTCATTCTTATCCCTAGGCTGCTGGAGCAGGCGGAGATGCGGCGGTTGGAAGGACAGCTGCGGACTCTGGAGCTGGCCCAGCGGTACGAGACCTCCCGCCAGCGCGCGCTCGCCGATACAGTAAGGACATTGCTCTTGATACTAGGGCCATCTGATGGCTAACGTCGCCCAGAAACAAATAACTTTACATTGATCTAAACAAGATAATGGTATGGACTGAATATTTTACTGAATATATGTGTATATTATTATTATATATGTATATATTGTTTTATAACGCCCACACTACCTATTAGTGAATATAAATGTAATTTATATTTTCAGATGAAAGATAGCGCGAACGAATACGATAAAAAGAGGACCATGCTACAGCGAGAGATAGACGCCGAACAACAGCTACTGCTCAAGTCAGGACACGCGCGGAACCTGACACACGTCGTAGACCCGCCGTACGACAGACTAGACATACTCGACACTCCCGACAGACCAGACAGACACGACAGACTAGACAGACAGACAACCTACTCCATTAACATACCCGACAACTCGATATTCTCGCATAACTACGACCTCGACAGCTACCTCAGGAGAAACCTTAATCCAAACAAAGAGAGAATATCAACATTCGATAACGCGGACGGTAACGTGTTGGAGAGGGCGCTACATGAACCCAAGTCACGAGACCTTACAGATGGCGCCGCCATACGAGACCTCGCCAAGGACAGGCGAAGAGACCTCCGCTTCGACAGGGAAGCAAACTATATACCAGAGAGAACGACGTGCGAACAGAAAATAAGAGAACCACAGAAGAGTATGTCCGAGATGAAGACCAACGAAAGATATATTGATCGTAAGGAGGACACCCTGCCCATACCGGTCTTGCGACATTCTCCCAAACATGTACCCAGCTCCGAGCCAGAGACGGGGTTGAGTGAGGCGATGCGGATGGTGGACGACAAGTGGAGGGTTCCGGTAGTGCAGAAGAATATCCTCAAAAGTCAGCCCGGCGAGGGCAAGGGTGTCAGCATACTGACCCAGCTTGGCTCCATACGACGGCAGCTGCAAATGGAACAGATGAAGCTCGACAAGATGCTGTCCAGGAATAATCAAGCGTAGAACGGGAATGTCAAGGGAACATTGGAAGAGAGACTGATACAGACTGATGGACAAGATGCTGTCTGGGAATAATCAAGTATAGAACAGGGCTTAGTGTTCTTTGAACGGTGCAGCGAACAGTAGATTGAAATGATCCTGAAATACTAGGAGGTGCTTGCGTGATGGAGAAATTGTCAAGGTACGCCCGGGTACCCCTGGAAGGGATGTAGAGTAATGTCTCCACCAAAACGATTCTTAAATTTATTTGTTAATTAAGTCTTTAAAAAAATGTTTTTACAAGAAACGCATTTGCCACATTTTTGTAGCCATCTTGTAATTAAAAAAAATTAAATTTATTAAAAATAAATCCCCCGAATATTATTAAAAAAAAATTAAATTAAAAAGATTTTCTTTAAAATGAAAAAAAAAGGAATTAATTGTTTTCAATATTATTATATAGACATAATCACTAAAATACTATGGAATAGCCGTGTCGTTTTAATAGTAGACATGGACACAATTCGACGGAAGTAGTACAAGATTCAGTTACCGCATAATATCAGAGATTATAGATGTTAATTGTATTTTATTTTACATAGTTGTTGTTTTGATAATTTTAAATATTAATCTGTTGTAGACATTAGTTGTTAGTGTATACCGTATAACGGTCGATAAGAATATTGGGGCTATAAGATTCTTTTAATGATTACAATTTTTTTATGTAACTATATAAGGGAACATATCCATACTATGCGAGCTGTTTTGACAGTCTAACCCCCGTCTCTTCTTGGTAACCACCAGTATTTGCTAAGACCTCGTGAATTTTCACGTGGTAATTCAGAAGTATGGTTTAACTAGCTATTACCTGCGGTTTAGCCCGCGTTAGCTAAAAACTACTTTTTTTTTAAATGTATCTTATATTACTTCGTGTACAGGTACCTCTGAGAAGATGTACACAAAGTTTCATGGTGATTGAGTAGTTCAAAAAGCGTTATATTTGTATATACCTTGGAAAGCTTAAGATTTTTTCAAGATTATTGAACACGTGACAAAAACCTAAAGATGCCCCGCCACTGCGACCAAGCGTGGTATTTTTAAAGACCCCTTTCGACCCTCGAACGAGGCACGTAGTAATGGTATGTCCCTATGTTACAGTATTATGCAAATTACTATTTAATTTTAAATAAACATTGTGATCGACTAGAAAGATTTATATTAGTATGTATGTCGTTTTTTAAATACGCGTCCAATTTTATAAGACTTTCTTTTATACTTGACTTGTGTTATAATGACTAGAATGTATATAAAATATGTTTTAAATTTAAATTTGGTTTAACCATACATTGCGAATGATTTTAGGATTTCCATTCTATTTTGAAACTGCAATCTTTTCCTTCGTTGATTGAATATAAGAGCTATAGTCGTCGCCACTTTTAAAGTCCTGCGACTAATGGCCGAACTAAATTTGACAACATTGACATCTTGACGTCTGTCTGGAGTAAGAAGTTGTGATATTTTAAATTGTTTTACGTGAAATATGGAGCATATAATATAAAGTGAGATGTAAAAAGTGAAGGCCGTAAAATGATAATTAAAGTGAAATAATTTTGTGAATTAGAAAGTAAAAATAAACAACAATTAACCCCGTTGAATAAAATGTTTATAAATGTCACTGCCATGACAGGTAAATTTTAGAGATGCCAGAGTCACTTATTTTTGCCTAATTTATGGTTAAAATATTATCATTAACTCTATACCTACATTTATCTTATGATATTTTATATGAATATATATACAAGGTAAAAGAATTAAATCCTTGCTCAGATGAATTATATTTTCAGGTGTTTCTGTAAAAAAGGTCGAATAACAAAAGAAATTACTTCTTTTGTTGGCATGGCAGCAATTACTTCTGAGAAAATCGTCACTCCTGGCAAAAGCCGAACACATCCGAAGAAGCTTGTTTTAGATGAATTCTACTAATCGGTTATACGTAAAAAATACGAATGAAATATTTACAAAAAAAAAAGTTTTATTTTACTAAAACCTGGCAGGGAGATTTTTATTTTGCTGCTATAATTATTTTTTTTCATTATTATCATACTCAGTCTTTATCAATCCACTACTGACCATAGGCCCTATAATTATTTAAATTTTTTATTGTACTAGACTTGGTGGAAAATCATTACACTATAAATTGGCAACATTGAGTTATGAGACCGCAGCACCGCGTCTATCGGACTTCTAAAGTGGCGATGACTATAATATTTTATTTGTGTTTTTAATCATATATTGTTGTGTATATAAATACATTATGGATACAAGTCGTTTGGCCGTTTGTAGCGACAGTGCTGCCCTCCTTTAAACATCCTGTTTTCACAAGGGAGGCGATACAAACAGTTTTGTACAGAAATCGCATTTTGATAATCCCTTTCTTGTGGTTGTTATTGTTTCATGTATGATTTAATTATTATTGTTGTATGAAAACATGTCTTCTATATTAGGCTATGTTTATAATTCGTATTTTATAAAAAGTGGCCTCCATTTTCAAATGAAGAATAATTTTTGAATATTTAATTTTTTGACTCTAATATAAATTTTAACTTGATAAAAAATACTTATTAAATAAAAATTACATGGCAGTTTCCAACGAGGTAAAAGTAAGTCTTATTAGATATTCTTACATGTATCCTTTTGAGTAGTGAGCTACAAGCGCATTGAAAATAAATTGTAAACCAATAGGCCATTCTCTATTACATTTAGTGTTTCCTAAAATATATTCAATTCCTAGATCGTAGTGCCAAAAAAATCTTTTATAGCATTCCAGCGTTCTATTTCAAAATATTTTGATCCGTTTAATGGTATACCGTAGCACAGGTAGCTGTAGATTGTTCACAGTTTTCAATAGTAGCCGTAATAATTTTAGCTCTGATAATCCTTAAACTTGGACTGATGATCGAGGGAAGCAATTGACCTATTATTTTAAAGAAATTCACATGTGTACAATTACATAATAAATATGAATAGCGAACAGTAAATCAGAAATTGTTGATAATATCAAAATTCGCGATAAAAAGGTAATTGGTGTCAATGATAATGAAGATCATTTAAAATGTTTGTCGATTGGAAATGTATGTTCGTTTGATATTACGCATGCGCAGTGACCGGTTAGTACTCTGCCGTGTGCATGCTCTTCACCGTCCGATATACTTCTGATGATCAAATGCTGTTTTAGTTTAAGGCCTAAGGATTAAATATTATACTTTTAGTGGAAATAAATATCTAACGAATTAGATTGGTCGTACGTCACAGGACGATGATGTGTAACATCTATGTTAATACAATTCATGAAAAACCTGGCGAAAGATGTAATTTGAAAGCGTCATGCCGTTTGTCGTCACGGCAGTCGAGTAGATTTTACTTTCAAAATGCACCAGTAAATGACTCGCAGCTAAAATGGAATTGATTTTTAATCGAACCTAGCTTTGAGCTAACGCGAATGTATACGTCCAGTTTTAAAAATATTGTAAAATTAATATAATACGAAATTTGAAAATGTATGTTTTATCATTATATGTGTAATATTATTTGTGTTTTGGTGTTAAGAGTACCATTTAATTTTGTTTGGGGGCGAATTTACAAGTTTTACTCATCAGAAGAGTTGGCCCCAAATTTTGCCTTTGTATAAGACTGAGCGAATTGAGTGCGAGATGTCGGCAAGTGATAGAGATAGATACGAGTTAGTTATTTTTGTATACGAGTTATATTTTTACACGCTTCTTAACGATAATGCCAAAGTCCATGCACGTAAGTAAATGTTATTGTTCATTACGCGAATAAATTAATGCCTTATTACATGTTGTTTTACTACTACCTATTAATAATGTCTAAAATTGAAATTACTGACTACTAAAAGATTTGATAGAATCGTCTTTTTTAACTTTAAAAATAATGAGTTCTATAACTAATATTCTATACCAGAATCAGATTGATATAGTCAAACTATCATTCTACGGTTACAATCACACCAGCTTTACACCATAACATTAAACAAGTGTTTTATCACCCGGCATTTAAGTTACTTTATCGCTGAACATGAAGGTATATAAGGCTAGCTGAACGATGTTTAAATTAACATGGTTATTTTCATTATTTAAACTACTTAAAACGGGATGTCATGTGACGAGACTGAGAGAGACTCACGAGAGTCTCGTGAACATGACATTCGTAGACAATGTCGAAATATCGAGATCCGCGAAAGAATATTAAAAAACATGGTAAAAATATCGTTTTAAATAGCTGAATGATGCTCTAATTTTCTAAAAAATTATACTATTCTCATTTGCACTTTTTTAAACGTCGGAACAATTTTGTTTCTAAAAATTAGTATTTGTTCCAATTTCAATTTTCCCTAAAAATGAAGTAGGCACTTCCTGGAGATAAATGTTTTTTCGAATACCTTCGTGGAGTATTTTCCCTATCTAAAAAGCTGGCAAAAATTCTCTGGCTTAGCGGCTATCTATGGATTTTGCTACCAGGTCCGACTTGCTCCATCTGTTCTACAAATGTCAATATCAAATGATGTCTAGCCTATGGAGGGTAGAGGTAAGGAGTGCCATCTCACATGGGAAAAAAGTAGAAAAAGTGTCCAGCTGTATGCTATAAATAACAGTTCAAAAACCGTCCGCAATGGCGCTGGTGTAGTAAAGGGGTATGGCATTGGTATACATGTTTTTGTATACCAATGCGTGATTTTTTGACGCACACACGTTTAAAAGTTAACCCTTTTTCCGACTGTGGCGCCACCCTTATTTAACGCTTTTCGACGGACACTTTCCATACACAGAGATGTTACTCCTTACCTCTACCCTCCATAGTCTAGCCCTAGTCATGGCCGCAGTAAGGCAGTGGAGACAGACTAGGGTCCGAAGCAGTTGATCAAATTAAAAAATGAACATTTGTATTTATTGATTAATTAATCTTAGATCAATAATATGTCTAGATAATGTCACGCGGAAAACACGTCCAAAAAAATTATTCAAAAGAGCGGCGATGGTCTAGACTAGTGGGTATGGGCTCGGCTTCTGAAGGGGGCCTTGAAATGGGGTTTCCTAAATTTCCAAGAGATAAAGGGTCCTTGAATGTGTGATGTTCATCAACTCACAATGGTTCAGCGCATCGGCAATTTATGGCCCAATAATTTCGCCCAGCAGTAATACATAATACATGTATGGTTGGAGATAAACTTTTATACAAACCGTTTTATTTTGTCTAGATAAGACATTTCATTTTTTTGGCATTGGGTCAAATTGATGTGAAAAATAATCAATAAAACAAAAGACATAGAAAATATATTTCTTTTAAAAAATTTACATCTCCTCTAAAAGTTTTAGACATTTTTTTTTTGTGGTTATTGCTCAACATTTACCAAAAAAAAAGGTTTTTTTAAATTTAGCACAACACTTAAACACTTAAGTTAGCTTTAAACTTGAAGGTAACTTTGAAAGATGGGAATATTGAACCACCTTTTTCCATCTTAAGAAAAACATTAACATCCTATCTTCCATCTGAATAATAAAAATTTAAAATCATAATTAAAATAATGTAACCGAGGATCGTTTAAATTATTTTATCCATATAAAATAATTCAAATCTCTTTGGTAATATAAACTTCGACATTTGGACTTGAAGAATACAATGTTAACAAAAAAAGAAAAAAAAAAAACACCAGAATTTAGACATTCTCTCCATGCCAATTGGACTTCAATTGGAGTAGCATCATAGAGTATAATAGTAAGGAAGACCATGTCGTTAACAGTTTACAATGGTGCTGAGGATTAGACTGGATATAATCAGATTGAAATAACATTACCATTACATAAATGTGTGTGTGTGCTCTTTTCTTGGTGCACACTGCACACACATTGAAAAATGCCAGTATTGCTTGGCACCAATTTTATATACAGAAATGGTTCTCCTAACTATACTGCGATTAACTACTAACAAAAACACTTTATTATGAAACTTGCACATCGATTTCCATAGACCAATATAAAATAGACACCTCTTATATAATATTTTATAATAATTTAAATAAACAAAAATTTTCTTACACAATTGAGCAACAACATAATATGGACACTTTTTGTATACAACAATACATCTATAGCACTACATTACTGGGATGCCGTAGGAACTCTTGCAGCGAGGGCCCTTGCTGGCCCAGCGGGTCCTTGGGGAACATGATCATATCCCCCACCCATGTGAACTGCAGCAGACGGTTCTCGATGACGAATCTCCACCTTGGGTTCTCACGCATAAGATCTCTATAATAGTCACCAGAAACAATGACCCCGTCAAATTCAGCCGCACACTGCACTATGTACCTGTACAACAGTGGAGGGAACAGGTTGACAAACAGATGGTGATGATGTATATTATATGGGCACAGATAATGTAATATTAGAACCAATACTATTATACAGGGTGTATTTTGAACGCTTTGAAAAACGAAGAGGTATGATAGTGTAGGCGTGGCCTGACATGATACAAGTGACAAAAACGCGAAATATATACATATTTTTTTTTTATCTTTTTTGTATACACAAATCATTTTATGTTTACGAAATCGGATTATACAATCCGATTTAGTAAACATAAAGATACAGACATTTGATGATAGTGTTTTAAAACAATCGTTTTTTGAATAAAACAGAAATGTAACAGAAAATGTATGAAAATAAAAATATATAAAAATGTACGAACTCCCGCACCCGCGCGACTCGCGGTCAGCGTGAGTTCATAGCGCGTATGCATACATCGCGGACATGCAAAATACATAAGTGCTAAAATTTCCTTAAAAAACGTTTCTGGTTATATGCATTACATAGAATATAAATATTACATTATTAGTCTTAAATCTTTCAAAGCGTGCCAAATACACCCGGTATATAAGGTTTTCATCTCGGCATCTTCATGCCTGTCTTTGACGATGTGTTACGTTCATCAACCTGCATAAGGTTTATCGCATCGCCCAAAACCCTCTTCGCCTGATATATCGAGGGTGGAACCTAGGCTCGCTAGTGGGACATATTTTAACCCTTTAACCGCCCGACTTCATATCAATAATTGTCGTGCCCCTAGCGCCCGGCACTGTGAAACTATAAACAATTTTTTGATAGGAAACAGCGTAATTAAATAAAAAAGCACACTAAACGAGTTGTGGTATTTCGGTCGGAGATATACGACGCAAGCGAAATGGACCCGAAAATATTTGTCGGACAAATCCGGTTAAAGGTAAAGGTAAGCGGTTAAAGGGTTAAGATATAGAAAACTTCAAGAAAGTAGCATGATTAAGACATTTGAATGGTGCGCTGATGTATGTCTATGGACGTGACTCATCAGTTCACGACCAGATAAACCAACAGTCCATTTGCCTCTATTCTATATGTCGGAGCGGCGACACACTGCGTATTACCTTAATTTAAATTAACGCCATCTATCTTTCACTAGAAGAACTGTAGTTAAACTGTTTGTATAGTCGTCGCCACTTTTAAAGTCCTGCGACTAATGGCCGAACTAAATTTGACAACATTGACATCTTGACGTCTGTCTGGAGTAAGAAGTTGTGATATTTTAAATTGTTTTACGTGAAATATGGAGCATATAATATAAAGTGAGGTGTAAAAAGTGAAGGCCGTAAAATGATCATTAAAGTGAAATAATTTTGTGAATTAGAAAGTAAAAATAAACAACAATTAACCCCGTTGAATAAAATGTTTATAAATGTCACTGCCATGACAGGTAAATTTTAGAGATGCCAGAGTCACTTATTTTTGCCTAATTTATGGTTAAAATATTATCATTAACTCTATACCTACATTTATCTTATGATATTTTATATGAATATAAATACGAGGTAAAAGAATTAAATCCTTGCAAAAAAGGTCGAATAACAAAAGAGGTAACAATGGCAGCAATTACTTCTGAGAAAATCGTCACTCCTGGCAAAAGCCGAACACATCCGAAGAAGCTTGTTTTAGATGAATTCTACTAATCGGTTATACGTAAAAAATACGAATGAAATATTTACAAAAAAAAATGTTTTATTTTACTAAAACCTGGCAGGGAGATTTTTATTTTGCTGCTATATTTATTTTTGTCATTATTATCATCATCAGTCTTTATTAATCCACTACTGACCATAGGCCCTATAATTATTTAAATTTTTTATTGTACTAGACTTGGTGGAAAATGATTACAATAGAAATTGGCAACATTGAGTTATGAGACCGCAGCGCCGCGTCTATCGGACTTCTAAAGTGGCGATGACTATAAATGTTCATTTAGGAACGTCAAGTGTGACAACTTGGGGATGGTTGGTGCGGAATAATGGCGGTTCTTGGACGATACATGACAGTGACCGTACGCGGGGAGTGCGGGACATTTGTCATTCTTGGTCGGAACGTGAGGCAGAGTGGTTGGCTGTTACTCCGTACTAAACTTCCCACGTTCCTAATTATTTTAATCAGTTTGAATCCGTGGCATCTTTAATTGTTTTGTAATCTTAATTCAAGTATGCGTTATTATGAGAGTAAACCTAAGATTTGCAGTTAATATTTTGGAATGATAACGATATCTCGACCACCTGATGACGGATTCCCGTCATCAGAAGTGGGATTGGAACACAACGACCCACATGTTGAAATGAAGACGCCATTGATAAAACGTAGTGTTTATATCATGTTTATATCCTCTTTGCCATTGATGTTATGAATAAGTAGTAAATGGAGTAACAAATGTCCGTAAGTTAATATGTTGTGAAAGTGAGTGATAAAAGCCGATAAATCGTTAATTACGTATTGGCATGGTTTGTTTACTAAATTGGAAATTCTGAAAATAAAATAAAAATGGAATATTTATGGTTTTGAAACGGATCAAACACAGCTGGTATGTTTATCTTGTGTCTCTTATAGCTGATGCCTCCGAGCAAATTTTGTAAGATTGAATTAAGTATTTAAAGTGATTTTTAATATTGACCACAAGTGTTTTTACTTAATTGGTTGTTTTTAATGGTCTTGTGCCTGATCAGTCATTGAAAAGATAGCTCCGTAATAGTTCGCTCTATTAGTAGTTAGTACTATTAGTATCTGTCCTATGTAAAAGAATCTAAGTCTGATAAAAATATGCATTTTTGTACTTACTACTTACTAGTACAAATGTACTTTCAATTGTACCTTGTTACACATGAAATAAGAATCAATTTAATTTTACCATAATTTTAGTAACAAACAATTCAATTTCATTATCAATTGATATTTGATGGTACGACGGGAACTATTATTGTCAAGTATATTCAGAACGTAATTATACCTTATAGCAATAGGAATAAGGTTCATAATTTTAACAATAGCTATAATACTAGTGAGAAGGAGCGCGGTTCATTCTCGTTCAGTTGAGTGAATTCATTCCTTATAATTCTTAGTACATGATTATACAAGACTATTGGTTGTGTATGATTGTGTGTATGTTTTCTAGTGTAAAACAACCATATGTCCATTTCTTAATTTAGCATTTACATTTTTTTGGTTTAATCATCATCATCTATTTGCCGTTTACTCAAATGAACTTTTTGTGTTTACATTGTGGTAAAGTAATTTGTGTAGTTGACGTTGAATCATGTCAACTTTGATTTTAAGTTTTAAACTGTACCGTAAAAACGGGCAGATTGAACGTTGTTTTAGAAATATTGTTCTCAATATTATGTTGCAGATAGTGAATAATAACAAAGTCGTTGAATGCAGTACAGCTCGCCTTGAATGTGGCGACAACTAGCAGCTCGCCCTGCGGTTGCGTAATGCGCGTTTTGCTGTGATGTGCGTATTGCGGGTATGTTCGGCGTGCGATACGCGTGTGATGCCCTAGTGTTGCGCGTGCGATACGCATGTGATGCGCGTGTGATGCGCTAGTGATGCGCGTGCGATACGCGTGTGATGCGCGTACGATATGCGTGTAATGCGCGTGCGATGCGCGTATGCTGCGTCTGCGCGTGCCTATTGTTTGTAATTCAAATAAAATCTAGAAATATATTGTCAATCGCCGATACACATTATGTCGCTCGAATGATCGAGGAATCTAAGACGTGCGATTATTTAATTATGGGTAGTTGTATAATTTTTAAATTTAATTTCAATTATCTTCTTGCAAAGTTAATATGGCGACTGTGATTTTGAAATGTTAATTTGACCTTCGATAAAATTTGTGTCTTTTTGATGTGACATAATTTAGTAATGAGTTCGAGTTTAGATTGTCGGATGCCGGGAGGTTGTCCATGTCTTGTTCGGACGCCGACCTGGTTGTCCTGTTGTTTTCGGTTGCCAGAGGTTGTCCATGTCTTGTTCGGACGCTGACCTGGTTGTCCTGTTGTTTTCGGATGCCAGAGGTTGTCTATGTCTTGTTCGGACGCCGCGCCGACCTGGTTGTCCTGGTGTTGTCGGATGCCAGAAGTTGTCCATGTCTTGTTCGGACGCTGACCTGGTTATCCTGGTTTTGTCGGATACTGTATAGTTGTCCATGTCTTGTTCGGACGCTGACCTGGTTATCCTGGTTTTGTCGGATACTGTATAGTTGTCCATGTCTTGTTCGGACGCTGACCTGGTTATCCTGCTTTTGTCGGATACTGTATAGTTGTCCATGGCCTGTTCGGACGCTGGTTCAGTTATCCTGGTATACTAAGTTATTAGATGTTGTCAATGTGATGTTTAGACGGCTGGTTAAATGCCTTCTGTTATACAATTGCGTCTTAAAGAAGACTTGTATGTTATTGTGTTAGTCTTGCAATAATGACATGTAAGACTGACTGATTGACTCTTATGAGAGGTAATGTTAGTTGGTCGCTTTACTTAAGGCGATGATGATGATATGGGTTACATGAGTGAGTAGCTGCTCCGGCAGTCGGACAATGAGTATTGTGCGTGATGTACGAAGTAAAGACAGATTAAAACAAATTATTGCAAAGCATAAAGGAAAATTAATTGCTGATGATTTTATTGGTCACTTTTAAAGAGTGTTGTAAAGTAATGCGTGGATGGAAATGGACCACAATGTTATCGGGATCGGCCGAGCTAAGAGACGTTTATGTCAAAGGTAATTTGAGAGTTTTTAGGAATTATTGTTTGAGAACTTGCAGATCTGGTTAAAAATGTTAACTGTTATTATTGTAATTATTTTAACTACCCGAGTATTTTTGTATTTGTTATACGAGATATGAACAAGGTGTATAAGCAGTAAAATTTTAACGCGTTAAACGAACTTATTCAAAATTATTTTGATAAAGGCTCTAAAAGTATCTGGGTTATGAGAATATGTAACCGGATGGAGACAACGCGTGGAGGTGACCGGATAGAGCTAGCCTGTTGTATTAGTAAGTGGATGGAGGTTACGTGTAGAAGAACATTTGTTTTGATGATTATTACTGGATGAAGGTTAAAAGTGCAATGATGGTGACCTTTGGGACGTCAAGTTATGAGCACTATAATAATACCCTAATGAGCTTTCTGTTATTTTAAAGAATAATGGTATTATTTAACGTTTCAGCTTTGGGACAAAGATTTACAATGACTTTAATTTTATTTGTTTTTTAACAGTGTGCTTTATAGTCTCCACCCATTTGGTTCAGGAATGGCCGAACGATTTGAATGAATACTGTACGTGAGAGTTTTCTTTCAGTCTGGGTATATCACACGAGGACGTGTGAACGTCAGGACGGCCGTGTCGGAGCGGCGACACACTGCGTATTACCTTAATTTAAATTAACGCCATCTATCTTTCACTAGAAGAACTGTAGTTAAACTGTTTGTAAATGTTCATTTAGGAACGTCAAGTGTGACAACTTGGGGATGGTTGGTGCGGAATAATGGCGGTTCTTGGACGATACATGACAGTGACCGTACGCGGGGAGTGCGGGACATTTGTCATTCTTGGTCGGAACGTGAGGCAGAGTGGTTGGCTGTTACTCCGTACTAAACTTCCCACGTTCCTAATTATTTTAATCAGTTTGAATCCGTGGCATCTTTAATTGTTTTGTAATCTTAATTCAAGTATGCGTTATTATGAGAGTAAACCTAAGATTTGCAGTTAATATTTTGGAATGATAACGATATCTCGACCACCTGATGACGGATTCCCGTCATCAGAAGTGGGATTGGAACACAACGACCCACATGTTGAAATGAAGACGCCATTGATAAAACGTAGTGTTTATATCATGTTTATATCCTCTTTGCCATTGATGTTATGAATAAGTAGTAAATGGAGTAACAAATGTCCGTAAGTTAATATGTTGTGAAAGTGAGTGATAAAAGCCGATAAATCGTTAATTACGTATTGGCATGGTTTGTTTACTAAATTGGAAATTCTGAAAATAAAATAAAAATGGAATATTTATGGTTTTGAAACGGATCAAACACAGCTGGTATGTTTATCTTGTGTCTCTTATAGCTGATGCCTCCGAGCAAATTTTGTAAGATTGAATTAAGTATTTAAAGTGATTTTTAATATTGACCACAAGTGTTTTTACTTAATTGGTTGTTTTTAATGGTCTTGTGCCTGATCAGTCATTGAAAAGATAGCTCCGTAATAGTTCGCTCTATTAGTAGTTAGTACTATTAGTATCTGTCCTATGTAAAAGAATCTAAGTCTGATAAAAATATGCATTTTTGTACTTACTACTTACTAGTACAAATGTACTTTCAATTGTACCTTGTTACACATGAAATAAGAATCAATTTAATTTTACCATAATTTTAGTAACAAACAATTCAATTTCATTATCAATTGATATTTGATGGTACGACGGGAACTATTATTGTCAAGTATATTCAGAACGTAATTATACCTTATAGCAATAGGAATAAGGTTCATAATTTTAACAATAGCTATAATACTAGTGAGAAGGAGCGCGGTTCATTCTCGTTCAGTTGAGTGAATTCATTCCTTATAATTCTTAGTACATGATTATACAAGACTATTGGTTGTGTATGATTGTGTGTATGTTTTCTAGTGTAAAACAACCATATGTCCATTTCTTAATTTAGCATTTACATTTTTTTGGTTTAATCATCATCATCTATTTGCCGTTTACTCAAATGAACTTTTTGTGTTTACATTGTGGTAAAGTAATTTGTGTAGTTGACGTTGAATCATGTCAACTTTGATTTTAAGTTTTAAACTGTACCGTAAAAACGGGCAGATTGAACGTTGTTTTAGAAATATTGTTCTCAATATTATGTTGCAGATAGTGAATAATAACAAAGTCGTTGAATGCAGTACAGCTCGCCTTGAATGTGGCGACAACTAGCAGCTCGCCCTGCGGTTGCGTAATGCGCGTTTTGCTGTGATGTGCGTATTGCGGGTATGTTCGGCGTGCGATACGCGTGTGATGCCCTAGTGTTGCGCGTGCGATACGCATGTGATGCGCGTGTGATGCGCTAGTGATGCGCGTGCGATACGCGTGTGATGCGCGTACGATATGCGTGTAATGCGCGTGCGATGCGCGTATGCTGCGTCTGCGCGTGCCTATTGTTTGTAATTCAAATAAAATCTAGAAATATATTGTCAATCGCCGATACACATTATGTCGCTCGAATGATCGAGGAATCTAAGACGTGCGATTATTTAATTATGGGTAGTTGTATAATTTTTAAATTTAATTTCAATTATCTTCTTGCAAAGTTAATATGGCGACTGTGATTTTGAAATGTTAATTTGACCTTCGATAAAATTTGTGTCTTTTTGATGTGACATAATTTAGTAATGAGTTCGAGTTTAGATTGTCGGATGCCGGGAGGTTGTCCATGTCTTGTTCGGACGCCGACCTGGTTGTCCTGTTGTTTTCGGTTGCCAGAGGTTGTCCATGTCTTGTTCGGACGCTGACCTGGTTGTCCTGTTGTTTTCGGATGCCAGAGGTTGTCTATGTCTTGTTCGGACGCCGCGCCGACCTGGTTGTCCTGGTGTTGTCGGATGCCAGAAGTTGTCCATGTCTTGTTCGGACGCTGACCTGGTTATCCTGGTTTTGTCGGATACTGTATAGTTGTCCATGTCTTGTTCGGACGCTGACCTGGTTATCCTGGTTTTGTCGGATACTGTATAGTTGTCCATGTCTTGTTCGGACGCTGACCTGGTTATCCTGCTTTTGTCGGATACTGTATAGTTGTCCATGGCCTGTTCGGACGCTGGTTCAGTTATCCTGGTATACTAAGTTATTAGATGTTGTCAATGTGATGTTTAGACGGCTGGTTAAATGCCTTCTGTTATACAATTGCGTCTTAAAGAAGACTTGTATGTTATTGTGTTAGTCTTGCAATAATGACATGTAAGACTGACTGATTGACTCTTATGAGAGGTAATGTTAGTTGGTCGCTTTACTTAAGGCGATGATGATGATATGGGTTACATGAGTGAGTAGCTGCTCCGGCAGTCGGACAATGAGTATTGTGCGTGATGTACGAAGTAAAGACAGATTAAAACAAATTATTGCAAAGCATAAAGGAAAATTAATTGCTGATGATTTTATTGGTCACTTTTAAAGAGTGTTGTAAAGTAATGCGTGGATGGAAATGGACCACAATGTTATCGGGATCGGCCGAGCTAAGAGACGTTTATGTCAAAGGTAATTTGAGAGTTTTTAGGAATTATTGTTTGAGAACTTGCAGATCTGGTTAAAAATGTTAACTGTTATTATTGTAATTATTTTAACTACCCGAGTATTTTTGTATTTGTTATACGAGATATGAACAAGGTGTATAAGCAGTAAAATTTTAACGCGTTAAACGAACTTATTCAAAATTATTTTGATAAAGGCTCTAAAAGTATCTGGGTTATGAGAATATGTAACCGGATGGAGACAACGCGTGGAGGTGACCGGATAGAGCTAGCCTGTTGTATTAGTAAGTGGATGGAGGTTACGTGTAGAAGAACATTTGTTTTGATGATTATTACTGGATGAAGGTTAAAAGTGCAATGATGGTGACCTTTGGGACGTCAAGTTATGAGCACTATAATAATACCCTAATGAGCTTTCTGTTATTTTAAAGAATAATGGTATTATTTAACGTTTCAGCTTTGGGACAAAGATTTACAATGACTTTAATTTTATTTGTTTTTTAACAGTGTGCTTTATAGTCTCCACCCATTTGGTTCAGGAATGGCCGAACGATTTGAATGAATACTGTACGTGAGAGTTTTCTTTCAGTCTGGGTATATCACACGAGGACGTGTGAACGTCAGGACGGCCGTGTCGGAGCGGCGACACACTGCGTATTACCTTAATTTAAATTAACGCCATCTATCTTTCACTAGAAGAACTGTAGTTAAACTGTTTGTAAATGTTCATTTAGGAACGTCAAGTGTGACAACTTGGGGATGGTTGGTGCGGAATAATGGCGGTTCTTGGACGATACATGACAGTGACCGTACGCGGGGAGTGCGGGACATTTGTCATTCTTGGTCGGAACGTGAGGCAGAGTGGTTGGCTGTTACTCCGTACTAAACTTCCCACGTTCCTAATTATTTTAATCAGTTTGAATCCGTGGCATCTTTAATTGTTTTGTAATCTTAATTCAAGTATGCGTTATTATGAGAGTAAACCTAAGATTTGCAGTTAATATTTTGGAATGATAACGATATCTCGACCACCTGATGACGGATTCCCGTCATATATAACAAATCATCACCTGTCATCGTAGGAGGTGATCA
Source organism: Lycaena phlaeas (assembly GCA_905333005.2). Classification (NCBI taxonomy): domain Eukaryota; kingdom Metazoa; phylum Arthropoda; class Insecta; order Lepidoptera; family Lycaenidae; genus Lycaena; species Lycaena phlaeas. Next base: position 17,134,689 of record HG995169.1, on the reverse strand, counting down.
TCCTTCCCTGCACCTCCCTGGAGGGCGTGTACACGACGTGGCCCTCTCTCTCTAGGCGATCCAGCAGTTTACCGTTTGTGCTTTTTCCATATTTACACCTGCAATTTGATTGGTTATTACAATCTACGCTACAAAAATAATAAAAAAAAAACTTAGGTTTTGATTTAAAAAAATTAAATCCGACGTTAAAAAATATATACGAAACTAGAAAGTAATAAATAATTGCATTTCTTTAATTTTTGTGCCTACGGTTGAATTGAGAACGACCTCCTTATATTGTTTTCGTAATTTGCGTAAACATAATTACGCAAATTTCACTCATAATAGAACAACGACCGCGACGTTTCAGATCCTTTACAGTTGTACACCATGTACCAGAACACCATGGTCACAGGAGGGACAACATGTGAGCAACAGTGCAACCCATATTTCAGACAAATAACATCAGTCATCGAATTTCGGAATAACTAACAATTAATAAATAAAACGCATCGAAAAATATAAAAACCACTTTAAAAAAAGGTAAGAAAATTGCGTTTTTTCTAAATTTTGGTACCTACAACATTATAATCAGTCAATCAATTTTATAACATTTTAGTTTTTTATGTTTTGTTAGTTTTTAATTTTCATATTATATAAAGGACTGACAAGGACTCAACACATTTATATGCATTAAACCAGAGATTAATAAATAAAGGCAGATGGAGCATAACACCCGAGTGATGCCACCAAAGCGAATACAAATTCAAAAGCGCTCTCAAGTGCTTGACATAGCGTCGTACTGTATTTGTCTTTATTTATAAATCTGTGCATTAAACTATTCATAATCTACTTTATATGATAGTATACCAAACATTCTGTTACCTGAAATGAGGAACAAATGCTTTAACAACATGACCTCTTTGCAAAAAATAGTTGATGCAGATTTCTAGACCCTCTACTGAAAATTTTTTTCCTTTGGAATGCCTAAAAAGAGAAACTTTGATGTAATTTAAAAAGACAATCTTCGTACTTGCCTCGGGTTTGGCTGGTAACATATATACCAAAAATCAACTCAATTTGATTTGTAAATATGAAACTAATTGTGAATGAGTTTATGCAAATTAAAATTATAAACTACAAAATATCATATGCAAGAAAAATCAAATACAAAAACATAGTTTCATAGTAAATCATCAAACTTATAAGATTCATAATAATAGTATAGACATTAGACAATACATACTGCATGGCAACATTGCTTCCATCAATGACAACCATTCGCAAGCCTTGTCTATTTTTGATATCTTTTCCTGGATTATAAATATTGCTACCAATACTGTTTCTTGATATTTTTTTACCGAGAATCACTTCTTTAATGTATGTGTCTTCTACAGTCTCTGTGGACTGGTTTATTCCATTCTAGAAAATTCAACTGTTTGATATAGTACGGTTTTTGAGTCACTATGATTAAAGGAATTTCATCAACAACCTTCTTGGCCAGCTTATTGTGAAACATAAGCCCCTTTCACAAACTGAAACATGACCGACCGGAGGCCATGTTCCAGAAGACTTGGCAACCATGTCCAAGCAATGGCTAGTACTAGTGCCTAAAGGATTGTAGTTCTTAGTAAGGGAATAGAACTTATTTTACACACATAGGCATCTTGTGACTTCAACCACTGCAAGTCTTATTTATAACAGACATAAACCAACATTATTATTATTAATGTAGCTGACTGTCAATATTTTATATACAGTCACCCCTTAGTCTCTCTAATCCAGCCTTCCCTTAAATGTGACATGTCTATTATTATATATTTTTTTAATGCATATACATTAGCAAAAGCGGCAAAAAAATATTTAATGCACGATTGAATCGGTTACAACTTGTACACTTGACCAAAATTACAAAGACACAGGTATTGTTTTCATTCTTTGTTCATTATTAATTGTTTCTTTATTATGTTTATATTCCTAGTATTGAGGTGACCAGCCCATAAGCATGAGATTTGTAATGAATTTTACAGTAGTTTAGTAGGCAAAGATATTTAAAAAATATGATTTGTACTTCAAGAAAACCTGAATTACAGTGGTCTTAAGTTGTACTTGATATTCTGACAAATTTTAAAGTTTAAGTTTGTCAGATTACTGGGGATCCATTGTATAAATAAAAAAACACCATTAGTTCATCCAATCGTGGATAAAAATGCTTTGATAATAGTAATATTCCTGAATTGATAAAGAAAAACAATATCTAATTTTTTTTTTATTAATTTCATACCTTTAAACTATGAAGACTTCTGTTGGTAGGTGTTTTACATCCGTTACAAATCCTTTTTACAATTAAATCCAAGAGTTTGTCTTTCTCAGTTGAATCTAATTTAGCTATAGTACTAGCAAATTTTTTCAGTTGTCTGTTATTTTCTATTGATCTTTTCCGTTTTGCGGTATTAATAACTGTCACATCAGAATCACCACTCATTGAACTTGAATTCCTAAGAGTGCAATCCTCAGAAGTGTTTACTAAATCAATCACAGTGTCTATTTTTGGTTCATTTGTTGTATTGGCACTATCAGTTGTTAGGTCAACAGTTAAATAAGAATCCATGTTTATTTCTCTTGTTAAATTGATAACATCATCATTGAATTTGTTAGAAAGATTTGAGTTAGCTTTACATTGTGAGTCGGCTGATTTGTGTCTTCTATTCTTACTAGCAATTGGCGTAGATGAATGGAAAGGTAGATTTGTAGAGCCAGATTCGTTATTAAGAATATCATCATCATCTTTTATGATTATCATGTGGGCATTGTTTTCTTTACAGTTATCAGATGGCACTTCAATGACCGTGTCATCTGTAACCGATGTACTGCTGTGAGATGATTGTGAATTAACTGAATTGCTTTCATTGCGAAGTTGGTTGAACAACTTCTTTATAGTCTTGGTTTTATTTTTACGCTTCTTCCTGTTTTTACTTGTGCGTGAAACTTTAGAAATGTCACTTCCTTTTTTGTGTAGTTTCTGGAAATTAAAATGTTTAGGGTAGCGAATTTAGATTGGTTAACATTTGAACATGAAATGATACAATATGAGATGATACAAGGCTTATATATTTTATACACATTTACTTACTTAGTTCTTTAAGAGAAAAAATATTTAAGAAAAACAATTTACTCACTAAATTAGAATCAGATTTTTTGCCCATATTTTTTTATAAAATATCTCTGTATGGTAATTAAAGAGACAAGAGTAATTTAAAAACGAATAATTTATTTCAGTTTATGAAAACTATTTACAACAAATATTAAATATTTCTAAACAAGGCAAAAAAGAAGAATTAACATCAAAGCTGTCAAAAATATTTTCAAAATTCCAATTTTCAAGATGGCGCATATACTTTTTTTCGTATATTTGTTCCTGTTGGAACCGGCTAAGACCAGAGGCCATGCTGCCATGTCTGACATAAACTACACATATTTTGTGTGAAGAAGGAGGAATGGCGGCAAACGCCAAGGGGGGCCCCTTCCCTTACGCCACCATCAATCAATTATAACTCCAAATCCATCCATTCCGAAACAGTCCGCCACAACATTTGCGAACCAATCACATTATAATATACGGATCGAGTTTTGAAAACAAACACTATAGAAAACCATAAGAACATTCACTATATAATATCGCCGAAACAGTCCCATACAGAAAACAGCCCCAGAACAATTTCCGCAGCATTCGCGAACCAATCACAATATAACAGATTGCGTTTTTAAACCAAACATTATAGAAAACCACTCCGAAACAACAAAACTGGAAATAATAATTGATTAACGGAAAACAGAAAAAACACGACCCTTAGCCTTGACGTTTCCCACCATTCCTCGCATATACTTTTTTTCGTATATTTGTTCCTATTGGAACCGGCTAAGACCAGAGGCTATGCTACCATGCTGGCGTAAAATACATTAAGTCTGTGGAGGAATGGCGGGAAACGCCAAGGGGCGCCCCTTCCCTTACGTCACCATCAATCAATTATAACTCCAAATCCATCCGTTCCGAAACAGTCCGCCCCAACATTTGCGAACCAATCACATTATAATATATGGATCGAGTTTTGAAGACAAACACTATAGAAAACCACCAGAACATTTACTATATAATACCGCCGAAACAGTCCCATACAGAAAACTGCTCTAAAACATTTCTCCGCAGCATTTGCCAACCAATCACAATATAAACAGATTGCGTTTTTAAAACAAACACTATAGAAAACCACCCCGAATGAATAGAATAGGAAATAATAATCAATAGAAAAGAGAAAAAACACAAACGCGCGCCCTGACGTTTCACTTGCTCCTCTTCAGACGTACTTGCATATTGCTTCTTTTTTTAGCATCAGAAAAAGTTGCGTTGAATGGTCGATATTCCTATCGATGTCCTGTAAAGTAGTTTTTAGGGTTTCACGCCCAAATAGTAAAACGGAAACTCCGTTATTAAGACTCCACTGTTGGTCCGTCCGTCTGTCACCAGACTGTATCTCATAAGCTGTGACAGTTAGTTAGTGGTTGAAAATTCTCAGATGATGTATTAATGATGATAACAAATGCCAAAAACAAAATAAAATCAATTTGAAAGAAACCTTCAGCCTCCTTTACATACAACAAACTTATTTTGCCGTTTTTAAAGTTTAAAAATTAGAAACACAAAATCCTAAGTTACTCAGATCACACATAAGTTGGTGGAACTAAAGCAATTCGTAGGTACTATTTTTTTCCATGTACCGTTCCATCATAATACTAAAGACTTTAATGCAATATACATCCAGGATGTTTAAGGACGCGTTTACAAACTTGATAGGTACAGAATCGAACAACTACATTGAAAAAGTCACGCACACAAGCGCACCCGCGCAATACGCACGCTTGCGTGCGGGAATAGTAGTCAAGTAAACGGATTTGATACTTTACAAATATTTGTTATTTTGTTTATTTATAACACAAAATTATATTTTATTTCTGTTTGTTTTTACTATTTATCTTTTTACTTAGGATTAGTATATTAAATATATTATATATATAATAAATAATTATATATTATAAAATGTAAGTAAACTGATATCTGTAATTCACCTTGAGAGGAGGGGGGGGGGGGTCATAATTGCCACGCTGAGCAGGCGCATTGGCGATCGCAGATGTGATGAAATCGCATCGGCAGCACTGCTGCTTGATCCGAGTGGCACGGGATCGATCGTCTTGACGTTTATTGAGGGGGGCCTATGTTCGGCAGTGGATGGATGAAATTTAATGATGATGATGATGGTGATATATATTTGTTTGCGAGTGGCAAATGATCGGTCGTCTAGGTGTTCATTGAGGGAGGCCTATATTCAGCAGAGGATGGATGAAGTTTGATGATGATGATGATGACATCTATTTTTTTGCGAGTGGCAAGGGATCGGTCGTCTTGATGTTCATTGAGGGAGGCCTATTTTCGGCAGTGGATGGATTTAGGCTGATGATGATGAAGTTGCATCGGCAGCACTGCTGCCTTATTAGAGTAGCACGGGATCGGTCGTCTTGACGTTCATTGAGGGAGGCCTATATTCAGCAGTGGATGGATGAAGTTTGATGATGATGATATCTATTTATTTGCGAGTGGCAAGGGATCGGTCGTCTTGGTGTTCATTGAGGGAGGCCTATATCCAGCAGTGGATGGATGAAGTTTGACGATGATGATATCTATTTGTTTGCGAGTGGCAAGGGATCGGTCGTCTTGGTGTTCATTGAGGGAGGCCTATATCCAGCAGTGGATGGATGAAGTTTGATGATGATGACGATGATGATATCTATTTGTTTGCGAGTGGCAAATGATCGGTCGTCTTGGTGTTCATTGAGGGAGGCCTATATTCAGCAGTTAACGGATGAAGTTTGATGATGATGACGATATCTATTTGTTTGCGAGTGACAAGGGATCGGTCGTCTTGGTGTTCATTGAGGGAGGCCTATATTCAGCAGTGGATGGATGAAGTTTGATGATGATGATGATGATGATGACATCTATTTTTTTGCGAGTGGCAAGGGATCGGTCGTCTTGATGTTCATTGAGGGAGGCCTATTTTCGGCAGTGGATGGATTTAGGCTGATGATGATGAAGTCGCATCGGCAGCACTGCTGCCTTATTAGAGTAGCACGGGATCGGTCGTCTTGACGTTCATTGAGGGAGGCCTATGTTCGGCAGTGGACGGATTTAGGCTGATGAAGTCGCATCGGCAGCACTGCTGCCTCATTAGAGTAGCACGGGATCGGTCGTCTTGACGTTCATTGAGGGAGGCCTATGTTCGGCAGTGGACGGATTTAGGCTAATGATGATGAAGTCGCATCGGCAGCACTGCTGCCTCATTAGAGTAAGACGGGATCGGTCGTCTTGGCGTTCATTGAGGGAGGCCTATGTTCGGCAATGGATCGATTTAGGCTGATGACGATGAAGTCGCATCGGCAGCACTGCTGCCTCAGCATAGCACGGGATCGGTCGTCTTGGCGTTCATTGAGGGAGGCCTATGTTCGGCAGTGGACGGATTTAGGCTGATGATGATGAAGTGGCATCGGCAGCACTGCTGCCTCAGCATAGCACGGGATCGGTCGTCTTGGCTTTCATTGAGGGAGGCCTATGTTCGGCAATGGATCGATTTAGGCTGATGATGATGAAGTCGCATCGGCAGCACTGCTGCCTCAGCATAGCACGGGATCGGTCGTCTTGGCGATCATTGAGGGAGGCCTATGTTCGGCAGTGGACGGATTTAGGCTGATGATGATGAAGTCGCATCGGCAGCACTGTTGCCTTAGCATAGCACGGGATCAGTCATCTTGGCGTTCATTGAGGGAGGCCTATGTTCGGCAGTGGACTGATTTAGGCTGACGATGATGATGATGATGATGATGATGATTATGATGATGATGATGATGATAAGTGAGCAAACGTCGAGAGAGAACGTCTTCCCACCTGGTTATAATGACCAACCAACATTTCGTCTACCTATGTATATGAAATAAACCAATTCCATAAAAATATATTGTGGTAAAAAAAATATTGTAAAGTATCAAATCCAATCCAAAGTATCCAATATCAAAAATAAATCGCGATGTTTTTAGAGTCGAATTGCTGCTGACAAGCGACGCAGTATCCACCCAGAACCGCGGCCGAGCGCGGACTGAGTTCTCATTTCAAAAATGTAAAAGAAATCAAGACAGAGACAACGATAAAATAAACCTTAATGCAATGGAATAACATTCATCTTTAGTAGCAAAATTGGTAAAAAAATTAGTTATCTTCTTTATTTTTTTTTCAGACTATTTTTAGCATTTTTGGGTTATTTTCTTGTTCCTTATTGAAAATTGAACATATTTCCCTGCTCCTACTATTTTTTAAAAACCCTAATAAATGTGGATATTAGACCAAAAGGGTACCGTAATTCTAATCGATTTCGTTCGTTTCATGGAAAATGGTAATGGAAGAACGTTGATTACTATATAAAAAAGCAACATTTATCAAAAAAATATGCGTTACCCTTGTAGATAAAGAACCATTCTATATGAAATAAATAATTTTTATATATGATTTTGTGTACTTTTGTTACAAACGGTACAGAAAAACAGCATAATTTCGTCTGATTCGTAAACGCGTCCTTAATGAAGCATTTAAAACTATGCCAAGTCGGCATAAATAATAATTAAACAACTTTAATGAATTTCATCGCGGCTTATTAAGATTTTAGATTTTTTCACGCCCGACAAAGGCCCGACATTTAAAACTGATTTAACACCATGGCTACATAAGTTTGCCATCTGTGAACATTGTCTAGACAACTCTCGCCATTATTACCTACTATAAAAATAATTACCAATCCGAATGGCGAATGCTGCAGTAAATCTAAGTAAACGTGGGCAAAGAATTCAGACGTACATAGAAGGACAGTTCTTATGTGCGCTTTGAGGACAAACTCTGCGATGTAAACGTCCGCTTGGCGGCGTGACGAGAGGGATACCGCGATGTCCCCAGACGTGAGGCAAAGCTTTGGTTACCACTTACCAGCTAATCTTTGAATATTCTCTAGCATTGCATACGTTTTGTTTTCTTATGTTTTTCGTATCGAATCGAATCGAAATCGAATTTCATTATAATTGCATACGTTGTTTGTTTTAACGCTTATATAGAATAATAGACTTCATTCTATTAATGTAAGTAAAGCCGAAAGTGGGGACTTGTTTAATGTGAAATAGTAAACTAAAATATAAATAACAAGCTTTGCTTCAGTTTATAATTTTTATTTACTACAACTCTAATTAAGTATAAATTATAATAATATTACAATACTATGATAATTATATATTTTTGTATTTATATGCCATCAAATAAAATAATACCTATTATTCAGTATATAATATAAAGAGTGCTATAATATAATATTATAATATTATGCATCCTCATTGGTAAGTATAAGCTTGCACACACCCACAGTCCACAGATGGAAGAAATTCGTAACAATTTTAAAGACCAGCAGCGATATTGGATGATTTTTGGCTATACACATTTTAAATATGACCCGTATGCTGATATTCCTACTCCATGGCTTTGGAAACAGAAGCTAAATATGCTATATTGAAGAGTACAATACCTCTTTTAATTCGTTTTTTGTTCGTCTACACAACGTAAAGGTTGTTAATTGTTATATACCTTTACGTTACTGGTACGCATAGTGTTTATGAATTAGAGAATACTGGATATGAATGGATGGATAATATTTATTCGTTAAATATAGTTTATAGTTTAAAAATATTATAGAATCAATTTTAAGACGCTACATACTTTATAGTTTCATATCTACAAGTGTTACTATCTTATAACTGCTACTTTTTTGTTAATTTATATCACATTTCTAGTTCTAATCTAAAAGTAAAGACGAACTGGCCTGGCCTAGAACCAATAACGTTGTTGAAGCTTTTCTTCTTTCTCGCGTTTCTTCTAAGCGTTTCTCGCGTTTTAAAGTAATTACAGGTTCACTATTATGCAATCCGATTTTTATTTTCATTTGGTTAATAGGATGAAAAATAGGAAGGCGAAAGCGGAGAAAAAACGCCTCCGAGCGAGGTACCTAACGCCGCATGAGTCATGTTTTTTCGTGCGTGCAGCCGGCTCTTTCGAACGATAAGACGCTGTCACGTCAAAAGAACGTTGTTTTATCGGAGGTTGTTATATCCACTAGGTATATCGCCTATCCTGCCTATTGAAAAAAATCAGGCTGTCCAAGGCTTGCTCCCATCATACGGCATACCATCAAAATATAATTTACGATACATGCCATGTTACTGTAAATTGTATATTTCAGTAAGCAACCAAATATACCGCGTGTATTTGGAACGCTTGAAAGATTTAAGCCTAATTATATACTTTTTATATACTTTATAGTGCAAATATAACCATTTGTCAAAGAAATTTTTGTTAAAGAAATTTTTTGGATTTATGTATTTTGCAAGCCCGCGATGTAAGCAAGCTTTACACGCTATGCACCGCGCTGGCCAACAATACCTCTTCGTTTTTGCAAGCGTTCCAAATAACCATTGTATAGAAAATCAACAACATGAATATCAAGATGGCTTAGGTACTGGATTCTATACAGGTTTTTATCAATTCTAAAGTACAAGATGTAATTAATAGCACCGGCCTATAAACATCGGATGAATAATTTTACATTGCAGCTTGCTCCGTCCACTGCACTTATATTGTTGTAACAAATTTTATATTGTACTAGCTGTTGCCCGCAGCTTTGCCTGCGTTAACTAAGATTTACAACGGTATCTTAGTACGCAAAATAAGTAACTTTTCTGGTTGATTTTTTACACCTGGTGTCCGAAAAACCCAAATATCTTAGGGAACCCTATTTTTTTTTTCAGAATAAAATTTAGCTATAGATGTAGATAATGTAGCTTTCGAATGGTGAAAGAATTTTTGAAATCGGTCCAGTAGTTTTTGAGCCTATTCATTACAACCAAACAAACAAACAAAGTTTTCCTCTTTATAATATTAAGTAATAAGTAAAGTATAGAAGTATAGACAACATTGTTGTTGTAACAATTAATATTGTTGTAACTGCGGGATTCAAACCGGCGATCCTTGAATAGAAGAAGAAGCTGCTCCTCCCGGTGAATTACGAGAATGAGGCACAGGCACACCTAATTTAGTTTCTAAGCCAATCATAAAACATTAAAGATACTAAAATGTACACTCTTCATCGAAACAATATTTGTTAGCATTATTTTATTTAAAGCATAGAGATCCTTGAGAGAGCTGATGGTTTCATTTATGACATAATATCAGTATAAATAGACAAATATATATTTTTCATTGTAAGTTGTAATTACACCGTGGCGAACCTCGAAGAACAAACGAAAGATTATGTGATAGTTTTCGTTTTAAAAATACCTGCTTACTTGAATAAACTTATATCTAAAACAACTTTTTTTGAAGCCATATGTTGGCATCAGTAGACGACTTGGGAATATCTGGGGGGATACCCCCTATACTTGAAAGTGCTGAGGTATTAGGTAGTAGGTGAGGTACTCCCAAAAATCACGCAGAGCCTTATCTAGTCTCCTTTTATTTTATTCTAGGTCAGAACAATTTTGCGATCCTCCAAACAATAAAAAAAGTAAATGAAATGCTTTTGGCTTACTAATTAGGAGTATAGAGTTGCGGTTTTGCATCGAAAAAATATTGTTCGTCTACTCACACAAAAAAAAAAAACAAAATAGGCTACGATTTCGTCATCTATCCGCAGCTGACTATTTTTTATTCACCTAAATAATGGATAATGTATTCCAATGGTATTGTAACTCAATGAACATGAAAAAATATCTTATTGTAAATTCGCCACAGTGTGAATGGAGCATAAACAGTGACTAGTAGGTATTAGATAGATATTATGGCTAGACGATCTAACGTTTGGAATTTGAAATGTTTACAACCACTTTTAAATATTATATTTATTTTATTAATTATTATTGTTGTCATTAGGGTTTTTATTATATTTCATTTATTATTATTATTATGGTCATTAGAGATATGGGGTGCTTTATGATAGTAAACTAAAACATAATTCTGATAATTAAATTTCAGAAACGAAATAGTCGGTTTCGTTTGTGCATTGTTTAGGAAGTTTACAGGGTATTTTTCTTCTCTTTGGCGTGATTCTTTGAAAATGTAAGTCCTGGCTTATTAGACGTAAGGATGGTAAAGCCTATATCGAAACGGTAATTAATTTATTATTTATATTGGAAAAAATATAATATACATTTCTTATTTTTATATAAGATTCAAATTCCAAAAGTTGGACGTCACGACATGTGATATCTATTTACAAGTGTGGATGTCTAGCGAGGTAACACATGTGTTGCAGTCGACGCGGCAGCACCAGTGGAACTTGCAGCCGCACCGCTCCCTGACCACCAGCTTCCTGGTATTGTAGCCGCGGCCGCAGCACAGCAGGGCACAGCCGTCTAGACCCGCTGAAGTCCTGTTACATTGGCGGCCGACTGTGCCTGGGGAGCCCTGGAATAAAGTATATGTTTCACTTTTACGGATTGATATTGAATTTTTGATTTACGTTCAAGTTGATTCAGATGAGTGAAATTCGAGTTAACAATTAGGAAAAATAAGTATAAAAAATATATATTTTATGTATTATATTTATTTATGTCTATTGTTCAATGTATGTATTAACTGAAACGCTGTTGGTTTTCTAAATAAATAAACAGTTATAATAGAACATACAATTTCTTATAAAATATGTTTTTTATAGCAGAGTGCAAACGAACTGTCGATGCTTGGAGCCTATTGACGCCCATAACCAAAGGTTATCTAAAAGCCTTATCCTCCTTTTCCCTTTTGCTGCACTCGGCGGGATTCGAACCTGCGATAGCCTGCGTGAAGTGTTTAGTCGCCTAACCAGTCCACTGACCTGCCGCCGATTATTTTAATAGGCTTTTACAGTAATCCTATTTTTTTGTTATAAAGCCTTATAGAAAAAGTAGATTATTCATCAGTTACATTCAAGAATTTAAAGGAAAAAATTCTACTAACATCTTTATTTAGTTAAAGGTAAAAGAAAAGATACTAGCATTTTTTTAGTCAAAGGTAAAGGGAACATACACATCTTTATTTAGTCAAAGGTAAAAAAGGCTTAGCCTACGTACATAGCGAAAAATGGCTTTAAACAGAAGTTGGAATTTATACCAGTAATTACCAGGGTATCATTACGCACGCAGTAGTTTGGCGAATCTTCCAAGTACACGAGGTCTTGCGCGGTAGGCAGGCTGTATTTGTGGTTGCTGAGTCGGAGCTTGCCACGTCGAGAGACCTTCACCTCAGTAGCGCCTTCGTATTTGTCTTTAAGATAATCACCTGTATAGCAAAAAAGCTAAGTATTTCTCAGTGCCAACCAATTTGTGAAAGGTGTTCCATTTTGTTCCATGCTCTCTGTTCCTTTAATAGGCTGATGATTTAAGCTGTGTGAAAAATGTATTATTTGTATCATCATCATCATCATCATCAAGACGACCGATTACTTGGCACTCAATATTTACATGTTAATATACTTTTTGTATGGACTTTCTATAGCTATATTGAGTAATTTCTATTTTAAGTTATATCGTTCAATAATCTACAACATTTATCATTTATGTATAATTAATTCAGTCATAATTTCTTAACATCAATAATTTGTGTAATGTTATAATTACAAGTAATAAATTTCATTTAATAATACGTTTAAAGTATCGTTTAGGACTTAATAGTTGGTATCGAGTGGGCAAATTGCTCGGCTGTATGTCATGGTATCTTTGCCGCAAGTCAGTGGGCGTTGATTTATGTGTTCATCCGATTACCGATAGATGTCGTTTATATCAATTACATGCTTTTTATTATTTTATATATAGTTAATACGGCCAATACATGATTTATGATCATAGATTTTTAAAATACAACGCTGCAAACTGTCCACTCGCGTGTGTATTACCTTTGGTGAATTGACGATTTTTTTGAGAAATTTTGATAAATTTACACTGCCTGTGATGTTCTATCAGACTAACGCCCGAATTCTCCAACGCCAATTTAATATTTGGGGGCTCCTAAAACTACTAAATGCATATTGGAAGCAGCTCCTAAATTTGATTTGCGTTTGAGTATTCGGGCAACTGTTTCCCTGAATAAATTTTGTATCATTGCATAATTTAAATATTTGTAAGTTTAGTTTAGTAAGTAGTCGGTTTTATCGTGTTAGACTTGTTGGTTTCCTCTTCATCTAACCAAATTAAGTTTATCGACTGACATTGAATATTGTTTCTGTTATTTTGTCTGGGGAGATTATAAATGTTTTATTGGTAAATTATTAGTAACAAAAATAAAGGGTTCTGAAAAACAAACTCGAAAGCGATCACGAACCAGTAAATACGTCCTAATATAATGCTTACCATTTTATGCCAACCTCATGTACCTATACTAGTCATCTCAATCAACAATTTCAAAGAAAAACTAAGCATAAGGTTTTTTTTTATAAGTTATGATGAAGTTCTCGCTGGGAATGAATTACACCCTCTTTCATCCGGAGCAGGACCACATAAATAGCAGACACCAAAACTAACGTACCGTAACTGATGCACCTTTTGTCTTTGTGAACTGTTCCTAATGAGCATTATAACTCCTGAGAAACACTGTTGTCCTGGTATCCGATAAATTAATGGGGTTTCAACGCGGTTAATTTAACTCATTAAAGTGATAAACGCGAAAATGACTTACTGAAAATACAGACGATTAAACAATCAATGACACATAATCAACAAAATATGCTGATCATTGTTACTTCGTCTTCGTGACATAACTTATACCCTATTAGCTAGCTATATAGGCTCTGTGGTTTGACAGACGTACAAAGGAGTGATCTTGAGTTCCGACAGTAAGTGATGAAATCACAGTTTTCGTTAACTTAGCCTTATACAACCTTAAATGTATTTACAACAATTAATTTTTCATAGTATACTATCGAATCTTTACAGAAAAGGGGTAAAAGGACAGGCCTTGAATTGAAATAAATAAATAAGGCCTGATGATAAAGTAAGCTTTTTTTTCTTTTACGCCGGGAAAAGCGCTTAGGCATCCCGCGGGATGTGGTGGTCGGTACCGCACGAAACACGACAGCTAAGCTGTCGCTTTACGCCGATTTTATGTGAGCGAGAGGTCCCCGGTCGTGCCGGTCCAATTTGGCTGCAAAGCGGCATGGCACTACCTCTTACAAAAGACGAACATAACTCTTAAGAACATAGAAATATTAAGAACTTATTTCAAATATCTGTAATTCGGGCATAGAGTTTGTTACACACACAGTTACACCTTATACACATAAAAATAATATGTGAACAGTTAATTACAATATTAACCGATAGTTAATTTATACTTACCGATCTCTCTGAACGTAGCCAGCTGTTGCCAGCAGGTTATCAAGCTACAGGATCCTGACACTCCATGACATTTGCAGGTCACCCGAGACTTTTTTATGACGGCCTGTTAAATATACATTTATTTTTTAGCATAATCAAAATAGACAAATATTTTTTATAGGAAAATAATGTTTTTAAGCATAAAAAAGTTAATCTTGATTATATTAATTTAGAGTGGACTTAATGTGTGGACGGATAAAGGCTGATGATGATGATTACTGTATAACGCATAACTTCTAATTTTTCTCTTTTTTCTCCCCGACCCCCGTAAATTTTCATACTGCTTGTATTTGAAAATCGATAGGAATACAAAAAATAGTTATTTTCTTAGTATATTAATATTTTAAATAGTTATTAAATTGTGTAACAAAACACTTTAATATAATATAAATATAATATAATATATAATTAATTTACGTAACAAAACCCTTCAATATAAGTTATTAAGAATTTTTTTACTTCTTTCGATTTTTAAATATAATCTCGGCGTATGAAAATGTTTGGGGAGTAAAATCAGAAGACATGCCTTACTCGTCTTAATGAGTAAACTCACAAGAACGACCACTTGCCATCCAGAGACTGGCGATATGCGTTAATGGTATCTACTATGGTAAAGGTCAAATAGACCGCGAATACTTTCAAGACCTTTGGCTTTGACCTTTGGCCTTGGGAAAGTATATAACTGATGGTAGCGACCACACGTACCCGTCTACCAGCCTCGTTGTTGTGTCTGTTCATCAGCTGGCGGCCCTGCTCCCGACTGCCCCTCTTCACCTTGCGCTCTCTTTCCCTGATGTCCACGAAACCTTCGGTAAACCTGAAACATTACATTTGATATACAAACTACACACTACTTCTTCTTCTTCTTGTATAATGGCTCCCACGAGGATTTGCCAATGTCCGAGTGAGTCTTTAGCCTTATGTTTAATGGATAAGTCTAAGCTAGTCTACCTCTGCTAAGAATTATTAATATGGTAAAGATATTAGGCCTTGTACACACTATGGCACTTATTGTAGTAATATAAAAATACCTATAGGTATTTTTATATTACTTTATATTTCAACTAGCTGAACCGACAGACTTAGTTCTGCTAAAAGTAATATTAATAACAGGGGTTGATCGTAAAAGGGTTAAATTAGAGGTTGTATTTACTTTTCAATGCTAAATCCTTAGGGCCGGTTTACCACTTCCTGATAAGTGCCGGATAGGCTATCCACCACATATTTGACAGATACTCCATACTCTACCCGTCAAATATGTTGTGAATAGCCTATTCGGCACTTATCAGGAAGTGGTGAAACAGGCCCATAGAATAATTACTTACAATATATACTTAACAATAGTATTCTTACAAGCGCTCCTTAAAATATGAAGCATAAATGAAACCACACAAGCTGCTAGTAGAGCTGCCACTGATTCCGATAACGGAAAATGATTTGGCCTTTTTTTTTATTTATTTATTTATTTATTTATTTTTTGATGACGCAGCGGAAATCATTTACGACCATACCAGGGCCTGGGTAGGCGCGCTGCCGTGTGTGGGGACTCGCATTTGGGTGCCCTACCCCACTAAAACCGCTGCGTGAGCCTTCAGCCGCTATATTTGAGGGACCCGGATCTGTGCAGGCGACGGGATACCCTCAGCGACAGACTGGTCCCGGCAAAGACCAGATTCTCCACAATAGGGGGACTGCTCGGCTACGACTTGGCAGTCCCCACGACCTCGTGTCTTAAGCTGGGCCCGGGTTCCCATCCCGAGCACGACACGAGCACAGGGGCCTTATTGAAGGCGCATTAAATAGCGCCTCCGACGCACCCCCGTTCGTCGTCTACGGGGGAAGGCTACGTCAGCGGCCTCCTCTCTCACCCGTTCGTCGGCCTCCTTCTGGGACATCACTGCCTCGCAGAAAGAGGCCATTGCCGTCCAGGACTCGTCAGAGCCAAGCATCGCAGGGATGACGCTCGACAAAGACAAGTCTACTCCGATGAGAGACGTCAAATCATGACGCAGCGCCGCCCATCTCGGGCACACCTCGAGGGTGTGCTGGGCAGAGTCCACCGCCGCGCCACAATCGTGACATTCTGTCGTCGGCTCCCTTTGGGCCGTCCGACTCAAGTAATCACCAAAGCATCCGTGCTCGGTGAGAACCTGCGTCAGACGGAAGGTGAGGGGTTTACGCTTACGGCGCATCCACCGCTCAAGAACCGGGCGCAGAGCAGCCGTTAGGCGTTTGCCATACGGCTGACGCGCCAGGTCCTCTCCCCACCTCCGCATTAATGCCTCCATCCCTATTCTGCGGACCCGTAGGACCCCGTCAGGCGAAAGGCTCAAGCCCAGAGACCTCCTATCCGAGACATAGGAGTGTGTCTCGGCCAGAACCTCCGCCACAAGTTCAAACGGGGGGTCGCCGGCTAGAGCGGATGCTGCAGCCCACGAAACCGTACGGTACCCCCGAATCACCCTCACCGCGATGACCCGCTGCGCCGAGCGCAACGCGGCCTTAACACTCGCAGTGAGGTGATCCGCCCAAATCGGGGCACCATACGTCGCCATACTCCGGCAGACTCCAGAGTACAGCTGCCTGCAGGCGGCACTGGGTCCTCCGAGGTTCGGGAGGAGTCTGCCCAGCAAAATGATTTGGCCTCTGATAACCTTTGTTATTTATCAATAATTAATAAATAATAATTAATAATAAGAGCGACGATGGTCCAGTGGTGGATGGACTCGGCCTCTTATGCGAGAGGTCCGGGATCGATCCTGACCCCCACGTATGTGCCTTGAAATGGATTTTTCTAATTTCTAAGTGCACTCCAAACACGAGACCATCGCTCGCTCACCGGCGAAGGAAAACATCGTGAGGAAACCTGCATGCCTGATGAAATTGAAAGTCTTTGAAGGTATGTGAAGTTCACCAACTCGCACTGGGCCAGCGCGGTGAACTATTGGCCCATTACCCTCCTCGCCTGATTTCGAGGAGGAGACCCGTGCCTAGCAGTGGGACATAAAGGGTTGATACTTTTTTTTTTTTAATAAATAGTTGAATTAAATTCTGAGTATGTTTATTTAATTTAAGCATTTAAAGTTGTTTTATTACGAGACTGTTTATTTATTTAAACATGTAAATATTAGTAGCAACTGTTTTAAAGTTAATTGGTTGAGGTAATTTTTCAGGTATGCTGCGACAAAATTTAACTGTACAAATTGTCATAATTATTTTTTATTCGTGAGACACTTTCGGCGTTTTATAACTTTTAAGACCCGGCCCGGTGTTTAGAGCCATTTCTGGCTCCAAGTTATTGCTTCAAAATAAGAGCGCTGCCTATCCTTCTATAGGTTATTATTTATGGCTAAATCATAATAAAATAAAAACAATAAAGTGTCAATAAAAAATAAAATCAAATGTGAGTCGCTCTTATCAAAAGGTTGTTGGCCGATTCTCAGAATCAGCCATCATCTATTTTTTATAACATAAAAACGTTATCCGCCACTAGACGCTTAAAGATGTATAACATCTCTAAAATTATTAGAATTAATGATTAAAGAAAATAATTTTTCTTCTTAAAGGTAATTCACATATTATCATTACCATTATTGATTGATTATTAACTTTGAAAATTGCCTGACGTATTACGAGTTTAATTCTATCTCATATAGAACATTACAAATAAAACAATAAATTAAACTTATGTGTTTTTTTTTGCTAGGATATTAAAAACTTATTTTAAAATATTATGTGAATTTGACTTTTAAAGCTCGTAGAACATAATATTATCACGATCTTTCCCACCCCTGCATTTGAGTTCTCCATTCATGAAGTTTTTTCAGTGAGCTTTTACCGTTTCATGGTATCCCTGGTACATCAGGGGTGACAGGGAGGTTTGGTTAAACAGAGACAGGCATATTATGTTGAACTCTCTTTTATTCGCCGCTACGCGCCTTCTACGAGATATCGATTCGTAGTATGGCTCTACGTCTACGACATTCAACTTGATTGCAAATTAATGTTATCTAAATAACTTATAACTAATATTTTCGTTAAATTAATAGAAACTTAATTGGTAATATTGTTTGCTAAGACTTTTTATTATAAAATGTATATAGTTTATTTAGTTTATTATAATTTTAAATAGTTATTAAATATTTTTTTTTTATCTATGTAATAATAGCAAAACATTGCAATGTTGTCTTTATGGATAATAAACTAAGGCTTTATGACCTGTTTACTTCAAAGATGCAAACGGATTAAATAGCTCTTAGCGTTCCTGTGTTCTTAGTAGAATGTAACGGATTTGAGCGTGCTTAACAAGGCTAAGCCAGGATTTATTAAGGAACGAACGCTAAAGCCAAATTTCAAGAATAGCGACGAATGAATTCGTTAGAAAAAAAGTTCATCGAAAATAAATATTACGTTTAAAATACCTGGCGGTGTGCTGTCAAAAGACGAATCGCATTTTTTTTCTAATGCAATAAAAAAAAATACGAAAACAAATGCGACGCTCCGAATAACTTACTTTTTTACGGCGTGCGGCGTTTTTATTTGAAAAAGATTTTTATCTTTTTGTTCTTATTTAAGAATCAAAAACTTAGTTATTTGAATTTTTAGCATTAACTTTGAGGTTATATGAAAAAATTGTTAATACAAAAGTTGCAGATCTTTTGATTACCTTAACACTATTACCTACTACTACAACTTTGCTATGTAATTTTTTTCTATAGGGCTTGTAGTTTTTTCGGAAATCGAGATAAACCATTTTTTACTCTATAAACCCTCCCCCTCCCTCTTCCTCAACCAGAATCACCCGTTATTTAATTTCCTTTCATTCTTATCATATTGTCATCCTTTCCCAATGAATTTCATCCTACCGTGATCTTTTTTCACTTTTTACCTTTTTCGAAGGCTTTGGCACCGGTCTATGACCATAATATATTATCATCCGTTTAGATGCCATTCTGGTAAATAAACCTATAATTACGTAAACGTACCTACTGGTACAATAGAATAAAAACTTTAGCTGTCACATAGAGTCAAGTAATACAACAGAAAAGCTGTCATATCGAAAAAAAAAAATATTGATGAAAACACGCAGTAAAGTGATACTACGGAAAGAGTAAAGTGATACTACGGAAAGAGTAAAGTAATACAACGGAATAAAGCCACGTTTGGACTTATTAATATCCACGTACTCTCGATGTAACTTAAAGTTTTGTTGTTTATACTGTTTTGTTAGTTTGTAAATATAATAATTATATTAAGGGTCTATTTCACAATGTCCTAATAAAGTTCCAATTAAGCTATTTGCAACATATTTACCACATAACTACAACTTTTTTGTTTCACAATTGACAAATAGCAATATTTGGCTAATAAAGTTCCCTGTAAACTATAGGTCGGATCAACTGGCCATTAGCAAATTTATGTGCCACATAAATTAGTTGACAGATATATACGCGGTTGACAGCTTCACGACATTTGACAATTTGACGTTCCGGTAACAGTAATATACAAAATAATTTAAATTGTGTTTTGAACGTTTAATAATTAAGGGATAACATTATATACAATGTCTATGTAAATAAAAGGTATAAAGATGGTATGATACATACATTTAAATTATAAAAACATATTTCCATGTATATTTACAACATGGAATGTTTTTCTAAAACATATTTATCGTAAAATGGAACTATAAAATGCGAGGTTGCCAAGCCTACTAACCAGTAAGTGCCAAATAGGGATCTGCCAAATAAATTTACAGGGAAGATGATGGTGAAACCCAATCAAGACTAACTAGAAGATTTATGTGTCAGTTAATTTATGTGTCATATAGCTATAGGGTACTTTACTAGTATATTGTGAAACAGACCCTAAAACACTAAAATAATCCTTTTCTTACAAAGGGAAACTCAACAATGTTTTAATCTACTATATTGTTAAAAAGATGAAAAGCGTTCAAATTACTTTAAATTATCTTTAAAAATGTATACAAATTCAATATTTTTGTGTTATTCTTTCAAATGTGTATGTTAAGGCGGATACTTTTAAGATACTTTTCTGAATTCAAAATATATGGTTGTATGAATTTTGGGTTAAGTTTCAATGCGACGGTACCCAGTAAAAAATAAAATTAAGTCATTTTTTTATTTTCTATCCAAATAATTATATCCAAAAATAACAAAAACGTAGCATGTTAATCACATTTCCACATTTATAACTTTAAATTAAAGAGCATAATGTTATTATGTATATTAATTGATATTTAATGAGCTACTTACATAATATTGTTCATAAGTAAGTTAAAATTTTAACTTTCCTTTGTCTCTGTGAATTATTTTTCATCATATTGTCATTTAGGAAAATTAAAATTTATCTTAATACCATAATATTCTCCTTTTAGAAAAAAAGAATTTTTCCTTCTCCTTTATCCTTAGAATAATATTACAGTGACTGGAAGGAATTTAAGGAATTTTCTTTCAAAAGTTCTTCAATCGCTATACATTTATACTTGCCTAGTAGGAAAAATACTCGAATGCGGGAAAATCTCCTTTATGAGGTAAAAGGCACATTTTTCCTTTGCCTCGCATACCCCAACATTCTATGGGCGCATGCCGATCATATCTTCATACCCTTACGTCTATGATACCCCAATGAAGAAAATTCAAATGGAGAAAATATTGGAAAAGCTTTTTTAAACTGCAGCTTTCCGATAAAAAGCGTGCTCGTGAGCAACAGAAAAAAACGAGTTTGGGTTTTTATGATATTAAAAAAATATTTTCTTTGCTTTTCTACATTCCTTTACTCCTGGTGTTGGTAGCCAAACGAGTGACGTTTCTATGGCAAAAAACTTTGGGTGGCAACATCCACGTCAAGTCCCCGGATTCCGAAGTTTCTTTATAGCACTCTAATTTGATGGTATCAAAGTTCAAAGTACTATTTTATTTATGTTGGCGCTTAAGATCGAAGCTTTGGCGATTTCTAAAATAAACTTATTTGAATGCTTTGTGATCCTAGTCGCTGAAATACGAAATGTGCAGACATTTTTCATGTAAAAACTGAAAATTGATGTAGTCTTGGCGGAGTTTCTTTTTCAGTGAAGGGACAACTAATATAAATTTATAATTGATGTCTTACAGATACGGGAGCTTTTAAGAAAGACCAGGGAGTCAATTGTTGCACGCATTGCGTTTCAGGCACACAGTGCGGTTCAGGCGGTCTTTTTAAAATATTATGTCCAAATGCTGGCTTGCGGATAGCCGCTCCACTCTTGAACGCATGCTGCAATCACTCGCTAAGCAGGTTACTAGTAACTACCTAATGCGTACATGTACTTAGAAATTTGATTACAATTTGAGAGAACAACAATATTCATAGTTTTTTTTTAATAATTTTTATTTAAAAATAATTTAGAAAAATCTTTTGAATCTATTTTTTGGGCAAAATGAAGCTTTCCTTTAACGCCAAGTTTCAAGCCAGAGGTCAACCCTTTCAGTACGTGAGAATGTTCTAGGAGCGCATATTCGAATAGGAGGTGGTTTACGTTTACGTCCAAAGAGAAGGACTTTCACACTATTTTCATCTTTCAACATTAGTTAGAATCAAAATATATTTAAATAAAATCGTAATCCATAAAATCTGATAAAGTAAATAGCTCTTTTATTTCATTTATTACACGAAAAATAATATTTTAACAAGGAATTGAAAATTATCATTTGGTTTTTTACATTGCGTGAAGGTTAGAAAAGAAGTATAATTTATTCATTTAATTGTCCTCTTAGTTTAATTTTTACTTGATAATAAGTACAGATTCTAAAATGTTATTTGGCCTAATCTAATTGAGATCAACGGGTAATCCATAAAATTATTAAACATATCTCAGGCAAAGTGGTTTCATAGACACTGTAGATCGAACTTATTAAAGTATTGATGTATTTTAATGTAGTATCTGGACATCTTAATCACCCTAAATCCTACCGTAAACTATGTGTGATATATATTATCAGAAAACTAAGGCGTGCAAAAAACTTTTTAAAAAATCATGAAAGTTTTTTGTTATTGACTTTATCCGTCTAAGCTTATAATTATCATTGGTTTGATTAAAAGACAATTTCTAGATTACTATAAAGTACCTAGGTAATAGGTACCTAGTAATTGTATATCTTTATATGTATTGTTATTTGGTATCTTAAGTTCGATGGCGACAAAAAACGTCAGCTTCTAGCCGTAAAAAGTAGGAATTACACTTCACAGCAAAGTAGAATAGCAACGGGAGGTATTAGGAAATTAGGTGATGTTATGTTGTGGTAAATACTTTTTTACGTATCTAATAATAAATATCCGGTTGGATATGGCTGTGTGAAGTGATGACTTCACCTGGTGAACTAACTTCCTTTCGTTTGGCCAAAAAAATTGCAACGGATCAATCAGGCTGAAAGTACAAACTACCATGTGCTAGCAGTTCCTGATGTATTCTAGTTTCCTGGTATTCGACCTGTCTCAAGCCATGGTTTGACACCCGTGAAGTAATTTTGACAGCAAATTTAGTTTTTCGATTTATATTTTTTTTATCATTAGTTATTTCATAAATAAATTAAAGTTAAATCTTTATTAATTAAAAAAAAATAACTTTAGATACAATGTGACTTAGATACCTCTAAAATGAAATGTTTTTCCGCGATGTTTAATAAAAAACGTTGGTTAATTCGATACGGTAACTTTATTTTCTAATTATTCAACAAAAAAAAATGTTACCTCGGATCTGAAGAGAGCAGCTAATTTTTCCACCTGTCTTACCTCTCACCTGAACACCAGGGTATTATAAACGCTAGACACCTGAAAAAGTTTTCAGCGACATTTCCCTGGCACCTGAAACGTATTCATAGAGACGATAATGCACACACCTTGGCTAAGGTAAAAGAGATAGAAGTATATTGCTTTCTCTCTGCTTACTCGTCTGTTTAGGTAAATTGTGTTCGGGTCTCAGGTGCGAGATAACTTCTACCGAGTATTGAGTTCCTAGTAAACAGGTACAAGGTAAGACAGGTGATTCCAACAAGCAATGACAAAATGTCCCCTTACATTATTTCATCCACAATTTTCACTCGGTATCGTTGAGTGGTAAATTAATAATTCAAACCAATGGCCAGTGACATTATTTGATCGATCTGTATAATTTTAATAATATTTAAATAATATTTTTAAAGTAAAACTAAGTATGAAGGGTGGCCAAGCGTTTGGGCACCTTATGCTAACGTGAACTGTGCGGTTTTTTGCTCCAAATTGTCATTTGCAATGTTTGTTGCAAATGTTCTTACTAATTGAAAATATATGGTAGATTTGTGTATTCTAAATATTCCTACAGTTTACATTATGTTAAAATCTACCTTACATAGTCAATTTTAATACTAGAATATTGACAATTAAAAGCTACCAATATAAAAGCTACACGAATACTGTATTATATTATAACAAAATCCTATGTCCCTCTGTCTGTATGCGATAAGCTCAAATATAATTCGATTTTCATACGGATTCAAACAGTAGTTCCTGAGGCAACAAAGTGTGAATTTACCAGGATTTTGAGTAAATTGTTAAATATTTAATAATAATAATTACCTATTATGTCGTAAAAATTAAATTCGTATGGGAGCTTAATTTGAAAACGCTACCTTATTTTTTTCTATACTAATATTATAAAGAGGAAAGATTCAATTGTTTGTTTCTATTGAATAGGTTCGGAAACTACTAGACCATTTGAAAAAATCTTACACTGTTGGGAAGCTACTCTATCTCCGGTGAGCATAGGCTATATTAAATAAAAACCTCGTTGCGAAAACTATTGATTATAGAACAAACCTTTAAATCTTAGTTGACGCAGGCAAAGTTGCGTGCAACAGTTAGTTAAAGATATAATAAAGAAAAATAATAATCATCAGGCCGCATCTACAGTTATACAGCTAGTTTTAGGGCCTGTTTCACAATCTCCAGTTAAGTTCCCAATAGGCTATCGGCAACATATTTGACAGATACTCCATACTATCTATATCTGTCAAATATGTTG
The DNA here is from genome assembly GCA_905333005.2 of Lycaena phlaeas. Lineage (NCBI taxonomy): Eukaryota > Metazoa > Arthropoda > Insecta > Lepidoptera > Lycaenidae > Lycaena > Lycaena phlaeas. The sequence continues at coordinate 17,110,115 of HG995169.1, read as the reverse complement.
CCGATAGCCTATTGGGAACTTAACTGGAGATTGTGAAACAGGCCCTTAATATTTTCATTTAAAATTTCGTAATGACGTCACAATTTCACGTTAGCTGATCATGTCCGGCCATGTCGGGACGATGTCACGAATCTATATTTTTTAAAAGAGATTGTATAAGTAGATTAATATTAAATCTAAAAAGAGATTCTAAAATATATGAAACAGTCCAAAATTACCTACCAAAAAGTACTATGTCGTTAGAGTTTATCATAAAACTTTATATATGCCCTTATAATTTAGCTCTTAGCCAATAATTTATTTTTGCTACGAAGTCTATCTTTTAATACTTTTCTTAATTTACTAGGTTATCATGATTCTGATCGTTTATGAAATTTAAATAAAATAATAATAATGTCTCAGGACAACATGAATACTGAGGAGTGCTTTTAATAATACTAGGGTAGTATAGTTTTTACATCTACAAAATTTCTAGAAGTTCTAGTTGTAATATAGTTGTAGATACAAGGATAACATACATCGATGAGTATTTAACAAGTTTTCTAGTTTTATAAGGTCTAGCCGGCTACTTCATAGATATCAATTAACTAGATCAATTTATAGAATGTGACTTCGCTAATAAGTTTTTTCACAATAAAATGACGTTGTCATTTTTCTCTTTCCATTTTTAAGCTATTGCATAGCTTCTATCGCGGGCCTTGAGCGCGGGGACCGAGTCCAGAAATTCCGTAACGAAAAAAAAACCTAACGCTCCCCACTCCGACGGGCACGGAGGTGTGGCTTGAAGGCCATGCATCGTCTAACGTCGTTTCTTTTCGGCAGTCTTCGACACGGTGTTTGTGTGCTTGCAACTAGACGTATTGTACGACACTACGAAGCTCGCACGAATAACAATAAAATATAACACATGTATTGTAAAATAATAAAAATATTTTAAACAATATTAGTTAATATTGTTTAAAATATTTATATTTTTTTATTTATTTAATAAAGGAAAAAAAAATGTTTTCTTATCGGTCACCACGCTCAAAAAGTGTAACTTGAATTAATATCAAAGAAAAAGAAATACTGCATTAATAATTAAAATAAATAAATAATTATAATTGCATAAGTTGATACAAAATGCTATGCAATAGCATTACCGCGGCAGTCCCCGAGTGCCACACGTCTTTTTGATACTGATTTTCCCTACCTAAAAGGTAAAAAAAAGGAACCTTCTTTTACCTTTTGAGGTAGGGAACCAAAAAGAAAGTCTCAAGTCCGTTTGTCCGTCCCTGTGTTACTACTAATTCTCTAAGGAGAAGGTGGATGTAGCAAGTTGAAATGTATACCATATACTGAGGCATATGTAATAATAGTCCTGGGTTACGTGTATGAAAGTCAAGGTCAGAGTCGACACAATAAAAAGATATGCACAAATTTAAATTTAAAAAAAACCTTGGTATTACTACTTCACCATCATCATCAGTCTTTCATCCGTCCACTGCTGAACAAAGCTTTCCCTCTATGAACGCCAAGACGACCGATCCCATTCGCATCCAAAGGGACCGGCCACTGTTCGGAGATCGTCGCCCCACCTTATTAATGGCCGAACAACATTTCGTTTACCTAAACCCTAAATTTTGAACCTAAAATAATTTATAATTTTTTTTTTATTTCAAGCATTTCTAATACTCAACTGTCTTCTCTCTGCTCAAGATAGCTTTAAATCTGTTATGTAGCTATTTTTTATTATATATATTTAGCATTCCCTAGTGATGTTGTTAACTTAGATGTGGTGGGAAACCTTTTTTCTATTTTTCGGAATTTTTCCCATACTTGTGCTATAGGAGCTTGCTTTTTAGAACGAACTATTCTAGGTCCACCGACGTACCACATAGTCACGATATCATGAACCTACTTGTATCCATATTCAAGGTTGTCACCACACCCGCCCCACACCCAGTCGGTGTGCAGGTGCCGTGGTCTGGACGCCCGGCTGCAGCCGCAACTGGACAGTCTACCATCTCTGCAAGCCCTGGACACCGCCAAAGAGACGCCGGCAGCTGTGATCGCGTGCGTAAATGCTGTCTCCCGGGATGCTATGGAGAAGGATGGATATTTACGGTTGTTTAGTATCAACTACGTAATGATTAAAAAATGGCTAGGCTACCAATAGAAGTGGAAACCTGTAAATTTAAGGGCCTGTTTCACAATCTCCCGTTAAGTTCCCTATAGGCTATAGGCAACATATTTGACAGATGTTTGACAGATACTCCATACTCTATCTGTCAAATATGTTCCCTATAGCCTATAGGGAACTTAACGGGAGATTGTGAAACAGGCCCTTAAACTCATAAATTAGAATTATGACATATTTTAAGGATGGAAAATGGTTAATATTCGATGATGGTTGTATTGTTAGAAAGTGAAAAACTACCTTGTCGTAAATTTTCTATATTCATTAGTTGAAATTTTCATTTATGTTTTTGGTGTTGACAGAAAAAGTTTTGTTTCAAAGTTTTCTTTTGTTTCAGAAAAAGTAAAATTTACTAGAAATTTGAGTATATACTGTTAAATAATACATTAAGGGCCTGTTTCACAATCTCCCTTTAAGTTCCCTATAGGCTATTGGCAACATATTTGACAGATGTTTGACAGATACTCCATACTCTATCTGTCAAACATCTGTCAAATATGTTGCCAATAGCCTATAGGGAACTTAAAGGGAGATTGTGAAACAGGCCCTAAAATTAATAATTACCTGTTGTAATGTAATGTAAGTATTACATGTAATGTAATGAAAATCTGTTGAAAACGTTAAAGTTACTACTGTTTCAGAAAAAAAAAAGTCAATCAAGAAAAAAAGGTTCATTTTATTCCCTATTTGCTACGACGAAATAATTTATTTTGTATCAGGAACACATAAATAACAAGAGGTGGTTTAAACAAAAGTATCTGTTTTAAAAGAGTGGCTAGGAGCTATAAATCAGGAGCCGTCTACTGGTCCTGACGTTGTTTAGATTTAGAGCTTTCCCGACTATCAAGTATCAACGGCTAAGTTAAAAATCTCCCGGGAAAAGATAGTTTATCGCGATGCCGGATGTTATAAAGCAGTGCATTTTAACTGCATTAGCTGTTTCCTTTTCTATAAAATGAAACGCTTATTATGCAATATTTCAGACGTAAATGATTCGACTCTAGTTCTGGAGATTAGCGCGATCAATCAAACGAATAGTTAAACTCATCACCTTAATTTCTGTAGATTTTATTCTGAGTGAAGCACGATTTTAGGTATATAAATTATATACGTAGCTGTCCACGACCGTACATAATATGCTCCAACTTCCAAATGAATTTTTGTAGGACTTGTAAGCAGTGACGGATTTAGGCTTGATGCCGCCCTAGGCCCTGTTGATCGCGCCGCCCTTAATTTTAGAATAAAAATAATTTTGATGCAATATTTTTATTTTAAGTTTAAGTTAGCTAGAATATAATTTATGATCGTAACTAATAAAAATTTCAGACACAAAAGTAAAACGTTAGAGATAATATAAATTAATTTTTTACATCGTTTCAAACTTTTTCGTATGTGTTTTGCATGTCGCGTGACGGTCGGAGGGTCTATCTCCGAAAAGAGAGTGGCTTGCGAGAACCGGTCTGGGTCCATCGAATGGTGGCGAGTCGGCTGCGGTGTCCCGCAGGGATCGGTCCTTGGTCCGATCCTGTGGGACATCGGGTATGACTGGGTCCTGCGAGGCCGTCTCCGCCTCGGTACGAGTGTCATATGTTATGCAGATGACAGGCTAATGTATGCCCGGCGAAAGGCTTACAGGGAAGCGGCGCGGCTGGCCGAGGTTTCACTAGACCTCGTGATCGATCGCATAGAGATAAAATAGGGCTTCGGGTCAGACCATCTAAGACCGAAGCCCTTCTCTTCCGCGGGACCGGGACCGGGCTACCCTCCAGATCGGAGGGATGAGAGTCAGGATGAGCCCCCACATCAATTACTTGGGACTCATCCTTGACGGTGGATGGACCTTCGGCCCACATTTCAAACTGTTGAGATGGAAGGTCGTTAAGGTGGCGAGTGCACTGGGTAGGCTCCTCCCAAATCTCGGAGGACCCAGCCCCGCCTGCAGGCAGCTGTACTCTGGTGTCTGCCGGAGTATGGCGACGTACGGTGCTCCGATTTGGGCGGGTAACCTCACTGCAAGCCTTAAGACCATACTGCGCTCGGCGCAGCGGGTCGTCGCGGTGAGGGTAATCTGGGGATAGCGCACGGTATCGTGGGCTGCAGCAACCGCTCTGGCCGGCGACACCTCGTGGGAACTCGCGGCGAAGGTTCTGGCCGAGGCATACTTCTACGTCTCGAATAGGAGGTGTCTGGGCTTGACCCCTTCGCCTGACGTGTCCGCCGACTAGGGAAGACAAACGCGTAACGGCTGCTCTGCGCCCGGTTCTTGAGCGGTGGATGCGCCGTAAGCTCAAATCCCTCACCTTCCGTCTGACGCAGGTTCTCACCGGGCACGGATGCTTTGGTGATTACTTGTGTCGGACGGTCCAAAGGGAGCCGACGACTGGATGTCACGATTGTGGCGCGGCGGTGGACTCTGCCCAGCACACCCTCGAGGTGTGCCCGAGATGGGCGGCGCTGCGTCATGATGTGACGTCTATTATTGGAGGGGACTTGTCTTTATCGAGACATCACCGCGATGCTCGGCTGTGACCTGGGTGGCAATGGCCTCTTTCTGCGAGACAGTGATGTCCCAGAAGTAGGCCGACAAACGGGTGAGAGAGGAGGCCGCCGAAAAAAAAAAGATCATTAAGTCTATCTTGACCCAGACTGGCACGTAAACAAGTTTACTTAACTCTGTTAAAGTAGAAAAAGATCTTTTTCCTGAACAATTTGTAGTCCGAATACTAAAAAAAATATGTAAATCAACATTTGAGTAAACATCTCGAAGACTTTATAAGCATATGACTACTTTCAGTATGAAAAAAAAGAATATAGAAATATAAAGTCTAAGTAATTATAATTTTGAAGTTTTTAAAAGATTAATTAATCTTTTTTGATTGATTTGAAAATCTATTGAAAATTCCTTACAAAAATTAATTAAAACTTATTTTTAAAGGGACTGACTGTCTTTACTTTTTTCTCTGAAAATTTGGAATTTCAAAAATTTTGCCGCCCCTCAAATCATGCCGCCCTAGGCCCGGGCCTCACGGGCCTAGGCGTAAATCTAGCACTGCTTGTAAACAATAATATAACAGTTAGCCTTACTAGTGACCGTGTAGTGGCCTTATCTTTACGGTAGATCTATTAAAAAAAAGTTATTTAGTAAGATTTTCTGCTATTGTGTTCTAATTTCAAACCTGTACACTCACATAAAGAAGTTTTTGAGAAAACTTATATTTGAATTCACAAGTACATAGAGAAGTTTTTAAGAACTTTTTAACTTTTTAACATTGAATTCACAATTAAAATTTCATCCGGATGGAATGTCCGTATTGGCCCATCATTAATCTCCAAATATTTGGACCATTGCCACTTCTATTTTTTTCTTACCATGGCAAGGACCATTGCCACTTCTATTGTTTGTTTTTTCTACAATCGTAAATCCTTATCATTACTTAATATTATAAATGCGAAAGTAACTCTGTCTTTCTGTTACGCTTTTACGCCTAAACCACTAAACCGATTTTGATGCAATTTGGAACAGAGATAGATTAAAGCTTGGGAAAGGACATAGTTACATAAGTTTAAATAGGGGATAAAAGTTTGTATGGAAGTTCGTCATTATATATAGAAGATGATGCCATAAACCTTTGCATTTAGGCACTTGATAAGACTTAAATAACTATAAATAATTGTTCCACCGTTTTTAAGATTTTTACCTATATGGGCATGAAATAGGAGATGAAAATTCGCAAGGTAATTTAAAAAATTCTGTCTGTGTTTACTATACGTATGTACGGAACTGCGCTACTCCAAAATTAACGCGAGCGAAGCCGCGGGCAACAGCTAGTAATATTATACAGCTAGTAATACTAACCGATGAGGGTGAGCGGTCCGAAAACGGTTTCATCTCCAGTAACGGTACAGTTCCACCTGCCCTCCCGGAACTGGTACTGGCATTCGTCGATGCCCCGTCTCACACCGTCCCCCACCGCGGGCATGTGGTCTCTGTGCCGGCGGCAGACGCGCCGCTGCCCCGGCGTCAGACCGGACAGCTTGGAACACATCCTGGAGCGGTCGGAGAACAGGTCCGTCTGGTTCGTCCATTCCTCAAACTCCAAGAGGCCCATGTTACTGCAACAAAATATATCTGATGTAGACATCATCGTGATTATGATGATGATTAGAATTTTTACGCTCTAAATTCCTGATAGAATTTTCACAAGGACATTTTGGACAAGGTTTAATGTCGCTTTCAGCATCATCATTATTAGCGTTCATTCGTCCACTGCTAAACATAGGCCAATATAATACGACCTCTGTGGCTCAGTGGTAAGCGCGTTGGCGCACAAGCCGGAGGTAGCGGGTTCGAATCTCGCCAGGGAACACAAAAAAAAAGTTTCTGTGCTCCTGGGTCATGGATGTGTATTAAATATGTGTATTATATAATAAAAATCTTAAATATAAGTATTAATATTAAAAGTATTAAATATATGTATTTCCGTTGTCTGGCACCCGTAACACAAGTCTCTTAGAGAACTTAGCACGGGACCAGATTGACGTGGTGTAACAGCCTCCATAGATATAAAAAAAATATAAATAAAAATACATAATGAATATACTACCAATTATTTTATAAATCGTTAACTGACTTGATGTTAAAAAAATGAATAAGTACCGGAAATAAAAGGTTTATCCTCTATACGAGTAGTAGTCTAGTAATAATAGTCATAATAATGTTTTCCATAAAGTGCATTTCTGTGACATCGGCCAAACTTTTTTTTTCGGTTGGACCTATACTAACGGCCCTAATGCTTCATCGGTAGCGAGGTGAGCCGGTTGGCTTCACCCTGTGATATAGTAAGTGAGGGGTTGCCCCCCCTCAGCCGTGGAGTGTGACTTCCACGGCTTCATGGCGTCAGGATTGTTCCTTTTATTAAATTACATTTTGATCTATACACATTCATCCCATAATGATAACGTGATTACCGCTGTTGTCATTATCATCATCATCGACGGAGAATTTCATGTTTTTTTATTTTTCATTTTGTTCCATGAAGGTCATTGCTATGTAGTTGTTGTTTTAAACACGTATCTAACGTAGTGTTATCAGTTTATCAAATAGTAAATATGTTTAAACACGAATTCTTAGAAACACTGAGTTAATATGTAAAGTAATACCCCAACATAATATTAGCACATTCTGATAGTCAAAGAATTATTTATATCTACTTCTTCTTAGCGTGTCGATGGCTGCCTAAATTTTATCCGTCTAGAACTCAGCTACGAGTATTTCGTTCTCAGTAGCACCCATTAAGTCCTGCAATGTGCAGGTGGTAGGGCACGCAGGACATGAGATGGTCCATTGTTTGTGGGACGGCACCACACGCACTCTACTAATTATCATAGATTATATAAGAATAATTAAAACAGTTTTTAAAGACACATTAATGTATGTTTTGGGGAAAGAATTTCACAACTCCTAAACAGCGGAGGAAGGAGGTCCAGACCGCATTGCTTTATGCTCTCAAATGAAGAATCAAGCGTATCTAGTTGTGTACGCTTATTATCGTCTATGCTACTGCTAGTACTGGCTGGTAAGCAACATGATTAGTCTTATATGCTACAGTTAGCCATATTAAATATAAAAAGAAAGAAAGAAGAGCACGTGAGATGGTAAAATCTCTATCTTTTCCCAAAAGTCTTGTCGTTTTTTACTCTTTTATTCACGTCTTTTTTCTCCTTAATAGTCACTCTCTCTCAGTAATTTTTTGGTATTTTCAATGTATCTTTATCGTGTTAGTTCACAGAATCCTTAGATTTAAGTAGGTATAGATAGTGCAAATCAAATTGCGCGCGTCGCTATGTGTGCGAGCGCTTGGCAACACAAAGTTTAAGTTTGTCAGGCAGTGACGAGTGAGTGAGTTGTAGTTGAGTTGAACTATCTATATACTTTACTAATAGTTAGAGATGGATTGATCGATGGATTAGATGGATGATAAAAGCATCTATTCTATGTCATGTCGTTTATGGTCCACGCTATTGGGAACATTCTAAAAGAACGGGCATGTTAAATCACAATTAACCGCAATGAAATCCCTAAATATCTGTTTTTTATGTCGTTCCTGTATTTTTTTAATTATTAAGCTATTGCATAGCTTCTATCGCGGGCCTTGAGCGCGGGGACCGAGTCCAGAAATTCCGTAACGAAAAAAAAACCTAACGCTCCCCACTCCGACGGGCACGGAGGTGTGGCTTGAAGGCCATGCATCGTCTAACGTCGTTTCTTTTCGGCAGTCTTCGACACGGTGTTTGTGTGCTTGCAACTAGACGTATTGTACGACACTACGAAGCTCGCACGAATAACAATAAAATATAACACATGTATTGTAAAATAATAAAAATATTTTAAACAATATTAGTTAATATTGTTTAAAATATTTATATTTTTTTATTTATTTAATAAAGGAAAAAAAAATGTTTTCTTATCGGTCACCACGCTCAAAAAGTGTAACTTGAATTAATATCAAAGAAAAAGAAATACTGCATTAATAATTAAAATAAATAAATAATTATAATTGCATAAGTTGATACAAAATGCTATGCAATAGCATTACCGCGGCAGTCCCCGAGTGCCACACGTCTTTTTTAGATAAAAACATTCTTGGAAATTATGTATGAGCACTCAAAAACAAGTGTTCTAGGAACGCCACTGCTAAAGGACTTATGTAACATATTGTAACCGCACGAATCTCATATGAATCACAATTCACAAGTGAATTCGTCATCTTATACGTCAGTAGTTTGTTTTTAGGATTGCAATTATTGTTTTAACTTTTAAGATATACCTCACGACTCAGTCTGAGTAAACGGCATTCATAAAATCAAGTGCACATATTAAAAATTATGTATACAGTGCTCAAGGCCGCATAACAGAAGTGTTAACCAACAATGTAAATCAAATTACTATGATCGTAGTAAAAAAATATTATTATGTATCAATGATTTCTATTAAAAAGTTTTGATTAATTAATTATACAAATTATTAGATATAACTGTCCAGTTGCGACTAGATATAAATTACATAGTAGCAACACACCAGTGAAGAGTACTGTATCTTTCTTTCTTGGCATCCGAGTGCTCCCGAGTTCACCCGATCGAGCCTTTCACCTAATAGCGTGACTTGTCAGCCTCACTCACAGCTCACAAAATGTGTGTGCTAAAATATTTTTTTTAGGTATATTTTATTGATATATGGTAATATGGTTCTATCAACAAATAAATAGTTTTTCTTTTAATATTGTGGCTCTGAAATTCATATATAATTAAATCAAAAGTTAGTCTTATGCAATAAAAGTGTGAGGTTTCGAAGCAATGTTCAAAAGTGTGGAATTGTGAATTTGTGTAAAGATTTTGAATGATAAAAAAGCTTGGTGGATAACACATTGTAAATATTTAATAAAATGATTTTATCCATGGTGATTTTTTCTTAAAGCCTTTCTAAGGAAACCACATAGCTTGTTTCATACTTAATTATATTGCTATAATATTAATGACTGAAGAAATTAATTTGTTATACTCTAATTTGTGTACACAATTGTAGCTGTTTTGCTAATGGTTAAATATAACCAATTTGCGATAATGTTCGACTTTTATAATAATTAGAATAATAATGATATTTAGCAACTGTTCTTGACAAATGCAATTAAAAGATACACTATGTAATTTCTATCAGTAGGTAATGATATGATTTTCCATCCCCTGCTTTAGAAAACCTACTATATAGAAGATATTATAGTCATATTTTACATATTGAAAGCATTACCAGGCTTAAATAATTTAAAAAAAATTAAGCGACACTAAGTTGAGATGAATTAACACTATAGTGAGCTCACAAAGGATACACTTGCACGACATTTTAAATAAACAAATGAAAGCCACGTTTATCAAGAACGTTTTTTTAATAAATAAATAAAATTATGGCAAGCAAATTTAACAAAATAACAAAAGTTAGGACCACACGAGGCTCTAGTAGCGTCCGTAAATGTTGATGGTGAAGTTGAAGCCGCTGCCTCTTTGGCTCTTCAGTTTGATCCTGGCGAAGCGCTGGCCAATTCCTCCCGCTGAGACACTGGGGTAGCCGCCGCTGCCATCCCTGTCGTTGTCCTTAATAAAGATGGCTTTGATGTACGCGAAGTTGGTCTGCCCCGGTTCTGGATACTCGATGACGCTCGACCTCACCATGAATGGGAAGCCATATTTGTACTCGGTCACTTTGTAGAGGAGGACGTCTCCGTAGGTCGCGTATCCCAGTTGCAGGTCGTGGCACTGGGCGTACGCGAGGATACTAAGGACACAGAGCAGAGTAAGAGCACGCATTTTGCTTCGTTCGTTCGTTTAACACTCGTGTTCTAATCGAGCTGTATTGTTTTATATCATGAAAAATGATGACGTTATGCAAAAGGGTGCCAGTTAATTTATTACTGGAGTTAATAAAATTGTTCACGTAATTGGAAAGAAGAAGAAGGACTGTGACACTATCAATATCGTACTCGCTATAAATAAAATCCAAAAAATAGTTAAAGTGCTCCTAAACAAAGTGTAATGAACAAAACACATAACCAGTGCATAAAATAATACGACCAACAAGAAAAATATAGTGTGTGACCAAACATTTCATTAAAAAGTGCATAAAAACAATCTGTCAAAAGATACTCTTAGTTCATTAAAAAACCAAAAATATTACATTATAAAAGTGCATAATCCTGGTGCAGCATGTGTAAGACTAAGTCGGTATCAATTTACATTAAAAAGTGAGAAATTAAGAAAAATGAAATTATAACCCAAAAGTGCAAAGTAATCATTCTTGCATTCTTAGAATCATCGAGCAAAATATCGCACAACGCCATCTACTGAAACTCATAAGAACTTCATAGTCAGGTCCTAGAGCAATTTACAATAACAATTAGTGGCACCACTTAACAGTCTTCGACAACGCGATCGATATTAAAACAAGCAGTACTCACTCACTCATATAGAGGGCGCTAGGAAGATCATAATTAGTTATGGAGGAAATAAAAAATATGTTATTTATCATGCAACAAGACATAAAACAACAAAAACAAGATATGCTAGAGATGAAAGAAGACATTAAGAATACAATTATTAACAGCCTTAACGAAAAGTTTAATAACTTAGAACACAAAAACGAGATACTAGAGAAAAAAATAGAGGAGCAAGCAAATAAAATAAACAATCTAGAAAGACAGCAGAGACGCAAAAATTTAATCTTGTTTGGCGTAGAAGAGAGCGAACGGTCATACGATGAACTCGAAAAATTGGTTATAAACATAATAAATACATATATAAAAATTTCGTGTGATACTAGCAACATTGAAGCGGTTAGAAGACTGGGGAAGAAAGGCCAAAAAATAAGACCGATAGTAATTACATTCAATACATTTGGTATTAAACTAAAAATACAAAAAAATAAACATTACTTACAAAATACATCATATTACTTGAAAGAAGACTTCCCAATTGAAGTTTTAAATAAGCGCAAAGAACTGCAAGTCCAATTACAAAAAGAAAAAGAAGCAGGCAACACCGCCTTCATAAAATACGATAAAATTATTATATTAAATAAGAAAAATTCACCCCATAAACAGTCAAACAAAAGAATCTTATCTGAATCCCCCGAAACACTTCACCCTGGCAGCCAAAATATTCTGCAATCTAGTAAACAACCACCTAAGAAAAATAAAGGAAACATGAAGAAATATATAATACAAACGCCAAAATTAAACCTCGCCCAAACAGCGGAATATAGCACAGAATAGCAATCAAAGTCAGTCCCTCTTCCATCCTCCAATCTCCCAGTACGGCCGGTCACCGAGGGAGAGTACGACCAAAACCCCCCAAGAGAAAATATTCAAACAAAAAATACCTTATATATCTGTACCTTTAACGTAAGGTCGTTATCTTCAGATCAAAAATACATCGAGCTCAAGACAGCACTAGAAAGTATTAACCATGATATAATAGGTCTGTGCGAAGTTCGCCGCCTAGGAGAAAAGATAATCGAAGACGATGAGTACGTGTTCTACTTTATAGGGCAAACGAAAGGATTATATGGAGTAGGCTTCCTAGTTAGGAAGAAACATAAAAATAACATTATAAAATTTACCGGAATTTCCGAAAGAATATGCATTCTAGAAATCAAGCTAGAGAACCAATGCTTTGCTATAATTCAAGTGTATGCACCCACCGAAAACTCATCGCTGGAAGAAATAGACAGTTTTTACAAGGATTTAGAGAAAGCTCATGATTCCATATCTACAGAGTACATAATATTATCTATGGGCGATTTCAACGCTCAAATCGGTAATCCCGAAAAACACGAACGCTCCGTGACAGGAGAGTATGGCTATGGTATCAGAAGCTCTCGCGGTACAAGACTTATCCAATATGCTCAAGAATACAACTTAAAAATTATAAATACAATGTTTAAGCTAAAATCTAAAAATCGCTGGACCTGGATATCTCCAAATAAAAATTCAAAAAATGAAATAGATTATATTATGACTACGAAACCTCACATAGTATCTAGATATGAAGTATTAACATCTTTCTCTTTTGGGTCGGACCACAGACCAATAAGAGCTACATTGCACCGAAAACCAACAAAGAAAACCAGACGTTATTTTAATAATACATCCAGTAAGTTGAAAACCTTAGCGGAGCAGGAACTGTATCTTACGAATCTTGAGAACTATATACCCGAACTTATAAAAACTAAAAATAACTACAAAGTGGAGGAGTACTACCAACAAATCATTCACTATATAAAGTTAAGCCTAAATAGCATTAAAAGAACACAAAAGAATAAAATCCTATCGGCGAAAGCATTACAACTCATGGAAGAAAGAAGTGCACTACAAAGTGAGCCTAAACTAAACAAAATTGACAAAGAAAAACTAAAATCTCTATACAAACTTACTAATAAAGAAATAAAAAGGTGCTACGACATTTATAGAACAACAACTATACAAAGACATCTTGATAATTCTAGATCTGCTAAGAAAGCTTTTAAAGAACTTAACGAAGCGAAAACATGGATTCCTTTTCTACAATCTGGCAATAACAAATACAAATCTCGCGCAGAAATTATAAAAGCCGCTACCAAATTTTACGCTAACCTATACAGCCAACCAGACATATCAAAGCAAAATACTATTGTTAACCGCTGTTCGGCTAACTCTCCGATACATCAATTTACAGAAAAAGAAATCTTGAAACAAATAATGAGATTAAAGCCGGATAAAAACCCAGGACCAGACGGAATCCTTAACGAGTATATCAAGATTGCGAAGACTCTACTACTAACGCCAATCACTATCCTATATAATAAAATACTCAATGATAGAGCTGTGCCCCACCAATGGACGGAATCTGAAATTATTTTACTATATAAAAAAGGTGACCCGGCTGACATAAGCAACTACCGCCCCATAAGTCTCATGCCTTGTTTCTACAAACTGTTTGCCGCCTGTTTACTTGAAAGAATAGCCCCAGAAATCGATGCACACCAACCGATCGAACAAGCTGGATTCAGAAGCGGCTACAGCACAATGGATCATATCCAAGTAGTGGATCAGGTGATAGAGAAATATCTAGAATACAATAGACCACTGTATGTAGCTTTTATAGACTACAAAAAAGCTTTCGATTCAATTTCACACGACAGTATATGGGAATCGTTGAACGCGTTAAACATACATGAAACATATATTCATATCCTACAAAATATATACCATAACAGTACAAGTAGAATAAAACTAGATAGAGTAGGCGAGTCAATCAAAATAAAGAGGGGAGTCCGGCAAGGAGACCCAATTTCACCAAAACTGTTCATAGCCGTCTTACAACAAGTTATGGCAAAACTACCATGGTCTAACCAAGGTATTAGTATAGACGGGAACTTTCTAAGCCATCTTAGATTTGCCGATGACATTATTCTGTTTTCGGAAACCCCTCACCAATTAAACAAAATGGTAAATGACTTAAACGAGGCTAGTATGAAAATTGGATTAGAAATGAACCTTGAAAAAACGAAAATTATGTGTAATCGCAAAGTAACGCCCATTTTAGCAAACAACACCCCTCTCGAATTTGTGAAAAAATACATATACTTAGGAAAACAAATCTCTTTTAATAAGGAAAGAAACATCGAAGAAATCAACAGAAGAGTGGCGATTACTTGGAATAAGTTCTGGAAACATAAGGAAATATTTAAATCACAACTTCCGTTGTCCTCCAAAAAAATAGTTATGGATACAACAATACTACCCTGCCTCACCTATGGGTGTCAAACGTGGACCTTTGATTTCAAAACCAGAAATAAAATTCAAACTACTCAGAGAAAGATGGAAAGAAGTTATCTAGGCATAAAATTGAAAGATAAGGTAAAGAACGTTGACATCCGAAATAAGACAAAAATATGTGATGCCTTAACCTTTTCACTAAAAGGAAAATGGAGGTGGGCAGGACACTTAGCTCGATACAAGGACGACAGGTGGACCTTGAGATCAGTAAAATGGTCAGGGCCTAGGGGCACTAGAACAAGAGGTCGACCAAGGGCCAGGTGGGCTGACGAAATAGTAGCGTTGGCGGGCAGAAGTTGGATGGACACAGCCAAGGACAGAGAATCGTGGCATCTCTTGGGGGAGGCTTTTACCCGAGAACGGGGTCCATACAATAGTAAATAAACAAAAATAATTGCGTAATTAAATAATAAATTTAAGTAATATATTGTTATGAATAATTGAATTATATAGATATTAAATAAGTACGTTATGTTTACACATAACTTATGAAATCAGGAAGTTAAATAATATTTACTACAGTAATAATTAATTAATGTTTAATATATTTTTATTCTAATCTAATAATGTATCAAATTATAATTATGTTTTTTGTCAGTTGTAAACAGCATGTATGGAATTAATTAAAGCTTATTATTATTATTATTATTATTATAATTGGAAAGATTATTTATGATTCAATCATCGTCCCATCTTGTTAATATTCAAAATAAAATGGAAATGAAATTGCATTGATTTCAATGGAAAATGGCTTCTCCTCTTTTCATTTAAAGGTTAAACTGAAAGAGAATAATTCCTCCCGTGACCATGGTTGCTTTAAATTATTTGAAACGTCGCGCATGTAATAAACTCAATAAACCACGATAAAATCCCCAAAAGTTATTTCAGAATTATTTATGTTATAATGAATGAAATTCACTCAAACATTAGAAAACAATATGTACAATTCAGTTATGCATGCATCTTATCTCTCTCTCCTGCATTATGGCCAGTTGAAGTGTGGAATGAAGAGGGTAATATAAAACATTCAGATTGTTTGCAAGATAATATAATAAAATCAAACAATCATATTATGTATTAAAAATTTAGAATGTTGTTTCGATGGTTCATAAAGTCGTCCATAAATGCAAACAAAACACAAAGGAGCATACACAGCCAATATCCATCACGCCTAGACGTCTCATGTGACAGTTTTCAGTGTCACGAACAAACAAACAAAACACGTATACAATATATGCATATTATATTCTAGAAATTTCGTGGAAAATATTCAAGAAACCATCATCAGAAGCTCTATTTTGCTATTCCATTGCTATTACAAATTAATTTCTCTACATTATTATTAGTAGATATTACTAATAACTAAACGGAAAATCTTCATCTGCTAATGACTCGTCGACCGTATTGGATTTGACTAGCCAAACACCTACTCTCCAGAGTAGCGCGCGCGATATACCGCGCCCTCTGCGGGGCACGGAGGGGGGCGCCCCCTTTCGATTTTTACTAGGTGAGCCATCTGCCCACAGATTGAGCTTAAAGGCCATCTGCCTAAAAGTCTAGACCTTTCGAAAAAAATAAATAAATAAAAAAGTAAACGGAAAAATATTGGATTGGTGATGGTAATATTTTTATAACCTGTGTTATTTATAACCTTTTTGAACCTATTTTATCTTGTTTCTAACGCATTTGGATGAGTACAATTTTATTAGTATTTTTGTCTTCAATTACATTTGATTTAATATTCGTAACGGAAAACTATGTGATAAGATGTCAACATCAGTATTTAGTAGGATATTTACCGCATTTCATCATTTGGATACAGGGGATTCCCACTTATAAATTTTACATAATACATTATTTACTTTACAGATACGGAGCGTAGAATCTGTGTTTTCTAAGAAAAGTTTTTAATTGTTGAACCTGCTAGATATCATATGCTTAGCCTTTTCCCAAGTATATTTGGGGTCGGTCCAGCCTAACCAGATGCAGCTGAATACCAGAATTTCAAATGGAGTGACTGCCTATCTGACCTCCACAGCCCATTAACTGGGTGATACGGTACCCCGCGGTAAGACTGGTTGTCATACTTTCGGGTTTCTGATGACCCGCAACAACTGTCAAAGATCCACGATTGACAGCCGGGATCAACGGATTAACGTGCTTTCCGAGGCACTGAGGAGTCTCGGTATGGAAAGATGGTCACCCATCCACGGACCAACCTTGGCAAGCGTTGCTTAGCCTGATGGATGGAGCGGTTTGTTATTACTTAGCCACGAGCTAAATATATTCTAAAATAAAAGTTGAGATTAGCGTTCATTCATTGTGAGAGTCCACCGCTGTACCTACAGCAGTGCACGGACGCCGGCTGATATTGAATATAATATATTATTACACACGATGCGCTTGCCAGTTCTATTACTTGAACTTGGCTTGACACGCTTCCGCGTGTCTAGATATAAAATTCTCGTGTCACAATGTCCGTTGCCATACTCCTCGGAAATGGCTCGGCCGATTTTATAAAATTTTGTGTGCGCATCGGGTAGTTCTGAGAATCGGCAATGGGCGGGAAAATCAACATCTATTTTTCTTCCCCCTAAATGATAAGGATGACCCACTCCAAAATATTATTATTTTTTATTATAGACAAATTTTCCATTTTCATTTTTTTATGATGTGGCATTAAAAACACACACAACCCCTTAATTTTCACCATTTCACGATCAACCCCTGTATTTTAACAGCGATATTAGTACTTTTGAAAAAACGGACTCTTATATATACTAGCTATTACATCAACTAAGTTTTTGAAAATTGATTATAGCCTATGTTCACCGGGGATAGTGTAGCTTTCCAACAGTGAAAGAATTTTCTAAATCGGTCAAGTAGTTTCGGAGCCTATTCAATACAAACAAACAATCAAATCTTTCCTCTTTATAATACTAGTATAGATTTCTCTCAGAAAATTATAACAATAGCAAATCTGTAAACACAGATTGTTATTTTTATTATTATTTTAATTTAATGGCGTTTAACACACTTATGTACTTAGTAATCGCTTACTCGGAGTAATTAAAAACCTATTACTAGAAATTCTTACTTAAATAGTAATTGGAAAATGATTGGAAATATAAGTGTTTTTTTATAACGCATAATTTAATTTTTACTGCGCCTGGTATCGTCTTCGGGAAATGACATGATGATAATGATGAGGTTCTCATCTTGCTGATATTGTAAATGCGAAAGTTTTCAAGAATTAATGTATGGATATAATATGGCTGTTTGTATGTGTGTTTGTTACTTTCAAGCTAAAACTTCTAAATGGATTTTAATTAGAATTTATAATAATAATTATTACATATCGGAATAGCACAAAGGTTATAAATTAAACCACGGGTAATTCCCCACGCGAATAGTAAAATATAAAGTAGAATTAGAGACATAATTTCTTTCTTGTATGTATTCGTTTTGGTAGATGAGATGATGTTGGTCGGCCATTAATCAGGTGGGAAGAGGATCTCCAAGCAGTGGCCGGCCCGTTTAGCTGCGAGTGGCAAGGAATCTGTTGTCTTGGCGTTCATTGAGGGAGACCAATGCTCAGCAGTGGACGGATAACGGCTGATTATGATTATTCTTTGAAATGGATTTGAACTAACTCGTACTTTAAAACTTTAAAATGTTCTTTTTGGGTTTTTTTTGCTTGCCGTTTTCATTTCGATTTAATTTAGTTCAACCTACAGGATCAAATAAATGAAATGTACAATTTAATCACAACTTCCTCTGGTATTAAAAAAACAAATCATCGGACTTAGCACGTCACTGAAAACAAATATGTAATTCGACAGTGTGTTTTGTTTAAACAATCCCACAAAGCGAACAATCAAGGAAAACGTGATTTGTGGTGATGTCATCTTCCGCGAACACAAGGTGACATACACTTATCTAGTGGAACTTTCTTCGTGATTTATGAGTTTTCCTAAATGCATTTTGATAAGAGAACTATTTAAAAGGGATATTTGTTTTTAACTTTATTTCGCGGAGTTTGATATTTTGTGCACAAGAAATTATACAGCATCGAAATAACAAGCTACGCGAAATAAACACAAAATTGATTATTGTCCCGTTTTAAATAGTTTTAATAGTCCACATTAACCATGTTAATTTATAATACTAAGTATATTAAAAACTTATTTGATTTTATAAAATACCTAACGCGATAAGGGTTATGGGCCATAGTTTACAAATGCGCTAGTCCAGAGCGTGTTAGTGAATTTGTGAAGATTGAACCTTCAAAGACTAAATCTCATCTGGCATGTAAGTTTCCTCACGATGTTTTCCTTCAAGCGAGCTATCTCGCGTTTAGGGTGCGATTAGAAATTTTGGAAAAAAAATCTAAAATAACGAAACTAATATTTCCCGCTTGGCTGATGAGTATCACAATTGTTGTAAAATAATTAGTAAGTTGAGTAATAATAAAACCACACAAAAAATAAATACAAATTTATTACAAAACGTTATTAAAACTTCCTAGCGTACTGAATTTCTTGGTAAAACGGCAAGCTACCTTTACTAAAGTATCCTGAGTTCGGGCTGTTCGCAAACACCTCTACCAGGAACTTATAGCCTCTCAACACTGATGGGCTCTTCAGTCCAATAGACACGCTCTTTTCACCAATCCCTCCACTCTCTATATATGCTTCACCATCTTTGTCATCCCGCAAATCTGTAACAGATATTGACGAAATCACCTCATTATTTGGGGCATTGACGACGACATCATCAGTTCTGGTCCATAACGCGGGGTTCGCTTCTTTGATTTCACTGAATATCTTCCTGGAATCCGGCCGCGTAAACCCGAGTCTTATGTCATTCGATTCGACCACGGTAAAAAGTACAACAGAAAACAAGATGGCCGCCTTCATTTTGACACGAATTCTCACAAACGAATGATGCTTCTGGAAGGTAACGTTAATATTTATAGAACCGCAGATTTGCATGAAATCATTGTGTTATTGACGGGTGTATGTTAAATGTTTTATGAATCCATTACTGGCAACAACGTACACTACTAGGAAATACGTAAAATCCGTCACAATACTAAAAAATCGTCCGACTTTCAATATTTTTACTAAGTCTCTAAAATATTATTTTGTATGAATCTTTTTTTACAATAATCTTTTGACGTGAAAACGTCTTATGATTCGATGGAGCCGGTTGCACGCACGAAAAAACATGACTCACGCGGCGTTACCTCGCTCTGAGGCGTTCCTTTAAGGCTTGAAGTGCAAGCGAGAGTGCGGACCGAGTGACAAATAGGCACAATCGGCCCATCAGTATTTTCTTATGACGTCACGTTCAACTTTCGTCAGTAAACCGACTTTACACCAGACAACCGATTTTTTTAATTTCTTATATATAATATATTGTAGGTATAGGAAAATTGTAAACAAATTATAGTTTTAGTTATCTTAAAAGTACTATTACTTATAATTTCTCATTATTTTTACTTTGTAATTACCTTTTGGATGCTTCAGTCTTACAACTAATTTAGATAAAGTAAAGTTAAAAAACTAAGTTAGTTAAAGTGTAACAATAAAATACTTTGTAGCAGGTAATGATAGCGTGTTATAAAAAATACATGGCGTACTTTAAAAGCCTATTCCTATACTTCTTTCTTTCTTTCTTTATTCAGCAAATATGCTAAGTTAGGAAAAATTGCAAAAGTATTATGTTTATTTCCTATTTCAAACATTATGAAATAATACTTAAGTAAGCAAGCATCCCAGAATTTCAGAACAGAATAAATCAATACCTCATCACCATTATCAAGAGGCATCTCTTTCAATGAACTCTAAGACGACTGATCCCCTGTCACTCTACCTCCAGAACTGCACTCCAGCACTCTACCTACTGCAAGGGAATCGCTAACGGCCGACCAACATCCTCTTCTAAACGCGGCCTCCACTCTAGAACCTTATTGACCCATCGGCCTCCAGTTCTTAATCACTACAGCGAGCTTATCCCTGCATACCTATAGGAATTACCTATAAAGTATTTCCATTTTCATGTTTTTTAAATTGAACATGTGTAGGACAGATATTCAGCCATCCCCACCATGGTTCAGGCCTTGTCGTGGCGGTGGGGTTCAGTAGCCCAGGGTGACCCCAACACCTTGGGCGAAGCGAATTGAGCCGAGGGGGCTCTTTGTATCCCTCTTATAAGAAGAGGGGACAAAAGAGCAGGGGGCAAGGGGTGAGGATGGGAACCTCACCTCATCGTACTGTCCCGACGTTGGGAGTGGTTGTTCTGTGGTGCGGAACAACCGGCGGCAGTGGTGGCACTCGCCGGGTTTTAGTGGGTAGAGCTGCGTCCACTTACCATCTTTCGGGCGCAGCGAGTTCCACATACCCGTCTGGGGACCCACTCCCCAGCGGTATGCGTCAGTGCATTTCCCGGCGTAAAAGAAAAAAAATGATATTCTGCCATGCACATATTATAATGAAAGCTTGTGTACACTACGAGACCAAGTAACCTATATGGAATCTGTTCATTAGTTAATTCATACGTAATTAAATTATTTGTATAATTCGGCGTATAATACTAAAACCAACGACAAACGTAAGAGACAAACAAGCTTACCCTAGAGACACGGAAATCGGTCAAGCTCAAGAAAATTAACTTGTCTTTCTAATTACTGTCTCCCATAAGGCAGACAGTGTTATTAATAATAATATTGAGACAGCAAAATAGACAAGAAAAATATGAGTTGGAATATTGTTTTTTAATCTTTACGGGAATTTCACTCATAATGATGAAACAACTTTTACGGGTTTTATCGCGGTTTATTGAGTTAGGACCATTTTCTCCGCCATGGTCGCTGCAAAGTATTTTAAACATCAGGCATGTAAAATCTTAATTGCTATAAAAACCGTAAAAGTCTTTCAGTGAAACCAACCAGTTGACATAACAGACAAAATATAATTTCTACATATAGTTATTTGTGTTTGTGTCATACAAGTTCTAGAGTAAATTAACACTCGCGCTCATTCACACAAAACATTTTGACACAAAATCGCTAATTCTTCGATTAAATAATCTGATCGATGTGTGTTATTACATTATTTGTCACCCTAAAAGCAATACGTTACCATGTCTGCTTCGTTGTACGCTATATTGTTACTAATAAATGTAATTTCTGCGAGCGATTTACTATTGGGATACCCTGATGTGGCTTCCAAAGTCATATACAGCCGAGTGCATCAAGAGAACCCCGCCCTTTGGGTGCGTTCGGAAACCTTCACCGTGAACTGCACTCGTAACGAAGTGATCAACGCCATCAAGATATTGGACCTGCGTCATGATAAGTGGGGTGAGGCGTACGTTACCTCCGGTGGGATCGGACAGAAGTACGTCACCATAGAATTGGACAGTCCCAGCATTTTCCGCGGATACAACTTCTACGTTGAAGTCTATGCGATCGAAACGAACAACTTCCTTTATTATCACGGTAAAAAATAATGTGCATAATTGTTATTAAAATTTAATATTTAAATGTGTGTTATATCAACTGTTTTTATTAAATTCGTTATGTAAATTAATATTGTTTTTCATTTAGAAATTAGACACACAAAAAACTAAGTGCTAACAATAAAATAAGAACTCAGAATAAGGAACTGATCAGAGACCATCGTACCGATGTTTGAGAGTGGTTGGAGTCTTGTTGTACATTGATAGAGCCTTTTTCTAGCATTGGGTGGAAATAAGCTGTCATACCCAATATACTCCAAGTTTGACCATAGCACATACAATATTACTACTTATCAACAAGCATAATGAATGATAAAAAATCTGATTCTGAAAAACGTCGTGGGTGAAAGTAATTTTTTGATAGGCCATCTTTGAATGTTCAATTTCTAAGTTTCAATTCAGTTTAGCAGTTGTAGATTACTGCCCCATCCATACACATGTGAAAAATATGTGTTCAAGCAACATTAGCAGCACTCAGGTATTTCTAGGATAACTACATATTCATTTAAAAGGTCTCCAACGCACCTGCACGCCCTAAGTAGCCAGTAAATACTTATTATACCATGTATTTCATATGAACCTACTGTCTATTTTCCTCCTCTTTTGACGTGGCAACGTCTTATAATTCGATGGAGCCGACTGCATGCACGAAAAAAGATGACTCATGAGTCATGCGGCGTTACCTCGCTCTGAGGTGTTCCATTTAAGGCTTAAAGTGCAAGCGAGAGCGCGGGACGAGCGACAAAGTGGCAGAATAGGCCCATCAGTATTTTCTTATGACGTTGTCACGTTCAACTATCGTCAGTAAGTCAGCTCAGTGAATCGATTGCGGACGGACGTATTCACAGTGTTTATAATATTTACAGTTCATCTAAGTACAGAACATTAGTCACTACAACCTTGTTAAATAGGATCAATTTCCTATAAAAACTACGCTGAGAAACAAACTTCGTTCTCATCGGGGGGTGCATAGTATATGTAAAATCAACAGAAGCACACCTGAACTATAATGCAACAATCACCTTACAACAAGCAACATGGATCTCGCGCAAATACCAACGCTGCATTGACACAAAATATATCTGATTGTAATGTTAGTCAAAGAAAAACTAAAAGGAAAGATGATTCTGTATTTCAAGACTCTTTTCGTGACTTTAAGGATGAAATCAGACGCACACTACTTGCAACGAAGAATGACATTGGACAAGAAATAAAGAGTCATAATCAATCGTTACTTCAAGATATCAAAGAAAATCTGGATAAGCTAACTTCCACCACCCTTGAACTCAAACGAGAAGTTACTGGAATCTCCAGAGAGTTTTCTGTAATCAAGGAAGAATTCGCCTCTCTACGTGCGTCCGTGGAATTTGCAAGTAATCAATACGATGATATGAATAAAAAACTATCATCATTCTCGGACGATATAAGAAAAATCCAAGCACTGGAAATTGAGCTTCAATATATAAAAAGTCAACACCAGGCCTTGGAATCAATTATAAACTCTAATGATCAGAGGGACCGCTTGCTTAATCTGGAATTCGTTGGAATACCCGAATCTAAGGAAGAAAACCTGAACGACATAACAATGAAAATAGCGCAGGCTGCCAACGTGACTTTAAACATCTCGGACATAGTACATGCAAACAGAATATCCCCACGAGTTAAAGTACAAGGACGTCCAAGAACAGTTGTTGTTAAATTTCAGTCGAGACTAATAAAAGAAAACATACTGTCCGGAGCACGAAAAAATCGTATATCGACCAAGAACATAGACTTGCCCGGAAATCCAGTACCCATATTCGTAAATGAACATCTAACCCCTTATAATAAAATTCTATTAAAAAAAGTAAAGGACTTTGCCAAAAATAAGGAAATTCAATACGTTTGGACAAAAAACGGAAGACTTTACATGAGAAAAAACAATTTGAGTCCGGCTATCCAAATACAAAAACAACAAGATCTCTTAAAATTGAATTTCAATTAATCTACTTAATACTACGTAAACTAATAATTGTTATATGCATAAATTTTGCTTGTACTGTGCATTCTTGGTCTATTCAATGTTATCTTTGTAAAACGTGTTTTATGCCTATGCGACTTATGCGAGTGCGTGCTCTTGGAATAGAATTTAAAACAATTTGTAGTTGTAAGTATGGCTGCTTATCATTTAATCTAATGTGTTGTATATTACATTTATCTTGTTATGTTATATTATATAGAATATATTATATTATATTTACAAATATTTATTTCCTTAACAATATTATATATAAAGTTAGTAAATATCAGAAAGAATCTATTTATTTCAAATACAGTATGATATCAAACACACACTTTTCCTTCTCGCATTTATATATTATAGAATGGAAAACCATACATGATAACTGGGAAACCTTTAATAACATAATAATATCTCAAATTATCCATTGCACTTATACGGCGCACACCCGTTTAGCGTACGAGTTACGAATCATACGATGCAACATTCCTTTCAATGCACAACCTGTTATACAAACAAAATACCTTCATTGTGTTCCTACCCCCAATTTAATATATCAAAATATAATTTACTTAAGCATTTACAATAATATGCAGTGTATTTCATTAATGTTTTTCCGTCACAGAATATACTTGTATTTTAGACAATACCTTTACACGTACAAAAGGGCACATATTTCTAATCCGTTAAATTATTTATATTATTCTTTGGTGAACGTACATTATAATGAGCAATAAATCCTTAAATATCTATTATCAGAATGTTCGCGGAATAAGGACTAAAAATGCCGACTTCAAACAGGGTTTGCTATGTAATAATTATGATATTATTATCGCCACGGAGACATGGCTATGTGATAGTATTTTTGATCACGAACTGGCAGATAATAGATACGATGTATTTAGACAAGACAGAAATTTAAATAGTAGTAATAAAAAGACAGGCGGCGGAGTGATGACGTTAGTTCGATGCGGATTGGAAGCATCACGCGTAGAACTAGACGACTACTTAAATATAGAAATCCTTGCTGTAACGATACCTGCGCGCGTCCTCTCGGCTTCTGCCGACCTCCATATATTAACCGTCTATCTACCTCCTGACTATGAATGCCTCCCCTCTAGAATAGACCTCTTAATAAATTTAATCAAAAGTCTTCATAGTAAAAGTCCAATGGATAATTTCTTGATTATTGGTGATTTTAATCTCCCATGTATAAAGTGGGATAACAATGGTGCTAATCATGTAAAAATTGGCACAACAGAAATACAAAATGCAGGAATTCGACTAATTGAAAATTTAGCTTTTTTAGGTATTCAACAATTTAACTCTCTGACAAACTACGCCGGAAACACTTTAGATTTAGCTTTTTCTAATTTACATCTCAATATTACGAGAACCAATTTTCCGCTTTCCAAAATAGACAAAGCTCACCCGCCTTTTGAACTTGAGATTTTAGATATTTCCATTCCCCCAGTCGTTAAATCTACAGCACAAAGATTAAATTATAGAAAATGCGATTTCAAAAACCTAAATAAATATTTAAATGAATTAAATTGGCAAAATATTTTAATTTCTAATACAACGGAGGGCTTAATTGATGATTTTTACTCATGTATTTATGACGCAATTAACAAGTATACACCTTTAACAAAATCTCAAAAGGGCAATCGCACATATCCTGTATGGTTTACTCCGGCATTAATCAACATTATAAAAGAAAAATCAAAAATTCATAAGTTATGGAAAAAATTTAAGAATAATCGTGACTACGACGAATTTTGTATTTTACGTCATAGACAAAAAAAGGAGCAACGGACGTGTTATAATAATTATGTTCAAAAAATTCAAACCTCGATCAAAGAAAATCCCAAATCATTCTGGTCGTACATTAAATCTAATCGTAACACCTCTAATTACCCCAAGATAATGACTCTTAACGGTAGTAAATATGAAAACGCTCAATCAATATGTGACGCATTCAATAAATTTTTTCATAGTGTTTTCGGTGATCCAATCACCAATACTACAGTTTCTGTTGACGATATAATTACTCTAGATTTGATCTCACATCTGTCCGTCTCAAAAAGTACTATTGAAAAACTACTGACCCGACTAGATGTTAATAAAGGGGCGGGCAGCGACGGGATACCTCCACTATTTTGGCGTAACTGTGCGAAGCCCTTGTCAGATCCAATCACATTTATATTCAACATGTCTCTTAGCGAAGGCATATTTCCGAACATATGGAAAAGAGCACATATAGTACCTATACATAAAAAGGACTCAAAAATTAAAATCGAAAATTACAGAGGCATATCCATTCTCAGCACACTGGGAAAAATACTAGAAAAATGCGTTTACGACGCAATCTATCCAGTTATCATTAAAAGTTTACCAAATGAACAGCATGGATTCCTCAAAAATCGTTCTACAATCACTAACCTGGCGTATTTTTCCGACTATTTATTATCTAACATGGAACAGGGTGGTCAAATCGATGTTATTTACACAGACTTCGAAAAAGCTTTCGACCGTGTAGACCACACAATACTTATAAATAAACTTCAAAATTTAGGGATACACGGAGATCTGCTGAGATGGATAAAATCTTATTTAACAAATAGGTCGCAAGCCGTAGTTATTGGTGGCTATAGATCTAACTACGTAAATGTGCCCACAGGCGTACCACAGGGATCGCATTTGGGCCCTCTTCTCTACAACTCATACTTATATGACATTAAAACTTGTTTCAAGCATGCAAAACACGTAATGTATGCGGACGATAAAAAAATATTCTTAAAAATAAATAACCAAGGAGATTGTAATTTATTGCAGTCGGATCTTAACTCTCTTTACAATTTCTATAATCGTAATAAAATAACCGTTAACGTTAAAAAATGTCAATGTATAACATTCACACGTAAGACACATCCCATAAAGTTCACATATGAATTTAACGGTAACACAATAACAAGAGTTAGCACCATTCGTGACCTAGGCGTATATTTTGATAACAAAATGATATTATGCAATCATAATCTTATGATCACGCAAAAAGCATTCAAAAACTTAGGTTTTATAATTCGGGCTTGTAAGCATTTTAATGATATCGACGCCATAAAAACAGTATACATCGCTTACGTTCGCAGTGTCCTCGAATACGCAAGTCCTATCTGGTCGCCAATGTACAACATTTACAAGGACCAACTTGAACGTGTCCAGAAAAAGTTTATAAAACATATTGTCTATCGAAGTCGACAGTCCTCAAATACTTATGTAGATGATTGCCATCGAAACAACCTCTTATCTCTAGAGGAACGGCGCAAAGTGTTAGATATGTGTTTTTTGTACGATATAGCTAATGGACAGATAGATTGCCCGGTGTTAGTAAGCTCACTCTCATATTGTGCACCTAAACGCCGCACACGACATACACCTCTGTTACACGTGCCCCGTAGTATAAGAAATTACTCTGCCAATTCTATATTGACTAGATTACCTCGTATGTTTAATGAATCATTCCAAAATGTAGACTTATTTGCACCGTCAAAAACCAAATTTAAAAGGCAACTAATTGAAGTACTTAAAACTGAATGCACATAGATATGCGCGACGTTTGCTAAATATATCTGCACCATTGACTATCCAGATAATAAACAATATCCGGAGTTAGCGCTGACTAGTGGTCATGTACCGATCCCAAGATATAATATCGTAGGGCTAGTGGGCTAGCTCCCACTTCTCCTGTGCAATGACATACAATAATATATTTATTTAACACGAATTCCATTAACCATTAATGTATATATTTATGTGTATGTATGTATGCATGTGTGTATGTATGTGTATGTATATATATAAAACAATTAAAATATTATATATATATATATATGTATGTGTGTGTGTATATATATGTATATATGTATATATATATATATATATATATATATATATATGTATGTATGTGTGTATGTATGTATGTATATATATGTGTATATGTATATATATATACATTATTTAAATTTAATATAAATTTGAAACCATTATAAGCACGCCATCTCATTTGTCCGAATGCAACATTGTACTAAGAAGTTTATGAATTGCAAAGGGAAACCTATCATTGGCCTTATTTTCTGTAATGTTCATAACAATGTATATTTTTTTTATGTAACGCTGTTGGTTTTCTGAATAAAATAAATAAAATAAAATAAATAAAAATAAAACACAAAATTAAAGACAACCAATTTTTACAAAATGCACCTGGCCATTCCAACTTCACTTCCTCAACTATGAAGGAAAACACCGTGAGGAAATCTGCATGTCATATGAAATTACAATCTTTTAAATGTTATTTCATTATCAAACTATGGCTGATTACAACTGAAACAAACTGGCAAACTTTTGATTTAAAATACAGTATTCTATTTATTGGGACATGATTTCCAAGATGCCAAACGCTATGTTCAGTAGTGGAAGAATAAAGGCTGATAATGATGATGATGATGATGAATGTCATTCACTCATTCATGTGTCCCTTATCCTGAAACGTAAGATCGCGGTGCCTTCTCCCGTTTTTCGGGGGTAACAAGCAACATGGTGGTACTCGTGCACCTTCCCAGTGATGCTCTGCTAGCTCTTGCGCTACCCGACAGGAAAAAAGAGTGCAAGTGACAGTGCGTTGCCTGTTTGAAACACTGATGTCGGGTTGGTAAACCTATTTGTATGCGATTTATTTAAAAGCAGCTCTTAAATGGTTGTTTATGACATGTTTTATTATAAATCGAAACATCCGTTGATCCTTATTTTGGATCCTTAGTTTATTTATCTTCCTACTTTTTTACTGCTTGCAAGCAAAGAAATCGCTTGGCAATGTGGACGATATCCAGGAGAATCGCCCCCTAGTTGTACCAGGAAAACATGAACAAAAAGTATTCATAGCTATGCTAATATTTTATGAGAGTTATTTTAAACATGTAGCCGTGTGAACTGAGTCATTCTACTCCATATATGAATTCGCCCTTGCCTTGAAACTAGTAATTGAATTAACGTGTGTAATGTACTGGAATTGAGAGTTATTGGAAGTGGTCGTAATGCGCAATAAAATAAAGTTTGCGACCGAATCGAGTTTGTGGGGAATATCCAAACTGATTTTACCGAGAAATGACATAACACTCGCCAAATGTGGTAGTCACACAACCAGATAAAGTAAACATTTTATAGCGTATCTAGAATCTAGATTGTCCATAACTTGACTTTAGCTGGTAAATGTTAGCACTCTAATGAGAGAAGTCTAGTGTTGAGTCAGAAAAGGGGACACTTACAAGAAAGTTGTAAATTTCGCTGAGCTTCGCGTCAAAAGGAATTATACTTCTCTGTAGAAAACATAAAGAAACCTGCATGCCTGATGTGATTGTAAGTCTGATGATGTTCACCAATCCCATAAACAATGGTCTTCCCTTGGCAAATTTCTAGGAGTGCCGTATGTATTATGTGAACAATTTATTAGGTTACAAGTTATAACGAAGTTGACTGGATCAGTTTATTATTGTGTATACTGTTAGTTTAGTAACTAGAACTACGAAATAATACTTTTTTCCAAAAAATCAAACATTGAAATAACATTGCTCAATCTGTTGTTGACGAAGCAAAATAATATCTAACTCGGGCTAAGTAAACAGGTTATATTTTATATAAATTTATATAAAAAATATAAAATATATTTTTTTCTAATTTTCTATACTGTTGACCCTTACGATTAGATTTGTCGAATTGAATAGAAACTAATTTATATAGTGCGGTCAACAAAACTAAAGTACCTCCTGAAATTTGACTAGGAAGATGGAAGATTCCGAAGATAAAGACGAAATTTCTTAGATATGAACTTCATTTTTCAACACACGATATTTGAGAGATTGAGGTCATCGTCAGGTTATCAATTATAGACCTTATAACTCTGCCAACTTATATTTAGAGGCAACTTATATTTGCCAATTCTGGGTACTTGTACCCTTCCAAGCGAACCAAGAAATTAAAAAAAAAAATGGTGTTTCGAAAATTTGCGTTTGAAAAAAGAAACAAGCTTTTTAGATTTATTATATAACTATAGTTGAACAGGATATACAAGTACCACGTTAAATGAAACTCAACTTAAAAACATACCTCCATTAAAAACATATTATAATATATATTTTTTTATTTTAAACGTTTCACAAATACACTTAAACCTATAAATCACAATTGAGCGTCACTTCAAGCGTATATTTCGATGAGGAATCTGTATCCCGACCCTCTTTCACTCTTCAGTTTAATATTGGCGAATGGAAAGCCTATCCCACCTCTCGTGATGGATGGTTCGGCCAGCCCATTGTCCAGGTCCTTTATGGCTATCCCTTTGATCTTCTGATCGCCAACGGGATACTCAAAGTACACCTCCTGTTCCCTTTTTATCAATGGTATCCCAGTCGTTTCTATGGTCTTGTCGTAAACTTTCCTGACCAGTCCATTGTAATCATATATTTGGCCGACTATCACACTCTTCGAACTCACTAACGTGGCCAGAGCACAGATTATAAATATTTTAAGATGCATAGCGCGCGTTGTTCTTGGTCGAAGTTGTTTTGATGAATGTCAACAGACAGAGCGAGGTGATGTCAGAGTGGGACAGAGAAGTTCAAGGGTTTAAGTGTAGTATGTCATTAAGGTAGAGTTTACATGGCGTTCTAGAAATTCCTTAGCTATTAATAATAAGCAAAGTATTTGTACCGTTTTAGCTTACTAGATTTTTACTAGATTCTCTAAAATGTATTGTATTGTTTGGGATCGGCTTAGTTTCTTTATATTTTTCTATATTCTGTAAGTAGCAGCAGATAGAGAAAAAAATCCATTCACATCATCAAAACAAATCAGCCATATATCGATACTAGCTTTAGCGTTAGAAACGCCTCAGCGTTCGTCTCCAAACCAGGGGGCTTAGTCAAAACGCCATTACGAAAACGACAGCGAAGTTCGTTCATTCGTTCGAAGTTGTGATTGGCTAAATCACGCCGTCGATTTAACGATCGAGCGATCGTCGACGTAATTTAGACAATCACAACTTCGAACGAACGAACGAACGAACTTCACAGCCGTTTTCGTAATGGCGTTGTGACTAAGCCCCCTGGTACTCCACTACTCCTGTCTGTGTAAGCACTACAACTGTAAGCAGAATTGAAAGAGGTAGCAACTAAATTATTAATGGCCACTTCGTACAGTCTCTGAGAATATATTATATTACATACAAATTAATTTCTTAGAAATAAGTTATTAAGGAAGTGTACTATTGATAATTCCACTAGTCCACATAAGTGTTTAATGAAGTGGGCTCTTGTACGTCGTCACGATCTCTATCGATGAGTTTATGCATAACAATAAAATTATTATTTGCGTGTTTGGCTATCCTGCTTAGTATTTATTCCGTGAAGCGTCGTTCTATGTTGGGAAGAAGGGTGGCACAGATTTTACCGGAATCCATGATGATCTGGTAAAGATTCATCAGAGATATTCATCCTGCGCGGTGTTTAGATTTGATTCTCTACAGCACATAGGTACACACTTACCTCTTGAGTATACATAGGTGACAACAATATAAGTACGCGACAGATAATACGGCAAGAATGATATAGAAAGGATAGCTATATAGCGATCTATATACTCGTAAATCAGTCTAGAGATGCGCTACAAATATCAAGTTATTATAATTGTCTGAATTTGATCACCTCAGCTTCTGAATACAGGAGCGTCATTTAGCTTTTATACTTACTGTATTGGGCACCACGACATACATACTTTCTTGGGTTTTACTATTTCCTGACAAGCAAAATAATATGTGTTACAATTAAAATGTCTAAAAGCACAACATTATACACCATGACAATTTCAAATCCAAAATGGCCGCCACCACAAAATGGCGTATTTCACATGTCGGGGTTTTCTAAAGTTTGAAATTTTGCATAGCTCTTATAAGCCCAAAAAGTCCATACTTCGGTAAAACATGTCGTTAATCGTCATGTAAGCCAACGGTTACATAGCAATACATTAGCAAACACCAGTATCAGCGCGCTCGGACAAAGGTCACGCGTATCGGATCCATTTCACAAATTACCTCCACTGTGAACCCTAGCACCCCGCAATAGGGGTCATATTGTCACCTTTAGCCATCAGAGTGATGCATACGGCCTATTGATACGTGTTTTGTTTTTTTAATTCTAAAAACACTGTCAATGACAGTGAGATGGGAGTTTTAAATTTGGAATAAAATAGCTCTTTGATTACCGTAACGGCCTGAGTACCTCGGACAATCTGAGTTCGTCCCTACTCGAGTCAATACTTGTACTTTTAAGTTTTAATAGATATAACATTCGATTCGGAATAGCATATAGTAGATGCTTATATCGCGACATAAAAGAACATGTTTTCCAATTTTCATGTGTACTAGACTGGTGACATGGCTTAATAAAAATTGACGTCAAAACCGGCGTTGAAAGATTATAAAACAGTAAATCTTGGTGTCGGATACTTTCTTGTAATACCGCGAAGCTGCTTCACAGAAGAATCAAGCATGTTAGCAGTACACACGAAACATATACCCATGCTATTAAATAACATTTTTGAATATCTTTAGAAATTATTTAATTTCATCATAAGAAAAGTATCATCTACATCTAATTATATTATCAAACACTACGAACACGACTAAGAGGTATAAATGTACGTTTTGTACGTGAATAACTAACTTATCATATATGCTATCAGTCACGAATCTTATATTAGGTATATCTCTGATAATATTCACGATAAAATATTTCAGTTCATAAACCAACACTGGCTGTTTACACCATTGCTTTGTTGTCAAAGTGATCAGATTAAAAAAGTAACAGATTACCAAAACCAAAGGCGGGAAAATGTTGCGCCATTTAACTGTGTTACTTTTGTTTATTTGTCACACCAATTCGGAAAGTGTATACGAGGGCACCAGAATTATTGGAGACAAGTTATTACACAGAAGTGTCGAAGTGAAACAACCGATTTTCTACATACGCACAACAGATGTCGCTTTTCCGAAATATGATGAAGAGGCTGGTAACATTATTACCGCTATCAATATTACCGATAATGAAGATAAGGAAGCAACTGCAGAAGTAGATTATGGTGGAATCGGACAAACGTATGCCAACATACACTTGAGAAGTGGTTTTTGGGGAGGATTTAATTTCACAGTAGAAATATATGGTATCGAACCATTGTAAGTTACAAATTATGTCCTTGGTGAAAATGGACTCTACCAATGTATTAAATCTCTATTTTTCGGGAATCTTACAAGAAGAAGAACTATTACAAAGTGTTCAGTGTATTACAAAGTACTAATTAATTATAAAGTGTCAAGTGTGGATTAAAACAAATACAATCTAAAGTTAATATTAATAATAATTTAATGACTGTTAACCGTCGCGTCGGTTAAAAATTAAGAACATCGATGCTGTGAAATAATGTTCTTATCTAGAGAATAAATAAGATATATTAAAAAAGTAAAAAAATGTTTATATATATTGCCTTATTTACTACTAATAGCGCCTTGCGGTTTTACGTGAGTACTTCACAATTCACATACCCGTGGAAGTACGGAGATAATTTATAGCATAATATGTCACTCACAACGTAGCCTTCTATGAGTAAAATAATTTGCAAATCGGTTTTGTAGATCCAGAGATTACCCTCAACAACGTGAAAAGCTCACAAACTCTTTATAATATTAGTATAGATTATAATTTAAAATAAAATTAATTTAACCAAAAAATGCTCATAAAATGAAAACTACTGGGCCAAACTATGTTAAATTTTTATGGGACCAAACGGCAACTATTCCGCATCAAACAAAAGAAGAATCACGTAAATCGGATCTCAAATAGCAGCGTAATCGGTGTACATACATAAAAATAAAAAAAAAACCTATCGAATTGATAACCTCCTTCTTTTTGAAGTTGGTTAAAAATCGTATCATGCAATAGGCCTAGTAAAGATTCCGAGCCTTTGAAGGCAACCGGTTTTATATTAATTTTTTTTCGTTGCCTTTTTATCGCCGTGGAATTTTAAAATGGGTCAGATCCATTTAAATAGTCATAAATTATCGATTAGGAGGCGGCTATTTTGAAAAGAAATGTTTATGTTGATCGTAAGATAATATAGCGGTATGTTACCGTAGACTATAAATGCTAACTTTTTATTTTAAGTTAATTTTGCTACAACAATTTCTTAAGATAAAGTTCTAGCTGTGGATTTCAAATTTATTGATACGGGTGCGTTAACCATTTATGCTCTTTGAGCTAAGCGCCTGAAAATACTAATAGCAATAAATCGCTTGGTACAGTACAAATTGCTTATAAAAGGAGCGTTTATTAATTTATATTCTAAATGGCACGCTTTATTTATTACTTTATTTACGCTCTATTTACCCTAAAATTAAATAAAATAATTTCTATTAAAAACTTCCTTACCCAATAATGAAGTTATAAAAGCAAGAAGGATTTTTATTATTTTATTTATTTATTTCAACATATTATTATAGTGTGGAACGTAATTTTCAGGCCAGTTATCGCTTAATACTAGAAAACCCTTTCTAAGTGAGCATGCAAACAGTATTTATCAGTGACGTCGTGCTTTGTTTGGACATAAACCGTGAATGAATGAATTAATAATTTTTTATATTGTATTCTCGAATTGGAATATAATTCGAAGACAGACAGGTTAGGACATACTTTGAAAAGGGTGATCTGCCATCTGGATGGTATTAATAATTTTACTGACGCACTTTGGGGCCCTATAGCCCAGTGGCCCCGTCTCATTGAAACAACTGATACATCGTTAGCCAAGCTAAGCTTCTATGTGGTGCCTTGCACGGCACAGTACATTCCTCCGACCGGTGAATAGATAAGTCAAGTCAAAAGTTAAGCTATCTTTCGACGGGAAGAATGGACTGTAACCACTTTTATAAAACTTTATGTCCTGACTATCAAAACTGTCTATAAACAGATTATAAAGTTTTAATTTAAAACCCATTTTTATATCTACACGTATATAAGTATCTAAACCTATATTATCTTATCGTCTATACGCGTGTATCAAAAAAATTAATTAAAGAATATTTAACTACCTAAAATATAGAACAATAAGCCAAAAAAGGTCCTCTCTACCTTTACTACTTTGGGAGGTTTTTAAGTTTTTTTTTATTGCATGGTTTTTTCATTGCATGCATCGAATTATTTTGGCGACTATCAATGCCCACAAACATCAACACAACCAAAGGTTATCTTTTCCCTATTCTATAGGAACAACTGCAAATCAGTCACTACGCGTTGCCCCAAATTAAGTGCGAAGCTGCCTGGGACTACCTTTTAATACCAGACGACGATTCTTTATTAGTATTCTACTAATAAAGAATCGTCGTCTGGTAAGGATTTTATTGCTCATTTTACTGGTTTAAAAGTTCCTTGATCTTCTTATGGGGAGAGATTATGGGTCTCCGAGTCTTGACCAGATTCACGTAGGATCTGGAAACGCTTTTAACAAAAAATGTCCATAATATAAATTCAGAAGCAATCTTAACTAATACGATAAAGAAAACAAAAATAAGACGACAGACGAATTGAGAACTTCCTCCTTTTTGAAAACAACATAACTAATTTTTTTGTTTTCGCTGAGTCCTGATGTACAAGATGTATATGATATGTGAAGATTTGATACCTGATAGCAAAGCCAATAATGTAAAAGATAAGGCAATACGTGTAACGCAAAGACATTTCGTCATCAAATTTAAAAAAACCCACACATTACTCATTGTTATTTTGTAGTAAACAATAAAAAGAAGTCCACTTTAATTCATATCAGATAACGTAACAGCCGCGTAATAATAATCACAATCAGGTAATTAGTTATGGAGCGATTGTAAATCATTTACGGAGTCCGCGTTATCAATGCATGGTATTATGAAAAAATATTTTATATTGTTCTATTTATTCCGCGTGCTATTTGAAAGTGTTAGTGGTAGTGAGGATCCGTTTTTGGAGATAAATGCGGAGGATTTCACCGATGGACACGAAGGGGCGATGATAAATGGTACTTTCTACAAGTCCGTCAAGAGATTCTACTGTAGTGCAGCGAGCTCAACGTGTAAGTCACTCTCACTGGTCTTATGACATTTAGAAATATGAGTATTTTGTAACGAATTTCGAAATTAAAAAAAAGGTAGTATCATAGTTGCGTCTTAATAATTAATAACAGATGTTTTTCTTTCAATCAGTTATGATCAATAGTCTAGTATGTATAATATAATATCTTTATTAGATAAAGAAATATTTGTTTGACGTATCTAGTAAATATTATGTTTCTTATGAGTTCTTTATTGCTGTAAGTCTTAATTACTTTTCATTGTGTTGTAGTTCAGGAGCTCTTAGTGTACGGGTCAAAAGCTTGGACGTTTCCTCTGCAGGATGTCAACCTCACATTACAGTACCCTCCAACAAATGTGAGTGTATTAAAAAAAATGTTCTGTTTTATTATTGGGTATCGATTCGGCCACTTGAACAAGAGGAACCGGATTTCATTTTGACTCCCTGTACTGCCTTGAAATGGATTTTTCTTAATTTCTAAGTACACCCTAGTTACGAAAACATCACCCCCTCGCCATTTGTCCTAATTCTAGTAGGGCACGATAGGCAAGAAATGAATGTTTGTTGTGGAAAATGGTCCAATGTGAACCTGTTCAGTCGTACCATGCGATTATCCGATTAACACGAAGAAGAAGAGAACAAGTGCACTGCTGGTCATAATTAATGTAGAAAAAAAAAGTTTATATTCAAACGAGGAAACTACGATACTTCGTCTAATCACGAAGGCTTTTTAAATACTATTTCAGTGATTAACTTTCACTTTACCAAATTACAAACATTCAGAACTGTTTTTTTCTCTTCTTATTACTGTTTAAATAATGTGTACATCCAAGACAGACATACCAAACAATCTTTTTTGCAGTTTATGAAAAATCAGACTGGAGAGTATATTTTGACTGAAGTAAATGTAATGCTGTATACGGAGGGGGGTAGCAGCAAGGGCTTCATAACACGAGGAGGGATGTTACAGGTGTGTTGGAACTTTTTGATTAGCGATTTTGATGAAACAAGATAGAAAAGAATCCCAAGTTAGCGTATGCTCTGATATTGCAATGTTCGTGAATAGTTCTACGTTTCAATATCATCATCATCAGCCTTTACCCGTCCACTGCTGAACATTCCTTTCATCATCTCCATTCCTAAATGAACGGCAAGAAGACCGATTCCTTACTTTGCCTCTTACAGTATGTCTACGTTCATGTATAAAAATTCATAAGAATAAAGGTTTGTTTGAACGCGCTAATCTTAGGACCTATTGGTCGGATTTGTATGATTCTTTCAGTGTTAGATAGCCCATTTATTAATTAAGGCTATCACAATTATCAGCCTTTATCCGTCCACTGCTAAACACAGGCCTTCCTCAATGAACGCCAAGACGAACCCTTGACACCTCCAACACACATCCGACGCGGACCGAGGAACGAGAAAGGCTATATATCAATTAAATCTAATCCCATTTCCAAGGAAGCCCACCAAGAAGAACCAGCGATACATTCTAATGTATTGAACCTATTTTATACATTTTCAGAGCACCATAAGCATGACGTTCCTGATGGAGAACATCACGCGTCTCTCGTACCAGTTCTGGTTGTACGGCACCAGCACGACGCCGCAGACGGCCACAGAAGCCTACAATAACATCTACCATCTGTGCTAGATATCACTGTAGCTCATCATCTACCATCAGCGGTAGACATGATGGTAGTATATAATATACTCTCTCTCTCTCTCTCTCTATTTAAGAGCTTTGTTCTTGTCGGTGGAGTATTCGCCACTCATTCCTCCTTTTCTCATTTATAATATACATTTTAAGAAAATGAAAGAGACAAAGCGATGTACTCAAAAATACGATATGAATAATAAATAAATTATTAGTACTTTGCTGTTGTTAAAATAGCTTATAATTATTACCTGTATATACTTATTAGCTGTAACTTTTATTCTAAGCCGAATGAGATTATCAGAAAATAGATTAAAAGAAAATAAATATAAGTAAGTTTTATTTCATAAACTCCAACACGTAAAGTACACTTTTGAGTATTATTATTGTATTGATTCATTTCTTTGCCTTTTAAATTTACATTAGGCCAATCTTGCGTAAGCGATTTCAATACTTATTATTTAGGTAAGCTTTTCATGGATTCCAGTTGGATGCCAATAGCGAGAGATCGGCTTTAATTAAAAATCGGTTGTCTTTAAAGTCGGTTTACTGACGATAGTTGAACGTGACAACGTCATAAGAAAATACTGATGGGCCTATTCTGCCACTTTGTCGCTCGTCCCGCGCTCTCGCTTGCACTTTAAGCCTTAAATGGAAAGCCTCAGAGCGAGGTAACGCCGCATGAGTCATGTTTTTTTGTGCGTCCAGCCGGCTCCATCGAATTATAAAACGTTGTCAGGTCAAAAAAGCCCATGTCCGGTAGTGGATAGTAAATTACTGATAATAGCATTGGGCTGGTCACACACTCAGAAGAACAGATGGTCGATGGGCCAATACGGTTTCAGACTGGAGGCCGCGTTCGATGCGAGTGGCAAGGGATCGGCTGTCTTGGCGTACATCGAGGGAGGCCTATGTTCAGCAGTGGACGAATAAAGGCTGATGATGATGATGATGATAATGATGATGATGATGATGATGATGATTCGAAATACAAAACCCATCGATTAGCGTAGAAATGATAAACACGATTTCAATTGGGAGAACCAGCATCGATCGTTTTTATAGCACTTAGGTTTTATTACCAGTCTAGACTTTAGGGCTCAGGTGAATGGAAGCGTTGCGTGGGACTATAAATGTTATAAAATTCTTATTACGGTAAAACGCTAGTCCCATAACCTTATATACTCCACTGTGATTATACGAGTATACCCTTAAAGTCTCGTGTTAAAAATTATATTCCATTATTCCATAAAGTTTAAAGCAAAGGCTCAATCGATAGGGATCTATAAAACATAAAAAAACCATGTGCAGGTAACACGCGACAGCGAAAAGCGATCATGGGACAATCCTAATACATACACATTCTTCTTCCCGAGATACAGTAAATCTGTTCCACGAGAATAATCAGAATAGCCCATCACTACTCTGTCCCTGAATATCTGAATTCTCAATGACCCTAGCTGTCAAATTACGTATCGTAAGCTAGTGTACTTACCATACAATAAATATTCTATTCTATTCGTTTAGCGTTTTTGCCACTTGTCTAAGGGCCAGATTATTTGTCTATTCTATTTGTGTATTCTATTCAATATTTCAATGTTGCATGTTCACTATATTAACCCATATATGCCCAGAACTATTTTTAGTTGCGATATCTTTGATTTTTGGATATGTTCACACCTGATGGGTCCTTATGGAGACTGTAAGTAGTAATTTGGAGTAGGAGTTGGGGAAGGGTGTTTTTTTTAATGGGTCGAAAACGACCCCATGGGCAGATTTGTTACTCATAATCAATACAAAATAAAAATGCAATTATTGTATTTATTATTCACTTATGATATAAAATCAAGAATTAAACTCGTCGAAACATTTTGGTTACTAATTTTACACCACTTGGAGTTTCCGAGAGAGCCCAGGTAGGAATATTGTGACTTTCTTCTAGTACATGCGGCTTCGTGGCAGCGATGCATGCTGACAAAATAAGAATAGCAATCAGTTGTAGTCGATTGAACAGCATACAACTGTTGGTTTGACTAAATGAGTCAATTATTTATGGTTGAAAAACAGTTCAAAAACTGTTACAGGTTCTTCGTTTTCAGAAGAAATTATAACAGACCTAGATAGCGGTGTACTCCATTCACTCACGGTCGTTTAAGTGATCTTTCTTCACCCTAGCATGCTCTTCCTGCCAGCTTGACGTTGAGTAGTTCGAACTCGTCCTCTACTGCTTTTACGTTCACTCTGCGTCCTCATCCAAATTATGTCCCTCGCAGGCTTTCACATGCCATTCCACATGATCTTCCGCGTGCTCCTCCCACGTGTTCTACCACGACGGTCTAGTTTCAATGGCGATAATGGTGTATTATCTGGTTACTCATCCTCGCTGGATGTGGTGTCTTCACCATGTGGATGTCCAAGTAAGATTTACAAAAGCGAGTAGCTATCCACGGGATAAATTATGAAAATATGAATCTGCCTCATCGCCGGAGTTGCCGTCAGGTACCATACCATCACCGGAAGGTTCCATTCACATATCAGAACCTTGGAACTCATCGTTGGAGTTCAAACTTTCCAATATTTCTATGCTGTCGTTCATTGTAAGTTGTCTTTTGCACTTGAAATAAAAATAATAGCAAGTCATACATCTGCCCAAGGGGTCGATATCGACCCACGTGTGTTTACGTACCTATATCTCCGTAATAAGTATTTCTATCCGAACACTTTTACTGTAAATATATAGGTAAACTATCTTATTTTATGACTATAACAGCACATTCGATAAATTAGTCTAGAAACAAATGTTACATACATTTTTTTCCGCAAAGTCACACTTTTTTGCCAACTCAAAAGAAGTGCCGACTTCAAATGTCACTAGAAGTTTAAAAATTGCCCGTCAAGGAAATTTCTTTATTTATTTTGGTAGAAAATACTCTCATCATCTTATAGATAGTGCCAGACGTAGCAAATAAGTAGTCATATTAACAATATCACATTTCTCCTGCAACATACCTCGCAGGACAAAAACGACCCACTGGGCATATATGGGTTAAGTCAAAAGCCTTATGATTCAATAAAGAAAAAAAAATTCAATGTCTTTCATATCATGTCTCAGATTGTTACAGGTGGGTTACAGGGATGGGGGGAGGGATGCGTTGTGCCTCGCTTCCATCATCACCATCATTTCTACTCTACAGCTTTATGTTCCGGAGAAAAGCAAAACAGGCAGTGTAATTATAACCAACGAGACTTAGGGCCTGTTTCACAATCTCCAGATAAGTTCCGAATAGGCTATCGGCAACATATTTGACAGATATTTGGCAGATACTTGACAGATACTCCATACTCTATCTGTCAAATATGTTGCCGATAGCCTATTCGGAACTTATCTGGAGATTGTGAAACAGGCCCTTAACATCTTACGTATAAGGATAGGATAGGACGAGCATGTTCATGGGCGACGTTGACCACTTCCATCAGGTGCACGTAGGGTTGCCAGGTCGCCAAACCTAATATACGGATAGAGATAATTTTTCAAATCGGTCAAGTAGTTTCGGAGCCTATTCAATACAAACAAACAATCAAATCTTTCCTCTTTTTAATATTAGTATAAAAGTATAGATTAAAACATTTTCTTAACATTTAAAATTAACTTTATGCCTGAAAGCTTTCTTTCTCGCTCCATCCTTTATCTAATATATAAAATTTCCCTGTCACAATGTTAGTTACCGTACTCCTCCGAAACGGCTTGACCGATCTTTATGAAATTTTATATGCATATTCAGTAGGTCTGAGAATCGGCCAACATCTATTTTTCATACCCCTAAGTGATAGGGGTTGTTCACCCTTAAATTTTTTTTGTTAATTTTTGGACGAAATTTTTTGTTTTTATTTTTTTATGATACAACATACAAAAATACATACAACCCTAAATTTTGACCCCTCTACGATCAACCCCTATTTTGTAATTACAATTTTAATATTGGCAGAACGAAGTCTGTCGGGACAGCTAGTTTGGTTATAAAGATATATTATTTTAAAGCCGTCTTTTAAGGTTGCTAAAGAAATACTCATATCAATATTGATGAAAATAAACACAATATGTTACGTAGAATAAAACACATGCTTCATAGTTATTATTTTATGAAAATGCAAGTACTCACAACCAGCTGCCGTTGGTCCAGGGTTCCCTGCGTCTCCTCTGCCTCTCAGGAGCCGCTGTCGCCCCCACCAGCGCCGCCAGCAGCACCCCCCAGCGGAGCAGGCTCCTCATCACGACGGTATCACATCACATATCCATCAGAAATCACATTATACTCTCATGTCTTTCTTTCTCTAGCATCTAATCGTGTTAAGTACACACTTAATTGACCTTTGGCAAAATCACTAGTCTTTTTAATAACTATGTTCAATAACCTACATTTATAGATATAATAATTGTATACTGCAATAGTATCACTATAGTAAACTCTAACTTAACTCATCAAATAACATTATGTTTTCTTAAGTATCCAAAAACACTCGTTATATATAGTTATACTCGTTATTTATATTAGTTAATTATAACTTTGAACGGGTTTAATTGCGGTTAATTAAGATTGTTACACCCACTCCTTCCGTGACCATGGTTGTTGTCAAATATAAGAAACGTCATCATATTTTATCCTTCTACTATTAAACATCAAACATCATTCCAAAATAGAATAGAATAGAACAACTTCTATTCTATTCTATCCAAGATGACCGGCCACTGCGTCACATGTCTTCCCACCTGGCTAACCAACACTGCATCTACCTAAAAATAGATAGTAACGAAAAAAACCAGATCCATATACATGTTTAAACAGCGTTTCATTAATCATAAAGGCCATTTTTTAAATTGTTATCCTAATCCTATTAAAAGATATGAGGTTGAAAGGTAAAAAACGGAAGCTTCAATGTAAAAAATCGAGTTGAAAAAAGCATATATTATACGGTCGAATTGAGAAACGTCTCCTTTCTTGAAGTTGTTTAAAAAAATAAAAGGAGGAGGCATAAAATGTCTTTAATAAATTCCTGTGTCAATCAATTCTTCATTTCATCTATACCCTAATGTTTGTCCGCACATAACTTCAGAACCTTCAGGACCGCACCAAATTAGATAATTCTTTTTTTGTGACGTTAGTAATCGTCATAACAAGATAAGTTGAAAAGATGATTATAACGCTTAGCATTTTTGGGTGAAGGCTTTGGATAAAAATAAATCATTTCCCTCACTATTATTACTGTTATCAATTAACACAGTGTATAAGTGCTTACTGCTGTAAGGTAGCTGTAATAACTAAAAAATAAATAAAATAAAAAATAAATAAAAAAGTGTATAAAAACATAAGTAAAAGCTCGTTTATATTGTAACTAGAAAGCAGGCGTTTTTTTTTTTATGCCGTGTAAGTTTTTTTTTATTCCGAAACTTTTGGATACCTTACAGGAACCATCGTCACAGAAGAACTATCTTTATACATTCGATCTCCATTTGGAATTTCCAATCTCGACTTTTATTAAGTAGATAAATGAAATGGTTATCGTAGAGTCTGTTGATGATTCCAAGATGATGATCGATGATGCCGAGAGGAGCACTTGCTCCTTACACACTTGTGTATGGTCAATTTTTTTTAGTTTTGACCATGCATTCGTTTATGACATACCGGATATATTATACATATAGATAGTACATCGTATCCATCGACCACATAATACTCCTAATAACAGGGGAACGGGTTCTGGCGACACATCTGACTTATAGTTCCGATGTAAGCCGTAAACAATGTACTCAAACTATCGTGTCGTCTCATTCTTTCCCGTTGCGAAATATATCCATTTCTTTTTAAGGTTCCATGATTTTTAATGTATGACATTGAATTAGCTAATCACAGCATTGCAACCCCTTTCGTCTCGCCTCAGCTAGTTGCCAGAATGCATTTAATACGAAAAATCAAACATTAGGAGTCTATAGGTTGTGTGGTCGATGATCGTATCTCTTATACTTTGAATTACAAGTATTAATATCGATTCCTTTTACCAGTGGATCGAATATAACGAAAATAAAACGATAATTTATACAATAACATTCTCGCTGACTTCAAACGCCGTCTTACCTTCAGATTACATTTTTTTACAAGAAAGTAATTCAAAAGCGTAACTAATTTCTCTATGGGAGCGTAAAATATTCTTTATGAGTACGACACGGGTCACGACGACGTCACGATTTTTTTTATTTTGTATTTCAGTTTATTATTAGTGATGGAAGGAATGCAAAAAGGATGACAATCATTGTATGTTTTTTTATAAAGATTAAATTAAAACAGCATTTAAATATTATAGTAAATAGAGAGTATTAATGCACCGCCATTAGAA
This sequence comes from Lycaena phlaeas, assembly GCA_905333005.2. Taxonomy (NCBI): domain Eukaryota; kingdom Metazoa; phylum Arthropoda; class Insecta; order Lepidoptera; family Lycaenidae; genus Lycaena; species Lycaena phlaeas. The sequence continues at coordinate 17,065,801 of HG995169.1, read as the reverse complement.
CTCTATTGTAACCAACAGACGGAGTGAATATAATATATTATTTTATATGTTACGATATGATCGTGTCGTATAGTTTAAATATTTAATATGAAATTTAGTTTCATATATTTTATTTTGAACGTTTGAAATTTTGATTGTTTTTATTTGTTAAATGATTTCAATTTGCAATTACTATCATCGACATAAGTTTCAAATTCAATAGAGAATCCAATCCTTACTAATATTATAAAATGTGAAAGTAGCTCTGTCTGTCTGTTACGCTTTCACGCCTAAACCACTTAACCGATTTTGATGAAATTTGAAACAGAGATAGATTAGACCTTGGGTAAGGACAAAGGCTACTTTTGTTGCGAAAAAAAGCTTAGGGGGGTTTAAATAGGGGATGAAAGTTTGTATTGAAGTTCGTCATCATACATACAAGATAACGCCATGAAACGTTGCATTTAGGCACTTGATAAGAATTAAATAACCATTAGTAATTGTTCCGCCGTTTTTAAGGTTTTTTCCTAAATGGGCATGAAATAAGAGATGAAAGTTCGCAGGGTAGTTTAAAAAAAATCTGTCTGTGTTTACTATACGTGTACGGATTTGTGCTACTCCGAATTGAACGCGACCGAAGCCGCGGGCAACAGCTATTATGTAAATAAATATTTCAAAGTATTATGTCAAAAAAATCATCATCAACTTCATCATCATCGTCAGCCTTCATCCGTCCACTGCTGAACATAGGCCTCCCCCAATGAACGCCAAGACGACCGATTCCTTGACGATATATTGACGTGTTAAAGCAAAATACTTACAAAATGTATTTTTGCTGTCGGTACATTAGTAACTTTAGATAGAATTTTGCAAACGTGTGGGCGATAAGTTAGGAAGACATTTTCTCGGCCTATTAGCAAATTGTTGTGCTCAGACAAAGGACAGACTTGCACAGATTAAATATACTTAATGTAATCTAAAAGGTAACTTCACTATTTCTTTGCTTCGTAAGTTATGTAACATGCCTTGCATTTTTTCGCATGCTTTCTAAGAAAAAAATATTCATTACAATTTGTTGACAATTCTGGATCTAAGTATAGGTATTGTACGAAGTAACTTTTTATGAATTGGGAAGCAAATTAAGACGATAGCCCCGAAAATAGTTTTAGCCCTTGATCCGCCCTTTTCATATACTCTCGATAAGATAGCCTATTAATTTTCTTACGCGCGCGAATAAATATTTATCTGAAAAGATTAATTATTATATATTTGTATTTGACAATAATAAATATCTATTTTCTATTAATAATTGAATTTTAAAAGTAAAATACAATTACTATTATTATCACCCCATAAATAAATGTTATCACGTTAGACTATGGTTAAAGGAATCGTGGAATAGATATTTCCAATGTATTTTATTATTTCATCCTAAAATATACAGAATGTCCCGGAAAGTAAGGATCAAACGAAGTAGGGCAGCAATTATTTTTCTTTCATCGATAAATAATTGATAAATCATTTTGTATAATAAATATAATAAAAGCTCTCTAACGCATAAGCTTTAGATGTAAAAATATTTCTACGGTTTAGTTGTATTATAAGAACTATCGTATAACATTATCAATATAAAAAAATATTTTGACTAAACAAAGCACATTAATTACGTTTGAAAGCCTTTTTATCAAAGCTATCAAAACCACTAATTAGTAAATACAATAAATCTCTTTATTCAATTAAAACATCGTCAGCATAAATCACAATTTGTCAATCGGTTTTTAACGGTTAAAGTAATTACTTTTGGTACATTCACATCACTATTTTTGTGTTAGCAACACTTTTGTAACTTTTTTAAATTTCGAAATATTCGAATGGGAACAGGCGTGCGTCCAGACAGACTATCCACGTGACACTGGAAATTTGAAGTTGGAAGCATTGTAGCGCGGATTCCAAGTTGTAGCGATAGTTCAAACAGGCTTTTGCTATCCCTGAGTATTTTGACTTTTTTTTAATTTGTGGCGAGGTAAGGCTATTCGCCGTGTATAACAATAAATGTGAAATTATGTTTATGCGTATTGTAAGCTTTTAAAGAGCTTTGTTTAAGTTTCCAGTATCTAGAAATGTATTTGAATGTATATCATCATCATCAGCCTTTATCCGTCTACTGCTCAATGTAGACCGCCCTCAATGAAGGAATAAATATTAATGTAATTTTAAATATATACACGCGACATGATTAAGACCTGTAAGCGTTCCACCGCATGAAGTGCTTCGCTCCCTCCAATAAGCTTTCAAAGTTAAGACAGTTGTTGTAAAAGATAATTCATAAATAGACACTGTAAGGAAAATGACATCCACGGTAAGGATATACGGAGACACAGGCTAGATAATTACACTCAAAAAGTGATCTATTGATCTTTGAAAGCTTTTTTTAAAGTATTAACGCTTTTGCAATAGAATATCAGAAAATTCTTACTTCATATTCATGCAAAATTCAAAGAAGTCATTGAACAGTATTTGTGTGATAAAGGATACTGAATATTATAAAGTAAAAGAACCTTGGGAGTAGGGAATATCTGCCAGGCATTAAACAATATAACTTGTAGGTATTACAAGCGAAATTAGATTATAGATTCAATGGAAGGTGTATGCACTTCTGTCATATTCCAAGAAGGGAAAGGAAAGATGATGAAATATGGAAATAAGGACACTCCATCCGTCTTTTCTAATATATAAAATTCTCGTGTCAGACAGTGTTAGTTACCATACTCCTTCGAAAAATACCAAATTTTTTTTTTTATTTTATTGACAAAATTTTCCATTTTAATTTTTTTATGATGCAACATTAAAAAATACATACATCCATAAATTTTCACCCTTCTATCACCAACCCCTATTTTTTAATAGCGATATTAGTACCTACTTTTGGCAAAACGAAGTCTGTCGGGGCAGCTAGTAATCTAGATACTAATCTATATTATGACGCTGAACTATTAGATAGCTGAGCCGATTTTGATGTATTTTTTGCATGTATCAAGTGGTTTCGCAAATGATATTTGATTACAGTTCGAACAAAAATGTTTTGTACAAGAGAAAAATATATAAAGAACTTATTTTTAAACTGATTTTCCATAAAATTATGTGATTCATATTTCGAATCGATTACAAAAATAGCCATTTCGATATTATTATTGTATTAATAAAATAAATTATCTTTATTATATATTTATCATAAATTAATTAATTATTTTTTCTGTGCCGTGGTTAATTCTATTTCTTGAACAGCAAATTGATTGTGCTAATCTGAGAATAAAGTATAGTCGATATGACGACAGTGTATACAAGTATGATGTCCAAATTATAATATTGGTAGACTGGAACATCTGCCGAGGCTGGTCTGAAGGTGTAGTTGGAATGCCGTGCAGCGTACTCCGTCCAGTAGACCGCCGTGTCCAGCGGAGACAAGGGCCTATCGTGCCACGCGCGTGATAACTTCTTTACGTTCTCTCTGAATCTGAAAAATATAAAAAAACGAACTAAAACTCTAAAACAACACCCAAAAGACTATAAAAGCACCCGAACATCTTATTGAAGTGAAAATAACCGCCTTCTTTAGCCGCCTAGAGGCTAGAACATTTTTTGGTAAATCTTATAAGTTCGGACAAGCTAATGTAACATTTTGACGTCATTACAAAATTTCATTTTTTTTGTTACAAATAATAATTTTCATACCGTGATAATTCTAAGTTAATAATATCTATGGATGCTTTTACACCACGTCAATCTGATCACGTGCTATGTTTCCGAAGAACTTGTGTTACGGGTACCAGACAACGGTAATACATTTTAAGATTTTTATAATATAATACACAATACACATCTATGACCCAGGAACACAGATATGACAGATTAAGTTCCCTGACAGGGTTTGAACCCGCTACATCCCCGGCTTAAGCGCCAACGCCCTAACCATTGAGCCACAGAGGTCGTCAAAGTTATAAGGTTTCAGTTTTATTAAACTTACTTTGGTGCCAGCACTTTTCTGAACGCTGCTAATAAATTATCCTCTGTGACATTATCAGCCTGTACCCTGACTCCGAGCCCACTTTCCTCTATGGCCGCGGCATTCGAGGGCTGGTCCCCGAACATGGGCATGGCCACCATCGGCACGCCGTAGTAGAGAGCTTCTGTCGTTCCACCCATGCCAGAGTGGGAATAGAACGCTAGCGTTTTTGGATGACCTGCATACACAGATATATGAAATAAATGACTGCATATAAGAACAATTTTATTAATCAGTATACCTATACATTTTTCCGTCTAATGTATATATTTTATACTAATACTACTCGCATTAGGTGCACTACCCCACTAAAACCGCTGCGTGAGCCTTCAGCCGCTATTTGAGGGACCCGGATCTGCAGGCGACGGGAAACCCTCAGCGACAGACTGGTCCCGGCTAGACCAGATTCTCTTCAAAAGGGGGACTTCCCGGCTACCACTTGGCAGTCCCCACGACGCGACGTCGACATTTTAATCACCTAGGTGATTCTCAGGTGGTTATAAATTATAATCTATAACTCTTTAAATTCCCTGGTTGATCGAGCAATGTTTCGCTTAAGTACATGTTTAGCAAAATCCATGGGTACAATACACGCTTAGTTCGAGACGTCATTTCATTAGGTAAATTTACAGTTGAGCGAGGAATCATGCATGCCTGATGAATGATGTCTTTGAAGGTATGTGAAGTTCACCAGCACGCATTGGGCCAGCGCGGTGAACTATGACCCATCACCCTCCTCGCCTGATTTCGAGGAGGAGAGCCGTGCCCAGCAGTGGGACATATATGGGTTGATACTAGATGTACAGCTAATGTGCAGCAAAGGATAATATATTCGTCGAAAGTCTGTTAAATATTACCTACCCTGTAAAGATACCGGTCTCGCTGGCTGTAGGTGTGAAAAAAAAAATGTAATCGGACTAATACAAATACAATAAATTATATAAAATGTGTTTTACGTTTTTACAATAGAATACATTATCTTTATTGAAGTATATATTTAAATAATTAAATATTGATTTGATAGAATTAAATATAGAAACAATATTATATTACGCAACCTTTTACAAATTATGAATCATTTAGGAGTCACATGACTGACATGTCAGCGACTGATGATTATATTAATGTATGGTCAAAATAGGCATAATAAAATAGTTTTTAGGAAAATGTATACAGCATAAAAATATCTATAAACTAAAAAAAAGCAAATGTTAATCTTGGTCAAATTTATGAGTGGAATAGTGTTCAAAACACATTTTCGAAAAAAATCTCGATGGCAAAAAATCATAACTATTAAAATTTACATTCTAGGCATTCTAGATATGTGTCATTATATTATGTGATAAAATATTAGCAGTTATGCTAAATAATAATAAGGACCTGTTTCACAAACTCCAGATAAGTTCCGAATAGGCTATCCGCAACATATTTGACAGATACTCCATACTCTATCTGTCAAATATGTTGTGAATAGCCTATTCGGATCTTATCTGGATATTGTGACACAGGCCCTAAGGGAAATGTTTTTACTTATCTATTGGAATAAGATATCAGATTAGAATCGAATAAGATCTTATATTATAAAAGAAATGTGGTGTCGAGGGACACCACATTTTCCACGCACTTTTTCTTACGGTTTTACTATCACATTTTTTTCAGTTCGGTCGCGCAGCAAAATCCCTATCCCCTCCAAGCCTGCCGTAAGGAACTTCGTTCCAATAATAATGCATAATTTGGAGTGCATTGATTCAATCAAAATATCGTACATTTAGGTTTTCTTTCAGCTCTATGTAGAGCGACCGCGTCTTTCGAATGCAAATCGTCCCGCAGTATTTTTGCTTTATGATATTACTGAACGTCACAATGACTATCATCATCATCAGACTGTTTCGACTACTGCTGGAAATAGGCCTAATACAACAAACGCCAACACGGCCCATTGCCTGCTATTCAACGCATCCAAGAATCCATCCAATACATAAAATTCTCTTGTCACGGTGTGCGTAATTTAACTACTCCGAAACAGCTTTACTGATTTTTATGAAATTTCATATGCATATTTAGTAGGTCTAAGAATCGGCCAACATTTATTTTTCATCCCCCTAAATTTTAATTTTAAACCACCCCTAATTTAGTATTATTATTTTTTGGTAATTTTTTATGTTTTTATTTTTTTATGATACAACATACAAAAATACATACAACCCTAAATTTTTACCCCTTTACGACTAAGCCCTATTTTATAATAGCGATATTAGTACTTTTGGCAGAACGTAGTCTGTCGGGACAGCTAATTTTTCTATAACTTTACTCTTACCTAATATATCAACTTGAGGAAGCCAGCTGGAGACGTACAGTTTGTTTCTGTCCATCGGTATATCATTGCTCTCCCATTTCCAAATCACTCTTTGGGGCAGTTTCTTCAAAGCTCCCATAATTGCTGTTAATTTTTCTTCTGAGATGGCTGATCTCTGAACAACTGAACCAAAGCTTATATAAATTACTCCATTTTCCGCGTCGTCTATAAATTTCTGCAATTCCTGAAAGATAAAATTCAAATCTTTTGTTTGTCTTTAACGATAATTCAGTTGGGCATTTTTTTTTTATTACTCATTCTGGAATTATGTGCATTCATACTTTCAAATTTTCAGAAGCGATAGCAATGCTACTTATCTAGCGAATTGGGATAAATTATGCTTTTCACTTGTATAGTTTATTTTACATAATTTATTTTATACTTTCGCCGCATACGCGTTTGTGTTCAGTTAATGTTTCAACTCTGTTGATTGGGTACGGAAGTAAATTAAGCTATCTCATTGAAACTATGTAAAATGAGTGGAGCTAGCGTCTTAAAATATAACATCAAAAGTTGTGACATTCATACTCATAAACTCAAATTAACCTACCTCAGGCAGAGGTTTCGCTTTAGCAACGTGGTAACCTCCGACTTCTATCACGTTGGCTGGGAACAATCTTGACCCGGTCAACATAAAGTTGTGATACACGAGGAGGAATTTGATTTCACGCGCCAAGCTCTCCAACGGCGGGATGTCATCGAAATACTTGGCTAGAGTTTGCTGGTCGCCGTGTTGTTCATACAAATAATACAACGCTTTGAAATACATATCGAAAACTGTCACTTCGATTCTTTGTAAGAGGGTCGGCTTTGTTCCACCGTCTAGAAAATGGAACGGTACGAAAGAAGGATTTTGTGGTATACCAAATCTGCTGTAGTGCCACGGCATGAGGATGTGTGAATTTATCCCAACAACGGGTGCTCCAAGTTTGTACGCGACGCCCAGAGCGCAGTCGCTATTGAATTGCTCTACTACAACTACATCAAACTTTTCTTTCTTGGCTATTAGCTGTTGCACTTCTTTGTTCGCTAGCATCACTTTACATCCATCTCTTCCGGAATTCATTAATAGTATTCCCCTATACAATATCGTTAAATACTTGTTAAAGAAAGGAAAGTCATTTACCCCACTTGATGGTAGAACTTTAGCAGTGCTGCTTGTCAGCTGAATGTCGTGATAATTGTCTGGTTTCTCCGATTCGGGGAAGTGTGATATGACGGTCAAATTATGGCCTCGACTAGCTAATTCTTGTAAATACACGCGAAACACGAAGAAATGACTTTTACCAGGGTAAGGGAGTATGGCAAGTATATTGAGTGATAGCCCGTAGCCTACCACTGTGATTAATACCACCATTGCTAACACAAAGCTTGTACATTTCATTGTCACGTGAGAACGGACGCGTCCGTCAAAAGCCAGAAACGATACTAAATAAAATATAATCTCCTGGGGGCCTATTGTAATGATTTGAAGTTGTTTTACTAGTTCTATTGATTTATTCGTTATAGATATATTATGATGAATCAATTTTACATTAAACTGAATATATATTTGTTATAAAATCTTTTTAATATTTGTTAAAAGCCTATCCTTGTCACAAAACATTACGGATGAAAGTCTGTGGTTTCTGCGATGATTTCTGCTCTCTTCCCTGTGTCATTTACTAGATACGACAAATCTTACATAAATAGTGCCTAATCCTTAATGGGATACTCTTTTCCCAAAACAATTTAGCTGAAAATATTATCAACATATCCTCAGCTACTTTAGACGCTTTTGTCTGTCTTGGTAAGGGTTGGAGCTGGTATCCGAATTAATAATAGCAACTGATATGAGAAAAAAGTTTGTGAATGTACTATTTTATTGATAAACTTTTTGCAGCGTTTGTATTTGTTTGCGCCTTTTCACAAACAACAAAAAAGAAATTCAAGTGCGTCACTCAGTTTAGTGGAAAAATCTCATTTTTTGCACGAAATTACGTTTGTATTCATAAAATTCAGAGCCCAGGAAATTTGTTATCCCCAGACGATAATCCCGAAAAACAAACAATTAGAATTGTTGAAACATGAATATAAATTAAAAACGCATCAGTCACTTATAAAGGCTTGCTATCTCACGGGATTGTCTGTAAGGACGTCTGTTGGACACTGATTATTATTAGATAAAATCTAGACTTCCTATTGACTACTTCAGCTTCGACTTTAGTTGAACTTGCAACCTTTTATCGAATGCTTATGGATGGCAAAATCGGCGCTTTGGTCAACAAACGCGATATTCACAAAAAAAAAAACGCCCCTCACAATGACCTCGTGCCCCAGCCGAAGAAGCTAGATTTTGGACCAAGGTTTTTTAGCTTTTGCACAGGTTTCTTCAAGCTTTAGGCTGAGCTTAGACGCGGTTCGCCATCAACCGGTGGCTTCTAGCTTCGATTGACGATAACGATGACTTACTGCATTTAATTTTCAAAAGAAAGAAAGATTCTAAAGAAAAAAAAGATTTCGACAATACCTCCGTAGCATCCCTAGCTCGTAACTCATTATAGTAGCACTGATTTATTCTCTTACCTTTTGAGGTTGTTTTCCACTGATTAAATTAGCCACGGATCTCAACAGGAGAGTTATTTTATTGTAATTGTAATATACGCTGTATGGCCTTTCCCATTGGTGAAATGACCTCGAAACTGGCATTTAGTGCTCTTAGTACAAGTATTCGTGATGTAAGTTAACGATATCAAATTTCGTATAGTTCACTCAATAGTGTTTATTTCACTTTTAAACGCGGTATGTAAATTGTCATGCTTTTCACTTAGATATTTTTTTAATTTTTTTGAGATGCAGCCATACGTAGACGATTCCGTAATGTAAATATTTTAAATACATGGGAAGAACGCGGTAATAGTCTTGTTAAAATAATTTTAATATTAAAAAATAAAAATTACCATGCAATTTAAATTCAGAATAAACTTACGGATAGCAGCCTAATACACAATGCTTACACAATATTATATTATGTTGTGTCGCAATAGCATGTAGGCCAACTATTGACCAATTAGATACGCGTTCGAATCCGACGTCCAATAGTGGGCAGATATATACATCGTAATATTAATATTATCATCATCATTAGCCTTTATCCGTCCATTGCTGAACGCAGACCTGCTTCAATGAACGCCAAGACGACCGATCCCTTGCCACTCGCATTCAACACGAAATAGTAATATACAATTTTACATAACTTTTAGTTTCTGATTTAAGCGATTTACGATTGGATGGTGAATTGACTCTCCTCTGATATCATTATTAATCTAGGGGCTTAGACAAAGTAACATTAAAAAAACGATAACGAAGTTCGAAAAGAATAAAATGTAGGTATGGGATTTACATAAGTCGCGTTAAATCACGTGGTCAATCGTTACCGTAACAAAATCACAAACTGTCTATTGGTTATCGATCGTTATTGTCAATATCGTAATGGCTAGTAAATTTTCATTGATAACTCAGAATGATGACGAATTTCGGTATCTTTCCGCCACTAAACGATTTTACTTTATCTAAGGCCTAAGCATTATTCAGTTTCAAGAGATTAATTTAAAAGTTATAATTTTTTTTATTTAAGACAATAACAATTGTCAAAGAGTTTCAATTTAGTTAGACCATTGATAAATGTATTAATTAATTACTTGACGTTCATTAACGGTGCGGTAGAATCCAGCAGTAGTTGGAACCAGTTTGATGGCGATGCATAGAAAACTCAAAAAAACTTATTTTAGAACACTGGTACGCTCGCGCTAACGTTCAGGGCAGTTTTATCGAGGTAAAGTTAATTTAATACACGGTCTAAAATAAATTCTAAAAAAGTTATTCTATGATACAATTATACTAATTCTGGGTACATAACGGCTTTGTTCCGAAAAATCTAAAATGTGTCAGGAAAACATATTACTGTCAATCCAGCATATGTACAGCACACAAGTCCTATTATTTTAATTTGAGTATTAAGACGATAAATAAGAAAAGTCTAAGAGACAAGTATCTTCATATATATAGTTCCTTAAGGTGAAATCATGGACTCCCGTTAGGACCGGTCCCAAAACATCGTCACATTAGACTCGAGTGTGCTCAATAAATATACGAGTGTTTGTCCGTTTATCCGTCGCCTTTGTTGTTTTGTATATAAATACGATGGGCGGACGGACTCTGAGCTATGTGAGTTTTAATTGTTTTCGTTCGACGACGAATCGAGCTGGTTCTCAGATTGACTTGATTACTTAACACTCATCGTTGATAACTCACAGGAAGGATCTACAGTAGGGCTATTCTGTAAAAACCATTTCGATATCGAGCTTCACCTTAGTGATAGAGCTCACTTCACCCTCACTCCGAAAGCGAACTTTATTTATATAGGTAGAGAGACGAGTTTTAAAGAATACAAATTGGTCAAATATACTAATGGCTTCTTTAGGCCGCCGCACAGCTCAATGCTGTTAAAAACAATATGGAATATATTAAAATAAAAAATCATTAATAATCATAATCATTTTTTTCAATTCTCAGATTACCTCACAACTTAATTATCGCTTCTACAGAAATTTGTTATAAATTCAAAATTGCAATTAGTTGAGTATAGGTACTTCAGCCAGCCCGTGGAACCTTGAAATTTCCTACCGCTCCTGATCACACGTCATTACTACACTAAGGGCCTGTTTCACCACTTCCTGATAAGTGCCGGATAGGATCCACAACATATTTGAGAGATACTCCATACGCTATGTGTTGGATACCTGGTGGATAGCCTATCCGGCACTTATCAGGAATTGGTGAAACAGGCCCTAATAAAAATAGCTACCTTTTCATGACGATCACACGATGAAAATAACCACGCTAATTTAAAATCCCTATTTTCTTTTAATATTTAAATTTGTTAGTCTGACCCTGTAGAGAGCTTGTAGGCCAGGGAAGTGCACTTGTGGCCGATGTAATGGCTAGCAATTATCGTCATCATTCGTTTTATATAAATATCTGTAATCATTACACACACTCGGCATTACTTATAAATAATAAACTATTATATTACTTATAAAAAACACTATTTAGCGTTAAAGCGTCGTTAAGTAACGCTTAAATAGTTGTCAAATTTAAACATGGCCGAAAGACTTTAAAGCTTCGTTAAGGCGCAAGATGGCGGACTTTACATAAATCAGCTTTTTTTTTCTTTTACGCCGGGAAATGCACTGACGCATACCGCTGGGGAGTGGGTCCCACATACCCGCCCGTATGTGGGACTCGCTGCGCCCGAAAGCTGGTAAATGGACGCAGCTCTACCCACTAAAACCCGGCGAGTGCCACCAATGCCGCCTTTGGTGAAGTGCCCCGGATCTACAAGCAACAGGGCACCTCGACGGCTAGCTAGTCCCTCGGGGGACCGACGCCACCTCCACAGAGGGGTTGCACCGCACCACAGAACAACCCCTCCCACCGTCGGGACAATGAGGCGAGGATCCCATCCTCGCCCCTTGCCCCCTGCTCTTTTGTCCCCTCATAAGTCATAAGTCATAAGTCATAAGTCATTTATTTCACAGAATGTGGTTAACAATGATAGATACAATAGGTTAATTAGTTCTTACACATCCTACCATAACAATGGTGTGTGAATATGTCAATGTGTGCAAGTTATTATTATTATTTAACATAGAAAATAAAAATTCAGTTAGGTACATATTATTAGTCAATTTCAATGTTAATATAAAGATTATAAGACCATTTTCCAAAATGTTACATTGTCATGATAAATATTCAATTATTTTAAGCGATTAAAATCATCAATTATATTATATGTAAAATCATAACAATAATAAACAATACGCAGTCAAAAATTTCGTTAAAATAATAATAATTATTAATCGATATTTAAAAATAATAGTAATAATAATAATAGTTGCATGTCAAATATTTATAATAAATAGTTATTAACATAAAAGTCGTTGCTTCATACATAACATACAATATTCATTCATGTCATAAAAACAATTATCCATTAGCCATAATGTCAAGTTTCTTTGGAACTTATTAAATGGTAATTCTTTGAATGTATTGGGCAACTGATTAAATACATCTATAGCCTGTATGTATGCGTTATTTTTGTAGATGTTTAAATTACACCAGGGGCGATAAAGTTTAAATTTGTATCTCATATTTTTCCGTCCCTCCTCCGAATTCAATTTAAAGTATTCTGGATGCTTTCTAACAAATATACATAGTTCTCGTATATACATACAGGCTAGTGGTAACAGACGTAGTTTTTTAAATAACGGTCTGCAGCTTTCCAAATACCAGACACCACAAATAGCTCTCACGCATTTTTTTTGCACACGAAATGCTTTTCCGACCTCTACCGAATTACCCCACAACAACAGACCGTATGAGAGCACCGATGATACGTAGCCATGGTACGCTGTTAGCGCCGCCTCAGCTCCTACCGTTTGACGTAATCTACGTAGAGCGTATACGAACCGGTCGAGCTTATTGCACACATGCTCTATATGAAGCTTCCAATTACAATTTTTGTCAAGCATGAGTCCTAAAAATTTTACCGACTCAACTTCTGAGATATTTGCATTGCCGTATCGTATATTCAAATTTATATGTTTACTTTTATAATTTTGAAATTGTATTAATTGTGTCTTATTTATATTTATTTTTAAGTTATTATTATCTAGCCAAATTATGATTTTTTGTAAAGTAAGATTTAATTCTGCGTCAAAGGTGTTCTTGTCTTTACATTTAACGATTAGTGTGGTGTCGTCTGCGAATAATATAGTTGGGTTTTGGGTTATTTTAGGAAGATCATTGATGTATAGTAAAAATAAGAAGGGGCCGAGTAGACTACCTTGAGGAATACCGAATAAGTTTACTTTAAAGGGCGATCTTGCGGAAACTTTAATTTTATTTATTATTTTACTAATCTCTACACATTGGTATCGATTGGATAGGTAGGATTTAATCCATTTGTTGGCAAGTCCCCTTATTCCGTATTTCTCTAGTTTGTACAGTAGTAATGCATGATCGACATGGTCGAATGCCTTGCTCATATCAAGAAATATAGCCGAGACCGGTGTTCTGTCGTTTAGGGATTCGGTGACTATTTTAATTAAATTAAAGCAGGCTAATGTCGTGCTGCTATTCTTTCGGAAGCCATATTGATTCTCCGTTAAAATATTTTTGCGGGTTACATAATTTTCAAGACGGATTAACATGACCTTCTCAAAAACTTTGGAAAGTATCGGTATCAATGTAATTGGGCGGTAGTTGTTTAAATCCGTTTTATCTCCCTTTTTGTGCAGGGGTTTAACAATAGATTTTTTCAGACTGTCGGGAAAAGAGCCTTCTTGTAGGGAGATGTTAATGATGTAACTCAAAGGCTTTGATAATAATTTTGATGCAGTTTTTATTATTTTGGTACTAATGTCATCTATTCCTGTCGATTTAGTGTTGCTTAAGCTATTTATAATTTTATATATTTCTAAGGGATCTGTTGGTATTAAAAACATTGAATCTGGTATGTCGTCATTTGAAGGCATTGTGTTTGACGTGTCATTATTATTAAATTTGAAGTTAGTTTTATTAGTCATATTAATAAAATAATTATTGAATAAATTACTAATGTCAGTGGGATTTGTATATAATTTATTGTCATGTATTATTTCATCTATATTTGTGCAAAAATTTACGTCATTAATGTTTTCATTTATTATTTGCCATACTGCTTTACATTTATTTTTCTTTTTTTCTATTTGTTTTTTATTTTGTAACTGTTTAGATTTAAGTATGCATTGTTTAAGTATTTTAGAGTAGTTCTTGTAGTTATTATCGTTTTTAATTTTATATGTTCCATTTTGTCTATTTTTTAGATAAAGTACTCTTTTTTTAATGCAACATTTTTTCAAGCCTTTGGTCAGCCACGAGCATTTTCCAGTTGTTTTATGATTTACTTTAACTTTAAAAATGGGAAAACACAGATTAAAAAATAAGGACAGTAAACTATGAAACTCTTGGAATGATTCTTCTAAAGTAGTTTTTTTGTACACCTCAGAGAATGTTAATGACGAGATACAATTCAGAAATTTATTGATATTGGACTCACTAAAATCTCTAACTTGCTCAAACCAATAAGTAGGACTGTAGATTTTATTAACTTTAATAGCTAGAGTTTGACCCGTTTCGTGATCGGAGAGGTTTAGATAGTGTACGTTTGATTGAACGTGTTTAATGTTACTCGCGAACTGGTCAAGACAGGCATCATGACGAGTAGGCTGCTGAATATGCAATTCTATATTGAAATTTTTAAATATGCTAATAAGGTCGGAGCAAAATTTATTAGGTTTTAAAGTGTTTAAATTCCAGTCCCCACAAAGTATAATTTTTTTCGTGCGGTTTGATGATAATGTAAGTAGTAAATGTTCAATATTTTTTAGAAATACGCAGGGGTTACTGGTTGGGGTTCGGTAGATACATAAAATTATTATTTTTTGTGAAGTCATATCAATACCGCAGCATTCAAAATCAAGATCACAAGAAAGTTTTGATGTCAGTGTTTTGCAGCAGATGTCTTTCTTTACTAATATACAAGAACCCCCTCTACTTGACTTACGGCAATAAGTTGAAACTAATTTGTATCCCGGTATTTTAAACATGCTTTCTGTACCCTTCTTAATAAAAGTCTCAGTCAAGCATACGATATCTATTGGTTTAAAATTTTTTGAGAGGTCAGTCAAAGTAAAAAATATTTCTTCGCTCTTATTAATAGCTCCTGCTATGTTCTGATGGAATATAGTCAACTGAGTTTCCTTAGGAACGAAAAAGAGTTTTAAAAGAATTAATATTTTGCTGTTGCTGTTGAAAGTAATACGGTATAGTACCTTTTTTAGGAGCTAATTTAGTTTGATTTACAGGTTTGGGCGGAGAATACTTTCCATTATTATTCAGTGTGAAACTAGTATTGAGACTAAGCGAGGAGTTGTATTTATTGGCTTCTGGCATTCGGAAGTGCGGCGACACGTTTAGAATATTTTTTGAAACATATAGAAACTCAAGTTCAACCAAAATTTTAAAACTTAATTTTTTTATAAATTTAATTTGTTCGTTTACATAATTTTTGGAATATGTATCAATTAGATGACAGTTTGGATAATTCTTTATTAATAATTGTATATGTTTGTTTATCATTTCTACATTGATATATTTATTATACCTGATATTCGTAAGAAAAACTTTGTAATGTCGTAGTGAATATAGTATGTTACTTAAATTAAATAGTAGTTGATAAGGATTTTTATCGTATGAGCCAATTGTAAGAATAACTACATCATTTGGTTTTATTGTGTAAAGTAATTGTTCACAAGATTTAAGTAATTCACAGCTACTTGCGAATCGTTTTACAGTGCCGAAAACCTCGTATCCCTTATATATTTTGTCTTTGTGGCGTTCAAAGTCATTCAATAGTTGTGAAGCCAGTCCGCGCGCAATTCCATCGCTAACGATATGTATTTTATTCCTGATACTGCAAGCAGCGACATCTGTGTTACTAGAGCCCTCAATAGTTTTGAAATTAAGAGTATCATATTTGCGTAAAGTTTTATCCTCAAAATTTTTATGTATTGCGTTATTTATTGGAGATGTTCTCATTCTTAAATGTGTTAATCTATTTATATTACGAGACAGTGGGCGACGGATACATGCAGGCGTCACTGCCGAGCATGGACTATCATGTATTGATTGAGAGTTGAAATTTTCAAGTTTTTCAATTTGTATATTCTTTTCCGAAAGCGTTTTTCTCAATTGCATGCACTCGTTTTGAAGGACTGCCATTTCCATTTTTAAATTTCTATTTTCTTCCTCCAAAGATTGAATATGTTCTTCAGTTGATTGCAAATTATGGTCATTTTTACTTAATGGCGATGATTCTCCGGATGAGTGTCTGATATAATATGTGGTAGGGCTGAGATATAATTCTGTAATTTCATCGTCCGATGTGATTTTATTAGTAGTACGTGGTTTCCTTTTTGTAACATAGTCGTTTTCCATTTTGTAAAACGCCCTCTATCGTAATTTAATTAAATTAAAGAGGATTTATGTAAATAGTACACTTTTTATCGATTTGACGTCAGTAACTTTCGCTAGATGGCACTTTTGTCTACCAAAATTATATATTATTTGATTAATGTTGTTGATTAATGTGATTCTTGAAAGAATTGTTTTAATCACTCAGAAAAAAAAATTTTTTTTTTAGAGGCCGAAAAGAAAAGGCCATTAATGTTTTTAATGTTTTTAATGTTCCTTGTCCTGGGATCGAACCGTCGACCAGCTATTGAAGTTTGTGAAGTGTCTCCTTTCGGCCATCCGTTAAGTGACGTCAAGATGTTATGACAGTGTCTACCAATAGCGGAGATCGTTATTGTAGCAGTTTAAATAAATCCTCTGTTATTGGTCAGCACAATTGTTTGAATTAAGTAATGTAATTTCTTTGTCCTTAAGTGACTTATTTATTTGTTGCTAATGATCCTTAATGTAACATAGAAACACTTGATTTATTACTCACTAGTTATGTTAATGGTCCCAGCCACAAGTTACTCACGGTTATAGTCGAAATCGCAGTCAAATTATGGTCAGCAGTCACAAATAGTTTTAAACACTTAAATGGTCCATTCTTGTATGAATCACTTTGATAATATTCACACGTAAAAGTTAGAGTCTTATTTACACTATGGTCCTAATTTATGCTATATTTATTCACTATATTTAATTTATTTTAAAAAATAACACGGAGCTGATGTCGATACGTCAAGCGCCATCTCGCGTCTCCTCTTCTTATAAGAGGGGTACAAACAGCCCCCTTGGCTCAATTAGCTTCGCCCAAGGTGTTGGGCTCACCCTAGGCTACTGAGCCCCGCCGCCACGACAAGGCTTGAACCATGGTGGGGACATAGATCAGCTGTTTCGTTGACGGTTGATCTTCATACTTCCGTTTGTTTGTTATGTGATAATTTGTGTCATATAGGCAATACCGTCTTCACCATAAGGGCACACGGGGCCCGTGCCCAGGGCCCCCTGAGAACGGGGGGCCCCGAGGACCTACAAATTCTTTCACACATTTACTCTCAAAACATTTTTGTCGGGCACATTACACTTTTTTACAAATCAGTAGGTAATCTTATCAGAAGGTCTTTACAACTAAGAAGGTATTTACTTTACCATAAGATATAAAGTAGAAGAGTTTGTTTGTTTGAACGCGCTAATTATAAAAATTATTGGTCAGGTTTAAATCTTAGTTAACGCAGGCGAACTTGCGGGCAACTGCTAGTCTATAATAAATGGCCATAGGTACCTTAGGTACTAATTAAATAATGTTATTATAATTAGTTTTTTTTTAGTTTCCAAAAGGGGCCCACAATCTAGTGTGCCCAAGGGCCCCAGCCTAGTTTAAGACGGCCTTGCATATAGGTATTACATCGTTCTCTGTTCGTTTCGTAACCAAGCAATAGCCTATCAAAGTTTATGAGTAAGTAAATAAAAGTTTTATTTGTATTTTTTATTAATTGATTAACTAAGAGGATAATATCTAGAATCATCTATTATGTATAATATTTAATTTTCATTACTAACAGTTTTTTGTAGCATGTAGGCTGCTTCCTACAACTGGATATCCCTATGTAAAATTGAAAGGCAAGTAGCAATAAATTGAAATCAGGCACGATATTATAGTGTAAAAGCGCCACCTACAATTTAAATTTACACTATTATCTTATCACTCATTATACAATGACGTATTACAGCTTCAGCTACTTGTTCCTAGATGGCAATGAATATATTTGAAAATCCACATAATTGATATATTAAATTCGCTTATAGGAGAATAATAATATGTTATGTATTATAATAATATCTTATTATAATACATAAGTAATACACGCAGGCTGCCTCCTACAACTGGATATCCGTATGGAAAACTTTAAGACAAACAGCAAGAAATTGAAATCAGGCACATGTTATTTAAACTGTTCAAGTAAGCGCCATCTACAATTTTAATTCACACTATTATTGGTTTACAATGTAATATAACTTCAGCTACTCGTTCCTAGATGGCAGTAAACATATTTGAAAATCTACATAATATTGCTGATATGAGGATAATAATATAATAATATCATAGACTAAAATTATCGTTGCCGATATCTCCGATCTGAAAAGTAAATACAATTGTTAGTGATCCATGTTATGAATAACTTGTAATGTGTATATTTAATTATTGACTCTTACAATAATTCTAATGCTTAAACTTATATTAATTGATTTTAACATGTTTTGGTAAAATACAAATTGTACAACTAGTACATACTACATACAGGACACAAGTCCTGTTTTAAAAAGGTTTAGATTTTTTGCGCAAGTACCATATGGGTACAGAGCAGGTAGGCGGGAAAAAATGGGTACAAGAACCTCCGCGCGCCTGTCTATCGTTGAGAAAAAACTTGGAAGTGAATCATGTCGTGTTACCAAACACCTTACACAAACGCTCGACTTATTCACTATCATCATCATCATCATCATCATCATCATCATTTTTACCTTTTTTGAGTCACACATACTCGTAAAACACTGTTTTAAAAGTGTTTATTTGAATCATTTTAGATGTAACATAAGCAATGTGAAAAAAAGATATTCAGTTATAATAAGTAGGATGGGGCATCAAGATACAGATTGATAATAAAAGGCGTGTATTGTGCTTGTAAGCTATGTACTATAATCGATCACTTCATAATCATCAGCCTTCATCCGTCCTCAGCCACTGAACAGAGATCGTTGATTGATTCCGAGGTGGTTGATGTCGGAGCCACACTTCGTCGAGTGTGTGATCAGCTCACTGCCATTTTAACCAGCTTATTCTTCATTTAATATCAGTATTTTTTATAAATCTTATACATTACTTAAATATATTTATATAATAATATTATATTTAGGTTGATAAAGCTAAAGAGTTTGTTTATTTGAACGCGCTAATCACAGGAATTATTCGTCGGACTTGAATGATTGTTTGAATGTTAGATAGCCTATTTCATCCCGCTAAGTGGCCGACTGCAGTTGTAAGCAGGCGAAGCTGCGGGCAATAGCTAGTTTATTTATATGGTTAATTATCTTATATTAATTCATCTATTATACTTGACCGCAGAATTCACTTTGTTTTTGATTTTTGTTTTGTTTTCGATAACCCTTACTCCGTGCTGTTTTGAAATCTCCTTTAGGATTTACCACAAGGTTGTCTGGGTGAAATCGCTTCCGTAGCGATAAGAACGCCTTTGTGTATAATAGTTTTTTTTAAGATGTAGGCTCAGATGTAGCTACCTATTGTATCTATGTTAACTTGCACAATAAAATATATTTCACCTTCTTCATAAAGTAGGTTGACTTGTCGTTTTCTCACTCTTTGGAAGCGAGTAACGTCCGGTATATACCTATATACATTTGTTGTTTAGAAAAGCACATAATTAATAATGTGAACATCATATTATCATAGAAAATAAAGAATAATTAAAAATTTTTATATAAAAAATCGAGGAAGGGATATCTTTATTTCAGAGGACTCGAAAATGAGCCGACTGGCTCGTAGAATTTTTAAGACCGTCATATTTTTGTAACAGAGTTTTTGTTATTTTTTTCGGTGTCTTAATTAAATCATAATATTTTTTAACTCAACTAGTATAAAGCTCATAATAATTATCATGGGTGTAGGGTTGCCAGACGTCCGGATATAAGTAGGCTATTTGATTGCGTGTCCGGCCAAAATAAACGGTGTCCGGCTTTTGTTAGACTTTTTACATTTTTCAAACGAGCGATGCCAAATTAGTCTTAGGCTAAGACTTTCTCGGCATTCGATTATATCTGTAAGTTCACTAGAATTTAACAAAATGTAATGTTTACATAATAATATGTATAAGTATTAAGTATACCATAAAAAAAGCTTTATTTAATCATCATAATATATTCTAACGAACTTTTTTTTCTTTTACGCCGGGAAATGCACTGACGCATCCCGGGAGTGGGGTCTCCCCAGACGGGTATGTGGGACTCGTTACACCCGAAAGATGGTAAGTGGACGCAGCTCTACCCACTAAAACCCGGCGAGTGCCACCACTGCCGCCATTGGTAAGGTGCCCCGGATCTACAAGCAACAGGGCACCTCGACGGCTAGTCGGTCCCTCGGGACCGACACCACCTCCTCAGAGCGGTTGCCCCGCACCACAGAACAACCACTCCCAACGTCTGGACATTACGATGAGGTGAGGTTCCCATCCTCACCCTGCTCTGTTGTCCCCTCTTCTTAAAAGACGGGTACAAAGAGCCCCCTCGGCTCAATTGGCTTCGCCCAAGGTGTTGTGGGGTCACCCTGGGCTACTGAGCCTCACCGCCACGACAAGGCTGGAACCATGGTGGGGATATTCTAACGAACTGGGATAGATTAACACGATTGAAATTTCATCAAATATTTATTTTATACTACTTATTCCGGAACTATATTATATAATTCTTTGAAATTCTCAGAAACCTTAGTCAGCTACTTATGTAGCGAATGGGAAAAATCATGTTTACCTGTGTAGTTTATTTTATATGATTAATTTTAAACTTTCGCCGTTTATGCCGCATACGCGTTAGCAAAGAGTGATGAGAGATGAGTTGCTCTCCTGCTTGCTCACCGATCCGTGGTAGTTGCGTTAGCCCGTTGAAGCCGGTGAGGGTTCGACCAGGCCGCGATGCGTTGAGGCTAGTGGTCGAAGTACCGGAAGAGGCTTGCTGGCGTGGTGCGGAGGGGTGGGGGAGTGATGATGATGAATGTTCAGAAGGAGGCGTGTTCAGTCGAGGGTCACCAATGTGGGAATATGGTGGAAAACCCCAAAGGAAGATCTCCGACCGAGCGAGGTGCAATGCTCGGCCAGGCCGAAGCCCACTAGTTATAGTATCAGATGTTGTATAATATATAGCGATCGGACTGTAGAATACCGATAGCGCGATTCAGGACTTGTAGCGCTGACAGGTCCACTACAACTACAATCGCGTTAGTGTTCATCAAAGACTACAATATTATAGTGTTCATTTGTCTTTCGTCTCTGTTGTTTGCTCACGTAATAAAATGAAGCTGTCTCATCGAAACTATATAAAATGGGTGGATCGTGGAAACAGTTTTCGGGGGCCTCGCCTTTACCTACTAATCTTTAACTTACTTTCATATCATTTTAAACATATCTTATTGACGGACAAAAAGGATATCCCACATAAAAATAATCAAGGTAAAGTTAAAGAGAAAGTTAGTAAGTATATGAATTTGAAAGTTGTGTGCGAATTGCGAATATATTATGAAAGAACAGCTGTTTTAGTTAATACGTAGAATTCTAATAATATTGACACATTTTAAAATGCTAACTTATTCGTGTGGGCTAAATATTATTACATACATACATCGCGACATACAAACAACAGAGAAAAACACATACAGAGCGATGATGGTAGCTAGGCATGGACTCGACCGCTTGTGCGAGAGGTTCCGGTTTAGATCCCGACTGGTGCCTATAAATGGGTTTTTCTAAATTTGCACCCTAAATGCCTTAATAAATATGTACATGTGTATAAACAACAAAACATTTTAAAACAATAAGTAAAATGCACCCTAAACATGAGACCATCGCTCGCTCACCGATGAAGGAAAACATCGCAAGGAATTCATGCCTGATGAGATTTACAGACTTTGAGCAAAGGCCAGGGCATTGGTGACCTATGGCCTATCCCAATGCCGATGGCCATAGGCTATGGCCCAATACTCCCCTGATTTCGAGGAGATACTTGCCCAGCAGTGAGACGAAGGGGTTGATAGTTGATACTTTAATTTTACTTTTATACATAAATCTTTTTTTCTTATATCAAAGGAGGGCAAACGAACAGTCGAAGCCTCAGGAGTATCGTTGCCCAGAAACATCCACATAACCAGAGGTTATGCACTCCTTTCTTTATCCCCTCTAATGGGCCACCGGAAACTCACAAACCGCAAGAAACGCGACAGTATAACTGTCACTTTATGCTGGTATTATGTGAGCGAGAGGTACCACCCCGGTCGTGCCGGCACAATTCGGCTGTAAACCAGCATGGCAATACCTCTTACAAAGCGATCATTCAACAGCTTTGCTGTATTTCCTAGGGAATGGCAAGACAAGCACAGAGACTTTACATCTTCGTCCCATGATAGGCAACCCATGAATGAGACCCTGGGCCTGTTTCACTAGTTTATAAAATTATGGGCGACGTATCTTTGTAATGTGGGTCACTTGTGCTCATATGAGCACAAGCGAACGTCTTATATCTGAATTTAGGGGTTCCAGGCGTCCGGATAAAGCGGGACATAGTGTGAGGATGTTGGCGTGTGTAAGGCTTGGGCGCCGGTAGAATACTCCTTTATTGAATGAATACATTATCTTATTTACTAATTACATAATATGATATGTCAGGGCACTACAATAGGTAGGCTTTTGGATTGCGTGTCCGGCCAAAGTAGACGGTGCCTGGCTTTTGTTAGACTTTTTACATTTTGCAAACGAGCGATGCCAAATTACTCTTAGGCTAAGACTGTCTTGGCATTCGATTTTATCCATTAATTCACTAGAATTTAACAAAATGTATGATACTCATAAAAAAAGCTTGATTTTACATAAAATTTCTTTGTCGTGCCTATAAATACTGAGGCAAAATCCTGAATAATGTAGGGTGTCCGGTCTTTATTCCTAAAGGTCCGGCCAAGCTGGTTGAACTGTCCGGCTATTAGGTTTTGGCAATTCTATATGAATTGCGTCAAATATGAGTTCATCAGCCAATACAGTCCATACAATACTCACACGTCGAAAAACTCAGGTTATCTCTCCGTTCGACCTACCGATTGAGCTTAATGGCCATAAGGCCTTAAAGTCTAGACCTTTCGAAAAAAGAAAAAAAAAATGTCCGTGCGCTATTCTTAAATAAAAGCGGATATGAAAAAAGGGTTGTTATCAGCCGACCGTTGAATGAGGACAAGGGACACGAAGTCCCCATCCGTTTGGGAGGAACTTTTAATACGTTACCTAAATATATTATGCATATTTTTTATATTATTTTTATATTATTGATTCACCAATAAATAGGATTTTATGTATTATTTTTATTACATATCAATGTTCAGCTACGTCGTTCAAATTAGAAAAAAAACAATGATAAGAAATATTAAATAAGACGAATTTCGTTAAAATGTCATTATAAATCTAAGTATTTCATGCTTAGAATAATAGCCTCCATTGTAGCCTCCTAAACTACTTGACCGATTTGAAAAATTATTTCATAGTTGGGAAGCCAAACTATCCCCGGTGAACATAGCCTTAGATATTAAATTTTCAAAAAGTTAGGGACCCGTTTTAAGTCTTAGTTGACGCAGACGAAATTGCGTGCAACAGCTAGTTAGTTAATAAAGGAGCCTAAACAAGTGACAAATAAGGTTAACTTTATATCTATACCAATTACCAATATTATAAAAAGGTAAGATTAAAAAGTATTATCTATTATGTTTGTTTGCATTGAATATACATACTCCGAAACAAATAATCTTTGCTCCGAATCCATCGGACTAATTAGAAGCCAGTAACATATTTAGGCTATAAGATGTTTAATCGTGTAAAGCAGGAATGGACCGCTAGTATTTAATCATTAAAATGACAACATTCGTGTAAGTATCAAATATTCGACAACAAAATAGTGGCCATTTCGAAAGTATTTCCGAAAGACATAAAAAAAGTTATTTCAAAAACCGAACGAGTCAAGTGGAACAGAGTCCAGTGCACGCAGCGCGCCGCACGGCGCACGCACACACACGCGCCAGCTGATTTACATTCCATGTTTATCCTATTTCTGTAAAATACGAAAATAAACTCTATCACAATCATATAAGTTTTGAATTGGGTTACCTAATTATTGATTATTTAAACATTTCATTATCTAACGCAATTGATTTTAAGCTCTATTTCATGACGCTATGAGGCCATTTTAATTTCCAAAATTAAAATGTGTACGGAAGGTATGGTTTGCTTTTGTAAAGTCATACGATATTGAGCCTTCTGATTAGGGATAAGAGTTGATATTAGTTTTTTTGATTGCTTGTTACCTATTGTGTATTTACTCGCATCTGCTTACTTTGTTGTACATTTACCTGTTATAATTTTAAACATGGCGGCCATATCATAATTTTATAATTAATGCAAGTCATTACAATATTATAATTATTTCTCTTTGACAAAAATATCTTAAACAGTCGTTTAATCTCTATTTCCAACGGTACAGTTTATTTATAACTTCACATTTTTACATATTATGCATAATACAAGTAGATACTACCTTTGAGAAAAAATAAAAAGCTCGAAAGGTTGCTAACGATGAAGCTTAAAGATATGTAAGTAATATATTTTTGGGTTTTCTTTTTCTTACTTGTTCAATATAAGAAATATCTAATTAGTTTTAGGTACTAAGGTACTTACTTACTTTACTTTTCGATATTTTCTAGACCTAGAAAATAAGAATCACACTGTGGCTATCTTGATAGAATAAAACCCAGCGATCGAATTCAACTACTACTACCCACTAAGGTATTAAGATGATTTTAAAGCTTAGGTACTAGGTAATAGGTATACATCTAAGGGTATAACCTAATACCATTGAGTTACGTAGTATACGATAGTATTATAGTACATACAGACGAATTGATAACCTCCTTCTTTTTTTGAAGTCGGTTAAAAAAGAAATGTGGTGTCGTGGGACACCAGGTAGGAACAAAGGTTGTTCAGCTAAAAAGAAAGGTATTAATATTATACACTACTCGCTTGTGTATGCGACTGTCGCGCCTGCGCACGTCTCATTTAACGCTTTTATTCCACGCACTTTTTCTTACGGTTTTACTATCACATTTTTTTCAGTTATACAAATTAACAGCTCACAAATAACGTACCTCCGTGTGCGACGCTATCCAGCTTTCAATAGAAGGGGCCTAAAAAGTAAAAAAAAAACAATAAAATAATCCTGATCAAAAATATAATATAAACGATGCTGTGGTGTCGCCTCGGTTTCTTAGACGGTAATGCAGGGCTGTTCAAAGCATGGCCCGCGGGCAGCATGCTACCATCATTGTGTGGCCCGGTATGTTTTTCGTATTATAACGGAATAATATTTTTTTCCTTTTTATGGAAGCATAAAAAATAATTTTACAATATTGATTTGTTTGACGTACGCCTGGTTTCCGAAAGGCTGATCCGCCCAAAAATTAGCAAATCAACTGTCAAATCTCTTGTTAAGTGTCAAATGGTTTGCTAGAAGCGTGGTTAAATTGCTTAATTTAATCGGCCTGTCAGTTGACATAGCCACTACAATGAAAAGCTGTCAAATTTGACTCTAGAATCGTATATTAACCGCCATGTTAGTTGACATACACTTTGACCAACGTTTCAGATGCCGGGCGATAGAGTTTTCTATTCTAAAGGCAATCATCAAGCGAGCGTATTTTATGCATTGTTTGTTATAAGTAATTATTATGTGTTTCGATAGTTAGTGTCATTTGTTGGCATAATAAAAATATTATTAGTGTATAGTTTCAGAAAGAGCACGCTTTGTTGATGACAAAAAGGAATAACTAATATTTTTCCTGCTACTTTCTAAAAAAAGTAATTTATTGTGTCGTATTTTACGCAACATTTTATAAAGTCTATGTACTCGTAGTATATTTAATTTTTAAAGTCACATAGCTGACACGAACTGCGTCTGGAAATCGATAGCATTAATACTTTCTTCTTTAAATTGTGATTTTTTTTTGTGCGGCCCCTCTATCTGCTTAGTAATTTGCACTGGCCCGGGATTCTGTCTGGTCAAGACAGCCCTGGACTATTCCGCACAGAAATTAGTTTCGAAATTTTCGGCGAGTGTTCCAATTAATTTTTCTCGTCAGGCTTTGTATACGTCAGTATAGCCGTGTTATTGCATATTGAATAAAATCGGAAACGTCAGATAATTTGTACATTAGTAGTGGCCTGTAAAAAACATTTTGTAGTGTTCTGAACTGTGACTTATTTAAGTAAATACATACCTATAAGTTGAAACAAAATATTATGTCCATTTATATTGGATTTTTATTCGTCGCTAAGCAACCTGAGGTTTACAGTTGCTTAGCAACGAATAAACAGTCAACAGTTTTTTTAATATAGAATACTGAGTGTTATTTCCTGCTATACTGACAAGTGACAACCAATGAAAGTTACTATTTTTGAATATAGAATGGCCGTTACTTACTTCCGCTAGAAAAAAAAGTTTTACTTCGAAGAAATACATCAATAATATACTTAAGTAAGTACATAAAAAACAAACATTAAATAAATAATAATATTTAAAATACATTTTAATATAAAATATAAATACATTGTGTATATAAAATAATATGTACTTATGTACATTACTACATATTATATTATTGTACATACCTATTTTACTACAAAAATCAATAAAAGATATTATTACTGTAAAATATACATTGAACTATTTCTCAAATGTATTATAAATCGTATATGGATAGGCTACAAATTGTGGCAGACTGGTGCGTGCGTAAACTGTTTTGAGACACGAATTGAAAAAAAATCTAAGCAGCGTTCTGGGCCGATTGAAAATTTCGAATATCATATTCAGAACGACGGCAACCGGTTGCCCTTGTAATAGTTGGCCGATGTTATCAAGCAACCAGCTCACTGTGACCGGTGTCACAGAGCTCCCTTCTCCTTAACCCAACGTAATAGAGACCATCGTGTATTGTAACAGGGGTCTTTCAAATTGGTCGCAAGTAGTCGACAAGTGCAGCGCGAACGAAAATATACGGCGCGCTGAGTTGTTTTGCCGCCTTATCACTATCATCACAGAGTATACAGGCGGTATAAGAAAAAGTTGCGAAAGTATTATACCTATTTGTATGAAGCTTCTCTATGACACTCATCAATAGTTTCGTTTTTAAATAAAAAATGTTCATTAATATGAAATGTACTTGGACACAAATTTAATTAATGACAATAAAACGGTGTAATCTATGAAAAGCTTAGATATTTTATTTGATTAAAGTAATACGTATCGAATATTTGTATATCTACTTGTCTAGTTTGTTTTTTGTGTGTCTTCATTTATTCTACCCCTAGCGTTGGAGTAAATTACACGGTGATCTTTATTTTGTTATGAGACTGGTATTACTGGTATTATATATAGAGTACAATTAGTATTGTACATTATACTTATAAAAAATACGAACAGAAGATGATAATCATGATGATGAATAACGACTTATTAATTTAAGTGTTGAAAGTTTTTGGTATAAAACATATACTTATTATTTATTGAGTACGTCTGTACGTATTCATAATATTCAATAACAATACGAAATTTATTACAATTTACAAAAAGAAAAAAAGGAATTTAAAATGAAGCAACGAATGTGTCTACCAGTGAGTCTAATCTATGAAGCGGGCGTATAGAGGAGCGAGGGACGAAGGCGGGCTCTCGGCCCGCCAACTTAAAAATGCCGCCGCAGAGCCTCCGAATCGATACGGCGCGCGTCACGTGCTGCCGGCCGCGACCAATAGCGAGCGAGCGGCGGGAGGGGGCCGCTCCCCGCCGCCAGTGCATCGCCAGCCGCCGAGTGGGACGCACGCTCCCCGTCACCAAGTGCGATTTCACCGAAAACCGGTCCGATAACAACTAGTGTCATGTTATAGTGTAGTGCAATGAGTGCGTGGACAGAGGAAGTGCTATCCTGGCATGAGGAGCGACTCGGTCTCACCGAATTACCGACGACGACGAGGCGGAAAAATCGTACCGCACCATATAGATTACACAGGCCGCATTTGTCTACGGCTCACGTGCCCGAGCCCGTACCGGAGCCTCAAGGAACTCACATCTCGAGGTTATACCCGGAACTCTTAGCTTTAATATTTGAGAGGTTGCCGGTGCGAGACAGAGGCCGGGCGGCACAGGTCTGCCGCACTTGGAGAGATGCAGCCGATCGGAGATCAGTTTGGCGCGGAGTGGAAGCAGCGCTACACTTGAGAAGACCAGCCCCGGTACTGTTCGCTTCGCTAGCGAGGCGTGGGGTACGAAGACTACAAGTTCTATCACTACGAAGAGGTTTACGAGATGCCGTCGCATCACTGCCAGGGCTCGAGTCGCTGTCTTTGAGCGGGTGCTACAGTGTTACGGATGCAGCGTTGGCTAGTGCTTTCGCCGCTGAACTACCAGCTCTTAAAAGGCTGGATTTATCGCTATGTAAACAAGTGACGGATTCATCGCTAGGCAGAATAGCACAATCACTGAAGAACTTAGAGGAGCTTGAACTGGGTGGGTGCTGTAATGTGACTGATACAGGTCTTCTTCTTATAGCATGGGGCTTGAGGAAACTACGTCGATTGAATCTAAGATCGTGTTGGCATGTCAACGATGACGGTCTGGCCCACTTATGCGGTGGCGGAGAAGCGAGGGGCACGCCAGAATTAGAATATTTAGGCCTCCAAGATTGCCAAAGGCTCACAGATGAAGCCCTGAAGCATGCAGCAACCGGTCTTCCTAAACTTAAATCCATTAACCTTTCCTTCTGCGTCGCAGTAACTGACGCAGGGCTTAGGCATTTAGCAAGGCTTCCGCATTTAGAAGATGTTAATTTGAGAGCTTGTGATGGAGTGTCCGATGCCGGCGTAGCGCATATAGCCGAAAGCGGAAGATTGAGGGCTCTTGATGTATCGTTCTGCGATAAAGTGGGGGACGAAGCGCTTCTCCATGCTACATTAGGTCTATCTGGGTTGCGTTCCTTATCTCTGAGTGCCTGTCGGCTAACTGACGAAGGTTTGGAAAGGGTAGCCAGGTTATCGCAGCTAGAAACACTGAATATAGGCCAATGTACGCGGGTCACTGATAGAGGATTGCGTGCGCTCGGCGAAGGTTTGCAAAACTTGAAGGCAATAGACTTGTATGGATGTACGTGTATAACTCCGCAAGGCTTGGACCATATCATGAAGTTGCCTCGACTCAGTGTACTTAACCTCGGTCTGTGGCATGTGCGGTGACCACACACACACTAGTCTGTGTCTCGTTTCGCGTGTGTGAGTGCGACGGCCATGTTGAAATGAAGGAACCGCCAAGGTTGTATTGGACAGCGAATATAAAATTAACCAATTTTAAGATATTATCGTCGATTTAGTTAGGATACGGGGCTGCTTTCCTATGTTCTGTTTCTTTCTGTTTTTATGATATAGTTGTGTTATTTGTGATATCATTTCGGTATCCAGTTGAGTTTGTGAGGAAAGTCTCCCCGATGCCTAGTCGCGAATGACCGTTGAAACTCGTTCGTTTTTGTTTGTCTCAAACTTGTCATTTATTTCCCTTTAACTTGCTTAACCTGTTCACACTAAAAACGAACCAGTTTCATATGTCATTTTAATGCTCCATTAGTTAGACATTTAGCCATTCTTCAAATTGGTGTTTTTAATTCGATCTAATGTTTGATATCTGTGATTTGTTAGCGATTACTGTTTTATTTTAAACAGTTTTTTGGAAGTTAAGTTTTAAGTACTGAATGACATTTTTGTTTTATACGCTTTTTTATTAGGACTACTGATTGTTAAGAACTTTCTTGTTTGCCTATACTAAAAACATTTGTATGATGTATATACATTTTGTTGTTTTTTTTATACAAAACTTTTCCTTGAAAGAATGACAAGACATTGTTAGTAGTCTATTTTTTTTTATGGCGAACAAACTAAACAAGGCAAAAGTAATTTGCCTTATTCGTTATTACTTTCATATACAATTTACAATGAACTAACTACCGGCCTATCATATAATTGAGTAATTGAACAAACAGAATAAGTATTCTCTGATATACAATAACTGATAGAGAGTTCGTGCATGTTTAATATTTTTAATACGAAAAATCTGTTACAAACATAAAAGTTGCACTATAATTTTATAGTTTGCCATTTTAAAAACATTTGAATATGTTTGATAATAACTAAAACATTTTATAAAAGTATGCTTGCCAATTATAATAATTGTTAGCGAATAAAAAATGAAAGATTTGATTTACTCACATAATAGGTATGAGAGATTAATTTTGGAACTTCTCGAAATTCGGAAAGTGGAAATTCAGAATTATAACGCCCAAAATGCTGACAGAAGTCTCTTGTAATCACTCGTAAAATAAACAAGTACTTCAGTAAACAACTAATTGTATTGTCCCAAAAGTAAGAAACAGTCATACTAAATTTAATTTTAGCTTCATTCTTGTGGTACCGAATTTTATTTAAAAACTTTTTAAAAGTTCTTATTCACTTGTAAATTTGGTTTTTTATTTTTTATCAATAACTAGTTGTAGCACGCAGTTTCGCCTGCGTCAACTAGGATTTAAAATGGGGGCCCTAACTTTTGCAAAATTTTATATAACCTATGTTCACCGGGGATAGCTTCCCAACAGTGAAAGAATTTTTTAAATCGGTCAAGTAGTTTCGGAGCCTATTCAATATAAATAAACAATGAAATCTTTCCTCTATTTAATATGAGTTCCTTATAATATTTATTATTATAAACTATTCATCATGTAGAGTGTGGCTTTTGAATGAACACTTTTATTTAATAAATTAGATTGGCTTACATACACATTACAAACAAGCAGAATGGAGAAAAAAACAAGCTTTAGGGTTTTCCGATTACTTAAAACTCGAAACTACATAGGTAATTGGAATGCATGTAACAAGATCATAACAAGAAGATAAACACTTTAATATACTTACACTTAATAATAAAAATCTATAGTAAAAATAGGAAAAAAATAGTGAGAGTAATAATAGTGAATTACAATTTGCAACACTAAAATTTGTTAACACTCAATGCCGTTTCCTAATTAAATAATAGACCAAGAGTTTTCTATAAAACGTGTATCCATATTTGTACATTATCGACTGTAACAAAACGCAAACCTGTGTTTTTTACGCCATGTTTGTAAAACAATAACTTTCACTAAAAATATAGGTGCCTGAAGTAAACCGCTTTTTACGATTTTATGCATTACAAAGTTGTCGTTGCAAGACATTCAAAATTGTCCGAATCTAGTTTTTGTATATCAGTGGATTGTTATGAACAAAATGTTTAATTGAATAATTAAAATTTCGTTTAGATAATTGTTTAGATATTTTGTTTTAAATTAAGTTTTTTATCTGTATTTTTGATATCTATCTCATCAATGATTTCATTGACATTTAAATTTTTTTTGCGTGAGTTCTTTATCATGTATCATGACTATTGTATAAAATGCAATTTAAAATATATTTTTTTCTGCTCTTCCAATGTCTGAATGTAAAAACATGTGTCAATTTTCTGTCAATTTCCCGGTCAATGTGTAGTAATGTGTTCTATTGTAGGTATTGTAAATTTTATAGGTAAAATATTTGTAAGATCTTAACAAAGGACTACAAACTGATCGGGAAATAGACGCGAATACAAAGATTTTTTCCGAAATATCTGTGTGTAAAGAACTATGTAAATAATATGTTAACTTTACTGTTTTTTTGAAAATGTAAAAAAATAAAGTGATGATCCAAAAATAGTATTTTGTCCATATATTTAAAAAATTAACGGCATAGTTTTTTTTCGAATATCCCAGCATATTCGCATAATCTTTTTTTTTTTAAATATTGACCGGGCACTGACTGCCACCTCTTAACATAATATGTTGTTTTAATTAATATGTAAAAGAACATTGCTTCAAGAAGTGCAAGTTACCTCTCAATGTGCACTAAGTCGTAAAAATAGGATAATTTTATATTTTCTTAGGTGGCATAATCTTTAATTGCTAAGAATATTATGTACAGTTAAACTCCTTTCCACATTCAGTGATGATTTTATATAGGATTTTCCCCATGCCAAAGTAAATTGATAAAAATCTCTCACAATTAGTATAATAACTGAATATTGTATTCTTTCAAAACTACCCGTCTTTTCATTATAATTGAATTTCTTTGGTAAGGCCATTTTGCCTGTAATATTTTTTTATTGTTTTTCTTTAGTAAGGATCTCAATCTATACGTAATTTTTTACAATTTGTTTTGTAAGCATAAGGTCGAATTAAAAATAAAACTTAGATATGATTATGTTGTTTTTGTACAAAAACTTTGTAATATAGATACTTATAACATATTAAAAGTCATTGTTTAAGTTGCAAATTATATTGATATTTTATTTTTTCCTATACTATTAATGGAAGAGGTCATTGAACAGAAATAAGTAAAAAATAACTTAACATTAAAAAGTAATTTTCTAAATATTTACAGCTGATTATTAACATGTATAAATATTGTTAATAGGTATAAATATTAATAATACGAGTTTTGACTAAAAACCTGCTGAGTTTCTTTATCAGGCTTCGTTTGAGCTCTTTCTCTGCCGGCCTGCAATAGTTTCCAGCCCGATTGCTTCTTTGGACAATAAATACATGTCAATAGAACCTTGGTCTGACGGTTATTATACACGAAATTTCTACGCAAAAATCAATAATCGCAAAAGTTCACATCTCAATATATTTTTTATTCAAATAAAAACTATATGAAAATACATATCACTACTTAAATATATATTTTATTTGGCGATAAGGTAGAAGAAGTGTTGGTCGGCCATTAACCAAGTGGGAAGTCGATCTCCGTGCAGTGGCCGGTCCGCGTTGGATGCGAGCGGCAAGGAAAAGCGGAAAGAAAAGGAAAGGTCGTGGTGACTTTCATTGAAGGAGGCCTATGTTCAGCAGTGGACGGATAAAGGCTGATGATGATGATGATACATTTCGGCTTCATATTGTATACGCTATTTAAATCTTAAGGCCTGAATATATAATTTTTATTAAAAAAAAAAAAAAAAAGTAAAAGTCAAATTTTCCTGACTCATTGGTTCAAGTCACTCTTGGCAATAGGCCATAGGCATTACTATTAAACCATCCGATTTATAACTTAAACTCTTAACAAACAAATAAAAACAAGCAAACAAATTTTAGGATAGCAAATAAATTTTTATTACAGTAACTAAAAACTTTGTTGTTTATGATCAACTATTTGTTTTGTTGTTGGAATGCAAAAAATAAAACGGTATCATTTATGATAGCATAAACGTTTTCGAATATTTTATTGTTTTACTGTCAATGAAGATTTAGGAGTGGCAAAAAGAAAATAGTTCATAAAATTGAGAAAGGTAAAAAAAATAAGTATTTTATTTGCTAAAGATAAAATAAAAGAAAAGTATAAAAATAAGAAGAACTGGTTCTCTCGCCTTGGGAATGGAATGAAATTTAATTTCTATGTAATTTAGTTAGACAAACGGACTAACAAGTCAAGCAGCAGTGGATTTACAATAAGGGCAGTCGTGGCTAGTGCCCAGGGCGGAAAAATATGGAAAGTAAAAAAAAACAGTCTTGGTCCGGACTTAGAGTCTGCATCCACCTTACTACCCTTTCGCACCGAGTCCCACATAAGTAATCCCACCGCATCAAATAGGGCAGGGCATGTAGAAGACGAACAGGGGTGCCTAGGAGGCGCTACTTGATGGGCTTCCGAAGATGGCCCTGCGCTCGTATCGGCTCGGGTTGGGTACCCGGGCCACACTAGACACGACGTCTTGGGGAAAGCTAAGTAGCGCTCGGGCAGTCCCCCCTATTTGAAGATCTGTCTTTGCCAGGGCCAGTCTGAAGTGGTCTTGTTGTCTGGCGATCCGGGACCCTCACAAAACGGCTGAAAGCGTTCACAGATGGTTTAGTGCGGTAGTGCATCGCAAATGTGATTCCCCACTCGATTCCGGTGTACCTACCAAAGGTCCTGGATTCAAGTCATGAAAAAAGGGTCAGTGATTGATAGCTGGGCAGTGGCCCCTTATAAGGAGAAGTCTGGCCTTCGCGAGGACCAGCCTATTATTTTATGTGTTCCTACTTTAGGACATTCAAATAAGCGACTGAAGGTGGTATTTTAGTGCACTTTAAAGTGCGAATCCCGTGTTATCTATAGGAGCCTGCCTGGATAACCTAGATACACACGAAATGCATTCCCCTGCCTTATTAAAAAGGCCGATGAGTGATGGCTGCTGTAAACCAGCCTGGTCACGTTTGCTTGTATCTGCATAATATGATTTGGGCCGGCCTCGCATCAATTTGCTTCATTTGCGTATATTACGTAGCAACGGGTGCCGAGCTTGTATGCAATGGTCCAGTGATTATATTACCTGGAAGAGAATGCGTTTAGTTCCTCGTGACCATCTCCATAGATACATATTTCTCCCATAAAGCTGGTTTTTTATGTCTTAAGGAGGCTACCAGATAAAAGCTAGCAGATAAAGTTACTTACTTACTTACAACTGAACAGTCGGAGCCTTGTACAGTTACAGACGCTAACAGACACCCGCATGAGCAAATGTTATGCAGATGCGTTGCCCTCCTTTTCCCTACTAGCCCCAATGGGCCACCAGAAACTCACAAACCGCACAAAAAGCGACAGCATAGCTGTTTGGCGCTTTGCACCGATATATTGTGAACGAGAGGTCCTGCGGTCTTATTCAGCTGTAAAGTAGCACAAACACACAGTCACAGAGTTCTCGTTTAGTTAGAAAACAAAAAAAAATGTACTTAATTCCAATTCATTACCTGCTTAGGATAAGCAACATTAGAACACAAATCCTGAAACAAGAAATGAACTTTTTTCATATTTAGAAGAACTTACCGCCTGAAAGACTATCAGCTAGTTTTCTTTTCCAACTAAAATGGAAAACTCTACGTCCTGAATGTTGCAAGTACTGACTGGAATCTTTTTTGGAGAATGAAGTCAGATAGCTGAGCAGCTATCTTGTTTGAAAAAAAATATTATAATTTTTCAAAAGAAAAATTCTAATATAAACGCGAACGTTTGTAAGAATAATGTGTTTGTTACTATTTCACGCAAAACTATTAAAGGGATTTTGATGAAACTTTTCAATATTATAGCTTACACGAGAATAACACATAGGCTATAATTTATCCCGTACTCCCGCAGGAAGTACACGAGTGAAACCGTGGCGCGCTGCTAGTCATACATAAATCAACCCTCATATTCACGACTACGAATTGTAGTTCCATACAATTCTCATTAGTAATGATATGTAATATCAGCTGGATCCTAATGAGCGAGCCGCCATTGTTCCGAGGGGCAATGACCCATCCGTTATCAGTGCATGCGACGATATCATGAACGGTATAATTTATATCACTAGAAGCACACGCGACTCCGTTTGTATCCATATCTATCCATTACAAATAATTTTCTAGTATTTATTTTAGTAGAAACGAATTCATAGTCATGTCATTATAATCTATCACAAATTCCAATACGAATGAGAAGAACATGTGAAATCAACACACTGAATGAATGACGGAGTTTTCTGAGATATCCACTGAGTTTGTTTCGCTGGTTCTTCTCAGTGGGCTTGCTTTGGAATCGGTGGTAGACTCAATTGACTTTCAAAAAGATGCTTTGATTGTACTATTTTGAATAAAAAAAAATGAATGTTGACTTTGAAAAAAAAAAGAAAAAAAAATTACTCCGGAATGAACGTCCATAGACACCCCTATGGAGTATAGAAATAGATGTCGCTTTCACCACTGCTTACCACCAGATAAACCTACCATCTGTTTGACTACTATAAAAAAACCACAATTGTACAAAAAAAAAATTTTTTCTTATTGTTATGCAACACAAGGGAACGTTGAACATAGTCCAGTAGAATCATCCGTCAGAAAAGTGGTGTCATCTATCCATAAATATTTGGTATCTGATAACACTATATTCGTGAAGTTTTTTTCAGTTGGTCCTAGTTTTTTTTTAATTCCGGGAATCATATTTTAAACAACAAGATAGATAGGCCTATATCTACTGACGAGTCTACATAGATGACTACACGTTTGCCACTACGTTTGGAATTTGGAATAGACGATTTTGAGGATGAGTGTGACACTTTTCACTACTCCATACATGGGGATTATGTGTGGAGTAGTGAAAAGTGTCACACTCATATAATACATACTAAAATATCCACAGGGTATACTTTACTTCTACCATTAAACTCGTCCTATAGAGACTACATGAAAAAATTCATTGGGGTAGCCTTGGGTCCGTTTTAGTACCAATAATATTTAAAACATATAGTCCATTAAAATGTTAAATTTTTACGCAAAAATAAAATTGCGTCCTCTAAAAAACGCAACCCCAAATGTAACTTTTCAATGGACTAATATGAAAGCGACTATTCTAAATACTGTAAAGCTTAACGGCCTCTGCCGGACAAATTATAATGAAAATATTTTTATTTTACATAGGTCCACATAGGCGCATACAAAGATCGAACAAGGTGCACGGTTCGGATAGGTCGTTTTCATGGAGAAGAACCGGCAAGCTCTAAAAAGGTCTATAATAATATCTTAATTTGATTAGCCTGTCAGTTGACATAGCCAATATCGAAAAGCTGTCAAAGACGCTCGAATCGTATGTCAACCGCCGTTAACAGCCATGTTAATTAACATACACTTTAACCAACGTTTCAGAAAGCGGGTGTTAGTGCAGCGATGGTGTTTTCAGCCATACATGTCGGGCATGTAAAAATCTTAAAACCTAATGAACCGCGACAAAATTCGTAAAAGTTGTCTCATTGTATCACATGTACGTCGTTAGTCGTAGTAACTAGAACACGTATGGATTACAAAATGATATTGATGATGTAAGTAAGAGTTATGTACAGACAAACTATAAATACAATTATAAAACTATACAACTACTTAGTTGTAAAGTAGTAAGAATTGCTGATACTACTAGTGTTTTTCCTTTTTTGCCTTTTTTTTTGATGTCGCAGTGGAAATGCTTTCGCAACTACCAGGGCCTCGGGTTGGCACCCTGGCGTGTGTGGGGACTCGCATTGGGTGCACTACCCCACTAAAACCGCTTCGAGCGCCTTCAGCCGCTTTGTGAAAGATCCGGATTCGCAGGCAACAGGATCACCTCAGCGACTATTTTTATTTTCCATTTTACCTGTTCGGAAGATAGTGAAGAATAACAAAAGAACTACTGGCAGATCTTAGATGATCAGTATTTGTGGGTCACGGTGTTCGTTTACCATTTTTTTTACGCCAGAAAATGCACTGACGCATCCCGCAGGGGAGTGGGTGTCCCCAGGCAGGTATGTGGGACTCGCTGCGCCCGAAAGCTGGTAAGTGGACGCAGCTCTATCCACTAAAACCCGGCGAGTGCCACCACTGCCTTTGGTGAGGTGCCCCGGATCTACAAGCAACAGGGCACCTCGACGGCTAGTCAGTCCCTCAGGGGACCGATACCACCTCCACAGAGCGGTTGTTCCGCACCACAGAATAACCACTCCCAAAGTCGGGACAGTAAGATGAGGTGATGTTCCCATCCTCACCCCTTGCCCCCTGCTTTTTTGTGCCCTCTTCTTATAAAAGGGATAAAAAGAGCCCCCTCGACTATATTCGCTTCGCCCAAGTTGTTGGGGTTACCCTAGGCTACTGAGCCCAACCGCCACGACAAGGCCTGAGCCATGGTGGGGATATTCGTTTACCATCACCTCAGCCAGTTTACCTTGAACTAACATAAAAGTCGTGAGAAGGCGCGGGATGAAGCTAGTATACAATTGAATTGATTACAAAATCTCTCTAGCACAAATACAACGGGTTTTTCTTATCTCTGAGAACTTGAATAGCGGCGCGGCTTTGAGAATATTCTTCTAAGTATATACATAGAGACACACACGGCTTTGCACGTTTGATCTTAAATCTTAAACTAATATATAAAGCTGAAGAGTTTGTTTGTTTGAACACGCTAATCACAAGAACTACTGGTCGAATTTGAAAAAAAATCTTTCAGCCTTAGATAGTCCATTTATCGAGGAAGGTTATAAGGCTATCATCCGATTGAGATTCCGTTCTTAATCTTAGTTTACACAGGCAAATCTACGGGCAGCAGCTGGTTGAAAATAAAGTAAAAATTAAGAGACATTGCTACAACATTGATTTTGTTTCTTGTGGGCTTGGAGCTAGTCTGAACTCTGATCGTTGCCTTATGCGAAGTCTGCTGTAACGGGAATTGCTCATCCTTTTTTTGAGAAGGAACCGGACCCCTCCCTATAAGGTAGCACCACCATATTGGAGACATCAAGGATCGTGAATGGTTGTTTTCGGTAAGGAGCTGATAAAACAGAAAATACGCAATATTACGCTCTGTTGTCAGGTTCCATAAACAGAGATATCGCAAGGTTGTACGCCGCTCACAATAAGTCCTGTTATTCCGTAACAGGAGCACGGAAGTGACAGAACCCTTCTCGAGGCAGTATTGCAGCTTTTATGATTCTGGGACGCATAGCGCGACCTTATACGACTCACAGCGGGGTATGGGTCTCCTTGACACGGACGGGTCAAACGCTTAGGTTTGAATTGACATTAATTTAATTTAATTAAGGGCCTGTTTCACAATCTCCAGATAAGTTCCGAATATCGGCAACATATTTGACAGATAGAGTATGGAGTATCTGTCAAGTATCTGTCAAATATGTTGCCGATAGCCTATTCGGAACTTATCTGGAGATTGTGAAACAGGCCCAAAACATATTGAACATTAAAATTAAATACCTGCTCAATTGAGCTCGTGTATTGTAGAGTTACAGAGTATTGAGCATGCGCGTCGCATTTGTTGCAAACGTATTGTTGGATCACTTGTAGCTAACTTCACGTCAGCCAAGCTACTTTGCGTGTCTCGTATCTGTAGTGAAACATCAACGATATATAATAATTAATTAATGATAAAGCTTGTGCCGGTAGTTGTCGCAGCGAGACGGTCTAACGGTAACACATACCCGAGCCTTTGCCGAGCCGAAGGGCTTTTGAGGTTCCGCTTTTAGCTTTTTCATTAGACACCATGGATATTAAATTATATAGATACACTACTAAAAAAGAGTTTCTTCGAACCGTGGAAGGGATGCTTTCTGTCGCAATCTCGGTTACTTCAGTACCACCATCTTGCTTGTCTTTAACATAGGAGAGCCTTGATGTGTTGTTTTGGAGAAAAGGTCAAGACCGATGGAATTACTGGCACCATTATTATCTTACGTCTCAGGAACGACAAAATCTGATTAATATATTACTAGGTAAGCCCGTTGCTTTTTATACTTAATAGTTTTTGAATTTAAACTTCTTTAGAATCGTTGTGATTTCAAACCGGATGCAACGGAAAAAACGACAGGTAAGAGACACAAATACAAAAGAGCGAGAGGGCAAATGTCGGTGTGTAATGTGTATGTATATTGCACACTGTTTAATACTTGCTTGTATTTGAGCATTTAACGTGTGTTTTACTACTATCGTGTGTGAATCGCACACACACCTTTTTTTTTTCGAAATGTCCTATGCTGTGGCCCGATGGCCTTTAAGCGAAATCGGAGCAGTGGGTGAGCAGATGGCTCTCCCAAGAAATAGTTGGATAAACAAACTATACTACTGTAACTGTATTGTGACAAACTGCACATTTTCGTGCCACGTGATGGTAAGTGGTACCATAAAAAACAAA
Source organism: Lycaena phlaeas (assembly GCA_905333005.2). NCBI lineage: Eukaryota > Metazoa > Arthropoda > Insecta > Lepidoptera > Lycaenidae > Lycaena > Lycaena phlaeas. Next base: position 17,025,660 of record HG995169.1, on the reverse strand, counting down.
GGAAATATTAGAAAAAACTAGCGAAAAAGTGAAATTTTAGCATCGGTGACCCCGATACAAATATATGGCCTAGGCTGAATTCGAACTCACAACCTCTTGTGCCAGAGGCAGGCCTTTTAATCGTTAGACTTACGGTGGTTTTCAATATCCTATCTATCTTAAAATTTTCTTATCTATCTTGAAATTTTGACAGATTTTGTAAGAAAAATATTGAAAACCGCCGTAAATTACCCTCAAAGTTTAGACTGACAGTGTGTTAAAATAAATTAGCAACAATATCGTCGATATCATAAACGAAATGTATTCTTTTTAGTTAACTCCGTTTCGACAACCACCAATATTTTGTCGTTAATTTCTTATAAACAAGTTTTTGTAATACCAAAACCTCATTGAAATATAGAACTTGACGTTTTTTGTGTCTATAAAAAATGCGTGTCTTGCAAGGTTACCTTGTAATTGGTTATTTTGATGCGGTAAAATCATCGTCATTGTCGTCATCATCAGCCTGTAAAACATTGCAAATGTTAATTTGTGTTCTTATTTTTCAAGGTAGAAAAATTTCAAAAGATTTAGATTTTAAAAGAAGATCATTCATACTTGATTTAGACGTCCTTGCACAGGATCCGGCTACGTAACACCCCTTCAGATTTCTTGGATCATGGTGAGCACCTGGACTTCCAACAACTCAAGAGCTTCTATCCAATCCAGTCCATTAAATGTTGATTTAGACACAATTCCATCACATACCGGATATTTATGAGGCAATTAAATTAATTATGTCTACAAAGTAAAATGTGTAACTAATGTATTTTTATTTAAAAATAGAACCGAACATTCTTTAAAGAATCTTTTGTAATTTTCCCTCGAAGGCTGCATGTTTTGTTAGGAAAGCCGAGGTCTCGACTCAAGGGAGACATGTATTGACATTAAAGAAATATCAAAAGTTATTGTGCGCTGCCTCTTATAAAATAATGTTTAGAGATATTCGTTTTTGTCGTTTTATTATACAAGAAGTAGTTACCTCGAGGAATATAGAGTTATGTGAATTATCTACGCATCCACATAATTCTAGTAGTAAAAATAATTTGAGAATCAATTGCGTACATTTTTCTTTGATAAATTTCTTTATTTTTATTTTTTTATTTATTTATTTAATAAGTACAACCACATCATATATATGACAACATTTAACTAACAAGTGGTTTTTTATTTTTACATTTACTATTTTTTTCTAGAAAAAAAAGGCCCCAGCAGTAGTAGATGCGGCGTTTTAAGTGTAGTATATGATAACATTCATTAATTTCCTACCTGATGATAATAGTTGTCGATATCGCTCATGAACGTAAAATAGTTTACATGGCCAAGCCCAGGTAACTCATTCGTGTGTTGCCTATCCTAAATAAATAAGATGTTGTAGTGGACCAATCTGGAATCCTGAAAATCCTGACACGATAGCTAGCGGCCTGGCCGAGCATTGTACTTCGCTCGGTCCGAGATCGCGCTTTGGGGCATTACCATAAATCCCACAATGTGAAGACTCAATGCTGGTACTAATACTGCCTATCCTGCCGTTCTGTACGAAACACAGCCAAGCCGTCCGATGGGAGAAACAAGCAAGATGGTGGTTCTCATGCAGCCGGGAGTGCATAGGGCGTTCCTCACACAGGTAACATTTTTGGGGTAGAATCTCCAATATATTCTATCAGCTCTTCTGGAACATGATTAAGAGTTCATCGACATGACCGTCAACAGCACAGACTGGCCCTTGATTTCAAAGAATGTAGCTCTTGGCAGAAAGCCAAATAGTACTATGACGAAACATTTGATCATATTATGTGGTATTACACAAAGCCTTCTTGCACCTCTGAAGTCTAGGTCTCAAGTAATCTGACAGGTCTCTAGGTCAGTCATAAGTATAAAAATAAAGAATGAATTTTACTAATTTAACTAACATAGAAAAATTCTAAAAATGACTAGAGGATCTATTTTTTATAACACATCTATGTTCGTGCGAAAGGGAAAAAAATCAAGGCCCCTTTTGTGATATTCTGCGGCGGCTCAAACGAGTTTCTCGCTTTGTCACAATTTTGACCGACTGCTAAGATTATTGTTGTTTATGATTTTTTGTATTTCGAATATTATAGTTTACCTACCTACCTTTTGTTGATATTTTCTATGTAGGCGCATTTGTGTTTATAGCGGGCTCAATATAAACGGAATATTTTAAATAATAATTTCAGACTCTGCCGCTTTTAAAAGATTTTTACTTTACAAACACAATTCATATCATTGTTTGGAATTAACTACAAATATCTACATGTTTAATATTTTTAATAAGTAATAAAAAAAACAAAGGAATGGCCATAGAAAAGAGAAAAGAGAGTGTCTGTAAAATTTAAAAAATATTAAGTATATTAAAAGGTATATTTTTTATGTCCAACACGAAAAAGAACACGGTAAATGGTCGACGTCGCCGATAAACATGTAATAGTTGACTTGCCCATGCTCTTTTGTTCCCTCTTCTTATAAGAGGGGGGCAAAGAGCCAAGCCAAGTGTTTAGGCCAGCCTGGGCTACTGAGCTTCACCGCCACGACAAGGCCTGAACCGTGGTAGGGACAGCTGTTAACTGAAGCAAGCAAGACAGTGGTACTCATGCAGCTGTGATGCAGCACAGCGCATCTTACCATCGGTATGTCTTGTACATGTCATATACAAACATGCTTGACGTCAAACAGCCAAAACTCAAAACTCTTAATAATTCATACCTCATCTGTTAATGGGTAAGTACTTAGTACAATGAGAACTCGCATTTCCCTATAAAGCGCGGAATGTACATAAGGTAAAGCGAACAGGTCATCAAGTATGACGTCACACGAGCATCGACGCCGTTAGTCTGTTATGGATGTGTGACGTCATATCTAACTATTATTTTTGGCATGTATAATGTAGATGGTAAATTATTATTAAGATGAATATTGTCCCCACTATGGTTCAGGCCTTGTCGTGACGGTGGGGCTCAGTTGCCCAGGGTGAGCAAGGCGAAGAGAGGGGGCAAGTGGAGTGGAGTGGGCAAGAGCCGGCAACCTCACTTTATTGTACTGTCCGGACGTCGGGAGGTGTTCTGTGGTGCGGGTAACCCCTCTGTGGAGGTGGTGTCAGTCCCCTGAGGGGCTGACTTGCCGTCGAGGTGCCCTGTTGCTTGTAGATCCGGGGCACCTCACCAAAGGCGGCATTGGTGGCACTCGCCGGGTTTTAGTGGGTAGAGCTGCGTCCTCTTACCATCTTTCGGGAGTAGCGAGTCCCACATACCCGCCTGGAGACCCACTTCCCCGCGGGATTCCTAAGCGCATTTCCTCCCGTTAAAGAAAAATAAAAAGAATATATATTAATAATGTGGCAGTTTTACATCCTCTACATATTATAACTTAAATAGCTCGTAAATAGCAGTTAGACAAACTAGTAGCAACAAGATATTATTTTACTCTAGGGAGTTTCTTTAGCGGAAATAAAATAAAATAAAAATAAGTATTCTTTTGTTTACGCGAATTTCACTCATTATAATGAAAATAATTTTTACGGATTTTATCGCGGTTTTGTTACTATTAATTTATCTATAACTGCGATAAAATCAGTAAAATTTATTTATCATCATTACAATAGGTAAGTTAGTTGTAAAGTTATATTAATAAAATATTTTTTTGTTGTTAGTAGATATTATGATAGTGTAGGACAGTGTTTTTAAACGACTTCATCTTCTATAATTTGTAATGTAACATAAAATGAGATTGTTAAATGTTAACGACACATTACAATTTAAGACTCAGATCTCCTAATATTGTCAATATGTGTATTCATATAATCAACCCTTGCTAGATTCTGCAATGTTAAATTCTATTACATTATGTTGGTAAACTATTTTATGTCCATGTGCGACGTTGACCACTCACCATCAGGTCGCACGTCTGATAGCCAACCCAACCAACAAAAAAATGATGCCAGCTCTAGTTGAAATATTGCACCGGTTTTGCAGACCTCGAACGTGAGCAGTTTTATTTTTAGATATGATTCACTTTTAACCTTAATCACCTAATGTCAGATTAATTGGCACTGATGATGAGCTGCATCCGGGACACATGGACAAGGATGGTGTAGTGATCAGGACGTGACTGGACATGAAGCGGTCACAGGTTCTAATCCCGACAAATGATGATAATATTATACTGTATGATGAATTGAGATGTCGATACTACAATGAACACTTTTATACACTTAATTCACATATTTTTGACGTGACAACGTCTAATGACGGGCAGCATGCATAAAAAAGATAACGTCATGTAGCGTTCCGAAAGCGAGAGCGCGGCACGAACGAGAGAGAGGCATGATCAGCTCTCGGTTGCCTTTAAATATGAATACATTCTTTTTTCGAAGGTCCTTCAGCTCGGGAATACCGTAGGCAGATTTTTCCATATAGTGGCTGAGCGAGGCAGGAAATGCCGGACAAATCGAGTTAGCAAATATATTAACATATTCTAATACTAGGCTAAGGGTCTGTTTCACAATATACTATTAAAGTACCCTATAGCTATATGACACATAAATTAACTGACACATAAATCTTCTAGTTGATTGGGCTTCACCATCATCTTCCCTGTAAATTTATTTGGCAGATCCCTATTTGGCACTTACTGGTAAGTAGGCTTGGCAAACTCGCATTTTTGAGTTCCATTTTACGATAAATAGGTTTTAGAAAAACATTCCATGTTGTAAATATACATGAAAATATGTTTTTATAATTTTAATGTATGTATCATACCATCTTTATACCTTTTATTTACATAGACATTGTATATAATGTTATCCCTTAATTATTAAACGATCAAAACACAATTTAAATTATTTTGTATATTACTGTTACCGGAACGTCAAATTGTCAAATGTCGTGAAGCTGTCAACCGCGTATATATCTGTCAACTAATTTATGTGGCAGATAAATTTGCTAATGGCCAGTTGATCCGACCTATAGTTTACAGGGAACTTTATTAGCCAAATATTGGTATTTGTCAATTGTGAAACAAAAACGTTGTAGTTATGTGGTAAATAAGTTGCAAATAGCTTAATTGGAACTTTATTAGGACATTGTGAAACAAACCCTAAGTATCTCAACCTGTCTGTCTGTTACTTATTCACGCCTGTTGATAAGATAATATCAACTGTCTTGTGCGATCCAGCTATAATAATCTTAATGAACCCTCTAAATGATAAAAATTATTCAAAGTCCACGCAAGTAGAAAGCTAGTATACCTATGTAATCATAGATAGATCAGATAACGTAAATATATTCTTTCCTCTAGCATTATCAAATTTGAGGCCGATGTAAGATTTAATGTTGTATGTTATCTTCATTATCATCAGCCGTTATCTGCTGAACATTGGCCTCCCTCAATGAACGCCAAAACGACCGATCCCTTGTCACTCGCATCCAACCCAAACCAGGCACTGCACGGAAATCGTCTTCACACTGGGTTAATCGAACTACCTTCGTCTACCCAAACGCGGCCTCCACTCTTGAATCTTATTTTAATTCTACTGGGACCTAATTTATGTTATACCTCAAGTAATCCGTCAGATCTTTTTTTTAAGGATCTAGTAAGCCGAGGTCTGTAGGGCTATTCTGTAAGGTTGTTTTCGAATCTCGAAAGCGGAATCCGCGGTAATATGACGAATTTGACGGATTTGTATTCCTTAAAACTCGACTCTCTACCTATATCAATAAAGATCATTTTCGAAGTGACTTAATGTGAGCTCTATCACTCAGGTGAAGCTCGATATTGAAATAGTTTCTTACAGAATAGCCCTACTGTAGGGCCATTCTTTAAAACTTTAATTTCTATTCTTTAAAACTCGACGTTGTGTCTATATCAATAAAGTTCGTTTTCAAAGTGAGCGTAAAGTGAGCTCTATCACTCAGGTGAAGTTCGATATCGAAATGGTTTTCACAGAATAGCCCTACTACTCCAATAACATCTATCTATGTCTGGAGCCATGAGGCTCAAACCATTTTAGTTGCACTGTGTTTTGAGACCCGTCTGGGGCCCCCCGTCCGGTTATGCAAGATACAGACTCTATTTTCCACTCTTTTGATCACAGACGACCACTACCACCACACAGACAATGTGGACCTGGACTGGGTACTCCATCGGAGAACGATAGTGTCGGACTACACACAATTAGCTTCTAGTGGCAGTAAGCGGGTTACTCACGCTAAGAACTGATAACCACTAACCAGTGAGCTAATACCGTTCTGGGGGAGGTCACATTCGCACATACGGAGAGGCAACATTCAATTACTTGGAATGGTGGTTCTACCTGGTGAAAGTGAGTTGCCACTGACGTTTTCAAATACTTTTAAAGATACCTAAGTTCAGTAATTTATTAAAATAATATTATGAACATATTATTATGATTAATTAATAATAAAATAAAATAGGACAGGAAAGGGCAGATGGGAATGATTTTAATTTTGACACCTCAAGTGACAGGGTAGGCCTGGTGCAGTAGGCCAGACTACTTCTCGTAATTTGCGCAGAACCTCGTTCTGCGCAAATTACGGCCTACTGCCTAACTAAATAGACCATCGCCACTGTCTATCGTCACACTGTCCAAGACTTATCATCATCGAGGACGGTGAGAGATTTGCGCTTATGGCACCCGCTCAAGGACCAAACGAAGAGCAATCTTCTTTTGCCATACGGTAGACCGTATGTAGAACACCTGTCTTGTACTTCGGCCCCATGGCTACTATTTGTGGGGGAGAAAATTTGAAGAAGTGCTTATTATACTCATGAAACGCCAAAAGCACCAACACATCGTGGAGATAATCCTTTGCATTTAAGTTTTGATCTTGTACGCTGATCTCTGGTTGATATCTTGCCATACAATGCGCTGATGCTCCGTGTTTAGTCACCATGTGAATGAACCGGCCTCACCTCGTATCGGGCATGACATTGTCCTGTCTTTGATGAATGTTGGGGCCCATGATGGACGTATTCACTTAAACGTTTCAATGCCTAACATACGCGTCACTTCAACACTAATGATATTTTCGGAATAGTCATATTGTGACCTTCTAGTCAAGGCTCAGACGACCGTCTTCTGTTTGGCTCTCGGTCAGCATTTACCAAATTTTATTTCAGAGCCCGTCCTCGGAAGGTACGTCATTTTTAAATATAGGTAACTCTTAAATCCTAATAAACAGATACAACAACCCTAAAATCACGAAAGAAGGAGAAGAAATGTCACTCATAAAATAATAACAAAGATGGCGCATGACGTTAACGCATCAAGTTATCAACCCATATAATATGTCCCACTGCTGGGTACCTACGAGTCATCTTCTCGAAATAAGGCGAGAAGGGGTATTGGGTCATAGTTCACTGGTGCACTGTCCCAATGCGGATTAGTAAACTTCATACACCTACAAAGCCTTTTCCTTTACATGTGATAGGATAAAATGGTCTCGTGTTCAGGATGCACTAAGCAATTTAGATAAACTCATTTGTAAGCATACTAAGGGTCAGGATCAAACCCGGATCCAATCTCTTAAGTGGCCGAGCTCATATCCATTGTACCATCGTCGCTCATCGACGTATAAGTACTGAAATAAATTAATTAGCTATTTTAACTTAAAAAAGAAATTATTATGCCTGTCACTTGTCAGTATCTCTGAGTGATATAAAAACTAGTGACTACTAGTCCACATTTTTCTAGACATTTTAGGACACGACAATAATTAAGCTAGTTGACTGAATAGTCTACGTGAGACTATTTTGACTAGACACTCGTTACGTAAGAGCTTTGATATCATTTCAATGGCCTTTTGATACACTTTCAATAACTCTTATTCGAATAAAATAAGACTGAAATACGTTTGATTCTATAAAATTGAGTTTGTTTCGTATTGTCCTGTAATTTATAGTCTTAATGTAATTTAGACCTTAATATATTAAAAATGAAGCTTACTTTAAAACAAAACAAACCGTCGAACACGGTAAGACTTTATCTGTGCTTTATCACAACGAAATAAGGATTTTATTTGAATAGCAAAATGTTATGTTATGGATACCAAAACAAAAATATCTCTACAATTGCATGCACCTTAACTTCTTGTTTTATGGTCTAATTTTGAATAGACCTACTCCGTTCAGATACAACGGCAACTCGTGTGCGACGGAATGCAACGAGTTTAGTGTAACTTACGAGTGACTAGTGAGACTCTTCGAAAATCGAATTGTTATTTTTTTTTTTATTTATTTAGAGCTGCACAAGTCCAAGCCCATTTTTTAAAATAGCAACATCTATTAGTTGCCAGTATAGTTTTAGTTTAAAAAAAACTAAAAGTTTTAGTTTTTTTCATCATTTTACTCTATGTGTCTATCTATTAGTTGCCAGTATCGTATTAGTCTAAAACGATACTGGCAACTAATAGATAGACACATAGAGTAAAATGATACTACAGAAAGATGAGATACATAATAATAATATCTACTGAATGTAAATGAGTCATTTTGGGGTTTGGTTTACTTTGTGCACATAAGAATACTGGTAGCTGATGATATACTTACAGTGTGTAGAGGTATATGGAGTTTGTCATATTTAAGTCAGTATAAACGAGTAGGGCCGTTGAAAGACTGTAAAAACTCCTTAGGGCTTTGTGAAAGTTTCGTTGCTGACTCACCTTTGGCTATCGATTCACGTTAACGTGACGTAATGAATGCGAAATCCCTACGGCCTAAAGGTCGCTGGAAGTTGTCCTTGTAAGATTCCATAAATATGGAGAACGGGCAAAGACCTGTTCCCGTTTGAAATAGCTGCTAACAAGGAGAACGCAGGTTCTATTGAGACACTTGGAGAGGATGTTGGCATTGTAACGTGGCTAATCTTACCAGTGGGGGGTTGCGTGAAATTGAGGACCCATAAAACGGCTGTAGGCGCTCGCAGGACATTTAGTGGATCTCCCAAGCCTTACATAGTTCCCTAGCATTACCTGAAGCAAACGGATAATTCGAAAGAATTAATTTTACATTTTACAGTTACACAGAACTGTGTAAAGTATTACACAGTTTTTTTTTCCGAAAGGTCTAGACTTATAGGCCGGATGGCCTATAAGTCTCGCGCTCTGGCTCACTAATTACGGCCGACTATGTGGAACAAAGAAGAGAGACCGATAATATAAAATTATATGTATGTTTCAGTCTCATTCTTTGCCGGCTTCATCCTAGACATTTCTGTATATTTGTGTCTCTTACTTGTCGTTTTTTCCGTTGCATTTGGTTTGAAATCCCAACGATTCTAAAGAAGTTTCACTTCAAAATCGAAAGTTTCAGATGGTAAGGCCACTGTCTATTCTCATGCTGTGTGTTATTTCAAGTCCAAACTGCAAGAGCTTAAATGAAATCTAAAGGATTTGAGGACGTTCTTAAATAAATGTTTCACAGGCTCGTTTGGAGCCTTCCTAGTATTGACCAAAAGCCGTTGGCTCGAAAACAGTCCGTGAAGTATGCAATATTTAATGGAAATGTAAAAAAAATTTAAACATTCCAATAAACCACCGCGACTATACCGTCCAAGTTCATGCGTTTCAAGACACCCTTTTCTCATGTACGTAAGGGTGAATTCGTGTCAGATGTTGGAGGGTCGCTTTGGTAATAAGCCCACAAATAATTCTCGCGACAACTACCCCATGGTGCAGGTTCTTTTGAATTTATGACTTGTCAATTATGTGCATGTGTGCGTGCAGGGGTGGCTTTAGGGTTGGCGCTTAATGCTAATAATGTCATAATTTTCGATAATATAAATTTATTGAAAATGATGACATTATTCAATATTTTTATAGTTTTTTATTAATGAAAATTGATTATTCATTCATATTGAATAATTCAGTGATTTTAGGATATGTATTCAATCATTTTACAGGAATACTTTACAGATCTTGATGTTTGTAATTTGTATTGATGATAATAATGCGAATTTCATTGATAACGACTCAACTCCAAGGTGATATCGCGATTGATTAAGATTTTATACTCCCGAGGCCCAATAGAATTATTTTAAATTCTATACATAATTCATGTAGGCATTCATGTCTTTCTATTCTTTATTCAGTTACCCATGGGATTAGGTCTGTCAAGTACGCTGCCAACATTGCATAGTGAGTCCTTCGCGTCGCGACTCTGGTTGCCTTTATGGATTTGAAACTCTGGAATGTAACAATCCCAATAAACTGACATAAAATCTATAAAAATGTTTCATTATATTATGTAGTAATTCAGTAGATTTGACAGATTTATTTGGAAAATCTTTAATCCTCCTTATATTTGAATCTGAAGACTTGCGCGATCAGCAAGTAACGTTATGTTAAACTTTAAGGTCGAAACTAACGTCGTACAAATTCTAATTTTGCAAACACTTAACTATATCAAAATAAAGGCAATAAACACGAAATAAAAGCTAATAAACACATTTACAACATGCGTGAGATTCAGTTCCATTAGCCTGATTACAAATTGAGTATAATGTAAGGGTATAGAAGGGTAGAGTATAATTTATTCTTATTTTATAAACGCCTTATATACTGAAATGAAGAAATGAACATAATATAAATGTATTTATTTAAATTAACAAAAAAAGTATGCGTCAGCTTCGATGCACGGCAGTTTACTCCTTATGAACGATTATAAAATAATCGGATAAGTGAATAAGGGTATTTAACCAATTTTTTTATACTTAAAGCATGTTTTTAATACAGTTTCTAACTGGCCTGCTGACTTCGTTGGATATGACAGCCGTTTCTCAGGCTCCTTTAATTTTTTCGTTTAACACTCCGTGTGACATCTTCGTGTAACATCGTGTGACATCGTGCAACATCGTAGATTAATTTTACTCCCATAGATTTTCATACCCCGGCCTTATATATGAAAATCCATTCTTAAGCAGTAAACTCCAAAAAAAAAAACAATTTCGCACTTGTGACAGCCCTAAAAAAAGGGGTGATGTGAAATTACAGGGGTGCCATTTTTTAATTAAAAATATAACTATCGAAGATAAGAAAGACGGATCACCCAAAATATTATACAATTTATACATTAAATTATATAAATAACTAGCCCCGGCCCGCAGCTTCGCTCTCGTTATGTCCCTTTACGGGTGTCGCATGATTATTATTTTACAGCAAATGTCACCCGACAGACGACAGAATTCGCTGTGTCGCTGTCGTAGTTTTTACTGTGACCTTATTTACATGCAATTTTATTTTTAACTTTGAATATTAATATTAATGCATCTTAAATAAAACTTTCGTATATTTTTTTTCATATAAAAATACCTACATATATATACTCTTTTAACCCAGGAACTACTGGTCGGATTTGAATGATTCTTCCAGTTTTAGATAGTCCATTTATCGAGGAAGGCTATAGCTTGTATATCCCACCTCCCATCCCGCTAAGATGCCGTAGAAAATCTTAGTTAACGCAGGCGAAGTTGTGGGCAACATCTTGTTTTAAGTCTGAACAGGTCTTGCGAAACAGGCAAGGTGGTAATAATAAAATACTTTCGCAAGTACCATATGCATAGCATATGGCACGCAGTTTTTATGTCTATTTAAAATTTACACAAAAAAAAAACAATAGTTATTTGTGCAACAAGAGAGCAAAGTTATTTTTTGTTTCGAGTTCTGATATTGAGTCCCGAGCAAGCGAAGGATTCTATGATTGATTCACTCGCTACGCTCGTGAATCAAAGTTAGAATCCTGAGCGTAGTGAGGGACTCAACAGCACGAGATGCAAAAAACTTTGCTCTCATGTTGCACACATAATTTTTCACCTCAGCAGTGAGAACACATATTACTAAGGAGATATGGAAATGAACAGCAATAGATTTAAATAACATTTAACACATTACGCTATACGCTATTTTTATTTTTATTCCCGCTATTTTTTAAATTGCATTTTAATACCGCGTCCCTGGTGTTTATTTTTCAAATATAACTTATATTATAAAAGCTTCATTTTTAAGATTTCTCCTTCTTCTTCTTCTACTATAACATTGTTGAATAAAAATGTATTAGTTTTATATCAATTTTATACTATTAATCAGACTCATTTTTATTAAAATCCAATTATAAATTAAACATAAAAAATAATATTGAAAAATAAAGTAATTTCTTTATTAGAAATATATTTAAAGTTATTTTTCATTCAATCTAAAAGGAAACTCATAATATCCTAGAATTACGCGTTTCCGAACGTGTTTTTTTTGAGGTCGAATTCCAAAATCAAATTTCGAAGAGGTTTGTTTTTTCACTTGCTTTTTTATTTGTGTTCTGTCTCTTTCACATGCATGGATGTGAATGAGACAGAGCACAGTAAAAACTCGAATTTTTCAAATTTATGGCTGAACAATGTCAATTCGAGCACTGAAGATTGAAAAATTAAAAAGCTACTTTGTCTCACGCTCGAATCAAAATCGCATTTTGTTCACTGTTGACTCGCAGCAAAAGCGGTATGTTTGAGCTGCTGAGGTGAAAAAGATATTTTAAAATAAGAAGGCTATTGTGAAACGAAGGTCTAACGAAGGTCTAGTGGGCTGATGACTGTATAAGGCCATCGGATCTCTGCGTCATCTGTCAGATGTATCGACTATCGATAATAATCAAGTACGTCATCTCTAAGCTACAATCATCAGGTACTAGGTATTGTTATCAAAACTATTATAAAGGATATAGAGACGTCATTATAAGGACCATAAACGAACAAAATTTCCATTCATTTCGAACTTTCTCCTTGCGTTAGAATATTTTTTGTGTAAATATAGCCCTTTGTGTCACTTCACTTTGTATGACTGTGAGACAGCTAGCCCGGTATAAAAATGAAATTTCCCTAAGAAAGGCGCTAAAATATTCAAATAATAGTTATAATATTACGGTTCAAAGAAAAAGTGAAAAAGCTTTTTGAATTGTTAGATTAAGTCCGTTTTTAAATAAGTTGATTTAACGCATTCATAGTCATAATATGTTTGTATTTTTTTTGAAGTGAAACTTCTTTAGAATCGTTGTGATTTCAAACCGGATGCAACGGAAAAAACAACAGGTAAGAGACGCAAATACAAAAATGTGTAGGATGAAGCCGGCAAAGAATGAGACAGAAATATACATACTATGTATTTTATATTATCGGTCTCTCTCTTTGTCCCATAATATAGTCGCCTGTAATTAGTGAGACAGAGCGAGAGAGCAAATGTCGGTGCGTATGTATATTGCACACTGTTTAATACTTGCTTGTATTTTAGCATTTAACGTGTATTTCACATCTATCGTGTGTGAATCGAACACACACGCTTTTTTTAAACATAATATTATATGCGTTGGTCTCTGATAACGGAAGTACGTCTTGATTAATGACAGCATCTAACTGATGAGATGCAGCGAATGAAATTCCCCGTGTCCCGCAATAAAATAATATATACTCATTCATTTGTATTTCAGTGGACAGCCCTATTCGACAATTCGATGGCGGTATAGAATAGTACTAATATGTATTCCGTGGCTGTACTGTCTGGCGCCCACACGCGCCTGGTGGGGGACGCACACATACACATGTATAATACGCACACAATCATCGTCATCATCATTAACATAATCATCAGCATCACTCACTCCATTTTGAAAGTGGTAATACTATGCTGCTTTGCAACACGACCGGGGTGGTAAATTTCACTTCCATGATACCCGCGTAAAATTGCAGCTATGCTGTCGCGTTTCGTGCGGCTTGTGAGTTTCTAGTGGCCCATTGCGGGTTATATGGTTGTGTGGATGTTTATGGGCGTCGATAGTCGCAAGGCTTCGACTGTTCGTTTGCACTCCTATGCTATAAAAAAATTCAAAGCTGCATTTTTAATATTTATGGCTATATCCTACGCCGCAAAAATATTGAGGCTTATGATTTGAATAAAGAATATTGAGAAAGGTCACTCAATAGTTGGGACATGAAATGGAATAAAATGTTTTTTCTAGTACTTGTAGCTTAAGAGGTTAATTCGTGTAAATAAATATTAGTAGGTACGGATGACACTGTCTGACGGCAATTCTGCGATGCCTTTGTTCAGCAGTGGAAGCTAAATGCTGATGATGATGATGACTGACACATTAAAAAGTGATGACCAGAATTTACTAAAATCTGTTTGTTAGATTGCTTTTAATTCGTAATTTACTTCCAGCTAGTAGTAAGCTTTTATTTTCTCTAACGCCGGGAAATGCACTGACGCATCCCGCAGGGGAGTGGGTCTCCCCAGGCGGGTATGTGGGACTCGCTGCGCCCGAAAGATGGTAAGTGGACGCAGCTCTACCCACTAAAACCCGGTGAGTGCCACCAATGCCTCCTTTGGTGAGGCGCCCCGGATCTACTAGCACAGGGCACCTCGACGGCCAGTCAGCCCCCTCAGGGGGCCAACGCCACCTCCACAGAGGGGTTGCCCCGCACCACAGAACAACCCCTCCCATTGGTGCAGCACGACGCCTCGGTAAACTTTAGCCCCGATTTTTTTGGCCTCTTTTCAAGATTTAAAGGAGGAGACGCGTGCCCAGCAGTGGGACATATTATATCGGTTGCCACTTTCTTAAATAATCAATATTATTGTGGAAAATAAAAATACGACGGCGCGGTATTGTACGGCGTGCAATTTTGGACTTTACGAACTTTATTATTTATAACTAGCTGTTACCCGCAGCTTCGCCCGCGTGAACTTAGGTTTAGGGATTTATCATGTTTGATGACGATCATTTTCCATTTTAATAATGACTAAGTTTATGTATTAAAATGGATATAATATGGTATCTTGAATATAAAGACATATTATATTCCTTCGCAGACTTTCTGCATGCATATTTACTATTTAGGATACTATTACATATTACACTGCCCTCTCAAATCACGGCAACACGGTTTATTTTCTTGCGTATTATTTTGATATTGCCATATCTTCTAAAGTATTCATTTAATTTGCATGATGTAAAGGGTAAAAATAATCTTCATTAAGTGCTCCAGCTAATTAACTAATTTAAAATTATAAGGATTCATACCGTATTTGTGTAAATAACTTTCAAATTATCGCGTTATAATTGCCCATTTATTTGAAGTATTAAATGGATATAGTATGATATCCCTAAGAGATAGATATATGCCATCGCGGACTTTTTGTAGACCTATTTAAGACACACAATTCCACCATACATTATTTTGATATATCTCAAAGGGTTTAGGCAGCGTTTTCGTTGGAAACTCCCAGACGGCCAATTTTTTTCCGACACCTCCAACAATTATTGTTATATCTTAGCCAATGTATATAAAAACTTAATAAATTATGTACATAAACCTTCCTCTTTAATTGTCCTATCCATTAAAAAAAACCGCATCAAAATCCGTTGCGTAGTTTTAAAGATTGAAGCGTACAAAGGGATATAGGGACAGAAAAAGCGACTTTGTTTTATAATATGTAGTGATACTATATAATATTTACGATATTTATATTCTTTATTATTTATTAATTTTATAAACGTTTGTACAGAACCCTCAAAGGTATGTCCGCTAACACATTCGTTATCACTTATCGCAAGAAATTGTAAATTGGAAATCATTTTTTAACAGTATTTTTTGTAAGGTAAACGTTTCGAGTAATTTATACGTTTATGTATTATGGCACGTAATTAAAATTAACTCGATAATAGGCAGCTGTTTAAACAAAAACCGCGCCGTAATTGGCAACGTACGAAAATATTTCTTTTTTTTATATTATGCTAATTTTTATTTCGTAGCTTTTTCATGTTTGTTTAGTTTCAAATAATATGATATAACATAGCAGCTTGCGATTTTTAAATATGCATGCATGTTTCTTGTGATTCTTTATGCTTCTCGAATAAAAAAAAATGGTGCAGTGACACATTTTTATAAATTTGCGTTTTTTTTTGTGATAGTTTAAAAAAGATATTAATTTAAATTATAAAAATACAGAACTCACAATTTAACCCATACAAAAGAAACCATTTTTGGCTTTTTGTTGGTGTGCACTGCAATTTGTTGACATTAAGTAGAACATTATTATTTTTTATTAACATTATTCATATAAATATTAAATAATATAGGCATATTATATGTCTTTTGCACATATTATAAATTATTTATATTATCACTAGCTTGCCCGCGGCTTCACTCGCGTTAAATTCGGAATAGCGCAGTTCCGTACGTACGTATAGTAAACACAGACAGAGACAGAAAAAATGTTTAAAAAGCAAAAGCTAAATTACCGTAAATCCTTATTACAGAAAGCGTGTGGTTTTAATCTGTGCAAGTTATGAAACATTAAAACCACGTGTATTATCCGAACGTTCCTTTTTTGAACATCGCACAGAGACCAGAGTAATAAATCAAGCGGTTGAATCTTTTCGGCTTGCATGCTACACTTTTTCTTTTAGTTTTTTGGCTTGCAACAGGTTGCATTCGAAATCTATTTCTGCATTTATTTTACGAAATGCTCGGATTCGTTATTTAATGATAAAAATATTTTATATAGTACTAATACTGTGTATTTTCAAAGCCAAAACTTAAACGTGAACCTAGCTCTAGCAGATAGTTAGTAAACGTTTATTTTTAATAAACTTTAATTTTCTTCTTCTTCCTATTCCAATTCTGTGGAAGGGGTGCGCTTGCGCTGCACTCTTTTGTGCATAAACTTACCAGTCTTAGTTCTTACCACCATCCTGCTAGTGACTTCCATGAGACTGTTATTTTCTGAAAGAACGGCAGGACAGGCTGTTTAATTACTGGCACGGGTGGCACCGAACCTAATATCTTACCAGTCAGGGAACGCAACATGTGAATGAGTTATATCGACTAGTTTATATTCATGGACGTGGCTAGCTGATTTTTCTTTTATTCTTTATGCACGTAAAGCTCATAATATATGCGTTGATAGGGGTATTCTTAGGGGGGGCTTATCTCTACAAGAGATCTCTAGTCTCTACTTGTAAACCATAAAGAGTGCGTGAAGAAAGTCCCATCATTTGCTATCGTGTGATTTTCCATTTTCCCCATTTTTCTTTACAACTAAGTAGTTAATATAAAAGTTAGGCAAAAAAAAAAGATACATTAACCAATGTCTTTGTGCAAACTAATGGAACTGCTGTCTAATTCAAAGCTCTTAATGATCCAGGCTTGTTATTATTTTATAGATCATAGACCTCTCAACAAAAAATGTAAACTAAGAAATATTACCAATCGAGCTTTGTCCATCACAATAAATAAATATTTAAATAAAAAATATTGATAAGGAATCGCTGGCCTGTCGATGTAAAAAGAGGAAATAAAAATACGTACTAAAATTTCAACGGATGGAATAAAGATTTAAAAATCGACATGTGCAAAGGATTCAACAGTAAACAGCCCGGTGAAGATTTTTTATGAGTGAATAAATGCAACGTGTGCGCGAATCGAAAAGCCGGCGAATATTTTTATCTGTGGTAGCTGTCAGTTACGATGTCCCACAACAGAGCAGCTACAATAAGTCTCGAGTAACAGACGCAACAAGTGGGACAGGGGTGTTCGGGCCGTGCGACTGCTACCCGTGAGGTCTATAACTTACATCGCCCTGACCTCTCTACAGACTACAGCTCAATATATTATACGTATCGCATACGAGTATAAGCGACAATTAGGGGTTTGTTAATGTTTGAGAAAATTGGAGCTTTTTTTTACTAAAGTTCAGTAGTAGTTCGTAAATTTTGATTCTATGAAGGTCGATTTTAGATTGAGTTTCATTACTCACTTCAGGCCAGATTCAACTTCTGTAATTTGTATTTGTAAGTAAATAATAGGGGTTACAAATTATGAAAGTTATCTTTATATCATATAATAGGTACTTAGTTGTATATTTTTTAATAATATAAATTAATGTCTATAAATTCAACATTTGCAAACAATGAAGAATACGGTGTTTGACAACATTCAAAATACTCTATGAAATGTGGACATCCTGCGAGATAATAGTCTAAAGAAAACCATTATTACTTTTTTTGAACAAAATAATGCATAAATTTTGCATAATTCGCAAAATAAAAATGATATTTTTTTAAATTTTTGATGTGAATCAAAACGCCCTGTGATTGGTGGTAGCACTCGTGACGTCACACGCAAGTAAACAATATTTTGTACTACTGATTGTCGTTCGAGTTTAATGTGTTTTGGTTATTATTTTTACTTCTGAGCTATTTTTAAACAACTTTTGGACATTTTTTATAACTAGTCATTAATAGTGGTAAGTATATATTATAATCACAAAATGGAAGGAAATTTTGTGCAAGCGATGATGCGATAACAGCAACCTTGAACCTACATAATATGATAGACGCTTGTATGGTTGCCAATGATAATATAATATCATTGATGGTTGCACTTTTCTTTAAGAATAACGCTGATTATTATTTATTATTCAGCTGAAGCTTAGGGGTGTTTGTTACGCTTTCAGGCGAAAACTACTCAACCGATCATTATGAAACTTTGTACACATAATCTCAGAGGTACTATAGCGAAGTATATAACGATTTACAATACATTTAAAAGATTTAAACTATTTTTTTTAACAGCAAGTAGGTATAGTAAATAAATATAAATTTAAGAATGATTAGTGTACTTACCTAATAATTTAATTTAAATAAATTAACATGTTATTTTGGACCTATAATATTAATATAATATATATTTCTTGAGAATTATATATAAGTAATATGTAATCTATATCTATACTAATATTATAAAGAGGAAAGATTTGTACCTATTTTTGTATGTTTGTGTTTGTAATGAATAGGCTCAAAAAGTACTGGACCGATTTCAAATATTCTTTCACCATTTGGAAGCTACATTATCCACGGGTAGCATAGGCTAAATTTTATTCTGATAAAAATAGGGTTCCGTAAGATATTTTGGTTTTTCGGACACAAGGTGTAAAAAATGTTATTTCGCGTACTAAGATCCCGTTGTAAATCTTAGTTAACGCAGGCGAAGCTGCGGGCAACAGCTAGTCATATATAAATATATTTTTTTCCAGGTATTCACAATAGTGATCTTCCCACATAAAAACATTTGTATGCATCGAAATACTGTTTGGCTCTCTTCGCGCCAATCGTAACCACAATTTACGTTTTTTGGGATTCGTAAGAACAGAAACAAATAATTTTTCCGGAGTTTTTATAGACGTATTTGTACATTGTGGTACTACACACTATTTATAAGCCATTTCTTCCAATAAATACTGAAATTTGAAGAAAAAAAAAAGCAATGCACCTTCAGAAGTATACAAGATGGATTGGTTTACTAGTGTGTGACGTCACATGCGTCACGTGACCGGAGCCATTACAAAGACGTCGTTTTTGCCGCGATTTTTACAATTTAAATTTTAACATCGTTTTTTATCCTATATACTGTAAATTTCACAGAAAAATTATTACTGTACGTTTATTATATACTAAAAGAATCATTTAAAACGATTTCCAGAATTAGTCAAATACCGTATTGTGTGAGAAAACAATATGATGATTTAAAAAAAACTTAAATCTAAGTACTTCAGTTTTGTAAAGTATTGAAATTTTTCCTAGGCTGCGCCTAGTGTGGGGGTCCGTCATAAATGCTGTGTTAATGTATTTTTTGGAAATAAAGACATTTGTATTTATTTGGATTTGTTTTTTTGGGTAAAATAAAATGAAACTATATTTTATTTTCACGTATACTGAAAATAAAGTACAACAATATTTTGGAGCGAAACTAGCAAGGACGCAGTTGCACCGCCCTGCAAGATACATGACAAACGCTGCAAAACAAAACTCATACTTTTGCACGTACCCGGACGTTTTGCGGAAAGCGAGATGCTTTTACTTTGTGTATTCCATCTAAATCAACGGTGTTTCAGCTTTTATTTATTCCAATAACGTGCGCATAACCGACAATGTAAAGTTCATAGCGCAAAATAATAAGGAACATGCATTCGAAATTTGAATGCTTTATTTTTTTACTTGAACGATTTTTTACATGAACAATAGTGTCTTTGCCACCCTTCAAATGTGTAATTGAATTTGAGCTATTGTACAAGTGTTTTAGACACGCCCTCCCAAGTTGTTGCCCGGAGGCTGGAGGTCAAACTAAATAAATGTTCCAAAATCCTGAGGTCTAATAATTATTTCAAAAGTTCTATTTGACTTTTATTTATATTTAATTTTGGTTATAAGGTAAAGTTCATACCTTGTTTCCTTGCTTTATAATACAATGGAATATAATATTATATTATATTATTTGTCCATTATTATCGAATTCAACAATTCTTGTGCCTTCACTGTCAACCTTAAAAAAAATGTCTATAACGTTGAACATTCCCATGCCATTTTGAAATAACTACGACCGGGAATAAAAAGTTCGAACACAAGAAATAAGATCCCCAAGGTTCGAAAATCTCAACTTCAGGTAGAAATACATAGACACGAAAAAAGTCTCCTTCCAGGAATAGCCGGGAGGTTTAAAAAATGGTTTTTGTAGAGGCAACAATACTTACAAGCTTTTTTTTTCGAAATTCAACCTTAACAACTTAATTATACAGCCCGTCTTTTATATTCGATAAATATTTTTTTGGTTACCATAGACATGGATATAATATTAAGTATTTTTTGGATTAAGTACCTTTATGTGTGTTTGAGCGTGTGTGTATTAAATGTGCAAGTTTAATTTTACAAATATATCATAACCAGATATACATAATATAAAGAACTAAAAAATTGACCTCAGTAAGATCGAAATATCTAAAAAGCAAGCCGGATGTACCTGACCTCACGTAGAGGACCTGAAACTATCTATCATTTTGAGTGATAAAAACCACGCCTATTAAAAAAATGTCTATGACAATTAGGGCCTGTTTCACAATCTCCAGTTAAGTGCCCAATAGGCTATCGGCAACATATTTGACAGATATTTGACAGATACTTCATACTCTATCTGTCAAATATGTTGCCGATAGCCTATTGGGAACTTAACTGGAGATTGTGAAACAGGCCCTTGTAGAATTTATTAATGTAAGTTTGTCAAAAACAGTATGTACAAATAGTATTTTCCCCTCCAATGTGCATCGAAGGCGAGCAAGGGGATTGAACCACTCCTGGATAACTTTTCAATGGAATATTGATTTAATTGAATTTTTTCTAGCATAGTGTTAGATGACAAATTAATCAACATGCGACAAAAAAATACTGGTCTGTCGTTGTTTCATGAGAAAATATTTGACATGTCTCCGTCGAGCATCATCTCCATGATGCTCGGGGACGACAAATCCTGGACGTCATAGTCTTCTTCTGCGAGGTAGTTATGTCCTTAAAGGAGGCTGACAAGTGTGTCGCATGTCGCGTGACGGTCGGCCGCGGGGTGTATTAATTATTCATTTTTGCCAGTCTCCATATTTTAAATTTTTATACCCTTAATGGAATATTATTCCAGAAACTTTTAGTTAAATGTCTATAAAGTGAAAAAAAAGTTTCACTTTTACCGTGGTTTTGTAAAGCCACACAGTAAATGATATTATCTTAATATAATTGTTTTGCATTGCATTGCACACAGTCCGTCCGTTTTTTTGTTGTTCATTACTTTCGTTCTTTCTTTTATACACCATGGATGGTTATACGTTTCAAATAACACATAATGTCAATACTCAATAATACCTATCACACTAAGTAGGTATAAGATTATTTTAATTTGTAGTCTTATTTAGTTTATATTGATTTATGTAGTTTAAAAATACGTATGGAATACTAACTTGCACGTTTTATCTATTTAATACTTACATCAATGGCAGCGGATCAAAAAAACCATAAAGATGTTTGAAATTCTGGTGAGGACTTGGTTAAATTTCTTGTGAGAATAATTGTGAAAAAACATATATTATTATATTTCACTGGTTTGCCAGTTTAACTTAACACCGCTCTTATTAAATGTTTGCGATTTTAGAGGTTTTTTGAGAAACGAACGCCTAAAGATTTCACCACTTGCTAGTTTCTCGCCTGCTAATAACTATCTAATATATTATACTCTATGCCTGCTAATTTGGCGGGATAAACTGAGCTAAACGTGATCAAAGTCTAAGCGATGCGATAAGCGGGAGGAAGGTGCTTGGTGCCTATCTGTTGCCAACACGTCTCTTGCTTACGTAAAACTATAAAAATCTAAATAATAAGGTTGCCTTATTAATTGTAAAATAATATGCGTATGTGTTTTGCCGTATCACAGGAACATGGACGGAGTAGTTTATTTGATAGCTAGCTTGATAGGTATTGCATTAATATATTAGTATGATGATGATGATGATGTCCTCCTTGTCGTACCCGACAACGTATATATTTGTGCATAATAATAATGAATAATAATAATATTACCCGGGGCTAATCCCAGGTGTTTTTTTAAGAATGATTATAAAATTTAATTTAAAAAAAACTTGTCATTAGGAGCAAGTTTGCCAAGAACGAAAATATACACATTATAGTACTACATCTTTAAGTAAAGTTATTTATATAAATTCTGAATACAATTTTTTGTCCCTAGCGGCTAGCAGTATTCGAACCGGCGTCCGCCCGGTCAGGTTTAGTCAAACATGGTCCTCAATAGAGCGAAGTATGACCAGGACGTACTCAGCACCTGAAAAAGATAACTTCATACAACTTGTAGTGACAATCATATTATGTAATATATCCGACTTTAATTTCTACAAAAGACATTAATATGATTGTTATCATCATCATCAGCCTTTATCTGACTGCTGAAGCAGACCGATAGGCAAATAAGGTTAAGACTGGGGCCGCGTTTAGGTAGACGAAGTGTTGGTCGGCCATTAACCAGATGGGAAGACGATCTGCGTGCAGTGGCCGGTCCGTGTTGGATGCGAGTGTCAAAGGATTGGCGATGAGTATCCTCTACTCTCTTCTTTCAAATCTTACGATTTATTTGCTCACAATTTAAATTTAGAATTAATTTAAACACAATTTTAATTTAAATTTAGAAATACCAATTGTCCTGTTCTGGAGATAAAAGTGTTCTATTTGAAACGTTAACCTCTAGCTTTACTCTAGTAGTAAAGTCAAGAGCGAGTCGTATGTCCCGTTCTATTTTTAATTGCTCAGGATCGAACCTGGATCCTCTCGCTCAAGAGCCCATACCCATTGGACCATCGTCTCATCTCAATAGCTCATCGGTAATTAGTTCCCTGACATTGGACGTAAGGCTGGTGACGGTACTGACCGATGTGAAAGTGGTGAGCTCGAGGTCCGCGTAGCCCATCGCTGATATCTTGCTAGGCTTCTGAGACCTGTTGATGAACAAAGTGTACTGATAACGTGAAAAAAC
This sequence comes from Lycaena phlaeas, assembly GCA_905333005.2. Taxonomy (NCBI): domain Eukaryota; kingdom Metazoa; phylum Arthropoda; class Insecta; order Lepidoptera; family Lycaenidae; genus Lycaena; species Lycaena phlaeas. Next base: position 17,002,184 of record HG995169.1, on the reverse strand, counting down.
TTTATAGTTTAGGTAAGTTTTTTTCACCCCTTTTTTCTCGTTTTTCACAGAGGATCCATTTTTTGGAATGAATTTCCTTACGGCATGCTTGGAGGGGATAGGGATTTTGCTGCGCGACCGAACTGAAAAAAATGTGATAGTAAAACCATAAGAAAAAATCCGTGGAAAAAAGTGCGTGGAATAAAACCGTTAAATGAGACGTGCGCAGGCGCGACAGTCGCATACATAAGCGAATAGTGTATAATACCTTTCTCTTTCTCCCTCTTTCTTTTCGTTTTCTCACCCCTTCTCTTTCTATTACCACTCCACCCCGCCAATGCATAGTATATACTCATGAATTCATGGACAAGCACGTGGCGAATACTCACATTATAGATAGATACATTTTACTCGTGAGTAAAATTTCGATTTTTTTGCAATTTCTGTCGATTCTACATTAGCCGAAAGCCAAAGAACTTCGTTCCTACCTGGTGTCCCACGACACCACATCAGCTTTTTTTTCTTATTTTTTATTGACTATTTCTTTTGACGTCTTTCAAGTGTATAAGTTGCTATCAACGAAATAAAGATATTTGAATTTGATTTAAGATTAATTCATAAAATCATATTTGTTACAAGCTAGAGTCCGGCGAATGTTGCCCTGTACTTACCGAAAAATGTATTTTTTTCATACAAACCCTGTCATATCAATCACCAACACAACAAAAGAAGAATCATCTTATTTGGTGCAGTGGTTCTGAAGGTATGTGCGTACAGACATTTCGGGAATTTTGTTTGTATTGATTTGATTTTGTCAACCTCAGACTCTGCAGACCACGTGAAAACGAAGCTTAGTTTAATATTCACTCCACTTTTTCGCTAGTCAGGCTAATTTTACTTGCTTTGAAAATTAACCTGATATGGTTGGTAAGTAACAAAACCAAATTGAACTTCGTATTATAATCAAAAACACGATTTAAAATTTGCGAGCGCCAGTCCTCTATAATTATAACTAGTGACTAGTGTCATTGCACCAGATAGGTCATTATCATCATCTGCCCACTGCTGAACATAGGCCCCCCTTAATTAACTCCAAGACGATTAAACACTAGTTTAGAGGAATTTCGCTTATACAATAAAATTGTACCGAAACTTTCCAGGGGCCAGGCGGCATTTTTCCGGAAGGTGCCCATCCAGAACATTTCAGAGCCCTTTCACACGGGGGCCCCCTATAATTAATAAAGGATATGAATGGAAGAAACGATACCTTTTAATGACAAACAGTATATCCTTCATGACGGTGTGGTCCGTGTTGTACCAGGCACAGCTGAACACCGACACACTAAACTTTGTACTCTGAAAGATATACAATATAAAGGATACATATCTGAGAGATACATTTTGTAAGTGATGTGTGGTTTGTGTTATATTGTTTGTTCGCTGGAAACTTCAGATAGGCTAGTTATGTGCTCGATAGTTAGTTAGACTTTTTTATATAGGTATGTGAATAAAAATATGTTGATGTGTCTTAAGTCTTCGCTACACCCTAAAGCAAGAAAGGAACCACTGCAGCCCGTTAGGGTATATTTATGTTTTGTGACTGCAGCTCAGATTCTTAGATACATTATTGAGCAAAACAGTATTTTATAGTTGACTATTTTCCTGTGTGTAAATGCCTAATGGAACATAGGCTATGTTCTCGTTTTTTTTTGTAAATACGCATATTTTTTAAGATACGTACTCAGAAAATGTATAAAACTTTATAAATTGTTTCTAGTTTTTAAAGGTTCCTACTTCCTATAATATTATGAATATAAAAAAATCCTAGACAGAGGCATAATCATGAAAGTCAAAGGCTTTATGTTTACAAAAAAAATCAGTTGACTGTATTAGATAGGTATAGGTAAGATGACAAAAAGCCCTACCATGGTTCAGGCCGAGGGAGCTCTTTGTACCCCTCTTATAAGAAGAGGGGACAACAGAACAGGGGGCAAGCGGTAGCGGCTAGATGGGCACCTCACCTCATCCTTCTGTCCAGACGTTGGGATTGGTTGTTCTGTGGTGCGGGGCAATCGCTCTGTGGAGGTGGCGTCGGTCCCCCGGGGGACTGACTAGCCGTCGAGGTGCCCCGTTGCTTGTAGATCCGGGGCACCTTACCAAAGGAGGCAGTGGTGGCACTCGCCGGGTTTTAGTGGGTAGAGCTGCGTCCACTTACCATCTTTCGGGCGCAGCGAGTCCCACATACCCGCCTGGGAAGACCCACTCCCCTGCGGGATGCGTCAGTGCATTATACGGTGTAAAAAAAATAAAAAAGGTAACAAAAAAAAGTGTTTTATTGAACAGGGGCTGCCGTTACACGCTGGAAAGCACCAAGATCAGCTACGCTCAAATCAACTTAAATTAGGCTTAAATAGGCTTAAATCTGGTACTTACCGTAAAAGCTCTTGGTGTCGTATAATCAGTTTCCTTATATTCTTACGCGTGTCTTCTAAAGAATCCCTATTGATAGCGTTACTGAAGCGGTAACTTATGAGGTCGAAATGCATTTTAATGTAAGCACAGAATATAATAAGCAGCGTGTCCGTTCCGTATACATTCGCGCACACGATGAACGCTGAAACAAATAATTAATTAGCCTAAAACGCAGCTTTTCAAAGGCTCTCCTTCAAGTTACATTCATGCTCGCATTGGAGAAAAAAAAACAAGATAGTAGTACTCATGCAGTAGTTATTTACACATTAACAAGAGTTCATACAAAATACAAATTAAAAACACACTGGAAACTGGAAATTAAAAACACAGGGCTACTCCTTGAATCCCATTTCGATATTGAGCTTCACCTGAGTGATAGAGCTCACTTTACGCTCACTTCGAAAGCGAACTTTATTGATATATTTAGAGAGTCGAGTTTTAAAGAATACAAATTCGTCGTCGGATTCCGCTTTCGTAATTCGAAAACGACCTTACAGAAAATCCCTACAGTGCGCGCTAAGCGGCTAACAGGCTAAACATAAAATATTATAAACAACTTGTATATATATGCGGGTAGAGTGTAGGTATCAGCTAGCTTTATATGTTACAAGATGTTGTTTTTCATACAAACCCTGTCATATCAATCACCAACACAACAAAAGAAGAATCATCTTATTTGGTGCAGTGGTTCTGAAGGTATGTGCGTACAGACATTTCGGGAATTTTGTTTGTATTGATTTGATTTTGTCAACCTCAGACTCTGCAGACCACGTGAAAACGAAGCTTAGTTTAATATTCACTCCACTTTTTCGCTAGTCAGGCTAATTTTACTTGCTTTGAAAATTAACCTGATATGGTTGGTAAGTAACAAAACCAAATTGAACTTCGTATTATAATCAAAAACACGATTTAAAATTTGCGAGCGCCAGTCCTCTATAATTATAACTAGTGACTAGTGTCATTGCACCAGATAGGTCATTATCATCATCTGCCCACTGCTGAACATAGGCCCCCCTTAATTAACTCCAAGACGATTAAACACTAGTTTAGAGGAATTTCGCTTATACAATAAAATTGTACCGAAACTTTCCAGGGGCCAGGCGGCATTTTTCCGGAAGGTGCCCATCCAGAACATTTCAGAGCCCTTTCACACGGGGGCCCCCTATAATTAATAAAGGATATGAATGGAAGAAACGATACCTTTTAATGACAAACAGTATATCCTTCATGACGGTGTGGTCCGTGTTGTACCAGGCACAGCTGAACACCGACACACTAAACTTTGTACTCTGAAAGATATACAATATAAAGGATACATATCTGAGAGATACATTTTGTAAGTGATGTGTGGTTTGTGTTATATTGTTTGTTCGCTGGAAACTTCAGATAGGCTAGTTATGTGCTCGATAGTTAGTTAGACTTTTTTATATAGGTATGTGAATAAAAATATGTTGATGTGTCTTAAGTCTTCGCTACACCCTAAAGCAAGAAAGGAACCACTGCAGCCCGTTAGGGTATATTTATGTTTTGTGACTGCAGCTCAGATTCTTAGATACATTATTGAGCAAAACAGTATTTTATAGTTGACTATTTTCCTGTGTGTAAATGCCTAATGGAACATAGGCTATGTTCTCGTTTTTTTTTGTAAATACGCATATTTTTTAAGATACGTACTCAGAAAATGTATAAAACTTTATAAATTGTTTCTAGTTTTTAAAGGTTCCTACTTCCTATAATATTATGAATATAAAAAAATCCTAGACAGAGGCATAATCATGAAAGTCAAAGGCTTTATGTTTACAAAAAAAATCAGTTGACTGTATTAAGTCGGTTTACTGACTATAGTTGAACGTGACTACGCCAAATACTGATGGGCCGATTGTGCCTCTTTGTCGCTCGTTCCGCTTACACCTCAAGCCTTAAATGGAACGCCTCAGAGCGAGGTAACGCCGCATGAGTCATGTTTTTTCGTACGTGCAGCCGGTTCCGTCGAATTATAAGACGTTTTCACGTCAATAATTGATCCAGTTTTATGATCTAGGGAAGAAACAGAGCCGGTATCCTTCTTTAAGCTACTTATCCGATTCTGATGGCAGACTATAATAGACTTGAAAAAAAGAAATTACAATAAAAAAACCCTTTTTAATATTTTGATCTCGAAGATCTCTCTTTGAAGACCAACAAGAAGGTGAGTATGCTTACAGCTGATATCAGCATGTCTCCAAAATAGCACTGCATCAATATTTGGACCAGGGTCTGGACGAGGAATAGGCTGAAGGTGATAGTATCCGCCATGTCGTCGGTGAACTGTTAATCAAACAAACAACTTCTTAATTTTTTATATTAATTTGTATTGCACTTACGGTATAATTTTGTTTGAATCTTCAATTGACCCTGCCGGCGAGGCAATTCGAAAAAAACTTAGTGCCGCTTATAATTTCATTACATTTTACTTTTTTATGGAAATGGCCCCTAAGGCACATGCTATCTCAGCTGTGTGTGTGCGATGACAGTAAATATGACGACATAATATTTGAAGGGCAAAATCCACTACTGCGCAGTTCCAAAGGAATTTCCTGCTCGTAGTAAATCTTAGGTAATACAAATAAGGCCTTGATAATTTTAAAGTAACATCATCATTATTATTTATTTTTTATATTATTTATTATATTAAGGGCCTGTTTCACAATCTCCAGTTAAGTTCCCAATAGGCTATCGGCAACATATTTGACAGATATTTGACAGATACTCCATACTCTATCTGTCAAATATGTTGCCGATAGCCTATTGGGAACTTAACTGGAGATTGTGAAACAGGCCCTCAGCTCTGTATCCATTAGGCCCTGTCAACAAGGGGCTTGTTCATGTATGGCTACAACCGTCTTATGACTTACGACTGGTTTCCGAAAGGCTGATCAACACAAATATTAACAAATCAACTTTCAACCCTCCTCGCCTGATTTCGAGGAGGAGACCCGTGCCCAGCAGTACAACTGTCAAATCTCTTTTCAAGTGTCAAATGGGTTGCTTGAGACATGGTTAAATAACGTCTTAATTTGATCAGCCCAGCCATGTTAGTTGACATACACTTTCTTTGACCAACGTTTCAGAAACCGTATGTAAGTGTCGACAATTTGATGCGCTTAATTGATACACAGCTTAACTCGTTCTTAAGATATTAGTTAAGTTTGTTTAGTTACCGTTTATTAATAGTTCGTTGGATTATGTTACTTACGGTTGCAGTGAATAGGCAGAGACAAATAAGCGCAGAGCTGATGACGAATTGAATCAATGTTGACTTTGAAAATAGAATTTGCATTTGTTCCACCAATCTGCACAGATAAGAGAAATATATTTAAAATTATTACAATTATATTGTATAATATATTTATTACCGGAATTATATACTTAAATTAAGTCGCTTGACTTACATCTAGACCATAATTTCGTATGTGTGTGAATTTACGTATTATTGCAAGCGCCTTGCGTTTCTCATTACGTATTTTTTTCTTTCAAGTGACGCCCAGATCAGTTAATTATGTATAATATTAGATAGGTATAGGTAAGATGACAAAAAGCCCTACCATGGTTCAGGCCGAGGGAGCTCTTTGTACCCCTCTTATAAGAAGAGGGGACAACAGAACAGGGGGCAAGCGGTAGCGGCTAGATGGGCACCTCACCTCATCCTTCTGTCCAGACGTTGGGATTGGTTGTTCTGTGGTGCGGGGCAATCGCTCTGTGGAGGTGGCGTCGGTCCCCCGGGGGACTGACTAGCCGTCGAGGTGCCCCGTTGCTTGTAGATCCGGGGCACCTTACCAAAGGAGGCAGTGGTGGCACTCGCCGGGTTTTAGTGGGTAGAGCTGCGTCCACTTACCATCTTTCGGGCGCAGCGAGTCCCACATACCCGCCTGGGAAGACCCACTCCCCTGCGGGATGCGTCAGTGCATTATACGGTGTAAAAAAAATAAAAAAGGTAACAAAAAAAAGTGTTTTATTGAACAGGGGCTGCCGTTACACGCTGGAAAGCACCAAGATCAGCTACGCTCAAATCAACTTAAATTAGGCTTAAATAGGCTTAAATCTGGTACTTACCGTAAAAGCTCTTGGTGTCGTATAATCAGTTTCCTTATATTCTTACGCGTGTCTTCTAAAGAATCCCTATTGATAGCGTTACTGAAGCGGTAACTTATGAGGTCGAAATGCATTTTAATGTAAGCACAGAATATAATAAGCAGCGTGTCCGTTCCGTATACATTCGCGCACACGATGAACGCTGAAACAAATAATTAATTAGCCTAAAACGCAGCTTTTCAAAGGCTCTCCTTCAAGTTACATTCATGCTCGCATTGGAGAAAAAAAAACAAGATAGTAGTACTCATGCAGTAGTTATTTACACATTAACAAGAGTTCATACAAAATACAAATTAAAAACACACTGGAAACTGGAAATTAAAAACACAGGGCTACTCCTTGAATCCCATTTCGATATTGAGCTTCACCTGAGTGATAGAGCTCACTTTACGCTCACTTCGAAAGCGAACTTTATTGATATATTTAGAGAGTCGAGTTTTAAAGAATACAAATTCGTCGTCGGATTCCGCTTTCGTAATTCGAAAACGACCTTACAGAAAATCCCTACAGTGCGCGCTAAGCGGCTAACAGGCTAAACATAAAATATTATAAACAACTTGTATATATATGCGGGTAGAGTGTAGGTATCAGCTAGCTTTATATGTTACAAGATGTTGTTTTTGTTTTTTTTTTGTTTGACTATCAGTCAAACAGTCAGTAATCAGTCTGTTTAGTAAGGGATCGGTCATCTTGGCGTTCATTGAGGAAGACTTATATTCAGCGAAGACCGATAAAGGCTGATGATGTTTGGAACTCAAATACATACTTGACCATACATGATGTAGATACACCATCAACCAGCGGCTCTTCGTGTCCACTTCAAAGAAATATTTCACTAGAAACGGTAAAGTAAACTCGTATTCCCCAGTCGTGTGATAACTGTGTACCATTATCGCGATCGGTGCAGCGAAGAAACACAGCATAACTATCCCGTAGCTTATCCCCAAACATATGATGGTGAAGTATATCAGTTTCATGCTATCCTTCACAATTTTTCGTTCCACATCATCTGGTCTATCCTCCACATCCGAATCATTAGGATGGATATCTTTTAATTTGTTCAAAACCGACTTTAGTGTATCCCGATTGATAAACAGGTATAAGTTTTTTACGATTGACAAAAAGCTTTCCCCAACGCATGGGGCTATAGGGGACAACGCAATCATATCCTTCCCAACGCTTATCCCATCTATGACATAGATAAGCTCTGCGAATACATCCGATTGTAGCCAAATGTTGTTAAAATAAAACAGCCAATTCGTTACGAAGTAGTCGAGCAAATTTGTAGTGTTTAAAGCGTTAATGTTTATGCCGGATAATCTTATCCAAAACATAGTAACCGTGATTGACTTTGTAAAACCCTTCTTTGAAGCCATCTTAGCCAAGAATATAAGAAAAAATGCAGTCGTTTTTTTTTTGGAAATGGCCTATGCTGTTGGCCCTAAGACCTTTACGCTTAATCGGTAGAGTAGAAATGAAGTCTTTTTTTTTTCGAAATGTCCTATGCTGTGGCCCGAGATTCTTTGAGCGAAATCGGAGCAGTGGGTGGGCAGATGGCTCACCCAAGAAAAATGGAATCGTCAACTCCAAGAACAGTATTTATATAGCGTTAATTGTGTGGCGTGATCAAAAAACATTATTAATTCAATATGGCGGAACGCCCTCATCAACTTATTTCGAATTCTCTTGGCTGTCATTTCTTAAGATTCCATGTTTGATCATCAATTGAACAAAAGGAATTATTATTTTTAATCGTTTTTGTATTCACCATTTAATTACACGTTTTTCTTTTCTTGTTGACAACATTGTATTCATCGTCATATTCCATTTACATTCATTTATTTATTTATTTTAATGAAACAATAATATTAAGTTGAAATTGCTTGTACAAATCAGGATTTATAGATCAGCTCAGCAAATCAGAAATAGTGACCTATTACTAGGCTTACTATATCCATGTCTGTTACCCATAGAGCAACGCGGGACCTCCTTCCTTCTTACGGTTTTCGTAAGGAAGACCGTGATGCTCTAAGCTGTTACTTTACCACGATAGGAGTGATAAAGGTACTTATCAGTGATTACACAAATTGAGGCATTAAATTAAAATATGCAATGTTAGAAAAAATACTTAAATAACACTAAATTCCATTTTATTTTCAACAAAATATTCAAGTAATAAAAAAGTTTTAAATAGCGTATATTATTTTCAATACAATATCTAAAATTTTACGTCTGTGCTAAATATGTCGGCAAAACAGTTATAGCGGTATGGCGGCAGCACTGTTTTATCGACCGACGTTGTCGACCTGTCATGGCGTATTGTAGTGTACGTTTTCTGTGCACAGTAAAACATAAATAATGATTCTTAGGCGATATATTGTGTTAAAAAGTGAAAAAAGATTAAGTGTCTATTTGAAAATATCATGATCAATGTGTAATAGTTATATTTAGGTGTAGTGGGCATTAAAATGGACAAGAAAAATGCTATCCGGAGAGGCAAAAGGCCATCCAAAGTGCTCGAAGAGAATTATTGGGACTGTAGCGTTTGTACGTACAGAAATAACGCCGAGGCGTTTAAATGTTCAATGTGTGACGTTAGAAAAGGTAATAGTAATATAATTATTGTTTCTTTTAAGTTATAAATCATTTAATAGATGTCTTAGTTTAAGTCAAAATTATGAGGCTACAGCTCCATTTTTCTAACAAGATAAATAACTTACATGTAAAACAGTCTTTAAATAGAAATTTAGAAATCATAATATATAATAAATGTATCGTAGAACAAATAAACTCCTTGTGCCATTAGAAGCTTTAATCAAGGTACGAGAATAGGTTAGGTTCTTAGATGTTTTACAAAAATACATTGGTTTACATTTGTGCTTGTAGGAATTTGTCAATCAATATTTTATTACCTAAAAATAACTTAAATGCTATACTGAATTGATATAAAAGCCATCTGTGTATAATAAAACACATCTAATCTAGATGGCTTGTAATATGAACTTTAACTGGAATAGGAAATAAAAATTATTATACATCTAACGATATAGCTCGTTTTGTTCAATTTAGTTTATAGTTACTCTTTTTAAAACAGTTTCGTTTTAGAATTATTCAGAATGCAAATTAGTGATTTTGTATACAAAATTACAATAAGCTTCTTCGTACATGTCTGCCGTTTGGCGCTAGTGTCGCTTATGATCCGTTCGAATAAAGTTGCATATTAATGGAGAGTGAACACCTTCCGTGTTGTGGCAATCGTTATTAGTCGGATAAAAATCGTTGACCTTTCGTTTAATCTTAAGTAGGGCAGTGTACTTTTGAGTCGTAAATTCGAGAATGAGATTTTTTATTTTTTACGCACACTTTTTATTCATTTTTATGATCATTTTAATTGTATTTCTTTATTTTAAAATTTAAAAGGAAAAACAGGTTTAGGGTATTAAATTTATCTTGTACTATACCTATACTAATAAAGGTATGTAAAGCTGAAGTTTGTTTGTTTGAAGGCGCTAATCTTTGGAACTATTGGTCGTAAACGAGTTCACTTGGAACTAGCCTTCGTCATACATGTATGATCTTAAACAATATTATACTGTCACCATTGTTACCATGTTTGTTGCAAATAAAAGATTTGATTTGATTTGATTTATAAAAGCCAGGCAACTTAATACATAAGTGGAGTACGAGTAGGGGATGTGACCTCCTGTCTTATGCATGTTATATTATGTAAAAAAAAGTGCAATGCTGTATTGCAGACGAATTGGGTCTGCACGACCGGGGTTGTACCTCTCGCTCACATGAAATCGACGTAATGTGACAGTTATGCTGTCGTCTTTCGTGCGGTTTGTGAGTTTCCGGTGGCCCATTGAGGGAGATGGGGAAAAAGAGTCTCACGAACATGCAAAACCAGGTTGTGCGGATGGGAATGGGCGTCGGAAGTCACCTTAACGATATAGATATAAAAATTACTTACAATTATTAGAGATAATAAAAATTACGAATTAAAAAAAAAACAATGCTTGTTGCTGCTTATTGAGATGGTACAGCCCGCACAAAAAAAAATATTATTCTCAACTATAAATGGGAAGGGGAAAGATGTAGGTTTATAGGGCGACAGCTTGCAGAATTATGTACCACGCTGGGCTTACCTTTTTCAAAGGTACCTATAGCGTGGAATTATTATAGCAATAGTCCTTAAAACTAAAAAAAGGCCAAAATATTTGTTAATAATATACTTCTAGAAGAGCGTTCAGGAAGTGAGTAGTTGACCTTCAAATAGACGGGATGACCTATCGCTAATGCCAAGTTGAACGCACGCGGCAGGAAGACCTCTTGATGATCATTAAAAGACACGCGTGACACTCGGTAGATAGATAAAACCTGTTGATGATTATGATAGGAATAATCGATTTTATGGTAAGGTATACATATAAATATCTCGTACAAGGTAACAAACAAAATTTTAAAATTAGATCTTCAACGATAATATTATGTAGAAAGGGCATACGGGATAGCAAAGATTTCGCCCCACCTATCGTCATTTTCAACATGAGAACAACAAACCAAAAGAGAAGATGTAATGATGAATGAATGTTGGATAATGTAGCCTTAAATTCATCCCGGTAATCAAGCGAGATGGCGATCAGACGATTTTTTTCGGGTTAGGCCCACCACTCGCTCCCACAGCGCTGCAGCTCCTGTACAGCCAGGATCGACTGCGGTAACCAAATGACCCTTTATACGATCAACGGATTACCGGAAGCCCAGGGGATACGTTAAAACTGAATTGGTACAACGAAATTAATCAGAAAAATTCAGGAGGAGTAGGAAATATTTAGTTTCGCTCCCCGATTAAAAAGGGCAAGCTACCTAACTAGCTTCAAGCATTAGCGGTACCGTTATTGAACATCGGTAATGCCCCCACTACCCTCGATAGTAGGCTACCAATTTCCTGAACATATAGTGCATTATTAAGCTAGGGTACTAATATGTTTCAAACTGAACCTAGACTTGCGCATTTTGCTCCGTCGGACATTGATTTTTAGTCTAACACTAGACTATGTTAATATATTAAAACTAGACTGCATAAATATATTAAAACATTGGAGAGTTTTTACGTCGTACGGTAAAAACTCATGAATTTTATCGATTTTTGTTTATTTCATCGATATAATGCTGCGTAATTTAACTTTTAACTCAATGTAAGTTTATATTGTGTTGTTAAAAACATTTAATAGTATCTTATTTAGTAAAGCAAGCAAAACGTTTGTTAGTGAGTTTACTTTTCCAACTTTTAGTATTGGTCATTAGTTACTAATCAAATTAGATGAGATAGGTCAGTACTAGTGAGCTATGGAATGTATGACTAGACTCGGACCTGATGTGACCAGCGAGACGTACATGAAACTGACGTGAAATAATTTATAAATTAAAATTCAGATAACAAGGATCCATAATTTGTTAGTGAACTATGTTATTATATAGTACATACATAGATTATAATTCATAACCAATAAGAAAATATCATTATATTGTAAACTGTTTTATTCCGATGAGCGACGATAGTTCAGTGGGTATGGATTCGGCCTCTTAAGCGAGAAGTTCCGGGTTCGAACCTGACCCCCCGTGTGCCTTGAACTGGGTTTTTCTACATTTCTAATTGCACCCTAAACACGAGAGCATCGCTCGCTCAGCGGTGAAGGAAAACATCGTGAGGAAACCTGCACCTGCACCCGATAAGATTTAAAGTCTTTGAAGCTATGTGAAGTTCACCAACACACATTGGGCCAGCGTATCGGTGAACTATGGCCCATTACCCTCCACGCCTGATTTCAAGAAGGGTTCATTTCATATGAGGGTTGATACTTTACTTTTTACTGTAAGCTGTTTTTTTCGCGAGCAGAATTACGTCGTGAAATGTGCCAGTTATGGCAGTGCAGGGCAAGAGGAAGACAGCTCTTCTTTATAAAACACAGCAAAGCAGTTTTACGAGATAAATAATTTGGTTGGTTGTACTGAAGTAGGCGGGCGCGACGCATCGTGGGGACTGCCAACTGGTAGCCGGGCAGTCCCCCTATTGTGGAGAATCTGATCTTGCCGGGACCAGTCTGTCGCTGAGGGTTTTCCGTTGCTTGCAAATCCGGGTCCCTCAGATAGCGGCTGAAGGCTCACGCAGTTGTTTTAGTGGGATAGTGCACCCAATGCGAGCCCCCACACACACCAGCGCACCTACCCAAGCCCTGGTATGGTCCGATAAGGATTTCCACTGCGTCATCAAAAAAAAAAAGGTGGGCGCGACGCATAAGGATTCCCACGGCTTTTAAAAACACTTTTTTTATATAACAGTTCAGACTACATAGTGTGCCAATTCGGTTGTGAATTTCGAGAAAAATAATGACGTGAATTTATTTTCATTGAAAGTATTCTTTTTTATTATACACGTAAAAGTATAAAGTATCAATTCATACCTGTCCCACTGCTGGGCACGAGTATACTACTGTTAATGATTAATAGTCATCCATTAAGTACTGCATAATATATTTTGACGAAAATGGTACTCCACAGCACGTTGCTGGCTGTCAATGGAGCCATAATGCGTTGCGGTCGCCCCAACTTAAAATTATACGAAGGAAATAATGCACATTTTGGGATATTGTAAACGATTAAGAGTGTTTTAGATCTAAGTGGCTCAATATAAACATTACTGGCAGCGCCCTGCGGTTTCACCTGCGTACTTCCTATTCCCGTGGGTGAACGGTGATAAATTATAGCCTATGTGTTATTCTGATGTATACGCCATATTATTGTAGATTTTTCAAATTCCATTCAGTAGTTTTTACGTGAACGAATAACAAACATCCATCCATTCATCCATACTTACAAACTTTCGCGTTTATAATATTATTAATTAGCAATAAGTAATATTATCTATAGTAAGATTTTTAATTGTAGTCAGTAAAATGACATTTCCAGTGTTGCAGGTTTTTAGTCCCAAATAAATAGTGATGTGGTAGAATAGAATTTTTACAATTTAAAGTTAGCCGAGATAGCATTTTTTTTTATTCAATATCAAATTGCCTTTTAAGTCATTCCTCTATACTCGGAGTATTTTGAGGAATGACTTAAAAGCATTTTGCCAAATTTTTAGCCAAATGCGGTGCTCGTATTAGATAACGCACCGTACCCATCAAAATCGAGCGTATTCCCACTTCAAACTGGCGGAAGGCTGATGTTATTTATGTGGTCGATGTATTATTTAGTTGGACGAAAAACAAATTCATTATCAACCTACAATGATAAAGGCTCAATCAATAGATACAGGCCAACATTTTCAAAGATGTATTCGTGAATACATATATAACATATCAGCAATAGCATATACAAAATACCAGCTACTACAGTTCTCCCATAATCATCCCATAAAAACCGTAATAAATAAAAACGTATAAAATTACTTGTATTTTTCCGATTTTCTAGTGTTCATTCCTCTGAATCTCTTTTTACATTTTTTCCCAGCTTTTGTATAATGTTGTAGTGAGAAATTTTAATATGCTTATAAGGTCCATATTTCTAAAATCGTATTCGTTAATACGGTATGTATTAAATATTTATAATAAAAAGCTCGCTTTGATACCTAATAAAATAAAACATGACTAAAATATATCTAAGTCTATTGATTGCCGAACGTCACTAGTTACTAGTACTAGTTGTAGCGGGTCACCCTTTTTTGTATAAGTGACAGTTGCACATGTCATTTTACAGACTCGAATTAAAAATCGTACTATATATTGTATTAATATAACGGTTTTATTTGCTTTGGATAATTTGATAATTGCCATGTCTTGATCAGTAGTGATTTGGTGATACGGGAATTATATTTTTGCAACTTCAAATTGTAATTCGCTTTGTGCTATAGTTGACATTATTAAAGGACTTCTCGACTTCTCTACATGACCGCCAAATCAGTAGGGCTATTCTGTAAAAAACCATTTCAATATCGAGCTTCGAAAGTGAACTTTATTGACATAAATAGATAGTCGAGTTTAAAAGAATACAAATTCGTCAAATTCATCATATCACCGCGGATTCCGCTTTCGAGATTCGAAAACAACCTTACAAAATATCCCTACTGAGCTGCAAAAATCACTTGATCGCGTGTTTCATGTCCAAATTCGTTTGACGTTTCAATTGCTCATAAGTGTATGCAATTTTAACATTTTTAGAGGTGTCTCGTCTACTAGTCAGGATACTCACTACACTCAGCGATCGCGGCGGAATAATATGCATGATGATTAGCATTTTTTTATATATTCATCATCATTACAATATATCACCATCAACTCATTATATTAGATGATGAATCGTGTAATGAATGTGTATACATGTACGTAAATTACCCAAATTTATTTGTGCAGCCAAAATCCTTACAATCTTGTAAAGCTAACGTAATTGTTCTCGTAGAGTCACTTTTTGATGTATATAAATAAAAAGTGGATAGAAGAAGATGAGCTCCGTGCAATGGCAGGTCCGCGTTGCATGCGAGTAGCAAGGGATCGGTCGCCTTGGCGTTCATTGAGGGAGGCCTAATGATGATGAAAGTGGAAAATTTTAAAATTACGTAACTATAAAACTATTTAGAAGCCTATTTTACAATATCAAAATTACGAAATAGTAGGCGTAAAGTTTTAGCCCTCCGGTAGTAAATAAACGTCTATTTCGTATTGCGTGAAAATTAGCCTATTACGGTGCCAACGGAAGTAGTAGTTAATGAGAAAACTGTGTTCAGACGAACACAATGGAGTGAATTGAATAGCTGCTATTGCCTAATGACCATGAACAACGCAAAAAGTATACCGCTGGGAGGGGATAGCTTCCTGCAGATTTGGCTGAGCTGACAGTTCACCATGAAGAAGAGCAGGAAAGGTTGCCATGACACCAAGGTCTAGCATCATAATCTTTCCTTGTATTAATAAATAGTACCTGGTTGACCGAGCATTTGCTCTGTTTTTTTTTTGTTTTGTTTTATACCCTTTATAACATACCCTTCGTAATAATATAGAATCTTTAAAAAAAATGAACTTGAAAAAAAAATACAAAAATGTGATCGGACTGGAGATTCGAACCAGGCTCCTTTCGATTCATAACTGCCTAACTTCTTCGCTAAGCTATCATGACATACTATTTGACAGCGAAATTTACGTTCGTATTCTAATCATATTTTATCGTTGCCTCAAAACACGGGTAAAAAAGCTAAATCTATTTATCGCCATTTTTAATCCATGTATGATGTTACATACATAATTTCATGAAAATCGTTGGAGCCATTTCCGAGATTCAGATTCTATATTTATATACAAGAATTGGTCGTTTAAATGTATAAGATAAAAGAAATACTGTATGGGTTAGTTCAGCTAGATTTATTTTTAGCCTTTTTTAATAATATAAAAGTAATAATAATATAATAGTAGTAATAAAAATAGCCTAATTTTAAGCGCTAAGGTGCCTTTGTTACTGATGATGATATTGATTGTTTAAAAGTTTAAACACATGGACTCCCTTATGATACCGAGAATACGATTTGTTATGATCACACATGCGCTTATTTCATCGTCATCATCTGCCTTTATGTATTCCCCTGCTGAACATTGGCCTCCCTCAATGAACACCAAGATAGCCTGCGTATATTTTTGAAATTTTCATTCTCTCCTCCCCAAGGTACATCAACACGCAAGCCGCGCATCAACCCGGCGTTGGTGGCGGCGCAGGCGGCTGGTACGGCGCCCACCAGCTCACAGAAGAGACCCCGCTCCGCCAACTCGCTCAAGAAGAAGCGGAGAACACCCAGGCTCAACAACGTCGATAGGAGCTCGGCACAGACTAGGGAGGTAAGGAGTGTGCTCAGATAAAATAGGTCTTATCTGAGTTTATAGGTCATATTTGAGATCCCATAAAACGTCCAAAACCTAGCAATAAAAAATAAAAAAATAAAAGCAGTTTGTGTGAGTAG
The DNA here is from genome assembly GCA_905333005.2 of Lycaena phlaeas. Classification (NCBI taxonomy): domain Eukaryota; kingdom Metazoa; phylum Arthropoda; class Insecta; order Lepidoptera; family Lycaenidae; genus Lycaena; species Lycaena phlaeas. The sequence continues at coordinate 16,985,596 of HG995169.1, read as the reverse complement.
TTTTTATCGTTTTAGTTTTGTACTAGCAGCGCCTCGCGGTTTCACCCGCGTATTTCTCATTGCCGTGGGTGTACGGGGATAAATTATAGCCTATGTGCTATTCTGATGCATAAGCTATATTACTGTAAAGTTTCATTAAAATCCATTCAGTAGTTTTTACGTGAAAGAGTAACAAACATCCATACTTACAAACTTTCACGTTTATAATATTAGTAAGATTATAAAGCGGAGCAAAGGAGTAGGGAGTTCCTCTCACGCATTTCAGGATAACATGTTAAATTTGTTATAGAATATTTGAAAATGCCTTTGGGTTTGCCTGGCACCGGTTCCATTGGTAGATTAAATTGACGTACAAAAAGATACTTTTGAAAAACGAACTGTTATTTCATACAGCAACGATTTTCTTACATGCTTTGTACGCCCTACTTTTATTTTCCTTCGCCTAGTTTAAAGTTCGGAGAAATTTTAATTTTTTGACCTGAATCCATTTCTCGCTAGTGCACGGAAGCCGGTAGAAGGTATAACTATATCTTATATACTAATATATGAAGCCGAAGACATTGGTTGAACGCGCCAATCTCAGAAACTATTGATCGGATTTGGAAGATTCTTTCAGTTTTCGATAGCCCATTTATCGAGGAATGTTATAGGCTATAACATAATCCCCACCACGGTTAGGTCTTCGTGGCGGTGAGGTTTAGTAGCCCAGGGTGACACCAACACCTTGGGCGAAGCGAATTGAGCCGAGGGGGCTCTTTGTACCCTTCTTATAAGAAGAGGGGGCAAAAGAGCAGGGGACAAGGGACGAGAACGGGAACCTCGCCTCATTGTACTGTGGCAACGGTGGGAGGGGTTGTTCTGTGGTGAGGAGGCAACCCCTCTGTGAAGGTAGCGTTGGTCCCCTGAGGGGCTGACTAGCCGTCGAGGTGCCCTGTTGCTAGTAGATCCGGGGCACCTCACCAAAGGCAGCATCGGTGGCACTGGCCGGGTTTTAGTGGGTAGAGCTGCGTCCACCCTGCGTTCAGCCTGGGGAGACCCACTCCCCCGCGGGATGCCTAAGCGCATTTCCCGGCGTTAAATTAAAAAAAAGGTGAGCAACGGCTTACTAGTGATAATAATAAAATAAAACTTAAAAGTCTGTTTGGACGCGCTTACCGAAGTTACCTGCTACCCGACGAACAAAAAAAATCTTTTTCCATATTTTGATAGCCCAAGTAGAGTTAGAAACAGTTATATATATTAAATGATAGTTCTTTCAATTTAGGGGCGAGAAAATCCGCGGGGGAGAGCTAGTGTTCCCAGTAATGCGATTTCGATGTCAACGTCCGCGTAGAGTTATTTCGTACACGGCCAACAGGTGACCCGAGTCGTGTATGGTCATGAATGTCATACGGTATGAGCTCTGTAATAAGACTAGTTCTGTAGAGATCGATGCGGTATCAGGTTCTAAGAAAAAAAAATGCTATAACAGGCTAGCAAGCTATGATCAGATAGAGTATTAATGTGAACCACAAAATCGAAAGTAGCCAGTGAATTGTCACTGATGTAATAACAATTCCACCACCACAACCAGTGATCCGTGTGTATTTTCCAATGGCCTATTATATCTATATATGAGAATGATGAATCCTTGAGCTTAAAGGCCATCCATCAGACCTAAAAGTCTAGACCTTTCAAAAAAAAGGGACAGTATCTGTAACAATTCTTTAGCACGTTGGCTGCCCTCCTCCTTTATAGCTCCCATGCCCCATACAAAATTCTTTGAGTATCCTTGATGGTATCAGGCCATCGACCACATAACCCATGGTCTCCTAATAACAGGGGAAAGGGTTTTGACGACACATCTGACTTATAGTTCCGATGTAAGCCGTAAACAATGTACTCAAACTATCGTGTCGTCTCATTCTTTCCCGTTGCGAAATATATCCATTTCTTTTTAACGTTCCGTGATTGGTAATGTATAACATTGAATTAGCTAATCACAGCATTGCAACCCCTTTCGTATCACCTCAGCTAGTTGCCAGAATGCATTTAATACGAAAAATCAAACATTAGGAGTCTATAGGCTGTGTGGTCGATGTATCAGGCACACCGGTGATGCTCAAAAGACGCCGTGCAGTTTTACCTTCAGATCTGACTGACCGGATGCAAATCCGTATCGTGTTTGTGTAATTTGGTTTAAAAAGTCGCTCGTGTCCGTTGGCCGGATCGACTGAAGCAATTCGTTCGTCATTGTGTTATCTGTCATTGACATCATTTTGTTTCTTTTTTTTTTAATATGAACATCGTGTGAACTCTTGTTAATGTACTCCTAATGCTGTTCTACTAATCCAGCCATCTGTGTTTTTATTAGTAAAAACGACAACGTCTTTAGTGCAAAAAATAAAGTTTAAAAATATGAAAAATACCTCGCGATCCTTCGAAAAGTTACACGGTTTACAGCTTGCAGCTGCAGCTGCCAAAAATATTGTAAAGAACTTTATACACTAGATGACTTGTGTTTATTTTATGTATGTAAAAAAAATTGAATAAAACTAATTTAATACAATTTTGCCAAAAACTATCGCCAATGACATTAAAAATTAGTTATAATAATATTGACATTAAAGAAGTGACGAATACCAAATTTTTAGGATTAATTATTGACAATAAAATTAACTGGAAAGCACATATATAGACCAATTATGTAAGAAAATTAGTAAATCGGTGTATGCACTCTCTAGGCTATCATCAATAACAAGCACAGAAGCATTAATTACGGCGTACCATGGCTTAGCCGAGTCAAGTTTACGATACGGTATTATATTCTGGGGCAACTCCACACATCGTGACACAGTGTTTAAAGTCCAAAAACGGTGCATCAGAGCCATGTTTAAATTAAAAATGCATGAGAGCTGTTTACCGTGGTTCAAGAAATATAAAATCCACACCATTCCATCATTATATATATACGAGACCGCAGTTTTCGTAAAAAATAATGCAGAACTTTTTGAGACCTTCGGTTCTATACCACGCAATCGAAGGGATAATTATAGACTAAGAAGCAAAAAAGTAAATACCGAATTAATGAATAAGAGTATTTTCTGCATGGCCATTAAAATATTTAATAGAATTCCTACAGAAATTAAATTATAAGAAAGTATCATTTAAGAGGCGTTTAAAAGAATATTTAGCGGAAAAATGTCACTACTCGATAAAAGACTTTTTAAATAATTCGAAGTTTTAGGTGTCAATTTTTAGAATTGTTATTTGACAAGACAAATAAATGATTTGATTTGATTTGATTTGACGAACATAACAAACATATTATTAATATTATTAATTTAATCTGAATACATATGAATATTTGACAGGCATAACTTAATTAATAATGACATGTTTTTATTAAAATAGACTAATCTGTAAATCACTCATATTTATAATTATTAATAAAATATTGTGTAAGGGATTAATTGTTAGTTTGTTAAATTCAAAGATGAAATGTGAAAATCATTAAAAATTTGCACACCATAAATATGGTAAATTGTATTTTATATGTAACATCTCTGTAACCACAATTTGAGCAAATAAATGAATTATGAATTATGTATTAATTTTATTTTTCAAAATTCCCGATTAAGGAAAATCGCGTGAGGCGTACCAACGAATTACGATGGTCTATTAAAAAATATATATATATATATTAAAAATAAATTTTTGAAATCAGTACCGAAAACACGCTGAGAGTTTGGGAACCCAGACCCGATAAACATAGTGACGTCAAAATTTATTATTTAATATTTACAGCAAAGCAGTACTAAATTAAAATTGACACTATTATAGCATAGTATAGCTGTCACATATAGAAGCCTATGACACTGTACTACCGGGTAACATTGTGACGTCACAGACATGGCGGACAATAATCGTGGTGCGTTTACAGTCACAAAAAAAATCGCATTTTTTATTTTATTATTTTTTTAATTCCTTATATATAACCGTAAAAAATGAGAATGTTCTTCTTATTCTTCTTATTTATTATTATTATTCAAAGAGCGGCTGTTCCAGGCAAGGCCAGCCTTCGTATCACTGCGACCAGGGTTGATCTATTGTGATCGCCACTATTTACAGCTCCGGTCCAAGCCCTGTTGTTTCTATGAACTCTAAGACTTTTTTGACACCAAGAGATTTGATCTCTTCTGGGTGCAATACATGCTTCCCTAGAATAGAGCTTAAGGTCTAAGCTTAAGGTTGGGGCAATCAGTGAGAATGTGCATCTGGCGTTTCCTCTGCTGAGTAGCAGAGTCTGCAGTGCCTTGTGTCACTTTTCTCGACTATTTGCATATGCTTATTAAGACGCTTATTTTATCATGTAAGTTTTTAAAATACTAAAAAAAAGATTTGATTTTCAAAAATCCATTTATAACTAACTATCCTTACTAATATTATAAATGAGAAAGTAGGGATTTTTGTTACGTTTTCACGCGAAAACTACTCAAATGATCATCATGAAACTTTGTACACACATTTTCTCAGGTAGGTACTAGAAGTAGCATAGGATACTTACATAACAAATAAATAAATTATTTTTTGCTGACGCTGGCGAAGCTAGTTATAACGGAAAAAGGCTGACAATGTTGATGAAGATGATGATGATAAATGTATTAAAGTTGTATATTTGTTGACAGGTAACTGTGAGCGGGGTGACAGTAGTCATAACGGAGTACAAGCCCAAGAAGTCTGTCTCCAGCAGCTCGAGCGACGTGGAGTCGTCCAACGACGCGCGCCCTTGATCTCCGGAGTGTGGTATTGTTTCTTTATCCCCCATGTAGATGTTGGTGTGTCAGACGCATCATTGTCACTTACGTCACCGTTTGGGACTTGAAATCCAGTCTCAAACGACACACTTAGCGTACAGCACAGCTGTAACTTTGCCACGTTGAAGTTAGTAAGGGCACATGTTGAAATTTTGCGATTTCAGTGATTTTGAACAATGTGAACTTAGAAAAGCAGACAGCAGTTTAGAAACGACCAAACATAGATTGAAACATCATTCGATTCGATTTAAGTTTTATAGAAACTCGTAGTGCACATAAAATCTATTTACTGCACTATTTCAGTATAACTCGCGCTAGTTCGATAAAAATTTTAGTACGAGTACTTTAACTTGACCGGTGTGAAGTAAGTTGAATAACGTCAAACTGACAGTATTCCAAATGTGTGACGCAAGTGCTCCATTATTAACCAACTTCGCGACAATATTTAATTTTATCAGAACTTATTTTCTGTTTTCTCAACAGAAAAAAATGTTGCTGTACCAAGAAAAATGTTCTGGTTACAAAATAAAGCGACTTCTTATCTTCGCGATTAATTACGCAATTTTCAGTTGTCACCAAAATTTACTTTAAGAATTTTATTGCGGTTTACAGTTAAAAGTGGAGAACTCGAACGAGACGTTCTGATTTCACAAAATTATTTCGAGAATCCGTTATAAACTAGAAAATTCGGTTAAAGCAGTTTCATTTAAAGATTTAAAAGGCATAGAAAATATAAAAAAAAGTCTTATTTCTGAAAATTCATTTCAATTACACATTTAATCCGTAATGTACATTTTAGTATTAATTTTTATTTTTAAAACCGTTTTTTTATTTATTTATCAGTATTTATAACATTTATTTATTATTAATAGTAAGTAATGTCCATTACACCGTAAATATAATGAGACTGAATTTATTTATCTGATCCAAAAATGAGAATAACTTAGATTGTAACGCCTTAGCTTGATACAATGTACTATGAGTGGTACCTACTACCTACTTATATCATACATGTAATATAATTTTAATTAAATACAATAATAAGGGATATAAAGTATTTTGTTATTATTGTATTGGATTATAGAAAAATATTAAATTTTTCACCGTACATCCCAAACACTAAGGAAATTGTAATTTTGTCAAGCAATATACATCTTATGATAACGTTAAATAAATCGCGTATGAACATAAAACGCAACAATTTATACGTATATATCCAATTTTTGTTATCAGAAGATAGGTATTTTTAATCGATAAGAATAAAAATTCTATGAAGTGAGTAATTTCACTTGTACTCCAAAACGTAGTTTAAGGTAGACATATTGTATTTATTGGTTCATGTAATTTTATGGCATGTATTATTCGCTGTATTTATTATGTATTTATTAAATGGTTTGTACATAACGAGAAGGCCAGCTGGGCACTGCCGTTTGTAAATAAAGCGATGGATTAAAGTAATTTTATATACAATATATAAATAGCATACACTGACGTCACAAAATAGGTTTGTTCAAATTAAACAACAATGTGTACATGCTTGATGGTTAATTTAACAATTTTCGGGTATTCAATGAATTGTTAAATTCAGAATTATATTGTGGTGCATCGCTGACACAAATCAGCTCCATGTTGTAGCCTTAAAACAATTTTAAATGCAAGTTTATTGATAAAAATCCGCCAATGACAATATAAGCAACAAATTAATTTTAGGAAATTAATGTATACAATTAATGAAATCGGAGAAATTATCCATAATGCAAAAGTGGCACAATGTTTGTATAAAATAAATATTATAGTTCATCTTGTTAAAGGCGCGGCTCCGCCGCGGCGTATTCGTTGGCAACGCATGTGTATTAAAATGTCAATTAAAGCGTAGCGTGTCCTTAGATTGCAGTGGAAACAATTACCTAATTTTTTTGTTTAATAAACGTGTGCTGTCCCTTCATGCGCCGCGGTGGAACCGGGCTTCATTTTTAGATTTCATTCTCAGAATTCGTTTTCACAAACGTCTGTAGCCAAATGCCAAGTTAAGAGGTTGACTAAAATTGAGTAGTATTTTAACATCTGTACCTACATTATTTAGCCTAATCATGTTTTTTGTTTTGATGTTTTAAGTCATTGACTTAGTTTGTTCACTCTAGCTGTAATGTTGTGTTCTATACATTGTATAAGTATTTATTTTAGTATTAAGTATGGTGTTGTTATTAGTAATAGGTTTGTTAAGGTTATGGAGACTTAAATCAGGTATAAAAAATAATTAAAGATAATCATAAAAATCTATGAAAAAATTAATCATCACAAACAGTACCGAGCTGATAAATGATTATTGTTCATCAAATAACGGGTTCGTGATAGAATTGAAAAATAAAACTTTAAAACGATTAACTCAGCAGGCCAAGTATTTTATTTTTGATCTCGTAATAGTTAATCGTTTCTCGCTGATCAGTTTACAATTATAATTATAAATATATTATGTATTGTTTAAGATCAGATGACACAAACTGACTGGTAGAATAGATCATGTTAAGGGGTGCTATGTATAACACACTAGATATTGTAGCCGGTAGACTTGTTAAATAATCAAAATAACTTAGTCAATAAAAAAAAAATATTTTCATCATTTTTTTTGCGAAAACTAACAACCAAAAAAAATATTATTTTATATTTGAATAGTTTCATTATTCACTGAAATCAAGTAACTAAGTATACAAATAGATTCATGTATATTTGAGCGAATAGGGATGTTGACTATTTTTTCTTAATTGATTTTATTTGATAGATATACTATAGATAAACACGAAAAAATGATTTTTTAAAGAAATATGTATGTCCAATTTTAACAAAAAATTAAATAACGAAAAGTAGTCTTTAAATTGCCGTTAAAACGCTCCAAGCGTCATTACGTCACACACCGCATTCAGAGCTCGCGCTATGTTAGGTGAGTTTGTTCTTAGCTCAATGTTCAGTGACGTCATCGCCTTATTGGCGTTTACAGTCACGTGATAATGCATGATAAATAACGCATTTTAAATTAATTTTCTAAATTTCAAAAAACAAATAAGTAGACTTTTTAAATGTTGCTTTAGGTTTTCAAATACTGTATTTAATATGTTAAACATAACTTTACATGAATTTGTAACATGTGTCAACATCCCTATTGTTACTTTTATCATCCATGCAGTGTTCTAGTTTGTTTCATAAAGGTATATTACAAAATACAGTAAAACAGCAGTCTCGAATGCGTTACCATAATTGTTTTTTTTTTGCAATGATCCATACCAAAATAAGCGTAACGTATTTATTGTTACAAAAATAAAAAAGGTTCTGTTTTGCCTTTCTTTCTACCGCAGTGACGTTGCGTTTATTTTGATAAGTGAGTAAGGGGCCTTAGATTGTTAAAATGCTTACATTATACTAGAACGATTCACCAGTAGACGTCGATATAGATAAGGAATTTGTAACAATTTTTTTAGCGAAAATAAATAATATAGCCTTAGATCATTAATATGTCTAGACGACGTGTCGCCCTACAACCAAAACAAAAAAAAAAACTGGCCAACATTTTCAAAGATGTGTTCGAGAATAGTGATACCAGTTACTACAGTTCTCCCATAATCATCCTTTTTAATCTCGTTACACTTCAACACAAACCTTCATTACAAATAAAAACAATAATGCGTAACAACTCATGCGTATTCTATGACAGCGGGATGGATACTAAACACGGAGAAAGCATTTAGGGGCCAACAGTTGAACGCTATTTTTTTGGACGTATTTTCCGCGCGACACTATCTAGTCATATTATTGATCTAAGAATATAGCAATGATTATTTTTATACGCAAACAATAGTAATAAAATACGCCAAGCATGTAAATCTCAAAGAAGCTTAAGAATAATTATATATTGTGATGAAATTTAAGATACTTAAATGGTAGTTTTCAATTCTTGTCTTCAAACGTCTGCCACGGTCAATAGCTAACTACTTACTGCACCTCATATTTGTAAGTTGGTAAAAACTTTAAATACAACATATTATTTCAACATGTATTTTGTCGAGCGTCGGACGGATTTTTAGTTTTAGTCGAAACAATTTCATGTACCAATGGCGCTAGCTTGAAAGTCGAATGTTATGTTAATTGATAAACGTAGGTAAATGTTAATTATTTTTAAGTTCATATCGATGTATTGTAATGTATATAAATGAGGTGAAAGTATCGAGTGTTTATTTTGCCAGTCCACCTATTCCTTTTTTAAACTGAGAGTGTTGTGGAGAATGTTACATATCCAGACGAAAGAGCAGTCTGCAGGGGTACCAGTTACCACCAACATGATTATATTTTATTAAAGGACAAGATTATTTGGCCACCAAGCAGCCGGTGGCACGACTGACGATTTACCTATCCAAAGACCAGGGAGAATTTTTTTTTTTTAAAGATAAGTATTAAATAAATAGTAAAATTTTTAAGTAAGTGCTAGGGACATCCATAAAACACGAGGTCCACCAGAGTATCAGTAGGGTCGTTGTTTATTTGCATCGTTAATAATATTTTTTATAACGAAATTATCCTTCAAAGCCAATTTTGAACATCATGCGAATGATAGATTGATAGAGTGCGTATTGATGGGAAAGGTCAACATAATTTTGCAATGAAATCTACAGGGAAAAATAATAATTATACTCTTCCTAGATGGAATTACTGTTCATTAGCTGATCTAGGGATAGGTCATAGGATGCATGTAATGTAAAGGCACTGTAAAATTTATAACACGTTTCATTTATATTCACACATCGTTTGCTCGGGTAAGTAAAAAACCGGCCAAGTGAGAGTCGGACTCGCGTACGAATGGTTCCGTACCAGAAGAAGCTAATAAAGCTAAAAAAATACTTTTCTTTTTATCATTTGTTATTATTGTAGCAATAAAAATACAACATCTGTAAAAATTTTAACCTTGCAATTACGGTTACACGAGATACAGCAAAAAACGCCAACAACTACTCTGTAGTATGGGAGGTTCCCTTAATTATTATTGCTTTGATTTTAGTATTTGTTGTTAAAGCCATAATAAAAATACACAACCTGTGAAAATTTTAACTGTCTAGCTATTACGGTTCTCGAGATACAGCCTGGTGATAGACGGACGGACGGACAGCGAAGTCTTATTAATAGGGTGTCCCGTTTTTACCCTTTGGCCACGGAACCCTAAAAAGACTAACCAAGTGTAAGTATATTGTCAAGTAATACTCTACTCACAGCTAGATACTATACATATATAAATAGGAGTTTTGAGTTATTCTAATTTCTAAGCCTAGAAACGTTTAAAATATGGTATAATTAATGAATTACGCCAGCTCCGGAGGCCTAAAAAGATAAAGAGGAGTCACATAACTGTCTTCGCCGCATTCGGAATCAGTTACAGCCAGCACCCAGCGCAAGTTGCTAGCGAGGCGATTAATATTTAACATAGAAATAGTGTTTCCAGGTCTGATGAAAAATGTTACCATTTTAAAGTAACATGATTGTCATAGGCTAGAAAAATGCTAGTTGCTAATTAAAAACTTGTCGAAATTCGAACCCGCGATATATGCGTAAAGAGCTCAGTAGTTTGACCAATCGGTCGTCAATATTTATATATACCCGCTAGAAAAGACATAAAAATCTTTCATTTACGTAATATTGAGTACCAACCAAAAGTACCTAATAAGATTTGGGTATTACTTAACTGGTTAGCATAGTATTCGTATTTTTGTGAGCAGAAAAATATAATCTGTCAGCAGATAGCTAATTGGTCAGTAACTTATGGTCAGTAAACATTTGAAAATAAAGCAGCAATTCATGTCAGCAAATGTTGAAAAATTTATAATCCGCTATCTTTGAAATAAGTGAATGGTGTTATAGCTTTCATCTAGCCATCGCTGTGAGCGGTGCGCGGGCCCGCTGCCGCGGTCCCTTTGAGCTTTTTGCGGGCCACTGCGCCGCCACGGAATCTACTCGGATCGAGATTGTCGGCTTTATTTAGCTAGTTACCGTTCTGTCGCGGTCTGCGATGAGCGAGCTCGTTACATCAAACATTATCTATGGCTATAGTCGATGTTTATGGAGCGATGAGGTACTTCCATCGAAACCCTTTGATAAACAGACTGTAGATCAAAGTTACATGTTTGGCATGCGGGAAGGGTGTAGGGGAAGAAGCGTTGGAGGAAATAAAGAGAGGTATGGAGGAGTGTGGAGTGACGCAAGAACTAACGAACATGAGCCCAGAATGGAGACACAAGACATACAATACCGATCCTAAATAGATGGGAGTAATAAATAATAATGGCTAGGAAAATCATAATAATGATGCCTGGTTTGAGTAATAGTACAACTATTACTCAATCCCGTTCTGTCCTGTTTTACAAAGTAAAATATTATGTACCTACTCCCTAGTAGTATTTCCCTATTCTTTTCTCGTTGCAAGTTGTTTACCAATCTAAGCCTAGTTTACTTTTTGATCTTTCTACTATTTCGAGGCACAAAATCATACCAAAATCTTTTCTGAAGTACCAAAACCCACCAACTAAGGCAGGTTTCTCTGTCAAGCTGTCAGTCAGCGGTGAAGAGTCAATATGCTTAGACAGGCGGCAACTACGAACATTTGACTTTTAACATTGACAGAGAAACCAGCCTAAGACGACGAAAATGTTGTCGATCGTTGCTGAGCGCTATTTTAGGTCGGAACCAAGGTGACCTTTTTTGGGAAAGCATTATCGAGTATGTTGCTTACTTATATCCAAGCCTTATTAGCGTGATATTGTTTTTTTTATGATAAACGACCTGACGTCCAATTGTTTGTGTCGCTTATGAAGTATGGCATTATTCCTGGCGAGGCAGGATTTAGGATCCCCAAATTATTTTCCAAGTAAAATGAACAACTTTTTTGTGCGAAACCAAGTATAGATTATTTTATAATTTAACAAACATATAAGTACACACAACATTGTCAGAAACTAGAACTAGTTATCTTTATTCGCAAGTCTCTTTTGTGGAGGCCCGGGGCCGTAGCCCCAGTTGCCCTTCCCTAAATCCGGCACTGATTCCAGGCAACTTATTCATGTCCATTATAATATTGGGAGTGTATTAGACTTTCAGAAATATCAGATTTACTTAGGGCCTGTTTCACAATCTCCAGTTAAGTTCTCAATAGGCTATCGGCAATATATTTGACAGATATTTGACAGATACTCCATACTCTATCTGTCAAATATGTTGCCGAGAGCCTATTGGGAACTTAACTGGAGATTGTGAAACAGGCCCTTAAACTTATAAAGGTCAATTATAATCAGTAAGAAATGTAGGATGGTGGTACTCATGCAGAAGGATGTTCGTCTTAGCGTATCCGCCTTATCGCTAAAAAATATGCCTATAGTAAGCAGGAAGTGGCTACGGCTGTATCCTCCGGGGACCCCGCGGACTATAGGGGTGTGTAGGCGAATGTTCTCAAACCAGAATCCCATTTTTCATATCTTGTATGATATTTCCATACAGGGCTCTAGAATATGCTACGCCATTGGAAAGTAACTAGTTAGGCTAAAATACTAGTAAGGCTAGTTTATAATAGCTCTCAGCTATGCACGTGTATAAAAGTACGCGTTTATTAAATTTGAAATTGTGTTGAATCGTAAGGATTTTTGTTGAATAAGGGCGTCGTGGAAACATAAAATAGGTTATAAGCGTGAGCAGTTGACGAGGCTTTTAGTTTGGTACTTGGTGGCTCATAAAATATGCTTGATTTTAGTCTCGCCCAAGGTAAGCACATAAACAAGTTTATAGGCATTAGACTTCATGATGGACTGAATTACAATTGATAGAACTATGCTCGCACTTTTTGGCACAGGAGCCCAAACGAACAGTGGAATCCTTTTGGCGACTATCCACGCCCAATAACATCCACACAACCAGGGGCTATGCAGATGCGTAGCCCCCCAATGAACCAACGAAACACTATGTCTCATGAGAGCCATGACCAATGCAAGTTAATATTTTTGAATATTGAACCTTGCCTCTGTCCAAAAAACTAAACCTCTCCTCCAAATCGAGATTAGAGTAGACTAAAGAAGTTTCACTTCAAAAATACAACAATGCTATATTAGAAACTTTTCTAGTCACTATGAGATTCATAGGAAAAGAGAATGAACCGTAATTACAAACCTGATACGATATGATGGGATAATGCACGATAATTTTAGCAATACAATTAGCTTACTACGATTTCACTTAGCTTAGTTAGGTATAACACTTTGAGACCATGTGGCCTGTGGGATTACACGTCAGTACCACCTGGCTTCGGGATCCGTCACGAGATGTTAACGCAGGAAGCAGCTGTGAGAGTTCTTCAATTCACGCAACGTCTTCTTACCCAGGACATTTACTAAAAGTATCTTTGGTTTTGGTTGTAGATAAGTAGGTAATCGATCAAACACTATAAAGAACAAACACATTTTGATATAACAAATAAATTTACTAAACATAAAAAAAACAGCTATACATTTAACAACAATACTTTTAAGGGATTTGGGATGTAAGGTATAAATAGATAGTGGAGATCACCGTCACATCTCTGAAGGGTTAAAGGAACTAATGATCCCACCAGCGGAGTGGAAAGATAAGTCACTGTTGAAGTACTATCACATAATATACGCGATCTTTGCTCTGTATAAAGTAAATAAATATAAATAAGTTTATTATCTGTATCACGATTTTCATACAACGATAATGCCAGAGACTCCTTTTAGGCAGATTTGCCTGTGGAGTCGCCGAGATTATTTATCTTAAGGTATACATAATACTTTATTTAACCTTATTAATTAAATTACAAAATAAGAGTATAAAAATCAAAAATAACTTAAGCTTCCAAGCGTACGCATACATATTCCTTTTTTAAATCTGTATCTCTATCTGTATGCTTGTTGTTTTCTTTCCGCGGAGTTGACCTTTAAGCATTTTCGGTAATTTTTAAAAAGAAGATGTATCATACTTTTTCAAAACTTGCCAGTATTGCATGATTTGGCATCGCGTCGCATATTTTTTTTTATGTTATTATTCTTTTATGATACATAAAGTAAGCCCTGGGGTTTACGTATTTTACGATTATGGCGCGTTACATGGATTTTCGCTATTTTCTTTTTTTACATCGCGATTTTTTACTAGTAATGGATACTGTCATATCTGAACATACTCATCGAACTACTTTAATTTAACTTGTTCTTTCTTTATTTCGAAAAATTCTTAGATTCCATTAAAAAACTCTTCCATTAAAATTTGGTACGATTGTGTAGATTTGTAGAATCTAAAAGTCTCTGATGAGGTTTATTCTAAAAGTAGTTTTCGCAATATAAATTACATAGCTTTTAAAACAACCTTTAACATTGCAGGTTCAAACCAAAATTAGTAAGGATAATTACTTAAAATTACATTAATGTACTTAATATCTTATGTATTAATTCTAATACACTTGTATTGTAAAGGCGTAAGGTGTAATATTTGAGCCTGATTAGTTTTTCTGTTGCTTTAAAACTGTACCCGCTCATGAGAGTACCTAAAATATGAAAGTTTTCTATAAGTACAGGTATAATTATGTTTGACACATACTCGAAATTCTGGAAATTTATCTTCAATAGTACCCAATTCATTATTAGAAATGTATTTTGTTGTATTTTGATGATAAACCAGTGGAAAAAATCAAATAAATTCGGTATTGCCATTAAAATAAATTCCGACGTAAGTATAACTCTCGTCTGTAATAAATACACTTCTCGATATTTTCCGCCATTTTTCTGGAAAACTATTTTTCATTGATACGTCGACCACCTACTGTTTTAATAAAAGGAACGATAATTTATATACGTGACACGCTTATTACGTGACGTCCGAGCGGTTGGAAAACGATGTGAAAGTAGCATCGTTACTGTATTGTTTTATGATTAAAAACTAGTAAACGAGGCACTTTAATATGATTTGAACTCTAAAGATTTTATTATATTTATATTCATAACCTTTTATATAGTAAAACATAATATTCTCCTAAAATTCATAAGTAGATTGTGGTTTGAATCGCGGTCCGTAAACGATTGACGGGCAGATTAACAACAGACTCCATTAGCATAATTAAAATAGGATACACCAAAAAGTATTTAGTTTCATATCGTAATAAAATAATACAATACCTAAAGAATATAATATTAAGTTCAATTTCAATTAACCTAGGTTACAATATTAAACAATTAGAAATGAGTAATACTAAATATATATTATACAGAATAATACCGTTAATAATATTTTCCCTAGATATTAAAACCGGCCTAATATATTAGTAGTTGACATGTTTATTTTCCTCTAGACGTTTTAATGTATTTTCTTACCTTTATCAAGTATTTATTTATTTTTAATATTATATAATATAACTATTTTCAATGATCTACGCATAAAAAGATGCGTTAAACCATAACGGCGGCTTTCAATGTCCTATCTATCTTAAAATTTTCTTATCGATTTTAAAATTTAGACAGACTTTGTAAGAAAATGTGTCAAAATTTCAAGATCGATAAGAAAATTTTAAGATAGAGTCCGCGCCACTTTTGAAGTCCTGCGACTAATGCCCGAACTAAATTTGAAAAGATTGACATCTTGACATCTGTCTGGAGTAAGAAGTTGTGATATTTTAAATTGTTTTACGTGAAATATGGAGCATATAATATAAAGTAAGGTGTAAAAATTTAAGGGCGTATAATGATCGTTAAAGTGAAATAATTTTGTGAATTAGAAAGTAAAAATAAACATCAATTAACCCCGTTGAATAATATGTTTATAAATGTCACTGCCATGACAGGTAAATTTTAGAGATACCAGTGTCACTAATTTTTGCCTAATTTATGGTTAAAATATTATCAATAACTCTATACCTACATTTATCTTATGATATTTTATATGAATATAAATACAAGGTAAAAGAATTAAAACCTTGCTCAGATGAACTATATTTTCAGGTGTGTCTGTAAAAAAAGGTCGAATAACAAAAGAAATAACAATGGCAGCAATTACTTCTGAGAAAATCGTCACCCCTGGCAAAAGCAGAACACAACCGAAAAAGCTTATTTTAGATGAATTCTACTAATCGGTTATACGTAAAAAATATAAACGAAATGTTTAAAAAAAATGTTTTATTATACTAAAACCTGGCAGGGATATTTTTATTTTCCTGCTATAATTATTTTTGTTATTATTATCATCATCGGTCTTTATCAATCCACTACTGAACATAGGCCCTATAATTATTTAAAATTTTTATTGTACTAGACTTAGTGGAAAATCATTACACTAGAAATTGGCAACATTGAGTTATGAGACCGCAGCGCCGCGTCTATCGGACTTCTAAAGTGGCGAGGACTCTACATAGGATATTGAAAGCCGCTGTAAGTCATAACAAATATGACAAAAGCTTCGTCTGTATCAGAGGCTTTTTCCTGCTTCAGGTGGACCCTTTACTGAGCTTTTTTTTTAAAGAATTGCTCGTTTAAAGATATTACTCTCTCTCTCTATTTAAGAGCTTTGCTCTTGTCGGTGGAGTATTCGCCACTCATTCCTCCTATATAATATATATTACTATAATAGTTAAATTCTCTTAACAATATTGGTAGGAGAAGTCAAGCCATCATTTTGGTTTTTCATTATCGAAACCAAATTAATTTTCATGGACCCCCGCTTACGATTGTGTACCTCCATTTTTTGTCACACTTATCGTGGACCCCCTTCGAGTCTTCCGTGGACCCCTGGGGGTCCACCTGGACCATTTTCGGAATCACTGGTCTATATTGTTGACTAGAGATGTGGGCAGACACATATGTCTACGGAGTTGGCATTTTCTAAGTATACCTGTGTGATCTTTACCTTGCCTCACTTCCTTCCGCATACTAAGCCTACCATCATCATTATCAGTTTGTCTCTACTTTTTAATCACAAACCTGAAAGTCGGGACGGCAAAAAACTAATAGCTACAATTCAAAAGAAAAATACATTCATTGAGTAATTTAATAACATTTTAATTATGTAACGAGTATGGCTATATTTTTTAATTATCTTGATCTGATATTTGTTTGTTAGTTGTGTTATATTTAATTTTTATATATGGCAATAATAACAAAACTGCTACGACTAATTGTATCTAGCTCTTAATAAATAAAAAAAACTCATACTACTTAAGATTAAGTTGAAAGTTTTCTTAGGTAAAGCTTTTTCTTTTATTTGGCTCTAAATTAAAACTTGGATATTCTTGTAAGGAGGATTGCAAAATATATTCCCAGCACTAGTGATGGGACTCGAGTGATTTTTTTTCACTTGAGTCACTCGGTACTTGTAACTTTCTCACTCGAATACTCGAGTGAAGATAAGACTCGAGTGATTTTTATTGACTCGAGTCACTCGGAATATAAAACTGGAGTAACCAAAATTTTATACTAAACTGGATGTTTATTTTTCATGTGAGAAATCAAGTTAGTTGTATTAACCAAAATCTTTGTAACTTTTTTTGCAAAACTTACAAATAATGGTTTTTTGTACAAAATTTTTGTGAAAAAATGACCACACAATTAACTTTTTTACACTTTTACTCATTTTCACTACTTACTAATAACACACAGTTATAAATAGCCAAAGCATTGAACAATAAACACTCACACAAACAGATTTCTATGTAATTTCAAAGAAAACCTACAGCGGGTTAATTTGTCTCAACTAGAATTTCTCACTCGGCTCGGTATAAACCACTCGAGTGGTACGAGTCAACTCGAGTCACTTGAAACTCGATCGAGTCACTCGAGTGAAAAGCAACTCGAATCCCATCACTACCCAGCACTGAATGTAAGAAAAAAGAAATGTGCCTGGTATATTATAATAAAATGAGCAGTGACATTATGGTCAGTAAACGCCATAAACGCAGTAAGAACGTTAGAGAATATTATCGCATTACTTTATCTTATATCTTTGAAACGAGCAATTCTTGTATATATATACCTATATACATAATAATATATAATCTGAATCTCGGAAACGGCTCCAACGGTTTTCATGAAATTTTGTATACATGGGTTAAAAATGACGATAAATGGATCTAGCTAGATAAATTTTTAGAATACTTATTTTTATCCGTATTTTGAGGCAATGATAAAATATGATTAGGATACGAACGTAATTTTCGCTGTCAAATAGAATGTCGTGATAGGTTAGTGGAGAAATTAGGCAATTATGAATCGTATGGAACCTGGTTCGTATTTACAGACCGATCACTTTTTTTAGTTCATTTTTTTGAAAGAAAAATTTTATCATATTATTTTATCATACTAAAGGTATATTTAAAAACAAAACGAAAAAAACTGGTACTGGTACTATTATATAATATAATAAATGAGCGACAATGATCCATTGAACGTGGGATTGGCTTCTTGTGCGATAGGGTCCGGGTTCGATCCTGGCCCCTTGGTCTCTTGAAATAAATTTTCCTAAATTTCTTAGTCCAACCTAGACACGAGACCATCGCTCGCTCACCGGTGAAGGAAAACAACGTGAGAAAACCTGCATGGCTGATGAGATAGAAATTATTTGAAGGTGTGAAGTCCACCAAATCGTATTGGGCCAGCGCATCGGTGAACTATGGCACAATACCCTCCTCGCCTGATTTCGAGAAGGAGACTCTTGCCCAGCAGTGGGACATATATGGGGTTGATACTTCAATTTCTTTTCACTTCATATAAATGATTGATTATTATTTTTATATAATATATTTACATGTTTTTTTTCTATAACATTTTATCAAAAAACGTCTATAAATAACTTAAGGCATAACATTCATTGTTTTTCTTTGCGCCAAGAATCGCCATTTTAAAAATAGATCTGTCAAATTCTTTTTTAACTCATTAAGATGAGGGATCGGTCGTCTTGGCGTTCATTGAAGGAGGCCTATGTTCAGCAGTGGACGGATAAAGGCTGATGATGATGATGTGAATACAAGTGTCATGCCAGAATCTGTTTAGTCATGGCATTACCCAGCCTGAGTCTCAGCAAATATTTTGCTAGTTAAGCGAAAACAAGTGTAATATTTTAAACAGAACATCGACAATGGTTGCAATATGCAGGTTCCGTATATTAACGCTAGGAGGATTTAATCAAGTCGGAATGAAAAACGCCCGCGGGACCCTGCTCTTGTGAAATGTGATGTACAGCTCGCAAAAAAATGGGCAATTAACTTGATTTTTTAAAATATTTTTAAGCAGATATTAATTAATAAATCATAGGTGTAATATGAAAATGTTTTTTCATTGCCTACATCACTTTGAAAGATGAAAATGTACTCGTAGTATGTTATGTATGAATTTGGTCGGTAATTAAAAAAACACTAATTCACTAATTTGCTACGTTTCGGATTTAATATTAAGCCTTCATCAGGTATCTTAATCAATACACCAGCATCAATACATAATAAAATACAAATTCCTGCAAATTTTAAAAAAAAAATATTTAAATACCTACAACATGGATGCCAATTTAAGTAATTAATTGAAAGTGTATCTTTTTTGTCAAATCCGTCTCTTCCAGTAATGTTACTTGTAATTTCAAATTACCACATATTCACTAATGCATATTACACTAAATGTATATCAGCTAGTCTACCTACCTTTAAAAATATTAATCCATATGTATCCGACAGCTGGGCACGGGTCTCCTCGTGGGTCTTGTGTTCATACACCTTTAAATGCGCTCGCCAAATGCAGAATGCACATATCTTCAAAGAACTTACTTGTGCACTTAATAAAAAGCTGGCAATTCGACATTAGAAACAGGCACTTCCATTTAATTTTGAAACGACTTCAAAAAGGGCGTTTTGTCAATTCGACCCCTTATATTATGTTTTTTTTCGTATATATATTTAAAAATTATCATATTATTATCATTGTTCAAAATTTACATGAGTCGTGTTACAATTCAAAGAAAAGATACTAGACAGTATAAATATCTTTTATAATATATACCTATATAACAATTTTCAGCCTCATCTGGAATTCGAATTACGAACAGTACCTTAAAATTAAATAAATGCCCTGCACCGCCCATCATTTTAACATTTCACACATTTTCTAATCAAAACTTTTTTGCTGTCCGTACAGGGGTGGGTTGGTAAAGGGTTGCAGTAATGAGTAGAATGAAAAATGGCCGCGCTGCGAGCGAGGGTACGTATTAAACGGGACCGCGTGTACCTAAACCCGGTCTAGATGTACCCTAGTAGGCCCAGAAGACATCGGTCCACTTGATGTCCCTTTCTTTATATAAGTACTAGATGTTGCCCGCCTGCGTCAACTAAAATTTAAAACGGGATATTTGCGGGATAGCATATAAGCGTTCCCCGATAAATAGGCTATCTAAAACTAAAAGAATCATTCAAATCCGATCAGTCAATGCTGCATAGTATATTATTTTGTTCTATAATCTATAGTTTTCGCAGCGCTCGCGATTAAGGAACTTTTTTTACCCAAATTATTGTAGTTTTAGTAGGGACCCTTATTTTTTTCTTGCAATTAAAATATATTAATCAGCTAAGAGTAAGTACCTATAGAGATCGTCATAGCGTGACCGCACAAGAAACAGCAATATTTTTTTTTCAGTGTGACCATATAGGGGAATTTTCCCTATATGGTAGGTAATGTAACGTTATACGTACATAATTTATTTTAGTTCATTAAAATACACTTAAATCTAATATATACATTACCTAAAACTAATAAAAATCACTATTAAATTAAATCATTACATCACATTAAAATCTAAAAGTTTAAAACACAATTTTATTATAGCTTTAACATGAGCGATGCAACATTTTAGCGCTCCAAGTAGATCCTTTGTTTTCACGAAGTTAAAACTGCAGTACCGATCGCAGCGCCACTTTTTTACTTGTCATAGTTTAAGTGAACGCACGTCACACTAATACTAACGGTCTCTAATACGGAAAAGAATATTTTAATCAAATCAAATAAAAGCCGTAACCGTAATTTTATTATCATTATAATATTTCGTGGTCGTCGCTTGAGCGTTCCTCGTTAAACTACAATAATAAATAGATAGTGAGTGTTGATCGCCCCAAAACTGGGTAAGTGGTAATACTATTTTTTATGTCGCAGTCAATTAAAGTAGTTATTAGTGAAAGTAATCAGTATAAAAACCAATGTTTGTGCTCATTAGTAAAATTGTTAGTAGTAATGTTGATTAAACCTTTAAATTCATTTTGCCTAATCATGTTAAAAGATTTCATCATCTTTCGATTTCACCCTCATTTTTCAATATTTTGTAAAATAATAGTAAATTTCATAATAAAATGCTTATTTCTATTAAATGGGAATCTCCGTTTCTGATTGTGATGATTCCACGGCACTACTACTACTATAGTTTAGGTACTTTCCTATATAACGCAGTGCCGTGGATGTTGCAAGCTGAACTGGACCGCTTGTAATAGTGTTTGTATGGCGCGTTCCAGGGTTCAACGTTCGGATTACTAATTTGAATAGTATCAAGACACTATCAAGACGAGGGTACTCTCTGCCGGGTTTGGTTACCTGTTCCTGCCGTCACCGGTCACCAGCGAACGCGACTTCCCCGGGATCATCAACCCTCGGCGTGACGCAGGAGAGTACCTACTTGGACCGTCAACGTGGAAAGGGAACTTGTGTGGATTAATTGCTCGACCCCCCCCCTTTCATTAGTTCTATTTAACGAATCGAATTTACTTTAATAAATTATTTTAAAAGCACGGTACCCTGTTGTCTCATTTCCTCCCTAGTAGACCAGGGTATACCCGCGACATTGGCGCCCAACTCGGTTAAATTCACACAAGTTTTTTTTTTCTCTTCTTTTTTTGTTGTCGGTCTTTTTGTAGTTAGTATGTGTTTGTGGCTTATTTTTGTAAAACGTTTTATTTGTTTTTTGGTTTTTTATTGCTACTGAAGTGTACTAATTTTTTTTATAGTAACCTAAATTTTTGTTCGCATCTTTCTGGTTAATAATTTATTTGCTGCACAGTTTTATTCCTACCTACATTATTTTAAAAGTTTAATATTGTGTAAGTCGTTATGGGAGCCTAAGCTGACGCTTCCTTATCTAAAAATTAAAATATTTTTAATTGTTACTAATTTTATCGAAGTGCTTAAACATTATTGGAAAGTACACATTAGTAGCACCTTATAATTTTATTTTGCTGCTGATTTTTTTTTTGTTTTACTAATATCAATCATTAAAAAAAAACCAACGTTGATTATAGTGTATATTGTAACAGATCGGAGAACGGTTAGATTAGTTGATTTGTGCTTTTAATTGTTTTTCTTACCACTTACCCGTTTTGACTTATACTATCACAATGCTACCTGTCAAATATCTGTCACTTCAAAAATCGGAACTCGAATATGAGGTTCGGATTCGTGGTGCTACCGCGGCATCTTCGGTTGATGAGTTACGTAAACAAATTGTGAAATTATCGTCAGAATACCCGGCCGACCACATATTGGAGTCTCCATTAGATATTCGACAGGACCTGAAAGGTTGTCTAGAAGTTCTCACTAAGATTCAAACAAACCTAGATGTATCAGACCCTAGTGAACCTTCACTCATGAGAACGCAAAATATGTTAAATCACCTTCACAATCGTTTAGCGAGGTTAACGCCTAGTAAGGACATGAAAGATGAGTATGACGAAATTTTTAAGGGTCATAAACTTTTAGCAAAACGGCTCGCGTCTCTTCAAGTGAATAGATCAACTCCTGGACCATCTAACTCTGGCTCTGGTTTCTCTTCGACCTTGGTACCAGAAGTGCAAAATGTAATTTCGGTGACATGTGATCGTACTGCAGCTGATTTAAATAAATTAAAATTTAACGGTAAAACGTGTGTGCGCTCATTCATACAGCGTATTGATGAGTTTATTGTTGCACGAAATATAAACCCTTCAAAAATATTAGCTTTCGCTACAGAAATATTTCAAGATGACGCTCTTCACTGGTACCGTTCGGTAAAAGACAAAGTTTCTTCTTGGTCTGAGCTCTCTTCTAAGCTCAAAGAAGATTTTGATCAGTCAGATTACGACTACCGCCTAAAATCTGAAATTCGTTCGCGCACTCAGGGGGAACGCGAGAACATAACCATTTATCTCTCGATTATGAGTGGAATGTTCTCCCGTCTTTCTAAGCCTTTTACCGAGGCGGAACAGCTAGAAATCCTTCTTCATAATATAAGGCCTTGTTATGCTAGTACATTGGCAGCATCAGTGACTCAGATTGACACCATAGATGTCTTACGCACACTTTGTCGTAATTACGAGATTGTTCATTCTCGACTTTTACAATTTCAGGAGCCTCCTAAGGTAAATTCTGAAACTGTTGCACCTGAATTTGCGTATTTTAAAGAGGCGGATAAAGACCCTAACAAATCAGTTACAAATACAAATAAACAATATTTTTCATATAAGAATAATTATAATAAAGCACACTCTTCAAAAACTCATAACTTTAATCAACAAAACTATAACAAAAATCAACAACACAGTTCTAATAAGAATCAACAGCAAAATTATAATATACACTCAGTTCAAACAAATAAACAACAACCATACTGCTATAGGTGTCGCAGTAACTCACATCACATCCGACAATGTAAAGCAAGTCGCGACGTATTTTGTTTCAAATGCGGATTGAAGGATGTCAAGACACCCGAGTGTCCAGTATGCAATAAAAATGATAATCCAAAAAACTAAATGAGCAGAATTGTAGAAATTTCATTAAGGAAGACTGGGACACTTGGCTTTCATTTATAAGAACATTTACTTCTACTTATAAAATATCTACAATTCTGCATACGAAACCCACAAATGACTTTAGACCTTATGTAAATATTAAAATTAACAATGTGGACGCTTGTGGTCTACTTGATTCTGGTGCTGCAGTAACAATTTTAGGTAACAATTCACATTTACATTTTGTTGATTGCACTTTGCAACAGGATGACAATATATCAATGGTAGCCGCTGGCGGACAAACACTGAAGAGCATCGGTTACATGAATTTACCTGTCACTTTTGAAGGCCAATTACACTTAATTAAGGCTTATGTGGTACCTGAAGTGGAAACACCTATTGTATTAGGCATTGATTTTTGGCGTATCTTCCAAATTTGTCCCAAATATTTAGGCAGTATCACAATGTCTGAAAGTTCATTAGCTGAAGTAAAATTAAATAACTCGCAAACTTTTATTAATTCATATGATCAATTACTAGCATCGCAAAAGTCAATAGCCGATAATATAATAGCTCAATTTAAATCTATATCTATAGAAGAGAAAGGTCTAGGTAGAACAAATTTGATCACCCATAGAATTGACACTGGAGACGCTCAGCCCATAAGGCAGCGTTATTATAGAATGTCTCCAGAGAAGCAACGTATTTTGTTAGAGCAGGTTGATGAAATGTTAGCGCTTGATGTTATTGAGCCTTGTGAGAGCGCGTGGTCTTCTCCAGTGCTTATCGTGAATAAGAAGAATGGACAGCCAAGATTCTGCCTTGATAGTCGGAAGCTTAATGCTGTAACGAAGAAAGATGCCTATAATTTGCCTTATGTCTCAGAGATTCTGGACAACTTACGCAACGCAAAGTATCTTTCGAGCGTGGACCTTTCGAAATCTTTCTGGCAGATTCCGATAGAACCAAAGGATCGCGATAAGACTGCTTTTTATGTACCAGGTCGTGGCAGCCTACGGTTTAAAACCACTGCTTTTGGTCTGACAAATGCACCAGCCACTCAGCAGCGCTTAGTGGACTTACTTTTCGGTGATATGGAGGGGAACACTTTTGCGTATTTGGACGATATTATTATAATAAGCTCTACTTTCGAAGATCACGTGTCTCGTCTGTTGCGTGTCCTAGAGAAATTAAAACAGGCTAATCTGACAGTAAATTTCGAAAAGTGTAATTTCTTCAGAAGCGAACTTAAATACCTAGGATACGTAGTAAATGCTCGTGGTTTACACACGGACCCAGAAAAGGTGCAAGCAATTTTAAATTTTCCGGTTCCCACAAGCAAAAAGGAACTGAAGCGCTTTCTCGGAACCGCTACTTGGTACCGACGTTTCGTTCCTAATTTTAGCACAATAGCTGGCCCACTTAATAAGCTAACGGCTAATGGGAAAAAGTCACCCCCTTTTCAGTGGACGCCAGAGGCTGATGCAGCTTTTAATGCTCTGAAGGAGTGTCTTGTCTCCGCACCAGTCCTCTCTTGCCCGGTGTACACTGAGCCCTTCCAGGTACATACGGACGCTAGTAATTATGGCATTGGAGCTATGTTAACGCAGAACATCGGTGGTAAAGAGCATCCTATTGCCTACATGAGTAGATCTCTTTCCGGTGCCGAGAAAAACTACAGTATCACAGAAAGAGAGACACTTGCTGTGTTAGTTGCTCTCGAGCACTGGAGATGCTATCTCGAAAATGGCCAGAAATTCGTGGTGTACACTGACCATTCTGCGTTGAAATGGTTCTTGTCATTAGATAATCCTACTGGAAGACTAGCGCGATGGGGAGTTAGGTTATCTTCATTCAACTTTGAATTAAGGCACCGAAAGGGCATTGATAATGTGATACCCGATGCTCTCTCACGTGCTGTTTCTATTTCAGCCATATCTCTTTCAAATGCTGTTTCTACTACTTCTGATGATTGGTACAAAAAGATATATAACGGATGTCTTAATAACCCTAACCACTATCCAAATTTTACTATTAAAAATAACTCTTTATTTCGGCTTTCTAAAAATAAATCAAATCTCACATCTGAATTCGCATGGAAAGAAGTTGTTCCTATTGAATATCGTGAACAAATTATAACTGAGAACCATTCTGTACCAACAGCTGGTCATCTCGGTATTTTTAAAACTTATAATCGTTTAGCATTATCCTATTATTGGCCTGGTATGCATGAAAGTGTTGTAAAGTACGTAGGTTCTTGTTCGGTTTGTTTAGCTTACAAGTCGCAAAATCACACTACATTAGGAGAAATGGGGCGTCCGAAGCAGTGCTCACGCCCCCATCAAATGATTTCAGTTGACTTTGTGGGTCCTCTACCTGTCACTCGTAAGCAGAATAGTTACATGCTTGTAGTAACCTGCTGCTTTACTAAATATTGTAATATTTTTCCGCTACGTCGCGCTACTGCGGATGCCGTCGTGAAAGTTTTAGAAGATTCCATATTTTTAGTTTATGGTATACCACAAACTATCTTTTTAGATAATGGCAGCCATTTCATTAGTTCAACTACTAAAGCATTGTTTGAGAAATATAAAGTCCCTAATGTATATTACACACCTAGATACACGCCGCAAATAAACTTAGTCGAACGTTATAACAAAACTATAGTCACCAGCTTATCAACCTTCGTTGAAAATGACCATAGGTCTTGGGACACTTTCATTCCCCAGTTACAGTTCGCAATTAATAATTCCGTCAACGAAGCTACTAGGTACACTCCCTCGTTCTTAGTGTACGGTAGAGAGTTGGTTTTATGCGGTTCGCACTATACGGACTCTGACTTAGGTGACGAAGTTTTGTTTTTGCCACGTGACGTATACGCCGAAAACTTAGGTTGTCTCTCTTCAGTATTTAATGATGTGCAAGCCTCGTTATGGAATGCACATGTGAAAAATACTGCACACTATAATCTGCGCAGAAAACCAGCGGAGTACAACGTAGGTGACATAGTCTTTAAGCGTACATACATATTGAGCGATAAAGACAAATATTTTAGTAAAAAGTTGGCTCCTAAATACTTAAAATGTCGAGTAAGCGAAAAACGATCACCACTCGTATATGTACTAGAAGATATGTCCGGAAAAAACATAGGTGTTTGGCATATCAAGGACCTAAAACTCTGCGGTAATAATAATAAATAAGTAGAATCCTCTATAACATCTTGTTCTTTTAGCATGAGTCACTAGCTTTCTGACAACTACTGACTTTAAGTTTGATAGGACGCGCCAATAGCGTAAATGATGCTGTTGATGCTTTTTATGTATTTTTTTTTTTGAATGATAGAATGAAAGTTGAAGAATGAATGAGTAATTGCTAGGAGCAGCTTAAGGCGGGTTTTATTTAAGAATAAAACCCTTTTCCAGACGAGGAGGGGTATATGTAACGTTATACGTACATAATTTATTTTAGTTCATTAAAATACACTTAAATCTAATATATACATTACCTAAAACTAATAAAAATCACTATTAAATTAAATCATTACATCACATTAAAATCTAAAAGTTTAAAACACAATTTTATTATAGCTTTAACATGAGCGATGCAACATTTTAGCGCTCCAAGTAGATCCTTTGTTTTCACGAAGTTAAAACTGCAGTACCGATCGCAGCGCCACTTTTTTACTTGTCATAGTTTAAGTGAACGCACGTCACACTAATACTAACGGTCTCTAATACGGAAAAGAATATTTTAATCAAATCAAATAAAAGCCGTAACCGTAATTTTATTATCATTATAATATTTCGTGGTCGTCGCTTGAGCGTTCCTCGTTAAACTACAATAATAAATAGATAGTGAGTGTTGATCGCCCCAAAACTGGGTAAGTGGTAATACTATTTTTTATGTCGCAGTCAATTAAAGTAGTTATTAGTGAAAGTAATCAGTATAAAAACCAATGTTTGTGCTCATTAGTAAAATTGTTAGTAGTAATGTTGATTAAACCTTTAAATTCATTTTGCCTAATCATGTTAAAAGATTTCATCATCTTTCGATTTCACCCTCATTTTTCAATATTTTGTAAAATAATAGTAAATTTCATAATAAAATGCTTATTTCTATTAAATGGGAATCTCCGTTTCTGATTGTGATGATTCCACGGCACTACTACTACTATAGTTTAGGTACTTTCCTATATAACGCAGTGCCGTGGATGTTGCAAGCTGAACTGGACCGCTTGTAATAGTGTTTGTATGGCGCGTTCCAGGGTTCAACGTTCGGATTACTAATTTGAATAGTATCAAGACACTATCAAGACGAGGGTACTCTCTGCCGGGTTTGGTTACCTGTTCCTGCCGTCACCGGTCACCAGCGAACGCGACTTCCCCGGGATCATCAACCCTCGGCGTGACGCAGGAGAGTACCTACTTGGACCGTCAACGTGGAAAGGGAACTTGTGTGGATTAATTGCTCGACCCCCCCCCTTTCATTAGTTCTATTTAACGAATCGAATTTACTTTAATAAATTATTTTAAAAGCACGGTACCCTGTTGTCTCATTTCCTCCCTAGTAGACCAGGGTATACCCGCGACAGTAATTAGGGGAGTTTATGTAAAAGTACGTACGACAACAGCCCGAGTTGACCACTTTGGACTTTTTACTATTAAATATAAATTTAATTTTTAATATTTATTAGGTATCATATTATATAGTTTAATAATTTTACTACAATACTTGTTGCAACCTCTTCATAGGTACGGTAAGTTTTGTGTGTCTGTATGTTTTTATTACATATTAGGCAAACGACCAGTCAGATCACCTGGTGGTATGCTATCTCACTAGACTAGGGAAATGAATACTTGCGACATTAACGTCATAGGATGATCCAACCGGATCACCCCATTTTCGATGACGCATAACGGTCGCTAGGACCATTAGCATAGATCCAACCGAAAAAAAAAAAAAAAAAAAAAAAACTTGCGACTTGCGATATTAATAATACTATTTATAAATTCGGACACTCTTACTTTTTATCTGAAATGTTTATACTACGCTAGAGGGTTCTTTTTCGGTAATAGAGATGGTTTTTCTCAGTACAAGGTTTTACATGTAAGTGAGTAAGGTCAGGTTAAACTGTAAATTTATATCCTGATCTGTAACCGTGTGCACATTATAGTATAATTTATTTGCAATAAAAATAAAATACATTTTTTTAAATAATTTGTATGATATACTGGCCTTTAAATAAAACTAATTTGATATGCAATTCTCTCTTCGCTTTGAGATGTTTTTTTCATAATGAAATGAATTCTCACCTCAAGATATCTAAGAACACTTGCCTTAATTAACAACTACAGATGATTGTCGAGTGGACTTTGTTCCAATACGTGATTCCTTAATTTCGCAAATACATTAGAATCAACTAATTTTTTAAAAACATTGTCAATCAACTTTGGCAGGCCATTTTTATTATTAAAATAAGCATTACCACGAGTGATTAAAATATGTCTCAGAAATTTTTCTAGAATTCTTACCTTACCTACATGCAGTAGGCAAACTTTTATTACTTTTTACTTTGATGACCTCTATGGCTCAATGGTTAGCGCGTTGGCGCTCAAGCCGGAGGTTGCGGGTTCAAATCCCGCCAGGGAACAAAAAAGTTTTCTGTGTTCCTGGGTCATGGATGTGTATTATATAAAAAAAATCTTAAATTTTAGAATTAATACAAAAAATATTAAATATATGTATTTTCCGTTGTCTGGTACCCGTAACACAAGTCTCTTCGAGTACTTACCACGGGACCAGATTGACGTGGTGTAAAAAGCGTCCATAGATATTATTATTATTACATCTTGAGATGGATAATGCAATCCACCAAAATCTCTTTTTTGAATAAAACTTCTATAATTTATTCTAATTTATGAGAAACAATCGGCAATCGCGGATAGACATTCCTCACACTTTATTTCTATTTTATTTACTTTACTGCTTCTATTTTTTTGGTATGAAATGTTTTATTTAATGTATTTTATAACATTTTACCAGTATCAAGTAAGTCAATACATTGAATTAAACTTAAAAAATAATAAAAGTGGTAATTTCTGTTACTGTAAATAAGTAAAGGAAAATTAAGACGTAAGGAGATATAAATTAAATTATGTGTATTGACATACCAAGATATTGTTAGCATTATAAATATTTGTTTTTATTTTCTCCATCTCACAACTGAACAACCTGTTTTTTTAACAAGGACAAAAGGAAATCCGTAACCGTAAGGTAAAAAAAAAATCACATCATGGCAACACTACACCTCGAACAATTAAAGGTTATGTTTTAATTAATTGTTGAAATTCTACATGTAATCGATATTTAATGAGTTACAACAAGTTGAATTTAAATTAAAACACGTCATTATAATCAATTTATTACTACATTCATAATATATTTTCACATCATTAAACAACTGACGAGTGCAATGTTAATCCATCAATTTTTGTTCACTGCGGCTTTTACACCCTAAAATTTTGCAACTCACCACTGCGCATTAACTCAATTCAAATAAATCGCAATAAATCACTGTTTCAAGTTGTGTAAAACTATTAAAATCTCCGAAAAACAAATACGTACGTATTTGTTTGGCAAGAATACACAGTTTGCCAAACAAAATATTTAGTCACGGTGACAGGGACAAAAGAAAAATCTTCTGTCTCTGTTTCTTACACTAAAATTATAACTTGTAGTCTCACTCTAACTCGTGACGTTTAAAATAGGACGACCTCTGTAGGTATTTACTCTTAGTTAATCAGTGACAATGTAGCATTCAAATGGTGAAAGAATTTTTAAAATCGGTCCAGTACTTTTTGAGCTTCGACTTGAGGCTTCGACTGTTCGTTTGCCCCCCTATGCTATAAAAAAATACATTTTGACATTATATTTTAAATCAGGGTATACTCTGCAGGGAATATCTTCCTCTTTCACATTGTTTA
The DNA here is from genome assembly GCA_905333005.2 of Lycaena phlaeas. Classification (NCBI taxonomy): domain Eukaryota; kingdom Metazoa; phylum Arthropoda; class Insecta; order Lepidoptera; family Lycaenidae; genus Lycaena; species Lycaena phlaeas. The sequence goes on along the minus strand of HG995169.1, from coordinate 16,955,018 downwards.
CACATACCTTATTCTAATATATTTTAGACCTAGGAACCAGTGCAATTACTGGCTAAATCTTACCTTACTTATATATTTAATCCTACTTCCTACAAGTTCTTCCTAATCTTAATCCTAATATCCTTACTAATATTAATAATATTAGTAAGGATATTATGATTAAGATTATAAATGTGAAAGTAGGGATATTTATTACACTATCACGCGAAAAATACTCAACCGATCATCATGAAACTTTATACAATATATTCTTGGAGGTACTAGAAGTAGTATGAGATACAATAAAAAGCAAATTGCTAGCGGGGGCGACGACGTGGGGAACAGCGAAGGTTTGTAAGATTGTATGGATGTATGTTTGTTACTCTTTCACGCAAAAACGACTGAATGTTTTGGATGTAACGTACATACAAGCTTACACATCAGGAATAACATTCAGGATATAATTATTTATCCCCGTACTCCCACGGGAATGGAAATTACGCGGGTGAAACCGCGGGGCGTTGCCAGTGTTTCATATTGACAACTTATGGAATAATCGCCGGTTGTGTGTGTTCACTTTCAATACCATCTTCCACCACCACTACCACTTACCACCTCGAACGTTCAATAGCCGAAACTGCAGACAGAATCTAGTGTTATATAAATAATAATAATAAAATAATGATAATATGTTGGGACAACTCACACAGAGCCATCTGATCCCAAACTAGGCCAAGCCTGTTCTTATGGTAACCAGACAGCTGGTACATTACTTATATGTTTTTAAATATATACATAATATTATAGTAAAATTAATCCCAGACACAGAACAAATGATCATGCTCATCACACAAACATATTTTGTCCTGGGTAGGAATCGAACCAACGACCTTCTGGTTTGGCAGTTAGGGTCGCTAACCACTAGACCAACAGGCCAGTCAATTTGGACCCACGGACGAAAACTGTGGAATCCAGTTTGTGTAAATATGTAAATACCTGAAATTACATGTTCCACTCTCATTATATACGAATTAAATTTAACTCTGACATGGATGCAAAAGGTAATGGATACGGTATATTAATTAAAATGTTTTACTAAAACATACACAACTTATTATTAGTACCAGTATTGCATAATAGTTATGTGTTGCATAATAGTTAAGTTTAGCTATATCAAAGTATAACTTCAAAATATCTCTTTTTACATTTACTACTAGCAGCGCCCCGCGGTTTCACCCGCGTACCTCCCGTTCCCGTGGGAGCACGGGGATTAATTGCTACGTGAAAGAGTGACAAACATCCATACTTACAAACTTTCGTGTTAATAATATTGTAAGATAATAGCGACCAATTTTAAGATCAGACATTCGATTTTGGGAGTGTACCTTTTTCACTATGCACGTAGTAAGCTAAATAATTTTACTACGTAAATGAAATTATATGCTTATTTTCATAATTTATTCGTAAATCATTTTCATTTTTTCAAGGTTAGAAAAACACGATTAGTAAAAAAACACCGACAGATTTTGATTCCAAAGAATTTCCTCTTTTGATATTTTTTCCACTCTTTGCGGTACTGTATGTATTTATACTTCGAAATTTTCAGAACAGATAGTTATAGTACTTATCAAGCGAATTGGGCAAAATCATGTTAGTTACACGTATAATTTGTTTTACTAGATTTATTTTATGCTTTCGCCGCTTATGCCGCATACGCGTTTGTGTTTATTAGTCTTTCGTCACTTTTGATTGCGCACGGAGTTAAATTAAGCTATCTCGTCGAAGCTTCCTCTTAAAGTCGTCTTCTTAAACTTCGTCTTTTTAGTATTAGAAGCCCTAGCAGGAAAATAAAGTGTTAACGTTTAAAGTATGAAAGTAATTATTTTTAAACACCACTCTATGCCTATGGGCATATAACATGCCCACTTATTTTTTACTTACGTCGTTACCGCAATCTAAAAGTGTTTCTTGATTATATCTCATTTTATAAGACTCAGTTATTTTATCAGTATTCTACTATCTTTAGTACAAAACTTATCAGATTTACGTGATATTCGTTTACATCGTTACATAGTATTAGCTATATTATTTTTTATGGCTGTGACGATAATATTAAGAGTAATATTAATACAGAAGGAACGCGCTTTTTTCTTTGTAGGTTTGAATTGAGTAAAATATAAGGTATAAGAAAATTATTCAGAAAACAGAACCTATGTGTTTAGTACTATCTGAAATATAAACCTATGTGTTGATCTTGCTAGTTGACCTCAATAAAGTATATATTAAGTATATATAATATTTTATTATCCTTAGATAATAATATTATGGTGAAAAATTAAAACTATAATTGCGTTGCTCTGAAAAGAGATTTTATTTTATAATACTTATAATTTAATAATTTTACAAAACATTCTTTACAATTAAATATTTACAAAAATCTTACCTGAAAAGAGAAACAACATTTAAAGCTATTGTTTCACCAGTATTAATTTAACAATATATATAATTCCAAACAACTAAACTAAAACATTAATAACTAATATTATAACTAAACAGCTCCATGGCAACAGACGAGTTCTATCTTTAAATATATATACATTATAAAGATATTAAAAATATTAAACCTATTTAAATGAAGTGTAACACTTTATTTACATCTCCCCCCCCCCCCCCCCCTTCTTTTCCTACATTACTTCCATTACTGGAATAATTTTTGTAATGTGGAAAAGATTTGATTCTGTCTTTCTGTGACCTGTATTTACTTTGTAAATTGTGTTAGATATTTTATCTATTATTTTAAAAGGTCCTATCTTTAATTCGTCTAATTTTTTTCGGTTTAATCGGTTTCCGTTTTCGACATATACCGAATCTCCGATTTTGAACTCATACTGTTTTTATCAAATCTTTGTTTATTGTAATTATGTGATTTCATACTATTTTCTAAGGCAATTTTACGATCTTGCAGTAGATGATTATTTGTTCTATTTTGTTTCAGTTCCTCCGGTAAAAGGTCAACATTTTTTCCCTCCAGTAAATATTTTGGAGAAAAGCCTGTAACACTATGTTCTGTTTCATTATATTTTTCTGTGCACTCGTGAGCAATAGTTGTCCAAGCAATTTTAGCTTTCCTTTCATTAATTTTACAACGAATTTTATTAACTAACGTTTGGTTTAACCTTTCGTTTAATCCGTTTGAAAATGGCGCATTAACTGCAGTGAAAACTATAGGTATATCTTCTTTTTCTAAAAATTGTTTAAATTCCTTCGAATTTATGCCTGGATATTGATCAGATAGAATCAAGTCTATTTTATAATCTTTTGTTACCTTTTGAACAAGTTTTATAAAATCATTCGCATTCTGAGTTTTGGATGTCAAAATATAAGCGTAACGAGAAAAGTGATCTACTAGGAGATGTAAGTATGTTTTGGTTGAACGAGCACCACCAAATCCCCCTATGGTGTCTATAGACACTATTTCGAATGGATAGGTAGCGGGACCTAAATACGACATTAATCCAAATTTGTTTTTGCTTCTAGATTTATTTTTTATACATACACCACAGTTTTCGCAAATCTTTTTTATGTTATCTAATAAATTTTCAGCTTGATAAAAAGGTTTAATCTTGTTTTCCAATTGTTGTCTTCCTATGTGACAGTAGTAATTATGTACATCCTTTATAAACTTTTTACTAAACTCCTCAGTAAGTACTATCTTTTCATTTTTTCCTATTTTTTTATAATATATATTATGTTTGCATATTAGTTTATTTATATTTTGCTTAATTTTTTCATTTTTATCTTGGTCGTTTAGTATGTCTTCTAACTTAACAAAATTTACTACTTTTAGACTACATTCTTCATTTTCATACGACTCTAATACCGGGTTTCTACTTAAAGTATCTGCCTCTATGTTATATTTACCTGGAGAATATATTATTTCAAAATTGAACTGTGACAAATAATACGTTAAATCTCCAAGTTCTTCGTCCGTTCTAGCTTTTATATTCATTCTTTCTAAAGGTTTGTGATCTGAAAAAACCGTGAATGTCTTTCCCATAAGCCAGTGCTGCCAGTATTTTACCGCTTCTTTTATTGCCAAGCACTCAAGATATATGGCTTTTTTCTTTTTTTGGGAATCATTTAATTTTTTTGAAAAATATGCACCAGGTTTTTCATCACCGTCTGATTGAATCTGTTTTAAAATCGCGCCTACACCTTGTATGCTAGCGTCTGTATAAATATGTATTGGTAAATCTGGATCAAAAATAGCTAGAATTGGTTTTGAGCAAAGAAGTTTTTTTATAGTATCAAATGATTCTTGGCATTTATTGGACCAAACAAATTTTTCTCCTTTCCTTAGTAAATTATGTAAAGGATCCAATATAATTGAAATATTTGGCACATATTTTCCATAGAAATTAATTTTTCCTAAAAATTGTCGGATATTCTTTTGTGTTTTTGGAATCGGAAATTCTTTTATTGCAATCAAATTATCTTTTAGTGGTGTTACAGTATTGTTTTTTATTATATGCCCCAGATATTTTACAGAGTCCTGTGCAAAATTACATTTCGTAAATTTTAATTTAAAACCTTCTTTTAAAATTGCTTCCAATAACAAAGATATATGCTGAATGTGTTTTTCAAACGTTTCAGAAAATACTAATATATCGTCGATGTAGTTAACAGTAAAATCTGAGAGTTTATACTTTCTTATGATACTACTCAATATTCTTTGAAAAATAGCAGGAGCAGTTTTTAAACCGAAAGGTAAACATGTCCATTGAAAGTGCGCCTCTTGAGTAACAAATGCAGTTTTGTGTCTATCTTCAATTTTAAGAGGTATAGACCAGAATGCTGAATTTACATCAAATGTTGAAAAATACTTACAATTCCTTGTTTTAATCATTAGATCCTCGATTAGCGGAAATGGTTGTGATTGGGAAACTACTATTTTATTTAATTCACGAAAATCTATACAAAGCCTTGATCTCCTCCCATCTTCTTTTTTAAATGCTAGTGTTACCGGAGCAGCAAAAGGGCTATATGACTCCTCGATTAAATTATTTTTTAGTAATTTTGATATTTGTGTTTCGATTTCTTTCATATCTTCAATAGAGCACCTATACGGTCTTTTACTACAATATTTATCTATCATTAAATCAATATGGGCTTCATAACCTTTTACAGTACCTATATCGTACTTGTCTTTAGCAAATACTGAATATATTTGTGTATCAATTTATCAATATCAGATTTTTTCTGATGATCTAAATTATAAACAGAAATGTCAAAATTATCTATTATTATATTTTCATTAAAGTTTATTTCATACTCATTATTTATATTTTGTTTTATATATATTTTTTTATTATAATATATTATATCTTTTTTATTTCCTATAACACCACCTGAACTGCCAGGAATTTCTTCAGTGCTTATAGGATCCTTATCTTTGCTTTTTATATAGTCTTTATTGATAAGGCCATTTATAGCTATTTTTAAATTGTCATTTTGAGTTAACCGATATTTTTGTATACAGTCTAATCCTACTAGGAAATCATAGTCAAAGTTTTCTTCGTCTATAACAAAAATATCGACATGTTTTTCAATGTCAAAAATTTTTATTTTTAAAGTTACCATACCTATTGTTCTTTTTACGCCATTAATAGTTTTTAAACCTGCATTTTTATTATGAGTAGGTTTTTTTTTTAAAGATAATAACCTTGAATTAATTAAGGACACATTAGATCCAGAATCATAGATTCCTGTTGTTTCCAACGTGTCATTAATTAGTAATTTAATTTTTATTAATGGCGGCACTATTAGTTTTTTGGATCGATTTCATTTAATTCAGCCTCTAGTTCAAAATTGTTAACACTTCTTATTTTATCTTTATTTTGTATATCATAATTTTTAATTTTAAACCAACATTGTGATTCAGGATGGTAACGTTTGCCTTTATTCTCTTTTTCACAAATTTTACACGGGTTAACCATTGGATACACCTTTTTCTCTTTAATATTACTTTCGAAAGGTCCTGTCCTTATACCAAATGTTTTTTTGTTGACTATATTATACTCTAACTTTCTTAAATTATTGAATAAGTCTTCAGTTTTCTTTATACTAACCCTATCAATCTTATCTGTAATAAAATTTGGTAATCCTATGGCAATTAAATCAATTAAAGTTGTTATATTAATAGAACTATTTATTTCTAATAAAAGTCTCTCTTTCTTTATTGCATATTCTAGTAACGAGCCCTGTCTATACTTAAATAACATTGCATACCTGATCGGCGACCAACCTTTATCCGCATATGTTTCACAAAAAATATTTTTCCATATCGCCCATTCTGAATTTATTGTATACTTTATAAGCATAGAACTATACCAATCTAAACAAGAATCTTCTGAAAATAACCTAAAAATTTCAATTTTTTTTATATCTTCTTCTATTCCCATACGAACACATTCCGCCTCAAAAGTAGTCATCCACTGAGACACATTAGTAATCTTGCTATTGAATTTTTCCAAAACAAATTTTTCTACTATTTTTCCAATATTAAAAGATTTTAAATTTTGTGAGTCTTTCTTCATTTCAGCGAAGCGTTCCATAATTTTTATTAAAGTATCTTCGGAAATTCCTGTGGATATTTGTGCTTTTGTTTGTTCCTCTAATAGATACCCCATAAATTGTTTGTTACCATCTTCATCACAGTATACAGCTTTCATCTCTGGATTCATGGATATCCACACCAGTCGTTTCTCGTGCCGTTTTTGTAATGTGGACCTTACTTTTTGAAAGATTTGTGTATGTGTAATTACATCATGTAATTTTACAGGTTGTAACTTATCTGGAATCGTAAAGGTCCGTCCGTCTAAATCTGTGATTGTCGTCACACAAATAATATTTGATTTCATATCTTCGCTGGCTTTGACCATAAACTCAAATCTTAATTTATCCATTATTCCTGGTAAGCAGCTGCAGAAATGTTGTTTTATAATATGTTATTATCCTTAGATAATAATATTATGGTGAAAAATTAAAACTATAATTGCGTTGCTCTGAAAAGAGATTTTATTTTATAATACTTATAATTTAATAATTTTACAAAACATTCTTTACAATTAAATATTTACAAAAATCTTACCTGAAAAGAGAAACAACATTTAAAGCTATTGTCAGCTATTGTTTCACCAGTATTAATTTAACAATATATATAATTCCAAACAACTAAACTAAAACATTAATAACTAATATTATAACTAAACAGCTCCATGGCAACAGACGAGTTCTATCTTTAAATATATATACATTATAAAGATATTAAAAATATTAAACCTATTTAAATGAAGTGTAACACTTTATTTACATATAGGATATTTATTTTGTCTACTAATGTCATGTTCACGAGACCCATTAACATGACATTCGTAGACAATGTCGAAATATCGAGCTCCGCGAGATAATGCTAAAAAACATAGTAAATATCCAGTTTTAAATAGTTTAAATAATGAAAATAACCATGTTAATTTATAATCCTATAAAGCATATATTTTTTTTATATTATCTACGTTTTGTTTGTATTCACTATATCTCGAAAAAGTTATAAAATATATTGAATTCTTGGCTCATTAAAAATGATCTTACATAAAAGCACATAATACCGTGTCCAACGAACACACAATCTTTAAATAAAAACTTTTTGCATCGCGTGCACCGTGACAGACAGACAGACGGACAGGCAATTTATAATATGTCCCTATCGCGATCTCAACATGCTATCCCCGACCAGCGTAACTTGAGCTCTGGCCCTGGGGTAAATATCATGATTCATAGCTAAACTATGCCAATGAGACATTGCCGTGATGGATGGGCGATGGCCTGATGCTGATGATATCACGGGAACTCGATGTGAGGGTTTCGCATCGGTCTTCTATCCCCGTAGATATTCAGGACCTTCGTGACTGGACCTGCGTGTCGGGAAGGACACATAGCCGCGTTGAATAAGCGTTACAAATGTTACAATCGCATATTTGGTAAGATGATTGTAACACTGTACACAAACAATCCCTACTAATACCTATTATAATATCAAGCATGGATGTTTGTTACGCTTTCACGCAAAATCGACTCGACGAATAATCATGAACCTTTGAATACTATACTAACTACTATTCTGGAAGGTCCTAGAAGTAACATAGGATTCTTATTAAAAACGGATTTTTTTTTGCTAACGCGGACGAAGCCGCCGGCAACATCTAGTATTACTTTATAGCGTATTTGCAAAGTCTTGACAAACGTCTCTATCAACACACCATTTATATGATCACGAGGAATTTATTTTATAATCTATACATAAAAATAAAATTGAAGTGTCTGTTTGTAATATTAACATAACCTCTTTTTACTACATGCATATGAATTATATATATACGGTACATATATACCAAAATAACATTTTTTTACAGTTTTTGTCTATCTGTCTATTTGTTCCAACTTCCGGCTAATCTCTGAAATGGCAAGACTGATTTTGACGGATAAACTACTAGTAAAAACTAGCTAAAAAACTAGGTAGCTGTTATAATAAGGAGTCATATAGACTATGAAATAATCATCATCGAACCGGATATGCCCGTAAATCTAAGTTAAGACGGGCGGAGCCACGACCAACAGCTACTGTTGCCATAATTATGTAGTACTAAGATGAGAACCAAGACATAAACATTACTGATTTTTTTAAGTTATTGTAAATGACAGCAATGGTCAGCTGTAACCGTTTCCTTCTATAAGCTTTCTATTAAATTGTCTATGGGCGTCGGTGATAAAGTTTACCACTAGGTGAATCATTCGCCATTTTACTGCTTTTAAATTTGGAAGTCGAATCAAACTCATGCTTCGTGGATTTCGTTTTCATGACATTTTAATAAGACTGAAGATTACAATGACAAATATATTAAAAAGGTACCATAGTCCAAAATAAATAATAAGTTTCCTGAATGTTGTTTATTTTTTACATAATACAGAGCTCAACCTATGCTGGTCGAGCGATAGTCATGATAGCGATAGCAGCAAACACTAGGGGAAGGGGTTTGTTTCCGTGTTTTCGTGTAACCGTAATTATCAGCACGTTACATGTCCAAATAATGACGAAAAAAATACACAACAAAAAGGGGTCTTTCGTAATTTACCTTAGATTTTGAAGGATAATTATTAATTCTCGTGATTGGAAAGCTTTTTGCGATTTAATGAAAGATAGGCTAGAAGTATAAAGTGCGTTAAAATACGCAAAAAATACTAAAAAAGCCTGAGAAATGCGATTAGAATCGCGTGAAGGGATATGCCCCTAGTATGATTAATTTATTTAAAGTAGATCGTTGGTACAAAATTGTTTAGTAAATGTCAAAGGTGACATAAATTCTGGCTATATTTGTGTCGAAAATGCGAAAGTAAATGTAAAAAAAATTAAAGTGGCAAACCATAGTCCCACTGCGGGGCACGAGTCTTCTCGAAATCAGGCGAGGAGGGTACTGCGCCATAGTTCACCGAGGCGCTGGTCAAATCCGGGTTGGTGAACTTCACACACCTTTAAAAACTTTCAATCTCATCAGGCATGCAGGTTTCCTCGCGATGTTTTCCTTCACCGGTGAGCGAGCGACGGTCTCGTTCCTAAATGCACCCTGCATTTAGGAATTCAGAAAAACCCATTTCCACCACCAGGTGAGGGATGAAGTCAGAATCGAATCCGGACTCTATTGTTCAAGAGGCCGAGCCCCTACCCATCGGACCATCATTGCTCATGCGAAAGTAGGCAAAAATAAAATAAATTTTTTAAATCATATTTTTCCAAAAATTTACCTGATCTAAGTTGGGTGGTAAGGAAGATTGTGGGCCACAATCTAGGCCACATTTTGGGCCAGATTGTGGCCCGCGGGTCGGTTCACAATAATTAATTTTGCAAATACACCTTAAGATAATAGTATTAATTTTGCAAATACACCTTAAGATAATAGTAATAGTATAGTATTCGTAAAGTAATAAACTTTACGAATGTACACAGATATATCGTATTTTCACGATATAAAGGGAATTCTGCAATGAGCCTACATTGCAAATTTCGTCTCAATTGTAGACTAAGGGCCTGTTTCACAATCTCCCGTTAAGTTCCCTATAGGCTATAGGGAACATATTTGACGGATAGAGTATGGAGTATCTGTCAAACATCTGTCAAATATGTTGCCTATAGCCTATAGGGAACTTAACGGGAGATTGTGAAACAGGCCCTAATACTTTATTGGAATATTTTGGGCCGACTCAATTTGGACCATGACAGTATTGTTTCACATATTATTGGCCTATTGACGTCACGTTTTGGCCATCCTAGGACGTGAGATGAGTCTCGACGCTAGTAATTTCCTTACTAATATACTATAATCATAAAAGTGATTTAATTGTTAGTTCATATTTAATGTCCCAATCAAGCAACGCTTAATTAAAGTATAGAAACAACGTAAGATACTTTTTACGCTCTTGTAGGTTTTTCATGCGAAAATTAAAATCATGTTTCTATTTCAGCCAGTTCTATATTGCTGTGAGGAGGAGAAAGGAGGTACTACTAAAATAGAAAGTCCTACTTTTAATAATTAATTATAAATTTACCTCCGTATAGACCGTCTAATATTCTACCTATCTTCCTTTTATGTCTCCTGCTTCTAGTAATATAAAGCTTTTTTGTTTTCCATTTTTTCTTCTTTTCTCTTTAGAAAGGGGACGATAGTCTTTATATTAGGGTTCCACAGGAAAATAGCATATCTATTATAAGTACATGTTGGCTCTCCGTTAGTATTTAAGTTAATTACTGTCATTTTAATCATTGTGTAAGATATTATGCTAAGTAGATATTGACGTAATGATTTAAAAATTAAATTAATTTTAAAGGTTTAATGACAATTTAATGAATTAAGGTGTTATTCGAAACCAATAAAATGTTTTACCAGCAAAATTAGCATCCCACGTTATTATTATATCTTTTATCACGAATGGTTCTTTATGTTTTTTTATAGAATAAAACGACTATTTATGTTTATGGTTTTATGAATCCATAATTAACACTTTTTAACATTAGTCATAAGAACCCCAGGACATTTTCAAAAAATGTCCAAGTATTCTGGGCTTCTAGTTTATTCGGGGGTTTCTGGACTAGCATGGACTCTTTGGGTCCAATCTTTTATATATCCTGTGAGAGACACGATACTTGATCTAATATGTACATAATTCAGAAACAAATTAAAGCTCTAAAGCATAATGACCAGCATGTACTACATTTCTTCCTCATTTCTTTCTAAAAAAATACAGAAGGTATTTCTAACATAATATTATGTACCTTTCAAATATTCTTACAATATACTTATAATGCGCTCTCGGTGGTCCTTAGGTTAGGCATAATATATTTTATATTCGACCGCTTTGGGCATCCCGATCGGGTTTCCTTTGCCACACACCGCGCTCAACTTTTTTTCCCGCCCGAATACCAAATGACAGTTGACAGTTTCAAAATGGCGAAAGCCCGCGAAAACAGCGGGCAGACATAAAAACAATAACGGAACTCGAGGCGATATGCAAAAATTTAACGAAAATAAAATACAGGAATAAAAGGGAATAAATAAAATAATAAAAAAAATATATAAATCCCGTCTTTTTGTTTTCCGCTCCTCGGATGGGCTCTCGATGTAAAAAAAGCGCCCGCTTCTAGACAGCCCGTCACTCGCTACACGGATAAGTACATAACTGAAAATTTTACCAACTGCACATTATATTCGTAATATAGATTATAGACTAATTAAAATTTTAATCGTGTTCAAATGTAACGTATTATATTTTGAAGTGTTATTTAGTATGTTTAGGATGTTAATGAAATGGTATCTTCTACCGTTTTCTTTCAGCGTCTACTTGAGATTATTTGTTAACGATAAAACCAAATATCTATGTTAATTTCCTTTTTAATTCATAATTTATTGATATTTTAACATATATCATGATGTCTTTAGAAATAACATATCTTATAAAAAGAAAGAAAGAAACATTTATTCAACACTAACAGGAGACGCACATGAAAAAATAAAAACAAAAATACACAGAGAAAACATTTTTCGCTTGCACAGCCTACAAGTAACACATATCAGTAACATTGATGATTAAACAATAATTGCAAAACATAAATTGAGTTGAAATTGAAAAATAAAGTGTTATGCATACTTACTTCAAGTTTGTGGTTCTCTATGGACGATTTTTTACGAGATTTTCACCTCGGCTCAGCATATTTAACGTCGAATTCCTCAAATTATAAATACAATTTTTAGTTAGTTATTTTGGGACCTTTAAACCTTTATTTATTAGACTAATCATCATTGTAATATAATATAAACGTTATATTGATTATGGACGAGTATGTCTGCACCTAATGATTTATGTGTCATTGTGTGGAATACAACCAAGTGCAGTGCTATAAATGTAGTTTTGTTTATGGATTTGGTTTGATGCAAAATACCAAAACCAATACGATGTAAGTTTCCAATTAAATTGAAATTAGAGTAATTTTTATTAATAATGTAGTCTCAATAGATCAAGATATCCACTCTTACGACGAAATTTTTTATCTATAATATTATATTATACATAAAAAAAATCGTGTTCGAGTTAAAGGTAGGTGCGTATTGTTTTTTATGTCTTTGTATTGTAATGAGTTGATGAAGACCAAGAGTTATCGTTGAAAATAACGATGACGATAATAAACTCAACAGGTAGTTTTCGGTATTACTTATATACAGACAGACATGATATGGATTTGATACGTAGTTTTCTAACAATTCAACATAGCAACCAATTAGTATAACTATGCGTAACGAAGTGAGATAAAATGTATAAGTTATTTTATAAAATAATTATATGATTAAAAAATAATTATATTTAATAAGTTTAAAGTTTAAAATAATATAAAGTAGCGTCGTGTTACCGGTAGAGCGTGGTATATCAAAGTGGGCAAAAGTACATTCGCGCTATAGCTACGTACGACGTAGGCGCGAGCGGCCGGGACGGGCTTAGGGCAGCCGCCGTACTGTACGTGGGAAGCTATGCTATAGATTACTTACCGGTGGGAATATGGAGGTTAGGACAAAGGGTACACTTTTATGTATATTTGTACTATGTGCAAAGGTTCTTCAGTAGTAAGCGATGGTAGATTTTAAATAAAGCGCACACACACAATTTACTCCGCCTAAAAATACATTCACATCATATCTTTATATCTACAACACTATGATCGTTTTTAAACTGCCATTTATAACTTACTAACTATTGCCTGCGGTTTCACCCGCGTTGGCAAAAAATTATAATTTATTAAATATATCCTATATTACTTAATACCACAAGTTTCATGATAATCGGTTAAATAGTTTTCGCGTGAAAACGTAACAAACATACAGTAGAATAGCCCTCCTTTCACATTTTTGATATTAGTATAGAAGTAGAGATAAATAGGTACTTAGTTTTTGTCTCATGCGATACTGTAGTAGCGCGCTTACCTCTGCGCTCTAAGGGATGTAAAAATGCATGCCGCGTTCTTGCATTGGTACTAACTTCTACCAATCCAGCTTACATTAAACAACTTTGCTGTCGCTTTTTTATGTCCTAAGGAGGCAACTGAGTAGTCGTTAGTAATCGCAGCCTTAAGGTGACTATCGACGCAAATAGCCATAGGAACATCTAAAAGTAATGCAGATACGTTGCTCTCCATTTCCCTAATCCTCAAACGGGCCACCGGAAACTCATAAACTGCATGAAATGCGATAACAAAGCTATCACTTACAATTGAGTTGCAAAGCAGCATGGCTCTACTTCTTAACAAAATGTTTCGAAAAGTAAAACAGGACCTTAATCCTGTTCTGCCAATTTATCTGTAATATTTATCTTAACTTTATTTAAACTGGCACCGAATCCTACAATCTTACGTCTTAGGATAGAATAGGTTATAAGAATAGGTTTGCCTGCGTCTAACCCTGCCTGGTTGAACCCATATTAGTTCATAGGTAACAGCCGTGTCTGCATATCTAAACTATCATAACAAGAAATAACTTGAAAAAAAAACGGTAGCTGTTTGTTTGTCTCAAAAACATGCATTAAAAAAAATATTACAGAAACTTTACTTCTCGTCTCATATTTGACTTTATATTTTTGATTTGTTCCTTAATTCTTTGTAGGTTTTGTTTTGTCGGAAAAATAAAATGTAATTCAGAAAAAAACATTATTTTATGCGACATAGAGATCATATTTTATTCTCTACGCTATAAAACTATATTCTATTACCGCACCAGTAACATCATACAGCCAGTGCTTTATATAGAGGAGTGCAGCCGACCGTCGCGTAAGACAAGGACGGAGAATAAGACGAAGGGTTGCTCGGAGACCCATCAAGTAGCCGGTTCAGCGGCACCGCTCGCCTTGCGCAGAAACTCGATTCTACATGGACGCGCACGCCCATAAAGCAGCGCATTTAAAATACACGCCAGAGAGATAAGAAATTTATTTGAGAGGACCGAAATATCGTGTTATCTGTACACATTTCATATCATTTTTTATATTAAAAAATCGCAATTTTTTTGCTCATAAATATGATATGGTTTAATTGATAAAAAATTATTGTAATAAGAAGCTAATTACGTACAAAGTCTAGACCAGAGGTAGAATAATTTTCTATCTCTAATACGATACTTTATGGGAACTTCGTAACAATAGCAGAGAGGGGAGAGGCGCGCGCATCAAGTATACGCCGTACTAGGTGGACGCTGAAATAACAAATACGCTACTTTATGGGCATGTCGCCTAGAGAGGATATGCCAAGATAACAGTAACTTTCGTACGGCCCTCCGTACATATAACTACAGTTACGTATACGTCCACGTTTTTAGGAACTAGGATATTTTAGACTTTAAATTTAGATCTTTCATGAATTTTTAGATGCCTTATTATAATATACCTATGTTTAGTTTTTTATCTCAGTTTTCAATAATCGGTGAGCGACTATGATCCAGTGGGTATGAGTTCATGGCCCTTTGAACGAGAGGGTCCCGGTTCGATTCTGGCCCCTAACCCGCGATCTAAGCATCGCAGATTTGGGGCCAGAATGGTTTTTTTTTTTAAATTTCTTAGATCACCATAAACACGGGACCATCGCTCGCTCACCGACGAATGACACATCGTGAGGAAACCTGCATGCCTGATGAGGTTAAAAGTTGTGTGAAGTTCGCCAACCCGCATTGGGACAGAATATTGGTGAACTATGGCTCAATACCCTCCTCGCCCGACTTTGAGTAGACCTGGGCTCAGCAGTGGGGTTACCGCCACGCTCTAGCGGCGACTAATGGTTAATCTATGGTTCATACATTACTTTTTATTTAATATGCTGGCTGGCTTAATTCATTGTAATTTGTAACGTAATAAAAAAATAAGAAGAAAGTTAAAAAAGTTACACTTATGAAATTATTAAAAAACTTCAAGATATTATATAATTTTTAGTTTTTTATTACCTAGCTCTTATTACGTTTCGTTTTATTAAAAAACGTATTAGACAAATAGCTAGCTAGCATTGTATCTTTAAGAAAAAAATATCAAAAAGTAAGAAATTAAGTCTACTAAATAAGATCTTTTCTTATCTTTTATGTCAATGAGCTTTTACTAAAAATAACGTCATCTTTTTTTGTTATTTCTTGTTACATATTCTTGTTTATTAATCTTTTTACATAAATTTCTGGTATGGACAAAAATATTATAAATATGTAGTTATTTACGTCTGTATACCTTTTTACCTTACCTTAGGTTATTTTTTGTAAAAATATATTATACATGATTCAAAAGAGTTTTTTTTTATATTTGAGTATTTTAGACATAAATAATAAAGAGATATTATACCTTTGCAAGAAGTAAGTTGGTTTATTATAATTTATGTATATAAATAAATCATTTATTATTTTTTATGTATATAATCATACCACCAAATTTATTCCCATACAAAAAATGTCATAAAAATCTTCGATCAAGAATTTGTGGTCGGTCGTCTTGGCGTTCATTGAGGAAGACATGTTCAGCGGTTGATGGATTAAGGCTGATGATGATGATCATACATACTTGTATTTTTTTTTCTTATTAATAGTATGCTAACGAATTTTTTTGTTGTAGAACTAAAGCCAGTATTTTTGATTGAAGATATATTATAAATCCGTACCAATATTATAAATGTAAAATTAGGGATGTTTGTTACGCTTTCACGCGAAAACTACTCAACCAATCGTCTTAAAACTTTGTAAGTACTTACACATATTAAAAAATAAAAGGATTTTTTCCTATTAGGCGGGTGGAGCCGCGGGCAACAGCTAGGTATTATCATGGCAATTACGAAAGTTTATGATTAAGTTTATTTTTACTTGTATAACCGTTCATATCAGAGTAGCTTAGCAGATAAGATATCTTAAGGATAATGGGTTGAATGACCCCATTTGAATTTTATCACATGACAGAATTCCACGGTGTTGCAAGTTGCAACTCCAACTTGTACAGTTGTTTAAAACGTACTATATAATATATATTTTTTAGAGCTGAATACAAGTCTTATGTCCTATATATTATTTTTATGTACAATGTTGCCATAGTTATGAAATCCTTTGGCGCCAGGCTAGCTCAGGCGTGTATTGGATTATGTTTGGTAGAACATATAGTTTATAAAATCTTTTTCAATAAACGTATGTTTTTTGCAAGTCATGATGCCATTTTAATTATAAATCTATTTTTGCTTTTACGATGAGACAGCTTAATTTACTTTCGCGCTGAAAAAAAAAGAAATACTAATGAACACATGAACACAAACATCTTGCGGCGTAAGTATATAAATATCATATTAATAAATATCACACAAGTAAATAGCAAGATAATAATATATTCCAATTCGCTAAATAAATAGCATTACTCTCGTTTCTGAAAATTTACAATTATTATAACATTATATAGTCCTGGGGTAATGTATCAAAAAGGACATTTTCTTATCCCAGTTCGTAGGAATGCTGAAAAATAACATAGGTAAGTACTAAAATTTCATTCACAAAATTATTTTACTTTTATTACAGTAGCGAAAAACAATTAACAAATAACCTTGGGTGAAATAATGAATATAGGTCTAGGCGTTCTATAAAAATGAAAAATATCGAACCTACTCTAAATATTATGCGAGACGCTTTCGATCTTTTAATATTTAATAATATATATATATATATATATATATTCAGCGCTGGACGGATAAATGCTGATGATGATGATACATTTTGCTTACACGCTTTCCCAGGGCAGGCCCTATATCGGAGTTTATAAGGGGTCCATCGACTGCGGCGGGCGTCGATAAGACGAGGCCCCAATAGCCTAGGGTCCCATATACAAAGCGCAGATGTGGCAACTATACTTATATTTGGTTATTATGTATTACGTATATTTTATCATTCTTACCTACATAATGTTCGTGGCGCATAGGCTAAAACAGTTTACAAGAGAACTAAAATCATTAATGTTCTGCTGACAAAATTGGCTTAAATACGGCAACGTTATAGATTCTAGCTAAATAATTATATATACTTATGCAAATGGAATTAAAAAAGGATAATTTATAGCATATATTTGAAAATGAGTAAAATTCGTGTAAATTAGAAAACAATTCTTATCTAATTGAAGAAGTTTACATCATGCACAGTGGCGTAATTATAGCGTTCGGGGCCCGTGGCAAATTCATCGGATGCTAGGAAAAATCCTTTTTTTTTCTTAATGTGTAATAATAAATGTTGGTAGTTGGAATTCTCCTTCGTCCGGGGGCCTCTTTCAGCTGGGGGCCCGTGGCATTTTGCCGACTTGCCACCCTGTAGTTACGCCACTGATCATGCAAAGAACAAGCACGTTATAATAGCACTTACACATTCGCCTAAAAACTGGTGGCCGATGGGCAAATAATATTCTGCCAGGCTAGCATGCGCGTCATGACAAAATTTAGTCGACCCCTTTTCGCGTGTCATTTCTCTATGTCTACAGCTAACACGCGTTCGCGCGTTACTCTTCTCGTTACGTCATAGAAGACGTTTTATTCAATTGTAGTTGTTTCTCATAGTGGGCATGGATAATTGAGAATAAACTGGATATAGATATCAAAAGATATCTCTTTTTTTGTGCGTACTATCCTGGCATGTGCGCAGGACGCTCTGGAAACGTCGGTTTGTAAGTAGGTACATGACACAGATTATAATTTAACAAATCACAAGAAACCTGTAACCTGCCCTGACCATCTGACTATCTGGACCATCCAGTATAAATCCGAAAAATAGTGCTAACGTTTTGTATGAAAACAAATTCCACCTTTGTGGTGCAACGCTGCACTTGTTCTGCTCTCTGATTGGCCGAGTGATGGACATTGATGGATTGGCCGATGGGACGTAAACGTAAATAACTGGTTGGTTGATTTCTATTACGTCAGTGTCAAATCACTGACCTGGGATTTTTATCACTCACTTTACTACACCACCCGGTCGTATGCTTGACTTTTTAAATGCCTGCCTATTTCTCTTATCAAACAACACTAACGTCGCAGGATAAACAATAGACGAAGAGAAATAGTAGGAAGACATGTCGTCTGCTAATGGAACTGATCCGAGGTTCCCTTCAGTATATAGGTGAGCCCACTCACGATCAGTCAAGACTGCAATTTTGTTTGTCCAACTACCATCAAATAAACACTATTTGCATATTCTGTATATTTGGTGTGATGTATACTCTGTATGTATGGCGTCCTGTGGTTAGCGCACTCTAGACAGGCTAGGTAATGCTATATGACCTAGGCCTAGGGCTAAGTAATTTAAACGTGGCCATACTGCCAATATTGACGCGGGTGACGTAATGAGCGGCGCTCGATCGGTTTTGATACTTGCTGTACAATACATTTTCTGCGGCTACATTCTTTAATTATTAATATCTGGACACGTGGGAAGAAGAAGGAAGTAGGAACGTGAGTACTAGTTGGTTGTTAGTTTAGTTCAGGGAAATAAACATAGTTATTAATCTTCATTTAGTTTAATAAAAAATCTTTGCTAGTACTCCATGCTGATTTTTTCTCTATATAAAGTAGAATAAGAGTGCCTTTACAGCTGAATTGGACCGGCAGGGCTGGGGTGGTACCTCTCATTTACATATCACCAGCGTAAAGTGACAGCCACGCTGTTGCTTTCGTATGGTTTGTGAGTTTTCGGTGGCCTTTTGGGTAATTTGGGATATTTGAGCTCATTTCCGATAGGGAGAACAAGGGCAACACATATGTATAACGTTTGGTTGTATACATATTTATGGGCGTCAGTAGTCACCAAAATAAGGCTCCAACTGTTCGGTTGCCTCCTTATGACATAGAAAAAAATATAATAAACTGACATTTATGTTAAGTTCGAATGCACTATATTAACGTATCGAAATCGAAAAAAAAATACATATGTCAGGTATTAAGTATTCAATTTAGAATATCTTGATTATGCCATTTTCAGCTTCTAAATCTTCTTTTCAGCTGCAGACATCTTATTTGTTTCCTGTTAAATGTATACACTGAATTAGTAAACTATTCTTCTTTCTAGATTTTAATATCAGTGAAATCAAGTTATGGATTATTCTATTATTTATTGAGTATATATAACGTATATTATGTTATATGTTTCTTGGGTAAGCAAACGGACTAAGGAGCGAGATAATAAGGGGTGAGCGTCCAATAGGACCATAAACTAGATCACCTGGACAACTTATTTAACAAGTTTTGTTACGAGCAATATCACACTGCCTGTACTCTTCTCACAAAAGACAGCAGAGCTGTTTTATGGAAGAAATAAGCAGGATTGTTATACCTAGGAGTTACCCATGCAGATGAAAGCGCGACACTCCTCGTCGCGGCGCTTCTCTCCGGTAAAATTTTTTTTATTTCGGAATTTCAATAAATTGCTCAAAACTATTCCTTTGCGGTATATTGTTAATACATTTTAAATTCCTTTGGTGGTGTCATGATACAATTAACCTTATTCTCCCGAAATACGGTGCAAGTTAGAGTGAATGCGATGAACTGTTTTAACTGAACGTATTTATCCACTTACATAGAGGACGGGACAGTTTATACCGACTATATACGCGTATCAGCTAGCGGGAATGATCATCAACATCACCACGAGAAGACCTGCATGGGTATTGTACCACCATCATGTTCAATTCTTCCATGAAACAGCTTTGCTGTGTTTCCATCAGAAAGGCAGGACAGATAGTGTAATTACTGTCACAGAGATGTCCGTACGACAGACAGTATTCAGACTTATAGTATAACATTGCCTTAAGGTTGTCTGGAAGAGATGGCTTTAGCGATAAGACCGTACACATTTCTAAGTTTCAATATTTGTATATTGTATCATGTTTTTTGGTGTGGAATAAAGTGTGATTTATTATTATTATTATTATAACTTCAGCCGTAAATGACTCGTCGACCGTATCGGATATGACTAGCCAAACTCCTACTCTCCTGAGTAGCGCGCGATACACCGCGCCCCCGGCGGAGTGCGGAGGGGGGAGTCCCCTTTTCGAATAATTTCTAGCTGAGCCACCTACATACCGACTGAGCTTAAAGGCCATCAGGCCTAAAAGTCTAGACTTTTCGAAAAAAAAAACGAAAAAGACAAAAGAGGCTATTTGGCATAGATAGGCTATGAACGGGCTTTTTTTTCTTTTTTTTTTCTTTTACGCCGGGAAATGCACTGACGCATACCGCTGGGGAGTGGGTCTCCCCAGGCGGATATGTGGGACTCGCTGCGCCCGAAAGATGGTAAGTGGACGCAGCTCTACCCACTAAAACCCGGCGAGTGCCACCAATGCCGCCTTTGGTGAGGTGCCCCGGATCTACAAGCAACAAGCAACTAGCCTCGACGGCTAGTCAGTCCCTCAGGGGACTGACGCCACCTCCACAGAGCGGTTGCCCCGCACCACAGAACAACCACTCCCAACGTCTGGACAGTACAATGAGGTGAGGTTCCCATCCTCACCCCTAGCCCCCTGCTCTTTTGTCACCTCTTCTTATAAGAGGGGTACAAAGAGCCCCCTCGGCTCAATTCGCTTCACCCAAGGTGTTTGGGTCACCCTGGGGTACTGTGCCCCACCGCCACGACAAGGCCTGAACCATGGTGGGGAGGCTATGAACGGGCTACTATCGATTAATTCGCTCATGTTTATACACGACGCTATTTACTTATAGGTAGCTCGTCTGTCAGTTTTCCAAAATAACTTAAAAAAAAAACATTTATCGTTATAATAATAATCTGTATGAACTATGTAAGCCGGAGTCTTGGTGACTATCGACGTCCATAAACATCCACACAACCAGAGGTTATGCATATGCGCTGCCCTCCTTTTCCCTATCCCCCATATGGACCATAGGAAACTCACAAACCGCACGAAACGCGACAGCACAGCTGCCACTTTACGGCAGTGAGAACTGTCACCCCGGCCGTGCCGGCCTAATTTGGCGACAAAGTAGCATAAGCTTTTTTAAAGGGTTATTTTCGAGTTTTAAAGATTGTCTTCAGTATTCCGATACATCTAAAATTCCAGAGGTCTAAGCGGGCAAAGCCGGAGGATAAAGCCAGCGTGGAACTTAAATAGTACCCACATTTCGCGCACCGATTTTTTTTTACTAACAAGCATTTTTTGCGATATCGTTGGTAGAACCCAATTTTTGTAAAATACCACTGGAGGTTAAATAATTGGGATACCGCCCGGGGCTGGCCATATCTCGGCTGAGACTTCCCGTTAAAGCCATCGCTTTTGATTCGGATGTAAACCATGTATTGGCTATGGCAGTGGAGTCCACTCGAATGTCTTGTCCGTATAGCGCTGTTAATGTCTTAAAAATGAACGCTTAGTTAGCATAAATTTTGAAAAAAAAAAATCCCTTGAGCCCTTATAGAATCAAAAGACCGCCTTTTTTTAAATATCTTTGACATATATTACTCCCACAGCAGGTTAGATTCCAACTTATTATGTATGAATTAATATATTCCTATATATTATATCCTTCAGTTGGTGCATTGGGTATTCATCATCATTAACCTTTATCTGTACACTGCTGAAAATAAGCCTACTTCAGTGAACGCCATACTGCAGAAAGTCAGAAGTCTACTGATGTAGAGAAAGTGTTTCGAGCATTAATCAGATGGGAAGACGGGTAGTAGATAATAATAGTAAAAAAGAATCGAGAATAGTAAACTTTTGAACACCTAATATAGGTCATTTTTCTTAAGTTTCTGTATATTTTCTTCATCTAAGATTCTGTATATCATGTATACGTATTATGTATACACATATTTCCTTAGGATGTTATCTTTACTTATACTATTTCCATTTCTTTATTTTCTCGATGACAGTTCTAATTTGATAGTTTTAGTGTTGTGACCAAATAAGTAATTATATCACCATCATCATCATCATCATCAGCCCTTATCCGTCTACTGCTGAACATAGCCACGCCTAGACGACCGATCCCTAATGATATCGATAGCGTAAATTTAATATATTTTGAACAAAGACAAATACAACAAAAACATTCAAATATATTTTTTCGTTTCGTTTCTTTCGTTCCGTTGTCGAGTGTCCAGTGTCGAGAGTCACAGTTTTACAAGAGCTACGGAAATTTTAAATAAATTGGCAATATCAATCAAGAATTAATACGTGTAACATCTTGTAATGTAATATATACATTTGAACAAAAGTATCCAGCAGTAGTTTAGTTTCTTACATCTTGTAAAAAAACGGGTCTGTTATCGTGTGACGTTTATCGACATAGCTCTATCCCTATAAGTTTATCCGACTCTGGAATAACCTTGTATGTGTGAAAACGTCATATTTTTATAAAATAATACATACATAATGTAAAAAAGACGCTCGTTCAAGTTTTTACAGGACCTGTCATCGAGAAAATAAAGAAATGGAAATAGTATAGTCTTGTTCTTAAACATTCTCCCGAGGCCGAGTTCTCCCTGTTCACCAAAGTGAACAGGGAGAACTCGGCCCTCTCACTGCAATACTAAACGCGGTCGGCGTTCGTCGTCGCTTGTGCACAGTTGGTATCAAATGCGTGGTTGTTACTGCGACTGCGCGCCGGTGTTAGTTGATTATAGTAATTTTTGGTTTATTTATGTGTTTGTAAATTTAACAGAATTGCATAATTGACGGGTACAAATACAAAAGGGGTTCTCATTTATTGTTACGTTCGAATAGATTTCGAATTAAAACGAAAAAAAATGGGTGCTAGATACTAAGTGTAGAAATAATTGGACAAAGTAAGCATGATCTGTGTTCCCCACCATGGTTCAGGCCTTGTCGTGGCGGTGGGGCACAGTAGCCTAGGGTGACCCCAACACCTTGGACGAAGCTAATTGATCCGAGGGGGCTCTCTGTACCCCTCTTATAAGAAGAGAGGACAAAAGAGCAGGGGGCAAGGGGTGAGGATGGGAACCTCACCTCATCGTACTGTCCCGATTTTGGGAGTGGTTGTTTGGAGCCCCTCTGTGGAGGTGGCGTCGGTCCCCTGAGGGACTGACTAGCCGTCGAGGTGCCCTGTTGCTTGTAGATCCGGGGCACCTCACCAAAGGCGGCATTAGTGGCACTCGCCGGGTTTTAGTGGGTAGAGCTGCGTCCACTTACCAGCTTTCGGGCGCAGCGAGTCCCACATACCCGCCTGGGGAGACCCACTTCCCTGCGGGATGCGTCAGTGCATTACCCAGCGTAAAAAAAAAGCATGTTCTGTGTTGCATATTTCCCGGGCTATCGACTCATGTTGGCTATCATGACTTTCGGAAAAAGTACTGTTTTTTTCTTCAATACAGTAAAGCTGTTTCGAAAACCATACACGGTGATCCATGTAGATGTGACCGCGGCGCATGCGCACCCCTCCTATACGGAATATATTTCTCTACCTTACCTACTTATTATCAAGCAGACGTTAGTTCCTCAGTGGCTACGTACGTACGTACGTACTAGCTGTTTTTATGTTATTTGAATAAGCAAATTGCCAGACGTGCCATTTAATGGCTTAAGTAATCGACAGCAATCGTGAATATAAAATAGTCTACCTGGAACTAGTAGAACTACAAATCACTTATGTGTTACCTATCTTAAGGTATAAGATACTAGCTGTTACACGCGTCTTTGCCCGCGGTAGCACAAAAATGTATCCTTTTTTTTAATGTATCTTATGTTACTTCTAGTACCTCCGAGAATATGTGTACAAAGTTTCATGATGATCGGTTGAGTAGTTTACGCGTTAATGCGAAACAAACATCCCTACTTTCACATTTGTAATATTAAGTAATGATTAAGTCTCGTAGCCAGTGATTGCCATGACGGTCTTCCTCTTCTCTACGAACAGCAAAGCTGCTTCACGGGACCAACTAGCAAGATCTGTATTCGATCATCCGGGAGCACGGGACAGGGCACCCCTCCCAAGAGTAAATATAACTATTATGAACGCGTAAAAAAATTACAAACATACATAAGCAATCTGTAAGGACATTCGAATTCGTCATAGACACTTACCTCAGGAGGAGTTAGAAATGTCTCAGTGAAGAAAATTGCTACCACGTTTTATCTAAACTAATATTATAAATAGGAAAGATTTGATTGTTTGTTTGTATTGAATAGGCTCCGAAACTACTTGACCGATTTGAAAAATTCCTTCAGTGTGCAAGCAACACTATCCCCGGGGAGCATAGGCTATATTAAATTGTCAAAAAGCTAGGGACCCGTTTTAAATCTTAGTTGACGCAGGCGAAGCTGCGTGCAACAGCTAGTATTTAATATAAAATATAAATGTTTGAGTGTTAAAGGTCCCATTGCGGGATAGCTTCTCTTTGAAGCTAGCGATAGCCCAATTCCCTCTGTATTGGGCCATTATTCGCCAATACGCGGGCTCAATAGCTGGCAAGCTTGTGTTACGGGCTGTCTCGCGATATATCCCTTACTTCATCCGACGGTGGTTCGGCATGACCCGTCTCAGGAACAAACCCGACGCCATGAAGCCGTGGAAATCGCACTCCACGGCCGGCGGGGGGCGACCCCCCATCCATCTTCATCTAATGGTGAAGCCAACCGGCTCGCCTCATCCGATGAAGCATAAAGGCCACTAGGGCCATTAGCATAGCTCCATCCGAAAAAAATAAGATATTCTCATATATACACCTTTATTTTATCCGATGAATTTCCTTACCGCCGCCATTTTGTATGGCTTCTTTAATCTTGGCGATGTGACCTCTGACTTGCACTCGACTTCCTAGGTCTTCTCCCAGTGAGCAACTTTAGCGCTTTGTATAAGTATTAGCATATGCAGCGAAAAGTACGACTTCCATTATTAAGTCTGCGAGAATTATATTAAAAGCAAAGACAGGTGAAGTTTGAAGCCCTTACAAGCTTTTGGGTACATAACGTAGTATAAAGGACATGGACTTTATTTTCTTTTACGCCTGGAAATGCGCTTAGGCATCCCGCGGGGGAGTGGGTCTCCCCAGCTGGTAAGTGGACGCAGCTCTACCCACTAAAACCCGGCGAATGCCACCAATACCGCCGTTGGTGAGGTGCCCCGGATCTACAAGCAACAGGTCACCTCGACGACTAATCAGTCCCTCAGGGGACTGACGCCACCTCAACAGAGAGGTTGTCCCGCACCACAAAACAACCCCTCCCTACGTCGGGGCAGTACAATGAAGCAAGTTTCCCGTCCATACCCATTGCCCCTTGCTCTTTTGCCCTCTCGTACAAAGAGTAGGGTAAGTAGGTAAGGGGTACAAAGAGCCCTCTCGGCTTAATTCGCTTCGCCCAAGGTGTTGGGGTCAACCTGGGCTACTAAGCCCCACCGCCACGACAAGGCCTGAACCATGATGGGGGGACATGGACTAACCAGCAAAAGTTAAGCAATACTGCCGTATATTCGCTTGTTCGTAAACGACAGACACTATAAAGTTCATCTGCCAATTGCCAAACTCAACAAAAAAATAATAATTAATTCATAGCCTTTTTAATTCAAGTATTTCGCGTAATACTTGAAATTGGCAAATTGGTGTTCGTCGGCCCCAAAGCCGGCCCACAGCTGTCGGGCCGGAAACAGGTGCGGGCCTTCCGGGCCCGGCGTACTACATGTGACTTACCAGTCTTACAATAAATATAAAAAAACTACAATAAAAAGTGTGAAATTTCGTTTTTATCACAGCTTTCTCACAGGGATAAAGTTCAAATATATTATAACGTGTGAAATAAGTATAAGAATGTAAAATATTACATTCTTATACTTATTTCACACGTTTTCTATATGGATGGTATTTTTAAAGTTCATCATCATTATCATCATCAGGCTTTATCCATCCAACTCGCATCCAACACGTACCGGTCACTGCTGGATGATCGTCTTTTTAAATTAATATAAGTTATTTATCTTTTAAATTTATTAAAAATTTTAATTTATTAAAATTTTACAAATGGATAATATATATGAGATGTGTCAAACTTTTAGTTGTGTTTAAATAAAATTTGTTAATTTAGTTTATTAAACTAATCTACTAAATTATTATTTTTTTATGCTAAGTTTATGAAATGTACATAATTTTAAAACAATAATTAGAACAAATACGTCATATTAAAAAGTAGAAGCTATTGCCATCTAGCGAGGACTAGCGATTCAAAACAACTGGTCGTATTATTACCAGCCATGTTTCAATGTTGTCAGTTTAGCTACTGACTACTAGATGTCGCTTTAAAAGAAAAGTTATGTAATTATTTGATGCTTTTGTATGCATACTGGCTACTGTATAGTACTCCTTATGTTACCAAGAATACCAACAACTTTTTAAAATTCAAAATCCAATAAAATTCTATACATTTTGATCCTGACACTGAGTACGACGGTCAAAGTTGTTACAATTTTAGGTAACATTTTAGGTACCTATAAGTTTCTCTGGATAATGCGACGATCAAAGTTCCACCTCTTTGCCTGATAACCAATTTCCATTACGTACAACACGCAATACCCTGTCATAAGCCTTCATTTGTTTAGGACTTTAGGTTAGTTGGGAGGATTTTTAGCAACTACATCAAATAATATCAAATTGAACACTAGTTCAGTGTGTTTTGAACACTATTGTTACTAATATTACAAAAGAGAAAATTTTGATATTTTATATCGTCATGATCGTAGCCAGATTTGGGCTCGGGGGGGGGGGGGGGGGGGGGGAGCAGTCAACCTGCGGTAATTTTTTTTGTAACGTTTGGGCTCTTTTGTTATTTATAATTTAGATAATTTCGTGCGCGCTTTCTGTTTTTATCGCACTTTTTTTCACGTCGATTAATTTTTTTGTGAAGAAAAAAAAATGTTTGATCTTATAGGAGAGACCCAGGGTGGGGCAAGCGCCCCAGCTTGCCCCAGTGTGGCTACGCTCCTGTATATCGTAATCAAGGCAAATCTACCGAATGGATTTTGATGAAATTTGGCAGTGATATTCCCACTGTTGGGTATTAAGGACAGGACAAGACAATTCGCTCATTGGATAGGTAATCGAGGTTCAGCGATATTTAAACACTTCAAAAGTCTTTATTCTTATTGGATTAGGTTTCCTCGATTCCTCAGGTATTGTTTCGTCGATGGGAACTTACAATAAAAATAAATACACAATAATGTATTATATGAAGATATTATATTTTCAAAGAACATGTATTCATATCTCAGCGTAGTTTCTGTCAATCAATACAACATTTGAAACGGCAACTCACGATTTAATATCATAATATAACAAGTAACTAATATGCCATAATTATTATATCCATACATTTACCGCTACATACTTTAGACTCGTTACAAAATGTTAGCTGCAATGTTGGGTTGAGATATTGAACGACGCGAGAGCACGTTTTATTCAAAGTTAACCAAACGTTGCAACCATGTCTATGTCTCACCTACTATTTATACTAGTCCAGCGATTCGATATACAAAAAGCCACTGGCCAACTTCATTTGTATGATAAAAACAGCGGAAAGTTGAATTGACTTAATAACTAAAGACCATAGCCACTTTAAGCCTATTTAAAAAAATATAATTTGCAAGATTACAGGGAACGTTTAGGATTTAAATTTTAATGGTCGTGTTATATAAAAAAATAAGTCAAAAATGATTCTGTCAGTTGGTGAAAGTGACTATTGTCTGAAATTGGTTACAAAAAATCTTTCGATTTTTCGATGTTACAGAAATCCAATTTGTGAAGTGGATAAAGCTTGCTCGAAACAGTAATAAAAATATGATACTTTAACATATAATACTAGGTATTTATAACTATTTAGGAGTAAAAATAACAATCCACAAATCGGATTTCAAACGAAATACATAACATATACGTGATAAAATACTCACGATCATAAAATATAATAAATTAGCTGCCATATTTGTTTAGCTTCAAACATCTTAGAAATAACATCGATTAATTTGTTTTGCAACAACAAATGTACAGTATCTCAGAATTTAAGGCAGTGCTCTGTCGATATTACAAGCATCAAACGGAAACAAACGACAAAACGAGCAACGTATTCAATGAAAAACGAATTAGATTCTTTTTTCGAAAAGGTCAGACCTTAATGGTCTTTAAGTTCAATGGCGATAGTATGTGAGCACATGGCTCACCTAAAAACCAAATCAGAACCGTCTATTTAGGATATTAAGGTGTTATATTGTACAGGCTTTTTTTCGGTATTTGTAACGTCCTATTTATTCGATTTACGACTGTAGTTGTAGTAAATAACAACCTGTGTGCTTAATGTTAACATTAGGTGATATGGCATGAATAAAATTAGTAGAACGTGAAGTATAATCTGCGAGTTGAAAGGAAGACATGAAAACATCATTAAATAATATATTTTTTTTATTGAAATTGATTTTACGTTGCTCGTATGCTCAAGAAACTTTAAACAAAATTTTTTTGAAACGCGAACGAGTCCTTGAGGATTTGTTTGAGATTGATATATGAACGCAAGATTGTGTATTGCCATATTAAATGTTTTAAAAAATCGCAACCGTATCGCCATATTTAAAATAGACTAGGCACTAAGATTACTTAGTACAACATTTTTCATTTTTCTTCTTGAAATTGCATTTCGATCATATTTTTTTGTTTTTATCATTGATAGACGTATGAAGGTAATTAATATTTAATTTAATTAAATGAAACTGACAAATTATTATTTTTTTAGATTAACCTGCACTGAGGTCCGTTAATTTGTTTAAGTGTTGGAAAATAACCAAAATTTAAGGATTCACGTTGGTTTGTATTTGTAAAAAGAATAGCATCAGTGAACGCGCCTAATTTATTATAATTTAACCTAATTTAAGCCACATTTTAAAAACAATGATATGCTAACTGTCCGCTTTTGGTAGGCGTGATATGTGAATTAAATATAACTACTTAGACAGACTGCTAGCATTTGCACAATAGTAAACTATTGAAAAAGTGTAGATGTAAAAAAACTACTCAACGTAACATAGACATTTCAAGACAATAAATTCATCTATTCAAAAATGTTGCTACACTAAAAACCTCTCTATTCTGTTGACAAATTTCATAACTTTTTAATAATCTAGGCAGAAAAATATTTAAATATAGATTTAACGAACAATAAAAATAGACAACGAGCGATTCTAACAGATTAAATTATTGCTCTAAATAGGTATACATTTGTTTAACAATGTAGGTAAATAGGTTGATAATTTTTCGTATAATATCAATTTAAAAATAATATTAACCCACTTATTTGTTACAAATGTTATGCAAATATTGTTAAAAAAATTACGTGGAATTATGGCGCGCTTTTTTATTTTTATTCAACAAGCGTTTTAAGTGATAAGCGATGGCGGTAAGGTAGCGGATGACAGTGAAGTGCAATGGGTACTAGGCCACAACATGGTTTACGATAAACTTAACTTTGACGTCACAACACAGTTGCCGGGATGTCCTCCTCCTGAAATTGGGGATTTAGCCATATTGTAATCTTAAAATATTCCGTCCACACTTCAAAATATAAACTTCCAGCCTTTTTTAGTAAGTTATTACAAATATTAAAAATCGCAACAGCCAATATGTGGTTTTATTTATGCAATAAAAATCAATAAACAAACAAACAAACATAAATGGGACGCTTATGGTGCTGTTTTTTTTTTCAAATGGCATTTTTGAGATTAATTATCTATGTTTGGGTTAAAACATTCCTAAATTCTGTAGAAGTTGAAAAGATGAAGAACAAATTGTGGATGGGTTTGTCAGTTGTGGAAGATAAAAATCAAAGCCATTACCAGTTATGGCTGGAATACTGAAAACACCCTCATTCTCAATAGGCCGTGTTACGATACCCAGACAATATCATTCTCGTCGTCAGCAGCTATAAGGTCATCAGCTAATGTCAGGGCAGGTACCCCGTCTCCTTCTGACAACGAAACTTTATTTCCTTGCTCGAATTTTAATATTTGTCCATTCTGGAAGATTTTACAATATATTATAAAGTTAAGATTAAGTTGATAGACTCAATTGACGCTCAAAACGATACTTTGATGGTACTATTTTGAATAAAATTTTTGACTTTAAGTTTTTAGTTTGATATAGTATAAATACTTACATTACTAAAACTGTTTAAAATAAACGAGATATTTACCACGTTTTTATTTTTATTTCACGGTAAATATCACGTATATGCGTCAAATTTAATTTTATATAAATTAAATACGTCATCAATAACTCATACTATCGTTTTTTTAGTCTCTCATAGACCTACCTCTATTTTTAATCTTTCCAGCAATTGATCTTTTTCATTCTTGAGTCTGTCATACATTTTTGTGTCTTTTTCGTCCAATACTCCTTTAACTTCAAGTTCGGCGATTTGAGCGTCTTTTTCACTTATAGCTCTTTCCAAAAGGTCTTGACTAAAATTTTCATTAAAAATAAAGACTCCTAATGCAAATAATAATAAAAAATACGCATTTATACGGATAGCGTGTGTAAAATATATATATTATAATTTTACATTTAAAATCTATTGCGAACATTTGTGAGAATTTATTAAATAATACAATAAAAGAAAAAAGGTGATTATGATTATACTTGAAGAAAAAAACCTAAACGAGAAATCTAATAAGGTCGAACACAAGTCCAGATAACTGTGCTTGAGTATCAATATCAATGTATGATTGTGTCATATTATGTATAGGTAGATATTCATTTTTAAAATCTTACACAGCAAACGACAAATGTTTCAATATTGCATCTCTCGTGGTTTCACTTTCGTGCAGCAATCCTTCAACGCATTTTAATCGCTTCAAAACTGTCGAACATGTCTCGCAGTTCATTATCGATGCATTTTGTAGCGACAAAACACGCTGCTCCATCTTTTTCATCTGAAATGACCAAAACATTTTCAATATTATTGAGGGAGACTAGACTTGCCTTTTATTTTTAGATTTTAGTTATTTAATAGATTGTTGAAATTAAATTATTACTAGATAGTCTATAGACTTCCGGACAGATCTACGAATTCACGATATGAACATCGAAAGTAAGAGACTGCTAAGTGTTTACTGGACGACACAATAATGAAGACATAATATAATTGAGAATTTTTAGTGATTTGATCTCATATTTAGAGTGTAACATTTGGAGCAGGGTAAAAAATAATAATGATATACAATATAGTTTTAATAAGTTTACGCTACTTACCAAATGTAACGTTTCGATTCTTCGTTGCTCTTCTTCATAAAATACTTTTTCCCTCTCAGCTGCTATTAAAAAAGATTCTTTCAGAGCATCTTCCAATTCCAAAATTCTTTTATGTTTGTATATATTTGTTACTGCATCCGATTTATTATTAATCATTCTTTCTAAATCGGTTATTCTTTCATCTTTACTTCTGACTACTGCTAGTAGTTGTTCAAATTCGGCTATATTATTATTATCCCGTAAAGCGTCCTCCAGCATCGAAATGCATCGTTGTTGCTCTATTATTTTTGAATTCTTAATTTCGATTTCTTTTGTAAGGTTACACACTTTTCGTGTCAGTTTGTTTAGGTTGGATTGTATATTCCTATCACCAGGCAGATTGTTAATGTCATTGTAGCTCTTGCTAAATTTGCACTTGTCTAGTCTATCCACTACCTTACCGCTCTTTTGAAGTTCAAAAAAGCTTTTGCTTTTTTTGATTGTATTCAGATCTTGACCTTCAGACATTTTAAGAATTTCAGATAGTATCAGTGATGATTCGTTTAGTTCTATTTCTAAATCTATGACTCTCATCCTATTCAATTCCAATTTAGTTTTCAATTTATCTCGTTCTTTTAATGTATAGGTCAAGTCATTTATAGCTGCTATTTCACTTTGTCTCGATCGCGCTATTTCCTTTTAGAGGGTGAAAGATGAAATTAAATAAAAAGAAATGAATAAAAAATGAAACGTATTTACTTTAATAACAAAATTTTCAACAATATAAACTCAAAAATAATTCGAGAAAGGTCAACATTGATTTTATTTATAGTCAATAATTGATAGTTTGCATAACAAGATTGAAAGCTGGTTAACATCGACTAGTGGACAACTTACTGTTCTACCTACGTACATGATTACTTAACAGTTTTACAATATTTTTTATTAATACTTAAAAAATAATTCCCGCTGAACACGATTATTAAATTTTTAAACATCACTTAAAAATTATGGCTAAACTATTAATTATTACCTTAGTTGTGTGCTGGTTACAATGAACTGAAAAGTAAAAACCTGTATACATGGCTTTTACCGATTATCAACAAGAGGTGACGTTATTATTATCTGAACACTTTATTATAATATTCAATACAAACATGAATAACATTACTTAACACGAATTGCGATTGTAAAGCTTAAGTGAGACAGTTGTATCAAAGAAAACGTGGAGTTAGGAGTAGTCGCTCGCGGCATTGTTAGTAATCGCGACAGTTAAAGAAAAGACAAACAAAAAGATAAAACAAATTGACAGTCTTGGTGAGAAGAACTAACTTAGAAAAAGCTTTTGAGGAAGCCAGCGGGTCCGGCCTGGTATGCATGAAAAAAAAACGAGAGAATGATTAGAATTAGTCGCAGCCAAACATTATTATTAGTGATTATTATCAGCAACTAGTCTAAATAAAATGCATAACAATAACAATACTATTGCTTCTCATTAGTATTACAATCACTTAGTATTAATATAGTTTATTAGTCTAAAACAGTTTTATGAGTATTGTCTCACCTCTTCTCTTTGTGCTTGTGCTTGCTGCTGACTTTTAAGTTTGGCTTGAAGATTTCTAATAGACCTATAAAAAATAAAAGTGGGTAATTCACAAACGTAAAAATATTTTAGTCGTTTCGTCAAATTTTATTTTCTGAGAATTTATAAGTCCATGCTTCTAGTTCAGGTTACATCCAAAAGATCTTTTCATTACAAAGGTCACTGTTTATGAAGTAGTGTATAAAGTTTTAATAGTTAAAATTATTGCTCAAGTTCCTTAAAAAGTTTCTATAATTCAAAACATATTATAATAAAGGTCTTCATTATATTTTAACAATCAATAATTATGAAAAGTTTTATTTGTGAGTACTTACTGTTGCATTTCCATTATCTGTTTCTCTTTCTGTGCTTGTTCTTCCTGTGACATTTGTACCAGTTGTAGCAATCTCTCCGTTTCTGCTGTCAGTCGCTTAGATTCTTCATCGCTCTTTTGAAGTTGTTGCTTCAACTGTTCAGCTTCCTTTTGCGTGTCTCCAAGCTTACGGTTCAAATCCGTTACAGCCGCAGCTGATCCGCCGGCCTTAAATAATTTTATATTTTAATAGGTTTCGATTGTATGTCAATTAAATTAATATTTTATTTGTGTATATTATAGACTAGAGTAAATTTATTCCTGTATATTTATATAATTTTCTATATTATTATAATCGCTAAAAAAGTTTTCTTATTTATAAAAATATTATTTATGAAATTAAAGTGTAATAAAAAGTATTAAAATTATAAGAGACAGGTTTTGCTTTGTAAATGCTTATAAGGTGGTGTTAACTCATAAATACTATAAATTGGAAAAAAATATTTCACTTACTTTCCTCAAAGATGCTTCCATTTGGTCCATTTGTTCCTTTCTCTTCTTTAACTGTCGGTCTAACTCCATGAGCGATTTCTCCTTCTCCTCCACGTCTTTTCTCTTATTTTCTACGGCTCTTCTATTCTCTTCAAATTGTTTTCTCGCGTCTTCCAACTTTTTGAATTCTTCTTGGAGCTGCTTTCTAGCGTGCGCTGTTTCTTCCCCAGCTCTGGCGTTCTGATTGCCAACTGCTTGTAGTTTCTTGTTCGCTTCTTGTAGATCGAGCTGTCATCGAAAATACATACATTTAAAGTATAAGTAATAATAAATTTGGAAAACCGAATTAATAATAGTAAAATATATCGAATACATCTAAGCTATTATAATTTGTTACGACATTCCTGTGACCAAGAGTTTGTAAGCCCAACATTACAAAAGCAAATTTTTACATGTAATTTGGCAAAATATAAACTCAGCAGCAAATTGAATCACGAAAATAACTTATTTATCGATGTAAATATTGAAAAATTGCGAATACACATTCTAAGAGCAGATTGCTGAAAGAGATAAGAAAAATTAATATCGTACATAAAGCCTGCGTATCGTACATTGACACATTTGCACCGAACATTCATTTTAACACAACAATAATATGAGGTTCGTGTTTTGGACGAGTGCAAGTGTTGCTTAAATGCCTGGTGCAAGTAGACGAACATGATATTTATTACATGAATCTGTAATCCAAATTCGTTGCGATAATGAATCTAATAAAATAAATACGAATGATTGTAATGAGGGGTTGGAGGATGCCCTGCGGGCCGTGGGAGGCATGCTACTATACAACAATAATGTACATGACAATTCGCGATGATAACCTCAAATAAACTAAACGTATGAACATCGAAAGTAAAACATCTACTCCATAACACCGGTGCAATGATTTAAGCAAACATCGTACGAAATTCACCTACGGTTCAATCGAGTTTGGTATGTTTTTAAATGTACGTTTTATTTGATACGAATTCAAGTAATTATTAAAAAAATAATGTTTTCCAAACTCGATTCAACCACGCATTGCCGTCCCTATAACCGCTCGTGCTCGGGCGATCCTCCAACTGACCTGGCTCTTTTCCAATTCCTGAACGAGCATCTCGAGCTGCGACTGGCATCGTTCCCTCTCGACCGCAAGGGACCGCGCTTCAGCTTGCGCTGCTTCGAGTTGTTTCTGAACCTCACGCACGTCGGATGGTCCACGTGCTTGTAGCTGCTGCAATTGATGTTGTTGAGCCTGGAATTGTTTCTCCAAAGATTGTAAGCGTTGTTGACATTCTGAATATGCTTTTTCAGCTGCAATTGCTTTGGTCTTTTCTGATTCAACGGCAGCCCTCCACTTATCAATTTCACTTGCTTTCTGTGCATCTTTTTCTGCCTTTTCAGCTCTCTGCCTTAGAGAGTCTTTTTCTTTCGTTACAACTTGAACTTGCTGTTGAAGTTTTGCAATTTCCCTGTCTCGACTTTCTATGATAGATTTAGTTCCACGTTCGGAATCTTGGGCAACCTTTCGTTGCTCCTCCTTCAAGCGACGTACTTCCTCGCGTTGCTTTTGAAGTTCTGTTTCAGATGCATTAAGTTCTCTTTGGAAGTTTACGAGCATATCCTGAGACTTTTCTAGTTGAGCAACCAATTGATCACGTTCTATTGTTAATTGTTTTGTATCTGCTTCTAATTTTACTATTTGCTTTTCTATAGCATCTGCTTGCTTATCCCTTTGTTCTAATATAGAAGCCATTTTTTCTCGATCCCTTACAGATTGCGCCAGCTCTTGCTGAAGCTTTACTAAAGTCTCTTGAGTTCTATGATCTAACGTTCTTTGTTGTTGTTCAATATTGCGCCTAGTATTTTGGATTTCAGCTCTTAACGCATCTCTTTCTTGCTCTATTTGGCGCATTTCAAGGATTGTTCGCTCTAATCGCTCATGCATTCGCCCTAACTCGTTTGTCATGCGATCATACTCAACACGCGTAGTTTCATTAGTTTCCTGATACTTTGCAAGGTGCATCTGTGATTTTTCAAGTTCCTTAGCTAGGCGACCTGCTTCCATTTCCGTTGCATCTCTAGCTTGAATTGCCTTTTCTAGTTTGTCACGTAACCGTTCGATTTCTAGCCTATCTTCTGTTCTTGCTTTGTCTCCCGCAACTGCTTGTAATTTCATTCGTTCTATTTGTTGCAGCTCACCCTTAAGTCTCTCATTATCCTTATCAAGTTGTTCCGAACGAAGTTTCAGCTTTTCACACCTATCCCTGAATTTCTCGCACTCAATATGAGCACGTTCTAGATCAGTTCTTTGTTTCTCCATTGCCCCACTAAGCTTAGTAACTTCAGTCTTAGATAATTCTAGCTGAATATTTAATTCGTGTAATTTCGTTTCTGCTTGCTCCTTCTCGCTTTGAAGACGTTGAATTTCTACCTGCGAAGCCTCATAACGCTCACGATGCTTATCTAGCTCCACCTGCACTCGATTTAACTCTGCACTCCATTTATCCTGATCGAATTGGTATTTACCTCGAAGATTTTCGACGCGTTCAAGCTCCGAGCGAAGGCGAGTAACTTCTTCTTCTGCCTTGCGCGCCCGCTCCAGTTCTAATGTTGTCTTCTCTAATCGAGTACGCAGTCGTTCCACCTCTAACTTAGTTCTTTCATGCTCTTCCTTACTATCATGATATTTTCCATATCGTGCAGCGTATCTTTCTGCTTCTTCTCTTGCCCCACTTGCATCAGTTTTTACTTTATCTAGCTCAGCTTGAACTCTTCTTAATTCAGACGTTGCTTTGTCGTGCTTATCGTACATCTTTTCAAGTTCCAATTGTACTCTTGCCATTTCTTCTTGAGTCTTTTCATTTGATGCTTGCGCTTTACCACATTGGGTCATAGCTCGATCATATTCAAATTGCAATCGTTCACTATCAGCCACTAATTTTTCTTTTTCAGCTTGAAGTCTTCTTAATTCTATTTGACTTTTCTCATAACGCTCTCGCACCATTTCAATGTCAACACTCAGCCTATCCATGTCTTCTTTTGCCTTTTCTTCTTGCTCTTTAGTTCTACCTAATTGCAGTGAAGCCCTATCATACATTTCTTGCAGTGTAGCCAGTTCATCCTGTAGTTTTCTTTGGTCCTCTCTAGATTTTGATGATAAGTGAACGTGTTTTTCTAATTCCAAGTCGAGACGATCCTTATCCGCTTCAAGGATATCAATCTTGTTCTGCAGCCGATATATTTCATTTTGGGATCTGAAAATACCATATACATTTTTTAATCAAATCAAAAATGAATAATTAAGTGGTTAGATTTGTATATCCCATACACAAGACAACATCTAAAGGAAAGTACCTATCATACTTTTCAAGCATTTTTTCGTATTCTTTGTGCGCAGACTCCTTTTCTTCTATAGTTTTTTGAGTTGAATAAAGTGCTTTGTCTAATTTTTCTTTTAATATTTCAAGCTCTGTAAGCGCATCGTCTCGCTCCATCTGAAATCATAAAGTGTCGAATAAAAATCACAAGTGTATATTAAATTTAATTTATTAAATTGTTTATTTTAATAAAACCGTGTTAATATATTTAACAACCACAGTCTTAGTCCATGGTAAGCTAGTAAGAGTTTGTATTACGGAACTAAATTTAAGAAAATTCAAAATTAAATTCGAAAATTAAATCGAAAAATATATACAAGAACTCTTACTGTTAACTTTTGATGTTGCTGATGTGCTTTCTCCCATCTTTCCCGGAGGACGTCTAACTCAGTGGATGCGCTGTCTCGGTCTCTTGCCGCTCTGTTGGCTGCTGCCGCTGCTGCTTCAGCGCGCTCTCTGCAACTTGCTGCTTCTGCTAATGCTGCATCTCTTTCCTTTTGTATACGAGTCACAAGACCCTGAAAAGATTTGATAGTTTTATTTGGCTTTGCACTAACAATACTGCATGCTTAATATTATGTTGATCATCTTTTTTGTAATGATAATTATGTAGTTATTGAAATATTTATTAATTTATTATTTAATTTAATTTCGTTTTAGTCTTTTTTACGTTTTTTTAACTCCATATTATAAGAATGAAGGATTGAAGGATTACACTCTAATTGTCGTCCCATAACTAGTGTGAATATTAATTAGTGAATTAATGAAGTGAGAAGTGAAACCCATATGGTGTAATTTGCGAACAAAGGGCTTTGAACTGAATATATTATCTGCATTCAAAATCGATAGATCGTTAGGAGGACCCTAACGATCTATGGATTTTGAATGTAAATAACTCATATTTTCATATACTTATTAAATTAAAAATCGTTGGTTTTGTGTAAATCGTTATTTTCCTTACATTAAAAATATTAATGCATATTCACATAATATTATAATAGATATCTTTACCAATATCCATGTCAATATAATATGAATATGAAAATAAACTTCTAACATTAAATTGGATGAATTGCTGAAAAATATTCTCTTACAACACAATATTAGAAAAAAAAAACTTTTTTTAAATAGATCAATGCTATTTCTACAAATAAATACAATTTAAGAGTTATTACTTAATTAATTCGGCACTTCTATGAAAAAAAACCTATTTTTTTAGTCTTTCTACTCTACACACTTTCTACTCTTGTTTGTTCCGGCTTATCTCTGAAACTTTTGGTGTGAAGTAATTTGGGCTATAAAATAATCGTCATCAATTCTATAAAATGTTTAGCGGACGATCTATGTGCAGTGGCCATGGTGAATGCGAGTGGCAAGGGTTCGGTCATCTTGGCGTTCATTGAGGGAGGCCTATTTTCAGCAGTGGATATATTATGAAGGATATTGATATCATGTTTTCATAAGTAATAAACAAAATCAAAGTTCATATTTTTCATCAATATTATATATATTGTTGAAATAATATCATGAAAATTTATATTATGTTGAAAATTACAAGATCAAGTAATTCAGGAAACTAAATGATGATCCTAAAGAAATGCGGTAATGTAAGCGAAGTTCATAATAAATTGAAGGACTTTCTGAATATAGAGCTGAGATCGGCGCCTCACAGTCTAGACTACGCGGAGTGCGTGAGATAAAACATGCCAAATTTTTATACGGCAGCCATAAATAGCATTGTTATTACTAGAACATTTAGGCCACATGGTGTAATCAAAATTTAAAAGACAATAACCCAGAATAGCGGTACTTTGTACGAACACAATATAATAACTAGCTTATAAAACAATGTTTTAAATGGAGATATTATGGACTTTTAAAATCTGCGATTATAAAATAATGTTTTACAGTCTACGTAATCGTTTACTTAAAAATAAAAATAACTATACTTTGTACAAAACTAAAAAATTCGTAAACGTACAAATTTATTTTTAAACAGATCGCAAAACTTCTATAAATTATTATATTGTAGTTCTATGATTATTTCGTCCTATAATATAGGGAAGTAGCACGATAATTACGTCCGGTTCCTGAAACGTTGGTTAAAGTGTACGTCAACTAACATGGCTGTTAATGGTGGTTAACATACGATTCTAGAGTCAAATTTGACAGTTTTTCACTGTAGTGACTTTGTCAACAGGCCGATCAAATTAAGTAATTTAACCATGCTTCTAGCAACTAATTTGACACTTAACGAGATACTTGACAGTAAATTTGTTAATTTTTGCGTTGATCAGCCTTTCGGAAACCGTGCGTAAATCTTGTCAAGTAATTAGAAGAGACTTTATTTTATAAATCCCAGCTAATATGCATTTAATAGTTTCAAAAAATGTTATCTGTACTAGCTATTTTATATACCTGTGCCTTTTCATGCTTGTCTCTAAATCTGTCGGCGTCCAGTTGTGCTGTGTCTCTCTCCTTCTGCAGTCTCGCAGCTTGCCCAAGAGCTTTGTCCAGTTGTGACTGTAGCGATTCGAAATCGTACGCCGACTTCTCGCGGTCTACCTGAAGCTATATATTTTCAAGGATTTTAATAATATGAACTTAATAAGAGGGCGTTACAATATGAACTTTTAATATCTAGAAAAATGGTATTATTTTTATTTCCAGGTCACTTTAGGATACGAGATGTTAGTATTACTTATGCTGTATATTAAGGATTTCATAAGAAATAAAAGTTATTAGAATAACTAAAACCAGCATTTACCGGGCCGAGCCCAGCGTCATTTGAAATATTTTCGCTTATTTTATTTATTCATAAATTACTTACTTCAGCAACTTGCTAAGGACTCCATTATTAAATTAATTATATTAAAATCAAAGCAAAATATTATGTCACAGATAAAACAGCACTTTATAGATAGAGTGGACTACTTAATTAAAATATTGATGAATCATGATTGTTTGATGATGTTTTGACTCGACTTACTTTTCTAACTTCAGTAGCAGATTTATCCAATTTCTCTTGAAGTTTATCTATTTCTGAGTGCGCGGAGTCCAAGGCTGCTTGTAATTTATCCTGCTGTAGCTGAGCCTTTCCAAGAGTGGCTTGAGTTCTTTCCAATTCCTCTCTGGCCTTGTCTAGTTCTGCGATTGCTTTATCGCGCTCGGAGTGAAGACGGCTAATGGAAGATTGTAGGCTAGAAAAATAAATCAAAGTCAGTTCCTAACCTATATGATATTGAATAGTGAAATCTCGATGACAGTTTAAATGCAATGCTTATTTTTTTAACTTTAAATGCATAAAATAAAATGAAAGAAAGAAATATTTACCGATCATATTCTTCTTTCAGACTATCTTGTTCAGTTTGTGCATTTTCTAATTTCGCTTTAAGGCGATAAACCTCGCCTTGTGATTTTTCCAACTTATCTTGTAGGCCGCTGGCTTCAGATCTGGCTCTTTCGGCATCAGCTTGAGTAACTCTTAATTCAGCTTGAGTTCGACGAAGTTCAGCTGATGCTTTATCAGCCTTTTCTTGGATTCTGTCTAATTCTTGTGAGGTAGTTAGGGTACTTCTGCCAAAAGTAGTCTGCGATCGTTCAAGTTCATGTTTTAATCTTTCATTTTCGAGTTCAAGTCTAGCCAGTCGTTGTTTTGCTGCTTCCCAATCCGCACCTGATCTACCAACCTCACTTGCAGCCTTATCTAATTCAGCTTTGGATTTACCAAGTTCAGATTGAGAGCTCTCTAATTTAGCTTCAAGCCTATCTTTCTCAGCTTGTGCTCTCTCTAACCTGGCGCCAAGTTTCTCAACCTCACTTTCAAGTGCATGTAATTTCATCTTATAATCGGCTATTTCACGTTCGTGGAGTTCCCTTTCTTCATTCTTTTCATGTTCGGCTCTGTCTCTTTGTTCTCTAAGCTGTTGTATTTGCTTTTCTTTATCTCCGATGACTTCTTCCAATGAAGACAACGCACCTTCTGAAGAACAATGATGTGCTTGCATAGCATTGAGTCTTGCTCGAGCCATATCAACTTGATTGTCTTTTTCCTTAAGTAAATCTTCTAGATTTTCGATCTATAAAAATATTCTTATCAGTAACTGGATATTCTTTAAAAAAATATTATACCAAACTTCAAATCAACATACCTCTACATAAATAGCGCAGTTTACATAATGGTAAAAAATAACAACAAAAAACATATGACCACTGAAACATAAAAATACAAAATAGTACAAAAAATAGCAAACATAACTAAGCTAAAAGTACTTTTACATAATAAAATGAATATGTAACAAAAATCTTATAATAAAATATGGTATAGCAATAAATCAAAACCTTTTTGAAAAAGCTTACAAGAGCTTTACAAGGTGGGCAATTTGAATGAATATTGGGCTTTCAAACGTGATCAGTCAGGCGGGCATTTTCTGTTAAAGGCATTAAAATTTTAATACAAAACTAATTTTGCAACCAAATATTATCTTTTTTTATGATGAAATTTTTTTTTTCATTCGCATTTATATTTACTTGAATTGTGATTGTAAAGTGAAAACGATTATATTTTATTAAAATCTATATGTATTAATATTATTAAGAGGTATTTTTTTTAGTTTGTGAGGTTGTAGGGGGTAATATTGAACCGATTCTGAAAGCTTACGTTATTTGTGAGTGACACAGGCATTGGAATATTTCACGGGAATGTGAACCGGATGATGTTAGTAAAATCAGAGGTAGTATCCTCTAGTACTTTGCGCACTATTTTTAAAATTAAACATTTGATATACATATTATGTTTATGCTCGACACCTATAATCCAAAACGGGTAATAGGTCAATTTTACTAATAACTCATGACTTTGATTAACGGAGA
The DNA here is from genome assembly GCA_905333005.2 of Lycaena phlaeas. Classification (NCBI taxonomy): domain Eukaryota; kingdom Metazoa; phylum Arthropoda; class Insecta; order Lepidoptera; family Lycaenidae; genus Lycaena; species Lycaena phlaeas. The sequence continues at coordinate 16,912,505 of HG995169.1, read as the reverse complement.
ACTTCCATTGCGATTTATGTGCTTACATAATGGAATAGGTTTTCCTATTGAAAGTTGATATATTGGATCTTTGTCAATCTTCAAAATTGGAATGAAAATATTTAGATAAATAAATATAAAAAACAAATACAAGGTATGTTAGCATTATAAATAAAATATAATGAAGCACTACAAAAAAAAAAAAAAACCCGCGGCTTTCCAATAATCTTTTACAACTACTTCTAGTAGAACACTACTACTACTAGTATTACCTTCCGCTGGAGCACGTTGATCTTCCTGTCTTTGATCTCCGAGTGATCTCTTAGTTCTGCTAATTCATGAGCAGCAGCCAACGCCGCTGCTGTTTTCTTCTCTACCATTCTACTCTTTTCTTCGAGACGAGCCTTTAATTCCTCTACCTAAAATTGATACCCGTAAAGTAGTTTTTTTTTTTACTTTAATTAATGTACATAATTATAGCATTGATAAAATACGTTGTGTGAAATACTTAATTATGTTAATTTTAATGTCGAAAAAATTGAGAACTTTGGAAGTAGAATATATGATAAACCACTCTCAGACAAGCTTTGATTTCATCAGACAACCTATATTTATCGTTAAAATATTATATTATTGCCTTTAATACAATAATTCCATATCTTTAATTTCCTTTACTCGTATATGGCAATGCTAAAATCATATTTATAAAAAGCGCCTTAAATAGTAATTTTATTAAGCTCTGTCTATTGCAATTTAATGATAAAATATATTTGTAATATTATTATTATTATAGACTCGTTCTATAAAAGCTTTAAACTGCATAAATTCAACATTATAGGACTAATAATAATCATCTTTATGAAAATCGGACTCACATCTGTTTGTAGCATGCTGTAGTGCTCTTCCTTGGCGCAGAGAGACTCTTTGAGAACTGCTATGTGACGCTGGTAGTCCTGGTGCTGCTCCTCCAGCGCCTTCATCTTTGCGGCCATCGCCAGAATCTCCTGATCTCTCCTCTGAATCTCCAGACGGAACTCATCCAACTGCTCAATAGCACCATCCATCCGAATTGTTATAGAATTAAATAAATCCAAAAATACGATTAATCACACTGTCATCCAAACCAACATTAACTATCTACAAAAGGCAAAAGTGATGGCAGAAAAATAATGATTTATGTTAAATATTTAAAACTACATTGAAATACGATTTCGATTATCGAAAAGAAGAATCGAGTTAAGAGTAAAAGTATCGATGATGAAGCGACGCAAGCTTTGTCAGTAACTATTTGTATAGAGTCGTACTCGGCATCAGGTTACATGGATCACTGCCGCGGAAGACATTATATTATCATTAAACATTTCTCTCATGCATACTTGTATATCATACAGTTTTGTGTGTTTTACTCATTTTCAATCAAGGACATTCGTTGGAAAACTTTCTGTAATATAAAAGTAAAATTTTAAGCTTAATTAAAGCGAGCCCAGAAAGTTTTCCAGCTGCATATTAGAGTCTAGTAATAAATGCCGACCAAGGTCGTAATGCACGGGCGCCTACGTTGTGATACATTTATCTACCGATACTGTGATAAAGACTGATGAACATGACGACTACATGAAGAGGCCGGGTCGTGTGAGCTAGTCTAGTGATAGGTGGCGCGGGACCAAAGCTTTACTTGACGATGAATTGCGATCAACACCGAAAGCGGAACATGATCAGATTATGGCTCAATGAACTTAATAGAAACGCACCCGAAGAACTCGTTCGATGTATACGACCTCTACAGTCTTTATTAACAGTCTATCACTAAACATAAAAAAAATCGCACGTATCCAATCTAACACTTCGGTATCAATAAAATATGTTACATCTAAAATATTCCAAACGTGACTCTATTTAACAATTTAACAAAAATATTTCTTAAATCGACAGTTCAAGAATATATTTGATTTCAATATCATAAATAGCTCTAACATTGAACAATACATAAAAAATATCGAGTCGACGACTCGGCTACGATCGGGCTTAAAGCGAAAAATTGACACGGGATCGTCGGCGGCGGTCGGCGGGCGAACGCGGCTTCGCGCGGGCGAGCGACAGCGCGCGCGGTGAGACGCGTGCGGACCGCGCGGGCGGGGGCGGTCACAGAGTGGTGGCGCTATAGTACGGCCGAGGCGTGCGCCGCGAGCGCGGGAGAGCGACCGCGCGCCCGTCCTTGGTGACGCGCACGTCGTTCAGCAGAAAACTTACTTGTCGCTTGAAGGGAGGATCGGCCTTATCGTAAAGCGAGGCGTGCGAGGGCGCGAGTGACGGTGGTGGCGGTGAACCAAGCGCGGCCAGCTCGCTCTCGAGCAGCGCAACTTGGCGCTCGAGCGTTGCGATGCGGGCTTCCTTGGTCTCCAGCACGGCGGTGAGAGTGGCTCCGGCGGAGCCGCCCGGCAGCCCGGCGGCCGCCAGCGCTCGCTCCAGCTGCGCCTGCAGCGCCCGCAGCGTGTCCGCCGTCGCCTTGAGCTCCTGCCACACGCGTCTGTGTCAGCCGCCGCCGCCCGCCGCCGCTACCCGCCACCCACTCGTCTCCCCGCCCCTGGGGCTACCCGGCTCACGCAGCCCCAGGCAGATGGCGGTATACCAATTTAGCTCAAAGTACCAATGAAATTTACTCGAGACGTTTCTCTAGGGTTCATGTGACGGGGACATAATGCGCTAAACATGCAATGTGAGTCGGTGTTCGTGTCGTTTTAATTTGGTTCGTGTTCGGCCGAATTATTGTTTTGTTTTTTTTTCTGTTGGGCACGTCGTCGTGTGGGTGATGAGATTGAAATTGGAAAACAAGTGCTCGGGGTAAAAAGCTCGACGTGTCAGAGACCGTGGGATGGAAGAGTAAGCGAGACTTAAGAATTGAATTAAGCTACAGAAAGATGTTCGATCGTACACATAATAGGAGTCGCGATATTGAAGTCTGACTGAAGATAAATGAATGAAATGAAACTATCAACAGCAAATCTAATAGAAAAAGTGGCTTTGATAAAGGTATCACAAAATAAAACGCCCATGTGACTCGGTCATACAATACATAAATATGAGAAGCAGACGTGCACAACATTCAACTAAGTCTAACAGTGCAGGAGTTCTCTTACGGCTACAATATATATTACTTATATTTTCATTGGGTATTTTTGTATGTATGTATTGTTAATTGTTATAGTCTAACATGCGACACAAACATCTACTATAAATCGGGTGACAATTACCTGTTTTTGAGCCATCGCTTGCATTTGTTGGAACATTTGTCTCTCTTCTTCCTTACCTGAAAACAAATCTTGATTTAGTGTCTATCGTAGAGTGATTTTAATTGTTGTTTTTATGTTTGTTGGAGAACTGGCAGCGTGCAACCCTATGTACGTGATTTGACGTCACCCATGAACATAAACTAGTTTACCTGGAACTAGTCCAGATAACTAATGTATTGCCTATCTTTGTTGCTTATCCTGTGACTAGATATCTCAGAAACACAGTAAAATTGTTTTACGCGAGAACAGAAGAAAGGTTTTAAAATGGTGGTACCCATGCAGTCAGCAGCTCAACGCATCTCTCCCAGCGGTGACTCTAGATAAGTAGTAGTGTTTCACCAACTGATTTCTTCGCAATTATTGCATTGCCTCAGAAAATTTAAAAATAAAATGTGAAATTCATATCACATTATATTTTAACTATTTGCTAGTGTAGACAAAATATTTTTGAACTACGCTATATTCAAGTTCAGATCTAAGGTATATTATACGTACCCATGCCTTTATTTTGTAACATTTCCAGTAGCTTTTTAATGCTCTCATCCCTGGCTTGTAGTGTTTGTTTTTGTGTTTCGATCCGCAGTTCTAGTTCCTACAAAACAACATTCATTAATCTTATTACATAATGTTTTCAATAGTACCTTTCACTCATATTATTCTAAATATTAGTTGTATGTAACTTAGAGCGTGTAGTATGAATAGGAAACCAATATGCTTGTTGATTTTGTATCTCTGTAGGATCTTCCATAAATTGAAGTTCATGTGATTGATCCAAATTCAATGCCATCTTTTGTTAATGACAGCGATTTTTTATATGATGTGTAGTGTGGACGTGTACATGCCTGTACACGTCCACACAATCGGGAGATTGTGAAGATGATTTGCTCTAATTTTCCCTATCCCCCAATGGAACACTGGAAACTCACAAACCTGACACTTAAACTATCTTGTGAGCTAGAGGTACCACCTCGGTCGTGCTAGCTCAATTGTGTTGCAAAGCAGCAGCAAAACTTATAAACTCTCAAACTATATTAAATTCCACCATATAAACTCACATAATTTGTGGATGGAATTTTAACGTAAAATGTTTAGGGCCTGTTTCACAATCTCCAGATACTCCATACTCTATCTTTCAAATATCTGTCAAATATGTTGCCGATAGCCTATTCGGAACTAATCTGGAGATTGTGAAACAGGCCCTAAAATGTATCAAAAGCTCTAGATAAAAAATCTGGAAATCTCAATAAATATAGCCCATACCTTGATAGTGTCTCTCAATATAGCGATTTCCCTCTGCAGGTGTTCATTCTCAGCGTAAAGCGCTTCCAACTGCTGCTGTAGTTCTGGAGCGGGCTGCCGCATCCTCAGTCTTAGTTCTTCTTCCAGCTGTCTCACTAACATCGCTTGTTTCTGTAAATACAAATATTATTTATCATATTTATTGTAAGCATTTTCTTTCAATTTTAAGGTTATCTCAATTTGGTAAAAAAATCCGTAATAAAATTATCATCATTCGAATTCAATCTCGAAAGTGAATTTGACTTCAATTTCCAAAAAAAAAAAATGTTTTTATGTAATAAATTTCTGGTGATGGTGACAGTCCAGTTACCAGTAGTAATCTGTTCACAATTGGTCTAAGCAAGACATAATGAAAACAACCGACATACCTACATACTTTTTAATTTAACAAATTTTTTGAATTTAAATAATGAGTGATTTTTAAAACCTAAATGATACCTTTTCTTACTTAATAACGGCGGCTTTCAATATCCTATCTATCTTAATTTTTTCTTATCTATCTTGAAATTTTGATACATTTTCTTACAAAATCTGTCAAAATTGTAAGATCGATAAGAAAATTTTAAGATGACTATTGAAAACCGCCGTAAGTCAGCAAAACCTCTTCTACCTGGTCTTACTTTGCTTATCATTAGCTACTAGGATATCATAAGTTACAAACAGCTGTAAAAGTTCATGACGCGTTACAAAAGTGACTAAGCGAAATTTCCACATTTTTCCTCGTTGACCTGCCGCTAATTAATTTAATACATTCCACAAACCTTTTGTGAAAGTCGACAAAAGGACTTGCACGGTTAAGCGTATGTTTTGAAAACAAATTGTAATTTTAACATATTTTTGCTATGAAAGTTTTATTCCTTTTTAGTGACCAGTTTTATATTTCAATTTCAGCTTCATGCTGAAGGCAAGGATCGTTTTAAATATATTTTTGGTGATGGATAGATGACTAGATGACCTACTACTAGGTGGTTCAGTACCTACCAGATTTATTTCATTATGAGGCTACATAATGAAAAAATAATTTATAATTCAGTTTCATAAAGCTATTTCATTATCATCATCATCAGTTTTCCACTGCTAAACATAGGCTTCCCTTAATGAACGCCAAGACGACGGATTCCTTGTCCTTGTGGACTGGTGAATGCTCAGAAATCATATTCCTACCTGGTTAAAGGCCGACCAACGCTTCGTCTATATAAACGCTATTTAATAAAAAAAAACGTTTTTTTTTTCGAATGGAACTTTTGGCCTTAAGGCCTTTAAGCTTTATCGTAAAATATATATATATATATATATATATATATATATATATATATATATATTAGCCAGATGCATGGTGTTACACCGATTATGATAATAACAACCCGGGTATACACAATTAACTACAAACTACTCGCCTTAAATTGTGGTGGGGTTCATTAAGGTGTGTTTCTTAATAGGGGTTGACGAGTGACCGATTTTTAACAAGTCTTTAGAGACAATAGTGACATCCAAATAGATGGGATTGACCTCGTTTCGAGATACTAATAGCCCTGAAGGGTCGAATCGGGAAGTCATTCATCGAAAACATTCGCTCTATAAATATATGCCTTAAAACTTGCAAAGATTAATGAAGACCCAGTTTTGTGATACAAAAAGTGTCATGAAATATTGAACAGACATTTTTAAGTATTGTTGAAAAAGAATTCTCACAAAATTAATTTTATTAAAAACTAGCTGTTGCCCGCAGCTTCGCCTGCGTTAACTAAGATTTACATCGGGATCTTAGTGCGCAAAATAAGTAACTTTTCTGATTGATTTTTTACACCTTGTGTCCGAAAACCCCAAACGTCTTACGGAACCCTATTTTTTTTCAGAATAAAATTTAGCCTATGTTACTCGTGGATAATGTAGCTTTCGAATGGTGAAATATTTTTTGAAATCGGTCCAGTACTTTATGAGCCTATTCATTACAACCAAACAAACAAACAAAGTTTTCCTCTTTATAATAATATAGATATGTAGATGTAGAAAACCAAAGTTTTGAGTTCTCTTGTGAATTAAATGGCATGACTAATTCGTGAGGTCAAAATTTTCAATGTGTTTCCACATATTTAAAAGTCTTTAAAATTTTTGTTTACCTAAATCATTAGAACACATATTTTGAAAATAGTGTTTCGACAATCAATAAAATTATGTAACCAAAACTAATTGGGCACTTTGATTGCATCTACAACAACCGAAATTAAAACTAAAATATCACGCTAGCTTAATCGAATAATTAAATCGTTTGAAAATAATTAAAGCCTTCACAAAAGGCAAGGCCAATTCACAGAACATACAAAAATGTTTATATTTCACTTGTACAATTTCACTCATTACAATATAACAGCTTTTTACTAATTAAGTATATCAGATTTAATATACCAAAAATCTTCGGAAAGAACCTTGGTTCTTCACGAGCTGAACTAAAAACATAGCGATAAGCTAACCTGACGAGGCAAGCAAATCCTTAGCATTTTGTAAAGTAAAAAGATATAATAAAAAATAACTTCTACGACCTCTGTGGCTCAGTGGTTAGCGCGTTGGCGCTCAAGCCGGAGGTAGTGGGTTCGAATCTCGCCAGGGAACAAAAAAAAGTTTATTTGTTCCTGGGTCCTGGATGTGTATTAAATATGTGTATTATATAATAAAAAAATTAAATATAAGTATTAAAAAAGAAATGTGGTATCGTGGGACACCAGGTAGGAACGAAGTTCCTTACACTACTCGCTTGTGTATGCGACTGTCGCGCCTGCGCACGTCTCATTTAACGCTTTTATTCCACGCACTTTTTCTTACGTCTTTTACTATCACATTTTCTTCTTTTACTATCACATTTTTTTCAGTTCGGTCACGCAGCAATATCCCTATCCCCTCCAAGCCTGCCGTAAGGAACTTCGTTCCAATATAAAAAGTATTAAATATAATAATATGTATTTCCGTTGTCTGGTACCCGTAACAAGTCTGTTCGAGTACTTACCACGGGACCAGATTAACGTGTTGTGAAGGCGTCCATAGATATTATTATTATTATTATTAAAAAATAACTTTAACATTCCATTAAATTTTGTAAAAAAATATCGAGTAGTTAGAGAGAAATAATAGTTGCAGGACTTTGCTAACGCTTTCTGCGTGGATCACGTTAGTTACAATTATTGATCAATTCCGGGCACTAACTTCGTTAAAATGTCTAAGTTCTAACACTTCACTCCTTGTAGTAAATGTATTTTTGTTAACATTTGCAATACTCTTATTCAATTAAGTTGAGGAATCGCTGCGTGGGTATTAGGACTTGTTTCTATGACAAGCGTTTAACGTGAGTTTCTATTACGAGCGTTTACTACTTTATACTACTACCGCACTTTAGCATGTGCATGCCTTGAAATTCATGTAGTTGCAAACGCGCGCGCCATGACGCCACTAGTCGCAGTGACATATATTTTAAATTAATACCTGTTAAGTCCCTACGTTTATAAGGGAAACACTTGCCACTTGCTACTTCCGTATAATACAATCGCGTCCCTGTAAAAACGTTTTACCATATTAATGCGGAATAAATTCTGGAAAAAAATATCTAATATAAAACCTACTAAACCTAAACCATTTTTTTTTTCAAATTTATACGCGGTACTTTAGTAAGTAGGTAAACAAGAACAGTCGCTACAGGACACACCGTACTAGAAGCCCGGAACGCCGCAAACGCCAGCGATGACAAGAAAATAACTTAAGAATATCAGAGAGGGCAATTATCTAACATTTCAGCCGCTTGCTCGTTCGTCATCCTAAGATATAAAAGACATCTGCTTCAAAATTGAGTAAGAACCATAGAGATTCCACCAGGCAAGACATATTTTGCAAGTAATAAAAAGCTTTTTCGTCATGCGGAATTTCAGAAATATGAAAAACGCTTTCATATTGTTTTGAATCGTAAGAAAGTTTTCCATACAATTAAAATTTTAACAAGCTGCAACTTGGTAGCTAACTGTTGACTCTAAACTAGACTTTAGTTACAATTTTAACTACGGGTTAAGTATAATGAACTGACTATTGTTGCGCATTCGTTTGGGTTCTAATGGTAGCTCTAAACTCGGTACCGGCTTACTAAACCTATTGCTAGGCAGGTTATTTATTGTCTTTTGGACTTTATGTTGATAGAAGAGTCTTATTATGTTAGGCATACAGGTTTACTCACGATGTGAACACCGATGAGCAAGCGACGGTTTCAAATGGACTTAGAAATTTAGAAAACCCCATTTTAAGGTATATATATCCATACTATAGGGGTCAGGATCTAACCTGGGCCTCTTGCTCAAGAGGCCGAACCCCTTAACCATGAGACCATCATAACTCATTTTGATGTTAATATCGTTCCTTCATCCTTCAACCTTCATTTGCATTTTCCATAATATATAAACACACACTTGAATTGTATTTTTTGTATAGAAATTTTATTTAAAATTAATTATTTATCAGAGATAAGCAATATAAAGATATACATTATCACATCGTCTTGAACATTTATTTATGCTTATCCTACTAATATTATAAACGCGAAAGTTTGTAAGTATGGATGTTTGTTACTCTTTCACGTAAAAACTACTAAATGGATTATTATGAAACTTTATAATGACATAGCTATACATCAGAATAACACATAGGCTATAATTTACCGTACTCCCACGGAAATGGGAAGTACACGGGTGAAACCGCGGGGCGCTACTAGTATTTTTTTTACATTGGATAAAATAATTGACAAGGTAATTCAAACCGGCTAAGCAAGACGAAAGACGAAAGACGATTATTCCATTTAGACGAAAACTAACACTACGTCAAACTTTATTGGTCCATCGGTCACTTTCCTTTTATTCTCGCCACAACCATCTCAATTCCAATTCCACTCAATCAAGTTGACTGGCGGCTTTGGTAAGGTGTCTCAGTGTCGTTGAGGTCATGTTCGAATACGGCAAAATTAGATAGAGATATTATATTTAATTAATTATTAGTATTTTTAATTATTATCTCCTAGCTACAAAAGTTCTTTCGAAATAAATAAAATAAATCTTAAAATAAAAATACCATTTCTTTATTTTCGTATCATGAGATTAAATATGTATGTATTTTTAGCTTTTTTTATTTATTCATTTCTGAGAAAAAAAACAAAACATATATTATGGCAGAATGAGGGACCTAGTTACCTTTGCCTTAACATTTCAATATTTTAGATGAAAACATTAATGTCAAACAAGACATGTTACATGTCAATGTCTTGTTCGGTAAATTTTTGCTATCCGCAACTAGAAATCCTTCCGAAACTTTCATAGTTACTTAATAAAAACATAATGAGGTTAATGACACTGGAAAATAAGAAAATTCACGAATTTGATTGAAAACAAATAAACTTGACAAGCTGACAAAATATAACAACTTGACATATAAGAAATCAAAAGCCTTTAATCAGTCTACCATAAGTGTGACGTCATTTGGCGCTCACATCTTTTTAGAATACACCGAATTTCAAAGTCGAAATTATGAATGAAAAGTTCATAATTTCTAAAAACGGAAAAATACGTGTGCCCTAGTTTTGTATTTACTTCTATATAACGTAATAATACATGTAGGTTAAAAATATGAAATGTTGTCAGTTGTGGAAAATATAATCACTGTACGCATATGAGAAAACATAAATCACAATTGACATATAAAATAAAGTTGTAATCATAAAGTACGTATTTACACATTCCGATCTTGTATAAAGATTGGCATCGGATAGTGTAAAGGCTATTTTATGAATATCTGAAGCTTTTGGCAGTAGTCGGATACCATTTTGTATTCAGTATTGATAGCGATTTATAATATATCACCGCAACACGATAGCGCTACGAGATTGGATGACTTTATGGTAATAAGAGACCAGAGTTTTATGAAAGAAAGATAAATTTATTTGTGAACAATTATTTAAATTAGGGCCTGTTTCACAACCTCCAGATAAGTTCCGGATGGGCTATCCGCAACATATTTGACAGATACTCCATACTCTATCTGTCAAATATGTCCCGAATAGCCTATTCTGAACTTATCTGGAGGTTGTGAAACAGGCTCTTACACTAATACATACTTCACCTAACATTTATTTAATAAGGTGTTCACAAATTAGCCTCTACTTATTAGCTTAATACTTATTAGTATATTATGATCACGGGGGTCCTGTGCTGTTGCTGAAGTTGCTGTAAAGTATTCAAAACTTATAAAAAACTCAATAAACCGCAATATAATCCGTCTTTGTTACATTACAATTAGTAAAATTCGCGAGAACATAAGAAAACAAGTCTGATATTTTTTACAGGATTTTAGTATTTTTTTTTTAAATTTACGAAGTAGATTTTGATTTTAATCGATAAAAAATCATAATATAGTTTTTATATGTAAATAATTATTTTCTTTTTAACTCGAGTAGAACTAGAAATTAAAAACATTTGTTTTGTTTCTATCTGATGTCCTTACAATATTTGTTTATTTTGTGTGGCATTGTGAGATCCAATATTTTCATTTGTAAATGCAGTTATTGCTAGAATGTTCTTGCAGGGCTGTTTCCCAGTAAGGAAGTGTTCGTTGCATGTGACCTACTTTCTCAATAGCTTTCTCTACGAATTCCTTCCCTACCGCGAATCCTTCCGCAATTTACATAGTTTAATGAAAAATAATGTTTGTTTATATTTTGTTAGTATTTTATTCAATATCATTTTTATTGCTGTCCCATTTTTATTGCTTTTAAATTTTCCCAACGTTAGGTCCCGTTCGCACTTGCGCTTAATAACCGTCGCATTAAATCCCGACGTTGAAGCAAATTAGATTTGATTTGATGAGAGCCAAAGGTTCGAAAAAAAAAAACATATGAAAAACGCAAATTCAATGTGTGTATTTTGAGTTTGTATGATCTAAAAAAGGTGTAACGAGTATTATACTTGATTGATTTTATGTAATTAAGAATCAATAATCTATTTATGCATTCATGCATGCATTAATTTGATTTGCCGGTGGGTTCGACGTGTTTTTGCTGCACGGGAATCGTTATTCTGAGTATTTTCGTCAGCTTTGCTGTGCTTTAGAAAGGGACAGAAGCGGCAGTTCACATATTTACCATGTTACCAATACCTTCCCGCGTCAGACTAGAGTATCGTACACAAATAGAGATAGTCACCAGCTAAGTGGCTAGTGAGTCAGGCAAGCTCTTGGCTCGGTGATAACAGTGGCGAGGGGTAGAGTTGCCAGGCGTCCGGATAAAGCCGGACATAGTTAGGCTTTTTAATTGCGTGTCCGGCCAAAATAAACGGTGTCCTGCTTTTGTTGAACTGTTTACGTTTTGCAAACGAGCAATGCTAAATTAGTATTAAGCTAAGACAGTCTTGGCATTCGATTTTCTCTATTACTTAGTTCATTAGAATTTAACAAAATGTATGATACTTATACAAAAGCTTGATTTTACATACAATTTCTTTGTCGTACTTATTAATACTGGGGCAAATTTCTCAATAATGTTGGGTATCCGGTCTTTCTACCCATATGTGCGGCCAAGCTGGCTGGTCTGCCCGGCTATTAGGTTTGGTAACCTGGCAACTCTAGGCGGGGGGGATCCATCAGGCTAAGCTACGCTTGCCTGGTTTGGTCCGTGAATGGTAACCATTTTTACATACAGAGATTTCTCTGTGTTACAAACTAGTTAACCTGAGACTAGCCCAGGCAGCTCATTCATCCCCACCAGGGTTCAGGCTTTGTCGTGGCGGTAGCCCAGTAGCCTAGGGTGATCCCAACACCTTGGGCGAAGCTAATTGAGACGCTCTTGGTACCCCTCTTATAAGAAGAGGGGGCAAAAGAGCAGGGGGTAAGGGGCGAGGATGGGAACCTCGCCTCATTGTACTGTCCCGACGTTGGGAGGGGTTCTTCTGTGGTGCGGGGCAACTTCTCTGTGGAGGTGGCGTCGGTTCCCTGAGGGACTGACTAGCCGTCGAGGTGCCCTGTTGCTTGTAGATCCGGGGCACCTCATCAAAGGCGGCATTAGATTTAATAAAAAAAAAGGCAGCTCATTCATGTGTTGCCCATCCTGAGACATTCTGAGTCTCTGTGCCAGTAATTACACTATCTGTCCTGCCCTTCTCTCCGAAACACAGCAAAGCTGTTTGACGGGGGGAAATAAGCAATATGGTGGTTCCAAAGGAGGGAAAGGCAACTGCATAACCTCTATTTGTATAGATGTTGGTAGGCGTTGAGAGTTGTCAAAGACTTCGACTGTTTGATTCTGTTTCAGACTGTTTCATCCTTTGCCACGAAAAAAAATGAAAAATGTAAACGTAACTTTAATATAGATTAGCTGCCCCGACAGACGTCGTTCTGCCAAAAGTGTTTTCACTGTTAAAATATATGAGTTGATAGTAGAAAAGTGAAAATTTAGGGTTGTATGTATTTTAATGACACACCATTAAAAAAAACATTAAAAAATGGTAGGAGGACCACCTCCTACCTACCCTATCAAATACCAAATTGGTAGGGTAAGTAGGGTAACCCTTATCGTTTAGAAGGATGAAAAATAGATGTTGGCCGATTCTCAAACCTACCCTAACCGACCCTGCCGTCTCGGAGAGGTAACAAATACCATAATAATATATTTTTAATAATACTTTTATTATTAAAAGTTTTTATTAACAACGCCTGTCTATTGTCGCTGGCCGAATAACATTCGCCTCACGAATACCCTCATTGTGTCCGATACTAACTACACCCGGACAATAGCTTTTGTTGGAACGCTCCCGTTTTGTTTTAAATTGTAACAGTGTCCTCTCATTAGTTAATGGTTTATATTTAGTGTAGTCACCATGTACTAGTGTACTAGATACACTAGGGCTATTCTGTAAAAACCATTTCGATATCGAGCTTCACCTGAGTAATAGAGCTTCCTTTACGCTCACTTCGAAAGCGAACTTTATTGATATAGATAGATAGTCAAGTTTTAAATAATACGAATTCGTCAAATTCATCATATCACCGCGGATTCCGCTTTCGAGATTCGAAAACGACCTTAGAGAATAGCCCTACTGATCATTATCATCTCCTAGCCTTTTACCAACTATATTTTAGGGTAGGCTTCCATCCTAACCGGATTCAGCTGAATACCAGTATTTTAAATGCGACTGTTTTATCTGACCTGCACATCCCAGTAACTAGGTGATACGGTACCCCGTGGTAAGACTGGTTGTCAGATTCTCGGGCTTCTGACGACCCGTAACGACTGTCAAAGATCCACGAATGACAGCCGGGACCAACGGCTTAACGTGCTTACCGAGGCAGCGCGCACGGAGGAGTCTCGGTATGTGAAGATGGTCACCCATCCACGGACCAACCTCGGCAAGCGTTGCTAACCTTCTGAATCGAGCGATATATAATATATATATATATATATATATATATAATTTGTGGGCTTGCCTTTATATTGGAAGTTGGTGATCCCGAGTGAAACTTTTTTGTTTGTTACTTTTCATAAAAACAGAATTATAATTCAAGTCTATTATTACTCGAATTTAAAGCTGAGAGTACTTTTAACACATTTAAGAAACAGATTTTTTTAAATGTAGAGTCTTTTCAATTCAACGGCCATTATTCGAAGCACCGAGAAACTAAATAGATTTTAAGTCACAAAAATGACTCTAAATATTATTCCATATCTCTAATGATTAAAATATTTGAGTAAATATATTTTTTATTAAATTACAGACTTTGCTATTTAATATTATCAACACACATTTACATTTGACGCCATGTGACGCATTTTCAATGGAATTATAGAGGGGCGTATTCCGCTAGCTGTTTGCAATATGCTCGGATGTACCGGAGTAAGTTTTAATGGACCCAAGTTAGAATACTGGTGTTTTTTGATTAGCTCGCATCAGAATCACAAAAAAAAAACATTGAAATCGGAATCAAATTGGAAAGCGGAGAAAATATATAAAATCGAAGAACATACCCAAGCGAGTTCTTTGAGGTAAAAAAAAACTATTGATACCAATGTAGAAATAACAGGTCACACGAAAGAGTCCGAATCAGATTTGAAATGCTACGTCCCTAGTTCACAATACCGTGTCAGGACAGATTATCCTGCTATACAAAGCCTGGAGGACAATACGTCTCCCACATCACAGACTGGTGTAGAGAATAATATTGTACCTGTCTTCATACAAATAGCATCAAACACCTTTGGTTACACTTGTCTATTGTATTCGTACACTGGTACCTAATATATACAAGGAAGAGTTATATACATTGAAGAATCATATTAGGAATATTGTATTTATGAAGAGTATATTGTTAGTAATAGTATATTGTTTTTCTTATGTTTACGCGAATTTCACTCATTTTAAACAACTTTTACGGATTTTATCTCGGTCATCCCTCCCTGTAAGTCCTCCCGTGACCATCATTATCATCATCAGCCTTTACCCG
Source organism: Lycaena phlaeas (assembly GCA_905333005.2). NCBI lineage: Eukaryota > Metazoa > Arthropoda > Insecta > Lepidoptera > Lycaenidae > Lycaena > Lycaena phlaeas. The sequence goes on along the minus strand of HG995169.1, from coordinate 16,897,428 downwards.
TCCAATGCTGAACCACTCCCTCAATGAACGCCAAGACGACGGATCCCCTGTCACTCGCATCCAACGAGGACCTGCCACTACACGGAGATCGTCTTCCCACCTGTTAATGGCCGGCCCATTGCCACTTCAACGTGCATATTCTTCGCGTACCCTGTGACCATGGTTGCTGTAAAGTATCCGAAACGTAGGGCTCATAAAAAACTAAATAAATCATGTAGAGTATATTAATTTGGACAAATATATAGACAATAAAATTTTAAAGCTTTATGTGTTACCTTTTTACATCTATATCCAATATTTTTCATAAGAATATCTAACCCAACATGAGAGTAAGAAGTAATATACCTACTAGCCATTGTCTTCTACAATGACTTATATTACAGCTTTATCGGGACATCGGGTCTGCTCCGCCTCCGCGAGGAACCTGCGCGCGGCGGCTATGTTTTTCCGGTGCCTATGGAGTAAGGGGAGAGGAGACGCTACGTCCAGCCTCTAGATGAGAGTGCTGAATGGCAGGTCGGACGTCCACAGTCCCACTAAGCAGTAGGGCTATTCTGTAAAAACCATTTCGATATCGAGCTTCACCTGAGTGATAGTGCTCACTTTACGCTCACTTCGAAGTCGAACTTTATTAATATAGATAGATAGTCGAGATTTAAAGAATACAAATTCTTCAAATTAGCCCAATAGAGCCTGCGTTCACCTTTATCTCTTCGTGAGCAGAGTCCTTTATAATAACCGCTTCAGGCAACTTATTATTATGAATAGAATTTAATTTGTAGTCTGATCTAATGGAAGCAGCTAGTTATAATTTATTAAGTATTTGGAAATAACAGACACATTGATTTTAGAGAATTTGGAAAAAGTATTATAATCAAGAGCGACGACATACTCTTATCACTTTTAAATTACTCATCAGCTTTTAGATTACTAGATATATATATATATATATATATATATATATATATATATATATATATCGTTTTTCTTTTCATAAAAAAATAACATATCTTTTTACAGAAATTTTGTTTTTACAGCGTGGTATTAATAAACACTATAAATTCACAGAATTAGATATATTTTATTAGTTTACAGAATTAATTTATTCACACACACTATTAATTCACAGTGAGATATCGCTAGTGGACCGGTCAGAAATCATCTTGCCATAGACTAATCATAACCGTAGCGCCTAACTCTATAGTCTATCGTAACTCTGACTTCGTTTAAAAACACAATTTAAAGTGCAAAATATAATTTAAAGAGTTTTTGTAGTTTTCTAAAACTACGAATTCTTTATATTGTGAAGTACCTAACTAGCTCTCCTGTTCAGAATAGAATTACAACTATTAAGAAAATGCTTCTATTTACTGTATAGATTTTATTAAAATCAATTTATAAGGTAGGATTTTCATGTTGAGATAGTGAAATTTTATGGTATGTACAGAGCGACATTATCGATTCAGTCCTCACTCCTTGTGGTGCATTGAGGTGGGTCTCTCTAAATTTCTAAATGCACTTAAAAAGAACAAGAGACCGCCGCTCGTTAACCGGTAAAGGAAAACATCGTGAGGGTCTAGCATGCCTGTTGCCATTTAAAAAATCTTTTAAAGTTCACCAATCAGCACCACATCAGTAAACTATGGCTCAATACGCTCCTCGCTTGATTTCGAGGAAAAGCCCCGTTTTTTTAAGATTAGTTATTTATTGACTTGTTGAAAATAAAAGTAAAGTATTGTATTTAAAGGACCAATCTTACCCAGGGTTCACATAAAGTCATTTATGATATTTATAGTCATCAGAAATATCAGGAATTTGAACGAGAGATTCTGATTCGGGTTGAAGATAATTTGTTTTTTTTCCTCTTATCTGTCACGAATGCTTCACTTTTTTTTTCGAAATGTCCTATGCTGATGGCCAAAAGGCCTTAGAGCGAAATCGGAGCTGTGGGTTGGCAGGTAGCTTCCCCAAGTAGAATGCATAGAAAATAATGTTTCTTAAATAGGATGTTATCAAGGTACTTCTGACTCGCCTAGATCAGCTCCGTATAGTCCAGAATCTCTCCACCTTTGCAAAGTTGCCTTTTATTTACATAGTTCACAAGAAAATTCTCCATGTGAAGCTGCAGTTAAAACGACACAAAAGTACCAGGGCAACATAGGCAATGCGGTATGTCGTACGTAGCCGCGTAAAACGCCCGTACAATGAGACGAGCGTAAGGTATATCGACCCTTGCGTTCGCTCCGACCTATTTTCTTACTTAATTTCAACAAATCGATACTTTCAAGGCTTACGAGGTTTTTCCATTACACATTTATACATTGACTTTAAAAGGACTTCCGATATGAATGATTTATTAGTATGAGGCGTATTATGATTATGTAATGAAATACATTAACCATACCTTACTATCTTAGGTAAGATAAAAGGAACTTTAATTTGGGAACAAGGCATACCTTAATGGCATATGCATTTTTTTATATGATAAATTGTAAAATAATTTTTATATAAGAGCTCAAGTTTTTTTGTCATTAACTGCGTTTTTTAACTGGTTTTACGGTTTTAGTCCATTAATAAAAAAACTAATGATGCGTTCCATTCAGCTATCTGACCTAGTTGATAACCGCTTGTGATGATGATCATGTACGTATAATCTAGCACGTCCTTCCCTGACTCGCTGAATTCCAAGTATGCAATTACGTTCCTAGCTTTTACCAGCAAGAATTCATTAATATACATAAATTCACGGAATCTTAAGACATTATTTGATTTCTAAGATTTATCTAACTCTATTAAGTAGTTTTTGCGGTTTTATTTGCGAGAGTTTATCAAGGTTAAATGTTCAAAAGTATTCAAAGTATACCTAGAATTAACATCCATATTTACAAACAATACTTTGAGGTGTCATAGTACTTCCGAACGCATTTTTCATTGAAACCGATTCATAGACCAATATGAAATCCGCCACTGAGCGTCTATCAAACCCATATAAAACCTGACTATTGACACTAGGAGCGCATAAATAGAAGCGTTTTTTGCAAAGTATTGTTTCATTACTTAGTCAAGTACGCTTGTATAAGGATGTAAAGCCTCTATTACTTTATAAAATGTCTACGCTGAATTAATAATGAATTTATGCTTCTAAATTATACCTTTCTGCTCATATGCACCCCTAGTACTTTAAATGTAAAGAAATCTCACCGCGGATCTTGACAGGTCAAACGGTATGTTGTGTCGCCACTTCCCCTCAACGTAATTTAAGTGTAGCTTAATTTTGCTTACTCTAGCTTTTCATACATTGCGTAGTAACATCATCTTTTAGTTTTACTGTTGTTCATGATAGGTTATTATAAAATTAAGAACGTCGGATTGAGTTGAATCTTTGATTTTTAGGAAAATTATGCTTGTTTCATATGGCAATGAAAAGATTCCTTAAGTTTATCCGGGCAAAGGACTTGTCTTAATAAATTAAAGAAATTAAGTTTGCAATGGACATGGACATGCTAATTTACATTAAAACTATAAAATTACTACTAAGTATGGATGTTTGTTACTCTTTCACGTAAAACTACTGAATGGATTTTGATGAAAACTCTCAACAATAAACCATACACATACAATTTATCACCGTATTCCCACGGGAATGGGAAGTACGCGGGTGAAACCACGGGGCGCTCCTAGTATGTCATAATATAGCCGAAGCCTTCTAGGTTTATAAACCAACTATGTTTATTTCTAATTATTATAAAGTTTTATATTACAATCGCTCGTAAAAATTACACGCGCACACATTTTTTCGTGACAATTAATTTAGCATTGTCTATCAATTACAGATTATAACAATAAAGGTAAAAATGTTAATATTTTTTCTATATTTGTCGGACACTACATACAAATTTTGTAGAGTCTGTCAAGCCACGCTACGCAAATTTAATTACAGGGTAGAGCTGCCGACACCACAGCGTAGGCCACATAATAAATTTATATATTTCTATACACTTTACATTTGTTTAGGGGACTATGTAAACTATTTTTTTAATCTGTCGTTTTTTTATATTTTTTCGGCGGCAATCGTTTAGAGGAGGGGTTGAAGCTAGTTTTTATCAAGATTTTGGGATTATATAAGTATATATAGGATTTTAAATTAACATGGTTATTTTCATTATTTAAAGTATTTAAAACGGGATATTTACCATGTTTTTTAATATTGTTTTGCGGAGCTCGATATTTCGACATTGTCTACGAATGTCATGTTCACGAGAATGTCGAAATATCGAGCTCCGCAAAACAATATTAAAAAACATGGTAAATATCCCGTTTTAAATACTTTATATATGTATATATCCGTTTTAACACAATTACGAAAAAGACGTTCTCAGTTGTATTTTATTTCTACTGTTATGTTTTTATGTCTAAAGATATGTTTAACAAATAGTTTTCAATTTTTTCGAGTAATTTCCTATTTTTAAAGATCCTAACATATCTTTTTACGAATAATTTTGTCTCAGTATAAAACTCTATTTGGTCGTGATATTTTAATAAATGTAGTTAAAACGGTTTCAGATATTTAACGAACGATATTTTAACATTACTGTCGTAAAACCTTATTCTCTAATAATTAAATACTTAAATCACTATGAAGAGTAATAATTATAGCTACTGATAGGATTTAAAAAATCTAAATATTATTTTGTAACACGATTTTTGTCAATTTAAGTCTAGTAATTACAAAAATTGTGTTCGAAATTCGAATGGATATAGATCATCAATAATTGATCACTTGATACGGCTCACGTTCCGAAGCTAAAGTTTTATTCGTTTACTAACTAAAATTATTTTAATTTAGATTCCAGTATCACAAATCGATTCTGCCGATACCGCGATATGAAGTACTTGTGATTTAAGGGCCTGTTTCACTGAGATTGTAAAACAGGCCCTAAAACCTATTAATTTATGATTAAGAACATCGGAAATAGAAGTGAACACAATGGACTGAAAATTTTTAAAACCCTCTTCATAAGTTCATGTCGTGGGTAAGCCATCGTGAATAATATAAATGTAGATTCTATTTCTGTCTATTCTATATTTAAATGGAGGCTGGAGGTTTGAAGTAGGCACAGACAATCGAGCATTTTGCCGGAAAAGAGCAGTGATCTTATATGTTTTGTATGAAAACGAACTCAGCTAAAGCACTACGACGCTGCGCCGGTTCTGCGCTCTGATTGGTGGACTGATGGCCATTGATGCATGATTGGCCTATGGGACGTGACACAGATCATTGGGGTTGAATCGCTATTACATCAGTGACACATCACTGACCTTTTTCTTTTGGAGCCAGTTGTTTATGGGTCGCAACTCGCATGTCATGCGGATGGGGGAGTAACTGTATCCGTTTATAAGGTCGATGGCACATACTAATCGCTAAGCAAAGCGAGCATCGACTATGTACCAGTTTAATTACCGATTTTAGTTGAATATTATTAATTGATTCTTCAATTCATAATTATTGTAAGTACATTTATTTCTTTTGCAAATGAAATAGTCATCATTATGACGTATCGTTCCAACAAAGTGAAGAAGACGGCGGATGAAACTTCGTCTTATTGTCAATCAGCCAATTTTTAACTAATGTAAATGAGTGAGAGATGTGCCACGGTCTCCCCATCACAGCTACATCATCCTGATTTTTTCGGTAAACGGCGGACATATAGGCAAACTAGGCAGACAAAATACAACAACTATAAAATTAATATAGATGTAAGTATGGATGTGCAGAATCAGGTACCTACATCTATATTATCAATTTGTATTGATTTAATACTAGCTTATAACATGGAGAGAGAGGTTCCGGGTTCGATCCTGACCCCCACGTGAGTGCCTTGAAATGGGTTTTTCTAATTTTTAAGTGCATCCCAAACATGAGACCATCGCTTGCTCACCGGTGAAGAAAAACATCGTGAGGAAACCTGCATGCCTGATGAGAATGAGTCTTTGAAGGTATGTGAAGTTCACCAACCCGCACTGGGCCAGCGTGGTAAACTATTGATCCATTACCCTCCTCGCCTGATTTCGAGGAGGAGACCCGTGCCCAGCAGTGGGACATAAAGGGTTGATACTTTACTTTACTTTTATAACATAACTCTTTGTCGTACCTATGTAATAGAAAAAAATGTATTATGAAAAATGTAAACCTACTAGTTTTTGTATGATTCCTTAAAAAGTAATTAACATGCGACATGTTATAAACTATAGTAAATAATGAATTTACAATTTTGTTTTCATTTCTCGGAAACCAAAACTAGTTAATTGATTGTCGATTTAATCACGATCATCGTTTAATCATGGAGCATCGATTTTTTGTCATTATCCATTACCAATGGACTGAATGTAGGTCAGCTCGGTTACAAATAATTTATGACCTTTCTGTTTCATGAAAGTCTATGATTTTAAATAAATACAATATAGACTATTAAAAACATATCATAAGATAAACTAAAATATATCAGTATTTTTAGTGGTATAATGTGATATGTGGTTGATGACGTATCTCTGCTATAATTGCTGTTTCTATAGGTATGTGGGGAACTATTGTTAGCTGTATGTTCCTATGTTATGTTAATTGTGTATTTGTAAGCGTTTAAGCTGATGTTCCTCCTAAAAATTAAATAAATAAGTAAATAAAATATCATACACATGACTGTGAGCTGAAAGTTTCTGGATTCCTTTATTAACTTTTATTTTTAAGTACTTAATTTAATAATTTTATTAATAAGTAATCAGTTCTCCCGTGACCATGGTTTCTTTAAAGTATCTGAAACATCGAGCATGTAAAAAACTTATTAAGTCGCGATAAAATCCGTAAAGGTTGTTGCATTACAATAATATGTAATCCTTAAAAAATCCTTTATAAATAAATTAATTTCTAAGCCGGATAGTTACTTTTGTTAGTTGAGATTATTTATTAAAATAAATAGTTGATAACATATTTTTTAATACAGTTGCTCAAAAAGTGGCATATTACAGGGACGTACAGCGTTCGGAAAGTGGGCTATTACACACTCGTGCTTTTTCTTTACCTTTTCCGAACCCGTGCGTTTTCTTTCCCAACTGTCAAAATAATGTATATTAAAAAGAAAAAAAAACCAACCACGAAGCTTTTACAAATATTTTTAAAAAGAAGCTACTAATTTGTTTTTAATATCACATTTAATGATTTGATAAAATGAGTTAGGTTAGGTCTCATTTTATTTCATCTCATTAAATTTCATTTTTATTTCATATCAATAAAACATGTCCACTGCAGACTTGGCTGTATGGGCATAGTTCCCTTTGCCTAACCAGAATGGGCGAAGAAAAAAATCTCTGCTTATATTCTTTTACGTTCGGTGCCATTTTGTATTTTTATTATTGTATTAAATTACTTCATTTTTTCGCAACTGTATTAAAAATAGTCGTTCAGTACACGTGCGGAACCGTCATTGCAACTTGCTCCGACTGTCAACCCTCGCCTTCGGCTGCGCCTCGGCTCGTGTAGACATTTGTCTGAACTCGTTGCAATGACAGGCTTTCCGCACTTGTAATGAAATATACTATTTTTAATAAAATGACACTGCAATTGCGTCAAACAAATTGCATTTCACGAATAAGCAACGCAAACAAGTTCTTACACGATTTAATTAATATATAAGTACATATGATATGTACTTATATATTAATTATAATATATATAATAAATTTATAAGTACACAGTTTCAAATTTTCAATGGAATACTAAAAATAAAAACTTTTATACGCGGGCAACTCGAAATCCACCCGTAAGAGGGCGGTGCGCCCGTCATTGATCGCGTCGCTCGTTCGGCCATCGAAAATAGTACAACCCGGCGTTACGCAATCAGCCGCCGCCATTCAACACTACTTTTTTATCTGTGCCACAATGGCTGGAATATGAATTATTTTTTATCTGTGTTATGCTTCCAATTTTAAATTGTATGTTTTATGTGTGCATGATAAAATCGTGAGTTCTAATTATGTTTTGTGAATGTGAAAAATATTTTTCTGAAGTAAAATTAATAATAATAATAATAATAATAATAAAATTCTTTATTTCTTTAACAATTTAGTTTTTGTAATAGGTGGCATGAACCTTCTTTTAAGCATACGAATGCTTGTATTAGAAGATTCAGCTCTTCATTTACAAAATTTCTTAAATTAATTACAATTGGTGCTAGTAATTTTATTAATGCATGCCTTAAATCTATTTTACATACTTACTATTTTACAATCTATTTTACACATATTGTGTGTGTGTTTTGTGTGTGTGTGTGTGTGTGTGTGTGTGTGTGTGTGTGTGTGTGTGTGTGTGTGTGTGTGTGTGTGTGTGTGTGTGTGAGTGTGTTTGTGTTTATTTAAGTAAGGCTTCTATTTCTTCATATGTGAGGGTTTGCAACCATATCGTCAACTCATTCTTACACTCATGGTATGATTTTTTATGTAAATTTAATATATTGTTTATTTTATTATACAGTTTAGTAGCGCATATATTGTATTGCTTACATGAAAATGTTGTTTTAATATGTGGAATTTTTATTAGTAAGTTTCTTCTTCTTTTTAGTTCTGTATCAATATTAATATGATGTGGTATTGATTTGTGTTTTCTTAGTACCGTGTATTTTATGTAAAGTTTTCTGACAGAGAGTAATTCACTGTCATTGTATAGGTCATCTGTAGAGTATTGTTTGTCCTTAAAATACATTAATTTTAGTAAGGCGCGTTGTGCTCTTTCTACACCTATGAACTTAGTCTTAGAGGCACCTCCCCATACGGGTATGCAATAAGTTATTATCGACTGCACCAGGGACATATATATTCGATTCAACATATTTATTTTCTCATTTTTGTAATTGATTACATCCCTGGGTACAACATGCCTTAGGGTCTTAAAAATCCAGCTCATTTTTCGAAGTCTATTTATTACATACTCGAGATGGGGGTACCAAGTTAGATTTTGGTCTACCATCACACCCAAGTATTTCGTGCTATTAACTTTATCAATGAAAGAGTTACAGTTACAGTTAGTGCTGGTTTTCATGTTGCATGTATGGATTTTTATGTTAAAATCTAGAGGCGGTTGTGTACGATTGTAAATACTAAAAGCAATATAATTAGTTTTCTTTATGTTTAGAGTAAGTAGATTTTCATTAAGCCAATTTGCGACGATATTCATGCCCCGTTCGGCACCAACTTTAAGGTCAGTCCAGGTATTTGCCGAAAATACAATAGCTGTGTCATCAGCATAAGAAAATATATGAGTATTTTCTATTTTGATATTACATAATTCATTCATATATACTAAAAATAGTGTAGGCCCCAATACACTACCCTGAGGAACGCCAAAAGATGGCAATTTCGCGACCTCACTCATATAACCATCTAGTTTGACCATCTGGGATCTGTTAGATAGATAGTCTTTAAATAATTTCAAAGGAGTGCCTCTGATTCCTATCTTTTCAAGTTTGGTCAAGAGAATTGGGATGGAGACCGTGTCAAAGGCTTTTTTAAGGTCTATAAATACAGCAAGGCTTTTTAGACCCTTGTCAAGATGTTGAGTAATAAGTGAGCATAGATCAGTAACAGCATTTTCTGTTGAAATATCTCGTCTGAAACCATATTGGGAAGGCGAAAGAAGGTTAAAGTTAGATAAATATTTAAGTAATCGAAGGTTAAGCAGTTTTTCTAGTATTTTAGACAGAACGGGCAATACGGATATTGGTCTATAATTATTGACATCGCCACCATCCCCTCCCTTAAATATAGGGGTGACAACGCTTCTTTTAAGGCTATCTGGAAATATCCCACTATTAAAACAAAGAGTCACAAGATGAGTTATAATAGGAACTATATCATTTCTAATTTGTTTTAAATACGATGTGGGGATGTTATCCCACCCTGGAGCGCTGTTTGATTTTAGGCTCATCAAAATCATCTCGACTTCATCACAGTCCGTATCTAAAAGTACAAAACTATTTTGTATTGTTGAGGAATATTTTTGGTAAGTATAATGTTCAGTATTTATATGACTAGCTAAAGTTTTCCCGATATTTACAAAGTAATTATTCAAATAGTTAGATGATTCTAGAGGTGATGGTTTTATATTTATGATTTCATTATTTTCCGATTTTATTTTATTCGTGTAAGTAATATTTTTTATATTTTTCCATAGTAGTTTATTATTATTTAGCGATTTTGTTATAGCTTCTCTATCGTATTTTCTTTTCAGTTTTTTTATAATACCATTACAGTAGTTTCTATATCGGCTATATGTTATTTTAAGTATATCGTTATGGGGATCATTACGACATTGTTTCTGTAACTTATTACGGTTTTTAATACAGCGCAGGATTCCGGGGGTGATCCATGGTTTGATTATGCGTTTACTACTTGGGATATTTATAAACGTCGTATTTACTTTAATGGACTCTGACAGCAGATTAATTAATTTATCGGTTAGAAGGTTAGGATCATTATACAATAATAAATCTTTGATTCCATTCTCTACTAGGTAATTTTGGGCGCTATTGTAGTCAGTTTTACTAGATGTTTTCTTTACTAGGGTCTTTTCCTTTTGCTTGGTAAGGGCTAAGAATGTTGTAAGATGGTCAGTTATCGATGTATCCAAAACTGCAATAAAAGCGTTGATTTTTTTTTAATTAATTTTTAACATAAAATGATCTAAGCAATTTTTCCCTCGTGTTGGTTGCGTATGACCCGAGAGTATTCCGTGTTCTGCTAACATGCTTAGATATCCAACTCTATTATAATATTCTGATATCGGTTCAGTATCTTTTAGGGTAATATTAATGTTTATATCTCCCGCTATAACAATATCCTTTTGTCTATTTAATGTGTGAAGATGTTTATCAAGAGAATTCAAAAATGAAATAGCGCTTATGTTCGAAGGGGAACGGTATATACTAAAAATTTGAGCCTTGCTAGTGTCAATTTGGAGACAAGAAGCATGTTCTAATTTTATCTCTATGACTTTATGTCTCAGTGGTTTTTTTATGTACACAACTACGCCATCATTTTGGTTAAGATGGTGTGTTGAGAAGTATACATTGTAATTAGTTAGTTGTGGAATGGGCTTATACCTATTTATCCTGCACTCCGTTAAGATTAAAATATCTACTTCAAAATTAAATTCAGACAACATAATTAAAAGGTCATTAAAGTTGTGGTATATGCTACGTATATTTTGCGATATAATGGTAAGGTCTCTATTACTAACTATTTTAATGTGATTATTAATATCTGAGCTGTTACATCTAATTATGCGCGCTATTTCAATATCGTCTATTTCATTACTGGTTTGTAGTAGATCACACATTTATAATGAAGTTAGACCCAAGTGTCATCAGCGTGTATTTTAAATATAAACAAGGCATAATATTTTGTATTAGTGAGCCGAGCTGGGTAAAAGAAAATACAATGTTATCTATAAAGTGAGTAAGTATGTTATATATGTCAACATAATATGTTATGAGTGTGTATAGTGAAGAGAATGAGCGTCTATGAAAAAATGTTATAAATGTGTTGTGTGTATGTTTGTAGCGATAAAAATGGTTTGTGATTTGTATTATCATGGGATGTATTAGGCTGCAATATTTTTTGTAGTATTTTTTGAAATTATGTGGGGTGAGAAATAATATTTTAATATAGTTGTAAATAGCGTTCTGCCTCATTTTAATTTGTATGTGTATATCAGAGTGTGTGTTAAAAACATTGTAGGTACTCGTACGTAGTAGATTTATATAATATGTTTCCGGTATTGTGGTTGATAAATAATTTAAAATGTTACAAAGAGACAGTCATATTTTTAAAAGAAGTTGGTGTACCTGGTCTTCAGTTTTAATTGTAATAATTGGCGACGTTTCATCCTTTCTCACATGCACCTTGCCGTAGGCTGTCCAGCAAAACTTATAGGCTTTAGATCTTGTTAGTTCTCTAGCAAGGAAATATAGTCGCGATGCCTTCGGTGTGAGGTGTTCTGATAGAAAAACAGGAATATCTTCTTGCGTTTTAAACCCTAGGTGTTTGCAACATATTTTAGCCTTATTTTTGATATTGAATGTTTTAATCATACGTAAAAAATCATTTTTCAGTAACGTGGAAGCAGTCTCAACAACAATTGGTGTATTTTGTTTTTCGGTATTTTTTCCTTTAACTCGATATATGTCCTTTATATCCGTTCTTTTTATTTCACATCCTACGTTTTGGGAGAGACATGTAACCATTTGGATAAGGTCTTCTTTGGTTTCATTGTTTTTCTTTGGAACATTTTTAATTTCAAAACTGGATTTCCTGCTGTTAGTACACATGTCTTCAATCTTATTTTCCAAGAGAGTAATATATTTTTTGTCTTCTTTAGATTGGTTTTCCAGACAGTCTATTTTTTTTCTAAGTTCTTCATTTTGAGCTGTGAGATATTTAAGGGAGTCGCTTATTGTTTCGTTAGATTTTTGTATTTGCTTAAGGGTAGCCACAACTTGCTGCATTTCGCTTTCCTGCTTCTTAGTAAAAAGTTCCATTATCTTTTTCATCTCTTCCCTATGGTCACTCATTTGTTTTGAAAAACAATCGTCCATTAATTCATCCCGCGGTCTCTTTGCCCGCTTAAAAACATAGCTCGGTGGTGTTTTAACTAAGTTTCTTGCCACATTTAGCTCTGTATCTGAGTAGGACATATCCAGGTTTGGGTCCATATTAACAACCGTAAAAAAATGTATATGAGGGTAGTTGTGATATTATTTGTTTTTATTAGAAATGGGCGGGATTTGCAATACAAGCTCGCTCCAATCACAGGATGCAAAGGAGTGGCCAGTTTATTTTTAATAATGGCGTTTATGCTTATGCGTACGATTGGCGTGTGATTTTGCTTACGTTCGGTGAAGGAGGCGGAGACAGCGCGTTGAGTTACCAGGCTTGTATAAATCTTTAGTGATATCTTAGACGTCCGTCTAGTTGTCTTGTCTTTATGCACTCCTATTATTCACTTTGTATTTTTACGTTATTTTGCATAGATTTACTGTTTAAATAACACACGTAACACACGTTTGCACCGTTCGGGAGTCCGGGGGGAAGAGGCAAGAGGCAAGAGGCAAGAGGAAGAAGTATAAAGGTTTTAGTATGAAATCATTTGCCTTTGAATTATAAACGTATTGAATTCACGATTTCTTTAAGTACTTATATTATACTTATATGATTTTTGTAGACCTCTGAAATTACACCGGTGAAGGAAAACACCGGGAAACCTGCGTGCCTGATGAGATTGAAATTCTTTGAAGGTTTATGAAGTTTACCAACCCGCATTGAGGCAGGGGATCGGTGAATTATGTTCCAAAACCCTCCTCGTCTGATTTCGGGGAAGGCGGAAGCCCAACACTGGGAGTCATATTATAAGGCTTGCTATTATTATAAGCTTTTCGCTAGGATAATGGAGACCCATCCCAGTAAAACAATAGAAGCTCTTATGAGTTCTTAGCACAATTACCTCCTATATTATTTCATATTCTCAGAATCTCACTAATTTTTTTATCATTGTCATTTCATAACAAATTAGATAGCTAAGCATAATAATTAATACCTTGTCGTATCCTTCATTTAATAGAGTTGAAGTTTTTTGGTAGTCTCTATTTTAGTGTGTACAATAATGTTAGATATTTTGTACTTGTACCTAGTGCGCATCGAACAAACATACGAGAGTAGTAACGTGAATATAATATAATTCGATACTAGTCAGTGACTTCTCACTGATGTAATAGCAATGCATATATTCTGTATGTGCATCCCATCGGCCAATCATCTATCAATGATCATTAGTCAGCCAATTAAGACGCATAAAATTCAATCATTTTTAAGAATCATCTCTCTATCAATCGCGCTGGAAACTTTGGGAAAAGCCTTTCCATCAGTAAAAAAAATAATAATAATCGAACTGTAGAGTCGGCTAGCTTAATAAATAACGAATGTAGAAAGCTAAAATTATAACGTCTTAGAATATTTAACATAAAGGGTTTTTCATGTTTAAAGTCGAGCATTGCGTGACTCCAATATTGTACAACTATTTATAGAGCAACTTTCTTATAAATTAAAATTTATTTCAAGTTGATGGAAATTAGATAAATCATCAAGCAACAAGAGGCAGGTCAAGTGACTGAATGACTGATTAGTCGCCTAATTTACTGAAGTCATAAAGAACCTTCTATGATATAGCGATAAGTCGCGCTAAATAACGCGGTCAATCGTTATCGTAACAAAATCACGACAAAATCCGAGGCGATGACGAATTTCGGTATCTTTCCGCTACTAAACGATGTTATTTTACTTTGTCTAAGCACTCTTTTCATCTCTCTTTTCTCTTTTTGTCATCTAATTGTTAGTAGAATAGAACAAGACGAATAACAGTAGTACGAATAGTAGTTTCAATTTCTATTTTTTCTATATTATGTACAATACATATGGAAAAAAAAACAAATTGAACAACTACTATCGAAACAATGTTTCTCGGTAACAAAAGTAAATGTATTTTAGACTGGTCGAAATATATTTGTTATTTGCATTTTGCACGAACTTTGAAGTATTTATCCAACTAGCGCTTGCTTTCGAAGTTTATCGATATTTTAAATTTGAGCTTCTATTTTTGAAGTACCAAAAGTATGTAACTGTATGTTTCTGATATTAATCTTTCATCATCATCATCAGCCTTTATCCTTGCACTGCTGAACAATCGCTCCCTCAATGAACGCCAAGACAGCAATCACTACTAATATAAAAAAGAGTTTTATTTAACCACCATCATAAGTCATCGTATTGTGATTAGCAGTTGTGTATAAACACAAAACTATATTTTGTATTTTAAATTAGCAGGAATTTGGAAGGTAATTAAAGAACACTTATTCACTAATTTGCAACGTTTCGGCTTTATTATTAAGCCTTCATCAGGCATCTAAAACATTACACCACCTTCAATAGATTTTACATATAATAGAATGCTTAATAATTCCAACTGGAATTTATAAAACCTTTTCAAATTCCAGTTATGCGAGTATCATCTTTTACACTGTTACTTCCATTTTGTTTTATTTTTGGTGAAGTTTAAACGGCTTTGGAACTCGCTACGATTTTGTTTTGTAGTGTAAATATACGAAACCACAAACAGTTGAATTCATTTGTATATTTAAGTATGCACCAATAAGCAAACCACAGACAATCTAATATCGCCGATTGATCCCAAAATACCGCGCCACAAATGGTAAAATCGATACTCGTCTCCACGATACGATATTCGATAAAGGTTTTACTGACTTTTGTTTTTAGAACACATTTTCTGTAACCAAATGGACGATGTATTTTTATATTGTTGTATGTATCCAATTTCTTTATAATTTCGTTATCTATCTGCATTATTTGAAACAATGATCTTGCATAAAGTTTGAAAGCAATTTGTCAAGAAAGCTGTACTACGAATGATTTTAGAATAGATTTTGAAACAATTTCATTAGTAATCGAAATTATCACGTTATATTTAGTTTTTTCATTAAAAGACTGGCAGTTGGTTTTGCTCTGCTAAGGTCAAGAAATTATATATTCAGAATTAGCAGAAATCACTAATAAGATTACTCTTGTGTACTACTTCACTGCGGAGAAGGAACCCCTTCCATTTCCATTATTCATAAATTTTCATTTTTTCAGTCCCTAATGGATATATCTAAATATCTCTTCTAAAAAAGTTTAGATAGATAGAGAGAGAGAGAGTGAAAGAGGGAGAAAGAAGAGAGAGAGAGAGAGTGAGAGAGAAAAAGTAGAGAGACGGCTTTATATTTATTACGCATATAATATAATATTTACAATTTATAGGTATTGAATCATATAATTATTGATTTTCTGAAATTCGTCAAAACTGTTTTCACGTTCCACAGCTCTATCAATGGTAAAAAATAGTTATTTATTTAATTTATTATATAATGTAGTAGGTAACAGTCAATAAACATAAAAGAGTCCATAAAACAAATTAAAAGAGAAAATATTAACTTTGATGTCGTATAAAAAGCTCGACTCGTTGAGTCCCGTTGACTCATACGATTCAATTAAACGAAACACTCGAGTACGCGGGCTCGCTCTTTGCACGTAGCCTAAATTATAAGCGGAAGCGTTCAAATCGCTATCGCTCTCAAACATTATAATATTAATACCCACTAGAAGAAGAAAAAAAATTGTGTGTGTGATTCACACACGATAGAAGTGAAACACGCGTTAAATGCTTAAATACAAGCAAGTATTAAGCAGTGTGCAATATACATACACACCGACATTTGCTGTCTCGCTCTTTTGTATTTGTGTCTCTTACCTGTCGTTTTTTCCGTTGCATCCGGTTTGAAATCACAACGATTCTAAAGAAGTTTCACTTCAAAAATATACTTTATTGCGCATACAACTTAACATAATACAATTGGTATCTTAAAAATAAAGCTTACAATAAATCACTATTGACTTCAGTAGCTTAAAATAGTGTTTTCTAGTTCCAATTCTAGTTTTTTTTTATAGCATAGGAGGGCTAACGAACAACCGAAGCCTTGCGACCAGCGACGCCCATTAACACCCACACAACCAAAGGTTATGCCCTCCTTTTCCCCCATTGGGCCACTGGAAACTCACAAACAGCACTTAACGCGACAGCAAAACTGTCACTTTACGCCGGTATCATGTGAGCGAGAGGTACCTTTGTAGTTGACAGTAATAAGTTAAGAGGTTCCCTAATTTCAATGACCTTGTGCGTTTAGTCTTTTTTTCTGGGACTTTAAACAAAATCGTTTTTGATGCCACGTTGAATGATATAGCTATTGTCTTCAAACTCTTCTGTTCTGATACTTTTAGCTTGAAATAAAGTACAGGGTGTACTTTATTTCAGTCCCTTCGTATGTCAGGATATCGTTCGGATATCAGGGGTCAGTGACGATTGGATTAATGAATTCTGTGAATTATTCTTTTGACTTTTTATAATGCCTTGATTTTTTGATAACAGCTATAGGGGTATCTTTAGGGGCCTTTTGGCGTACATTGAGAGAAGTCTATCTTCAGCGGTGGACGGTAAAAGCTGATGATGATGAAGTCAATTTTAACGAGCTGCGACTCAAGGTAGTACGAACATTGATGTCATTAAGATTTTTATTATTTTGGAGTTAAGGACTCGTAGTTTTGAGAATATTATTCTAGTGTTTAAGAGAGCGAGAGAGAATACTTTTTCTCCCTCACTCCCTTCTCTCTCAACTCTTTAGCTTTATCACTCTTTAGCTTACTCACTACAGAAACGTTAATCGCTATAACCACAAACTTGTACTATTCTCTTTGTCAAGTATAGTTATGAAGAGTGTACAATTATACAAGGACTTTTACATCATTATTTTGAATATGAAAGAGACGGTGGCTCTATGACCCATATCATCATTATCACAACTATAGGATACGCAAGAATCAAAAGGCAGTACGAAATAAAGCAAGTCTGAAGTATTATTGAATTCTAAATCCATAAAACCAATGGACCAAATACAAATTTATTGACTACTGTTTGTGACGAATTACAAGTGTTTTTTTTTTTTATAGAAAGGCAAACGAACAGTCGAAGCCTTGAGACTAGACGATCATTAATATCCAAATAACCAGAGGTTGCGGATGAGTTGTCCTCCTTTTCCCTATAGGCCACCAGAAACTCACAAAATGCACAAAACGCGACAGCTTAGCTGTCACTTTACGCCGATTTCATGTGAGCAAGAGGTTCGTGCTCCACTACCTTTTAAGTAAGAGTCTTACTCAAGCTTCAAGTGTAGTACAAGTTGCTACCTACGAAATAAAGATATTTTGATTCTATTTGATTTGGAATAAAAAACTCTATGACCCTAGTTAGGTTAATCTTTTTTAGCGCAGTCAGTTTGCCCATCAAACTAACATGAATAAATGTTTATGCTTAAGACCGCATGTGAAAACCACCAATGTAAATCATAATATTATTATTAAAATAAAAGTTATTATTACGAATCAAAATATCTATTGAAAACTATTGATTAATTGATAATAATTAGTTATAACAAAACAGCAGTAAAGAACTGACTGTATCATTCGGTCGGTAACGCTTGGCGATCCCGAATTCACATGAGCCTTTCACCTAAGAGCGTGACAGGTCAGCCTCAACGCTTTATGCAAACGTAGTGTTTCTAGATACTCTTTGGCTAGTCAGTCTACAAAAAACTGTGTGTAAAAATGATAGCTTTTAGATTATGTTAATTTTTTTTATAAAAATAAAAAGGGTTAAATAAAAGTATTTCAAATAATGTGTTCCTTTTTCGTATAAAAATAGAATTACCTTTTGGTTTTTTACTATTCCTTTTTTGAATTATTATAGCAGTAGTTGTGTTCACAGGCTCATTAGTAATTCTAACGTTCACTAACATCCGATCAACAGGTGCTACTCTACAATCATGAACGGTTTCTCCGTGCTGCCCGTCACGCCTCCACGCTGGCTTCGCGCCAAAACTGACAGCTGTAATGGAGGATAACCACAGACTAAGTAAATGCATTTGCCAAGTTCAACTGTCAGTCTGATCGTCGATTCAAAATTACAAATGCTTTATTGCTTTTATTAACAAATACGCTAGTACGCTATCAGAGACCGGCAAAGGTGTCATACAGAATTTTCCTCGTATCTTTTAATGTATTTGTAATTTTGTTTTCGTTCATACATAAGTTCGTAAAAAATCCTTTGCGTAAATGGTGTGTTTATAGAAAGAGATCTTCATTTTCTTTAAACAACTCTTTTTAAATATTTTTAAATTAATCATTAAATTTCATCGATGAATGTGAATTTGAATGAAAAAATTAAATTTTAAATTTACAATCTAAATTATGCTGTAAAAACTGATAGGGTGATAAAATAATAAAAATATTAGGTCAGAAAGTATAGATCAATTGCAAAATCAGGTCAAAATCCTGCGTGGGGTCTAGACTATTGTTACAAATCTCGCCAATTGCATCATCACTTCTATTTCCATCCTCTATCGCCGAACAAACTCCCGCCTTCAGCACGAGTATCAACAACTTATCTATTTGAATACCAAACAAAAATATTTTTTATTTAAAATGTCACAAAACAAACTCACTAGATTAACGATCCTCCATCTTTCTAAACATGACTTTCACCTTCACCGACAAGCGATTGTCTCATGCGCTCAGAAATTTGAAAAACCGATCTCAAGGGGGTCAGGATCGAACCCGGACCTCTGACTCAAGAGGCCAAACCCATCGTCGCTAGATATATTATCTAGATAATATTAAATTGATTTGATTATAATAGCAATAAAAGACTTGCCGTGAGGCAGTAGACATTTTTAATATTCCATGAACCATCGGCGATGTGAAGGCCTCTAATGATCCACGTCTGACATCAACAATGGCGCCATTTATTGGAGACGCCAAGAATGTTCTAGAGAAAAGAATTCTTTAAACTTCACCTCTATTAATAAGCACGGAAAAATTCATTTAAAATATAAAATAAACTATAAATAATGTCATATCATAATAAAAGGTTTAAAATGGAGCTAAGTGGTCAGTGCCATTATACCCCGAATCTGATATCCTGTGGTCCTTCGGTTGTGTGCCCACATTTACTATTGTTCACTCAACATTAAGTTGTGTCCATAACATACAACCATATTTAACAATACACCCCAAATTTTTAAAAAAATCGGTGGAACTTTGAGTCGAAGGGATGGCCGATGGGCTAATAAGGCTCCAGAGTATCTTCAGTACAGGATCTTTTTCGATCTAGAGAGGACGTTGACGTCTTGACGTTCTTTTAGGGAGGCCTATGTTCAGTAGAGAGCGGATGAATAATGATGATAAGATACTGGAAAAAATCCAAAATTTCAAGATATTTCCAGTATCGGATCCTGAAAGTTTTAACCGATATAAAAACTAGCTTTTATTACAACATCAATGTTTGAGACAAACGATTTCACAGATATGTTATCAATAAAATACTATATTTATAATTTCGCCAAAAGCGGCAGCTAGAGCGAAATGTTGCCAAAATATACGTTGGCAGATGTTCAATAAGGCTTTTGATCTGGGTTGAGTAATGTCTTACATCTTGGCTGTAATCTTGTCGGTGCTTGAGGTCAGACTATACACGAGCTACCAACAATTACACTCTATTGCCGTCTTATATTGCCTTTTGACGGTGCGATGATAAATTCTAATCTCACCAAGATTTGTCTCGCTAAATGGTATGATTATTGTAAATCGCTATTTGTTTTGATGAATTATGGGTTATGGATGTGTATTTTAAAGTATAACTAGCTGCTCCAACAGACTTCTTTCTCCCAAAAATACTAATATCGCTTTTAAAAAACAGAGGTAGATCGTAGAGGGTTGAAAATTTAGGATTATATCTACGTATTTTTGAATGCTGTATCTTAAAAAAAATATCAAAAATACTGTCTAAAAATATAAAAAAATTAAGCGGTGAACCCTTAACATTTAGAGGGATGAAGAATATATGTTTTCCGATTCTCATACGTACGCGATATGCACACAAAACATCATGAGAATCGGTCAAGTCTATTCGGAGGAGCTTATTTACACACTACAAACACCGCGACACGAGAATTTTATTTATAAGATTTATATATTTTTAAATAGTTCAAGAGACTGCGTTTAGATAGATGAAGTGTAAGAGGATTTCTGTGCCGCGGCCGAACCGTGTGGCATTCAATCAGGCCTATTTTCGGCAGTGGACGGATAAAGGCTGATGATGATGAAGAGCTTATAACCCCAAATAACTTTTATACACAACACACATAATATTACGAATCGCACTTTGTAATGGATTTATTTAGATATACAAACATTTATATCAATCAAGATATGAGAATAATCAAAATCATTGGACTATGTATTGAATGTGTAAAATATTTATTTTGTAATCGTTTAAAATTGAAATGTGTCAAACAAAAAGCCTCGCATAACAGTTTTCAATTTGGCCGTAATATTTTAACCCGTCGATGCGTCATTGTCCGACAGCGTGGAATTCTGTTTATCTGACGTTTTTCCGACTCGGGACCTGAGCGCAGCAGAAAATCAATAGCGTCTATAGACCTCAGATGAAAAGGCTCCACTATCAGGATATTACTATTTTTAATATCAAAAAAGCAATGTGAATCCAGATTCGCTCTGTGTCCTGGCACAAGGCATCGCGCTACAGTATGCTCTGGCTTCCGTAAAGGTATTAGCGGTGTAATTTATTGCAAGACCTCAAGTGTATTTTGGGTCTCAAGATAACACTAGGCTTGATGATGATCAGACATCCCCACCATGGTTCGAGCCTCGTCGTGGTGGTGGGGCTCAGTAGCCCAGGGTGACCCCAACACCTTGGGCGAAGCGAATTGAGCCGAGGGGGTTCTTTGTACCCCTCTTATAAGAAGAGGAGGCAAAAGAGCAGGGGGCAAGAGGCGAGGACGGGAACCTCGCCTCATTGTACTGTCCCGACGATGGGAGGGGTTGTTCTGTGGTGCGGTGAGCCCTTATGTGAGCATCGGTCCCCTGAGGGCCTGTCCAGCCGTCGAGGTACGGTACGAGGTAGATTCGGGGCACCTCACTAAAGGCGGCATTGGTGGCACTCGCCGTGTTTTAGTGGGTAGAGCTGTGTTCACTTACCATCTTTGCGGCAGCGAGTCCCACATACCCGCCTGGGGAGACCCAATCCCCAGCGGGATGCCTCAGTGCATTTCCCGGCGTAAAAGAATTGTGAATAATTAACGGCCTTTACTTCTAATACGCTCTATAGACTATGCCATGTATGATTTGTTTATAATATTTTATAGTAACATTTTGAATAGGTATCTAAAATAAAAATATTCTTGCAATGGCAGATAGATATGTAATTCTTTATTATAGACAAGAATAATACGTATTTTAGGAAGAATAAATGTTATTTCCATCTGCTTACTCAAGGTAACGTAAAAGAGACCCTCTTTACTATAAATTCGTTGAATGAAATTAGACACTCAAAGAGGGTTCAATTTGTACAATTTTTTCATATAAAATAGATTCCATTTTCGTTTTTTCACAATTCATTTCGTTCTCAATTTTCAGACTCTTAATTTAATTTGTCCAAACGTGTTGAAAGGTATTTTTGAAAATTCAAATAATTCTAAAAGAAAAACCTGAAAAGACATGGAGAATACAGAAAATAGTGAAATATAAAAATATTAATGTAATGGTTAGTTGCAAACGGGCACCATTAATGTTCTTTAAGATTCTTTTAAATAAACTAAACTTTTGATGAAGGTATTTTATTCGACAAGTACAACAGTGTTATGTATGTATGTGTATAATTAATATATTAGCTTATTATAACATATTTATATATTTTATTTGCCTATTTGTATGTATATTATGTGTTTATATTGTGAGTATTAGGCTAAGGGCCTGTTTCACAATCTCCCTTTAAGTTCCCTATAGGCTATTGGCAACATATTTGACAGATGTTTGACAGATACTCCATACTCTATCTGTCAAACATCTGTCAAATATGTTGCCAATAGCCTATAGGGAACTTAAAGGGAGATTGTGAAACAGGCCCTAAATCATTGTTTGTTAGTATTTTTGTTAATTTCTTTTTGTATTTTATGTACACCCTAATTAAGACCGTAAGTTTCAATTTCTCCAGTATCAGGTCTGCTGGAAGAGATTCCTCTATGGAATAAGCAGTACCTTTGTACCTACTCTTCATTCTATTTCCATGGACATTAATTTATGTCCATGGAAATAGAATGAATAAATAAATAAATAAATGAAATTAAATAAATAAATAATAAACAGTGCACTGCTTCGTCAAGTTTACTCGCCCACTGTTCCAGTCCCGTTAAACTGTGTGCACTTGTTAAGCAATCCGCAAAAATTGGCAAAGCAACTAACTGCTCGATCATACTTTATACCCTTTTGGCACGTAATACTAAATAATGAAACTCATAAATTGTCAAACATAGCGTCGAGGTCAACGACCTTTATTAACTGCTGGTTTTATTCAAACGAGATTGCCTTTTAAAAGACTTTAGAAAGGCGGATACTACACAAGATACGATGATACTTATTGGCAACCACTTTCATATTGCAACATTATGCCAAATTACCAATTTTAAGAAGTAATGATTTACTAATTTCATTAAACCTACCAACTATTAAAAATAAATTTATTGACGGAGTTCCATTCAACAGACGAATAACTTTACTGTATTATTTGTAGATAATTTGTCTAAAAAAAAGTAAAGTATCAACCCTTATATTATGTCCTACTGCTGGGATCGGGTCTCCTCCACGAAATCAAGCTATGGCTATAGGGCCATAGTTCACTGATGCGCTGGCCCAATGCGGGTTGGTTTGGACTGTCAATCTCATCAGGCATGCAGGTTTCCTCATGATATTTTCCCTCAACATGAGCGGTGACCCGTGTTTAGGGTGCACTTAGAAATTTAGACAATCCATTTCAGGCACCACAAGGCGGGGAGGGGGGGTCAGAATCGAACCCGGACCCTTTTGCATATGAGGCCGAGCCCATACCCACTGGACCAATGTCACTCATTTTGTTTTCTCCTCAATCGTTTTCTCAAAATTCTTTGTTTTCTGTTTTCTCAAAATGTGTGTATATGTATTAAATTGTGTCTGGTTGTGATCGTCTGGTTACGTAACAAAAGTCGCTGAACAATCACGCACTCAGCTGGATCAACCGAAACGACGTTACGGACCTAACGACCGAACATTATTAGTCGGGGGAACTTGATTAGCAATAGTCAGTATTCATCATTAAGACAATATTAGTATTGATTGTTTAACCTTTAAAGGCCGGATCAAAGCCTGTCCTACTCTAACTACAACCACTATGAGCGCTGGCAACGGCGAAGGCCAGACTGCCCCTCATATGGGAGGTGATGATGATGGTGGTGGTGGAGGTGGTGATGATGGTGATTAAGTCGAAGTCAAAAAAAATATTCAAAATAGTACCATCAAAGTATCTTTTTGAACGTCAATTGAGTTAACCACCGGTTCCAAAGCAAGCCCACTGAGAGGAACCGGCGAAACAAATTCAGTGAATATGATGGTGATGATGATGATAGTGATAATCTAAATACAAGTTGTTATTTTAATAACTTCATCAGTGAAGTTGATTATGTCATCACCAATATGACCATGACAAAACATGATGATATTCAGAAGAATATGATAACAATGGGAATAAATATAAGAAGAATTTTCTTGTTGCTTTTATAATAATGTGCACAAAAGATCTGCGAAATGGAACTAGAATGGGCGATATGAAGGAGATTATTTTCTTAGTTACTTTGAGAATCGACATTGTGAAAGCGATATGTATTCAGGAAGTGACGATTAAATTCCTTATTTTTTTCTAAATAACATCACTGTACATAAGTAAACTAATAATATAAGGGCCGGTTTCACAATCTCCAGATAAGTTCCGAATAGGCTATTCACAACATATTTGACAGATACTCCATACGCTATCTGTCAAATATGTTGTGAATAGACTATTCGGAATTTATCTGGAGATTGTGAAATAGGCCTTAGTGTTCTTCAACAAAATCATACGTGCGACGTCACGCAATCAAATCAAAACGATGAATAAATAACACATAATTTAGCTTCCTCAATTGTGTTACGATATAATTGGCTCCCGGACAATTGTCGCGTACACTAATTATTAATTAATTTAAATTCACGAACGACCGTGACCTAAATGCCGCGAAAATATCAAAAAAATGTTGATACTCTTTTGTTTTAATTGTCCAGATGTTAATAGCTTTGAACTGAAGAATGACGATTAAAATAAACAACTAATTACTATTTGTATCCGATTAAGGGGATAGGCTTGAAAAATTCTCAAGGTTATATGTGAGCAAGCCCTATAGGGTTGGCATTATTTAACTTCATTGTTAGTTAATAGTTTCCTAAAGGCTGATCAATGCAAAAATTAACAAACAACTGTCAAATCTCTTGTTAAGTGTCCAATAAGGTGTTAGAAGCGTGGTTAGATTACTTAATTTGATCATCCTGTCAGTTGACAAAGCCACTACAATGAAAAGCTGGCAAAGACTCTAGAACCGTATGTTAACCGTCGCTAACAGCCATATTAACTGACATAGGTACACTTTGACCAACGTTTCAAAAACCGGGCGTATGTCGTATATTATTTGAGGAAGTCTAGAATTTTCAGATTCTAGAACTTTGGTTCTAAAGTATAGGACTAAACCAAGGTTACGTGGGATATATGCGCTGTGTTGCGCGCGCTAGTTTATATTGGTATCAGATATTTTTGTTCGATGAAATACTGCGTTCCGGTAACAGAATGGTTGGCGAGGTAATTCCTGGCATAGCGACTTGCCATCATCATCGCACATAGCAATAGGTAAGTTTCCTTAACCATGAGATGTTTTTTTTTTTGATGACGCAGCGGAAATCCTATTACGACCTTACCAGGGCCTGGGTACGGGCGCTGCCGTGTGTGGGGACTCGTGGGTGCACTACCCCACTAAAACCGCTGCGTGAGCCTTCAGCCGCTATATTTGAGCGACCCGGATCTGTACAGGCGACGGGATACCCTCAGCGACAGACTGGTCCAGGCAAAACCAGATTCTCCACAATAGGGGGACTGCCCGGCTACGACTTGGCAGTCCCCACGACGTCGTGTCTTAAGCTGGGCCCGGGCTCCCATCCCGAGCCCGACACGAGCACAGGGGCTTTATTGAAGGCGCATTAACTAGCGCCTCCGACGCACCCCCGTTCGTCGTCTACGGGGGGAGGTCAGCGGCCTCCTCTCTCACCCGTTCGTCGGCCTCCTTCTGGGACATTACCGTCTCGCAGAAAGAGGCCATTGCCGTCCAGAACCATGAGATGTTGTCCAGATGAACTCGGTAATGCTTATAGGCGATGCTGGTTACTTATTGGATGACTTTATCAAGAAAAAAACATGTAAGACTACGTTGAATAAAATATGTTATATTATATAAATGTTTAAACGTGTATCAAAGGTAAAGCCTATATTACGTAACTATATAACTCTGAGTATCCATGTCTTGTGTGATAATCCAGAGAGTGGGTGGTTTCCATAATGGAATTATAATTGACTTTTCCTTTGGATAAGCAAAATGGAATACGATTCCCTTTTCAATGATTACATTTTCTGGTCGAACAGTTTGTATTTAATAAATAATCATCGTTTTTTTTATTATTATTTTTTGGCTATTTATATTGAGTTAATTGTATATTTTATCATGTAACATTATTATTATTATTATTTTTTTTTTTTAATTAGTTTAAACTTTAAACGAAGAGATATATTATCGAAAAGGTCATAGAATACAATGATTTAATTACTTTATTTTAATCGTGAAAAATTTGGAGAAAATTACTAACAATTTGGAGTTTTTGGCTTCGACCACGGTCGGTATTGACCGGTACTTAGTATAATATGAACCTTGGGTCATACTAGGAAAATAAATTTTAAATACAGCAACATTTTATTATCAGGTTCATTAAATATTTACCTGATGCAATCCATATAGAAGTCCAAAAATATCCTGGACTAGAGCTTACATAATTTAGCCACGTTAAAGGAAAATTTTCGTGTAATTTCGTAGACATCTTCAATAACATATTAATGAAAAGTTCTCGAGTAGATGAGAGATTGGTCGTCTTGGCGTTCATAGAGGAAGGTCTGCTGAAGCAGGGGGTGGATAAAGGCTGATGATGATGATGAAAAATGCTAATTTTATCTTGGTAATTTTAGTTGCTACGTTAAATACTTAGTTATCTCATTCGTCTATGTAACATATTCAAAAAGGTTTTATTTTTCTTCCAAAGTACATTACATTTCTGTGCTATTTCAAATGGCAATGGTTGTGCTATTTCAAATGGCACAGAAATGTAATTAATTTTATTTTATTCATTTCCCTTACTACAGATAAACATACTTATTCAAAAACTGTTTCCTGAACAAGGTGGAGTCTAAAGGAAATATGCCGGAACTAATGATTTTTCTTTATGTTTCTTTCATATAATTTTCTTAGAATCGCTTCTTTCTTATCGTTTTCTTAGATACATTTTATTTGATATAAACATAATTACCACAATAATATATAGATTACTAATATATAAATTTATCGTTGTGTATAATGTAATAATTATAATTGAAACTGAAGGGAAGGAAAAGATAAGTGGGACATCTAGCGATTCCTCCAGTGACCTCCGAGACACATCAATGGAAAGGGGTTCCAAGCATGCGTACGACGCGCCGCTACGGATGACAGGCGTAGGGAGTAGGGGCTGAATAGACGCGTGATCACTACTAGATGATCATCATCGACTTTACGAGGCCAGCCATATAGACTAGACTGACTTTTTTTCTTTTCATTATTCAAAAATATTCGAATTTTATACGCAGACAAAAATACCTACACTAATCTCATCGATTGCGTATTAAAAGTACGTATTAAACAGAAACTAACCTGGTTCTCTTGGTTGAGGAGCTTCAGTTGGTCATTGATGAGGCTGTACTTCGCGCTCTCCTCCTTCCGCAGCGCCCTCTCCTTCTTCAACTCTGGGCTCCAGAATGTCTTTATACTGTGCATGCTGGAGCCCAGCTTTTGATTCGTCAGTTCCAATTCCTTTTTGAGATTCCCCAATTCCCTTTGGAGGTCGGAATTTTGGGATTGCAATTCACCCAGGAACAGCGGCGGGGGCTCTCGTCGGTAGTAGTCATCTTCCGGTGGTGGGGGTGGTGCGTAGGAGCGGTCGTAATCCCGCTCCAGGGACTGGTAGCGCAGCGGGCGCGGGCGCGCGCGGTGGTGGGCTCCGGCAGAGGCGGAGCGGCCGCGCTCGTCGGGCGCGGGGGACGGCTCGTCGTCGCGCGCCAGGTACGGCGAGCGGCGCGACGGGCTGCGGTCCACCTGCGGCAGGCGGCTCCGCGCGCCCGACCACTCCTGCCGGCGCCACTCCTCCCGGCACGGCGGCCGCTCCTCATCGCCGGCGTACTCGCGGAGATACAGTTTGGCGTGTTTCCCGCGTCAATTCGAACGCATTGTGCACTGGACTGGGTGACGGGCGCGCGATCACTGGACGGGACGCTCGCCGCATCGATCGCTGCTCGGGGACGCATGCGCGCTCCGCTCGCAACTTAGCGGATTTAGCGCTTCGTTACATGCCGTACTCTACACGAAATATATGTAGCTAGCTCGTACCCGCAGCTTTGTCCACGTCGACATACATTTAGAGGGTGATGTCACTGGTGGCTGAGAAGAGCCACTTGGCGGAACACCACACCAAACAATAAAACGTCCCATTTACTGGAATAAAATGTTATTTATGACCAGGGCGAAGTCGCAGTCTGTCTGAATGTCCGTCCATCAAATGTATTCTTTCCTCTTCTGTCCGTTTACACGTGCTTCATATTACAAAAACCTACACAAAATATTAGTAACAAAAGAATATTCCAAAGACATTTCCAATAAAATCGTGTTTTGCGGTTTATATAAGTGAAGTACCATCGCATGGCACATCACTACGCAGCGGTACAAAGCGGCAGAGCCTCTTATACGTCCGCGAAGGAAACCTATTGTTTCCTTCACAAATTACATTTAATTAGGATGTCTTAGATGCTGGTGATTGCACGCCTTTTGTTTTATTCTCCCATGCTTGAAAATATGTCAAAAGGGATTGTATTCTTGTATCCAAATTGCATTTAATAAACAACCTATATAAATAACTATTTGAATTTTATAAAACACAATATATTTGATGACATAGGGTATAAAATATTGATCTCATGGTCTCTTTTGAAGTCAAATCACTGTCTTATCACTATGGTGTTGTATTGTAATGTAATTTTATACATGGTGTTATAGCGGTTATACCCAAAATTAAAATAAATATGTTATTTAAAACCAATACATAGATCTCGGCGTATTTTCATAAGTGAAACGAACACGCCTACAAATAAGGGTAAGTGATTTTTACCCTGGGTAAATTCAGTTACAAATTAAAATTCCCTAAAAAATGTTTTGGATACGAATGTTTCAGTAGAGAAGACACGATGAAAAGTAAAGGGCACAGATTCGACCCGACTGGTCAATAAAGGATCGTTTATATAGGACTTATTGGTTCTTATGAAGTTTTTTCCCACAAAGTAGGAAAAAATATCTAAAGGGCAGTAACTCTATAAGCCTTATGTGGCTCTAGTCATCTCCGGGCAGGATGCAGTACAACGTAAGGGGACACTTCCTGCTAGTAAGAAATTTTATTCTTGAATCTTCTGTTTTATATTTTACTTATAACCATCCACTAGTTCGACCTCTGATTGTATTCTATAACATCACGTTAAAATTGTCTATTCGATTTTTTTTATATTGGCCGCATATAAATAGATTTTATCTAGACTCCTAAACGATTGCAGATTTTCATATTCAGAGCTTTTTGGGCAGCAGCAAAGGGCCCCATGAAAATAATGTCCTACGCTGTTGAAAACAAAATGAAATATATAAAGAAATGCCGTTCATTAAAATTGCAATAGGCGCGACCGGGAAGGAAACGCTCACATGAAATCGGCGTGAAGTAACAGCTATGCTGTCGCGTTTCGTGCGGTTTGTGAGTTTCCGGTGGCCCATTGGGGGGATAGGGAAAAGGAGGGCAACGCATCATGAATGCGTCGATAGTCGCAAGGCTTTTACTGTTCGTTTGCCCTTCTATGCTATAAAAAACAATTAGTTAAGAAAGTATGCCTTAATTAGCCCAGTGTCCCTT
Organism: Lycaena phlaeas; assembly: GCA_905333005.2. NCBI lineage: Eukaryota > Metazoa > Arthropoda > Insecta > Lepidoptera > Lycaenidae > Lycaena > Lycaena phlaeas. The sequence goes on along the minus strand of HG995169.1, from coordinate 16,867,515 downwards.
AAATTTACCGTTCCCCCCTCCCTAGTCTTAACTAGTGTAAAGTTCCTATTTTTTTTTAATAATTATACTTATTACAATAAAAATATTCATAGCACCGGAATAGGTAATAAAGTTTATTATTATAATTAATAGTTATTAAAGCATTATAATATATTATACAGATATCTCGAATATTCTATGAACATAATCATTAGAAGTCTACTCACGTTATTTTCTATTTTATTCTGTTCATGAGACGAATGCTAAATATTTACAAATTAGAAATAAACGTGGACTAATAAAATTGTTCTTACACAATATTATATAAGTAATATAATTAATTCGTTTATCAATATCTATTTATTTCATACTAGCTGTTACCCGCGGCTTCGGTTGCGTTAGCAAGAAGAATTCCTGTATTAATGCATGATATGAATAGAATATAATAGAATAATCATTTATTATATTATGTTACTTCTAGTACCTCCGGGAATATGTGTAAAAAGTTTCATGATGATCGGCTGAGTAGTTTTCGCGTGAAAGCGTAACAAACATTTCTATTTTGATCTATAAATAAACGGTCCTATGAATGACAATTATGTTAACATAATATTAATTAATATATAGAATGTTACTATTACACAATAATATAGTATGTACTGATTTCATTAAATTACCCGTTGAAATTAGTACTGACAAAATACTACTACTACTACTACTAATACATATTGATCCTCCCGATTGCCTCAGCAGGATTTAAAGGTAAGATAAGGGACTAACCAACTTATAATGTTAATAAATTAATTTACCAGGCTTACCATGAATATTGGCCCATCAGATTTATAGGTCAAGGACTAATCCCCATTACTCTTTGCCCGTCGCCCACAAAACATCAATCATTGTAACCATAGATATCATAAAGGATTTTCCTGGAATTATTAGCTAATCATCAGTCCCGCCTAACTTATAATTAAAAAAACGTAACGTAGTATAAGCGATAAATTATGTCATACGTTTCGGTCTATTTATAGAGTTCTGTTTTCAGCCTCCCATTCTGTCGGCAATTCAGCGCTGAAGCGCTTTACTTCTGAAATATTGTTTCAAGTTTCCTCTCATCCTATGACCCACTTTCATCCTGCGCTGCTCCAGCACGTGTAGACTGTATATGTCTATCTCTTTCCATGGTAAGGTCGTTGTTATGTCGGTCAGAGGCGCCGGGGTGCAATCTGGAATAGTGTTGTGGGTCATTCGATGGTTTTTATGGAAATTTTCGGAATATTTAACGTATCGTGACTGGAAAGAAAAATGTTAAACGTTTATTGAGGCCTAGATTAAATACTAGAAATATGGAATCGTAATATTCAGAATACTTACCCACTTCTATTCTTTCTATGCAATATAATATTATGTTATACCTACTACCTTTTTTGCTCTGTTAGCCGGCCCTGTATAAGGGAACGGAGTCGAACCATTCTAGCCTGCAATCTCTCACCAGTGGCTCCCAGTAGCTGCTATGCACGCAGCGGCCACACCCTGGTAAACCACGTCGGCTCGTGGGCTAAACCTGGTTGAGGGGAGACTTGTATGCTTAATATGTCGAGTCTTTATGCGGTTACTCCACGCACGGTGCATAAAGTCTGACTCGACGGTGATGGCAACTCATAGCTGATAAGCGAACGATTTTGGCGGATCCGGCGAGCCAGCAAGGCCTCGTGAAGGGCTAAAGGCGACGGTAGGAGTCGTGCAGTTACCGTCGACTATTCACTGCATTCAGCTCTCTTCTGATCGTAGCGGATCTCCGTTCCATTGGGTAAAGGAGAGTTTGGACGAGAGGGTGCATCTGTGTTCGCGCGCACACTTATGCACCAAAATATATCCTGCGCATATGACTTGCTTCTGATAAAGATTATAGTGAGCATCATACCTACTACCTATCTAATCAAAAAAAAAAAATAATTATTTTATGTTCTTTTAGGTTAAATTTTAGGATTATGATAAAATAAAAAATATTATAATACAAATTGAAGTTATTTCATGTATACTTAATTTCTTGAAACTGAAAATTTTTCATTCATGAATTAAGGATCATGTTGTCGCGCTACTATTTGCATTTCAAGGACTCCAACTATATGAATCCTTCGGAATGAGATAAGAAAGTCTCACTCATTTACGATTAATGACCGGTAGAAGCGATATTCTTCCATACGTCTTTTTCTCTACTTCTTTTAAGAAGGAATTCTGAACGACATTCTCATGTTACTTGAATGGACAAAGCTACAGACGTACCACCTGACAGTAAGTACACGCCAATGAACATAATCTCTTACCTCCGAAACAAGGCCAAGCTGTTTGACAGGAGTAACAAGCAAAATGTTCGTACCTATGCAGTCCGACACAGCGGTTCCCTTCCAGCACTAAGATTACCTACGACCGATCTAGTAATTAAAGCTTCTTACAGGGCACAGTGTATTCGAGGACCTATGAAGAAACTTCTACGTACCAGCAATTATTTATTAATTCGTGAAGCAGATTTACTGTATTTTGAAAATAATAATTGGAATGGATTGGAATAATTTGGATAGAGTAATCCTGGCGCAGAGACCGATTATTTTTCATGTTTCCAAAAATTCGATAGATATGTTTTTTGGATCGATCTTTTATACCTTATATGCATTTTAAATTACTTTAAATTTAAAATGGTTTTATCCTTTATGTACGAGTTTGATCGCACATGACCGGTTTTTATGTAGACATTATCAGAATGTTTCAATCAAATTGAGTGAATGATTGTACATCGGTATTGTATTGGTTACTGATAAAACACACTCAATATATTGCATGTTTTTTTTTTTTTTTTTTTTTTTTTTTTTCGGTTGGATCTATGCTAATGGTCCTAGTGACCGTTATGCGTCATCGGAAATGGGGTGATCCGGTTGGATCATCCTATGACGTTAAAAATTTGGGGGGTTGCCCCCCGCCATGTTCATGGCGTCGGGTTTGTACCTAACTTGGTCAGCTACGGTCGACTGGTTTGGAACGGGTGACGTTAGAAACCTATCGTGAGGGCCGGCCCTCCCCTCCCCCGGTAGCGGGGGAGGCGGGTCAAGCGCGGGACCCGAGCAAGCTGCCGATAGCAGAGTGCTATCGGTGATTACACGGTCTATATTGGTGTCGACTCGTAGCTGATCTGAGCCTATGCTGTCGCGGTTGATCCGGATCAACTGGTCAACGGAGTGTAGGGTTCGACGTCGCATACGACCCCGGGGCCCATGCGGTGTGAATGTGTGCCTAACACCGGCTGTGTTATGTCTGAGTGATATTGCATGTACTTTATTTATTAACATATGGACCGGACAAACGTCCTATCACACGCGTCCAAGGGCTCTCTAGCCACTTGGGCAAACTGTCACATTGTAAGTAAGGCAAGTCACAAGTAATTTCATTGAAATCGGTTCAGTGTACTAGGAGCTCATAACTACGAGGCAACGTTTTTATGTATCTATCATATATAATTCCAGTGTCACGATGTTTATCCGGGATGAACTCCAAAACTACTGAACCGATTTTAATGTTTCTTCTGTTAAAAAGTTTGCTTTTCTCCAACTTAAAAGATGGGATAGTTTATTTCTCGAATTTGAGATAAAATAGGTAGAAACAAAAAACTGTTACCAATTTTTTTTGATAGAACGAAGTCTGTCGGGATCGCTAGTAAGATATAATTTAATGAATATCTCAGGCATAAACGCCTCCATCCCTCACTTTAAGATGCATACAGACTACAGAGGCCGCGGTAATAAAAAATTAATTAGTGAGTGTCGGTTTTAGGTCAGCGGCTGGCATTGCGTAGTACGCATGTCTTGGCTCTTAAAGATTTATCTGATCTCCTAGACTGGAAGGCGTCGGTCTTATGTTACGAGCTTAATGCGGTATACTTTATGCGCTCGTTAAATTTTTCCTATAGTATTTTTGTTTGATATGAAATAGAGCATTCATAATATCGAGTATTGATATTTAAATATGTTTGTTGGGGAGATTACCGCTATAATTGAAACCCCCGGAAAATTGGAGGAGGAAGACAGTCTTCCTGTGATCATGTCAATTGAAACATTGCCGAAATATTGAGACCTTCATAATTATAAAACTTTAAACGCGGTAAGCGTCCGAACAAATCTGTAAGTATATTTACATAGTATAAAACAAAGTCGTTTTCTTTGTATGTATGCTTAAATCTTTAAAAGTACGCAACGGATTTTGAAGCATTTTTTTAATAGATAGAACGATTCACGAAAAAGGTTTATATGCATAATACATGCACAATATAATATTATCCCGCTCAGACCCCGTTCTGAGTCTTAGTTGACGCAGGCGAAGTTGCGGGTAGCAGTATATAATATTTAAATTTTAAAAATGAATAGTGATCGCAATAGTTTAAAGTTGTATAACGTACATAATATAATAAACAACTAGCCATTTGTTGTTGTTTAACCCACTATATAAGTTTAACAGAAAATGTTCCTATTTAATATTATGATCTAATAAAAATTTATTTTTTTAAATTTTCCCGATAGACCTCCTGATATAACGCGCACAATCTCTTCAGTTTTATTATATAAGGGCCTGTTTCACAATCTCCAGTTAAGTGCCCAATAGGCTATCGGCAACATATTTGACAGATATTTGACAGATACTCCATACTCTATCTGTCAAATATGTTGCCGATAGCCTATTGGGAACTTAACTGGAGATTGTGAAACAGGCCCTTAGTGTATATTACATCTAGGCTCTTATTGTGAGCAACTTTCGCGTACGTTTCCAATTTAATGTGCAAGATAAGTCCATCGACTAAGCTTTGGTTTTCTACGGAATCGGCTCTGCCTACATTCTGTATGAAGGATGATAGCAGGAATGCAGGATACAGACGATTGGGAAACAAAATACGGACGAAAACAGTGGTAAAAATATACTATTATGTATGTATGTGTGAAAAATTAATAAAAAATCAAAATATACTTCTTATAATGTCTAATATGTGTTAAAAGCTCAAATCCGAGAGCCTGTTGCAGATGCGGGGCACCTCAATTATGACGGCCGAAGGCGTTTGCTCTTAATATTAATAACAGCTTCGGCATCCCAATTTCCTTGTTATTACGGCAGTGTTTACGGACAGATAGGTATTGTATTATTAGTTAAACCTTATAGATATTTCTGTCAAGATAACTTAAAAGTACTTTACATAATATTTATTAATCTTTATTTTTGTTTTTCTTATATATTTCTTAATCTTTATTTTGGTACAAATACCTTTATTTGAATCGCAGCAATATATTATTGTCTTAAATTGCCTTTCGTTGGCCTTCGTTTCGATTTTGCTATCGTATTTTCTATTCAATCTTTTACACAGCTAGTTTATGTATCATCATCACCAGCACCATTATCATCATCATCATCAACATCATCATCATCATCAGCCTGCGGCAGTCCACTGTTGGACATAGGCCTCTCTGAATTCACGCAAGATTTCTCTAATAATATTAGTTATTACCTATAGGCTATATCATATCAGTTTATATTTATGTATAACCTAGCTAAAACTAAAGTTTCGTTATGTGTATCAAAACATAAATTCGTCTTAAAAAGTGTTTACGTATATCGATATAGCAATATACCAAGTAGTGAGTTATTTATTATAATAATGTTTATACAGAGATTGAACTGGTAAAATTAATAAAAACCGTTTCATACTTGCCAGTAAAGAAACACCAACTCATACGGCAGAACTTTAAGACTGAACTCTGAAAAAGGCTAGAAACTTTTTTTGAGTGATCACGAGGAGTGACTTTAAGTCAGTATGTCACCAGTAGGGCTATTCTGTAAAAGCCATTTCGATATCGAGCTTCATCTGAGTGATAGAGCTCACTTTACGCTTACTTCGAAAGCGAACTTTATTGGTATAGATAGATAGTCGAGTTCTAAAGAATACAAATATGTACGTCAAATTCGTCATATCACCGTGGATACCGCTTTCGAGATTCGAAAACGAACTTACAGAATAGCCCTACAGACTAGACCAATACTGAGTGGCTATCTCTATTGTATAACCTCAATACCTTTATTTAACAACTTTAACTTAACTTTGTGATTAAAGGTCTTGATTTTTGTAGTGAACAATAAAATATTCTTACATCATTAATATGTCTAGATGGAGTGTCGCCCTACAATCAAAACAAAAAAAAACTGGCCAACATTGAAAGATGTATTCAAAGATGTATTCGTGAATAGTGCTACCAGCTACTACAGTTCTCCCATAATCATCCTTTTTAATCTAGTTACACTTCAACACAAACCTTCATTATAAATAAAAACAATAATGCGTAAAGATTCATACGTATTCTATGACAGTGGGGCGGATACTAAACACAGAGAAAGCATTTAGAGGCCAACAGTTAGACGCTATTTTTTTGGACGTGTTTTCCGCGCGACACTATCTAGACATATTATAATTGATCTAAGAAAATATTTTTCTTTTTTTCAAATCAATTTAAATCAAATCAAAATATCTTTATTTCTTAGACCTCACAACTATAGAAAGCGGGAAACAATTATTATAGAAAGCGGGCTTAGGCCTGGCCGAGCATATCACCTCGATTGGTCGGAGATCTCCCTTTGGGGTCCTTCAGCTATATTCCCAAATGGTCAGCAACACTAACGTAATTAATATTATATAAAAAATATCATAAATGTTGTTTTCCATATTATTTTTATCACTTAATTAATAATTATACAAAAAAACTAAGACAAAAAAAGCTGTATTAGAGTAGTATTAGAGGTGATATGTTGTGCTACAGTATTAATACTGTAGCACAACATATCACTAAAAACAAATGCGGGGAATGGTGGGAAACGTTAAGGCGCGCGGTTGTGCTTTTTCTGTTTTCCATTAATCAATTATTATTTCTAATTTTATTATTTCGGAGTGGTTTTCTAGTGTTTGTTTTAAAAACGCTATCTGTTTAATATTATAATTGTGATTGGTTCGAGAATGCCGTGGAAAATTGTTCTGGGGCTGTTTTGGCGGTATTATATAGTGACTGTCCTGGTGGTTTTCTATAGTGTCTGTCTTCAAAACTCGATTCATATATTGTAGTGTTGGATTGGTTCGCAAATATTGTGGCGGACTGTTTCGGGATAGATGGATTTGGAGTTCCTTGATTCCTTCCTTGTGATTCCTTGAGGGTGGGAGCGTTCCTTACGTTAGTAAGGGACACCCCCCCCCCCTTGGCGTTTCCCGCTATTCCTTCTTCTTCTCTACATAGGAAATTGCACCACTATGGTATCAGGGGTGCTGAACTTAAACAATTGACATCTTATTTAAATAATAGAACTCAAAAAGTAATTATAAATGGTAAAAGTTCCTCTGGTACCAAAATAAAAATGGGGGTGCCTCAAGGATCCATTCTTGGTTCATTTCTCTTCCTTGTTTATATAAATGACTTGGCTTCACTCATGAAGGATAAACATGAAATTGTATTGTTTGCTGATGATACATCTGTAATTTTTAAAATTAAACGACAGCAAATGGTCTTTGACGAGGTAAACAATGCTCTTTCGAACATGGTGCATTGGTTTAGCGCCAATAACTTATTGCTTAACTCAAATAAAACAAAACTGATAAAATTTACGCTCCCTAATGTTAAGCAGGTGCAAACTAGTGTATCACTTAACGGAGAGGTGATGGACTTGGTGGATTCAACCAAATTTCTCGGAATTACCATAGATACTAAGCTACAGTGGGCGCCACATATAGCCACGTTGGCAAGTAGGCTCGGTACTGCAGCTTTTGCAGTTAAGAAAATAAGAATCATAACGGATGAAAATACGGCGCGATTAGTATATCATGCATATTTCCACAGTATTATGTCTTACGGCATTCTACTGTGGGGGAATGCCGCGGATATTAATACGATCTTCTTGTTGCAGAAGCGAGCTATTCGAGCCATATATTGTTTAGGCCCCCGTGTATCATTGAGAGATAAATTTAAAGAAATTGCCATCTTGACTGTCGCTTCTCAATACATATTTGCTAATGTGATGTATGTCCGTAAAAATATTAATGAATTTGTAAAAAAATGCGACAACCACAATATAAATACTAGAAACAAAAATAAATTAAATGTTCCATTCTTTAGACTGAATAAAGTTAGTACTTCGTTTATGGGACAATGTATACGTTTTTACAATAGGATCCCAGAAAACGTTCAAAATCTTTCCATTAATAAATTTAAGAAAATTGTTAAGGAACGTTTGTGTGGTAAAGCCTATTACGAAATAAAAGATTTTATTGAAGATACCACACCTTGGGAATAAGACACTCACTCTTAAGATATGATGTTACCTGTTGTATTTATAAAATATTATGTACTCATTTTATTGACAAAAGAGCAACCCCTAAGTTTTTTTCTCGTTTTTCTTAGGGGATCCTGCATCTCAAACGAGTTTTTTTTTTTTTTTTTTTTTTATATACTATTACTACTTATTGACTACTTATGTTTTGACTTATTTCAAGTGTACAAGTTGTACCTACGTAATAAAGATATTTTTGATTTGATTTGACATAGACTATGTGTAGATTACGTCGACATGACAGCATGGCCTCTGGTCTTAGCCGGTTCCAACAGGAACAAATATACGAAATTAAAAAATAAAAAAAATTGCCAACTGTCATCTCACATCTGTCAATTGTACAAATATAACCTCATATTTGAGATTGTTTATAATAAAATTAATATTTTAACATTTTCTTCGAACAAAATACAAATAGTTAGCCATGGCCTTGCCACCGGCGAGTGGAACAGGCCAATTTTTTGCTAGAGCAGCAAAGTCCATACGACTTATACGTCAAGGATGCACAAATAGGCCCTTCTTTCATATATCAGTTACTCACGTAAGTGTGTACCAGTATATAAATAACAAGAATTAACGCATACAGGAAATAACACGGTGCTAAAGTTTTTTTATTGTGTTTATTTACAGCGAAGACGTTTGAACAGTCAACCAGTGATTGAGCAGTTAGGATCATACGATCCCATGCCTAATTTACACAACGAGAAGTTGGTTGCTCTCAACTTAGAAAGGATAAAGTTTTGGCTTGGTCAGGGTGCTCATGTTACTCCACCAGTCGCTGAATTACTTGGTAAACTTTATACAGATTCTATTTTACTACAAACTATAAACAAAGCATCCAAATGTGTTACCAATTTTACTCCAGCTAAATTCTAAATTAAATGTATCAATTCACACCACGACTACAATTTGTCTCAGTGTAGAAAAACGAAAACAGTGAATTTCTTGTTTCATGTTTGTCCATCTGCGTTTCATGTTTGTGCGTCTTGAACATACTATTACCTTTGCAACATTGCAGATTGCCTTCTGTTCCATTTTTGAAATGAACTTCAAGAATAGAGCACACAATTATTCAAAGTCTATTTACAAAGAAACCTACTGGTTTGTGATTGCTTACAACCATGTGAACCAACTTTAGAGCACACATTGAAATTTGGCATACCATTACATATTATTGGTAATGATTAACCAGACATTATTTAATTTTCAGGATTAGCAGGCTTTTTCCCTATCCATCCCAGGTCATATATGTTTGCATGGAGGAATAGGCAAAAAGCAAGAGAGGCTATGGAAAAAGAAGCAGCCGAAAAGGCAAAGGAAAGTGAATCATAGATTAATTAATATAAATTAAGGATTACATAGATTTTAATATTAGTAAATTGATTTAGTAAATGCTTGTTTTATTTGACAACCAAAAACTAATTTGCGTATTATGCATATGAATAGAAACAGAAATTCTTTAAATATCATTATTTCTGTGATATGTTATTGTATAAGAGATTTCATGTTAACATTGTTATTTTATTACATCACTGAAATTATTTCAAATGGGATATTTACCATGCTATTCATTTTAAGCTATTGCATAGCTTCTATCGCGGGCCTTGAGCGCGGGGACCGAGTCCAGAAATTCCGTAACGAAAAAAAAACCTAACGCTCCCCACTCCGACGGGCACGGAGGTGTGGCTTGAAGGCCATGCATCGTCTAACGTCGTTTCTTTTCGGCAGTCTTCGACACGGTGTTTGTGTGCTTGCAACTAGACGTATTGTACGACACTACGAAGTTCGCACGAATAACAATAAAATATAACACATGTATTGTAAAATAATAAAAATATTTTAAACAATATTAGTTAATATTGTTTAAAATATTTATATTTTTTTATTTATTTAATAAAGGAAAAAAAAATGTTTTCTTATCGGTCACCACGCTCAAAAAGTGTAACTTGAATTAATATCAAAGAAAAAGAAATACTGCATTAATAATTAAAATAAATAAATAATTATAATTGCATAAGTTGATACAAAATGCTATGCAATAGCATTACCGCGGCAGTCCCCGAGTGCCACACGTCTTTTTTTATTTCATTGAGTTTGATATTTCAGAATACTGTTGATACTCAATTATGAACATCTTGTTGATAAGTATGAGTAATATATAATTTCTGAGATAGATAATTTCAAAATATCAATGGATGCAAGTCATTTATCTGCAGCATTTTATTAAGTATTATAAGACCACTATATACATGCTTTTAAGCAATAATGTACTAGCATAGTGAAACGGCTTTATGCAGTTCTTTTATTTTAGGCAAATAGGCAAACTTGAAGATGTGCCACCTAAGTAAGTCGTCTGTGTTTATACCTCAATGCCAGTACAATCTGAAGCTACTCATCGAAATCCAAAAAAGCTGTTTCAAGCAAGAGGAAGTTTTGGAACGATTGTGATTCACAGACAAGATTGCAGCAACATACCTTCCTTCCACTGGTAAACTTTTGTCAGGTCTCCGAAAGTTAAGTAGGTAGTGAACTATATTTGATTTCATTGTAAATGATTTAAATTATAATGACAGGTCCCAAATAAGATAAATCAGAGAAGGAAAACACTAAAGGCGAGGCCAAAACAAGCATAACTTTTTGAGCTGTGACCTCTGAATCGTGGAATTTATGCTGAATTTATGTAGTTTTGTCCTGCAAGCCTTGTCCTTGTCCTTAGCCTGTTTGTACCACATGGTGAAGTAAGCTCACCGTGTGCCAACATGTGAGGCAAAAATTTAGTATGAAACCAAATGCAGTGTAAATGCTACTGAATTCACGCTTGTTTGGCTTCGCTATTATACAAATTCATATGCAGGATATGATTAAATTATGGTGTGTGAACTTCATACTCATCAACTCGCCTGCTTTGGTTCAGTGCATAGTCATACCACCCATGTCTGATTTTGGAAGACCTGTGCCCATATGCATCGTAAAGCTCATGTATTTTTTATTTGTATCAGGCATAGTTATGCCATATAGTAGTTACTACATTCTACACTAATTCACACCATTAGTTTTTCTGCTCCTCCTCATAAGACACTAATTGGGCCATACAAAACTTGTGTTTGTGTGAGCGCACTGCACAACTATATGGTTAATAATTACAGGATAAGTAAAACTTATCTTGAAGTACTGTCCTGCTAAAACTTCCAAATGTTACAATGTACAAATATTGTTTTAGAACAATTATTTCTCATGTACTTGTCTAATCATATACATTAGTACTAAGGCAAAAGACAGAACTCAAATAAATAAGGTCCAATGAATTCCTTTTATTTTGTGAAAAAAAAATGAACAATACTTCAGGTGAATACATTTATATATTGTATACAAAAAAGAAGGCACACCATAATCTTTGAAAAAAGCTAAAATCTGCTCGGGGTTTCCATCTAGATATATGGCAACATTAAATGTGCATTATATTCATTAAATGCATCGAATATATGAATTGGCAACATTCAAAGCATATACTTAAAAATGTATAGAAAAATACGTATTGGTCTTTTAAAACTTAACAATCCTTGAACAAATTGTAACAACATTAGAAATTCACCATTACACAGTCAGTATGGGTACACTTGCGTTATGATAATTAAGTTACAAAAGTTTTATAATTTATGCCACAAGTATTTTGATCTGTCAACTTCTTCAAGGTACGTCAATTTGACTATTGAGTCAAATATTGATTTAGAAAATAGTTTGATTTTCGTCAAGTTAGTTTTGAAACGGATAAAAATAATTACACCGGAGACAAAGTACAAAATTATACTATTCCAAATCTGATTGGAGTAATAATTTTTTAAACTATGACTGTATAAACAATTGTCAAGCTATGATACATATATATGAAATCATATCGCGTGTGTAAACCCATTGAATTAACTAATCTTAAAAAAATATAAACTAAGATTTTTATCTAAATATTACAAAAAAAAAAACCCAGTCACAAACTCACCAAACAACTTGTAAAGTGTCTAATATATTTTTTAAAATACACAGTTACATGGAGTTCACATTTTAAATGTCATTTATTTGATTTAAAAGGTGTTTATAATGCCGATGCGTGCAAAGCAATAACAAAGCGAGTGCAGTCGATGTTTTGTACTTTTCGGCTTCCGTTCGGAAATGGCAAAATTACTGGCCCTTCCTAACTGCATCGGCTACTACGCGACCGGCTGAAAAAAAAAAAATTAATATATTATGCCAGGAAATATATTGCACCCCAATAAGCTCCACACAAACAATAATTTTGCATAGAAAGATTTATTAATTGTTAGCGTTATTATTTTTGTGCCATTGTTGCCACAAATATTAATAAAAAGTTGTACAAATTTGTCAACCTTATAAGTCGTTTGAAAAACTATAAAAATAGTTTTATATATTAGCACATTATAAAATATGTAGTACTAAAAGGCGTTGGCAACACTAAAAACAAAAACTACTGATACATGGTACTTCTTGTGTGTATGCATTCATGCTAACATATAAATAATTGCTTAAATGGATGTAACCTTCAAGTATAGAGTACACGTAATCTACGTTTTGTTATTTTTTGTGTTAAAGTGCATTTTACTCGTATGTTACAAGTGATTTAGTTCAAATTAGTCAAATAAGAGCTTAGATCTAATTAGTTGGATAATCAGATGTACTATACAAGCAAATACTTTTAAGTTAGTGAATCCATGCCTTTCACGTTTTATACAAAATGTTGATCTCGCTATCAAATGCTCCATTAATTTTCAATTTTTATAGCTGTAGTATATATACGACCAAAAGCCCATTCAGTGGGCGATACATTTTTTTAAGCAGACAGGGACTCCGTTAGTAGTACTCCGATTTAATATTGTGCTGAAGAAAGCTACCCCTTGAAGATTATATTGGTGCTACTAGCTCTATCTATGAAGCTTGGTTTTGTCGTGACAACGTCTAATAACTCGATATTACGGGCAGCATGCACGAAAAAGATGACGTCATGTAGCGTTCCGCCAGTAAGAGCGCGGAACGAACGACAAAGAGGGATGATCGGCTCAGTTCCGTACGTGCTGCATGTAATGTTTGACGTTGTCACGTCAAACTACCGTCCGTAAACCGACTTTACAGACAACCAAATTTGTATATATATAATCGACCTATTTTCGTAGCTAAAGTACAAATCAAATACTACGTCCTACAGACAGGTGGGACCACGTTGTTTTAAGTCATGAATTTCCATCAGTCGGTCTAACTAACGGCTTTCAAAAAGACTTGGAGTGTACAAGTTTGCTAGATGATTATTATTTATTCGATGAAGTCTACCTTATTTTACTTGCACTTGTCGTCTACCGCTATTTCATCGTCATCATCGCAAAAGGCGCAGTAGGGAACCGCTTCTATATATGAGAGTAGTGTTATTTTTACTAAACATTTAGCTAGCATAGAATTAATATTAGGCATTCGAAAGCAATACTTTCCATATTTGTAACTTTTAATGCGAATGAGTTATGCAACACAAAATATTGTAAACAAATGTATGTATGCCTCATATTTCCATGCTACAATTAGTAGAGTTAGTTCAATACAGTACAATCAAGAATTAGGACTATTAGGAGATACCTTTCTGAAATCTTTCAGGCTTAAAATAAAAATAAGAATGGCAACATTGCTCACACAAATTGACTCTATATAGTGGGTTGCAATAAGCAAATTCTTGTTATATTAAGGCATTACTTTGTGGAAATCTATATTGAATATTGCTACAAACGTGCAATATGCCCCAAGATCATGCGTAGTATTTCTAATAACGAGACAAACACTGTGTTAATACACGTGCACTGGTAGTACTTGTGTGTGAAGCCAAGCTGATCTATAAGGTGTTGTAGCGTTAGTTGCGTCTGAATAGTTCTGAATATATAACTGAACTTCGACAAGATTTAATAAAACAATCAATGTGTAAGCACTCGGCCATTTAATGTTGTCTACTTACATTTCTACTATCGGCTCTTATTCTTGTTTACCTATAATCAAAATGTTTTCTCAGGTAAATACATGTTCTGCAAGTGCCTATTTTGTCAATAAACCTCTATGTCCCTGTTGAGTGTTATATTTAAAATATCATTGTTCTAAACATGTAATTTGTTAAGCTTTTTGATTATTGAAACTTATTAAAATGCTTATTAAAACTATGGTAACTTTTTATCGTTCTCTTCATAAAGAGAGTAAAATCAACATCTTAAGTTGAGTCAAAATAGGCTTATTTTTTGTGTGTGTGCAACAGTGTTCTAGGCACATTTTCGAAAAAAAATGATAGCAAAAAATCATAAAATAGTCAATAAAATGTACATTCTAGCAAACGTATATGTATTATTCTAAATAAATCTTAAAATGTATAACAAATATTTACTAAATGATAATAATGGGAACTGTGTCACCGCGCCTTAATAAACGTGCAAAAAAAAGTTATGATATTTAGAACAACTATACTTTTGCTTTAAATAGGTCACAAAGATAGAAAAGATAAAAATTCATAGATTTTTATAGATGGGGAAAAGAGCATTTTATTTACATAGAAAAAAATGTACTTAACTAAAATCAACAATGTTAGCGAATTTTGTTTTAAATCTTAAAATTACATAACCGACAGCTGCATATTATAGATTGAATGCAGATAAAGTACTAAATTATTATTCAGATATATTTTTACACATTTTGTTTGAAGCTGTGTGTTTCCTTAGCTCTTATTAGCTCTTAATGTATGCTTCTGTATTTTCTTTAAAATAAAGTATAAAATATTAATACACAAGGTATTTCCACACATATTTAAATGCATGAAAGTATTTTTTTTAAACCACAAATGTACTGTATCAGACTCTCACTTTATATCTTCGGTATTTTTTTTCCACCAACTCACTATCAATTTAAATAGTATATAATTAGCACATTTTTCAATTTGCTTTCTAAATAGGTATTCAAAATCTTTTATTTCTTTTTAAGGCAAATTCGTCTCAAAGTTACGTCAATTATAGTTTCTAACGATTTTCTTATCTAACGAGTTTTAATGTATATAAAATGTTCTTTAGTACCTATATAATATATTGAGACAATATAGTTCCTTATCTCAAGTAATGATCTAATTTCTAGGTCTAATAAATCTGAGAGGCTTGTATGATTATTTATTAATCTCTAGACGTGAAAGTGTGTTAATCTCTAGCTGTGGAAAAATATGTTGAATTTAAATGTAGAATTGCAGAGGTACATATTTTTTTCTATAAATTTAGTTATGTGCTTTCTGATGTAAATAAAAAAAAATACATAGATAATATAGTTGTTGGGGTCAGCGGAGCTACCAAGAAAAGCTGACAAAAAATACCCTGTTATTAAAAACCTTTAATTGAAATGAAAATAGCATAATACTTATGTATGTTTCAATTGTTGTTGTTTTTTTACATATTAAAAACAGTATTCCTTATCCCTACAAAATCCAAAAAACGAATTGACAAACACAAAAAACCTTTCACCGTCTTACTTTTGTATGTTTTAACAACAGGGTGGCCCGTGTATATGTCAGCAAGCCAAGACAGAATACAAGCATGTAGCATCTTGTCTATACACCTACCTGAATTAGTCTTTGTGTTGTTCGAACTTTGACGAGAGTACCTTGCCGAAGGATTTCATTGTTTTATCTATATTTTTGTTGGCGTCATCAATAATTTTTTTCAAAACATCTACAAAAAAATTATGAATATATTTTTTTTCATTCATACACAATTTTTTGCGTTATAATTCACTTCGCATATATAACCAGACAAGTAAAAATGGCTACATGATCAATTAAATAAGTATAAATGTATGTAAATTGGAAAAATTAGCTTTCCATTTTTTTTGTTGACGCAGGGGAATACGTTTTCTATGAACATATGTAGGTTGCCTGGGCAGGCTTTTAGACCTATGTGAGACTCACACTTTGGAGTGCATTGTCCTAACTAAAACATGTGTTATTGGCATCAGCCATTTTTCAAATACTCCTAGACCTGCAGGCAACAGGAACACCTCTGCGACAATATCAGCTCTCCTAACTTTAGTTTTCGCTACTAAAGTTAGGAGAGCGGCTATATTTGAAATAAATTGACGATTTTTTGCAGTGTAAATAGTTTTTTTTTACTTCATATAGAACTCGTAAATATTAATTAGTTTTGCCTGAAATGACCCGATGATATTAATGTAAGGATTGGAATTTTGAATCACTAAAAACAGTTAACACAGCAACTAGTTTAGGTGGCTAGTCTGTATCATTAGCATGAGTTGCCATCGTTTACGTTAACGACAGTACGTTACGTCTTGTTCGATTCAATTCACTTGTTTACTAAAGTACTCGCTTGGGGCGCTCGAGTGACATTTATGAAATGATATAACACGAGAGGTAGATTCGTTAACATGAATAATAAAAAACTTCTGACTACACGGAGACATTAGCCATTAGATTTTCTCAAAACCTGATGTAGTAAACCAAGGTAGTATAAAGTGAATAGTCTGAGTTTGTAAAACTTCCTTTAGCCTTATAAGTAATCTACATCAAGTAAAATACCTAAATTTAAAGTCTCATAAGCTGTAGGGCTATTCTGTAAAAACCATTTCGATATTAAGCTTGATCTGAGTGCTGGGGCTCACTTTACGCTCACTTCGATTGTGAACTTTATTGATATAGATAGAGAGTCGAGTTTTAAAGAATACAAATTCGTCAAACTCTTCATATCACCGCGGATTCCGCTATCGAGATTCGAAAAGGACCTTACAGAATAGCCCTACAGATCATGCAAGACGTTCGATGTGTATAGTCAGATAAAAATTGTGCAATTACTTCTAAATATTACTTACTAGCTGTTGCCCGCGGCTTCGCTCGCGTTAAATTCGGAGTAACGCAGTTCTGTACGTACGTATACATAAACATAAACACAGACAGATTTTTTTTGAACTACCCTGCGAACTTTCATCTCCTATTTTATGCCCATATAGATAAACTTAAATAAAACAAAAAAATAATATCAGTGACAGTATAACTAGAGTGGTCAATATGCGATTATGTCATTGCATTTTAATGGCTGCAATTTGTCTGTCAGGACCATTAGAATTTAAGAAAATACTCGACAATCCGAATTTTGCGGATATATGTTGTCGACTCGAAATCTTTAATTTTTTATCTTTTATTATACAGGTAAGGTTTTGATCGAGTCTATCGTACCCCTGCACGAAATTATTAATATAGATATCGTGTCAATCATTTCTTATCACCCACAAATGTTTATCTAGAAATTTAATGTCCTGTCTAGTGCTGATAAGATCTTGGTGAATTTTCTATATTACATTGCAGTGTTACGCGTAGTATCAAATCTTATCTGACTTATAATATATTGGTTATATTATATACTATTTCTTGCACATAAGAATCTATGTAATCGTAGAAGAAAACTTTTATTCTCCGCATTCTATATTATGTGAAGTTGCATGCTGATATTTTTTAAATTCTTTTCTTATTGTTATTCCTATTGACCTTGAGTTTTAATTTTTAACGGATTTCAATGATAATAATTGAGTAAGGGCCTGTGTCACAATCTCCAGATAAGTTCCGAATAGGCTATTGGCAACATATTTGACAGATACTTGACAGATACTCCATACTCTATCTGTCAAGTATGTTGCCGATAGCCTATTCGGAACTTATCTGCAGATTGTGAAACAGGCCCTAAGTGAATTATAAAGTATCTCATATGTACCTGACTGGGCGATGTCGTCGATGCGAGCGTGGTGTTTCTGGTAGTAGGGGCGGATGATGCGGTTGTATATGATGAGGGAGCCGTTGTAGTCCGTGGGCAAGTAGCACCAGATCACGAATATACACTGGAAATATATTCAATGTCGTTAGAATAGCATATTAGCATTTAACGATGATTGTTGGCGATTATCTGAGGCCCACGTCAGTGATAACGTGAGTAGTTTCGGAGATTACCTCATCCAAACTTACTAACATTTTATAATATATATTTGGATAACCGGAAAACCACCCAGCCGTATTATGACAGCCGCAAGGCCTCCCTAGGCCTTCTCCCTGTCAGTCCCCTGACTACTTATATTAAAATTATAGACAGTCCCCTGACTACTTATATTAAAATTATAGACTACACTGTTATTGAAATACAGCGAACAGGGGGCCTAGCCAAAATGCCATTATGAAAGCGTTAGCGAAGTTCGAAAATGATAAAACGTATAGGATGGACCACGTGATTAAGCGAGGCCTACCTAATATGTCAATCCCATACATTTTATCATTTTTGAACTTCGCTAACGCTTTCTTAATGGCATTTTGGCTAGGCTTAGCAGAAGAAGTAAACTGATTTACATAATAGCACGATACATAGTGTATATAGAAGAGATCTTCTACACTGGTAGAAGATATTTTAATGATTGAAATAAAAAGCAATAATATTTAAAATACTTATGCCTTGTTTTGTATATTGTGTTTAATTATAATCTTTATATTATACCTTATTTTGTCATGTTTTTTTTAAAGAGGTAGTGAAATGCTACTTTGTAGCTAAATTGGGCCGGTACTACCGCGGTGGTAATTTTCGCACATGATACGATACGCACGTAAAGTGATAGCTATGCTGTCGCGTTTTGTTCGAGTCACTATAAGACTCCGACTTTTTTTTTCTTATACATTTATATATCATTTAGGATGTATCTAAGTAGACTAAACACAAATTATTAAAAGAAAACTAAAAGAAAAACTAGTTTATGAATAGATATAAGTAATTTTTATAAAAGTATTTAGATTATTTAAACGTTTTAAAGGATGTATTGATTGTCAATTTATTAAATAACAAATGGAGGACCTTTTATTTCATTATTGAAACATGGACTGTTAGAATCTCTATTGCATTAATTGTAGAGCCATGCGGGCGAAGTGTACAACATATTGTGTACAATTGGAACTCGATTAACACAATGATGTTATACATCCGAACGTTTTCTATTCATTATCTACTATTAGTTGCGTCTCACAGTTTCTACTGTTTTGTAACAAAATAATGCGATTTTAAATTAATAATGAATACTTACTGAAAAAATGAGGTTCTATGGCAAGTATAAAAAAAACACGATAGAACTTTTTAAATTGCACCCACTTTATGGCAATGAAAAAAAATTGTGTACGTTATTTTTATTTTTTTATTATTTTTATATTTATTTGTCCATAAATTACGTGAGGTGTTTTTTTTTTAATTTTCTGTATGAGATTTGACTCGACCCCCTCCCCCCTTAAACATCTCACGTATTTTATTAACGCCCCCTAATTGGAAATGTTGCTTACCGACTCCTTTTTAATGCAAAACAAATGATAGGGAAAACTGACAGTCATGCTTATAATTTTGAAACCCAGCCTGAGTCATATCTCCGATTACATTATCATATTTCCCACAGCGATAATGATATTGAGACGAACACAGTTTTTTCCATAATAATAATATCAAGTATGATTTTCATCGTATGTAATATTCTTGTTAACGTATATCATTGCACATGTATATTGTATACTATAGGATACCGTGTATCAGACTTAGTACCTTCTACAAGGATCAATTGCGTAATATTAAACTACAAAAAAGATCTATTCATCATGACAAAGTAATAAGTCATTACGTAACGTGCCTTAATAAATGTAGTCGCGGCTAGGGTTGACAGGCGTCCGGATAAAGCCGGACATAGTTAGAGTTTTTGATTGCGTGTCCGGCCAAAATAAACGGTGTCCTGCTTTTGTTATACTTGTTACATTGTGCAAACGAGCGGTGCCAAATTAGTCTTAGGCTAATACTGTCTTGGTATTCGATTTTATCTATTAGTTCACTAGAATTTAACAAAATGTATGATATTTATAAAAAAATCTTAATTTTACAGAATCAGAGACAGAATCCTAAATAATGTTGGGTGTCCGATTTTTCTACCCAAATGTCTGGCCAAGCTGGATGGTCTGTCCGGCTTTTAGGTTTGGTTACCTGGCAACCCTAGTCGCGGCAATAATACAATCAACTGTAGAGTTCGACAAAGTTAGTCATTATTCCACTGATGAACGGACAGAACGACCAGTTAATACATGAAGATCCTGTGTTGTATAGTTAAGATGAATACAAACAGCAGAGAGTTAAAAAGTGGTTACAAAGTGATAATGATATTTGAAGTTCACACAAAAATTTTGAGATTGATAGATGCATTCACCAACAAACAATGGTCATAGCAACTATGTCTATATCGGTTATCAGCTTAGTACAATATTTACATTTTAAACTAGGAGGTGACCTTATATTGCACTTGATAATAACAAAATATCACTATCTAGAAAAATATGCTTTCGTTGAAACCTTAACTGTATCAGACTACTGTATTAAAAAACTTCGCTTAACACAATGGTTTAGCTTAATAAAATTGAGATGGACTTTAGTGTGTAGATTACTCTGGTGACAACTCCACTTTACAGGTTCCGGAGGACAAATTACTTTAATAGGCCATACCATTGCATCTACTTTATTTCATCTATTTGATCCAACAACCACATCCAGCTCACACCATTGGATTGTATTCGCATAATATACGAGCATATCATAACTCCTAAGTATGACTAAGCTTATTAATTCCAAATGTTTAAGCGAGTTTAACTTATTATAATAGAGCAAACTTTGTATGGATTTTATCTCATAAAGAATTTTCCATTTCACAACTGCTGTCCCATTCATGACGTGCACAAACATAAGGACATTAAACACCTTAATAGACCATGATTTAACTGTCTAAGGTTGTTTTAATATATTAATAACTATTACTAAAATGTCAATCAAACAAAAAATAAACATATAAACTGATTATGTCAAAACCTTGAATTATGCCAACGATAGTCATTGTTGCTACAAATGTTAATTAAGCTGTAATAGTATTAATCAGTTTATTAAGTATATCAGTTTTACTAGCATGTGTCATACTATGTTAGTTAACTTTTTCAATAGCATTGTTTTTATTATTTATGGTGATCTACTTAGCTTATTGACAAACTACTCCTGTAAGAAACAGAACCAACATAAATTTACCCAGGTAGACCTTCTGGATTGTGCAATCAAGATAAATAGATTTCATTACTAATAATAAAAGGAGAAATAACCTGAGAATTTAAAAAAATTGTCATTCTCATATCCAATGTTTTCTAATGTTTATGCGAAATTCACTTATTGAAATCACTTTAATGGATTTAGTCTTCTCCTTGCCATGGTTGCTATAAAGTATCCGAAATGTCAGGCATTTATAATATTTAATAAGCCATAATAAAATCCATACAATTTTCATGATAAAGTACTGGGCTTTATTTTGTAGAAAATATCTAGATTTGGCCTGGGGTGGGTAAAAATATTGGGAACAGCTATTGCTATAAATCAATAACAAAATATAAGCATATCTCAGAATTTGATACATAGAACTTCTTCGCAAAGACGTAAGATAGATGTATAGCTGTTTATGGTTTAAGTTGCGGACTGTTGCCAACAGCTATATTTAGTTTGTCATGGATTCCTGGAATGGAATGTGCCTACAGCAAATACTGAACTTACAATACAGTTTTGTGATGCAATATGAGAACAGTAACTGCAACATTGTTGTATGACTTTCCATATTAAAGGATCAAAACGCAAGTGGGATATGTAGCAAGAACTATATTATGTACATAACCATCTACTCTCCGTGTTTCTAGAATTGATTTCATACTTTCATCATAATCTGCAATAAATTAGGGCGCTCATAAAAATATGTATAATAAAAAGTGGAGAGTTCAATCCATTAACTAAATTCTCTCTCTCTTCTTTTTCTTTGTAGATACACATAGATATTAAGTATGATACTTAAGTTGCATAAATAATGACATTATAACACAATTCCCTAAATGTTAAACCCTTTCATTTTTATCTTAAATGGTTATATGGATGGTTATATTGATGAGCTCATATAGTTTTATGTCAACTACTTTTAAGGGTATTAAGAATTTACATGTAAGTCTTGAGTGTTGCCATTATAAAATACTTAGTTAATGACTGGAAAATTCCAAGATAGTCAATTATTTAAGACTAAGATACTAACAATGTTTTGTTATGTATTGACTAGAAGATACACAAAATAATAGAAAATCCGTTTTTACTGACTGAGATGATTCACTCTTTTCATACTTTTAAGAAAAAAATAGAGTTAATTTTAATTTTACTTAGTGTTCATTCAAATGTTCATTCAACAATGGTCCTGTAGCTACTACTGATAGAAAAACACATGGACGTTTTATTTATAGCCATATGGTCACTCACCTTTATCAACCAGTACAGTGGAAACCAGCCCACGATGATGTCGGAGAAATATTCAACGATGGAGAAGCACGCATACACCACCCAATATGTCAGCCATTTAGTATCGTCGTCTTTCTGAGGAGACTCCAATGCCTTCATGGACATATATGCCGGATATACAAATCCGATGGAATTGCACATTAATTCAGCTCCAAATCCAAAAACTAAATATAAACCGGTAAACGCCACCAAGCCTGTGACAAAACAAATATTTAAGCTACTGCTAAGGATATAAATAAACGCAATTGAAAGAGTGATGCTTACCGATGAATATATATACTCTGCTAACGCCGGTCTTTTGTTCAGCTAATTCGAAATATTTGGTCCATGGTTTGCTTTTATCCGTGAGATTACGTTCTATTGTGTTTTTGTACTCTTGCAATTTGGAACTCATTTTCAATTTTTTTAAGTTTGATTTGTCTTTTGAAATCTATTTGTCACTCAAGCCTCTTGTACGGCCACGATTCGATGACATACAATGAATTATAAATGACAAGATGGATGTTACGTAGGGTGGTACAACAGATTTTACTATTCATATTTCATTGAAACATTGATTTATTCGATACTCGATAGTTCAAGTTTAAACATTGATTTTCGAATTCATGCTTAATATGTAGATAGGAATTAGAAATGTGTAGATATTATTGTAAGGTACTTATGATTATTTGAGTATAATCAATACGAATATTTTGGTCTGGACTCAGGAATATAAGAATAATTTTACTTGACGTCTTATTATATTTTGTAACTGATTTTTATTTTATTTTACGTTAGAATGTTATATTTTATTTTAACTAAAATAATATATTATCTAAACCTGATAGCGTTTTAATATAACCAAAATACCAAACAATAGAAGAAGATGTCGAATTTTAGCATACAAAATAAATACGTAAAATTTCCCATTACGGGCCATCCAACAGATATAAAACATCTGTATTGACATTATATTATAATTCATTAATAAATATATATAGAAAAGGAAAAGATAAATAAATCTAAAGAAATATAGGATATATATGCACGTAACAACAAATTGGCCAGAAGCGGCGGCGCAGTAAGAGCGTCTTATGAATTTGCTATTATGGATTCACTATCAATCATTATAAATAAAATTTCAGATTTGGTTAGCCGAAAAGATAATTTAATCGTTCTAATTTTATTAAATCGATATAAACTATCGAGTTGTCATAAATACCTTAACCCTAGAAAAGGTTGCCAGTTTTAAAACATAAAATCTAGGACATCGTTAGGCGCAACAATGTCATTATTAAAAAATTACTAATTATTATTTTTGGGATAACGATTTAAAAGTGATCATCTCATGAAAATGAAATGTAATCCTTTATTATCCTTTGATAAATCAGTCATGAAATATAGTTCACACAATATATATTTTAAAAATGGCCTTTCAGAATGAAAAAGCTTATGTCAGATATATATTTTTGGTTTTCATTTTTGGGATTATAACTTATATAAGTCCGTGCTACTAATGAAGTCCTGCGGCCAAAGCCGGGACTAAATTTGACAAGCTTTACATTTTGACGTCTGTCTGGAGTGAGAGGTTGTGAGATTTTAAATTGTTTTACGTGAAATATGGAGCGTTAAGGGATAAAAAGTAAAGGCCGTATAGTTATCGTTAAAGTGAAATAATTTTGTAACTAAGAAAGTAAGAATAAACAACTATTAACACCGTTGAATAATATGTTTATGAATGTTTAATAGCTCTTCAAATGATGACATACTCATTCTAAAGTACGCGAAATTTTTTTTTTTCGTCTATCTTTAATGCTTTGTATTTTCGAGAAAAGTACTCTCTATTGGGATTCATAGCCTTATTAAATGGATGTATCCAGCATCTTCTATGTCGTATATTTGAAACCGAGTAATGCCTTCTTAATAACAAATAAGCAATAAGTTTCTTTCGACGATCCATGCCAGAGACAAGTACATTCACAATAAAAATCAGGAGGTACTTGGTGACCCTGCCAAAACGCTGTTTTTCGCGACGCCGCGCCGCCGCAACGCAAACTGCCGATTTCAGCGGCGCGGCGCCGCATCGCGGTTGTGTTTCGGCCCAAAGTCTGTGTCATAGTTCGGCATATTGTATACCACAGAGTACTTTTACACAGAGTAGTTGCTCCGAGAGGTTAGACTTGAACTCTTGTTTGAAATCAATTTGTCAAAAATATGAGTGAAACTGAAGAAGAAGAATCAATACCCTGTACCAGGGACTTGATGTTTTCTCCAAAGACGGTCGAAAGAGTGATTACAGGAACTCCTAATCGCGGTGATGAAGATCTAGAATGGAATAATACAGATATGCACATCGATAACGAGGCGGATCTAGGGAGGGCTAAAAGGCAAAGAGAAACTTCTAGTTCAGAGGATGCAGATGGCTTTACCCTAGTTACTAGGAAAAAACGCAAAGACGGGCGCATGTCACCTTCTAAAGACGAAACTGTAAGTCAGGAGTGGGAAGTTTCTATTGTGAGTAAAGAAATCTTACCTAAAAATCTCAGCTTGGCCAAATGCCTAAGGGGTGCAGGAATAAAGGGTGTGGCAAGAGTAGTATATAAAAGCCCATACAAGATATTAATGCGGTTTAAATCTGAGTTGGAGGCCACTGAGTTCATAAATTCTGAACTTGTTAAACGCAATTCATGGACCTGTAGAAAAACAAATGAAGTTATTCATAGCTATGGAGTGCTCAGGAATGTAGATATTGATATTGAAGAAAAAGATTTACAAAATATATTTGAATGTGAGAAAGAGATACTGTCTGTTAAAAGGCTGTATAGAAAGGGAGATGATGGTAAATGGATTAAAAGTGAGACCATACGAATTTGCTTCAAAGGTTCAATTCTGCCAGAATATGTCAAAGCGTATGGGTATCGAATGAGTGTCGATTCTTATAGATATCCAGTTACCCAATGTTCTAAATGCTGGAAATATGGTCACACACGGAATTTTTGTCCTGCAAAGTCGCAAGTATGCCCAAAATGTACAGATTATCATGACAATTGTGAAACAACGACATTTAAATGTGTCAATTGTAAGGGTAACCATTTATCCATAATGAAAAGTGTATGCCCAATGTTCCAGAAAGAGAGAAATATACGTGTCTATATGGGAGAGAATAATTGCACATACAAAGTGGCCCTTAAGAATTTAATCGAAGAGAAGAAAAAAGATGATCAAGACAGAGAGTCCCTGAATATTGACAGTGAGCACCCAGATCAGAATTTCCCACCCTTAGTAACCGCTGCATCTACAAGCGCTCCAACTAAACCTTATTATAGAGACATAGTGATTGGAAAGCAACATGAAAAGATAACAAATGTAAACAAAAAAGAGGCCCAATTATATACCACTAACAAGACGAAAAAGAAAAACAAAAAAGAAACTCGAATAGAAGATGACGAAACTTGGTGGACAGGGGAGAGGATTGCATCGGAGGGGGAGGATGATTGCAGCACTCAAGAAACAAGACCATTGAAACGTAGGAAGAGACATATATTGAAAGATGTTATGGAACATGTATTATCGGTTATTGTGTCTGACAAGAGCGTGGAAGATAAGTTAGTAGGAGTGTTATCTATAGTCTGGGAAGAAATAAAAAAGTTTGCAAGAAAATTCATAACATTAGAGGCAATTTTAAAGTTAGTTGGAGTTGGAAAACAAGATGATGGATAGGACTGGCCCATCATCAGTGACTATAGTGCAGTGGAACGCAAACAGTGTGAAACCAAAACAAGTTAGTTTACAAGTGTTGCTATTCCAAGAAAAGGTACATTTTGCTTTTATTAGTGAGACTTGGTTGTCAGAGGATAGTGTGTTCAATGTTCATAGTTATAATATTGTAAGAGTAGATAGAGCAGACTCATATGGCGGTGTGTGTGCCATTATACACAGATCGATTAAATATTCACAGAAAAATTACAGTGTACCAAATACATTAATAGAGATACTGGTCTTAGAAGTTTTCAATGTACCGGGTCTAAAGAATATAATATCAATTTACTGTCCTCCTTCAGCAAGGACTACTCAACTAGATTGGGACGTTATTTTTAAGCTATTTAGTAACAAGTGTTTGATATTAGGAGATATGAACGCCCATCATCCCTTATGGTCTTGTAAAACAGATAGCAGAGGAGAATTTATTTATAAGGCAATGCTTGATAATGACTTTGTATGTATCAATGATGGCTCTCCAACAAGAATTAAAATGGTGGATGGCACCATACAAAGCACTTCGCCCGATATAACATTTTCTTCGACGGATATAGCTACAAATATTGAATGGAAAACCACAAAGGAAACTCTAGGAAGTGATCATGTAATAATTAAGATAGAATTGGGATATCTAAGATCAGGCATGTTTATAAAAAGGCGAAATTTCAAGGAAGCAAAGTGGGATCAATATCATAGAGACACAGAAATAGCTTTTGATGGTTTCCATGTAGACCACAATAATATTCAAAGTAGCTATAATTCGTTTATTGAAATTATATAAGATGTAGCCAATAGAACTATCCCGTGGATCAAGCTTTGTGAGGACCCTACATCCAAATTTCAGCCAAAACACTTCTGGAATAAAGACATTTCCAAAGCAGTAGCAGAACGACGTCTAGCTTTAGCGCGACTTAGACGAAATCCTACTCCTGACAACTGGACCATTTTACAATCTAAGATATCTCATGCAGAATCACTTATTAAAGACGCTAGCGCTAAGTCCTGGAGAGACTTTTGTTCGAGTATTGATCGAGAAACATCTGCAAAGAATATGTGGTCTAAAATGAGGTGGATGAAAGGTGGAAGGTCTAGCAATACCGCAGTGGACCCAGATAATGCAAGGCTCCTTCTGTACTCTCTCACTCCAGATAGTGTAGCAGAACCGGAACCAATTTTCTTTAATGATGTAAACTCTGTAATAGGTCATAACATAAGCATGACGGAATTTATAAACTGTCTTAAAAAGAAAGATACATCTCCTGGGGCGGACAATACTTCCTACTCTATGATCTATAAATTACCTTTGAAAGCAAGAACTATATTATTAGAAATATATAATTTAATTTTTAATTCTGGTACTGTACCTAACCAATGGCGAGACATCCGAGTTATACCATTGCGAAAACCAGGTAGAGACCCCACTCAGCCGGGATCCTTAAGACCGATTTCATTGATGTCGTGTATATGTAAAATATTTCATCTTATTATTTTAAAACGTTTGGAATGGTTTGTGGAAAGCCGCGAAATGATACCGAGATTTTCTACAGGATTCCGGCGAGGTCAGTCATCTCTCGACAACCTGGCAAAGTTGTCTGCTGACATACAGTTAGGTTTCACTAAAAAGCAGCCAACCATTAGTTGTTTCCTAGATATTGACAACGCCTACAACAATATTAGCATAGGTGCTTTAATTGAAGTGTTACAAAAAATTGGAGTGGGTATAAAGATTTGTAAATATTTCTGGAACTTCTTATCAGAAAGACATTGTAGAATGTTGGTTAATAATAATAATAAAGAGTCGCTGGTTAGGTACACAACCAGGGGACTGGCCCAGGGTGATCCAATATCACCTCTTTTTTTCAACATTGCTACCATGGCTATTGGAAACGACATTACTGAAGTATCATTGTTACAATATGCGGATGATTTTGTACTCTACAAAACTATAAAAGATAATAGAGTGTCGCAATCAGTGAATGCAATAAAATCTGCGCTGATATCCCTGGTAGCAAGGTTGGAATACATAGGTTTATTTTTATCAGTGTCTAAATGTTGTGTTTGTGTTTTTAAAAGAGGTAGGAACACTATGGAGGTTAAAATCGATATTAATGGCAATGTACTTAAAGAAATCCAAAAAGTGAAATATTTAGGAATGTGGCTAGATTCTTCTATGAGATGGAATGCACATATAAACGAAATTTGTGGGAAACTGTACAAGTATATTAATATTTTAAAAATTTTAGGAGGTAGATCTTGGGGTGTTCACCCCAATCATCTTCGCAGACTTTATATTTCACTTGTCAGAAGTAGAATAGATTATGGTAGTTTTTTGTATGGAAGTAGTGCCAAGTGTCACTTAAAGAAATTAGATACTCTTCAAAATAGATCCTTAAGAATCTGTGGGGGTTTTATTCGTAGCACACCAGTGTATGTGATGGAGAGCGAGCTCGCTTTGCCGCCTCTCTCTATACGCCGCTATTGGTTAGGCTGTAGATTTTGGTTGAGAGCGAGATCGGTCTCTAACAATGTTGTGCTGCAAACAATTAAAAGCTTAG
Organism: Lycaena phlaeas; assembly: GCA_905333005.2. NCBI lineage: Eukaryota > Metazoa > Arthropoda > Insecta > Lepidoptera > Lycaenidae > Lycaena > Lycaena phlaeas. The sequence continues at coordinate 16,838,405 of HG995169.1, read as the reverse complement.
CGACAAGGGTAAACTATTTCAGCCATAGCAATGTTCCCCTCCTGGTTAAAATTCAAATGGAGTGGCAGGAATTGGAGACTGATTCAAGCACTAAATTGGAAATGTTCGGTCTTAATATATGGGTTTCAGCTATTGACACTTTGTCATCCATTGTAGATAATATAAGTGACATCCAGGGCCCTAAAAATTGTTTTCATGGCGAGGAGCTTAAAATATGTGTGTTGAAAATGTTATTAGATACTTATCCTAGTTATTACAAACTGTATACTGATGGATCCAAAAACGAGCTAGGCGTTGGAGCAGCCCTATGGGATCCTCAGAAAAAAATATCCTTTAAATGGAAACTACACAATGATATATGTATAATGAGGGCTGAACTCATAGCTATTAAAGAAGCCTTGAAATATGTAGCTGAGCTAGATCACACTCCTTTTATAGTCATCCTTACGGATTCAAAGAGCGGACTCCAGCACCTAGCTCGATGTGTATCAGGTTCCAGAGGCACTCCCATAGGATATGAAATACTGCAATTGTTACACAATTTAAAATGTAAAGGTATTAATTTAAAACTGCAATGGATTCCATCTCATGTAGGTGTCGCTAACAACGAAGTAGTAGACAGTTTAGCAAAATCAGCTGTGACTGATGGTAGTGCACATGGGTGTAAACCTTTTGCATGCGAGCACTTACACAGAATAAGAAAGGCAACCATGAAAAAGTGGGAATATCATTATGGGGAACAGTCAATTACTAAGGGTATTGGGATCTGGTATAGGACATTCCAAAGTGTTCCATTTTGGTCGCCCTGGTTTGGCCATGCCAGCCTTACAAGAAGATCAGTCATCTCAGCTCTCAGATTGAGATCCGGACACATTCCAGGTAATAAATTTTACTTTCTAATGGGAGTTAAACCCTCTCCATTATGCGATATTTGTAATGTTATAGACGATACCTATCATTGGCTGGTGGAATGTGTCCGTATATCAGATATTAGGAAAAAAATATTTCACAATAATTTAGTATTATTACGTTGTCCGGATGTTAATGTTTGGCTGTCTGAACCATGCTCAGAAAACTCTTTTAAACTATATGAATTAATTCGATTGGCAGAATATTAAAGTGATGAAAGATCCCATGAGGCTGGCATGGTCATCAAGAGTGGCCGAAGCCTCTTTAAAAATTAGAAAAAAAAAAAAAAAAAAAAAAAAACAATTTGTATGTTGAAATAGTATGTTTGTCGTTAATTAAAGAAAGCTTATCCAACACCAAGTTAACTAATAATACTTTGTCCAGTACAACTATATACATAGTCCTCTAGTTTTTCACTAGTTTTCTTGTTTTAACTTTTCCCCACCATAGTTCAAGCCTTGTCGTGGCGGTGGTGCTCGGTAGCCTAGGGTGAACCCAGGACCTTGGAATTAGGATTGAGCTGAGGGGGCTTCTTTGTACCCATTTTATAAGAAGAGGATGCAAAAGAGCAGCGGGCAAGGGGCGAAGACGGGAACCTCGCCTTATTGTAATGTCACAACGTCGGAAGGGGTTGTTCCCTGTGGAGATGGCGTCGGTCCCCTGAGGGATTGACTAGCCGTCGAGATGCCCTGTTGCTAGATCCAGAGAACCTTACTAATGGCAGCATTCGTCGCACTCGCCGGATTTTAGTGCGTCCATGTACCAGTTTTCGGGCGCAGCGAGTCCCACATACCCGCCAGTGGACCTACTACCCCGCGGGATGCCTAATTGCATTTCCCGGCGTTAAAGAAAAAAAAGGTCCATAAATGTTTTAAGAAGTAGTTATGCTATATAAAGAAGTACTTTTAGGCCTGACGACCTTTAAGCTCATCAGTAGGTAGGTAAGCACTTGGTAAGCAACTAAGCAGATGGCTTATCTAGTCACCTTAACGGCGTGTTGTACCGTACGGTATCTATTCATTCAGATTTGTTGTGAGTTAATATTAAATAAAACACAAACTTAATATTTATTATGAATTTTATTAATAATTGTTTTATACGAAAAGCTTTAACATTAATATCACTTGTGAATTATAACACAGATATGAACGTAAAATAATGTTATAAAAAATACATACAACATTATAACCCACGTCCACTTCCAAGAAAACAAAACATTTTTACAAATTAAATAGTAAATACTACAAAATGTATGTCGTAATAATTATATGCTTTGATTTCACAAAGACAAAAGCTTCGGTGTTCGGTTACCATTATTCGAAATTTGAACAGAGATTGTCGAATTATTGTGCTTTTCATACCTATAAATAAAATTATCATGTTTATCAATCTGTATAGAATACAAATTATTATAATCATGTAATGATTCTGTAATGTTGATTTTTTTTATGTGCGAATGAACACCATACTTAAGTCATAGATTTTAATGTTTTAACTATGTACCTATATATTTTTTTCAATACGTAAATATTTTTTCGTAACCATAAAATAATAAATGCAAAATCCAATTTACAGAATTATATTCGAATTGGAAGACTTAAATTATACTTGAATAAGAATGGAGTGTTAATACAATAACATCCTTTTCCAGAATTATATAGGTGGTAAGAATTTAATGTAGATAGTAGTTTTGTGAAAAAAAAAGATGTAGTCCACAATTTTGTGAAAATACTGGGTATGCTTAAAATTTAAATAGCATATTAAAGCGGAACTGTAAACGAAGCAGACATGTTTTAGAAAAAGGGAATTAGGAAATAAAATTTAGGTAATAATAATTATAAACAATATTTTATATTATCTAAAATTAAAGAAAATAATATGATAAAAATTACATATTATTAGTCAAATATTATTATTTGGAGCAATACAGAAAAAGCTACGATTATTTTGATTTTGTGACTAGTATTTAAATATTTTATATGTATTAACTAAGTAGTTTTTTTAATAATTGACTCTTCAATAAAAAAAAATATACTTTTCGCTAACATGCAATAATAAAAATATAATATTTTAACGATATAAGAGAGAGTTCAATAGTCTCTTGTTTTATCTTGTATTTTGTATGTAATATAATAAAATCCATCACTATTTATTAAAATAATAAATTATAAAGCAATTTCCAAATATTTTTTTCAATCTGAGCGTTATTAAATTTTCGTACGGTAAAATTATTTTTATCACAATGGTTTTATGTAGGTACTTAATGTATAAATTATGTGCGCCATAACGAAGACAGTGCAGCACAGTGCAGTAATGTGCTATGCATTTAGTATTTTTTAAAATTTATGAGAAGACGACTAGTTATATAATATATACATATTTCTGTAAGAACATAATATTATAGAAGATTATTAACTTTTATATTTTATTAACAATTTTGTACAATATATTTTTAAAAAATTTGAGACCTAATTAATTTAGAGGAGATTATAATATTATATACTACTGCAAAATATGACATTTCAAAAATAATCAGAAAGTGAGATTAACATAAGTAGAAACAGGAAACATATTTTATAAAACTGGTGTTTTATTAATTTTTTTTTATTAAATTAACTAAGCTAACCATTGATATATTAGTCTGATAGGATCAAAAGATTAACAAGTTTTATAGACTATAATATAATTATTTATAATCTGTGAAATTGATATCAGAAAAAAAATTTGTAAGATATTCTCAAGCATTAAAGGTTACTCTGTTAGATATTATATTACATAAAATATTATATTTTGTAAGTTCAATGTGTTCTAATGAGATTGGTCTCAGTCTTATTCTATTGTTTTCAAAAGTGAACGTTTCCACTATCATCAACATCACGAAGTATAGATATAAGGAGTCCGAAGTCCGAACGATATAGGCTTTTCCATAGTATTCATATACCCAATATCAAATCCAGATATTAGTTCTTGTTTCTGCCACTGGCTGCGCTAGAATCAAGTACGTACCGATGCTATTGTAGCAGACCAATTAGCGCCACAATATTTCCCGCGTAAAGATTTAAGCGAGTACTAATAAAGAAGGCGCGCTTTACCGGCAAAGCTTCTGTCATCTAAATTGCGACCATTCGTTCAACATTACGTTCGGACTCCTTATATTATGATATATAATATCTATAATTCGTGATTAACATTACGAAAAAATTCAACAATTCATAGAAAATCTACGTTATTCAAAAACTCTATCTAATTTTATACAAATTATTCTTATTTATATACATTACAATTGGTGTGATATAATATGATTTATTTACTGTAAGTATTTGATGGCTGATATTTGTTAAGTTGTACCTACTATCGTGCTATTGAAAGGTTATTGTAGTTATAGTTCAAAATTTCCCAAACTTATTTTACCAGGGAATTTGATATTTTTCTGTGAAGCCCTCCCCCTGACCAAAAACAACCAACCATAACTAAGTGTTGTAGTTGAGCCTTTTCGCCTTAAGAAATTTAACACGTTATCAGAAAATCCCCAAAAAACTCTTGTATATTTTATGACAAAAAAAAGACAACATTTTATTTTAAATTAAAATGGCTTCTCAATACGGCCTAAAGTTCATAAATTACCACTCTTTCTCTATGTTTGGTTTCAACTTGTGCCTGTCCTTGAAATAATTATATAGCTCAATTAGGACTTGGTGGTATCGACAATGCAGCATGGACAGGCTGCATTGTGGGTCACCTCACAACACTATCTACTACGCCGCGAAGCATTTGGGAAGCCTGACACAGTTTGCATAATAATATTTAAAAAACATGCATTTAATCTTCTGTCACATTATATCTTTCTGGACATATTTGTCTAAACACATAAACATGTAAGAAAAGTGTTTTATATTGCTTCTCCTATATTCATTGCGGATTTTTCTTAATAATGAGTATTGTATGCTCGTTTACTACTCTACCAGAGTAGTACACGAGCTTTGGCGTTTCTTGTCTTCACTACATGTACAAAAAGTGAATGCACTGTTAAATCTATGTAGGTATATAAATTCAATGCACATTAAATCATAGATAACAGCTTTAGATCCGAATTTATGTTTATGTTGGTTCTCCCGGTGAGTGAAATTCAGTTTCGGACATGTTAAAATCATAATAAACCGCCATAAAACCCGTCAATTGATATCGAAATTCGTCAAAGGTGTTCTTATTATAATTAGCATATTATTAGGAATAGTGCAAATAAAAATTGAGAACAAGACTGAATACTTTAGAACAATTTTAGAAATAGAGAAGAAGAAGAAAAATGGCCGACATTTATTTTTAAATTGTATTGGGTCTAGTACTATACATTATAATATCTTGAAGTTAGTTAAGACTTATAATATCTAGTTGACTGTTTATAATAATATTATGCCCTTCTTCAATTTGGAAAAAAAAAAACCATTGATTCACATTGTTGTTTTCATGGATGTAGTATAATAACATAGTTATATATTATTACGTCCATTGTTGTTTTATAATTGATAAATGGTAAGTAGGTACTTTTCTGAGCTTTTTTTTTCGCTTAATGAAAGGCACTTGCTTTCATAGTCTTGTACATACTACAGTAGCATAGTTAAATATATTTGAGGTAAATCTTCTGCAGTGGGATTATGTTATGTGTATCTCTATATTATCTGTATCTCTCTGTTTATATTTTAATCAGATTAAATTCATGCCCTTTTATATTTATGTAATAATTTATATGCCGATTTCCTTTTTACGATCCTCCAAGTAACTATTATGTCGTTTTATATAAATGCATCGGAAGTACTTCTCACTCGTTTTTTGTAATCTTATAACCAAATTAAATATTATTTTTGGTGTATATATTTAGAATTATGATTTCAAAATGTTACACTAAGAACTAATTTATAAATCTTACAAATGATGCTTTAAACTTCCTTCAATGGACGTTCTAAACAGGTACTATAAAAGTTAATACTAATGTTATTTAATTATAAAAGAAATATATTAATAACGTGTATCATGATACCAAAATTGAAGTGTTTGCAGAGGTCGCCACTAATATGTGATATTATTTTGAATTTAATAGTGTTAATGCAAATTCATTATAATTTCTATAAAATATCTTTGTTACGTTCAGGTTTGAGGCCACCCCTTTCATTAATTGAAGAATTCAGCAACATGTTGACGCAAAAGTATATAACAGAGTTCCGGTATTTAGTTTGACCAAATACCTTTACTAGCCTAACTTTAACCTCACATTCATCTCACAGCCTTCCCTTTTCCCATCTTATACAAAACAAAGTAAATATATTGCCCTCTTATTTAGGGGGGTAATCCATAAATTACGTCACACGAATTTCATGATTTTTACCCCTCCCTCGTCATATAGACAAGGATGTCGCAGATAGTAACCCCCCCACTTACTATATCACAGGGTGAAGCCAACCGGCTCACCTCGCTACCGATGAAGCATTAGGGCCATAACGTCCATTAACATAGCTCCAAACGAAAAAAAAGGAGTCAAGTTTCCCATAATATCACGGTTCGCCCCCTTACTCCCCCTCAACGTGTGATGTAATTTATGGATGACCCCTTAGCATGCAATTTTGATAATTATGAAACATATTAAATATGTGTACGACGACGTTTAAAATATACATAATAATAAATAAAGTAGGAACACATTTTGCATACAAAATTCTAAACTTACGTCTAAAGCTAGTGGCGCCCTCATCAAAATATATTAATACTAATGATGCTTGGATTGTTGAATGTTACGACGCTTTGTGCTTCTTTTTCGCATCTCGCCTGTGTTCGCTTATCGGATGAGGCTTGAGTTCTCTGATATCCAGCTAATCAAACAAAAAATATAAAACAATGTTATCACAATATAAGTATAATACCTACAAAAACTATCACGTGCTCTGCATTCCTGAACGCCTGAAGAATATCCTTTGGCCCCAAGCCTTTACGTTGTCATCCGGGATGCTTTAAATATTATGAATCTTGCTAGCTCCCGGATTATGATTTATTATTTTTCGTTTCTAAACTTGATACACATGCTCGTAGCCAAAATAATATTTTATGATCTATAGTCTAGATAATTTCTTATGTTCCCATAATATCGTTAATTTAGTAAATTTTTTTCAAGTTTCGGAAGATTTTTTTCAAATATACAATTTATAAAATCTGATTCAAAGATCTGGATGTTGAAGAGTTTATAGGAAAATATTTTCATCAGGAAAGTGGTCCTTCGATTTTTTTTTACTAGCCTATGCTGTCCCACTTAACCTAAATTCTTCCTGCTATTTAATGTTAAAAATTCTTACCAGAGTCTCATCATCAGGTACCCTCGAGAGTAGATCCAGTACTTCGTTATTCGGTATTGTGTGCGGCCGAAGAATTTTCCTCGTGAATTTATTTATACCTGAGTAAAAATAAGATAGGAATATCATTTTAATTATGAAAGCTGAGCCCGTTGTCTTATCCACACTCGAAAATGTTTAACGTCATCATCATTTTTTCCTACGAACTACGTACTGACGATAAAAAAAAACCATTTTGGTGCAGTAATTCTGAAGTAATGTGCGTATGTTATACATTTTCATTTGTAGAGATATTGTAAATAAAGACTACAATACAATAAAGCCTAGAATAATTATTTATTACATACGCCTCTAAATTACCTAAGCGCACGTGATTTAGGCGTATTAATTCGCCTGTGCGTGGCCCCAGTATTGTTTAGTGAAGTTTATAAGCCCTTTGCTAAAATGAGAGCGACGATGGTCCAATGGTGGATGAACTCAGCTTCTTATGCGAGATGTTCCAGGTTCGATTCTGACCCCCGTTTGTGCCTAAAATGGGTTTTCCTAAATTTCTAAGTGCACCCCAAAAACGAGATCATTGCTCGCTCACCGAATCGGAAAACATCGCGAGAAAACCTGCATGCCTGATGAGATTGAAAGTCTTTGAAGGTATGTGAAGTTCACCAACCCGCATTGGGCCAGCGCATCGGTGAACTATGGCCCAATATCCTGCTCGCCTGATTTCCAGGAGGAGAACCGTGCCTAGCAGTGGGACACAAAGGGTCACTTTACTTTTTTGAAAAAAAATATTTTAATAGGCATGTAGGTTTTCTCGCAATGTTCTGGTCCCTTCTCCGGTACCCGTCTCAGCTGAATTTATATTTTAGATCTGTAAGAATACCACACCACAGGCTGTCAGTACCGATGCTTTCCCGGGAATCTCACTTTAAGGATGAGCCCGTACTAACTCGACTATGGTCTCTTACATGTTAGTGTAAATAAACTAATACGCGGTCGTGAACTCACCCCACGCCATGAGCAGATACCTCAGCGGTATGAGATACAGCACCAATACCGCCCCTGTCAGCATTATGATTGCCAGGTAACTCAGGTAAGGCACGGTGAAGTTCATCAGGCTGAAATATCAAGTTCACGTGGTCAAAAAGTGAAAAGGGGTAACCATAAATAAACCCATGACTTTAGGTCTTTACGTAACAAACTATTATACTATAATATTACGTAAATCACAGATTTATAAATAAAGACAGATAGAGTATGCCGAACACGCGGATGACGCCACCAAAGCGAATACAAATTCAAAAGCGAACACAATCTAATAGACGTTTAGACTACGACGCTATGTCAAGCACTTGAGAGCGCTTTTGAATTTGTATTCGCTTTAAAGCGTTACTCGGGTGTTCGGCATGATCCATCTGTCTTTATTTATAAATCCGTGACGTAAATGAATCCATAGTTATTCAGTTTGAGCTCATTAAAAGACCTGTTACTATTAAAATAAACATTTCGAAGTGAAAGGAGAAATAGATACCGGTGGAAGGTGTTTGAGTCGCGCTCCCGACTGCACGGGTACCACTTTGTTTATTTCCCCGTGAAACAGCTTTGCTGTGTTACGCAGAGAAGAGAAAGACAGGCAGTGAAAGTTACTAGCATCGAGACTTAACACATTATGTCTCATGATAGGCAACACACATATGAGTTGCCTGGCTAGTTCCAGGTAGGGTTGCCAGGCCGCCAAGCCTAAAAGCCGGACAGAACAGTCAGTTTGGCCGAACATTTGAGTAGAAAGACCAGGCACCCTATATTATTGAGGATTTTGTCTCAGTATTAATAGGTACGACAAAAAAAAGTATCTAAAATCAAGCTTTTTTCATTGTTGAAATTCCCCCTTGGACTGTGACAGGTGACTCACTTTTTTACGGCCTCGCCCAAGGACGCGACGTAGCCGATGGCGTTCTGCACGGTCTGCGTCACCTCCTGTATCGCCTGGAGCCGTTCTTTCAGCGACTTCTTCTCCTCCTGTAGTTTGATACACTTACTGGTAAGTGATAACTCAATAAGTGAAATAAAGATTTACTGTGGGGCAGAATTATTGCGATTATTCTAGAATTTGTATTTGGTTATTCTGAAATCAATCAAAACATTATCTACGAATGTGTTTAATGAATTAAGAAATCGAATTTTATATCCTGTTTTAAATAGTTTTACTAATTTACATTTAGTATTAAATATTCAGCACAAGTCTGTGTACAGTTGAGTCTTGACTTTAAAAAAAAAAGCAAGAAGTACTCGTTTAAATCTTTACGCGGGAAGTATTGTGGCGCTAATTGGACCGCTACAATAGCATCGGTACGTACTCGATTCTAGCGCAGCCAGTGGCGGAAAAGAGAACTAATACCTACCTTTATTATTGTGTATAGCAATACTTTAGATTAGCCTATACCGTTCGGACTCCTAATATCTATACTTCGTGGTCTAGAGCATCGTCGCTCCCACAAACAGTCATACTTTATGAAATTAACCTTATCCACTTCCTCTTCATCATCTTCCTCCGCTAGCAAATCATCATCGTCAACCGGAGCCAGCAGCGGGTTTCCCCCTGGAACATACAGTATATTTATCATAAACAAGTTCTAATTTTTAAAGGAACGCGTTTATTAGCCCCATCGACAACACAACCCATATTACTCCTAATAACAGGGGAACGGGTTCTGGCGACACATTTGACTTATAGTTCCGATGTAAGCCGTACACAATGTACTCAAACTATCGTGTCGTCTCATTCTTTCCCGTTGCAAAATATCTCCATTTCTTTTTAACGTTCTGTGATTGGTAATGTATGATATTGAATTAGCTAATCACAGTATTGCAACCCCTTTCGTCTCACCAGCTAGTTGTCAGAATGCATTTAATACGAAAAATCCAACATTAGGAGTCTATAGGTTGTGTGGTCGATGATTAGCCCACACGGGATGTACCGCACACAGCAGATTTTAGTGTGCTTTGTACAGATTCTATATATCTATATCTATATTTGTATGACTTTCTATAATCTATACTATAAAAAGTCATACAAATTTGCCCACTGACCGGCCGTACGAATCCCATTTAAGTGGCACTTTATATTCAAAGCAAACTAAAATCCGTTGCGTGTCGTGCGGTCGATGCGTCCAACACTGACCAATGGACTCGTACCTTTAGTTTGATATTAGATATTTATTCTTCTCAAATTTTTAAGGGCTATTAGGTGCAAATAGAACTAATAAAAACAACAATAACCGATTTTGAATAAGTGATTTCTTAATAAAATTATCAAAAACGATTTGTTAAAGAACCCCACCACATTATGACTGTTCTCTATTATAAAGCCTTTGACATTCTAAACTTTGACTTTACTGGTCTATTTACTTTAGCGATTCAAAGAATATCTCATAATTGTTTAAAAATTAGAAGCAAGTAGAGAAAAAAATATCTATAATTTAAACTATAAATTAAATGACAAAATCATTAAGGGCCTGTTTCACAATCTCTAGTTAAGTTCCCAATAGGCTATCGGCAACATATTTGACAGATATTTGACAGATACTCCATACTCTATCTGTCAAATATGTTGCCGATAGCCTATTGGGAACTTAACTGGAGATTGTGAAACAGGCCCTTACTCTCCTGATTCGGATTGGAGGCGACTGGTCTAAAAAAGAGAACGTCATTCCGTCCTTGAGCTTATTATTTACTATTGAAGACGCAAAAATAACACAAAAAACAAATAGCTTTAAATGTAAAACATCGAGTGGTTCGCCTTCGCAGTGAAACAGTCTGAAATGCCGCTGAACGGTATGACGCTGATTCATTTATGAATGGTGTATTATTAATAAAGGTGATTCACATCTGCCCCAGAAAAAATATGGCCCCTGACGACGTCCATTTTATTATTACATGACATAAATACGGAACAAAAACGCTCCATACACATACATACATAAACAATAAGCATGCAACAACAGAAACACATAAACTTACTACTGCAGAAATACATTAAACATTTCCAAGGGTTACATGGGAGGCATCTTAGTCGAGCTACAAATAAATATAAACAAAATAAATAAATCTATATCAAACTAAGTGCTTCTTGGATCTTTGATTGTTAGCCTTCAAGTGTTAAACTGTCTGAGTTTATAAACAAAACTTTAATAGAAATGAAAGAAAACGTATGAATCAGATTTCAGGTAAGTGGACTTGCTTTGTTATAAATAATTTTTTCCTCTCTATTAGTAAGAGCAACTATCTTGTTAAATTTTAAAGGCTCATATCGGGTGAGTTTCAAAGTCTAAGTTTACACATATTATTATTTGACAAGGATATTCCTTAACGATGTCTTTCTTCTCGGATGAGCAAAATTAGGTGCATAGTAAAATTTTAAATAATTTTTCATCGTGAACAAATTACGTTTAAACTCAGAACTTTAGACACCAGTGGCGTAGTTTATTCTAAAGGGACCCCATACCGATATATCCGATAAAAAAAATAAGAATCTGCATAGTTTTAAGACATTTGCTTACACACTTTGGGGCCCCTGCAGAGCGGAGGCTCCATGTCAGCGGAAGCTATAACCCTGACACAAAGCCAAGTGAAGGCTGTTTCTTCAAAATATGCAGAATTACATACTGTCGGATACGTGCTCTACTTTATAAAGTATCGACCATTCAAATATATTATAGTAAATTAAGTATTAAAACTAACCGGTGAGTCTATAAATGAGCCAGTTCCTGGCGAAGAAGACGAGTAGCAGGAAGGGCATCATCCACATCTGATAGTTGTAGCAGAAAGCCAGCCACGCCAGCAGCCCGATGAAAGAGCGCACTCGCGACTCCCACTCGAAACAGTCTCTGTAAACGTTCTATTGTTACCGATGGGAGTGGCTATCCAATATTATCTGGTGCATTCGGCTAGGACTAGCAATACTTGTCAGTCCGGTACTTCGACCTTATGGAGTCTTAATTTTCCTACGTAGAGGATAGACACAAAAAGTACCTATAAGTTCTGTGTATGAAAAGTTTTCGTCGAAAAGCGTAAAATAATTGTGGCGCCGGTATTTACTAAATTAATAATAAATTAATAAATTAATAATTTAGTAAATACCTCAATAGATTTTTAAACGCGTGTGAGTCTATAAATTACGCACACACAAACATTCATATTTATGTATACAAATTACAAACATCACACCTTTTTACTACACCAGCAAGATTGTAACTTCCGTTATTGAACTTATTTATAGCATATAGTAATTATCAGTACACTTTTTTAACGAACTTTTCTTTCAAATGAGATTGTGCTCCTTGTATTTATCCATGGCCCTAAGTCTCAAAGACAATATAGGAAATGGCACTTATTTTATCCTCCGTTCTAAAACTTGGCGCATATAGCACCCTTTACTAGGTCGCCTAGTATTATTATAAAATAAACTTACTGTAATATTTTTCCGATTTCAATAAACCACATGATAATAGCTTTGAGCCTCATCACGTTTCGTATGAACAACTGTCGCTTGAACTTGGCCTCCTGATGCATGTACTTTGGCTCCTTCGGATTAACCACTCGTATTGCTGCTTTGAGCTAAAACAAACAGTTCCAAATATTACTAGCCGTATAATGAGAGTGAAACTTTCTGTGGAAAAAGTAGTTCGTTAATTACCCTCGGGATTTAGCTCATGTAACTATGCAAAAGTGCGCTAATATATGCGACACATTAATAGAATTTTGAATTATCATAGGTACTCCGTACTTGTTGGAATAAATGCAAGCCTAGGATTAAGCTTGGAGCTCGTATCTAAAGGACCAACTGTCTTTAGTAGCCTGTACTTTGTATATCAGAGCTCGTAGACGTACCGGGTTCCATATGACGGTCATCTCGAGCAGTATCTGCGGGTAGTTGCCCTTGGCGCGCGCGCGCATCTTCTTGTCCTTGAGCGCGTACCAGCGCTTCTCCCCGTTTCGGATGGTCAGCAGCGGCACCGCCAGCTTCCCCAAGAACTCCACCTTGTGGTCGTGGTCTTCGTCGTACACCGTCAGCTCCAGTATCGAGCTTATATCCTTCACTGTGCTATAAGAATGTTGAAATATGTTCTATAATCTATTTCATGCAACTGGTCGTTTACTGAAAAAGGCCTTTCTGAAGCAGTGTTCGGAAACAGGTTTTTGAAGTGAAAAGTTCTTTAGCCTTTCTTTTTGGTAGGGGAAAATCTTATATGTTCGCGTCACCGACATTATGAAATTTTAAATTCTCAATTTCAGAAAAAGTATAGGTTAGGTAATCAGAAAAGTATCGGTAATTTAATGCCGATGGTAAAATTCAAACCTACCCTCAATTTTTTTTTCACCAGGCAAGTCCCCTTACGATTATTTCTCATAGAGTACCTTAAAATAACCGGGTCCTTTTCTTCGCTAATTGTTATTATACTTACAATGTAAATATCTTCATCCAGTTTGGAGTTAAAGTCTTGTATTCGGTGTGCGTTTGTAGCCTCGCGTTGCCTAGCTCCAGAACACAGAAGGGGTCCGACTTGCCCCCCAGGTCGGCGGCAGCCAGGCCCTTAGCACCGTACACTTTGACGCACAACCATCCGACACCGCTCGATGTCTCGTTCAGTCGATGCCACGCCTAAAAATAATTTCAATGTTTAAATCCAATAATCTTATTTATGTATGTAAGTGAAATCAGCAAAACATTTTATCAGCAAATGATGGAATATTATAGGTAAAATTCAAGTGTATATTATAAATTTCGGCGATTTCCTGGAGATCTAAACTGTATTAGGTGGTATTAGTACAGACGAACGAGGCAAGATCAACACAATATAATACGGGATACCGAATTTATCATCTATTTTACGTTTTATTTAATACATAATTGTTAGAGATGAGTTTACACCTATACAGCCGGCTATATTATAACTAGTTCCCATAGGAACTAGTTATAATATATATTATGTCATAACATAAGACAAGTCGTTTTGGCAACTTGCCAATACATCAAAGAATAGCTTTTGATACGAGAAAATCTCAAGCCTTCTTTAGACAGCTCTAGTTATATATTAAAAGGCTATATAATATAATTATGATATGAACAAAGGCTCATGATAATCATGATGGTAATATTTGTTTAAACTTTGTTATCTAATAATCACTACATATTATAAAACAAAGTCGCTTTTTCTGTCCCTATATCCCTTTGTACGCTTAAATCTTTAAAACTACGCAACGGATTGTAATGCGGTTTTTTTTAATGGATAGGACAATTCAGGAGGAAGGTTTATGTACACAATTTATTAAGTTTTTATATACATTAGCTAAGATATAACAATAATTGTTGGAGGTGTCGGAAAAAAATAGGCCGTCTGGGAGTTTTCAACGAAAACGCTGCCTAAACCGTGTGAGATATAACAAAATAATGTATGGTGGAATTATGTATCTTAAATAGGTCTAAAAAAAAGTCCGCGATGGTATATGTCTATCTCTTAGGGTTATCATACTATATCCATTTAATACTTTAAAAAAATGGGCAATTATAACGCGATAGTTTAAAAGTTATTTACACAAATACGATATGAATACTTATCATTTTCAATCAATTAATTAGCTTGAGCATTTCATGAAGATTATTTTTCCCCTTTACATCATGCAAATTAAATGAATACTTTAGGAGATATAGCAAAATCAAAATAATGCACAAGAAAATAAATCGTGTTGGCGTGATTCGCACGGGCGGTTGTCTGGTGTCTAAGGCCGTAGTGTATTAACTCTGGTAGACGTAATATGATCAACATAATATTATGGTGGAATAATATTATAATAATAGTATCCTAAATATGCCTACAAAAATCTGCGAAGGGATATAAGTCTTTATTTTCAAGATAACATATTATATCCATTTTAATACAAAAACTTAGTATGTAATTATTATAAAATAGAAAATGATCATCATCAGACATGATAAATCCGTAAATCTTAGATTCACGCGGGCGAAGCTGCGGGTAACAGCTAGTAACGTATAATGGGAGTGGCATCCGCCGTTGGACGGCGGATCCAGGGAGTGGGTCATGGGGGTCATGACCCCCCCTGAGCTGGTTCCAGGACTTGGGTGGACAACTAATTAAGTTTTTCAAGTGTACAATAAAGAATAAATATTTTTTGAAGTACAGCACTTAAACGTACGTACATTAATAAAATTTTAACTTGTATCTATTGTTATCAAAATTAAATTATAAGTTCTTGACTTGAACACGACTATATGACCACCCCCCCCCTGGCGCCTAAGCTGGATCCGCCCTTGCCGCCGTCTTAGCATTCATTAAAGGAGGAGGAATTCAGAAGTGGACAGAAAAAGGTTGCTGCTGTTGCTGATGCTGATGATAATGATGGTGATGGTGGTGATGATGATGTAAATCTATTTATTAAGACGAGAGAAAAAGATATATCTATAGTAATTTGTAAAAAATATAAAGGCCTGAGAATCTAAGAAATAAAATCGCATTTGAGTGTGAGCATCATAAAATTAAATGTGAAATGACATCGCAAGATCATTTTAAAAACTTTAAAAGAACTCGAGGTTGAGGAAACAAAAACAAGATAAAAGCGAGAACAAAACTAAGAGGTTGATCTCTAGTCTAATTTTATACTTCCTATTTCTTAGCGAAATTGCTAATAATTATTATTTTAAACAATTCTTTTATACATATAAACTCACATATCTTCTTTCAATGATTTCAATATCCCTAGGGTTTTCTTTGTAGCTGGCCAGATCGGTGATGGTCTCCGACTGAGTCGTCCCACTTATTGTCAGCAGGAGGAAGATCTGACCGTTTCCATCTTCCAGGTCTTGCCATATGCTGTGCGTTATTTCTCTTTCTAATTTCGTTAAATCTATGACGCACCTGCAATATTTATTTACGAATCATTCGCATGTATTGTTAAACTAATGTTCAGTTCATCATTTTAAAGTTCCTCACCCAAAGATAACAACTACTGCCACTAAGTATGATATAATATTTACTTAAAATTATCCTACTAATATTATAAATGCGAAAGTTTGTGAGGATGTTTGTTACTCTTTCACGCAAAAACTACTGAATGGATTTTTATGAAACTTTACAATAATATAGCTTATATATCAAAATAACACGTAGGCTAATTTATCCCCGTGCTCCTACGGGAATAGGAATTACGCGGGTGAAACCGCGGGGCGTATTATATAATACTATGGAACAACGAACACTTGGCCTGTTTTTCCAATTCATAGAAACTTTTGCTACGATTTGATTGAAGGCGATGTTTCATGTCCGTTACGAAGAGTGCTTTCGATCTTTTGGCTCAGGTATATAGGAATTTACTAGTACCTTACTAAATAAATGAGCTTGCTACTTTATATATTAGTAAATTTTTTACTTATTTTGTTAAGATTATGTTACTTGGTTTGGAGACGACATTTTTGTCAGTTTATTTTGATTTTAGTAGGTCTGTTTTTAAGGTTTTAAATACAAACGTTATTGAAAATATCTGTTATTCTAAACCCTTACCTCCCTAGAAAGTCATCTTTGGTCTGTTTGTCTTTGTCCCACACTGTCACCTCCAAAGTCTGCTCCTGATCATCATACAGGTGCAAATCGAACTGCTCCAACCAAGACGGATGCAGGGTCTTCCATACAACCTTACTTTTATATTTTTCGTTTCCTAACCTGAAAATCGAAAAATCTTTAATGTGTGAACATTAGCATATAATAAAAATCAATCAGAGTCTAATACTACCCTGCTTAGGTAATATGCTCCCGAGGCTTGTCAATGCACTAGACAAGCCTCGGCCGAAGAGCCACATCATAATCATATTAGTCATTACTCATCCACTGCTGGACACATGTTTCCCTCAATGAACGCCAAGATAGCTAATCCTTATCCACTCGTATTTAAAACGGACCGGCCTTTACACGGAGATCGTCCAGCTAGCGAGGAGATATAATATATTATAAAATGACTATACTAAACAAATAAAAAATTACTCGTTTAGCAATAAAATTACCTTCTACAAATACCGATTTATAAAGATTTTTAATTTGGTGTCAGACGTTTTAATGTCCCAAAAATACTATAATATTCATATACTGAATATCCTAAAGTAGAAATTAGCTTTATTGGATGACAAAAATTCACGCAGGTAAACATTAGAATGGAATACCTACTCAAATACCAAACCATTTACCTTATATCTTTTTGGAACAATGCTTGATGATCTACAAATAACATATACGAACCTAAATTTACAATACGGATCGCTGGATCTGGTGTCCATGTCCATTGCTGGTAGATTTTTGGCTTCCACCAGGACGATCGTCACGACGGAGCTCCAAATTTGTGCCTTTAACCGTTTGTTCACATCGCTTAGTCTCGTGTTCTTCAAAAGGTACTGCAACATAAATTATGGAGTTAATCCTTCAACTACGTGGCTGTGTTAAACCAACTATGACTGAGTGGACATGATAATAGGGTAATGATTTGCCGACATGTTATTTAATTGCAATTAGGTGGGCCTACCTGACCTTACTGCTATCACAGGTAAGCGTCAGAAGCGAGTTGTAGGGCTGTTATGGCGTTCATTGGTTGATTACTAGCAGTAAACGGTTGATAAAGATAGTATAGGGTTTAATGGTTAGGAGATTTGAATATATTTATGAATGCACGTGTGAGCTCAGGAAAAGGTTTCTTTGAAAATGTGATCACGAATTAAAAGTATTAATAGTTAAAATAATTTTAGTATCACCAGTTCGCAGATAGTTATTGTTTGTTGATGACTCAGGCATTTTTAGAGTATTTATTAGTATTCTCCAAAAGGTATGTTAGTAAGGGCGGATTATTTTGTAATCTTTTGGGGCTGCAGTCCAGGGCCCCGTGAGTAATTTGCGTTTCTTTAAAATTTGTTTTAGATTCTATGAAAAAAAAATATAAATAAAAATTACACAGCACAAAAGTATAAGTTGAGTCAATTTTGCGTAACTTCACATATGCACGAGTATAATGTTCCTATATTTACCCACTTTAGTTCGTTATGTTAGTAAAGCAAAATGAAGATCATGTAAAGTATAAAAGCTACTTTAAATAAACGACTTACAAAACTAAAAAGTATACAACAAATATAAAAAAAAAAAGTGCTCATAAAATTAATACTATACACCAAAATATTAAAAATTATTATGAGTCCAAATGGCAACTATTCCGCATGAAACGAAAGAATAGCCACGTAAGGTCACAAGTTTCAGCGTAATTGGTGTACATACATTAAAAAAACCAATCGAATTAAGTACCTTTCCCTTTTTGAAGTCGCTTAAAAATGCTCACAGTACAATTAAATTCAATGTAGTCGGGATAAATAGCTCCCACAATATTTAAACATTACAAAGTTACTTATATGTATTAGTGAATTATTTTCGACGCATTTAATATATTTTTTATACTTAATGTAAAATTAACACAATATGTATATTTTTAAAATTCAAACATTTTTTAAACTCCTTCGCGTTATTACGCTACCTAATTGAGTCCTCGGAACGCCCCCGTAATAGCTTCCCCCTGAATGCTGTGAACGTATAATTTCCACAAAAGCTAACATTTTGTTGAACAAATTAATGCTATGTTGTTAACTCTGGTAATATTTTAACTTTACCTTGCGAAACTAGCCCGTGTTTTTAGTTTGCAATGAAAAAAATATGTTGATAAGAAATAAAAAAAAGATCATCTATCATTGTAAACGATCCAACTTTTTCAAGTCTTTAGTATTTCTCTTATGTTTCTCTTTATGTTTTACAATAATTCCGTTTCAATGTTTTAAAATTAAAAGTTTTATTTCGTTTCGAATTTCATTGCATTTGGTTAGGAATTTCTATATACTTGACGTTATTTTATAGTATCGCAACCATCCAGGGACAGTGATATTTATTTAAGGATTTATATCTATATCTATTGTTTCTGTAAAAAAAATGTTTTTAGACAAGATAAAAAAAAAGAATTGTAAATAGTTTGTCCGACTATTAAAGATAAGTTTAAGGCACAAGTTACAAGTGTTAGTCACCACACCACATGCAACCACAACGACAAGTACCATATGCGCTCTATCGACTTTGTCCTTCAGTCGCGGAAATCGGTTACCGATTTTCTCTATTAGGTCTGAACAGCTGTTGATTCCAGTCGGAGTAAGGAGAGTAGAACCTGGTGGTAGACTACCAGCTCTTGGGCGAATCTCGTTTGTTCTGCTAATAAATCAAAATAAATATACATAAACATAAAATAATACTCAATGTTATGGTCTGTTAATCGGGAGATGAGTAAGTAGATTGTAAATACGCAAATGAAAGACTGTTACATATGTTTATTTAAAATTAATGACGAGGCGTAATTCACATGACTGTCCTTAATGGGATTTGAACACGAAACATACGTCAGAGAGGTTGAAGATTAAATTGTATACAATTTGTATCAAATTATTGCAGTCAAAGTATTACTGCCGGTTGCAAAGCTAGTCAAACGGAAAGACAAGGAAACCTTATCAAAACTCGTTTTCCCAATATTTAATTTCAAATTTTAAATTAATCTAAAATAATCTGCCACCGGATAAACCAAATTTAATGTCTCCTTTAGTTTCGGTATCGCTTTTATTTCGTGAAATATGTATTAATAACTAAAGTATGGTAAGGGTCCTAATACTTTTCCTTGCGGTACACCTGCTTTAACGTTTTATAACGTTAACTATTTACTTTTCAGTCTTATGTGAGGTGAATGCGTTACTTATCTAATAATATCTAAATTTCGAATACCTAGTATTTTAAATCAAGTTTGAAATATGATACAATTATCACAATCAACCATCGCACATAATATGGTAAGATAGATTTTCTTTGAGCTTTATAAAGTTAACCTCCATCGCCCACTTTAATGAATGGAGAAAACGTCTCCATTATATCGTCGAGGAACTACAACTACGACAGTGTAATTTACTTTACTGAACCTTATATGAAATCTTTTACAAATTTAGTAACTATATGAGTAAAGAGTGGCTAGTATATCTCTATATTGAAATGTATGGACATAAACAGTGATCGCATCTCGATTGTTTCTTTTGCGTCGAGGCATCGCCATCAATTAAAACGTTTCAATTCCAAGCTAGCAAGCCAAAAAAAATTAAAACGTTTCAATTCCAAGCTCTTACAAATATAGAACGATAAAGATTTATTTGTAAATACACTTTTAGTGTTATTGGAGTTAGACCTCATTGGATATCCCTAAATTATTTTAAATAAATTAGATCTTGCCCGCAAATACTTTTGGACAGATATCATTTTTTGTGTCGCATACGTGCTCAGTAATATGATTCTGATCAGCGGCTTAGACGTAAAAATGGTAGCAAAAATTGTTACTTTCGCATTTATAACATTGATATTGAGGGGAACATTACTTTGTTTTACAAACAGGGCCATGAGGCTACTATTTTGGTTCACTTTATTGTTTGTTTAATAATTAAATGAAATGTTGCCAGTGTTTCTACAGATGTTCAGTTAACAATCTTTGTTGTGCGCCATAAACAGATGTCAAGGTGGAAAATATATTGTTTATTTTCAACATCCCGTAGATGTGACCTCGGCAAATGGCAATCTCATAACATTCTTGCACATTTGCGCTTCCCGAAAATCCACATTTTTTTGATGAAGAACATGCTTTTAATTATTATTTATATCGTTTTAAATACTTTCTACAGTTGTTTTTTTGTAAAACGTATTTTATCGGACTTTAAATATAAAAAAAATAGGGATTGAAGATTTGTCAGTAAATATAGCTCTGAGGCAAATGAAATTTCTAACACAAGAATCAATTTCAAAAATTCAAAGATAATATTGTGCTAGAAATTTTACAGGTCTCTGAACGGTACTACTACAAACTGTACATAGACTATTTGTTTTTTTTTTACAATTATAATCAAAAAGAAGCATAATCGGAGCTAAGCCAAAGAAGAAAAAGGAAAAGGAACCATATTCGTCAAATCGAGGGAGCGCATGTCATCTAAGTTAGCATTAAATCGAGACGTTTCTAGACACGAAAGCTATTAAAGAGATAAACAACCGCGTAATTTACATTACACATAATTTATGACCAAAGTTATGCCGCTGAATATATTTTTAGAAGTTAGCCTATTGCTTCCATAATTTAATTGTTGTGAAGTATCGGTCTTAATTTAATTATTATGGGATCCTTCCGCTCTTTCTACATAACTTTAAATTGATTGAAGGAAAAACGCAACCAAACAGAATTATAGAATTATAGCAAAAGCATGAATAAAATCAACGACTTTCAGTTTTAAAAAAATATTCATCTTTAAAGACACCTTCATTAAAAATAATTTCACACATTGTAACTTCTATCTCTTCAATCTGAAACATTCAAAATAACCAAATTCCCTTCGGCACTGTCGAGTTTAGACCACATAAACTTTGTCGCCTTGCGGCAGAAAATTACTGCTAAGTTGTCTCTAAGTGGTCATTTGAGAGAACATTCGAAATAAAGTGGAACGGACGGTTTGCCTTTATATTTAGCAAAAATACATTGTACTAAAGTGTGTACACTTACTTTTTAAAATTTAGTTTATTAATACAACCTTCGTTCTAGTTTGGTTAAACTATTTTCAGAATTACAAGTATTCTATTTTCATAATTCTATCTCGTCTATAATATAAGTACCTCTGAAACATTTCAATTTTAGTGCAATTCTTCAAAAATTGTGACAAAGCAACCGGCGAGTATCCTACATTATTTAAATAAATGCAAATTTTGTTTGTAGCTCATAAATGTGATATGCCAGATCTCTGACGAAGCCGCGAATACATTAGGTATTCGCGCCAAAGAGTTTGTTTAATTCTCCAAACGTTTCTTTACGAGACTCACAAATTATTCATCTTTATTAAAAAATATCTAAGCATGATGCGTAAATATTTTATCAATATTTAGGGTAATATTTTATTGTTTTTTAAAAATATCCTTACCTAATATCACTGCAAGAAGACCATGAGAAGCAGGAGTCACTGGAGCTGTATAAAGATACATCATCAGCTGCGAGGTTGGTCGCGGACACACATCGCCGATAGTACACGCCATTTTTTTCAATAGTCAAGAAGTCTTTGCATACCTGCTTCGTATCTACAGGCTCATCGATGATCAGTGATGGTATATTCCTTTTATCTGAGGAATCGGATGATGATCTATCCGTTTCTCCATCTCCAATCGAATCTAAAGAACTTCTATCGTCAGACAGGTGTGACATCAACTTAGATATCTTTGAATTTTCTAATTTAGTTTGCATTTGGTCTTGAAAATCTTCAACTCGATCTTGTATCTTACCGTGTAGTTTCAGAAGATGGCGTTTTAGACGACTCATTTTCTTTTCTTTATCCAATATTTTACTTTCAGTATATTCTGTTTCTTTCTTGGATGTTTCATATTGTTTATTTTTGTTGATTGTATTTATTATATTATTTTCCTTGTCCACTTCATTGTTTTCAGCATCCATTCTGTTTTATTGTGCCGATCTATTTCGCACTAATAGGAAACTATAAATAACTAATCCAGGTGTACATTTTCAGTAGAATCGTTATTTAAATAATGATTGTTCTTGGGATTAGTTATACGTACCATCTGCCCGTATTGCGAGTTTGTTTACAAGTGCGAATAGAAGAACATCGCTGCTTCAATACAAGATATTTTTAACTTTCGTTTTTGTATGTGGTATTAGAATTTATGTTTTTATTATTAAAACCTTTCGACCAATCGAGGTTATTTTGAGTAAAATTGTTTAAATTCTAATAAAAGTACATATTTGACTCAAATGCCGATGATGATGATGATACACAATAAGACCGCATAGTTATTATTTATTAAACACTTTTAAAATAACAAGATGAGACTTCCATAAATATTATGTTTACACTAAATCAATTTCACTTTTATTATTATCAACAAACAGCGTTGTTTTGTAAATAAATCGTTTACGTATATAAACAATACAACTATTGGAATTTTAGTCGACGACTTAAAGCAGATTATTTCAAAAGTAGCCTTTTTACAGGGAAGAACTATATTCTTGTTAACTTTAGTTTAGACAGATCGTGTCGAGTTATCTATTCAATTTAAAATTTTCAAAATCAACGTGATAATTATTTTGATTGTGTAGATTTTTTATAGAGAAGTGTGCTCTTTAGGTATTTTTCTTTTAGACTTAGGAATTAGTATAAAATAGTAAACTCCCGAATCCCGCTTTCATCCCGCATTGTCCTTATCGCAGAACGAAGGTGAGGTTCGGGCGCTGTTACGAAATTCCTGGAAGGTGCCTTATTTCCCTTTATTGTTTTGTTCAAGTAGTACACAATTATTATATTGTGAAAAAATACTATTAGTGACCTTGTAACAATTGTTTAATGTATAGGATTATTAAGAGCATATCATTAACACTATTTATGATAGCGTAGTGATAAAACAATTCGGCAAAACAATTGTTTATTGTGTGTGGTTTTCCCAACACACAATATAAAACCATTTTATATATTATATTAATAGTATTTGTATTTATTCAATAAATAAAAAATGTGGTGTCGTGGGACACCAGGTAGGAACGAAGTTCCTTCGGCTAAAAAGAAAGGTTAATACACTACTCGCTTGTGTATGCGACTGTCGCGCCTGCGCACGTCTCGTTTAACGCTTTTATTCCACGCACTTTTTCTTACGGTTTTACTATCACATTTTTTTCAGTTCGGTCGCGCAGCAAAATCCCTATCCCCTCCAAGCCTGCTGTAAGGACTAAGGAACTACGTTCCAATAAGCGAAGGCTACTGCTATTTGCAAGGACCTTTGTTTTAAGTGTTTCGACCTAAAAAGGAACAAAATGTATGATTCACGATTTTTAGAAGATATAATAATTAATGTGATCGAACGGGCAAATTTGCACCAATATTTAAATTTGACACAACTCAGAGATTACATTGTTACAGTATTTTATATAAATAAATTAAATAACATCAACCCTTTAATGTGTCCCATTGAAATCAGGCGAGGAGGTTGATAGGCCATAGTTCTATGCGCTGGCCCAATACGGGTTGGTCAACTTTATAGACCATCAAAGACTTCAATCTCATCAGCCGGACACTAGCTATAAAATTAAATATCGTAAGCTAATGTCACTCCCATACAATAAGTATTCTATTCGTTTAGCGTTTGTGCCACTTATCTAGGGGGGCTGGCAAACAGGTTTCCTTGCGACATTTCCT
Source organism: Lycaena phlaeas (assembly GCA_905333005.2). Classification (NCBI taxonomy): domain Eukaryota; kingdom Metazoa; phylum Arthropoda; class Insecta; order Lepidoptera; family Lycaenidae; genus Lycaena; species Lycaena phlaeas. The sequence continues at coordinate 16,813,817 of HG995169.1, read as the reverse complement.
TCACTTATGTGCAAGCGATGGTCTCGTGTTCAAATGCACGTAGAAATTAATATAAACAGATTTCAAGGCACCACCGAGGGTCAGAATCGAATCCGGACCACCCAAGAGGCCCAGCCTCATTCAAACGCTTTTTTAACGCTCGCCCTAAAAGCGCTCGTGTGAACGGGGCCTTAAATGTTTGTTGTGTGTTGTAATAAACAAGGATGTTTCCTATTTCTAAAAGCTAAGTCTAGAATTAGCTTTTGCAAACAGTATCATTGGCGTTAAGATTTCAAGATGGTTTCATGTTTGTCACTGTAACGGGTTTTTAATTTAAGTTGTAGGTACTTTGAAGAGATAAGATTAAATCTTATCTCGTATCTGCAAGCTCTCGGAGGCAATACGGTTGGCAATTACATTAGTCTACGTTAGTTACCTACGTCAGCCGTCAGTAAATTAACGTGATCTTCACATACAAGTATTTTACCCGTGGCTGCAGAATAATTATCCTTACTAATATTGTTTTATGTTTACGCGAATTTCACTCATTATAATAAAACAACTTCTACGGATTTTATCGCGGTTTATTTAGTTTTTTATGAGCCCGACGTTTCGGATACTCGACTCGGACTGTGTCCTGAGGAGGAGTCCTCCCGTGACCATGGTTGCTGTAAAGTATCCGAAACGTCGAGCTTGTAAAAACTAAATAAACCGCGATAAAATCCGTAAAAGTTGTTTTATCCTTACTAATATTATAAAGTGAGAGTAGGGATGTTATTGCGCTTTCACGCGAAAACTACTCAATCGATTATCATAAAACTTTCTACACATATGCTTAGAGGTATTTTTTTATGGCATTGAAGGGCAAACGAACAGTCTAAGCCTTTTGGGGACTATCAACGTCCATAAACATCCACATAACCAGAGGTTATGAAGATGCGTTACCCGCCTTTTCCCTATCCCCCCAATGGGCCACCGGAAACTCATAAGCCGCACGAAACGCGACAGCATAGCTGCCACTTTACGCCGGTATTATGTGAACGAGAGGTGAGGTGAGGAGACCACCCCGGTCGTGCCGGCCTAATTCGGCTGCAAAGCAGCATGGCACTACCTCTTTTAAATTTATAGAAGTAGCATAGGATACATTAAAAAGAGGAGTTATTTTTATGTTGTACGTCACAGGACGTCCGTTATGTCTAAAACATAATTTTATAAAATTCTCTTGTCGCGGTGTTCGTTGCCAACAACTCCGAAATGGCTTAACCGATTTTCATGAATTTTTCATCATTCATCACATCACACAATACCGTCATCATCACGACATATCAGCGTCCCGACGTAAATGGTCATGATATTCTAGTACAGTAGTCACCGTTTGACTCAAAAAATATATTTTGATTGCATTTTCCTTTCAGGATAATATACTATGTATATTTGCCCTCGGCTCAATAAAGAGAACATTATCTAAGAAAAAGGAAAAGGTCTTGCAATCAGCGTAGTGTTTTCGTAGAACTTGATTTAATATTAAAGTAACATTGAGATTGCCTATAAAATTTTATGTTTAGCTATCAAACTCGCATCTCTATAGACAGTGACTTTTTATGCTGTAACTTTATATGAATATCTCAGTCAGTATTAGTAGTGTTCCAACTATAATCATCATCAGAACGTATCAATTTATTAGATAACAATGTAACACGTCCAAAACAATTAGGCGCATGCCCGTATCCCCAAACTTCGCCTTCACCCGCCGTTTCGCCTGGCGGGGAGATGCGCGGGGCGTGGGGTTCAGGCGGTCGCTGACATGCGTCTAAGTCCTCGTTCGCGCGAGCGTTTTTTACCGAGCGGTAAAAAGCCTAAAGATACATATGGACATCCATGTATCTGTTCACATGAAGGCGTTTTTAAATCGCAACGCTTTTTTATCGAGCACTGTTGGATTTTCGACGTTGAGTGTTGGACGTTAAATCGAATTTACCATGCCATGCGGAGGTCGAGTTTCCCGCGACGGTTTTTAAGCGCTCGATCGTGCGAACGGGGCCATTAAATTAAAAAAGCCACGGATGCTGCTATCACAGTATTACAATATTTCCTTTGTAATACTGTGCAGATGTCCATAGATGTAACACATCTGTGTTTATTACTGAAAATATAATTAATAAAAATATATAACGAAATAAGGAAATGATAGCGTCATTTCCTTTTCCTATGCTACATTTTAGTAAATACTATTGCCAAACGCGCCAATTTATGATTCAATAATACTGAAGCCAAACGTAAAGATCGATTGATGTGTTGAGTGAATGATTGATACTGGTCCTGTGGTCATGGCGGAATGTTAATGACCTTCAGTCTCATGACAGTGAATGCAATTTTAATGTGACAAATTTAAGTATGGCGGTTATGAAGCATTGCCAAGGTGTTATAAGCCTTGTCGTGGCGGTGGGGCTCAGTAGCCCAGGGTGAGCCCGACACCTTGGGCGAAGCGAATTGAGGCTTTGGCGACTTCGCGCTGCGAGTCCCACATACCCGCTTGGGGAGATCCACTCTCCCGCGGGATGCCTAAGCACATTTCCCGGCGTTAAAGAAAAAAAAAGGTATGACAGACATACATGTATACACACGGGATAGAAAAATCGTAATTGACAATAAAAAGAAATACGATTTGAGTAAAAACCAAATGATTTTTAGGGATTGGTATACCTACCTACATTTAACATGATTTGAAAATGTATATTTTTTTAAATTAATACAAAGTGGAGTTTCACAGAGTTGAACAGAAGTTATTTGACGTTCCGTTAAATAAATAATACGTTTGTTCTTTATGTAATCAGGCCAGTCGCAATGATAGCTTTTGGGTATAATTAAAGCTTTAATGTAAAAAAGCTTTTCAAATTTTTATATTTTACTCTTTTTAAAGATAACGATTGCTAGGCGAAAATATGGGAAGACTATCTCCGCGCAGTGGCAGGTCCGTGTTGGATGCGATTGGCAAGGGATCGGTCGTCTTGGCGTTCATTGAGGGAGAGCTCTGTTCAAGCAATCGGATAAAGGTTGTTGATGATAATGATGACATTTTAGTCTGATAAGTTAATTTCGTTAAATTATCTCTATCTTTACCTGGCCAATTTAGTTTCACTCTAAAGCTCCGAACTAACCATAATAATAGCTGATGTCGATTAATTAACGATCTCTAACAAACAAAAAAAGTTTTAGTACACGCAGCGAAAATCAACTTAGTAACTAGCTAACCTACTAGTTACTAATTTAATTTACATGACTTATATAAGGTACACGCAAAGTCGAAGTTTTTATTTCATTTTGCTGTCGAGAAAATTGGTAAGTGGTGTTGAAAATATGTCTTGTGATTCCACAAGACTCGATTCTTCAGGATCTTACATTCGTAAGATCCTGTCCTTCTGAACTGTACGCCTGTCCTTAACTTAACACTGTACCAGACAGCAGCCAATCATGTTCTAGTTTATGTTTAACCGATTCCTATTAACCGTTCAAAGTGAGTAAGATCCCAAAGTTTTAATGAAGTTGAGAGAATATGGATTTGTAACATTATAAAGGGTTTATAGTTCAAACTTCTATACAAAAGACATTGTACGCAAATATGTAGGTTGGCTTATAGCTTTCAGCGTACTTAAGGCCTTGTGCCATGTGGCAATGTAAAAAAGTAGTCAAAATAGGTTTCATTTAACAGTTTTTTAGGGAAAATTTTACAATTAGAAATATAAAAAACGTGTTAATCTTGATTTATGAGTGCAATATTCTGTTCAAGATACTTTTTCAAAAAAACAATATCAACAACAAAAAATTATCATCACAACAAATAATAAATAAACAATTGAAAGTTGCATTCTAGCGATCATATTATATTCTGTATTCTTTGCTATCAATATTTTATAAAATTAATAACAGTACACCATTAAACAGTATTAAGAGACAGATAGACATAATAATATATAAGAAATTATTAATAAGTACCTGGTTGACCGAGCATTCGCTCGGTACTCTAAGTGATAAAATACGATAAAATTTTTCTTCAAAAAAAAATGATCTTAAAAAAAGGAAAATAAAATTCGGACTGGAGATTCGAACCAGACTCGTTCGAACTTAACTGCCTAATTTCACCACTAAGCTACCATGACATATTACTTGATAGCGAAATTTACGTTCGTATTCTAATCATATTATGTCGATGCCTCAAAACACGGATAAAAAAAAGTTTTCTAAAAATGTATCCTAGCTAGATCGATTTATCGCCGTTTTTAACACATGTATACAAAATTTCATGAAAATCGTTGGAGCCGTTTCCGAGATCCCGATTCTATATATATATACAAGAATTGCTCGTTTAAAGGTATAAGATAAGATATACAAATGTTTACTCAAGCTACTTACTTTACCTAAGCTACTAGAACTTCGTGTTTTCGATTCTCTTTTATTTCTCCGTACCGGAACAGTGAGCTCCGAGGGCGAATTGTCCCCTTTATTTGCTTCACTCCCTCAAATACATTTAGAAGTTGTCTATTCCCCGCGCCAGCTCGACGGTGACGTCAAAATATTGCAGTTTCAACATTTTTCTAAACAAACGTGCGGACTAAATATCTTTCTTCATAAAAATTTTATGATCATAAAATTGAATAAATCTGAAATATAACGTCATAAGCTAAAATATATCCAAAAATAGCATACCTAGATAATTGAACCCGTGAAATAGTTCTTCTATATTCCGTAACGCCATTCTTGGCGTGGCCTTCTGGCCATGCTACCAATTATTACAACATCTCGCTGAGCTGTAATAGGCTGTGAATTATGGTACGTGCTGTTTGATCTACATAACGCATTTCGACATTGTTTTGAAACATATCAAAGAATTTATGGAAAACTTGTTTTGTGCTTTGATTTCTAATATTTTACATTTGAGCGCCAAATAGAGACTTAAAAATAGTTTGTCAATGCACTATACACGTTCAGAGAGTATTATATATAAAATAGTAGTTGTAATTTTGTAAATATACTTGTATTTTTTAAGTACACCTCCCCGACAAGCCGTGCCACATACGTGTTCGTAAATATGTTATGTAAAATATGATTTTTCCTTTTTGAGTAAGATAGCTATAGTTCGTAGCTAATTGTAGTGCCAGCTTTACCAAAATTTTAACGAGATCTGTGGTGCAGTTGTATTATGCAACGTAAGTCAATTCTTGAAGAATATGTTTTTTTGATCAATGTAATTTAAAACGACACGAGTTAAGGACTATACACGGTGTATTTTGAAGACTTTGAAAAACGAAAAGGTATGATAGTGTAGGCATGGCCTATGACATGGTGTCAACCATAGAAGTAAAAAAACACGAAATTAAAAAAAAAATTCAAAATCAGGTTTGGTAAATATAATGTTACCGACATTTGATGAAAATGCTTTAAAATAATCGTTTTTTGAATAAAACAGCTGTAACAGGTGACTTACAGCCGCGTCGCTGACTCGCGGTCAGCGTGAGTTTATAGCGTGTATACTCCGTGCGGTGTAGCTTGGTGCAGCTGACACATGCCAATATGACGTTGACCTCTGTCAGTATCACATGGTTAGGGATGTAAATTTATGTTATTAATTTTTATTTCTATCGATACTTGCAGCATAAATTTAGTTCTTATTAATAGTGAGTGTAATCAAAGAGCGTTTGTGTGGTAAAAGATATTACAAAATAAAAGACTTCATTGAAGATACCACACACGCGTATTATAAGATTAATTATTATTATTTAGACGACACAAACTCTTGATTGTATTGCTCTTTTATCAATTGTCTATCTAGAATGTGTATAAATTTTGAGCCTGCAGTATTTAGAACTAAACTTGTGTAAAGGTGAAACGTATGACATGCTCGCTTATGCCTTTGCAGTGGTGGCGTTGTGGGATGGGTCTTCCCTTCTTCTTATTCTTCTTCCCTCTAATATGTGGAAGAGGTTGATGCTGGCTCACGCGTCCTGGCCTGTGTGGAGGTGCTGCTGTGGTGGCTGGTCGTGTTATGCGATTTCTACCTACCTAGCTTATTTTCTTTTCTTTTATTAACATCCTCTGGTTTGTTTTGTCTAAATTTACCTACTTATTAATCTTAGGCTAGTGTGCAGTAAGTAGTAGTAGAATGTTTATAAAAATTCTTAACTATATTTTAAAAAGAGCCTCAGAGTGTCTTACTAAACTAATATCTATATATATAAAAATCAATGCCACTTTTCGTTGTAATTCCATAACTCAAGAACGGGCTCACCTATCCAAACCAAATGCTTAGGATTTGGTCGGCATATTTAGTAGATGGTTTATGTGAAGTTTGCACAAAATCGGTCGAGCGGTTCCTCATTTGTCACATTTTTTGTCATAAATGAATTCAATAGAAACTTTTTTCACAGAAACTTTTTTGAAGTTTTGTTGACAGGACAAGCACGTTGTTATGTCATTCATGCCGTCAATTCATTTTGGACGTGGTTTGATTAAATCATATTATCAGCGATAAATTTCTTTTCACATAATTGCATTTGCAGTGCATTCATACAAACGGTGAGTCCTGAATTTATGTGTACTTTTCTAAGTTGCCGTATATGATTTCACATGGCATCATATGCGACAGCTTCTTGGGAATTTGTTTTTTTTTGTTCTAATTTTTTTTTTCGATTTTTAAGCGAAAACATATGTGCATACGGGAAAAATGCCACCAGCCAGACGAGCAAATATAGGTCGGCGAACGCGTAATGCAAATGATGTGGCATTACTAAGACGATCACAGACTGCAGATGAACGCGCACAAGCTAATGCATCGCAGCGTGAACGTAATGCACGCAATGGATTTGTTAACCCAGTACCTGTACTGAATCTTGCACGGCCATCACGAATACGTCGTGCTGTTTTGGCTGGAATGATGCGTGCTGCTTTTAATTACAACAGTCAGATTGATTATAGTATGTATGGATACATTGGAATGATGGACGCAATATGTCCACATTGTGATGCGGCTAACTTTCCAGGTGAAACGCCCGGCATGTGTTGTGCTAATGGCAAAGTGAGATTGCCAGCATTAGAAACTCCACCCGAACCATTGTATTCATTTATTTTTGGGACATCGCAAGCGTCGAAGCACTTTCTGAGTCATATTCAACAATACAATTCGGCATTTCAAATGACTTCTTTTGGTGCAACTAAAATTATTAGAGATAATTTTATGCCGACGTTTAAGGTAAATACTTCAACAGGATTATTCCATGTTTGTATCAATCTGAAGCATAAAGTATATTTAAAAAAAAACTGATATAAGATTTACCTAAAATTGTATACAATTGTATACAATGTCCATCAACAAGGCCCAAGGTCAAACACTTCACGTTTGTGGTGTGAATTTGGAGGAACATTGTTTTTCACATGGCCAGTTATATGTTGCCTGTTCCAGAGTCGGTACCCCCAGCCGTTTGTTTATTTATGCTCAAAATGGAAAAACAAAAAATATTGTTTATCCAAATGTTTTGGATTAAGTGTGTTGTAAATAGCTAGCAATTGATTTCGATTTTAAATAAAATATTTTTTTGATTAAATAAATGAATTTGATGTTCCGATTTGTTTATTTTATTTCACTTTATACGTAGCGAAGCACGTACCGGGCCGCTAGTAGAAGTATGTATTTCATTTTTTGTAACAGAATATCTGAAAAGATTAGGTCCACTGAGTTTGTTTCGCCGGTTCTTCTCAGTGGGCTTGCTTTGGAACCGGTGATAGACTCAATTGACTTTCAAAAAGATACTTAGATTGTACTATTTTGAATATGTCTAGGCGTCTACGCGACTCCAGCGACAACGTAACCGGTTCAAGAGAGGAGCGCGGGGGGTCGCGAAGAGGGCAATGCCCTCGGCCAGCTGTGCCCGCCGATTCATTAGATCGCATCGCACCGTCAGCGCACACGCACGCGTACAAAACGCTATTTTATTCAAGAATAATAAATTCGTTAATCCTGTTCCGGACCTTTATTCACAACACCGGACAGGGCCCCAACATTGGTCCTTCGTCGTCTAAAAGATACCAGCTCCTGTGGTTGCTGTCTGCTTCGTGCAACGCGGCACGTCTACAGCGCGGACTTTGACCCGGCTGACTTCTTTGTTTCCGAGGGCGGTGTCAAGAGTGCGATCTCGCCGTGTGGATTTGTGGATAAGGACAGACAACCGTGAGTTCGTTCCAATTAGTCCTTTCTTTCCTAAAACATCAAATCCAAATCTCATTTTTTTTTCCTTTTGCGTTCCTAATTAATTTCCTAATTTTGCCTTAAGCCTTATTTGCTTCTACTTTCAACTATACTATTTATTCATTAAGCTATAGGTAGTCATTACGCATAATCGCTCCGTGAAACGCACGGCTTAGCGCAATTTCATAGTTAGCTTAACGGCCATCTTAACGCTTGACCTTGAAAGGTTATTGACCGCCTTGCATTATAATAAATCTTTTCACAAGTTGCTTTTTGCTTGTTTAGCTCACTTTGCTCGTAAATTCTTTTGTTTTTTATTAGTTTATTGCCTCTTTTGTTCTTTTTTACCTTCAATATAAATACTTATTCTTTGCAATGGCAGATAAGCTTTTTAAAAAACGTAGCTCGATGAAGGCCAAGCTTACAAACTTTAGCAACTATCTAGAAGTTTTAACTAGTTGCAGCAAGCTTTCTGACCTGCAGCGTTTGGAGCTAGATAGCCGCTTTAATAAATTTGATGCCTTATATGGGGAATTTGACGTCATACAGACTGAGATCGAGATGATGTCGGACAAGCCGGACGAGGCGTACCCCGCGCGGGAGCAGTTTGAGCAGCAGTACTACTCGCTGGTGGCGCGCGCGCGCAGCCTGCTCGCCGTCACCGACGAGAACAAGCGACGTGACTCTGCAGGGTTCGTAACGGGCTCCGAGGACTCGATACCAGGTAGGCATAATTTTGTTCGTTTACCTAAAATTAATTTACCCCAGTTCGACGGCGGCTACCAGTATTGGCTTGAGTTTAGGGATACTTTTCTGTCGCTGATTCATAACAACGACAGTATTGACCCAGTGAATAAATTTCATTATTTAAGAGCAAGCCTTAAGGGTTCAGCGGCAGAAATAATTAAAAATATTATTTTCAAAGGCGATAATTACAAGATAGCTTGGGGTCTGCTTTGCGACAGATTTAACAATAATCGTTTATTAATAGCCAATCATGTACAAGCTTTATTTAATATCGAACCCGTACAGAGAGAATCTAGTATTCTTTTACGTCGCCTAATTGATTCTACAAATAAAAATCTGCGGGCATTAGAAATGCTTGGTGAGCCGACTACTCATTGGGACACATTAATCATTTACATGATGTCAAGTAAGTTGGATTCGATTACCTTGCGGAACTGGGAGGAATATCGAAATGTCCTCAGCGAACCACCAACTCTTTCTCAATTTAGTACCTTTGTTAGTAATAAGGCAGATCTTTTGGAAACATTAGAGGAACAAAACAAACACACAAAAAAGGATAATATTTACAAATCAAAAAATTTCTTAGTAACTAATAACAATAATAATTTCACAAATAAACATACAATTAAATGTCCCTTATGCAACAAGGCTCATTTCTTATATTCTTGTGATTCATTTAAATCTCTTTCTGTTGAGTCACGTATTCAAAAGGCACAAGAGTTAAATGTTTGTCGCAATTGCTTAAAGTTGGGTCACAATGAAGGTCGCTGTAAGCTTTCAAAGTGCAAGTATTGTAGACAAAAACATAACACTCTCTTACACATAGATCAACCTGACCCTTCTGTTTTAAACCCTATGCCCGGTCCCTCTGAAAATGTTGCGCTTTCAGCCAACACCTCAGTGAAACAGCCTACTACGCAATCCCTTGTTTTGCTTTCCACAGCGATGTGAGTGTGGTGAGCTCCAACGGTGAGAAGTTTGAGGCGCGCATGCTACTCGACAATGGTAGTACTGCCAATTTCATAACTGCGAGTCTATGCGAGAGGTTGGGGTTGCCCAGGCGCAACGTAAGCTCCACGGTAGCAGGTATAAACAACCAAATTAGTAATAGTGCGCAGTCTTGTGACCTCACATTTGAGTCTCTTCACAGTGGCTATTCAAATCAAATTAACTGTATCATCCTACCTGATATTACTAAAAATCTGCCACCCTCTTATATAAACGTCAAACATTTACATATCCCTTCTGGCGTTCATTTAGCTGACCCCACTTTCAATATTCCATCAGTAATAGACATCTTAGTGGGAGCAGAAATTTTCTGGGAGGTAGTAGGTAGCAATCACATAGACCTAGGGAAGAAGCAGCCTAAATTGTGTGAAAGTAAGCTAGGTTGGTTAGTGTCAGGCTCTATATGTGTCAAGCCGCGCTACACTCATTCACACTTCTGCAACTTCTCGTCTATTGATGTCAGTTCAAACTTAAATAAGTTCTGGGAACTTGACTCGATATCTCCAAAACACATGCTCACGGTCGAGGAACGTTCTTGTGAGGACAGCTTTAAAGCTCACACGTTTCGCAACAATGAAGGCCGCTTTGTAGTGTCTATGCCTTTAAAGGCGAATCCGAGTAAGTTAGGAGATTCGTACGTAATAGCTAAACAACGTTTCTTATCATTAGAAAGACTATTTCAACGCGACTCCAACTTTAAAAATATGTACATTGACTTTATGCGCGAGTACGAAAGTCTAGGTAATATGACCGAGGACACAGGCACCTCTTTCTCAGGTAAAGTCAATTATTTTTTACCACATCACGGTGTCCTGCGCCAGTCCAGTTCAACCACTAAATTACGTACTGTGTTCGATGCGTCGGCTAAAACTACCACAGGCGTGTCGCTTAACGACATTCAGATGATAGGTCCCTGCTACACCTGCTAATCATCTCAAAAGGTTCGTTTCCAATCGGGTAAACGAAATACAAGAAACTACTTCAGGTAGCACGTGGAGCTACGTACCGTCTAAGGACAACCCGGCGGATCTTGTTTCTCGAGGCCTGAAGGCTGATCAGATCAGCGAGTCCATACTCTGGTGGAATGGACCTTCATTTTTAAAATCTGATAAAACATTTTGGCCTAAGTCACCTAACACTTACGTGAAGCAAGATCTACCGGAAGTAGTTACAAGCTTTTCACTAACCAATGTATGTGATGATTTTGCATTTAATTCTAATTTGATCAATGAATCTAATCGCAACTCAATTTTGCTTCAATTAATTCACAAATGCTCTAATTTTACTTATTTACAGAGAGTTGTTGCTTATATACAAAGATTTATTCACAATTTAAAACATAAAAATAATAAAATCAAGGGCTGTTTAAATGTAAACGAACTTCAACTTTCTTTGAATTTAATTTTGCATGCTGCTCAGTCAGAAATGTTTCCTGTGGAATATGCTCTTCTAAAGGCTGGAAAGGCAGTTCCTCGCAAAAATAGGCTAATTTCCTTATCTCCATTTTTGGACTCAAACGACATCATTCGTGTAGGCGGTCGACTCGATAACTCTCCTTACGACTACAACACTAAGCACGCTATTTTGTTATGTAGTAAACATCATTTAACCAAGATTTTATTTACAATGCAACATAAAAAATTACTTCATGCTGGACCTCAGTTACTCTTGGCAACCATACGTCAAAACTATTGGCCTCTAGGAGGCAGAAACCTTTCTAAATACATTGTAAACCAATGTATAACATGTTTCAGGCAAAGGGCCAATTCTATTCAGCCTATCATGGGTCAACTACCAGCATCTAGGAGTACTTTAGAATTTCCTTTTCTAAATTGTAGCGTTGATTATGCCGGGCCAATATTGATAGCCGACCGTAGAGGTAGGGGATGTAAGCTTTTAAAGTCTTACCTGTGTATCTTTGTATGTTTAGCTGTAAAGGCTGTACACTTGGAGCTTGTTACGGAGCTTACGAAGGAGGCTTATATGGCCGCGCTCAATCGTTTTGTCGCTCGCCGTGGTAAACCGCGCTCTATCTTGTCCGACAACGGCACTAACTTTGTAGGCGCGTCTAATGAGCTCTACAAACTTTTACAGGATTCAACTATAGCATCCGACATTTCTCAGGAAGGCATCGAATTTACCTTTACGCCGGCATATTCTCCACATTTCAATGGCATTGCTGAGGCTGCAGTTCGGTCGACAAAACATCATCTTAAGAGGTTGCTTAAGCTAACTAACCTAACTTATGAGGAGATGGCAACGCTACTAACCCAAATAGAAGGCATCTTAAATTCCCGTCCATTAACACCTTTATCTAACGACCCCTCCGATTTCTCCGTCCTTACTCCCTCCCACTTTCTAATTGGACGACCGCTGTTGTCAGTTCCGCATCCGCCTATCTCCGGCATTTCTATCGCACGCCTGGAGCGCTACAAGCGGGTGGAGCTGTTGAAGCAACATTTTTGGCGGCGTTTTAACATTGAATATGTTTCCCTGCTACAGCAGAAGACCAAATGGGCCGCAGCAAATGGTGACCTCCAGTTGGGCGCTCTTGTCCTGGTGAAGGATAAGGCGCTGCCACCTCTACTTTGGCTCCTGGGGCGTGTGGTAAAAACCTACCCAGGCAGTGACGGCGTCATCAGGGTCGCCGAAGTAAGAACGAAGAAAGGGACGATTCGTCGCGGCTTCAATAACATCTGTCCTCTTCCTTTTGAAGCAACACTTCAACCCGGGCAGCATGTCTAGGCGTCTACGCGACTCCAGCGACAACGTAACCGGTTCAAGAGAGGAGCGCGGGGGGTCGCGAAGAGGGCAATGCCCTCGGCCAGCTGTGCCCGCCGATTCATTAGATCGCATCGCACCGTCAGCGCACACGCACGCGTACAATTGCTATTTTATTCAAGAATAATAAATTCGTTAATCCTGTTCCGGACCTTTATTCACAACACCGGACAGGGCCCCAACAGAATAAAAAAATTTAACAAAATAAAAAGAGACAAACATATTGATAACATTATGGACTCATCGTTTATAATATCTGTCACAGACACAGACGATAAATGTAGTGACTATTCAGATGTTTCAGACTCTGATATTAGTTTTAACGAATAAAATTATTTTTTATATGTATTCTGTTGTTAAATTTTTTATATTTATAGAGTTTTTACAACAATAAGTAATTAAACTACGCCCAATATATGTGTTTTATTATTAAAAATATCGACTATCTATCGTAGCGATACATCACATCACTAGATACGTCTATGGCGTTACGTTTTAAGCATAACACATTGCTTAATTTTTCTTTCCGTTACATTTAATCTATAGACTAGAACATTCTGATTGGGTTTAATTTAATTTATTACAGTAATTAATTATTTAATACATAAAGAGTATGAAATAGTTAAATTAGTATGTCATTATTTATAAATTGTTGCACCATTCAGGGGTGAAATGAAACGTTACTGGAACTGTCACCCGCACCATGCTACACCGAAATAGGTATAATGTGTATGCATACATAGCGGGCATGCAAAATGCTAAAATCTTCTTAAAAAACATTTCTGAGATATATATATTATAATATAATATAATGGTATATAATATATTATGCATTATATAGTATATAAGTAGTATACTTATAATTATTCTTAAATCTTTCAAAGCGTTCCAAATACACGCGGTATATGGCTCGGCATATACATGTTTGTCTAGTCTGTATAATTACGTTCTGTATTAGTTCTCTCATTTAAACGTGACACGTATACAAATTGTATACAATAATAGTTTCTAGCTGGCGTGTCCATTTTTGTAATAAATGTACATGCACGATGGTGGCTATTAGTGGGGGAAGTCCATTAATATGCACATGCCAATCTATATAATGGAGCAGTCCTTGGTGGTGGCGTTAGATCCACCATGATAAACCACATGCCGCAAAACTAATTAGTGCATTCGATGGCATATTAATTCATACCACTGGGACAGTGTAAATTTTTGTGTCACTTGGAAGGCCTATACCCGCGACAAGCGCTTAAAGCGCGTTTTGATAACGCGCGTTTATAACTAGTAATATGCGATTTATTTAGCGTCCCATTGATGTTCGCGTGATTCAACTTACCTACTAATATTATTTATATTTGCAAGAATATATTATGGATGTTATTTTTCACGCAAAACTGAATTTTAATGACACACATAGGCTTTATACTCGTACTTACCGTGAGAGTACACGGGGGGCGCTGCTAGTGTTCCATATATAGGACAGCTTAATTGTATTAATGGTAGCGAAAACCGTTTTATGTGTCGAGAGGACGAACAAATTACTGGCACAGAAACCTACTTCTAGCATCTTACTCTATGACAAGCTACACGTGAACTTAATCTCCCTGGCAAATAATCTAGAGTGGGACTACAAAAGTAAATCTAAGGTAAACTCCTTAGTGGTGGGTTTTTGGTTTTTTATGTTATCGATACGGTTTTTTGGTCTGTCGAATTACTGAACTAATATTAAGATAACTTCAAATATTTAGGCTGTGATAAAAGCCGTGCACAGCCAACTGTGACTTATTTTAATTTATAATTATTTTAATTTTACATATTATTGTAATCAAAACTTTATAATCTTTTCGCGTACTAGCTATACTCAAAATTAAAAACAAGTAAAATATTTTCCTACGAGATTTTATTACTTAAACAAATCCTTGTATTCGGTATTCGGTACAAATTCTTATCGGTTTTTGAATCACATAGTTTTTTGAAAAATTTATAATCTGGAACTTAAAGTGTAAGCCGGGCACGCCGTGGGAACGTTATCAGTCCATCTCGCCAAAGAACGTCATGGACTTCTTTACCCAGTCTAGGCCACCATCCGCTTACCGTAGTGGAACACCCGCCATTACCACATATTCTAGCCAAGTGTCTTAACTCCATTTCAATTCCTTCGTACGACGTCGGATCGCCGTATCGGAGATATTATTGGGTTATTAACGACATAACCGATCCTGTTGATAAAATCACAGAACTGTTAAAGCGCGACGCTGAAGCGCGACGTAAGCTACAACACACACTCAGACATAACACAGCCGGTGTTAGGCACACATTCACACCGCATGGGCCCCGGGGTCGTATGCGACGTCGAACCCTACACTCCGTTGACCAGTTGATCCGGATCAACCGCGACAGCATAGGCTCAGATCAGCTACGAGTCGACACCAATATAGACCGTGTAATCACTGATAGCACTCTGCTATCGGCAGCTTGCTCGGGTCCCGCGCTTGACCCGCCTCCCCCGCTACCGGGGGAGGGGAGGGCCGGCCCTCACGATAGGTTTCTAACGTCACCCGTTCCAAACCAGTCGACCGTAGCTGACCAAGTTAGGTACAAACCCGACGCCATGAACATGGCGGGGGGCAACCCCCCAAATTTTTAACGTCGTAGGATGATCCAACCGGATCACCCCATTTCCGATGACGCATAACGGTCACTAGGACCATTAGCATAGATCCAACCGAAAAAAAAAAAAAAAAAGTTATTAACGATTCACACAAATCGAAGGCACGAAATGCGCGAATTGGGCACTTAAAAAAATCGGATAGATTCGGATAAATTAAATTTAATGGCGTACAAATCGACACCTCTTAAATTATGTACTTAGTTTTTCATGCCGAGCCCAGATCACATAAATTTTGGCACCGGAAAATATCTAGAATTCAGGGACCATTTATAAATTATGTCAAACGTTACGGAGGGAAGGTGGTTGACTAGGTAGTTGACAAGTGGGCGAAATGAGTCCTTTTGTTACGTCACATTTTCACATCGTATTTTTTTTATTATAGCACGAATTATAAACAAATAATGGATGGATGCTAATTATTATGGCGTCACATTAGGGAGGGGGATCTCATGTGACTGTGACAAGAATGGGGGTAAAGTATCTTATAATTCATATGACGTTATTTATGAATGTCTCCTTAGTATAGACATGACACACCATAGTATTCCCTTAGACTACTAATTGGGTATGATATTTGACAAATGACAACCGCATATGTCTGCGGCACCGGCGTATGAGACCTTTGTGAGACTAACCAATCAGGACACGAGTTTTCTTCCGTCAATATGCCATTCTGCATAATATGTCTTCAATGGATATCTATAATATATCTAATTAATGCATGAGGGTCTGTCTCACAATCTCCAGTTAAGTTCCCAATAGGCTATCGGCAACATATTTGACAGATACTCCATACTCTATCTGTTAAATATTTTGCCGATAGCCTATTGGGAACTTAACTGGAGATTGTGAAACAGGCCCAGTGTCGTACATCACATCACGTAGATTAGAACATAACGGTATTTACAATCTTACGGGGTTCCAAATTGTTTCTTTCGCGCCTTAACTACTTATATTATGATATCATCGCCTTACACTAATGACCCGTGATAACACCGGTCATGTTACAAGGTCAAACGTATAACGCACCGTTTAATGTGTACCATGTGAGACAGATGACAATTTTACCGTCATCATCATCAGCTTTTATCCGTCTACTGATAAACATAGGTCTCTTTTAATGAACGCCAAGAGAATTTGTTCTTTCCTTTTTTATGAAAAATCAAACTACGTTATTCTAGTGTTAAAAGTTCGCAACGGATTTTGATGCGGTTTTTTAATAGATAGATCAATTCAAGAGGAAGGTTTATATGCACAATATACTATCCCGCTCAGATTCCGTCCTAAATCTTAGTTAACGCAGGCGAAGCTGCGAGTAACAGCTAGTTTACACATAAAATTGTTTAAAACTCGAAAGGCAATGATCCAGTTAATACTAATCTAGGGTATCCTACTAATATTATAAAGGCGAAAGTTTGTAAAAATGTATAGATGTTTGTGACTCATTCACGCCAAAACTATTGAATGTATCCTGATGAAGCTTTACAATAATATAGCTTACTCATCAAAATAACACATAGGCTATAATTTATCCCCTTACTATTACGGAAATGGAAAGTACGCGGGTAAAACCGTGGGGCGCTGCTCGTACATAATATAACAAGTAAGTTTAGCCGTCTTGGCGTTCATTGGGGTGGCCTATGTTCAGCAGAAGATAGAGAGCCAACGATGATGATTAAGTAAAATCCATACAACTTTAGCAAAATTATTCAATTTTTAAGCTTAACTATTCGTGTGTAACCGTTGAAAGTGTGCATCTTTTACCATTTTTTTAAATTAAGTAATTTCTTAGACATACCTACCTATAATGTGTATATATTATGTATTTGCATTTTGCATATTTCTAAGCGGTCTAGTGGGTATGGGCCCGGCCTTCTGTGCGAGAGGTTCCGGGTTCGATCCTGACCCCCCCCCCCCCCCCCCCGTCAAGGAAAACATCGTGAGAAAACTTGCATGCCTGATGAGATTGAAAGTATTTGCAGGTAAGTTCACCAATCCGCATTGGGCCAGCGCATCGTCTACCCTCCTCGCCTGATTTCGAGGAGGACACCCGTGCTCGGCAGTAGGACATATTACTCGTATATAGATTGATACTTAACTCTTTAACTTTTTTTTAAATATTTCTAAGCATTTAGAATTTTTCTAAACATAATAATAGGTTGGTGGGTTACAATAATATTTAAAGAATATTTTCTAGTTTGTTACCTTAGCGCTATTTAGAATTTAGTTTTTAATGGAAATGAATTCAAAATGAAAATAACCCTGCGGTCTTATTAGATTTTTGTTCATGCCGTTTTTATCAATAATTATAATAATACTTTATAATCTTCCCCAAACCAATATCCTCCTATATTTTAGGATTTGAGGTTTCCTCATATAATACCTATATTTTGTTTGTTAGCGCATTCAAGCACAAGCAATCATAATGTATAGAAAAAAGATAGAAAGAAAATTAAAAAAAATGTCCTAAATAATAAAGATACCGGGTAGAAAACCACCAGGAAGACCAAGGCGAAAAGGTTTGACGATATCAAGGAGTGGACTGGACTAACATACTACCAGATAAAAAGTATATCCCATGATAGGACGGAGTACCAAATGCTGACCTCCAACAATCTGTATGAAGATGACATGTCTTGATGATGATGATGATGATCGAAAAAAAATGAATAAAAAAGCACAGGACCTTACTTCTTCTCAAATTAATTTAGGTAGGTATTTAATTAAAACTTCTTAAATTTAAAATCCTTTCTCTATGAGATGGTTGGTAACCACGGAATATTTCTTTCGACAACTTATGTCTAACCAGTTTAATTATCCAGCCAAGTTCTCAAACCATCCCCAGTTTCATTTTTCTACTCTCAAACTCAAAACTTCTTCTTGTACCTACCTATAGTTGATTATTCTGAATAGATAAAAAATAATAACAAAGAACACAACACTTATTCAAACTACACATCACAAACTTTTCAAACCATATAAACTCAAAACATATTGAACCGTGACAGCTAAAAAAACCTTTTTTACAGCGTGAAATATACGATTATTTCCGATAAGACAAGCCGCGTGGTTTCTATATTTCCGCGGGTTTTTGTTTTTATTATACGAATTTGGGTTACGTTACGTATAGTGTATTATTCTGCCGTGAAATGCGCAAGCGCACGTCAACCGGCACCGAAGACCACAGACTACTGAGCGGGAAATTCATATTTATTATTTACAAATATGTCGGCAATTGCACAGAGTAACGTATGGCTAGAGAGACGTTTGTAACTTGTTGAGAGAATATAATGAACAATCATTATTATTATTATTGTTCACCGCATAGACCAGACAATAGTCACCGCAATGTACACGGTACTCCATTATCTTGCACCTTTTTTGACATCAGTTTGCAAATTAGCATTATTATAATTATTCGTAATGAATAGCTTAATGGTACTGTGATAAAACATAATAATTGTTGAGTCTATGAACTTGGTGGTATTTTGATATAAAATTTTTAATAGTTGTCTGTTACTATCAATAAAATATTTTTATATAATTTAATATAATAATTAAATTAAATTATTATATTAAATTATATTTGTAAAAAAAATACAAAGAGGTGTCAGACAAGGAGACCCAATGTCGCCCAAACTCTTCTCATCAGTACTGGAGAGCATTTTCAAGACACTAGACTGGAATGATTACGGAGTCAATATAAATGGTTGTAAACTTACTCACCTAAGGTTTGCAGACGACTTGGTGCTATTTGCTGAAGATTCCAAAATATTAGAAACCATGCTAGAACAACTCAATACAGAAAGTAGAAAAGCAGGACTTACATGAATCTGTCAAAAACAAAAGTTATGACGAATGCAAAAAAGTGCAACATCAAGCTGGTCCTGAATATTGAATATGTTGAAGAATATATCTACTTAGGCCAAATTATCTCACCACAACACCAAATGTCAAAAGAATTAAATAGAAGAATAACGAACGGTTGGGCACGATATTGGTCGCTCAAAGACATAATGAAAAGTCCGTCTTATCTAATTTCCGAGAAAAGGAAAGTCTTCAACATGTGCATACTCCCGATACTATCATACGGTTGTCAAACGTGGTCACTAACAACACAAAACAACAAGAAGCTAGCTACATGTCAGTATAGGATGGAGAGGAGTGTGTTAAATGTGAAATTGCGCGACAAATGGAGATTGACAAAAATAAGAGAAATGACCAAAGTTACAGATGTGATCCAGACAATAAAAACACTTAAATGGCGCTGGACAGGTCATATGATGAGATCCAAAATAGATAAGTGGACTCAAGCAATCACTGTCTGGTACCCAAGAGACGGTAAGAGAAAAAGAGGCAGACCAATCAAAAGATGGGAGGATGACTTACCAAAAGAATGGAGAAGACTTACACGAGATAGGTTAGAGTGGCGCAATAAGGAGGAGGCCTATGTCCAAGGACAACCCGACACCGAAACAGAGTAGTAGAATTAGTTTAACAAAAATAAAAATAACACTTAGCATATAAATAAAGTTTTGTATAAAAGTCAATATATAAGCAAGTTTAATATTTTATAATAAATTTGTACTCTAGTAGTAAGGTATCGGTGAATAAAGGCTATTATTATTATTATTTATAATAATTTAATTAATCAGAAAGCGTATTTTTTATTTAATCAATTTTAACAACGGCATAGGATCACGACTTAACGAAATTATGTTTATTTTTTATTTAACGTAACTAAAATATAATAAAAATAAACGAGAAAAAAATAATAAGAGAAGGGTATGAAATAAAAAAGGCTTAGGCCCTGTCAATAAAAATTAAAACTTTCAACTAAGAATTACATTATAAAATTTCAAATTAACGTCAAAAAAAATATCAAAATTACGTCTTACTGTCACATAAGCTTCATGTCGGTGATCACGTCACCTATAAGATTTTTTTTAATAAGATTTTTTCTACCAAAAATTATCAGTGTGACTATGTTTTTCACTTCATTAAGAAAACCAAGCAACTTTTGAAAGTACAATTTTAAAATAATTAATATTCCATAATTAAAAAAATTAAAATCTCTGACGTTAAGTTACCTGCACAACTTGTTAATAAGTTATGGGTATATTTGATAAGTTTTTTTATTGTCTAGAATGTCTAGTAGCACGTTTTAAAAAAATACCATAGAAGGAAGTATTGAAGAAAAGAGAGGAAGAGGTAGACCGAGGAGAACTAATATGGAGAAGATAAATAGATCACAGGTCGTGTCATATCAGGAGGTGAAAGTATTGACGGAGAAAAGCAATGAGAGCTGATTACTCTGCCGACAAGAGCAAGACTCATAAATATAAATTAGAAAGAGTAATACTTATTAGAGCGTAATACAAGGCTGTTCATCCAATACAAGAGCTTGCATCACCAAATACGTATTAAAACATTTCGAAATTTGGGATCTCATCATTTTATTATTACACACCATATGCAGAAAAGCTTCGTAAAAGAAATAACCAAGATATAGAATCCAAAATGGCGCATCGGATAAAAGATATCCCGAATTAAAAACAGAATACTCTTTTACTTTAACAGGGTCGGATAAAACCACTCGGCCTGTTTCCAGCCTGTTTAATGCAATACAAACAAAACACGTGCAGACAAACCAGTCGCATACATGTGAGTTGTGACTAAGGGTAACCTCACACAGGCTAAAGTAGATAAAACGTCCAATAACATGGTACATAGACAGGGTTATTTTTTTCAGTGACCAATGCTGTCGGCCTTAAAGCGGTTCATCGACACAGTATGCTCATTGAAAGTGTTCGGTGACAGTGTCACAGATTCCATGATTTTTGTTCCCCCAAAAAGTGCTCAATGCGACAAAAGAAGTTTTCACTTCGGTATGTAGGTTTTGCCCGCTACTTAATTCGTGTTTTTTTACCCATATCTAGACTAATATAATATAATAAACCAATATTCCCATCCTTCTTTATAATAACAAATTTTATCAAAATACGATCAGTGGCTAGACGACAAATTCACTTTCGCATTTATATAAGCTATGAATGAAAATAATTTATAATTTCTAAATATATATCTATACTATTATTAAAAGAGGCTTAAAATAGGCTAGTGATAACAAACAGAGCGTGTAACGTAAGCCCTAGATAAGGAACTGATTATTTAATGTGCAAGTTATAATTAAGTACACAATATACTTTTTTTTTCGAATGGACCTATGCTGTTGGCCTTAAGGCCTTTAAACTGTGTACTAGTGTTCTACAATTCATTCAAATAAAAATAAACACGGCATAGCGACAATTATAGCTTTATTTCAATTTGACCTTGGTGTAAGCTTTATGGAACATTTACGCCCGGTTTCTAAAAGGCTGATCAACCCAAAAATTAACTAATCAAATGTCAAACCTGTTTTTAAGTGTCAAATGACTTCTAACATATAGTCGTCGCCACTTTTAAAGTCCTGCGACTAATGGCCGAACTAAATCTGACAACATTGACATCTTGACGTCTGTCTGGAGTGAGAAGTTGTGATATTTTAAATTGGTTTACGTGAAATATGGAGCATATAATATAAAGTGAGGTGTAAAAAGTGAAGGCCGTAAAATGATCATTAAAGTGAAATAATTTTGTGAATTAGAAAGTAAAAATAAACAACAATTAACCCCGTTGAATAAAATGTTTATAAATGTCACTGCCATGACAGGTAAATTTTAGAGATGCCAGAGTCACTTATTTTTGCCTAATTTATGGTTAAAATATTATCATTAACTCTATACCTACATTTATCTTATGATATTTTATATGAATATAAATACAAGGTAAAAGAGTTAAAACCTTGTTCAGATGAGTGATATTTTCAGGTGTTTCGGTAAAAAAGGTCGAATAACAAAGGAAGTAACAATGGCAGCAATTACTTCTGACAAAATCGTCACTCCTGGCAAAAGGCGAACACATCCGAAGAAGCTTGTTTTAGATGAATTCTACTAATCGGTTATACGTAAAAAATACGAATGAAATATTTACTAAAAAAATGTTTTATTTTATTAAAACTTGGCAAGGAGATTTTTATTTTGCTGCTATAATTATTTTTGTCATTATTATCATACTCAGTCTTTATCAATCCACTACTGACCATAGGCCCTATAATTATTTAAATTTTTTATTGTACTAGACTTGGTGGAAAATCATTACACTATAAATTGGCAACATTGAGTTATGAGACCGCAGCGCCGCGTCTATCGGACTTCTAAAGTGGCGATGACTCTAATTAGATCAGCCTGTCAGTTGACATAACAACTACAATGAAAAGCTGTCAAATTTGACTCTAGATTCTTATGTCAACCGCCATTAACAGCCATATTTTTGACATACACTTTGACCAACGTTACAGAAACCGGGCGTTAGCGGGCGGTCTCGGTTTTTCTGATTTTTGCTTTCGACAATTGATAAAGCCTTCTTTGACAGCGCATTGAAATGTACATAATATTATATCGCATCTACTCCAGGTTAACCAGACATCCAGATATGTTCCTGGGTCCTCTATGGGACTCGCACAGAGTGCACCTACTGAGCTAAGACACCAGCGAGCGCATTCAACCGCTGTTTGAGGATCACGGATCTGCGGGGAACAGCATCACCTCAACAATTGATATTGTATCCTACATAAATTCCTTTAGGCTTGATGAAACCCCTAGACTAACACACAAAATGATAATGTCCTTGCTTAATATCTACCTTTTAATTCTTTTAGTCTTTACTGATGACTAATGAGTGTGCTGTGTGAAATTCTGACGTCACCAGCAGAGTCCTAATGACTCAGTACACGTACGTGTGTTCCCGATGACTTTAATATTCAATATCGGTTGATGGAAATTTCTAGAAATTACCAGGTTTATTTATTATTGTTATTCATTTGATGCACTTATTTTACGCCCTACTTTCATCATTTAATCATTATACTATCTTTATTTGTGATGGTCGCTCGTGAATTCTTTATTCTGATTCTCGCCGTTTATTCCTGCGTTGCCTAACCTAAGAATACACTTTTAGTATTCGTAACCCGAGGAGTCATCTTCAATGCAGAAAAAAATAAAAACGTGTCTACTATCTGCTTAGCAGTGTTGCCAAAACTCAAGTGATTAGGCTAGGCTGTAAAATTTTTGCTAGCTTTTTTTTTACTTTAAAAACATCTGAAAACCATCATGCGAAAAACCCGCTACTCATCACTTATCGGCCTATTACAAAGCCTAGCTTTTCACTCTACAAAATATTTTCTAGATAAATATAATACTATCATACACTATACCGTAACCTATATTTAGACCTAGTTACACGCTCGGTGGTTTCCGTGGCTGATCTGAACTCCTGGATAATGGATGGAAGATGCGTCCGCTACAGCGCATTATTTCAATGAATAACGTCTTTTAAGCTGAGCTTTTTCTAGCTTTTGTAAAGCTCCAGCCACATCTCCGTGGCTGCCATTTTCATGACCTTAAGATACAAATTACATGAGCTACGAGTACGAGTTGCATGATCTGTAGGTTGTCTGGTAGAATCGCCACCCTAACTATACGAACGCCTTTTTTGTAAAATGTATGAATTCTTATGTGCACATTGAAGTATATTTTCTTTCTCCTTTCTTTCTCTTTTATAAGTAATACGTAATGCAATGGCGTAAATTGAAATTTTGAAAATTTTTAGAAAATTGCGCAAATAAAGAATATTTTATATTTAAATATTTAAAAAAAAAAATCTTAAATTAGAAGTAACAACACTATGTTATAACGTGTCATATATAGCTTCAAAAATAAGATAGAATAAGAGAAATACATTTTTGCGTAACAAAACACAAAATCCTCTTTTTGCAGTAGTTTGTCTATAAAATCTTTGTCTGTAAAATTTAAAGCCGTATTAATATCCGTAAAAGTTGTTTCATTATTATGAGTAAAATTCGCTTATATACATTAGAATACAATAGTAAGTGGTTATGAATTCTTTAGGTGCAACTAAACGGTTACTCTGGCGAAAGAAACGCTCAGTTTTATATATTCAAAAAGAGTAAATTTTCCATAGATTGTGAGCACAGCTAAAAATGTCTTATTACTACACGCTTTTTGACATAACCACCTTCATAAGTTTTGCTATAGAATAATAAAAATATAGTAAGTAGCGTATAGTATCAAATGATATTTGGTTAGGTTTTTGTATTAGGTAAAGAAAATTATACGGTCCATTTCTTATATGAAATGAAATCTCTTATATCTCTTATATGAAAATGTGAGACAGCTATTCCTGGGGGAGGAAACACGACACAGTCGTTAATATTTTAGTAGATTTTGTCCAAGAAAATAGGATTACGTTGCCTTATGAAGGAATTTTATTGGCGTCCTAAATTGATAGGAATAGCCATAAAGCAGAAACGAGTAAATTAAGCGTTTTTCTTTTGGGTATATCATCTTTCAGTCAGGTATGAACTAAAAAAAACATTTTGTCTTTTAACCTTAATGCCCACCAGATAAAGAAGAATCTGCCTTCTATTATAAATTGATCATAGAACCGAAATCGTCGCTGCATTAAGTCTTCATCTTCTAAAACAGTTTTTCGATCATTCTGGAACCTTTTTAATAAATATTCCATACCTTATCTTACGTAATATTCTTAATTCGCACCGTTTCAATACTTACAGTCACAGTTATTCTTAGAAAATTTGATATTTAAGATTTCCAGTAAAGCCACTCACCTGTTCCTTATCCTCTTGAGACTTGGGCCACAGCGTCACATTCATCACTATCTCCCCCAAGTCCTGCACAGGTTTGTTAGGGTCCCGGAGGCATAGCACCAGGTCCTGCGACCGGCCGAGCTCCAGCGCCGTAAGGTCCAGCTGACAGGAGCCCATGAAGTCGTCTTGTAAGCCCCAGTCATAATCGAACACCTACAATGAACACCATCACCCATTATTATTAAGTAACAACTTAATATAATAATAATAATATCTATGTAGTCCCGTGGTGAGTTCTCGAAGAACTCGTGTTACGGATACCAGACAATGGAAATATATTTTATACTTTTATATTATACGTATATTTAAGATTTTTATTATATAATACACATATTTTTTACACATCCATGACCCAGGAACAGAGAAAGCGTTTTGTTACCTGGCGGGATTCGAACCGTAGTGGGTTCGAATCCCGGCTTGAGTGCTAACGCGCTAACCATTGAGCCACAGAAGTCGTTGCCACTTGATCCTCCTCCTCCATCCTTACGATGTTTTCCTTCACCGGTGAGCGAGCGAAGGTCTCGTGTTTGGGGTGCACTTAAAAATTTATAAAAACCCATTTCAAGACACACACGTGTCAGTATCGAACCCGGAACCTCTCACATAAGAGGTCGAGTCCACCCACCACTGGACCACCGTCGCTTACACATATATACATATACGACATGTGAATTGCATTATACAACTACAATATTTACCTTTAGTTGCACCGGCAGGAATGGATCTTCTATTGGCACTGTGAAACACTCGTCCCACACCGGGTTGAGGTCCCGGTACACGATCCTGGACTTGTGGAGCAATCTACCACCGGCCTTGAACTTCACGTACGGATCACTCGTGCCTGACAACAAGCCTGGTTTTGGACCCCACAAAACACACACATATTAGAAAAAGAAGCAAATCAATATAATAAACAAAACAATTACCGGTCTAAGGGGATCTGATGATGAATTAATGGATATGACTGAAGCAACTCTACCAGGAAATCATAAAATAGCGAAGGTACGATGATATTACACGTTTTATTATTTCACAAACAATACTTTAAGATGTCACAGTACTCCCGAACGCATAGGATCATGAAAGCCAATTTATAGACAATACTTATATGAAATCGGCCACTGTGCGTCTATCAAACCCATATAAAACCCGACTATTGACACCAGGGAGCCTAGCCAAAATGCCATTAAGAAAGCGTTAACGAAGTTCGAAAATGATAAAATGTATGGGATTGACATAAGGCCGCGCTTAATCACGTGATCCATCCTATACATTTTATCATTTCGAACTTCGGTAACGCTTTCTTAATGGCATTTTGGCTAGGCCCCCTGGAGCGCACAGATAGAAGCTTTCTTTGACGCTTCTTGAATACGAGTGTTAGACGATTAGAAAAGTCATTGATGCTTACATCAACATCTAGCATTGAATATCTTGACTTGAAGCATACACATTAATATGCCCTAAAGTATAAAAGAATCGTATGAGTTTATTTTAATGGTCTCTCTGTCAAATTAAGTTCAGTAATGTTACTTAATACCTTAGAGCAACGCGAGACCTCCTTCCTCATATGTAGCGCGAAAAGGCGCTTTTTTACTTTTCTAAACGCAGATATTGAGGCTACTCAAATTCGTCTCCGAGCTGCCTACTTGATTTTTGCACACGCTATAGATAATGTAAAATATACTTCTTTTATATTGAAAGTAAACAAATCATATTTACTTTAATATTCATCGTATTAATTATAAGGGTTTAATCTATTTTCCAGTTGAGGCCAACATTTCCTAAATATAATTGTGGTCTTGTAAAAAAAGTTATCTTATTAAACGTTTTTGTGCAATTACATTTTTTTGTCTAGATTATCTTTACTGATGTAACGTAACTAATTAATAAATTAAGTAAAAGACATAATATTCTTAGACAAACGTAAATTAAAAGACAAAAGAGAATTTTTCACATTTAATTTTAGTTTTGCTTTGTGTTATAGTAATAAAAGTAAATTTTATGATTACCAATTATGTTCTTATTACGCTGGACTAAATATTGTGCGGTTTTAGGGTGAACTGTGTTATAGTAGGTAATTACTTTATGAAAATGTTATTATAGTTCAAATTACCGTAGTAATTATTACAAAGTTATACAATACCTTTTATATAAATGTTGTTATAACTTAATGGATATTCAATAATGCAATTTTTGATGTGAAATTCGTGAAATTATCAATGGGTGAATACTACGATGTACAGGAATCTAAGTAAAGCAAAAGCTCTATATACTTGCAAGTAAAATATAATTAGTGCAAAATAAACATAAGTATATCTGTGTGTTGTGTTATATGTGTCATTTTTGTACTAAAACTACGTTACAGTGTGTTATTATAAGATAATATCCCATAACTCTATGATATTAAATAAAATAAATAATTGTAAAATAAATCAAAGGAAACTTACAGTTCTGAATTTTTTATCGTTATACGCAAGAACCTGCTTTTGCTAATTCAGTTTGATAGGCGTTCAATTTTTTTGTTTTGTCTTGTCTTTGAATACGAAGAACTGGAAAAGCAAACGAGAAAGTTTTCAACTTCCTCATATCTAGTGTGCTGTAGAATTTAATATCCGTTTAGTATATTCTGCAGATAATATACGAGGAAAACTATCATCAGAAGTTATTTCAGACAATGACCACCAAGTTCAAATGTTTGTAAGCTCACATACAAACATGAAACTTACGTACGCGCAAACATAAAAACGAAGATCTTGTAGGCTCAATAGATGAGGCTTGTACAATACTAATATTTATTGTACTAACAACCTTTCACAACCTATAAATTAAGCTCCAAAAATTTAATTAATAAAAATAAAAAAACGTGGAATTTAACAATTTTAAAATTTTGATTTATTTAAAAGAAATAAGTACTTGAAATAAGGGAATTATGAAATTAGACCTGTCACCGTCAAACAAACCAGTATCCGCAACTAAGGCAATCACAGGCTATATATGAAACAATAAATACTAGAATAATAATAGTTTCTAGTCATAAATTGCGCATACTTCGCTCGCCACTATTTAATTTTTATTTTTCTTCATTTCTCTGCCAAAAGATATTGCTACAGAGCCGTAGAGGGCTCAAATTTATTAATATAAAGTGTAATATATCAATATTAGTGTTACGTAGTGCACGGTGTAGCGTCAGCGTGTGTTGGTGTGATGGTGGTACGACACAATACTTACCATTTTTATCCATGGCAATCAAATTTTGGCCTCGTTTGAGATGTATCCTAAGTTGGAAGAAGGCGAACTGACGGAGCTGCTGTTCTCTTAACTTTTGACCTTCATCAGGTTCCTGGAAATAAATGAAAATATTTTTAATTTGAACGATATAAGCCAGTAAATTATTCGTTCTAATCCATGAAAACTTATAATTTTTAGCCGCTTATTACGTATCGTTATTACTCGAAGAGCTTGGTCCTATGGGACCAATTATAAGCTATAGTTTACTGCACTATTCTAATTAATATCGTAGGGCTACATGAATACATAATTAATAGCGCAAACTGAATTAGAGGAGTGGTAAATGCAGAATATAATATAATGATGCAAAATTCTATTCAATAAAATATGATCATGAATCATCCGGACGCGCCAACGTTTACGGAACTTGAACGGCGCAAGAATGGCCAGACCAGGCAGGACTATTTTTTTTTTCGGTTTGCTAAGGGCGCAGTTATAGAACCTCGCACAGGGCGTAAAAAAGGCTATTTACGGCTCTGCTTACGAAGGGTACTTAAGGTCTTTAAATTATATTAGAAAGCCCTTTTGCGATAACTGGAGCTTTTGTAAAATACAGCCGTTTACGCTCCCAAATTAAATCCTTTCGTATACCCTCGGCACTGTTTACGACAATTAACATAAAAACCTTTCCTCTAGTAGAATTATATTTAGACGAAGATAGTGAATTTACTTATTTGTTTGTTTTTGGAAAATGTTTTTTCATCGGTTAATGGAGAGTTGGGATTCTGAATTATTCATATTGAGTAACAGGCGCTTGACGATCGTAATATCTGGATCTACCTCTGTTGTCGGAGTGTTTTCTTGCTACAGACAACACAAACATTTAGGAATAACTTTCCGGATAAATAACTGATAACAATAAACTTATTAATATCGGAACTAGAATAATAGATAATATATTTTATCCAAATAAATAAAAAACTTTTAGAGATCGATTAAGATTAGCAGATCTTTGTTTGTTGAAAAACACATAAAAACGAATAACTTCATAAACCCATTCATAAACTATATTTTATTTACCATAATATTACAATGATATTATATAATATAAGCTCATTGCCATGTTATGTATTATCAGGCCCGACACGTCCGTAAATTGAAGTAAACGGGAGCAAAGCCGCGGGCAATCTAAGCAAAATGTTACAAAAAATGTTCTTACTATCAATCTGTCTCCAATAACTTACATTTTTGTCTACATTTATAATGCATAAACGGCCAGGTAATGTATGTCGACGTTACGACTATCTCGCAAAGTAAATTGGAGGAAATTACGTTAGGCATAGCAGCGCCACTGTCGTAAATTCTTTATATACACATGTAATGATGACTGGCCTATCGATTTATACAGGCTACATCGCTCTATTTTATATCCCTATTTATGTGGTAAGTTCGCAATTCCAATTTTCGAAACAAGTCTCAATAAAACATCACTATACCCAGCGCATCAGTGAACTATGCCCCATCTTCGCCTGATTTCGAGGAAGAGACCCGTGCCCAGCAGTGGGACATATGTTGATACTTTACTTTACTTGACTAAATAGAAATCTCTTGATTAAAAGAAAGAAAGAAAGATTAACTTATGAACATACTACTACGTATATGAATTACCATACTACTACGTTATTGATATAACATTTATTCATACAAGTTCTAAATAATTGGTCTTAACAGTCGACTTTAATGTTTCCTGGTAAAATAAAGTCCCCAAATAGTTAATCCAGGTCTGACAGTGGACCCGGATCGACGTTGTCTTGACACAGGGTCTTTTAGAAATACTGCTTCTAGATAAAAATGAAGGAAATACATTTCAGATCTCACGCGCGGCTCCAAAAATATAAATAATTTGGTCTTTCAGGCTCACTAAAAACATAATTTACTTAATTTCGTTAGACAAGAGTTTCTTAACACTAAGGTTTTAAACTGATTTTCTCAATCTTTCCTATCTATCTATATACACCTCCGAAATAATCCAAATATACAATTGATTTCTATGAAACTAAATCATAATACATCGTAAAAGATATTAATCGATTTCAAACTCGAAAACGAATCGCTCTTTGGCCATCAAACTTTTCCTCGTTCTATGTACAAACTTTTCTTGTTTATCAGCATTCAACGTTATTGCCCGGCCCAAAGTAAATATCGTTATCACAGAAGTTAACTTCCTAAAATTGTCACTCGGTCATATTCTGATAGAAATATTGGTGCCCCACGAACCGCGGGGCCCTGGGCAGTTGCCCAGAGTGCCCAATGGAAAAGACGGGCCTGTTTATACTATTAATATTTACCAATTGCAACAGGTCAGCGGCAGGCGACCGCAGGGAGTGCGCAGGAGTTCCCGACGTGGACGGAACAGGCTCGATCGACGCTTGCCGCACCACCGAGACATCTGGTAACAAAAACAGTATTCCATTTTAGTACCTTTATACCTATATATTATATAGGCCCGGTTCGCACGAGTGCTTTTTGACCGAGCGTTAAAAAACGTTTGAATAGGACAAATGGATACCCATGTATCTATTTACACGAATGCGTTTTTAAGGCGATCTTTTTTGGATAAGTGATTTTTGAAGTTGAGTGTTTAACGTTAAATCGAATTGAGCATGCCAAACTCGCAACCCAAGGATTTTACCGCAACGCTTTAAAAGCGCTCTTGTGAACGGAGCCTTAAACTTTTTTACCATGTAATATTATGTATGCTGTAATGTGAGTGACGAACGTCTATATTTTTTATACTTTGCCATTTAGATATACCTTTATATTATGTTTTGACGAATCTTTTGATTCAGAAAACCTGGGTACTGAGGAAAAACATTTTCAATAATGTTGACAACTAGAATGACGGCATTTTATTAATTGTGATCGGCTCTTATTAATTGCTTACCAGATAAAATGAAACTTATTAAACCGCTATAAAATTTAAAAAGTTATCTTTATGGATGAAATCGATGTTAACATTAAAAATTATATCAGACAATCAGAAGCTCTTGTCGTTCCCTGACATTACTGTCTTTTTACGATACCATAACCTTTATATCTTATGCATTCATGACCTTTAAATTCATCCAAAATGGTTTCATGAAGGCCGGGAAAAATAAAAATCACTGACAAATGTTAAAACGTATTTTAGCTTCTTGTATAAAAAACCCTATTAGTAATAATATTTTGCAAAATGCATGCAATTTAGTTAGCTACGGTATTGGTCTGCCATTAACAAGGTTGCAGTTAGGTCCAGCTCAAAAGATAGGGATATAGTGCGCCACTTATATCATCAAGTTCAGAATTATTTCTGACCACGCCACTAGTATATTACAAGTGTTTTTCTTTTACTAGGAGACGATCAACTGGATAATTCGTGGTCAACATAACACATAGCCTTTCGGGATTGGTCAAAGAAAACTACCTAATAAATCTACGAACTTACATATGCCTATAGGAATAGAATAGGAGTGGAAGGTATACCGAAACACAGCAAAGTATAAGGCCCCGTTCACTCGAGCGCTTTTTTACCGAGAGAAAAAAAAAGCGTATGAATGAGAGAAATGGATGGTATCCTTCACACGAAGGCGATTTTAAAGCCAACGTTTTTGTATCGAGCACTGTTGGATTTTCGACCTTGAGGGTTTGACGTTAAATTGAATTCATAATGTTAAACTCACAACTCGAGCCAACGTCGAGTTTTTCAGCGACGCTTTTTAAGCGCTCGTGTGAACGGGGGCTAATTGAAACATAAATTGGAGAAACAGAAGCGCGTGGAACACAGCGCATCCTCTCCCATTCGCAATATTTAATGTATTCTCTTCTACAGACGCCACTAATATTTTATTTATTGATATTATTGTAGTACAATAGAACCTCGATAAGTTAAAAGTCCAAGGGAAACACAAACTATTTTAAGTTATATAGGTTTTAAGTTATCAATGGTCATATTAGTGATTGTTTAAGGGAAGGGAATATATTATTTTTTGAAGTTATAGAGGTTTTTAAGTTATCGGGGTTCTACTGTATTTATATATCTTACCATCTCGTTTTCGAAACAAGCGCATTCTCCGCCACTTCCTCACGGCCAGTTTAAGTTTCTTCATGAGCAAACAATTTAAAATAGCACTCAGTATTGTTTGACGCCATACTGAACACATTTATCTATCCATCATTTGTTTGAACAAACACAAACACTATTTAGTAATTAGTAGATAGGTGTCAGATATCTATTTATAAAAATGTAAAGATTTTACACAAGGTCTAAGGATTCGGAGGGACCTTTAAGCATTTCTAGGAAAGAAGGTTTTAGCATCGATAGGGCGTTTATATTTGATTATTATTTAATCCTTGCTAAATCTTTTACTAACTTTTAGAACAGAAAGTGGATTTCTTGCATTGCTAAGCAAAGATATTTCAAATGAGAAATGACCGTTTTAGTGATCCTTACGAAATACGTGCTTTGCAGTATATGAGCGACGATTGTCTAATAGGTTTGGACTCGACCGCTTGAGTGAGAAGGCCAGGAATCGATTGTGACCCTCAGTCGTGCCTCTAAATACGTTCTTCCTAATTTTAAATGCACTCTGAACATAAGACTATCGATCGCCCGCTGGTGAAGGAAAACATCGTGAGGAAACCTGCATGCCTGATGAGATTGATTGAGAAGTGCCTGAAACAACAATCTGCATTAGGCCAGCGACTCGGTGAACTATGGCCTACTGCCCTCCCCTGATTTCAAGAATGAGATAGTATGTGCAAAGCAGCGGGATATATGTATAATGGTTGATACTTTTTTGAAATATAATATATATAGATACTGTAGAAACAAACGAAAGAAATGAGATAAGTGCGAGAATTTAAAAGATAAGACGGGTTGGCAGGTCTCGTATTTCGCCAAAAAGACGATAATGCGCGGTTACATTACCTACATCGTGTTTTCAGAATGAGTCCAAATATTATAACTGTAAAATTATAATCCTTTTTGAAGTGAAAACTTATTTTGGCGTACCACAGGCAGATTTATTTGTAGGCTGTGAATGAGGCTGATCCGTCACGCACTGAGGTGAAAGACTCGATCGGGTGAACTCGGAACCGCCGAGTGTACCCGAGCGAAGATACATACGGCCGTTCTTCACTGCTGCATCACTGTTTATTATATTCAATTTATATGTATGTAATAGTTCTCACTTCAGTCGTGTGATCTAAAAAAGCACACACTTTTTTGACGTGACAACCGCTGCATGCACGAAAAAACATGACTCATGCGGCGTTATCTTGCTCTGAGGCATTCCATTTAAGACTTGAAGTGCAAGCGCGGAACAAGCGACAAAGAGGCACGCACAATCGGCCCATCAGTATTTTCTCATGACGTAGTCACGTTCAACTATCGTCAGTAAACCGACTTTTTTTATATATTTTGCTCCAACATAATTAAATATTTAAATATACGCCACTTTTTACGTAACAATTATTATAAGTCCTACTATTATCAGCTCTTTAGAGTTTAATATAAAACATACTTATCTGAGTGGGGGCTTTGATATGACACGTAAAGCTTTATCATGTCGTTACTAAACGCTTCCCTCTAACATAGATAACAAAACGATTTTAGCGCATTTAGTTCAAATTATTACAAAACATTTTATTAATAATAATATAAAATATGTATAATTACTGAATCAGCGTTATTACAATAGGTTGGTTGACGCGCCCTTGTTCATAGTGACTGTACGGTGTACCACGATGAACAAGGGCGCGTCGGAGGCGCTACTTAATGCTTCCAATAACGCCCCTGTGCTCGTGTCGGGCTCGGGATGGGTACCCAGACCCCGCTAGGCACGACATCAGCCCCTCTATACAAGTGGCAAACGCTCCGATTCTATACAGTTGCGTTTTCTCGCTAACTCCAAGGGGTTGCTGTAAAATTTTTGAAGAACGTTTATTAAGACACATAAAGTATTTGGTTTTCACAATTTTTCACAAAATAAATTCTCTGGACTTCAGAGTCTGGAGGAATGGGTGTCTATGGATGTTGCTCTCACTTTCCACCAAGTGAACCGAATATCCGTTTGCCCCCTTTTCGAAAAAAAGACACTATCTTTTTTCAAGCCCTTTTTCTCACTGCAAAGAACTATTGAATGAAAGAAAGTTTTCCTGGATACACTGTTCTAAACGCATTTTAGAATTCACAAACAGGGCGACTGAATTAATACAAGATGTGATCAACCTTGACTCTGTTGGAATGTTTCCAGAACTTACTTATATGGAATTGGAATGGGACTGGGACCTACGCATTACATTAGAGTTCCCTGGAATAACGGTACTCCTCGGAATGGAAAAATACATTCTTTATTTACGCTCAGTTAAACTTTATGTGCATATATATAATTCATTGTGAGTGTTCTTCCATGATTAAATGAAAAAGCTGCTCACCTTGGAAGTATCTTTCAACCGATTCCGAACCGAAACCGTTAAAGATTGCGAGGTGTCAGGGATGAGTTAGAGAGGTTAGGCACATTATTTACGAGTGCTGGGGCTCGCTGTTAATTCAGACCCTTGGGCTTAACTAAAATATTTGGTGGCCCAAGGTTAAAGACGGATGCTTAGAGATTTTTAGCGATCCATAGTAGAAGTAGGTATTTGGAACAACATGGAAAATTCGATAAAAATCTTGTCTATGAAAAATATGTGTATAAAAAATAGGCATTTTTATGATAATCGGAGAGGTCAAAAGAACAAGAGATATCAAAAACATTTATTTGTATATTGTGAAAAGGGAATGAGGAAAAATGAAAGAAAAGTAGTTAGATTAATTTTTTCTAACTAAAATAGTCATAGTAGCATTTCAGGGCAGTTTTAAAATCCATTCGGCCCAGATCGCATGATAAGGGGCATCCGTTGAAAATAGCGAACAATATATCTGTCGATTCAGTTTGATAAAATGGGTACAGTCCAGCGCTTTTTATCAGACAACCGCACAGAGGTTTAGGTGATTGGTCGTTACAGAACAGGGCTTAAATCTCATCAAGAGCAGACATAAACATCAGACTCATATGTATATGAGTACCTATTTATACCAGTAGGTACCCTTAACAAAAGTTCTTCGAGATAAGGTCAAGGTGATGATTAAAAAGAAAATAAAACTAAGCTGAAACCTTGCCCGCAGTGGCAGGTCCGCGTTGGATGCAAGTGGGATCGCGCGTCTTGGCGTTCATTGAGGGAGGCCTGTGTCCAGCAGGGGACGGATAAAGGCTGATGATGATGATGAAAACCTAGCCTAACTAATCTACAATCATGGAATATTGAAAGTAAGGAGAACCATCTCTGTACTTATATGAAAATTTCCTTATAAAAGTACAAATTAAAGTGTTGTCGCGACACATTACAGGTGGTGCCACAATTAGCTGGTGAAAGGATTTGAAACGTGTGTGCGCCAGGAAATTACACACACAAATATTATATACAAACAATCCATTCTCTTACTACACCAGCGCCAATGCGGACGATTTTCGAAACTATTGTTTGCAGCTAATTCGCGTTACATGTAGACACTTTTTCACATTGTAGTACAACCTGTACAACCCTATACATACTGTTACTTCTAAACTCTATGTCTATAATATTTTTTTACTTTTACTACCGCGAGCAAAATGACATCAGTTAAAGTTGACCTTATTGACACGTCAAGGTCACTTCGAGGTCGAAGATATTGTCTCAGCCACACCTGATAGCTCGGCAGAAATTTATGTGATTTTGAATGTTTTACCCGGAATATTTCTTTCTTGTATAATCTTAATATACTTATATGTAAAGCTGAAGTTTGTTCCTTTGTAGGCGCCAATATCAGGAACTATTGGTCGGATTTGAAAAATTCTTTTAGTTTAGAGAGCCCATTCATCAAGGCTATATATAGCTTATATTATATCATCTCGCTAAGACGCCGTTGTAAATCTCAGTTAATGCAGGCGAAGCTGCGGGCGACAGCTATTATTAATATAGTTACCGTAACTTGGGATCTAAGAAACATTATGTGATGATGATGATGATGACACTATAGTTATAAATCTAAATTAAAACGGGCTTAACTGCTGGTAGCAGTTAGTGAGATGCTAAACGGTTTCAACTTTTCATATATATTTTACTAGCTATTGCCCGCAGCTTCGCCTGCGTTAACTTAGATTTAAAATGGGATCTTAGTGAAATAAGTAACTTTTCTGGTTGATTTTTTACATCTTGTGTCCGAAAAACCCAAATATCTTACGGAATCCTATTTTTTTTATAATAAAATTTGTGCTATGTTACTCGTGGATAATTTAGCTTTCGAATGGTGAAAGAATTTTTTAAATCGGTCTAGTACTTTTTGAGCCTATTCGTTACAACCAAACAAACAAACAAAGTTTTCCTCTTTATTATATTAGTGTAGATGTAGATTATAAGTCCATTTGTCAAAGGCTTGTATTTTTCCTTTTATTTTCTTGAATTATAATCATTTTGCTTCACCCAAAGTCAAGCTTATTTATTATATCACACACTAGCTGTTGCCCGCAGCTTCGCCTGCGTTAACTAAGATTTACAACGGCATCTTAGCGGGATGATATATCTTTACCGATAAATGGGCTATCGAACACTGAAATGTTTCATTAAAATCCGACCGATAGTTCCTAAGATTATCGCTTTCAAATAAACAAACTCTTTAGCTTCATATCTTAAGGATTAAAAGCATGAGTAAAATAAACTCGTTTAAATGTAGTCCAAAAAAATCAAAATTTCTGAATAAAATATGGTTGTTGTGCCTCACTCGACATAGATAGGTATAGTGTGTCGTGGACTTTTTTGTAGATAATTATAAGATCTATAATTAATTAGAACATTTTATGGTTCTATCTTTTATAGTTTAGGCAGCGTACGCAAAGTAAGTAACTTTTCTGGTGGATTTTTTACATCTCGTGTCCGAAAAACCCAAATATCTTACGGAACCCTGTTTTTTCCAGAATAAAATTTAGCCTATGTTACTCGTGGATAATGTAGGTTTCAAATGGTGAAATCATTATTCATTCATTCATTCATATTCATTACGACCAAACAAACAAGGTTTACTCTTTATAATATTAGTGTAGAAGATAGTAACTTTTTAATTTTCTGGCATTATTTTAATTAATGCTTTTGAGGTTGTCATCATCATCATCATTAGCATTTTACTTATGGATGCCTGTGTAATGTATGTACGCGATGCTTGAATAGTCCTATAGCCTAAAGGCTCGATGAAATTCAAAGTAATCAGCATCGCGCATTCAACATTGAATTATGAATTCAATACATTTTACATTTTAGGTCACAAACTTTTCGTGAAACACCTGGAGACAGGCAGCCCGAGATCGAAGGTCCCCGCAACTAGGGCGCAACCCATTTCACGAACGTCACATTTACGGCGCGATTATTAAAATGAGCTGTATCGGAAAGTTCTGGAATGACTTCTAAAATAATTTATATATAGTCATCGCCACTTTTAAAGTCCTGCGACTAATGCCTGAACTAAATTTGACAAGATCGACATCTTGACATCTGTCTGGAGTAAGAAGTTGTGATATTTTAAATTGTTTTACGTGAAATATGGAGCATATAATATAAAGTAAGGTGTTAAAATTTAAGGCTGTATAATGATCGTTAAAGTGAAATAATTTTGTGAATTAGAAAGAAAATTTAAAATAAACATCAATTAACCCCGTTAAATAATATGTTTATAAATGTCACAACCATGACAGGTAAATTGTAGAGATGCCAGAGTCACTCATTTTTGCCTATTTTATGGTTAAAATATAATCATTAACTCTATACCTACATTTATCTAATGATATTTTATATGAATATAAATACAAGGTAAAAGAATTAAATCCTTGCTCAGATGAATTATATTTTCAGGTGTTTCTGTAAAAAAGGTCGAATAACAAAAGAAGTAACAATGGCAGCAATTACTTCTCAGAAAATCGTCACTCCTGGCAAAAGCCGAACACATCCGAAGAAGCTTGTTTTAGATGAATTCTACTAATCGGTTATACGTAAAAAATACGAACGAAATATTTACAATTATTTTACTAAAACCTGGCAGGGAGATTTTTATTTTGCTGCTATAAATTTTATTTTTGTCATTATTATCATCGTCAGTCTTTATCAATCCACTACTGACCATAGGCCCTATAATTATTTAATTTTTTTATTGTACTAGACTTGGTGGAAAATCATTACACTATAAATTGGCAACATTGAGTTATGAGACCGCAGCGCCGCGTCTATCGGACTTCTAAAGTGGCGATGACTTCGTTTTCTTTCATTATTACAATTGTCATATAATTAAACAACTTTTACGGATTTTATCTCGATTTATTTAGTTTTTTATGAGCCCGACGTTTCGGATACTTTACAGCAACCATGGTCACAGGAGTCCTCCCGTGACCGTAAAAGTTGTTTCATTATAATGAGTGAAATTCGTGTATACATAAGAAAACAATATTACAATTGTCATTGATTGAATCTATCTTCGACCAGCATTGATCATCATATCTATTTGGAAGTCGACCTCTCGACTGTTCGTTATTTATCTGACTTTTACTCAACTTTATTGGCTCATATATAGCTGTTTTAAGAAATAGGCATTTTTTACTAACGTCATCATTAGTTTTCATCTTCATCATCATCATCATCTTTTCAATGTGATAATGTAATTGCATATTCCTCAGAAACAGCCTAGATATTTTTCACTAAGTGATCCAACCAATTAGTATATATATTCTAAGTTGGCTGAAGTGATCTTGCACTTGCATCGAACTTGGACGAAGTTCGATGCAAGTGCAAGAAAACGACTTGGTCAATATTTTTTAAGGCACAAGGTGACAGTAGAAACGAGCTAATTAAACATCATCGTGACGAAGAAAAGGAGAACGGATGGTCGATTGTCCAATAAGGTTAAAGAGTGAAGGCTGGTAAGATAGATCAAACGGGAAGACGATCTCTGCAGTGACCGGTCCGTGTTGGATGCGAGTGGCAAATGATTGGTCATCTTGGTGTTCATTGACGGAAGTCTATGTTGAGTAGGACGGCTAAAGGCTGATGATGATGATGACGTAGTAAGCTCTAGAAATAAAAACTTTCCTGATACCGATTTCATGGAAGTAAGATATAATAAAAATTCAGGTAGAATATTGATTACGCGTTCAATATAGCTCTGACGTTCTCTAGCGGAACGAAGGCGGTGTCGCAATCAAACTCTCATTATGTGATCTTATTTTATCTTATTGCATCGGTTGTGAAATTTCCGCTATAATTATTATTATTTTTAAAAACTCCGCTATAAATAAAGCCCAAACACAGGTCCTTCTTTGAGATATTATACAACCTGGCGAGTTGCCATTTTATTGAAATGTACTTGTAATTGGTGATTTAGGCGTGCATAGTCCATACAGAAATTTGAGAATTTATTCGTGAATTTTCCTAATATAAAATGCCGAAATTCAAGCTGTATTTTGGCTTTCCGTAGATGAACGAGCGTCAGGTGCAATAGATATAAATAATAACTGTTTCTAAATAAATATTTTTAGTACTTATATTTAATATATAAGTATAACAAAGCTGTTTTTTAACCTTGTTGAATATTTCGCTCTGAAATTGTAAAGTATCTATAAAATTCAATGAACTGGTAAAATGAAATAAAAATCAGCTACAACGATAACATTTTTAAATATTCTCGTGAATATTTTTTTGTGAAACTTAATTGGTATTTTCAACAGAACACGAATGCTATTTGGACCCGATTAATATTATAAGCTAAGTGATTAATGAACACACAATTATTTATTTTAAAAATAATGTTTTAAATCGTATAAATAAAACACTGACTTGGCAGCATTCGGATACCAGCAGCCGCGAATCGGTGGTCGCGACCCAGGTAGCCGGCCGCGCTGCAATGTTCTCGCATTGGAAAGCTTTACACATATCCGGCAAAGCGATGGGCTACTAGCAGTAGCAAGTAGGGTCGCAAGCGCCGAGTCGCGGTTGCCGGGTTGCGGCTGCCGGGTCACGAGCGCCGAGTCGCGACTGCCGGGTTGCGGCTGCCGGGTCGTGAGCGCCGAGTCGCGAATGCCGGGTTAAGACTGCCGGGTCGCGAGCGCGGGGTCGTGGTTACCGGCTTGCGGTTTTTGGAAATCTCAATGCTACCATTACTATAAAAAAAATCTGCTGTACATTTTTAGCATATCAAACATTCAATCAACGATGACAATATTGTTATTATTGATGGCAAAACAAAACCTACTATTGAAATACAATCTATTAGGTCGTTAGCAAAATATTTTTTTTTCGTTGTGACACCGAATATGCTTCGGTAACGAGAATTTTCCGTGGTTTTTACTTTGAGTATGTAGTTCAAACAAAAGCTTAATAGGTAGAAAGGCTTAATATTTGTCACTAACACATTCAATATGTTTATGGACTATTCGGGGTCTGAAATAAACGTATTTTTTTTTTTATATTATCATCGTTGTTTTGGCTGTCCCTCATGTGTTGCCGTGAGAGTATCACACGACTTTGAGATTTATAGTTGTTTGTTATTTATACGTATTAAATATTTTAGCAGCCAGCTTGTAAAAAGCCTGTTGTCGACCGAAAACTGAATTAAATTTAGAAAATTCGTCTCAGAAACGTCTAACTGTAAGTGCTTTAATTCGGCGACTCCACAATCTGCATACAGACTTTAGATCAAATCGAAACTACCTACATAGTTCGGTCCTAATTTACCTAGACAAAGTAAATACAAGGCATAGTAAATATTAAATTAAAATTTAATATTATTCAAAGCAAACCACTGTAATGCCGGGTGGTAAGTTCGTAAGAACTAACTGGTACTAGGAACGGGAATAAATTTAAGAAATACTCTGCCGTGGTATGACTTATACCTATTTCGGTGTAGCATGGTGCGGGTGACAGTTCCAGTAACGTTTCATTTCACTCCTGAATGGTGCAACAATTTATAAATAATGACTTACTAATTTAACTATTTCACACTCGTTATGTATAAAATAATTAATTACTGTAGTAAATTAAATTAAACCCAATCAGAATGTTCTAGTCTATAAATTAAATGTAACGGAA
Organism: Lycaena phlaeas; assembly: GCA_905333005.2. Classification (NCBI taxonomy): domain Eukaryota; kingdom Metazoa; phylum Arthropoda; class Insecta; order Lepidoptera; family Lycaenidae; genus Lycaena; species Lycaena phlaeas. The sequence continues at coordinate 16,772,195 of HG995169.1, read as the reverse complement.
AGAAAAATTAAGCAATGTGTTATGCTTAAAACGTAACGCCATAGACGTATCTAGTGATGTGATGTATCGCTACGATAGATAGTCGATATTTTTAATAATAAAACACATATATTGGGCGTAGTTTAATTACTTATTGTTGTAAAAACTCTATAAATATAATAAATTGAACAACAGAATACATATAAAAAATAATTTTATTCGTTAAAACTAATATCAGAGTCTGAAACATCTGAATAGTCACTACATTCATCGTCTGTGTCTGTGACAGATATTATAAACGATGAGTCCATAATGTTATCAATATGTATGTCACGTTCCCAATCAGATATAATGTCTCTTTTTATTTTGTTAATTTTTTTTATTCAAAATAGTACAATCAAAGTATCTTTTTGAAAGTCAATTGAGTCTACCACCGGTTCCAAAGCAAGCCCACTGAGAAGAACCGGCGAAACAAACTCAGTGGACCTAATCTTTTCAGATATTCTGTTACAAAAAATGAAATACATATTAGTTTAGTAAGAAACTCTGTTGAGTTGCTCTTTTTAAAATACTTATAGTTAAGAATTTTTATAAACATTCTACTACTAGTTACTGCACACTAGCCTAAGATTAATAAGTAGGTAAATTTAGACCCCGCAGCATCCAAAACAAACCAGAGGATGTTAATAAAAGAAAAGAAAATCAGCTAGGTAGAAATCGTATAACACGACCAGCCACCACAGCAGCACCTCCACACATGCCAGGACGCGTGAGCCAGCATCAACCTCTTCCACATATTAGAGGGAAGTGGAAGACCGATGGGTCTTATACTGTGGGATGCCACAACACCACCACTGCAATGGCATAAGCGAGCATATCATACGTTTCACCTTTACACAAGTTTAGTTCAAAATACTGCAGGCTCAAAATTTATCCACATTCTAGATAGACAATTGATAAAAGAGCAATACAATCCCAAGAGTTTGTGTCGTCTAAATAATAATAATTAAACTTATAATACGCGTGTGTGGTATCTTCAATGAATGCTTTTATTTTGTAATATCTTTTACCACACAAACGCTCTTTGATTACACTCACTATTAATAAGAACTAAATTTATGCTGCAAGTATCGATAGAAATAAAAATTAATAACATAATTTTACATCCCTAACCATGTGAAACTGACAGAGGTCAACGTCATATTGGCATGTGTCAGCCGCACCAAGCTACACCGCACGAAATATAAATGCCGTTATCTACCAAATCATAGTTTTGAGTAAACGCGAAAAAACTATGATTTGTAATAGTACATAACGTATGCCGTTAACGGCAATATTTTAATTTTAATTTTTAAAACTAATGAAGATATCAAAAAACTCAAAATACAGATCGATAGAGAATTTTTTTCTCTATTCGTTAGTGTCTAAAAACGAAAATCGCCCAAATGTCGGATAGCGGCATTTTAGTCATACCACGGCAGTACTATACATATTACATATTATACACTATACACGTCCATGACTCGGTGCAGACATCTATATTCGGATTCGGATTCGAACCCACGCACTGTTTAAGGTATCCAATAGCCTCAACCACTCGACCGGTCGGCCGTCATAATAAATGTTATCGCGGTTTATTATGATTGTTACATGCCCGACATTTCCGATACTTACCGCGATAAAAGCCGGAAAAGTTGTTTCATTGTAAAGATTTTTTAACTATTTATTATGACGGCCGACCTTATTCGTTTCATCTCATTTGCTTGGGAAATTGAAAAGCTCAACAAAATATGCATTGGATTTACATATTTTCATACGCTTTATTATTGATAAGTAACACAATGATTTTGCATATTTACAAATTCAGTTTAAAATGTAACAAAATACATTGAATGTTTCATGTGTCGAATTTAATGCAAGGATAAAAACATGATTGAAAATCTAAAATTTTACCACATTGGCCTTTAGCTAAATCTATTTAAAAAAAAAAATGGAATACGTCACTGCGGTACAGATTTCACGACGGAATAGAAAAAATTGGAGTAAATTGATGGATTGCTATAACAACCTCGACTAAAATTTTTTCGACATCATCGTTAGATTTGCAGATATGATTATTTTAATAAATAAAACAAAGCGCCCGTGCTTTCACACACGTACTTCACATTACCGTTGGAGTACGGGGATAAATATTAGCCTATGTCACTCACAAATAACGAAAAATGTTGGCAAATATTTTTATAGAGAAGGTTTTATTTATCAAACGTAAACTAGAAAGTAAATACAAATATGTATTTTTGTGTCGAAATTATTATATAATATAAATAAGCAAAAAAAAAATATAAATAACATAACATACTATATCGTTCACATAAAAATACGTTTATTATAAAACTCACAAAATGTTTCAACATGTCATTTCGATGCGTTATAGTAAGTATGAAAAGGATAAGCTCAAAATATTATTACCAGTACGATCTGATTCGATTTCCAAAATTTACTCATCAATTAAATTCTCCTTTCGAGATTGGAACACACGACCATGGAAGCCGTCCGTTAAGGCTTAAGACTATCATGCCACAAATAACTCACAAAAACCCTATTATTTTTGCCTGGTAGTCAAAGTGATCGAATAAACCACCTAAGTGGGTCGAGGGTGATAAATCCCACTCGGGAAACATCCGCAAATAAATAACGAAACGAACAACAAATAAATATATTTTACCGCCATACAGATTCACAGAAGCGGATTAATATTCGTAGGGCTGTATCTTGTTAGGCTTATTCAAATGCGGATACGACAACAAAATGGAAGCTAAGTGTCATTGAATCATCGATCTTATATCCGGATAGAGAAGAGCCATAAAAATCCGAAAGGCCAGTGCTTTTTCTTCACTGATGTTATAGTAATTCAACCTACCAATGATCTGTGTGTACGTCCTATTGACCAATGGGTGACTGGTCAACCCCTTTCTTACCCCCTTGTCCAAATTGACTCCCACGAGTCCCACCCCCTTTTTAACCCCCTTCCAACAAAAGGTTGTTGCCCATGAAACCCCCGTCCCCCCTAACGAAAATCCCCTCGAGCTGTAACTCCGGTAGCTGACGTCTTACAAAGATAGCCATCAGTCAACCAATCAAAACGCAGAATCTGCACAAATTGTAAATTAAAAAAACCGCTATATTATGATGCTACGCTCAATCAAAAAGAAATCAAATTTTTGGCATTGTACTTTTCGATATTAATCAAAATACATAGGTTTTGGGTTAACTTCGTGAATGAAATTTGAATGTGTAATTTTTCAATTTATTATATTTTGACTGGGATAAAATAACGATTAGCAAAAGTTTTCCAGAAATGTGAATTTCTTTTCTTCCGTTCATTTCTTACTTTCCTAATCATTCCGGAACTATATAATAATATGTATCCATACTTCGAAATTTTCAGAAATGATAGTAATGCTAGTTATCTAGCGAATTGAGATACATCATGTTATTTACTTGTCTAGTTTATTTTATCTGATTTATTTTATACTATCGGGGCTTATGCCGCATATGCTTTTATGTTGACTAGCGACACCCCTGTCTTTCATAATTTTTTCTTGCGCACGGTAGAAGATTAAGCTATCGCGAAATTATGTAAAATGGGCGGAGCATACATAGATATTTTATTCGGGTTTTTCGTCTCAACTTATCAGGTAAGCGATTTTCATCGCGATGTTTTTCTTCACTTTCATTCACAAAAAAATTTATGAAAAAGCTTGAGGTACTTTATACGTTTTATAATAAGTTTACTTCTAAAAATAGCTACTATAATATTTATTTTGTGATTTGTTAGTTTATTAATTGAATTAACAGTCTGAATTGCTAAATTTGTGGACACACCATTCTAAGGCAAAGAATTAGATTAGAAAATACCAATTAAAAACACAAATCTTCTCTAAAACCGGACTAAAATGTACATGCATACAGGTTAAAGAAATGGGTTTCTTCACAAATATAAAAAAAAAACACTACGCTCTTCCTTACTTGGACACGTGAAATACATGATATTTTAAAGAAAAATACTTTACTTACCAAAAAGTGATATTCATTCTATGCAAGAAAAATAGAACGCCTCCCAAGGGAAAATCACCGTGAAAAGACTTTACAAATAGAATGGACGCGTTATAATCTAGAAATATAAATCGTTTAGAAAACCTTTTATACTCACTATTTCGAAACTTTCGACATTTCCACATAACCTTCTGGAAAGTCCTGGAAATCGGGAAGTTATATTTGGTATTCAAATTTTTGAGGCAAATCGTACAAATGGCACAATCATCTGCCAAGCCTTTTTCTAACAATATTTTTGGGTCGGCTTTTAGTCTAACCGGATTCAGCTGAATACCAGTATTTTACATGGAGCGACTGCCGTCGGACCTCCACAACCCAGTAACTGGGTAATACGTTATACCACTCCCCGTGGTACGATTGATTGTCATACTTTTGGCCTTCTGACGACCCGTATAGACTGTCAAAGATTAACAAATGATAGCCGGGACAAACGGCTTAAAGTGCTTTCCTTGGCGGAGTCTCGGTATGTAAATATGGTCACCCATTCATGTCTTAACCTCGGCAAGCGATGCTTAACCTGGTGATCCGCGATCCGCGCGGCTATTACCACTGAGCAATCATCCTTATACTATGGCACATTATTGCCGGATAATCCTGACAAATGCAAACTACCAAACATCAGACGCCAAGTGGACATCAAACATAAACAAGCTCACTGCGACTATTATATACTGCCGGACACACAAACACAATTTAGGGCTGTATCATTAACTTTTATTAAAACATTTTTGCCAACCTTAATCTGGTCATGAAAGAGGCAGTTGAAAGGCATTCCATAGAATAAGAGTATTTATGAAAAATGTATCCCAAGTTGTAAAGCCTACATATAAAGGGGCTGGCATTTACTATTCTCTGTTCGTTTAAGTACGTGGGCGAACACTGGATATTTTAAAAGCTTTTCATCAGCAACATCATTTACTATCGGGTATAAGAGGTTTTGGGAAAAAAAATAATTACGTATTTTTTTTAGTAAGTACTATTTTTTTAGTAAGTACTATTTTTTTTTCTTTCGTAGTAATAAAAATTATAAGCGAAATTGCGATCGGTCCTTGCTTCAATATACGCAGCGAAATAAAGATAGCTTTTTACTAGTAATCCTACTTCCTACTAATATTATAAACGCGAAAACCTAAGTTTGGATGGATGGATGGATGTTTGTTACTCTTTCACACAAAAACTGCTGAATGGATTATTATGAAACTTTACAATAAATGACCGAGCTTTATAGTTGATTATTGAAAATACGAATAAAACGACATTTTTTAAAAAGAAATCCTAACTATATCGATTTATCGCTGTTTTTAACCCATGTATACTAAATTTCATGAAAATCGTTGGAACCGTCTCCGAGATTATAATATGATGAGATATAGCTTACTTATCAGAATAATTCATAAGTTATAATTTCTTTCCGTGCTACCACGGGAATGGGAAGCACGCGGTTGAAACCGTGGGGCTCTGCTCGTATGCAATCAATTTAAAGAAACACAAATGGCTTATTAGTTTGACAAACTTGTCAAACTAATAGGCCATTTAGGAAGTGTATTGCTTTGTAGCCAAATTGGGCTGGCACGACAGGGCTGGTACTTCTCGCCCACATTTCAGTTTGAGAGTTTTCGGTGGCCCATTGGGCGGGAAAGGGGAAAAAAGGGCAACGCACCTACGTAAAAATAGTCGCCAAAAGGCTTCGACTGATCGTTTGCCTATGCCATAAAAATATTATAGGCCGAAATCAGCAATAGTTTTTAATATTATTTTGATATTCTTTTCAATACTAAAGGGGTTTTTTAGATATCATAATATTTCTTCGAAAACCGATTTCTCTTCTACGCCGGATTCACACGCCGGGTTGCTTAAGCCCAAGATCAACGCGGATTCGAATCGGGCTCACTTTATTGAATTTGTGAGAAACGTATCAAAGAAGTAAATGAGATTCACATTCGTGGTCTCCTATACATAGAAAAAAGACTGCCTACCGAAATTATTAGAATACGCATTAATATAACATAGACATCGTATATTGCTTAAAAAATGCACGTTTTACATTAAATCGCCAATATCGTTAGCCTAGCCTAGCATTCGTATTCAGCACTGTTTAAAAACCAAAATAAATATTAATAACTAATACTAAATAATTATATTATTTTATAGACATAATAATGGAGTCATCACTTAATAATAACATATCATCATCATTATTATTAGCCTTTATCTTACTGCAGAATATAGGCCTCACTTAATGAACCGAAAGACCCTTGCTACTCACATTCAACACGGACCGACTGCGCGGAGATCGTCTGCCCACCTGGTCAATGGCCGACCAACACTTCGTCTACCTAAATAAAATAATATAATAACAAAGAGATATCTTATAACATGATGATCAAGATATAATATTATTTTATTACATTAATTAACTTAATTTAACTGTGTGAAAATGTTGTGTCCAAATTCATGACTACAAATAACAATGGTTTGAATTCAGGCCGCAAACGTTAGGAGGCAAAATATTAATACAAACAAGAACAATACAATTTATTATTGCTTACCAGACAGAGTTCATTTCAACAGTCGTATTTTCTTTATGATAAAAAAATTGAAAGGTTCCGACTCAGAATGTCGGAATTGCATAAATTCGTTTATGAAAATAAAGTAGCGCTTTTAGCTATTCAAAATACTTTCCCTTCTTATAAGTTCGAGCTACCTCTAGAAATTTCCAATTTGATATTGTTCTAATATTAACAACAACGCAAAGTCTAAGATCATGGTTGAGTACAGTAAAGTATAGGCAACGACGGGAATACAAAAGTAAAGTATCAACCCTTATTTGTCACACTACTGGGTACGTCTACTCCTCGAAATCAAACGAGGGTATTGAGCTACCAATGCGCTGGCCCAATGCGGGTTGGTGAGCTTACCATACATATCTTCAAAGACTAACGTCCGATTTCCGAAAGGCTAATCAACGCAAAAATTAACAAAACAACTGTCAAGTCTCTGTGTTGAATGAGTTGCTAAAAGCATGGTCAAATTACTTAATTTGACCGGCCTGTCAGTTTACATAGCCACTACCACAGATTTATAAATAAAGCATGCCGAACACGCGAGTGACGCCACCAAAGCGAATACAAATTCAAAGGTGAACACAATCTAATAGACGTTTAGAGTACTACGCTATGTCAAGCACTTGAGAGCGCTTTTGAATTTGTATTCACTTTAAAGCGTCACTCAGGTGTTTGGTATGCTCCATCTGTCTTTATTTATAAATCTGTAGCCACTACAATGAAAAGCTGTCCAATTTGACTCTAGAATCGTATGTTAACCGCCATTGACAGTCATGTTAGTGGACATACACTTTGACCAACGTTTCAGAAACAATATATCAATATATTGTACGTGTGAGATGAAATACAATAAAGCACGTGGACTGTGCGTGATCAAGACTTCATGTTAGATTTCGAATTCCCGGTCACGTAGTCGATAAAAATGTCTGTCGGGATGGGGGTGTTACTTTTTATTATATGTGATCAGAAGTTTGACTCGTTATGAAAATGTCTGTAATATAATGTAATATAATAATCTATAAACTTCTGTAATATCACGGTAGTGCACCGTAATAATAGTTGGAAATTGTATTACACTCGTATTTAAGCGTACTCGGCTAAGTAATGAAACAATATTATGCAAGGAACGCTTCTATGTGCTCCTGGTGTCAATAGTCGGGTTCTATATGGGTTCGACAGACGCACAGTTGCGGATTTCATGTAAGTATTGTATATGAAATGGTTTGAATTGCCCTATGCGTTCGGAAGTACTGTGACACATCAAAGTATTGTTTGTGAATACGGGTGTTACTGTTGATTATAGTGCTGTCACACTGTTGTTATGTATTATATAAAATAGTCGACGATATTTGTCCGGGATGAACTCCGAAACTTCTTAACCAATTTTAATGATTTTTCTTTTAAAATGTGTGCTCTTCTCCGATTTAAAAGATAGGATAGTTTATTTCTAGAATTTGAGATGAAATAGGTAGGAAGAAAAAACTGCTACATACCAAATATTTTTGATAGAACGAAGTCTGTCGGGTCCGCTAGTATTATTATAAAATGTTTTCTTACTTTTGTATACACTTTGTGACAACTATTTATTATCAATCCGTAACGATTATTTAATAACAATCTTTAAGATTGTCGTTGGGTGTGTGCTCTGACAGGGCTTGCGTACCCAATTTTGATAATAAATGTCCAACTCATCCAAGCAGATGGTAGACATGTTAGTGCACCGTTATATTATATTCGATAGCCGCTGATGGTCGGACTTTGAATTCATTTCGTTTGGAATCTAGCTCAGATAGTCGACGCGCTTTAAAGTCGTAGACGTTGATTTTCGTACGTGACTTCCACTCTCCGCGGAATGATGCTAAAACCTCCCACAAAGAAGGATCTACGTCAAATCCCTTCATGTGGCACTTCATTACATTCCTGTGCTATAAAAAATGTTTAGGTGCACGTAGTTTCAAATAAAAATCGGTTGTCTGTAAAGTCGGTTTACTGATGATAGTTGAACGTGACGACATAAGAAAATACTGATGGGCCGATTGTGCCTCTTTGTCGCTCGTTCCGCGCTCTCGCTTGCACGAAGCCTTAAATGGAACGCCTCAGAGTGAGGTAACGACGCATGAGTCATGTTTTAGTACGTGCAACCGGCTCCATCGAATTATAAGACGTTGTCACGTCGAAAACATTTCAGACAAGGCGGAGCAGGGGTCAGGATCGAACCCGGGTCACTCTCTAGAGGCCAAGCTCATATCCACTAGAGTATCGTAGCTTTATCTTATATTTACTTTTAGAGTAAATATATCGTGACCTTATTGGATAATGGAAACTTAAGAGCAGTTATTTTTTAGCAATGTAGAGTGATACGTTCCGTGTCACTGGAAATGCAAGCAGCGATCAATCAACATTATCATACTTTATGTCCGCCTGATATGGTTCATTTTTCAATGCCGAACAAAAAAATGATTGTAGTAAACTTGACTTCTTGATGTATTTGTCTGTGTCTGTCTGCACCGCAGCTCTTGAACGATAAAACTGATAATATGCGTTTTTCTTTTTATTCAAATCAGTATTTCTAGGGGTAGTTTTAGCTGTATTTAATCAAAATTGGTTGACCTACTTCAAGCTCATCACCTCCATATTGCGTTGGGAAGTATAAAAAATTAACTCTTACTAATATTATAAACGAGGAAGTTTGTGAGTATGGATGTTTGTTACTCATTCACGTAAAAACTATTGAAATTTAACAATAATATAGCTTATCAGAATAACACATAGGCTATAATTTATCCCTGTACTCCCACGGGAATGGGAAGAAATCGCAGGGCGCTGCTAGTTATAAATAATGACGACCTCTGTGGCTCAGTGGCTAGCGCGTTGGCGCTCAAGCACGAGGTAGTGGGTTTGAATCTCGCCAGGGAACAAAAAGTTTTCTGTGTTCCTGGGTCATGGATGTGTATTAAATATGTGTATTATATAATAAAAATCTTAAATATATGTATTAATATAAAAAGTATTAAATATGTGTATTTCCGTTGTCTGGTACTCGTAACACAAGTCTCTTCGAGAACTTAGCACGGGACCAGATTGACGTGGTGTAAAAGCGTCCATAAGATATTATTATTATTATTTGTAAATCGGCGTTCATTGTTGTGCGAGTTAGAATACACGTATTCTTATTTATATTACCGACATAATATTATTATTTTAGGATTGGTATTTTAAGGATTAAAACGTATATCGAGAGTTCATATCGCATTTAGCAAAGACGTTACGTAAAGGGACAGTGTTATTTTCAATGATCCATCCTATCTACTTAAATTAAATAGTACATTAGTATGCTCGTAATAAAAAAGGCATCCCTAGTTTTCCCACAGAAATACTCTCTATTAGAGTAATACGACTCTGTACTCTAAGAGAACAAAACAATATTCAAAATATTTACGCTTCCTTTAAAAAAAAACACCCATTCATAATAAAATATTAATGGTAAAACATTAATTATTTAAGAAATTAATTTTTAATAACAATCACAAATTTCACTGCATCCAAGACACATTTCACAATAAATCATTAGATGTTAGCACAGTTAAAAAATAATATCGAAATAGGCGGGAAACAATATTATGAATAACCAAACGCGCGTCCGCCTTTTCCGGAATCTTCCATCCGACTGAAACGTGAATAGTGAATTCTGAACGCTTTCCGTTCTAGGGATGGGAAGCATCGAGGTGCGGTTTTTTACGATCAGTCTATTGTCATATTATTTTTTATGTCAAGGAGGCAATCGGGTAGTTGGAGCCTTATTAAGACTACCGACGCGCATATTCATTCATTCATTCATCGAACAACGAAGGGTTAAGCAGATGCGTTGCCCACTTATTCTCTATCCCAAAACGGATCATTAAAACTCATAACCGCAAGAACCAAGACAGCATAGCTGTCGCCTTACACCGTTGTTATGTCAGCTAGAGATACAAACTTAGTCGTACTAGCCTAATTCGGCTTTAATGCAGGATAGCACTACTTACTGGACTATTAGAAAAAATAACATTCAGGCTTAGATCAATTATATGTCTAGATAGAGTGTCGCGCGGAAAACACGTCCAAAAAAATACTCTATTTTTTTGGTTAGCCTCTAAATGCTTTCTCCGTGTTTAGTATCCGTCCCGCTGTCATAGAATACGCATGAATTGGTACGGATTATTGTTTTTATTTATAATGAAGGTTTGTGTTGAAGTGTAACGAGATTAAAAAGGATGATTATAAGAGAACTGTAGTAGCTGGTATCACTATTCACGAATACATCTTTGAAAATGTTGGCCTGTTCTTTTTGTTTTGATTGTAGGGCGACACTCCATCTAGACATATTAATGATCTAAGCATTCAGGTATAAATATATAGGAACCTAAAAGGTACTAAATACACGAGTTAAAGTTATTATTGTCTCGGACCTAGAACCATAAAACTAATTTGGTCTAGACGAATAGTCTAGCCACTTTTTCGCTTACGTTGTTTTCGTTTGTTTTAAGATCTCGTTCGAATTTCGAATGAAATAGCGGCTATTTTTTTTTTTTTTTTCGGTTGGATCTATGCTAATGGTCCTAGTGACCGTTATGCGTCATCGGAAATGGGATGATCCGGTTGGATCATCCTATGACGTTAAAATAGCGGCTATGTTGAATCTGATCAAAACAGACGTACGAACTTACTGAATCATCTTTACAACGTACAAAATAAAGGTCGTTGAATTGATCTGATCAAAACAAATGTGGACATACGGGCTTCAAAGCAACATCTTTACTACGTATTAAATAAAGATCCAACGAACACAATACTTCATTATCTCTATTTCCTGACTCGGGCAGCACTGAGGAAGCATCTTCTCTGATCGATTAAATCTATTAGATAAGGTAAGCTCTGGTTCTCATTCACAACACCAGTGCATCGTAATAATACGGTTCAGTTTAAGACTTTTTATATTGCAGGGAAATCATTTATGGATATACGGATCTTTGGCTAGATCCTGACCCTTAGTGGGACCCGGGAGTGGGAGTACCTGGGTACCTACGGTACTAGATCACACCAGTTTCCACCTCTAGTTAAATTATTAATTTTTCGAAAAAATCTGGGACCAGTAAAGAGAGAAGATGGAGTTTTTTGATTATTCACACTAAATATTTTCTAACTATCGTACTACTATCTTTTGTATTATGTTTTGATTGTATGCTCCTAAAGTCTCGCGGATTTCAAGCGAGAATTTTATATATTATAACAGTTTTTCGAAGCCAATACAATCTAAGATTTGAAGATAGCAAAAAATAAAACAGAGTATGAATATTTGTATGGTAATTTTGTAGATTGCGAGCGTGGTTGCGGGAGAATGCCTGTCTCGTATAAACTAAATAATTTATCTGCATGCTGTTGGAGCAACGATCGCATTAAAACAAGCTCATTCTATACTTCAATTTAATGAGGCCTGTTCAGAAACAAAGGCTTTACCTCCGCATAGACATGAATACAATGAAAATGAAATGAAACGAGAATGACGAAATGGTTAAGAGCTTCGACTGGATTTGGTTTGAATCCGGAGTGCTAAGTTCGTGTTTTAAAAATTCGATCGAATAACTTTACTATCGCGTAAATCGAGGTAACGTCAAAGGTATCGAGTATTGTTGGCGAGCGAGTGCAAGTTAGTCGAAGCTGACTACTCGAAATGCTCACGGTTAAAGGTGTTAATTATTTTTCATATGTTGGCAGCACATGATACGATCATGAAATTCGAATATCAAATTTAGAATGGCGTTCCTAATTCCCGGCGTTAATGATGTTGATTTCATCGCCATTCACATACAATATCTTGATGACGCAACGCGAGAAAGCTTTTTTTAGTGCAAATAAAAAGCCATTCTTTTTATCTTAAATTTTTAGGGGCTTCGCGACTGTCAGTCCCGTTAAGTTAACAAAAAAATTTATTAAAAAACACATTGTGTACATATTTACAACAGTATCATATAAAGAGTAGGCACCAAAGAGCATAAGTTAATAACCTAGATTTAAAGATATCGTAGGCCCCTGATGGTCGATGGGTTTATTATTTCCTTCATCATCATCATCATCATTATCAGCGTATGATCACCGGTGAACAAATATAATGATATAATAATAATTTATATAATGGTATTGACACTATACAATTGCTGATCATTAAGAGGTGCTAAACAAGGTCACAGCGCTGTGGGTCAACTGCCATTTGACCCGTTGAATAAGGAGCTAGATTTAGGCGCACCCACGCCTTCACGCCAGCACACATCTATTTTCATTGAAACTATTTTGAAAATAAAAGACAAAGCTAGCGAACTTACGACTCTCAATTTTCTTTCTGCTTACATTTTTCTAAGATTCCTAGCGGACCCGACAGACTTCATTCTGTCAAAAATATTTGGTATACAGTAGCAATTTTTTGTTCCTACCTATTTCATCTCAAATTCAAAATAAGAATAATAAACTATCCTATTCTTTGTTTTGACTACCTCTGTGGCTCAGTGGTTAGCGCGTTGGCGCACAAGCCGGAGGTAGCGGGTTCGAATCTCGCCAGGGAACATAAAAAAGTTTGTTTGTTCCTGGGTCATGGATGTGTAATAAATATGTGTATATATAATACACATATTAAACACATATAAAACACAATAAAAATCTCAAATATATGTATTAATATAAAAAGTATTAAATATATGTATTTCCGTTGTCTGGTACCCGTAACACAAGTCTCTTTGAGTACTTACCACGGGACCAGATTGACGTGGTGTAAAGCGTCCATAGATATTATTATTATTTTAAGTTGGAGAAAAGCACACATTTAAAAAAAAAATTGGTTCCGTAGTTTCAGAGTTCACCCCGGACAAACATCGTGACGCTGGAATTATATATAATAGATATTAAATTTATTGTTTAAATTGTTTTTCAGTTTTATGTCCAGGGACTCGATATTTCAACATTTATGCTATGAATATCTTGTTTACGAGACTGTGACGGTCTGTTTCACAATCTCCAGATAAGCTCCGAATAGGCTATCGGCAACATATTTGACAGATAGAGTATAGAGTATCTGTCAAATATGTTGCCGATAGCCTATTGGGAACTTATCTGGAGATTGTGAAACAGGCCTTGACTCATTCGATATAATATGAACAATAACACCCTAATAAATATCATAATAGCGAAAGTTTGTTAGAATGTGTGGATGTGTGCTTGTTACTCCTGCACGTAAAAACAAATGAATAGATTTTGATGAAACTTTACAATAATATAACATATTAATATACCTATAATATGGCTTAAATTTAACCCCGTACTACGAGTACATACGTAAGGGGGGTGGAAAGTACGCGGTTAAAACCAGGGGGCGCTGCTTGTTCATAATTATTTTTTTTTTTTTTTTTTTTTTTTTTTTTTTCGGTTGGATCTATGCTAATGGTCCTAGTGACCGTTATGCGTCATCGGAAATGGGGTGATCCGGTTGGATCATCCTATGACGTTAAAAATTTGGGGGGTTGCCCCCCGCCATGTTCATGGCGTCGGGTTTGTACCTAACTTGGTCAGCTACGGTCGACTGGTTTGGAACGGGTGACGTTAGAAACCTATCGTGAGGGCCGGCCCTCCCCTCCCCCGGTAGCGGGGGAGGCGGGTCAAGCGCGGGACCCGAGCAAGCTGCCGATAGCAGAGTGCTATCGGTGATTACACGGTCTATATTGGTGTCGACTCGTAGCTGATCTGAGCCTATGCTGTCGCGGTTGATCCGGATCAACTGGTCAACGGAGTGTAGGGTTCGACGTCGCATACGACCCCGGGGCCCATGCGGTGTGAATGTGTGCCTAACACCGGCTGTGTTATGTCTGAGTGTGTGTTGTAGCTTACGTCGCGCTTCAGCGTCGCGCTTTAACAGTTCTGTGATTTTATCAACAGGATCGGTTATGACATTCTTAGGTAACCTAGACTTATTAGGTGCTAAGCTATCGGGGGTTCATAATTATTTAATTGTATAAATTGTTATAAGCTCTTCTCGACTGTCAAGCACACTAACAGGTACATTCCGCGAGTACTGAAACAACAAGAAGACCAAAAACCGAGTTTAAATTTATCATCTCATACATATTATAAGACGATCTCCGTGTAGCGGTCGGTCCGTGACTCGTGTTGGATGCGAGTGGCAATGGATCGGTCGTCTTGGCGTTCATTGAGGGAGGCCTATGTACAGCAGTGGACGGATAAAGTCTGATGATGATGATAATACATATAAATTAGCTTGTATTGTAATTATATAATAATTAGCAGTCAATAATGACCTAACATACAATAGAAAAAAACATTTGTACCTAAATATAGAACTTAGTAGAGCCTGATGGTCCAAAATAAATTGTAATTGTTGAATTATGATGGGTTTTACGTAAGTTGAAATCTACGAATTACGAAAATACGTATAATTCAATTTAATTGCGAAAACCTCCTGACACCTTTAGGAATTCCCCTATATTAGAAAGGTGAGGCTTGAAGCTCACTCAATTCGTAGCAAACCTCTACGAGTAAAGAATATGAGGTTCACCTTTTATACACTAGATGGCGTTATTTAAGAAATAACTACTAATATGCACTTTTGTATATTTTCTCTGATTGCATGGTAGATGGCAATTAATTTTATTAAGTATTATTTAAATCATTTTATAACAGATTTAAATTTAAATTAATAAAATATATTATAAACAAATAACAATTATTTATTTATATTTTGTGTAAGTTCATTCAGTAAGATAGTCTCACTATTACGCGATAGATGGCGCTAGATGTATGATGCGATATTCGCTTATATTCACTCGCGCCACGCTCCACTATTTTGAATGGAAACCTCCCCTTGGCTTCTCTCGGAATGAGCGTGACGTATCGTGTTACGTAATGAATGGAAATTGAAAACGGACAGGAGCGATGACTTATTCAACGTCACTTTTCCGTCAGGTACTTTTGATTTTAAAGTTTCTCTTTTGCCTGTTTCTTTGCAAATCAAGTATGGAAAATCGTACATTTTCAAATAGCACAAGGGATAGTGTCAGAATCCTACCAATATTATAAATGCGAAAGTTTGTAAGGATGTTTGTTACTCTTTCACGCAAAAACTACTGAATTGCTTTTGATGAAACTTCATGATTATATAGTTTATACATCAGATTAACACATAGGCTATAATTCATCCCCTCATTCCTACGGGAACGCGGGGCACCGCTATACTATATAATATAAATGCGAAAGTATAAGTATAAGTGTGTAAGTGTAGGTAGATTGATGTTTGTTACCCTTTACATCCTACTTATATTATAAATGGGAAAGTTTGTGAAGATATTTGTTACTCTTTCACGCAAAAACTATTGAATGGATTTTGATGAAACTTCATAATAATGTAGCTTATACATCAGATTAACACATAGGCTATAATTCATTTCCTTATTCCTACGGGAACGTGAGAGCGCTGCTATACTATATATAGTTGCCGTTGTAAATCTTAGTTCACGCAGGCGAAGTTGCGGGCAACAGCTAGTTTCTTTATAAGTCAAATATGGAAAATCGTACATTTTCAAATAGCACGATCCTTCGTGGTAGAATATAGGGATAAAATATACAAACGTTCGTTATTGTAGTTTCGTAGTGGTCTTATCATTGAAGTTCTCAAGCGGGTGAGTTGATTTGGATTAGTTTTTGAATAGTAAACTCCTTTAACCACGCTGGGCACATTTTGGTAGAATCTGGTTGGTAAAATCTTATAGGTTCGCGTCACCGACATGCTAGAGTGATAATATGACGTTGTTATAAAATTTCATTTTTTTTGTTATAATTCTAAGTTATAGGTTTTCACTTCTATCGTTAACGAGTTTTTATGACTGCCATTTTTTATAGTAAATACTTGTTTAGCCACATTGAGAACTTTTTGGTAGGGGAAAGTATTAATTCTTTAATATTAATTCGGAGCTTAAAATAAGTTTTTACTTCTATCGCCAGTCATATGACTGCAATTTCTATTTGAAAGCAGGTTTGCAGAGGTGTGTCACGACTATGTTTTAACCGAATCAGTTAATCCTGTTAAAAGTCATTGCTCATTCTGGATCAGCTCCCTTGTTACAGCGTTACGTTCAGTCTAAATCACAATCCTTTAATATGTATTTTTAGAATTTACTTTTAAACTAGTATTTTAAAATTGTGCCATATTTGGTCTTGTCGGTATATCGTGAAATGAAAATATCACGCAACAAAAATATGTAGACGAATTAAAAACTTTTTTCAAGTTAATAACGAATTTGTAACAATGTCCTTGCTACGACCGAGTCACGCTATAACATAACACGGAAAACTAGGTTTATCGTGTCAATTAGAATTTTCATTACATTTTGTTCAATGTATTTTAAAATCTATATCACTGACGTACGACCTAGTCTATGCAGATAGACGCCAGCTGAGACAATATCGCGAATCTAGACTTAAGCCGAGCGGATAGTTAAACACTGTCTCGTCTATTGTACAATTGTGTACCATTGTATTCTTCCTGAAACGTTTCAAGTATTAAAAATAACAGACATTTTATAAAGCAATAGTGTTCAGTCCCACTTTTACCAAGAGCATAGGGAAAGCTTTAAAAAAAAGTAAAGTATCAACCCTTATAATATGTTCCACTGCTGGGCACGGGTCTCCTTCCTCGAAATCAGGCGAGAAGGGTAATGGGACAATAGTCCACCGCGCTGGCCCAATGCGGGTTGGTGAACTTCACATACCGTCAAAGACTTTCAATCTCATTAGGCATGCAGGTTTCCTCACGATGTTTTCCTTCACCGGTGAGCGAACGATGGTCTCGTGTGCACCTCGAAATTTAGAAAAACCCATTTCAAAGCACACACGGACGGGTCAGGATCGAACCCGGAACCCCTCGCATAAGAGGCCAAGTTCGTCCACCACTGGACCACCGTCGCTTACTTAGGGAAAGCTTTGAAACCGTAAAATACCAGTAGGGCTATTCTGCAAAAACCATTTGGATATCGAGCTTCACCTGAGTGATATAACTCACTTTACGCTCACTTCAAAAAAAAACTATTGGTATAGATAGAGAGTAGATTTTTAATGAATACAAATTCGTTACATCACCGCGGATTCCGCTTTCGAGATTCGGAAACGACCTTCCAGAATAGCCCTACAGTACGAGTTTGTAGTAGACCGCCTGCAGAAGAAGAGGTGTCCAAACGACACTACTGGTTTCTGTATAGAAAAAGTTAAGTATCAATTGATCGGTTGTTGGGCCATAGTTCACTGTACACTGGGCCAGTGGGGGTTGGTGGTTTTCACCACTTCTTCACGCCAGACTTCATCAGGCATGCAGTATCGTCACAATGTTTTCCTACACCGGTTCCTATTTCTGTGAAATTCTCTAAATGGTAAACGCAATGAAGCCAGCAATAAGAAGTCGAGTGGCAGGCGACACTGTCGTCCAAGCGCAGATCTGTAACTGAGGAACGCATCCGACATCTTTTTACGCGGAATGTTCTTCTTTCTCTGATCACTGTAACCAACTGAGTGCTATTCTGTTCCCGTCTGCAGTCGGGCAATCATGACTGCAGCGACGGAACGCAACGACGTGTCGCTGCGAAATGAAACAATGACATTTCGTCTGTTGCTGCTGCATGTGGTGGTCTACCAACTTCTACCTCAAAGGCAGTCCGTCCGTATTACGTACGTACGTTTAGTATTTCTTATAGTTCTTTCTTTAATGTCATTTTTAGTCTTCCTTGGTCATTTAGTCTAGCCCTAGATCTAGATCTTACCTTTAGTTAGTCTGCCTCGATGTCGCGGCGAGTTCGCTGGCGTGCTATGCTCGGAGCTGTGATCGGCGCCCTCTGTCCCACTGCTGTCTTGTCCCGGTGCGAGGGATAGTATTGTCCCCGCGGGACATCGCTCCTTACTCTTACTGCGTTGCCAGCGGCTCTGTTGATAAATAATATTCTACTAAGACCAGATCTCGAAACAAAGAAAATCAAAATCCAAATTTTTTGTATTCAAAATAGTACCAAAAAAGGTGTGTGTGCGATTCACACACGATAGAAGTGAAACACGTGTTAAATTCTTAAATACAAGCAAGTATTAAACAGTGTGCAATTCTTAACACACCTACATTTGCTCTCTCGCTCTTTTGTATTTGTGTCTCTTACCTGTCGTTTTTTCCGTAGCATCCGGTTTGAAATCACAACGATTCTAAAGAAGTTTTACTTCATAAATACCTCTAAAACCTGTTACAAGGCCAGTCAACTAAGATAGCTCGACTCTGACGATAAATAAAGAGCAATACGATTACCACAGAATAAACACAGTCAAACATCCACTCTCAACGAGAAAGAGGCTCAAGATCATGGAATCGTTAATAATATAATACTCGCTTATAACACACCTTGGTTTTGTTAAGTGCATCCTAGACACGAGACCATCGCTCGCTCACCGGTGAAGGAGAACATCGTGAGGAAACCTGCATGCCTGATGAGATTGAAAGTCTTTGAAGGTATGTGAAGTTTACCAACCCGCATTGGACCAGCGCATCGGTGAACCATGGCCCAATACCCTCTTCGCCTTATTTCAAGAAAGAGAACCGTGTCCAGCTGTGGAACATATTATAATATATGGGCTGATACTTAATGTCTCTTATGAGTTGCCTCTAATCTACTACAACGCTACGAAATCTTCAGGGAATAACCAAAAATTTTTCATTATACAAATATCTTCTATTTTTACACACATCCTCTTGCTCCCGAAATACCGGAATAAAGTGACAGCTATGCTGTTGCGTTTCAAGCGTGTAAGTTTCAGGTGGTGAATGGCCAGAAAGAGCAGTCTTTGTCCTCATATGGCATAAAATCCTTTAAGTTCAATGGCAATTATATCATTTTCAAACGAACAAGTCATGAAATATTATACTGCCTTTTTAAAGGAACGTTAAATTAAAATGTGTATTTTAAATGAAAAATGAATTTGGCGTTTTCAATTATAATAAGGTACAGATTAGATAGCAGCTCAGATAAACGTTTTTTGTATTACTAGTATAAAAGTCTGTATAAAAGGCTCTCTTTTCAAGTAGGCGGTATATCCATCCAAACCCATATTTAAAATAACAATAGAATTTACTTTCAAATAAATACAAATGTAAGTCTCTTTTCTTTTGTAAATTCAAAGGATACCATCATCATCATCATCATCATCTGCCTTTAATAATAATAATGATAATATCTGGACGCTTTTACACCACGTCAATCTGGTCCCGTGGTAAGTTTCCGAAGAACTTGTGTTACGGGTACCAGACTAGGAAAATACATTTATTAAATACTTTTTATATCCTGCTAGTCCTACTAATATTATAAAGTATAAACACGAACGTTTATAAGTGTGGATGTTTGTTACTCTTTCACGTGAAAACTAAGAATGAATTTTATTAAAACTACAATAATATATACATCAGAATAACACATAGGCTATAATTTATCTCCGTACTCCCGCGGGAATGGGAAGTACGCGAGTGAAACCGCGGGGCGCTGCTATTAATACATACATTTAATATTTTTATTATATAATACACATCTATAATCCAAGAACACAGAAACTTTTTGTTTCCTGGTAGGATTCGAACCCGCTACATCCCGGCTTGAGCGCCAACGCCCTAACCAGCCACAGAGATCGAGCCTTTATCCGTCCACTGCTAAACATATTTCTCCATCATTATACTGGCTGTTGCTCGGGGCTTCCCCTGCGTTAACAAAAAAAACCCTTTTTTTTTTAATGTATCATAAGTTACTTCTAGTACCTTCAAGAATATGTGTACGAAGTTTTATGATAATTCTTCAAGTAGTTTTTGCGTGAAAGCGAAACAAACATCCACGCTTTCACATCTTACTACTATTATAAACGTGAAAGTTGTAAGTATGAATGTTTGTTACTCTTTCACGTTAAAACTACTGAATGGGTTTTAATGAAACTTTACAATAATATAGCTTAAATCAGAATAGCACATAGGCTATAATTTAACCCTGTAGTCTGTACTCCTACGGGAATGGGAAGTACGCGGGTGAAACCGCGGCGCACTGCTAGTTTATGATATTAGTAAGAATGTTCTTTATGTTTAGCGGTTCTAAAATTTTGAAACAGTTTTTCTTTTGTAAAATATTTTATAATACAGTTTCCTCGCTTACAGTGACCGTTTTGAACAGCGTCATATGCCTTTGCCGGAGCACAAGCAAACAGGATTACCGATGCCACTTTGATGATAAAGTGTTTTCAAATATACGGAAGTGTGAACATGTTTACGAAAAATATGCTTGTTCATATTTTATAATACTGTTTTCCGTCCGTCCGTCGTTTTTTTTGGTGATTTACAGTCATATTATGAGTGATGTTGGTGTATATTTTTATAATATAAGTGTTTGAATAGAGAATGTTGAAGTGAAAACTTATTTAGCTGCACTTTTTAAAAGACATGCTAGTGTGATAATACTATGATTATGATTTTTTTTACTAAAATTTGTAATTTTATAATATCATAATTGTTATCACATCTACTTATCCGCAGTTCTTATGACTGGCAAACATTTTTTAATCATTGTTTTTGTATGATCATCCTTACTTATATTATTACGAGTAAGGTGAAAGTAGGGATGTTTGTTACGCTTTCACGCGAAAACTACTCAACTGATCAACGCTAAGTAAGCGCTCCTCGTGTCAATAGTTTGGGTTTGACAGACGCACAGTGGCAGATTTCAGTTAACAACATAATGATAAATACATAACAACAATAGGCGGATAAAGGCTGATGATGATGATGATCATAATAATATATGAAATATGAACATGGATATTGCATCTAAAATGTAATTAAATTCTAAAACATGAAGTAAAACAATAATATTGTTCGCATCGCCCATTATCAAAATTCTCATATGACCACAGTATTATTCGAACTAATAATATTAAAGTGTCCAAAATTGTATACGGTGCTTCCGGTAACCAATAACGTGGCTGTAATAACGGAAGAGCCCTCAAATTACGTTTCATATTTGTAACTTGCTTGCTACTGACATGTTTTAATTATGGCGAGACGTTCCAATTTTTGACAGTGTACCTTTTAATTTTATATATTTAAACGAGCTTCTTCGAGCGAATTCTTGTATATTATATATAATCGGGATCTCGGAAACGGCTCCAACGATTTTCATGAAATTTTATACACATATGGGTTAAGAACGAAGATAAATCGATCTAGCTAGGATAAATTTTTAGAAAACTTTTTTTTATCCGTGAGGCATCGATAAAATATGATTAGAATACGAACGTAAATTTCGCTGTCAAATAATATGTCATGGTAGTCTAGTGGTGAAATTAGGCAGTTAAATCCGAACGAACCTGGTTCGAATCTCCAGTCCGAAATTATGTTTCCTTTTTTTAAGATAATTTTTTTTTAAGAAAAATTTTATCGTATTTTATCACTAAGGGTACCGAGCAAAGGCTCGGTCAACCAGGTACTGAATTTTTAATATGGTATTCTTATATATAAAATTAAATAGCTGTTCGTTAGTCTCGCTGAAACTCGAGAACGGTTGAACAGATTTATCTAATTTTTCTTGATATATTCATGGGAGTCCAGGGCAGGGCCGCGCCGCCCCTACTTGCCGAATATTTATTTATTATATAAGCCGAAAAGTAGCAAATTAGCGAATTCGTTTGGTTTTTTTTTCATTACTGTCCAAATTCCTGCTAAAAATAAAAATATATAACCAACATGGATGCCAATTTGAATAATAACTAATGATAATAATACATTGATCGCAAATACGCTTGAGGCTCAAAGGCTGAAACATTATAATCCATTTAGCTTAATCTAATATTAATTCTAGGATGTTAGCATTCTTTATAAAACTTCGCGTGACAAAAAACACTTACTTTAATTAAAATAAACAGTAAGCCTATGCTGGCCTAAATTAAAAAAAGATGTATTTCAAAATGTGAATTCAGGGTTCAATTGGACGTGTGTCACTGCAAATATATTATACTCGTAGCTTTAATTCTACTACCTTCTTATAATGCCTTGTTACCGTTTTAAATCATTGCTTATATCTTTATTCTAGGAAATAATAGGGGAAAGGTATTGCTTATATCTTATTTTAGGGAAAATCAAAGATCATCCCGCTTCGTCTTAGGGAATGAGTCTAGGCCATAGAATCTAGGGTCTGGACTTTTTCCCTAGGGTATATGGAGATTTTTACCTACCAAAAATCTCCCTATGGGCTGCCGTTATGGGAGAAGCCTTACCGAAGTTCCTCTGGAAATCCCCCAGTGTTTCCAAAGTATTGCTCTGTCTAGTGTTGATTCAACTTAATTACTACTCTGTATATATGTGGTATATTTCAATATTTAGAATAAACTTTTTTTTAAATTTGTATTTTTACACTCATTATTTAATAATTTGTTTTTTATAAGAATGGCAACCCCAAGAAGGCAGTCTGTGAAAGGATGTAATCCGATGTAAGACAAGTTGATTTTGTTCCGTAGTAAATAAAGAAATATCACTTAATTTTAAAACGTTTCACTCAAAACCATCCCACATATATATCACATATACCAGCTAAAACTAATTAAATAGGTTTTCGAAAACCTAGGGTTTGAAAATAAGATAAATCCTACAGATAAAACCGCGGCGTGCTGCTAGTCTAATTAATAATATTTAATAAAAAGTGCGCTTCCGAATGGGACCTTCAGCTTACTAGCGAAAACCATATAAAAAAGTTCCGAATAATTAAAATAATATGTACCAAATCGCAGATTCATAAATAAAGACAGATGGAGCATGCCGAACACGCGAGTGACGCCACCAAAGCAAATACAAATTCAAAAGCGAACGCAAGTACTTGACATAGCGTCGTACTCTAAACTGCTATTATTAGATTGTGTTCGCTTTTGAATTTTTATTCGCTTTGGTGGCGTCACTCACGTGTTCGGCATGCTCCATCTGTCTTCATTTATAAATCTGTGCACCAAATAATAAAAAAAGGGTTTTCAAGAGGTACAGCTTCAATACGGGGCGGTTTGTGAGGATGTTACAATACTTTTATTTTCGATATAAGTATCCAATTACTGATATTATGACTATACAAGCAGCGCCTCTCGGTTTCACTTGCCTACATCTCATTCCCGTGGGAGTACGGTGATAAATTATGTAAGCTGTTATTGAAGTTTTATGATTAAATTATTTTAAGGAGTCTTCGTTGTGTAGTGTGTAATTTCCCTTTATTTATTAAGGTTTATACCTTAATATATAAAGGTATATGAAGGTAAGTTTGGGAGTAAAGAAAAAAAAGTATCAACTCTTTATGTCCAACTGCTGGGCACGGGTCTCCTTTTAGAAATCAGGCGAGGAGGGTAATGCCAATGAGGGGGGCCAATAGTTCACCTCGCTGGCCCAGTGCGGGTTGGTGAACTTCACATACCTTCAAAGACTTTCAATCTCATCAGGCATGCAGGTTTCCTCACGATGTTTTCCTTCACCGGTTTGGGAGTAGTAGCTTTTTTTTTTTTAAAGACCTATGCTGTTGGCCTTAGGCCTTATAGAGTAGTAGCTATAGTGATTAGAGCTTACCTTTAAGTTTGTGAAGAAGTGTTGTGTTCGATGGACGACGGACAGCGGCGCGTGATGGTGCGCAGAACGGGCGCGGGGCGGCGTGCTGTGCAGCGGGGCAGTACATGACAACTCTGACGCGGACTTCGACAGGCGACCGCTGAGGGCTTCTGACCGCTCTGTTAACAATGGCACTGATCAGGCTAGGGATGAAGAATATATATATAGCGGGAAATGCTAATGGTTCCATTTTGTTACACAAACTCATTTTTTTTATTTAAAATTTTACCACCAAAATGTCTTTTTGAACGACAATTGAATCTACCACCGGTATCAAGGCAAGCCCAAAGAGAAGAACCTATATTCTATAATAAATTTTACGCGTTATCCTTAAATGCCTGGGAGGAACGCCCTTTTTTCCAAGGTACCACACCTTGGAAAATCTTCCATGAAATCATTTTCTTTACATTATCTTGCACCACACACGCGGTATTTAATAACTTCTTTAAATTTAAAAAAATAGAAATCGTTTTTAGTTCAATTATTTCCTTTATTTCCTTAGAGTATTGCTGGCCATCCTGTTGTAATCACACATTTCAGTGAAATTCTTGCCCGTTTAGAAGCGCTATTAGCAACCTTGAAATCTTTATAATTGGATACTTAGGTTATTGTCTAAAATATATGTTTATATGATACTTACTCTATGCATATTTATTTATGTCAATCATACAGGCAGTTACATAAAACTTATTTTCTTATATATTTACTTCCATCGCATATCTGTACATTCGTTCCATGTTTATTTCAAATAAATGTGTTATATGTCTTTTGAATATAACCCCAAAAGCATCACCAACAGTCGACATGAGTTATAGCTCAGGCATTCGGTTACGACTTTAGTAGCGTTCTAAATAGCTAAAACTCCTGACATTTGTACTCCGTTCAAAGTAATGCCGCATGCAACAGTGTAACAGTGTACTATGTAATTTTATTATAATTGCACCATTTTGTTTGTTTCATGACATTTTAGTTTTATTATGGAATTTTCAACTAGATTTACAATATCTGTGCAGTGGCTAGTCCGAGTGATATTCGTCCGTTTTTTAATATTAGTTAGGCAAACTGGCAGACATGCGCAGGCGAGTGTCACCTAATGGTGAGTGGTCGACGATCGACGTCGCCCATGATCATCAACTAGTTTATCTAGAACTAGTCCAGACTTATTGATGTTTTACCTATCCTGAGACATAATATTAACTAGTTTACCCGGAACTACCCGCGGCAACTCATTCATGTGTTGCCTGTCCTGTCCTTTTTACCCTTCTCTCGAAAATACAGTAAAGCTGTTTCCCGGGAGAATCAAGCAAGATTTTAGTACATATCTTGGACTTCATTGAAGTCCTTAGTGTACATATTAGTGGAATGATGACGATGGCAGTCGTAATGGTGGGCACGTGGCTCAGTGGTAACAGCCGCGCGAATCGATTCATCAGGTTAAGCAACGCTTGCCGGGCTTAATCCGTGGATGGGTGACCATATTTACATGCCGTATTTTCGAGGCACGGAGGAGTCCGTGCCTCGAAAAGCACGCCGTTGGTCTCGGCTATCATTCGTGGTTCGATCTATTAAATGCTATGAATATGAATATAACTTTCACATTTATATTATTATTTATTATTTTTAAGTATACTAATAATATAGTAATCTAAGTGCGCGATAAACACGAGACTATCGCTCGCTCATGATGGAAACCTGCATGCCTGATGAGATTAAAAGTCTTCGATGGTGTGTGAAGTTCACCAAGATACATTGGTCCAGCCCGTCGGTGAACTATAGCCCTATTGTTCGAGTAGTAGTAGTGTCCCCTAGTCCCCCCTATACGTCCACTGAACATAGGCATCCCCCAATGGACGCCATTATCAAAATCTGCATACTTTGTGTCGTTTAATCCAAGTAACATTTTATTTAATACGGTTTGTACGATAAAACAACCGGGAGAAATAACCGAGAGATCAAGATTTCTAAATCCAACAGCTGTTCTACGTCTTACGAGGACTTGTTAAGGTTTTAAAATAGCCAGTCGGACAGAATTGTTAATTTATTATTTCTGCTTCGCTCTGAATCTACTAAACGGACTTTGCGTTGGCGTTTGCCCGGGCTTGAGGTTTCTCTCCGCTTTCTTTTAAAGGTAAAATTAATGACGTCACGAACAGTGTAGGTTAGGTAAAACTAATTAAGACTTGATACATGGTATTAACTTGATACTCATATTTAAAAGGCCAAAACTAATCCCCTAGCGGGTGACTGGATTTCTTTTATCATATTTCACGATATTGATATGTTATGAGGTTCTGCTGACTGACGGATAAAGGCTGATGGTGATGATGATGATGATGAGGTATTACTATGGTACTTTACAGCCGAATTGAGCCAGCACGACTGTGGTGGGACCCCTCCCTTTAACACCGGGATAAAGTGACAGCTATGATGTCGCGTTTCAGTTGCCCATTTTAGCGAAAAGGAGGGCAACTCGGCTGCCTTCTTATGATTGGAAAAAAATCTAAATCCCTTATATAAATTGATTAAGGTTACAGAAAACTTATTTATATTATAGTTTCAATATGTTTCATTATCATCATCCCTTTATCTGTCTCCTGCTGATCATAGGCACAGGGCCACTGCACGAGGATCGTTTTCCCACCTGGTAAATGGCCGACCAACACATCTTTTACGTAAACGCGGCCCCCATTTTTATACCTTTAATATGTTTATACTTTATTCAACAAAAATGTGTTATTTATTTTTTGGATAAAGCCCCAAAAACAAATAAAGCTCAATGTGCATGAAACGGAATGGAAGAGCTTGTCCAAAGTGAGTTATATCTTCTTTAGATAAACTATCACATACTACTCTCTAGTAGTAGAGCGACGATGGTCCAGTGAGCGACGATGGTCCAGTGGTGGGTGGACTCGGTCTCTTATGCGAGATGTTCCAGGTTCAATCCTGACTCCCGTGTGTGCCTTGAAATGGGTTTTCCCAATTTTCTAAGTGCACCCTAAAAAGTACGAGACCATCGCTCGCTCACCGGTGAAGGAAAACATCGTGAGGAAACATGCATGCCTGATGAAATTAAAGTCTTTGAAGGTATGTGAAGTTCACCAACCCGCACTGGGCCGGCGCGATCCTTTTTATCCCCTCCACTCCTCGCCTGGTTTCGAGGAGGAGACCCGTGCCCAGGAGTGGGACATATAAAGGTTAATGCTTTACTTTTATAATGTACGCGCTATATGCGTATTAGACGCATAATATGCAAAATTCTAAACTAATTAAAAAATATATTTATACACACAGTTTCAGTTTAATGTGAAACAGACATTTATTATCTGTCTAAATACCAGAACGTTAACGTTATGCCGCAGTATTCCGCAAGTTCAATTGGATCACGTGAACACATCAATATGTTATCACGCCCAAATTCCTAACATACGTGACACGCCGTGATGTATATATGAATATGTTTCGTCACGCGCGTAACATTGACGAGTATAATAAAAAACCATTTTCTCATATCGATGATATATCATTTTAATCATAGCTATTCTGACTCCTTCTTACCGGCTGAATGGGCACTATCATCTTTTATTTCAGCCTTGAAACAGCTTTGCTGTCTTGCAGAGAGAAGGGCAATGTCATGGTGGCAATGGTGATTCAATAGTGGCACCTACACCTTAACATTGTGTAGAACCGACCGACTGGAGACCCCATAAATATCCGCGATTTCACTCGCGCACTTCCCATTCTAGAGTAAGGGAGTAAATATTTGTTAATATGATGTGTATTAATTATTCTGTATGTGACATACAAGAGCTTATATTATTGTAAAGTTTCATCAAAATCTATTTAGTAATTTTTCCACGAAAGTGTAAAAAACATATCCGCACATCCAAAATTTCTTTATAATATTAGTAGGATTATGTTCCACACTGTACTTCATTCACGGCATATGAACTTCTTAAAATGTTCCTTACATTTACCACAACACCAGTATCTAATAAGGGTTATACAAAAAATTCAAGAAAGTGTCAGACTTCGTTCTGTCAAAAGTACTAATATCGCTGTTAAAAAACAGTTGATCGAAGAAGGGTGAAAATCTAAGGTTGTGTATATTTTTTAATGCCACATCATAAAAGGCGGGTCACTCTTATCATTTAGGGGAATGAAAAATAGATTTTAGCTGATTCTCAGACCTACCCGTAATTCACACAAAATTTTATTAAAATCGATCGAGCCGTTTCGGAGGAGTATGGGAACGAACATTGTGACATGAGAATTTTATATATAAGATTTATTATATGAAAAAAACTGGTGGTATAATAACGTTATTATATTAATTAAATGCGTATTTATGTTAAATACCATTAATATGAAAATAATAATAATGTTAACACGATTACTAAAACGGCCTATCGATATATCAAATCTAAAGCAATAAAATTGGGCGCCTGCGAGACATTAATTATGACCAACGCACGCGACGTCGCATGTCCTTCAAAAATATTATGAAAACATTTTCAAGCTATTAAGATGAAAAGATTTAGAGCTACTTTTTTAAATAAAGTCCATGTCTTGAAATCATTTAATTCGCTATCTTATTTTATATATCTTTTAACGAGCAATTCTTAAAGCCTGAGCTAAAAGCAGTGAGGCATAAAAGTCTATACTATAGAGTCTATAATATAGACCTTTCGAAAAAAAGAGCGATTCTCGTTTATATATAAATATTTAAAGTATTTAAAACGGTATATTTACCATGTTTTTAAATATTATTTTGCGGAGCTCGATATTTCGACATTGTCTACGAATGTCATGTTCACGAGACTCGTTTAAGTAATGAAAATAACCATGTTAATTTAAAATCCTATATATAAATATATATAAAATCATAATCTCATATACGGCTCCAACGATTTTCATGAAATTTTATATATATATATATACATGGAGTTTCGCGAGCGATTAATCGATCTAGCTGAAAATTTATCCTATATTTTTAGAAAACGTCGTTTTATCCGTTTTTTGATTTGAGGCAATGATAAACCGCCAAAATATCATTAGAAGAAAGCTCAGTTAGAAAATTAGGCGGTGTCGATTTCAAAGAGCCTGGTTCGTATCTCGAGTCTGATTATTTTTTTTCTTTCCTTCTTTCTTGAACTTTATCATATTATCTATAAGGATATACAAAACAAATAAAACGAGTAAATGCTCGGTTAACCTGGTACTTAAATATTAAACTGAGTCATAAAACAATCTGGAATGTCGGTTTGGATATGAAATATGTCAACCACGACTTTCTAAGCTTTTATTAAGCTACAATAACTCTGCGTAAAATTTATTCCCCTCACACAAAAATAGACGATTAAATTATTACTGCTAGAAATGCTAACAGTAACAATCGTAAATTTTTGTTACGTTTTTACATGGTGGTGATGTAAAACGTTTATTGTAAACCATTTGAAATTATTACTCGACACAAAAAATCAAAATAAACCTAAAGGTAACATATGTGGGACAGCCAGCGATATTGGGACATAAACTTCCCAATCTGCGTAATGTGGCAATATTGCAGACCGCCATTATGTGGTAAAAACTTTCGAAACAACCGCATAATGCTGAAAATACATATTCTTATCAATGTGAAGGTTGAAAAAACCAAATTGTGTTTTGTTAGATCGCACGTGAAGTAAAAATTTGAAATGATGATGCGCAGATTGGGACCACCCTCCAATAGCAATAAGATATATGTCGTTGGATAGGTCTTTTCAATTGCAACAAAAATTGTTATCACAGCTTTGTTGTTATAATTGTCCGTTCGCAGTTATGAGACTTTTAATTTCACATATAAAAGTTAAAAAAAACCTTTTTGGAGAGGAAAATAATAAAAATACAAAAAATATTCCATTAAGTATATAATTTTCAATCAGGTCCTACAATCATGGGTTATCTAAAATGACATCATTTAAGTACATTGCTGGTGCATTAAATCCTGCATGAATTGCAAACCCTAAATACCATATAATGGAAATGATGTGAGCACATGTGCCCATCGTTCGCCGTCCTGATAGGCATATACAATAATATTCTACAATGTTGTTTTCTTCATTTTGGTCATTGTTTATCAAAATATAACAAAGGTACGTCTTTTGTCTTATATGACGTGATTGACGTATTATCTTATATTACATATTATGTATAAAAAATATTTAACATACTTATACTTGAAAAATTGTTTTTGAAATATTTTTCTTGAGTAATAAATAGTCTCGTAATTCCAAACGGACAATTGTAACAACAAAGCTGTAATAACAATTGTTGTTCCAATTGAAAAGACCTATCCAACGACATATATCTTATTGCTATTGGATGGTGGTCCCAGGTTCAATACATTTTTGCGCATCATCCTTTAAAATGTTAATATTTAATATTATGTATTTTGAATTCTATAATGATGTCATAATGTCATTGCATGTCGGTGACGCGAACCGTAAGATTTTCCGCAACCAAAAAGCTCAACGCGACTAAAGAAGTTTTCATTTCAATAAACATAAAATATAACTCTTTTACTGTTAAACTCAATTAATGATAATTAAATATGTAAAAAAGCAAATTAAATTCAGCGAATCGAACAGCAATTAGCGAATTTGCATGGTACTGTAATCCTTTGAGGACGAAACGAAACGATAAATTGGGGCTCTTCAACGAACACGCTTTGGTATTCCGGTCATTTTATTGCTTTACACGTTTCAAAGGCCGCTGCCCGCTTACTCAGCTTCATGAATATAATATTATGTATAGGTATCCCTCTCTGTTTTTTATTTAATCTCTTGGAGCTCGTGACGCAGTGGTAACAGTCGCGCGGAACGATTCACCAGGTTAAGCAACGCTTGCCGAGGTTGGTCCGTGGATGGGTGACCATTTTTACATACCGAGACTCCTCTGTGCTTCGGAAAGCACGTTAAGCCGTTTGTCCGGCTGTCATTCGTGGATCTTTGACAGTCGTTACGGGTCGTCAGAAGCCCGAGAATCTGACAACCAGTCTAACCGCGGGGTACCGTATCACCCAGTTACTAGGTTGTGGAGGTCCGATAGCAGTAGCTCCATGTAAAATACTGGTATTCAGCTGAATCCGGTTAGACTGGAAGCCGACCCCAATATATAGTTGGGTAAAGGCTAGGCAGATGATGATGACATTTCATATTATGCTGTATGTGAGATTAACATTAACTCCCCTAGACAAGTGGCACAAACGCAAAACGAATAGAATAGAATACTTATTGTATGGGAATGACACTAATGACACTATATTACCAGTGCAGGATTAAGCAAGCGCAAATTCCTTAGCAAATTCTTTCAAAGGGCCCTTATCCTGCTATGGGTTCTTAAGTAAAAAGTGGTAAATATACAATTCGTTTGTATATTTAGCAATACGTTTATTTGCTATCTATAGGTTACAATTTTGTGGGTAATTAATAGAAAGAAATACGGGTAGACTAGTCGAGAAGTGAGTTTCCTAGGCAGAGTTTGTAGAGCTTGTCCGTTTACCGTATGAAATTATTTACGCCTAGGATATAGTACCGAGTGTCTGACATGGATTGTCTTAGTAGGAAAAGTTGTAACGTTTCACGTCTTTGTGACATAAAAAAAAATTAGCACCACATATTAATATTTTTTTAAAAATTACGCTCAGGCAGAGATGAGTGGATGAGCGGGGCCCCTAGCAATTGCTACTCTTGCTATATGGTTAATTCGGAACTGTATATAACAACAGCTAATTAAATGAAAATGCCAAAAAAAATATTTTTCTTTTCCAAGTATATTTGAATACGATACCATAGCTCGTTGTTATTAAACCTCTTTTAAAATGTGTGAAGTTTACAAATCCGCATAGGGCCAGCGCATCGGTGAACTATGGCCCATACCATCCTCATCCTTCGAGGAGAACAGAGGAGTAGAACATTAAAAGCTTTGTTTTTTCTTATTTTACGAAATATGTAATAATAGTGTATGAGCTTGAAATGAAAATTTGGACCAAGCACGAGTTTATTTTCATTTTGACTGCATACGGCCAGAAGCCAAATGGTCCATTAAAATTGCGGTTCGTTAAAACAAGAATGAGATAATATTAAGTAAGTAGTTACTGAGCGTGAAGGATTTATTCAGTTACCTGTAGCTAATCCAAAAAAATATTGCTTATCTAGCCTCTCTATAAATATTAATTGTCTTCTATGAAAATCAACGAATTTATTTTTTATTTTTCTGCCCGGAGAGACTTCGTCCTATTAAGCGTTGATATTGTGTTACCGGTAATAATTGTTTCTGCTATTTATTACCATAGATATTGTTATAAACATTTAACATCTTCATATAAAACCCTTTAATGGCCTTAAAGGAACATACAAAAAAAAAACAACCGAATTAGTCGAGCCATTTTCAAGTTACGCGCTTAGCAACATTTATTTTCATTTATATAAGTAGATATAATATGATACATAGATTGTTAAATATGAAAGTTATTATGTCTAGAAATAAATATTCTTTAATTTCCGGACATTCAATATATTAAATAACAAGCTTTTACCTTCGTCTTCACTCTCGTAGAACCTAGAATTTGCTAACACTATAGGATCTGGAAGCTCCATCGAGAGCCGTTCTGTGGTTTTCGCGTGCTTGATTCGCACAAATCCATCGTCCGGCGATTTTTGGCGCACATCTGTTTGCATGGGTCGTAACTCGTTATTATAGCTTCCGTAAAACAGCTTTGTTGTGCACTACTGATAACAAGACAGCGGACGCATGCATTGAGTCGAATGAACTCGGTGATGGTAATGATATGAATGAATGAATGATAACACAGTCCACTTAGAATTATAGGTCTTAATTTATGAGTTCCTAATTCAAATTACGTTGCCAAAATGGATGAAAACTTAATGTTATTAGGATTAGCACCTCCTTGCTCGGAAACGGTAGAAGTTTCACTGTACTCAATTTACTAATAATATTAAAATAGCAACGGCGATATAAGTGTAAATTATTAACGGTCACGACATCTTGCGTGTGCGACATTAATTATATATGACGGGCTTTTCCCGCACTTAAAAATGTATTACAGGCTTTTCACAAATATTTTTTAAATAGTTTTAGTAGTGCCAAAAGGATAAGGAGACTGCTGTCAGCTACCACTTTTATAGGGGGCGCTTACAGGAAACTACCACTAATTAATGCCATGAAATATATTATTATAGTAGGAGAGACCGTGGGAGATTCCGTCCTTCACCGATCTGATAACCAGATGTAACCTATTTTTTATCAAATATTTTGTATAAACAAATATGTCCTATAACTAGTTACTTCCATAAGCCTTATTTAAATTATTTTTAATTAACTCTTTAAATTATTAGATATAATATATGTCTGGGCTCCATCACATTTATGCCCAGTGCTTCCGATAGGTTAAAGGGGGCCTAGTGCATACGCGTTTGTGTTCATTAGCAAGATAAATGAAGCTGTCTCATTGAAATTACGTGAAATGAACGCAGCGAGCGTGGAAACAATTTTCGGGGCCTCGTCTTGAAATATTACGTTGCTAAGTAGGTAATGTGCGGCGGCGTACGGTAATCATTTGCCACCTGGTGAATGTTTTAAGCTATATTATAAAACAAAAAATGTTTAATAATGAAACGACGTTTACGGATCTTATCGCGGCTTACAATTTCGAGTAATTTACAGTAATCATTTTCTTTGAGGCTTGGATCTGAAAAAAATCTAAATAAACCGCTATAGAATCCGTAAAAGTTCTTTCATAGTGAGTGAAAATCGCGTAAATATTAGAAAAATAAAAGATTTTTTCAATTATATAATTGAAACTGAGCATTAAAAGATTGTAAACGATCCATGAATGTCTGTGAAAAATGCTCTGGCTAAGAGGATAATGTATCAAATTGCACGCCACGTCAACGAACCATTGCAGTAGCTCGGTAACACAGGGCATTATGTTTCCGTATAGATTCAGTACAGTACAGACTCTTGACAGATTTAAAGATTGAAAATGGCACAAAATATCTCAAAGAATCGTGTTATGTTTAACAAAAGATTGAAGCTCAGCAGCCTTACGAATCTTAAAAAGATAATAGTTCTATACTCGGTTAAGGGTCTGTTCGGTCTCCAATCTTTTAAGCTGCTTCTGGAGTCCGTAGCCATAAAGATAAGTCGACTGGAGCACGTGGATCTCGTCTAGGTAGTCAACCAACTTTCGTCTCCTTTAATTTTGGATAATTTATATAATATCCTTATAAATTATAACCTATGTTTTAGTCTTATATATACGGTATATTATTTTAAAGTTTCATTAAAATTCATTCGTTAGTTTTTGCGAGAAAGTATAACAAACATGCATACAAACTTTCGCTATGGGTATAATAATACGGTTTTGCCCCAGGTTGTTCTATTCCCATGGGAATACGAAGATAAATTCTAGCCTATGTCTTATACTGTCGGCGGTATTAGCTATATTATTATATGGTTTCATCAAAATCTATTCAGTATTATTTGCGTGAAAAAGTAACGTAAATACGAAGAATTAACGATTTTTACGTATGGGTTCTTATACTAGTCTCACAAGGGAATGGTTCAAAGGCTTAGCTATAAATAATTTTACAGGAATGTATCCTGAATTGAGTTTTTCAACATGAATACGGCAAAGTCTATAGAAAGCTGAAAAGACGCAGAGATTACCGGAGGCCATTCAGTGTACGTGAAATAGTCCAAGATCCCGCGTCGCAATATTACGACCAAAATATTTTACTAGAATAACATTAAAACGTCATCCTATTCATATCGTTATGAATGTTAATATTTCTAAAATTAATATCCCAATCGTTAATCGTAAAAAAAATACAAAATAAATACAAACATTACAATTATGATAACGACTACAGCAAATATTTCGGCTTATTTCAACTTAACTCATCTCCAATTAATATCTTGTAATTATTCAAACGATTAATCGGTTTTTATTACACGTGATAGTAAAGAAACAACTTTGGTTTGTGGTTATACTAATTATAGATATCGTTATGTCTCAGGAGAATTGTGCTTATAAATTGCGGATTTTTATGTCCGTGTCTTAGACTAGGGTCGTTGATGCATGTAAGCGCAGCGTCTCTACCTCCCAGTATCGACGTGACTCCGTTTCAAACATCATACACATCTCAATGATATCGACGTGTAGTAAAGTATTACTATAAAGTCGCAATACTAAATTTCTTAACACTGTTGAATTCATCTTATTGGCTATATGGGTATATACTCGTTTATCCATTTGATATTGCGTTAATTTTGGTTGCAGCTCTACCCACTAAAGCCCGGCGAGTGCCACCAATGCCGCCTTTGGTGAGGTGCCCCGAATCTGCTAGCAACAGGGCACCTCGACGCCTAGTCAGTCACTCGGGGGACCGAAGTCACCTCCATTTTGTTGTCCTCCCAACGTCGGGACAGTACAATGAGGTGAGGTTCCCGTCTTCACCCCTTGCCCCCTCTTCTTATAATAGGGGTACAAAGAGCCCCCCTCCGAGCAGTGACCGGTCCGCGTTGGATGCAAGTGGCAAGGGATCGCTCGTCTTGGCGCTCATTGAGGGAAGCCTATGTTCAGCAGTGGATGGTTAAGGGCTGATGATGATGATGATATTAACAGACAATGTTAACGTACTTGGCTGCGGCGAGTGTTTCTTGCTAGACATGTTCAGCTCCTGTCAGCTGTCGCAGCGCACGCACGTGATCATGAGGACGCCCACGCGCAGGCGCGCTCACCAGCGAAGAGAAGACACTGCGTACGCGCACCGCTGGAAACACAAATAATTAATTATTTGACGACCTCTGTTAGCGTTAGCACTCAATGCCGGAGGTAGCAGGTTCGAATCCCAACAAAATGTTTTCTGTGCTCCTAGACCGTAAATATGGATATTATAATATAAAAATCTTATATATGTGTATAACATAAGTATTAAATATATTTCCATTGTCTGGTACCCATAACGCAAGTACTTCGAGAGTTTACCACGATAACGTATAATAATTAATAAAGTATAATAATCCATAAAGTCAAAGTCAATTTTATTTATTCAAAATAGTACCAAAGTATCTTTTTGAACGTCAATTAAGTTTACCACCGGTTCCAAAGCAAGCCCACTGAGAAGAACCGGCGAAACAAACTCATTGGGACGACATCTTTTCAAAATATTACTATACTGGTATAGTATATGAGAAGAATCCAGCATGAAATATATATTTCTTCCATAGATATTATTATTAGGTACATAGACGTTATTCAACAATCTCGGACGTACATACACATTTTGTTAGTTTGTATCATGATTGAATGAATTGAAGCTATTTATTTGCGGGAACAAAAGCTCCCGCATGTCCGCATACAAGTCATTGCGGATTGAACGATTGAAGTCAATTTGTTGTTGGATTGACACGACATTGACCCTAAGGCTGGTTTAGAGTCACGCTGACCGTCGGTGCTGACAGGCCAATACGTATGGTTACTTATGAAGCGTTTTAGAATAACACCGACGACTCAGCGCTGAGCACTGTCAGCGCTGAGCCATACGCGCGCGTACGCGCCACGCGTCGGCGACGCTGAGCACGCGGCGCCGACGCGCTTCGGACCTCACTTATCGTTACAGTGTTACATAAAAAGCACGTGCCGACGGGGACAGACGGGCGCAACAATGAATCGCGATATTGATACTGGGCGTGTGATTGAAGAAGTTCCAGCTTGAAGAAGCTTTGCCAGTAACTCGTCGAAAGTTCGTGATGACATGCGAAAGTAGTTAAAGAATTTGATTTCGTCATCTCTTAACTGATTGAACAATGTAACAAAGGCCCCCACTAGCAATCTTTCAGAAATAAGTGGATGAACTTAAAGTCTTTTTCTTCGTTGTTGTTGATGTCTTTTCTTTTTCCATAAAAAATACACGGCAGCAATTCGAACACTCATTTGATTGGGCATGTCTGTACTTAATGACGTTCAGCACGATACTAAAACGAGTTGCCGCAAACAGCTACGCGCTGAGAGCTACGCGCGTAGTCCTCAGCGCCGACGGTCAGAGTGACTCTACTGTGTGTGACTCAGCCTAAATAATTATGCGTCAGGATGTTCACAGCAACGTGTTACATCATCATCATCAGCCTTTATCCGTCCACTTTATTATCGATCCGACGATAATGTTGAGTGATCAAAATACATCACAAAAATAATTCAACGATGTGAATGCTGCTTTAAATCCAAGTTAATTCGCGGTAGTTTAATAATAAGTGATTGCAAATGTTGAAATAATTATTAATTACAAAATACAAATAGCTTAAATCATTTGTATTAGAATGAATAAAGTTTTAAAATCGTTATTTAACAAAAGTGTCTGATCATACCTGTATAATATAACAAATCATTATCATCATCATCATCATCATTATCATCAGCCTTTATCCCTCCACTGCTGAACATAGGCCTCCCTCAATGAACGCTAAGACGACCGATCCCCAAATAATTATAGCTGTATTAAAATAAATTCATATCTATTGCTGTCGTGATTGCAAATCTAACATACAAACTTTTAAGCCGATAAAAAAGTTAATTTGAAAAAGATATCAAGATACGGATTTAAGTTTTAAGTGATATGCCACTAAATGGCTACAAAGTGCGGAATAAAATATGATATCCAAGTAACAATGCCACATTGCCCTCTTTGTAGTCCAGACTCCACACCAAACAAGCACGGACACAGCTTAATACTTCGTCTACACGCGACGGGGTGTCTTGGTAAAACATAATTTTGTTATAAAATTCTATAGTTTTGAATCATATTATGGTTTTTAAAGTTATAATAAATATTCTTATAAATAATAATAATATAAATATTATATAATATAAGTAAGAGCTCAGAGTGAAACATCATTTTGATAACAAAATTCGTGTATATCGGAATGTTGTTGTTTTGTTTTTAGAAGAGTAAATTGTATCTCATTTTTATGACGCAGGATTTTTTTATGTATATATTCACATGGTTCCTGGCCCTGTGTAGACACTTGGACTCTATGTATCGAGACGAAAACAACTGCGAGTGCCGTCAGTCGCTTTTTTGGTCAATGGTCGGCAGGGAACAGGAGGAAAAATAACATATACAGGTAAAAAGTTTCATCTAATGTTCCTTTAATATATAAAATTCTCATGTGACAGTCAAACCGTTTCTGAGGGGTTCAACCAGATCCCTTCCGAAACGGCTTGACCGATTCACATGAAATTTTGTGAGCATATCGGGTAGGTCTGAGATACGGTCATCAATTTTCACACATAAAGGGTCCCTTAGTTTTTTAGACAACTTTTTTTGTTCTTATTTTTTTAATGATACAGTTTCGGAAAATACACACAAACCTAATTTCCTTCTACGATCAACCTCTGTTTTTGAACAGCGATATCAGTACTTTTGGCGAAACGAAGTATGTCAGGGTAGCTAGTCTATTTGTAAACGTAAGCGTTTATAAATTTTGATGTACTCCCTTGAGCCTCATGAGCCCTCGCAGTTTGAGTGTAATAAATAATGAGGACCACAAACATTTATAACCTGTACCCCTCTTTATAGCCGCTAAGTGCCGCGGGGTATCAAAATGATCTCTCAGATGAATTATTACAGGATATAATTATATACATACTTATATTACTCATTAATATCATTCACCTTAGTAATTTGTAACACGTTTTCGGTCAGACGAGATTTTTGTGCGGTAGCGTAACAAGTTTTATGCGGAAATCAGCCATCCTATAAAGTGACCTACCACTGGCAGTGGACTAATATCAATTTATAATGACGAATAAGCCTGCACTGAATGGATCTTTGCTCGAATTTCTTTTTTTATTTAATTTCGAAAATCTTGCATGTTGTATGTTCTGAATTGCATCGAGACTTTTCTTATATTAGTTGACTTATTCAACTGAATAGAGTATTGATCGAATTGCTTTTTTATTAATTTAATTTCGAAAATCTTTGCATGTTGTATGTTCTGAAAATGCATCGAGACTTTTTTTATATCATTTGAATAAGGAAGCTCTCGGAAATAAGTGATCGTCACCAATGAACATAAGATAGTTGACTTAGAACTAGACCAGGTAACACATGTATGTGCTAAAAAAGTAGTCAATTACACTGGCTATTTTACTGTTCTAGGTTTAATACAAATTTTCTCATAGTACTACTGGACAAAAAATTAAGAACACTGCACTTAGCTCCTTTGTTTAAATTTTTTACTACATAATAATAATATCCTTTACAAAATTTTCATACCAAATTTTATACGTTTATGATATTAATTTGGCAAAAGCTTCAACATTTTACTCTAACAAACTTTTTCCCTTATTGAAAAAAAATCTCTTTGTAGTGGTTCTTTGGTAATAAAATAAATTTATTGATAGAACTTTGTGCGTGATCTGAAATTTTTCAGCACATAATTTGTATAATGAACATAACATGGACATCTGTATCTGGGTCACCAGTCATGTATGTGTAATGTGCATTCCGAAGGCTTATATATTTAAATTAAGGCTTTAATCAAAACTCGCTCAACCATGAATATATACCCAATATAAATAAAAAATATTTTGTAGAATCTGGATAGCAAAGGAATGTCAGGAACATGATTTCAAATGTTTGAATCTGTATTGAAAAATATTTTTTTTTGTGTATTGTATATCAAGGTGTGTATATGGTGTATATATTTGACGACCTCTGTGGCGCAATGGTTAACGCGTTGGCGCTTAAGCCGAGAGGCAGTTGGTTCGAATCACGCAAGGAAACAAAAAAGTTTCTCTGTTCCTGGGTCTTGGATGTGTGTATCAAATATGCGTATAATATAATAAACATCTTAAATATATGTATTAATGTAAAAAGTATTAAATAATGTATTTCCGTTGTCTGGTAACCGTAACACAAGTTCTTCGGCTACTTACCACGGGACCAGATTGACGTGGTGTAAAAGCGTCCATAGATATTGTTATGTTCCTGGGTCTTGGATGTGTGTATCAAATATGCGTATAATATAATAAACATCTTAAATATATGTATTAATGTAAAAAGTATTAAATAATGTATTTCCGTTGTCTGGTAACCGTAACACAAGTTCTTCGGCTACTTACCACGGGACCAGATTGACGTGGTGTAAAAGCGTCCATAGATATTGTTATTATTATTATTATATGGGTGTATAAAGGCCGAGCAGTCCCCCACTCTTACGAGATCTGGTTTTCGCCACGGAAAATCTGCCTCTGAGATACTTCTGCTGCCAAGATCCAGGTCTCTCAAAAACTAACTGAAGGCGCTGAAAGTAGTTTTAGTATGTCATGACACTACGTAAGTCTTAAAGACGCTATCCATGTACTTCCACCAGATCGAGATCGATATTTGATTAATTAATTATATTTCTTCTGTGTGTGTGTGTGTGTCTGTGTGTGTGTGTGTGTTTGTCACTGAACTTCTCCTAAACGGCTGCACCGGAGTTTAATGAAATTTTCTGTGTATCTTCAGGTAGATTCTAGATTGGTTTAAAATCACAAATTAGCCCAGCAGGTGGCGCTGCAGGCGATATCAGGTTATTTATCTATACTGCAACTAAATATCTGGTTCGATATGTATCTAAAGTATAACGTCTGTTAGGTCCTCTAATTTACTATAAAATTATAGTAAATATTATAAGTAATATTATAAAATAAAATAAGTAATATTATAAAACGTTCGATTGTAAAATAATTTCTTTTATATTTTGCTTGTATAGGTTTTGTTAGAAAGGCTTTATTCGTTGATTAAATAATGTTTGTGTGTTGATTTTGTATAATGAGCTACAATGTACCCCCCGTAGACCAGGTCGGACCGCCCACGACCAAAACATAAAGTTACTCTTTTGTGATAGTTATTACATCGTCAATATTTATATCATCTTTAAACTAGCTGTGCCCAGCGGTGTTGACCGCCTGAATTTTTTCCGGAAATTCAGCTTTCAGACACAAGACTAATTTTAGAAATCCGACTTTGGTA
Source organism: Lycaena phlaeas (assembly GCA_905333005.2). Taxonomy (NCBI): domain Eukaryota; kingdom Metazoa; phylum Arthropoda; class Insecta; order Lepidoptera; family Lycaenidae; genus Lycaena; species Lycaena phlaeas. The sequence goes on along the minus strand of HG995169.1, from coordinate 16,730,727 downwards.
ATTAAGAATTTTATTACTCAAAATAGTATACAATATATATTAAAAACTATAAATAATAGGTTAAAACCACTAAATTAATTATATACTTATATCAAACTAAAAATAAAACTAAATAATATAAAAAATCGAACCCAAATCGCTACGCACGCAGGGTAGGGCTAGCAGGCCCAAGAGGCCGGCGGCATCCGACTTTTATGTTTAGTATTACATTAGTTTTATTTGTTCTACTTATATTAGTTAACATTATTATATTAACGAACGCTAAATTATATTTTGTACGGGCACTTTTTTATCGAGCGTTAAAAAATCGCTTAAAGACACAAATGGATAGCCATCATACAAAAGCGTTTTCAAAGCGCGGCGCCTTTTAATTGAGCGCTGTTGGCTTTTCGTCATTGAGCGTTGGAAATTAAATCGAAATAAGCATGCGGAACTCGTAACTCGCCCCAACGTGATATTTTGGCGTGACGCTTATTAAACTCGCATCAATCGTACTAATATTATAACCGTGAAAGTTTGTAAGTATGGATGTTTGTTACTTTTTCACATAAAAATTAATGAATGTATTTTAAAGGAAATTTTACAATAATATAGCTTATACATTAGAATGACACATTGGCTATAATTTATCCCTGCACTTCCACGGGAATGGGAAGTAGGTACGCGGGTGAAACCGTGGGGCGCTGCTAGTGGGTAATATAGTTAACATTTAGGAAAATAAAATTAATATATTTGAGAAGCTACACTATCCCCGGTGAGCATAGACTATATTAAATTTTCAAAAAGTTAGGGACCCGTTTTAAATCTTAGTTGACGCAGGCGAAGCTGCGTGCAACAACTAGTTTCAGATCATTTCTTCTATCATATTATAATATCCCAATAAGCGCCATGTCTATATTAAAAAAAAACACTTTATGAAAACCAACAAAGAAGTACTGATAACTGAATATAAGCCTTGCTTGTATAATAGAAAGCCTCTAATTAACAGACTGCAATGAAAGGTATCAAGGTTTAATTTCAAAGAACAATATTATCTTTGTTCGTACGAATAAATAATTTAATTAAAATTGAACCGCCGTATATCAATTAAATTTGCATGAAAGCTCGAGTGATTACTTTGTATCAGTAACTTTGTATTATCGTGAAAATACCACAATGTTAACTTTTGGTGCATATTATCATTATGGCCAGCTTGTGTTATTTTAGTTTATTAGAGTTAGCTTAGACTTGAATATAATACTGGTATTGGGCTATAGTTCACGGATGCGCTGGCCCAAAGCTCAGAACCGGATTTAAACCAACTGCCGCACCTTGGCACCGGAAAAACCATACTGGAGTAACCATATGGGGTTCTCTGTGAAACTGATGGAATGGTTTTATTTACTTTCCAAATTTTGCCGCCCTAGAAAATTAGCCGTCCCAGGCACTAGCCCCGACTACCCATATTGTAAATCTACCGATGCCAATGCTGGCTGGTGAACTTCGCAAAGCTTCAAAATCTTTAAATTTCATCAGACTTGCAGGTTTCCCCGCGATGTTTACCTTCATCGGTGGAAAATGGCCTCGTCTTTACAGGTGCGCTTATAAACTTAGGCAAACCCATTTCAACGGGTCAGGATCAAAACCGGACCCATATGCACTGACCATCATCGTTCTACTAAAACGGATATTGGAAAAATAATTTTACGAATTATGTTTTTTTTTTTTTTGGCAACACTAATCAAGCACCTCTTCAAGGACTACATAACACGACACTCAAAGATAAAATACAGATACAATCATCATCTTTGGATCAATCATACTAATACTAATCATGATGTAGTCGCAACGCCAGCCTTTAGTATAGACGAGGCTAAGTTATGTAATACACATTATTTGTAGGTACATAACTCAGCAAGTCCGAAACTCTCCCGGGGGTAGTTCTTCGAAACTAATTGGCATTCGGTGGCCGTGGTTAATGAGTTTCTACTTCTAAAAATGAGGGAAAACAAAAATTTCTCGTACTAAATGGGTACACGTCTAAAATAAGGATATATTTTAACCAACGCTTTAGTTTTAATTAAAAGTATATTTTTACTTAGGGCTTTAACATCCTTACTTCTACACTAATATTATAAAGAGAAAAACTTTGTTTGTTTGTTTGTTTGGTTGTAATTAATAGGCTCAAAAAGTACTGGACCGATTTCAAAAATTCTTTCACCATTCGAAAGCTACATTATCCACGAGTAACATAGGCTACATTTGATTCTGAAAAAAAAATAGCGAAGCTGCGGGCTAGTATATCATAAATGCAGAGAAGGGATGTTAGTGTTACGCTTTTACGCGGAAACTACTCAAACGATCATCAGAAGTAACATAGGATACATAAAAAAAAGGTTTTTTTTTTTTGCTTACGTGGGCGAAGCTGCGGACAACAGCTAGTAAAACATAAACAAGTTCCGAATAATTTACATAATTTGAAATTCATATCTTGCACATGAATATTAAAATGATGTATTTTGTATTTTCAAAGATTCAGGTCATCAGGGGTAAAAGTTATGGACCCTCGAGCACGGAATTTGATAAACAGGCAGTAAGTTATTCAAAAAGTGTAAGATGTTGCTTTGCAGCCAAACTGGGTCAGCGCCACCGGGATGGTATTTCCCACTCCCGTGATACTGGAGTAAAGTGCGGCTTGTGAGCTACCGATAGCCTAGGGGGATAGGGAAACGGACGGCAATGCAATTTCACAATCTCTCGGTGGATGACTGTTTATGGGTGTCGATAGTCGCTAAGACTTCGGCTGTTCGTTTGCCCTCATATTATGCTATAAAATCTTTGGAAATATACATGTACATACCATGAAAACAAGCTTGATTAAATAGATATTTTATTTTATTTATTTTCGTCGCATAACTAGTACAGTTATTTGGTACGCAAAATAGAGTTTACCTGGAAAGTTTTCCGGGAGGTTTCGAAATTGGTAATTATATTAATTTTGTTTCCAATTTTCAACATTTTGCCACTTCGTATTTTTGCAGCACACGCTTGTGATGTCTTTTTCCAATATGGCGCAAGCGTAAAAATAAGTGGTGTTAAAAAGTTAATATAATATTATAGGAAAGAGTACATCTAAATCTATCCAGTTTCCAGATTGAACTATGAAATTTACTAACTTGTGGTATTTACATTTGTTTTTTAGCTACGACATTTACGATGATTACAATTGAAGTAATAAGAGAGCGTTTTGATTGTTTTCTATGTTTCGTTTAGAAAATATTTTGTTGTAAAATCTTCTTTGCACGAAAGAAAGAAAACTGCCACACTTGAAAATTTTTAAAGTTCAGTTTCAAAGATTTCGCTCCTCAGGCTCACCGCACCGACATTTTAAAAAACCTACGCTAAAATTAAGATATTTTCTTCTAAAATAACCAGCCAAAATAAATCCAGGAGTCATTAGATTGAAGTAACAACCTTTGCCCTGTATTATTTTAATTAGGTTGTATAAAAAAATTAAGTACGTTCCGTTCAACGATCGGTGATAACGTAGTTAGCGTCCTGTTTATTTTTCTCAATTCAGAAAACAAAAGCAAATCAAGGGGGCTCTAAGCTTTCACAAGCGTATGTATTATGTCTGAAGTATTCTGTTGCCGTGAAAGGAGGTCGTGATAAGGGATCAAAGACGAAGCCTGTTCGAGGTTTAGATGTGGAGTAATCACCACTGGAGGGTGTATTTTCCTTCATAATGTCCAAACATTCTCTTCCATGAAAAGCAAACTATATATTATAGTGTCCTCTTTATAGAAGGACCAGTACCTATCTAAATATACGTAAATATCTAATCATTTATTTATTACAAAACCACTAATACTTTATATGATTTCCTTGCAATGATGTACATTAAAGTATCTTATTGAACGTTAAATGGAGTGTTCTACCGCTTTCAAAATTGATTCACTGAGAATCAAAACAAACTCAGTGATATTAATCAGTTATGTAAATAGTTCACAATAAAAATATAACCATATACAGAAGCTTCGTAGCGAAAGCCTTATTCCAATGTATTATTACTTCGATAAATTATTTTATTATAATATCCTTCCCCACACAAACTTCCTATGACAGTTTTTTTTTATTTATTTATAAGTTTTGAACGTATTCTGGGATCCTATTGTAAATACGAAGCTCGGCACAGCGCATCCCTGCAAGTGATAAAGTAAAATAAGTTTTAAAATATGTAAATGTACAAATTTTTGCCGTAAGATGTCATGCCATGTCATGTTAATTCATGATGATTGATGATTGTTTCCATAAAACAATTTCCTAATTTCTTTGTCTCTTGTTTCATTTCAAATCTGCGTCTGCGGATGTATTTTTAACGTTGACACGAGTTCCTGTGGTTAGGGTTGTCACCGCGGAGTCTTTCTTGTTATATTGATGCGTTTCTTACTTATTTAGAAGGAGTACCGTAATGAGCATCATCATCAGGCTCTATCCGTCCACTGCTTTACTATGTTCAGTTCATCGCTCAATAAACGCCAAGACGGTCGATCTCTTAACTCGCATCCAACACGGAATGTGAAATGGACCATAGTTGTTATAAAATATCAGAATGTAGTAAATTAAAAAATATTTTTTATGTATAAGTCACATTAACTAAATAATAAGTGGCTGGTCTAAAGATACAAAACCTATTCAAACAAAAACTGTCATAAATACAAATGTAACCGTTTTAGATAATTAATTATATATTACATAAAGGGCAAATATTTCTAAAACCATTCCTCTGGCAACCCTAGTGGTGTTTCATAGTATATTTAAGTAAGTTAGGTCTTTGTTATTGCGTGAACATAAAACGAACGTGATCTCTCAAACGTACAAATGGAAATATGGATTCTCAGTACCAGTAGCTTCGGTAGACTAAATAAGGGGAGATACAAACGCAAGTAACATAAGTATAAGGAGCTCTATCTACTTTAGTGTATTTATTATTAACGTGGAGTTAGAACAGGCCCTAGACTGGCTTTTACTTTTATAGAATAGAACAGAATAGAATAGAGAAACATCAACGCTGTCGAAAGCAAACGTCAATCTCATATATCGATGTTTCTATAACATAAAAGCCACTTAGAGGGCAGAAATTCTTAGTTGTGACCGATGTTTTAAAAAATTCATTAAACATAAGGCTTAGGGCCTGTTTCACAATCTCCAGATAAGTGCCCAATAGGCTATCGGCAACATATTTGACAGATACTCCATACTCCATCTGTCAAATATGTTGCCGATAGCCTATTGGGCACTTATCTGGAGATTGTGAAACAGGCCCTTAGAGTTATCTCTAGAGCTTTATCTAACGGGTAAAGAACATAATATTTTCTTCATTAACTTAGACGTGCCAACTTTCACATTGATCGGTCGTATACAAAATTTTAAGTTACTAGAGGACCTAACAGGCGTGATCCTTTAGATACCGATCGATCCAGCCGTTTAGTTTCAGTATAAATAAATAACCTACACGCCGACTGCAGCGCCATCTGCCGGGCTAATTTGCGAATCTAAACTAATCTCGAATCCACCTGAGGGTACACAGAAAATTTCATCAAAATCGGTCCAGCCGCTTAGAAGGAGTTCACTGACAAACACAAGCACAGAACAATTCATTTACATTAATGCGAGAAACATCACGGGTAAAGGCGACATATAATAACTATATATATATATATATATATATATATATATATATATATATATATATATATATAATGGCACGGCCTATAATATGCACATGTATAAAATATAAACCAACATAATATATTTATGTACTCTGTGAAACCAAGGCAATAATGTCTACGTCACATTACGTTGGCCACGCAATTTATATCAAAGGCATATATTTTATCTGACCACGCTAAATATAAACGCTTTGCGGTCCATGTAGGTCCAGATATAGAGACGTATTGTCTGAGGTGAGATTTTCTCACGTCAAGACGGGCCGTGTAACTCAAAAACACATGATTGCAAAAGTTTATTTAAATTTTAAATAAGTTCAAAATCTAGTAATATTTTTGTACTAGTAGCGCCCTGCGGTTGCACCCGCGTACTTCCCATTCCCGTGGGAGGACGGTGATAAATGATAGCCTATGTGTTATTCTGGTGTATAAGTTATGTCATTGTAAAGTTTCATCAAAATTCATTTAGTAGTTTTTGCGTGAAAGAGTAACAAACATCCATACTTACAAACTTTCGCGTTTATAATATTAGTAGGATTACATGTTACACTCAGATGCGAGTGGCATCCATTTTAAAGTCTATCTAACATGGACAAATACAGGCTGATGATGATGTTTATAGCCATTTTCGTTATAATAATTATGAAACATTCACAAAATCATAAAATATATTTCTAACCCTTCGCCCTTCAAGTAGCGCGGCCATTTCGTACCACTCAAAAATATAATTCTTTAATCTATAATCACTGAGCTGTCACTGCTTTGATTAAAGAGATTAAGAGGAGGGAGATCGAATTTTTAACTGAGTACCTTTTGCTATTGTAAGCAAAGTAAGTTAACTACGTGAATGAAATTTTGATTATAATAATATATTTTAACGAAATAAGATAGGAAAATAAGATTACTAAAAGTTTACTCAATAGATTTTTATCTGCAAAAATGTGTCCTTTATTATTTTTGCTACTCATTCCGGAATAATGTATTCATACTTCGAAATTTTCAGATACGATAATAATGCTACATATCTAGCGAATTGGGAAAAATCATGTTTTTACTAGCGTAGTTTATTTTATATGATTTATTTTATATTTTCGCCGCTTATATATTACGTGGATGTCTGTGTTCATTAATTGTCTTTCATTTCTTTTGATTGCGTACGAAAGTAAATTAAGCTTTCTCATCGAAACTATGTGAAACGTGCGGAGCGAACAGGGGAAATTATTTTCAGGCGCCTCGTCTCAAGCAACAAAGCAAATTCTATTAAGTTTTAATTGAGCTATAAAAGGTAAAATCCCCGGCTGATGTGGAAAGGGTAATTAATATTGTGGAGGAAATTGTCAAACTACCATGAGAAAGGAGTCCTAACTTGGCACCACGCCAAGTTGTCTTTGACTCCTCACTAACCCGTTCTTTATCGTTCAGTATTGAACGTTCCAACAAATAAACCATTTGCAGATAGTTATAAGCCTATATTAATTCTGCGTAGACAATTCATTTAATATTTGAGCATTTTTTACATCATTAAAAAGTTAATGCCCGCCTAATGTTTTAAGCAGCATGCCACTTCACCTAAGGTCGGGAGTTGAAACCACAAAGGCCTGTATGAATTGCATGGCTGGTGTTATGTATGCGTATTCTGTTACATATTGTATAGGTATTTTTTCAACATATTTTCTTTATGTTAATATTATTTTCTTTTCATAACCTGTTCATACAAATCCATTAAATATATTAAAAAATTTCGTAGCTTTACTTCGTCATCGTTTATAATTAGTATTTCCTTTTATTGGGTCTATCGTAAAATTAATTGACTTCTACAAGGTGGATAGACACAATAAGTCTTTGTATGGCATCTATTACAATAGACTTGAAACAGGAAGTAAAGTTGTATTACGAATAGTAACGTAGGTCTAATGTAACTTCCCCACTACGGTTCAGGCCTTGTCATGGCGGTGGGGCTCAATAGCCCAGTTTGACCCCAATACCTTGGGCGAAGCGAATTGAGCCGAGGGGGCTCTTTGTACCTCTCTTATAAGAAGAGGAGACAAAAGAGCAGGGGGCAAGGGACGAGGACGGGAACCTCGCCTCATTTGTACTGTCCCAACGTCGGGAGGGGTTGTTCTGTGGTGCGGAGCAACCACTCTGTGGAGGTGGCGTCGGTCCCCTGAGGGACTGAGTAGCCGTCGAGGTGCCCTGTTGCTTGTAGAGCCGGGGCACCTCACCAAAGGCGGCATTGGTGGCACTCGTCGGTTTCGCTTTCAGGCGCAGCGAGTCCCACATGCCCACCAGGGGAGACCCACTCCCCCGAGGGATGCCTAAGCGCATTTTCCGGCGTTAAAGAAAAAAAAGGTCTAATGTAACTTATATGCCCGAAGTATATAAATATCCATCAGCACCACCTCTATTCCTATCAACATATTACCATCATCATCATCATCATCATCATCATCATCATCATCATCATCATCATCATCATCATCATCATTATCATCATCATCATCACCATTATATTAATTTTATATAACTATCCTGCTCTTTTGTATCGCCGAACAGCTCTGCTCTGGAATACTGAGATTATCCCACTTAGTTGAGTGAACCGCTACTAACCAACTAGCTGTTCGTCATCGGGGTTCTCCATATTGTGCATTCATGAATGGACATTCAAAAAAAACAAAAATAGTCTCAAGGAAAACGAATAAAATATCAATTATTAAATTATTCATTGCAAATTATTTCCACAAAACTTCTATATATAATATACCGTCCACATAAAGCCAGTTTGTTTGAAAAATAAAATGATGTTCAAACTTCTAGGAGCTTCTAGTTCTAAAGTATGTGTATTTCTTTGTCTCGATTTCTATCAAACTAGTCTTTACAGCGGACCTGAATGTAACAAAATTATAACAGTATGTTTATATAAATGACTGCATTGAGTATTTTCCTGAATTTACCCGAATTTGATAGATGATGTGTCAATCCGGTCGTTGATGTTTCCCATTTTAAACGACTTCAAAATAAAAGGAATATTTTCTCCGACACCACCCTGTGAGGTGTTCCTGTATCGACAAATTAGCAAAAGCAATTTCATTTCATAATATTATGCTTTTTTAAATGTAATATATATGTGTTTTAAATGCGAAATATATTGACCTATTATGTGCCCAAAATATGCCCACTAACTACCATTATCACACCACTTAATGGATAAAAAAATTCGTTGTTATTTAAATAAGATGTATGAGATGATTCGATGCTATTGCCAAATGTGCGCCTGTCCTTATCCAATCTCGTATCTTTGTTTGTCCCAATCAATATAGGCTATCTATTGACTTTATAGAACAATCCACTCACAAAATGGAGCCTCTGATTGATTACTGTTGAGTGTTGACAGTAATATCTTCTTCTATCCTAATATCTTCACCATCACATGTCTGTCGGTTATAGGCAATTCCTAAATATTTTACGGTACCACCACGTCAGAGCGAAGATGGACTACTGGGCTCGGCCTATTGAGTGAGGGATTCGGGACGATTGTGCTTTTTCTACGTTTTTACTTTTAAATTTTCATAAATTATTTCAGTTGCAAATTGGTAAATTTGTGGTCGATAGTATGTATAATGTATATGGTCAAACGGAATAGACATCTAGGAGACAATATATTTGCCCTCGTGGTCTACACATAGCATTCTATTAGGAGAACAGTAAACATTTGAATGGAGTCTATGCTAAAACCATTTTTAGATATTTTACGGAAACAATAGTCGTGAAGGGAAAGCCTTTAAAATTGACTTGAAAAACATGTAAATTATCCCACGTGTTTCAGAATCCATGCTCCTCACATCCTTTGTTGTCGGAATCTAATATAAAATATTACCTACAAGAGGACGTGACAGGCGTACAGGAGCGCAGCACGCGTCACAGGTTGTGCTGCTACTAGATACTACTTATGTATCTTGTGTTTTTGTTAATAACAATAAGAGATTAAAGATGGCTATGCATTATTAACCTTTTAATAAGTATAAGATAAAGGAATATAATATAGGTAGGCTAGGTAGACGAAGTGGGCTGCAGCATCCGCTCTAGCCGGCGAACCCCGTGGGAACTTGCGGTGGAGGTTCTGGCCGAGACACACTCCTACGTCTCGGATAGGAGGTCCGCCGACTAGGGATGGAGGCATTAATGCGGAGGTGGGGAGAGGACCTGGCGCGGCAGCCGTATGGCAAACGCCTAACGGCTGCTCTGCGCCCGGTTCTTGAGCGGTGGATGCGCCGTAAGCGCAAACCCCTCACCTTCCGTCTGACGCAGGTTCTCACCGGGCACGGATGCTTTGGTGATTACTTGTGTCGGACGGGCGGCACTGTGTCATGATTTGACGTCTGTCATCGGAGGGGATTTGTCTTTGTCGAGCGTCATCACCGCGATGCTTGGCTCTGATGAGTCCTGGACGGCAATGACCTCTTTCTGCGAGACAGTGATGTCCCAGAAGGAGGCCGACGAACGGGTGAGAGTGGAGGCTGCTGACGTAGCCTCCCCCCGTAGACGACGAACGGGACTGCCAAGTCGCTGAGGGTATCCCGTCGCCTGCACAGATCCGGGTCCCTCAAATATAGCGGCTGAAGGCTCACGCAGCGGTTTTAGTGGGGTAGGGCATCCCAAATGCGAGTCCCCACACACGCCAGCGCGCCTACCCAGGCCCTGGTATGGCCGTAAAGAATTTCCGCTGCGTCATCAAAAAAAAAAGGTAGACGAAGTTTTAATCTTTATAGATCTTTTGACCTTTATGCGTCCACTGAACATAGGCCTTCCTCAATGAACGCCAAGTGAGATCCATTATCACTTGCATGATGCATCCAACACGGCCCGCACGTGCCCGATCTACACTTCATCTACTCTACTCTGGAACCTAATTGGCCCATCGGCCGAAATATATTTGTACTTATGCCGAAATATATAATTCTGCATTAACATATAACTCTACAAGCCGCGCCCCGCGGTTTCACCCACGTACTTCCCATTCCCGTGGGAGTACGGTGATAAATTATAGCCTATGTGTTATTCTGATGTATAAGCTATATTATTGTAAAGTTTCATAAAGATCCATTAAATAGTTTTACGTATTAGAGTAACAAACATCCATATTTACAAAGTTTCGCGTTTATAATATTAATAGGATTAGTAGAGGAAGTAGGATTAGCACGACAAATAGTTGAAAGATACTGAACCTCGTGTGAGTTCTAAAAGCGCATAAATTCTAGACGTGGAGCTAGTTAGTGTTTATAACCTCAATAAAACGAAGGATCTCTATTACAGGGGCTATGAAAAGCCACGTATATTAGTTTATTCTAGGTTTACTATTTATTTTTATTTGCTTATTTAGCTTTATTTAGATTATCTATAAAGACGCACGGCGACAGGCTTGTCGGCCAGGGTTGGACTCCTTATCTCAGGGGGATTACTGACGTCCGATACTTATCTCCGTCCGTCGTCTACTGGGACAGCATACTGCGTTCTCCCTGTCCCACTCAGCGGCCTACTTCTTGTAATATAATAGTCTCGCAGAATGATATCACCGCCGCCATGGCTTATGCATAATATAGCTTATGAGCTATCTAATAAAATATCAAGGCAAAAATTACACGTTTTCATATAATTGATAGAATGTACTGTCGGTCCTTGATGGAAATTTATGTTATAGTCACTATAATAAAACTTTGTATACACTTTTCCACTATTTATTCTATATACATATTATAACAGTTATAATATTAAAACACAAGAGTAGGAATTTGTCGAAACCGGTCGTGTTTAAATTGTAACTGTTATAATATATAAAATAAATAGTGGAAAAAGTGTATATAAAGTTTTATTATAGTAACTACACATTTTTACTTACTGATAATAAATGCTTGGCATTTTTTTGTACTACAATATTAATGACTAGCTGTTGCACGCAGCTTCGCCTGCGTCGACTGAGATTTAAAGCGGCATCTTTTCGGGATCATATTTAGAGTTTTAATACGGGACCCTTATTTAAAAAAAAATATAGCCTATGTTCACCGGGGAAAATGTAGCTTCACAACAATGAAAGAATTTTCTAAATCGGTCAAGTAGTTTCGGAGCCTATTCAATACAAACAAACATCTTCTTTTCTTTTTATAATATCAGTATAGATGAAACATATTTTTGGTGCTTAATTAAAGATTTGTCTGAATTTGTCTGAATGAATATATGCTATTACTACATGGGTAAATTATGGGATGAACAGCTTTGAAATTGAGAATTTTTAATCAAAATTTGAGCGACCAGCCCTTGTTCTGCTCGAAACTGCGTGAAATAGCATCCTATGAGCTTAGGCACGTAATCATGATCACACATCTTCCCCACAGCATCTCATAAATCTTATCCTATCCTTAATTTATTTCCTCGTCGTTTCGTGAGTTCGCAATTGATGATGTAGGAGACGAACTCACAGATCAATAAAGTGGAAGATATTAATCACCACCATTTCGTGTGCAATATACTTTTTAGAGTTCTTCACAATAAATAAGAGCCAAATCTTGAGTATCTCCAACGGAATTAGGCTTGCCGCATAGTAATCCTACTAATATTATAAACGCGAAAGTTTTAAGTATGGATGTTTGTTACTCTTTTACGTAAAAAATACTGAATGGATTTTAATGAAACCTTACAATAACATAGCTTATACATCAGAATAACACATAGGCTATAATTTAATCCCCGTACTCTCACGGGAATGGGAAGTACGGGGGTGAAGCGGGGCGCTGCTAGTTATACATAATATAATAATTTTTTAACTTAAAGTAATCAAACATTGTATATCAGTGATTTCGGAGACTCGTCCTGTTCGGTTTGAGTCTCATCCAGCCATTGTGACCTACATAATTTATTCGTATAGACTATAGACTTTGAACTTGCTGCTCAAGCGAGGAAGGCGAACTCGAATTGTCACCAGAAATGTATCGACGCTGGCGTTCGGCCAAACTTTAGATCCATGTTTCAACTTTATGAGAATATTAGCGGGCTATTATAGTCTAATGTTACAAAATAAGATAATTACATAATTAATAAATTAATTAACTTAATTGCAGCCTAATTAGCGGTGAGCTATATTTATCTAGTCGATATAGCTCGTATTTGAAGAGGACTAGATTCTAATCCGATCACTACGCTTTTTCAACATGAGTTTTCTAAGTTTCGTTCTTTCTAAATAGCTTGCTTACCGGTAAAAGAAAACCTCATGGCAACGCTTGTGTGCTTTTAAGAGTGTATATTTGCCAGATTTGGCCAGCGTACAGCAAATTACAGAGTATAACCTGTATAAGGATAAACCCATTTAATATTTATTATTGTATGAGTATTTAAACTGAGAACAGCTTGGTCATGTTTGCAGAAGAGAAAGAGATCACGTGACACGTAGGGTCATGGATATGTGGATGGAAGGTTGAAGTGGACAGGAAAGACCGAAGAAGCAACGGCTGGATGGAATTAAGAGATTTGGGGGAGTTTGGAGAGACGCGAGAATTGGCGATACAGAATAAATTAAAAGCAGATTTGATGTCGCATTACTTCAATTTGTTTGCGTTGTAACACCGTTGTAAGCTCATTATTTCTTTAGGGAGGATGTTTAGCAGTCGATGGATAAAGGCTGAAGATGATGGTAATTCCCATGAACCCGGCAGTCATACTATGATATAACATGTCCGTCGTTGTTATGAAAACGGCGTCTTCGTAACAAAAAATGTCGTTTGGGAGTTGCCGGGGCGGAATAGATGGAAAAAGTTTTGTAACGCTCCTACTGTTTGGGGGAGATTTTGTAGGCCACTGACACAATAGAAATTGATATTTTTTTATAAAAATAATAATAATTTTATTTGTAGAAAACAAATGATTATTTGAAAGTATATCAATAATAATAAAAACTGGTCAGTCTTACTTTAAATGTTTGACTAGAAGATGCATGTGACGGCTTAGAAATAGCTGATGATAATAATAAACTAATGCTAAGGTCAATGAATAAGGCAATTCTATTTTAGATCTTATTGTCTAGGCAATAGCTATTATTAAAGCTTCTAAATGGGCTATTGATCTCACCGACCTTGACTGGAGTAGATTATTGTGTGGTGAATAGGAAGTAATATTCTGAACAAATACGTGATGAGCTTAACCTTTGACTATACATAAATGATGAAGTGGAAATACTTATAAACAATTCACTGACTTATTTTCGACGAACAGCCTAAACTACTATACCCACAAACTTGAAATTTGGTACAAAGATTCCATACAGGATTTAAGTAAACCATAAGAAAGGATATTGTTTTCTTATGTTTACGCGAATTTTACATTATAATGAATAAGAAAGGATCTTTAAAAATTCGCCCCCTGGGCTAAAGTAAGAGGTAAAATTTACATGATTTTTTCTCATTTCTAAACTTATAAGTATAAAAAAGGTATATAATATAAGTTCTCGATTACAATAAAAAGTGAACCATGTATGTAGGTGAAATGGACAAAATTTCCCCCCAAAAGATGTAAAATGGGAGGCTAAAGTTTGTATGTAAATTTTATCTTCAGGAGTCATTTAGGACTTCTTTATTGAAAGGTCTAACCTTTTAGGCCTGATGATCTTTAAGCTCAGTCGGTATGTAACCATTAGGACTCATTGGAACTCAGTAGAATGAAATGAATTCAGATGGAGTTAGTTCTATTAGCGAATTGGATCTGAACTGAGCCAAGTACTGAGCACTGGACAATGAATATAACAGTTTGATTCAACGATATATGACAGAACAGTTTAAAGCATTTAATGAAGTTCACAGTTTAAGGTCGAATGGTATCGATCGCGCGCGTATTAAAGAAAAAAAATAGATTTCAATTTATAAGAAATATAAATTATATATTGAAATAACAAAGACTTTTAAGTGTTGCTTGCAATTAAAACACGGAAATTAAATCGCATATACTCGAATAGAATACGAGATAAGAAAATTTGATATTTCATATAGTGGCAAAATTTTTATTATTTTTTTTTATCTTGCGATAACGCAATTTCTTATCTTACGTCGCTGCAAAATAGGTGCTATAAAATGTTTACTAACATTTGTGCTCCTTTTAAAATGTTTTGTTAAAAACCATTACGCATAATGAAATGGTTGTCACCAAATGTATAATAATGTTTTAACGGTAGCAAATATTTTGTAACGGCAACGTGACATCATTAAACTTATTTATCTCTGAAATGCCATTTTGATGAATCCAAGACATGAAGTATTGTTGCTTAATAAAATATATTGATATAAGTTTTCGTTTATCTGTAATAATAATAATATCTTGGGACAACCCACGATTATCTATCTATTCGCGAATTAGCACACACATACCAACCTAGGTTATGTGGTCTGTACAAACTAAACAGAGCATATTATTCTTATGGCAATCAGACAACTGATATACAACATAATATATTTATTCTAAATACATACAAATTATAATTAAAAAAAACCGTTACCTGCGGCTTTGCCCGCGTTAGATTTACGGACGTATCCGGTTTGATGATGATTATTATTATACCCTAAGTTACATCTTATTATATCAGCTACCTGCCAGTAAAAGTCCTATCAAAATCGGTCCGGCCATTTCAGAGATTAGCCGGAACAAACAGACAAAGATTGTAAAAAATGTTATTTTGATATAATATGTACCATAATTATATGAACCGTAATATAATATATTCATATATGTAGTAAAAAGTAGTTTTTTTTAAATATTACAAACAGACATTCCTATTTTATTTATATGTGTAGACTAGCTGTTACCCACATCTTCGCCTGCGTTAACTATGATTCATAACAGCGACTTAGCGGGTTGGTATATAGCCTTTTAGCTTTTCTCGATAAATAGGCTATCTAACACTGAAAGAATCATTCAAAATCGACCGATAGTTCCTGAGATCAGCGCGTTCAAACAAACCCCTCCAAGCTTTTTTTCGCGATAAAAGGTAGCCTATGCCCTTTCCCAAGCTCTGGTCTATATGTGTACTAAATTTCACAAAAATCGGTGCAGTGGTTTAGGCGTGAAAGCGTAATAGACAGACAGAGTTACTTTCGCATTTATAATATTAGTAGGGATTACACACAGAACAAATGACCATGACTATTATACAAACACCTGTCCGGGTGGGATTCGAACCCACGACCTTCTGGTGTAGTAGTCAGGGTCTAACCCCTATACCAACAGGCCAGTCAACTTCTAAAACAATAGAAACGCGCCCTGAGTTTTTTAACTTCATTAGAATTGGCAAGAAATCGTTCCACTTGATAACAAAGTCTCCAAGAACTTGTAACTTGATTCGCAGATTGTTACCAGCGAAATAACTTATGCGAAACTTTACAATTAAATCTTCCCTCGCAGCTTTTTATCTTTTGCGCTTTTTGCAAAAAGTACAATGGCTTGTACGAACGTCTATGTTTTATTATTTTAATTCTATTCTAAGATTATTATGTAACATATAAAATAACTTACATGTATACAATTACTTACATATTATGAGCAATGACATTACTCTAACTTGGTCACATAGAAAGCTTTTATAAAATTATTTCTTCGAGGCTTAAGGATTTATATAAAGACGCATATCTACATCTATGAGAGTATAGAGAGAGTCTTTGGTTTTATGTTTACGAGGGGATAAAATATGTTCTGTTAAGAATAATGATAAAGATCTACCAATATCCATGAGTTTTTCATGGTCACGTGAATAGATAAATAAATAAATATATGGACGGTTTTACACCACATCAATCTGGTCTGGATACCGGACAACGGAAATACATATGAATATTTATATTTAAGATTTTTATTATATAAAACACATATTTAATACACATCCATGACCCAGTAACACGGAAACGTTTTTGTTCCCTGGCGGGATTCGAACCCGCTACCTCCGGCTTGAGAGTCAACGCGCTAACCATTGAGCCACAGAGGTCATCATAAGATAGTTCAACTCAACTTTTCGCGTGGCGCTTTATGCACGTGCGATTGTCAATACGCGGCTTTAATTGATGACACACATTGATGTGTATGATCTATCAAATTAGATATCAAAATAGTCTTAGAATACATAATACAGTCTATTGTTTGAAGTATTTTGTGATTTCGCCAAAGAAGTCATCGTTGCATTATTACTAGTCTAATCGGGTTTGCCATCTTAGAGGCTCTTCTATAAAGAAGTACACGAGCCGTCCGTATCATACTAAAGATTGTATTAGTCTATCAGACCGTAATAATAAACCTGTGCAAAGGTAATTCGATTTGGAACCAAACATTTGGGTCATCCGGTCCCACGTCTGAACACTCGGGGGTTAAATAACTTCGTCGGCCCCAAAACCAATTCTGAGCTAATAAAAGCAATTTTCTTGTGATAGGTATTTTGAGATTAGTCTCTGAGAATAAATTGAATTATATTTTGTAAATGAAATTATATTTGATAAATCATATTTCTGACTGACGACATTTGACGACCTCTGTGGCTCAGTGGTTAGCGCGTTGGCGAATCTCGCCAGGGAACAAAAAAAAGTTTGTTTGTTCCTGGGTCATGGATGTGAATTAAATTCGTGTATTATATAATAAAAATCTTAAATAAAAGTATTAATATAAAAAGTATTAAATATAAGTATTTCCGTTGTCTGGTATCCGTAACACAAGTTCTTTTAAACTTACCACGAGACCAGATTGACGTGGTGCAAAAGCGTCCATAGATATTATATTATTATTATATTTGTTAAGTTTAATAAGTAGTCACAACTTATTAAACCATTATGCACATAAACTCAAAGGGTCGGTGGCATAATTTAATTAATTTGCTGTAGAATTTAATCAAACAAAGGACCAAAGTATTCTTGCCGCCGTACATAATTACATTCTAATAAAAATGCCAAAATTATTTAAAATTATACTTAAAATAAGACTAATTAGTTATGCACTTGATTTTGATGGATTCGTTTAAAAGAAAATAAAACCCCTAGATTCCAGAACTTGTAAGCTTATATTAAATTTGTAAGCCTTTTGAACGTCCTTTAACAATAACCCAGTGAATAAATATACTTGTCCAGACATCGAGAGGCGTTAGGGCTGATATAAGGTTTTTTTTATCATAAAGGGGTTATACATTATCATAAAAAAGAATATATAACGACGGATTAGATCAACAAAGTGTACAGCTAAGAGATACCTAGTTCAGGATTTTATCTTAAAAAAGTAAGACTTATTATTTATTATCTTTAAAAAAATCTAAATCTAAAAAAGGCTTTATCTGAGAAGAGTAAAAAAAAAGTATCAACCCTTATATATCCCACTGCTGGGCACGGGTCGTACGTTTAAGTCCTGAGGCAATGGGTAAAGGTAAAGGGGTCTAGCCTGATGCATATTAAATTTATCGAGGAAGGTTATGGGCATTGTAAATCTTAGTTAACGCAGAGAAAGCTGCGGGCAACAGCTAGTATCTGATGAAAATACTTCGGTTTTACTGTAGTATTATGCTCAGTCATTATTCGTTTTAATTATATTTGAAATACTCCTCCTCGAAATCAGGCGAGGAGGGTTAATGGGCCATAATAGTTCACCGATGCGCTGGTCCAGTGCGGGTTGGTGAACTTCACATACCTTCAAAGACTTTCAATCTCGTCAGGCATGCAGGTTTCCTCACGATGTTTTCCTTCACCGGTGAGCGAACGATGGTCTCGTGTGCACTTAGAAATTTTTAGAAAAACCCATTTCAAGGCACACACGGACGGGTCAGGATCGAACCCGGAACCCCTCGCATAAGAGGCCTAGTCCGTCAACCACTGGACCATCGTCGCTGAGAAGAGTATAAAATAAAATTTTCAGAAATAAAATATGCGCTGTAAAATTTACGAGATGATTCTTAACGATCCAGTTAATGCAATCTATCTAACCTAATCGGCGATATATCACTCCAGAGCGAGGCTTTAATCGTTTTCCTATAATTTGCGCTTACGAGGTAATCTTTACTAAACTACCCATAACGTTTTAATTCAAATATCGAATACCGAATTCTACACAATAATTCCCATGAATTTCTATATTTCAGGCTGAATATAGGAACAAAGTAAGTATGAAATATTCTTATCACGCTATCATCAGCTCTATCCGTCCACTGAATATATATATATATATATATATATATATATATATATATATATATATATATATATATATATATATATATATATATATATATATATATATATATATACTCTATCCGTCCAATGAAAACTCTGCCAATTCAGACGTTTAAAAAACGACTATCATTATTACTAATTGAAAAATCGTATTACACAGTGACTGAATTTTTAAATGACGATGCCCTGAAATAATTTGACATCAATTTTCAATAGATATCATTTAATAATTGTTGTTATTTTATGTAATCCGCATTGACTTTGAAATATTTGTATACCTTGACGAAGGTGGAAATGTAGTGAAACCATAATTAAGATTAACACCTGTTATACGTATTTACCTGCATTGCACAAATAAATGATATTATTATTATTATTATCACTGCTGAACATAGGCCCCCTTTAATGAACGCAAAGACGACCTATCCATCAAACATAAATGACGCAGTTGTTACAAAAGAAATAACTTTCTTACGTAATCCGAGGATTCGATGAATCCTGAACAACACGCATAATATTCCGATAAATGGATTCCAAATCGGTTACGTGAGCTCATTTTCCTTCTTTTACACGTCTTTAGAGTTCCGTGGGGAGTTGATGATAACAGAACCTTATTGTTGAAACTTCGCTGACCGAATGTCACATTGCTGATGTCAATCGTGTACAATAAAATAAAGTGTTTCAAATATATTTAATACGAACAATGACTGGGCATAATACAATACCATAAACCGAAGTATTTTCATCAGATACTAGCTGTTGCCCGCAGCTTTCCCTGCATTAACTCATATTTACAACGGCATCATAGCGGGATGATAATAGTATATACCTTCCTCGATAAATTTAATACTAAAAAAGTCATTCAAATTCCAATAATAGTTTTTGAGCGCGTTTAAAAAACCAACTTTTCAGCTTTATATATAGAGATATTTTACGTAAGTACCTACTGAACCCTGAAAGTGTGTATACGAGTACAACTTTTTGGCTTTTCTTATTTATTCATCTACGAAAGTGAAGATTACCACCGGTTAACAAAATGTTGCGATATCCTTTGAGTTTGCTTAAATAGAACTATGAGCTTGACCTACTTAGCCTCAGGATTATTAGGTAGTTTGGTTTGCTGAGCTTCGCCATTATGACTCAGCACCATAGTAACATTCATTCAATAAGACCCGTCGCCGAAAAAGTTAATGACATATTACAACATTAACAGCTAAGTAGCTCATTAATATGTAAGTACATTTCGTTATTTCAAAGTTTTCCTGTTTTCTCTACCACTAATTATTATACATATACATGCAACGGGATCAACAGCGACAGGCTGGCCACAATGAGTCCTGACTACTCCTCGTAAGGGGAACAGCACAACCAGTGGCGGCTGGTGGGTTATCGAAGTGGTAGTGCACTTTACTTGCTCACTAATGATTAAGATTAGAAATAGCAACAAAACAACAATTTACCTAAAATATGTTAATTTTTTATTATTTTTTGTACAATAAATCAATAAGATTTTTTTCTGAAGCGAAATGTTCGCTCGCTCACATCCACACAACCATTTCTTTCTATTTAACATTTCACTATTAAAATCTCTGTTTAACATCACTTCCACTGACGCCACACACTGTACACAGTACACACAGAATATTACGAAAAGAAAAATAGTACTTAATTGGTTTTACAATAACTAAAACAAACAATAATTAACGCGGAAACTCAACTTGCAAACATCATGCCCGCCGTCGTCGTCGTGCGCCCGGCGAAATTCGTTAAACATCGGGTGCTCTCGGCAAATTCGGCTTCGGACGCGCGTGCGGCGCACGAAATCAGAGTAATTTCTCGGTACATTTCTATGAACTATCTTTTGTTACACGCGTCAGGCGTATAGCTCGTAACTCATATAAGTTGTATTAGCAGTCCTCGTACGCTGGCGGAAGCGCACGAAATTTTTTCTATTATGGAAAATAAGTCTTAATAGTTTAGCAAAGCGCTCAAATTGTGTCGTCATAATTGGAAATTTTATTAGTTATAGAGATTTTTGTATGTACTTATAAAAATACTTAAATATCTATTAACATGGTTTATAAATAAAGATCAAGTAATGTTTGAAATTTTTAAATCTTAAATTGGTGGTTCAGCGCACGAGCGCACTTAAGGTACAGCCGCCACTGAGCACAACCACCACTAAGCAGTCCCCGCAACGTCATCCTACCTGTCGCTTTATCTGCGTTAACTTTAATTCACCATCACCAAATCAATAAGATCAGTCTAGTCTCTACGCTAAGGTCTCTAGCTCTCTAGCCGCTAAGCTGTCTCTAAGCTAATCTCCACAAGAAAAAAAATGATGTTTTCATTAGTTTGGCCGTGAACAGTAAGAACAGGTTGACAAAACATTACAACCTTTATATATTTACAATTTTGTCATGGATTATAGATGTAACATACAAACTGTTAGCGGTTTCTAAGACTCTCACGACTCACGTTTAAAGTTAAACGAGTGTGTCTCACGTCAGAACTTCCTTTATATCCAATCTAAATTCTTTTAAAAGTTGCTTAAGCAAGATATTATGGGGAGTTAAATAAAATAAAAATAAAAAATAAAAAACTTTTATTTGCTCAAACATAAACAGTATAGTAGTTAGACACATTGTTGAGAACAACCTTAAGTTAAGGATTCATGTGCGGTGCGGCGTTTGTGATGGTGATGTTATAGTGATGAAATGGTGATGTGTCTGGAACGAGCATTCATCGACATCACCCATCACCATCATACATTTATAAACTATATCTCTCTCCTTATTTAAGATCTTTGCTCTTGTCGGTGGAGTATTCGCCACTCACTTCTCTTCTGTGCCAACACCTTAACCTCCTGATACTGATTTTCTAATACAATATTCAAGGAATTTGTAACATATTACATAGAAATACAAAAATAATTATCGTTTAAATATAAAAAAGCTGTAATAAAATAATATAAAAAATGAATCAGTTTATTTTGTATGGTAATTGGAACCGGTGTACCAAAACGTACACAAGTTAAATATTTGTTAGCCAACATTCCGAACTCCGCAATCAATATAAAAAAAATGCGTATGCAGGCGAGTGACATCAAACTTTTCCCACATTCGCAAGTGCGCCATGCTGTTATTTCGTGGATGGTATAATATACAATATAGTTCCAAAGTTAAATGTGTACTTGTTTTTACTTTACTACGACTGCCAATCCGCCTGCTCAGCGTGGTAATTATGAGTATAATAACTCAATATCTACTTACAACTTAAAATCTATATCCGTGTTATAATTTTACAACCAAAAATAATTTAAATAATAATTATTGTTAAATTTATTTATTTTTATAACAAATACACATTTGTTATAAAAATAAATAAATTGGACTTGGAAAAAAAATACATATATGCTTTTAGCATTCCTGATGCTAAAAGCATATATGTACAATTATTATTCATCTTTTTGTGCAAGCGATATAAGTGATCGCTGTGTAGCGAGTACGAAGCAATAAGGACATTGGCAAAAGGCGAGACAAACATCCCGGGCTGGTAATAAACTGCACGTTATTACGCCTAAGGTTTTACATTAATATATATCCTACTTCCTACTAATATTATAAACGCGAAAGTTTGTGAGTATAGATGTTTGTTACTCTTTCACGTAAAAACTACTGAATGGATTTTGATGAAACTTTACAATAATATAGCGTATACATCAGAATAACACATAGGCTATAATTTATCACCGTACTCCCACGGAAATCGAAATTACGCGGGTGAAACCGCAGGGCGCTCCTAGTCTTATATAATTTTGTATTTTATTTTGTTGACAAAAGAGCAACTGCCAATGTTCTTTTTTCTTGTTCTTCTTAAGGGATCCTGCATCTCAAACGAGTTCTTTTTTAACTTTTTTTTTTAACTGCTTCTTTTGACGTATTGCAAGTGTACAAGTTGTTACCTACGAAATAAAGATATTTTGATTCCATTTGTAATATAAGAGGATTAAAAGGGCTATGTGTAAATAATGTAACAGCTTCACCGCTGTTGTCTATTTTGCATCTATATATAGAAATGAACTAAACCCTGATTACTAATAATAAAATACGAGTCCTTCATCAGTCGCATCTAATTATAAGTTGTCGCTGCACAGTCATTATTATTATAAAAAAAAAGTAATTTTCGACGATCTCTGTGGCTCAATGGTTAGCGCGTTGGCGTTTAAGCCGGAGTTGCGGGTTCGAATCCCGCCAGGGAACAAAAAAGTTTCTGTGTTCCTGGGTCATGGATGTGTATTAAATATGTGTATTATATTATAATAAAAATCTTAAATATAAGTATTAATATAAAACGTATTAAATATATGTATTTCCGTTGTCTGGTACCCGTAACACAAGTCTCTTCGAGTACTTACCACGGGACCAGATTGACGTGGTGTAAAAAGCGTCCATAGATATTATTATTATTATAAGATGAATGTCTACGTATCCTAATGCTATATCTGGGTTATTATAATGATTGCTGATAAGCCCAATGTTACACATATGCTAATATTATAAAGAGGTAATATTTGTGAATTTGTGAGGTTGTAGGGGATAATATATCTACCGAACAGGTTTTGGATTAGTTTTACTAATAGAATGCTACGTTATACGCTATAATTTATTCCCGTAATCCCACGGGAATGTAAAGTATTCGGGTGAAACCACGAGGAGCCGCTAGTTTATTATATATTGTCACTATTGCCAACCTAAATAGTGTTTTATGAAAATAAAATATTTTTTTAGCACCAACTTTTAAATTTATCAGAGCTCTTTTTCATGCATTTGAACTCAATATCTCATGAAATAGCTACGTAATTCAGGTAATATACTACGTGAAATCCCTGTACCCTTTTTAAGCATAATATTCTTCGAGTTTGCCCAAAAAGTAGTAGTAGAAAACTGTATTGTATTTAAAATAATTTTCATCACGAACGAAATCACTCTTACACTCACTCATTTATTACAACCAATTCTCGGCTACACACACGAAGAATTGCTCCAAGGTTGCCAGATGGCCCGGAATTACGGGAATGTTCCGGAATTTCGAGTGTTGTCCCGTGTTAGTAATTATACCTCACTGTTGCGAATATCATGAATACCTGTTTTTTTCTTTAAAAAAGGTCAGCAGAACTTTTTTTCTTTTGTTTTTTCCGTATCTAGCAACCTCAGATGCTAAGCTTTTATTTTTAAATTTTATTTAACAAATTTTAATAACATGCTTTATTAAAAAACTAGCAGCGCGCCGTGTTTTTAATCGCCTACTTCTCTCTTCACTCACTTCTCCTACATCTCTAGGAGTACGGGGCTAACTACCCTAAATCACTCACATTTGTTCGCTATTCTCTATTTATGTGTTATTGTCAAGGCATAACCTTTGGTCCCAGATACGGTAGCATCCCTTAGTAGTTTGTGGGTCCCAGTTCCCACAAGTACTTTTTTACAGAGCGTTAAAAACGCGTTTGAATGGGACTAATGGATACCCATATATCTATCTCTTCACACGAAATTCGAAATTCGAAAATTCGAAAAAGCTTGACGCTTTTTTGTCAAGTGCTATTGGATTTTCGACATTAAGTGTTTGACGTTAAATTGAATTGAGCATGCCATATCGGGTTTTACCGCGACGTTTTTAAAGTGCCCGTGCGAACGGGGCCTTATGCTCATATAGCAGTGCTATTCTGTAGGTCATTTTCTAGGCTGTGCGCCGGGACGAGCTCGTCGCGCCCACAGCGTTGACATTGCTAGGGTGTTTGATATGGTTTGACAAGCTTAGTGAATATCAAGTTCATTTCACAGCGCTGTCACAGCGTTGCGACAGCGCTGCGTTCCTTACAGAAGCAGGACGACCGAGACATTCACTTTTGGCATTGGCATGAATTATGAAAATCAGTATAATATACATAATACTCGTAACTACATATTATAAAACAAAGTCGCTTTCTCTGTCCCTATATCCCTTTTTACGCTTAAATCTTTAAAACTACGCAACGGATTTTGATGCGGTTTTTTAAATAGATTGGACAATTCAAGAGAAAGGTTTACGTATATAATTTATTATTATTTTATATATATTGGCTAAGATATAACAATAATTATTGTTGGACGTATCGGAAAAAAATAGGCCGCCTGGGAGTTTTCAACGAAAACGCTGCCTAACCCTTTAAGATATAACAAAATAAATTGTGGAATTGTGTATCTTAAATAGGTCTACAAAAAAGTATGCGATGGCATATGTATATCTCTGAGGGATATCATACTATATCTATTTAATACTTTAAGACATGGGCAATTATAACGCGATAATTTGAAAGTTATTTACACAAATACGGTATGAATATGAAAATGAAAATATGAAAGCAATATTATTATCCTACATATGCCTTCAGAAAGTCTGCGAAGGGATATATTATGTATTTATGTTCAAGATAACATATTCACATAACATATCCATTTTAACGCAAAAACTTAGTAATTATTAAAATAGAAAATGATCGTCATAAGACATGATAAATCCGTAAATCCTAGTTCACGCGG
Source organism: Lycaena phlaeas (assembly GCA_905333005.2). Lineage (NCBI taxonomy): Eukaryota > Metazoa > Arthropoda > Insecta > Lepidoptera > Lycaenidae > Lycaena > Lycaena phlaeas. Next base: position 16,705,215 of record HG995169.1, on the reverse strand, counting down.
GCAAAGCTGCGGGTAACAGCTAGTATGGTATAAATACAAATATTATATAAGAATATAAATTATGTCACAACCAGGCGGTTAAGTTCAGGCAGTTTAATAAAAACTTCATCTTCGAAATAATTATTTGCTTACATGCTAACTCCTCGCTAGGCGAATATCAACTCTATTTTCTAAATAACAAAGTCGAAACTAATATACGGGCTGTGTTTTTCCTCTATTTTTTGGGAGTAACGATTATTTCCATTCTAATTTATAGCGACATCTTTTCAATATAACCATGAAATGCACCACAATGAGGACACGATTATCTGGAAGCTTCCTAGTACCAGTACCAGTCAAATGTGAAGAATGAATCGGCTTTTTAGCATCTAAACAAGTCTGTGTGTATATACCAGCTGTTGCCCGCAGCTTCACCAGCGTTCCTCGATAAATAGGCTATCTAACACTGAAAGAATCTTTGAAATCTTTATCCGTCCACTGCTAAACATAGGCCTCCCTCAATGAACGCCAAGACTACCGATCCCTTGCAATTCGCATCCGACGCGGACAGGCCACTGCTCGAAGATCGTCTTCCCACCTGGTCAATCGCCGACCAACACTTCGTCTACCTAAACGCGGCCTTCACTCATGAACCTTATTGGTGCATCGACCATGCGTTCTTCTGATTATGTGACCAGCCCATTGCTACTTCAACGCGCATATTCTTCGCGTGATATTGGAAACTTTAGTACTCTGGCGAAGGTATTAGATTGATTATTATTAAATTAAAGTCAAAGATAAATATTATATAGCTCTTATGATCTCATTTGTGATACTTTTAATTTATTATGAAACGTCTTGAATAATTCACGAGGAGAACAGCTTGAACATCCAGCATGACAACCGTCTCCAGCAATGAATATTAATAGCTCGTGCGATATCATCAAACTTCTAAATTATGCTGAGATAGAATGACTGATGTAATCTTAAAAGAATTTATTATTGCTCTATTTTATTTTAGATGAGCCACCTCTACAGTTCTATCCATCGTTCATAAAAAAGTCAACCAGTATCATATACAATAAAAAAAACCTCGGACAACAATATATTTTAACCGACATATTTTTTCCCCCTTTAATATTATCGTAGAATACAATTTTACTGGTAACACCCCCCACGATTTCACTTCTTCCCATTCCGGTGGAAGTACGGGGACAAATTATCATCCATGCATTATTCTAATGTGTAAGCTATGCTATTGTAAAGTTTCATCGAAATGAAAAATAATGTCTGTTGTCCGCGAGGTTTTATTATTTTATTTTTAAACAACTTAAACAAGGAGGCGTTCCTCAATCCGACCGTATATATGTTTTCTTTTTGATCTACCGATTAGATCGCTATTTATCGATAGCCAAATGGATGGTCCTTAGAGGAATAAAATTTCAGAACCCTATTTAAATTAATATCAAATCATACTATACTTCAATTTTACAAGCGAAACCTTAAGACTCAAATAAAGCTCATTTATTAATTTGATATAATTCAAAATATATTCTTTCCCTTCTTACACATCACCACTACATTATAAATTTCTTTAAAAAATGTTATAGAATTCACTGCATCGAGCTATAGATAAAATTAAAAGCTTTAGAGTTAATAAAAACATTTCGGAGAATATAAAATAGCGTTGCTTAAAAAATACTTTAACCCAGTATTTAACCCTGCAATATAATATGTATATCCAAATGTATCTACTAATTTATCTTCATTACAAGTTGTAAATTACAAGGAGATAGTGTACAATATATATTCCTTACGATATGTATATTGCTTTGCTTCAGAAAATATTGACGACGAAATTAAATGAAAAACCCTATGATATCAATATTGTTCTTATTTTAAATAAAACAGTTTTTTATGCCAGTAATATTTTAAATAGTTGTAGGGGTATATTTCAATACTCACACGGCATATTCCGATCGAACACGCGAACATAACACAAATACTGGTTACATTAAAAAAAAAACACATAAAATTTGCACTCCACAACTAATCTCACGCAACGATTGCCGGAACTAAACGTTACAACACTATATATTACAACAAGTAGCACATCACTGATCTTAAATATAGAAAGAACTGTTCCATAAACGAACTTACAAACGAATGAGGTTTTAATAAAAAAATATGAATGTTTCAGTTACAATAGAACGTCTACGAGAATGGCGTAGACCCGACCTCTACGAGGTACGGCGAGGGACTGACGTAGCACCGTAGCTTGTTCGCGCAGACCTCCGATCCCCAGAGTTTTGGCGTGGTACTCACAATACGCGACACTAGTACGGCTCACCAATGCATATATATTGAAGTTCACATACAATCCTCAACTGAAGCCCTTATTCCTTATCACAATGTATATTCAATAAGGTACCGTATTCAATAATGAATAATATTGGTATCACCGCAAAATCTTATTGCGGAAAATGAGGAAATACCCTCTTTTGATCTTTAGGGCATTAATGTAGGATATAAATAAATCACTATAGAGTAATATACGGACGACAATGGTCCAGTGGTGGGTGGACTCGGCCTCTTATCCGAGAGGTTCCGGGTTCGATCCTGACCCGTTCGTGTGTGCTTTGAAATGGGTTGGGCACCTCAAACACGAGACTATCGCTCGCTCACCGATGAAGGAAAACATCGTGAGGAAACATGCCTGATAAGATTTAAAATCTTTAAGATATGTGAAGTTCAACAACCCGCGTTGGGAGAGCGCATCGATAAACTATGGCCCATTACCCTCCTCGCCAGATTTCGAGAAGGAGACCCGTGCCAAGCAGTGGGACATATAAGGTTTGTTACTTTACTTTTAGAGAAATATTATACACTGTCCTGTCCTTACTCGTGACTCGTCATCAACATTTTATCATACAAACCTCAATCTGACGATAACCAATACAACATACAAACAATAATCTGTTTTTTATTTGTATAGATAGAAGATAGATAATAATAATAAAGCCTATTTATTTCCAATCTACAAATCGTTTTTACATGTAAATACGAGTAATATAATATGGTTAATTATTCTGTTGCAATTTTTACAGTTAAAGTTATTTAATGTTAATCACTATTACAACTATCTTTATCATCGTTGATCGGAACCCCTTCTTGGGTATTATAGGCCTCCTCCAGATTATTCGAGGCAACTCCGTCCATAGAAGATAGATACGGCGATGTAACTCGTTTAGATTCGTGTTATCATCTGTCTGTTCTGTTACTGTCTGGATTCTGGATGGGTGGATGTAACTCACTAATGCAAATCATCGACCTGTCGTGACGTCTGCTAGCATGCGTGTACTATCAGACAACTCGCGTTTCGATATTTACATCATTACAATTATAATAATTTAGTACCTGGTTGACCGAGAATTTGGTCGGTTTTTTTTTGTTTTGTTTTGAATAGGTACTCGTGGTGATAATATTATAATATTTTTAAAGTAACACTGAATTATGCTGTGGTAGACTCAATTGACTTTCAAAGAGATACTTTGATTGTACTATTTTGAATAAAAAATAGTACAATAGTAGAACTTTGACTTTGAAAAAAAAAGTGACGATAGTTATCAAAATAATCATCGGGCGGAACGCAGCTGTAAATCTCTATATAAATATCAATAAAAAATAGAATAATAGGATCTCTTGTTTGAGTCTGTTCTTGTGAATTTTAAATGTTACTTTTGTTAAAACGGTTCCGGACTCTTCAATGAATTCACAAAGGCACCTCTGCAAGTTGTGAAATTGAACTTTATTTTAACTTTGTTATAACCTCCGCTTTACGGTAACAAACTTTTATTCTAAAACGTATGTACTAGATGTGCCCTGCGGTTTTACCCGAGTTCATTAATTTCGTTGTTTAGTAAATGTGATATGCTTGCACTTTTGAATATATTATTTAAAATCTAGTCAGAAATACGAGTCAAACCTTCTTGAAACTAGTCAGCATCAAATGCACAATTTGTAATTTAAAAAAAAATATCGTCGTAAGAAAACTTTGAGTAGCGATTAGCGATACGATATATAAAACGACCTTCACCGAGATGCTTATTTGATGAAACTTGTTTTATGTCAATAAACATATTGTTTCATATGGGTTTCCTCAAGAAATTCAGTCCAAGATATGTATATATTTACAAAATTCGTCAACTGGAATTCGGAACTGATTTTTCGCAGACAACCCTTTACCACAGTATTCATAATGATAATTCATTTTTGATATAATTTAATTTCAATTCAATAATCAGACCGGTGCAAAATGCTCTAATATCGATTTACCTGTTTACACGTGGCAACCCGAGAGTTGTGACCAGAAAATAATAGGCAACCTAATGTCAGCATATTCTATGGGCTTCATACTTTCGATTGGTATAGAATTTGTCAAATAATCAAACCGGAGAAATGTTTTTAAAAAATATTTTTTTTTTATTTATTAATTAATCAGATCCTGGACTGAATTTTTTTAGGCAACCCATATGCAACATGTTTATCGACACAATAAATTAAAATATATAAAATAGGTTTCATCAAAACAGCATCTCAGTTATGAAGGTCGTTTTATATACCGTATCCTATACTAGATGTAGATGACTTAAAATTTGATAAGTCGTTTATGAATAAAAAGAAGTTACTTTAAATTTCTTAGATTCATATCCACAAACCACAATATTTTGGAGCCTTACATAAGTTCCAAAAAGTATAAAAAAGAAACGACGAAAATAGCTTTAATAAGTTTTAATGGTTTTCAAGTTTAAAGTATATTCAATTACAATTAATATTATATTCGCACTATATTTTGCTCGTTTTATAATATTTGCTAATATATTTCCCGATAACTTCCATCGGTCGCCTTTGCCATTCTGCGAGAGTCTCTTTGCTGGGCGTTACCTAGAAACAGAACATTACATATACATATTTTTACACTTTCTTTAAACGAATAAAGAGGGTAACGATTGGGTGAAAAGCGCAGGCGAGAAGCTCGTGACTCAAGTTAAGCAACGCTTGCCGAGGTCGTTCTGAAGGATGGGTGACCATCTTTACATACCAAGTCTCCTCCGTGCCTCGGAAAGCACGTTAAGGCGTTGGTCTCGGCTTTCATCCCGGCCTGCCCGGCAAACCGTACAGATTATAATAAAATACCCGGTTGACCAAGCATTTGTTCGCTATTTTTTTTTTTTTGGTAAGATCAGTTGATTTTGTTGGTCGAATCTCAAACCAAATACTCTTTTCGTGGTAAACTAGAAAATAAACTGAGATACGAATGAGAAGCTTCCATAGTCGTTTTATTTTTACAAAAGACGAAATTTGAAAAAAGGGTAAAAAATAATCACACTTGCGACTCGAATTATACTTTTCTGTTTACTGCTACTTCTGGTTATCAGTCGATTATTCGTCTGAATTTTTATAACATAATAAAGGACTGCAAAACATTTGAATTCTTATGATATTGTCGCGGTTTTTAATTGCCTACACGGTTTCTTAAAATGAATACTATTCGATTTATCGCCGAAACCTCTTATACACTGAATTTCATGAAATCGTTGGAAGATATTTTATTTTTTATATTGATCTCTGACTAAGAAAATTCGAGAAACCCTGATATAGAAGCTTCGCTTAAGCAGAAATAATGAAATATTACCAACTGGCTGGCAACAAGACATTTTGTATTCATTATTTCCTCAGGCCGTTAGGAACAGTTGGTACAAGTGCGTTGGTGTTTCTTTTTATTTTCATTTTACTTATTATTTTTTTATATTAATAGTTACCTCCAGGCTAGACCCACGCGAACAAATTTTTAAATATTGAATACAACTTTCTCAAGCGAATTACTTTTTCAACGAATTTAAAGTAAAGTAACAAAAATAACTTGATTCTGTCTCCTTTGTTTAACCAACACACAAAATAGCATATATGATTAATTATTTTAATAATAACTCACACTTAAAAAGAGATGAAAGACCAATTACGTGCAGTACAAGATATATTTTCTGTGATTTCTTTTCGATCAACCTTAAATCCTTAACAATCACCAGAAGTAAAAGAAGTATTTTCCATGGCTTGGCAGTAAAATCGTATGTAATGCCGTAGCGCTTCTGTTTTGTTTTTCCCATCTATTTATATAGATTATCATTGATTATAAATTTTGTCCCCAGGAAAAAAACACGTGACGACATTTTAAATATTGTTGTTTGTAAGTTATAATGGATATCAATTCGTCTTTCTTGGTCTCCTTATTTTAGTATTGTAGAATTTTTTATAGAAGCGAGGGAATTTTGTCCAGCTATATTAACTAAATTAACCTGATCGCCCTTCAGTCGGTCGAGGTAGGTGACACAAATATCCGTCGACCGAAGACCTGCCTCCTGCGTCAACGCAGCGAATGCCGTCGCCTCCATCTCTATGTTCCTCACTCCCAAAGACACCAGGGTATGGAGGAACGCCATCTTATCTGCTTCTGTATAGTCACAAAAGGGTCCGTCTAGTCGTGCTTGTCCTGGAAAAGTATTAGAATTCCTTATTATCTTGTATATGATGATCTCAAGATGGTACACTAAGCACTGATAAAAATTCAACGACTCTAATAAATTAAGTTTAAATGAAGGATTTACAATTTTTTAATTTCACATACTATATTGATTGTTAGTTTATATTATCACATTTTTCACTATTGTCTGTTCACTAACACCAATTAATTATATTCATTGTTCAAAAGATAAATATGGCATTATGTAAAAATAAAATATCACGTCTTTTTTAGAAAATTATTTATTCAACAAACATTAATGTTCATTAAATACAAAAATTTTAAATCATAAATTTTCTTTACTCAAATCTTTTAATTTATGACTTTGCCAATAGATAAATCCTTTGATTATTGGCGATGCGTCGCCACGGCATGCGTCGCCACGCCAGCAACCGTTTACAGCTATAGTGGATGTGACATCCAAAACTACATTTATCTTGAGGTTATACACATATAAACTCGACTCATAATTAAAATCGTCAGTGGGATCGGACAAACACTGAGTGTCCTGTTATTCCTAGTCTTTTTCTTTTTTAAGCATAACATTTCATAACAGGCTCACGATAATAATGGAAACCTTTTTATTAATTTACCGGTTGCGAGTATTTTTGTTAACTTCGTACTTCTAACATTACATTTTTTGTTTATTTTATGTTAGTTGGACAGGCAAATTGACAATCGTGCCACCTGATGGCAAGTGGTCGACGTCACCCATCTAGGCGCGCGGGAGCGCGGCAAGCCAAGTTCAGCTGGCGAGCGAGCGTACGTAAAGTAATATTACACGAACCATTTGGCGCTACTTTTTACCCCCTCATAACTCAAAAACTATTAATTTTTAATTACTAAACATAAACGTATGAAATTTGGCACATATATTGAGACCTGCGAGATTAACACGTGCTCCAAATTTCAAAAATATATCTCAAACGGTTATTTAGATATTAATGTCCAAAAATCGTGATTTTTATCACTGACATATAGATCAAAACTAAGTCCCAGTTCCAGATGACCTAGAACGTTCAAATTTGGTATGCAGATAGGTAATAAGGTGCATACAAAGGAAAAAATCGGAAAATGGTAAATTTGTATCATTTTATTATAGTTTTTCACTTAATTGATTTTACCTATACATCAAAATTAACACCCAGTTCCAGATGACCTAGAAAGTTCAAATTTGGTATGCAGATAGGTAATAAGGTGCATACAAAGGAAAAAATCTGAAACTGGTAAATTTGTATCGTTTTATTATAGTTTTTCACTTAATTGATTCTATTTGGGATACGACTTACGCACTTTAATATTAGCGCTTATGACACTACAATAGGGTTGAATATGGTTGAGCAAGTGGCAACTGACCGCGGCGCTCGTAACTCATGAAAATGTTCTTAGAAATGCATTAAATTAATTGTGGTTATTACTATTAATTTTATTATAATAAGATTCTTTTAGTAAGTACGTATGGTATAGGCAATAGTTTAAATAAAATAAAATAAAAATTAGTACAGTTATAATAATATAGTTATAAGTAGATAATAATATTATGTATCGACGACCTCTGTGGCTCAATGCATAGCACGTTGGGTAAAGCCGAAGGTAGCGGGTTCCAATCCCGACAACGACCAAAAAAAAATTTCCGAGTTCCTGTGTCATGAATGAGTATTAAATATGTGTGTTATATAATAAAAGTCTTAAATATAAGTATGTATTAATATAAAAGTATTAAATAAATAAATGTATTTCCCTTGTCTGATATCAGTAACACAAGTTCTTTGGAAAGTGACTACGGGACCAGATTGACGTGGTGTAAAAAGCGTCCATTGATAATACATATAATATTAGTATTATTATACTTAGCTCTGGTTAAGTTTGAGAGTTAAAACTCATTGATAACAATGAGTGAGTAATGTACAAATGAGTCGTACCATATAAAATAACACAAAAAAGACAATTATACCCCGTAAAGGTAGGAAAATACGGTGTTAAAAAAATATTTAGTATTATTTTTTTTATAAATTAAATACGTAATACCTAGTACCTACCTGCCTAATTACTAATAATTTAAGTAAGTACAAAAAGTAATGATATCCTATCAAAAACATAAATGTGAAATGAGAGCCAAGTTCATTATTAAGATGTTATATGCCTTGTTGTTGAGTCCAACGACAAAAGCAGTGAAATCTAAATGGGTGCCAAGTTCAATGGTCAGTCCTGAAATTTATTTATAACAAAATAAAGTATCATTTCTTCTTATAGCTTAGAATAATATATTGTAGCCTAAGGTCTGACTTGGCTAGTTTTCCTATACGAATTATATTGTAGCTTTCGCAAGTTCTATGCCAGTTACTTGTCGGTTCCTATTTTATTATTCCGAAAATTTGGCTTGTTGGCAGAAACTAGCCATCGAACATAATAATTCGTATAGGTATGAGAACTAGCCAAGTCAGACCTTAGGCTACAATATATTATCCTAAGCTATAAGAAGAAATGATACTTTATTTTGTTATAAATAAATTTCAGGACTGACCATTGAACTTGGCACCCATTTAGATTTCACTGCTTTTGTCGTTGGACTCAACAACAAGGCATATAACATCTTAATAATGAACTTGGCTCTCATTTCACATTTATGTTTTTGATAGGATAAACAAATTAGTTGACCTGGAGCTAGCCCAGGCAACTCATATATGTATTGCCTATATCCTATCAGATGTTAAGCTTGGGTGCTAGTACACTGTATGTTTTACTGTATACCTTTCAGTTCAAAACACAGCAACGCTGTTTCACGGTAGCAGTACCCATGCACAGAACATTGTCGTCGTCGTCCCCCCCCCGCACCGATGAAATTGGCCTTACTTTTCTTTGGTCATACTTAAGTACCTCGATAGAACTCGTTAGCGGCCATAGTGACGCCACAATACGTCTGATACCCTTCCGATCCCGACGTCAGCGACAGCAGCTCCTGGTTCAGCCTCTTATCAAACACGGCGGGGAGTTCCCGCACTTTACCCATTACTGGCTGAAAATATTTTAGACACAGACAGTACAGTAAATGTCAACATCAGAGCAAACATTCTACAGAATACAAATATAAATTGTTTTATGACGCCTTAGACTCCCACTCAATGGATAATATAATGACATCAAACTGGTAACCTCATAGTAAGTGAATCATCATCATCAACCTTTATCTGTCCTCTGCTGAGCATACACTTCAATGAACGCCAAAACGACCGATCCGTTGCCGCTCAATACGGACTGGCTGCGCGCAGCGGCAGTGGGCTGATCACTCTCAGGAACGGATGGCCGATGGGCCAATAAGGCTCGAGGGTAAATGTCATGTTTAGGCAGACAATGTGTAGGTCTTTAATCGTGTGGGAAGACGATCTCCGTGCAGTAAGTGATATTATTCAGAATTTTCATGAAATCAAAAGATTTTCATGAAATTTTGTATACATGTGTTAAAAACGGCGATAAATAGATCTAGCTAGGATACATTTTTAGAAAACTTTTTTTTATCCGTGTTTTGAGGCATTGATAAAATATGATTAGAATACGAACGTAAATTTCGCTGTCAAATAATATGTCATGGTAGCTTAGTAGTGAGATTAGGTAGTTAAATCCGAACGAACCTGGTTTGAATCTCCAGTTCGAATTAATTTTTTCCTTTTCTTAAGATCATTTTTTGGAAGAAAATTTTTATCGTATTTTATCACTAAGGGTACCGAACAAATGCTCGGTCAATCAGGTACTAAACTATAAAGTAATACTAGCAGTTGCCCGCGGCTTCACCCGCTTAGGAAAAATTTCCCTTTTTTTTTAATGTATCCTATGTTACTTCTAGTACAGCCAAGAATGTGTGTAAAAAAGTTTCATGGTGAACGGTTGAGTAGTTTACTTTCACATTTATAATAATATTAGTTAGTAAATATCAAATGGCAAAATTTCAATCAGGCAACCACAAATTGAACAAGAATTTGTAGGTTTGATTAAAACTTTGTTATAAGATAATATTATAGGTAAATATAATTATTGGAAAATTTACGTATTTCCATTTCTCTCGTGTATTTACTGGGATTCTCCCCACTACTCCCCCACGCAACTCCTTCGGAGTCTCGCCTAGGGGGATCTACTCGTAAACTCCAAACTTCAATCGTATTAAATTACAATTACCTTACGCTAAACCGGGCCGTAAATAATATATATTTTTTAATCATATTTTTTGTATTAAAAATCTCAAGTTATTAAGTAGTTCTTTTATAAATCACGGTTGGTAGTGATGATCGTGGACGTGACTCGACCAAAACTGACAACTATCAAAACCTAAACCCACCCTAAGGTATCTGCCTCGAATTTAGCGGGCAGCGGGGCGGCGGTTGTAAAGGCGCGGGAGCGGCTGGATCTTTGCGTAAAGCCGTAACCGCACGCTTGCCGAGTCTTGGCAAGCCTTCACAAATTCAAACGTGTGGATACAGAGTTTGTCTAGGCTTGCTTAGGTTTGCAAGGGTTTGTGTGGCCGATCCGACGAGTGTCGCTATTGTGCACAAGCCAAAGGGAACAAAAGAGAATCTGTCGCAAGCGCTTGTGAGGCGTCCATGGACATGCTTGTGACTTGTGGAAGCTTGGAGCTTACGGCAAGCCACAAACGTGTGGATCCGGTATAGGAATCAAATGGACCGGTTCTCGAAAACACCACCGGCGCTCCGCTGCCCGCTAAATTCGAGGCCGAGGTCTAATAACATTATAAACGCAAAAGTTCGTAAGAATGTTTAGTTGTATGTTTGTTACTTTTACACGCAAAACTACTGAATGGTTTTTGATCAAACTTTACATTAATATAGCTTACATCAGAATAAAAATTAACACAGAATACACAGCTAACGCGTATCAACCCATCTGTATAGTAAGGACTAATCTCTACTGAACCCGTAAATTTTTGACGTGGACCACTTGACATGGTGGCCCACCTTGGTGGTCTGTAGTTTGCCTATATTTATAACATTCGCCACTTACAATGTCATAGGTTTTCTTCAATGTCCCGTTGAGGCCGCAGGAGGATACGACGACGCTGCCCGGCGGTATACCCAGCCCGCCGCTGGTGCCGATCCTGATGATGAGGGGATCCCTCGCGCGGGCGTAGTGCAACATCTTGATCACTTCCTCCAGAACGATCGTCATTGATGGTATGCCAATACCGTGCTGAAATGGTAAAATAGTAAAGGTATCGCTGCTTAGTCAGCATTGAGACACAGCCGTATCGCTGCGTCGCGATCTGACGTCTGTCATCGGGGGGACTTGTTTTTGTCGAGAGTCATCACCGCGATGCTTGGCCGTGACGAGTACTGCAGTACTATTCTGTAAGAAACGCAGCGCTGTCGCAACGCTGCGACGAGCACGTAGCGCCCACAGCGTTCACGTTGCTAGGGTTTTTGATATGGTTTGACAAGCTTAGTTAATACCAGGTTGAATTCACAGCGCTGTCACAGCGTTGCGACAGCGCTGCGTTTCTTACAAAACAGCACTGCTGGACGGTAATACCCGTTCGTCGGCTGCCGACGTGGCTTTCGTTCACATTATAAACACTTCCTCATAGTTGTCAATATATAGCCGCTGATCACGATATAAGCTAAGAAGCTAATCTAAGCTATAAAAGCTAAGAAACACTCGGTAATATAATGAAGACAGACTTACATTGACACACAGCACGGGTCCCACTTTGAACATGGCGTATCTGTGGGAGTGTTTGGTCAGGTTCACCAGGTGGTTCGTGGGGACGTTTAGTACCCCACCAATGTATTTCGCCAACTCCCTCATCCTCTGCTTCGTACCACCCATACAGACGAACTGAAAATATACACCACTGTAAGGTCGTGTGCTACGTTAAGTGAAGAATAACATCATCATCATTATCATCATCATCAGCCTTTATACTGGATATAGACCTCGCTAAATGACAGCCAAGACAGCCGATTCCTTGCCACTCGCTTCCAACACGGACCGGCTACTGCACTGATATCGTCTTCGCACCTGGTTAATGGTATTGTCTAAATTTGGTCAACCAGCATTTGACCTGGCAATAAGTGAGCTCAGGCCTGATAGCCTTCTCGACTGAATTTAAAAAGAACTGGCAGGCTTAGAACCCACTACCTCCGGCTTGAGCGCCAACGCGTTAACCACTGAGCCACAGAGGTCGTCAAGTGAGATTCTTCAATCTAAATTGATTCCAACTCATGAATTGTATGTAACTGCATATTACGAATATTCGGTTTGGTAATAAATTCATTTGACATCGAGACCAATACCATGCGGTGTCGCATTTGATGAAAGCTATCATTCGATACGTGATCTATTAGTACGTTGATGCGATGCGGCAACAAATTGACGCGACGGTCAATTATGCGGTCAGGTAACTTTGATGGTTAATAATGAGTAATAATGAGTAATAATGAGAAGTTCGTGACGAACATATCGACACACGGAAAACCGGTATATATTGATATTTACAGATTTTGTGATATTTACATTTTTTTACCTGGATGTGTGCTCCTATTATTAAATATTTTAATGACTTATTTATGGTACTGAAATAGTGGTTATACTTACTAAATTCGAAAGGTTCCGACGCACAGTGGCGGACTTCACTCAAGTATTGTCTATGAATTGGTTTCAATGACCCTATGCGTTCGGGAGCTTACACACACACACACATTGATGTATACCTTTTACTACACCAGCGCCGCTGTGGGCGGTTTTTGAACTTATTTATACAGCAGAACACATTTTTAACCGTTCCACCTGACGAGTTTTGACTCTCTTTGTGTTTATACTCTATGTATGAAACAAACAAACATTTTGAATAAAGACTCAAGAAGAAGAACATACTCACTTTAACGTCTCCGAACATGGCGGGGAGGTCGTAGTTCCTGGTGTCCAAGCCCAGGTGGTACAGAACGTCACACTGCAGCTTGGACAGGTGCGGGTTCGCCAGTCGGATGGTGCCGTCTTCATTCCTGTAACCATACAAGAAAGTAAAGTAAAGTATCAACCCTTATATTTATTTTTAAAAAAAATATTTTAAAAAGAGTGAAAGGGTTGCAAATGATAATTTGAATATTTATTCAAAATGTATATATTATATATCCTCTTTGTTGTTTATATGTAATATCCTTTGGTCTATTTTATTCAAATTTATTATAATATTCTTCATAATGAACAATATTCTGAAATTCAACCCACGGGATATTTTCATTAAACCCACCAAGAAATATAATTTTATTTCTTGTAATATTGAAATACGTTTTGTAGATGTCGATAAAATTATGTTTATATGTTTATATGGTTTTGAGCAAAGAAGTTTTTTTATAGTATCAAATGATTCTTGGCATTTATTGGACCAAACAAATTTTTCTCCTTTCCTTAGTAAATTATGTAAAGGATCCAATATAATTGAAATATTTGGCACATATTTTCCATAGAAATTAATTTTTCCTAGAAATTGTCGGATATTCTTTTGTGTTTTTGGAATCGGAAATTCTTTTATGGCAATCAAATTATCTTTTAGTGGTGTTACAGTATTGTTTTTTATTATATGCCCCAGATATTTTACAGAGTCCTGTGCAAAATTACATTTCGTAAATTTTAATTTAAAACCTTCTTTTAAAATTGCTTCCAATAACAAAGATATATGCTGAATGTGTTTTTCAAACGTTTCAGAAAATACTAATATATCGTCGATGTAGTTAACAGTAAAATCTGAGAGTTTATACTTTCTTATGATACTACTCAATATTCTTTGAAAAATAGCAGGAGCAGTTTTTAAACCGAAAGGTAAACATGTCCATTGAAAGTGCGCCTCTTGAGTAACAAATGCAGTTTTGTGTCTATCTTCAATTTTAAGAGGTATAGACCAGAATGCTGAGTTTACATCAAATGTTGAAAAATACTTACAATTCCTTGTTTTAATCATTAGATCCTCGATTAGCGGAAATGGTTGTGATTGGGGAACTACTATTTTATTTAATTCACGAAAATCTATACAAAGCCTTGATCTCCTCCCATCTTCTTTTTTAAATGCTAGTGTTACCGGAGCAGCAAAAGGGCTATATGACTCCTCGATTAAATTATTTTTTAGTAATTTTGATATTTGTGTTTCGATTTCTTTCATATCTTCAATAGAGCACCTATACGGTCTTTTACTACAATATTTATCTATCATTAAATCAATATGGGCTTCATAACCTTTTACAGTACCTATATCGTACTTGTCTTTAGCAAATACTGAATTATATTTGTGTATCAATTTATCAATATCAGATTTTTTCTGATGATCTAAATTATTAACAGAAATGTTAAAATTATCTATTATTATATTTTCATTAAAGTTTATTTCATACTCATTATTTATATTTTGTTTTTTATATATTTTTTTATTATAATATATTATATCTTTTTTATTTCCTATAACACTACCTGAACTGCCAGGAATTTCTTCAGTGCTTATAGGATCCTTATCTTTGCTTTTTATATAGTCTTTATTGATAAGGCCATTTTGAGCTATTTTTAAATTGTCATTTTGAGTTAACCGATATTTTTGTATACAGTCTAATCCTACTAGGAAATCATAGTCAAAGTTTTCCTCGTCTATAACAAAAATATCGACATGTTTTTCAATGTCAAAAATTTTTATTTTTAAAGTTACCATACCTATTGTTCTTTTTACGCCATTAATAGTTTTTAAACCTGCATTTTTATTATGAGTAGGTTTTTTTTTAAAGATAATAACCTTGAATTAATTAAGGACACATTAGATCCAGAATCATAGATTCCTGTTGTTTCCAACGTGTCATTAATTAGTAATTTAATTTTTATTAATGGCGGCACTATTAGTTTTTTGGATCGATTTCATTTAATTCAGCCTCTAGTTCAAAATTGTTAACACTTCTTATTTTATCTTTATTTTGTATATCATAATTTTTAATTTTAAACCAACATTGTGATTCAGGATGGTAACGTTTGCCTTTATTCTCTTTTTCACAAATTTTACACGGGTTAACCATTGGATACACCTTTTTCTCTTTAATATTACTTTCGGAAGGTCCTGTCCTTATACCAAATGTTTTTTTGTTGACTATATTATAATCTAACTTTCTTAAATTATTGAATAAGTCTTCAGTTTTCTTTATACTAACCCTATCAATCTTATCTGTAATAAAATTTGGTAATCCTATGGCAATTAAATCAATTAAAGTTGTTATATTAATAGAACTATTTATTTCTAATAAAAGTCTCTCTTTCTTTATTGCATATTCTAGTAACGAGCCCTGTCTATACTTAAATAACATTGCATACCTGATCGGCGACCAACCTTTATCCGCATATGTTTCACAAAAAATATTTTTCCATATCGCCCATTCTGAATTTATTGTATACTTTATAAGCATAGAACTATACCAATCTAAACAAGAATCTTCTAAAAATAACCTAAAAATTTCAATTTTTTTTATATCTTCTTCTATTCCCATACGAACACATTCCGCCTCAAAAGTAGTCATCCACTGAGACACATTAGTAATCTTGCTATTGAATTTTTCTAAAACAAATTTTTCTACTATTTTTCCAATATTAAAAGATTTTAAATTTTGTGAGTCTTTCTTCATTTCAGCGAAGCGTTCCATAATTTTTATTAAAGAATCTTCGGAAATTCCTGTGGATATTTGTGCTTTTGTTTGTTCCTCTAATAGATACCCCATAAATTGTTTGTTACCATCTTCATCACAGTATACAGCTTTCATCTCTGGATTCATGGATATCCACACCAGTCGTTTCTCGTGCCGTTTTTGTAATGTGGACCTTACTTTTTGAAAGATTTGTGTATGTGTAATTACATCATGTAATTTTACAGGTTGTAACTTATCGGGAATCGTAAAGGTCCGTCCGTCTAAATCTGTGATTGTCGTCACACAAATAATATTTGTTTTCATATCTTCGCTGGCTTTGACCATAAACTCAAATCTTAATTTATCCATTATTCCTGGTAAGCAGCAGCAGAAATGTTGTTTTATAATATGTTATTATCCTTAGATAATAATATTATGGTGAAAAATTAAAACTATAATTGCGTTGCTCTGAAAAGAGATATTTTATTTTATAATACTTATAATTTAATAATTTTACAAAACATTCTTTACAAATAAATATTTACAAAAATCTTACCTGAAAAGAGAAACAACATTTAAAGCTATTGTTTCACCAGTATTAATTTAACAATATATATAATTCCAAACAGCTAAACTAAAACATTAATAACTAATCTTATAACTAAACAGCTCCATGGCAACAGACGAGTTCTATCTTTAAATATATATACAACCTATTTAAATGAAGTGTAACACTTTATTTACATATTATGTATTATTTACCATTTGATCTTATGCTTTATACGGTTTTATCTTAAAGCTTTCTTTTCTTATGAATGCCTTTTTATTTTTAAAGCTTTACTGTACATATATTAAGCAGATAAACTAGCCTAAATAGCTCCGCATTTGGGAATGTTCAAAAAATGACATTCGTCACATCATCGTTAGAGAGTAGTAAAGTAAAATATTACCCATTATGTCCCACTGCTTTGCACGGGTCTCCTCCTCGAAATCAGGCGAGGAGGGTAATGGGCCATAGTTCACCACGCTGGCCCAGTGCGGGTTGGTGAACTTCACATACCCTCAAAGACTTTCAATCTCATCAGGCAAGCAGGTTCCTCACGATGTTTTCCTTCACCGGTGAGCGAGCGATGATCTCGTGTTTGGGGTGCACTTAGAAATTTTTGAAAAACCCATTTCAAGGCACACACGGACGGGTCAGGATCGATCCCGGAATCTCTCACATAAGAGGCCGAGTCCATCCACCACTGGACCATCGTCGCTCTACTAGTAGAGAGTAGTAGATGATAGTATATCTAAATAAGACATAACTCACTTTGGACATGCTCTTCCATTCCGTTTCTCCCACAGAGTTTTACAATTGCTGTAGTGCTGTTCCCAATCCGGTCTCGAAGGGAGAATGTAATCACACGTGCAGGCCATCGTCCGACACCGCCGTTCTGTATCCTGATACAAAGTTATAATTACAGTTAATCATTGCCATTTCGCTGGTCAATGATCATAATGAAAATGGTGATAATATTTTTATCGTGATGTTAAATAATCATAATCAAAGTGGTTAATAATTCAATGGAAAAATTAAAGAAAAAAGAAATGTGGTGTCGCGGGACACCAGGTAGGAACGAAGTTCCTTCGGCTAAAAAGAAAGGTATTATACACTACTCGCTTATGTATGCGACTGTCGCGCCTGCGCACGTCTCATTTAACGCTTTTTTTCCACGCACTTTTTCTTACGTCTTTTACTATCACATCTTCTTCTTTTACTATCACATTTTTTTCAGTTCGGTCGCGCAGCAAAATCCCTATCCCTCCAAGCCTGCCGTAAGGAACTTCGTTCCAAAAACACAATTAAAACGATAATAATAATTCTTATTGTGATGTAAATAATAGTAATCACAGGGGTAATTTCATGAAAAAATTGCTTTTTTTTTTTTTTTTTTTTTTTTGGTTGGATCTATGCTAATGGTCCTAGTGACCGTTATGCGTCATCGGAAATGGGGTGATCCGGTTGGATCATCCTATGACGTTAAAAATTTGGGGGGTTGCCCCCCGCCATGTTCATGGCGTCGGGTTTGTACCTAACTTGGTCAGCTACGGTCGACTGGTTTGGAACGGGTGACGTTAGAAACCTATCGTGAGGGCCGGCCCTCCCCTCCCCCGGTAGCGGGGGAGGCGGGTCAAGCGCGGGACCCGAGCAAGCTGCCGATAGCAGAGTACTATCGGTGATTACACGGTCTATATTGGTGTCGACTCGTAGCTGATCTGAGCCTATGCTGTCGCGGTTGATCCGGATCAACTGGTCAACGGAGTGTAGGGTTCGACGTCGCATACGACCCCGGGGCCCATGCGGTGTGAATGTGTGCCTAACACCGGCTGTGTTATGTCTGAGTGTGTGTTGTAGCTTACGTCGCGCTTCAGCGTCGCGCTTTAACAGTTCTGTGATTTTATCAACAGGATCGGTTATGACATTCTTAGGTAACCTAGACTTATTAGGTGCTAAGCTATCGGGGGTGTAGTTTGCCGCACTCACGACGAGTGGGTTCGGGTGGAGAAGTGCCTTTTCGAAGTGACGTTCTGACATCGCTTTGAAATGGCCCCTAATCGAATCTAGTCTGAGGTCACGGTGTAGGTCGATGTTTCTTACGTACCACGGGCAACCGGTTGCCACACGTAAGAATTTATTTTGGATCGTTTGGAGGCCTCTGAGTCTATGCTGAGGCACATGCGCGAATGCCACACAGGAGTATGACATGATGGGGCGGATACATGATTTATAGAGGGTGAGCTTGTGCCTGAGGGGCATTTTGCTCTTTTTGTTTATGAGGAAGTACAGTCTACTACTGACGAAACGGGCTTTTTTAGAAATCGCGGCGATGTGTGGTCTAAACGACATCGACCTGTCGAGGGTGACCCCCAGGTACTTGACCTGTCTAACTCTGGGAATAACGACGTTATTTAGTAAGATTGGTTTCATCGTGAACCATGTTTGTCTGCGTTTAGGTAAGCGTGTCTTTCTCTTACGAGAGAAATGAATCGACGCGCTTTTATCGGGGTTAATAGCTATTCTCCATTTTGCGAACCAGTTGCCTAGTTCGGTGACGGCACGTTGGAGAAATAGCGATGCTCTATTAGCATTAGGGTGGGTAACGTATAGAGCTGTATCGTCAGCGAAGAGAGCCAGTTTGACGTCCGGAGGTCTGGGGATATCTGATGTGTACAGATTGTATAGAGTTGGGGACAGCACGGAGCCCTGGGGGACTCCGGCCCTCAGAGGTCTCAGGGAAGAGAGGGTGCCTTCGACCCTATACCTAAATGACCGGTTTGACAGATAGTCGCGGATGATGATGACTAGCCTATCCGGTATTCCTAGCTTGTACAGTTTGTACACGAGGCCTTCGTGCCATATCCTATCGAAGGCCTTAGCTACATCGAAAAATACGGCGCACGTATCGCGGGAGTTCTTTTTATTGAAACCTCTGAGTATGTCTTCGGTCATACGGTGGACTTGCCTTGGACAGCAGTGGTTTTCGCGGAAGGCGAATTGCTCGTCTATGAACAGGTTCTTTTCGCCTATAACGGCTTGGAGCCGCTTAAGCAGAACCCGTTCGTAGATTTTGCCAATCGAGCTTAGGAAAAAATTGCGCCCAAACACGATACCCTTGTGCTTTGGAAACGTGTGATCATTTTCATAAACGATAATTTTATCGCATGATAATATTCTTTTTTACATTGACCATTACAATACTAGACAAAACTGATCGTGAATTATATTATCCATGTTAGTGTATCATGTTATTGTGATTCACTCTTAACGCCGAAACTGTCCGAAACCAAAATATGAACTTGGACTTTCCGTATCAATGGCCTATAGTAATTAAATTTACCATTTGCTAATTAAACCTCTCTACATAAATGTCGAGCGCTTTTTAAGAGGGTTAAAAAACCAGCGTTTTTAAAGCACGGACCTTGGGGCCTAGCCAAAATGCCATTAAGAAAGCGTTAGCGAAGTTCGAAAATGATAAATTGTATGGGATTGACATAAGGCCACGCTTAATCACGTGGTCTATCCTATCCATTTTATCATTTCGAACTTCGCTAACGCTTTCTTAATGACATTTTTCCTAGGCCCCCTTTTTTGTCAAGAGGTGTTGTATTTTCGACGTTGAGAGTAGGGCGTTAGATTGAATTGAGCATGCGGAGCTCGCAACTCTAGCCAACGCCAGGTTTTAACGCGACGTTTATTAAACGCTTGTGCGAACGGGGCCTTATAGCATTTCTATAACATTTAAGGACGCGTTTACGAATCAGACGAAATTATGCTGTTTTTCTGTACCGTTTGTAACAAAAGTACACAAAATCATATATAAAAATTATTTACTTCATATAGAATGGTTCTTTATCTACAAGGGTAACGCATATTTTTTTGATAAATGTTGCTTTTTTATATAGTAATCAACGTTCTTCCATTACCATTTTCCATGAAACGAACGAAATCGATTAGAATTACGGTACCCTTTTGGTCTAATATCCACATTTATTAAGGTTTTTAAAAAATAGTAGGAGCAGGGAAATATGTTCAATTTTAAATAAAGGACAAGAAAATAACCCAAAAATGCTAAAAATAGTCTTAAAAAAAATAAAGAAGATAACTAATTTTTTTACCAATTTTGCTACTAAAGATGAATGTTATTCCATTGCATTAAGGTTTATTTTATCGTTGTCTCTTTCTCGATTTCTTTTACATTTTTGAAATGAGAACTCAGTCCGCGCGCGGCCGCGGTTCTGGGTGGACACTGCGTCACCTGTCAGCAGCAATTCGACTCAAAAAACATCGCGATTTATTTTTGATATTGGATACTTTGGATTGGATTTGATACTTTACAATATTTTTTTTATCACAATATATTTTTATGGAATTGGTTTATTTCATATACATAGGTAGACGAAATGTTGGTTGGTCATTATAACCAGGTGGGAAGACGTTCTCTCTCGACGTTTGCTCACTTATCATCATCATCATCATCATCATAATCATCATCATCATCATCATCATCATCATCATCATCATCGTCAGCCTAAATCAGTCCACTGCCGAACATAGGCCTCCCTCAATGAACGCCAAGATGACTGATCCCGTGCTATGCTAAGGCAGCAGTGCTGCCGATGCGACTTCATCATCATCAGCCTAAATCCGTCCACTGCCGAACTTAGACCTCCCTCAATGATCGCCAAGACGACCGATCCCGTGCTATGCTGAGGCAGCAGTGCTGCCGATGCGACTTCATCATCATCAGCCTAAATCGATCCATTGCCGAACATAGGCCTCCCTCAATGAAAGCCAAGACGACCGATCCCGTGCTATGCTGAGGCAGCAGTGCTGCCGATGCCACTTCATCATCATCAGCCTAAATCCGTCCACTGCCGAACATAGGCCTCCCTCAATGAACGCCAAGACGACCGATCCCGTGCTATGCTGAGGCAGCAGTACTGCCGATGCGACTTCATCATCATCAGCCTAAATCGATCCATTGCCGAACATAGGCCTCCCTCAATGAAAGCCAAGACGACCGATCCCGTGCTATGCTGAGGCAGCAGTGCTGCTAATGCCACTTCATCATCATCAGCCTAAATCCGTCCACTGCCGAACATAGGCCTCCCTCAATGAACGCCAAGACGACTGATCCCGTGCTACTCTAATGAGGCAGCAGTGCTGCCGATGCGACTTTATCAGCCTAAATCCGTCCATTGCCGAACATAGGCCTCCCTCAATGAACGTCAAGACGACCGATCCCGTGATACTCTAATGAGGCAGCAGTGCTGCCGATGCGATTTCATCATCATCAGCCTAAATCCGTCTACTGCCGAACATAGGCCTCCCTCAATGAACGTCAAGACGACCGATCCCGTGCTACTCTAATGAGGCAGCAGTGCTGCCGATGCGACTTCATCATCATCAGCCTAAATCCGTCCACTGCCAAAAATAGGCCTCCCTCAATGAACATCAAGACGACCGATCCCTTGTCACTCGCAAACAAATAGATATCATCATCATCATCATCAAACTTCATCCATCCACTGCTGAATAAAGGCCTCTCTCAATGAACACCAAGACGACCGATCCCTTGCCACTCGCAAAAAAAAGATATCATCATCATCATCATCATCATCAAACTTCATCCATCCACTGCTGAATATAGGCCTCCCTCAATGAACGTCAAGACGACCGATCCCATGCTACTCTAATGAGGCAGCAGTGCTGCCGATGCGACTTCATAACCATCAGCCTAAATCCGTCTACTGCCGAAAATGGGCCTCCCTCAATGTACACCTAGACGACCGATCATTTGCCACTCGCAAACAAATAGATGTCACCATCATTATCATCATTAAACTTCATCCATCCACTGCTGAAAATAGGCCTACCTCAATGAACACCAAGACGACCGATCCCTTGTCACTCGCAAACAAATAGATATCATCATCATCATCAAACTTCATCCGTTAACTGCTGAATATAGACCTCCCTCAATGAATACCAAGACGACCGATCCCTTGTCACTCGCAAACAAATAGATATCATCATCATCATCAAACTTCATCCGTTAACTGCTGAATATAGGCCTCCCTCAATGAATACCAAAACGACCGATCATTTGCCACTCGCAAACAAATAGATATCATCATCATCATCATTAAACTTCATCCATCCACTGCTGAAAATAGGCCTCCCTCAATGAACACCAAGACGACCGATCCCTTGTCACTCGCAAACAAATAGATATCATCATCATCATCAAACTTCATCCATCCACTGCTGGATATAGGCCTCCCTCAATGAACACCAAGACGACCGATCCCTTGCCACTCGCAAATAAATAGATATCATCATCATCAAACTTCATCCATCCACTGCTGAATATAGGCCTCCCTCAATGAGAACACCAAGACGAGTGATCCCTTGCCACTCGCAAACAAATAGATGTCATCATCGTCATCATCATCAAACTTCATCCATCCACTGCTGGATATAGGCCTCCCTCAATGAACACCAAGACGACCGATCCCTTGCCACTCGCAAATAAATAGATATCATCATCATCATCATCAAACTTTATCCATCCACTGCTGAATATAGGCCTCCCTCAATGAGAACACCAAGACGACCGATCCCTTTCCACTCGCAAACAAATAGATATCATCATCGTCATCATTATCAAATTTCATCCATCCACTGCCGAACATAGGCCCCCCTCAATAAACGTCAAGACGATCGATCCCGTGCCACTCGGATCAGGCAGCAGAGCTGCCGATGCGACTTCATCATCATCTGCGATCGCCAATGCGCCTGCTCAGCGTGGCAATTATGACCCCCCCCCCCTCCTCTCAAGGTGAATTACAGATATCAGTTTACTTACACATTATAATATATAATTATTTATTATATATATATATATATATATATATATATATAATACTAATTCTAAGTAAAAAGATAAATAGTAAAAACAAACAGAAATAAAATATAATTTTGTCTTATAAATAATCAAAATAACAAATATTTGTAAAGTATCAAATCCGTTTACTTGACTACTATTCCCGCACGCAAGCGTGCGTATTGCGCGGGTGCGCTTGTGTGCGTGACTTTTTCAATGTAGTTGTTCGATTCTGTACCTATCAAGTTTGTAAACGCGTCCTTAAATATTAAAATTTATCAATACGACAGAGTTATCGTTACAGTGCCGATGTCGCTCATCACAGATGCTTTGTTCTGATAATTCTAAGGTTGAGGTCACTGAGACAGGCCCGATAGAGCCAAATTAAATCGTTTTGGTGGTCTTTTCCTATTTGAGGGGATTCACACATTAAGAACTTAAGAGATAATTTCGACTTAAATACAAAGATTTTTTTTATAGCATAAGAGAACTTTTGTCGCAAAAAATCCACACAACCAGAAGTCATGCACTCTCCTGAAGTATACACTCATTGCATGTCAAATCAATTAATAGTTATTGATATAGTTTACTATTCTGTACTCGTTTCTTGTTTGCGGAACTGTGCCTGCTAAACTCAATGCTAACGAGCCTTTTTTCTTTCTTATTACCTACTTGTATAAATATTCAGAAGCCTAATTAGAATTTAATAAACTGTAATTTCATAGTAAACAAAAAGTTAAAAAGTATAAATCTGGGATGTTACATGTAAATCTGATTAATTTTGTGTTATTTAAGCACTGTTAATTTTAATGTTAGCCTTCCATGTTTGATTCAAAGAGTATATAAACATTATTATTATAACATTATTTGTATTTCCGTTGTATTACTGTAGGTACTCTATGTTTTATTTTTAATTTCTTCTTCTTCATTTATTTTCTTCTTCTTCTAATATTTGTGATCGTCTTTTGGGACATTCTGCCAGTGTTGAGTATACGATTTTTTTTTCCAACATTTATTTATACATTAAAGTGTACAAATATTCATTTTTATTTTTGTATTTATTATTATTTACTTTTTTTTTGTGACGTGTATCTTGCTTCGTGGCTTCACTAAATGGCCCCAACGGAAGACCAGTGCTGGAATCACCACCAGGAAACACTGAGTTGAAGCCAATTTGTGAACAACTTAGTTATTAGTAATTATTGTAGTACAATGTAGTAATTGTTTCACAAATAAACATTCTTTCTTTTTTTCTTTCATGCAGATGCGTTGCTTTTCTTTTCCCTATCCTGTATAACTGTTTCTTTAAGCCGGTATTATGTGAGCGTGAGGTACCACGCCGGTTGTGCTGGCCCGATTCGGCTGCAAAGCAGCATGGCTCTACCTCTATAAAAATTAATCTTTAAAAAACTCTCAGATCGGCAAACTAACAAACGATCAATCCGATTGTAAGTTGCCGTCACCTATAAACATAATCTAGTTCACCTAGATCTAGCCTTGACAATTAACACATGTTAGATTAATACTGAGATGTAATCTGGTGAGATATCAATAATTATACTGTCTATTCTGTTCACATTTGCGAAACACAGAACAACTTTTTCATAGTAACATGATGGTACCCAATACCTGTTCACCTACCCGAATTGGGCTAGTGCATCGGTGACCTAAGGCCCGACCCAGGTGAGGTAGAGACCTTCCTCGCCTGATTTCGAGGAGGAGACCCGTGCCCATCTGTGAGGCATATGCTGCAGCTGCCATATAACATATACTAAAGCATTACTGACAGCGCTTGCCTTATACGAATGAAATGTGTGTAAGCCTTATCATTCTGTAGTAGACCAGGGTTTCTCAAAGCGGTGTGCGCGAACCCCTAGGGGTTTGCCATCCGACGGCAGGGGGGTTTGCGACAAGATTTACGTAATGGTGACTTGATAACTGACACTCTCACGCAAAGCAGTGGAATCCAAGTCAGAATTAAGATAATTTTATGTTATAAGGCCATTTGCGACAAGAAACAAGCACACCCATCACAATTATATCAAAAATATATTTCTATTGGCACTTTATTTGTTACCTCTTAGGGCCTGTTTCACAATCTGCAGTTAAGTTCCCAATAGGCTATCGGCAACATATTTGACAGATATTTGACAAATACTCCATACTCTATCTGTCAAATATGTTGCCGATAGCCTATTGGGCACTTAACTGGAGATTGTGAAACAGGCCCTTAATGAAATAAAATCCTTATTTTTCTTCAATAGTCAATTGGTTGTATTCAGTATTAGATAGTTAGGTTCGCCGTCACCTGGAAATTTTAAGGTTCGTGGAGCCCAAAGTTTGAGATACCCTGTAGTAGACGAAAACACATTTTTTTTTTCAATCAAAAGACTTAAAATCAAACATTTTCTAACAATAAATTTAATGTAAATGACATACCGTAATTATTTAATAGCTGTTTATGATCACGACACGAGAACACGCGCGGATACGAACGTTTAAACGACCACGCGTCGGACCTGGTCCGAGACAAAGAGAACACTGATTATTAGATTGACGACCACAAGTGAACTGCCAGTGAGGAACGCGACATACTACGAGATACGTCTCTCATTGTAAAGTTTTTACTAGTGATACTGCGTAAGGGATTTTTGCTCATTCATAGATATGCGTGTCAATGGTCAAATCAGATGACTTATCTCATTCCAACATATCGTCACTACCATCGCAATAATAACTCGATCGTATAGGCCAGATGGCAGCAGGCAAGGGGCGGCCAATTTTAGTACTCGTATTTGCTACCTCCTAGATATACCAGAGAACATTTGCATGGCGATTTAGCAGTAAAAATGTCAACAAAAACTTTACCTCTACATCTATTCTAGAGTTAAAAAACAGTGCCATCTAGGGACGTCTGGAAAAAGCGAAACTTAACAGTATAAAGATGAGGAATTAAGCGTTCTTAATGAAAGGTCATTTACCCCGTTTCTAGATGCTGATGCTGAAATTCTAAGGATTGATGGTCGTTTACAGAATTCCGGGATGAGCGAGGCTGGTAAGCACCCTATATTAATTTCACAGCATTCATATTTAGCAAGCCTTCTTATAAGAGAAGCTCATGAAAGGACCCTACAAGGTGGGTCACAGTTGATGTTAGCGTATTTAAGAGCAAAATATTGGATTATTAATGCTAAAAACTTAATTAAGTCCTACATTCGGGAGTGTCTGGTTTGTGTACGTCACAATGCACGTGCTTTAAATCCACTAATGGGACAGCTGCCATCGGCAAGAGTAACACCAAGTCGTCCATTTAAGAACAGCGGCGTTGATTTTGCTGGCCCTATATCAGTTCGAAGTTCAAAGGGTAGAGGGCATCATGCGACTAAGGGTTATATTTGTCTTTTTATATAACCTTCTTAAGGAAAATATGGCACGCGCCGTACGTTTAGTGTAACAGCGAAATCTGGCGCTTAGTACGGATACAGAGGACGCGAATCATATCCGTACTAAGCGTCATATATTATGCGAGCGGTCGGAACGTCCATAGGTATATAAGTTTCGCTTCAAAAAATTAGCAAAACTTTCAGCCTAACCCTTCAAAATGTGTTCATCCGCTACCACGCAGCACCAGTAGGTACTCTTTTGACGATTTCGGATGTTTGATTGTGCAGCATGTATTTGTTTTTGATCTAGATATCCTGGGAATTCTCTATGAATTTGATCATTGAAATTCTGCGGTAATCGTAACACCAAGTCGTCCATTTAAGAACAGCGGCGTTGATTTTGCTGGCCCTATATCAGTTCGAAGTTCAAAGGGTAGAGGGCATCATGCGACTAAGGGTTATATTTGTCTTTTTATATAACCTTCTTAAGGAAAATATGGCACGCGCCGTACGTTTAGTGTAACAGCGAAATCTGGCGCTTAGTACGGATACAGAGGACGCGAATCATATCCGTACTAAGCGTCATATATTATGCGAGCGGTCGGAACGTCCATAGGTATATAAGTTTCGCTTCAAAAAATTAGCAAAACTTTCAGCCTAACCCTTCAAAATGTGTTCATCCGCTACCACGCAGCACCAGTAGGTACTCTTTTGACGATTTCGGATGTTTGATTGTGCAGCATGTATTTGTTTTTGATCTAGATATCCTGGGAATTCTCTATGAATTTGATCATTGAAATTCTGCGGTAATCGTTTTCTTCGGACGACAATCCTACTTTGGGCACTTCTCATGGTCGCCTTATCTGTATCCAGGATGTCAATTTACTTTGATAAAAAGATAGTTGTCAACTTTGTACATGTATATTTAACAGGAATATAACACAGCTTGCGGCTTGTGCATTCTTAAGTGTTACAGGTTTAAAGTCAAGTTTT
Organism: Lycaena phlaeas; assembly: GCA_905333005.2. Lineage (NCBI taxonomy): Eukaryota > Metazoa > Arthropoda > Insecta > Lepidoptera > Lycaenidae > Lycaena > Lycaena phlaeas. The sequence goes on along the minus strand of HG995169.1, from coordinate 16,677,194 downwards.
CACTCACATTCAAACCAGACATACTATATAGATTGCGCTTTATATTTCTATAAAGGGCATATCGTTGTAGATTTCCTTTACATTACCTATGTATAATAATATGTGCGTGTAGTATTAAACCGTAAATAAACCCGCGAGCACTCGCTGCATATTTGTTACGCACAACAACAATTGGGACACAATTAGATATGCGCCGTCCGTAACACCTAAAAGTAAATGCTTGGTCTAATTCAACTTCGGGGCCAATTTTTTTTGCCTACTCAATGCAGCGATAGTTTAATTTACTTTTCTTTTTTTTTTAGATTTTTTGATAGTAATATACAAAAACATTCCTTTAAAATATAAAAAAGTAAAGTAGAAACCCATATAATATGTCCCACTGCAGCTGGGCACGGATCTCCTCCTCGAAATCAGGCGAGGAGAGATCGTTAACCTCTATTTTTCAGGAGAACGTTAAGACTTGATTAAGTTTTATTACATTTATTTACGCAATATCCATAGATTCTCAAACGTCTTTGAGACCGGGGGCATTGCCGGGTTAACCACTTAGGTGAAGTGTCAGTATCAGATATGTGTTACTTAAATAACTCGGATATCGTTTCACGGATTGATTCGTGTTTATACGCTACTATGATGAAAATATGAAAGTATTGATAATAATATTTCTTTTATTAGTATTCGAAAGTGAAGAGAGAACGTTCACAAGATGCAAGCTGGCTAAAGAGTTGAGCAACATCAAATTGATCGAAAGAACGTTTTTAGGAAACTGTAAGTCATATATTTCAAAGTAAAATTAACAATATCCATAACGAAAGTAGACGCATTTGAGAAAAGTCATACGAAAATAATTACCATTATATTGCTGGTTCAAATTTTAGTAAATCGAAGTAACGATTGCCATGGAGCTATATATGATATAGCAGCATGACCATTTCAAGCAAGCCACTTTGCCACAATTGTACAAATTGAAATTAGCATACTGCCAAATTTTTATAACGACGCGACGGTAGGAATGACAAGTGTTAATCGAAAACTGTAGATACAACGATCATTAAATATTTATTTTAACAGGGGTCTGCCTCATTGAGAAGGTTAGTAAACGGGACACAAGCGCTTTTGTGGTGACACCGAGCGGCAGAAAATATTATGGACTGTATCAGGTGAGTATTAAATATTAAATTACTTTGACGTTCAAGACAATGGCCATAATTTCAACAATGGAAGGGGTTCCGGAATATTCATTGAAACAAGAGTCTTGTTATGTTTTAGAACAACGCAAGAACGAGTTGCCTTTTTTAGCCAGGGTGAAGCATTTCGCATTAATCTAGTTATTATCTGTTACTAGAGCTCCTAGGTTCGAGTAGGGCTCAGATTTGGAATTGCACTACTCTAAATAAAACCTTCGAGCACATTCAGCCGCTCATTCAAGGGTACATCTTTCACTACACAAGATCAAGATAAGGTACATCTTTCCAGTCCCAGACAGTCCAACCGAACTGAACCACTTCCCATTGTATCCTGTCACGAGCACAGGGGCGTTCCTGGAGACACATTAAATAGGGCTTCCTATGCATCCCTGTTTATCGCCCACGAATGGAGGCCCACATTACTGTCCTGTAGAATGAGACCATCGTCCAGGACTCGTCATCGCCGAGCATCGCGGTGACAATCCTCGGCAGAATCATTTCCCTCCGGCGGTAATTAGTCGAGCTAATACTAGGTGATCTATTTTATGTTTACGAGCACCGATAACCTCTTAGGTCTTATATTTAGTATCAGATCACTCGCACATGTCCGTTTGTCCATCCAACTACTACGAATAATGTAGTAAGATGATTTATTAATACGAACTGAAGTTACGGAATCATTCAACTGTTTCAGATTCCCAACAAATGGTGCAGGGAGGGTAAAAAAGGGGGAGAGTGTAATATAGCTTGCGAATGTAAGTAACAATTCACGTGTTCGATATTTTATATATATTTTTTGAAGCTCACTAGGTATGAATACGTTTGCCTAAAAAACTGTTTAAGCTCATCTTCACTATTCACAACGCCTTAAGCATTGGAGGATTTGCCTTTTAAGCTATTTGATCAGTGTCATATAATGGAGGGTAGAGGCAAGGAGAACCATCTAGTATAGGGAATCAGTTGAAAAAGTGTCCACTTATAAACAGCAAATTATGGTTCGAAGAATCGTCAAAATAGCGCTAGTGTCGGAAAAGGAAATGATGAGAATTTAGCAATGAGGAGATATGCAATAGTTACATTTTCGTAAAATGCGCGGTGACAAAGAGGAAGTTTTTCTTTCCTTCTTTAACCTAGTGTCCTACGCTAATTACTTGTGGCGCCTTTTTAAATACTTTCCACTTGCTATTTATGGCGCCATCTTAATTTGCTGCCTTTCAGTGGACACGTTTTCGTTATATATCGATATACGCCTATATCGTTCGGACTCCTTATATCTATACTTTATGCTGACCAATAAGAGGATGGTTGATTAAGATCATCATATTGTCTGGCCAATCGCAGCCCACACATCCGAATCTTATAAATGATACTGACAAATATAAATAAGTTTACATGTGAATTAGTTAAAAAATACATGTAAATTTATTTCAGCACTCTTAGACGACGACATTAGAGACGACACCGGGTGTGCCGTAACCATTTTCCACAAAGAAGGATTCAAGTATTGGACTAAATGGACGACTGGATGTAAGAAGAATAATCTTATCACAAATGAAATTTACAAGTAAGTTGTAAAAGTATACCCACACCTCCTATTTCCAAGATTGTCTCGTTTTTGAAGTGAAACTTCTTAAGAATCGTTGTGATTTCAAACCGGATGCGACGGAAAAAACGACAGGTAAGAGTGAGAGCGCAAATGTCGGTTTGTATTTATATTGCACACTCTTTAATACTTGCTTGTATTTGAGCATTTAATATGTGTTTCACTTCTATCGTGTGTGAATCGCACACACACCTGTTTCTTTTTTCGTTCAGTATTCTGAGAATCCTACGCCTAGGGTTGCCAGGTCGCCAAACCAAATAGCCGGACAGACCAGCCAGCCTGGCCGGACATTTAGTTAGAAAAACCATTATTGAGGATTTTGTGTCAGGGTACGACAAAAAAATTGTATGTAAAATCAAGCATTTTTATGAATGTCACACATTTTGTTACATTCTATTGAACTAATAAATAAAATCAAATACAAAGTCAGTCTTAGCATAAGATCGATTAAGCATCGCTCGTTTGTGAAATGTAAAAAGTCTAACAAAAACCGAAAACCGTTTATTTTGGCTGGACACGAAATGAAATAGCCTACCTTCATCCGGACGCCTGGCAACCCTATCAACGCCTACGCGATAGTATCGCCGTTTATAACCATTTACCTTATATAATGTGTAAATTATGTATACTGTATAATATTTATACACTATAATCCAGCAATTCCCAAAGTAGTCCAGGTGACAAAAAATGGGGGTCCACTGTCGTAAGCGGGGGGTCAATGAAAATTAATTTGGTTTCGATAATGAAAAACCAAAATGATGGCTTGACTTCTCCTATCAATATTGTTAAGAAAATATTATATAATATTGTTAAGAAAATTTCTTGAAAAAAAAGCTCAGCAAGGGATCCACATGATGCAGGAAAATTTTGAAGGAGTCTATGATACTGGGGTTTGGGAACCTCTGCAGTATAATCGAATAGGATTGAATTATTTCTGTAATTATTTTTTTATTATTACAGATGCCCTGATCTCGTGCCAAGGATCAGCCCGGAGCGTGATATTTCAAACGATAGGTTGAAGATCAAACGAACCCACAAGAGAAGAGATATTCGGCGATGGAACAATAATCATTACGAAAAACGATCAATCAATATTGCGAACAAAACGAGAGACATATAAATAATATATTGTTTGTGTTTTAATTTGAATCCCTTACAAGAGTAGTATTTCGAGCTATCTAGAATAAGTATGCGCTGGCCCAATGCGGGCTGGTGAACTTCACACACCTTTAAAGACTCTCCTCATCAGACGTACAGGTTTCCTCACGATGTTTTCCTTCACCAGTAGATTTTCTCAAGATGTTTTCCTTTACCGGTGAGCGAACGATCTGTGTTTAGGGTTCACATAGAAATTTAGAAATACCTATTTCATGGACCAGGACCCCTGGGTCAGGATTGAATCCGGACCCTTTAACTCAAGAAGCTGAACCCATTACCAACTGGATTACCGTCGTTTTCCTCTTGTAGATGATAAATATAATCAGGTAAGTTGATAAATATATTTAGGAAAGACGACATAGAATTACAAGGGAGACTAAAAAAATTACGACTGATGTAAATGTGATCAGGCCACAAGTTAAATATAGCTCCACTAACTTATTGAATAGAGGTTATCTCAAACGTATCTTAAGGACTCGGTTTATCTCTTATCGGTCTCTTATATTATTCAACAGCGGGAGTAATTAACTGGCATGATAAAATTTTAGATATTATTAGACAATATCATTCAAATATAAATAGTCTCCTTCCCTTTTTGAATAGCAGAAGGGGGCAAATTCAGATCCGCTACACCATGTGATTACGAAGTGCCTTTGCTAGCCCTTCACATATGAGTATGCTCTTTTTTTTAAGGTGACAGCTGGGCAACAGCTGATTCCATGCATTGGTGCGAGGCGGGAAGTGCCGTGAAAATGTCCTATTTATATATCTCTATATATCATATTATACATGTACGATAAGATAAATAATATAGAATAACTCTATATAGTAGTATATAAAGAGCCGTTAAAGCGCATGTTCTCGGAAACAATTTAAAAAATATTCCAGATTTGAAAATATATTTAGTAATACAGAATGCATTTTAAGGTGTAAGTTATTTTGTATGCATTTAAATATTAATATCTATAGACGCAATTTTACACCACGTCAACCTGGTCCCGTGCTAAATTTCCGAAGTACTTGTGTTAGAGGTACATGACAACGGAAATATAAATATTAAAAAACTTTTCCATATTAATACATATTATTATATATTTAAGATTTTTATTATATAATACATATATTTGATACACATCCATGACCCAGGAACACAAACTTTTTTGTAACCTGGCGAGGTTCCGCTTTCTACCCTAACTATAACCCGATAAATGGGCTATCTAAAACTGAAACAATCTTTCTAATCCGATCAGTAGTTTCTGAGATAAACACGTTCAAACAAACTCTTCAGCTTTTTACATTTATATAACATAACAATTACATTAAATGCGTCACAGCAAGCCGAGTGACCTAATATTTGATAACAATTGTGTTATAAGATCAAGTTCACTGGAGCAAAAATATTATATAATTGTATCATCGTTAGTAATGTTTTCTAACTTCAGACGTTTCACGCACACTACGTGATAAAGCCGCGTTAACACCAGCGCTTTTTACACAGCGTTAAAAAAGCGTTTGAATGAGACAATTGGATACCCATGTTACTGTTCATACAAAAGCGTTTTTAAAGCGCTGCACTTTTTTGTCTAGTGCTGACGGATTTTCGACATTGACTTAAGTGTTGAACGTTAAATCGAATTGTGCTTGCCGAACTATCAACTCGAGCCAAGTGGGCTTTAACGCGACGTTTATAAAACGCGCGAGCGTCTAACCGTCGCGTGCGAATGGGATCCGTGCGCGTGTGATAAGCTCTACATTGTTATATGATTTAAAAAGCATTTGTACTTTTATACAAGAGCTATTTATCATCATCATCGGTATTTACACGTCTACTCTTGAATATGGAATGTCCTTCAATGAGCGCCAAAACGACCAATCCTTCCCACTCGCATTCAACACTGACCGGCCACTGCACGAAGATCGTCTTTCCACCTAAAAAAGGAAGCTATTCAATTCGACCGCATAATATAATCTTTATTTGTATATCACAGTTGTATATTTACATAACTAGAAATTATTATGCTTTTATTGTGTTGTCGATTCGCGATTCTTACCTTATATATTCGTAATCGACGGACTGACTTGGAGATAAACTTGCCACTTATTTAACTTAGTGTGCAGCTGAAACTTTATTTAAATATCTATATGAATGAATGAAATAAAATATATATATGAATTTTCCGTAGTATCAAATTACTCTATGATATGAATCATGATTAAATCGCTCAAATTTGTGTCATCGTTACATTTTGACAATGAACACAAAATAAGTTTAGAAGTGTTTATTTGGAAAGAAAAAGTTTCATCACATTGAAGGTGGACAGCTGGACTGTTTAATATTTTTTCTAAGGTCTAAAAACTGGCGGTGTAAAATCAGCGAAATCAGAAAAATAGAATACCAAATTTTTTTGCCATTATTAGCAACTTATGTTGCAAAAAAAAATTTTTTTTTTTTTGCTAAGGATACAACAAGGTTGAGGAGGAGGTTTGTTATAGCCTATATCACTCACAAAATATAACGTAGCTTTTTATTGGTAAAATAATTTGCAGAATCGGTTCAATAAATCAAACATTAAACTTACAAACATACAAGCTCACAAACTTTACCTTTTAATCACGTATAAATATTATGTGCTTTTTATAATATTAGTAAAGATGATAAAATATTGGCAACTTACAAACCGCCACCATCGAGAGCTAAAGAAGTATATTTTAAACGAGAGAATTTTTCTCCAACTGTCACTTTATAAAGTAATTTTATTCGACAGATATGCTTTTGTAAAATTATTTACAGTTTATTAGTTATTTAGGTTTTATATTTTTTTATAACTTAGTGCTATATGTTTAGACCGTAAATTGTGAAATCATGCCAGAGTAAGTATTTTATTTGTATCCAATACACAGTACTCTTGGGGCAGCATTCCCATATTGTATATACATGTGTTGCGAGATAATTTGACTACTACCTACCTGAACGCCAACGTTCAGGTTGGAGTTAGCGGGTTCAAATCCCGACAAGGAGCAAAAACCCGTAGCATAAGTTCTTTAAGAAGTTACCGTAAATAGGTAGGTTTTCGAAGAGGTGGTGTCGTCACTGTTTTTCAGCTAAATTTGTCTGACATGAGCGGGGTGGTATCTCACATAATACCGGCGTAAAGTGACAGCTATGCTGTCACGTTTCGTGTGGTTTGGGAAATTCCTGTGGCCCATTGGGGAGATAGGGAAAATGAGGCATATGCATAGCTTCTGGTTGTGCGGAAGTCTACGGGCGTTGGTAGACACTATATGGCATCGACTGCTCCGACTGATTGTCTCCTTATGGCATCAAAAAGCGTCCATAATTTAAAATAAGGTCACAGTAACTACATAAGCTGCTTTTCTATACTCAATTTGCTGTTGCTATCAGTTGAATACAGCTCCAGGTAGCCATGACAAGGGGGGGGTGACGAGGGGAGGGGGTCACGATGCATATCCATTTCCCTTGGTAAAAGGACAAAATATTGCTTAAAATTGTATCATCTAGTAGTCAAACCAGTAGCGCTATCCTGTAAGTTCGTTTTCGAATCTCGAAAGCGGAATCCGCGGCGAATTTGTATTCTTTAAAACTCGACTTTCTATATCAATAAAGTTCGCTTTCGAAGTGAGCGTAAAGTGAGCTCTATCACTCAGTTGAAGCTCGATATCGAAATGGTTTTTACAGAATAGCGCTACTAACACGTTAAATTAGGGTTTTTCCAAATGTCTACGTGCAACTGAATATGAGACCATCGCTTGCTCACAGCCAACTTCAGTTTGGCCCATGTTTGGCCATATTATTCCAGGTGTGTACCGTGCCCGGCGGCGGCCCCGTGCGCTCCGTCAGCCGGCGTCAAGTCCGGCCCGCGAGACGGAAAAATCATAGATGGACTCCAAGACCCGTGTCCTTGTCGGACATGCTGCTGCGGAAAACCCAAGATCGTCAAACCTGTAAGCTTACATCTAGCCATTGTGGCCATTAAGGCTGTTAAGTAAAGAGAAGAGATTTTATATGTAAATATAATATTGAAAGAACTCATTAAACTAAATATTTGAGAGCAATTAATTTGGAAACTACATAGATCTTATGTTTTAACTTGTGAGGTGGAATTTCGGACACTGTGTGACATGTGGTAAGTCACAACTCACAGCTCATGTGTTTACTTTTCAGTGCTATAAGCAGCCCAAGATCCCCGACTCGTACGCACCTCGTCGCTGCTACATGAAGCCTTCAGCCCCGGTGGAGTCCTGCACCACCTATAAATTGTCCTACCTGCCTGTCGACGATTGTAAAAACCTGAGGGGGGAGGTGCGCAAGCCACCGCCTAATTTGGTGCCCAGCTGTGAACCTATGGAATCTTCAACCGTCCAAAAGGTATGTGCTTTAAATGTAGGTACAATTATGAGGTTAGTTGTGTAAATGTACAATTATAGGTACGTTAACTGAAGTCTTTGACAGCGAACGTAGCGATTGCAGCCAAGCATTGGCACACGAATATTTCAATTAAAATATGTTTGGTTGTTTCAATTAAAGCATTTGGGATCGATTGTCTCGTCAGAAGCTCTCATTTAACCACACACAACCAAAGGTTATGCAAATGCGTTTCCCTCCTTTTCCCTATCTCCCAGAATGGGCCCCAATGGGCAAACGATGATATATGTAATAAGTCGAATCTGTCAACTTCGACGAATACAGATTATGATATTATTTTCCAGCTATCCTACCTTCCCAACCCCGCGTGCGTGACGCAGCCCATCCGTCCGTGTCACCACGACATGTGGGGCCAGGGTCCCATGCAGAGCATCACCACCCAGCGCCACGACTACGTGCCCAAGCCGTGCGTGCTGCGGGAGAGCTGCAAGCCGCCACCCAAGTTCCATTGCGTCGAAGAGCCGTTTGAGAGTTAGTACCGTTCGATTGAAGTAAGACTTCAGAAGATATAACCCGATGTTTTTGATCTTTGAATAAGCGTAGAGTATATACAACCTAACATACTCAAGCAAAGTGCATGCTATGTACTATTTTTTAATGTTGAGTGCTACTTTGTTAGTCGCGCTAGCTCCTAAAGTTTTACATCTAGTGACAAGACGTCCGGTAGAATTGAAATGTGGATCATCAATGCTTATTTATATTGAATTATATCCATGGATAGCGTTGCCAGGCGTCCGGATAAAGCCGGACATAGGTAGGCTTTTTGATTGCGTGTCCGGTCAAAATATACGGTGTCCGGCTTGTCCGGCTTTGTTGGGCTTTTTACATTTTGCAAACGAACGATGCCAAATCAGTCTAAGGCTAATCAAAAAGGCTTGATTTTACATAGTTTTTTTGTCGTATATACCTATTAACACTGAGATAAATTTCACAATAATTTCTAACCTAATGTCCGGCCAAACTGGCTGGACTGTCCGGCTATTAGGTTTAGCCACCTGGCAACCTTATCCATGGACAAATACATGAGATAGAATTGTTTATAATTTCAAATTAACAGTTTTTAATTAAATGCATATGAAAGTAAGTCTTAAATCTATTTTTTAATTTATTGTATGTCTGTTTATTTCGGCTAATCTCTGCGACAGCTGGGCCGATTTCAAAGGTCATTTCGCTGGTGGATAGCTGCTGTTACAAGCAGTATTAAGATACATTTTTAGTTTATTAATAAAAGGTTTGTCAAAATAATAATACGGTAGTCAAACTGATTTAACGCGGGCGAATAGGCAATAGTATTTGATAAAAATAACGAAAGGCGCAATAAAATAAAAACACTACAAAGTAATGTTTACCAACACATCTTCATATCTACGCTAAACTAGTCAGTCGGCTAATAATGTATTAAAAACTATATTTTCAGATCGGACAGTGAATAAGCTGTCCTATTTGCCCCCGGAAAGGACCGAGGTGGTGAAATCCTTCGCCCCGGAGCGGTGCTACGAGCGACCCGCGGCTAAAATGGAAAAGAGTACCACTCACAAGCTGAGCTACCTTCCGAATCAAGTGAATACCTTATACATCTTTAGTTCATGACAATAAGCAATGTGCTATTCAACCTATTTTGAAGTGAAACTTCTTTAGAATCGTGGTGATTTCAAACCGGACGCAACGGAAAAAACGACAGGTTAGAGACACAGATACAAAAGAGCGAGAGAGCAAATGTCGGTGTGTATGTATATTGCACACTGTTTAATACTTGTTTGTATTTGAGCATTTAACGTGTGTTTCACTTCAATCGTGTGTGAATCACACACACACCTTTTTTTTTTTTTGTTCTCCGACCATAGCCAATCGGTATATTATACAACCTCTTTGGGTTTGTTCGTACTCATGAGCAACCCGTACATAAAATCTGTTTATTAGGTACTTAAATATACTGGTAGTGTACATAACAAATAATAAAAAAGTCAACTAATATGAAGGAGATTTTATTAAATAAGTTTTTAATTGGGTGTAGGTAGGTAAAGTGATTATTAATTATAGTAGGAGAGACGTGGAAGATCGTCCTTCACCGATCTGATAACCAGATGAGACATATTTTTTAACAAATATTTTATATAAACAAATATGCCTATAATAGTCTTATCTGGTTAACAGATCAGTGAAGGACGACCTTGCGCGGCTCTTAGACCATTACACAATATCAAATATCATTTTCATTGACACTTTATTCGCATTTCAAAATTTATGGAAAGTTCAAAGACTTTTAAAGTAAAAATATGAGGGGCTTGCGTATGATTCCTAATGCACACATTAATAATTTAGGTGATGCCAAAAGAACCTATCCCTTGGGCGTGTAAGGGTCAGTATCAGAAGCCCTGCCAAAAGCTTGAAGGGAATACGACATATATGATGAGGTAAAAAATAGTAATTAAATGTATATATTTAGTAGGGACCATTACAATAATTATTTGATTAAATATAAGATAGGGATCCTTTTTTTTTCGACAATTTTTAAGGAACAAATTTAATTTATTTTATAGAGTTAGGTATACTTTTAGTCATAATAATATTTTTGGCATAAGGGCTAAGATTCGTAGTAGATTAGAATGCGGTCAGCGGCCCTAAAGCGTGTAACTGCATATTTTAAAAGCACAACGTATTTTATTAAATGCAAACAAAAAAGTCGTTTAGTTACTAATTAATGCGTTTCATGTTATAGTAACCGCCAACCACCTGGACAAAGACCTTAATTTTAGTGTCACTATTGTATTATAAATTTGGTATATGTAATAAATTATTTTCAGTAATAATAATCTAATCGTTTATGAATTATCATTGGCTATTGATATTTTGATTGGAAATAATCAAAGTTCTAGCCACAGATTTATAAATAAACACAGATGGAGCATGCCGAACACGCAAGTGACGCCACTAAGGCGAATACAAATTCAAAAGCGAATACAATCTAATAGACGTTTGGAGTACGACGCTATGTCAAGCACTTGAGAGATTTTGAATTTGTATTCGCTTTGAAACGTCACTCGGGTGTTCGGCGTGCTCCATCTGTCTATATTTATAAATCTGTGGTTCTAGCTTCATTCGAATGTTTTGCCGCAGTTACTTGGACGCGAAGAGCGACTGCAGGAGACGAGCCATTATCCCGGACAGCTGCACCAATCCAGTGACTGTATCAAAGAGATTTGAAACGCAGACTATATATAAAAACAGGTGAAACACAATATTATATTATGCTGTGTGCTATGTGGAGAGTGTGTTCAAAATCCTACGACTATATTTGTACGGTTTGCGTACATTCGGTAACATCAACAACAACTAATCAAACATAAATTATAGCGATAAAGATCAGTTGAGACAATATTGACTGGCCTTTTTCTTTTCTTTAACGCCGGGAAATGCGCTTAGGCACCCCGCGGGGGAGCGGGTCTCCCTAAGCGGGTATGTGGGACTCGTTACACCCGAAAGATGGTAAGTGGACGCAGCCCTACCCACTAAAACCCGGCGAGTGCCACTAATGCCGCCTTTGATAAGGTGCCCCGCATCTACAAGCAACAGGGCACCTCGACGGCTAGTCAGTCCCTCGGGGGACCCCGCACCACAGAACAACGTCTTCAACTTCTATGACAATTTGTAAATTCTATAGTAATTTCTCTAACAATACGTGTATGCTACCAGCTATTTACCGGCGTGTGCTGCCATTCCCGCGCCGATCAAACCTCAGCCGAACCTCGTCTCGTCCACGGCTCAGATGGAAGGCGACACGGTGCATCGGGTTAATATTTTTCCCCCCAAAAACATTCTATAAAAAACTAGCCAAGTCTCGATGGAGCTGCTTGATTATCTCTAAAAAGTAATGAAATCCGGACATAGTCGTGCCAAGTCTAAGTATAGATTAATAACTAAAGTTTAATTATGATGATCATGAGTGAGTGAGTGAGTTTCATAAATGCGAAACTTTGCTTTCGCTTAGCTTCGGAACTAAATGACCTAGAGACTTGAAATTTTGGACATGTTCTGCCGTGTCCTTGGCAGGTATAATCTATGATTGGCGGGAGAATATAAAGATTTAAAAATAAATTAACACGTTCAAAGTAATTTTTTTATATAAGTATTGCGATCTTACTATGCTACTAATATTATAAACGCGAAAGTTTGTAAGTATGAATGTTTGTTTCTCTTTCAAGTAAAAACTAATCATTAGATTTTGATGAAACTTTACAATAAAATAGCTTATGCTTCAGAATAACACATAGGATATAATTTATCACCGCACACCCAGGGGAACGGGAAGTACGCGAGTGAAAACGCATGGCGCTACTAGTATGATATAAAACAATGTAACTATAACAGCTTGCGTGCCTTTTCCAGCTCTCCTACCTTCCCAATCCCGCGTGCGTGACGCAGCCCATCCGTCCGTGTCACCACGACATGTGGGGCCAGGGTCCCATGCAGAGCATCACCACCCAGCGCCACGACTACGTGCCCAAGCCGTGCGTGCTGCGGGAGAGCTGCAAGCCGCCACCCAAGTTCCATTGCGTCGAAGAGCCGTTTGAGAGTCAGTACCGTTAGCAAATGAGAGAGCACCATAGATAGAGTATCTACCCATTAAGACGTAATCTCAGTCTTAAGACCTTGCTTTAATGACAAAATGACAAAGTCCTTTGTAGGTAGCTCGCCTGCTGAATTATCCATATCATTATTTATTGTTTTTAATTGAACCTTATTATTTCCTGTAGTTGCTCAATGCCTGCCGAGCTATTCTTATTGCAGATGATCAAATGCTAAGAATAATTGTAATTAAAATACATAATAAATAAGAGGTGCTAATATACTTAATGTGTGGCTTTCAGATCGCACCGTCAACAGGATGTCGTACCTGAACCCTGGTCGGGTGCCGCCGCCGGACTCCTTCGCTCCAACGAGGTGTTATGAGAAGCCAGCCGGTATGTCTGAATGTGTTAGCACTATTGTTGTCTGCGGTGACAGTTAAAGTCTAGTCCTATGTTCCCGATCATGTAAACTCTAGCACAGTGGCTGCAGTCTTTCAGCAAGTTACATTATAGTCGATGAATATATTACACCTAGTTAATTCCAATGCAGAACAGGTTGATTTGTTTCATATTGTATAGTCATAAAAACATTCAATTTTTATTCAATTGAATTAGATACTTGCTTATGTATCTAGTAAATTGTATAAACCAACGTAAGAAAATATTGTATTCAAACGAGAAATTCTCCACCTCGTATTTGACAAAAATACAGAAGAAACGTACATAATAGACATCTCGCTTGGTTTCAAGGAGGAAAAACTACTCCTATCCTACACATATCCTTATAATATGTACTATATATTGAGAGAACAACAGAGACAGCATTCCTAAACCTTTCGCATGTACCCAGGCTTCCGGGTCAGGTTGCTGACTCTATGTGAAGTCCCACACTATACTGATAAGGAGTGCTATTACCTAAAACTGCCACACCTTCGAGCACCTACAGCCATTGAGGATCCCGGATTTACGACATCAGGATCGCCTCAGTACCTCATACCAGTGAGGGGGGACCTGCCAGGCCACAACGACCTCTCCTAAGTGGTTGCTGTCCTATCAATAATATTGTCTTCTTTTTAGCGAAAATGGAAGGCTCCACCACCCATAAGATGTCCTACCAGCCGGTGTGCGCGCCAGCTCCACAGCGACCGCCCTGGGCGTGCAAGGGACAATACCAGAAACCTTGCCAAAAGGTAATGTACCTGTACGACGAAATGCGGCACAAAAATATAGTCGTAAGAAATTGCACACCACATTGATAATATTATATTATACTTTTTATATTAGGTTACTTATCTAATATATTAACAGCCCCTCTAGACAAGTGGCAAAGTGCAAACGCTCGATTTTATGAAGTTGCGTTTTCTGGCTAACTCTATAGGGTTGCTGCAAAATTTTTGAAGAACCTTTATTAAGACACAAAGTATATGGTTTTGTTTGTAAAAACGTTTAACAACCTCTATGCTTCGTTTATAACGAACATTATTATTTTAATATTTCTTGATTTTTTTAAATGTCGTAAGCTAGTGTAAATCCCATACAATAAGTATTATTTTCTATTATATTTGTTTAGCGTACTTTATGCCACTTGTCTAGGGGTGCTGATGTGAAAGCAAGATGAATGCTTGTTAAATATAAGTACCCATAAAAACCAGACTTGGTCTTGCTGTCTTTCGCTTAATAGCTAAGTTGTTTATATTCAATAAAGTGTCGCTTTCAGTTGGATGGGACAACTGTATACCGCTCCTCGTTCCTGCCTCCGGGAGAAGATTGCACAGAATACATAGACCCCTGCGCGTATGGAGATTGCAAACGTACGTAGTTCAATTTTCTTTTTCATAATAAGGATTCACCTCTTGGTAATTTTATAGAAGAGAACCCTAGAAATCAACTTAGGTATCTCAACAATCATATCAATAAGTATCTATGATTCGAAATTACTTGCATAACTAAAATATCAATTATCGTTAATCGTAGACAAAACTACTTCAGAATGAGTCGTACTTGAGAGTAGCATATCAGCAATCAAGACATACACACACCCACATTTTTACAGAAACATTGGGAACAAAACGACCTAGTTATTGTCGCTGGTTGCGAATTTTTTTGACGAGACAATGTTTAATAACTCGAATTACGGGCAACGTGCACGAAAAAGATTACTTGATGTAGCGTTCCGAAAGCGAGAGCGCGGCACGAACGAGAAAGAGGCATGATCGGGCATCGGCTCAGTTCGGTTCGTGCTGCGTTGTCAGCTCAAACTACCGTCCGTAAACCGACTTTACAGACAACCATTTTTTTAATTACATTTCGTTCTCGAAGGAACATAAAGAGGATTTGTAGAAAGAAGCCCATATTATGTAAAACGCTAGCATGTCCTCCCGTGACCATGGTTGCTGTATTGGGCATATAAAAACTTATAATAATAATCCATAAAAGTTGTTTCATTGTTCATCATTATAATTTTATTATGCTAATAATTGTAATAAAAATGTTTCATTACAGCCTGCAGTTGTATCTGCCCGGCCGAGTGTATCGCGACAGATCCTTGCGCCTGTAACTTCCCCAGAGCTGCCTGTTGTACTTAGACACGTTGGCAAGAGTAATTTTACCTGTATACGAGATGCAGTGAGGCTTCGGCTAGCTTTACACTCTGTGGTCGCCGCCATCTTTGTTTTAATGTCTTGTCCTGTTATTTATATTGGTCGCTACATATTTTTACTTGTGATAAGTTTTGAATATACATATATTTATAACATTTTATTCGCCATCGTTTTATTCGTATTGTTTTACAAACCTTTTAATAAAATTTTTGACGACCGGATTCCTTGTGGTCAGGCTGCCCTACAAGTCGAGTCCCCGCCAAGTGCATATAGTTCTATAATAAAAATCTGGTAAGTTCGTAATATATTCGTATTATTATTATATAATCAAACATATTCAGTACACATCCATGACCCAGGAACACAAACATTTCGTTCCCTGGCGGGATTCGAACCCGCTACTTCCCGGCTTAAGCGCCAACATCACATTGGTCATAGAGTCTGCGCCACTTAAGAAGTCCGATAGACGCGGCGCTGCGGTCTCATAACTCAATGTGAATAATGATTTTCCATTAAGTCTAGTACAATAAAAATTTTAAATAATTATAGGGCCTATGTTCAGTAGTGGATTGGTAAAGACTGATGATAATAATAATGACAAAAATAATTAAAGCAGCAAAATAAAAATCTCCCTGCCAGGTTTTAGTAAAATAAAACATTTTTTTTTAAACATTTCGTTTGTATTTTTTACGTATAACCGAATAGTAGAATTCATCTAAAACAAGCTTCTTCGGTTGTGTTCGGCTTTTGCCAGGGGTGACGATTTTCTCAAAAGAAATTGCTACCATTGTTCCTTCTTTTGTTATTCGATCTTTTTTTACAGAAACGCCTGAAAATATAATTCATCTGAGTAAGGTTTTAATTCTTTTACCTTGTATTTATATTCATATAAAATATCATAAGATAAATGTAGGTACTTATAGAGTAATAAACAACAATTAACCCACATGAATAATGTTTATAAATGTCACTGCCATGACAGGTAAATTTTAGAGATGCCAGTCACTCATTTTTGCCTAATTTATGGTTAAAATATTATCATTAACTCTATACCTACATTCAGATCTATATCATTAGGAATCGGTCGTCTTGTCGTTCATTGAGGGAGGCCTTTGTTCAGTAGTGGACGGATAAAGGCTGATGATGATAATAATGGAGATATCATTACTTATTTGGTCACAACACTACAACTATCAAATCAAAACTGTCATCGAGAAAATAAAGAAATGGAAACAGTATAGTGGGCTAACAAAAAGCAACTTCAACTGGTCCTGTGTTTAACTTTATTTAGTATGTCGGCTATGACTTAAGTCATTAGACAACAAACCATAAATAATGTAGGTATATAAGTCATTTAAATAAAACGCAATTAATTTTAAAAGAAATATATTTATCGTATGAACGTATCAAACTCTCGTCGCAACATCTCCGTACACGTCTGTACATTTTGGCAACCAAATATAAATCCGTATGAAAGTCTAGCTAGCGATAATTCCAAGAATTCTACTCGGTTCGGAAAAGCATCCTACTTGTAATTTACACTCGAATCCTTCTTATTACTCCCACGACACTTCTCTACGGGTGGGTAAAACTACATTTTATCATAAAACAACTATTTTATAATTAAAATTTTGATATTTGGAAAAATATAAAAAGACCAATCGACCCAATCTCGAATCAAATCGAAAAATATAAATAGACCAATAGGGATGTTGACATTTTTTTTTTATTGATTTTATTTGATAGATATTATACTATAGATAAACACGAAAAAAAGAAAATTAATTTTCCAAATTTTAAGACAAATAAGTAGACTTTTTAAATGTTATTTTAGGTTTTCAAATACTGTATTTAATATGTAAAACTTAACTTTACATGAATTTGTAACATGTGTCAACATCCCTATTGTATATTATGTTGAAAAAATTGTAAGCCACAATATAAGTGTGAGAGCGAAAGTGACTTATATTAGGGCTATATAAGGAATGAGACGTACACAATATTTACGGGCATATGACGCTGTGATGTGAAGATGCAATAACATGTATGGTTACACAAAGTATACAGACGTACATAGAAGGCCAGTTCTTTGAGGACAAACTCTGCGATGTAAACGTCCGCTAGGCGGCGTGACGAGAGGGATAACGCGATGTCCCCAGCATATGAGCCTACGAGAGCGAGCGAGTGCGAACTGGGGACTAGTCCCCGAAAAAGTCGGCACAAAAAATCATTAAGAACTGTCCTTCTATGTACGTCTGTATTATTTGTGTATGTCTATTGTCTACGGACGTACTCTAATTAGATGTACAACATCGAGGCACTGTTGACTGGGCACTTCATTAATGTATCATAAGTAACGCACGACAGTCGATGCGAAAATGTATCTTTGTCTCGCTCTAATGTACCATTTAGAAAAAGGCATGATGTAGTCTGGAACGATCAGAATATACACTAGAACATCTTTCAAAATTTGTACGATCATATCAAGATAGTTCAACTCAAATTAAAACTGTATAATGACAAGCACACACACATAGCAAAAGCCGCGCCCAAAGTTGAGTTACTCTATTCATAACACGTAATAAGTTAGCAGGTACGGATTCGCTTAGGTTGTGATCCATTTGAAAGTACACTGCGTATGTCACCAACATAACAAATTTACATGTTGATAGGATTTTTAGGCGATTACAAGTCGAAAATTTATAGTATTGATATTGTGCCAAACTTGTTGCAAGTATAATTGAGATGTGGACAAAGCGATAAAAAGTTTATACTATTTCAACTAGCAGATTTTCATAAAAACGGGAATGGACAAAACAGTCTAGTACGTTATCTCACTTTGTCAATCTATTTTCAATTAGTAGATAATATTGACTTGCTTTATAATTTGTTCAAATTTTGACCCATTTATAAGCGACTACATTGTCAACAATGGAGGTTTCTTAAAATTTCAGTCAACAGTCAACTATTTGTTATTTTGCAACTATCATAACTGACTAAAGAAATTTTATATCAAAATCTGAGACACAAGAAGAAATAAAATGCACTTAATAAAACTGATTAAAAGAAACTAAAAATAATACGAGAAAATCGGCTGAAGTTATCTATGAATAACATGATAGAAAGTTGAATGTTCGAGTTAGAATCGATAGATGGCGCTGTTTGCATCTAAAACATCTTGCATTGGTCGCGGTAAATTGTACTAGATTGGGAGAAATATTGCGTTCTAAATTTGAAATACTGTCGTACAAACCAAATACGTCACGATAACTATATCCTTATCAACAGTCTATAGTTGAGACAAAAATAAATAATTTATAATAAATTATCCTCTCAGTCGCAAGTGATATTACAATTATTTTGAGCCGTCGCTAAGATATGCGATTATTTTCAAAATTAATATCGCCGACATTTGAATAAAGAGACTTGCCTATAAACGTTAAATAATTAACATGAACCCCATAAACAAGAACATGTCTTAAATTATTTAGTATCTCACGTATCTTCTGAGGTGCCTATACATTATTATATTCATTGTGGTGGCCTCATAGAAATATACCAAACTAAAGTAACCCCCTCTTTCACACGCACAAGCTTCACCACACTTTTGCCTACGCAGGCCGTTGGTAAAACAATTTTACCAACTACACGCACCGTGAAGCTTGTGCGTGTGGTAGCCCCCTAACATGTAAAGTCACCGCTAAATAAGAAGGATTCTCTGGCGTCGCCCACTGACGTTCCCAGCGCGGTGTTGGCGGCGGTGAAGGTGGTCTACTTGAGGCGCTGCAGCAGCGTGGCGTTGAGGAGGTTGGCGGCGGCCAGCGTGGCGGCGTGGTCGCGCAGCTCGGCGCCGGGGTACGGGGTCAGCAGCGCGAAGGGCCGCAGCTGGTACTGCGGCTCGGCGCGCGCCACGAACGACACCAGGTCGCCCACCGTGTGGCCGTGGTTGAACCGCCCCGTCAGCCGGCTGCCGTCCGCCAGGCGGAACTGCAACGTCATGTGTGATAAACGAATCGCCCACTTACGGAGACGATACAATAAGTTCTCTAAACCTAAGATAGAAATTCATACAGATAGACATTTTAAGTACCTCTATTATAGTATAGGTATAAAAATAATAACTTCAACTCTTTTATGGCAACCCGTTCACTTTATAAAAATAATAATACATTTTGTATCATCAGTACCTATTCAAACCTATGCAATCGCCAGATGTTTTAACGATATTTGACATTGGAACTGACAGCAGCTGCGACAGATGTGTGACAGATGTGTATAGAGGCAGGGGTAGGTACCTGTACGGTGGTGAGCGGCTGCGAGTCGTCGAGCTGCAGCGCGTCCTGCGCGGCGCGGTGGTTGGCCTCGCGGTCGAGCGGCGCCGCGGCGACCGGCACCGTGGCGCCCACCGTCGCCGGCGTCGGGCTGTAGACATAATGAAACAAACGTGATCATTGACAATCATGAACAGTCGCACAGCTGGCCTTCTATCGATTTCAATGGACACCGACTCAGCCAAAGTCATCCCAAATGGCTTTTTTTTATAAAACAAAAACAGCAAACAAGAAATGTGTGTTCATTAAAACTATAAACGATTTTGCAGGTGTGGTTGATTTTTCGATATTAGTGTTTACCGATGAAAAAAATTGTCTCATTATAGTGACTGAACTTCGAGTTAACAACCAGCAATGAAAATCACAAAGTGGTAGAAATCCAAACAAAATTCCAATACCTTTAAAAATACGAACTTGTCACTACTACAGATAGGTAAGATTATTGGTAAATGGCAAGTGTGAAAAGTTTCACACTATTGCAAAGATAACAAACCTGCCCAAAAGGTGGCCTTTGCCCGAGAAAGCCTGTTTCTTGAAGACCTGTTTTGGACACTCATCATGCCGATGGTCTTCCAAACTTAGCCGGACCTCCCCACCTCCATTAGACAGCTCTGGAGGGATTTCTCTGTAATTAAAACAGAAAATTATAATAAAACAGAAATGTAAAAATTAACCATGATAAAATCGAACTGACGAAAAATGACTTACGTTCCAGACTTCAATAAAAGTATAATTATGTAAATAATATAACAATAAAGCTTATGGTGCTGCTGTAGCAGCTTCTGTTGTTATATTAGCAGAATAGAATAAAATTACCCTCTTCGTATACAGCTTAGGAACTCTGCATTCTCTGGTGGGTCTGTATATAGCCTTAGCGGTCCTCCGTCGACAGTGAACCCTTCTCTATATAACCGCAAGCGCACCGACCGAGGTTGAGACTGGAATTATTATAAAATTCTTCAAGTCATATTGTTTTCTTTTCTACTGAAGTATTTGTCTCCTTCCCACCAGCAATATAATGATATTACCTGTTGTTGTGTATTCGAGGATGTATTCACTTCTTCGTGATCATCAGCTGTTTGACCTGTAAAGCGAAATTCATTATGCTGTTAATCATATTTGAATTCTTATAATTATCACGAATTCTAGGACCTACTTTAATTTAAGTGCTCTCATTTTATATGAGACAGATTGAAGGATACACATATTGCTAGTCTGAAGTTATATTAAAAAAAGCAAACACTACCTAATCTGTATCCAACTCCACCAAATACCCCAGACGCTCCTCGGCCACGACTTGTTGACGATGGTTCATCTTCAAACACTACAGCGCCTCTTCTGTTAAGCAAATGTGATTATATGATAATGATTCTAATGATAAAACTTGTATTGATATGAGTGATATTCATGTAAACATTAAAAACAATCATCATCATCATCAGCCTTTATCAGTCGACTGCCGAACACAAGCATGTTTAAAAAACAATATATACTTAACATAAGCTTTACACACATACATTTGTAGCATTAGCATTTGTACATATTATGTAGCAAGGTTTAACATGCATAGCAATAAATATAAATTAAGACTGTCTAGTCTATGGCTAAAACTAAAGAAGAATAAGTATTTTTTTATGTGTGTAATGACTATCCAGTAGACTTCCTAGTTTATTTATAAGAAAGGCTTTGTAAATTGAATCATGGTTAAGAAAATATCCAATTTTGAAAACTATCTTCCAAAACTATATTTACTATAAAAGTATAGAACATAAAAATATAAAAACATAAATAAAAATAATTATTCAACCAAGACTTATTTTAGATAATATTAAGTAAAAGTTTTGTAAGAAATTAAAACTTACTCTTTTACACTCTTAAACATTTCCGTCACAATATCTTTTCTCCCTTTTCCAGGACCTATGATCTGTTGGCCCGATCTTTCCGAGCCTCCTGCATAAAATGCTTGACCTGTAAGTATGTATTAAGCAATGTAAAAACAGCAAAATTATTTTACTGAATGTTATTTACTACCTCACTTCTTTTGTAAAATATCATGATACGCATCATCATTAGCCTTTATCCATCCACTATAGAACATAGGGTTCCTTTAACAAATGTTAAGAAAACCGACCCTCTGCCACTCATATCCAACACAGACTGCAAAACAGATTTACTATATTTGAGAAAGAAGACCAGAAATGTCACCATCAGCCTTTAACCATCCACTGCTGAACATGGCATCCCTCAATGAACGCCAAGACCCCTTTGCCACTCGCATCCAATGCTTACCTGCCACTGCATGGACATTGTCTTTCCACCTGTTAATAGCCAACCAACACTCAATATTATCTCCACTCCCCTCAATTAATTACAGGCAAACTAACTAACCTAACCTAACACTACATTACTAGAATAGTTTACTTTTAACCAGCACTAAATCATTAAATGTAAAATACATTGCAAGGAAAATTATGGATTTTAACAAACCTTCTTCTTCATCACTAGAACTATCCTGCAATTCGTTTAATGTAACAAAAGGAGATTTTGCAGTCTTCTTATCAATCTTTTGTGGCTGAGCTGGTGACCTCTGTGGTGAATCCATGTCACTATCAGACAAAGAGGGTACTACTGGTGTGGCATTACTGGGAACTTCATCCATGGTAACACCACCATTTTCATAAAAACTTGATAGAGCTACCTGAAATTATAAAATGCATTATAAAAACCAGCACTAAGCACTTCGTCTACTTCTTTGCCAATGTATAACAGGTATAGTGGAATTAAATTCTAGGCATTTTTTTTTTCAGCTTAAGAATTAGATTTTCACGCGAAACAAAACAATTTACTGTGCGTCGATATTAATATTAACATACTGGTTTGATATACATTTTTATATTTGGACCAAAATGTAAAATGAAAAAGCTTACATTTTATTATTATATATTATGGTTATATAGATAATTTAATATGTAAATAAAAAAGCACTAACCTCTAATTGCCAATTTGAAGACTCAAGAAAGAACTTGCTTCGATTTTCATCAGCGCCAGTAACTTCACAAAACTGTCGTAACGTTTCTTCTTTATTTGCAGACATCATGAAATTATAGTACACGTTCACGATATAATATTTTACCCAAACACATAAAACACAAGTTAAAGTTTCTTTTCTGTGACTAGTGACTGCTTGTCATCGAATTTCAATTTCCTCGAGTCATGAATACAAAGAGTATGTCATAAATTATCTGTGCTTGCTTAGACTAGTGATGTATATTAATGCTATGGCTATCCTACCTATTAGCTAAAATGACGATAATTGCGATTTGCGATTAACGTATATTTTTGTTAAGCTGCGAATTAGCGCATTTCACGTTTGCCTTAGGTTCGGATAATTATTTATACTTAATATACTAAACTTGTACAATAACATTAAAGTCATTTAAAAGGATGTTGATTATTTTTTTAATTGATAGACATACCATTGGTAAACACAGAAAATATACTTTTGTTAAGAAATATGTGAAATTAAAAAAATATATACGTAAAGAAAAATAGTTTTTAAAATTGCCGCTAAAACGCTCTAAGCTATCATATAACTGTGATTACGTCACATTCCGATAAATAACTCGCGCTATGTTATGAGTTATGACAGTTTGTACTTAATTCAAAGCCCTCACAAGCCATTCAAACGTGTGGACTGTGGATACAGAGTTTGTCTTGGCTTGCGTAGGTTTGCCAGGGTTTGTGGCAGACCCGACAAGGGTCGGTTTTGTTCACAAGTCAAGGGGAATTTGCCGCAAGCGCTTGCGATGCGTCCACATGTTTGTGACTTGTAGAGGTTTGAAGTTTGCGGCAAGCCACAAACGTGTGGATCCGGTTAGATACTCGACATTGGGCGTATTCGACCGAATTAGTACTTACAAAATTTATAAAGCCAGTAAGCACAAAAAATCGACATTAATAAGCAAAATGACATCTTCGTGCTTACTGTTGGCACTTACACAATTTTGTGTCCCGGCCGAAAATTTTGTAAGCATAGTGAGTGACTAGAGTGACCTACTAAATTTTGTAAGAACTTAATTCGGCCGAACACGCCTATTGGTTATGAACTAAGCGCAGTCCATTAAAAAAAAGTAACAAGTGACAACTGTCAAGTAGGGATGTGACCTCGATTTAGAAAAATCAATGTCTGAATAATCGTTTTTTTTATTTCGAAATAAATCGATTTGTGAAAAATCGATTTATTTAAAAAAATAATCGATTTTGGTTTTCACCTCGACTTGTGTGTTCGATGTGGAAATATAATATAAATATTTAATTTAAATTTAATTCAAGTAAAAAATATTAAAGGTAATAAATATAAAAAAATAGCCAAAATATGAACTATTATCAGATTTTATTAATTCAGATTCGAATCTTCCCATACAAATTTTTAATACTCTTAATAACCTTTATACAGAAAAAAGTACTTTACAATAAGAGTAAAAAATTAATATTTTTTTAGTCTCAAAATAAAAAACAAAGCACATCACTCGCAACAATTTAAGTTTAGACAATGTAAAAAAAAACGTAATAATTCTTATAAACAATTTGTTGAAAATCGCTGTTTACCAACTATTTTATATATTAATAAAATAATTTAATTATATATATTTTTTAATTCAATTATTTCAATTCATTTATATATTACTAAAATCGATTAAAAATCGATAAAAAAGTAGTAATCGATTATTTATTCCCTTCCCTCTGTCAAGTGTCAAATGTCAAGTTCTAAAAATTATGAAATGTGTGTGAAATTGAAATTATCTACAATTTCAATATGTCCTAGATCGGCTACCAATAATAATTTTCATTAAAATAGCGACTTTTAAGATGTATCGATTTTATTGTTACTGTTAAATAATTATATTTTTTAATTAGAAAAGTCTCTTGCGTTAGTGAAGAAGTATAGTCTATAAAATACTTATTATTTATGGCACTAAATAAATGAAGACCACTCGAAAATCTTCGGCGAGCACCATGAGAAAATATTACCAGCTGATTCTTGTCATTGTATGTTTAATTAGTATCGTTACGCTCCTTATTTATCGCCATGAATATTATCGACTTCGATATGTTCTTGAAGTTCTCAATTTCTTTGGTAAACCCGGATTGTCAGAGGTTGAATTTTGCGGACCAGGATTTAACGCAACAATGCTATCGGAAATTCTGCGTAATTCATCAATGGAAGTGAGAGAAACACCGCCGCTCTTCCAAGAAATCGATGAAAATTTTTACTCTTACTCATCATTTTTAATATCTTATCAGAAGTATGAAAAACTTACCCCATCTCATGCTCACGTAATTAATACTATTGTCATTGGCAAAACGCACGTTTTGCCGAATTTCCGCTGCAACATTTGGCTAGAAAACAATAATAAACCAAAACAGGGCAGATTTACCCACAAAATAATTTCTGAAGGCATAGGTGAATACAGTTTATATATATTTGAGTGTGCCATGACCAAAAATTTTGGGCTACCAAAAGGTATTAGTTTTTATGTTAATGATTATAATGTTAACCCTATACATGCTCCAATTAATAAGGTTATATAGGTTAGTACAAGGAGAAGAGTCAGGGAAAAAAGTAGTATTAAGTTTGTTAATAATATAGAATTAGCAATGTGTGTCATACCAAACAGTGTGCCTATAGTATCCAGGGATGCCTTCATTGAGTTTCTTGTCTTCCATCATATGATGGGTGTCAACTATTTCACAATATATGACAGTATGATTTCTGAGGATATAATAAAGAGATTAAACCTTTTCCCATCAGACATCACTCAATGGGATATCCAGTTCTTCCCTTTAAACTATCCCTTTATATTTGCCAAATCTTATTCCATCATACGAAATGCTATTGAGTTGGATTGTTTATTCAGAAACTTTAAATATGACAAAGAGGATTCTAACAAGATAAGTCATGTTACTGTACTATCCTGGGATGAGTTTCTAACACCGAGAGTCCATAACAATATTAAAGGCGTGTTGGATGACATAGATCCCACAAGAGCCATACGGACCTATATTGTTGAGTCACAACTGTTCTGCTTGAATCAAAATGATGACGACAATGCGGAAGTTGGATATCCTGATATAATGAAGAAAACACATTTTTATGAAATGTCTCAAAAAAATGATGCCATTTCCATTAGGAACTTAGAAACAATGACTAAGTTTGATGACATTTTCGATTTAACTTCCAATAAAAAAGAAATTCCTTTAGATTTACTTGGAGCCCAACAGTATACGGTGTGTAGGAATCCTAAAAAATTTGATCCCAGAGGGTATAATGAAACTGAGATGCAGGTATTCCAGCATAAATTTGAAGGTGCCATGTTGAAGTTTGGCCAAAGTTTGATGAGCAATAAAATATACAGACTGTATCGGTCGGGTCAGATTTGGGAGAAAACAACAGTTGACAGTGTCAGAGATATGTTATGAAATGAAAAGTAACAAAAATTGGTTTTATGCTTGTAAAGCAGCAAAACAAAGAATTATTATTGATGTCTACAATTGTTTAATCTGGTACAAGACATCTTAGTATTATAATGATCTTTTCTTTAGAGAAGTGCCTATACACAAGTATGTAATGTTTTGCTTCTATTCTATATACCTTTAATTTAATATCTTATAGTTACCAAATATTTACTGCCAAATCACATACCTACTAATTGGTGTTGATAGTATGTGCAAGAAATTATGTTTATTATAATACTCATATACCCAGATGGCACTTAGTGTTTAAATAATCTTAGAAACTGAATGCCATAGTTATATTTCATGAAATTTAAAGTTAATTTCTAGATTTTTTGACTACTTGTATTAATAAATTTACTCTATTCCTAAACTAAAATTCACTTTTCTCTATTGCTAAGTTTCTAGTTACTAAATGCACTGTTAATAATAAAGTAATTAGATTAATCCAACTTCCTAAAGTATGTGTTATTTCCTAGAGCCTAAATTTATATTATTATCTTAGTAGACATTGTTATGATTATTTGGATATACAATTATTTAAATGTTGTTAGTAGGAATGGAATTTGTGCCTTGATTGTATGAGGGTGTAGTTAGAACTTATATATTTATTTATAATTTAAAGTTTAGTGCTTAAACAAAAATAAGACTGCTGAAACTCTGAGTGCATATGTCAAGATTTGATCATAGGAAAGTTATTGTCAAAACATTTTAATCTTTAACATTGATTTAACAAAATCAGATGAAAGCAATATTGTGCCTCATGATCAGAACTTTGAGAGAAATTAAATTGTAAACACAATAGTGCTTATCCATTTCTTAATGGCTGATAGAGGCAATATTATTTTGTCACATTGTTTTTTTAAGGTTGATTAGAAATATAGATAAATTCTAGCAAATAAACGATTATTATTAGCAATTGAATTTGTTATATAGACTTGTTTAAGCTTAAGTAGTAAATAAGTTATACTGTCTTAAGCATCAACTTGTTACTAAATATTATCTATTTCATACTTTCAATAAACAGGTATTTATATGTTTTATATTTTTATTCGAGAATTCCTTTTTACACTTTGTGAAAATGCAAATAAAACTCCAAATATTTGGAAGAGTGTCAGGAAGTTTCTTTAATAGTTTTAAAAGTTAAATTATATAAGTATTTAGAAAACCCCCAACTTTTGTCTCGGATTTTGCTCTCAATATGATCGCCGAAAAACACCGGGCTAACAACCGACCTCTATATGTTGCGGTTTTGGACATGGAAAAGGCGTTTGATCGCGTTCTTAGAGAGACGATCTGGTGGAGTCTTCGTAGGAAAAATGTCCCCGAAGCATTTATAAACATAATAGCCGAATAGTAGGTCGAAGGCACCCTCTCTTCCCTGAGACCTCTGAGGGCCGGAGTCCCCCAGGGCTCCGTGCTGTCCCCAACTCTATACAATCTTTACACATCAGATATCCCCAGACCTCCGGACGTCAAACTGGCTCTCTTCGCTGACGATACAGCTCTATACGTTACCCACCCTAATGCTAATAGAGCATCGCTACGTGCCGTCACCGAACTAGGCAACTGGTTCGCAAAATGGAGAATAGCTATTAACCCCGATAAAAGCGCGTCGATTCATTTCTCTCGTAAGAGAAAGACACGCTTACCTAAACGCAGACAAACATGGTTCACGATGAAACCAATCTTGCTAAATAACGTCGTTATTCCCAGAGTTAGACAGGTCAAGTACCTGGGGGTAACCCTTGACAGGTCGATGTCGTTTAGACCACACATCGCCGCGATTTCTAAAAAAAGCCCGTTTCGTCAGTAGTAGACTGTACTTCCTCATAAACAAAAAGAGCAAAATGCCCCTCAGGCACAAGCTCACCCTCTATAAATCATGTATCCGCCCCATCATGTCATACTCCTGTGTGGCATGCGCGCATGTGCCTCAGCATAGACTCAGAGGCCTCCAAACGATCCAAAATAAATTCTTACGTGTGGCAACCGGTTGCCCGTTACTGGTGTAACTTGTGACAAGAGGATGCCTGTCCGACTTAAAGGTCTTGTGTACAAGACTATAATAAGACCTGTACTCATGTATGGAAGCGAGACCTGGGCGCTCACGCAAGGACAGGTCCATGCCATCCAAGTGACCGAAATGAAGATGCTAAGGTGGATGTGCGGCGTTACCAAGCTGGATAAAATCCGCAATGAATACGTGCGAGGTAGCTTGGGAGTTCGAGATATCGCCGATAAGCTACAGGAGAACAGGTTGAGGTGGTATGGACATGTCAGGAGGAGACCACCCGAGTACGTAGGTAACCAAGTGCTCGAATTGTCCGTCCCCGGAAAAAGACCAAGAGGGAGACCTAAAACGACATGGACAAATGTGTTGCGAGCCGACATGATTAAATGCAATGTTTCCGAAGAGGACGTCAAAGATAGAGCAAAGTGGAGGCGTTTAATAAGGAAAGCTGACTCCACCACCATGTGGGATACATAGCTAGGAAGAGAGAGCGGTGTATAGTATTCTAATAGTTAAGCCCTTTCTGATAAACATATTGACGCTGTTGTGAAAAAATATGCAACCCGCCATTTTGTGGCGGCGGCCATCTTGGATCGACTTTCATCCAACATAACTAAGAACATTCGCGACTAATTCACCTCTCAAACAAAAATAAACAGCCAATATCGTTTTATCGGTTCGCAAGCTACGGTGCCGCAGATACACGCACACGTCAAACTTATAACATCCCGTTGTTTAAGCTTTTAAAACTAATGTCCAACAAAGTTATTATGATAGTATTGAAATCGAAAACATTAAGAATTAATGACAGATTTCATGGATTTTATCGCGGTTTATTGATAGGTATATTTACGTACGGCAGG
The DNA here is from genome assembly GCA_905333005.2 of Lycaena phlaeas. NCBI lineage: Eukaryota > Metazoa > Arthropoda > Insecta > Lepidoptera > Lycaenidae > Lycaena > Lycaena phlaeas. The sequence continues at coordinate 16,647,913 of HG995169.1, read as the reverse complement.
ACTGCCTCGTAAGTCGTAACCATCGGCTCGAATTCATATCATAAAGATCTTATGATTATGATTTCTGTTATCCCTAGCACATTGAGGCTGCATGGATACCGCAATCAAGCACGACGGTGGTCACCGTCCACTAATAAATTGTATATGTATTTATTTAAATAAAACACAATAATTCTATTTAGGTGTTTATTTCTCATCTATACTAAAACATTTAGATCACCTGCTCATTGATTGCAGAAGGAAACTATTATCGGAACACAAATCACATTTCTAGGGAGTAAAATGAGCATTATTGAGCAACACTAGCGGTATTGTCGTTGCCATATTAAAAAATAAAGTAAAGTAAAAGTGTAAATTATAAATATTAATTAAAGCTAACATATATTTTAAATATTGCCACTTAGAGGCTAGATTAAGTACAATTTCATATTTCTATAAAGTAAATCTATTTCACGTACGTGACAAAATACTGTGATAAACAAGTATTGACTATTTTTAGTTTTTTGGCGCTTACTTGTGTCAATGCAATGTGTTAGAAATATTATTATAGTTCCTATTAAATAACTACACGAATTATGTAATAGATAAAACCAAAGTTATACTAATTAAAATTTAAGTACGTGTTGAGAGGATTAGCTTCAGAAAACTTATTAATTTGTTGTTTAATAATAGATACAACTGGTGGTATTTTTCTATATTAATGAAAAATTTACATATTTTTACTGGAAACAACATTATAATTTTAATTATATTATAAGATATACCTAGCAGAATCGTGAAAAAATAGATAGCGTATCTGTTGTAAATAAACATAGCTACATCATTTAAAAAGTATATAGAGCTCATATTAGTAAAACCAAATATAAACGGTCCTCCTAGTACATTTTATGCTGCTTCGTTTAGCTGCCTTTAGTGGCATATCTTCAATTGTCATCCTGTATGTTTGTTCATAAATAAAAAATGTAATCGTCACATTTACAATAACAACAATTTCAAATCAATTTTCACGATCTTTATCTGTGTTAGCACAATGCAATAACCAGGCGTGCAACGGAACGTTATGCGATCGAATGCGAAACGAAAATATGTATTAAGTATTTCAGGAGATTAAAACGCTGTGTATATTGAAATTAAATAGGCTTAATTAAACATTTTTAAGGAAAACGTATACATGTGAGAGCATCAAAAAATATATGTGAATCTTTTTTTTTATTTAAATTTATAATATTCATGTATGGACTATTGTGTTCAAAACACACATTCAAAAAAAGTTCTCGATGTCAAAAATCATGTACAGTAACTAAGTTTAATTTCTAGCAATTGTAGCCATATTATTTGTATATGATATCGAGGAGAACTGTTGTTTTTATTTGTCGATTAAAATAAGATACTTTGTAAGGAATAATATATAAATAAATAACTCGAGCTATTCGAACGAAATATCGTACCATCTCTTTCATCCGTGATTCAGCGAATCATCCGGCACATCATTTGCTTCACTCCCTCAAATACATTTAGAAGTTGACTATTCACCGCGCCTTAATACTTTGTGAAAAAAATATTTTTAATGTCGATACTTAAATCAATCATATTTCAGCAAAGGATTACTAAAACTTACACTGATATTGTGGAATTGCACTGTAGGTATTGTTCTAAATATTCTTAATTTGCTAACAAATTTAGATTTGGTGGAGCATTTCTATTAATAAGCTAAATGCAATATGCTTAATTCTAATAGCCACAAATCCCAATCATAACAAGGAACAGCTAATAAATGCAGTTTTCTTATTAGTTTCAACTTAAAGTCGATAAGATTCAAGTCTAATACATTATTTGCACAAATTATTATTTAATAGTATATTTATTTGTAAAGAGCATGCGATCGGAAAAATAGATTATTTAATTTATTGTCATGATAATAACAGTCGAATGATGACAGGTTACACGCGCGCACCTCTACTATATATTTATCTACACTAAATTAAACAGCAGTGAATTATTAAACTTATTACAAATATTATTTTATCTTTATTTCTTTTTCAAGTTTCACTTATATAAATTTTAATGGATTCAACGTTTTAAAGTATTGAAATTAAATACTATTAAGTTAATCGAATGCCCCGCTATTACCACAAATTAACATACAACATAAATAATCTTAAAACATTTATATTAGATACACCAAAGAAACGTATCAGAAACAAACCACGTCTCATATATATTAACTCATCAGAACCGTTTAGGGGTACGTTTTAAGGTTTACTATAAATTGTATCTATTCTTATTAAAAAAAAAAACTTGAACAAAGTGCAAGCTCTTATCCCCTTAAGCGCTCTAATCACAAGATTTTATGACCGCCTGGTAAAAGCTATGATAAAAAATATTCGTAACAAGTCGAATAATGATTAAAATGCAAATTATTGCGAGTGCCTAATTATACATAACCATTATCATTAGGAAACCTAATTTATCTTACAAGATATAATAAAACTTGAACATCAATATATACAATAAGAAAATGGCGTCCCGAAAGAGACAATAGTTTTAAAATATCACCATTGCAAAAAGATTAAACATTTAAAAGGATTACAGTAAATGCACGAAAAATAGTTACGTAGTCTCATGAGTAACAACAATATATAGGTGAGCTGAACAACTATTGTTAGCGGATATTCCGGCGGCGAAAACACTCGTCCAAACTATGTACAGGATCATTAATATGAGAAAAACGAAATCGATTTTTGATTATGTTAATATATCTAAAGTAAAAATATATTTCTTAGAGTACAGATGAATAAAATGTATTAATTGTGTAATCGATTTCAGAAATATCCGCAAACAAATCTAGAATAAATGCTTAAGACTAGCAATTGTATGTCGCTCGAGCTGCCTTTCTATCGTACGTACACGTACAAATATCAATATTCATTGCAACATTTGGATCAACGATTTTTGACAAAGATATTTAATTTTTATTAAATGTATATCACGTAAACCAATAATTATTAGTTTGCGATCCAAATATAGTAGAGATCGTCGTTTCAAACTGACCGTCCCTCCACTAAACATTATTTCAACGTATGAAACGATCTTAGTCTTACCAAAGAATTCAGACGTACATAGAAGGACAGTTCTTATGGGTCCTTTGAGGACAAACCCTGCGATGTAAACATCCGCTTCGCGGCGTGACGAGAGGGACACCACGATGTCCCTAGCGTATGAGCCTACGAGAGCGGCCGAGTGCCAACTGGGGACATGTCCCCGATAAAGTCGGCACAAAACATCCTTAAGATTTGTGCTTCTATGTACGTCTGAATTCTTTGGTCTTACTGCAGGCAACTGAATGAATTACGAAAACTATCATTATACGCACTTTCAATGTAAGCGTAAGTGTAGAGAAGCGTTAGTTTTATGATTCGACGATCACTAATCTTTTTTTTTTTCTAACATGACGCCTCCATGCAATTGCCACTCCCAATATCAAGTTTATTATCTCATATTCTTTAACATATATACACGTAACAGTTAACCGAGCGCAATAATTAGATATCTACACCGCCGGCCACACCACATATCACAAACGAAGCACTCCAAACCCTATCTCGTTCCAACCCAAAAAGGGTCTCACTGTAAGTATCTAATCATGGCGACTATACGTCAATGTTTATTCTAATAAGGACCTTATATATTAACATTTAAAGTCGAAGAAGTAAGCTCAAATGTGACATTGCGTTTGGTCTGCAGACTGCAATAGATTAAAATTGTAAATTGTATAGATAAATCAAAATAATTATATTTTATTCGAATTTGGTACTAATAATATTTTAAATATAAAAACTATTTGTATAATTTATTAAATGTGTGCATTTAAAAATAATTTTATTTATTGTTTGTAAGATTAAAATTTTTAAATAGAATAATCTGTGAAAAATATGAAAACATCTTTTATTGCTTAAAATTTATGCTAAATAAACAATAAGTAAAATAAAACGTGTACAGTAGATTTAATATAATCTAAATAATACTCAAAGAATGATAATTTTTTTGTTAACATTATTCTAGTAGTCTGAATAGTAATTGTAGCTTTAGAATATTTATCACTAAGTACCAGTACCACCTTAAATACAGCAACACGTATAGTATGTTTAAAATTCGAATTTCTTTTTTTTAATTACATACGACAAAGACTAACCACTAATAAGGTCTTAAACACTTTGTAATCACTATTCTACGCGAAAACTTCAACAACGAGATATTTACAACGTCCAACATCTAGCAACAATTTTTTTATATATATAGACCGTCGGTTACAATTTTAATTATATTTATAAAGACTTTAATACATACACAATAAAGTCACGTTCAATTCAACATAATATTGAATAAATCTTTGTAGTTACTGCGTTTTTGTATCTGTGATTTATTTAATGTTTTCTCACATCTGGCTATCGCTTTTTTAATGCTTTTTAAATTTCAGTGTTTTGTTCTCTCTCTCTCTCTCTCTCTATTTAAGAGCTTTGCTCTTTAAATGTTTTGCTACTGAAATTCATTTCTTTCCAAAGCGATAATCATCAGATATTGTAAGGCTAACGTATTATGTATATAGAAATCAATGGTGCTCATATTTTGGTAGAGCGATTCACGCCTCATTTTGTAATACAGTATGGTTCTGATTTAATTATAAGTGTATCCCTCACCCATGGATGTAAACGGATTAGAATTTATGACCAATATTGGCTATTCCCGTCTTTTCTCCAAAACTCGGTGGTAAAAACCTATAGGTAAAAGGTTGGATTTTTATTATCTACAAAATCATCCAAAATTTTATTAACCTTAAAAATGCAACACACTTATTTTTTAAATGCCTTCTAAGGATATTATTATTAAAAGTTTCAAGGAAATTGGTGATAACCGAAAATGGTTTTTCAAATGCTAGCTGATATGTGGGACCTGAGACTCGCTGGCCGTTATACAGACATAGAATACTTTCACAAAACTTACAATTGTAATTCACAAATCATTTTAACCCAACATAAAAAGGAAGTGTTATTCCAACATAATAAAATGTATTCGTTCTAAAATACCTAAGTCATTCCGCTCTCGATATTAATATTATGTATATTTTAATTGGAACGCCTCAAAATATATAACGTAAAAGAGTAATAATCATTTTATCATTCATTTCATAACTTTGATTCGTCGAAGTTGTTATATTTTGACCTGTTTCTAGAATAAACTATTTTGTGTTATAAAATTTTGTTTTCTTTAAAAGCCATATCATAAATATTCTGTTGTTGTTGTTACTTTGTTTAGTTTTAAGAAAAAATTGTTGATGCAGTTTGTTATAAGAGATATTATAATTATTATGAAAGTCACATGCTTTTTTTTACTCTTACTTGCCCAACTTGTCTTTTACTATTACTTGTCCAAGCTCTGATAGGTGTATTCATATTTTTAAGAAGTTAAACGACATATTACGCGCTTAATATATAAAAGTGGATAACGCTGCAATATTTGGTAATCGATAAATTGTAATTTTGCGTCAGAAATGTATTCAATTTCATATGATGTGTCTGTTATTATCAAATTTACATTGTGGATAGATCGAGAGCGGTACGCCTTGGATATTTAAGAAAGTCGACAACCTCAGGAGCGCGTGTTGCCATGCGCCGAGCGCGAGCGCTGATGTCAGAAATAGATAACCTCCTCCTCGTGGGCGGCGGGTGGGTGGGGCGTGTGCGGCGCAGGGGCGGGGCTAGCCGACGGTGCCGGGGGCGTGTCCGGCGACCGCACGCGGAACTTGTCCGGCAGCTTGGGGTACGTATTGGTCCTGTAAGTGAAATACCAATCATACTATTAACACTTATAGTTTGTACCATATTTTACAGAAACATGTCACAGTTAATGAATAATAAGCATATAACAAGAACCAAGGTATTAAAAATCATTAGCCGCTGAGTTTAATGATTATGTAGTGTGTGTTCCATAATATATAGTGTTATTAATAAAACACATGTCCACCGGGCTCATCGGACACCGCTTGAAGACCTGATTTTATTGTGTGAAGTTCACAGTACGAGCGATTATACATAATCGGGGCGGTTCGAAAACATGACTACTTGAACAAAGTCCTTCAGAACCTTTGAGCTAACTGTCTTTTGCTGTCTGATTTTTGTTGTGGTAGTACCTGGTTGCCCTGTTGTTGAGGAGCGGCTGCGAGGGCAGCGGCGCGGGCGAGCTGCCGGCGCGCGTGTGCTGCACCACCAGCCCGGTCGGCGCCTGCAAAGACACCCCGCGCTCACGTTACATCACACACACTACAACGTCCGCGGTATCGAAGAGTAGATACAGATGTGGAATGATTAGTCTATATCAACATCTGTATAACATAAAATGTATTAAACGTGACAAGTTGAGCAACATAAATACGGGTAAAATAGATGTCATTCATAGGAGTTCAGTCATTAATACACAGTTTTAAATCCTCAATATTGCTTTTAAGCAAAAATATTTTTATTTTTTGTCTCCAATGGATTTATTTTACAGGTGAAAACCCCTTAAGGAGATCTCCGACCGATAGAGATGGTATGCTCGGTCAGGGCAAAACCCGCTTGTTATCATATCAGCTGTTGTATAATATATAGCGCCAAATTGAAAAACTTCGATAGCGCGATTCAGGATTGTGGCGTCAATTGGTCCGCCACATGTTTATACATAACGTTAATTACTAAAAACGAGGTAGTCCGTTCATTTTTCGTATCCAAGGAATATGAGAGCTCTAAGAAGTTATTTTATCGCGTCCTCGAGGTCTATAATTGTCTATACTCTATACCAACATCAATACTAAACAGAAACAATTGTACCATGCTACACATAAAGCTAAAACAGATAAAATGGTTGTAAATTCTACGGTAAAATAGTGTACTGCAACATTTAAAGCCAATTTAACTACTGTGTTATCTAACGGTTTTACAAGAGGCTTATCGATCCATATTATCAATAATCCCTTTCGTTCGATCGTGTATAAAGAGACAAACTGATTATACTCGTCTCTTTTGCACGCGATAATAACGAAAGAGATGGACTGTGTCACCAATCTATAAGTCATAATTACAAGTAATACCAACACTGATTACTTACTGAAACTATTAATTGATATTAAAACACGTTTGGGTACTCGGCGTCCTGAAAACAACCATTTGATCTGTTTAAGATCGAGCGGGCAAGTGACTTAGGACCGGTTGTTTCAAACCATCTGTTAACGTAAGAGACGTCGTTAAATTTTAAAGTCTGTTAAAAACAACGCTCTTTGATCACTAACGTTCGTTACCGCCATATTTGACGATTACATATTCGTTAAAATCGGTCGATGCAACCCGCCCTTAGTCTTGGAGGAGCTAGTCAAATATACTGTACCAGTTAAATGGGTGATAGGCAATAACGTGAGTGTAGTATGCATTAGCACGCGTTATCAATTAACGTACCAGTATATTTTCATGTTAGGCACGATACTACAGAGTTTATTATAAGGTAAGATATCTATATATAAATAAAAATGAATCGCTGAAATTTACGTACGCTACGCACATAACTTCAGAACCAAATACACCAAATAAGATAACTCTTTTTTTATCGGAAAAAAAAGATCATGACGCTAAAAATTTTTGGATGAGGGCAGGACAATCATCATCATCATCTCAGCCCATAGCCGTCCACTGCTAGACATAGGCCTCTCCAATGGTTCTCCAGCGCGACCGGTCCATTGCCACCTGCATCCAACGAGAACCAGCGGTTTTCACTAGGTCGTCGGGCAGGACAATAATTATGTTTATTTCAAATATAAATAGGCACGTGATGTTGCAAGGTGCTAGGTGTTGTGTTACTTTGGAATTCATTATTATTAGCGCACGTCGAATTAGTAACGGATCAGTGTAAGAGTGGTTTAAATGATATAGTATATGTACCTCGCTGGGCGACTCGTGTAGTCGGTGGTACCCGGGCGGCGGCTGCTGCACCTTACCGCTGGCCAACTTCAGTGGTAACTGTTGTTTCACCATTTGCTGCACAGACAAAAATCAGACTTACACTAAGGTTGTTCTTTGCCGAAACCAACGTCAATTACAGCATTATAAATGTCAACTACCTAATATTTTATAAATATATAGATTACATTTTTATAGATCTTCTGCTTAAATCCTCTTTATAGTTTATATTCGTACGGGCGATTAGTGTCATTGCAGTTTATAGTTTTGTTTAGTCTCAGTTTGTGCTATATGCGTGCTGTGTATGGTTAATGTATATTGTTAGACGTGGTGGAGCGAACATGGGGGCGTATGCGTCGTACGCGTGGTCGGGCGTGTGTGGGCGATACCTGTATGGCGAGCGTGTGTGCGGTGCGTGCGGGCGGTACCTGTATAGCGGGCGTGTGCGCAGTGCGTGTGGGTGGGCGTGTGCGCAGTGCGTGTGGGCGGGCGTGTGCGCAGTGCGTGTGGGCGGTACCTGTATGGTGGGCGTGTGCGCGGTGCGTGCAGGCGGTACCTGTATGGCGGGTGCGCGCGCGGTGGCGCGGCTCTCGTTGTTCGCGGACAGCAGCTGCGGCGGCGGCAGGGCGGCACCACGCACGCCGCACGTGGACGCCGACGACTCCGACCCCGTCGAGCCGCGGGAGTCTACACGCACGTTGTATTACAATCATCAATAACTACCATTGCATGTTGATTATAGTCTTTTGCATGAAAAATAGACACAAGGAATCTCTGAAGAAAAGTGTTCGTTAAAAAGCGGTAAATAAGGGTGGCGTGATGATACTATCAGGATATTTTTTTAAACGTTGTGTGCGCCTATAAATCATGCACACACGCGTTTATGTATGCAACTACACCAGCGCCGTTGTGAACGGGGTTTGAACTTATTTATAGTCTACAGCTGAACACATTTTTAATTTTTCTCCCGTACGAGAATCGTACTCTTTGTGTCCATCCTCCGAGGTCCTATACAAAAATATTATCGTTCTATAAAAATATAAAAATGTTCTATGATTATAATTTTCCGCTTGTGTAATTTGCGGGCTCGCGGCTGTTTGTCCTACATGGAAGACTAAACGTAATGATGTACTCACTGCGCCACTTGGGCTCTTTCCGCCGCGTGGTGTCGCTGACGCTGGAGTCCGGCGAGAGCGTACCCACGCTGGCTATCTCTTCCTGAGACCCGCCTGTAAGTCAGAGATGAGAGAAACCTACTTGGGTGCATTAAAACTTTACAAATTTAAAAAAGTATTAATAAAATAATACTTTTATTTTTTTGTCGTTATCGAAAGTTGCTGTTGCTGATGTTTCACATGCATCAGCAACAGCAATAACACCAAGCCTTATTTGTCCAATGCTGAGCACAGGCCTCCTTCCCGAAATTAGCCGAGGAAGTAGATTAGTATATTTCACTGATATGTTGGCCCAATGGGAGGTGGCACACTTCTCCTCATGTTTCCCTATATAGGAGGAGCAAGGGATGTTCTCATGTTAATTTAAGAGGTACATAGCAAATCTTATAAAAAAAAGTCAGTCATAGGAACATCTACATGTAAGAATATTTTATTTCCAAATGGTCAATAAATACATTAATTACTTTAGCATACGCAGAACAGTACAATTGAACTCATATCTTATGATATCAAAATTTACTTACCATGTTGTTGGAGTCGTTCCAGTCTCCGATACAATCGTTCTCTCTGCTGCTCCACGTCCTTCTGTTGCTCCTCCAACTCCTTTCGCGCCGCTTGGAGTTGCCGCCGTTCTGCAATATAGTTATGTTTAGTGTTCTATAATTTAATAGTAAAAAAAGAAAAAAGGATTGCCGTATCATATTACTTCTTTACGCAACCGAATGAAATCATATTCAGACGCATTCTTTTTATGTGAAATATCTATTAGCACGCCGTGACAATAAAATTGCTGCCACGGCGTATAATATTTTCTTTATTTTGTCCCATTTGCCTTCACCACGTTTTGCTCTCTGAGTGCGAACTGACCTGTGTCGAGCGCTTCGGTGTCGGCGGCCCGGCGCGCCTCCCAGGCGGCGCGGTCGGCGGTGAGGCGCGCCTGCGCGTGCCGCAGCTCCTCCAGCTGCGCCTCGTGCGCGCGCGCCCAGCCCGCGCCCGTCCCCGCGCCCGCGCCGCCGCTTGCGCGCCACGCGCACACCTGCGCCTCCAGACTGCGATACAAAACATTTGTCTCGATCACTGTCACATGAAGTCCACTCAAAATATATTGCTATTTTTTTCGAAAGGACCTATGCTGTTGGCCTTAAGGCCTTGAGTCTATACCTGTGTATCGTGGTGAGCTGCTGCCACACGATGCAAGTGAGCGTGTATATGGCGTGCTGCAGCCGCAGCGCCGCTCCACCCTCCATGCTTTCTGCCGCGTCGCCCGCTTCACTGCCGTTCCTCACAGTTACACCTAATAAATATAAGATAATTGAGATAATACCTTGATTACATGCAAAAGTTATAAAAACAAAGATCACGTATCCAAAAACTTTTAAGTTATATAATGAATAAAGGAAAATGGCGAACTCTCATACATCATTTTATTTGAGATCAAATGGAGGCGGATACATAAAAAATACTCAAATGATTAGAAACCCAACCTCCAACTAATTTCTAAATAGAAATATTCTTGAGAAGGCCTAGTTTATTAGATATTACATCTTAAAAATCTTAAATATTTTAGGTTACGTTTCATTGGTATTAAATATTATTGGTATTATTTTGTAATTTTTGTTTTGTATCTATTATAGGAAATTTCCCCGAAGCTAATTTGTTTTGTTTGGTGGCTTTTATCAAACCCTAGAATATATTGGTGAAATTTAAAGAAATAAAATAATTGTTTTTGTTTGCATGACATTTCTAGACGCTTAAAAAATATCAAATAATATTTCGCAATTGTCCTTTATAAATGTACGGGTACTTATCATCGTACCCTTGTGTCGCGACGCGTCGAAGCCGGCAAAAGTGTCGGCGCGGCGCGGCAGGGCGGGGCTCTCGTAGGCGCACGAGTGGCGCTCGCCCGCCGAGCTGGTGCTGCGGCCCAGCAGCGTGCCGCCCGCGCCGCCGCCGCCCGCCGCCTCTAGCGCTTCCTGCGACGCAGAAACGGTTTACACTTTTCCCAGCATATCATACACCATGACCATATTTAACAAATCCAAATATATTATAATAAATTATTGTCAGTGAGTTAATGCTGTTAATTTCTAAAAGTTAGTTTGCGTACCTTGACAACTTTGCACACTTCCTGCCAGAGCGCGTGCGTGTCCGCGGAAGGTGCCGCTAGCCTCACGTAGTCGGGGAACACCAGACCCCCGGGGAACCCTCCAGTATCACCTTGAAATTCACATTAATTTAATTATGAAGCATTTTTTAAATTACAGTAGAGCGTCAAACGGTAGAAATATTATTTTAGCATAACTAAGTGTACCAGAAATCTGTGATGTGTCAAGATGTAGACATGTAGATCAGGGTTGTTAAAGAAAACGTCTTCTCGATCTGAGGTCCCATTTATTAATAATTCCAGAAAGTACATAATATTTCATATTCACAACGTATTGAAACAGTTGCGCAATTATATGTCAAAACGCTTACTTAGCAAGGTGTAAAGGTAATAACACATAAAATAATCTAAAGACAGTTACTCACTACACTACACCATCCCCCTTAGTGAAAAGAAAAAAAAAACAAACCTAGATTATTATTATTTAAGTACTAAACTTTTTTTTTTTTTTTTTTAATATAATATGTATATAATCTTATGCTAACTGCGGTATCTTATATAACTTAGTTCTATCCTTATGTACTATAACATGCTTACCATCTAAATTTATTTTAACATTAGGTGCCAGGTCTTCTACTACTACATATGGACCCTTATATAAAGTATCCAATTTATTTCCAGTTTCATTTTTTAATAATAATGTATCTCCTGGTTTATAAAAAATAGGATTAATTGACAAATCATAATTACACTTTCTACGTTGCTTACTTAAAATTAAATTAAAGTTAAATTTTTAAGGGTATCAAAAGCATTTTGGCATTCTGTAGTCCATTGGAATTAAACATTTTTTCTACATAAGTTGTTTAAAGGCAAAACTACTGCTGCAAAGTTATTTATAAATTTTCTATAATAGTTGCTAAATGCAACAAAACGCTTGACATCGTCAGCGCATGTCGGTGTCGGATAACTTTCAATGACTCGTATTTTCTCTGGGTCCGGTAAAATTCCGTCCGCTGATATTGTATGACCTAAGTAAAGAATTTGTCGCTTTAGAAATTCACATTTTAATGGGTTTCATTTTAAATTTACTTTGCGGAATTGCGGAATATATTAATTTATTTTTAATTTTATTTTCAATTTAAACATTTAATATTACGATATATAAACCCATAGATATATTATATTAACGACTTAAACTTAGATAGAAAATAACATTTTATTTATAATTATTCCCTTACAACAAAGAAAAAAATCATTAGAAAATAAAATTAATAATTATTGTATTATAATACAAAATCATTGCGGAACCCTAATCACGCGTTTCCTTAGAATTGAAAAATCATATTTCGCCGAGGCGGCGTTACAACGCTCCGGCGAGGTCATGCGCACATATTACGAACACTTTTAATTATTGAGTTATAACTATTCATCATCATTATCACCATCATATTCCTCATTATAACTTTATTTATTCTCCATAAATTCCTACTTTCTCATCATACATTTTCATTGGGTTTCACATAATATTTATAACCCTTACTTTATATCTTTACTTTTATTCCTTTAGTTTAATTTTCGACCTATACGGGCTACATATAACTTCATTTATTCATCTTATTTTCTAACTCTTTGCATACTCAAATACATTTTATTTATTTATTCTTCGTATATTCCATTATTCTTAAACATTCTTATAACATCTTTTAACATACTATACTCTCTTTCTACATAATTTGTGGTCATCATTTAAGTCTCTTTAGACTCCAACATATCTCACGGAGGAAAGCTCGTTCACACCATGATCGAATGGAAGGATTCAACACACAATTTTTAGACAATTTAAATGTCTCCTACTCCACTATATCAACATTTCTATCAATGTCTCCCCTTTTATTTCTTTATATACCTTACTCCATAGTCTCAAAATAATACCAAAACTCTCACGAAAACGTCTCGCGTTTAACATGATCAAGTATTTGGACTATAATATGTCATAAAAACAACTTCTAAAATCTCGTCTCTATTAGTTCCATACAATAATTCTTTGATATTTTAAGCATTTCCAATCGACGGGCGGGTGATCAGTCCGTTCATCGAAGGAAGTGTTATTTAACAAAGCACTTTATATTATATATTTTTGTCAATTTATTATTTCCTACTTTCTTTATTTATCGAAATAATGCGTTTGCAGCCACATTATTCGTAAATTTAACCAACTCCTTTTTAATCATAACTACTTTCCATATTCACGACTTTCCGGTTAAATGCATAATCAATCTACACAATTTTATAAATAAGTTGAATCTTAAATTATGTAACTCATAACTAATTTCTTCAAAATTACTCATCGAATTCCATGATTTTTTTTTAATTTTATTTTATATTAAATTAAAGCATGAGAAAAAAAAATTACATCTATATTATTTTATATCAATGGCTAGCATGTAGTCAAGTTACACAAGAATGTACTACGTTGCATTAATAAGTGTAGTATTACTAACAAAACATACACGAGGTTTAAAACACCATAATATGAATATTAACTAATAAAATATTGATTTTAATGACAATTTTCTCTAGCTATACTTAAATTATTATAAAAGATCATAATATTATAATTAGGCTATTTTTTTATACTTTAATCTACTGTACTTAACTATTTTTGATTCTGTTAAAATATTTCTTAATTTCTGATACACATTTTAATAATATAGGCTAAATATAACGATAAAAAAAATATACCTAGTGCTCGATCAAGTTAAGAAAGAGTTGGGCCAATTTTTCTCTTAAATCTCCCAGCACCTTTCCTCTGGACCTTGGACACCAGCATCTCCCGGCACCTTTCCTCTTGATCCCTTGGGCAGCAACGTCTCCCAGTGCCTTTTCTTTGAATTTCTTGGAGACCATTTCTTTTCCGATGCATCTCTTTATTATTACTTTTTCTTCTTACTTCACTTTATAATTTTATTTTTCTTCTTATACTTTAATATTCATTTTTTGATTCTTCTTTCTTGAATTTTAGTAAAAAAATTATTTTTATTTTGCTTCTGTATTTGTTCTTATTATTTATTCTTCTTGGATTTAATTTAAAATTCTTCATTTTTCGTCATTTGCCATTATTATTTCATCTTCTTATTTATTTTCTTTATTTCTATATCTTCATTATTTAATTTTATATATATTATTTATTTTTTATTCATAAATATTAAATAATCTTGAAAGGTACAACGCTGCCGCGAGGCAGCACTGGCAGGGTCGCCATGTGGTGTGTCAAGATGTAGACATGTAGATCAGGGTTGTTAAAGAAAACGTCTTCTCGATCTGAGGTCCCATTTATTAATAATTCCAGAAAGTACATAATATTTCATATTCACAACGTATTGAAACAGTTGCGCAATTATATGTCAAAACGCTTACTTAGCAAGGTGTAAAGGTAATAACACATAAAATAATCTAAAGACAGTTACTCACTACACTACAAATCTTTGACATATAACACCGTGTGCCCTGCAGGCAGAACATATAGATTTACCTGCATAGACAGATATGGACAGATCTATATATCGTATTTTCACTGACCTGTACTAGGCACCTCCAGCGTGGAAGTCCCGGTGTAGCCGACCATTTTCATATGTAGCGCCATCTTCTCTTCCAAAAGCACAGCGTGGTCTCTGTCTTTAGCCCTCAACGCCTCTGTTGGAAGACGAAATTGAGAAATATAACCATTACATAGGTAAATATTAAAACATATTATGCAGCGTATATTTACGTTAATTCAATTAATTAAAATTTAGATCACGAAAGCTTAAGATAATTTATTTTATACATTGTCATTAATATATTTGAAGAAAAGATATGCCACGTTATGGTAAGTCTAAGTTCTACTACATGCCAATTCCTTATGATGGTAAAACAGGGTAAAAGTCACGTTCTTACATTAGCTTATCCCATGCAAATAATGTAAGAAAGTATCAGCCGTCAAAATTTTAAATTACCACTTAAATTTGTAAAATAATTTTGGACGTTTGGAGTATTATTAACGAAGCCGCTGGGTGAGCTAATTGATATCCAAACTGCACAGAAAAGCTTTCGTGACCTCGAACTATTGTTGACATTTAAATATTTTCTCAGTGACTAACATGCGGAAAGTTAAATTTAAACATCGAGTGAAAGAAACTTAAATCCTTAAAGTAAAGCTTGTTTGAAAATTTTTTGTATTAACTGGATGACAAAAAAAAAACAATCTATAGGTTTAAATTACTATCATATTATGTAAAATATTATTCTCTTAGAATATAATATTTCATTTTTTTTAATTATTGTTCTACGGTCCTTCGAGTCGGATTTATAAATTTTATCAGAAAAGGGAACCTATTTAATGAAATCCCATTTCAGAAAGGATGTGTCTTGTGCATTGCCAGTACTACACTACACGCGTACGGCCAGCTTTTTTAATTTATAAGAAATTGATCGAAATTCAAATTCATCAGAACAAGTATAGGTATATTTACATCGAATCTTTGTTGAATTGAATGTTATTTGAAATCACATAGCCCGATATTCATCAACCTATAGTCAATATATATGCAAAGTAAAAATAAAATGTAATTAATTGGTAATTTGTACTTCAATTATACAGTAGAATAAAAAATACAAGCATATTTTTAAAATTTATTTTAAATCTCTATTAACGCTATCTCTATAACTAATTATGGGGTACTAAAAATACCATCAACGTGCCAAATGCGAAGCTCGCTAAATATAGGGTCAGCAAACATCGCAATTCAAATAAAATAGTGACACGTTTTTAATGTTTAACTATCATATAATATTACTAAAACATTTCAAAATTGAAACAGTTTGTTTGGCTCAAGCTTGAAAGTGTTGTCTGCTTCAAAGTTATGCAAACATTCTAACTATTGACTCCCAAATGTAAAGGAACTCACCCATTAAACAGCCCTAAGATTGAAGAAATAATTCAAATATTTTTTATAAGAAAAACATATTTTAAAAATTTTAAAATTGCCTTCTTTGCAAATAAAGGCAACATAAATATAGTCAAGTGTATTAATATTAAGTCATGTTTCTTTTTTAAATATTTAGACATTTATGTATTTATAGTTTAACAAATAATTTATATATCATTGTTGCATGCACAGACAGATGCCAAACATTTATATTCATATGGAGGTAATCACCTTCGATATGCCACCATGGAATTTCACCTGTTCAGTGTAAACAAACACTGTTTGCATTAGGTTAAAACACACACACAAATATACTGCTTCTTAACTAAAAATATAAATTATATTATATAGTTTCAGAAATCAGAATCAACCTTTAGGCTAGTATACGAATGCCAGCCGGAATTTCCCGACTAACAAATAATTATAGCACTGCCTCTGAAAAGTGGCGAGGCAAACGACAGCATTTGGAAGGGTATTCAGATTATACCTCTATAATACGTAAAATTTCTCGATTTTTCTAGAAAGTATGACATCGTGAATTGATCATTCGATGCAATCGATGCTTCTAGTACAATATAATACGTTTTACGTACCAGTGATCAGTCTTATATTCTCATGCCTCGCCTCCAGCTGCCTCTGCCTCTCCTCCGCGGAGGTGGCCGGCGCACCCGCCTCCGACTCGTCTATCTCCTCTGGACAATTTTGTACTGCAGCTCTGTGTACATATTAATATCTATGAAAACTCATACAACGCTAGCTTACCCATTATAATAGGAAAGGTCATATAATTAAAATGGAAACGACCCAACGTCAAATACTTTAAATTATGTATTGCTATTATTGAGGTGTCCGTACCTTTCTATACCACGTATTTATGTTTATAGATTAGTTAGCCATTCGATCGCAGCTTAAATTTAACCTCTAAATTACTAAAGTACTGTAAACAATTATATCAACTGTAAGAGTTGATATAATTGATTGAATGTACCTTTTGGTCCTTGGTGGAAATTTGTGTTTTTCAACTATTTATTTTAAATATTTACAATTTTAAATTAAACACGACCGGTTTCGACAAAGTCATCATCAGGTGTACTTGCAGTTGAACAGTTGGAAGTAGCCTACAGCTACCTTAGAAACCTGTCAGGTACTGACGAGGATCCGACGGACACCCGACTACTGACCTGACCGAATGTATCCAGACCGCGATGTCCTTGGGGCGGTGCACGCGCAGCTCGAACATCTCGGGCTCGGCGGGCCCGCTGCAGATGAGGTACAGGCCACGCCCCTCCGCGCCCGCCTTCTCGCGCACCAGCAGCTTGCTCAGCGACACCACGCCCGTCTGCATCCCACAAAATTATGTAGTATACAATAGTATGTAGTATATAAAAGTGAGAGTGAGTGAGTGAGTGAATGAGCAAATTATTTTTATCAATTTTCATTTCAAATTATAATCTTGCGGGTTACATAAGCAAGCTATCATCGACACCATCAGCCTATATCCGCCGACCGTTGAAAAGAGGCCTCAGGGAACGTCAACACGGCTTGCTACTTGCATCCAACATAGTCCAGTCACTGCACGGAGATCATATTCCCCATGGTTGATTGGCAAGCTACACTTCGTCTACTACAAGCTATACCTAAATATTTTTTAAATATTTTTTTGTTCGTAACTAAACTTTAAAACCGCATACGTAAAATATGTAATACCTAGATTAAAATTCAAGTTAGAGAAATACCTTATTGTCGGGCGTGAAGAAGGTGTATTTGTTGTTGTTGTCGTGGAGGAAGAACAGCACGTCGCTGAGCACGATCACCAGCAGGGTCTGCATTTTACTTCTGCCCTGCATCAGCGTCGCCACACCTTCAAATCTGTGACCAATGTTATTATTTATTTTCAATTAAGTAAAGAGTAATTTCTATTTATAGTATAACGAGTCTTGTTTTCTTATGTTCTGTTTGCGAATTTCACTCATTATAATGAAACAACTTTTATGGATTTTACGTTTATGACGTTTCGGATACTTTAGAGCAACCATGGTCACGGGAGGACTTTTTTTGTAAAAAACCTAATAAACCGTGATAAAATCCGTAAAAGTTGTTTCATTATAATAACGAGTCTTCTCGAAAGTTCTCCGACAGTGTGTGACACTCACTTCAAACTCCTGTTGCCCTGTAGTATATCGCTCTTCTTGAACTTGCGCCCCCTAAAGTTGGCGAACGACTTGGCGTCTATCCGATGGTAAATCTCTAATTTTCGGTCTTCTCTCTCCTTGGCTGCCACTTGATTGTCAACGTCCACGAGAATTTCCTAAAAACAAATATATATAAAACGGGATCTCGGAAACGGCTCCAGCAATTTTCATGAAATTTTGTATACAAGGGTTAAAAACGGTGATAAATCGATCTAACTATGATAAATTTTTAGAAAACTTTTTTTTATCCGTGTTTTGAGGCATCGAAAAAATATGATCAGAATACGAACTTAAATTTCGCTGTCAAATAATATGTCATGGTAGCTTAGTGGTGAAATTAGGCAGTTAAATCGGAACGAGCGTGGTTCGAATCTCCAGTCTGAATTTTTTTTTTTCCTTTTTTTAAGATCATTTTTTTTTTGAATTTTTTTTTATCGTATTTTATCACTAAGGGTACCGAGCAAATGCTCGGTCAACCAGGTACTACTAAATTTATCGAATAAAAATCCAAAGATGCTTTGAGCGGCCTAACCTCGGTAACTATATGGCCTTAAAAAACAACTTTACAGAATAGCTGGTCAGTAGGGCTATTCTACAAGGTCGTTTTCGAATCTCGAAAGCGGAATCCGCGGTGATATAACAAATTTGTATTCTTTAAAACTCGCTAAATAAAGTTCACTTTCGAAGTGAGCGTAAAGTGAGCTCTATCACTCAGGTGAATCTCGATATCGAAATGTTTTACAGAATAGCACTAAAGATTTTAAAAATCTATTTGCCTTTATAGCTTAACAGTTAAGGAAAGTTTTAGACTGTTGGCTTAGTGTATTTTGTATTTTTTTTTGTTTTATGAATCGAGTCAGTCAGTACGAGGTATTGTCGGTACCTTGACGCCGCACAGCGCCTTCTGCAGCAGGTCGCGCTCGGCGCGGTCGTCGCCGGCCGTCTTGAGCAGCGGCTCCAGCAGCAGCGGGTACTTGGTGAGGCGCTGCGCCACGAACAGCACGCACTCCGGCACGCCCTATGCACGCACATTACAACACACAATACTTTAATAAATTTCACTTTTATATTAAAGGAAACGACGATGGTGTAGTGGGTATGGGCTCAGCCGGAGCAAAGAAATGGGGCCTTCTTAATATTTGCGTGCCCCTGAACGTGAGACCATCGCTCGCTCACCGGCGAAGAAAAACATGATAAGGAAACCAGCATGCCTGATGAGATTAAGTCTTTGAAGGTGTTTGCCAATCTCCAACCCGCATTGGGCCAGCGCATCGGTTAGGTACTTAGGGCCACAATATCCTGCTTGCCTGATTTCTAGGAGACCCGTGCTCAGCAGTAGGACAATGTAAAGATTGATACATATTTAAAAATCTACATACCTTCTTCCTTAATAATGGATTCTGTTGGCACTTTCTTATAAACCTCGCCAGCCGCGGTTCCCTTGTGCAACATTCTTTGAATACTTCCACCGCATCTCGATGTCGGGAACAGAATTCACCTGTCAAAAATAATTATAATTGAGTTTAGCATATACTTGAGATCCAGATAGACAATTTACATTTCGCACATTAAAAAAATATCAACACAGCGTCAGCTATCGGGGTAAAGCGTGAGTATCGTTTAGGTGTCGGTATAATACTTCTTTATTAGATGAATACAATATCTTACATACTTATAATACATATCAGAGCCCTAAAACTATGTGTAATAAAGCATTAGAATTTTTTTCCGATTTCATTGCATCTAGTAGTTACGGACGTGAACAAAAATTATTCACAAATATATTAGTGCTTCGGTGCAAGCGATGTGAACGTAGTGCATGCGTGTGTGCGTACACGGACGCAACTCACCGTAGGCCGCCTTGAGTCGGTGGTGGTCGGGCGGTGCGAAGGCGTCGGCGAGTATGTCAGCGACGCTGGGCACGCGCGGCGCGGCCCGCTGGCGCGCGCGCAGGCGGGCCAGCAGCGCCGCGTGCAACGCCCACAGCTCGTCCAGCCGCGGGAACATGCGCGCCACCTGCGCACCGGACACGCCCGCGCGCGCCATGCCGGCCGCGAACATCTACACACGCAAACGTGTACATAGCACAAGTTATACCTCGTGAATAG
Source organism: Lycaena phlaeas (assembly GCA_905333005.2). Classification (NCBI taxonomy): domain Eukaryota; kingdom Metazoa; phylum Arthropoda; class Insecta; order Lepidoptera; family Lycaenidae; genus Lycaena; species Lycaena phlaeas. The sequence continues at coordinate 16,627,385 of HG995169.1, read as the reverse complement.
TGACACTATTTAGATATTTTGATATAAAATGAATAGAGTACGTACGTATTTATAATTACAGTAGAACCTCGATAACTCAAATCTCGATTTCGATAACTTCAAAAAATTATATGTTCCCTTCCCTTAACCTATCACTTACATGACCCTTGATAACTTAAAACCTCTATAACTTAAAATATTTTGTGTTTCCCTAGGACTTTAACTTATCGAGGTTCTACTGTATTTTTAAATGAAACATTCAGGAGCGGATGTAACGTTTAGAATGCACTCAATTTCAATTTTAGATCTATCAGAATAGAATGGAGTGTTGTAATGTTTCTGATGGTTATATTATTACCTTTTGCATGAGGCGTATGGTGAGGCAGTGGTGTTTCTCCGTTAAAATAAGTTCGTAGATGTGCTCTTGTCGTTTCGTTTCCCTCTCGCCCAGTGATCTAGAAAATTATAAAATTATTTTCATTTAAATGATAATCGTGTTCGCATGCTTATTTTTGTTTTGTTATTTTGTCATTCATTTATGTTGTAGTAATGAGTGCACAATAAAGTATATTCATTCATTCATTCGTAAGCAATTGAAGGTATAGCTATTAGTGTTGCTTACTTAGCAAGTCCTTTCGGCGCGCCAGCGGCCCACGTGTCGGGCTCCGTGGCGCCGAGGCCAAGTGTGATCGCTTCGTCGCCCAACTGGTCGGGGTTTATGTACGCCTCGGGCCATTCGGCCGCCGCGGCGTCGTCTGATGCACTGCAAAATTATTTACATAATCTTTAGTTTTTGTTTTGGTCTTCACCTCTGCCGGGCTAAGTACTTTGGTTGTTACGGCATTGCTTTTTACTGCGAGCGAGACAGTTGCACCATAGAATGTTATCAAAGTTTACATTAACAAGTTTCGACGCGAGATGATTTAGAAATCGTTGAATTTATAAAAGTAAATGTTACAGGGCTGTGCTGTAACTGTATTTTCTACTTCCTAAAAATTCAAAACAAGGGCCTAGCTACCATTGTATGCGCCGTATCAATAATACGGGGGCCGTAAAGTTTATTAGTAAAATTCTTAAAACTATCCAAAATACCCTTTAAAAGTTTAGCTCGACGTGCCCATATGGGGATCTGCCAGAGCAGGCTACGCCACTGATTCAAAATGACCGTTTGATTGATTTTGAATTAATTATTAGTAACACATAAGTTGTAAACCATTTAGGGCCCACCCATGCAAGTTTCTCACTCTCGTTGCGTTAGGTTAATTGATATTTTATAAATTTTAAATTTGTCTAGATATCAATTGGTCTTGCTAAGATAGCAAACGTTGTGTTCTCGTACCTCGGTTTCTCTTCTTTGTGACCAAGAGAGACCGAGGTTGTTGCTGTCAAATTATTAAAACAAAAAAAAGTTTCAAACTACAGTCAGCAAAGTATGCATTATAAAAAATAAAAAAAACAAAATATATTTTTTTGAATGACATGTTATACTCACTTGCTTTGATCGTGTTTATGATCAGAACCGTCCCTCTCGTCGTAAACGTGACTCGTGCTAAAAATAAAGTGCGCGTATTAGCAACGCATTCGTCGCGTACATTCAAAAGCGAACTACTGAACACAGAATAATATCGATTACTCGTATACGTCAGAATTCATAAGGATGATTCGAATTGAATTTTAAATTGACGAAACTTTAAAATTGTCTTTATACATTTTTAAGTTTCAATTGAAATAATATGGACCGTATATACAAAACGTATAAAGAATATCATGAACGCATAATCGTCTAAAGATTATTCTTTTATTTATTTCAAAATGAAAATATCACCATGGGATATTAAATACAGTTAAGTAATACTGACTATGAAATTATTTATAAAAAATTTTATGGAAACTTAGAATTATGTAGGATGGAAATAATAAAAAAAACAAGTTAAAAAAGTACACAAATGTAGTTCAATGCTTTCGGTCATCACATTTGTTTCATCACGTTGACAAATTTATAATTCGACAATGTTAGTTAGTATATTATTCTGTGTTATATTTTACAGTGTCAAACAATACAGGGTCAAAACAGTCGACACCACAAGTGATAGAACAAGTTTGCACTCAGAATACATTTGAAAAAACTGTCTGCAAAGCCTAAATCATAAAAAGAAGCTTTGATAGACGCAGACATATAAAAAAATCATGCATCCAATTCTACATAGTTGCTCATAAAAATCTGTGCTTCAATAAAATATATTTGCATAAATTAAATCTCGGTTTATAAGTTAACTGTGTTAACTTTTTCTTTAATATTTTTAAAATCTGTATCTCGAATGATAGCGAGACATAAGATAAGGTCAAATTAAGCTCAAGTAATACATCCAAAGTATCGTATATATAATATATTTATATATGGTAGTAAATTATTTCGCTGCCATATACATGTTATTGTCCGCCTGACTGATATTCAGTACGTAAAGGTCGAATTAAGCTCTCTGTCGCGATTTTATTATATTCATATAATTCTAACACAAATAAAACAAGGTTTTTTAATGTTATTTATTCATCATTCACGCTTAGGTAGACTTTCATTGAATTGCATAATCATTAGTAAACCAAAAGTATTTCCATTACAGAAAATCGACCTTAAGTGCGAACTCATAATAATGATTATCGATTGTCAAGTGTACCGTCTTCTTGAAGCATATCTCTACATGCTTATAACCACTGTATGTCTTACCATTGAGTTGAGAGTATGTCTTGTATAATTAATGTTTTAATCAACTTCGAAAAGGCGATTGTATTGTGCGACAAAGTGATAACTTATATACTCACTTGACATAAAATTATATTGAAAGAAAAGTCACAAGTACATAAAAATAGGAGTGAATATCCAACTTAAGGACTACGACAACATCGTTTCCAAGTCACAGTTCAAACTACCTCAAAGGATAGAAAGATACACAAGTAAGGCATTGTGGATGATACGACAACGTTCTAGAAGATTCTGTTAACAAATGTCTAATGACAGCCGACGTACGAACTTGGGAGACACAACTTTAGAGGTATTATATCTTCACGAATGATAGAAAAAAGGACAACTGTCTTCTTTTTTGTATAATACCTCTAAAATTAAAAACCTATGTACAGTAAATAATAAGAACAAAACATAACCTATCGAAATTTGTCAGCGCGTCGCTACATACAGGACGAGACGATGGAATGGACGATGAAAGAAGAGATTCATTTATTTTAACGAATTTTTATCGCAGTATGTTACCTCCGCTCATGCATGCACTAATCATTTTCTACTAATTTCTTACCTAAAATGAAACATGTATTTAAAATATATAAAAAAAAATAGTTTTAATATGAAATCTTGAGATTTTCATTGCTTTAACAAGTCAAGACGAGATAGTCATGATATTTGGTCTATAATTCCGAGTACATTAATCGAGTAAGAACTATATTGACATTAAGTAAATCGAGCTGATATTTCTGAGTCGTTGGTAAAAGAAAATGGCGGTTGCGATAAAAATTGGCTAAAACGCAGGTCGGTGACGAATGAAGGCGGCAGGCAGACTTACTGCACGCCGAGCTTGGTCGCGACGCGGCGCCACGGCGAGTAGCACCCGGTGTACTGCTTCTTGCTGGGGCCAACCAAACAACACTTACATCCACACCACACGCGGCGTACGGTTTACGCGACATTTACCAAACAGAATGTTCCAAATTTTGAAAAAAATCTTTTTTTAAAATAATTTATCATACTTCCATGATGACCAGCAGCATTTCCAAATTAGAATTACGTTTTACCTTTTTAAAGTCCAATTCGATTAGTGCGGTTACATTATATGCGTGTCGTGTTGCGTACACGACGAACCAATCATTGTAACATCCTCGGACGAGCGTAGATCGAGATATCTTCAAAATGGCGGAAAAAAATGTGTATGAAGTAAAAAGTAAACCTTAACGAAACGAAGAAGAAAAGCGGAAATACAAGAAAGAGACAAGTAAATAAAACGTAACCAGCGATGATACGTCGAAGTGGTGAGTCACAAGAAATACAGATAGAATTAACAACGAACATACCGTCACATACTTGTGTATCTTCATTACAACTAAACTAACCTCGGACAGTTGACACAGATAAAAAATATGCCAACCGCGATCTAGCATGTACCAGATTTGGCTGTGGGCGTCAGGCGTGGCCTATAACATGTTCACATTATCGCTCGCAAATAAATCGAAAACGCATCCAGCATAAAACGGCGTCCAACCTGCCCGCTGCGTTAGCCACATTCATTGCAATGAAAAAACAAAGCAGCAAAATATATGCTATACAAACGATGTTCAGGCTGTGTTATGTTCCAAATTCAAATAATTAAAATTTTACTTATATACGTATATATACAAGTGTACTCGTTTTATATTCGATTTCGTTCCAAAATATTTAAACTGACCTATTAGAGTTCTGCGACTGTCCGGAAACGGAACTCCGCTTGCTGCCCTTCCCGCTGCCCGCACTTAAAGATTTTCCTACAGAAGTCTGTAAAAAATTTGGAAATGTAAAATATTATATTGCTAATTGGTTGCTAGGATATGTTGAGCATATCGACTGACCTTCGAAGACTTTGGTTTATTGCACTCCACGATGTAGTCTTTGCATATGTTTTGATGCACCGTCATTGTACAGTCTGAAAACAAATAATAAAAATTAAAGCTTTTACGTTTCCAAATATCCTTAAGAGACCATACCGGTCTGAGAGATGCGATGTGCTGCGCTAAGTTGGGCCATGTAGATCCCCCCCCCCTTCCCTTTCGGCCAGCGGAAACACACAAAAGGCACGAAACGCGACAGCAGCGAGGTACCAGTCCGGTGGAGCCGGCCCAATTCGGTTGCATTGCAGCAATTGCACTTTGAAATTATGCAATCAATATCAAATAAATGATATGGTTATAACAATAAAAAACTATAAATACGTAGTGGTAACATAATCCGTACTATACAATGAGTGAAATTCATGTAAGCGTTGGAAGCATGGTGTACTTACTTTCGCAGTAGAGCGCCGGTTTGTCGGCGAGGTCGCGGGCGCACCAGTCGCACAGCCCGCCGCTGCCGGCCGCCGCCCACGCGTGCGCGGCCTTGCGCGCCTTGTCCTGAAACACGCATTCACTATATACAACGGTCCCACACCGAGTATATAAACCACTCAAATGTGCCAAAGAACGAAGATTAGATCAATTTTTAAATGGGCGTCGTGTCGAAACCTTCATTACTTAATTGTACTCCACTACAAAGATACTTTGTAAGAGCCATGCTGCTTTGCAGCCGAATTGGGCCGGCACGAACGGGTTGGTACCTCTCGCTCCCATAATACCGGCGTAAAGTGACAGCTATACTGTCGCGGTTCGTGAGGTTTGTGAGTTTCCGGTGGCCCATAGAGGGGTATATGGAACGGGCAACGCATCTGCAACTTCTGGTTATGTGGATGTTTATGGGCATCGATAGTCGTAAGGCCTTGACTGTTCGTTTGCCCTCCTATGATATAAAAAAAGATCATGTTAAGAATGTTAATCGAGAGGTTACCTTTTTCTTTCTGAAGAACAAACTGCCCCTCTTCCGTCGTTTTTCAGCGTGGTGGTCATACGCCGCCCTACCAGACAAGCGCACAACAACAATTAGTATCGATTATATCACACAAGTTACAAAAGTCAACATATCATAATCGTGCAAAACATGAATGTGATAAAACAAAACACAATAAGCAAAGCGTTGTGCGCTTGAGACATGCTTATATTTAATGAAACATATAAAAAAGTTATCAAAATTGATACTGTAATTTTCAAGAAGAAATAAAACTCATATTTACCTCTCCACCCGTAACTGTTTATAATTTTACGCCCCTTTTCGAATGAGTTATGGAATATATAATTTTAGAATCATCGAGCATATTCGGTTCCAGTTAATATAGGTGGATATGTATTTTAGTAAGGCCCAAGGTCAAACTCACTGCTCTAAAAAGGCCAACCGGTGAAGGCCAAGGTGCTCTTGGTGCACGTTGTTCCGTCGGCCGGGCGGGGGCACCGCGCCCACCGTCGCCGCCGACGCCTCCTCGTCACTCTCTGTCTCGCTCGCACCACCCGTTGACAAGCTAACACCCAGCGAGACGTACAATCACGTGCATGTGCGCAGCGCCCAAAGTATATTATGAGATTATCAATGCACATATTAAAAACCTCTTTATTCCCATATGGCTATTTATTTATAAGTATGTAGATTTGATAGAATTTATCAAGACATAAACAAATTCAAGTTATTTCTAATTATTTTGACTGCCATATCCGTCTCGTAAATATACTTTGGGCACCAGCTATCGGTCACATCTGACAGCTTTGTAGTGCGAAACTATGGAGCGTAGAGACAGGATGAATATTTCAAATGCTAAACGAACATCATTTTTATTGGCGCTAGATTATTATCGAACTTTTTCTCTAATTATTTTGTTAATTAAAAAAATCAATTTTAATTTAAGTTTTCTTTGAATATTCGTCTCTTGTATCTACGCTCCATTTGCAAAAAAATAATTCATTAAGTCAGTAAACGGAGTAGTCGCACTGACGTCGACAAAGCAAACAGTGCAAACAAAACGTTAATTGAACATGCGAAATTCATAATGTTCAAACTACAACACAAAAAACAGTTGCCTTGATGATATTGTTTGAACATTTTGAAACAAAGCATAAATCGTGCATTCATGAGATAAAATGTTGAACCAAAACTATCAGTTCAAGGTTATAATGATAAAAATATATAACATAATTAAAACAATAATAGTATATTTTACATACTTCCAATGGGAATAAAATGCTTAAAACATATAATATGTAAAATAAAAAATGTTAGTTAAACATAGACTTTTTTCAATTGGGGCTATTCTTATGCTATGTTAGCCTTAGAGCTTCATTGGTGAATATAGAAAAAATCGATGTATTTATTGTTAATGATAACAATATATGATATTATGCATAATTTGTCAAAATTGTTATTATATTATTATTCGTAAATAGAATACCAATTTTTATCGTGTGGGATGTGATATAAAATTGTTACTGTGTGTGTGTGCGCATGTGCGTGTGCGAATACTCACGCGTTGGGCGGAGGCGGCGGCTGCACGGGGTGCACGGCGGCGACGATGCTGGGCGTGGACACGGACTTCTGAAGCGGCAGCCGCGCCTGCAGCCGCGCCACGCCCGCGCTGGCCCCGCCCACGCCGCTCGCTGCACGCAGCGCCGCGCCCACCTTCTCGAACTCCTTCTAATACATCCAACGTAACCATCACAACACATACCAGTGTTTTATTATACCACGTATTTATTAGCTTTACAACTAAATAATCTTTTTTTGTTTGTTTGGCTTCGACTGTACGTTTGCCCTTCCAATTTCTATGCTATAAAAAAAAAAACAAAAGAAAATATATCCAACCACAATATTTTCTATAGGTTTTAATATTTGTCGTTAATGGACCTACCGCAAGATCTCCGTCGTTGAGCGAGTGGGTGGAGTGTCTCACGGGGCGCGGCACCTCGCCCTCCGACTCCATCGACGACAGCGACGCGCTGTGACCGTTGAGAGCGCTGCAACATGTGTGGACAATTTTATTCATTTTTAAAAAGTTTATACGTTATATAATATGTATTATTACTATTATCACAAATTATTTTGCAGGCATAGTAAAACACCTGTAGTGATTTAACTCAATACATTAAATAAAAATACATTTTTATTTATTGTATTAAGTAAATAGTAGTAATCGCTAGCGTCGGCCTGCCCTCATTCCCGCGCGCAGTTGATGAATAATTAAATATATATTAGGGCCTGTTTCACAATCTCCAGTTAAGTGCCCAATAGGCTATCGGTAACATATTTGACAGATACTATTACACTATTACATATTCTATCTGTCAAATATGTTGCCGATAGCCTATTGGGAACTTAACTGGAGATTGTGAAACAGGCCCTTAATGTATGAAAATACAATATTACAATTTATGAATGTTAATGATATTATCTTCTAGTTTAGGCTGGTGTTTCACAAAAAACCCTTTCTAATTCTTTCGTGATATACAAAGCAATATTATCTTTTAAAAAATGATATAGCTCTTAATCCATTAAGGCAGTAGCATGGTAAACACTTAAACAGGAGAGTACATTTAAACATATTATATTACACATGCACGGTCATAAAAGACTGTATGGTGACTCAGGTTATATGGGACTGGAGAAGATGTATAGGGTGTATATTTCAAAACTTATATAGAATGTATAAAGTTGTTAATATAATTAAGTTTGATTTACCTGCGCAACTTCTGTGTGTCGTGCAACCTCGGTCCGGGCTCCAGCGCCGCCCACGAGCTTCTCCGCCCTTCATCACGTCTATCCCAAATACCCCATTGACGGGATTCACCTGAAATATATTAATTTCAATCACATAAGGCAACAATATAGAGCAGTGTTTCTGCCGTAAGCAATGACGAAACTAATGGAAGAAAAGAGCTACGAAAAAACTTATTTTAAGATTTATTAAGGCTATTATAGCTCTATCCAAATCCAAACAATTTTTTTTTTTTGGGTTAATATTTAAAAAGAGGTCTAAATTTAAGTAAAGTGAGGAAGGTATATCATCCCTAAAGAGGATACACTGAGGCAAATAGGCAATATTTGTGTTACATGTAAGACGATCTCTGGCTGTATTGTGTACGTACCGCTTCCTTTCCTACTCTGCGGATAGAAGTCCAGGTGGGTTGGCGACGAGCACTCCTGTTCGACGACGCCATCTTTACACAGCGAAGGGCACGACGTGCTCAGTCTACTTGTACCGGTGGCCTGCAATATACATGTTTTAGTGTTAGTCGAATAGGAAATCCGAAACATGCCACCTGATGGCAAGTAACCAGGCAACTCATGTGTGAGAGAGAGACATAAGATTCAACTCTCAGTGCTAAAATATTACACTGCCCATCGGCCATCTTGTCCTTCTCTTCGAACCACTGTGCATCAGTTTGACGGGAGAACTGATCAAGACGGTGGACCTCATGCAGCTGGGAGCGCGCATGGCGGTAGCTACCACCGCTCAGAAACACTATATATGTACTGATACACGTAGATATACTTAAATCAGGGAACAATATTCATAATGTTATAGGCCTCTTGATCCCTACCATGGTTCAGGCCATGTAGTAGCGGTGGAGCTCATTAGCCTAGGGTGAACCCAGCACCTTGGACGAAGTGAATTAAGCCGAAGGTACAAAAGAGCAGGGGGCAAGGGGCGAGGACAGCAACTTCGCCTCATTGTACTGCCCCGACGTTAGGAGGGGTTGTTTTGTAGTGCGGGGTAACCCCTCTGTGGAGTTGGCGTCGGTCCCCTGAGGGACTGACTAGCCGTCGAGGTGCCGGCATTGGTGGTTCTCTTCGGGTTTTAGTGGGTAGAGCTGCGTCCTCTTATCAGCTTCCGGGCGCAGCGAGTTCCACATACCCGCCTGGGGAGACCAACTCCTCCGCGGGATGCTTAAGCACATTTCTTGGCGTAAAAAAAGACTTCTTTGATTGATGCCAAAAGGGTCGATTTCAAAGCTAAAGAATCCAACTGGTACCAGCCACTGTACGGGGATCATGAGTGACATTCATTAAAAGAGAATGGACTGAAAAAGGTAGTTCGTGTTGGTGCTGAATCATATTGTAGTCATTATAATGAGTGAAATTCGCGTAAACATAAGAAAACAACATATTGTAGTCGATCTACGTTGGATATACTCTCCAACGTACTATCTACGTCTATCGTACTAGTATACCTAGACCTTATTTTCATCCACTGTTGAGTGTTAATTTCACCAACAAGTAGGTATATAACTTCCCTATTAAGGCTCGATCGCTTCATTGTCTCGTTCCAGCTACACCTCAAGAATATCATGTTTAGGATGATTTATGAATAAACTTATTATCATGAAGTACCAGAAAGGGCAGCGGTGCGGCACGCATGCGCTGCACGGCGGCGTGTAGCCTGCGCAGCTGCTGCAGACTGTCGTCCAGGACACCAGGGCTGTGCGGCGTCACGCTGATCGTTGGCACCTGGAACACGACAACAGGTATACAATAACTGTCATGTATGACGAGCCAGGCGCCATTTTTCTACGAACTTTTTTCGAAGGGTTGAATTTGCGAATCGTACAATGGACATTCATATGAATAATGATTTATAAATATACTACCTGCTACCCGCGGCTTCGCCCGAGTGAACTTAGATTTACGGATTTATCATGTCTTATGATGATCATTTTCTATTTTAATAGTTACTAAGCTTTTGTACTACAATGGATATGTTATATGAATATGTTATCTTGAACATAAATACATATATCCCTTCGCAGGCTTTCTGAAGGCAAATTTAGGATACTATTATTGCTTTCATATTTTCATATTCATACCGTATTTGTGTAAATAACTTTCAAATTATCGCTGTTATATGTAGGATTATAAAGGGTTGTATTACTTGTATGGGTACCTGTGCCCGCGCGGCCGCCATGTTGGGCGGGGGCGTGGCCGCCACGTGCTCCGTCACTTCGTCCTCGCTGCTCTCCGAGCCCGGCTCCGAGCTGCCGCCGCCCTCGTCTGAAACGAGACAGTCTCGTCAACTAATGCTGTGTAAAAAACACCCATGCAAGCGCAATTCTAGCTTGCAGGTAGAGGGTTCGAGTTATATACAGATAGTAAGGGTTTACAGGTTTATGGCTCTCTACAAAATTTCATGATTTTATGTCACAGACAAACAGAGTGAACTATTATGTAATTTTTAAAAATCGTACCCTAAAATGACGCCGATGATAACGCACATAATCGACTCATTAGGCAATATTTAACTATACAATAATTATAATTAAAGTTATTACAAAATTCAACTCGGTAATTAAAGAACCAATAATCTTAAAACGGCTGAAACTATTTTGATAGTAAAAAACACACAGCAGCCAAACTTATACCACACTTATACTTAGAATATTACTAATTCAATCACAAACTTAAAATACACATATGTGTAACAGTTTGTATTCCTCAATAATTAATGTTTATTCTATTATATTCTAATAATAAATAATGTCACTAGTATTAATTACTCGTGACTGTTGGGTTACTCTTACTCATAAAAAAATAGTTAAAAAACAATAGCCGGAAATTACTTCCTAAAACAAAAATATTTTTAACATTAAAAATTTTCAAACTTCAACATTAGCTAAAATTGCCCGACTTCCTTAAACTATGTAAATCAACATTGACGGGTTATGGAATGCGCAAGCCAACGCACCGGATTTCCGTCAGGCTTTCGTAGCCTTGGGGAAACCCCAGGGATTGAATGAAACTTCGACTTTGATTATGTTGCATACTTGATATCATTCATATTATTTTATCAACTAAAATATATTAATATATTTTATTGACGTGACAACGTCTTATAATTTGATGGAGCCGGCTGCATGCACGAAATAACATGACTCATGCGGTGTTACCTTGCTCTGAGGCGTTCCATTTAAGGCTTGAAGTGCAAGCGAGACCTTAGAACGAGCGACAATGGGCACAATCGGCCCATCAGTATTTCTTATGAAGTTGTCAATCAACCGACTTTACAAACAACCGATATTTTTTCGACCTTGTAGGCAGTGGCCAGTGATTAAAACTTCCAAAGATCAGTTTGCTATTGCTTAGTAATGGCAACTCACAAGGCATCGTGTTTTATTGAAACTTTCTCAACAGCTGTATCAAATTTTCCAATTTAGCGATCTATATATTGAACTTGCTTTATCTACTGAAGCGACATAATATGATACAGCACAGTGCATATCTTCTACGATAAAAATTGAATATAATACTCTTAGTACAACGGAAATGAAATCGCTTGTTTAGAGAGAACTGTAATCATACCTTCGCTTCCTATAAAACTTTGTAGTATAAAAAATACCGTATTGTAACATTGTTCGACATTATAATATTCTGGTTTTATCTGCTTTATTTCTCCGTGACCTATTAAATTTCCACCTTGTCGATATGTCCACTAGACTTAGGATAAAAACTTAGAGCTTTCAATTGTCTTTAAGTGTTCTTAATAATTTCATTACTTTTATAAAACATTAAAAGAATAAATGGAATGAAAATGTAGGATTTTACATTCAGTGCGTATACTTTAGCCATGGATATGAAACCATACGGGAATCCACCGAGCGTGTCCCCATACCTACTCCTGTCATGGTGGGTGCCTCGCAGTTATCTGGGCAGGCGAGATTGTCACACATCGCGACTTATTCCAATGTCACTGTGTCTCTATTCGCTAGCGACATCGTAGCAAAATATGTACGATTATTATATTATTATATTATATGTACGATTTTTTTCGAAAGGTCTAACTTTTAGGCCTTTAAACTCAGTCGGTAAGTAGGCGGGCAGATGGCTCACCTAGAAATTAGTATATGTACGCGTTCAAACCTTAATCGAGTAGAATAATTTAAATGTATACTGTGACGCTTTATCAATTGAATAATTTGAATGGTTTTGTAAAGTTAAATAAGTGGGACATAATCATTAATTTCTATGAAATAACTTAAAAGAGTGGGTGCATTTAAGTTTTGGTCTTGTACAAGTATAGAGAAATGTATGTAGAAAAGAATGTGAGAACTGAGAATATGCAGAGAGATTAGATTTCATAAAAAATAAGTTTATCAAAATAAATTACAAGCAAAATTACAAAAGGTGATTTTCCTTTTTGATTTTTCTTTTTCTTTGAGATGTTATATTTGTGATGATGGATCTGTCTAAATATTACCACCTACACAATGTCACAATCACAACGGTGAAGGTAACGAGGTCGAGTTGATAATCATAAGGTTTATATAGAATGAAATGGACAACAAATCTTAATTTACTAAGAAATACAAAACTGTTATCAAAACAAGACCAAAATCTAAGTTTCGTTTGTAAATCGACAACAAAATTAAATACTTGAAACTCCGCTTGAAACTTGAACCGTGGTAAAAAAAAATCTAGATTCTAGACCTCGACCATTTTAGCGTTCCGCGAATTAATTTGTTTGTATTATAAATTTCAAATTCTTTCACAGATAATCAATTGGGTGTTGATTTTTATACTCAATCGAAGTAAGATAAAAAACAAAATAAAATAACGTCGCTATTTCTCTAAAGCAATACACGAGAAACTCGGGTGATGCCGTCGGTTTTAAATTTGAATAATATTCTGAAGGAGGAGCAATGGTCGAAAAAGTAATTTAGGGTCTGTTTCACAATGTCCTAATAAAGTTCCAATTAAGCTATTTGCAACATATTTACCACATAACTACAACGTTTTTGTTTCACAATTGACAAATAGCAATATTTGGCTAATAAAGTTCCCTGTAAACTATAGGTCGATTCAACTGGCCATTAGCAAATTCATCTGTCAGATAAATTAGTTGACAGATATATACGCGGTTGACAGCTTCACGACGTTTGACAATTTGACGTTCCGGTAACAGTAATATACAAAATAATTTAAATTGTGTTTTGATCGTTTAATAATTAAGGGATAACATTATATACAAGGTCTATGTAAATAAAAGGTATAAAGATGGTATGATACATACATTTAAATTATAAAAACATATTTTCATGTATATTTACAACATGGAATGTTTTTCTAAAACATATTTATCGTAAAATGGAACTATGAAATGCGAGGTTGCCAAGCCTACTAACCAGTAAGTGCCAAATAGGGATCTGCCAAATAAATTTATAGGGAAGATGATGGTGAAACCCAATCAAGACTAACTAGAAGATTCATCTGTCAATTAATTTATGTGTCATATAGCTATAGGGTACTTTACTGGTACATTGTGAAACAGACCCTTAGTAAATTATTCAGTTACAGTCATTAATTCATAAGTGTGCTTACGTTACGGGTGCGCTTGTATCAAAAATTTGAACAGTCAAATTCAATGCCTCTTTGGGTATCTATATCGGATAGCTATACTTTAGCTATATTACTTTCTTTAGACCATCCTAAGTAGTAAGATATAAGGTCTCTGTGCCAGTAATTAGCCTTTCCCTCCGAAACACAGAAGCTGTTGTTTTAGGTTGGAGAAACAAGCAAGTAGCTTCTTTTATGGATCAAAACTTAACATAGCGTTAACTAGGCTAACAATATCTGACATCCCAATTATATCTTCTACCTAGCAGCAAAGGTTTTCCGGGATTCAAAAAGAGACAGTATGTGAAATTACCAACTGTCACGGAAAATTATGTAAAAAGTGCCTACTCTGTGTAACTAAGACTCTATCTAATAAGAGAGGGCAATGCATCAGATACAGATGAATTGAGAGTCATCGATTTGCCTATCTCAATTAGTATTAGAAAATAATATCGATTTTACGTAACACAATATATTCTCTTTTCAATCGATTGAAAATAATCGAAATTGCACTGTCGGTAGGCGCGTCTCGTTTGAAAAGGCCTGTTCTAGACAATAGAATGCAATATCCTTTGACGTCAAATGTAGACGGGGAACAGAGAAATGTAGTGCACATGAATAAATGTATGGAGCATTGTGCCAACCAAAGGGGTCGTCGCTTCAAAACACTAAACGGGATTTAGCTTTTAACCAGTCTCATTCAACGCTTAGGTTTCACAAATAAGTTTGGTTTACGTGTCTATTGTAACACAAAGGCATTGAAATCGTTTGGAAATATCCATACTAGGAATTGCTTACTCTACGCGTATTTATTATAAAAAAATTGAAATAAGTATTATAACAATGTACAGAATAAAAAATTAACAAGTATAAATAAACATAACATATTACGTACATTTAACAATTATTGCGTACATAAAGTTTCATATATAAAATTTTGGGTTTGTGGTCTAGCCAAAGCCTGTCCTGCAATGTTTGGAAAGTAAGAGATAAGCGACATATTATGTCAGGCTGCATATGCCAACTGGTAGGGGTGCCAGCTGGTGGCTAGGGCCTGTAAACAAACGAGTTTAAATTGGACTAACCCAAGCATGAGCGACGATCGTCCAGCGTGCAGTGGGCTCGGCATCTAATGCGAGAGGGTCCGTATTCGATTCTGCTCCCTTAGTGCTTTAAAGTGGATTCTCCCAAGTTTCTAAGTGCACCCTAAAAACGATACCATCGTTCGCTCACCAGCGAAGGAAAACATTAAGAGGAAACCGGCATGTCTGATGAGATGAGATGAAAGTCTGTGAAGTTGTGTGAAGTTCGCCACCCCGCATTGGGCCAGCGCAGCGGTGAGCTATAGTCCAATATCCTCGTCTGATTTCGAGTAGCAGACCCTTGCCTAGCAGTGGGACATATATCATGATACTTTACTTCACCGGTGAGCAAACGATGATCCGTGTTTAGGGTGCATTTAGAAATTTATAAAAACTCATTTCAAGGCACACTGAGGGCCAGGATCATTCCCGGACCTCCTCGCTCAAGAGACCGAACCCATACCCACTGAACCATTGTCGCTCTATCTAAGTATCTATTAGTAACATAAAAAAATCAGACTTACTGACGATAGTTGAACGTGACAACGTCATAAGAAAATACCGATGGGCCGATTGTGCCTCGTTCCCTCGATTGCACTTCAAGCCTTAAATGGAACGCCTCATATCGAGGTAACGCTGCATGAGTCATGCTTTTTCGTGCGTGCAGCCGGCTCCATCGAATTATAAGAAGTTATCACGTCAAAAATAGAACCCATGTACCGATGTAAGTACATATCATTTCATTATTCAAATGACGAACATCTATTTAACAATCCTTTGGATGTCTTAATTGAAAGTACGGACAATGTCGAGACCTGAATAATAGTGCTAATGTTCTCACGCTTCAACTGAATACATATTAATGATTGGACCCAGAGAGAACATCATCAGGCACTAATTACCATAACGACTTCTCGATATTCTTTAAAAAATGACAAAGGCCTTGAAGAGCTCATTCAAAGAACTTTAATTAGCTCACAAACATCTCACATGTACATGTTTGGTCGACGATACTTTCAGTATATCAATGCTACACTCAACGGTACACACTATATAGATTATATTTATTTATATTATTATAGGTTGGGGAAGTCTTTTCGCATATTATAGTCCGTGTGGCGGACCATATGAACTTGTAATAAAATCTCTTTGGCTATACTATTTCTATATCTGGCTGGTTTTGGTATCATTAAAAAGTCTTAATTTAAAAGAAGACAATCCGACTTCAAAGTTTTGTTAATGTAAATAACAATAGATGGAAGTTTTGATATCAAAGACGCACGTCGCTCTCGTCGGATAAAATTGGTGCCATTTTTGAAAAAGTGAAGCAACACGGCCGATTCCATCATAATCAGGCATTAATGTTATATCACATAATTTCTTTACCTTAAGTTTAGTTTTCCTTTTTCTTTTGCCAGAGTAATTTATCGAATATGAGAAACTTTTTCGACTTCGGTAAAATGCCAACCCTAGACAAACAAAAAAGTTTTAGCGACAATCCGCTCATAATTCATAAAGCAACAGCTCAAATGAAACGACCACATAAATAATGAAAACGTGATTCCTCCTCAAAGTTGGATGATTTGTAATATATTACGGGAAAGGCGGTCGGGACGGGATATCGGTTTCCACCGGGAATTCCCGACAATCGCTGCGGAAATGTGGGATGATAATACGTGAATACATGCACGTGGGGATTTACAACCTTAAAAACCATTCTTTATACAAACCAAAATTATTGATTAGGAAAAATCTTTTAGAGATACCTATCCAACTTTTGGTAAAAGAAATTCTGTTGGAGTATTTTATAAGTGTACATCTTTTTGAATCAAAGTTTCCCGGTTCAAATTAGATATATTCGCGTAAGTTTATCAAAGTTATTTTAAGTGACTGAAAAATTACCACTACTACATATTACACAATTTAAAAATCAAAGTAATACACGCAGAACGAACTAGAATACAGTGTAAATACGACCCGAGTGTAACAATTTGTAGATCTTTTAACTTTTTTGTCATTCTTGAACCTCCTTTACGAAAGTTATTATTAGCGAACCCAAATAGGTACCTACAGTTATATTTTTACACTATTTTGGCGAGTACTGTCGCTATAGTAGTCCTACTTGTGTAAGCAGCATGTACTACTTGTGTAAGAGGGTGGAATTCAAATCCTTTTTGTGACCGAGGGAGATACAAAAAATCGAAAAGAAATTAGGTTATAGGTCTTTTCTTAGCAATGTAGCCTATGCTGTCCATATGCTAGTAAAAAAATATAGTTCAACTTTGGCCTTATAAACTTCTGAAAAGCTTTGCATTATACAACACTTTCATCCTTATGTCAATAAAATATGAGCTTTAAGAGAACTTTAGATATCGATACGTCCTGAGACGAAGCTCCGACCGAAAAAATTGTGACGATCGAACAATTTCACATAATGTGAACAAAATTATTTTGGCCAATTAGCACAAGCTCTTTGACCTCGTAATCGAACTAACCCAGCTAATTCAGTATAAACCATTTAAGTCGAGCTCTGCCCGGAATTAGGTTAACCGCTAAAACAGTTACTGCAGCAAAAATCCAACATTATTATCTGACTACCGGCATTTGTGACAGCGTGTGTTGAGCATACACACATAGCATTACACAAAGATACTTTAGACCAGTAATTCCCAAAGACCCCCAGGGGTCCACGGAAGACTCGAAGGGGGTCCACGATGAGCGTGACAAAAAATGGGGGTCCACAATCGTAAGCGGGGGTCTATGAAAATTAAGAATATTAATTGTTAAAAATAAAAAGTGAACAACCAATGAGCTATTCAACCAAGAAGAATTTTACTATTATAATGAAATATCTTTAAACGAGCAAAAAAAGAAAAGGTCAGCAAGGGGTCCACCTGATGCAGGAAAAGTTTGAAAGGGGTACATGAAGCAAAAGAGTTTGGGTAACACTGCTTTAGACAAATAACAAATAACGTTGGCAATTCCCATGGGAGTCTATAATGAAAGAAGAAGATAATTTAAAGCTTTGCAAGCCAATTAAATACCGCCTTTAACTTTATTCGTCGCATCAATATCGCATAGCATCTAATTATACTTTTTTCAAGTTTGTTATTTAGAATTTCATTAAGTCTTGATAAAGAAGAAAAAAAGGGAATTAGAATATCGGTCTCTTTTTTTCTCTTAACTCTCTGTCATGACTCATGTATTGAAGTAACTGTGCTGTGTACCGAAAGAAGGGCAGATGCAGTACATAAGGCTCCGATATCTATAAAAAGACATAGACAAGTCATACCTATCTGTAGGTATAAAATAGAATTGACGAAGCACCTAAATAATAACGCTTTTATATTTCATTTTATTATACACGGCGAACAGTAGAGACCTCGTAAATACGTTATAACAAAGGCTAAAAAGCATTTTTTCCTCGCACATTAGCAGTGGATGTGACCCAAATTGCCAGGTCAAGGGTGAGCGCAAAAAAGCGGGTCAGGAAGAACTCCTCGTCACTCAAATTTCGGAGATAAATGTAGTGACGTGGGTTTCCATGTACGTCATAATTCAGACATATTCTTTGTTCGAGTTTAAACATGTTACTGAAAGGCCGTCACTCAGAACGCGAGCCCCGAGTGTCACTTGAGAATCGAAATTGAAAACAGAGGAATTTAATTAAACCAACGAGAAAAAAAAACTTCGTATAAATTTGTATAAATGATACACTTGGATTTATTTGTTGACTCATAGTTATACACTACTTTATTTTCTCTGGAACGTTCTGGAATATCAAAACTATGTAATGAATAACAAACCGCTAAAAATATATAGAGGAAAGGCGGCCACCCAAAAGAAAAGTGATTTCCACCACCGGGAAGAATTTTTTATATAAGTTACTTTAAAAACGAAATGTGAAAGTTTTTTTTAACTAACCCCCGATAAGGGGTAGAAAAAATCAAAACAAGTGGCTTTTCGAAATTTTTGAGAAACGGTAAATGTTAGAAAAAAAGTAAATAAAATTTTACGCTCTACATTTTTTGTTTGAAGGGTTTACTTCTAACACTTACCTTTTCCTCAAAATTAAGAAAAACCCACTTCTTTTATTTTTTTCACCCCTTCCCGGGGGTGCAATTAAAATAACTTTCAAGTTCGTTTTTAAATTCTTCAAAGTACCTAACTTATATCAAAAATTCAAGCCTTAACTCGAAATTTCGATTTAAAGACCTATTTTCTTGGACTACTTTTGGAGATTCTCGTTCCAATGCGGTGTTATTAGGTGGTCTTATTCGTTTGATGTTTGACAAAAGGTTTAAGAGGTTTTATTTTATCAAAGGGCGGCTGAAACCGCGTAGACTTACTAGTATTATACGCGTTGCTGAATCTGAGTTTTAATAAGAGCTACTTCAAACATAAAAGTGTATAAGGTATTCAATGTCATGAAGGGTCTGGGGCCGGTCCGCTTAAGAATCTGGCAATGCCTTAATCTCTTTCATATCGAGGCTTAAAGATAAAACCGGGATGAAAGTCTTCTAATAAAGTAAAATATAATTTTAAGATATTTTTCGTCTGAAATATACGTTTATTTTGGCATTGCCTTACATTGTTATTCCTGATGTATGAATATGGATAATTATACTATAGAGTCTATAGTATAATTTATATATTTCATAGTATAGACAAAGAATTCAGACGTATGTAGAAGAACAGTTCTTAAGGATGTTTTGTGCCGACTTTTTTGGGGACATGTCCCCAGTGGGCTTAGTCCGCACTCGCTCGCTCTCGTAGGCTCATATGCTGGGGACATCGCGGTGTCCTTCCAGTCACGCCGCCAAGCGGACGTTTGTGAAAAGAAAGTTTGTCCTCAAAGCGCCCATAAAAACTGTTGGGCTATTCTGTAAGGTCGTTTTCGAATCTCGACAGCGGAATCCACGGTGATATGACGATTTTGACAAATTTGTATTCTTTAAAACTCGACTTTTTATCTATATCAATAAAGTTCGTTTGTGAAGTGACGTAAAGTGAGCTTAACAGAATAGCCCTACTGTTCTTCTATAAACGTCAGAATTCTTTGCTATTCTGAATCCGCGCTTTTGAAGCACGTTGAAAAAATTATGACGGTTTGTGCAGTTAATTTGTCACAGGCATCTAAAAACCAAAAGAAGAGAATAATATCAATTTTCACAGGAAAGCTTTTCATATTTTGCAATTAATTAGGCTTAAATAGAAACGTTTTGTTTCAATGCTCAGTGTTGCCCGAGTGTGTAAATATATTCAGCGACTTTATTGTCCCTTTTAATAGTTACTGATATTTACGAATGTGACACTTTCTTTTAGCAGTTTGTGTGACCGTGAATGAGTAACAAACATCCAGACATAAACTTTCGCATTTATAATATAATAAAAAAAAGTATGAACCCTTTATGTCCCACTGCTGGGCACGGGTCTCCTCCTCGAAATCAGGCTAGGAGGGTAATGGGCCAATAGTTCACCGCGCTGGCGGGTTGGTGAACTTCACATACTTTCAAAGACTTTCAATCTCATCAGGCATGCAGGTTTCTTCACGGTGTTTTCCTTCACCGGTGAGCGAGCGATGGTCACGTGTTTGGAGTGTACTTAGAAATAGGAAAAACCCATTTCAAGGCACACACGGGGGGTCAGGATCGAACCCGGACCTCTCGCATAAGAGGCCGAGTCCATCCACCACCGGACCATCGTCGCATTTATAATAATATAATTAAATTTAATTATATAATTGTATTATATTATATTATTATTTAATTTCTGTAATTATTTTAAGCGTTAAGGGTACCTAAAAGAACCCTAGCCCCCTTTCTAAAAACACATTTCTAGATATATAGATTCAAAAAACTTTAATCTTTTTGTTTTCGTAACACAGGGAAATGCATTTTACATATATAAACGTAGACAAAGTCGCGGGCACGGGCTAGTACTATAGTATTCTGCAACGAAATTGTCTCATATGTTATATCATGCATTGCATTAGACAGCCTGGGAAAAATATCAGCGATACAAAGCGACGGAAACGAGATAACCCGGTAACGATAAGGAAAAAAACACACGAACGCTTTATGACTCTGTTATGAAGTAATCAGCTGTTTTATGCGCTTTTTATTATTCACATATCGCGAAAATTGGTAGGGAAGAAAACGAAAGCTATATTGGTAGCTTTGAGGAATAAATTAGCAGTATTCATTACCAGCAGACGAGTCACACGAGTGGAGCGATTTCAAAGTCCAGGATTTTCCAGGCCTCCAAATTGAGAAAGAGCAGGATAGATCAAAAACACCGTCCTAAATATAGGCAACATGGGTGAGCTCGAAGATGTTCCTGAGCAACGGTAACCTAGTCGGGTGACAGCTGACGCGTCCACTAGTCCAAACACCATAATAAAAAGGAATAAATAAGATGTGTGGAAAAAACTTCCAATTCACGTTAACACATCAATGAAACAATTCATATGCTTAGACTAAACATAAAGCATATCTGCCGCGCGGATCGATTACTCACTATGACAGGTTAAGTTACGCTTGGTGGTGATGGTCGGTGGATGGGTGACCAACATTACATACCGAGACTACTCCGTGCCTCGCAAGGCACGTTATGCCGTTGGCCCCAGCTGTTATTTGTCGATCTATGACAGTGGTTACGGGTCGTCAGAAGCCCGAAGGTCTAACAACCAGTCTTACCCACGGCATATAGTATTTTCCAATAACTGGATTGTGGAGGTCAAATAGGCAGTCGCTCCATTTAAAATACTTTTATTCAGCTGCATCTGGTGGTGCTAGAGAAGTCGACTCCAAATATTGTTGGGAAAATGCTGAAATTTGGGAAAAACAGAAGAAGAATAAATAGATGTAAAATCAAGTTAACTTTGTCAGTATATTGTATACACAAATTATCAGCATTCCCGCCAAAAAGTCGAGCGTACCAACTATCAAACTTAACAATTCCAAGGCTAAATACCAACAGACCGCATTGTTGAAAATACCGTGAAGGAAACTAAATTGAGCGTGAAAATTAGAATAATATTCACAAAGTCAACCAGCTTCTCAATATATTCTTTTATCAATCATACTATCCTACTAATATTATAAATGCTAAAGATTGTAAGTATGGATGTTTGTTACTCTTTCACGTAAAAACTACTGAATGGATAATTATGAAACTTTACAATAATATAGCTTACACGTTAGAATAACACATAGGCTATAATTTATCCCCGTAGTCCCACGGGAATGGGAAATACGCGGGTGAAGAAGCGGAACACTGCTTGTAAGACATAAAACGACTTATTTAATAAATAGATCAATATAAGATGCATTCAACATTATCTCAGGTTTAATAAATTATGTTAGCTCCGCGGTTGGATCTCAATACTTCACATTCCAACGGGGATAAATTAGACGTAACTATCTATTGGTAAAATAATTTTCAAAATCGGTTCAGTGGATTCAGAAATTACACCTCACAACCTCACAAACTTTATCTCTTTATAGATTTTTACCTTTTTATAGATTTACGCTCACAAACTTTACCTTTTTATAGATTTACGCTATAGATAGTGCCAATAGATTTACTCGAGTTTTTCGTACGTTAGTTCTTTTCGTACTTTACCCTGAAGCATACATAAAACTGATTTCTAAAGAAGATTGTTCTACACTCTGCTCCCTGGAGGTTTCGCAAGACAAGTCATAGCATACAGGGCAAAATAATTTCACAAATTTCAACTATAAAATATGCACAATATTCCAACATTTTATTGACTACTTTTCATTTATGGCTTTTGTTAATGAAAGCCTGTAGAGTTATTCTGTAAAAACCATTTCGATATCGAGCTTCACCTGAGTAATAGAGCTCAATTTAAGTACGCTCAATTCGAAAACGAACTTTATTGATATAGATAGATAGTCAAGTTTTAAAGACTACAAATTCGTCATATCACCGCGGATTCCGCTTTCAAGATTCGAAAACGACCTTACAGAATAGCCCTACTGGTCTAGTAGTGAGAACGGATTCTACACGCAGTATTTGCTGGTTTAATATCCAGGCAATGTCATGGCTTCGATGGGCGTTTCAGAAACTTGGAAAAGAGTGATAGTAACTACCGTGTACTAGTTGTGTCAGTAAAAGAACATACACAGACGTGAGAGCCTTTCGGTGTCGCGAAATTAAGATAATTACATGTATAATAACCATTCTTTATCATTTCCTGTTAAAAAAATATTATTAGGTAGAAGTATTAAATTCAAAGAGCCCGAAAATCCCTTCATATTATCGTAACTAACTGTCATATCGAATAAAGTTGAGTCGAGTAAAATTGAACGCACCGCCAAGAAGAGCCCATCAGAAACGGGTTGGGTACTTTTAGTTATTTATAATGGGAGGAAGTAACTGTTTGTCTGCATTTCTCGACAGGTTTTGTTCATATTGTTTTTATCAGCTATTGGTTTTAACATTCAGGTTCTAAATTATACCCCAGCTCCCTTGGGCCTTGTCTATCTCGGTGATTTTCAGATTTGATCAAAACAATTAAAATAGCACAAGCTCTGTTGGTGTTTGCACACACTTATCTGTGAATTCAGTTTTAGAAACGACGAAGACTTCCGAGTGGATGAGATTATATTGTATTTAGTAGCAGATATCTCGCTTGAATGGAAAATGTATTGATTTATCTCTGTATTGAACATTGAAATGAACGATCACAATAAACAACGCCTCCTCTAGGCTCTATCTACTTACTACTGAGTTAAATGGTAGTATACCAACCATAATTACCACAACCGTATTTATAATATTAATAGGAATTTTACGCAATATAATGAAACAACTTTTACGGATTTTATCGCGGTTTATTTAGTATTTTACAAGCCCGACGTTTCGGATACTTTACAGCAACCATGGTCACGGGAGGACTTTTTTTTTTCATTATAATGAGTGAAATTTGCATAAACATAAGAAAACAATATGCTAATTTTAAGTATGATTTATATTAGTTACTTTTGTGACTTACGATTTTTATTGCGGTTTATTTATAATTATCAACAGAGAAAAGTAATAAGTCACCACAGTTGCTGTATATTTAAGATATCCGAAACGTCATGCATGTAAAAATTATATTAAACCGAAACAAAATCCGTATAAGTTGTTTCATCACTAGAACATTCATCGCCTACGTACAATGTTACGGTGTTAGTTGCGATTTTGCATACTAAAAGAACGCTGCGAAAATCTATAACATATAAATAGTTCACAATACAGATTAATTGTAAGTTGGGTTTCAAAGCCTTATTTCATCACACATTTTTTCCTCATTTTTTTATCTAAAATTTCCACGAAGTTTAGCAAAATATACCATAAATGAAATTTCAACATGCACTATTGAAATAAAGTGACCTAGATTTACAAACATGCGGTTTTATATTCATTTAAGCACAGATCTTAAAAATAAGTCGTATTAAAAAGTATTGTAATAAAGCAAAAACCTTCACCATCATCATCATCAGCCTCTATCCGTCCACTGCTGAACATAGGCCTCTCTCAATGAACGCCAAGACGACCGATCCCTTGCTACTCGCTTCCACCGCGGACCTGCCACTGCACGGAGATCGTCTTCCCATCTGGTTAATGGCCGACCAACACAAAAACAAAAACCTTATATCACCTAAATATGTGAACACTGTATCCATTATTATGAGCGAGTTCACAAACGATTAGCTCATTCATGGCTGCACATAGACGTAAGATAGTAATTGGTGCCAGTAATTACACTATTCTATTCCTTTTCTGCCAACGCTTTCAAAACAGCAAAGCATAACAAAAGCAATAGGAATGAATTAAATATATTTTTTTTTTATTTTTTTTTTATCAATCAGTCATTAAATAATTAATTATTCCTACAACGAATTAATTATGTCTTAGGTTGTGTTTAAAATCCGCCCCGGCTTTATTAACCAGTAATTAGTTATTGTTTTGGGATTTAAAACTTTTCCAACTGTGTATGCATATATGTGATATTAATCTACATAAATATCACTGCAACAATACCACATATATTTGATATTTTATTACTCTCAGTAAATAAATATCGTGGAAAAAGATAAGAAAATGGCGACAATTACTTTCAATAAACACTTTTTTACACTTCAAGTATATTCTAGCTAGAATGAATAATCTGTATATTCAAACTAGAATGCTTTAGTTAGGGATTAGGTAGGTACGTAGTGGTAAAATGTAATCTATAAAGATTATGCACAACACTTTCAAGTAGGAAAAGCAAATCTATTATTCTGGACAAAACTTTATACAAACTAATTGTGTTTGTTTTGCGGCAACCCGTAAATGCATCGAAAAAACAAACTCTGTTGTAATTAAACAAGTGCTGTTGGAAAGTGATCACCCACACTTGCACAAATCGGAGGGCTTTCTTTTTTTAATTCATAGAGTTCAACGATCCCAATATTTTAAGTACAACGCTAATTCGATAATTGGCTACTCAAGCAACTGAAATCAAACTTAACCGATCCCTGGTTTTGAGAAATCTTATTCCATATAATATAGGTCTTTACCTATGAAATTACCGTTTTGTATAAAAAAAATTAAACGTACTTTTTATTTGTATTAATCGAAGTAATCACCCATGCAATCAATGCATCTTTGCCAACACAGTAGCAGTTTATTGATGGCCTTTAAACAAAAATTATATTGATTTGAAATGGCCAGTACTGCAGAATGGCAATTTTATAGGCAAAGACTTATTATTTCGGAACAAATTCTATGATTCCCAGTGTATTGGGCCGGCACGAACGGTGTGGTATCTCTCGCTCACACACACTGGCGTGAAATTACAGCTTTACTATCGCGTTTCATTCCATTTTCAGTCGAAAATCAACATTTAGTTCGTTCGGTAAGTAGTGACACTCACGGCTAAGCTGTAGAGCGGATTTCAAAAGATTTTATTTTTAAGCAGATAGCATATATCATAAGGATGAATAAAAGGAAAACAATCAGCCTCAAACAAAAGGAAAACTCCATGTACGGGAGTAAAACTTAATGGCGAAAGTGTCGTCAAAAAGTATTCAATACATCAAATCTACAGCAGTGCTATTTTGTAAGAAACGCAGCGCTGTCGCAACGCTGTGACAGCGCTGTGAATTCAACTTGGTATTTACTAAGCTTGTCAAACCTTATCAAACACTCTAGCAACGTCAACGCTGTTGGCGCGACGAGCTCGTCACAGAGCACAGCCTAGAAAATGACTTACAGAATAGCACTGCTGAATACAAATATTTGACAGTACATTAGAATAAACCTAATGACATGATTAGTCAGCACTAATGATCAGGTTGGCTAGTCGATAAGATAACACAGGGTTGTTGTAAATAAGGTTAAAATATATCACAAAGGACCACTCAGAAAGACTTATCCGTATATGGTGAACGTACAGTAGCTTGGAACTGCCAGGTGTTTAGTTTAGCGATCTATTTTGCACGTAGGTATAAGGGTACCTATCATCATCATCATCATCATCCGCCTGTTTACTATTGGTCATTGGCCTCTCTAAAAAGCTACATGAATTGCTCTATACATAAATTTGCATTTTATACATATACATATTTCAATCTTATCCTACTAATATTATAAATGCGAAAGTTTGTTTGTTCGTTACTCCATCACGACAACTACTGAACTGACAATTTTGATGCAACTTAGCAAATGAAAATACTTTACATTACCTACTTAGTTTACATTTTATACAACTACTTTATATAAAATGTAAAAGTCCCGGAAAGTACAGTCTATTCCATTCCTAGAGGCCGAGCCAAAATGCCATTAAGAAAGCGTTAGCGAAGTTCGAAAATGATAAAATGTATAGAATGGACCACGTGATTAAGCGCGGCCTTATGTCAATCCCATACATTTTATCATTTCGAACTTCGCTAACGCTTTCTTAATGCCATTTTGGCTAGGCCCCCTAGTACCCCTAACGCAGCGCCAGGTGAACTATGGACCGCTACCCTCGCCTGATTTCGAGCAGAAGACCCCGTGCCCAGCAGTGGGACATATGTGGGTTGCTACTTCTTACCCGTAATGCAGGCTTCTACCATCCTACGACTGTGTAAACGTGGTGTCTGGTGTAATTGCATATGACAATTTATTTATGCGGAGATAAACAGTAACAGATTATATCAACAAAACCAAATGATGATTTTTGTGTTTCAGGTTATCGCTCAGTGCCACCGGGGTGGAACCTCAAGCTCACATAGCACGTCGCTGTTCGTGCGCTTTGTGAGTTTCCGGTGGCCCGCAACTGTATAATTTCTGGCTGTGCGGATGTCCATGGGCGTCGGTACTCGGTAGTCTCCAAGAGGCACTGACTGTTCGATTGCCTTTTATGGCATAAAAAATTGTGACCAAATACTGCGGTTGGACTTGTTTTGATTGTTCTAAATGGTGTGCATTCGAGAATGTTTTTTAACTCGTTAACCGTTGCCGTAAATAACTTGCTCGATTCAAATATAAATTATAATATGTAAAGAAAATTATTTCCTTTAATTTATAAACAAAATGTATACGTTTCGTGCGGTTTGTAAGTTTCCAGTGGCCATTGGGGGGATAGGGAAAAGGCGGGCAACGCATCTGCATAATTACTGGTTATGTGGATGTTTATGGGCGTTGATAATCGCCAAAAGACTTCGACTGTTCGTTTGCCCTCCTGTGTTATAAAAAAAAACAATATCATAGAGAGAAACCCAAATGAGTTTTCATTTTATGTGTCATCTAAATCATAAAAAATCATCGTAGGTACCTCCTTATATATGCATTATGCATATTACTAAACTAATTACGTTATTTTATGACCGATCTTATCGTAATACTAAATACATTCCAGACATAACAATGTAATATTTACTTCATTATATAAATCTAGATTGTATAACATGTATTATTTTACATGATAATAGAAATAAGAGTAAAATGCATACAATTTAATTAAATCTGATCGTATTGATTTAAACCTATAACTTGTAATAGGAGGCATAATTTAAAAAAAAAATTAACGAATTAAAATTCAAAGCATCAATTACGTAACCAGGCCATAACAGACGCAACAAGTAAGAAAGCTACAAGTAATACATACCTCGGCGGAATGCTACATTTTCGAACGACACTCACTAATTCAATTACGTCCTGGCCACAATGGGACACGTATTTTTTTTTAAATACACATTATTTAAATACAGAACTTTTTTGCAGAATATAGAATTGCTAATTTGAATTTCAAATGTCCACTCAGATATTGCGTACGTAACGCAAATAATTACTTGGATTAAATGTCTTTTTTTACATTATATTTATCGCTCGCGTGGAAATTTGTTTCGAGTATTATTTTGACAGTGTCTGGCTCCGCAGCTGCGAAGCCTTTGTACGGGTTGAGGGAAGGGCGCGTGCGCGGCATCGATCCGCACAACCTGGTGGAAGCTGAAGTATTCAACAACCTTAGTCACCCGAGAGATACGGAGAGGACACACTCAAATGAGAGATCTGTTGAAAATCTCATGAAAAATTCAAACAATGAATGTTAAACAGACAGAGTGTCTCATATGGATTAAATATATCTTTTAATGTCTTTAAAATGTTATAATCATCACTATCATCATTATCTTCTTCTTCTTTGGCTTTAGCTCTCAAAAGGATATTTTGCCAGATCATCATCATCAATATTCTTGACCCCAATCTAGATATAGCTGTCAATGAACGCGAAGACGGCCTAGTTGTCCCGGAACTCGAATTAGGCTTCCAAAGACTCGACTGGACTGGACTGTCATTTATTTTATCTCCTAATATTTTTACCTCCTAAAATATTCTTTATAATAATATTAAAACCGATTTATTAAACATTTTTTTATACTTAATAATTCTGAAAAAATCAGGAATTCAAATAATTTTTTTTATCCCAAATAAATATTTTGAAGTGTATTTCAGGCAATGTTTTTTAAGTTTTAACTTTAATGACCAGTCCCTTTTAGGTTTTCACTTTTTCCGTAAAACGCACTGCGACTTTATTTATTTTAATACACTAAAACTAAAATGATATTTCTATATACAAGATAATATGAAATTGTTCAATATACAGGATAATATTACTTTGAAAAAGCACATTGACCGCAACAAAGTCAACAATCTATTTAATAATCATTTATGGCTGCTTGACGGGGACTCATGATTGGGTGTCACTCAAACTCTAACTCCAATCCGCACTGGACAGCGCATCGGTGAACTATGGACCATTACCCTCCTAGCCTGATTACGAGTAGGAGACCCGTGCCCAGCAGTGGGACATATAAGGGTTGATACTTTTTTTTAAGTGAAGGATAAGTGACATAACTAGATCAATAGTTTGAAGTAATTAAAATATCTAGATATGTAAACATTGACCACTGTGGATAAAAGATGCAGAGCTACCATCATCTGCATGGGTAGCACCATACTATTTTTTTTTAATGAAGCAATTTGTTTCACAGAGAACAAGACTGCCTTACTACTGACAGGATTAATCTTAATGCCACCAAGAGAACTACATTTTCTGAGACTACCACAATTAATATGTATTATTATATATAATTATGTATTTATGTATATTTGGTATATGTATTTTTATTATTTATTATTAATATTTAATTAGCATTTTATATCATAATTACTATTTTTTGTATTATATTATTAATACCGAACAAAAGTATATATTTTTATTTTCGGTACTTTATTTATTTAACAAGAATGTTTGTGCCGACTCCTACCTTCTTTATGCTTTAACATAATATATTTCTTTCTTACTTTTGGTTGTCTGGTAGACTGCTTTAAACGGTAAGACCGCCATTTTTTGTGCTAACTCCTAGTTTTAAGTTTATGTTGTCACCAATTATATTGTCTGGTACAAAATAAAGAATATTATTATTATTATTATTATTATTAATTAATGTGACAGTGATTGAATGAATTGGGATATCAATTTTTTTTAAAGTGAAACTTTTTTAGAATAGTTGTAATTTTAAAGTCAATGATATAAAAAATAAGACCAAGAGAGAGAGAGACAAACACGTAAACATATAGGATTAAGCCGCAATGAGGTAGAACACATTAGATGTTTATTGTGCGGGGGCAGGTCAAGTAGATGTAGATATCTAGCGGCAAAAAGCTAAAGCTGCCACTACCACTGTCAGTCACAGTTCAGGTATGATTTGATAGGTGTCGCTTGTAATTGATAATTTTTTTTCAACTTTTCAATAAGTAAGTATTTTTATTCAGGGACTTTTTAGGAGTTTCACTTCTACTGTGTGTAACTTGAACACACATTTTTTTTTCATTTGGCCGTTTACTTTTTTTACTATAAAACTAATTATGTATATGAAAGCATAGCCACTACTATATCGTCTGTATCAATGGAATGGAGCCCTATGGCTCCAATAGGTCCAATTTGTGTAATTAATATTTGTTGTGTAAATAATAAACAATTTGTGTAAAAATTTGAAAAAGACACCTGCCATGTCAATACAAAGCTGCCTTAGGACGAACTATGCCAACGCATATTACAAATATTACTCAAAAAGTATACTTAATTAATCTAGTCTCATGAGGACAATTAATTTTTTTCCAACTACTGTAAGGGAGTGATGATGTCAATATGAAAATGGTGTAAGGAATTGTCATGTCCCTTTTCTATCACTGCTGCCAAAAATTCATACAAATTAATGTACCCTCGATATAAGAATGTTTATAATGTTAACCATTATCAATAAAAATATTTTAGTTACCTGATGACAGAAGACCAACATTTTCTTGAGATGGCACATTCATGTTTGTATTCTGGTATCTGTAATTTATTTAAAATTAAAAAAAAAACTAAAACATAAAATGTCCAATATGTAATCGGAAATTATAAAAATGAATAAAGATATAGTAAAATATGCTTGTACAAAATTACTTAAAATTTATAAACTTAATTAAATTTATGTTTGAATAGTAATCCTATAAATAGGCTTAATAATAACATTTAATTAAATTCTTACCTATATTACAGGCATATAACACTGAAAACACAATATCAACACATTGCACTAGCTCGCTATTGTCAAATATCTTACGCAAGGCACATAGAGAACAATTTCTTATGAGATACCCGGAAAGTTTTAAACAATGGGATCTAAATTTTATGCGAAAATACACTTTCACATCGGGACAAAACGAACCACATCGGTGGCCACCTACACAAAACAATAAACAGTTATAAAGTTTTAAACATTACAAAAAACTTCTATTGAACTTTTTTGAAGAAACACTTAATTAATTTGAAACTGAACACATCGACTTTGAACACTTTAAATATGTATAAAAAGTTACTTCAATAGTTCAAAAACTTCCAAAAACTTTTAACAAATGTCGACGAAATCGTCCCGTATTTTGACTGACATATAAACGCCGAACAGTGTTACTATTCCTAAAATTTTATTTTTTGTACAGCGCAAACAGCTTTTATAGTTTTTTGATTTTGTTATTTTCCACTCACACTGTGATATATTATGTGATTAAATAATTTTCACATAATATTATGATAGGGTTTCATTTTCTTTGTTATTTATATGGAATACATACTAGTCTTTTACAATAGGGACGTTGACAGTATTCATATGAAAATATAATTTTAAAAACGTTAGTTCCTATGACAGAATTTTATAAAAACACAATGTTTTCTCTTATTTTTCTGAACTTATTCATTATTTAAATACATAAAATGGTAAAAAAGTTAAAAATAAGTTGCATCTGACAATGAATGTAAAAAATATGACGTCACTTGTTAAAAGCAAACCAAATAATATAGAAGTGTAATAAAATATGGTCTCATGGTTTTTAGATTATGAGGAAACAGCAGACAGTAATTGTAAAAAATGTTTCTTTGTTTTAGATGCATAGACGTAATTGCTTGCAACTTCTTCGGATCGTTTTACTCTTTGCTACACCATAACCCCCTGTACACAATGGCGATGACCTGTAGTGGGCCAGCATACGCCATTGTGTACATCAGTGTTATTCTCTAAGCGCAATAATCGTAACAGTCTTGATGACAGCGGCTGTTACAGCGATGAGGTCTCCGCCGTTCTAAACCGTTCGACACTAGCGCTGCACGGCTGTAGACGGCGTGAGTTGAAATTAAATATTTGAATTTCTGGAGCCTTAGCAGTTAACATATTATAAAGGTGTGGTTCACACTGATCGTAGTAACTTCACTGTTCGCAATATTGCTTTGTAACTACTACTGTAATGTATAATTAATTATTAATATACCAGTTTTTAATACTTACAACCTTATTATTACATTATACATACCAGTATGAAACGGACAAATTGCCAATCTCATGATTTCGATATGCAAACTGTGTCTTTCTAACTTACCTATATTCTGAAAAAGCAGGATTGCTCAGTCTGGTGTAGAATGGAAGGTATTAATTGTTTAAGAATTCAGAGTACTCCTACGTTTATCTCAAATCTTTCTTATTTATAGATATACGTGGGAGTACAAAACACGCAGATACTATACAAAAATTACTGCTTTAAAAATTACCAAGGGTTTTTTTAATTTTAATTTTATTTATGGGTTTTTTTTTACAAGGAGAGAGAGGTTTTATACTAAGGGTTTATATTCCTTGTCCATTTCTAACACTTGCTTTGCTTGCTTGCCATATAAGTATGAACTAAGTCCCACAAAATTTACTACATAGGTACATAAAATTTTATTTTTTTCATAAGTAAGAAAATCAGTATCTTTCTCGGTTACATTAATAAGATAGAACATAAGATTCTATCATTCTAAGATTTTACAAAAATTTTTTAGTCTAAACAATAGTTGGGAAGAAAATAAAACAATCAAGTTTATAATTTAAAAAAAAACTTTATTTACATTTCCTATAAGTTGTAATGATTAATATGTATAAGTTCATTACAAACTCCTTTGGTGATCAGGTAACAAAATAAATAGTGATTTTCCAATTGTTTCTTAATTTCTAGTGATAAACTATTAAGATTTGTGTGCTGCACACATTAAAACATAAATGAATCCATGTCAGAATTTTATTATGAACTAGCAGCGCCCCACGGTTTCACGCGTCTTTGCCATTCCCGTGGGAGTACAGTGATAAATTATAGCCTATGTGTTATTCTGATGTATAAGCTATATAGTTGTAAGGTTTCATGAAAATCCATTCAGTAGTTTTTACGTGAAAGTGTAACAAACATCCATGCTTACAAACTGTATTTTTATATATTTTTATAGCACCAAATGACTCAACTTATGTGCTTAAAAACACTTTGTGTACAGTAGCACGTAGTTATCTAGGTATGTAGTAACATTAAAATGTTACCTACATTTATATTCTCTATACTTAAAAATATCTGTTCGATAGTACTCTACTCTAATTGTAAAATTCAGTTGCAGCATAGCATATCTGAAACTTCAAATAGATGCCCCATTAGTTGGGTATATTATATAATGCTACAAAATTAAACTGAGATACCTATAATTTAAAATGAAGTGTTTTGTATTTTTATCACTAGTAATTTTAAGTTTATCTAAAACCAGGTTAAAATAAAGTTATAAATGCGTTACTTTGCTGTCTTAATTCGCAAAGTAGGTAATCTATAACTAGTCAATCACCAGATTCTGATTATAGAGCCATTTCTAGACCGTATTCATGGTCTGCAATAGGCAATAATATATTTTTTCGGTTGCAGCTATGCTAATGGCCCTAATGCTTCATCGATAGTGAGTTGAGCCGGTTGATTTCACCCTGTGAATTGTGATATAGTAAGGGGGTTGCCCCCCGCCAGCCGTGGAGTGTGACTTTCACGTCTTCATATACAAAAGTACTCTGTGGCGGCTTCATGGCGTCGGGTTTGTTCCTGTAGCGGATCTCTGCCTCATCACCGTCGGATGAAGAACAATAATAATGCTCGTATCGCGTATTTAAGAAAGAAAGTTAAGTAACGCATTTAAAACCATATTGTACAAAACAATCTTAGACAATGTCGAAATACCGATGTACGCAAAATAAAAATAAAAAATACTGTAAATTTCCTTTCAAGTATGAAAATAATTATTTTAACCTAAAAGTTAAAAACCTGAGTTAGGTTGTAGGAATGAATAGAATGGTGGTCACGACTCACGGATAAAATAAAGCTCATAAGTTGTTAGTACGTATTGTTTAAAGCACGTCACTTGGCTTGCGGGGGTAAGTACGCGCATCGATTCTAACTAATCGAAAATACGATGCGTGAACTTTCCCCACCACGCCAAAACCTTGCCAAATTACCTCCGTGCTTCGAATTTTAGAACCTTACTAATTGATATAAGTAGGTATTTAATTTTAAATACAAAATAATTACATATAAATAGTATCTGTAAAAGTGAAACACATATATATATACCACCTATAAGTAGAAAAACGACTAGTTTTCTTATATTTAACAATTAAGTTATAAGGATACAAAATAATAATCTTACATAGAAACGAAGTTAATAGTGTAGCTAAACTTCGGTCTAGACGATGTGAGGTGAGATTCAAGATATCCAAAATCACGATATACGAAAGATATCAATGAGATAATACTTTTTAGCAAAAAGTTCCGATACCATTCAAGTCGTCAAATACGTCTTATGTGTTCGAAAATTTTATGGCCATTTGTCGCCTCATGTTTATAATGCGACGTCCTTATATTTGGTCAAATCATCGGACTCGTTGCCGACGGAATTATGACTGTTACGAGATCCATAATATGCTCTGTCTCTTTCACTAAATCTATATGGGTCGTGCCTCAACATGTTCGCCCCGTACATATCCTCCCTGGTGTATTCTTGAAAGTACCTTGGATCGTAATCCGGGGGGTACATTCGCGGGTCGTATGCATACGGTCTGTAGTACGGAAACGCTATCTCACTCTTACAATCCGTCCTATCCTCTGCATAATCGTATACCTTTGGTGGATATTCATCGGCGAATGCTCCAACGATAGAA
The DNA here is from genome assembly GCA_905333005.2 of Lycaena phlaeas. Taxonomy (NCBI): domain Eukaryota; kingdom Metazoa; phylum Arthropoda; class Insecta; order Lepidoptera; family Lycaenidae; genus Lycaena; species Lycaena phlaeas. The sequence continues at coordinate 16,592,259 of HG995169.1, read as the reverse complement.
TGCCGCCTTTTGTAAGGGTTTTCGTACGGTCCCGATCTCGGACCTACCCAGGTCCCGAAGGTCTGTGGAATGGCATACGTTTTGGGTAGGCCCCGGAGACTTGCAGCGTGTTGCCGCTCGAGGTGTTGCCAGTAGGCAGGCGGCGGCTGCGGCATGAGGACGGGTGGATAGCCCATCATGGACTGGCGGGTGGCTAAGTGACGACGCAGGTCTGGCATGGATCCAGATTTCCCTGTAAGAGGAACGAAAGAGAAATTAACTAATTTAGTTATATCTCCATCTAGATATGAGTATGACGTCTTTAGATTCAAAGACTAGTCCTACTTCTCTCTATTAATTATGAAATTCGTATATGCCAAAGCTATTTATCTTTACCTATATCCTCACTTCCCAAAGTCGGTATTATATTCGCATGACCGCCATTTGTACTTCAGATAATAATCTGATCTGCGAGTCATATAGAATAGTTTGGTACTATTTGGCATATCCTAAAATTATAATAGAGCTTCTTTATTAAATTATCTAATCAAGTACAAGTATTACAAGTCTTTGAGAATTTAATTGAATTAACACAACAAAAGAATTAATACTTATAAGATAAAGCTAAAAGATTTCTTACTGAGGCTACGTTTTGAAAATTAGAAGTACTCAAGTGCTCGTGTTTAAATTAGAGAGTACACAAAATAATATTCTAATTATGCATTTTAATCTACGATACCTAGTTTAATGTACTAAAATATTTTACGTTAATTAGTTATTCAGGCAGTCAAAAAAACTCGAGCTCGTGGCGCAGTGGTAACAACCGCGCGGATCGATCCACCAGGTTAAGCAACGCTTGCCGAAGTTGGTCCGTGGATGGGTGACCATCTTTACATACCGAGACTCCTCCGTGCCTCGGAAAGCACGTTAAGCCCGGCTGTCATTCGTGGATCTGTGACAGTCGTTACGGGTCGTCAGAAGCCCGAGATCTGACAACCAGTCTAACCGCGGGGTACCGTATCACCCAGTTACTGGGTTGTTGAGGTCTGATAGCAGTAGCCCATGTAAAATACTGGTATTCAGCTGAATCTGGTTAGACTGGAAGCCGACCCCAATATATAGTTGGGAAAAGGCTAGACAGATGATGATGCAGTCAATAAACTCCCTTACCGTTATCAGATAGGAACCCGTCGTTGGCGAAGGCGCTGGGAGCATCGGGAACGTAATGGCTGGCGTCAAACTCACTCCCGCTTACCGCCGCGTTCCCATACTCTCCATTTCTGTGAAAATACAATTGATTTTTTTATGTCAATTAGGTATAGTAGACGAGTTATATAAAGAGGCACCCCACCACAGCTCATTGTACTGTCCAGACATTGGGAGTGGTTGTTCTTCAACCCCTCCCCTGAGGTACTGACTAGCCGCCGAGATGCTCTGTTTGCTAACAGATCCGTGGCATCTTACTAAAGACGGCATTGGTGGTACTTACCGGGTTTTAGTGGGTAGAGCTGCGTCCACCTCAACTTATATCTTTCGGGCGCAGTGAGCCCTAAATACCTGCCTGGGGAGACCCACTCTCCCGCGGGATGCCTCAGTGCATTTCCCGGCGCAGATTTGACTCGACTTCCTGGTGGTGTCTAGAAATGGGTTTCTAAATTTCTGAGTGCACCTGAACATTATGCCATGGTCTCATCAGGCATGCTGGTTTCCTCGCGGTGAAGGAAAACATCGCGAGGAAACCAGCATGCCTGATGAGGCTGTAAGTCTTTGAATGTATGTGAAAGTCACCAACCCGCATTGCCCAGCGTATCGGTAACGTGTGGCCCAGCAATAGGACGTATATGGGTTGATACTTTACACTGTAAATTGTCGGTAGCTTGCAATACATGTGATTATAATAATTAACACAAACAATGTCTACAATTACAGCATATGCCTGATACTCGGAAATCTGTTAATAGTAATCTGATCCTGGTCCCTGTCCTATATTTGGGGTATCTACTGCAGACAACAGCCTAATAAAACTCAAACACCATCCAACATACTTTAGCATGGATCCTTTAGGATGGAATTACAGCTTTATGGAGCTATTGCCTATAAACCATTATTTAAGATGGTAAGCGATGAGCCCTAATCACCCATGGACTCTAAGGAGTTCCCCCTGGTGGCAGTAGTACTAGCCCAGGGAAAATATTTACATTTTCTCATATTATATAGACGCGAGCGTATCACTCCTCCGGTACCTCCCACCGGTACCAATCAAGGGTACCAGGGTGCAAGCTTACCTGGCTTCTCTAAGCGCGTAAGCAGATTGTACGAGCACTACTCCGCAGACGATGGCAGGAAGGCGAGCCACGTAGCACGCCAGCTCAGCTCCTCCGTACACTCCTTGAAGACCCTGAAAAATAATAGCATAGCATTGAATATTTGTAACTCTATATAAACATTCTTTAGGTAAGGCTAAGTAAGTTCGCATAAGCGTAAGTGAGAGAGCGTGTAGGTTATATTCAGACATTAAAGGTGGTAGTTTGAGCATCCTCTACTTAATTAATTGTGGGGATAAAGAAGAAGACCTTTAAGATTAATACAGTGAGGGCTATAGCATGATCCAGCAGGAAGTATCACGGTATGACAGTACGGAGTTGAATTCGCTTTGGGAACCAGTCCTGCACTAGTTCAGCACCAGCTGTACCCTATGTCAATTTAGCAATAACGCTTGGACGGCGGAAACTTATTTCGTCGTTATAAATGTTTAAGCTATTTCACTAATTAATATAAGGTAATTTTGAGTAACATAATATCATCTTCTGGTTTCAAAAAGACCACCAACTCACCCAATGACTAATGGACATGTAGAAGACTAGAGCGCACTCCGGTATCAGCACCAAGATGACTGCTATGAGCCACGCCAGGAGGAATGTGTTGTTCTTCTAAAACACAACAAACAATAGAATTAAACCTTAAACATATCTTATAGGTAACTTATTTACTGTAACAATAAACAACTCTGTGCTAAGAAAGATGCATGAGATTTTAAGTTAAAAAAATTGCAATTGGGATTATTAATTGACTTTAAGGGCCTGTTTCACAATCTCCAATTAAGTGCCCAATAGGCTATCGGCAACATATTTGACAGATACTCCATACTCTATCTGTCAAATATGTTACCGATAACCTATTGGTAACTTAACTGGATATTTTGAAAATGGCCCTAAGCGTATAATATAAGTTAGTTCAGCAATATGTAATTCAATATTAACAAGGCTCATTATATTGTTTTCTTAAGTTTACGGGAATTTCACTCAGTATAATGAAACAACTTTTACGGATTTTATCGCGGTTTATTTAGTTTTTTACAAGCCCGACGTTTCGGATACTTTACAGCAACCATGGTCACGGGAGGACTGAGGTGTCAGACGTCCTACTGTTACAAAGTTATTGGAAACTACCCTATGATACAACAATATTTTATTTAGTCCTATCTATGCAGAAGGTGCTAACTAAGTCTTTAGTCTGTGACATGTTATGCTTGGATTTTGATTTTATTATATTTATTATGGGATCCCAAGCCGGTGGTAATGGCCAGCCATCTTCTCTATTGAAATTAGGATGTTTTTTAATTTCAATAGCCTCTCGCTAAAAAACTAAATAAACCGCGATAAAATCCGTAAAAGTTGTTTCATTATAATAAGGCTCATTATTACGAGCTGAACGATTTTATTGTTTAACATTGTGGTTAGGTAAATGCCATGGGCACAGCACATTTTATGGAAATATTTATAGGATCTACTGACTGAAATGAGACCATGCACCAGCGTGACCGTTGCTGCTATGATGATGGAGTAGCACACCATCAGCAGTAACGAAGCGATCGGCAAGCCGCTCTGCGATTCCACCACCCATACTATTTCATATATCAGTGCTATTGCGTACGCCACCTGGAAAATACAAAATAACAATAATTATAAAATAAGATGATTATGAAATCTTGACCAGGGACACAAGTCTCTTATAGTGGCTAAACAGACGTAGAGAGATTTAAGCCCGGTTTATGAAACGTTGGTGAAGTGTATGTCAACTAACATGGCTGTTAACATACATGGCGGTTTACATACGATTCTAGAGTCAAAGACAGCTTTTTATTCTAGTGGCTATGTCAACTGACAGGCCGATCAAGTTAAGTAATTTAACCATGCTTCTAGCAACTCATTTAGATTTGACAGTTGATTTGTTAATTTTTGCGTTGATCAGCCAAAATCGGGCGTATTAAGTATCGTATGAGATGACATCACCCATCAGAAAGCGAATGTGTGGTTTACTTCAGGCGACCCTATACGGTTCGATGTCTTACGGACTTCAATATATAGGATAGCTTTATATTCTAGATATTGCACTCTGCGCAGTCAGTCATTAAAATCACAGCGGAATGTATGACCCACTACTGGGCACGGGTCTACTCCTCGATATCAGGCGAGAAGGATGTTGGGCGATAGTTCAGTGATGCACTAGCCCAATGCACCGCGTCTCTTCTAATCTTTTAAAGATGATGATAAGAGATTTTCACTCGTATCCCAAATATTTCTAATTTCAACAGGTATGCAGGTTACCTCATTATGTTTTTTTCATTGATAAGTAAGCAAGCGATGCTCTCACGTTCAGTTCAGGTGCAACGTACACGTAGAAATTTAGGAAACCCCATTTCAAAGCATTACAGTGGGTCAGGATCGTATCCCGACCTTCCGCTCAATCGTCGCCGGATGTAGTAATTTCAATGGAATTTTACCTAAGACATGTCATTTTACATCTTCATACAACAGTAAGATCATATTGGACGCGAGTGCCATGAAATTGGGCATCTCAGTGTTTATAAATAGATGATGATGAAAAGGAGAGGGAAGCCGATAGGAGGATTCAATTAGGATGGGCAGCATTTAGGAAGCTTCGTCATATTCTAACGTCGTCTATACCGCAGAGTTTGAAGACGAAAGTCTTCAACCAATGCGTTCTCCCCGTGATGACCTACGGGGCCGAAACGTGGCCTCTTAATTTACGACTAGTCCGTAAGTTTGCCTTAGCTCAACGTGTTATGGAGCGTGCTATGCTGGGTGTTTCTTTGGCAGATAGGATTCGAAACGAAGTCCTCCGCCAGAGAACTAAAGTAACCGATATCACGCGAAGAATATGCACGTTGAAGTGGCAATGGGCTGGTCACGCACTCAGAAGAACGGATGGCCGATGGGTCAATAAGGTTCAAGAGTTGAGGCCGCGTTTGGGTAGACGAAGTGTCGGCCATTAACCAGGTGGGAAGACGATCTCCGAGCAGTGGCCCGTCCGCGTTGAATGCGAGTGGCAGGGGATCGGTCGTATTGGCGTTCATTGAGGAAGGCCTATGTTCAGCAGTGGACGTTAAAGGCTGATGATGATGACGAAAAATCCGCTAAAAGGATTCAGTACATATTGAAGACAACTGTCACAAAACTTCATAAGGCTGTATAAAGCACAATAAAGCCATGAAAACTACACACAAAACAACATAACCACAGGCACAGTTATATAATAAGCTGGCCATAATATTTAATCGCACAATCTATTATTGCTAGCATTATGCATGCCGACCTCAACTTATCCGCCACTCTCACTGTTTCGTCATCTGAGATAGCGTGGCCTTACATTTAGAGGCATACACTATTTTAATAAACATTGATATGTTAAGCATAATCATATTAATTGATTATTGTGTGAAAGTTTATAAGTTTGCATTCATAAGCGGAAGCTCATTTGATTTGCACATTTACAATCTTTAATAGAATAAGAAATAGAAAATATTATTTTTATTTCGTTAATGGTGTCTTTTGAACTATAAGCAAGCTTTATGGTTGTGTCAACTAAGAGCACAAATTGCTCTGGAGTCTGGAGCAACACGTTGGTTCCTACGCCGCGCTGGTGCGAACGTTGGTAGATTGGCATCATATTGTGTGGACGTACTGCCAACATTGCAGAGATTCCTTGGGGCTTGGCCAAAATGCCATTAAGAAAGCGTTAGCGAAGTTCGATAATGATATAATGTATGGGATTGACAAAAGGCCGCGCTTAATCACGTGGTCCATCCTATACATTTTATCATTTCGAACTTCGCTAACGAAGGCATTAGGCATAGGCAAGTTAATGGCATTTTGGCTAGGCCCCCTTTTAACTTTGTTATTAAACCGAAACGCGCACACTTAGCAGAGGAAAAAAACATACAGTCGAATTGATAACCCCCTCCTTTTTTTTTTAAGTCGGTTAAAAACAAACAAATAAACTTCTCCGCTTTATAACATGAGTATAGATTATATTGCGGGGCAATATTGGCCGACGTTATTAAAATCGTAAAGGTCTTTAATGCTTAATTTCGTAATAAATTTACGGTTTATGGATGTTATCGTGGTCAATTAAGATCATTACGAACCGAGTTATACAGATAATGTTATATTTATTAATTACATTTCATTTAAATTAGTAATTTAGCACAAATATGAATCATCATCATCAGCGTTTATCCATCCAATGCTGAATATAAGCCTTCCTCAAGAAGAGCTAGTCCGGGTGCGATCCCCCCGCCTTCCCCCGTGCTTTGAAATATTTGCCAGGTTATTAGGTAAGGTATTATTAAGGCACTCATGCTACTCCCGCTACTCCCGATAGGGAGGACATTAGGGCAACGCATCTGAATAACCTCTGGTAATGTGGATGTTAATGGGCGTCGATAGTCGCAAGGCTTCGACTGTTCGTTTGCCCTCCTATGCTATTATAAAAAAAAAACACTATCAATGTAAAGAACGCGGACGAAGGGCGCTGCTAATATAGAACATATACACATATACGTGTTACAAATAAACATTTAATTTGCGGGTTTTCCTTTGATAACTCAGAATATAAGCATTAAATTCAATATCTGTTGGGTCGAATTATTAATAAAACCATATTCTAATTATATTCTTACCAAAAATATGTTGTTACCGCTGAAAATAAAGAGAATTCCAGCGTCAAAGGTTATTTTTGGGAAGGAAATTACGATTTTTTTATTGGAAATATTAAACAAATATTTAATATTATATTGATTGGGCTAACCATTTTCTTTAGACCCTTTTCTATGCTCTGTATTTTTTGCATTAGTTATATTCATTGGGTTTCCTCGTACTGGAGCGTCAAAAAAACTCAGTTTTGTGCATTTTGAGCTAAGACCGCGCCTTAATAAACGTCCTATCATTGAGATGTACAGCAGTGCAATTCTGTAAGAAACGCAGCCCTGTCGCAATGCTGTGACAGTGCTGTGAATTCAGCTTGGTATTCACTAAGCTTGTCAAACCATATAAAACACCCTAGCGCCGTCAACGCTGTGCGCCGAGACGAGCTCGTCGCGGCGCACAGCCTAGAAAATGACTCTTACAGAATCAGGGGGCAGGAGCGTTGTGAGACTCACCAATGCGTAGGCAGCCACGAACCCTGAGGCGGCGGTCACGCTGCAGCAGAATATCTTGCTCACCGCTGGCTTCATTCTCAACTTCGGCGACATTTCGCCGTCGCTCAAATCGTTCACTATCGACATTTTGTTGCCTAAGCTTTTAAATCATAAATATAATACCAGAAGTATTCAATGAGGGTCATTAAGTTAATTTAAGTATTATGTGTGACATTCTCCATGATATTAAGTGATGTATTAAAAAACTACATCTTCTCGAAGCATCAGTCACGCAGGTCAATTCTTTCTTCCGAATTCTGAAAAAGAAAGAAATAAATGTTAGGAAATTAATTAATAAAGTCACGTTATTAAGATCTATGCGAATGTGAATCTTGTGTGTTGATGATAAAGTTCATAATAAGAATCTATAAAGAGGAATAAAATATTATGTGACAGCGTCATGCCTTTTTTCTGTCACGACTTGGTCACGGCATTCTAGTCGATTTAACTAATAAGGGGCACCAACGTGTCTTACATTATAACTTATATGTAAATTTAGACCAACACTTATCTAAGGAAGTACGTAAATGCAAATTTCTGATATGCCTCGCACATTCTCGCACATCGCCTTGTTGTACACAAGTTAGTATTAAAAAAAAACAGTGAGATGGGTGTGATACGGTGAGATTATTGTACGAGGAAGTGCCATTAGTGCATTGCAGCAGAATTGTGCCCGCACAACCGGGGTGGTCGCATACACAATACCGGCGTAAAGTGACAGTTACATTTTGTGCGGTTTGTGAGTTTCTGGTGGTCCATTAGAGGTTTAGGGATAATGAGGGCAATGCATCAACGTAACCTATAGATGTGCGGACGTCTATAATGGGTCTGTAGTCACCATAACGTGACAACGTCAAACCGTCGACCTAGAATAGATCATAGATGTAGCCTTTAAACATACGGAATAAAGCTTTCCAAGTTTGTGCTATATAGCTAAGTGTTTATTTTAAATTAAAATATAACTTATACTTTTTCCCAACTAAGAAGGACAAGTAGGTAATAATAATAATTGCGAAAATAATATCGGCCATAATGGTTTTTCTCACATTATAGCAGCGTTGGTTCCATCGCAATGTCTTAAATCATACGTACTGAATAATTAATACATTTCTTTATCACTATAAATTGCTACAAGAATACGTTATAGTTTCTTCGTGTCGAACAAAAAGCTAATATTATCGACTTCCACGTGAATAAGAGGGCATGTTTCCTGGTAACATTGACTTCATGGGAACCACCGAGGTGAATACTCAAGTATGAGAAGCGATGACAATGAAAACTCTTCACTATACGTTAATTGCTACGGGCTATCATAATAGGTCATTCACTTTTAATTTATATAAGTGTTTCGCACATAGATACGATTATGAACGAAACTCGAATGTTTAGGGCCTGTTTCACAATCTCCAGTTAAGTTCCCAATAGGCTATCGGCAACATATTTGACAGATAGAGTATGGAGTATCAGGCTCTTAGTACGGTGGCGATTGTACGTTATCCTTAACGTAATCCCACTTCCTACTATCCTACTAATATTATAAATGCGAAAATTTGTGAGGATATTTGTTACTCTTTCACACAAAAACTACTGAATGGATTTTGATGACACTCCATAATAATATAGTTTATACCTCAGTTTAACACATAGGCTACAATTCATACGGGTGTTCCCACGGGAGCGTGGGGACTGTATCATCCCGCTATAATGCCGTTGTAAATCTTAGTTAACGCAGGCGAAGCTGCGGGCAACAGCTAGTATATTATAAACGCGAAACTTTGTAAGTTTGTAAGTATGGATGTTTGTTACTCTTTCACGTAAAAACTACTGAATGGATTGTAATGAAAGATTACAATAATATAGCTCATTCATCAGAACAACACATAGGTTATAATTTATCACTGTACTCCCACGGGAACGGGAAGTACGCGAGTGAAACCGCGAAGCGCGGCTAGTACTGTATAATTATAGATTTTTTAGATAGATAGTTATATTTAAAAAAAATATATCATCTTATCTCATAAATGTACTAGTCCTTACCAGAAAAAAAGTTACGAATTCGTGGCCTAAATATAGGATACAAATAAATAATATAATCGCTTGTCCCAATATAATACTTGCGAGTGGTAAGGGTCGTCTTGGCGTCATGGGAGTCCTATGTTCTGAATGGATTGATAGAAGCTGATGATGATGATTATAAGTCCGTTGTCAAATATTTATCATTGTAGGTCAGAATATTCAACACCCGCAGAACTGCCTTCCGTTAAAGCAACGAAAATTAGATAAGCAGAGATTACTGGTCCGTGTTATGTACGCCATAAAATTTAAAATGCTTCCGTCCTTCCTTCTTTTTTTATTTAAAATCAATTATAAATAAAAACGTTTTTAATTTCATCACCTTATGCACATCACCTTCATCGACGTTTCCCAATTTTATATCCAACCGAAGACTTTTAAAAGCTAAAAGTTTTATTTCATTTGTAGAGCAGCGAGCTTAACTTAAGCTTAGCGCATTGAGGATATAAAGAATAAGTAATTCTTCTTCTGCTATTCTGCTATCGTTTTATTACAAAACTATAAACGCAAATTTAATAAAATAATATTTGGTGTGCTTTCACAGGCCATCATGAATAGTTAATTTTGTGGAAGCTATTTTAGCTAATAAATATTTAATCGCTGCAAGCCAACCAAAACAATACCGAGTCCTTTGTCCGGGAAACATTTTAATTACACTATTAACTACTATAAAAAAATACATGATAGTAATAATAGCATCATTTGTTAGAATATTTCTTAATGATAATTAATTTCAACATAACCGGTTTCTATAGTTTTAGAAAATATTGTCCGTTTCATAAATATAGAAATATTAATTTCCGATACATCAACTGTTGGAACATTTCCGATTGCCACAATACAACATAATATAGTAGAGGATATGTGACTACAAGGTCTTAATATCGAAATGTTATTAGAAATCTAATTGGAATGACCACTAAGCAGTTTTGAATAATTTCCAACGCTGCTTTTGATATATTGTAATAAGACTAACGTTAACCTTAACCCGTATTCAAAAACAATTCTTTGAGGTGTGTGTGGTCGCATTGGGTGCACTACCCCACTAAAACCGCTGCGTGAGCCTTCATCCGCTATCTGAGGGACCCGGATCTGCAGGCGACGGGAAACCCTCAGCAACAGACTGGTCCCGGCAAGACTAGATTCTCCACAATAGGGAGACTGCCCGGCCACCACTTGGCAGTCCCCACGACGTCGTGTCTTTAGCCCGGGTTCCCATCCCGAGCACGACACGAGCACAGAAGTGTTACTGGAAGTGCATTAAGTAGGGCCTCCGGCGCACCCCTTTTCGTCGTCTATGGGGGGAGGCCATATCGGTGGCCTCCTCCCTCACCCGTTCGTCGGCCATCTTCTGGGACATTACCGTCTCGCAGAAAGAAGGATGAATTGCCTGGGCCAGTATCAGGTAAATTAGTTTATATTCATATGACGACGATAACCACTTGCCATCAGGTGGCTCGTCTGCCAGCTTGCCTGTTCAACTAATATAAAAAATCAGGTCAACATATTTGAGATATGTGTCGCGGTCGCCGTCGACCCGGATTCTCGCCGTTAGCCCATTAACAATTGAGTTCGTTTTACCAAATCGCGTTCTTTACAGTTATGACTACTTCCGCAGTAAGTGTTATGGTACGTGCCTAGCATCACATGTGAGGGTAGGTTCGATGAAACCATGTAGCAGTGGCGTACAACGTTTGGCACGTTTTAATTAAATGTACCTACATATATTATTTCGGATGTAGTTTTTGAAGTGAACATTTCTTTGGTCGGGGAAAATCTTATAGGTTCACGTCATCGACATGCTAATGTGACATTACGGCTGTTTGATAAGGAAATTATTTTTTAATATAAATGTCTTGTAAATTGTGAATGAATTGTAATAACCAAAAATCTTGGCTACTGTGTGTTTTGTTTTGCTCGCGCATTGACTCATCATAATCTTTATTGAATAATTGATATATTTTAAACTTGTTGAATACATTTTTAAATACTGTAATAACATAACATTGTTTAAAATTGTTATCAAAACTTTCCACACAAAAAACAATATTTTTTGTTTATATACTTCACGTTTGTCGAATATTCTATTATAGTTATTCATATTTAATGAGTTTAAATTGAAAAATAAAACATCATCATCATCATCATCAGCGTTTACCCGTCCACTGTTCTCAACGTAGGCCTACCTCAATGAACGCCAATACCACCGATCCCTTGCCACTCGCTTTAAAAAAGTAATATCAAATATTTCTTTTATTTTTCGAAATGTTACGTAGCCCTGTCTCTGTGTCTAACGTGATGAGAATAACTAAGATAATGAATTGATTCTATGTGACACGAGCTCCTTTCACCGTAAACGCTTATGTAATTGTAGATCATATTATAGAGTTCAACGTTTTATTCTAATATTTACGAATAAAGTTGAAATATTATCTATCAGACTTGTATTTTACAGTAAACACGTATTTTACAACATTCTGATTGGAAACTTGAGCTTCCAACTAAGAAGCGACATTCAAAAAGACGATTTGAAAATTTATTTTCATTTAAACTCATATACCAATGAGGGATGATCTTTACATCTGAGCGTAACTGTGTATGTTAGCAGTAAGTAAAACAATATTATAGTTTACAAGGTAAGGCTTTCAGAATTCCTAGATGCTGTCTATTTGTACTTCAAACCTTTTGAAGAGAAGTTTAAGACTCGATAAAGGACATGTTTATTTTTTATCCCGAAAATTTTAAGGGAATGGAAATTATGGGGAAAACACTTTAGGAATAAATAAACTAAGAAAAATAAAATAAAAATAATATAAAAAATAAAATAAAAATAAAATAAATATATTTTTTAAATAATAAATAAGATAAAATAAGAGAGCTTTCAACGAAAATGTTGGCTAAACATTTTAAGATATAATATAGGTATTGTGGATAGTTCTGACTTTGAACGGATAACGTGAGTACACGCAACACTGGCCAGTTATCCAACCAGCTACTTCTTCCGCATATTGCGTTTTAATTGATCATTGTTACCGATATGAAAATCAATCATTTCTGTGTAATAAATATTAGTTAACCTAATTCTACAGCTGATGTTACTGCATCGTTACGTCGAAAGAAGTAAATATGTATAGTGCATTACATACACCCAACATACACAAATATCGTATACTTACCTTTAAACGAGCAATTCTTGTGTATCTGAATCTTGGAAACGGCTTCAACGATTTTCATGAAATTTAGTAAACATGGAGTTTGGGGGGCAATAAATCTAGGTAGGATTCATCTTTAGATAATTGTTTTTATTCGTGTTCTCAATAATAATCAATTTTACCAAGCTCCGTCATCTGTACCTACGTGTAAAAACAAACGCATGTTCGCAAACAAACATTATATTTACACTAGCACTCTACAATAAAAATCTTTTCCAGTTAAATTTCGAGAATTTTGTATTTTAAATATTTTCTAGATTTTTTTGTGAAGTACCGATTATATGGTCACGTTTATAAAGTCTATTCTAATAAAAAAGCTCTTAGCTCCTATAAGATCTGAAATTATAAAATATATTATTAAATTTTGGTACACAAATTTAAGGATCCTACTATCTTGACCAGCCTGAATGGAAATGCCATTTAAGCTAAACTGAATCATTGTAATAATTATATAAACTAACGTGGACTACGTTAGTTTATAATGCATATTCCAAATACGTTTCCAGTATCAAAGAAGTAAAACTCTCTATTCAAATTCTCATATCGACAAAACAACGGCCCACGCGCACAATACGGTAGAGATAAAATGTCACAAGTCAACAAACCCATAAGCAATGGTAACACTTTTATGACCCACTTTATGAAACTGACGAGTGACGATTACTAGAATTATTTGAAACTAGCAATGCCCCGCGGTTTTACCTGTGTACTTCCCGTTCCCATGGGAGTACGGAGATAAATAGTAGCGTGATATTCTGATTACACATCAGCATTGTAAAGTCGGTCCGTGTTGGATGAGAATGGCAAGGGATCGGTCGTCTTGGCGTTAATTGGCTTATTCAGTTCAGTTCAGCAGTGGACGGATAAAGGCTGATGATGATGATGATATCCGTTAATTGATGACTCGATGGCCTGATGACATTAATTGCCGTCATTTTAAAGATCGGGATGCTTTATTATATAATATCATATACTAAATACAAGGATAAATTCTTAAAAAATAAAATGATATAACATAAAATTGTTGATTGTATCTTCGTTAAAAAGTCGTGATTCTTAATTCAAAGAGAGAGTTAATTATTTATATGTGTCAGTATATTAAGAAAGAGCGTTCATTGAGGAAGGCCTATGTTCATCAGTGGGCGGAAAAGGCTGACGATGATAATTATGATGATAAGAGTCTATAAGAAATAAAAAATTCTTTGATTTCCGGTAAGCTTCTTTTTTGCGGGTTTTAGGAAGTTTTGGTTATGCACTTACACTTTATGGGATCCTATCAATTATCAAACATTCGGACGATATATATTGGTTCGGAGATGCCTGAAACATTCTAAGGCGAAATGGATCAATTACGTGGGAAAGCTGATTGGCAAAATATGGATGAGACAGGCAGGGGACGGAGGAGATTGGCAGACGAAAAGGAGCTCATACTCAACAGCGGGACATAGCAGGCTGATAATGGTTATCAAATGGTGGTTACTCCTGCCGATCCTAGCTACAGTTAGGGCTCCCACACAAAACCGCGAATTCGCATCGCATCGCAAATATCTGCGAATTCGCACGAACGCACCGCAAGAATTTCCCTACCGAACGGTTTGCCGCACTAAATCGTATCGCAGAAATTCATCGCATCGCAGTTTTGTGTGGGAGCCCTTAAAACCTATTATATTGCTCCAAAAGGGGCCTAGTCTGTAGAAAAACAACCAAAGACAAGCCAAGGAATGAAACATTTTCCCGCGTTTCACATCAGCGATTTGCTAAGATCGAAACAAAAGATTGATCGTAATTGCAGTGCTTGTTTTGCCTTCCTACCAGGAAAACAGCACACGTGAAAAAGTATAATCGCACTCAAGCAACAAGCACAAGGCACATTCACCCCACCACTGGACACTGGTGTACAATAGAACATTAAATACGACTATTGATACAAATGGTTTAATTATTTAGTTAGATTACAATACGTGTACAGGCCGTAACACATCAAGATGTCCTCAAATTAACCATGACTCATGATTAAAAACTAATCAGTGCCTTGAATCATCGAGTCATTCAGCGGCTCATTAATATAACGACGTTTGATCAATCCTTGAGTATAATATCAATACTTGGTGCATGACCTTTAGTTATATCAAAACTATCATACTAGTATTATAAACTAGCTGTTACACGCAGCTTCGCCTGCGTTAACTAAGATTTACAACGGGATCTTAGTACCTACGTAAAATAAGTACCATTTCTGGTTAATTTTTAACACCTTGTGTCCGAAAAACACAAATATCTTACGGAGCCCTATTTTTTTTTTCAGAATAAAATTTAGCCTATGTTACTCGTGTATAATGTAGCTTTCAAATGGTGAAATAATTTTTGAAATCGGTCCAGTACTTTTTGAGCCTATTTATTTACAACCAAACAAACAAACAAAGTTTTCCTCTTTATAATATTAGTGTAGATGCGAAAGTTTGTGAGGATGTTTGTTACTCTTTCATGCAAAAACTACTGAATGGATTTTGATGAAACTTCACAATAATGTAGCTTATACATTAGAATTACACATAGGCTATAATTTATCCCTGTACTCCCACGAGAACGGGAATTACGCGGGTGGAACCGCGAGGCGTTCCTAGTGTTTATATAATAGGTATTTTTGTAGTTATAACGATATATCTAGATCATTCTACAAATATACCTAACTAAAATTTGGTATTAGTAATAAATCTAAAAAGTTTACCTACTTATAAAAGTCGGCTAAAATCATAACGTTTTGCTGAAACAGTTATAAAGAAGCTGCTTATCCTTAGTACTCTAGATTCTAAGAGAGAACTAAAATTTCCGATATCACGCGAAGAATAACCTCGTTGAAGTGGCAGTGCGCTGGTTATACGCTCAGAACAACGGCCGATGGGCCAATAAGGTTCAAGAGTGGATGCCGCGTTTAGGTGGACGAGGTCTGATCGGCCATTTAAGCAGGTATTTAAGCAGGCGTCGATCTCCGTGGAGTGGCCGGCACGTTTTGATTATCAGGAACAGGAAAAGATTATCAGGATAGGAGCTAGTCAAGTCCGACTGCTTGCGGCGTTTTGAATCACAAAAGTAAAGACTTAAGGACTCCTAAAAGACATGAGTCAACAACAATCCTAAATATTATATTGAGTGAATTGTCGAAAATCTAATTCTGCTCAAGCGCGGTCACCGGCCACCTACAGTCGTAAGTATGTCTTTCAATAGACAATATTTTATCCGTAACTATAAATGATTGGGCCCATACACCATTAATGTTGTAAGAATTGAATCGACAGACTTGACCCCGTTAGCACATTCCGCTGGTCCATTTACTTAGCGCCAAGCTCTCAGAGCACAATGAGGGTTTCACACGAGACATGGCGTTTACATAACACTCGACAACACGCCAATATTACACAACTATTGGCTTTAATATTATTCATTACTGGCTGTTACCCGCGGCTTCGTCTGCGGCTACTTGGATTTACTGGACCGATAATGATAATTTGTATAGCCCCTAACAAGACACTCTTTTTTTTTTTTTTTTTTTTGGGAAATGCACTGAGGCGTCCCGCGGGGTAGTGTGTCTCCCCAGGCGGATATGTGGGACTCGCTGCGCCCGAAAGATGGCAAGTGGACGCAGCTCTATCCACTAAAACCCGGCGAGTGCCACCACTGGGCACAGGGCACCTCGACGGCTAGTCAGTTCCTCGGGGAGACCGAAGCCGCCTCCACAGAGGGGTTGTTCCGCACCACAGAACCTCCTAACGTCGGGACAGTATAATGACGAGGTTCCCGTCCTCAATCCTTGCCACTGCTCTTTAGTCCCCTCTTCTTATAATAGGGATACAAAGAGACCCTTCGACTCCATTCGCTTCGCCCAAGGTTATGGTTACCCTGGGCTACTGAGCCCTACCTCCACGACAAGGCCTGAACCATGTTGGGGCAGAGAGGACTCATCCTGCCCTCTCGTCACCTTTACCGTAAAGATCATAAATAAACTACAATAAAAGTACCTACCATAACAGTTCGTTTAAGTGAATTAAATTTCAAAAACCTTCACAAACAATATTTAATTACATAATTTACGACTATTAAAACAAAGAATCTCGCTTCCATATTTAATTTGTTTCATTATCCGTGAGGCTATGGATTAATAACCATTTATGGCAGTTAGATTGTTTCTAAGATTATTCATATACAAAAACATATTGGTAATCGTATGTTTCCATACATAGGTACCATTTTATAGTGGTACTTATGCATATTTTAAATCTTTCTATAAAGAATACTATTTCTTCCAGGCATAGCTGGAAGAAATAGTATTCTTTATAGAAAGATTAAAATACTCTTTGGGCGACTTTGACTTATTTTTAGGCGGCTCGTCTGACAAGACAGCTAGTCATGTTATATTTAAGTATGTGATGTAAGAATCAGTTAAATAATTATTCTTACATGGCAGCCATAGCAAGACTAATACTTTTTTTAGTAGAAAATGTAGAGTACGTTACTTGATTATAATGAAAAAAGAGCAACGCAAAAAACTTTCATATTAAAAGGATGAATGGCATGGCATACTCAAGATCTGTAAATATGAGCCCCTACCATTGTCCGTTACGGAGCTGTTTATACAGTTGTAGAACTCGAAGAACAGCTCAACAATTCAGAATGACAATATTTACCGTACACACACTGTGCCGAGTGCAGACGCGTGCGCGTGCGCATGTTGTAGAGTTCAACGCGGATGTCGTAATACCGCGCATAAACGAACATGTGAGAGGAAAAACTTGCACTTTTTACACGATCTTACACAAGGTGGGTCTGTATATTTGTGCTTACTTTAAGTTGAATAAATTCAGTACGGCTTAGGATTTCGATTTTGAAATATATTATAATAAAAGGAAATTAATGACTCCTTTTATCATAATATATTTGTTTAATTTCTCTCCGTTTGTTGTTCCCGTATTCACATTCGTAACATGTTATTATGAGATCGCTCATTAATATTAATTCATTTATATTATTTATATAACATTGACACTGGAAAAATTTGCCTATGTTTTGCAATTTAGCGTTTCACTGATAGTATACATATCGGTTTCGTTAAGTAGCTTTCTCTCAAACAGGATCTAGCATCGACGTAAGACAACTGTCTACTAATGAATCCTCTTGAGACTAATAGACAGCTGACCAGTATTTATGTTTATTAAAAAAAATATATAGGAATTTTAAAATTATCTCTAACTAGTTGTTGCCCGCAGATTCGTCTGTGTTAATTAAGAATTACGGCGGCATTTTAGCGGGATAATATTTAGCATTTATCATTCAATTCCGACCAGTAGTTCCTGAGATTTGCACATACAAACAAACAAACTTTTCAGCTCTATATATTAGTATATGATTACTTATAAAGGAAATTTAATAATGAAATTCTAAATGCCTGAAACGTATAGAGGGGAAGAAAGCATATTATTGATACAAAGGAAAATATGAAAATAGACAAGGGGTTGTTGAGTAATAAATTATAGTAAAGACTCACAACAGTTGAAACAGTTATTTATTACTCTATAGAACAATAATAACATAATCTATTAGTAGGAATATAAACTGAAAAGTAAAAGCAACAAATAATAATAATTTAAACTATTTAAAACGGGATATTTACCATGTTTTTTAGCATTATTTCGTGAACATGACATTCGTAGACAATGTCGAAATATCGAGCTCCGCGAAATAATGCTAAAACGTGGTAAATATCCCGTTTTAAATAGTTTAAATAATGAAAATAACCATGTTAAATTAAAATCCTATAAATCCTAAATATATTATCCTAAAATTAAATAATAAAATTTTCCAACAAATAATAATATTAATACATTTCAGTTTAAAATCCATTTTTGTTTAAAACATCCAAATCGACTCATCAAGACGAAGTTATCAGCGGACACCCATAAAAAAACATATGATATACACGATCGAATTGCGTAACCTCCTCCTTTGTTGAAGTCGGTTAAACAGTACTAATGATATTTGATTTTTTCAATTCATGCAGATCGAACAAGCAGATTTTCATCATCATCGTATTTGTTATTTTAATATTATATACGTAATCAATAACAAAAATTTTGTAACTGGTATCTATGGTCTATGAAGCAGTTAAAATTAAATATAACAAAGCAGTTATTTGGTCGCGATTCAGTTATCAGAACGCCGTTACATGGCACCGCGTTATATCATCGGTACTTTTTATAATATAGCGGTATCTATAGTAATATTTACATAAAATTGTAAAGTCTGTCTATACATAATTTTAATTAAAATTTGTACTTTACCTGTATTTTTAAGAAGTATAGTAGTTTTAGAGTGTAAACAGGTCGTTAACAGCTATTTGAAATTCGAATTTGTCTTATTTAAAATCTTCACTTGCGTCTTATTTTTTTGATGGGGATTAATATGAGCAAACCATGTTTTTGTATGTTTTTGAGCTCTACAATTGTTCAATTGATTCTGAAATTAAGAATAACCTTTAATTTTATTGTAAATACTTATTTGGTTTCTTGATATAATTTTTTCAGATAACTGAACCAAACATTTGAACTTAAAAAAGTTTACATTTTTATGAGCTTTAGACAATTATTAAAAAGCAACAACTCTACCCTACAAGCCTATATCTGCTTGCTAGAGTTTCATTATATTTTTATTTCCAGGCAAGTGAAAACGCAGGCAAATATATGTTAGGCGTACAAAAACGTAGAGGCACGTAATCTTACGTACTTACTATATAATAATTATTTTTTGCCATACAAAAACACAACAAATAAAAACATACTTACTTTTAAATTTCAATTTAGTATTCCGCAATATACGAGCGTGAAACTGTTTTTCAGATATAAGTATACAAAAAACTAGCTGTTGCCCGCAGCTTTGCCTGCATTAACTAAGATTTACAACGGGATCTAAGTACGCGAAATAAGTAACTTTTCTGGATGATTTTTCACACCTTGTGTCCAAAAAACCCAAATATCTTACGGAACTTTTTTCAGAATAAAATTTAGCCTATGTTACTCGTGGATAATGTCCAGTGAAATCGGTCCAGTACTTTTTGAGCCTATTCATTACAACCAAACAAACAAACAAATTTTTCCTCTTTATAATATTAGTGTAGAAGTGTAGATGTAGATGTAGATAATCGAAGTGATATTACTTATACTTTTTTGTTCTGATGTTTTTTATTTCGCTTGTATAAAAATACTTGTAGCTTGCTAAATAAAATTTGTATAACAAGTACGCATTCATCAATAACTACTGTGTGTGTATTCCATGTATAATTTAATGTCAAAATGGTTGGAAAATTTAGTGGGAAAATAACATTTACGACTTTCGAAAGAACAAACTTCTAGGGAGTTTCACAACCTTACTTAAGAATTACAATTAACAGTTGAATTAATTAAGTTATATGGAAAAAAATCTATAATATGACAAAAATATTCCATTTAAAGAAGACGCTATTACCTTGACAGGCAAAGAGATATAACGCGGTCATGAAAACCTTTTCGACAATTTTTTGACAACGGAACCCCGAAATAGTTAACGTAGATGATAAAAATAATGTATGCAAATTAAAAGTGAATTTGTTAATGGTTTTTTGTAATGATGTAATTCTATTTAAGCTTAGAATATTTCAGCTATTCTTTTGTAAGTAATTTTAAATATTTTAATCCCATTATGTAAAAATATAACTCGAAAGTGTTTTAAATACTATAGTGTCATACAATTTTTTGAAGAAATCCTATAAGAATTTTACTTCAAGTTTTGGATTCGATACTCCAACCACGACACTTTTTTAAAAAAAAATGTCTTTTGATGTGGCCTTAAGGCCCTAGAGCGAAATCGGAGCTGTGGGTTGGCAGGTACCTTCCCCAAACATGACACAAGAAGCACGTTATATTATATAGTACGTAAAGATTACAAATACAATATACATATAAATTAGTTTTATCTTTTTATATTGAAGAAGCCAATTGGAATAATTATAAGTTTTTACTGTTTGTAGAAAAATGACGTAGGATCCTGCTTTGCTACGAGTGTTCTTATTTCCGTGTACAATATTGACAGCCTTGAATACCCGGGAAATATGACATTTATAATTATTATAACATTCAAAATGATTTTTATTATCCACCAATAATTAGTATGCTACTTATTCTTGAATAAGTACATATAATATAGATTAATATTAAATAGTTATTGAAAGTGTTCTTATAAGTCAAACTAATTTCTGTGCTAATTTTATACATTTTTCGCCAAATGATCTATATTTTATATATTATCTTATATTCAAAAACAATACTTTGAGATGTGCGTGGTCGCATTGGGTGCACTACCCCACTAAAACCGCTGCGTGAGCCTTCATCTGCTATCTGAGGGACCCGGATCTGCAGGCGACGGAAAACCCTCAGCGACAGACTTGTCCCGGCAAGACCAGATTCTCCACAATAGGGGGACTGCCCGGCTACCACTTTGCAGTCCCGTCGTGTCTTTAGCGGGGCCCGGGTTTCCATACCGAGCCCGACACGAGCACAGGGGTATTACGGGCAGCGCATTAAATAGCGCCTCCGATGCACCCCCGTTCGTCGTCTACGGGGGGAGACCACGTCGGCGGCCTCCTCTTTCACCTGTTTGTCGGCCTCCTTCTGGGACATCACTGTCTCGCAGAAAGAGGCCATTGCCATCCAGGACTCGTCAGAGCCAAGCATCGCGGTGATGACGCTCGACAAAGACAAGGCCCCTCCGATGACAGACGTCAAATCATGACGCAGCGGCGCCCATCTCGGCCGCCCACCTCGAGGGTGTGCTGGGCAGAGTCCACCGCCGTGCCACAATCGTGACATCCAGTCGTCGGCTCCCTTTGGGCCGTTCGACACAGGTAATCACCAAAGCATCCGTGAGAACCTGCGTCAGACGGAAGGTGAGGGGTTTGCGCTTACGGCGCACCCACCGCTCAAATAATAGGCGCACCACTACATTTGCCGATAAACAATTATTTCATCCTTTAACCATTCGCTTCAGATAGTGATTGAAAAAGAAATTAACATTTTTCTTCTGTGCATAAGAAAAAGAATGTTTTTTTAAATATTTGCTAATCTATTTTCACATATATATTTGCCATCCTTTCTGCCTATTCCTATCCCTTCATATTTTAAGAATTGGCCATTGAATAGTGGAAAGCGTATTTTTTTAGTAATAGTTCAAAAAAAGAATTATTTCTTGATTTTGACTTCACACTCTTTGTTCTATATTAGATAGATATCTGTTGCATAAAAGAGTCGTACAAGTTGAATAAAAAAATCTAAATAGAAATCTAGAATGTAGACCCTATAGGCTATAACATATGGCTGACCTTGACACACCCCTCAAATTCTCAGCCCAACTGGCAGAGTCCAGAGTCCTCATTCTAATTTAACTCAAAATAGTCTGATGCACTGAACCTAATAACCATTAGACTTAAGATATTTTCTTGGATATACGATAATATAGAGACTTTACTATAAAAAAATTCAAGTCCTAAACAAAATAAATAACGCATACATTTTCACTTTTGTCGTACATCCTACGAACACGCTTTATTTTCAACATTCCTAAGTAATTACAGTAAAACGAAAACCTTATTCAGAAGGTTACATGAACTAAGAAAGGCTATTCGCAGTTGTAGGATGTATAAACAAAGATACATAAGAAACATATCGTAAATAATTACCTGTTAATCCCACAAATACAAACAGGTCGCACAAAATCTCACAACACAATAAAAAAAAAAAAACAAATATAAATTCCCGTCACCGGTAAACCTTTGCCCGTTGATTTTAATTTAAAAAAAAAAACACGCGCGCCTGCGCACAGCCTCGACGCGAAACTGGCGTACCAGGCTGGCGAAACTCCTATACAAAATAAACGATGTATGAAACGGACGTCCTTTTAATGGCTGCTATAATCCGATAAAATTAAGAAGAACATTATTAACTTTGGACCTACATTTACCGATGGCTCTTCTACATATAGATGGATTATATCGACCGCCATTTTGATTTTTGACAGTAAAATTGAAAAAGTCAAAAAGTGTTATAAGATGGACGGTTATTGCAGATAAAAGATATTGTGTTTTTTAAAGTTACATTTTCACGTGTTTATTACATAAAAGTGTAATATTAATTAGTTATAGTCATTTTGTGAGTGATTCTCAGAGATTCAAATAGTGTTTCTGTAAAACAATATGAGAAAAGTAGCTTGTGAGATTTGTGGTATAAAAACATGCCGGGTTGGTAACAAACGTATTTTTATGGTAAAATATCCATTAGATAAAGATCGGCAAGCTAAATTACTTATTTAATCCATAAAGGAAGTCAATTCTAGTAGAAAATATAGAGGTTTAATATATTTTAACAACTTAAATATATAAAATAAACTTGTTATAAAAACTTCTTGTAGTGCTTACCCAGCAATCAGAATTTATCGACATCGATGTATAAACTCAGACTAATTATTCTATTATAATATATTATAACGTAAGCATTACATGCTGTTTGAGTCATTTAGTTAAATTTTAAGATTCAACTTATCATTCACTTTAAAGGTGTAAACAATGGGTCAAAGTGATATCTTATTTCAGATTCCCAAAAGATGTTAATTTAAAGAATACCTGGACCCTGATTAACAAAAATGCATATTTACTTGTAAAAATTGTTATAAACTTATACGTAAATTTAAGAAACAAACATATTGCTAAAGAAAAGCGAAGGGTTGGGGTGTAGCCTTAGGGGCGCTGAGGCGGCGGGACTTAGAAAAATTTTTGAAAATTTTTGATGTCATGATAACCCATATTTTTTTTACGCTCATCATGCAGAGGATATAAATAGAAATGTTTTTTATTAATACTTTTTTTTTCTAGGTACTTTCGTTAAAAAGATATTCGTCTCTAAAGTTCTTCTCATAAACACTTAGAATATTTTTTGAAAAAAAATCTTGTCAATATGACCCCACAATTTTATACGCTTATCTGGTTGGATTCATCATCAGGAGCAAAACAGGTCATGAGAAGTTTATTCGTCCGAGCTTCTGTTGCGGAGTTAGGCGCGCCGAAAGTTTCGAAACACTTAGTTTTTTTTCGAGACGATTTTCGTGATAACGAAAATCACCCATTTTTATGTACACATCGGGCAGGGCTGATCATTATGAACATCTTTTGTCATGTGAAATTTTCGCGTCCGACGTCTAGTTTTCGAGATATTCAAATTTCGTAGTGCTATTGTAGCCTTAGGGGCACTGGGGCGACGGGACTTAGAATATTTTTTGAAAAAAAAAAATCTTGTCAATATGACCCCACAATTTTATACGCTTATCTGGTTGGATTCATCATCAGGAGCAAAACAGGTCATGAGAAGTTTATTCGTCCGAGCTTCTGTTGCGGAGTTAGGCGCGCCGAAAGTTTCGAAACACTTAGTTTTTTTTCGAGACGATTTTCGTGATATCGAAAATCACCCATTTTTATGTACACATCGGGCAGGGCTGATCATTATGAACATCTTTTGTCATGTGAAATTTTCGCGTCCGACGTCTAGTTTTCGAGATATTCAAATTTCGTAGTGCTATTGTAGCCTTAGGGGCACTGGGGCGACGGGACTTAGAATATTTTTTGAAAAAAAAAATCTTGTCAATATGACCCCACAATTTTATACGCTTATCTGGTTGGATTCATCATCAGGAGCAAAACAGGTCATGAGAAGTTTATTCGTCCGAGCTTCTGTTGCGGAGTTAGGCGCGCCGAAAGTTTCGAAACACTTAGTTTTTTTTCGAGACGATTTTCGTGATTACGAAAATCACCATTTTTTATGTTCTTCCAAACAGTTACAATCAAATTCAAAAAAACCAAACAGTTACAAAAAATATTATTATCATCATGTCCGATCAGCACCGAGCAAGCAATAGTGACAAAAATGCAGTGCGAGATATCGATGAAATTGCTCAATACCGGGCTGGAATATACATAAGCAAAGACGAGGCTTCATGGCGATTTTTTCATTTCCCACGCACGAACGCAAACCAGCTGTGGTTCGTTTGGCATGTAGTAGTAGATTTAGAAAATTGACAGTATTTACCAGGGGTCGTTCAGCAACAAGATGCAGGTGTTGAACTAATACGATGCATATTTGATGCCTGGGAGGAGTCGCATGACGCTTTGGGTGTATTTTGCGATTTGTCCAAGGCTTTCGATTGCGTTGATCACAGTACCTTGGTCAGGAAACTTCATTATTACGGTGTGAGAGTCAGTGCACTGAGCCCTTTAAAGTCTTACTTACATGGACGCGTACAGAGGGTTGATGTAAACAGAAAAGTGTCAGGTGGGTCCGCGGTTACCATGGGTGGGACACCCATGGTAACCGCGGCAGGGCAGGGCAGGGCTCAATTCTTGGTCCGTTTCTCTTTCTAATTTATATAAATGATCTACCGAGTCTTGTAAATAACTGTCATGATATAGTGTTGTTTGCGGATGATACTTCTTTACTTTTTAAAGTTAGACGACAACAGGATAAATATGACGACGTAAACAATGCCATTAATAAAGTTGTTGAGTGGTTTACTGCAAATAATCTTGTGCTCAATGAAAAGAAAACAAAATGTGTTAAATTTACTCTGCCCAACGTAGGACAAGTTAATACGGATATAGAGCTGAAAGCTGAGGCGGCGGGACTTAGAAAAATTTTCAAAATTTTTCTAAGTCCCGCCGCCTCAGCGCCCCTAAGGCTACACCTCAACCAAGCGAAGTAATATTTCTAAGATTTTTTTTTAAATAAAAATTATAGTGTTTGAAAATAAATGATTTTTTGAGAATTTGAAGTTTCTTTTCCGTTAATTCGTTAATTATAGATTTATTAAAACAATCTGTGTATCATTTACCCTTCATTTGTTTGTTTTTAAAATAAAATTCGCACTATAACGAGTCTTTAAAAAGTCGATATCGATAAATTTTCACTAGTCCTAGCCCAGTACTAACTAGTTATGACATTATGTTGGCAGTATGTACCGCCAGGCGCCATGGTTCTGTCTGTTAGGTTGGTATTGGTTTAGAGTGCACGTACATACATCGTTTTTTTTGTATGGCAGTCCCGTCTCTTAACGTTAGTTTTACATACTCTTTGTGGCGTACGATTGGTGATCAAAGCGCGGGAATGCATATTATGCCAATGTTAAAGAACAGGTTCGGCCATTGATAATGAATAAAAGAAAAACCATGGAAAATATTTTTTTTATGTTTAGACAGACGATGGTACATCAAGAATGTTTAAACATTGTAAGCTGCCCAAAAATTATAAACAAAGTCTATCCGAGCCTTACGCCCAGCTTCCGAAAGGCTGATCCACGCAAAAATTAACAAATCAACTGTCAAGTATCTTGTTATCATGTGTCAAATAAGTTGCTGTATATTTTACTTTAGAATCGTAGCCATGTTAGTTGACATACACTTTGACCAACGTTTTAGAAATCGGGCGTTAATCTGGTTACTAGCAGATAGTGAAAAAAAATCAAATGTTTATGAGGATTGTGGACCTAGCTCCATTGCGAGTAAAAACAGCTACCTACTTCTTAATGAAATAAAACATAAATGATGATGATGATGAAAACAACACATAATATATGATAGCTTATGAATAAACCAATTAGTATAATAATTATTCTAAGAAATAAATAAACTTGTAAAAAATTTCATCCCAAATGAAAGTTGCATCTATATTATATCAAGGGCCAAGGGACCAGTCAGTATGCAAATATGCAATGGCGAAACGTCATTACAGATTATTGTTTTGCTTTTGTAATGTGAACCCAATTTTCAGGCGAAGTGGAGCGGCAGTTTTAGCAATAACTTTTGACAGTCTAAAATAACTTAATTAAAATGCATTAAAACCTCATTTCTGTTGCTAATCGTTGCAAATAAATAGAAATCAATGTTGAAATAGCTTAATATGCCTAAAGGCTATAATGAAATACTGCTTGCTAAACATATTAGGGAAAATTATTTTAATGACTACGGTCTTATATGTATTTTAAAAATATACCCTCAGATTTTTATATATTTGATTAAAATCTATTTATTTTTTATCAAATGTTTATTTGATTTAATGTATTTATTTCGACAAGTTTGGACCGTAAAGATAATTTTGATTAACTATAGGGACAGGTATAATATGACTGGTTAAGGCGGAGACAAAATAGTTAAACCTATGTTTTTCTCTATAAATAGGCTACAAATCTCACAAGCTGCATGACAAGCGACAGCATAGCTGTCACTTAACGTCAGTATTATGTGAGTGAGAGGTAGGTCGTACCGGCTCATTACGATTATGATTACAAGGCTCGTGTTAACTAACTACATATTTTGTCATTGACAAGATTTGAAACTCCGTCAATTTTGGTTAACTCCCGACTCATACAAGTGACGAGTGTTATAAGTTTGCCAGCTGTGTTGCCGAATATACGGTGTGCCGAATTGGATAGTCTTTTTTTATTTGAAAGCAGGCTTAATTAGGGGGAATCCCCCCGTTAGACGTTTTATTAAAATCGGTTCAGACATTTATAAGCCATAAGCTCATTTGTTCTTGCGTTGGCTTTTTTAAGTATTTTAAAAACCTTGCGTTACATCCTATTCGTATTTCGAACATCATAATCTTATCATAATATAAGGCAATGGATTAATAATACTCTAAAAATATTACCTTGGCTGACGTTGTATCGTTTTTCGGCAACAGCATCGGCCTTTACGTGCACAACGCGAGTTAATTAAGCACTGCTGCTGTAGGGCTATTCTGTAAGGACGTTTTCGAATCTCGAAAGCGGAATCCTCGGTGATATGACGAATTTGTACTCGACTATCTATCTATATCAATAAAGTTCGCTTTTGAAGTGAGCGTAAAATGAGCTCTTTATTATTTGAAACTAGATATCGAAATGGTCTTTACAGAATAGCCCTACTGGCTACTGCTAATTATATTGCTTATGATATTTAATTGTGTTACCTAATGCGTAAACAAGTGACGTTTCCACCTGGTAAAGACGGCATTGAATACAAAATTCGCAAGGAAACGTTTATAACACAAAAATAGTGGAAAAAGTGATTGCTTCCCTATTTTTATACCCTTTTTTTTCTCACTACTACAAACAAGATGACCAGGACCGTCTCTAGCCCATGTGGCGCCCGTGTGCAAACATTACCCCTGCGGCCCCTACCAATCGCGCGGTCAAAATGAAATTGGCACAAAGTACAAATACAGTTTGTCCGGTCGCTTAAGGGAGAGGACGCTTGAGGACTCCATATAAGTATGGATCATTTATCCTGGAGCGCCGAGTCTCCGGGGCTCCATTGTTAGTGGCGCTCGGCGCCCCTAGGACCGCGGCGCCCGTGTGCAACGCACACCCTGCACCTAAGGGAAAGACGCCCCTGAATATGACTGATCTTTCCTAGGGTAAAAAAATAAGCACAAGGAAATGCGCAAAAGAGTAATGTAATTTATATGAGTAACATATATTATATTATGTAATTTAATTGCAAGAAGTTTTATTAAAGTATCTTTCATATAAGTAAAAGGCATCAATTAATATAATACGTTTATTTAATTTCCGCGTAAATAATTAGCTGATGTGAATTGTAATATTAGTATTATAATTTGTACCAAACATAATTCGCCCGCGCTTAAAAGTGCGCAGGCGCAAATGAAAAATACATTTCTGACTTCCTTAGACCATAGGTATGAATGGAGTTTCATTTCATTATTGTTTTAGTTCGCTGACGGATCTGTCTGTGTTTGTAAAGTTTGGTAATCAAAATGATGCTAATAAAAGCGTGTTCAAAATCGGCCCAGCCGTGGCTCGTTCATAATATTAAGAGGATTCTTGAAGATATTTATATACTTTCTATTATACTTGTTTCTTATTCGTGTAGATTTATCAAGCCATTTAAAAATCAATAGTATCTTCACCGCCTCATATCCATCCAATGTGGAGTAATTTTCAAGTAAATTGTGGATGATATTTTCAATCCCCTTTTACTTGCGTCTATAATACCTTTATTCAAATTGAGGACCTTTCAAACTCACGAGCACTTTATACCTACACTCTATATTAATCTTTACTAGAAGACATATAAGCTTGCCTTTGCCATGCTCGGTTTATTTCTTCGCGTTGGCCTGCCGGCCTAAGATGCGCGCCACGACAAAAAGACATATCTCTTCCGAAGAGAAACTCGTCGAAATTTTTACTTAAATCTTTAAAACTACGCAACGGATTTTGATTTGGTTTTTTTTAATAGATAGGACAATTCAAGAGGAAGGTTTATGTATATAATTTATTAAGTTTTTATATACATTAGCTAAGATATAACATTAATTGTTCGAGGTGTCGGAAAAAAAAAATCCCGCCTGGGAGTTTTCAACGAAAACGCTGCCTAAACCCTTTGAGATATAACAAAATAATGTATGGTGGAATTGTATATCTTAAATAGGTCTACAAAAAAGTCCGCGATGGCATATGTCTATCTATTAGGGATATCATACTATATCCATTTAATACTTTAAAAAATTAGCAATTATAACGCGATAATTTGAAAGTTATTTACACAAATACTGTATGAATCCTTATCATTTTAAATCAGTTAATTAGTTTCAGCACTTCATAAAGATTATTCTTCCTCTTTACATCATGCAAATTAAATGAATACTTTAGGAGATATAGCAAAATCAAAATAATACGCAAGAAAATAAATCGTGTTGCCGTGATTTGAATGGGTAGCGTAATAATAGAATCCTAAATCTACACTAATATTATAAAGAGGAAAACTTTGTTTTTTGTTTGGTTGTAATGAATAGGCTCAAAAAGTACGGTGCCGATTTCAAAATTTCTTTCGACATTCGAAAGCTACATTATCCACGAATAACATAGGCTAAATTATATTCTGAAAAAAAAGGGGTTACGTAAGATATTTGGGTTTATAATTTTTCTCGTCCCTTCTCGTCCATATGTATTGACATCGAGAAATTTCTAAATTCTTTCTTTCTAAATTCGAGAGAATTACGATGTCATGTTGCGTCCGTAGACATTAGTACATTATGTCTTCGATGTAGACATTATGTCTTCGATGTAGACATTATGTCTCTCTCTCGTGAAGAGAGCGCATGCTAGGCGGGCTGGTGTCCACCTGTAGGTACAGCACTCCGCCTGTGACTCAGTCGAATATTAACCAGTTGTTCATATAACATTGTCACTTTACCGTTTATGTCATACAATGGAATCCTTTCTTTGAGGAAATATATTTGTTTAAAACTATGCAAGTCTAATTTTAATGTAAGCGTTATTGTCATAAATCATTATCATTATAGCGCGCCTTTCCAATTCTAATACTATTACCAGTAGGGCTATTCTGTAAAAAAACCATTTTGATATCGAACTTCACCTGAGTGATAGAGTTCACTTTACGTTACTTCGAAAGCGAACTTTATTGACAGTCAGTTTTAAAGAATACAATAGAAAGATAGACAGTTTTGAAGAATACAAATTCGTCAAAATCGTCATATCACCGCGGATTCCGCTGTCGAGATTCGAAAACGACCGTACAGAATACAGAGCTATATCGCCAATACCTCAATTCGAAGGCAGCTTGATATTCCAACTTCCATTTAACTTGACTTAAGGAATTCTTTTTCTTGTCTTACGGAATTATTTTTCTTGTCTTAGGGAATTCAAAGCTTCTTGAGTAGTTGGATTCGATTGTTTTAATATTCCTTGAACATTTACAAGTTGTGCGAGCTGATTATGATGAAAACATAGTCTTACAGAGACCTCATTTATAGTAATAACAGGATGTTGATCATATCTTAGACGTTTATGCCATTACATGTTTACAGCAATGACATTATTTTCTTGTACATAATATTTATTTTATTTCATTCACATATTGTGTAAAAAAAACATACAGACGAATTGAGAACCTCCTTTTTCGGTCGGTTAATAAATATAGAATTTTGTTTCGACCGCTTGCTGTTCCACACTTTTCAAAGAATTATATAGCTCAACTAGAAAATGTCCTTCTTATTACTTTATTTTAGGATTTTTGTGTAAATTTTGCAAAAATAGCTGTGCAGAAACTGACCGAATTTAGTATTGACGGATTGGCAGGAAAATGACGTAGGTACATGATATGTGGTTATGTGGTTTCTCTGACACGGGCTTGCATCGTTCACAATTTCACATCTTAGACCGTAGTAGAATAGAAGGACTCCCGACAGATAATCATACAAGGCCCCGCAATAGACAAGCTAAACTTGTCTTTTATTACAGTCAATGTAAATGGCATTTCTTGATTTTGTGCCATCCCTCATATTGATGATAATCACGATAATGCTACTTTATTCCATAAATTATAGAGCACAAGGTTTTTGTATGATTTGCGCTTTAAATATTTCTATTTTCCATTTTTTGTCAAACTGGTTTTAAACTTTATTTAAAAGTTACGGTTTAAGCTCAAGGTCAAACTGGGACCAGTTTTTTCTACACGATTGCGTCATTTTCTATAGGATTTCATTTTTTTATTAAAATGACGTTTCCGAGTACTTCGTTATACTACAGCTGTATATCACGGAATTAGTCTTAGTACAGCTCTACTACCTATTATTTCTAATATATCCAAATATGACGGGAAGGATGCTTCGAAGTGATTTCCGCTTTTCGCCATTCACATTTGCTAAATTTGGTTCTGTATCCTATTGGTAATTCAGTTCCAAGGAAGGAGCCATTTTTAAAAGGCAATGTTAGAAACCGCCAGACTGACCAAAATAATTTTAAGGGACGAACAGAGTCTGATGATGTGTACTCGGCAGTACTGGTCACTACATTAGACGGTTGACCGCAAGAAAAAATATATATAAATACGGATATGTACGCATTGCGGTGCGTTTACCTATGGTTTACCTGGAAAACGCTGCGGTCGCTCTGCTTAGTGCGTCTAGAAATCGCGCGGTTAATCCCGTAATGCGTATGACCTCTTTAATGATTTGCCTTCAAAAGAGCATTAAAAAGCCGGTCAAGTGATATTCGGATTCGCGCACGAAGGGTTCCGTACCATCATATATTATCATATCAACATAATAGATACTTTAACCAAATTATCACGTTTGATGTATGGGAGATATTTATTTTATTTTAATAGGGAATTGTTATATAATATGTTATGTAATCACTACATATTATAAAACAAAGTCGCTTTTTCTGTCCCTATATCCCTTTGTACGCTTAAATCTTTAAAACTACGCAACGGATTTTGAAGCGGTTTTTTTAATAGATAGGACAATTCAAGAGGAAGGTTTATGTATATAATTTATTAAGTTTTTATATACATTGGCTAAGATATAACAATAATTGATGAAGGTGTCGGGAAAAAATAGGCCGCTTGGGAGTTTTCAACGAAAACGCTGCCTAAACCCTTTGAGATATAACAAAATAATGTATGGTGGAATTGTGTATCTTAAATAGGTCTACAAAAAAGTCCGCGATGGCATATGTCTATCTCTTAGAGATATCATACTATATCCATTTAATACTTAAAAAAATGGGCAATTATAACGTGATAATTTGAAAGTTATTTACACAAATACGGTATGAATCCTTATCATTTTAAATCAGTTAATTAGCATGTGCATTTTATGAAGATTATTTTTGACCTTTACATCATGCAAATTAAATGAATACTTTAGGAGATATGGCAAAATCAAAATAATGCAGAAGAAAATAAATCGTGTTGCTGTGATACGAACGGGCGCGGGCGGTTGTCTGCTGTCTAAGGCCGTAGCGTATCAACTCTGGTAGACGTAATAATATGATCAACGTATGGTCGAATATATATAATAATAGTATTATACTTATATCCTAAATATGCCTACAGTAAATCTGCGAAGGGATATATATCTTTATGTTACATATGACATATATTCATTTTAATACAAAAACTTAGTAATTATTAAAATAGCAGCGTTTTACCCTGAAATAAAACGCTTATTAAATACTTACCTTATTCAAAGCTTATTTTACTGAGAGAGGCACTTCCGTTTCCCATGTACGTTTCCTATCTCTTTCCTATTTATAGCTCTATCTCTTTCATACCCCTTCTTCAAAATCCTTTATCCCCACCACCAGCGACCGGCTGCCGCTGTTTGTGGCAGATTCTAGCTTCATTGAGATTCAGTAAAATAAAACCAGGCAGAAATTAATCATAAGCTTTGAATAAGGTAAGTATTTAATAAGCGTTTTATTTCAGGGTAAAACGCTGCTATTAAATAGCTTGACCGTTATTCAAAGCTTATTTTACTGAGAGGTGTTTGTTGTCGCCTGGTTGGTGGTGATGGTATGAAACGCCAATGTGACAGCAGATATATTGTTCTGAGGGTAGTCGAATGTGAAGACGGACACTTACCAAATAAAACATTAATGCTGTATACACAAAGAAGTGTATTACATATAATAAGTTGTTACTTACTTAGATAAATCATAATAAAATGGTGAAAAAATAAACTCTGTAAGTATGATTACTTTTATATATTATTAACAGCTTAGATTTACAACATGTATGTAATTATTTCAAATTAATCAGATTGTGTTCATCTATATTCTATAACATTCATCCATAAATATATCAAAGTATGACACAACTAAATAAGACATACACCTTTTTATAGGTATTTATTAAAAGTGGCTATGATTGCAATACTACAGTACTCAACTACTCAATCATTAGTAATAACCTTTTATTTGGCATATTTCTTTTACTTTTAAATATATATTAATCAAACATAATTAGCAGATAAAATTTATGCATTCTAATCGTACATTAATTTTATATTTATATTATGTAACTGGTTTAAAAAGACAGGAAAAATCAGCTTGTAAAGAAATTGGTTTGACCTCACGTTTGTAAAATCTTTTAAATGTATTTACAGATCTCCAGTTACCCCTGGCTAGTATTTCATCAATAGGATGATTACATGAAAAACTCTTAGAGGATACGGCGGATCTAAAACTACCAGGAGATGCTATGATACCTGCTTCAAGAAGAAGAGATTTTATCCAACCTGCTATAACTGTTCGAGAAGCGGCTTTTGGTGGACCCTTAATATTTATGAACAAATTATGACAGTTAGCTTTAGATCGCCTTTCCTGTAACAATGATACTGTAAGATTAATCCAATAAACTGGATCTAGATTTCTGTGTGTTGTATTTTTAATTATCTTCCAACCAGACTGCCTATAGTCTGCTGAATCTGTTTTTGAACCATAACTAGGCCAAAATGTGATAGAATTACTAGTTTTAATCATTTTACTAGAATCAACACAGAGTAATGTTAAGTCATGTATACGTCTGCCTGAGCAAAGAAGCAATAACGCTGCTGTGTGTCTAGATGTGATAAATAGATTATTCTCATCTAAGTTAGATTTAGTAAAATGTAGCACGAGTGTATCTATATTCCAAATAGGTGGTTTACTTGGCCCCAATTGTTTGAGAGCTATTGATTTGAGTATATGTTTAACCAGAGTATGGTTGCTTATTTGCCCAGATATATCAGCGTTACATAACGTTGATATAACTGATTTATGTAAGATTATTGTGTTATATGATAACTTTTCGGTCAAATATAAATGAGCTAGAAATCTTGCTACATCTGATCCGTGTGGATAAAATGGATCTAAATTATTAGATTTAGCCCATTGTACCCAACGAGTCCATGGGGCTTTATATGTTTTACGAGTAGAGGTGCGCCAAGACATTTGCAAAAGCTCTAATTGTTCTTGATTCCAGTCCTTAAGATTTTTGTGCCAGCCCCACATTTCCATACCTCCAGAATCATTTCTTGGACTTTCGGCGGGGGCAGATTGGTTGATGTGTCTATTAGGCAGTTGTGGAGATTGGGTATCGTGAAAGGGGGAGCGATTGCTCGTTGTTTTAAGTCGCTCCGCCAAAATACTCTTTCCCAGCGCGGGACCACTAGAATGAAGGTTCCCGTTGCTCGATTTAAATGGGCTAGTACCCTGGGTATCAGGCAAGGAGGTGGAAATATCCAAGCTAAGTGGTAATTCCATGTTTGTGAGAACGCATCGTGGTATATTGCGAGTTTGTCGTTCAGATCTTGAGATACATAATTTGCAACGACATGAGCTGTTTGGGATGCAAAGAGGTCTATTACAGGTATGCCGAAGTGTCTGAAGATCTTGTTCGTGCAATGTGGTAGCAGGTGCCATTCCGACACTGCTTGGAGACGAGATAAATGATCGGCCTGAACATTGAACCTGCCCGGAATGTACTGGGGTGTTATATGAATTTGATATGAATCTAGAATACGGTAAATTTGAAAAGTGAGATTTAAAAGCATTTCTGAACGTGTTCCTCCTTCGTTCCGTAGGTATGATATTGTAGTTTTGTTGTCGCACTGTATTAAAATCGTCGAATTTTGTAGGTTCTGACAATGTTTTTCTAAGACCTTTAATATTGCCAACATCTCCTTCTGATTGGAATGAAGATGCGATTCCTGTTCGGTCCATGTTCCAGCAAGTGGGTAGTTGTTTAACAGAGCTCCCCATGCTAGATCGGACGCATCTGTTGTTAAAAAGTGACTCGGCATAGGAAAATGTATCGGAGTATGCCGATGGTAACTTTGTAGCCACCATTTTAGATTTTCTATCGCTGCCTTTGAAAGTTGAATTAATGATTTTGTGGTTAGATTTGAGTTTAATAGGCTTAGAAGATGCCGAAAATTGAGTCTCCCCATTGGTATAACAAAACTGGCAAAATTTAGTACACCAATAATACTTTGTAGATCTTTTAATGTTATCGCATCTTTCTGAAGAATGATTAATATTTTTTCTTTTAATACCCTCCGTTTCTCTGCGGGAAGGGTCTTCACGTTTGTCCAAGGATCCCAGTGGATTCCTAGATAAACGATTTCTTTTTGCGGTATTAACTGACACTTTGATGTGTTTATTTGCCAACCTAAAAAGTTTAGGGTCTTGACGACAAGTTGAACCTGAGACTCTAGCACAACCGCATCTTGATTTACAATTAAAAAATCGTCGAGGAATACTATTATGCGTATTCCTTGTTGTCTTAGTATCTGAGCAACCCAATTTGTAATCGATGCGAATATTTTTGGGGCTGTGCTTAGACCAAAAGGCAGGCATGTCATTTCTAGTAATTCCGCATTGTAAACAAGTCTCAGAAATCGACGTTGGCTGGCTTTTATTCCTAGGTGGAAATAGGCTTGAGAAATATCGATTTTGCACATCCAATCGTCTGTTTGTAGAAAGTCGGGAATGCGAAACATGCTTATTAATTTGAAATGACTCGTGACAATGTATTTGTTCAGGGCTTTCAGGTTGAATACCGGTCGATATGTATTGTTCTGTTTTGGCACAAGGAACATCGTAGACAAAAAACTGGGGGATGGTTCTTGGACAACCTGAAGAATCCCTTGTTGTTTCATCCGACATACCAGGTTTGACATTGGTGAAGAAACAGGGGTTTCGAAGGGTGGATTGTTGACATTTGGTACAATCAATGGTGGTTTTCGATGAAATGGTATGCGATACCCTTTTATGAGCTTCAGGATGTGCTTTGGAGCCCCTAACTTTTGCCATTGATTGTAATAAATTTCCAGCTGCCCAGCTCTGAATCCCTTGTTTACCCGGAGTGAGTCAGAACTTACGTTTTTTGAATGGTTCGGATTTATTAGATGGTCCGTCCTGACGAAAATTAGCCCGGTTGTGGGTGTTTTGTCGGTTGTGTTGAGGTCTTTGTCGAAAGATACCTCTATTTCCCGAAACTCGGCGGTTTTTATTATGAACAAAACCCTGCGAGGGTCGCTGATGATAATCACCCTGCGGGGATGGAACACAGTAAGGATCAGAGTGGATGTTACTGCAACAGCCACTTGCAGATGTACCCTGCGAGGGTAAGGGTCTGCTTTTAAATCCCTGCGAGGGATGTGACCTTGCCTTCATCTGTCCTACTTGCGAAGTAGGAGTATTAGGCTTGTGTAAAGCCATAAATGCTTTTTGCACACCACCAAATTTCTCCAAAGCAGCTGTGAGCCGCTCCGCATCAAAAAGATTTCGACAAGATGGCGGAATTTTACGGATACTTGCTTTTATGAGTGGATCTTTAATAAATTTTGTAATACCGTCTCTCCGCATTTGAATAGTTTCGGATCTATGGCCGCAAATTAATTGTAAAAGATCAGATGACGTTTTATGAAATTCGCCTTTATAAAATAATTCAGAAAATTTTAGATTTATGTCTTCATTATTAATTGTATTTTGTGATTTGAACCAATTTAAAAAATTATTTGATGCAATTTGGAAAACTTCTTGTTGTTTGAGCAAGCAAAACGTAAGAGCTGCATATGCTTTGTCGGAATAAGCAAGATGTCGTAAGAAATCATAAGATTTTAATTCGTCATTTGTTTCCAGGTCAACGAAACCGGGGGTATGACAATATTGTTTTTGTGTGTCAGCGTAACGAACATCACTCCACTCCTTACTATTAAAGTGTTGATTATCATTAAGTATTTTTAAAAAGTGGTCAGGTGTTTTCGGAACTGCGGGTTCCTTTAGTTTGGTAGTAATATCCAAGGTGAAACTCCTATCTCCATCGGAATCCTCACAATTTATATTGGATTCACCATCATTAATATAATTAATTTCATTTGGAACCAAAGAAAGCACATCAGCATCATCTGAAGGACTTCGCTGACCGCTGGATATAAATCGCTTAGAGAGTTCGCTTACTTGCTTTGCTAATATGTCCAGTTGGTGTGAGGTACGAGAACGTTTACCTCGCTTGTGATGACGATGGCCATGTTTGCGCTTTCTCGTTGGTCGTTTTGTATAATCAGAGCTTGACGAATCTGAACCCGAAGATGAACTGGATGTTGAAGAACTGCGTGATCTTCGACGCCGTTGAGATGGACCGGGCACAGGTGTTCCCGGTGCCTCGATTTCATTATTATGTGAATTATCCATTTGGGAACGTAACAGTATTAATTTACTTAAGCGACCGTTTAGGTCGAGAAACGAAACGCCAATGAAGCTAGAATCTGCCACAAACAGCGGCAGCCGGTCGCTGGTGGTGGGGATAAAGGATTTTGAAGAAGGGGTATGAAAGAGATAGAGCTATAAATAGGAAAGAGATAGGAAACGTACATGGGAAACGGAAGTGCCTCTCTCAGTAAAATAAGCTTTGAATAACGGTCAAGCTATTTAATAGAAAATTATCATCATCAGACATGATAAATCCGTAAGCCTAAGTTCACGCGGGCGAAGCTGCGGGTAACAGCTAGTAATTTATAATATAAGGAAAGACGATCTTCGTGCAGTGGCCGGTCCGTGTTGGTTGGCAAGGGATCAGTATTAATAATAGGGTTCCCGTTTTATGGAATACAGAATCTTAAAAAGACTGTGGATTTTTTAAATAAAGACTTAGATATCGTATAATTATGAATAAATTCCCCACCACGTTTCAGGCCTTGTCGTGGCGGTGGGGTTCAGTAGCCCAGGGTGACCCCAACACCTTGGGCTTAGCGAATTGAGTCAAGGGGGCTCTTTGTACCCCTCTTATAAGAGGAGGGGCAAAAGAGCAGGAGGCAAAGGGCGAGGACGGGAACCTCGCCTCATTGTAATGTCCTGACGTTGGAAGGGGTTGTTCTGTGGTGCGGGGCAGCCCCTTTGTGGAGGTAGTGTCCCCTGAGGGATTGACTAGCCGTCGAGGTGCCCTGTTGCTAGTAGATCCGGGACACCTTACCAAAGGCGGCATTGGTTGCACTCGCCGGGTTTTAGTGGGTAGAGCAGCGTCCACTAACGAGCTTTCGGCGCAGCGAGTCCCACATACCCGCCTGGGGAGACCCACTCCCCCGCGTGATGCCTAAGCGCATTTCCCGGCGGTAAAGAAAAAAAGGCTTATGAATAAATTACGAGGTAATTGTATTCATATTATTTTAAATATCATAACTATGTTGCTGTCTCAATGCTGCTAAGTTGAGACTTAAACAACTCTCAAAGAATATCATAGTGAAGTAGTTCGATATTCCTTCCTTTACAAGTTAAGGTGTATTTATCGTACCCTAATTGAGAATTAGTAAGTGTCGCCGGTGTTAACGAGCAGGCGTCACAAGTTCATCGCGAGACAACGCAACCTCGATTACTGTAACGAGAAGCTACACAGCAATTCACTTTGAACAAAGGAAGTGATTGATGTTTTTTTTAAACATTTGTGACCCCAAGGATTTGCTGGGGCGGTCTTGTCAATAGATGTTTAAATTTAGGATACCGTAGATCGGAAGTAAAAAGAAAATTTTGATGAAAATTATGTATTTTCATCAAAATTTTCTTGTATTGTATCTCGGCAAATTCTTTCACGCTAGAAATACTCGTCTTCCAGCAGATGTATCTCCAACATGAAAAATGAATTTTTCCTTCAAAATATCTATTTGCAATAACAATCAAAATCATAAAGCTAAATCATGTGCATAAAATATTCACAGATAAGTCGAGAGACATACATAGATACATAGATACAATCATAATATATATCACTGCCTGAAACAGATAAAAATGTACAGCCATTTACCTAGAAAAGAGCAAATGGACAGTCGATTCATCTGGACTCAGGGCCGATTTCAAATAACATAAACAATAACATCAAGGTGGATGGACATTTCTTTTTGATGTGACAAGTGATAACGTCTAGCTCGACATTACGGGCAACATGCACGAAAAAGATGACGTCGTGTCGCGTTCCGCACGAGCGCGGCACGAAAGAGAAGCATGATCTCTCAGTTCGGTTCGTGCTGCATATAATGTATATATAACGTTGTCACGTCAAACTACCGTCCGTAAACTGACTTTACAGACAACCAATTTTTTTTCAAATATTTTAAGTCCCCATTTAGTAAAGAAGCGCATATAATGCTACGGAACCTCTTAAAATAAAAAACAATTAACTTGCTAGTTCATTCAATAGAAAATAGTAAGAGGCTACATCCGTGGGAAAAATAATGAATCATTCCATGGTTTGTGTTTAGAGATGTATCTTGCCATTGTAGTTAAATATACTGACCTTCGGATCATGGCCGTTCCTTCTGAAACATCTATGTATAATGAAGGTATCACACATCACGTATGATGGAAGAGATTAAAGTCTACCAAATTCTAATTTAAGTCTCTGTTAGTCTACCTCGTTCCTTAATTGACCTATCGAATTCCTCATCAGTGTCTCATACGAAATTTAATTTAGCTTCTTTGAAATATTATTATAGCCTAGCTGTTGCACGCAGCTTCGCCTGCGTCAAATAAGTTTTAATACATGGTTTCAATAAAACTTTTTTGAAAATTTAATATAGCCTACGTTCACCGGGTGTAGCTTCCCAACAGTGAAAGAATTTTTCAAATCGGTCAAGCAGCTTCGGAGCTTATTCAATACAAACAAACGATCAAATCTTTCCTCTTTATAATCTACATCTACACTAATATTATAAAGAGGAAAACTTTGTTTGTTTGTTTGGTTGTAACGAATAGGCTCAAAAAGTACTGGACCGATTTCAAAAATTCTTTCACCATTCTAAAGCTACATTATCCACGAGTAACATAGGCTACATTTTATTCTGAAAAAAATAGGGTTCCGTAAGATATTTGGGTTTTTCGGACACAAGGTGTAAAAAATCAACCAGAAAAGTTACTTATTTTGCGTACGCTGCCTAAACTATACAAGATAGAACCATAGAATGTTTTAATTAATTGTAGATCTTATAATTATCTACAAAAAAGTCCGCGACACGTTATACCTATCTATGTCGAGTGAGGCACAATAACCATTTTTTTATTTAGGTATTTGGAATTTTTTGGACTACATTTAAACGCGTTTATTTTACTCATGCTTTGGATCCTTATCAAAATAAATTATTTCATCACTAAGTACAGTTTATGTAGATAATATTTCGACTTTGAATGATTAAAATTGGACGTTCGGTTTTGAAGTTATGGCGAAATCTATCTACACTAATATTATAAAGAGGAAAACTTTGTTTGTTTGGTTGTAACGAATAGGCTCAAAAAGTACTGGACCGATTTCAAAAATTCTTTCACTGTTCGAAACCTACATTATCCACGAGTAACATAGGCTAAGTTTTATTCTGGAAAAAAACAGGGTTCCGTAAGATATTTGGGTTCTCCGGACACGAGGTGTAAAAAATCAACCAGAAATGTTACTTATTTTGCGTACGCTGCCTAAACTATAAAAGATAGAACCATAAAATGTTCTAATTAATTGTAGATCTTATAATTATCTACAAAAAAGTCCACGACACACTATACCTATCTATGTCGAGTGAGGCACAACAACCATATTTTATTCAGAAATTTTGATTTTTTTGGACTACATTTAAACGAGTTTATTTTACTCTTGCTTTTAATCCTTAAGATATGAAGCTAAAGAGTTTGTTTATTTGAACGCACTAATCTCAGGAACTATCGGTCGGATTTTAATGAAACATTTCAGTGTTCGATAGCTCATTTATCGGTAAAGATATATCATCCCGCTAAGATGCCGTTGTAAATCTTAGTTAACGCAGGCGAAGCTGCGGGCAACAGCTAGTATTAGTATATAGAGAGAAAATTAATGAAAATATGAATTATTAAATATTCGTTTATTTCATACATAATATATGTATCGTCAGCAAATTTAGATTTTGTAATAGTATTTGCTGTCATAATTAATTTGAAGATGTTAATACCACCTACTGGTAACCTCTAAGTCTAATGCCTCGTACAGATGCCACAGCCTTAACCCAGTGTCGGTCTGTGGGTGCATGCCTCCACGCGCGAACAACAGTACCTACCGATGGGCGATGACACACCTGTCTCCTACGACGGCTGACTCACTGAATTCCTTA
Source organism: Lycaena phlaeas (assembly GCA_905333005.2). Taxonomy (NCBI): domain Eukaryota; kingdom Metazoa; phylum Arthropoda; class Insecta; order Lepidoptera; family Lycaenidae; genus Lycaena; species Lycaena phlaeas. The sequence continues at coordinate 16,550,470 of HG995169.1, read as the reverse complement.
TCATCATCATCATCATCATCAGCAGCAGCAGCATTTATAAATCCACTGCTGAACATAGGCCTCCCTCAATGAATGCCAAGACAACCGCATTGCACTTGCATCCAACACGGACCGGCCACTGCACGGAGATCGTCTTCCCTCTGGTTAATGGCCGACCAACACAATTCCATTCCACATTAGAATATTACAAGCAACTCACACAACAATAAGTAATAGGAAATAATATTGTCATATTTTTGTACGCCATACATGTGGAAAAGGCCTAAATAGTAGCGATAACAAATGAATCACTGCTGTTCTTTGAACTTTAGTATTTTTGTAAATTAAATATTCATTTTGTGGAAGAATGAAATGAACTCTATGAAGAGTTGATTTCCTGTTATTATGGGAATCCTGGGAATTAAAGATTACTATAAGAACTAGTTTTAAGAAAATATCGTTTGTGAATTTAAAGAGTCTATTCATTGGCCTTGAACAACTAAAGCTTACATAAGGCTTAAATAGCTTATTTCACGCCTGTTTCCAGCTGAGCAGTACTAGGTACTAGGTAGTATGCCAATAAACAAATGTACATCAAAACTAAGTTTAACACTAAGCTAATATCAGCCATCTGGTGAACTATTAGTAAACGCAATATCAGGGCAATAGTGATGATGACAGTGGATAGCGGACAAAGACAACAAAACAACAGATAACACAACAGATGTAACGACTCACGCAGCACGTAGGCAGCTCTAATAAGGAGTTCCTAATGGCAGCATGTACACCACTTCCGACCTCGAAACTGCTATCCTATTTAACCGGGTTATTAGTTCTTGATTTTCGAAATAATTTCTTTCAGCGTTATAACGAGACGCCTTTCTAAATCTGGGTTGGATATTGTTTTTTTTTAAATTATAATTTGATTCTTATTTTGAATTATTACTAACTTAAATATTGCAAATAAGTAGGTACGTTGTAACAGAATAATTGTAGATGCGGAAGCTTTTAAGGAAATCTTGAAGGGTATATTTTTAAATGATTCGAGGGGACAATACAATAAAACACATTATTGCTACACATATGGGAATATTTATTAGTGACATACATATAATTATTATAATATAATTTTGAAAAAATACATCAATTTGATAACAGATCAGGTAATATAATTGAAACGGATAAGTACAGGCCCTTATTCATCATACATCGATACTTCAATATTAAAGATGCGATTTTAACAGTTCTTTGTTTGAGATTTCAATTACCAGATACCACGACTGACCTGTATTGTCATAATTAATACTGCATAGGATAATACGATTATAATATTGTCGCAAGTCACAAGAAGAAAAAAAATAGGAATTTTAAACATTCGCGTATATAAAATAAAGAATTGGCCCTAAAATGTACCTTGCGGCACAAAAAAAAATTTTAAATATTAATTTGTGAAATCATAAGAATTATATACTGTTGCTGTTTTTAAAAGTAAGCGTCTCTTACCTAGTAATGTTAATTATTATTGTTTTTTAAAACGATATTAAATGGTTATGGTAATTAAAAATAGAAAATTACAAATATTATTCAGATATAAAATGATAAAGTTGGGAAAACGATTTGCGGTTGTATAAAGAGCAAAAAAATATTTTAATATGACGTAGGATTTTAAGTAATATAATTCTTACATTTTAAATAATCGAGATCTTATTGATTGAAATGTTTTCAATGACGATGAAAGTAATAAAAAAACGACATTACATGAAGAAACTGTTAAATGCGCACCAGCATAGTTAAACGTTTAAATCTTTTAGTTTTTCCATAAACATACAAGATATATTTAAAATAGAGTAACATACAAGCGGTAAAGGCAAAAGGACCGTACATGATATCACCTATGACACTAAGATAAAGCACTAACTACATTACACACATTACAAAATAAAATGAATACATATTAATAAACCCTCAAACATTTAACATTGATTCTTAACACAGATAATTTGATATTAACGATCATAGTATAAAACACTTTTAAAGATCTTCAAACATAATAAATTTCAAAAAATACTTCAGTTTTAGCGTCACTTTCTTTATACTAATTCTAATCGAAATAATAATAACAAAACAGGTGAAAGTGAGCCAATACACACAATATAACAGGTGTTAAACACTTCTGTATCATAACACTCCTAAACATTCCCCTTTTAAACACTATAGATGGATAAGTACAACAATTTTGATCTAATTCTAGGCAATTCGGTTTGGCTGTGTCAACATTGCTTCCGGTAATTCGTTTCAAACGTTGATATAAATGCGTTGAATTTGTCCTAAATAGTAAATATTCGAATTCCAAAATTAGTTAGTTTTGATAATACATTAAATCAAAAAAATATATAATTGAAGTGAATAATAACAATTACAATATAAAAAAAAGATTTTTACAAGTCTTAAAATTAATCAATTTGTAACTTTTATGTATAATCAATTAATACAATTTCTCAATTAGGATAAATGCAAGAAGGATAGTGTTCAAATTGTAGAAACTATTGTAACAAATTATAGAAGCAATTTATAAAAACTTCATAAAAATATTCTTAAGGATGTTTTAATGACTATATAAATATAGAATCAGTAACTTTAAAAATTACTAATAGATTCATAACCATTGTTTTTATGATAAAATAAGTCTTTTCACGTCTTTCTTTTATACGTGTTTTAACATATTAAGAAGTTGAAACATTACCAAAATTAGGGGATCTCCATGGAAAAATATAGACTTATTTTACCAAATTTACATTTCCTTCTTTAGCCAAACCGAATTTAAGTTGTTTCACAGCCTTATTGAAGTCTTGGTGGTATATACAGATGCCTCTGCCCCAAACGTTTTCTACTCCGATGGCGCGTTAGTTTAAAAACTCTTTGGTTTTGCCATTTTTTAAAAATAATTCTATAAAATAAACTCGCGGACAGTATTATTACTCCGGATACGGATGTAGAGGATCTACAATTTTATGCCAAATGGTGTCCATAACATGTGTTGATATAAATAGGGTGGTACAATTGTTTGAAAAGTATTTGTACTTTAGTTAACATTTTTAAGTTAGTAAATTTTTAATTGAAAATAAATCTATTAATTATAAATATATTTTAGTATCAATTCAAATACGACAATCAATAGTTTTATTTCCAAATAACTTTTCGATAAACTAACTAAAATATAACCGTTTTGATTTTTTGTTGCGATGTTAACATTTGTTACGTATTTTATTCGGTCTTATATAAATGTACGTTTGATCGATTTTGTTTTTGTAGTAGATAAAAATTATATAACATGTTAGGGATTTACGAGTTATTTGCATGGAGGATAGAGACAAGGATGACCATCTAGGTATAGGAAAACTACCGTAAAAATTGATCTAGTCAATACAACAACTATATTCATATCCTAGTTTTCCCATTAATAGCTAATAGGGAAAGTCTGAGGACATCCACGCTAAACGCTCCACTCTTGATTTTAATAAAGTAAAGACTTTCAATTTGCCCCCTTAGGAGATGGTTCTCTTTGTCTCTACCCTCCATAGATATTTGTAGCATCCTCTGATAATTCAATATGGCGGCCGGGGCAGAGACAATGATAATGTTAAATAAAGAGGCGGGAATGATGTTCATTTGTTAATGCTCTTATTATAATACCGTTGTCATTTGTATTTTATCACATTGAAATATATGTCAGTTGTTACGAAGATTGTCAAGGCTAAATATTTGGTATATTCTATATATTATTATTTATCGGTTATGATTTGAGAGAGCTTACTTTAGTGTACATAATTAAAAAAAAACATAAGAACTTGGCAGGTTATTGTATAGCTTTTGCCAAAGAATTCAGACGTATATAGAAGAACAGTTTCTGGACGCTTTGAGAACAAAACTTTCTGCGACGCAAACGTCCGCTTGGCGGCATGACGAGGACACCGAGATGTCCCCAGCATATGCGCCTACGAGAGCTAGCGAGTGCGAACTAAGCCCGCTGGAGACATGTCCCCAATAAATTCGGCACAAAAAATCTTTAAGAACTGTTCATCTATATGCGTCTGAATTCTTTGCTTTTGCTGAAAATCAATTTCCTTTTAGCATATGATATTTACAAAGACATTTGGCCTTGACAACTGATACTCTTACATTATACTTTGTAATCTTATTTGATCTAAGCCTCTTCTATTTCTCAGTCTCAGGGAATGTATGTTGGTAAGTCTCTTCGTTGCCTTACAAAATATGTTCATCGCGTCGAACTTTTATATATGTAGTAAAAATATTCAAAGGAAAATAATTCAATTTTTATCATATTATTTAATATAGTGAATCCACTAGTGTACTTCGTACTATAACCTATTTGAAGCATTTTCAATTACAATTGTCCTATGTCGATTATATATTTATTCCACAGCACAAATCGTTTGAGGAATCAAAGATAGAAATATCTAATATAACTTTTATATACTTTTGTACGCTATTTTGAAGGCATGCTCGGATTATTTGGAAACGATCACAACGTTTGTGCGTAACAATGAATTTAATACATTACATGTTTTACGATCACATGAGGCGTATAGCCGCACGGTTCCCATCCTTCAATGTAATCTTAGGAGTTGGGTTGTCACCAGTCCTGGATTTATAAATAGGCCGTATAGGCCGCGGCCTAGGGGCGGCAGATTTCAGAGAAGGTCACATGAGTTCAGAGGATAAGTCAAACGCGTTCACTGGTTTTCTCAAGTTTTTTTATACTGTTACAAACACACAAAGAAACTAGCGCCATCTAGCGTCAACCAGTAAAACCACTCTCATTCTTTAACCTTAAGGTCTTCTTTAAGGACTCATATGGAAAATTATTATTCAACCCTTTAACCGCCCGACTTTAAATCAATTGTCATGCCCCCAGCGCCCGGCGCTGTGAAACTAAAAATATCGTTTTTGATGGGAAACTGGGGAATGGGAAGAGCTTAATAAATAAAAAATCACACTAAACGAGTTGTGGTTTTCGATCGGAGATATACGACGCAAGCGAAGGGACCCGAAAATATTCGTCGGACAAATCCAACGTAAGCGGTTAAAGGGTTAAGAAAGGTATGTACATAGGGCGGCGGAAATATAGTGGCCTACACTCATAAAAAATATAAATCCGGCACTGGTTGTCACCGTAGAAACCGTTCGAGCTAATCGCATGGTGTCATACCATAGATTAGGCTAATGTGAATAAAGCCGTTCGATCAATTGTGATAGTAGTGCTGGGGACGGACGTGTATTTATCGTGCTCGGCATTCATCGATTTATCGTTTAAACGTATCGTCAACTCGTTCTTTATAAACGATTTTCGAAATTTCGACCTACCTACATTGTATTATAAAATTTGTTTTGGTTTACTAAACAATCGCGTCACTTAAAACTATACGCAAGTTCGGTGAAACAAGCATTTTGCAATAGTGTAGTGGCACATATAATAAAATAACTGTATTTGATACAGTGGCGAGATTTATTTCTCTTAAAGCTATAAAATTGATATAAATTACAATATGTATCATGTAATACTCGTTACGTTTGTGCAATTCGATATTACTAGCCGACAGACTTTTGTTCGATCTATGTACAACGAGTCCGTGGCATTGACTAGATGCCTTCGACTATCGACACGCCAAAAGATACTGATATCACTTCACTACACACTTCACTATAGACAACTGTAACGTGAATCATGGTCTAAAGAAATATTTAAAAAAGGATCACAGATAAAGTATCATAGTTATGGACATACCCTATACTTCTGGTAAAAAACTGACGAAGATTGAGTTCGTCATGTGTCGATTTTTGTATTAACAATCGTTATTGGTTAGACACATTGCTTGTTCAAATATATGTCTATGATAAGGGACTATAGTTTAGGGTATTCCCCGAAATGCTATCAACTCCACCATACGCATGTATAGTCTATGCTACACGTAAAGCTGTCACTTTGTTAATATTGTCATTAATTTCACTGTCTTATTTACATTACTTCTTATATTAGATGAATAGGCAGTTGTCAGCCATTTATAAGGTCAAATGGGAAGAGTGGTATATGAGGTAGATAGTTAACCGAAGACCACTTCCCGACAGGGCCCCGCTGGTCTCTCTCTTCTCTCTCTACACCCGGCTATAGTTAGACGCTAAGGGCAGGTTGACACGATGCAAGTTGCTGGTGCTAGAGAAATGCTTTTCGAACGCATTCACGTACCGCGTAGACGGTTCTAGAACGCTCGCATGCGAGCACGAACACAGCGTCGTTCGAACGCGAACGAGTTCATTCATATTTATTATTAGTTAACGTTCGAGAGGCGTCTCGTATGGATACAAATTGTCTTAGTTTTTGTTGTGGATTTTCGCGTCATTGCGTTATAATAAACGAAGAAAATTGTCGAAAAAGTCGTCTACAGACTTTTTGCAAATAACGAGTCAGAAAAAACACAGACGATCGATCGAGATGTGGAATAGTGAACGAACGAACGCTTCACCGAAGCGAGTTTTCTCGTTAGAGAAGACGGCATGCTTGTCGCGCGAAGAATCTCGAATCGTGTCAACCAGCCATAAGAGCCGCGATCCACTCGTATCCAATGACCCGGATGTAAAATCTTTTGGCATGCGATAAACTTACTCCCCATAGAGATTTCAATTTGATTTTAACTACGCGATAAATTCGTCTTTAAGAGATGTTGCCATTAAACATATCATTCGGCTTTTCTCCATATTACCTATACATATCATAAAAATTACTAGGAAACTTGAATTTACTATTCGCCGGTTTATAATCTGTATTCATATTCTGACCGATTAGATATTTTGTTAATATAAATATTGATGTTACTCTTATATTTATGAACATCACAGATAAAACAATAAATATCTTTTATATTTGAATCGCAGTATAATCAATGATTAATCATAAATTTGATAGCGATGACGATTGATTTAATCAAGGATTAAATTAATGATCACAGATTTATGAACATATACATTACAGCTATACTCAACCTTTTTTTCTCTTAAGCAAAAAACACTTAGTCTTCGTAACAACAAACAACAATAAAACACGCTCAAACATTGATTGCTATTTGAATGAATATTTGTTGTTAAAATTGCGGCAAATACAGCTCGATAGCAAAAGAAAACGTTGGCACCACCGGTTGAGTATAACTGATATGAATACAGAGTATAAGCTCAGATTAAATAATTCCGTAGTGATTTTTGATAAGAATTGACGTTAACTACAACTAAAACGCGATATAGTATATACTTTAGGTACAGTTCGCCATCTCATACGCTCCAACATGATATTAAAAGCTATTTACAGGCGTGACAACACATCTAGATTATATTATCGATACGTGCATATATTTTTTATAAAGTTATATATAACTTAATGAAATATATAGGAAAAGGAACTCTTGCTATCGATCGTCAGTTGAAATAATTCAATGATTCGAAATTCGTTTTAGGCCAACGACTTTAGTTTTTTTTTTTTTGGTCAAACACCACATACTTTTATAGACTTTTAAAGTTTACATGGGAGATAAAATATATTATATTCTTATAATTAAATCTTAAGCCTATATAAAATCGAAAGTTTAAAACCCGAATCAGAAAAAAGATAACATATTTTTATATTTAATATGATTTCTCGTGGCTAATTTATGGAAAGTATGTAACAGTACATGTTAGTTTTTTTACGTATGAAATCTGGCATATAAGGATTTGAAAAAAAAAATAAGTTTATTTTTTACTTCAATAATAATAATATACCTATGAAACTACTGCTAGAAGTAGATAATAATATAGCACATACATTTGCATTAAAATTTAAAGCATTATTTTTACCTTTAAATATCAAGGAAAAGAACAAAAATTAAGTAACTTTTGTCACGAGAAATCATTTCTTCATATTTCAATTTGACATTTGTAACACTAAATGTTAATGTCAAATTACTAAAGATCTGACAGTTCGATCATTTCGCGCGCTCTGACATCATGGCGTCGGTGTCAGGTACAGTTGACAGTTCAATAATAAAACGTATAACTGTCGAAAATTTGAGATATAAATAATGTTGCCCACATAACGTTCATTACCACATTGATATCGTGTATGAATATTCTGAGTTCCCACATTTTATATTAAAAGTTAAAAACCATCCAGGATCGACTGATCACAATCGGTTGCCGATTGGTATTATCGATACAAATCGTAAGCCAAAATCGATTCAATTGTACTACAGAGCCATAGTGCCTTTTATTAGACAAAAATCCTGTGTAATTGGAATTTAAGGTACATGATCAGTCAGAATCAGCTCTGTTGCCGATGGATGGAGTTCTAGAGATTTAGGACTTGACAATACTTGAATTAAGATATCAAGTTCGACTTTTATTTCTCGCGAGAGATAAAAGCTATTGCAGCACGATTCTAGCTGGCGGTGATCGTCGGTGGGAAGTGGTGGGAGGCAGTGGGAGGTGGTGAGGGGCGGTGCGAGGTGGGGGAAGGTGGCGAGGAGTCAGGGAGGAGGTCAGGGGCGGTACCTAGCGCACTCCGAGCTCGCGCAGCACGTAGCAGGCGCGCTGCGACGGCGTGGCTCCGGCGCGCAGGGCCGGGTGCAGCTCGTCGAACGAGTATGGCCGCCACGTGAAGCCCGTGTAGTCGTTGATTTGCTGCAATAACAATACATTATCATTACTAATATTATACTTTAGCACGTGTTTGTCTTTATAAGTAACTACGCAATCTGGTTCGATTCGATCTGACAATATATTATGCTTATTGAAGTGAAACTTCTTTAGAATAGTTGTGATTTCAAACCGGATGCAACGGAAAAAACGACAGGTAAAAGACACAAATACAAAAGAGCGAGAGAGCTAATGTCGGTGTGTATGTGTATTGCACACTATTTAATAGTTGCTTATATTTGAGCATTTAACGTGTTTCACTTCTATCATGTGTGAATCGCACACACACCTTTTTTTTAATAACATTTTTGAACGGATCCTAGCGCGTTTGTAGTTGTGCTGCGCGTTTGTAGTTGTCGGGTGCTGTGTGTCTGACCTGCACGTATGAGTGGTTGAGGGGCGGCAGCTCGTCGCCGGCCATCACGCGGCCCATGCCCTCTGCGCCGCCGCCCGCCTGCCCCGCGTGCTCGTACACCGCCGACACCTCCAACTTCTCCAGCGACTTGCGCAGCCGCACCAGCCCCACCAGCTCGTACTGCCAGATCCAGTAGCCTGCCGACATCGATTACACCCGATAAACAACCATGTAATAAGAACATCGATGTTTCCCATGCATCATCATCTGCCTAGCCTTTTACCAACTATATATTGGGGTCAGCTTCCAGTCTAACCAGATTCAGCTGAATACCAGTATTTTACATGGAGCTACTGCTATCGGACCTCCACAACCCAGTAACTGGATGTTACGGTACCCCGCGTTTAGATTTTTAGTTGTCAGATTCTCGGGTTTCTGACGACCCGCAACGACTGTCCAAGATCCACGAATGACAACCGAGACCAACGACTTAACGTGCTTTCCGAGGCACGGAGGAGTCTCGGTATGTAAAGATGGTCACCCATCCACGGACCAACCTCGGCAAGCGTTGCTTAACCTGGTGGATCGATCCGCGCGGCTGTTGCCACTGCGCCACGAGCTCCTCCGATGTTTCTCATGCATTAGCACGAAATCAGACGAGGAGAGTATTATAGTTCACCAACAGCGATCAAATATACCCAAGATACCGCACGAACGCTAAAAAGTGTCTCGATCCAATTGTGCTCTAAGCACAATTGTGAGTATGGTCTCTGTAATAATTTTTTACGACTTCCGCGATGAGCGAATTCTGTAATTCCATAAGTGCGAAACCCCGGTATTGAAAATAGAACGTTATTGTTCAGGAATAGGGACGCAAATAAAAGAATAAGAATTTGACTTTTACTTTTTGACCTGCAACTTAGCAATGGCGTAACATGGGACACGTTTTCGATTTGGATTTGTAGGTAATAGTGTATCTAGGGTACATTTGATCGATGTTCACCAATGACATACACTTTCTTCACACATCTTCAGACTTTAAATCTCATCAGGCACGCAGGTTTCCTCGCGATGTTTTCCTTCACCGGAGAGCAAATGGTGGCGACAAAGGCCCAGTTAGATTAGTAAAATATTTTCGAGAAGTGCAAAATCTTTAGACTGACATTAACTTTGCACCAAACAGTGCGAGCTATTTGGATAGAACATCGACCACATAACCCATAGACTCCTAATAACTGGGGAACGGGTTCTGGCGACACATCTGACATATAGTTCCGATGTAAGCCGTAAACAATGTACTCAAACTATCGTGTCGTCTCATTCTTTCCCGTTGCGAAATATATCCAATTCTTTTTAACGTTCCGTGATTGGTAATGTATGACATTGAATTAGCTAATCACAGCATTGCAACCCCTTTCGTCTCACCTCAGCTAGTTGCCAGAATGCATTTAATACGAAAAATCAAACATTAGGAGTCTATAGGTTGTGTTGTCGATGGGATAGAGTTATTTATTCATACCATGCAGTACGAGTCTCCTCAGGTGGCTGCACTGCCAGCACAGCAGTATCAGCGGGTTCACGTTGGTCGTGTCAACCTGAAACGTTCCGAGAATCATTTGCAACGGATACTAGATAAAGAAAAATATTCCACTTTTGCGAGTTCCAACTATCATCACGGACTATGTTTGAACCCACCAGCTATGAAATTCCAGGCCAAATTGAATTCCTCTGCAGACCGATATCAAACCACCTACCAACATTATCGGTCCAGTAGAAAGTACAAACCTATCCCTTCTCGTGTAAATAATTTTATTTCATTTCAAATGACATTAGATGTACATACCTAAGATATTCTCCCTCAAAGCCCATATGTCCATGTTTGTGTCATCCGTATGACTGATAATAGTCATTATCTCTCTAAATATTTGAAAACAGGACGGGGGTGGTCTAAGGAACTTCAGCTAAACTAATGGGCTTGAGCTAGAATTCGGGGGCATCCACTATGCTCGGACTCTGTCTCATAGTATAGGTACAATGCCGTTAACCGTCACGGCCTTACAGTCGATTTTACTGGCAAGGCGCACCGATAGATCAGTTTATCTATATCTATACTAATATTAGAAAGAGGAAAACTTTGTTTGTTTGGTTGTAATGAATGGGCCCAAAAAGTACTGAACCGATTTTAAAAATTCTTTCACCGTTTAAAAGCTACATTATCTACAAGTAACATAGGCAAAATTTTATTCTGGAAAAGAATAGGGTTCCGTAAGATATTTGGGTTTTTCGGACACAAGGTGTAAAAAATCATCCAGAAAGGTTAGTTATTTTGCGTACTAAGATCCCGTTGTAAATCTTAGTTAACGCAGGCGAAGCTGCGGGCAACAGCTAGTTGGTAATAAAATGTGTGGCGTTACCCCGGCGTCTGCCCCCGCGGCCTCCCCGGGGCCCTGGTCGGGCTCGTGCGGGCTGTCCACCCACACCAGCTCCTGCAGCGTCCTCTTGAAGTAGCGCACGACGTGGTTTATCATGGGCGGGTACAGCTGGAACACAATCCAACGTTACATTATAGCTTCAGGTATTCCGTCTTGGCCGTTCGCTACTAAGCTTATGTTAATATAACATAGCACATATTAAAGCACAAGTCGAACTCGCGCACGAGGGGTTCCGTAGGTAGCCACGAAAAAGGGCTAAAATATCACGTTTATTGTATGCGAGCCCCTTAAATTAATTATATTTATTATTATTTTGTTTCCAGTATTTGTTGTTATATATTTCAAAGGACGGACGGACAGCAAAGTCTTAGTAATAGGGTACCGTTTTTACCCTTTGAGTACGGAACCCTAAAAACATCTTTATTTTAATAGTGTTGACCTCTGGTTTTTATTTTTCATTTCAATAATATCATTTTAGAAAGAATACAATGTTTGTAAAACGTTGGCTTACACGATAAAATGGTGTCACGTACCGTTTTGCAGAACATGACCTTGAGCGAGACCAGGTACAGCCCCTCCACCAGCAGACTGTGCATCACGTCGCTGAGCTTCCGCTGGGGAACGTTGACCTGAGGAACAAAAATATTATTATGTAATGCTTATATCCGAATTTCACTCGTTATAAAGCAACTTTTACGGATCTTATCGCAGTTTATTGCGTTTTTTATATGACTTTTTCGGATACCGCCAGTCCTCCCGTGACCAAGGTTCCTGTGAAATATCTGAAACGTAGAGTATGCAAAAACCATAATAAACTACTAGAAAATCTGTAAAAGTTGTTTAATTAATATATTTAAATATTTTGATATACGTCATCATGGATGTAGCTAGTATATATGGAGACGTACACAAATCAGGACGTGGAATCAATCACGTATACGAAATATATTCTTGTAATATTCTTATATAAACTGTTTACACAACGACTACGATGATACCGAGACAGGGCCTCGGCTGCTGCATATGTGCTGCAGATCTAATTTTGCATCATTGATGTTGCAGCTGCGTTATACAAGGCATCACTTACGATGTTGACGGCGACGCGCAGATTGGTGGGCCAGCAGACGCGCGGGAAGCGGCGCACGCGCCGCAGCCCCACCGTCAGCGTCAGCTGCGACAGCCGCAGCTGCGACAGCGTCGTTATGTTCGCGTTGTTCACCATCTCGTAGTCGATCGCCAGCAACTGTTGGTTACATCCAACCTCGTAAGAGCACGTCTAGACTCTAAACCCTATCTATAATCTCACTTGAAAATGTCACAAATTCATGATGTCCTGTAACCAAAGATTTAAATCGTTAGATATGCCCTCGCCGTCAACAAGTGTGGACATTGTAATTGGTTATGAGCCGGTGTTGAGACAATGGCGTCGACTCTGTTTATTACACAAATTGTGTAATATTACTTTCTCTGTCGCACTGATTGCAAATGAGTGAGCTCACTCATTTGAGGTTGGACACATTTTGGAGCGATCCTACTATGGCAAGGTCGTATCTACCGATTTAAATATTTGCATGTAACTAAGTTATTGGAGATATTTGATTGAAATTTATAGCGTCGTAAAAATATATGTGTAGAAAATAATAACATAATATTGAACATCATCAGCCTTTATCCGTTCCCTGCTATTGAACGTCAAGGCAGCCGATCCCGTAGTGTTATGCCATCTTGTAGACCAGCCCTCCGTTTTCTCTAACGAGGCCAAGAATTCTATCAGCTTTTAAAGATATAAAGAAAAACTAGATGGTGCCCGCGACTCGGTTTGCGCTAGATTATTTTTAACTATTCACACAATATATTCATAAGTAGCATTTGTGTTATTCCTATGTATAAGCGATATTATTAAAATTTTAAATAAAATCCTTCAGTAGTCTTTTTTTATAGTTACAAACATCGAAACATGCAAAATCGCATTTATAATATTAGTAGTAAGTAGAATATGAAAAACAAATATCAGATGCTCACGTGGAGAGAAGAGAGGTTGGTGATGGTGATGTTGGAGCGGTACAGCATGGGCTCGGTGGGCAGCTGCGTCGGGTTGAAGCTCTGCGGCCTGGAGTACTGCTCCACCAGTTTGTGCTGCAATGCGAATAAAAACCTCTTCACTGTAAACACCACACAGTGGCGTGGCTCCTGGCGGGGCCCGTGTCGACATGCCGGGCATAATTTTGAAATGGAATTCTGGCTAATTTTCATATGCAAGGCTGACCATTCATCAACAGATAGAGCTTGTCAGTCCGTTGGCCCGTTGGCCTTTTTTATGTCGCAGCGGAAATCCTTTTCGCATTATACCAGGGCCTTGGGTAGGCGCGCTGGCGTGTGTGGAGACTCGCATTGGGTGCACTACCTCACTAAAACCGCTGCGTTAGCCTTCAGCCGCTATCTGAGGGACCCGGATTTGCAGGCAACGGGTAACCGTCAGCGACAGAGTCACTCCGTTGGCCTATCATAAATAGCAACAGAACAAACTTACTGAGTACGCGTCCTTTTCGTGTCGCATAGAGGACAGTTCGCAGCCCAACATCATAAGTCTGTGCAAGCTGTCCGCGTGCTTCTGCATCAGACTCTCCGTTAAGATTCTGCAAAGCACATTAGTATTAACATCTGCTACTCCCGACTCAGGGTCGAAATCCAGGCCTCAAAGTCAAAGTCAAAAAATTTATTCAAAATAGTACCATCAAAGTATATTTTTAAACGTCAATTGAGTCTACCACCGGTTCCAAAGCAAGCCTGCTGAGAAGAACCGTCGTAACCAACTCAGTGGAAGTAATCTTTTCAAATATTCTATAACAAATTTACATGTAAAGCTTCCACGGCTTTTGTGAAGTATTCGAAATGTATTGGATGTAATAAAAAGTTGCACGGTACTGGACGCTTGTCTCGTGAGACTCTATTAAAGTTACATTATTTATTTAAAAAAAGAAATAGCTTTCGACTTATTAGTGAGAGTTCAAGGGACTTCTATCTTTCTAGACTGAAAGACACAACTGGTCACAACGATCCGTACGGCGCAGTTGGCGTCTTCAATGTGGGAGAGAGATTTTCAATGTTCATACAAAATATACAACTAAAGTATGTAAATTAAAATGATATTTTATATATTAATTTCTTCAAGATTTGTTTATAAAAAATACAGATATACAATTTTTAGAGCGTATTATATTTTAATGGTTATCTTATGATTTTTGTCATAAATAAAAAAAAATGTTTTGAACACAACTGACCAAGAAAAACATTTAGGGATCAAAAATGTATATACATATTTCCCAAAAAGAAACTGTGTGTTATCCGTTTTTCTCAAGGATTTTTCTTTTATCAAATTTACAAAATATCATGTACAGTGCAATCTAGAATACTCGATTCTAGAATGATCATCAATACAAATAACCATCATTCGTCTAGAATCTAGATGAGAAAATCTAAGTTAGCGCGGGCGAAGCTGCGGGTGCACCCAGTGTGAATTCTCGAGAGTCAGCATAGAGGGGCATCATTCGAGACAGCGTCATGTCGTTTGCCAGATTTTACTGCCAAGTCTACTTAGTAGACATTTCAAATTAATTTTAAATCCCCGCGTTTTGCATACATTAGACTAACCCTGTGACAGAGCAGAGGAGATGGCAGAAAAAGAGAGGACTATACTAAGCAGTGGATAATGATAATGCTGATGATGATGATGATGATGATGATGATGATGATGATGATGATGATGATGATGATGACAGTAACGATGATCATAAGGAGTAGGACAAGGAGTAGGACATCTTAATGTTAAGTATAATATAAAGATGGTTCACGAGAATCGTAATATCGTTGCACAGGAAATAAATAACAACTATGTTTATATTTTCATCTCGAGTACACCTTGCTATCGTCAGCTCCGAGTGAAGCCGTTATCATATTACTCCGGCTAATAATGATGTCAGCAACGAAGTGTTATTGTTATATCAATTAAATATAAATAACGCACAGTAAGGCATATGCTTGTATGTTGAGTTATTAAACTACTTGTTATATGGTATTTCAGTCTAAATAATAGCGGTAGATTAAATTGACCTTATAATCCGTGCGCTGTAGCATGGTGCGGGTGACAGTTCCAGTAACGTTACGTTGTACTATTGAAAGATGCCGCGATTTAAAAAAAATAAGTATTTTATTAATACTTCATTCGTAAAATAATATATCGCCAATTGCTGTGGTAAATTAATTAAAGCCCAACCAGAATTTGATAGTCTCGATCTAGATAATACTATTAATAAGAACTGTACTTATGCTGCGAGTATCGTTAGCGATAAAAATGAATTGCATAACGTTACATCCCTAATCATGTATGCCAAAGTCATATTGGCAAGTGTCACCCGCACCATGCTACAGCGTACGGAGTATAGAAAAGCTACTTCAAAAGTACATATTTTTACATTATGAGTACTGTAATGTACCTAACATTTACCACTATGTTAATGATGTTAAGAATAAACACTAGCTTATAAAAATATTCATGAGAAACCCAACTGCAATGAACCACTGGGATATTAAATGCTGACCGTGCGGGTGGTATCCGAAAATGTGTGTTTTTGTTACGATAAAACACCCATGTTTAGAAATAATGAATACCACACCTGTTCAATTTGACGATGGGCGCGTGGTTGCTTTGTGACAGATAAGTTGGTCCAATGAATACAAGCTCGTGCAGCTTCTTCGTGTCCATAAACCTGAAAGTTTAAATGCTTTCATTATACACATTTACTAGCTGTTGCCCGCGGCATCGCACGCGTTAGCAAAAAAATATATTTTATGTATCCTATGTTACATCTAGTACTTCTGAGAGTGTGTGTACAAAGTTTTATGATGATCCGTTGAGTAGTGTTCACGTGAAACCGTAGCAAACATCCCTACTTTCACATTTATAATATTAAGTAAGGATTTACTAGCTGTTGCCCGCAGCTTCGCCAGCGTTAACTACGACTTACAACGGCGTCTTAGCGGGGTGATATATATCCTATAGCCTACATCAATAAATGGACTATCAAAAACTGAAAAAATCATTAAAACCTGACCAGTAGTTCCTGAGATTAGAACGTTCAAACAAACTCTTCAGTTTTATAGTTTTATATACATATTAGTATAAGGGCCTGTTTCACAATCTCCAGATAAGTTCTTTGATATTTGACAGATAGAGTATGGAGTATCTGTCAAGTATCTGTCAAATATGTTACCGATAGCCTATTCGTAACTTATCTTGAGATTGTGAAATAGGCCCTAAGATTAATATTTAAGTACATGTGCGATGAGGAACTTGGCTTACAAATGTAATCATGACATATCAGAAGAATTTAATAGTACTTAATTATAAAATTTGTAATAACATAGACGTTTGTCTATGTGAGGTGGTTGTCCCGATCATCTCCCATTTGACAAATTTATGTTTTCGGGTAGGTGTCTTCCCAGCACCTCTCAAGCTGGCAATCATCACACCAATCCACAAGGGCGGTGACAGAGACAATGTGAGTAACTACAGACCTATTTCAGTTCTACCTGCATTATCCAAAATTATTGAGAAACTATTAAAAACCCGTCTCGTAAATTACCTAAACAGATTTGAGATATTGTCTAAATTACAATACGGTTTCCGACAAGGCTTATCCACGGAAGATGCAATATCCGCACTAACATCTCTTATTACCAAGCAGGTAGACCTTGGAAAAAAATGTCTCACTGTCTTTTTAGACTTAAAAAAAGCCTTCGACACTGTCTCTGTCCCCATCCTTATAAACAGGCTGGAGAGCATCGGTATCAGGGGTATTCCACTGGCACTATTCAGCGATTACCTCAGAGATAGAAAGCAAATGGTGAAGATTGGTGAATTTGTTAGCGAAGACCAGGAAGTTACTTGTGGGGTCCCCCAGGGAAGTGTGCTCGGTCCAACGCTATTCCTCGTTTACATAAATAATCTATGTAATATGAAAATTGAACATGGTAGCATTTTCTCCTACGCTGACGACACTGCAGTCGTATTTGTGGGCAATACGTGGGACGAAGTACACAGGTCCACAGAGCAAGGTCTTATCAAAATCTCAAATTGGTTAAATACTAACTTACTTACTTTAAACATTAGTAAAACTAATTTCATATGTTTTGCTAAATGCAACAACACACAGCCGGCAAATTTAGACATTAAAATACACACTTGCGGCAGACAACAACTGCCTAGAAATTGTCACTGCTGCTCTATTACAAAAGTTACTAACACTAAGTACCTTGGAATTATGGTTGACCAGCGTCTATCTTGGCATGCACATACTGAACTCGTAACAAGTAGGCTCAGGAAAATGATTTGGATGTTTAAAAGCTTAAGACACGTGGCTTCAAATTCCTTAATTCATCGAATATACGAGTCATTGGCTAAATCAGTCATAATCTATTGCATACCAGTATGGGGTGGTGCAGCTAAAACCAAGTTCTTGGAATTGGAAAGAGCACAACGAGCCCTTTTAAAGGTAATGCTATTTAAGCCATATAAATTTCCTACTACAAATCTGTATAAAATATCCGATTTGCTATCGATTAGAAAACTATATATTCTGCAAACCATTCTTAAGCTGCATAAATCAGTCATATATGAAAAAAATATTTTAGAAAATGACAGCAGGAGAAGAAAATGTGTTCTACCATTTATATATGTTAAGTCTGCATTTGCAAGGAGACAATATGTCAAACAATCATCCGTCCTATATAAAGTCATAGATAAAGAATTAAATATCTATCCCATGTCAAGGTATGACTGTAAAATACAAGTAACTAACTGGTTAAAGACTAAAGATTATAATGAAATTGAAGAGCTTTTCAATAAAGTCTTATAAATTAAATAGCTAATAAAAATCCTAAGTACTAACACACTCAGCATGGCCATTACCGTTCCTATTTGTGGCTTCAAAATGTATTATCTGAACCCGATCCCAAGTTTATGACGTAGGGCAAATAGGAATAGGAAGGCGAAGTTGTTTGGGTACTGTATCAGTATGTAATTATAAACGTACATAATACATAATATAATTATAATACATAATAATAAAAAATAAAGGTGTACACACACACACACGCACACACACACGCACACACACACACACACACACACACACACACACACACATACACACACACACAACACGCACATCCTCTATAATACGCACACTACCATACATATTAAAGAATAAGTAACACGTTTTAAAATAAGTTTAAGTTTTCATTTGTTTAACTATAATTTGCAATGTAAACTCTGTAATGTGGAAGAGCGTAGCCTCCTAACACAGGTATTTTTATACTTAAAAGGAGGCTTCGACCTTGTAACTAGATTACTGTAAAATCAGGCAAATAAAGAATTTTTGAATTTTTTGAATTTTTTTGAATTTGTTTAAAAATAATAAATTAATTTCAAACTTTTTTTCTAACAAGCTAAATAAACTTCATTTAAGATAACCGTCAGTTTATCAGAATAAATAATATCGATTTTGTTACATTGAAAATTTTAATCGCACGTGACAATATTTCATAACAAAAGCGCAGTGATGAAACTGTACGTTTCTCTTACGAAAGTAAATCCATATTCTTAATGTATTCATGTTAATGTAATGTACATATACATCAATCGAATCGCGAACGCTCAGTCGCATGTAGACTACACAATATATACAGTAGCCCATTCTGTAAAAACAATTTCAATATCGAGCTTCACCTGAGTGATATAGCTCACTTTACGCTCACTTCGAAAACTTTATTGCTATAGATAGAGAGTCGAGTTTTAAAGAATACAAATTCATCAATTTCGTCAGCCGACGTTACGAGTTACGAGATGTCCCGCACCACAGAACAATCCCTCCCAACGTCGGGACAGTACAATAAGGTGACGTTTTCGTCGTTGCCCCTTGTCGCTACTTCTTATAAGACGGGTACAAAGAACCCCCTCGGTTCAATTCGCTTCGCCCAAGGTGCTAGGCTCACCCTAGACTGAACCATGATGGGAAGGCACATATTACCCTATTCTTGCATCGTCTATCCGTGGCGCGAGATGATCTCGGCTTCTTACAGAACAAGCGTGCATTATGATATCCATGAATCCTTTACAGTAATTTTCTTCATTTTTCTTTTAAACTTTTCATAGAAGAACCGAAAGAAGGCAAATGGTTTATAACCAGAAAAAGAGATATATACGTACGTCATCGAATTTAATATATTCACAGCACGATTTGAGTAGATAAAATTGATCCGCTAAATATGTAGCATGCATCTATGGATTGAAAGAGTCATCTCATTAATCTATTAACGTAACTTTCCCTGTTAGTTACACAAGAGAAATATTAACATAAGCAGATTACGCAACGTGCTGATTGTCCTTTGGTGCGCGATACGATACCTATACATACGTATTACGTACGCAGGTACGTACTCGATAGTATGCGTATTTAATGAGTATTAAACATTTACCGCTTTGTTAGTTTGTACTTTGTAGATAATTTGTATGGCGAATTAAATCGGGCTATGCTCCATCAGCACTATAAATGAACCCCCAAAGCACTATTACTTAAAGTGTCACTGGGTGCTATTTTGACTATTTTATAATTATTTATAACATTTTTTTATGGCTTAGTTTAAGTAGTAAGAACTCAATCAATTTCGACTAAGCGCGAATTTTGTTTATTGGCTTGTGACGTAATTACGGTGACATTGCAGCTTGGAGCGTTTTAGCGGCAATTTTAAAAACTATTTTTATTTACATATATTTTTTTTTGTTAAAATTGGACATATTTCTTCACATAAGTCTTTTTTTGTGTTTGTGCAATTTTAATAATTAGTCAACATCCCTATTACATCCATTGACACCTGCTACATCCAGAGGATTAGCAGGTGGCTTGCCGGTCATTCAAATGAGCGTGTGCTCATCTCTTGGAGGTCCCTTAGTATATATTTACCTGTAACATAAGTTATTACGATCTTGCCACGGGACTAGGTAGGGCTAGGTAGGCAATATGATTGTTACTCAACATTTATAATAAGGTTTCCATATTGAGAAGTATTAATATTAATGGTATTTGTAAATACATGTATGTACTATGTAGGTTAAATCTTTCCGCGATATATTTCAGAATTCCTAATGGTTTAATAGAATATTTCATAGCTACTCCAATATCATTAAATAGAAAACTATAAATCATTTTATGTCGTGGTAATCTACATCTACACTGTCTACATCTACACTAATATTATAAAGAGGAAAACTTTGTTTGTTTGTTTGCTGGGTTGTAATGAATAGGCTCAAAAACTACTGGACCGATTTTAAAAATTCTTTCACCGTTTGAAAGCTACATTATCCACGAGTAACATAGGCTAAATTTTATTCTGGAAAAAATAGGGTTCCGTAAGATATTTGGGTTTTTCGGACACAAGGTGTAAAAAATCAACCAGAAAGGTTACTTATTTTGCGTACTAAGATCCCGTTGTCAATCTTGGTTAACGCAGGCGAAGCTGCGGGCAACAGCTAGTTCAATAATAATTTAATATATGGGAAGTAATTAAATGAACGGCATTATAAATTTTGGAGGGGCAAAAAAAAATCGGCATTTAAATAATTTGGTTGGCATACAAAGATTTTGTATGCAATAAAATAAAGCTGGTAGCAATTCTTGTTCCGCAAATAATTTTGATAATGGTCAAAAATTAAATCATATATAAGCAGCTTACAATATTATGAGCTCGCACAATAAACATTCATCGGGCAAAATAATTACTTGAGCGGCACATTTCTTTGCATTACATTTTGTCCTGTGTTCACACCGGTGTAGGTTTGCGCTATTTACCGCTAGATGGTGTTGTAAGTATGTTATTGAACAAAATTATAAAAATTGAAGAAGAAATTAATAAACTATATTATCATTCTTAGTAAAAGACTAGTAAATTAATTCAGGTCATGACGTCGTCAAATCCTGTGTTCAGCAGTGGTCCGTCCACTAAAGGCTGATAATATGATGATGAAATTTTTTTCTTCAAGATTTTATTTTCTTTCAGTTTCGTAGATTTATGTAGATAGTAGATAGATGCAGGTATTAAAAATTGTAGGTGGTGTGTAAAATAAACAAGTAGTTCAAAAACTTGCAATATTCAATTCAATCATTACCTACAAAAATCAAATCAAATTAAAACATTCAATACGCAAGAATGGATCCACAATTTTATACTTATTTGTAACAAGACGTACAGCTCTACGGTTAACTGTCCGCGCGCACTCAGGCTGTACGCTGTCGCTCGTGAGTTCAAATCCTCTTCATACCATTATCTATGAATTTCTTCTTTTGTTTGTTTATACATTTTTAAATAATATTTTTTGATATTACAATAATTATAAATACGATTTACAAACCAAAATTTTGTATAAAAATTGAATAAGAAATTATATTATCATTCTTAATAAAGGACCAGGGAATTAATTCAAATCATGACGTCATCAAATCCTGTGGACTGGGCTATAACGCAGAATTTAATGAAAAAGAAAGTTGCTTGAAGTTATATTCATGCTACTTATATAAGCAGCACAAAATTATTTTTTTTGCTTACCCTCCGAGTGCTTACCAAAATTTTATTAAACAGGAGCAGCACATTGCCCCTCTTTTAATTAATATGCCTTTCAAAAATAATTACAGCCATAAAAAATGACAAAAATTGCTGCTTGATTTTAAAATGTTTGCTGAACATAAGTTGCCGCTCAATTAGCTATTTCTGCTACCAGATTATATTTTTCTGCTCACAAAAATACGAATATTATGCTAGTCGTTTAAATAACACCCTTAATATATAAACTTCTCTTGGCATGGTGTTACCAACTCCTCCGAGACAGCAGGACCAATTTTAATAAAATTTTATGTGCATATTGGGTAGGTCTGAGAATCGGCCAACAGCTATTTTTTATACCCCTAAATGAAAAGGCTGACCCACCCGTAAATATATATATTTTTTATTTTACTCACTTTTTTTTATTTTTTGTGATGTGGCATTAAAAATATATACAACCCTAAATTTTCACCCTTCTATTATCAACTTATATCTTTTAATGTGCATTTTTCTGACATAAAAATTGTTTTATTTTTTATAATACAGCATTCAAAAATACTAAATATTTACTCTTCTACGATCAACCCATGTTTTTTAACAGTAATATTCTTACTTTTGGCAGAACGAAGTATGTTATAGTAATACTAAAAAAGGCAAGTTGTTTAAGTCAAGTTAACACAATTTTCAAGGCAAGTGAGTTATCCATTTCCTTGTGAAAAGGGAAATTAATCTCAAGTACAAATATTATACACATTATAGTTGAAGTTAAGTAAGTTTGTTTTAACTTTCAATGCCTCAATGTTATGAAGGTAACACAAGTCTATTTTTCTGAGTCATTTTATAAGGGGGACAGAGAGATATATAGTAGCAGTGAAATAGCATGTTGGCCTCAAGTAACATACAGAGTATAACAATAATACATTCAGGAAGTCAACTCATTCACTCAAAAGACACAATTATATTCATACTAAACTATACATTAAATGTCCAGGTGATTTTTTTTTGTTGGAAAATTTATCTTTTCATTTTAGACGGCTAGTCCTGAACATAGGGCCAAAATGAACGCCAAGACGACCAACTCCTAGCTACATACTAGCCCATGCAGGGCAACTGTAAGATTTAAAAAAAGAGTCATTTTTCAGTGTTATTTTATTTTTGATTTTTAAATGTAGTAGTTATTAGCAGAAATTTAACTGATTTCTGTAATTTATTTCGTTATTTCCAAACTCTAGAACGTTATGACAATTGCTTGCTTCCTAAATATAAATAAATTGATAAATCACTTACTGTAGCATTATGTGGTTCATGAAGTCGTCCAAATCTTCTTCATTGCAGTTAACATATATGTGTAGTCTCTTAATATGCCTTTTGAATAATCTTGTTAGTAATAAATTCTTTTCCTTTTGTTTAACTCTTAGTTTTAATGAATCCCTAAAATATTTTAAATATTTAATAAAAAACTAACAATCACATAAACAAATTAAAAAAATATTACATTACAATTGGATAAAAAATAAAACATACTTGCGGCCCTCATATAAAAGCATGGCACTCCGCCAATGACGGCATGTGGACATGGCTGATAGAGCATCTTCTGTGCTTAAATACTCTAGCACACATCTTAGAGGAAGAAGGGGTAAGCTACCCCATTCTGCAGTCATCTGTAAAAAAAATTTTTTTACAAAATTTGTCATATCAAAAACAATTAGAGTTTACCCAACATTTTTATTTTTACAAATCAATTGAGTAAAATATTTATTTTTACTAGCCAATGCTGGTCCACTGCTGGTCAAAGGCAAAATGTACATTTTTTATTCATCAATGATTATTTATATTAAGGAAAGTTTTATGTACAACTATAGTTTATTTTTAATAGAAACATTATTTCAGTGTATTGACTTAAAACTTGAATAAAGTGTTTCCTGAATTTTAATTATAAACAATGAATTGATTGTGTTATATTTGTTCTACAAATGCTCATATGCTTGTTTAAAATCTTTAATAACATTACAAAATCGTAATGAAAGTCGAGCAAGTAAGTATATCTGAGGAAACAAAATACCAAGTTGCATTAATTAGCAAAATTTAAAAAACCACTTGGCAGATTATTATATAATATATTTACTTTCTAAAAGTGATGTGGTATGATTGTTCCGAAAAATAATGGAATAATAATAATATTTTATTAGTAACAAAAACACCATTCATACGAATCAATTAAGGGCGTTTTACTCATATTTACGATCGTAATTATTTTTGCAGAAAACTTACATTGCAATAAAATATTTATTTTAACGTAGAAAAGGGCCACCTTTAGACGTTAAACCTTGAGTATATACGATAACAAAACTCAGCTGTTTGATAGAAGATATTGAGACGACGTAACACCCAAAACAGCTGTTCTTGAGAAAGTGGGCTAAGCTACAACTCAATAAACTGCGTCTGAAATATTAGACTTAAAGGAAAATAGACGTTTAAGGCCTGTTAGATATATTTTTTTGATATTTTACGATTGATTGATTGTGAGTTATAGTAATAAATTTTACCACAAACAAAGAAAGGTCATACCAAATATCAATATCTTACCCTTGATTATGTCGATATTTCTTCAAATATTTACGATCTGTCTTTTCTTGTTTTCGATATATACCTTTTATTTTCCTTATTAACACAGGATTTAAGACATCACCATTATCGTTTGTACTATCACCGATAATAATAAAACGAATAAATTGAGAAACGGACTAGCGCTCAAGCAAACGACGTTTAATACATGTTTGTTTCGATTATGTTGGTATACTGTATGTCCTTGATTTACATTTTTCTTTAGGGATAACTACGCTGAAACTTAAATTACCCATAAATACTTATCGATTAGTAATGACATGACGTTTATACGGCATATATATATATATATATATATATATATATATATATATATATATATATATATATATATATATATATATTATAATAGAAACATAATTTACAGATATATACATCTAGTTATTCAAATTCTACAAAAGAGTTTTGTTAATGTATGATTAATAGCAAATGCAGATTCGTAGACTTGTTTGACCCTCGTAATGTTTAAAGACGCATAAATTATATATTTGATACATTAGACGAAAAATTATCATACTGAATCAATCCATCTGAATCTCAGAAACGGATCTAACGATTTTCATGTGATTTAGAATCATTTGTAGAAAATATCATTTTATTCGTGTTCCCAACACCTACCTACAAAGTTATTAAAATGCAGTATTTCTATTTGAAGTAAAACTTCTTTAGGCGTGACTAGGTAGGGAGTAACGCTTGTGCGACTAATGGGCAACTGACTGATTGAAGATTTCTGACGGAAGTAACTCTCATTCTATAATATTCAAAAATAGTATCTTGCATTGGTCGTGACTCGTGAACTTATGTTATGTAAATTGTAAAGGCTGTATATGTTGGCCAAACGTGGTCGGTGCGTGAATTTGGACATCGACCAACGTGTTTTGGGCGTGGTGGCGACTAAGAAAAACTGGGATTACTAGTGGCATAGATCATAATAAATTACGAATAATTATTGTGAAGTTTTACTTCAATTCCGAGTAAATAAAAAAAAGTGTGTGCGTGTAACACGCTTTTTGTATTAATATATTTTATAATTCGCTTTAATTTACCTTAAAATCGAGAACTTTTTATTATAATGGCAGCATTTTTATTTTCAAATAAACAAAACCTAAAAAAAACTTTATTGTGAAAATATTGATGTTGCCTAGTAGTAAAATGACGAGACACACATTAAAAGTACTATTAATTTATGTCGTGTGTGTTTAAAATTATGTACTTGAACATACATAATTCTTATAGACACCAATGAAATCAGTTATTTTATTCACATAATAAATATTATGGTAAAATACAAAAACGTAACAGTAAACTAGCAACACTTTTTTCACGAAAAAAAAAAAAAAACAAATTATGGCGTCAAAAAATCAATTTCGAATTGTGACAGCTATTTGTTTAATAAATTGTTTTTTTACTGCCAAAAATAAATTCTTCTAATTTTGGTAGATATTTAATATTGCGATGCTACTGCAAGTGTGATAGATTACATCATGTCTTTCTATAGCTTGTTATTTTGACCATGATTTTATGGTAGTATTGAATTATAATCGATGATGTAAGATCACCGAAGTAATTTAATAGTGCGTGATTCATTGTTCCTTGGATTTTTTGTATTACTATAATGGAGCCAGAATTCGGTAGTTTTGGAAATCATGAAAAGGAGGAGAATGAATGCAGTTCTCATTCTACGCCACAGGAACATAAATCTTTTGCAGAGTTTGCGAAAGATAAATTAGACAGCGGTACGCAATATTTACTATTTTTAATATTTTTATATTCTGGGGTCCCAGTTTCGTTGGTAATATTTATGTGAATGTCGTATTCTGTGCTTGTACTTGTACTGTACAATAAATTATTATTCGGCCCTTAGTATGTACTTCAATTCAGTAGTAAATATTATATTTATTGCGATAGCCGGAAGAGAGTTGCGCAGACGTCTCCCGATGGCTGGGCAGTTGGGAGCTCATCTAATGCACCCTAGAAGGTTGCTTCTACATTCAACGCCCACCCAGCACACAGATGTTGTGCTCATATTCCCTAAAGGTCTGTGAAATCAAATAAACTATGTAGCCACTAATAAAATATAATAATCACAAATTTAGAATTTTTTAAAATGAACTGAAAACGTTACTTGCTTTCTAACTAAGTAGGTATATTTCAATACAGGAATATTGAAGGTTTTTATGTCTATAATAATAATTACATTAAAACATAACATGAATGAGAAATAAAAATGTCAAAATAAATATAACATTAATACTTTTAACAACAGGTTTACCAGATAGTATGCTGCTTTGGTTATTACAAAAACTTCGAGGTAGCAGACCACGTTTGCGTGTGTGTGTAAGACAACATGCCTCATCACAATGCTCAGCATTCTACATAACAGCTGATGATGAAGTGTAAGGACTTTGTATATCAATTAAAAATCTCAGAGCAGTGCCCTGTGGCTTGAACCAATTAATTCTGATTACCGTCAGAATCATAACTATTTTATACAGAGCTGCAGCATTAGATGGGCCATAGAATACAACATATTATTACCTGTTTTCTTGATCTTTAGTAGCAAGTTAATAAGATGTGGGATTGATTATTACAACTAAACAATCATTTATTGCAGCCTTTTGCAAACAGCAGAAGAAATTCATCTTCCTAAACTATTAAAGCCTGAATTTGGAGGAGGCTACAAAGAGTTTACAGTTCGTGACATGCATTGTTTTCAAGGGGTATGTATTCATTACAATATGTTTGCTAGTTGAAGACTCTATCTAGTCTTTTGAAGAAGAAAAAATTATATAATGCAAACATCCTCACAATCTGATACAACAACTGATTCACAGGCAATGTTTTAAGACATAGGTTTATTTTATTTTAATTATTTTAAGATGCTTTAAACTAATACAATTTATTTATAGGGTTCATCGGCTTCAGAGCTTTTTAACACACAAGAGAGAGGTGCTTTAGTGAAACATATATTAGAGGCGGCTAGAGCTGAGACAGGCGATGAACATGCCCTGGAACCAGCTTTAACATTGAGACCCGGACAGAGTATTGGTGGGATGATATTTATATATTGTGATTTTTTTTGGTCTAAATTTTAAGAATCATCACATTGTTCTCTGGTCAATAAAGAAGCAACATCAATAGTTGTCGCTTGTTACTTACGACCGGGTCAACCGACTGTTCATTTGCCAATCTTCTACAAAAAAAAACCATATAATTTGTTTCTTAACACCATGCTATAAAGATTTATTTGTGTAACTTAACTTTAACCCTGACAAATAATTTTAAAAATTCTATCACTTCACACATATTACATTAGGCTGAGGCGGCTTCCATTAATATTGCGTGTTCATTGTTCGTGTCGGTTTCAGTCCCGGCATGCGTGAGTCGCGGTGTTGTCGCGAGCATGTTCCCGCTACACGATCGGACGGCATTGGAGAGTTTGCGGAGGAAGTGGGTCAAAACATTCTTTTCACCACAACCTTTAGGTTAGTTGTTATTGAGGTGGTTGTACAAAGAGGTTAAGTGCTAGTGGGACTCACATTTCTTGAAATTATTCATAAGGACTTTTTTGATATTTATATGATACAGTAAAATTATATTTCTAATTGTTAGTTTTATGATTATTTTTGTTTCAGATGAAATAAGCGAATATTTTGGTGTGAAAATTGCTATGTACTTTGCTTGGCTCGGTCATTATACACGATCCCTTACTGTACCTGCTGTTGTGGGTTTTATATTTTGGGTGAGTATAAGGTTGATCCTTCGAGCCGGATATACAAATTAATCTCTCCTAATAATGCTATGCATTTTCAGGTGTGGCTTGGTACAGCAAATGACTATTGGAAGGATATCGCTTATGTATTATTCTCTCTGTTTAACGTATTATGGGCTTGCGTTTATTTAGAGACATGGAAAAGGTATGTTAAACCTATGCTCTCTTTGTATAGGATATAATCTATTTATTTATTTATTTTTAATGTCACATGTAGGATCTTGATAATGATCACTTATGATCGTCTTAACGGCTAAGTTTATAATGAGGGTTCGCAACGCGCCCCATGTCAGAGAAGATTAAAACGGTCAACTAACATCAAATATATAACTTATTTTCAGGTATTCTAATGTCTTGGCATATAGATGGGGTACATTGGACCAAAGAGATGAACTGCTGGTAGAACCGCGACCTTTATTTCAGGTTATTATTATTATAAAACTTTATAAATGCGTATTTTTTTTACATCTAAAGATAATTTTATATCTATAATTACTATCACCATCAGCCTTTATCCGTTCACTGCTGAACATAGATCTCCTCTAATGAACGTCATACCTTCCTCGTCGCTTACATCCAAGACGAGAGACATACGATTAATGTATTTGTTCTTCAAAATAATTATATACTAAAAGAAAAATCACATGAAAGATACATTTATTCTTTTTATACAAATAACTTGAACTTTTAATGTACACATCCTTAGCCGGAAGTCATCGTTTTTATAACCGGAATAGAGCGGTAATGTTGTATTTTGTGTGGAAAAAATCCTCCATCCTCTGATTGGCCGACTGATGGTCATTGATTGACGATTGGTCGATGGGATGTGCTCAGATATCACTGAACGTTTGAATTGCTATTACGTCGGAGATAAATCGAATATTTTTAGCTCAGTTAAAATTTTAGCGGCTAGTATTTTTATAGCATACTAGCTGTTGCACGTGGCTTCGCCTGCGTCAACTAAGATTTAAAACGGGTTCATAAATTTTTTTAGTCCGCCTGGGGCTCAGTTTATCTGACGGTGGTGAGGCAAAGATCCGCCACAGGTACAAACAGGTGGAAGTCACACTCCTTGGCTGCCGGGGCTAACCCCCCACTGACTATATCACTGGGTGATACCAACCGGCTTACCCCACTTCCGACGAAGCATTAGGGCGATTAGCATGGCTCCATCCGAAAAATAATAATAATTATAGCATATTATGTGTATAGGGCGAGATGGGCATCAGCGAGGTGACGGGGCGGCCGGAGCCGCAGTACGCGGCGTGGCGGCGGCGCGTGTGGCGGCACTGCGTGTCGCTGCCGCTCATGCTGCTGTGTCTGGCCGTCGGCGCGCTCGCCACCTTCGCGCTGCTGCGGGCGCAGGTGCGGCACGCGTCTAACGCTATGGCTTAAATATATCAAATCAAAATATTTTTATTTCTTAGGTATCAACTTGTACACTTGAAATATTATGTCAAAAGTAATAGTCAAAAGAACTAACAAAAAAAAACTCGTTTGACATGCAGGATCATTCTAGTTTTGATACACGGCCTCGTTAGACGCGGTTGACGCTCGTGCCGATGTTCGATCACTTGCTCTATAATCGATACACTGATTCATACATATCCATGTTTATCATCTCATCAGCCCGCCTGTTTCTGGATATGGACTCCTTCAACGAATGCCAATAGTACCCATTGCAGATTACTTGGCCATTGCAACGAGTAACGACAATCGTCGCTCGATTTGGTAGAAGATCGACCGAAACTACTTACTAATATGGCTTCCATTCTACAACCACATTTTTAAAAATTATCAACCATTACCATGATTTGATAACTTATTTATACGTGATAACACTTTTAAATAGAAAACGACTTATGTGCATAATTATACTGTGTACGAATATGATAAGAATGCGAAGTAATTTAGAGGCGAATGTCTGATTAGAAATTTAGTTCAAAATTATGTACAACTATGTTGTCTTCTTCCCAGGACTGGTGGGAGAATACTCTGGGGTATTTCAATTGGATACCCCGAGCGTTGCTTGCAATTATCATAGCAGTGGAGGAGGAAGTGTATTCCAGAATAGCAAGATGGTTGAACGATAAAGGTAAGTTGATATAATAATATATACAGGGTGTGTTATATTTTAAAACATCCTTTATCAGATTATCTGATAGATTTTTTTCCAAACACTGATTTTTAATCTTTGTATCCGGTTCACAATTAGATATTGTAGGTACGTAGCAACTAATTTTACATGCACCTAAAAAGGTGGTGTTGCTATTGTAATAAAAAATAATAATCCTATAGTCCATTTTTATAGAAGTGACCAAACTAGTAAACAAACCCTGTTGATGCGTAATTTACGATTTTTCGGCTTTTATCACTCACTTTCACAACAAATTAGCTTACGGACATTTGTAACACTCCATTTACTACTTATTTCACTAAAAACAACTATCAATCTAGCATTAAAACACTTAAAATCTTATAAAATACGAATATCGCGTGCACAGATATTTAATAAATTTGAATGTGACATTTCATCTTACTTTTTTTAGAAGAGAAATAGGGATGGGGTCATTTCATTTTTAGAGGTGATCGTGTATAAGTGAATGAACAAAATGAACAATAAAACAGGCCGTGTTCTGTAGTACAGATATTTTAAAATTCCATTAATTACAATTTATTGATAGTTTTAAGACAATGTTACTATAATGCAATTTGTTACTAAGTCGTTCAATTTTTTTTAAATGTTGCGAGCAAAAAATGCTTACAAAATATAACAAAATAAGGTCAATCTTTTACATAAAATTGTTTAGTTTTTATATTCTTATAATATGAATATTTTTAAATATCTCAGCTTAAACATTTAACAATGTCACAGATAATATAAAAATATAGCACTGGGATGAAAGTTCACGATAGTTCACAGGAATTTTTTTTGTAACTTTAGGATGAGATTAAGGATGCGAAAAACAATGTTAGCAGACATTAATTGGTTTCGATGTTGGAGACAGAGCGCCGCTGGCGCAAGGTTTTTTAACCATAGTAAATACTAATAATATAATAGGGTTGACTTTTTTTTCTAGGCCAGGCCGCCTTATTGTATTCAAATATCAATAGTGAACACATAATGACATTTTACATATAAGCATCCAAAATAACTAGCGTCTCTTTTGTTTCCTTATCTTATAGAAATTGTGAAAGGCTTAAATTGCACGTGTTCCTAAAAAACATTATTCTTTCTTTTGTCTATTGTTATTCATTATATTTTTATAGGTGATTGTGTATTTGAGAATGAGCAAAATGAACAATTAAATAGGCCGTGTTCTTTACACATATTTTAAAATTTCATAAATGCAATTTATTAATAGATAGAAGGTAAAAGATTAATAATTACGCACATCGGCAGCGCAGATGGATTTTTAGAATGAGCAGAGTGGATTTTTGAGGCAAAAAAACATGATGGGGATTACCACAGTGAAATGGATGCTCATTATTTTGAGAAGTGGTTTAATACTGTTTTAAATAAAGTGGAGCCTGGGTCAGTAATATTTTTAGACAATGCACCGTACCACTCAAGACATTCTGTCAAAGTGCCTAACATGAGTTGGCGGAAAGCAAACATACAAGCGTGGTTGCTAGAAAATAATATAAGTTACCATGAAACTGAAATAAAAGCTGAACTCTTAACAAAATTTAATAAGCACGATTATGACAAAAAAATATTGACGAAATGGCAGCCCAAAATAATAAAATTGTCTTACGTCTTCCGCCCTACTATTGCGAATTAAACCCCATAAAATTAATATAAAGTTTAACTCAAATAAGTGCGGTGTCATGGAGGAACAGTATTGAACATGTAATAAAAGAAGAAGATAAAATGATGCAGCTTGACGGAATTATAGATGCTGCATCAGACGCCCCAGGCTTCAATATCCACGTCTCTGGAGACTCTTCCGATTCATCAGAAAGTATGAACAGCATTTAATAAAAAATAAAATAAATAAGTTCCTTATTGGCGTTTTACGTATTCTAGTATTTTCCTTTAATATTTTCATAAATAAATCAGTTATAATAGTTTATTTATCTATTCCAGTCGAAGAGCAACTTATTTCTATTATTATTATATAATTTTGTACTTCTACTAATTCTTAAAAAATATTATGAGTTAATAATAATATATTATAAGTTTTTGAAATAATTTTAGCAATATAGTGTCATTGAAATATTAGAATATCAAATTAATTATACTTTTGTCTATGGCTTATTATTTTTATTCATTAATTTGCTCTTTGTTTTACTTCACTAAGCTACACTATTACTCTATTTGTCTATGGCCGGAAGTACGCCATATTTGTTTACACTTTTGGTCACTTCTATAAAAATGGACTATACATAATTTTATTTTGTATGTTGTATAATTAACACGAGGAATACGCGGCTTAAAGCTACTGTTCATTCAATTCAAAGTAGCTTGTGTAGCTCTTTAAATATATTTGTTATCAACCTAATTGAAACCGGTGGAACGGGTTGCACAACGCCTCCCGGCTGCATGGGTACCACCATCTCTGCTGCTGTGTTTCGCAGAGAAGCGCAAGACATGCAAAGTAATTACTGGCAGCCAGACTTTACATATTATGTCCCAGAATAGGGATGTTGACACATGTTACAAATTCATGTAAAGTTATGTTTTACATATTAAATAAAGTATTTGAAAACCTAAAATAACATTTAAAAAGTCTACTTATTTGTCTTAAAATTTAGAAATTTAATTTAAAATGCGTTATTTATCAAGCATTATCACGTGACTGTAAACGCCAATAAGGCGATGACGTCACTGAACATTGAGTTAAGTACAAACTGTCATAACTCACCTAACATAGCGCGAGCTCTAAATGCGGTGTGTGACGTAATGACGCTTGGAGCGTTTCAAGGGCAATTTTAAAAACTATTTTTCTTTATTTAATTTTTTGTTAAAATTGGACATATTTCTTTACAAAAGTATTTTTTTCGTGTTTATCTATAGTATATCTATCAAATAAAATCAAATAAAAAAAATAGTCAACATCCCTATTGGCAACAGATGAATGAGTTGCCAGGGCTAGTTCCTGCCTGTTCATAGTTCATATTCATGGCGGTATGAAATAATAATAAATGGGCATGGCTCACATTAACATTGTATGTTTTATATTTCTTATTTCATTTATTAGTACAAACGGATTGTGATGGTTATTTTCTAAGAGATTCATATTATTATTGTAAATATTAATTTAGATACTTGCAGCCAGATATATTTACTACCAATATAAATTAACTTAACATTAACTACAAAGCAACTTACATGTAAACATAGTTGTTATATAAAAAGTAATTTAAAAGTAAACTTAGTTTACAGCATTAACAGTATCTGAAGTACTGTATTTTTATTAGTTATATAATATATTATATAATATTAATTATCAATTGTAGAGGCACCTTTAAGTAGATTTAAAACTTAAGTAAGTTTAAATAAGTAGTTAATAAAGTGACAAAAATACGTAAAGTTATAAACTTTAGTTCACTTCTTCTCTATCAGTAGCGAATTATTAGATAAATATCTTGGTGTAAGTCTATTTCTCTTTTATCTTATTGAAAGAAATCTTTTACGATGTCTAATAGTTTTAAAAACAAATTTTATCTAACAGTAACAAAATAGGTGTTGTTGGTGTTGCTTTAACCTTGTATGAATATCAGATTTAGGTTAAATACAAGATGAAAAATAAAGATGACTAAGTATTCTACGGTGGCGCAGGACCGCTATATGTGGAGAAAACTTGGGGGAGGCCTTTGCCCAGCAGTGGGACAACATTGGCTCATAAAAAAAGTATATAAGAGTCTGGGTTCATAGTTTTTATTATTCATTATAATGAAACAACTTTTACGGATTTTATTGTGGTTCTTTATAATTGTTACTTAACAAGCAATACTTTATAAGCAAACAAAGTCACGGGAGTACTGAGGTGTCAGATGTCCTAAAGTTACAAAGTTATTCGAAACTACCCTACAATACAACAATATTTTTTCGCTTGTGAAATTAACATGTGTTGTTTTTCTGTCTAGTAACACTGATATTTGTAAAATATTGCATGATATACTGCGATTCTAATATTATATACTTTTTAGATAAAGTTTGGTTTTGAGCATTTACAATAACATAGATTTTTACTAAATAATTATCTCAAATAGCGAAACTAGTTTTTAGAGTAACTGTAGGAAAAATACTATAGCGCATATTATTTTCTCTTTACCGCTTACCGAATGGAAAATGGATGAAAATCTACTTCATATGGTAAATTCGACATTTGTTAATACAAAATAGAGAATTATCGACTCGAGACAAAGTATGAAAATCATCTGATTGTGAAAATAGCATTGGTTTGTATTTTGAAATGCTAAAAAAATAATACTTCACGCTTGTAACCCTAACCCTGATAACGTGCCTCGGCACGTTTTGGACGATGGACAGCACAGATGCATAATACTACTGCTTGCATGACTTATTGCATGTTGTCATTATTCTTTAACGTATCTAGTTTAAAACTTTACTTAAATCGATCGCTTAATACAATGACTTTCATTTATAATTCTTTTGGATAAGTACTTATGGTACTTATTCATACTCATTCTCATAAATGGAGATGACACATAAACCTTAAAAATGTTTTTGCATACATTTGACACTAATAAGATATGTAAACGCTAAAACGATATCAATTTAGGTAAATATCTAACGTTCAAGTGTCTACTCTATTTCCTTCAATTTTGTGTCCCTTTTTGTTGTGAATCCTAATAAAAAAAAAAACATCAATCATAACATTTAAAAAAACATCATCAACCATTGAATTGTAAGGGCCTGTTTCACAATCTCCAGATAAGTGCCGAATAGGCTATCCGCAACATATTGGACAGATACTCCATACTCTATCTGTCAAATGTGTTGCGGATAGCCTATCCGGAACTTATCTGGAGATTGTGAAACAGGCCCTTAAACTACATAAATAGCTTCAAACCCATTAAATATTCTGATACATATTCCTTTCGTAAATATATTCTTGCAGAGGGCGTTGGCAGTGTCTACTAGCGCCCTCTGCATATTGTATGATTATAGATATATTGCATATTTCACATTAAAAACACATGCTTTTGTGGTAACCAAAATACATAAGTGAGTTCTTACATTGAAAGGACTAGTATCAAATGTACTTTTGAATTTGAATTCAATTAAGCAGAAAAGCTTAAGAGCCCCTTCACCTTTTTAACTCATTTTGAACAATTTTGACTATCTTTTGTACGCAAGGTGAGAAAGATTTGAACATTCTATTTCATTATTTTATGAGTAGAGTTCTTATTCTTGTCGACTAGATAATTTTTAAAAAGAAATAATGAATATATTAATGGCAATCACTCATATTCAAAACCCCTTTTCTGCAAAAGTAACGAGCGAGTGATGTTTGTAGTTCCTGAACAAAGAACTACGAAATATTCTGAAAATTAAAAAAAAATATATAATATCATCATATAGTCTATTCGTAACTAAAATGAAAAAAATATTGATTTTGATATGAAATATAACATAAAAAAATGTTGAAATAACCTTATATGTGGAAAATGTCAGGACAAATAAGATTTTTTGCGATACCTTAGAAACACTTTAAAATTAAAAAAAAAATACTCATTAATCTCTGGGTTACCTTTTAATATAATCTGAATTTTAATTTATAAAAAAACAATAACTTCATTTCGTAAATTAAAGGCAAGCAAACAAGCGTGCGTATATATTGCCTATATTATCGAGCGCGCAAACACTATCCCAACAAACAAATATAGGCAATAAAATAAAATCAATATTTTTTTCATTTTAGTTACGAGTAGACTATATAATGATATTATATATATATTTTTTACTTTTCATAATATTTCGTAGTTCTTTGTTCAGGAACCACAAACATCACTCGCTCGTTACTTTTGCGGAAAAGGGGTTTTGAATATGGGTGATTGCTATTAATATATTCATTATTTCTTTTTAAAAATTATCTAGTCGACAAGAATAAGAACTCTACTCATAAAATAATGAAATAGAATATTCAAATCTTTCTCACCTTCCGTACAAAAGATAATCAAAATTGTTCAAAATGAGTTAAAAAGGTTAAGGGGCTCTTAAATCCATAACAATATTATTTACCAAAACTGACATAATATAGACAAAATAATGTTTAGATGTGCATTTATTTGTGATTCTTAAAAAAATATGGTCAAATATGATGATTATCTGTGAGGGTAAGGATATGTTGGTCACATCAAAAATATGAGTTTCAAAGTTGATATCAGATTCAAAAGTAATAAGTGTGTTTTTAATGGATTATTACAATATTTTAGATGACAATTTTCTGTTGCAGTTTCAGTTCGTCAATTCGTTTATGAGTTTGTTCTACATTGCGTTTTATCTTCAGGATATGGATAAGTTGAAAGAGGTAAGTTCATATTATACACGTACTAACATGTCAATAGTTTTATTGATGTTACAAGTTAAGCCCGAAAACGTTGTCCTGCCCATTTCATGCACCGTCATCATCATTTTTTTTATATGAAGCTTGTTCTTACCATCCACAACACACAAATAACCAACGCAACCAAAAGATAATTATTTTGTTTTGGTTCTCACATGCGTACATACAGATCGGGGATTCATTTTTATTTATGTAGATTTAGACAAACAGTTATAGCCACGATGCTTTGACTGACGTTAATTATTTCTTCATCATTAGATTCATCATTGGTCAATAATATTGTATCGTAAATGTGAATTTAAACAACACATTATATAGCTCTAGTAATAAACAATGTATGATATTTTAGCAACTGGCTGTTCTACTGATCACGAGGCAAATAATTGGCAATTTGAAGGAGTCTGCACTGCCTTATCTCATAGAGAATCTCCGTCTGGCGAAGATTTGTGTTGACGTCTTTGGGGCAATAAGTCCCAGTAAAAGTGAGTATGACCGGCGGGATATTTAGCTAAATATGATCATTGATCAAATCTGATCCATGAATTATTCATATTCATCATCATCATCATCAGCCATTATCCGTCCACTGCTGAACATAGGCCTCCCTCAATGAACGCCAAGATGAACGATCCCCTGCCACACGCATCCAACACGGACCTGCCACTGTACCGTTTGATCCTGACCCGTAAAAGCTTGAAATATTCTCTAACTTAATGGACAAAGACAGATAAAGACTGATCACTGATGTTGATATAACCGATGTAATTATAAAGCTTCGACGGCGTAAAAGGATCTGATCCAATTATCGCCACCGTCACATGATTTCGAGAAAGTTCTCGGCTAACTCTTTTAATTGCACACTGGGACATGCCATATCGAATCGACCAATAGTTCGGATCGGCCTTTCGATTTGGATGAATTTTCGGAACTTTTTTCTGTATCGTAGTACCAACGTCGACGCAACTGTCGGAACTGTTCGAGAAGAGGACGTCGTCGTCGGGCGAGGCGCCGGAGCCGCTGACCAACGGCGGCGCGGACGCCGAGCCCGCCGTCGGCCAGAAGGTCATACACCAGGCCGAGCTCGAGTCGCAGCTGTTCAAGGTAACCCACATACTACTAACGACACGTATACCTACTTATATAGCGTGATTTTTTGAAGAACGGACATAATCAGCGACGTGATAGAACTCGGTTTCAGCAATCAAAGAAATCAATTGAAATTGAAACAAATCAACTTTCGAGCTTTATAATATTCGTGTAGATGGACAATGTGACTTTGCACGAGCAACGTAGGTTGGAACTGAACGAAGACTAGAGAAGAACATGCGATAACGTTTGGCCAGAATAGAATACACGACAATAGTGAACAGAGCGATGTATAACAATTTTTAACACGCTTTTATTAGCTTCACCTGTATGTTTGTAACCGACTCCTTTGAGCTCGATTTGTCCTACTTTGAACGATCAGATTTAATTCAAACTTTGCACACCTGTCAAAGACCGATGACAATGCAACAATTCGATTACAAAATCCGATTATCCCAATTAGATTCGCTAGTATTAATTAATTCCTTTCTGCATTCTTTGCACGCGAGTAAGAGAGATAGAGCTAGTGCGCGAACTTGGAGAGACTTGTAAAGCGTTTTTTTTGTTTAGTTTTTTAAACTTTTATTTTATTATAATAATAATATCTATGGACGCTTTTTACACCACGCCAATCTGGTCCCGTGGTAAGTACTCAAAGAGACTTATGTTACGGGTACCAGACAACGGAAATATTATATATATTAATACGTTTTATATTAATACTCATATTTAAGATTTTTATTATATAATACACATATTTAATACACATCTATGACCCAGGAACACAGAAAACTTTTTTGGCCCTGGCGGGATTCGAACCCGCAACCTCCGGCTTGAACGCTAACGCGCTAACCATTGAGCCACGAGGTCGTCATTACAATTTAAATTCATTGTGTGGTACAGTACGAGGGCACGTTCGCGGAATACCTGGAGATGCTGACGCAGCTGGGCCACGTGGTGCTGTTCTCGGCTGCGTTCCCGCTGGCCGCGCTGTGCGCGCTGCTCAACAACGCGTGCGAGGTGCGCGCCGACGCGTTCAAGCTGTGCCACGTCGCGCAGCGGCCCTTCGCGCAGCGCGTCGCCAGCGTCGGCAGCTGGCAGGTGAGACCGCCAGCTATACCGCTACTACTCCCTTACGAAAATACGAGAAAAACTTTGTGTGGTCTTTTGTAAAACAGTCATATATATTAAAAAACTATAATTGTGGATTAACTAGCTGTTGCCCGCGGCTTCGCCGGCGCTAGCAAGAAAAATCCCCTTTTTTAATAAAATGTATCCTAAGTTACTTCGATTACCTCCCAGAGTATGCGTACAAAGTTTCATGATGATTGAGAGTCGAGTAGTTCTTGCGTGAAAGCGTAACAAACATCCACGCTTTTACATTTATAATATTAGTAAGCATATAATATTATGTATAGTGTGTATTATTATCGAATGACTGATGTCGAGCAGCACGCGATGGAGGCGATGGTGGCGGTGGCGGTGCTGGTGAACTGCGCGCTCATCGGCCTGTCGGGGCCCGTGCACCGCCTGCTGCCCGACGCCACGCCCGCGCAGACCGTGCTCGTCATCGTCGCGCTCGAGGTGAGCCGCCTACACCTACCTCCCTGAGACGCTTCCGTCTGGTAAGGTACCACCATCGACCACACAACCTATAGACTTCTAATGTTTGATTTTCCGTATTAAATGCATTCTGGCAACGAGCTGAGGTAAGAGTGAGAGTCATACATTACCAATCACGGAACGTTAAAAAGAAATTGATATATTTCGCAACGGGAAAGAATTAGACGACACAATAGTTTGAGTACATTGTTTACGGCTTACATCGGAACTATAGGTCAGATGTGTCGCCAGAACCCATTCCACTGTTATTAGGAGTCTGTGGGTAGTCGTAGGTATAATTATATATAAATAACTATGAATAAGATAACTATCACTGGACGGTCCTATTTGGGTGAGATATTCTATCCTGAGTTGAGAGCAAAATTTCTTAGTAATTTTTGTGTACAAAATATGTAGCTTTAATTTGGTCACGTTCAAGCAGACACTGTCAACTCGCCCGCAGACTTTGTCTATATGTATCCATACGTTTCCCTACTTGTACTAAATATACACTGTTCATCGTCGGAAGCACGTGGTGCTGGTGATAGTGTTGGCGCTGCGCATAGCCATCCCCGAGATCCCGGGATGGCTCGCCACCGAGATGGCCAAGGTGGAATTCCAGCGGCGGGAGGCCATCAAGAACGCGCACGCACCGCTAATGGTACGTAACTTCTTTAGTTGCTAAGTACATGTATTAACTTTAATAAATAAATGTAATTGAAGAAAATAAATATCAAAGTTAGCATATTATTTGCAATGCTTTGAAAATAAATAATCTATTGCGTACAAGCGTTCGATTTTAGTGCGAATGGTCAGCTATTGCGTACTTAGTTAGATATAACTTACACGAACTTGTAAAGCCTTTCTTAGCTTAGCCAACATACTTTTTATTCTATTTACAAAATAGAAAAACATTTACTTTAACTAATCCACATGCGTCACAGTCGTCGTGTCCCAGCCAGGATGACGTGCACGGCAGGGCCACGCCCCGCACTGCCACGCCTACCACGCCCAAGCAAGCACCACCCGTCGACCGCAAGAAGATCAGCATCGGCAAGATACCCGAGATACCGCCCTTCAGGTGAGAATCGGAATAGCTACACACCGTCAATCCGTAATCCAGTCGCAGATTACTACCGATGCTTCCGGTATTGTGCTTATAATGAATATTTAGTGGTAGGCACGGCTTTATAAGTAAGACATAATACATATGCACAAAATTATTAAGTCAAGTAAACAGTAACTGCCTTTAGCTAAGGAAAATATGTTAGTTAAACATGGAACTGGATTTCTTTCACTATTCCGACAAATGTCAGAACTGACAAGAACTGCAAACATTGCAAGCATGTTTTAATTAGCTTCTGAGCGCCCATTAAGGATCACCAATTTTTATTTAATTAACGCTTTACAGAAATTACTTGACGATAGAACACACAATTATTTAAGTCAATTTAGATGAAGCTTCACGCATTGTCATTAAGTAGATTTATACAATAGTTATATTATTACCTGCTTTTGTTTGAATTTTAGTATGTAC
This sequence comes from Lycaena phlaeas, assembly GCA_905333005.2. Lineage (NCBI taxonomy): Eukaryota > Metazoa > Arthropoda > Insecta > Lepidoptera > Lycaenidae > Lycaena > Lycaena phlaeas. Next base: position 16,509,150 of record HG995169.1, on the reverse strand, counting down.
TATTAAAAAAATCTTAGAATTGCTCAATAGTTCAATTAGCCAACAGAATACCGAGCATCCGTTGTCTTGTAAAAAAACACTATTAAAATTGTTACAAGCTAGTATAGTTCGTGAGCTTTAAACTGGGCTTTGCAATTGTGTGAATTCATAGAGTAGGCGTGTCCGGTCTAAAGCGGGGCGTGTCCTTATCTTAGTTTGAACCGTATCGTCAAATCTGCACGCAGTCGGCCTGAGGCGCGATGCGTCTCCGTGACGTAACTCCACCGCGCTCTTTATAAAATGCACTCGTCACTCACACAAATGCAAAGTTCACCTTACACTTCGCGGACTGTTGTCCGACACTGTACAACACATTTAGCTGTAACCTGTGAATGCTGTTAGACCAAACTTTCTACTTTTGATTATATTATCATCGCTAGTACAATTATATAATATGCTACATATGTTATGACATAAAAATCTTGAATGATTCTGAGTAGGGTTGTTGACTATTTGTTTTTAATTGATTTTGTTTGATAGATATACCATAGGTAAACACGAAAAAAAAAACTTTTGTTAAGAAATATGTCCAATTTAAAAAAAAAGTTATGTAAAGAAATATTGTTTTTAAAATTGCCGCTAAAACGCTCAAAGCCGTCATGTAACCGTGATTACGTCAAACACCGTTAAAAGAGTTCGCGTTATATTTATTATAAATTATGACAGTTTGTACTAAGTTCAGTGGTCAGTGACGTCATCGCCTTAAAAATAAGTAGACTTTTAAAATGTTTTTTTAGGTTTTCAAATACTGTCTTTAATAATATGTAAAACATAACTTTACCTGAATTTGTAACACGTGTCAACATCCCTATATAGAGAACATTTTAAAACTGTTGTTCAATATAATATATGTACCTAATGTCAAAAATAGAAAGTTAAATGTTCAAACTGTAGTTTTAAATGATTATATATAGTTTTTTTTTTGTTTTCAGTTAATTTGGCACAAGTATATAAACTGGATGGGTGTGTAGTTTCATTGTCAAATAATCACTTCTGACTATATGTCACATAACAATTACTAGCTAACTGTGATGCTTATTGAAATAATAATTGTTTTTTATATTTAGTTGCAATAAATTTTATTTATTGAATCATTTGTAGTTTTTTTTCGTGTCTTTTTATGGCGTAAAGTAGGCAAATAAGCCCAATGGTACTAACGTCCCTAAACGTAACCTACGCCCTCTGTGGGTGCACAACCAGAGGCTATACATCTGCCATACGTTAACCTAATTTCCCGCCGATATAGGCCACGAGAAACCAATTCAATACCACAGTTATGACTTTGATGGCTACAATAAAATATGCTGTTCTTTACGATGAGTGACTTCTCATCTTTAATAAACTCGAGGTAGGTTATTTCTCATTAACTCATATTTGAATCTTGTTCTATTTTCATATTCAAATCACTATTCTATTTTAATCCTATTATTATAGTCATCTTATATTAATCATATTATAATTGTTTTATTTCATTACTATTCGTTTTTGAGATCTCAATGCGACTCTACTGGCAAATATATTTGCGTTTGATAAGCTTATGGCAGTAATAACATAGCTCTACTGTCATCACTGCTGTCTGTTTATTGTTTGCCTTATTGCAAATAAGTAACGACAGTTAAAGTATACTGCACATCAAAAACAATTAGGCTTATGAGATTGACTTTCATGTGATAACCTGACGCACATCGCTGTCATAATCCTAATTGTTTAAGGGCCTGTTTCACAATTTCCAGATAAGTTTCGAATAGGCTAGGCTATCGGCAACATATTTGACAGATACTCCATACTCTATCTGTCAAATATGTTCTGAATAGCCAATTCTGAACTTATCTGGAGATTGTGAAACAGGTCTTTAGAAATATGTACATTTAAATTTTGATAAAAACAAAACTTAATATTAATACGCTAAAGCTTCTGTGCTTATTCGTTTAGAAAAAAATTAAAATGTTTATACTTCTACTTTGCACATATTTTCCTTGAAGTATCAGAGATTACCTCAGCACACCTGGGACTTTTGATTCGATCTAGTGGTACAAGTCTTCTATCGCTTTCTCTTTCTAACTTTTATATTACTGTAGTTGACTTTCACTCGACTCAAACATTCCAGACCAAAAGCTGCTTCCATAACCGAGTCAGCTGTATCCACGGGCTCTTTACAAATTCTACCGGATGTCAGTCCGACAAAGCCGATACGGAGGAAGGTATGTTGTTTTTTACTATTTTCTTTGACGATAATGTTCAACGTCTTGAATTTCTGGTGCTGGCACTCTTGAATTCTTACAAATGTTATTGACTTAATTCCATATTATTGGTATTGCTGGAAAAATCATAATATTACTCCGGGTCCGACATTGCCCGATGTTTATGTGGGAATCTCACCCTTACTAAAACCCCAGCGGTGTTCTCATAGTCTGGTCGGCGTGGCGCGGGTACAGTGATGTCAGTATTGTTGCCGGAATTACATGCATTGCCTTTGACCCGACTCCAGCCTAGTAGCCTGTGGAATGTAACTAGTGTATTTTTTTGAAGTAATAAATATTAACTTATGTTACCGATGCTATAGTCAATAGAAGAATTTTATAAAAATACCTACACATACACCTATACCAGTGTAGATATTAACCCGGTAGTCTAAACGCTTGACCAGCTTTTCCGTCAATATGTTAGTAAGTTTGTACATACGTGTGCGTGAAGGAGGCGGCGGGAGTGGGCGCGCTGTCGCTGCTGGGCGTACGTGGCCTGCGCGATGAGCCGCTGCATCGCTCCGCCCACTGCATCCCCAACCCACACCCACTACGCACGCTGCACAACCCCACGCTACAGGTCCGTTCTTATACAATTATATAAAATACAAAATTGAAAATATTGTCTTTGTATTGGAATTGTTGCAAAAATTTATTGTCCCACCATACATGAAAAAATATCGTGTAACAATTTTGTTGAGAAAGTGCTATGTTCACTTTTTATATTTTAGGAATTATCTGGTAGCGTGAGCGCCGGTGGGTCGGAGCCGGATTTGAATGCGGTACCGTCGTCGGCGCCGTCGATCGACGCCAGCGCAACATCGAGCGAGGATGACAAACCTAAGGATAAGAGCGGTGGGTTTTATTGGAATTGCTTCAAGCCATATTTTATTGCATTTTTTTTCTGAAGTTTTTTCTTGAGTTGATTTTAATAACATTTTAAATGAGTATGATAAATACTTTCGTTTATCCTCATTTAAATTTATGTGTGTAAAGTCGTAACTCTGTCGACGACAGGACGATCACGGGCGCGCGCGGCGCTGGTAAAGCGCGTCCGCTCTGTAGCGGTGTTCTCGCTGGGGCTGCGGCGCGCGCGCGAGGCCGCCGCCGAGCGGCCCAACACGCAGCCCACGCCCACACCGGACAGACACCAGTCGCCCGTGAGTTTTCAAATACATTTCCTTATAATGAAGCTTTTGACTAAACTAAAACCTCCGTTAAAGCTAAAAGACGTAATTCGGAAAATAAATTAAAAGAAACAACATTTACGGATTTTATCCCGGTTTATTTAGTTTTTAATGAGCCCGTGTTTGAATTCTAGGTTTGATGTGTTATATTAATATTTTTTTTTTTAATATATTAAAAAAAAAAAAAAAAAATTTCTATCATTATATATAATTATTCAAATATATATAATTATTCTATCACGCCTTACCAAAACACTGGAAGATAACCAGCCAAAAGAACAAGCAGGATTTCGTAGTAACTATTCAACAATAGATCACATCCATGTCCTAAGACAAATCCTCGAAAAATATAATGAATATAATAAAATTTACTACCTAGGATTCGTGGACTTCAATAAAGCATTTGACTCTCTGGAACATGACTATATATGGGAAGCGTTAGAAACCCAAGGGGTACAATTAAAATACATACGAATACTCAGAAAAATTTACACGAAAAGTACCGCACAAATAAAATTAGAATCTAATGGTGAAGAATTTCCAATTCGTAGAGGGGTACGGCAAGGGGATCCTATTTCACCCAAATTATTTTCAGCTGTTTTAGAGATGATAATTAGAAAACTAGACTGGACGAAAAACGGACTCAATATAAATGGTGAAAAACTGACCCATCTACGCTTCGCAGACGATTTAATACTATTTTCAGAATCGCCTCGGTCCCTAGAGCTAATGTTACAACAACTATCCGATAAAAGTGCTAAAGCAGGGCTGTCAATGAATACTAGTAAAACTAAAATAATGACTAATTCATCAACAGCTGATCCAATAAAAGTAAACGAGGAACAAATAGAGTACGTAAATGAATATATATATCTAGGGCAACTCATATCTACAGAAGATTGCATGCAAAAAGAAATAGAAAGAAGAATAACAAACACGTGGAAACGTTATTGGTCTCTCAGCGAAGTAATGAAAAACGTAGACATGCCTATGAAAGAAAAAAGGAAAGTATTCAACATGTGCATCTTGCCATGCTTAACATACGGATGCCAGACATGGGCATTGACAGAACAGTTGTTGAGTAAAATAAAAACATGTCAAAATGGGATTGAGAGAAGCGCAATAGGAGTAAAGAGAAGAGATAGAATAAAAATAGAAAAAATAAAAAAGGCTACAAAATTTAAAAATGCACAAAGAGTAACCAGACAACTAAAATGGAGATGGACGGGGCATATCCTAAGAGATGGGAAAGATAAATGGACCAAGATCATAACTGAATGGTATCCAAGGGATAGCAAAAGAAACAGAGGTAGACAAATTAAAAGATGGGAGGACGAAATAAAAAAGGTCGCTGGTCCACTATGGACCCGAGTAGCAAGAGACAGGAGGAGATGGAAATCTTTAGAGGAGGCCTTTGTCACAAGACAAGCTGTTACAGAGTCACCGTTTGCCGATAACGTATAATTATAACTTAGGATAGATCTTTAATATAGTAATAATAATAGGCATTTATAAATTGTAGAGGAATTATTTTTTTGTGAGAAAACAGCAATAAAGGCTATTTTATTTTTATATTAATATTTTAGGGACCGCCCGCGCCCATGCATGGAGGGGAGCTGTCATTGATACCCATCGAGCAGCTCATACAAGTGGACGACGTCAAGCCCCGGCCTTCGTAGACATTAGGCGTTGTACAGCCGGAGGCTAGCTCTAGTAAACGATCGAAGTATAGTTGCAAATTTTAATACAAAAAAAAATGTAAACAGTTTTTCAATGTTAAAATATTGAATTTTGTTTTCTCAGAATATTAATTCTTTCTTATCAGTATCATGAAGGCTTATTGACTATAATTATTATCATATTTAATATTTTAACATGGAAAAAATTTGTGTGTATCCCCTTATATAGTTAAGGATGATAGTGCGTCGATCAGTAAAGGTGGTGATGATCGGCGACCATAATTGAAGCCTAAAAAGGCCTATGCCCAACAGTGGACTATAATGGGTGAGGATTATTAATTATAGGTTTTTTTAAGAAAAATGAAACGCACATTGTTTTTTTTTAATCCTTTTTACAGACTCATTTATAATTAGAATACAGTTTTGTTTTGCACTCCAGTCGCTGGAGTATTATTAGTGAGTAATTTGTTTTAAGCTTATTGTGATAAGTGAAAAAGCAATACAGTTAAAATGTGATACCAACTTAATACTCCTAAAGATAAATTATTTTATTTAAATCATATATAAATTTTTACCAAATGAGCATGCGGCTTACGATTGGGCAAGTGATTACCGTTGCTGACGCATTCTTGACTTAAATACCTTTTAATTTTAGACCTAATGAAAAGCTAAGCTTAATTTTCGATTTTAAGGTCACAAATCTATGAACGGTGCATGCTCATCTGTACTTGATTGAAATGACAAACCAAGGTTTTGTAATTTAAATTTTTTACATCAAAGTTAAAATCTCATTTTAAAAAATATAGTAACATTGTCAGCTCTCCATTATACATTTGAAACATTGAATTGTTATTTTGAATACATGTCCTCTCGTCAAAAATATTTAAATATGTTTGTGAAGGCGACTGGACGCTAGTCATGAGTACGCAATTTTATGGCTATTGTGTGGGCGGAGCTAGACGGACACACCCATATTTGTTCCAAGATTCAATTTATTGTTTTTTCTTTCATTAAACATTATTTTTATTATTTATATATATAAATTTAACTTTTCTTTTAAAATTTATGTATGTATATTATGTAAGTTTTATTACAAACATTCAAAGTAATTTTCCTTCATATTGCACGTCTGTATTATTACAGCATATGACATGTAGAGCTTCCATTTTTTAGAAGTTTTTTTTACAAATGCTACGAGTGTGAGCTAGACAGGATTATATCCGAGGCTGTATAACAAGAGGCTGTTAGTTGTTGTAAAGGAAGTCGTAAGTTTTAATTGAAGAAATTGAACGATAAAATAAGTTTTGATTGGCTACGGTGAGTACAAGTTAATTTGGAGAGCTTCCATTTTTTGTAAACATTACATTTCTCATAGTAAGTCTGTTTTATTTTGTTTAAAGTGTTCTGAACTACGTTATAAAAATAATGAAATATTTTTTAGCAACCCTGTAACTTTATATTTTAATGTTATACTTCTCTTTTTATTTTGTTGTTTTAAGTATTTGTCGACTAGCAATAGTTGTGTCCTTTTATTTTTAATTACAGTTAAGTGACTTACTTAAATAGCGGATTACTTACTGTGTTGTTTAATTGTAATTCCGTTGTAGGTTTAAGCATTTGTAACTTTGTTGTTTGTTAACGCATTTAATATATCAGATTTTACGGTAAAAAACCGTCGACATGTTATAAGAAGGACAGGACAAGAACAAAAAAACATTTCAAACGAAAACAATGAGCAATTGAATTATTGTGACGAGATAAGAACATTATTTAAGTACAAATTAATAAACTCAAAGTTAAACATGATGTTAGTCAAATGATAATTGTTGTTTAAAGTCGTTTTGAACATTTTTAAAATTTTGTACGAATATTTGGATGTTGTTGACGATTTGTTTCAAACGCTGTTGTGGTATCGTGTTTAATCGGCTTTCATCGTTAAGCAATAGGTGACAATAATTTGTGTCGCACTAAGGCCGCTGCCTCGAATTTAGCGGGCAGCGGGGCGGTGGGTGTGGAATCGCGGGAACGCCCGTTGCCCCCACTACCATCGCCGCTGCCCCGCTGCCCGCCAAATTCGAGGCAGAGGCCTTAAGGTTAACTCGCACTAGGCGGAGAGCGATATAGCAAAAATCGCACGTAATTCGTAAGATTTCAGGCACTTTAAGTTATAGCATGTTTTTAAATAAAGTAAAACAATGCTGCACTTATCCGCCTAGTTAGAGTTGACCCTAAATGTAAAAAATGTCTGCTTTTGACTACAACACTCTTCTATGTAAATACATTTTATACACTTTCAATGTCTTATGAACATTACTCCACATTTGATCAACGATAATTCGTTAAACATTCACTTTAAGGCTCTGGCTTTCATTACTTGTGTATTTTTTAACATTAAAATATGAATGTCATGACCGGTTTACGTTCGCATGTGTATCGTTTTATTACGTTTTATAAATTAGCGTTTGGATTTTGTGGGATTTCACTGCAGCAAGCGCAAGCGCAGACCCGCTATGAGCGGTCTGCGCTCGACACAAAAATTCTGCGACAAGCAGTTGGCTTATTGCAGGTGATATTTTTTCGAATGTAGAAAGGTATTTTTTGTGGCAGTTTTATGTACTGGACACCTTTTTGATTGTAATTTGTACTGCTCAAGTAATAAAAGGTCAATTATAACATATTCATTTTTTGAAGTGATACACATTTTTGGAAGCATTCGCGAATTAAGAATTATATTTTCGATATTATTCTCTTTATAGTTTTTGTGAAAGTGATTTAATTACTGATTATTATTGGAATATGTAGTAATATTATTTTTATTGACTGACGTAGACCCTCTACATGCAAATAGATGCTATTTGTTAAATATGAAAATATGTTACCTCCGATCGAACTGAAGCAAGAAGACAAATAATATATGAGACTTTCAAATAATTTTCACTGTAAAAAAAGTTAGTTGTGTAGTATTATTGAACAGCATTAATAAAATTTATTTTATTTTAAATCATCTTTTTAGAGGCCACAAAGACTGAATTACATTATTTTAATAGGACTATAGACAATTCCTACTTCTAAATTCTCCTCGCTTCGGTTCGATACGTGTTGAGCTCCACTTACAGTTTATAAAATCGAGAAATCGTGTATGTATTTGCAGGAACTTTAGTGATTTGTTTTGTATTTGTAATCGTTTAGATTTAGTTGATGTATTAACTAATGTATCTACTAACTTACTAAACTAGTAGTTGTCATAATATCTTAAATATTTCACTTCGCTGTCTACATTCTCTTGATTTGTAATCAATATTATTCCATGCACGAAGTATAGAATATAATATAATGAGTCCGTATGTAATGTTGAACGAATGGTCGCAATTTAGATGACAGAAGTTTTGCAGGTAGAGCGTGCCTTCTTTATCATTTAAATCTTTGCGCGGGAAGTATTGTGACGCTGATTGGTCTGTTACAAAAACATCGGTACGTACTCGATTCTAGCGCAGCCAGTGGCAGAAAAGAGAACTAAGATCTGGGTTTCTTATTTTGTATATAAATACTATGAAAAAGCCTAATAACGTTCAGACTCCTTATATGTATACTTCGTGATTCAATGTTTAAAGTATGCGTCATTGTTTACGGAAAGGATTAGGATCTGTCCCCACACTTATATTTCAGTGCGAGATTTTTCGTTCTGTATATTAAATTACGCGATCGGAATTTTATCTTGTACTAACTTCGAATAAAATCCTGGACAATGATTATTCATTTGGTTATCAGAACAAACATTTTAATTCATCTAATACTTCGGTGGCGTATTAGACGTATCAAAGTAATATGTCATTAACATTGAAGTCACCCATATACGGCATCGAGACGTATGAAATATTTTTTCTACGTAAAATATCAATGTTGCGAAAATACAGGTTTTTTTGTCTATTACAAAATGACAAAAATCATTCAATAATCAACTGCAACTAGTTGGTAGCGCGCGACATTTTTACTCTTTACAATTATGGCGCCGCTTCACGACTGTGCGAATTTTATTCCGTAGTGCGCACACAGCACTACTTAATCCTTACTTAATCCCAACAAAAAAATTCGCGTGCGGACAAGCCCTTAGATCCTTTTTCTTGCACTCAATAGTTTTTACACCATTAATTTAAATTTTATTAACATTAATCATTCAATTTGTGATTTTAAATGTTTCATAGATTCAAACGACGAGGACGTTTTTAATATTCCTACATTACTTAGGTCAAGGGAACGTAGTCAGTCTGTACTACTACACTAGATAGTGTTAATATCGAGGGACTAGATTAGCGTTGGTAAACGAACCTTAGTTTTAGCTTTATATGCCTCATTTATCTTTGGCTATATCTTCCATGAAGCAGCTAAATTTATCGTGTATCGAAATTTTGACGTCCAATAGAACAGAGATGATATTTTTTAAGATCTTTAGTACGTATATAAACAGTATTAAGTATTGGATTTTGACCTCCTAGATAAATATGGTTCGCGGTTTGCCGTTTTGTAGTTCGCTCTGTCGTGAGTCGTGACGTCATAAGTTGCGGCGATGTTCAGGAACCTAACTTGGTACGATAAAGTTTTTCGTTATCACAGGAACGTACTGTCTGATAAGACTTGATCAATGGACAATGGTAATTTTGCCCCAGTACTGTTTATATAATAAATAAAGATACTATGTTATTGATCACAAAGTATATTGTTTTATTTGCGAGATCGAGTAATATATGTATAGGTATGTAAATGTAACATCATGGTCACTAATATGCAAGAATTATTGATGCGATCTTGTAAAAGTTAAAAATGCATTCATCTAAAAGAGTTGGTCTGGCTTTAAATGTCCTTTGAAATCTGATTTTTATAATATTTATTGTCCTGGTACTTTTGGATTTTCTGATTTAATATTCATTCGCGTTTTTTAGTCATGGTAGCTTTTTTACATAAGCTTTTTTGCATAAGCAGTTTGACCGACCAAACTGCACACTAAAATGTTATTACTCGATCATATTAGTTAAATAGTTATATTAGTTCAAGGCTTTGATGTAGCTATGCGATGTAGCAGATCGAACATTTGTTGTTATGTAATTATTTTTATACGAAATATTGATAAATGTTGCATTTTTGAGTAGAATAAAATAATTATGTTTGCAATATGAATTAAGTTGTTTTATTTTCAAACATTTGTATCCCAGCGAAAACGTTTCGCTTTATATATATTTTTGTTAGATGTTTTTTTTTGCAAAGCATAAACCTGTTTCTATAAGTAGACGTTTCATTTCAGGCCAACGACTATCACATGTCATGCACATCGTGTGTGCATCGATGGCGAGCATATAGTATAATATGGTCTGATTTAACTTTTAAGTAATTCATGGTTATTTTAATATTGTAAAAAAAGTGGTATATTTACTCATAATATACGTTAAAAATTTAATCATCATTAAAATCACATCAACAAAATTTGGTGTTAATAGTGACAATAAGCTCAGAATAATACCAACAAAATCGTATGTTTCTAGCTGCACTTGTGGCATAATACCTAAGATTAAACCTATGTGTCAAGAAGAAAAAAAGTTACTGATTACTGATAGACGATAGTGACAGTTTGACAGCATAACATAATATTGAGAAAATGGCGGGTTGCTCTAACTAGAAATGCACTTGATAAATAGGCTATAATTCTTAGTTAAATTCTAAAATTAACAAAACATTTACGTTTTTCTTACAGCATCAAGTTATTGAAAAGGATTTGAGCTTTGTATGTTTATTTCAAGTCTAAATACTAAAGAATCAGTTTTATTCGGAGGACTACAGACGCGGTCTTCTTTAATAAGTGTTCGCTTGTTATTTTAAAAACGTTTAATGTATTTTCGGCAATTCTGTTTATTAAATGATGAAATGCAGTTACGTACATGGTAGTTTCATAAAATAACATTTAAATAGTGGCGCTAAATTAGGTTGTAAATTATGCCCATGTAAAAGGCGACCATAACAATGGGAGAAACTGAAGAATTTAATACTTTAACATTTGAGAAAAAGCTCATGCAGCTAAAAGATACCCAAGAAAGTATTCAATCACTATCTTCCTGGTGTTTAAAGCAAAGAAGTCATCATAAAAGGATAGTTTCAAGCTGGTTGAATGTGTTGAAAAGAGTTAAGGTAGAACAGAGATTAGTTTTATTTTATCTAGCTAATGATGTGATACAGTATAGCAAGAGGAAAGGTTATGAGTTTGTTGAAAGTTGGGGCCTTAATTTACAAAAGGCAACTCCTCTAGTCAGGTTTGTATTTTTTGAGGTTATATTTATATTTATCCATGTTTGCATTTGTGAGCATTATCATTGTCTTCTTAATAATCATAAATTAATACATCCCTGTATTATGATATAAATAAAGTAATAGCATTATTGAAGATTATTATAATGACTTGTATTGCATTCTGAATATTGATGGAAATTTAAGAATAATGAGTTTAAATTAAAGCTAAGTGTACCTTTCTGGTATCTAGCATGCAAAATGTATGCCAAATAGCAGAAGTCTGGACATGTGTTACAGCTTAAGTTATAGTAATATTTTAATATTGGCTGTCGTTAAATTAATGAAAATTTAATTTAATTGTTTAATGACTATGTTGCTAAATATTATTTTTATAGGGATGAGAAGGTACGACCAAAAATATTACGCATATTCAAAATATGGGAACAAAGGGCAGTGTACGATGATGAATTCCTATCAGATCTTACTGGTCTACTTAGTGCGGGAGCTACAAAAAAGACTGATGATGATCCTTTAGACTTCCAGGTGAGATTTAATACATCGATTTTAATCAAGACACCTCTAGATTGTTGTATTTATAAAATAATATGTATCCCATTTTGACATAAGAACAACCCCTAGGTTTTTTTTTCTCGTTTTTCCTCGGATCTTGCAACTCAAACAAGTTTTTTTTTACTTGTTGCCTATATTTTTTTTTACTTATTTCAAGTGTATTTTAGTTGTTATCTACGAAATAAAGATATTTTTGATTTGATTTGACTAGCACCGGACAGGTGAAGGCTGATAGTCATGTGAACAAAGTTCCCAGAAAGTCTCTTTATAGTTTGAATGTTATTTAGCATTGTCATTGGTATAAATAAGTATTCAATTACATGTTCTGTAAACAGCAGAAATTCTATGTATTGACAGTTAGTAGTGGTCATATTGCAAAGTTGCTACACCGCAAGCATTTATGTAGCATAATTAAACCAAATGTCAAGTATTCTAAACATTTTGTGGTAAATTTTGAAATATTAGATATTGTTTAAAGAATTTTTATAATAAATAGTCAAACTATATTATGCTGATAAAACTTGTCCCTGTAATCTGTGTTATATTCTTCTATTCTATCATGATCATAAGCGGCCTTTATCCATCTACTGCTGAATATAGGCCTATCTCAATGAACAACAAGATGATCAAAACCATCAACATCTGCTATTGCCAATTTGCCTATTCATTGTGGCAATTATAAGCAAATTTTGCAATGGATTACAGGGTTTTATAACTACTATTTAAATGTCAATGTGCCTAGGTAAATGATGAAGCTTATGTTAGGAAACTTCTGTATTTCGAATTGAACTTTAATTATTGGCAGCTAAATTATATTATCTTGTTGCAATTATGCAACAAAAACAAAAGCATTCAAACTGTTAAAACATTTTAGTTATTCAATTAATTTAGTCAACATTCACTAAAATTAATGCTTATTCAAATGTTTCCAAAGAAAAAAATTTGTTCTTTTTTGTTACAGCCGCAGCAGCTAGTAAATAAAATTAAACAATGTACAGTCTTAGCAGGAGATACAAAACTGAGATTAAAAGATATTCTGGAACATGACTTAGAATTATCAGATGCTGATGAGCTGTGTGCTAATTTAAAAGGTATTGAAATTGAAGGTTATTACTTTAAACATGTATTGTAAAATATAGTTCAATTAATGAAAAATATAAATGTGTAAAATATTTTTATGTAAGCAATTCTACAGAATATTTATGATAATCAGTGCTAGAGACTTTCTCAAAATTAATTGATTATTTCTAATGCACTTTTGATAAATACCAATATTTACCCTTGATAGAATAAACACAAATTCCATATAAAGATTATTTATGTATTACATATAAATCTCTATTTAAAAAAAAATATAAATATGAGCATTTTTTAACTCTTAATTCTAATTAAATATTTTTATAGATCGAAGTCATAAAGATGATGTAGAGAAAGAGTTAAATGAAGGAATATCTTGTGTGGAGAGGTATACGCAAGCACTACAGCGGGAGATTGTGGCTCGAGAAGCTTTGCTCGCATTACTGACATCAGCAAATCAATATTATTCAACACAACGAGGAGAAGTTAAAGTTGTTGCATATGTATGTATTAAGAATATAACCACGAAAAAGAAACCATCATGTTAACATGAGTAGTTAAATTTCAAATTAAAATGCATAGGTATTCTAAGAAAACGTTTTAGCTTTTAAGTAACGTAATGTCAATATTCAATATCTGTAAAAGTATTTTCATTATAATTTATAGATTTGTTTTGTTAGCGCAGACATTGCATTGTATTTTATTAATTTCTTTTGCTGCAAACTCATGGTATAAGGCGGTATTTATACTATTTAGGGCACATACATCTCTGATTTCTATGGAGGGGTCTTGTTGTGTAGTGTGCATATGATATCTGCACAAAGAGAACTACTTAAATTTAACTTTAAGACATGAACATACAATATTACTTATCTGATGTTAGATTTATCTTGTCTCCTAGGACAAGTAAATGTTATATTTTTCAAATCAAATTATTTGTCGATATTGACACAGTTGTCATTAGCATCTTATTTGTTTGAAGGCATACAAAAATTTTGGTGCACGAGTTCGAGCACTTAAGAGAAAACTGGACGAGCTGCTGCCCACACTACCGTCGGCGGCGCCGTCGCCCCCCCAGCGGGATGAGGACGTACCATCCCCTGGGCCCGATGAGGACTTGGACTTGCCCGTCACTGGGGACAGTACGGAGAATGACGGTATGTAGATTCCTCTATATGTATAGGTTTTATTAACAACAGAGGCTTCTGTACCAGTAAACACACAATCTAAGAGTTGGCAGAAGTACAATAAATAGGGATGTTGACACATGTTACGAATTCACGTAAAGTTATGGGTATTAAAATTAAGAAAATTAATTTTAAATGCGTTATTTATCATGCATTATCATGTGACTGCAAACTCTGTTTATCGGCGTGTGACGTAATCACGGTTACATGACAGCTTCGAACGTTTTAGCGGCAATTTTAAAAACTATTTTTCTTTCCATTATTTTTTGTTAATATTGGATTAAAATTGGACACATTTCTTGACAAAATTCTTTTTCTCGTGTTTACAGAGAAGTATCTATTATAAATATTTTATTTATTTATGCTTTATTGTTCTAAATTTAAAAAATCTGATATTTGGCGTACTTAATGCTAGAATGAGAGAATGCCTCTCCCATATTATTAAAGGACCACATGTAATCGAGTGGTAATATGATGTTTGTACATTTGTTTCAGTATCATATAACATAGACCAAACGTTCAACACGTCGATATCGGCCGACGGCTCCCTATACAACCTCGGTCTGTCGTCGTTCCTGTCATCAGACAATCCGCTTGCGTTATTCACCGATACCATAGACTTGGATGCGACGGGTGAGTACCATTCACTATTAAGTCTAAGCTAGACGTAGATAATGTTGATGTAGCGGACCAAACCGCCACAATATATATACAACACCTGACACGATAGCAAGTGGGCTTCGGTTCGTGCGATTTGTGAGTTTCCGGTTGCCCATTTGCGAGAGATAGGGGTATAACGCGTCTGCATGACCCATGGTTATGTGGATGTTTATGGGCGTCGATAGTCGTCAAAAGGATTTGCCTGTTCGTTTGCCCTACTATGCTAAATAAAACTATTAACAGTGAGCTAGACTATCATTGATATGAAATGTGATGTGAAGAAGTCGTAGACTCTCTAGAAAGTTCTTAATTTTGTTCTAATTTAAGTATTACCATAAAAGCCGTTGTTAGGTAACACAAGAACTAATAGTTTCTTAGTAATAGGGAATGAGCTTCTATCAAAATGTTGTTTATATTTAAGCTGGCGTCCTGGAAGAAAGTGTCATGTTTGTAACACTTGTACATTTACAGAGAACAACATAGAAGTGGTAAATTCGAGGCCGGGTGTGAACCAAATACCTATAAATTGTTTGCTAAATGACACGGTGACCGTTGACTCTACGTCGCCCGATAACAATTCAGGTGCCTACTGAATGCCTGTTGTCCAACATAATGTTATTTTAATATGCCTGTTTTGTCTCTGCTAGACTTCTGCCATAGTTTTATTTTTTATTATTTTTATTGCATTTGGCTTTGGTCTGTTATTATTTTGGATGTCCATAAATTATTGGAAAGTCTGTTTGAAAAAAGTCGTGTTTAATATATACAACCTCCTTTTTTTAGTAATTTTTATTTGATTTTGTTTTAATATATTATTTATGTCTGATAATTATCAGACGTATTTTACCTATTTATATTATATAATATACATAGATAGAATTGTATTTAAAACCTCTCACACCTTGCTAGTTAGGTAACATCACAAACAAAAAGTAATTTTACAATTTGGATGTGAGGCATTACACAAAAATATTTTTTCAAGTAGTTATTGAGCTGTCGTGTCAGTAGGTAGGTCTCTGTTTTATTCATACACGAAAGGACAACGCATATTCGCGCGCGCAACCATGCGCATAGAGTTAATAACATTCAGATGCACCAATTAGTATTAATTTTTTATGGAATTAGTATGTAGTAGTTACAAATCAAATTAAAAAGTTGTTTTTAGTGATCATATCCATTCCGACGAGGAAGCGGATGTTTTAAAAAGAATACTTGTTATTTCGTATATGGTAAACCTTTAGATTTCAAAAACAAGAAAATATCCCAATTGCATGCAAAACGGCAGCAATGTCAGATTCAAGTTAACTGCTCTCTTATTTTAATTTTTGTATGTTTATTTCAGCTTAGCTCAAGAATATTAATTACATCAACTTATTGTTTAATCTGTTCTTTTGAATGTTGCTTGTGAATGTTGTTATATAATTACTGTCTAGAAAATACCCATATATTTTAAAATTTATCGATGATAATATTTTATACTAATTATAAAATTTTGTTTTTATGAAAATGGTGGCAGTAGTTAACCTAAAGCTATTTAAAAAATGTTATTGAACATATCATACCCTTCAAGCTTTAGTTTGTACCTGTGGTTCATTATATATTTTATAATATCTTAAAATTATTACAATCATTTGAAATAACAATACTTTAACATTTTCAGTTGGCAGCGTGGTTTCAGTGGGCCAGAAGTCTCAAGATGCGCTGCCCGGGCTGGACCTGCTGACCCCAGACAGCACGGGGAATCCCGCACCACCGATATCCTTCTATGGGACCATGAACTCATTGAACGGTGAGAACGTAAAAGTTATAATGATGATTATCACGTAAATCACTATGTTTTGGAAAAATAATGATCTGACAAAATTATTGTAGCTGGCCAGCCAAACGGAGAAACAGGTATAATTAAAAGAAAAAGAAAATAGCACCGACCACATAACACATAGACTCTTAATAACAGGAGAATAGCTTCTGGCGACACATCTGACCTATCGTTCCGATGTAAGCCGTAAATAATGTACTCAAACTATGGTGTCGTCTCATTCTTTCCCGTTGTCAAATATATCTATTTCTTTTTAACGTTCCGTGATTGGTAATGTATGACATTGAATTAGCTAATCACAGCATTGCAATCCCTTTCGTCTCACCTCAGCTAGTTGCCAGAATGCATTTAATACGAAAAATCAAACATTAGGAGTCTATGGGCCGAGTGGTCGATGTATAAGAATAATTAATTACAAATGATAATTTTATGTATTTTATTATTTATATTATTTACATATATTTAAGACACACATTTGTTAATAATTACGTTACTAAATGTAATCACTAAGCTGTTCTTCATTGGGACTTAAATTTGTCCCATTATACCATACTGAAAAATGTGAAACAAAATTGCATGCAAATTTGTAAAATAAGTATGCATATTGTTGCCAGATTCCAGAATTTATACAGTCTATGTAAATACTTAATAAACATCTAAGAAATCCATTTAGTAACTCTTTAATAAATCAGATTTTATGTTAACATGTCAATTTAAACGGGATACATACAATGTTACCCTCCTCGCCTGAATTCGAGGAGGAGACCCGTGCCCAGCAGTGGGACATAAAGGGTTGATACTTTACTCTTTTACTTTTTATGTGTTCTATGAATATAAATATTTTTTTTGCGAACAATTCGTTCTCGAAATAAACAGAATTAACATGGTAAGTATCCCACTTGAAATATTTTGAAATCTTTATCTAATCTTTTGCATGCGTCATGATGCACGATGCATGATGCACGATCCTCACATTAAAATATTAATACACCTTGGTCTTTTTGAGTCGTACAGATTTAATTTGATTGATTTCTCTAGTGTATTTTCAAAAATTAGCTTGTTGGAGTTTTATAAATACTCAATAATAATATTACTTTTTTATAATATTATTATGACAACTCATACACATACGTCTCATCAGATACCTAACTAAGCAGAGCCTGTATGTTAGCAACCAGGCCTTTGGTACATACTTCTAATATTATTATATATTTTTGAATAAATAACACCCAGCCACAGAAGAAGTGATCATGTACGTCGCACAAACATTTGTCTTGGGTGGGATTCAAACATACCTTCCGGCTTAGCAGTCAGGTTCGCTAATCACAATCAACCAGGCCAGTGAAATGGTAAATGCTAATAGAATATAATATATATTTCAGAGGAACCGGACCATCCGTACGTGCCTGAGCCTGTGCCGAGTCCGTGGACCGACAGCCAACAGATAGAGACACACACCACGTGGATACCACCGGTCAGTTATCATTGCTGTTTGATTTGCCAAACGATTCATCATCATCATTATCAGCCTTTATCCGTCCACTGCTGAACATAGGCCACCCTCACTGAATGCCAAGACGACCAATCTCGATCGGCCAAGACGAAATCCCGGACCTCTCACTCAAAAATCGAGCGCATACCCTCTAGACCAGCGGGCACCGTTTTTTAACTTGCCGCAAAAAGCAGCAGCTTATCCGAACAAGCCGCCGAGTCGCATATCATGACAACATAACCTTAGGAGCGGAACGAGTAATGTAATATAACAACGCGACGGCGAGCATAGAGTTCGCTGTTGTAGTTTTAAAAACTGTACAACTAGAACCAACCTGGTACGTATTGTGTAAGTAGATATACGTTGTGTAAGTAGACAGAGGATGTCAAAGAGGGCGGTGTTGTGTGCAGGCGAGCGCCCGCAGCGTGTTCGCCGAGCCGCCCGCGTCGCCGCCGGCCGCGCAGCGCGCGCCGCTCGCCCCGCCCCCGCCGCGCGCCGACGGCAGGCAGGTAAGACACGCCCAAAACATTTTTTTTTAAATATTTATACATAAAAAGAGACAAAAGTGTATGATAATAACTAACTAATTAACTAACTCTGCTGGCTCAACGACCTTGGATTGATGGTTGATGATTGATAGATGATTGACGAATGGACGAAGTGGATCTTGGCCTCCGATATGAGATGGCGCCACCGCGCCCTGTCTTTAGCGATTTTCACCCAGTTTACAACGCCCAGGGTACGTAAATCTTTTAGCACTTGGTCCTTCCAACGGTATTTGGGTCGCCTAACCGGGGGACTGTCCCTCATAGGCTTTCCTTACCGCCCTATCAGCGGGCATTCTCTCGAGATGGCCAAGCCAGCGGAGACTAGCGGACTTAACTTCTCCTATAATGTTGGGCTCAGATATTATATCTTCAAGCTCTTGATTTTTTCGCAATCTCCAGCTTCCATGTCTCTTCCCTCTTCACTGGTCCCAGAATTTTTCGAAATATGTTTCATTCGGCAACGAGAAGTTTGTTCTCTTCTCTTAGTGTTAGAGTCCACGATTCCCAGCCATACATAAGACCGATTCTTATGTATGATAATAGTGATGTCAATCTAAAAAAAATTATGGCGT
The DNA here is from genome assembly GCA_905333005.2 of Lycaena phlaeas. NCBI lineage: Eukaryota > Metazoa > Arthropoda > Insecta > Lepidoptera > Lycaenidae > Lycaena > Lycaena phlaeas. Next base: position 16,489,804 of record HG995169.1, on the reverse strand, counting down.
GTCGCAGGAGCCGCCGCCGGCGGATGTGGATCAGCGCGGACTGCTGCCGCCGCCACCGCCGCCGCCGATGCTGCCGCTCTTGGGACGTGAGTCATGTTTGAATTCAATCTAGGAAAATCCTGCCTTGTAGCCTTCATCAGCTGGATCCGGAAATAATTATTGGCATCAAAACTTAGTCTCGTTTTATTAAACATTTATATTTTTTTAAGAAAATTGACATACAATTGAACAAATATTTCTTCTGTTTTAAATTATATCTCTATTTCTGAACATACGCATGTATTACGGATAGGAGGAGGAGGTAGGTGTAAACCTAAAATTTTTGCGCAACATACGTACCAAAAAATACCATATTTGGTACTCTCTACACACCTTATATTATGTAGCTAAACGATTATATTTATACATTTTTGATATGGAACATTGTATGATATTAAACTATAATTTCCTGGTTTCTCCAACTGTCACTGAACCCGCGATGTATGATGATTTGCAGACACAGAGGACGTGGACCACCGCCTGCTGCCGCCCACCAGCGTGCCGCCGCCCAGCCGACACACCGGCCAACAAGGTACATACAAACAATGCGAGCGGGTAAACACTCCCACATAAAGTAAAAAAAAAAAAAAAAAAACATTCAATACTAGCTATTCTACGAAGCTTTAACTGCTTCAACGCCTTTGGGTATTCAGATTGATGATAATTGCTTAGACCGTTCCTCGTTACTTACCTTACATCCCTTCCGCGTTAAATTATTAATTAATAGTATGTTTGTATTTTTACTCTTTTAAACTTATAGTCTACTATACACTTTCGATTTTTATTACATACAAAATGGATGTCAATTAAAACTTTCCTTTGTTAAGTTATTAGTTTATAAAATATTTTTATTATTTAAATTGCAGACATAGACCACAGGAATCTAATATCGTTGACGCATCAACCACCGGTGCAGCAATCGCACAAACCCGCCTCGATGGATCAAGTAAGTTCATGTATTTATTGTATGCAACATTGTATTTATTGTGAAGCCTTGTCATTTAGCATAATCTTATCCAAAACTAAACAGCCTGTATTCAAAATAGCATCGAGCCTTAGTTCACCGAGGCACTAACCCAATGCGGGTTGATGAACTTCACATACCTTTTTACTTCACGATGTTTTCCTTCACCGATAGGCTAGCGATGGTCTTGTGTTTAGGGTGCACTTAGAAATTTAGAAAAACAATTTTAGAGTAGAAGGCACATGGGAGGTCAGGATTGAACCCGGATCCTCTCGCTCAAAAGGCCGTATCGTCACTCTGTTCTTACTTTAAAGTATATTATTTGAAATAAAAACTTTAGATTCGGATTTTTTTGTAGTACTCTTTTTTCATTTTTGAAGCTTGATAATTGTACAATTTATTCAATGTTATTATACTATTCAGGATTACAGAGTACCACCCGCGGTGCCTCCGTCCGACATCGTGGAGAGTGTAGACATGGATTTATCGGAGGATGAGGAACGTAAGGATTTTGAATTGTATTAATACGTTATTTTGTTTGGTCATTTTTATTGAATACATCGTGTTATTTTAATTCAATGCTAAAAACAGATTTTGTGATTTACTATGATTTAGTTATTAGTTATAGTCTAATATTGGGATTTATTGTAATTTCAGAAGGTATGTATCAAGCTCCGCCGAATCAGATCGAGCGCCGGAATAGTTTTAATAACAACAAGGTACTCGTTGGGGGCGACGAGACCGGCCACAACATGAAGAAATTGAGCTCGATGCAGATAAACAATGTCCGGCACGGGGGGACGCCTAACGCGCATGTGCTGGTGCCGCCCCCGCTGGCACCGCCTTTGGTGCCGCCACTGACGCCGCATTTCACGCCTAACGTCTCGCATGTGCCCGTCCTCACCACGCACTCGCACCCGGTCTCGCATGCAGCGACCATGGCGCATATAGCGGCCACCGTGACGCACGTCACGTCTACATTGGCACATATGACACCCGCGGTGCCGCACATGACGTCGGCGCCGCACATAACATCTGCGCCGCACACGCCTCCCAATATGTCGCACGCCCCTCCCAATATGTCGCACGCCCCGCCCCCCACGATACCGCACACCGCCCCGATGGCCGCTCGAGCTATACCGAGTATGCCCCTGTCGGCGTCTCCGGTGCCTCGAGTCGCTCCGCCTGTGCCTCAGGCAGCGTCTACCAGGCCCCAGTCAGCCCCCATTATTCCTCCGATGTCCAATCCCTTTGACAACATGCCCCCTAATTTAAAGTTTAACATGCAAAACTTTCAAACTTTGCCCCCGAATTACCGAGGCGGCAGCAATTACAATGAAAAAAGTGAGGAGTACGACAATGAGTACGAGGAAGATTTTAGAAGTCGGAGCTTTGAGGATACGATGCACAGAGATACGAGGAATCCCTCGCCGCCGGAGTACGCGGACTTCGGAGAGAATAACTGGCCTCAACAGGGTCAAAGGCCGATGATGAACCCACGGTTTCCGCGTAATTGGGCACCGCGGACTAATTTCAGGCAATCCTTTAGTCCCCAGTTTAGGCCGCGTAATGGACCACGCCCCCCGAGCCGCTGGACCGGCCCGAGAGGCCAAAGATTTTGGTGATATAGTGCGAGTGAGAGTTTATATTTATAAATACAGAAATATGATTGCTAATGTAAGATAGTATAACAAATAGGGGGATATGGACGCGAAGGTGATCGGGCGCTGCACGAGATGATAGAGCATCAAATTTAAAATACATTCGACATATTAAATTTGATGATTGAAAGCTGTGTGTCGCCCGCACCGCGGCGTCCGCGTCCGCTCGCAGCGTCGAGCGTACGAGCCCCGCCCACTAAACTGGCTTGTTTCATAGTTTTATTGCACATTATAGAATTAAATACTAAGTGGAAGTATATTGTTTTTATTTGTGATAAATATACGATAAATATTTAGTCCTACCCATGTTATACTTGTGGATAGTTTCGAAATGATCTTTAGTTATTTTTTTTAATATTCCGTTAGTTTCTTGAAGATGCACGCATTGTCAGTACCGTACGCATCATACGCGTCGTTTTCTATTGAAAGTATATTTTGTATAAAAAAGATAATATATAAAATAAGCAATTAATCTTTAATAATTTCCCAAACACGCGTACGTATCGCATGTACAGTGCTGTCAATGCTATAACCCTACAATAAGTTTCAAATTGGTTCTTATAGACATGGCATCTAAGTCAATCGTCCCAAATATTATGTAGTAGTCAGTTTAATTAAATAAAGTGTTATAAAGTGTTCTAAAGTATAATAAATACGATCTCTGCTCGGTGAAATTTTTATTTCACCAATTAACCATGTTGATGGGTGAATGTTTTTTGAATCTTCCTACTTTTTCTTCATTAGTCGACGGTCGTTTAGGTAAATTAAACTACAACCTTAGCTAGGAAAAAATATAAACAAAATATAATAATTATTATGGTATGAAAAAAGTATTTAAAATAAAAACAAAATGACGGTAGAAACACTTATTTAATACCCTATGTAAAATCGGTCGTGTTTTTCGTAACTGTGATATTTTTTTGGCATATTGTAATTTTTCCCATTTTTTTGCCCAAGAAAGGTTCTGTGTAAATCTTAATGCACTGTCTTGGTAAATGCTCATACTACGTCCATGTTAACGTACCCAGTACAGCTGACTGAAAATCCCACATGTAAAGCGAGTTCCTGACTACCCAATTGATCACGTTGCTAGTCTTAAAAACAAGCTAATTTCTCTCTCGTTCTATCTTTTTTGTGTTTGGCGATCCGAATTGGTTGACAAACAATTCTCGCTACGTAAGGACCAGAATTATGTATAGTTCTTATGTTGTTCTTGCACTTCAACCTATAAAAAAGGCAATATTTAAAAATGGAAGCCATTCCTTAAAATATTAAATCATAAAACCGGAAACAAGGTCCGAAAAAGCAGTAATGACTAGAGTGACACAGCCTGTGTACGCCGCGAACTTTTGGTTCAGATTTTCAATTTTTCATACAAAATATTCAAAAAACATTCAACCATCAACAGCTTTGTCCACTAAGAGCACGTGGGTCATCGACCTTCGCTCGTAACCAGACGAGACAATGAAACCAGATGTCTGCTATACTATAAAATAAATAGACTATTACGAATAAATCAAGAAAATAATGTTTAGAGTCATTATAATTAGAGAAATCAGACTGAAGTAGATGGAAATATCAAATTATTTTTATTTCTCTGTAAACTGGTTAATACTAAAATTGGTAAATATTGATCGCTGCCTATCTCGTTATCAATTGTCCTGAGTAACAAGAAAGTGCCAAAAGGTTCCAGAAAGATATTTATTAAACGCTATTCGCTGGAGTGGCATTAATACTTATTGTTATAAGATAGAGATAAATAGATTTTATTGAATAAAAAGAGGTTGGACTATTTTTGTGTTGCTGTAGAACCTTTTCTTATATAAAATATATAAATAAATATAAATCTAAATAAATATATAAATATAAATCTAATTGATAAATACTCTGTCGAGTGTTGTTTCGCCCGAGACCCATATCGGCTTAGGCGGGCGAGCGCTATTATCTACACTCGCGCTAGCCCTGTCTCGGACTATCTCGGGGAAAGCCTACAGCGGCCATAAGCCTAAGCGAAGCTACTTTAACTGCTAAAAACGCACTATGGCTAAATACTACATTCAGGTTATAAAAATGTTTAATTGCTGATAATGTGGCAACTACAACTTTCCTCAGGGCAAATAAAAAGGGAAGACGGACAACCGCTCCAGTATAGTTGCTTCATACAAAATGTGGCACCAAAGAACCAGAATGCCAAAACTGGCACAACGTTAGGCCCAACCTAACCGAAAAATTTGTTGCTTTCAAACATTTTTTACGTTTCCAACTTATTGGATACTTTATAGTTTAGGACAAGAATGGTAGGTCTAAATATTTATCAAGAATATAAAGTATCACAATATTCATTTCACGTAAAAAGTTGCTAACATTTAAAAAGTTGTAAAAAATTTCCAAGAATAAACTATGAAACAAGTAAAAAATAAATTTTAAATTTATTTGCTTATTGTTTTGAGCTTGTTATGTTTTGGTATTACGGAATTCAATTTTTTATTTACTCCCATGTTATAAATCCTCTTTAAAAGATGTTAAAATGTACTGAATTTCATAATAATACCTTCTTTTTTTCGATCCCTTCTGCGCAAAGGATTTATTCCATAGATAGCTATTTTCTTACTGCTCTATGCGTGGTATAGGTATGTAAATTCCAAAGAAAATAATGTCTGTATGAATTAAATAAAAATAATATTGTCATGCACGCGCGTTTAACTATCTTAAAACCGCGCGCAATAGAAAAGGAAAAAGAAAATGCCTGTAAGAAAAAGGTTTCTTCGATAAAAAAAGGAGCGATTTAAGTTTTGATAGCACATCATCAGATTACAGATAATTGAAACGCTTAGTTTATTCGTATGTACTATGGAGTTTAAAGGTAAGGAGGACCGACTCATATAGGGGCCAAATTGAAAAAGTGTCCAGCTGGAAGCATCAAATAACAGTTCAAAAAAGTGACCAGAAAGGCGCGTCTAGATTTAGGTTCGATACGAATTTAGCGGTTGTAGACAAAGTGATGTGTTCTGAGTAGAAATATTAAATTTCTCTGTTAACTACAGTAGTTATTAAAACCGCCGCGAATAAAACGTAAACTACTTACGTAGTCTAAAAGAATTTAGTAAATATAACCTAAAATTTTGGTATTCAAAACTGATACTATCTCTATGATGGATATCTAGGAGATGACTTATTAGACTAGGAGGCAACATATTTGACAGATAGAGTATGGAGTATCTGTCAAATATGTTGCCGATAGCCTATTGGGCACTTAACTGGAGATTGTGAAACAGGCCCTTAAAATAATAAAACTTATTTATATTTAGCTATAGCCCGTGACTTTGCTCACACGTACGTGCGTTTGTAGATTTACAGTTCGGACCGATGATTATTTTGATAGTCTATTAGGGGCCATCCATAACTTACGAACTTTATGATATTTTGACCCCTCCTTCGTCTTTGTCACAGTTGGTCACATTTGTTAGACTCCCCCCTCCCTAGTGTGACGTCACATATTTAGCAATTGTTACAAATTGAAACTTAAATTAATTTTTCATTATCTATAAGTCATGTTTAGTTAAAAGACATTTTGATGTGGAGATTTGACCTCACAAAAACCAGGACCTATCCAACCCTCTTGTCACAAGATGTCACACCTAGTCGACCCACTCCCGCCCCCTTAACGTGTGACGTAACGTATGGATGATCCCTTAGATATGAACGTTAGGCCTTCTTAGTAGGAGAGTTTAATAAGCGTCACGTTAAAACCCGACGTTGGCGCAAGTTGCGTATGCTCAATAATCAATTTGATTTCCAACGTTCAATGACGAAAATCCAAAATCACAATTAAAAGCGCCACGTGTTATAAACGCTTTCGTGTAAATAAACGTTAAAAATAAAAACCATGATCATTAATTGGTCCATTTAAACGTTTTTATCAACGTTAAATGAAAAAGCGCTTATTCTAACGGGACCTTAAGATGCATCCAATCGAACTAATTTCACTCAAACCCCGATCAGAGGCGTAGGCGTTAAAAAGAACAAACATACATACAAAGACACCTTCGCATTCTTCTCAGCGTTAACATTTTATCGTGTTTTAAATAAGACTGAGTATTTTAGCGTCTCTAAAACGCCATAATTTAACAACCTTTTGATTTTATTTTATTCGTGCTTTGATTGAGTTGACCTTGTTCAGACTTGGTGAAAAGATTCTTGATTGTGGGACATCAATAAAGATGGAAGTTGGCCAGTGTCTCAGTTTTCAGCTAAGACGCTGGTCACAACAAAAAATATTAAACATTTCTTGTAAATATATAAGTAATAATGTTGTAAAAAGGTTGTATTTGCCAGTTCGGCTAGGAAGTACTCTAACTATTCATTCGATTCGAAAAATCTTTTTGCTATATTCGTTGTCAATGAGTAAAATTGACGATAAAAATAATAGCAGTCCTGATAAGACTGTAAATCTAAGTTAATATAGAAGCTGCATGCAACATCTAGTGCCTTAATAATCTCTTATCATGGTTGTGGAGTGTTTTATCATCTAGACCTTAATATTTTGACATAGTATTATAGACACACTAAGGTTTTGCATGTCCCATTAAACATATAAAGACATCATCATCATCAGCCTGTTTTCATCAGCTCATTGTCCACTGCTGAACATAGGCCTCCTTCAAAGATCGTCTTCACACCTGGTTAATGGACGAGCAACACATCGTCTACCTAAACGCGGCCCCCAATCGTGAACCTCCATCTTGATCATCTTGAATTTTGACGTGACTATGTCTAATAACTCGATATTAAGGGCAGCGTGCACGAAAAAGATGACGTCATGTAGCGTTCCGAAAGCGAGAGCACGGCACGAGCGAGAGAGGCATGATCGGCTAGGGATGGCGATTCTTTACGAAAAAGATCGATTTTTAAATCGATTCGAATCGTAGTCTAATGAATCGATTCACGAAAAAATCGAGGCCTACAAAATCGATTCTTAAAAAATCGATCTTTTTTTCAAGTTTGCGTTTACAATGTAAATTTGTATCAATTTTACTAAAAACAAGATTAATATTGCAATTAACGATATCTTATCAATAAAATCAGGGAATTCAAAAGTAACAATTATTTTTATTACCGTATCAAACTATAAGATCAACTATAAAAAAAAAATAAGTATTTATATACTGAATGTTTTTATTGATTGCAAAAAAGTAAAAAATAAGGTAAGAGTTAAAAGTTTAAATATTAAGCATTGGGAATTATAACTGGGAACTATAGTTCCCAATGCTCAATATCTAAACTTTTTAAAAACAACAGTCTGTCTAGCCTTTTGGGATCCAAGCGGTTACGCTCATCACTTGAGATGTTTCCAGCAATTGAAAACAGGCGCTCACAAGGAACGCATGATCCAACGATACTCATATACATCATGGCGATTGGGTGAACGTGATGATAAATGGAGCTCTTTTGTTCTTGCCAGTAAAGCACAGAAATCAATCATGAAAATACTTATATTACGCTTATAACAGTATTCATTAAACGACAACAACAAATTAATAAATGTAATATCAATCAAAACGTAACTTTTTTATTAAAGGGTGGCGAGTAAAGGATACTAAACATACAGCCATCTCGCGAGTTTATGAGTAGTTAACTCTTTAACCGGCAGCACTCTTATAATTCAGGCACATTCAACTAAATCCAAATAATTGTATGGTTTATACCAAAACAGAAAAAATCGAATGTCGATTTTCAAGGGTGATATATCGATTCAGTGAATCGACACAGTACTTCATATCGATTTAAAAAAATCGATATTTTCTGCTCGAAAAATCGATTCTTCGATTAATCGATCTCAGATCGCCATCCCTATGATCGGCTCAGTTCGGTTCGTGCTGCGTGTAATGTTTGACGTTGTCACGTCAAACTACCGTCCGTAAACAGACTTTACAGATAAACAATTTTATTAAATACGAAGATCGCTTGTATAAAAAATAAATTCAAACTTAACAATTATTATTTTCGCAATTGAAATGTCACAAAAATCCACAAAATGCCTAAAAAGCCTAAAAAGTTAAAAACACTATACCTGCAAAACTCGAAACGAGCAGAACCATTTAAAGAAATAAAAGTACGAGTATGTTGTATTTGGTACATATTTTGTATGATTTTCTATTTTTTTGTTCTAAATCTTTGGTTTCACTTATGGTTTTTTCATGACTATGGTTTTTTATGACGTAGGATAATTGTAAGATATCGTTACGTTAGAATTTGTAAATAAAAAATCGACTTAGAATAACACGTAAATATACGTAAGTATACAATGTTATTTGTATATAAAAAAAAAATGTAGATATAAAAAATTGCAATATTATTAAATAAGTTTACGCATTTATAGGTATTATTAATGTAGTATTATTTTGTTTATGAATGTATTCTTATTTTTCCTAAAATTGAATTTAGTTTAAGATTATTTAAGGGGACATCCATTAATTACGCGAGGTTAATTTGACTGTTTTCTGACCCCTTAATGCCTCCTTTATTAGTGAGAGACCATGAGATCGGGGTTAGCTTGGCGGGGTTGGATTTGTTTATTTCAACAATAGAATACTTATTAAGATTTAAACAATAGAAAAACTAAAGTCAACAAATATATTTTATTTCACCCAATTTTCTCGCAATTCTACACTGGTTCTTGTGAAAAAATATCTCACGTAATTAAGGGACTTCCCCACAAGACTGTTTTATTTGAGTAGTTTAGTTTTTTCTGTCCAGTGTTTTATTTTTAAATTTTATTCTATTTGTTCCTGATTTATGTAAATAGCAACAATTATGTCCGAAGGAGATTAAAATATTTGTATAAAAAATGTGCAGTATAATTTCTCTAGCTGAAACGTGTGATTAGATATTTAGTGGCAGAAACGCGCGGTAGCAGGACCCTGACGAGCACCGAAGCTTCAAGCTCGAGGGAGAATAAAGTTAATATTATTATGAAAATAATTTACATTAAAGTAGATAACAAAAAAAAATTCACACAAACAAAAGGTGCTAACGACCGGTTTTTGAAACTCTGATCGACACAAAAATTTACAAATAAACTGTCAAATCTCTTGTTATGTGTCAAATGAGTTGCTAGAAGCATGGTTAAATTACTTATTGATCAGCCTGTTAGTTGACATAGCCACTACAATGAAAAGCTGTCTTTGACTCTAAAATCGTATGTTAACCGCCATTTATAGCCATGTTGACATAAACTTTGACCAATGTTTCAGAAACCGGGCGTTAATGACATTATTTTTTTGCAGCGGAGCACCATTCGGTACATTTATGCTACAGTCAAGCATGTATTATTCGTTCCTAATACTGTAATTAATAATTATCAGTAAATTTATTTATTTATTATATTTGATACGCCAACAGTGTACACATTAAAACATACATTTACAGATATTCAATGAAGTACAGTGTCTGATATGTACACCTATTATAGGCGTATACAGCATTCACAACATTCACTTAAGGTTACATATACATAAGCTGTTATTAATAATGACACAATTACAGTTTAATATTAATGTTACGAAGACAAACAAAATACAAATACAATATTATGATTATTCACATATGAGAAGGAGCTGAAAATTAAATTAAACTAAGTAAGTCCTTGTTTTTGCAAGCTAAAAGTAATTAACTTATTTTTAAAAACATTGAATGAGTCGCCAAATATATCTAGATCGCATAAGCAACATTGATTTTCATTGTAGCAATGACATAATCTCCGTAAAGGAGAATTGATAGAGAGGTTAGTTCTAGCAAATTTTTCTGCGAATACTTTTTTGACTTTGTGCCTAGGGTGATTATAGGGAATAGAAAGTATGAAGTTTCACTGTGCTATAGTAAATGCTAGGAAGTGTGGGATTGACGCAGAAATTTAATTTTATTATCCTTAATAATAATTTTCAAATTAAATTAGAAATTAAAATCGTATTTGTAAACTTCCTGACGATTAAGAATGTATGGATGTTTGCTTGTTACACTTTCACACTAAAGGTACTGATAAAATGTTTAATAAACTTTACAAAAATATAGCTTATATATCAGAATTACACATAGCTATGAATGTCCCCGTACTGCGTACTCCCACGCGAATGGAGCGTACGCGGGTGAAACCGCGGAGCGCTGTAATAATAAAAAAGACCGAAACATAAGAGGCAATAATGATAGCTGAGGACACGTATTTTTAGAAAACTAAACTTGAATGGACAGCTAGATGACTTGGCTAATTTTCTAGAAACCTACCTGTCTCTGTCCGTTGTTTCCCTAAAAAAAACGTTATTTTTTTTATCTAAGGAGTCTGCAAAAAAATAAAAAATAAAAAGAGGATGATGTGGTGTCGTGGGACACCAGGTAGGAACGAAGTTCCTTCGGCTAAAAATAAAGGTATTATACACTACTCGCTTGTGTATGCGATGCTGTCGCGCCTGCGCACGTCTCATTTAACGGTGTTATTCCCCGGATTTTTTCTTACGGTTTTACCATCACATTTTTTTCAGTTCGGTCGCGTAGCAAAATCCCTATCCTCTCCAAGCCTGCCGTAAGGAACTTCGTTCCAAAAAATAAATAAGAGAAATCTCTTTTCAAATAACTCATAAGGTATTTTTTGTAAGTACCTGAATAGTCTAGTCGTACGTTAGAATTATTGAAAAGGTATATTTTTATAATTCGGAAATTTTACACGATTATATTAGAAGTTTACTTATATAATTAAGTATACAATAGATCTGTAGTTGCAAATCTGACGAAGAATTTCAATCAGTTTATTAGGCGCAATTTAATTTATGCCGACAGAAGTTAGCAAATGGTGACTTCGTATAGTGATTTCCCATTAAAAATGGTTTGCACTAAGTTACACTAACTTAACCTTGGTTATGTAAATTTGTCAGTACGCTAATCTTCGCATTAATAAAATCAAAATATTATATTCTTGAGATGGCTATATCAGAAAATAGTAATTTGTAATGTTTCGAATTTTTGATTACCTTAATATTTTTGTTTAATGCGCCTCTTAATTGTAGTCGAATAAATATAATGTTTACAACATATTGGTTTCACTGGTATTTCCCCATGTGCGAACAGCAAGCATAATAGTGCAATCTATGTGAAACGAGTAGTAGAAAATTAAAAAGAAATATCATCGTGCATTGGCCGGTGGTGGATGCAAGTGGCAAGGTATCGGCCGTGTTAGCGTTCATTGATGGAGGCCTATTTTTGCGAGACAGTGATGTCCAAGAAGGAGGCCAACGAACGGGTGAGAGAGGAGGCCGCTGACGTAGCCTCCCCCCGTAGACGACGAACGGGGGTGCGTCAGAGGCGCTATTTAATGCGCCTTCGACTAAGATACGACGTCGTGCGGACTGCCAAGTCGTAGCCGGTCAGTCCCCCTATTGTGGAGAATCTGGTCTTGCCGGGACCAGTCTGTCGCTGAGGGTATCCCGTCGCCTGCACAGATCCGGGTCCCTCAAATATAGCGGTTGAAGGCTCACGCAGCGGTTTTAGTGGGGTAGGGAACCCAAATGCGTCCCCACACACGCCAGCGCGCCTACCCAGGCCCTGGTATGGTCGTAAAGGATTTCCGCTGCGTCATCAAAACAAAAAAAAAAGAAGAGGGGGCAAGGGGCGAGGTCGGTAACCTCATCTCATTGTACTATCCTGACGTTGGGACAGAACAACCCTGTTCTGTGGTGCGGGACAACCCCTCTGTGGAGGTGGCGTCGGTCCCCTGAGGGACTGACTAGCCGTCGAAGTGCCCTGTTGCATGCAGATCCGGGGCACTTCACCAAAGGCGGCATTGGTGGCACTCGCTGGGTTTTAGTGGGAAGAGCTGCGTCCACTTACTAGCTTTCGGGAGCAGTGAGTCCCACATACCCGCCTGGGGAGACCCATTTCCCAGCGGGATGCCTCAGCGCATTTCCCGGCGTAAAAGCAAAAAGGCCTATTTTCAGCAGTGGATGGAAAAAGGCTGATGATGATAAGTACCTGGGAGTTCTACGGAAGAAAAGGCGAGTTGAAGCGAGTTGATGTTGATTTAAATGAGGTAAAGTCATTTATACCACTAAACTAAGACTGCCTTGCCTTGCAGTCGCTATATCATGAAACTCAATATGCCACGGCATAATGTCGACAAATTAATAAAACCTGACAGCAATAAAGATGCATCCGAAATAGCAATACTGTTTCGTTGCATTTGAAAATATGAAATTAAACTCATAGCGACAACCTGTCGACGTATTATGTAGGGTGAGGTGCTAACTTCGAATATTAGGTGAATTTTGTGTATAACGAAGTTGATGCGCTTGCATATTGGATGACACACGCGGCTGGTCAAAGTTGATATGGTTAGGAGTGTCGCCCTGATTGAAATTCATAGTAACTTTGAAATTGAACATATTATAAATGTGCAACGGTTGTGTACAAAGCTGTGACATGTTTTGATATAACGAAGAATATAGATACTTACTTTAGATACTTAGAAATTTATATCGAGCAATGTGTTCTCATGCGACTTTAATACGCGTTTCCAAAATTAACCATATCGAGTGTAGTAATGCGACATATCATATTATAGGTGTCGTATTACGACATACCACTAGTTCTTTTTTGAAGGAAGATATTGTAATCCACTAAACTATTCTGGGGGCCTAGCCAAAATGCCATTAAGAAAGCTTTAGCGAAGTTCGAAAATGATAAAATGTATGGTGTTGACATAAGGCCGCGCTTAATCACGTGGTCCATCCTATACATTTTATCATTTCGAACTTCGCTAACGCTTTCTTAATGGCATTTTGGCTAGGCCCCCAGATATTTTCAGTCCCCACGATATGATTAAAACATGCAGTCTTAGGGTCTGTTTCACAATATACTAGTAAAGTACCCTATAGCTATATGACACATAAATTAACTGACACATAAATCTTCTAGTTAGTCTTGATTGGGTTTCACCATCATCTTCCCTATAAATTTATTTGGCAGAAGATCCCTATTTGGCACTTGCTGGTTAGTAGGCTTGGCAACCTCGCATTTCATAGTTCCATTTTACGATAAATATGTTTTAGAAAAACATTCCATGTTGTTGTAAATATACATGAAAATATGTTTTTATAATTTAATTGTATGTATCATACCATCTTTATACCTTTTATTTACATAGACCTTGTATATAATGTTATCCCTTAATTATTAAACGATCAAAACACAATTTAAATTATTTTGTATATTACTGTTACCGGAACGTCAAATTGTCAAATATCGTGAAGCTGTCAACCGCGTATATATCTGTCAACTAATTTATCTGACAGATGAATTTGCTAATGGCCAGTTGATCCGACCTATAGTTTACAGGGAACTTTATTAGCCAAATATTGCTATATGTCAATTGTGAAACAAAAACGTTGTAGTTATGTGGTAAATATGTTGCAAATAGCTTAAATGGAACTTTATTAGGATATTGTGAAACAAACCCTTAATGTAATAAATTAAAGTAAAAATGCTTTAATAGCAAGTGTATCTAAAAATTTAAAAATATAATTTTAAATAAGAAATAAATAAATGGATTAACAAAAAAAAAATGGTGTTATTGTAAAATACGTATGGTGTCCGATTGGTATAAAGCATTTTTTCACCCCGCTTTTTTTACTATTTCTTTTTTATAAATCCGTTTAAATTTTATATTAATACCACAGTGTAGCTGTGTTAATACTCTGTTCCGATTTTTATTCGCGTTTGCTATTATTAAGTATTAAGTAAAGTTTTTTTTTTAATTTTTAGTAAGTATAGATTTTTTGTTAAATTCTATTTAGTTTTTGTTTTTTTTTTCCAAAGGTCTAGACTGTTAGCCTTTAAGCTCAATCGGTAGATAGGTAAGCAGATGGGTCGTCCCCGGGACAGGGGGCGCGGTGTATCGCGCGCTATTCAGGTGAGTAGGAGTTTGGCTAGTCAAAACCGATACGGTTGACAAGTCATTTACGAATTACGGCTGCAATAGAATTATACATTGTATATGAGAATGAGTGAGGAACTATGAACCACACGATTGTTGTGTGGTAATAATAATTAACGTACGTGCGGTATGACTTCGTTGGTTGTGCAGCACATATTGTGCTATCCTGATTATCCTGACCACATTAGGATATTAGAACAAACGTATTATTTTATAGGATATATAATAGCATGTGTCTATAAAAAATATGCAACGATTTAATTAAATATTCTTGCAAATAAAGATTCATACATTCATTCATTTATTCATTCATTCAATCTGACGCCATAAAGTAAAAATAAATTTTAAATATTTCTTTACATAGATAGATACATGCAGGTGTAACTAATAAAACCGTGTTAAAACTATTATTTGAGAATAACTTTACACCAATACATTAACAATACACATTATCCCATTATTTGGACCCTAAAATGCTAACAATGTCTCGAGTCATCTAATCAAGTAGACCCCGTTTGATGGAGCCTTGTTTGGGAGTTGGACCCCAAAGTTACGACGTGTATTTAGATCCTCTTTTATGAGACAGTTAAGGTCTAATACAATGTTTAACTAGTTAAGGAAATCTTAAATATGTTCCAGAATACTATTCTGCAATGGACTCGACGGTCAATTCCATTATCCCAGTCAATCAGATGGTTGTTGAACTTAGACTGTCTTTATTTTATGTCCACTGTAGGATGTAGGTCTCTTTCAATAACACCAAGACGGCCGATTACCCGCCATATTTTTTTCATTCTTAAGACGAGGCATTTGAATGTTTGACAGTGTAACTGTCGATATTGTAAGCAAAGTAAGATAAATGCGTAAAATTATGGTATGTTTTTTGAAGTGAAACTTTTTTAGAATCGTTGTTTTCGCAGTTTGCGTTATTTCAAACTCGATGAAACGAAAAAATAAGTCCAAGAGCTCAAGTTATCGACCACACAACCTATAGACTCCTAATGTTTGATTTTTCGTATTAAATGCATTCTGGCAACTAGCTGAGGTGAGACGAAAGGGGTTGCAATGCTGTGATTAGCTAATTCAATGTCATACATTACAAATCACGGAACGTTAAAAAGAAATGGATGTATTTCGCAGCGGGAAAGAATGAGACGACACGATAGTTTAAGTACATTGTTTACGGCTTACATCGGAACTATAAGTCAGATGTGTCACCAGAACCCGTTCCCCTGTTATTAGGTTATGTGGTCGATGGCTCAAGTTAGCTCAGAAGCTAAAGCTGGTGCACTACTACTGTCGGTAACAGTTCGTATGATTTGTTAGGTGTCGCTTGTAACTGATATTTTTTTCAATAAGAATTTTTATTCAGGGACTTTTTAGGAGTTTCACTTCGTGTGTGACTTTCATACATATATTATTTTTTCATCTTAATTTTATCGAACTGCGATAGGAAATCTTTAACATGTATTTATACTTTAAAATTTAAGGAGCTACTGGTATAGCGAATTGGGATAAATTTATTTTCTCGTGTAGTTTATGTTGTCTGATTTATTTTATACTTTCGGTGTTGCCGCATACTTTGTGTTCATTATTGTTGTCTTTGTCTTTTGCACACGAAAGTAAAACTTCGCCCACTGAATTTTTTTTGTCGGATTGAAATCTTAATTTAAAAAAAAAATACTAATACGTATTTAAATAAACCTCATTCGACTAAGTAGTTAGCCTACCTAGGGTCGCAATGCAAAATTTTTGCAACATTAAAAATCTTTATAGTGGCTTTATTATGGCTTAGTGTTCAAGATATGCCACAAACTTTAATACCCAAACTTTACGAGGTAATTGTAATAATGGTTGCTTATCAAATACGCCCCTATTAGAACTTATAAACTTAAGTCCTAAGGGTTAAAAGTGTAATGAATAATGAATAATATTAAAAGGAATAAAGAGAATATAAATATGTAGTATTCCTTAAAATCAATATCGTTATAAAGATAAAATGATATGCCATCAAATTTTTATCCTGAAGATATAACAAAGTATGGACTCTAAGAATCTAAACAATGTACTAAAAATCAGCTCAAGCTTTGTTCTTATATGTGGAAAGATTTAATTGGTTAATAGCATGTTTATGAAGTTGTTATTATAGATGTAAATCACTGTTTGTTTTCCCAATAAAAAAAATAAATAAAAAAGAATCTGTAAGTTGGCACCCCTGAAAAAGTATCAGTTTATTTTCTAATGGGGCCATAAAATTTAAAATAGAGCTTTCTTAACAAATTTCCTTACTGTTTGGCATCAAAAACTTCAACCCGCGTTTATTTTCATCAAGAGTGTAAGAGAAAATGTATAATGTTTTGAATTAACTTTTACATTACGCTTATTATTAAAAGCTCTACTTCCCTTCTCTTCTTGAATAGTTGTGCGATTATCACCTAGATGAAACACAACCGACACAGTAATACTCTTGTAATCTATATCTTTTAACTATTAAGGTAGCTTGCACATTCATGAATAAGTATTTTCCTATTATAATAATAAGATACGAATCTCCAGTGACTTTTGAATATTATAGCTTCTTTGCCATCTAAATCTATCTATAACTGTATGCTGTACTCATTATATAGAAGTTAATCATATAATATAGATGATTAAATATAGTTCTATCAGAGAGAGAGAGACAAACGACCGAGAACAAGATTATAGTTGATAGAAGCTAAGTTCAAACGTTGGAGATATGGTAGCGGAATTGAAATTGAGCTAAGCAGGACTTTGGCTAGACATGGTCACGGCAGCTCGGCGGTCGGAGAAGTCCAGAACTTTCAATGGTAAGATGGACCGATGGTGGGAAAGCTGATGGGCAAGCCATGGTTGAATTGAGTTGAATTGAAGAGCCAAGCCATGAGAGAGAGAGTTGAGTCCATTAGGCAATGGACAAAGGAGATTGGCAGAAGAAAAGCAAGGCCTATGCTTAGCAGTGGGCAGTAACAAGCTGATGATGATGATGATAGAAGTTGTATTCGTTTTGCATCTGTTACAACTCTTGCTAAATAAGGAGTATTGTAATGGAGCATACTTCATGGCCCCAACATAATAACTGTTCTCGCAGTACAATATGTTGTAGAATCAACAATTCCATATAATTCGTCTCCTAACTATTTAGACGTGAAGGTTCTTCGAGTAAACACGATTTAAAACGTCGTTAGACTCGAACGGAATGTATATTTGTTTAGTATATACTCAACTTTGCTCAAATACACAATTTCATTACTGTTAATAAGAAACTCGTAATCAGAATTCCAAAAGGTAAAAATATCACTAACGTAAAATTGTTTCTAAAGAATCTTAAAGTACTGAAAAAGTAGCCCATGTGCTATTCCAGCTACATATTTGTGTTCTAAATTTCCAATCTGTTAGCCGCTCGTGAGCTGCGGCTTAATTAATTATCTAAAAATCCTAACTTTTAAATTTACGTTTAAATAATACGAGTAAAAAGTAAAGTATCCCTTATATGTCCCACTGCTGGGCACGGGTCTCATCCTCGAAATCGGGCGAGGAGGGTAGCGGGCTATAGTTCACCGATGCGCTGGCCCAATGCGTATTTGTGAACTTCACATACCTTCAAAGAATTTTAATCTCATCAGGATGCAGGTTTCCTCACGATGTTTTCCTTCACCAGTAAGCAACACGGTGGTCTTGTGCTTAGGGTGCGTTAAGAAATTCTCATTTCAAGGCACACATTGGTTAGGATCGAACCCGGAACCTTCCGCATAAGATGCCGAGTCCACACACCACTAATATAATACGAGTACTAAAAATAACATACGTGTAAATGAATATGGCTTGGAGATTTGATGCTAAAATACAAGCAACGATTCAACTGAAGTACGCAAGTTGACTAAAAAGCGTAAATTACTAAATAAAATACTTCTTGCGTAACATTTTCACTCAACTCCTGGACTAAAACGTGACCTGTGCCCGCAAAACTAGTTAGCGTCTGGCCAGCGTGTTCTGCAATATCGGGTTTCTGAGAAAGCAATGCAAGTCATGATATAAGTTCAGTAATTAAGATTGTGCTTGTTCATTGTGAACATAATGTCATTATCATCGCATCTTTTATCATTTTGATTGTGTAAGACGAGTAAGGCTTTAAAGACAGAGATATTCAGCCAAGATCTTTCCGAATTCTTAAAAGGTTGCATTCTCAAGAACCCATTTTTCTAAGATGTTGTAAGCAAGGGATAGATAACATTTCATATACTGTATACCGGTGCTAGAGATGTGTTATGCCGCCCTACATGATAACAATCCCGGTACTTTCGTTCGGATAGCAGCTTGGTTGTTTCGGCAAGAAGTACAGCATAGGCAATGTAATTACTGGCACTGAGATCTACAAATAGAAATATCTTTATTTCCAAAAATAGCGTAGCTTGTGCTGTGGGGCCATTCAAGATAAAGTTCCAGAAAGGGGATTGACACACAGAAAAATCAGGACAGGCAACACACCAATGAGATGTTTGGTCAAATCCCGCGTGTACCCATAATTTTCAGGGTCAACGACTACTTACGACCAGACCCTTACTTTTACCTAACCTATCCAACAAAAAGAAAGTTTTGACGTGATTACGTTTAATAAGTCGATATTACGGGCAGCATGTACGAAAAGATGACGTCATGTCGCGTTCCGCAAGCGAGAGCGCACGTACGAGAGAGATAGAGGTATGATAGGTGATATCGGTTCGTGCTGCATTTAAAGTTTAACGTTGTCACGTCAAACTACTGTCCGTAAACAGACTTTACAGACAACCAATTTTTATTTTTTATCTCGCCCATTAATCCATCCATCTAGGTTCACCACGCTTGTCACCACCTCTGAACATTGTTTCTGTGGTACCAAACCCACAAGCATCGTTTGCCAAGTCCATATGAGCACATATTTACATGGTCATTACACGCGACCGTCGTTAGCGGCTTTTTCCGACTCTAAACGAGCACGGCTAAGTGTTTTTTCGACTAATTACCGACCTTAACTGCCTTTCAGATTAGGTGGGAGCCGTCCGCGCCAGAAACATTCGTTATTCTTAAAATTAGGGCGAGAGCACAAGACTAATATAATTATGAATTTGAAATTTAAATGGAAGAATATCAAGGCGCAGAGGGCGAGTGAAAGGCCTACAAGCTGTGATGTTCGACGACGAGAGTTTAGTTGATTAGCTTCGTTTCAAGTGTCTTGAACCTAACTAGCTCCTAAAAATTAAATTCATTTAACAGCTCAAGAAGGTCGTTACCCTGCCGCTCGCATCAAGCATTGACTAATTTTCAAATTCTTGGTTCTACTAATTTAATAATGTAGTTGCTTTAATTCCTTTCCTTATAATATTAAGCAATGTGCAGTGGGCATTCAGAATTTTAATGTATTAAATGCTTGTTAGCGATATTCCGCCCTTCGTCTACAATATTTGCACGAGTAATTTGCATATCTATACTTCCGCGTGCAAAATCTTGGGAGTCGTGAATCATTTTGCCTGAATTCATTTTAATCACTCGAATAAAAAGAAGAGTGAATTCATGTGTCGTTTTTTATTAATTGTCACTTGCAATGATTTATAGCTCTTAACAAGTTTCTTTTAAACATTTTATGCTTAGCTAAGTCCGGAGACAATAAAGTAAGTCTGCCAACTTTTATTAGAAGAAACAGATGTATATCTGATTTAAAAAAGTACGGATTTTTGGAAAAGTCTATAAAGTCCAAAAATCATATTAATTTACTTAAAAAATAGTTTTGGTACTTTATGTGGCATATAATATTTTTCAAAGAATTATACGACTCAAAACTATTATCAAACCTAAATAAAATCAATGAAAACCTAAGTTTACATTGACTTTGATCAGGAGCTCATTTGTAACTAATTTCTATGAAGCCAATTTCTTCTTCTGTGATGGTCATTAACCAAATTAATACTATTACCTAATAATTTTGTAAAAAGAAGTAATTTAGCGTCTTCTAGTGTGTTATAGATTATAGAGCAGGTACGCCTACATAGTATAGAGTACAATATTCTATTTTAGTGTACGGTTGGCAACCCTAGATGTGTATGCCTGACCTCAAGAGTCAAAACCTTCGCCAAGAAGTCTTACTTAAAATATAGTAATGATAAAAGAGTAATGCTGTATTTTGGGAATAGGACCGGATATTCTTTCCTCAATTTCAATATATTATGTATTCAAAATAAAAAATGGCGTTCCATTCTCAACTATTTAGAATGCCTAATCATAGTTTGGTAAACTTATCGTCTCACAACTCATTTGTCACGTTATGTATTAGCTAAATTAAAAAAATAATAATTAAAAAATACATGATTAAAATATTTTTGGAATAGGGAAATTTAATATGAAAATGTCGATTTGGGTTAATCTAGAAACTGAATCACTGCAAACAGTATTTAGGTCACAGAATGCTTTGTTTGAACTCCAAGGAAAGCGAAAACTAAAAATTCCGTTCATTAGTAGTTATAAGAAATCGATTGTCTGTAAAGTCGGTTTACTGACGACATACAGTCGAACGTGACAACGTCATAAGAAAATACTGATGAGCCGATTGTGCCTCTCTGACGTTCGTTCCGCGCTCTCGCTTGCACATCAAGCCTTAAATGGAACGCCTCAGAGCGAGGTAACGGTGGATGAGTCATGCTTTTTCGTGCGTGCAGCCGGCTACATCGAATTATAAGACGTTGTCACGTCAAAAGTTGCGAATAGAATATGCCTTATGACGATGGTCTTCAGCGCTCAGGTAATACACCCCGTGCAGGTAACAAAAGTAGACACATTTTCTTTTTTCGGGCTTGGCCCACCACTCTTTCCCACCGATGCAACTCCTGTATAGCCGGGATCTACGGCAACCACCAAATGATCCTTTGATACGATCTCCGGGAGCCCGGGGGATACGTTAAACACTGCCTTGAGACCCGCAACGAAATTCATCAGAAGAATTTAGGAGAAGTAGGAAATATTCCAGTTTCCCTCCCCGTTCAAAGCGGGAGACAGTACAGGATTGCAGTGACTAACAAAGTCAAGAAAAAAGAAGACAGCAGCCAGGTGAAGCCCAGCTGCAATGCACCACGGAGAAATAAATTTAATGTCTACAAATATCTGCATAGTGCGAATAATATACCTATGTATATTAACTATGAGTAATTGTATAACTTCGTGTTATATTTATTGAGATTAGAAAATAGAAGTTATAAGACTGTGATTTAGTTTTTTTTAAGACAGTTCATATCTACATAGTGAGATATTATATTGTTTTCTTATGTTTACGCGAATTTCACTCATTATAATAAAACAACTTTTACGGATTTTATCGCGGTTTATTTAGTTTTTTATGAGCCCGACGTTTCGGATACTTTACAGCAATCATGGTCACGGGAGGACTGAGGTGTCAGATGTCCTACTGTCACAAAGTTATTCGAATCTACCCTATGATACAACAATCTTGTTTTATAAAAAACTAAATAAACCGCGATAAAATCCGTAAAAGTTGTTTTATTATAATAGTGAGATATAGTTGTGTATATAACCAACCAAAGTTTAACATTAACATTTTAATTTGACCGGTTTTGTGTGGATTTGTTTATATTATCTTAGATAAATTATCCCCAGACGCAGCAAAATATAATTATGCATATCACACAAATATTTTTCCAGGGTGGGAATCTACGACCTCTTGGTTTAGCAGGCAGGATCCTAACCACCAGACCAACAGGTCACTCAATAAATCATTATTACTAACAATAATATATGTAACGTTTCGAGATTGTATCGTTTACAATTCATTAGAATAAGGGAAAACGTGGCCGTCTTATTAATTATTCATGTGTTGACTCAGCCAACAATTCTAATTTTAATATTAAATGTTCTTTTTCTTCCATTTCTACATTTTTGTATGTTTAAATAACAATTATATCAAGTGCGAGACCTTTTCCTCCCGTGTAATTATGCTAATATTTTTATGTTAATGGTATAATAAGAAAATGAGCAGACGAGACACGAGATGAATTTGCTTAGCTAATTCTCCTTTCAACACTAAGCTACCTAAAAAAGTAATCCAATAGTCGAATCCTACTAATATTATGGACGTGAAAGTTTGTAAGTATGAATGCTTGTTACTCTTTCACGTAAAAACTACTGAATGGATTTTAATGAAACTTTACAATAATATAGCTTATACATAAGAATAACACATAGGCTATCATTTATCCCCGTACTCCCACGGGAATGGGAAGTCCGCGGGTGAATCTGCAGGGCGGTAGTAGTATTTTTTAATGTCCTTAAAAAAAGTAAAAACTTATACAATTTTCAATTAAGTTACCTAACAAAACCAATAGTAAAAAGGACTGTGTCCTACTTTTTTTTATTAAATTTTTTTGCATTATATTTTTAATGATTTAAGCCTGTTATCGTAGTCTAGTTGAGTCTTATTTTTTAGACTATTAACCTAGAATAGTATATAGGTATACAAATGAAAATAGCTCTCATCATGTGAATCCGATTTCTAAAACAGAGCCAAAATATAAATATTTCTGAGATTAGTTTCGGGTACTGGGGAGAAAAAGAATTTTTTAAAAACCTTTGTAACACTTAGATTTTTTTATTATAAAAGGGCTTTTTAAGTTCGTACATGGCGTATCGTTTAGCGTCAACGACACCCAAGTCCATCTTAATATAGTATAAGATTTTTAATTGACATTGTTATTTTCAATATTAAAATTATATTAAAACGGGATATTTACCTACGATCTACATGTTTTTCACTTTTATATTGAGTAGCTTGATACTTCGACATTATCTATGAATATTTTCGTTCATGAAACAGTCTTGTTTTAGTAATCACTCTGCAAATTAGCCGCATAAATCGTTTCGTAGCGGGAAGTTACCGAAATTTGTTATCGTCTCAGAGTTATCAATGATATTTTCCACCAACCACATAGATCGGTGACATTTTCCTAGCCAGTATTGACAATAGCCTTTTTTTGATTTTGCTACGATAATGATTGACCACGTGATTTAGCACAACTTATGTCAATCTCATACATTTTTCTTTTCGAACTTCATTATCGTTTTTGATGTTACTTTGTCGAAGCCTCCGGTATCCATACAGACGAGGGCTGCACAAGCGCATGCGTCAGGTAAATGCTATGCTAACCAGCAGAGTAACAAATTAATAATGATGTTGATTATTACAAAATCGAATGCTCGAATGTACCCCATCTTATTGTATCTGTATTTAATAGCAAAGACGATTGTTTAGCGATTGCGAATAGCAAATAGGCAGAGTATCCCTAAGTACATTGTTTTGTCTGCAATGCGCGACTCGCCAAGCTATGACATTTTAATACTTAAGCGTATTGTTATAGAGCGTCTTTTTGTTTGTGTCATTCTGATAATTTCCCTGAATATTGTTTCTCTCAGGTATACCATTGAGACTAATGCTAGCGGAGTTTAGCGTTACGAGCTGCGAATCAGAAATGTCTTTAATGTGCCTCTTAGCAGATTATATTATTTTGCAGACACATAGGGTTGCCAGGTCGCCAAACCTAAAAGCCGGACATACCAACCAGCTTGGCCAGACATTTGGGTAGAAAGACCATACACCCAACGTTATTGAGGATTTTGTCTCAGTATTTATAGGTACGAAGAAATTGTATGTAAAATCAAGCTTTTTTATGAGTATCGTACATTTTGTTAAATTCTGGTGAACTAATAGATAAAATCGAATGCCAAGACAGTCTTAGCCTAAGACGAATTTGGCATCGCTCGTTTGCAAAATGTAAAAAGTCTAACAAAAGTCGGACACCGTTTATTTTGGCCGGACACGCAATCATCATCGCCTACTTATGTCCGGCTTTATCCGGACGCCTGGCAACCCTACTCGTATAGTCAACTAGATGGGACGACGACTTCAGAGGCGTGTCCTTGTCGAATATGTTCTATCGTTTTTGCCGTTGTAAAATGTTGATATTGAAAGAGAGTTGATGTTGAAAGAGAGAGAATAGAGAATTTAATTTGCAACAAAAAATGTATACATTTTTTTTATCAGGTAAATATTTTAAGAGATATATTGTAAAAACAATTTCAATTCAAGATGGCGGCCGTGGGACAAGGGTGGCAACCCCACAAACTTGGTTACTAGCTTTACCCTGACCTCACCTAAAATTAAAAAAAACAAAATTGCGTCCTCTAAAAAACGCAACCCCAAATGTAACTTTTCAATGGACTAATAGGCCTTATAAATGGCTGATCCCTTGCCACTCGCATCCAACACGGACCGGCCACTGCACGAAAATCGTCTTCCCACCTGGTTAATGACCAACCAACAGTCCATCTACCTATTGCTATTCTCCTGAGTGTGTGACTAGCCTATTGCTACTTCAACGAGCTTATTAAACTTTAATGGCCAGTAATTATTCACTTTTACGCATGAAAAGAGCTAAATTGATAAAGTGCTTGTCTAACGCCCGGTTTCTGAAACGCTGGTCATAGTGTATGTCAGCTAACATGGCTGTTAATGGAGGTTAACATACGATTCTAGAGTCAAATTTAACAGCTTTTTCATTGTAGTGGATATGTCAACTGACAGGCTGATCAACTGAAGTAATCTAACGATGCTTCTAGCAACTCATTTGACACTTAACAGGAGATTTGACAGTTGATTTGTTAATTTTTCTTGTTTATCACCCTTTCGAAAACCGGGCATAAGTATGTTTGTATCACCATTCCCGAAATTTCATGGGAACGCGACCAATTCCCCACCACAATCATCCGGTAAGGACAAGACTATTCATTTAGTCTTAAATGATGTTACATGGCATTAAAGTCAAAGAATGTGCTAATAATATTGTGTGACAAAGAACTCGCAAATAATATTAGAATCTCGTGAAGCTTACAAACTTTGAAAGTCGGTGAGCGCCACAAGCTTTGCAGAAGCTGACATACTTTATATTTTAAAATCTGCGTCAACTTTCGCCGCTGCTTTCAAAATCAACTGTTGGATAGATTGAAGTTAGGAATTCTTTAACGATCTCTTTGTAAAGCATTCTGTTGAACCCCGAGTTGAGGGAAACTAAAATAATAATTCGAAATATAAAACACTTAAAGTGTATCCTATGAGAGAAGGATGTAGGGTTAATAATAATAATATTATATTCACTCATCTGCTTCAAACCAACACTTTCGCTGTATAGCATTAATTACCAAAATAAAATCATCAACAGTATAATTATAGTTAGATTCACGTGCCATTATTTTGGATTATAAATAAATTACCAAGTTTAGTTTAGCTTAGTCACTAACTAAAAGACACAGTTCAAGCTCTCTCAACTCAGCATTTCAAGCAGCTTTAATACTGAAAATTTTTGAATTTAAAAAGTACACCGTTTAGGATTTTTTATAATTTAGTAGAAACACGCTGCAGTATATATAAAAATTACAACCATTTTTTAAATTTCAATGGATATAATTATTAATTACCTACTTTATAATATTAAGACAAATGTATATAATTCAAATGGGAACTTTGATTTTTCTGTATAAAATTGTATGCCTCTGTTGTTATTAGTAATCTTACTAATATATTATTTGGCTTGACAGCTGGTCGAGTGGTGAGGTTACGGGACACTTTACACAGCTGTCGCGGGTTCGAATCCCGCCAATTGAATATAATTTGTATGATAAATATAGAAGTCTGTACATGTCATGGACGGACATATTTATATAAATTTGTTAAATTTATCTCCGTTCCTATTACCCGTAGGACAAGTTCAACTAACCACGGCGCTAGGTAAACGTGGTGTGTTTATTGAATTATATTAATTAATTATAAAGGCGTAAGTTACTTATGCTTATTTTTGTATGAGCGTTGCTGATCATCAGATGATTCGGCCACTCCCTTACCACCTATCCTATAAAAGAATATTGATAAGGTAGGATTAATAGCGGACGACGTAAAATAATACGATCGAATAGAGATGTCGACTCAGCTCTAAGTCAGCGCCGGTTCTTGGTGCACTCTCTGCTGATTTAGCGATCTCTTTTATTACTGTGAATGCGACCGATAACATTTTTACATTTTTAAGGTACCATTGCATAATGGTATTACTATAATGCATAATTTAAGAGGCAAGTGCTAGAATTATACTACGTTTTCATGAAGCAGATTTGATCCACTATAAAAATATTGTCGTCCACACCTATATATCTAAAATAATATAAAGCTGTGTTTGTAAGTTTTAGTTATTTACCTATATGCGCTGGGCCAATTTGGTTAAATTTGGTCCTTAAGATGTTTAAGCTCTTCGATATAACATTCACAAAATATTAATGTAAAAATTCAAATTATTTTCACATTCAATTTCACTATTTTATTATAGTAAATATGTATATTGCTTTTAACTAGTGCGATCATTATAATTATTAATATTAAAATATAATATACTAGCTGTTGCCCGCAGCTTCGTCTGCTTAAACTTAGTGAAATTATATATAGCCTATAGCCTTCCTAGATAAATAGGCTACCTAAAACTGAAAGAATCATTAAAATCCGACCAACAGTAAGTGAGATTACCGCGTTCAAACAAATAAACTCTTCAAAGTAAGTAGTAAGGTTTGATCGGATGCTTAGAGCGTTTTTTATTTTATTGATCTGTCTATGTTGATAGCAAAGAGTTAGTTTGAAAAGTTACTTAATCAAGGGAGTGTTCCTCAGCCTAAGTTTTTAGAAAATAAGTTATTTGATAAAAAATAAAAACTACAAAAATTCAAAAGACATCTAACGCAATATATATGTATCCAATTCCAAAGCGCGAGCGGTCAATTACATTTGTCAGGGGTCCGTCATATAATATTAAGTTTAATTTTAAAAGTTGACCAAAAAGCTTAAGAAACCCTGCTCTAAGGCATAGCTTCACGATATTTTGACAGTATTTTACTGTATGATCTTTATATATATTAATTATTATTAATAGTATTAAAAATACGTAATATTGTTCAATTAAGGATTCTTATACAGGACGGGATTGAATGACGACCAGCGACAGGGTAATCGTAGAAATTATTTATTAAAAAAATAACATTTTTAAATTATCATACCTCGTTATAAGTGCGTGTAAAAAAATTATGAATATCCCGGATACAGCTGTAAATGTTAGTTAACTAACTCGGGTAGAGCGCGGGTTTCTTTTGACGTGACAACGTCTAATAACTCGGAATTCCGGACAGCATGCACGAAAAAGATGTTTTCACGTAGCGTTCTAAAAGCGAGAGCGCGTCCGATGAGAGAGAGGCATGATCGTTTCGAGCGATCGGCTCGGTTCGGTTCGTGCTGCATTCCATGTTTGACCTTGTCACCTCAAACAACCGTTCGTAAACCGACTTTACGGACAATAAATTTTTCGAACGGTCTAGACTTTTAGGCCTGACGGCCTTTAAGCTCAATCGGTAGGAACCGGAGAACGCGGGAGCAGCTTATATACATGAACTACAATAATGATTGAATATGATAAATCAGTTGAAACCAATGAAGATGTGTCTATTTCATTGTCGCATTCAAATCAATCGACCCCGTTCATAGTCGAACAATTTGAATATCGAATGAATTACGTGACCGAGTTGAGAACAGCGTTGGGTGTGGGAGCATGCTTATTACTGTATTACCATTCATTTTATTCGTGTAGCTTTGAAATTATTATATATTATATTAAAAAAGTTGCCTGGTCTACTTCCAGGTAGTTTATCATCACGGGCGTTGTAGAACGCTAAACGCTTACATCAGCATCATAACATAAAGATAAATAAATCAACGTTTGAATGAATAAATAGATGAATGTTATAAATGTGAATGTAAGTTAGGTAGTAACGCTTTCACGCGAAAACTATTAACAACTTAACCAATTTTCATGAAACTTTGTACAGATATTTTTATAGGTATAGGGTAAGAAGTAACATATAAGCCGCTGGCAACAGCCAGTCTTAAATAATTAAAAAATGCTTAATGGATATTAATGATTTTCATTATGAACTGTTATTTTCCTGCTGAATATCAACTAAACAATTGACAGATAATTACTGTACAAATATTTATTTCATTTTCAAACCCAATTGAATTTAATCCAAAACAAATTGGAATTTAAATTTAGAACATTTTGTTTTTAATCAACTTTTCAATAGTTGCGAAAACTACGTATTGTCAAATCCAACTTTGTCATCTCGAAGTTTCTATAGATAATAGAAATTTTGATGACACAGATGGCAATAAAATTAGGATTTATGGTGGCTTATCTTTTTACGTACTACAGAAACTTAATACGTAGATCAGATGGAGCGGGATGTTTTGAGGGGATCGGTGTAGGGTCGCTTTATATTGCCAGTCGACAATATAGTTGACCTCAGCGGATATTTGGGGCCATTGAACCGGCGAGAACAGATAATAGTTATAAACGAAAGTATCGCTTATAACTTGACGACCTCTGTGGCTCAACGGTTAGCGTGTTGACGCTCAAGCCGGATGTCACGGGTTCGAATCCCGCCAGGGAACAAAAAAGTTTCTGTGTTCCTGGGTTATGGATGTGTATTAAATACGTGTATTATATAGTAAAAATCTTAAATATAAGTATTTATATAAAAAGTATTAAATATATGTATTTCCGTTGTCTGGTACTCGTAACACAAGTCTCTTCGAGTACTTAGCACGGGACGAGATTGCCGTGGTGTAAAAAGCGTCCATAGATATAAAAAAAAATCTATTAAGTATAGAAAAGCAAATTGTAGAAAAATGTATTCATCCCATCGCAAATCTTTATGTATACGACTCGCTATGCTGATATAAAATATTTTCTTTATTAGGTTTTGTCTCGCCGGTATAAAACATATATTTTTTAAACATGTCTTATATAAAACTACATATACTACGACTCACGATTTTTGTGAGTAAAAAGCTCAGTAAAAATGCCCGAGGCCTTAGTGTAAAAAGTGTGTTTGTTCTTCTTCTTGTATATATTATTATATTGTATGTCTATTGTAAAATTTATTCGACAACCTCCTCGAAAATTAGTATATTGTTTAATTTTTTTTTATTATGATAGGTATATCAGTAAAATATAGATACATAAAATCTGTGGTACACAATATGATGATTTTTAAAAATCGATTACGATTTGGATCTTTTGAACAAAATAATCATAATAAATACAATGCCAAATGCAAAAAAATAGGTAAACAATATTTCGAAAATCTTTAGAAAATATTAGTAAGAAACGTAAATGTCAGTGAAAAACGAAAAAACGTTTTTTTTTTAATTTAAACATACAAAGAACACAAATCAATATTTATTCACTTCCCATACTTCTTACTCGGGATACTTCAAAAATCGTATTTTTTGTGGCCTCATTGTTTTCACTAGGGAGAGCTTGGGAGCTAGGAAGATGGTGTCATTTTATGCCCGTAATCTCAGTCCTCTTAATCAGGCTGACTAAGGCTTAGGGGACAACTCGTTAAAACGTTTATGAAACATAATTTGTTAATTATCATAATGATCCGACTACTAGGATGATGGTTGTTCCTGTTTTATTACATAATTCTTATGAGAACACTGAAACTATAAAGTTCTTTGAATTTATAAATTATCGTCCGTAAATTTGTACCGCTTGTTTCTTAAATTTGTATTCAGATATAATTCTACAATATTATATACTGTCCTATCCTATTAATATTAAAAAGTCGAAAGTTTTTGAAGAATTTGTTTAGTAAGGATTTATGTTTGTCACTTATCCACGACAAAAATAACTAAATAATTTTGATGAAATCTTATGATAATATTATAGCTTACACATCAGAAAAATACGTAGGTTATGACATATGCAGAACCACGGAACACTGCTGGAAAGATAGTAAATTTGTAGGGCTATTGTATAAACCATTTCGATATCGAGCTTCACCTGAGTGATAGAGCTCACTTTACGCTCACTTCGAAAGTGAACTTTATTGATATTGATAGAAAGTTGAGTTTTAAAGAATACAAATTCGTCAAATTCGTCATAATCACCGCGTATTCCGCATTCGAGATTCGAAAACGACCTTACTTAGCCCTACTGATCACCTACGAATGGTTTGTTAATTATATGTCCTCTTAATTAGTATATCTTCGGATTTTAAAAGCAATAAATAAATACTTTTTAAAAATAATAATCTAAATAATTTTTTTTATTTTTTTTTAAATAGTTTGATATTTTCTATGACTCACAATAATTCATGTTTCAAAAAACAAAATGGAGTACATGTTTCTTAACAAAAACGCTTATTTTACACGTTTGAGACGAATATAATTTATCCGATATTTTTTTATCCCATAATCCACAAATAAAACCTTTTCGGCGGGGCAAATGGCAGCGTCCAATTAACGTTACTCAAATTGACAAAGCAATGCCTCAATACATAAATTTTGGAGGCAAAATGCAAGCAATAAATAAAGATGAGCGGATTTAATGCAGTATGGCCTAAATTGGAATGTCTTTTATTGAGACGTATTGCGGTGTGTTCATCTGAAATGTATGTATGACTGGATCCATTCCTATAACCTTTATATAGTTCGCCCCGCGGTTTCACCCGCGATCATCCAATTCCCGGGGGATTACAGGAATAAGTTATAGCCTATGTGTTATTCGGATGTATAAGTTATATTATTGTAAAGTTTCAATAAAATCCATTCAGTAGTTTTTACGTGAAAGAGTAACAAACATCCATACTTACAAACTTTCACGTTTATAATATTAGTAGGATTCTGTTGTGTATGTGTATGTCAGTGAACTTTTACCAAACGGCTGGATCGATTTGAATGAAACTTTTATTACATCGCCTCAAACTTTTTCGTCTGTGTGTTGCATGTCGCGTGACGGTCGGAGGTCAATTTGGCGGCGCCTAGTTCGCATCACCGTCTCACTTCACCGTCATTTGTATAGACTATTACTTATTTGTGCAAGTGCTCCACGCTATTTTGTTTATTTTTTTGGTAAATGTCTATAATGAGAATAAATGTTTCACTTTTATCGTGGTTTGAAACCACACAATCCTTTTTTTTAATGTGTTTGGGTGGCACCCCGGATGGTTTAGATTCAAAGATCAGCCCGGCAGATGGCGCTGCAGTCGGTATCTATGTTATTTGAAAACTACTTTACTGAACATTGTGAAACTTTTTACACATATTCTTAGAAGTATTTAAATTTAACATTCGATTTTATTTTGTAAAAAGTAATAAGAAAATTCATAAAAAAATCGTAAATTTTAAAAGTTATGGCGGTTGAAGCCGCGGGCAACAGCTAGTATTTATATAAAGCTAAAGTGTATGTTTGTTTGTTTTGAACAAGTTAACCTACCGACACTATCAGCCAGGATTTAATAAAATATTTTTGTTTTTAGTCAAGGCTATTAGAGTAGAGTATTACTTATAGAGTATGTAGCAGTAGCCTATACAATTCTTTTGTGTTTGTTACTGAAGTTCTGAATTTGTATATTTTTTTTACGATGTAAACGGCCGCTTGGCGGCGTAACGAGAGGTACACCGCGATGTCCCCAGCATATGAGCCTACGAGAGCGAGCGAGTGCGAACTGGGAACTAGTCCCCGATAAAGTAAAAAACATCCTTAAGATTTGTGCTTCTATGTACGTCTGAATTCTTTGATGAAGTCGAGTGCGAGTCGAGACCGACATTGACGTAATTTTGAATTACTACCAATGAAAGATAATCTATGGCAATGTGATATCCGTTAGATTTATCAGGATACGATGAAGAATATTATGACCTAAAACATATCTGTTTTTAAACTAGACACGATAATATGTATACGAGGTTGAAATAAATGTTTGTGACATTTTGTCCTACATTTCGTATTTGCTGGAATCAAACACATTATGTTCAGCAGTGGACGGATAAAGGCTGATGATGATGATGATGATTAAACACATTATCTTGACTTGGAGAGATGCTAGCCCGTGAGCGCTTTATATAGTTATTTGATATTCTAAACCAGCGAGGCGTTTCACCTCCATCTAATAAATGACGTTCGACGACGACTTCCTTCCGCTATTACCCAAAAGGTAATACAAAAACATCACCATTATGAAAATCAATTTCGTGACCTCAACATAGAGTAAGAATATTATCATTAACAAGTTGAATCCGGCAAACAAACCTTGTATAAAAAATGGCGAACCCTGTCAATAATCAACTAAAAAAAACGACATGTTGTACTCCGGGAGTTCCGCCAGAAGTGAAAACTTGAATACTAACGTTGTGCATTTTTAATATTTTGGAATGGTAAGGGAATAATTTTGCACGAATTGCTTTAATTATCAGTACAAAATTACCATTTATGTGGTAGAATACAATATTTATTTATTGCGCTAACGTACACTTACAAACATTACAATTTTTATTACATTAAAAAGTTTATCTCAGAAAAATCAATAGTTACATTATCGTAGTCTTACGAATTTTCGATCAGTCTTACGAAGTTCTCGTCACCAGATGCGAGTTTAACATTTTTTACCCATCACAAAAAGTGCACAACGCCGCTAAAGAAGTTTTCAGTTCAAAAAATTATCTTATTTGGAGCCGTTTTTTTTTTTCTCGAAAGGTCTAGCCTTTTAGGCATGATGGCCTTTAAGCTCAATCGGTAGGTAGGTGAGCAGATGGCTCACCTAGTAAAATTCGAAAGGGGGGCGCCCCCTCCGTGCCCCGCAGGGGGCGCGGTATATCGCGCGCGCTACTCTGGAGAGTAGGTGTTTGGCTAGTCAAATCCAATACGGTCGACGAGTCATTAGCGGATGAAGTTAAACTACTAGTCGGAGGGCATTTGGAGCCGTGGTTCTGAAATTATGTGGGAACATGCATTTCTGCGATTAATTTTTATTTATATAGATAAATTAGAGTTATTACTAAAATCTAAAACAACTCCAACTCAAGCTTTAACTCCTAAATTAACTAATCCTAGTTTTTAGAATAAGTTAGAGTAAGTCCTCCAGCTGTCGGGCTGCATATAATTTTAATAATCTCATGAAAGCGCCTAGCCCAGTATGAGATAAGTGTTAACAAACAGAGAGTTGGACGTTCCCCTCGTACTTCGCAAACACACAGTTGACGGGAGCTATATGAAATGTATTTTATAATGAATATCATTTTGTTTGCACGAGAATTTTGAAATGGCTAAATTATATACTACTAACATTAGTAACGAGAAATTTTGTATACAGTATACTATGTTTATTACTGTTTTCACGCGCAAGTGAATTGTTATTAAGATGTTTTAGTAATTACTTACTTGCTGTAAGCATTTTATACCTACTTATACTTAGCTTTGCGTATTGTGTCTTCTACACCAATATTATAAAGAGGAAAACTTTGTTTGTTTGGTTGTAATGAAAAGGCTCAAAAAGTACTGGACCGATTTCAAAAATTCTTTCTCCATTCGAAAGCTACATTATCCACGAATAACATAGGCTAAATTTTATTCTGATAAAAAATAGGGTTCCGTAAGATATTTTGGTTTTTCGGACATAAGGTGTAGAAAATGTTATTTCGCGTACTAAGATCCCGTTGTAAATCTTAGTTAACGGCTAACGCAGGCGAAGCTGCGGGCAACAGCTAGTTATATATAAAATTCCTTTATGCACGCGTTTTTGACACGCGATTTGATTGAAGTTTTGGTTCTATTGGAGTAGATCTCTGTAGTTTTGAAAATAGAGTCCGCGCCACTTAAGAAGTCCGATAGACGCGGCGCTGCGGTCTCATAACTCAATGTTGCCAATTTCTAGTGTAATGATTTTCCGCCAAGTCTAGTACAGTAAAAAAATTTAATAATTATAGGGCCTATGGTCAGTAGTGGACTGATAAAGACTGATGATGATAATAATGACAAAAATAATTATAGCAGCAAAATAAAAATCTCCCTGCCAGGTTTTAGTAAAATAAAACATTTTTTTGTAAATATTTCGTTCGTATTTTTTACGTATAACCGATTAGTAGAATTCATCTAAAACAAGCTTCTTCGGGTGTGTTCGGCTTTTGCCAGGGGTGACGATTTTCTTACTCGACCTTATTCTTTTTTTATTCGACCTTTTTACAGAAACACCTGAAAATATAATTCATCTGAGCAAGGTTTTAATTCTTTTACCTTGCATTTATATTCATATAAAATATGATAAGATGTAATGTAGGTATAGAGTTAACGATAATATTTTAACCATAAATTAGGCAAAAATGAGTGACTCTGGCATCTCTAAAATTAACCTGTCATGGCAGTGACATTTATAAACATATTATTCAACGGGGTTAATTGTTGTTTATTTTTACTTTCTAATTCACAAAATTATTTCACTTTAATGATCATTATACGGCCTTCACTTTTTACACCTCACTTTATATTATATGCTCCATATTTCACGTAAAACAATTTAAAATATCACATCTTCTTACTCCTGATAGATGTCAAGATGTCAATCTTGTCAAATTTAGTTCGGGGATTAGTCGCAGGACTTCATAAGTGGCGCGGACTATACAATTGTATACGGTCGATGGTGCGATCGTGTGACTGCTTATCAATTGACAACCTACATAATATTATCAATATAACATAACATACATACAGGGGAAACAGT
Organism: Lycaena phlaeas; assembly: GCA_905333005.2. NCBI lineage: Eukaryota > Metazoa > Arthropoda > Insecta > Lepidoptera > Lycaenidae > Lycaena > Lycaena phlaeas. The sequence continues at coordinate 16,454,463 of HG995169.1, read as the reverse complement.
GACGATGGTAGCGAGGCGAAGATTCCCTGATTAGCTAGCTATATATGAAAAGTTTGTTAGGGATTAAGTTAAGAGCATCAGACAACCAAAACTATCCGCGATAACATCCAATCGTTTCATATTTATGAATTAAATTCGCGTAAACTTTAGAAAACAGTTTGGGTTAAATTTTCACAGCCCAGTCTTATGATAACGACAAATTTCACAACAAAACACATTAATCATACACTAAGAAAGTGTATTTAAATTAAAAGCAACGATGAAAAATTGTGAAAAATTTTACGAAATATCATCAATTATCCCTAAGCTCTTTAAGACTGTCTCCCCGGGGGAGGGGGGATATAAAAGCGGATATAAGCTATTTGTATCTCACCTTTATAACACCAGTATCAACATTGTATATTAGAATTCCCTAGGCTGTGTATTACCGGAACAAAAAAATCGGTTGTCTGTAAAGTCGGTTTACTGACGATAGTGAACGTGACAACGTCATAAGAAAATACTGATGGGCCGATTGCGCTCTTGTTTGCAGTGCCGGCAGAAGTGAAAACTTGAATACTAACGTTGTGCATTTTTAATATTTTGGAATGGTTAGGGAATAATTTTGGACGAATTGCTTTAATTATCAGTACAAAATTACCATTTATGTGGTAGAATACAATATTTATTTATTGCGCTAACGTACACTTACAAACTTTACAATTTTTATTACAATAAAAAGTTTATCTCAGAAAAATCAATAGTTACATTATCGTAGTCTTACGAATTTTCGATCATTCTTACGAAGTTCACGTCGTGTCCTGGGGGCTTAGTCAAAACGCTTAGTCAAAACTTCGAGCGATCAAACGAACTTCGCTGTCGTTTTCGTAATGGCATTTTGGCTAGGCCCCCTGACGCCAGTTTAATATTTCGTACCCATCACAAAAAGTGCACAACGCCGCTAAAGAAGTCTTCATTTAAAAAATTATCTAATTTGGAGCCGTGGTTCTGAAATTATGTGGGAACATGCATTTCTGCGATTAATTTTTATTTATATAGATAAATTAGAGTTATTACTAAAATCTAAAACAACTCCAACTCAAGCTTTAACTCCTAAATTAACTAATCCTAGTTTTTAGAATAAGTTAGAGTAAGTCCTCCAGCTGTCGGGCTGCATATAATTTTAATAATCTCATGAAAGCGCCTAGCCCAGTATGAGATAAGTGTTAACAAACAGAGAGTTGGACGTTCCCCTCGTACTTCGCAAACACACAGTTGACGGGAGCTATATGAAATGTATTTTATAATGAGTATCATTTTGTTTGCACGAGAATTTTGAAATGGCTAAATTATATACTACTAACATTAGTAACGAGAAATTTTGTATACAGTATACTATGTTTATTACTGTTTCGCGCAAGTGAATTGTTATTAAGATGTTTTAGTAATTACTTACTTGCTGTAAGCATTTTATACCTACTCATACTTAGTTTTGCGTATTGTGTCTTCTACACTAATATTATAAAGAGGAAAACTTTGTTTGTTTGTTTGGTTGTAATGAATAGGCTAAAAAAGTACTGGACCTATTTCAAAAATTCTTTCTCCATTCGAAAGCTACATTATCCACGAGTAACATAGGCTAAATTTTATTCTGATAAAAAATAGGGTTCCGTAAGATATTTTGGTTTTTCGGACATAAGGTGTAGAAAATGTTATTTCGTGTACTAAGATCCCGTTGTAAATCTTAGTTAACGGCTAACGCAGGCGAAGCTGCGGGCAACAGCTAGTTATATATAAAATTCCTTTATGCACGCGTTTTTGACACGCGATTTGATTGAAGTTTTGGTTCTATTGGAGTAGATCTCTGTAGTTTTGAAAATAGAGTCCGCGCCACTTAAGAAGTCCGATAGACGCGGCGCTGCGGTCTCATAACTCAATGTTGCCAATTTCTAGTGTAATGATTTTCCGCCAAGTCTAGTACATTAAAAAAATTTAATAATTATAGGGCCTATGGTCAGTAGTGGACTGATAAAGACTGATGATGATAATAATGACAAAAATAATTATAGCAGCAAAATAAAAATCTCCCTGCCAGGTTTTAGTAAAATAAAACATTTTTTTGTAAATATTTCGTTCGTATTTTTTACGTATAACCGATTAGTAGAATTCATCTAAAACAAGCTTCTTCGGGTGTGTTCGGCTTTTGCCAGGGGTGACGATTTTCTTACTTGACCTTATTCTTTTTTTATTCGACCTTTTTACAGAAACACCTGAAAACATAATTCCTCTGAGCAAGGTTTTAATTCTTTTACCTTGCATTTATATTCATATAAAATATGATAAGATGTAATGTAGGTATAGAGTTAATGATAATATTTTAACCATAAATTAGGCAAAAATGAGTGTCTCTGGCATCTCTAAAATTTACCTGTCATGGCAGTGACATTTATAAACATATTATTTAACGGGGTTAATTGTTGTTTATTTTTACTTTCTAATTCACAAAATTATTTCACTTTAATGATCATTATACGGCCTTCACTTTTTACACCTCACTTTATATTATATGCTCCATATTTCACGTAAAACAATTTAAAATATCACATATTCTTACTCCTGATAGATGTCATGATGTCAATCTTGTCAAATTTAGTTCGGGGATTAGTCGCAGGACTTCATCAGTGGCGCGGACTATACAATTGTATACGGTCGATGGTGCGATCGTGTGACTGCTTATCAATTGACAACCTACATAATATTATCAATATAACATAACGTACATACAGGGGAAACAGTGACGATGGTAGCAAGGCGAAGATTCCCTGATTAGCTTAGGATATGAAAAGTTTGTTAGGGATTAAGTTAAGAGCATCAGACAACCAAAACTATCCGCGATAACATCCAATCGTTTCATATTTATGAATTAAATTCGCGTAAACTTTAGAAAACAGTTTGGGTTAAATTTTCACAGCCCAGTCTTATGATAACGACAAATTTCACAACAAAACACATTAATCATACACTGAGAGAGTGTATTTAAATTAAAAGCAACGATGAAAAATTGTGAAAAATTTTACGAAATATCATCAATTATCCCTAAGCTCTTTAAGACTGTCCCACCCGGGGGAGGGGGGATATAATCGCGGATATAAGCTATTTGTATCTCACCTTTATTACACCAGTATCAACATTGTATATTAGAATTCCGTAGGCTGTGTATTACCGGAACAAAAAAATCGGTTGTCTGTAAAGTGATTTACTGACGATAGTTGAAAGTGACGTCATAAGAAAATACTGATGGGCCGATTGCGCTCTTGTTTGCACTTCAACCCTTAAATAGAACGCAGGAGGTAACGTCGCATGAGTCATTTTTTTGTGTGTGCAGCCGGCTCCATCAAATTATAAGACGTTGTCACGTAAAAAAATTTTAAAAGGTTATCGCAATGAAATTATAGTAAGAGATAGCCGTCTTGGCGTTCATCCAAGAAGGTATATTATCTTCAATAGTGGATAGATGACCACAGGTTGTACCACAGTTGCACTGCAGCCGAATTGGCTGCCACGACCGGAGTCATGGCTTTCATTCACCCAAATACCAGCTTAAAGTGACAGCTATGCTGTGGTAGGGAAATGGTGGGACACGCATCTGCTTACCCTTCCGTTGTGCAGACATGTGGATGTCGGTAGTCAGAATAAGGCTGTTCAATAAAAGTAAAGTTTAAGGCTAACACATAAGATAACTATAGGCCTGCCGCCTGTCTTCTCTTGATATATAAAAGACATGAGCGCCGAAAGTGAAATGTTTATTCTTATCTTATTTACACATATATTTACTTAGTATTCATATAATACGTTCAAATATTGGAGCTTAAGCATGTAGATGTTGACTTTGGCGCGTTCGCTAAATAAAAGTGGTGAAAAAATTGTAAGAGTAACCGTGTGTTTGACGTAGACATGTGGGGGTAACAACAGTGAAATGTTGCAAACATAAATCCACAGGAAAGAATTTTCAGTGTGGCACAAGACTAAAGAGACTGTATTGAGTTTAGTTAAAACTAAGCAAGATTTCTTTCACCACGAGTTTAAGTTAGTTTAAAACCTATCTCATTTAACTACCAACTGAAAACCACCACGGGCGTCTTCAGTCGCATGGGATCTTTCTAAGGTGCCGCGAATCTATTAAGAATTGGGCACGTACAAAGAATTCCATAGTATGGAGGTGCTTAGCAAATGATGCTAGGACCTCACGTTAAAATGAAATGAGGAACGTGACGATTTTGAACTTGCACTTGCGTATATCTTTAATTTACTACTTTTCAAATTTATAGTGGAAAATTTACAACTAAATTATCCTCGTATGTACATTTTGAAGCCTATCCGGTGTGGGTTTTACTATGGGCGTAAATGCCATTAAAACTTAATGTCGGAACCGTTCTATTTAGGCCTAATGTAAGCTGAATGTTGTATGCTGAATACTGGTAGATAATCATTGAAAGTGATCGATTTATTAATACCTTTGTTTATTGGAACGAAGTTCCTTACGGCAGGCTTGGAGGGGATAGGGATTTTGCTGCGCGACAGAACCGAAAAAAATGTGATAGTAAAACCGTAAGAAAAAGTGCGTGGTATAAAAAGCGTTAAATGAGACGTGCGCAGGCGCGACAGTCGCATACACAAGCGAGTAGTGTATAATACCTTTCTTTTTAGCCGAAGGCACTTCGTTCCTACCTGGTGTCCCACGACACCTCTTTTTTTTTTATTTTTAGTTGGATATTGAAACTGGCAGACTTGCTGCCTTAAATGGACAACGTCACCTGTGAACATAAAGAAGCTTTTTTATATTTTTTATGACGCAAGTTAATGGTCACGCCATGGTCGGCCATTAACCAGATGGGAAGACGATCTCCGCGCAGTGGCAGGTCCGTGTTGGATGCGAGTAGCAAGGGATCGGTCGTCTTGGCGTTCACTGCGGGAGGCCTATGTTCAGCAGTGGACGGATAAAGGCTGATGATGATGATGAAGTTAATAGTTGCTCATAATATTGACTAGCCTGTTGGTCTAGTGGTTAGTGAGCTTGACTGCTAAACCAGAAGGTCGTGGGTTCGATTCCCACCCAGGACAAATGTTTGTGTGATGAGCATGATCATTTGTTCTGTGTCTGGGCGTAATTTATCTATAATATGTGGGTATATATTTAGAGATATAAGTAATGTATCAGCTGTCTGGTTACCATAAGAACAGGCTTTGCCTAGTTTCGGATCAGATGGCCGTGTGTGAGATGTCCCAACATATTATTATTATTATATTATAATATAGTCTTACTTCGAGTAAGGCTCTTGGACCTATGTATATATTTGAGAAATGCAGTACCTCCACTGAACCACATGCGGGACTTCAGCCGCTTTTTGATGGTCCCGGATCTACAGGCAACAGGGTAACCTCAGCGACAGGTTCGCGTTAAGTAAGCAACTCATATATTGTGTTTCACTGCTAAGCACGGGTCTCCTCGAAATCAGGCGAGGAGGGTATCGGGCTAGTTCAACGAGGCGCTGGCCCAATGCAGATTGGTGAACTTCACATGCCTTCAAAAACTTTTGATCCCATTAGACATACATATTTCCTCACGACGTCAGGGTGCAAGGTGTTTTCTAGGCACCACAAGGGTCAGGATCGAACCCGGACTATCGAGATTTTCAAGAGGCTTAGCATACTCACTGGACCATCGTCGCTCAGTAAAGTGAGATATGGATAAACTATTAATGCCACATGGATATTTGTCAATATTCAGCTCCAAACGTGATCAAATACAAGATATCAAACCACGGCAAAGCTTGTTTTATGATGGGACCGGCGTTAAATCCGAACGTTCTGGAGCGAGTGCAATGTTGGAGCTGTTTTATGACCCCAGATGGCAATTTGAAGGATTCTATTACAGAAATGGATGATATGGTACGAACTTCTCTTGTTAGTTCCATTATACAGGAGATATGAGCCAAGTTTGTGATGACCATATCTTATTATAGTGGCAATTCATGCTAATGATCTTATGATGAACACTAATATATTGTGATAATTAAATCTCACTAATATTGACGGCCTCTGTGGCTCAGTGGTTAGCGCGTTGGCGCATAAGCCGGAGCTAGCGTGTTCGAATCTCGCCAGGGAACACAAAAAAAAAGTTTCTGTGTTCCTGGGTCATGGATGTGTATTAAATATGTGTAGGTATTATATAATAAAAATTTTAAATATAAGTATTAATATAAAAAAAGTATTAAATATGTGTATTTTCGTTGTCTGGAACTCGTAACACAAGTCTCTTCGAGAACTTAGCACGGGACCAGATCGACGTGATGTAAAAAGCGTCCATAGATATTATATTATAAATGTGAAAGTTTGTAAGTATGTTTGTTACTCTTTCACGTAAAAACTAGTAAATGGATTTCAATGAAACTACAATAATAAAGCATATATATCAGAATAACACATAGGCTATAATTTATCACCGTACTTCCACGGAAATGGTAAGTACGCGGGTGAAGCCGCGGGGCACTGCTAGTATATTATAAGCTTTCATAAACCGCAGCTGTGTGGTAAATGTTAGCGTGGTTAAGATACTCGGTGGGATAAATAAAATAAAAGAAATGTGGTGTCGTGGGACACCAGGTAGGAACGAAGTTTCTTCGGCTAAAAAGAAAGGTTACACTACTCGCTTGTGTATGCGACTGTCGCGCCTGCGCACGTCTCATTTAACGCTTTTATTCCACGCACTTTTTATTACGGTTTTACTATCACATTTTTTTCGGTTCGGTCGCGCAGCAAAATCCCTATCCCCTCCAAGCCTGCCGTAAGGAACTTCGTTCCAAAATAGAATACTTTTTAATGTGAAACTTTTATTACACTATCTCAAACTTTTTCGTCTGTGTGTTGCATGTCGCGTGACGGTCGGCCGCGAGTGTATAGAGAATAGACTTATTTGTGGCAATACTCCATATTTTAGATTTTTATACCCTTAATGCAATATTAATCGTAGGAAACATTAGAAAAAAAAGGATTTTTTTTGCAAACGTGGGTGAAGCCACAGGCTAAAGCTAGTTTATAAATAAAACCAATGATCGCTCTCGCTCAATGTCAAAATGAATGGCAAAGTGACCTTCAAAAATGTTTTAACTTTTATAACCTTATGGTAATCTCGAATCTAATCTAATGGTTTTAATTAGGTGGAAATACTACTAAATAAAAAAAAAAGTTTTTTTTGACTTCTATATATACAAACTGACAGACGCGCTACTCGATAGTAAATTTCTACTACTTCTAGCTAGCTATTTAATGCGCTTTCTGTGACACCCCTGTGCTCGTGTCGGGCTCGGGATGGGAACCCGGGCCCCGTTGCAGACACGACGTCGTGGGGACTGCCAAGTGGTAGTCGGGCCGTCCCCCTATTGAAGAGAATTTGGTCTTGCCGGTACCAGTCTGTCGCAGAGAGTTTCTGTTTCCTGAAGATCCGGGTCCCTCAAATAGCGGCTGAAGGCTTACGTAGTGGTTTTAGTGGGGTAGTGCACCCCAACGCAACGACTCCCCACAGACCGCAGTACCCGAGGCCCTGGTATGGTCCGAAAGGGATTTCGACTGCGTCATCAAAAAAAAGATGACTTTATGACGTCATCATAAAATTTGTAAATTTAAATACAAAAAAATTGAAATTTATTATTAAGTTATAAATTTTCTGCAGTGTCTATGACTGGCAATTTTTTTAGGTGAAACCGCGGGCACAAGTCAACTTAACAAAAACGTTTTCTATTCGAGTATTGCAGGTGTAATTATGAAAATTGTTCGTAAAAATATTAAACTCCCAATTTCCAGATTTCAAAGTTTCTGAACGGTTTTGTATTTTGCGTGCGGCGGTTCGATTAAGATTTAAGGGGGTTACGGCAGCCTGACATGCAACACACGCCCAGCGCATATTATAGACAAGCTTATAATCAACTCGGCAAAACCTTTTTTTTATCTGGTTTTTGGAGGAGGGCGTTTTTATCTTAACAAGACATGACAACCAAAAAAAAAAAAAGAAAAAAGTAAATGTCACTGTCAGATTGACACTTGACGTTTACATATTTAAGAACCTTTATTTTAAGATAAAGCTCACAGATCTACCTTTAAATACGCCATTAACTCAAGAGATTGATTGATTACCTTTAAATAAAAATACATAATTATAAACAATGTTATTACGTGTTAGTAAATGAAACTTAAAAGCTGAAACTATAATAGTGACATTAGCTGTAGGCGATTTAGAAACGTTTTTAATTCATGAAGAACACGATTTGTCGTAGACATATTATATTTATTTATTCATTTTATACATATTAACGAAACTATTTACTAGTGGTTCTTTCTTCCGTGAATAAGATTTGCTGTTTCAGAGAGAAGTGCTCGGCTAGATCCAGGTGAACTAGTTTCTGTTCGTGGGTGATGTCAACCAATAATCATCTGATGGCACCTCTGCCAACGACAACAACAACAAATTAATGCAACAAAATGATCTTCTTTGGGTCATAATTTATACTTCTAAACGCCATGAGTGTCGTGACTGGTTCCTTATAATATTTCTTATGGTGTTTCGCCATCCATCCCTATTCTCCGCAACGAGATTACTGTGTTGCCTGTGGAGTCCGAAGTGGTTTGGTTCCGGTCGCACCAACGCATATGATGCGCACTCATGCTCTTCTTTTACCAAAATACGTCAAAATCTATTTCGGACAAATCAAGAGACGATTTGAAACTTGAGTTGCTGTAGTATAGGCAAAGTTACTATAATGGTAAATTCATAAAAAAAGTAATATTAAAAAAAAAGTTTAATGTAAAAAAAGTGAAGGTTTGAGCTTATTGTACATTTATTTATTTGTTTTTACGTCGTTTTGTTTTTATTTCACCTTTACATTTACACCTTAACACGATGCCTTGTATTCGTTTCTCGTTATATTTTATTATTTCATTCTACCCTCGAGCGTTTTTACACCTCTTATTTTCGTGTAAATACACGATTCCAGCATCTTTTATTAATTGCTGTTTTACCAGTGTTAATCCCACACTGACAAAGTAAGCAAATTAACTTGATATTTGCAAAAAGCAAATTCAGCAATGTACGTAATGTCGTGTAAGATATAGTGTGCTGTAATCCTAAAAACTTATCAGTCTTCAATCTAGTCTATCAACCCCTACACCAGGTGAATGTGTTACTTTCATCAAAATAACAACTTTTAATTAAATTGTTATTATGATCTTGACGTAAAGAGCTTCGAGTAAAAGGGTCGGTAAAGACCAAGGATCGGTTATGCCTTCATTATTTGTAAGATTACTTTACTAGCTGTTGCCCGCAGCTTCAGTTGCGTTAAATATGATTTATAACGGTTTTAGCGGGATGGTATATCGCCTTATAGCCTAGTTAATAGAATCAGGCGTTACTTTGCGGAAATCCATTTTAAAAAAGATATTAAATTATATATTAATTAGCAGTATCCCGCGAACCATGCAGTCTTTATAGTAAATGTGTGAGTGCACGCATATGCATGCATATAGCACCGCCCTCCTTTCCCACACTGCATATGCGTACACTCGCATGCACCACCACCACACACACTACCATAAAAGACCACCACCATAAAATCTACGCACGTTTCACCCCGACACCGAGGCATCCTCAGGATGTAGACTCTACGATTAGTAATCGTTAAGTGACGTGCCGGCCCGAACACCTGCCTTATATTAGGTGTTTTCCCCACTACCCCCACCAAATAACCGTATTATCGGAGAACTCGTTAGGTCTGTTTGGTCATTCAAAAGTGCAACCGTTCTATTATTTTTATGTTTTATTATTTCAAGTTGTTCCAACACACTTAGTCGAAATCCCTTGTCACATTTATGTAGAACCTGGAACGTATGGCTGCTACTGACGCTATGTCCCGTCTCTAATAGGTGTTTTGCAAAATGGGACTTTTGAGGCTGATCGTTTGCAAACGCTGAGATATGTTCTTTATATCTGGTTTCAAAGCTACGTCCTGTCTGGCCTACATATACACCGCTACATTGTGAACATTTTAATTTGTAAACACCAGATGAATATTTGCAGTCTATTTTGTCTTTATTGCTACAAATATTTCTCAACGTATTATTGGTCTTGTAGGCAACATGAATATCATTATTTCTCAGCGTCTTAGCTATGCGTTCAGATACCGGTCCCATATAGGTCAGGCTGGATTTATAATTCTTAACATCTTTAACTGGCGGTACTGCATATAAAAATTTCGTTAAAACTTTATTTTGTGTTTTGTTAATAATATTATTAATAACTCGTGAGTTGTATCCATTAGCTCGAGCTATATGGTATATTATGTCTAGTTCTTTATTAAAGTTTTCTTTCGTAAGTGGTATCGACATTAATCTATGTATGTAACTATGAAAAGCCGCCATCTTGTGTTGCCAAGGGTGACATGAAGATATGGGTATAGTGGCATCGGTATAAGTCGGTTTACGGTATATGCCAAAAACGTGTTTATTATTATGTTTCGTAATCGATAAATCGAGAAAATTTAAAGTGTTACCCTCCTCTAATTCTACTTTAAACTTGATTTTTGGATGTTTTTTGTTAAGATCTTTTACTATACGTGCACTCACACATTTACTATAAAGACTGCATGGTTCGCGGGATACTGCTAATTAATATATAATTTAATGCCTTATAGCCTTTCTCGATAAATAGTCTATCTAATACTGAAATCTGACTAATTTTTTAAAATTTATTACTATTACTACTTATTGACTTCTTATGTTTTGACTTATTTCAAGTGTACAAGTTGTACCTACGTAATAAAGATATTTTTTTTTATTTGATTAATAGTTATTGAGACAAGCGCGCTTAAACAAACCCTTCCAAGTATTTTTTTCGCGATATAACGTAGCCTATGTCCTTTCCCAAGCTCTGGTCTACATGTGTACTAAATTTCATAAAAATCGGTTAAGACAGAAGACAGACAGACTTACTTTCGCATTTTTAATATTAGTAGGGATTTGTATTATTATCGCTCTATCGTGCATCTTTAAATTACGAAGTGCGTCCAGGTGTATTAGATGTTTGTGTTAACTGTACCTAATACGTCGCTTAGAATCTAATCTCAGGGCATGTCGACTACCAATCTTACTCGGAACAAACTTAATCCTGTACTAATTTCAAGTCAGTTTCTTGGCGGAATTGAATTGGAAGGTCTCAAGTCTGAGCAAACACGTCTAAATTGACTCGGAGATTATCAGAGCCGCACGCAATATTTGCTGACACAAAATTGATTGAGTTCACATCCGAAGCTGCTATTAAGATATTAGTTTACATTAGTTTAAGTGACTTAGGGCCTGTTTCACAATCTCCAGTTAAGTTCCCAATAGGCTATCGGCAACATATTTGACAGATAGAGTATGGAGTATCTGTCAAATATGTTGCTGATAGCCTATTGGGAACTTAACTTTAGATTGTGAAACAGGCTCTTAAAATTTATTTTTTAGGTTGTTTAGATGAGCAAACAGACAGGGAAACACCAGATAGTAGTGGGTAACGTCCATGTACACTAACAATTCGCTTAGGACCAGCTTATCCATCCCCACCATGGTTCAGGCCTTGTCTTGGCGGTGGGGCTCAGTAGCTCAGGGCGACCCCAACACCTTGCGCGAAGCAAATTGAGCCGAGGGGGTTCTTTGTACCCCTTATATAAGAAGAGAAAGAGGGCAAAAGAACAGGGGGCAAGGGGCGAGGACGGGAACCTCGCCTTATTGTACTGTCCCGACCACTTTCCAGCTTTCGGGCGCACCGAGTCCCACGTACCCGTCTGGGGAGACCCACTCCCCCACGGGAAGGGGAAAAGGACCAGCTTATCCATAATGTTGCCTAAGGCATAAGTAGATAAGTCTCAGCGTCAGTAATTACACTGAGATAATATTTTTTCTCCGAAAAATATCAAAGTGGTTTTCGACAAAAGAAATGAGCATGAGAGTTGAACCCATTTTTACCTTGGCCCAGTACAGGCATGATATTAAGGGGTTTGCTTCGTACCGGCTTGGAAGTTCCCCCTTGCGAGGAGTGAACTGGCTTTTAGCCGGTCTGTTACTGAAGTAATACTGTTGTCTACAGATCCGGGACACTCAAAAAGCGGTTGAAGGTCACAGTGGTCTTAGATTGTGTATGCACTGTCCCACATAGGGCCAGTAAATTAAATTAGTATTTAAGTAAAAGATTGAGTTAGATCCAAGTTAGGAAATAAGTATAGTTCTCTTTTGTGATAGTGATAAAGAAAGTGATCGTGTTTTGAAAATTATGTATTAGAATTATCGAAAAGTTATGAGCGAGCAATTAGCATTACTTTTATGACCTACAATAAAAGTTACATGAATTCAATTAGTATTTAAGTGAAAGATTGAGTTAGATCCAAGTTGGGAAAACTTATAGAGCCTGTGTTAGGAATTTGGATATGGTGAAATATGCTAATCAGCTGCTCGCGTTCTCTTTGTTCATTTAGACATCTCTCAGAACTTGGTGTTCTGATGTTGATTCATGAGATACAAGTCTTGCTCGCGGCTTCTCTTGGAAATACCAAAATGACTCGTAGGCATAAAGCCATCTAGTAATAGGAATAGAGAAATAATACAAAAAAAAAACCCATCCTTGTGAGAGAAGATATATAAATGTTGTTTTTGTCTTCAAAATTTCTTGCTGTGGAGTTCTTTTGATATTAAAACTTACTTATGATTTTTTATATTAGACCTTGATGAATAAAATAGAGACAATATTTATTTAGATATCTTAAAAAAGATTTTTCTTGCTATATTTTTACAATCCTAAACGTAACGCGAATTCAAAAAAATACAAGTAATAAAATGAAGAACGGAACGATTTGATAAATGTTTCTTATTAAAACAAAAAATAATTTCGTAGTTAGTTATTTTCATGTAAGCGTATCACATTATTTAATAATTATAATTATGAAATACTACAAAACAATTATTATAGTATAGAAAACAATGATATGAAATAATTTATAATACTTGTAAAACGTCTCTCTATTGTTTGTCTATTTAATTTTTGCATACTTGAATTATTGTGAGAAACATGAGAATCACAGTGTACCTTCTACGACAAACCTTACTACCGTTTTTGATTCGAATATACATACATATTATTATTACTACTAGAAGAACAAATAATTATTAATTTGGTTTGAAAAATAGGAATAAGGCAAAATAAATAAGGAAAAAATATAGAAGTGAAGTGAGAATGTTTGTTACGCTTTCACGCGAAAACTACTCAACCGATCATCATGAAACTTTCTACACATATTCTCGGATACTAGAAGTGAACACAGGATACATAAAAAAAAGGATTTTTTCGCTAACGCAGGCGAAGCCGCGAGCAACAGATAGTATAATATAATATGTGTGAGCAAAGCCTTTGAGAATTTGGTTGTCCGTCACGGCGCAACGATGCATTTTATTTATTTCTGCGGCCAGACTCATTTGAGATAACGTCGCTCACGCGTCTGCTCCTCACCACGAGATTGGGGCCGGGAAAATAGCGATGTATCAACATTAAAATATACAGCATTATTTTTTATTCAGTGCGCAAACTTTGACAAATTAAACTTTAATTAATTTCATTCAATATGTGTATGATATGATACACATATTGAATGAAATTAATTAAAGTTTAATTTGTCAAAGTTTGCGCACTGAATAAAAAATAATGCTGTATATTTTAGTGTTGATACATCGCTATTTTAATAAAATAAATTACTAACACTAGTACAAAAAAATTAAAGTTATCGTTAACGAAAAATATTTACTTTGAAAATTATTTTATGGTCACTCATCGCAAGTGCGCGGCGAAGCGCTCGTTCGTTTTTCGTACACAGGCGTGGGTGAGAACGTGGGTTAGAACTTACAATGCACAGATTGTTGATTTTATCAAACTAGACTAAGGATTTTTAGGATTCTTCCGATGTAACACCAATGCGTCGCGCATGTTGATATTATTACGAATAGGTAGTGTCCATATTTTACTGATTTTAAGCTAGATAAAAAATTTAAAAAAGTATTGGAGAAATAATGGATATGTGTTTGTTACTGATACTGAACCACCAAAATTTTTTTGCGCACTACTTAAAAAAACGCGATCACTATAAATCATTCAATTTTATTTAAATATGTGTCAGTCTTCCCGTGATTATGGTAACTAAAACATTGCTGAAATCAAAAAAAAAAAAAAAAAAAATCGGGACCCCAATAAAACTAAAGCACCCAAACTAATATATTGTATTTGAATACGTTATTTGTGATTCCTCATAAACAAAAAGAGCAAAATGCCCCTCAGGCACAAGCTCACCCTCTATAAATCATGTATCCGCCCCATCATGTCATGCTCCTGTGTGGCATTCGCGCATGTGCCTCAGTATAGACTCAGAGGCCTCCAAACGATCCAAAATAAATTCTTACGTGTGGCAACCGGTTGCCCGTGGTACGTAAGAAACATCGACCTACATCGCGACCTCAGACTAGATTCGATTAGGGGCCATTTCAAAGCGATGTCAGAACGTCACTTCGAAAAGGCACTTCTCCACTCGAACCCACTCGTCGTGAGTGCGGCAAACTACACCCCCGATAGCTTAGCACCTAATAAGTCTAGGTTACCTAAGAATGTCATAACCGATCCTGTTGATAAAATCACAGAACTGTTAAAGCGCGACGCTGAAGCGCGACGTAAGCTACAACACACACTCAGACATAACACAGCCGGTGTTAGGCACACATTCACACCGCATGGGCCCCGGGGTCGTATGCGACGTCGAACCCTACACTCCGTTGACCAGTTGATCCGGATCAACCGCGACAGCATAGGCTCAGATCAGCTACGAGTCGACACCAATATAGACCGTGTAATCACCGATAGCACTCTGCTATCGGCAGCTTGCTCGGGTCCCGCGCTTGACCCGCCTCCCCCGCTACCGGGGGAGGGGAGGGCCGGCCCTCACGATAGGTTTCTAACGTCACCCGTTCCAAACCAGTCGACCGTAGCTTACCAAGTTAGGTACAAACCCGACGCCATGAACATGGCGGGGGGCAACCCCCCAAATTTTTAACGTCATAGGATGATCCAACCGGATCACCCCATTTCCGATGACGCATAACGGTCACTAGGACCATTAGCATAGATCCAACCGAAAAAAAAAAAAAAAAAAAAGTTATTTGTGAATGACGTAGGCTACAATTTATCATCGAACTCCCACGGTAATGTGAAGTACGGGGGTAAAGCCGCGAGGCTCTACTGGCTAAATAGCTTAAAGTAGCTTACTTTAACTAGACCGGAATAACTAAACAAAAACAACTATACCTACCGATCGACCACCTGCCACTCGCCTTCAATTCCCAGTGGATTACAGCCTTAACTCTGTTCTTAAGAACATAATATGAATTTGGTAATCCTCCTATTTGCTATTCTTTTCATCCACAACACTAAGGTCCGTCATCATCTCCAAAACGTAGATTAACGAATGAGGGAGAGAAAGTACGTAACAATAAGTATGATACAAATAGTTTTACAAATGAGATATTTTCAGACTCGTATCAAATGGAGTAAGAAATTAGGGTGACAATAAATTAGTAAATAGTGGGATATCTAATAATAATAATGTCATCCCTAACAGGGCACGAACAAGAACATACGAGCTATAAAAGAGCTGAGATAAATAAAAGTTTTACCATAAAGATGTACCTAATGTTTGTTAGGATGTAGGTCTTTGAAACTACGCCAATTTAAATATTCTTTTATCACTATCAAGATACGTTCCCTCAGAGTGTAATAGGTTGCAAAAATATAGTTGTCAGCCTGGACGCAACTGTAAATGTAGGATAAAAGTCCCTTTAAATAATTTAATAAACAAATAATAAAGTCTATACCTTAAACCTTTTAATAAATCTCACCTCATTGCACTGTTCCGACGTTGGGAGCGCATGCCGTCATGCCGCTGAGTGAAAGAAAAAAAAAGGTTGGTAATTTTTAACTGCATCAAGGCCAAAAACCAAACCAAACCAAAAAACCAGAAACCTCTCGCATAAGAGGCCGAGTCCACCCACTACTGGACCATCGTCGCTCAACTATTCCACTTATGTCTGCTTAAAAAATATAGAATAAAGTTGTTTGTAATGGGTTTGTATTGTTTGTAATGTTGTTGAGACGCATTTTTCATGGCTCGCTTCGTAAGCTGTGTATGTTAGATATTCAGGTACCGAAAGCCAATTTAAAACATCTGCACCATCTGCTACCGCGGGAACTTTAATAAAATACCTATTTATATTTATTTTATTATTTGTTCGCTGCAGGAACATTTTTGAATTAAACCGACGGTATTTTTAGCAAGCAAGCGACAACGTTCGATGACTCTTCGCAACTTACTATTTCTCGTTCTAGAGTAGCTCTTATGGCTTCAGAGAAGTTATATATTCTTTTAAATAATCTTTTTTAACAGTGGACAGATAAAGGATGATAATAAACCATAATGATAATGATAGAAATGATAGCAATGATAATAATATATAATATAAATTTCGTATAATTAATATAAGAAATATAATTCTCTGTAAATTTAAATACATATTTCATATTTTCTTGTGATCAATTTTAGGTCATACATAAACAAGTTGAAATATCTTTGATTAGTTTCTACAATCACTTAAACATATTCAATACTAGTAGCGCCCCGCGGTTTTACCCGTGTACTTCCCATTCCCGTGGGAGTACGGTGATAAATTATAGCCTATGTGTTATTCTGATGTATAAGCTATATTATTGTAAAGTTTCATTAAAATCCATTCAGTAGTCATAATAGTATCGTCATCATAACATCCATGCTAAAACGTATTATTGTTCGTTCAATATTAGTGAGATTAAGATTCAACGATACATTTCTATCAAAAATTAACCAAATTATTAATATCAAATCTTATATTTATGACGTTTTACATTTTTGGAGTACATTATTCTGACCTTGTCTCCGTGTGATTTGCACAGGAGACTTCCTTCTTTTAGACTTTTTTTTTACATTTTTAATAGAGAAAACAACTATATTGCTTTGAAATTAAATATAATAATTATTGAAAAATATATTAAAAGCCAAAAATATGTGAAAGAAGTAATCAATGTATTTCGCCTACGGCTTGAAAGGTACAACTACTGAATAATTCAACCGTAGCAGCGGCTCAGAAACGCGAAGTGAATTTTATTTTCATATCAACACGTGATTGACAAGACGAATAGTTATATAGTAATTCAGGTTACGCTTTTGGAATTGACAAAGTCCTACTTAATACGAACAATTAGAACAGTGGTGCTATTCTGTAAAAACCATTTCGATATCAAGCTTCACCTGAGTGATAGAGCTCAGCTTACGATCACTTCGAAAGCGAACAGAGAGTCGAGTTTAAAAAAATACAAATTCGTCAAATTCGTCATATCACCGCGGATTCCGCTTTCGAGATTCGAAAACTACCTTACAGAATGGCCCTAATAGGCTAAGCCTACAGGCTTGGATTAAACACATTAGTATACAAGCAGTACTCATTTACGGATACTATCAGGAAGGTTGATTATGCCGTTTATGACTTTAGGATATAATAATAAAAATTATGTAAGAGAATCATAAAAATATATTTTTTCATAATTTCAACATATTTATTCACACTTGCCCTAGACTTCGCCCATGTCACCTTAGATTTACTGACGTATCCGGATTGAGGACCATTTTCATAGCCCAAGTTACTCATTGTTACGTCAGTTATCTGCTCGTGAAAGTTCCGTTGGTATAGGTTCAGCCGTCTCAGAGATTAAATATTAGATATTAAATAAAATTAGTCAGTAAAACGTTCTACTTCTTTTAGTTTCTACTCCTCTTCTTCGTCTACTTCCTCTAGTTACTACTATTTCTAATCCTTTATTGAATACAACCTATTTATAAGAAAAATCTTGAATCCACTTAGTCTTCGTGTAATAAACAAAATAAGAAAACATAAATAAGAGTAAAGTAAGAAAATACAAAAAGAGAAAAGATGTGTTTTCATAACGTCAATAGATTTTTGCAAGTGTGAATTAATCTTCTCAAAATTACTTCGTAGTAGAGTGCCGTAAGGCATAAAAATGGTCAAACCTCGGAACCCAGGGCCAGTCAATGAATCTGTATATCAAGTATGAGACTGCATTATTAAAACCTCAAATAAAAAAGTTAAAAAAAAAATTGACCGATCTCGATTTACAACAATTTTTAACAACAATTTACTGAAAAATGAGAGGCGGAAGGGGGAAAAAGTGTTTATAGTGAAAAATTTAATTTTATATGTAATAAATTATATGTGCAGAGTAACTTCAATGTAAATTTATTAGATTATCGTAAAAAATAAGTTACAAAAAAAAATTATCATTAACTATACACATTGTTACATCATTGTACATTATTGTCGTCGTCGTCGATCTCGTTGATATAGATTGTAGGTGAAGGATTAGTGCAGCTGTCACCATTGCATTCTAAGCAAGCTGCAGTGCAGTTTAATCCACTTTTCCTGCACCCACAAGATGCTCCACATCCTGTTTTGCATGAGCAAAAAATAATTTTTAATAAAGATTCTGGAGCTGGTCGTTGCGTCATTGTTTGCGCAATACAATACTACTTACAATACTTTTCTTGAAATCAGTACTAGTGACGTAGCTGATTTGTTGTCTTGACGACTTGGACTTCCTTCTTTCCTTCATTTCATCCGCTTCTTTTTCACAAAAGAAGCACCTAGTTTTCCAATCAAAATCAATTGAAGTAGCTGTTCGAAGCTTTTTTTTAGGTGGAGAGCATGTAGTGTTCTTTTTTTTTAAATAAGAATTAATGCATCCTTTATTAATATATTTTTGTCTGCATACCGAATGCACGTAGACAAAGTCGCGAGTATTTATATACTGAGAAAGTCCATCCCCTCTTTCCGCAGATGCAGCTTTTAATGATGATATGCCTCTAGTGACTTTTATAATATCTCCTAGTTCAGAGCTTAATTCAGAACTAGATCCGATTTTATCACAAATGAGGCAATCATTGCTTGTACTATCAATACTGGATGGTTCACCCATTGCGACACGTGGCTGCAACAACAAATATTAGTAATATTAATAACTAACTTTTATATCATAGTTAATGATTTATATTATTAAATTCTACTATTATATTCTAACTTTTAACATCGATTTATTACAAAATATTCATAACTGTTTTCAAAAGCATGTAATATAAATGAAAAACAAATACTTACAATTTATGCCACTATTTTCAAAGTTTTTAAAACTCAGTAATGTTCAGTAATTAACTTTTATCACACTCACTGCACAATAATATAAACATTATTTTTTAATAAACAAAAATCTGAAATAAATATTTTTCGGAACGAAAACAACAGCTACGTATTAAGTCTAGCAAGTTACAACGTGTACTATCCTGTGAGGGCCCGCCATGAACAATACCGAACAGCTGCAGTTATCCCCTCTATTCTCCAACCCGACCTTCATCGGTATATCTGCAGTCCCTAAAGATCCAAGATCAAGTTTTCAAGTTTGTAATAGTTGTTCTTTTTAAAATATAACTTTTGACTAATATAAATCAATGAAAACTCCAAAAAATTAATAATTGTTTAAAATAATTTTTAAAAATTATTAAAAATTAATTATTAAATTATTATTATTTTTAATAATTTTTTTTAGCGTAGCGACTTGGGGTCGATTTTTTATATTATTTAGGTTAAGTGTAAAATTATTTGGGTAAAGTGAAAAAGAAAAAAAAAATTAAAAAATTGAGAGCGCGAAAAAATTTTTTTTTAACATTTTTCTATATACTATTAAAAACATATTTTCAAGGTTTATATTAAGATTCATTGACTGGCCCTGGATTCCGAGGTATAAACCTTACGGCGCTCCACTATCGAGTTTTCGTGTGTTTTTTAGAGGTTCTGTTGCATTACGTGGCGGGCTGATCATGATTATAGCGGTCGCCTATGTCCTTCCTTATATTATAACCCATCCTTCTTCATCCTAATATTATAAGCCTTATTGTTTTATAATGTTAGTATAATAAAATTATATTATTATAAAGTACTATATTGTGCCTTTGTTCGGGAATATGCTTGTCAGGTCTGGAACCCAAATTATCAAGTATATATTATAGATCGCTTGGAAAAGATTCAAAGGAGGTTTTTAAGATATATACAATACCGTTCTAAATGCTTTCCGCTGACGTATACTAGTGGTTGTTATAAATTCCATTTACTGCCGCTATACACACGCAGAAATATAGCAGATATATCCTATCTCTTTAGAATCTTTAATGGATCATCTGACATATCCTATATACTCAGCAGACTTGGGCTTCGTTGTCCTTCTGTTTATTTTAGGCGATGTGGGCTTTTAGAAATTTCTGAGGCTAGAACCACATATAGAAGGAACTCGTACTTGATAAGAGCAGCCAATACTTTTAATAAAATGTGCCGGGACGTTGACATCGATCTGTTTTTTTTTAAATTATATTATTATTATTAAAAGATACAAATCAATTTAACACTAAAGTACAGCATTCAAAACCACAGAGGTTTGTCTAATGCTGCTTACAGTCTTATTCGCTTACAGTTTACACAATAATTTACAGACTTGTAGGTACATTACAAAAAGATCAATATTTTTATATGTATTACATTTTTTTATTTGATGAAACAAATAGCCAGGAACCAGATAGGAATTTGTATATTTATTTATTTTTTCAAAAAAAATTGTTAATTTTTAGCTAGATAATAAGACTTTAACTTCCATTTTATATTTTTTTTAGTTATATCATTTGTTAAATCTAGCGGTAGATCGTTTATAAGACGCGGAACTATGTACCTAGTCGTTCGCTCGCCGTATCGGTTGCAGGCTCGAGTCTTCGTCAGTTAATACCACTATCCCTAAACTAAAGAAAATATTAAGTTATTGCCCCTAGACAGTACGTACTGACCATCTCATTATAATCAATATTATTTTTTCACTTTTTAATTTTGATTGTTGTATGTTTAAATATTTAAAAAAAATTGATTTGTATGTTTAAATCTCGATACTTGTGCAGTCTGTCTTACAAATAAATATTACCTATATAATGTGATTGTTATTTGTGAAAACTTGTTATTGGCCTTATTTTTATTATTCGTCAAGATGTGAAATTTTCTAGCTGTAAGTTTTCTGTAAAATGATAAAATAAAAAATAAAAATGTTAAAATAACGTTTGACGGAATTTGTCGCGGTTTGTGGGAGAAAAGTCTCCCTTGAGCATGTTGGCTGTAAAGTATTCGAAACGTCGATATAAAAAAATTAACAAGCAAGTATCAAATCCATAATAAGTAGGTTCATTATAACCTATCGACTTGCTACGATTCATCGAAAATGGGCGGCTTAGACGTAAGAACTCTATAACATTAGTATTTACAAGTACAAGTATTTTCTAGAAAAGCCTAAGCGTAATAGAAATGTAACAAGAAAGTCCTGATGATTTGATCCGAGATGAAGGTTCATTTCACGGAGATTAGTTCGTCTCCCCGGCCTGTCCAACAACTTGTATTACATACTCCAACACTACGCTGGCTTTATTACAAAAACTCATTTAACCTGCCTCACATTTATTTTCATGTACAAAATAAGTAAATATGCTTCGCTACATTAAGTTTAATACATTTACTGTTATAGCGTTGGTGCCTACCTACTTTTTAGACTGGTTGAATATTATATTAAAATCCTTTTTTTTACCTCCGAAAAATGCGCTTAGGCATTCCGCGGGGGAATAGGTCTCCACAAGCAAGTATGTGGGACTTGCTGCGCCCGAAAAATGGTAAGTGGCCGCAGCTCTACCCACTAAAACCCAGCGAGTGCCACCACTCACTTTGGTGAGGTGCCCCGGATCTGCTAGCAACAGGGCAATTCGACGGCTAGTCAGTCCCTCGGCGGACCGACGCCACCTCCACAGAGGGGTTGCCCCTTACCATCCTACATCTCAATGTAGGATGGTAAGTCAATGGTCAGCGATTTACTGGTACAGATGGTAATACTGCAGGTAATGATCAATTCTGGCGGTTTGCCTTTCCTTTCAGTTTGTTCGAATCTGACAAAAGAATATCTGCCGTATTCCCTCTTTAACATGAAGCAATATGTCTAATATATTGATTCGTGGGTCATATGCTGCGTTGTCTATCACAATGAAATACATTCCAATATGCAGGGTTCAAAATAAAAATGTCGTGAAAAACTCCATCGGATGAGCCCGCATAAAGATTATTCTTCGCTCTACTAAACTCTGGTGAAACACATTCACTTCCAAGTTAAACACGACGTGCCAATATACTTTCATTACAATCTGCCAAAGGCGGAATGGACTTGCGTGTTTAGGGTTCCGTAAGAAAACACATATAAAGATTATGTCTATATCAAAGATAACAAAGAGCATACTCATATTTGGAAGTCAGATGTGTCTATGAAAGTCGTTGTCACTTGCGAAAGAAAAACGCAATGAAACATTTATGCATAGAGTAAAATGATACTAAGGAAACATTTATGTTTGAAAAGAATAATAATATGTTGGGACAACTCACGCACGGCCCTCTGATCCCAATCTAGGCAAAGCCTGTTCTTATGGTAACCAGACAACTGATACATTGCTTATATATTTCTAAATTATGCCCAGATACAGAACAAATGATCATGCGCATCACACAAACATTTGTCCTGGGTGGGAATCGAATCTACGATCTTCTGGTTTAGCAGTCAGGGTCACTAACCACTAGACCAACAAGCCAACAGGCCAATAAAAGTCTTTATGGTGTGTAGATAAAGTTTACAATACCGCATTGTGGTACATTTGAAATTTTTAGATAGATAATGATGGTCCATATAAGCTCGGCTTCTTTAGCGAGAGGATCCGGGTTCAATCCTGACCCCCTGCGGTACCTTAAAATGGGCTTATCTAAATTTCTACTAGACCACAAGACCATCTCTCGCTCGCCGGTGAAATCGTGACAAAACTCTTTGAAGGTGTGTGAAGTTCGGTAAAGTCCCCTCGGGGATTTTGAGGAGGATTTCGACCCGTGCCCAGCAGTACAAACAGACGCTCCAGTTTTATTTATATGTATTTTAAATATGTACCGATGGTCCTTGTTTTATTGAAACTGTATTTTACAATCACAGGCTGTGTTTCGCGCTTGTCAAAACATGGGATAAATGGACAGCCAGGGACTTTTTCCTTTGCAAGAAAATATTATGTGTGATTCATTGCAATTCACGGACATGATCATCATCATCAGCGCTTATCCACGAACATAGTACGGATAATTTGTCACTTTGTTTGCAAGTTGCAAGAACCAAGTAAATCTGTGGCTTCCCCGGATGCCACAATCGCACCACTGTGTGGTTACCTTTTGAGGAACTACATTACACTGTTGTGCATTTTCCGGCGCATATTTATGTCAAAATTTTCAAATTTATGTTTATAACTACTTTATTATATATTTTAACTAGCTGTTTCCCGCAGCTTTGCCTGCATTAACTAAGATTTACAACGGGATCTTAGTACGCAAAATAAGTAACTTTTCTGAATGATTTTTTACACCTTGTGTCCGAAAAAACCCAAATATCTTAAGGAACCCTATTTTGCTCCAGAATAAAATTTAGCCTATGCTACTCGTGGATAATGTAGCTTTCAAACGGTGAAAGAACTTTTGAAATAGGTTCAGTACTTTTTGAGCCTATTCATTACAACTAAACAAACAGAGTTTTCCTCTTTATAATATTAGTATTGAAGATGTACTGATGGTCCATGAATCGCGCTTGCCAAAACATAATATAAACAGACAGCAAGGGACAAATAGGGATTTACTTTTGGTTACGGAACCCTGCGAAGGCAAATCTTAGTATTAATTAATGTGAAGCGTGGCTTATTTCAATGTTCAAGCAGATCTCGACCTTACTGTGAGAATGTAAAGTTAAAAATATAAAGATGGCACTGAAATATAAAACTACATGTGACTTGTCATGAGGGAACTGGTATTGATGTGGTTAGAACGAAGTCTTGTTTATTAGGTCATGGAATAAAATAAGTCGGAGGAGTTTCTTAATAAGTTTTTAAAGAGGTTTTAATTGAGATAGGTAAACTAGTCGTTCTACTTGTAAATTGTAAAAGTTTCGACCCTTTTGTCCCTGGGTACGGGTCTCCTCCTCGAAATTAGGCGAGGAGGGTATTAGGGTATAGCTCACCGATATGTTGGTCTAATGCGGTAAACACACCTACTGATGCCTGATGAACTCACGATGCTTTTTTCACCGGTTAGCGAACGATGGCGTCATATTTCTGGTGCACGTCAAAAATCTACATGCAATGTATTGTACGACCGGGATTTTTATAATGTAGGTCCAGCGGCTTTTGGTGTCCATTACAGCTTAATTGATGTATTTGGATGCATTGTTTAATAATTTGTCTATTGTTTTATTATTATTTATTATATTATTTGATAAGCGCACTACGTTGGTACTGATAAAAATCTACTAGATTTTTTCTAATCATCATTGTTAAAGTCGTAATTCCGAAAAGCGCGCGAAAGACGTTTTTTTTATGTCGCGTAAGACACGTGCGACGTCAGTCGCGAGTAAACAATGTTAAGTTTGTGTGGTCCCACATGGGTTCCACCGCGGCGCACAGATATAGTCCTCGCCACTTTTGAAGTCCTGCGACTAATGCCTGAACTAAATTTGACAAGATTGACATCTTGACATCTGTCTGGAGTAAGAAGTTGTGATATTTTAATTCGTTTTACGCGAAATATGGAGCATATAATATAAAGTAAGGTGTAAAAATTTAAGGCCGTATAATGATCGTTAAAGTGAAATAATTTTGTGAATTAGAAAGTAAAAATAAACAACAATTAACCCCGTTAAATAATGTTTTTAAATGTCACAGCCATGACAGGTAAATTTTAGAGATGCCAGAGTCACTAATTTTTGCCTAATTTATGGTTAAAATATTATCATTAACTCTATACCTACATTTATCTTATAATATTTTATATGAATATAAATACAAGGTAAAAGAATTAAAACATTGCTAGATGAATTATATTTTTTGGTGTTTCTGTAAAAAAAGGTCGAATAACAAAAGAAGTAACAATGGCAGGAATAACTTCTGAGAAAATCGTCACCCCTGGC
This sequence comes from Lycaena phlaeas, assembly GCA_905333005.2. Lineage (NCBI taxonomy): Eukaryota > Metazoa > Arthropoda > Insecta > Lepidoptera > Lycaenidae > Lycaena > Lycaena phlaeas. The sequence continues at coordinate 16,429,163 of HG995169.1, read as the reverse complement.
AAAAGCCGAACACAATCGAAGAAGCTTGTTTTAGATGAATTCTACTAATCGGTTATACTTAAAAAATCAAACGAAATATTTAAAAAATATGTTTTATTTATAATATATATTACTATAATTATTTTTGACATTATTATCATCATCAGTCTTTATCAGTCCACTACTGAACATATGCCCTATAATTATTTAAATTTTTTATTGTACTAGACTTGGTGGAAAATCATTACAATAGAAATTGGCAACATTGAGTTATGAGACCGCAGCGCCGCGTCTATCGTGTCTATCTAAAGTGGCGATGACTCTAATACTCACGTTTGTCAAATTTTGCTTTGCAAGAAAATATTATGATTCATTCCAATTCATGGACATGATCATCATCAGCGCTTATCTACCCACGGACATAGCGAAAAATTTGTCATTTTGATTGCAATAGAAATTTTAACACACTCCCGAAGCCACGGCATGCACCGCGCTGGAACCACAACCACATATTATAATAAAAAGTTTAGCTAATGTTAATGCCGCCATAGATAGAAATAATGACAAATACATTTTCAAATAATAATTTAAAAGTACGGAGTAGGTGTTACAGACGCCTGTATTTTTTGTGATTTTAAGATTGTTTCTTGGTGAACTGATTTTGATATTCTTTATTTGAAAGCACTCCTACGTGTCCCATTCAAAATTGACCATCTCGTGTAAACAAAAGATCGCAATGCCTATGTTCATTTTATTTTATTATATTTTTTCACTTCCTAACAATAGTTTAATCAAGTCGTTTGTATTAAATTAACAATAGATTTAATAAAACTATTGTTATTTTAATATACACGACTAACGCATACACATTACTATTATTTTCGCTGCATTAAAAAAAAATAGAATTTTACGAAGCTAATAAAATAGCTGTATGAATAGAGGTTTTTGTTCGCGAATTCATACGGAGCCTGTATTTTAATTAAAACTAGACGCCCTTGGCCGGGCTTCGACCTTAATCCACCTTAATCCATTAAAGGTTGATTGTATCTATCTATCTTTTATTATTATAAAATCTCTATTATAATATTATCTGGCTTAGTGTCCTCCACTACTTTTTCCAACTCTATTATTAGATAATATAAAAAAAAGAATTACAATTTAACATTTAAACGTATTACACAGTGTATGGCATATTATATTGTAAAGAAATATAATTATAAATATAGGTAACAAAAGTTCACTTACGCCGCGCCGGGAGACGCCGAGGTATTCGTAAGATTACGTAAACGTAGATAAATTTAGCAAATCTCTGCTATCTAATTGGTGTTAGTAAAGACTGAAAAAAATGTAGTTTAAATTAAAATTCTTATAAGCGCGCCTCCTTTCCTGAATAATGGTTCTCGCTAGGGCTATCACATTAAAATTTAAAATTCGGTAAGCTGTAAACAATAAAAATATAGGAAAATATGGGAAATGCACTGACGCATCCCGCTCTGGAGTGGATCTCCCCGGACGAGTATAAGGGACTCGCTGCGCCCGAAAGATGGTAAGTGGACGCAGCTCTACCACTAAAACCTGGCGAGTGCAACCACTGCCGCCTTGGGTATGGTGCCCCGGATCTACAAGCAACAGGGCACCTCGACGGCTAGTCAGTCCCTCAGGGGACCGACGCGACGCCACCTCTATAGAGCACCACAGAACAATCCCTTCGAACTTCGAGACAGTACAATAAAGCGCTGCTGCTCTTCTGCCCCCTCTTGGGCAAAGTGAATTGAGCCCCCTCGGCTCAATCGCTTTGCCCAAGGTGCTGGGTTCACCCGAGGCTACTGAGCCCTATCGCAACGACAAGGCCTGAAACGTGGTGGGGGACGTAGTAGTACCTTGTCAAGCAAGTGTATTTACGTATTTTGCATCAGTGTTTAAAAGTGAAGTAGGGTTGTCTGGTAAATATTGCTATCATGACACTAAGATTGGCTTTCTGTATAATATATCATGTGTATTGCTTTTATAATTTTTGGAAAGAAACAGTACGGATGTGCTATAAAGAAGCTACGTGATATGAAAACATCCGCTAAAACTGTTTTTTTTTTGCCAACAAATTCCGTTACCTACCGATTGAGCTTAAAAGCCATCTTCTCAGGCTTGTAAGTCTAGACCTTTCGAAAAAAAAAACGAACACCGTATTTGTAAAAATAAAATAAATTTGTTAAAACATTGAAGTTGGAATAAAGATTTTATGAATCTTTCTTTCTTCTCCCATTGTGAAAACTTAAAATACAGTAGAGTATCTATCTATTATTATTCCAAATTTTTGGTTGAATAGCGTTTCTTTCGTTTTCATAAAATGTAAAATTATTAAAATATTTCTGTGCTAATTTGATAAAGAGTGGATTTTGCAATTGTGGCAACCCTATTCAGGCAGGGCAGCAAGAATTCCGTATCCTCTGTGTACGAAATTGACTTAGCCCGGGATGAATTTCAAGTGCTCCTAATTTTATTTTACCTTACTGTAATTACCAGTAGGATGTGCTTTGATCTTTCTATATTGCTTATTTGAGTACAACAGCTTTGCTGCGGTACGGATATAAATGCTCGACAAACGATATCGCCTTTCAGTTTATTTTAAATTGTTTTATATGAACTTTATTGAGCAGTGAACGAATAAAGGTGAAAATGAATCAAATACAGCCAAGGAAACAAGTTTAGTAAAATACAGCTAAAGATTACGTTTCTATGGAGAGCACATTTAAACTTTTCTTTTCAACTGTACAGCTAGCTTCTAATAGCCAGCTTGGATCTGGTGTTTGAATTGCACTACCTGGAGTTGTATCAACTTTTATAAAATTAAATGTTTGCCCCGTACGAGATGCATTAAAATATACGGTCTGTATTCCTATAGAAAGCGCTTGCCGTATTAAAATTTAAGGGAATTTTGAATGATCTTTATAAGTGGTATTTATCCGTGGTTCAATAAAAAAATCGAGAAAAACTTAGGGGTTGAAAATAGCACCTGTATTATATATTTTGACAGTACTTAATAAAACTCAAAAATAAAGTAAACCGACTCAACCCTACATACTTTGTCCTTGCGACACGTCATCATCATTTTATCATACAAACCTTAACCCGATGATAACCAACACAACAAAAAAAGAATTATCCTATTTGCTGCAGCGGTTCTGAAATTATGTGCATACAGACATTTCGGTGATTAATTTTTGTTTATTTATAAGAAGATTATGATGTTAAATATTTGCTAACAAAGCCGACCTATTGGAGTGCAGAGAGCATTTTTTTAAAGTAGATAATAATTATGATTATGTACTTTAGCAAACAAGGAAATCAATACATTATTGCATTTTAATTATTAGGTCTATCCAGTTTTTTTATCTTAGAAAAATATTATGTTTCTGATCTATTGAATTGGATTCGATTCATCCAACGTTGTTTTCAACTTACTTTTTTATTACGTCGATCTAACTTAACTATACGTCTGCCTACTTAATCATCATTAGCCCTATTCCGTCCACTACTGAACATAGGCCTCCGTCAATGAACGCAAAGACGACCGATCCTTTGCCACTAGCATCCAACGTTGACCGACTATTGTAAGATCGTTTTCCCATCTGACGCGGTCTCCATTTTCGAACCTTATTGGCCCATCGGCCATCCGTTCTCCTGATCGTACCAACCTACTGATATTTCAACGATATTTTTCTCGTGATATCGGTAACTTTAGCTTGCTTTGTGTTAATATCATGTCAAGGTCGATGAAGGATCTATCTCCCGGTATCAATATAATCCTAGGCGTGAGTTATTATAGAGCTCACACGGATTATCCGGGTCGATCGTCCGGTCTGTTAATCACTGAACAAATATCCTTCCACACCACGATTCATATCAATAAGATCGGGAGCATACGGCTTGAGCCGGTGAAAGGCGCTTTGAATGAGTCTGCTTAGGCACTAAAGTCTTGCTCATTTTATAAGCTCCATTGTCTGTGAAGAGGGGCAGGACAGGCACCATATCAAGCAACGTAGGATGGGTAACACATGTGCAGTCTCGCTTTGCTTCATCCGTGGAGCAAAATAAGTGAAAAATACATACAATCCTTGGAGCAAAAAAAAAAAAAAAAACGCAGCCTGGCTTTTGTTGTAATCCGTGGAGCAAAAAAAAAAACAGCTTGGCTTTTGCTGCTCCACGGATTTCATGCATTATCTCATGAATCGTATGTAATATATTATTATGATACAAGAAATCCGTGGAGCTGGCGAGATGGTGCCTCACCATGAACTATTAAACCTTAATTGAATTGTTTAAGTCCATGTCGTATATCGTATAAATCATAATTTATTATAACTCATATTATGTCCTAGTGCTGGGCATGGGTCTTCTCCTCGAAATCAGGCGAGGAAGGTTTTTTAATAGGCCATTGTTCATCGATGCGAGTTCGTAAACTTCACATACATTCAAAAACATTAAATCTCATCAGGCATGCAGGTTTCCTCACGATGTCTTCCTTCACAGGTGAGCGAGCTATAGTCTCGTGTTTAGGGTGCACTTAGAAATTTAGAAAACCCCATTTCAAAGCACATAGGGGGTCAGGATCAAACCCGGAACCTCTTGTATAAGGCCACTGGACCATCGGCGCTCAATGTTCTTATAAAATAAATACAAAAAGTTTTTTATTATTAGCAGAATTTTTTAATGAAATGATCTTCTCGAAAAATATCATGTAAATCTATTAAAATTAATGCCACAAGGGCAACATTTTCAATGAGAAGGCCCGGCCTTATATACTTATAAATATTTTGACGAGGGACGGACGGTATGTTTTTCATCAAGCGGCCTGAAGAGATTGTTGACGCTTATTAAAAATTAATTCACAATACGTGAGTTGTATGAAAGGCCCCGAAAAAATTCAATTAAATGAAGGGTTTATTACTCGGAAATAAATTTGTTTCGACCCAAATGTTAAACGATTTTTTCCCAGTTGGTTTTTTACGTGTTTTTATTAATAATAATTAATAAAACAGAAAAAAGACCAAAGGAGTAAAAAAATTAATTAAATTTGATTCTAAATTAGAATACATAGCGTGGTAATACGTTAAAAGAGAAGTTTATTTATCTGTCGAAACGGGTCAGCATAGCTGGTTTTCCCGCACCAAAGAACAACCCTTCCAACGTCGGGACAGTACAATGAGGTCAGGTTCTCGTCCTCGCCCCTTGTTACCTCCTCTTCTGCCCCCTCTTCTTATAAGAGGGGTACAAAGAGCCCCCTCGGCTCAATTTGTTTCGCCCACGATCTTGGGGTCATCCTGGGCTACTGAGCCTCACCGCCACGTATGAACATAACCTAAGATTACCTTGAACTAGTCCAGGTAACCAGGTAACTTATTTATATGCTGCTTATCCGGAGACATAAGATGATAAGTTGGTGTAATTACACTGCCACTTTGTCCGTCTCTCTGAAACACAGCAAAGCTATTTCAAGGGGAACAAGCAAGATTGTGGTACCCATGTAGTCGAGAGTGCAAATCTGTGCATTACTTCCAGCGGTAACCATGCATGCTTGATGAGCTAACTGCTGCATATACACTGATTCCCACAAGTATAGAGGAATGCCCACCGACGTGGGATGTAAGGGCGAAAGTACTCAAAGGAAGATTTCCGACCGAGTGAGATATCGTGCTCGGTCAGACCGAAGCCCATTTAATATGATATCTGCTGTAGTATATATAGCGGTAAACTGTAATAACTTCGATAGCGCGATTCAGACTTGTTTCACCACTGAATATAAGACGTGAAGTAGCCTGAATTTGAGGAGTAGACGGGAACATATAAAGGTTGATAATGATGATGACGATGCTAGTGAAAGACTAAGTATCTTTTGGCCTATGTTTTTTAAATACCATCACAAGTCCTAACAATGTTGAACCCTAAAGATATTTGCGTAAATTTCAGGTTTAATGTGGACCATTTAAACAAACTTGTTAGATTTATTACAAGATTACTACCATTTGTAGCGTCGTGTTAGAGATTTTATCCCTTGTTACCATATTATACGCAGTTAGCCCCGGGATGACATATTCTGTGAATAGAGCATAATCTTCACCCTCCTATCTTTTATATGAATAGTAAAATATACTTTAGTATCTATAAATAAAAAGTTTTGTAGCTGTCAATTTCCTTCGACAGCTGATCAATTGTGTTATGATAACTCCTTTGTGAATTATATGTATCGACAGTCTGGCAGTTTCATAATCATCTTCATCATCAGCTTTTATCCATCCACTGCTGAACATAAGCCTCCCTCAATGAACGCCAAGACGACCGATCTCCTGCCACTCGCATCCAACACGGACCTGCCACTGCACGGAGATTATGTCTGGCAGATTCAGGTTCAGGTTCAGATTTGGTTCAGATTAATATTAAAAATAATAATTTGTTTAGTAAGAAACTTAGGAGCGAGGGTAGGCCTTAAAGCACAGGGAGCCGACGACTGAATATCACGATTGTGGCGCGGCGGTGGACTCTGTACTGGAGACAGTACCCTCGAGGTGTGCCCGAGATGGGCGGCGCTGCGTCATGATTTGACGTCTGTCATCGGAGGGGACTTGTCTTTGTCGAGCGTTATCACTGCGAAGCTCGGCTGTGACGAGTCCTGGTCGGCAACGGCCTCTTTCTGCGAGACAGTAATGTCCCAGAAGGAGGCCGACGAACGGGTGAGAGAGGAGGCCGCTGACGTAGCCTCCCCCGGTGACGACGAACAGGGTGCGCCGGCGGTCCATATATTATAATATTAGTAAGATAGTAAGATGAAAATCGATTCCTAAGGAGTAAGCTTCAAAAATAATTATTTAATTTGGTCCAGTTGTTCTGAAGTGATGTGCGTACATACAGTTCGGGGATTCATTAGTGGGAGGTCGCATGGGTCATTTGGGTGACGCCATTCATCAATGATGTAACAAGTCCGGCTCTCTAACGAGCACGTAACTAATAACGAAATATTCCCTATAAGTGCTAAGTCCCTAAGTTAGATAGATCTGGGAATGGCGAACGTGCCTAGAATACCAATCGGGCGATGCAGCCTTATCAAAACAAATAGCTTCCTAAAATTTGATTGCGGCTCTGGTCTTTTGTCTCTTTTAGGATTCTACACGGAATAGAAATAATCTGTTCCAATGTAATGCTAATTTTCATTTACTTACATTCGGAGATTAAGTGGTTTGCAGTGTACGTATTCCCTTTTTTATTGTATTAAATTTCTTAAAAAAGTTTATGTTGTGGTACTGTCATACGGCTTATATGTTAGTCTTTTTGGAATATGAATTGTTTTACCAAGAAAATTATTTAATCTTAAATATTTGAATAGCAACACTGATCCAGGGGGTTCGGCCTTGAGCGTGAGGGTCCGGGTCCGATCCTGTTGTGGTGCCTTAAAGTGGGGTTTTCTAAATTTCTAAGTGCCCTAAACACGAGACTTCACTCGCTTATCCCAGAAGGAAAACATCGTGGGCGAACTTGTATGCCTGATGAGATTGAAAGTCTTTGAAGGAGTGTGAAGTTAATCAACCCATATTGGGCCAGCCATATCGGTGAATTATGGCCCAACACTTGAATTTCAAGGAGGAGACTCGTACTCAGCAGTGGGACGTAAATGGGTTGATACTTTAGATATGTAATGTATATTGAAAACTAAAATCAACTGACAATAGTGGAGTACAGCTATGCTATTTATATGTTAGAAGTTATGTGTGTCTATACCATACATTTTGTATATTTTTCTTATAACAGATAGGGCTCAATCAATTAAACGTTGGCAGTAATCGTAACAAATGGATCAATTAAAAAAAGCAAAATATACGGTCGAATTGAGAAACTTTTTGTCTTGAAGTCGTTTCAAAATAATTCCAAACACGTTAAAAAGTTTCTCAACTTTTCTTTATTCTTACTATCTCATTAAATTTGTTTGTTGGGATTCTCACCCGAATATTAAGTTACACGTAAACATTCTAAAAACGTCGGACTTACGCACTTTAGTTATGTATTGTGTTTTAACAAAGGTTTTTTAATGTTTTGCAAATAAAATTGAGTTGATAAAATTGAACTTGATCGAAAAGTCGAAGTTTGATCCTGACCTTCCCTGTAGTGCCTTGAAATGGTTTTTTAAAGATAGTTTGCCTTAGCCTAAGTAAGCTTACGTAAATTAAATTTTAACATGTTATTTTTATTTATTTTTATTTTTTTGAGACCAAGACCCACTTTAGATCGCAGAGCCAGAGAAGTTATTTAGTTATGTTATTTTTCATCACATATTATTACGGACTGGGATAAGAAAACCATAAATTTTAATTCTAAAGAAGTGCCCTTTTTGTTACTTATTCCAGAACTACATCAATTCTTCGAAATTTTCAGAAACGATAGTAATGCTACTTGCATTTATATTACAGGGAATTGGGATAAATCATGTTATTTACTTGTGTAGTTTATTTTATCTGATTTATTTTATACTTTCGCCGCTTATGCATACGCGTCTGTGTTCATTAGTGTTTCGTCTCTTTTGTTTGCTCACGGAAGTAACGCCATCTCATCGAGCTATCGGAAATGGATAGAGCGAGCGTGGATTATTTTCGGGTGCTTCGTCTTAAACAACTCCGTCCCTCTGTGGCGTCGTTGGCAAACATTGTTGTATTATAAAATATTCCGAATTATCGTACCGTAAGTAATACATTTCTATTTGTTTCAAAATTCCTTTAACTTAATCATCGCTTTATCTTATTCCGATGGATCCGTTGCTTTGTATTAAATGGTTTATTTGAATCGTACTGTTTTATTTGGAGCCTGGCTTTCGGTGTTAGTGCTGATGAGCTGTTATATAATAAGTGGCATGAAATTAGTTTTACGACTAGTAAAGTGGGTTTTTACTTTAAGTGAATTAAAGTATCAAGCCATATATTATGCCCACTGCTGGGCACGTGTCTCCTCGTTGAAATCAGACGAAGAGGATATTAGGCCATAGTTCATCCATCATCATCAAAAATCAACCAGAAAAGTTACTTATTTTGCGTACGCTGCCTAAACTATAAAAGATAGAACCATAGAACGTTTATATTATTGTAGATAGTATAGTAGTAGATATTTGGGTTTTTCGGATTTTGCGTACTAATATTCCGTTGTAAATCTTAGTTAACGCAGGCGAAGCTGCATGCAACAGCTAGAAATATAATAAAATAAGGAAAATTTGTGACGCTAAATTCTATTTAAGTTTTGTCTAGTTACAAGTACAAGTATAGTTATACTTGTTTTTATAAGCTTGAATAGTGGACGATTTCGATTGGCCGTTCTGCCATTTAAATTTAGTTCGAAATACGTTTGCAAATCTTTATCTAGTGCAATCTAGGTCGGCAGTACACAGCAATAAGAAGCTTGTGCGGCTGTGGTTTACCGCGCCTTGCAGATAGTGTCACTGAAGATTAGAGCCGGGATTGCCTGGAGCGGGAGTAGCCCGGAACGAATACCGCATATACGGCACATGAAAGGATTAATGGACACCAAATACACTGTATACACGCACTGTACTCTACTGTATTATATTTTTTATTTAACTTATTAGTACAAACGGATTGTGACGATTCTTTTTAAGAGATTAAAAAAAACCCTTATTAATCCTACTGATATTATAAACGCGAAAGTTTGTGACTATGGATGTTTGTTACTCTTTCTCGTAAAAACTACTGAATGGATTTTAATGAAACTTCACAATAATATAGCTTATACATCAGAATAACACATAGGCTATAATTTTCACCGTACTCCTACTGGGAGTTCGCCCTGCGGTTCCACCCACGTATTTCCTAACGCGGGTGGAACCGCAGGGCGCTGCTCGGAAAGATTTAAATATTTATATTAGGAATTTGCAGGAAATATTACACAAAAAGTACAAATCAGTGTAACCTACAAAAAAGGTCAACAACTCAGTAACATTATGTGGATACCCTACAAAAGGCAGCGGATAATAATAAACTATTATGTGATGTGGGACATTAAATTTTCGTCATGAATACATCTATTAACCTAGGACTACACCGGGAAAGTCGTTCATTGGTTGTCAACCCTGAGACGAAGTTTGATGGAAACCCACGCAGACAGTCGCACGGCGACGTCAAGCTTACAGGCGCGCGGCACATACGCATTTCTCCCACCGGCATCCTGGTTAGCGAATCACCAGAGAAATAGGATAGTAGTCTTAACTTCAATAATCGTAATATCCCTTCCCTTTTTTGGAACAGAGCCAAAATGTTCAAAAGAATACAAAGACCAGCATAAATGGAATCCCCTTTCTGGAAAATCAGACTTGCCCTTCTATAATAATCGATCTTAAGTAAGCGTTTGATATTATATTATACCGTAAATAATATAATACATACATTAGCGGGAGAGACTGAAGCAATACCGATTTACATTGTATATTAATATCTGACATAACAAGATACATCTAATATATTGGCTCTGTGGTGTGTTCGGCAATATTAGGTTCCTGGTCTATGATTTGAGGACTTTATATTAAACATCATGAGATGTGGAGGCCAGGCTTAGATAGACGAAACTTTTGGTCGACCACTAGGGATATTATCAGGTGGGAAGACGACCCAGAACCTCAGAAACCATAATCTTATGGAGCTAGTGATTTTTGGCTTTGAGCGTGTGCTTATTTAATTGGTCGTAATAGTAGACTGTTTAACTTGAATATTTCATACTCCTCCTGAATTCTTCTGATTAATTTCGTTGCGGGTCCTAAGGCAGTTTTTAACGTATCCCCCGGGGTCCCGGATATAGTATCTAAGGGTCATTTAGTTACCGCTGTCGATCCTTGCTATACCGGAGTTGCAGCGGTGTCAACGTGTGGTGGGCCAAGCCCATTTATTTAGATTATTAATTGATAGACTATTAATTGGTATTACCCTGCTGAAAAAATTTAATCATGAAGTCTTCCGCATTCTCTAATGCACAAACACACCGTCTTAACACAACCACAGGGAAAGTTAGTGAAAACAATCTCGAAAAAATATACATGCATCAGTGACTCAGAGCATATTCCACAAACAAATTAAAAGCATTACTTAAACTATTTAAAACGGTATGTTTATATTTGGTTGACAATGCCGATATATCGAGCTCCGCAAAATAAAGACAGAGACAAAAAACAAATATCCAGTTTTAAATAGTCTAAGTAATGGAAACAACCATGCTTATTTTAAATTCTATATTCAATTCCAAAATTAAATGTACTTGGCAAAAATATATGTACTTGGCGGGATTCGAACGTGTACCCCTAACTACCCAACCACTCGCATTAACAATGGAACTATCCTGTAAATCAAGTGCTTAAGTATTTGTCTTCAAGCACTTTCTCAGGAGTTTGTAAGGATTAAACTTAAATCTGAAATCTCAGCTGAGTTTTATTGTAGTTAATATCTTTCGAGTGGGCGTCTTTGAGACGTTCACGGATGAGCTGCGAGTTGCCTTTGTACGTGTTTTGTAATTAAAAAATAGTTTTATTGAAACGAGTTACTTTATTTTTATATAAAATTTTTCTTTTTTTGAAATGAATATAGAAGAAGAAGAAGATATATACTTTATTGTGCATAAAAATTGACAAATTACAATCAATATCTTAAAAACTAAACTTACAAAAAAAAATATGCACAAAGGCGGCCTTATCGCTTTGGTAGCGATTTCTACCAGGCAACCTTGGGGTAGAGGAAATTTTTTAATAATTCAACGTAGGGTCAACAAAGAAGCAAACCAAATTAAAAATAAAGTAAGTCTTACAATTCAAACAATATTATAATAAATAACATTTAAAAACAAAAAATAAATAAATAAATATTATATAACTAAATATGACATATAGATAAATACATAATATACATTAATAATATATACATACATACGTATCATGTTTAACGCAATATATAATTATGTTATATGCAATATAATATAAATACATACATATTACGATTATATAATATAGATGTAATGAGCGATGATGGGTATGGAATCGGATTCTTGAGTGAGAAGTCATGGTTCGAGGACGACCATGTGTTTTTCTAAATTCCTAAATGTACCTGAACACAAGATCATCGCTCACTCACCGGTGAAGGAAAACATCGTAAGAAAACCTGCATGTCTGATGAGATTGAAAGTCTTTAAAGGTGTGAAGTACACCAACCCGCATTGTACAACTGCATCGATGAACTATGGCTCATTCCTCTTCTGATTTCAAGGAGGAGACCCGTGCCTATTTGTGGGACACAATAAATGGGTTGATAATTTACTTTAAGCATTTTCAGCAAATAATTCCGAAACACAAAATATAAATTTGCTGGTTAGGTTAGTGGCTAGCACGTTTATAATGTATCACAAACTATATATTATAATCTACGTATTTAATTGATGTCAATCTCATAATGAGCACAGGATTATAAACCCGTAATTCTAAATGCAGAATATGTTGCCCATTTTAACAATACAAGTCATAATGTTGTATTGGATATATATTTTTTTATACAATTATTTTTATTCTATATTTAAATAAATGTATTTTGTATATTTTTATTTCATTTCTTCCTTAATTTTATGTTTTTGTTTAATTCTTGTAGTTTAATAAAATGTTAGCTTAAATGTCTGTGTGATGTTCTAAAGCTTAGTTTTAGTAGTGTTGATAATATTTTTTTATGAGTGTGTCGTTTGTGTATTCTTAAATCGGTATTTTTGGTTGATCTGCTAAATATTTTATTCATTGGTGATAAAATTGTAATAACAAGACAAACAACCTTTTCACCGCGAAACAAATTTTCAAAAATGGATTTTTTTTATTGTTTGTTTGTTTGTATTAAATAGGCTCCCAAACTACTGCACTGATTTGTAAAACACCAATAGAAAGTCATACTAACAGCGAGTAACGTATGCTAAAAATTGTTCGCCCTTCGTGAAGCCGGGAATAAATACTTTATTGAATGAACATCTGATTATATTACTTTCATAAAACAAATATTTTCAAAGCAAATATAACCTAATCGTAATGTTTGCTGATGTATTTACAAGGATAAGCAATATTCCTTTGAGCTCGTGAAATTGATTTATATATACGAGTACTAAAGGGTACTTTGACCAAGGAGTTTTTGGCTTACCAAGCAAGACGAGTCTTCTTTACTTTTTAATTTACTACACTAACAAATTTTTAATGCTTTGTCTCAATTCACTCATTATAATAAAACTACTTTGGATTGATCTGTGATAGTTCATTATCTTGTTTTCTAACATGGCTTCAGTAAAGTATCTGAAAATATTGTTTCAGATATATCGTAATAAAAAAGGCTTATCAAAACATTTAGAATTTATTTCTTGTTTGTCAACTAGAAGAGGAAAAATATGCAAGTATATTGTAGCTAAAAACATTTTAGTAAAATTTATAATGCGGGAGGGTAGTTTTGCAAATACCTGGAAGACATTCATTAAAACCCTCAGGTACTTCTGTCCCGTTTGGAACTTTCAGGAGCCGTTTAAAATTCATGACCAATTTTTCTGGAGACGCTAAAAAAGGTATATTATGGACTGCACCTCCATTTGGCTTTAATGAGTATTGTTTGGAAAGAAAACGTTGACGTGTTTCGTTTTAAGCATTCGCGTCGGAATTTTACTGAGTATTGAGTTTTTTATCTACTCGCATTGCAAGGCTAAGGTGTCTAGAAAAAAATTGTTTTACTTTATTAGATATTCTTACGACTATTTAGAGCAATTAACAAGTATTAACTGAATACTTTTATGTTGTCAAGTCGCGTATTCGTATTAGGTAGGAATGTTGGGGAAACGTTAACTATGTAGGAAGATGATCTGACGTCTTGGTGTTCATTGAGAGAAGACTATGTTCAGCTTGGAAAGATAAATGCTTTTGATGATGATAATGATGGCGATGAGTGTAACTTTATGATCTGTCCCGTGTACCAGGTTTTGTTGATGTTGATGAAATATAAGACCCATATTGTCTTCTATGCCGTCATAGCCACCTCAGCAACAGTCTTCGCTTGTATTATATTAGCTTGTACGAGCACATGTATGATTTTTCGGCTTTCGGATCAGCCGTTTTGAGGTTCAGCAGCGAACAATTAGAGCTGATGAGGATGGAGATGACGATGTAGTCATTAAGCAGTTACTTAAATTTTAAGTGAATTTTTAGCGATTTAATGCATGTCAACAACCAAACTCTAAATTTTAACAAAACTCAGTCTACTTCATTAATTAATGCATTGTAAGTCAGCCTTTATCAATAACTCTTCAGAAATTTTGATATTATGATCTGTCATTCTATGTAGAAAAAGCATCGTGTCACGAAAACTGTCAGAATTATCATAACCTTCTAAAGTTTTACATAAATACTGATTTTGATAAGCCCTATAATTATAGGGCAATTGCTCATTACCATAATAACGTTATTACTAATATTTTCCAATTAGATATAAAACTAATGAGCTGCCATCAGCTATCACATACAAATCCAACAGAAGCAAAAATTATTAATAATGAAGATGATAAAGAAGGAACAGCGAATGATTCAAATCAAATAAAGGAATCAGTAGAAATTAGAACAGATGCTATTTTACGAGACATTTTGGAGGATAAATGTTTAGAGATTCAACAAAAAAATGCAAAGGAAGTACTACCATTTAAAGATAAAAGAGAATCCAGTTATAAAATAAAAACTGAAGCGAATAGAGAAGTTTCTAAATTGAATGAAAAAACTTTAAAACCCAGTGTGTGGATACAATATAATCAAAGTAAGAGCGATACTCAGAAAAAAAACATAGCTGCACTATGTATTTAGATGTATTTAGACGGTTGAAAAGTGTATCAATAGTTCCTTAGATTCACTTATATAATATGTCTTGTTGAAAAAAACAATGAAGCGTTATAATACCATAAATTAAATTTGAGTTGCCATATTATATAATTTATAAAGATCAGAGGAGGCTGCGTTTAAGTAGACGAAGTGTCGATCGGCCATAATTATCAACCAGGTGGGAAGACGATTTCCGTGCAGTGGGCGTTCCGTGTTGGATACGAGTGGCAAAAGTCGTTTGTTTTGGCGTTCATTGACGGAGGACTATGTTCAGCAGTGGACAAATAAAGGATGATGATGATATTAACATTACCAACATTATATTTTGTTTTAATTTTTAAGGTTATGGAGGTTACGATTCTGGCGGACACAACGTACCGTTGCACTATGATCCGCAATCGAGGAATCATTTCGTCAAGCTAGTCCTAATGATATTGTTGCTGATGCTCCTCTGTACGGCTGGATTCATTACCGCGGTATTCATGGTGTAAGTCTTGGTTGTTACAATGAATCGGTGAGAAGGATCCATTGTTCCACGCTCCCTGCATTCGTGTGGTAACCCTATTAAATAATCTTATCACCGCTGTGATTTCGTAATCCATTTTTCGGTGAAAGAGATGCGCTGTGCTACTGTTTTGATTTTTGCTCCCGTCGCTGAGTTGTGGATAGGAGGGCTGGACAGGCCGTGCCATTTCAAATTTGCTGGCACCGAAACTTAGCGACTTGTCTTAATGCAACGTCAAACACTTACCATCACATGATGCGTCTGCCAGTTTGTCGCACTAGCATAAATATAACAACTCTTACCGATTTTGTACACTTACACGGTACCTACCTAAAAGTAAAAAAGAAACTGTGGTTGTGTATAAAATTAAACATAAATGAAGTTACAAAAATAAAGTTGTCAATTTAGACATAAATGTACGCCGGAAAGCTCATAACAGTGTAATATAATTCTTCAAAAGGTAACCATTCAGTTGTGTGATTGTTGTGTTCAGAAAAGTCATAATTCTGATTTTATGCGGTCTCTAAGTATATTATGTCTGGGTAATCTCATTTAAGATCCTCAAAAATATTATTTCGCGATGGTCCTTTTATCTACGTGGTTAAAGACAGTTGAGCCCCGTTGGACCAGTGGGTGTGAGCTCGTCTTGATCGAAAGGTCCGCATTCAATCCTGACCCTTTTATTGTTGAGTTTAAAATGAGTTTTTTGTCAAAATTTCTACAAGCAACTGAACTGAACTCCGCCAGCCCGCATTGAGGCAGCGCATCGGTGGACTATAGGCCAATACCTTCTTCGCTTGATTTCAAAGAGACCTGTGCCCAGCAGTGGGACAATTATGGGTTGACATTATTTACCATCATCATCAGGCTGTGATAGCCTGATGATTGTATCGTTAATCTAAAATCCTTACTAATATGATAAGTGTGCAAGTATCTCTACTTTGTTTCGCTTTCACGTGAAAACTACTCAATCGATCATCATGAATCTTAATATACATATTCTAGGATACACTAGAAGTAATACTATATTAAAAAAAAAATTTTTTTTTGCTGACGCGGGTAAATCCGCAGGCAACAGCTAGTCTGTTATAAATTGAAATTTTTAAAACCACATTATGTATTGTTTTTTTTTTTGTGAGAATGTAAATAATTGTTACTCATTTTTAGATTGTTCTTGATACCATTTATTAATCTGTATTTTTTTTTCTAGACCAGAAATGAAAAGTTTCTATATGAATCTAGGGCTTGGGTTTCTTATCGCTTTAGGGTGAGTCTGTTTTAATCAGTCTGTTTGTAAGTATTCACAAATCACGGTATGGCGATTTTAGCTTGGCAGGTCTGAAATTGTCTATTTTATAAATATTTTGTAGTCTTCTACTCTGCATATTGCTAACTATGTAAAATCTCGTCGAAATCGGTCCAGCCGTTTTGGAGATAAGCATAACTTAGCATTAGCAAAAACAAACTGACAGCCAGACATAAAACACAAAATAAATAGCATTTCTGTTACAAGTATTGTGTTAATTCAATTTTAATTTGTTAAAATAATAAAAAGAAATATACTTTTGTTACTCTTCTAAAGTTATTTTGCCCTTGGTCCATTTGCGTGGGATTTTGTAAATGTTTTAAACTAACTTCCTCACGAGACTTGGAATTTTCACCGTAATTCAGAAATAGCAACGAATAGAAATTAAAAATAGAAAATTGAGATCATTTTGGACCTTAAGTTAACGTGGTTATATCATTACTATTATGAAATCAAAACGGGATATTTACAATGTATACTTTTATTTCACGGAGCGCGATATTTCGAAATTGTCCACGAGACAGTCGATTTCCGTGCTCACAAATTATTTTAAACTCCGCTAAGGAAATGTGTTTTTTTTTCGAAATTTCCAGACTTTTAGCCTTCGTGGCTTTTTTGAAAGGTCTAAACTTTTTTCATCAATCGGTAGGTAAAATGAAAAGTGAAAATATTTGTTGTGAAAAAAAAAACATGGCAAATATCCCATTTTGAATAATTTTAGCATTTTTAGGGCCTGTTTCACAATCTCCGAATAATTGCCGAATAGGCTATTGGCAACATATTCGACAGACACTCCATACTCTATCTGTCAAATATCTAGCCGATAGCATATTCGGCACTTATCTGGAGATTGTGAAACAGGCCCTAGACTAATGAAAACTATTGTTTCAATGAGTTGTACTTACTTGTTTCTATTTTTCCTATAGAGTGGGGCTCATGATATTGAACTATGTGATAGCGTGCGTACCCCGGGCCAGACATGCGCCTTGTAGTTACATCCTCTTATTTTTAGCGGTAATTGAGTTTTAATTAAGTTTTTGTTATGTTACTTGAGCAACGATGGTCCAGTGGTGGGTGGATTCGGCCTTTTATGCGAGAGGTTCCGGGTTTGATTCTACCCCCTCATGTGCCTTTAAATGGGTTTTTCTACATTTCTAAGTGCACACACGATGCCATCGATTGCTCACCGGTGAAGGAAAACATCGCTACGAAACTTGCATATCTGATGAGATTGAAAGTCTTTGATTTTAAGTTTGATTGTCTTTTGTGAAGCTCACCAACCCGCATTGGGTCAGCGCATCGGTGAACTATGGCCCATTACCCTCCTCGCCTGATTTCGAGGAGGAGACCCGTGCCCAGCATTGGGATGTCCCAATATAAAAAAAGTAAAGTATCAACCCTTATATGTATAAGGGTTGATACTTTACTTTTTTTATATTACTTTGGTATCGTGATAAGTCTGCCTGGGTACCACCATTTTGCTTGTTTTCTCGTGAAAGAGCTTTGTTGTGTTTCGGAGAAAAGACAAGACAGATGCTGTAATGACTGACATGGAGACTTAACGACTTAGGTCTTAGGATAGGCAATACGTAAGTTGCCTAGGCTAGATCCAGTTAAACTAAACGTTTATGGGCAAAACCGATCTCTTATCATCAGGTGGCACGTCCTCTAGTTTGACTATAGAACTAACATAAAATTCGCTTTTAGTTTTATGTCTCACGTTAGTTTATAGCCTCTCTACTCTAAAGAGCGAAGTCCGAATGGTAAAGTCTTAATTAGTATATTTGATAATATATTGGAGTCGAGTGGAAAATGGCAGACGATTTAGATGATGGTTGGAGGCAGAGCCGTAAATAGGGTGGTGCCACCGGTGCCCAGGCACAGGGCGTAGACTCTGGGGGACGCAAGAATAGCCAGACCAGGCAGGACTATTATTTTTTTCCGTTTTCTAAAGGCACAGTTATAGAAGCTCGCACAGGGCGGAAGAAAGGCTATTTACGGCTCTGGTTGGAGGTCAAATTCGTCTGTGCACACCACATGATTTATGTTAGGCTAGACTGATCTATTATCTAGGCTTTAGAGTGCTTGTGTGTTTTTTTTAACACAGCAATGTTGAGAGAAGCTAAGAATAATAATAATTCATTATCTACATCTCATTTTATTTTGTTGAGTATAAAGTGTTGTATTGGTCGGCCATTAAGCGGTTGGGAAGTCTATCTTCATGCAGTGGTCGGTCCGTGTTGGATGCGAGTGGCAAGGAATTGGTCGTCTTGGCGTTCATTAAAATAAGCCTATGTTCAGCTGGGACGGATCAAGGCTGATGATGAGTGTTAATTTATGATCTGTGTGTACCAGGTTTTGTTGATGAGCAACTTCGCTTCTGCGATCACCGTGAAATACGAGACCCATATTGTGTTCTACGCCTTCATAGCCACCTCAGCAACGGTCTTCGTCTGTATTATATTAGCATGTTCGAGCGTGAGTATGACTTTTAAATAACCATACCACGTCAACCTTACCCCGCGGTGAGCTGGTTGGAACTTGGGTTACGTGTGCTAGGAACGGAATTGAGTGTAAAGAATTTATTTATATACATATATTCACATCCGCAGATTGACGATGTCCAGTGGTTCAGACTCGGTCTCATAAGCGAGAGGTTCCGGGTTTGATCCTAATTCACCCGTGTGTGCCTTGAAATGGGTTTTTCTAAATTTCTAAGCGCATCCTAAAAACAAGACCATCGCTCGCTCACCGGTAAAGAAAAACATCGTGAGGAAACCTGCTTACCTGATGAGATTAAAAGTTTTTGATGGTATGTGAAGTTCACCAACCCGCACTTGGTCAGCCCCTCGGTGAACTATGGCCCATTACCCTCCTCACCTGATTTCAAGGTGGAGACCCGTGCCCAGCAGTGGG
Organism: Lycaena phlaeas; assembly: GCA_905333005.2. Taxonomy (NCBI): domain Eukaryota; kingdom Metazoa; phylum Arthropoda; class Insecta; order Lepidoptera; family Lycaenidae; genus Lycaena; species Lycaena phlaeas. The sequence goes on along the minus strand of HG995169.1, from coordinate 16,409,555 downwards.
ACATATAAGGGTTGATACTTTACTTTACTTAAATCAAATCTCTGTAAAGTAATTGTAGCGCTGAAAGTTTTGAGTTTTGACCAACGCAACGGTGAAAAATGGCCCATTACCCTCCTCGCCTGATTTCGAGAAGGAGATCCGTGCCCAGCCCAGACACAAGGGTTGATACTTTTGTTTTTTCTATTCACATTCACGACTCGGTCCAGACACAGGCTTATGCTTTTTAACTAAAACTTTTTGGTCGATCGTTAATCAGGTTGAAAGACTATCTCCGTGCAGTCTGGTCAGTATTGAATGCGAGTGGCAAGGGATCGGTCATCTTGGCGTTCATTGAGGCCTACGTTCACCAGAAAACGTATAAAAGCTGTTGATAATGATGAAAATGTTTTAATATTTTATATTATTTTCAGTTTGACTTTACGAAGTTTTATATTTACTTAGTGGCAATTGGCGTTGTGGTTTGCACGATAACCGTTGTCGTTTTCGTGGCAATGTTCGTCATGAACGTCAGGTACAAACCCCTGACATTGGCGTTACTTTTTATCGCTGCTCTTATCAACGTGGCCGTGAGTATCATATTATACCCCTTCAAATATGATTTAAATTTAAATATAAGCACTTTCAATTCTTTTTGACGTAACAACGTCTTATCATTCGATGGAACAGGCTGCAGGCACGAAAAAACATGACTCATGCGGCGTTACCTCGCTCTGAGGCGTTCCATTTAAGGCTTGAAGTGAAAGCGAGAGCGAGAGCAATATATTAATTTAGGACTCGCTCAGAAGCGGATTGAAGCGGAAGCGGTCGGGAAGCGGATGATTACAAGTCTTTCGATTCTAAAAACGCGCGGTTCCCGTTGTATCTAAAAATAGTGATAATATGATATTATGGTTTTTCCTTAAAAAAAATAATTTGAAAAAAAGACAAAAAAAAATAATAGGACTAGAGATACGAACCAGGCTCTTTTCGATTCATAACTACCTAATTTCTCAACTAAGCTGTCATGATTATATTACTTGACAGCGAAGTTTACGTTCGTATTCTAATGATATTTTATCATTGTCTCAAAACACGGATAAAAAAAGTTTTCCAAAAATTTATCCTAGTTAGATCGATTATAGATAGAAAGGTATATTAAGATTACGATAGATACTATAGGTAGGTATAATTACAGTACCCGGCGATAAAAATTGCACATCGACCTTTGGAAAGAGACAATCGGCTAAATTCGGCGTCGTAGAGCGTTATTTCTGTCGCACACTACCTATGTGACGTTTTGTCAACTTTTGTCAATCGTTGTTCAAATGCGATAGAGTGCGGTCGCGCCCAGATCCAAATATATGTATTGAGTTGTTAATACCCCCAAATTTAAATAATTTAAAGTTGTACTATGACAACTTTAGGGAAAAGAGGAAAACCTTTATAAGGCCAGTCTCGCGAAGTTATCTACAATGTTTATAAAATATATTTTGTAACCGAAGCCAACAAATGTAAAAAAAATGAAGATAAAAATGTAAATGAAGAAAAAAATGGATTTAAAACTTAAATTTATACTCAAAAGTATCTATCGATTTTTAAGCTATTGCATAGCTTCTATCGCGGGCCTTGAGCGCGGGGACCGAGTACAGAAATTCCGTAACGAAAATAAAACCTAACGCTCCCCACTCCGACGGGCACGGAGGTGTGACTTGAAGGCCATGCATCGTCTAACGTCGTTTCTTTTCGGCAGTCTTCGACACGGTGTTTGTGTGCTTGCAACTAGACGTATTGTACGACACTACGAAGCTCGCACGAATAACAATAAAATATAACACATGTATTGTAAAATAATAAAAATATTTTAAACAATATTAGTTAATATTGTTTAAAATATTTATATTTTTTTATTTATTTAATAAAGGAAAAAAAATGTTTTCTTATCGGTCACCACGCTCAAAAAGTGTAACTTGAATTAATATCAAAGAAAAAGAAATACTGCATTAATAATTAAAATAAATAAATAATTATAATTGCATAAGTTGATACAAAGTGCTATGCAATAGCATTACCGCGGCAGTCCCCGAGTGCCACACGTCTTTTTTAATTTATATTTTATTTGAAAACTTTGAATATCAATAATAAATTAATGAGAGTTTAATTTTACTTTCCTGTCTTCAAATTATCAGACATACAAATTATTTCGATTCAACTATTACGAAAAAAACATATGAAATTTGTATGTAATTTTGAAAATATCATAAAAAAAAATACATCGGATATATTTTTATCAAAAATATTTGATATTTATTATAAACTAGCTGTTACCCGCAGCTTCGCCCGCGTGAACTTAGGTTTACGGATTTATCATGTCTGATGATGATCATTTTCTATGTCATCTGTAACATAAAGACATATATCCCTTCGCAGATTTACTGTAGGCATATTTAGGATATATAATACTATTATTATATATTCCACCATACGTTGATCATAATATTACGTCTACCAGAGTTGATACACTACGGCCTTAGGCACCAGACAACCGCCCGCGCCCGTTAGTATCACAGCAACACGATTTATTTTCTTCTGCATTATTTTGATTTTGCCATATCTCCTAAAGTATTCATTTAATTTGCATGATGTCAAGGGCAAAAATAATCTTCATAAAATGCACATGCTAATTAACTGATTTAAAATGATAAGGATTCATACCGTATTTGTGTAAATAACTTTCAAATTATCACGTTATAATTGCCCATTTTTTTAAGTATTAAATGGATATAGTATGATATCCCTAAGAGATAGACATATGCCATCGCGGACTTTTTTGTAGACCTATTTAAGATACACAATTCCACCATACATTATTTTGTTATATCTCAAAGGGTTTAGGCAGCGTTTTCGTTGAAAACTCCCAAGCGGCCTATTTTTTCTCGACACCTTCATCAATTATTATTATATCTTAGCCAATGTATATAAAAACTTAATAAATTATATACATAAACCTTCCTCTTGAATTGTCCTATCTATTTAAAAAAACCGCTTCAAAATCCGTTGCGTAGTTTTAAAGATTTAAGCGTACAAAGGGATATAGGGACAGAAAAAGGGACTTTGTTTTATAATATGTAGTGATATCGGATATTTACGAACCCTGCAAAAGCTACAAATGCGAAACTAAAAGGTATTTTCGACATTTGGATTGACTAGTTTTTAGATTTTAGATCGATATATAATCAAATTAAAAAGCGTCAACCCCGGCTGACGTGTCCCAAGCGAGTGTATGGCAGCTTGGGCACGCTACCGCGCCTCTCTCACCCCGCACGCCCCGCACGATTGCTCTGTCTAGACGTGTTCGTTGGACCACTGTATGTCTACACTGTGGTACAACTTTAAATTATTTAAAGGACATCATCCGTTTTTCATACATTTTTGGTCCAAAATTGAAAGTGCCGGCCAGAAAAAATGTTTGTTATTCTGATAGAAGTTGTCCGTCTTATCATTTCTTACTATGGCACCAAAGCTGTATCAGCATTGTACATGATTTTATTTGAGTTCGAAAATTCTTTTTTTTCATACATTTTCGAAAATTCTTTTTTTTTCATACATTACTGTAGTCACATTTTTTTATTCTTTTAGTTTCTTATTATGGAGCTCCAGATGGTGCTGGGCGGCAAGTCGGTGGAGTTAAATGAGGACGAGTACGCATTTGGAGCATATCTTCTATACATGTCGATAGTCGATCTGTTCATAAAGATGGTGCAAATAATTGGACTATCTGAAGATTAAAACTGATTATATGAATACAGAAATTTTTTTTACAACGCTCCAAAATTTCTTCCAAATACCCGTAGAATGATGAGCTGTGTATGTACCACCATCTTCCTTCCTCCGTGTAATGCTGTGTTTTTATAGCAGAGGGGGGTATACAAACAGTAGGCGCCCTTTAATGAATTTTAGGATCTCTGTGGCTCAGTGTTTAGCGCGTTGGCGCTCAAGTTTTCTGTGTTCCTGGGTCATGGATGTGTATTAAATTTGTTTATTATATAATAAAATTCTTAAATATATGTACATATTAATGTAAAAGTATTAAATATATGTATTTCCGTTGTCTGGTACCCGTAACACAAGTTATTCGGAAACTTAGCACGGGACCAGATTGACCTGGTGTAAAAGCGTCCACAAATATTATTGTTATTATTATTATTAATGACCATCGAAACCCATAAGCATCCACACAACCAGAGATTATGTGTCTTCCCGTTCCATCCCACAATAGGTCATTGGAAATAAACGCTCGAACCGCGATAGAATAGTTGTCGCTTTACGCAAGTATGAGCGAGAGAAAAACACATATTATGAGCTTTTATGAGACAAATTATGAGATGATAGGCGACAGGCAAGACAGTTGGAGCGGTATGGTGACGTCCATCGACATCAAAAGGTTTGATAGATAGATAAACTTTTTATTCACAATTCCACATTCAATCAGCCTTTATCCGTCCACTGCTGAACATAGGCCTCCCCCAATCAATGCTAAGACGACCGATCCCTTGCTACTCGCATCCAACGCGGACCGGCCACTGCATGAAAATCGTCTTCCCATCTGGTTAATGGCCGAGCAACACTTCGTCTACCTAAACGCATTCCACATTACACACACGAATTAAAAGAGAAAAACAGAATCTAAAAATAAAATGAATCTTTACAGAATTAATGCGATTACATTAAAATATAGAGTATGTGTGCTGCAGATTCGCAAGAAAGTATGTAACTAAGTACTAAAAGATCGACTGACTTTTAGTTACTATCTGTTATGGTAAGAGAGCAGAATACTTGGTTTGTTGTGTAACGTTGTAAATGTTATACATATTTAGATTGTTGTTAATCTGTAATACAAAGTGTTAACATATTATGAGAATAGGTAAGTAGTGGCACACAAGAGAGTATAGGTAGGTAATATAAAGGTTAAGGTTATGGATATGTATTGCTCTCCTTTTTCCTATCCCAAGGTCTATTGCGTCACTTGAAATTCACAAACCGCACGAAACGCGACAGCATAGCTGTCACTTTACCGCGATCCCTTGCCACTCGTATCTGATACGGCCACTGCACATTGATTGTCTCCGATCTGGTTAGTGGCCAACCAACACTTATTCTACCTAAATGCGGAGCTTCCTCCACTCTTATTGGCCCATTGGCCATCCGTTCTCCTGACTGTTTGACCACACTGCAACGTCAACAAGCTTATTCTTCCTATAGTATCAATAACATATTTTGTTCTCTGGCGGATGCATTTCACTAATAATTTTAAAAAAATACTTATTTATAGGTAATACCTGTATAGTAAATGGGAATGTGTTTTCAATCTGTTAGCTATGTATGTATATATGTATAAGTACTAGCTGTCCCGACAGACTTCGTTCTGCTAAAATGGCTATAAAAAAATAGGGGTTGGTGATAAAAAAGTAAAAATTTAGGGTTGTATGTATTTTTCAATGCCACATTATAAAAAAATAAAAACAAAAATTTTCGTCCAAAAATTAACAAAAAAATTTTAAGGGTGAACAACCCCTATCACTAAAGGGGTATGAAAAATAGATGTTGGCCGATTCTCAGACCTACTGAATATGCATATAAAATTTCATAAAGATCGGTCAAGCCGTTTCGGAGGAGTACGGTAACTAACATTGTGACAGGGAAATTTTATATATTAGATATATCTCATGATTGTTTTAAAATCTAATAACACTACACTGTAAACCATATCCTGGATGACTGTTGTAAGGAGGTCAGCTTGACGAGTGACATGAAAATGCCACAACGAATATCGAGGCATCTCCGAATACATTCAAAGGCACAATAGCAAACGTTATCCAAGTTATAAGACTACTTAATTCACTTCGCAACTTATTCGCGTTGTTTCAAACAATATAAACAAGATGGCAATAAAATAATTTAAATGTTATACAGAGAAATTATTCATTTCCCAACTTCAACCCAGTTTAGACGGGAATGCTCATTTCTTGGAGTTTTCGGGAATTTAACAAATTGCATGAAGTATTTTATTACGCGTTCTCCTGGTACGAATATCATCAGTATTTTTCATGTTACTTTTGCTCGAAGGAGAATTATTTTGATTGAACGCCGAGGAAAACACTTCTAAGAATTTGCTACTATTGGAAACATGTTTTTCAAAATATTAGATAAGGACAAAAAAAATGTGGCGTGGCTGTGTCGTGGACACGGCCGTGTGTTGTACGTGAATACGTTTTTACGTAACAATTAATGTTTTCTATATAAAATATATTATTATTTATGTATGTCATAATAATGATTGAACACTAATAAGTCCTACGGGTAAATGTTATGTTTATAATAGCAAATATTTCCTTTCAACGGGTTCAGGAATAGAAATCAAGTAAACAAATTATCACTGGGTTATAATATAATGTTATTAATTACATCCTTTTTGCGATTCATCCAATACTGGACAGAATTTGGTAAAGATTTGAGAAATGCAAGGTTCTTATCGATACACTCATCGACGAACGTACGATCTTCCAGCATTTTACGAGTGATATTGGCCGTCTGTAGTACGCATTGAAACATACTATTTATGCCTTCGACGACACGCAGCCGCATAATTTTCATAGCCATGTACAAAATGTGCTCAGGTGTGACACCGCGGCGATCGCTTATTCGTATCTCGCTTGTTGCGATCATGAACGGGGTAACGCGTACATTTAAGTTGAACTGCCTACCAGTACCGTAGTATATCAAAGGAAACGATAGTTCTTCAGCATACACGTCGTATATTATATTCAGCGGTGTTGAACGCTGGGCCGGAGGCTGGCGTTCAACAAGCGTTTTCCAGAGGCGTTTGCGGCCACACAACTGGTTATTGTGTTCGTCTGAAATTTATCCCAGTTTACTGTAATATTGTAATGCTTATACAATGGTAGACTAAGTAAGAATTGTAGCCAAGCTTTTATCACTGACTTTTTGACCACGCCGCTCAGGTACGTAGATTTATGTATCATGTTCTTCTTAATGTTAACACTGAACGCCTGATCATCGTCCAATTGACGCGGTAGCTATTGCACCATTGTGTCCACATCCACGGGTACATTAATGACTTGTCCGATGATACCATAGCTGCCTTCGTAACGCAATCGGCGGATCTGCATGAATGGCAGTCGCGGTGATACTAGACGTGCACTGATCAAATCTAATGCGGGCAACCCGTGTTGCTTAGGTGGATACACAAATCCGTTTGAACGTGACAACGTGGACACTTTGTCCGAGTCCAGTGATTTTTTACACGTACCGCACAGTTTTAAGTCAGCCACTGGCTCATCAGGAAAGTATTATTAAGCAACGGTAAGTGTTTTTCATTTACTGGCAATCAATCAATGAGCGCAGAAACCATAGACGATCACATACATCACACTTATGTCCGAATGGATTGCTGACAAACGTCGTATTGAAACGTGCACTTGCTGCTATCCAATGTGTCTTCATAATCGATGATCGTACACAATCAATGCCTACACAGTCCAGTGTCCATATAGAAGTGATTTCATTATCCACTTGCATAATTTCAACCGGCCCAGCTGCCGATGTACTGGCACCGTCGTTGATCCGCTCGGCCACATTTATTCTTTTACGTTCCCGGCACTGCTTGACTGGGTCATATGGTGTTTTTTTGGTGCCATTAGATTCTTCTTGAGAAGCCCTTTCCAACCGTATACGATCTTTGTATTTTGATTTGGCTTTTTGACGCGTATAGGCCGACATTGTATATATTTCATATGATTATTTCATTATTTTAACTCATAACATTCACTGTCACTATTTAGCACTAAGGTTTTATACACAATCGATAGCTTTTGGCGCGAGCTGACTATTGAAACTTAAACGAACCTCGTAGCTTTTTCAAGTCAAAAGTTATACTAAGTGGAAATCTCGATACGCAGCAAAATCATCTCAAAATTGCGGCGCTTCCCCCTCCCCCACGCGCGATGCGTCGCAGTCCTTACTTGGCGAAATGAATTCTTTGATTCTTTAGCTATTCAATGGTGTAATTGAATTTAGGATGGGGTTGATAGATATGAATCTGCAACATCAAATTGTATCCCCCGATTTTGTTATCATTGGTTTTTTTGACTTGCCTCCCACTATGGAAGCAATTTTAAAGACGTATTCACGTCAAAATGCTACCACCGGAATAAGGGGAACTCCCCAGGTATATGGGACTTGATACGTCCGAAAGATCATAAGGTGGAATCAGCTCTACCCACTAAAACCGTTGTGGAAACTGTGGTCATCCTTACCAGATACGGTTTGCTCGCAGGCACTGTCCTCTTGATGCAGGGAGGATGGTGCCTCCTTCTTCGCCGCTTAGGAACTCTGATCATATAAGGGTGCCTTGCCCTGCAGACGTGAGACGTAATAAGTGGTCAGCCTCTGGTATGAATATAGTGTATCTAAAACCAGCTCTGATAACTTATTTATCCTGAGACATAGAGTTAATTCTTTATTCCAGTTAATATACTGCCTGATCTGACCTTCTCTCTGAAACACAGCAAAGCTGTTTTACAGGCGAAACAAGCGGGATGGCTGAACCCAAGCAGCCAAGAGCGCGCCACACATCCCTTTCATTGGTATTGAAAATACTAAATCAGCGGATTAATATTTTATAAATTAGCAGGTGAGATAGATAAAGGCGGTGACGTCACGTTTACGAGCGATTTGGGCGTAACGACGTTATCCATACGTTGAAGGTGCGTCGTAAAACCAACAAATGTCTAATATATAATTTCCAGGATGAACATTCGGAGTTTATGCCGGTAACTTAATATCATAGTGTTTCAGTGCAGGAATAGAGATGATTTCCCAAATGTATTGGTTATTAATTTACCTGTAATAAAATAACAATATATTTGATTAAAGGTCTCTCTAGAGTATATTTTAGGTTACAGTTGTTTGGGAAAAGTTAGTAGGCTATGTTAGCCATGTGAGAGTCCATCAACGCAATGATATTTGACACTCATACGCATTATACCTGTTTATCAGAATCTTTTCGCTGTAGCCGAAATCGGCTTGGAAAGAATCATCAAATCAGATGGTGTGTATGAATAGGTACCTATTATTTTTATATATAATATAATGAAACTTAAGTGAATAAACAAATCCAATAAAAATATCCTTATTTTGTAGACTTGTACATTTGAAATACGTCAAAGGAATTAGTTAATAAAAAGTGAAAAGTAAAAACAAATACGACGTTGAGACCGCTTAGTAACGAGGAGAAGACTGGCCTTAACGGGGCCAGGCTGTCGCTGGGGTGACCCTGTTGTCTGTAGATCCGGGATCCACATAAAGCGGCTGAAAGCGCTCGCGGGCGGTATAGTGTGGTAAAGCATTTCCAAGTGCAAGTCCTCGCACTGGTCCAGTCGTACTTATCCAGGGTCCTGGATTGTGCGAAATCATTAACCTACATCAAAAAAAAGGTCTGCCAAATCAGCAGAATGGTCATTATTCCGCATTGACCCTTTCATAATGATTTTCTACCTTTTGACAACGAGCATAAAGTTCATTGTTAAGATTCAAATGTAAGTTACACATCTAGCACGAATAATGTGGGAGATTTTCCTTCTACATTTAAATTCCCTGTTCCTCTTTACATGTTTCGCAACAAATCCTCGAGGCTACAGACAATCTTCCAGAAATATCCATAATTTTCTAGACAAGACTTTGCTATTATTTATGGTTCCTGACGCAATTACATTATCTTTAATAGGCTACAAGTGTAAAGGCATATCAAGATAATAGTCGGTGGCAATGACATGCTTTGTTGCGTGCGAGTTGGAGCGAATTTAATTTAGCAAATTGTTCGGTTATAACTTATATCTTGAACCGAATATCCAACACCTTCATTGCAAAAATCGTATCAGGCCATCAGACATAAATTACTAGTCTTAATAATTTTCTTAAATTCCACCCATACTTAGAAGTGCTTCTAAATATTATGTTAGTAATAAAAGCTGGTGCCCGCAACTTCTTCTGCGCTGGATAATATTTTGGACAAGCCATAAAATATGCTTATAAATGATGTCATGTGTTAATCTGATGTATGTACGCTCTAGTTTTGTAGCTTTCTTATCGTTGGCTGAACTGTGGCCTAATACCCTCCTCGCCCGGCCTGATTTCGTGGAGGAGACTAGTGCCTAGCAGTGGGAAATGTAAATTTTGTGTTGATTATTTTAATTTTATACTTTAGGATATAGCAATAATTATTTCGTATGTGTTGAGGATAAAGTGAAATTTATTAACCATTGCAATTTAGGTTTTGTCGCGTCTAGTGATCCGTTTAAACCCTCGATTAGAATTGAAATATAACGTCAATTCCCTGACGGTACACGGCATATGATACCACGCGTTGTATTTCATTAATCAGAACATCATCAACATAGATAATGTAGCGGACCAATCAGCGCTACAATTCTGCATCGCGCTATCGGAATTCTATAGTCCGACTGCTATATATATGTACAACACCTGACACGATAGCTAGTGGGCATCGGCCTGGCCGAGCATTGCATCCCGCTCGGTCGAAGATTGTTCTTTGGGGCCTTTATCTCACACTATCATATCTGACGTACAATCAGTGAAGAACAACTTTGTTTCAGCAAGTTTAGTTTTAAGTCCTAAAGGCTCTAAAACATCGTGATAAGAGTAACTTAATGGAACTATCTAATTAGTAATGAAAGCATCAAGGACCGTTTCAGGAACCTTAACGCTGGCGCTCGAGTGTTGCCAATCTAATAAAAGTTGTGAGGGAAGCCAGCCCCTGCCTAGCATTCCAAGTTGGTCTCTAATGTATTCCCAGCTTAAAGCACCAGGGGCGTTTCTCCACCAATTATTATGTTAACATCTACTTTAAATTACCGAGAGTTTTCCTCTTTGAGCTGACTTCAAAAAGGAGTATCAATTGAACGAGTGTAAATTTTTAATGAACCGCTACAGCTGCTTAGAATAAAGTTCGTTTGATTTGTGTCTCTTACTACGTTTAACCTATCGTGTTGTAAGCGCACAATGTTATAAAGTACCTAATATAGAAAATAACCGGTTACTTACATGTATTCATTAGGTGTTTAGCCCTTAAATTAAAATATGTTATTTTTGTGACTTTAAATTTATATTTCTTTTTATTTAGAAGACAAAAGACATAATATAATGTTTGTAGCAGAGCAGCGTTCCAAAAGTCGCAAAAATTATAAATTAATCATTATTGTAATTTTAATTGCTATTGCCCGCAGCTTCGCTCGCGTTAACTAACATTTACAACGGCATTTTAGCGAGATGATATATAGCCTTCCTCGACAAATGAGCTATAAAACGAAAGAAAGAATCATTCAAATCCGACCAAGAGTTCCTGAGATTAGCGCGTTCAAATAATACAAATAAAATATACAATTAGGTTCACTTTTGTATGCATTATACATAAAATCTAAATAGGTTTATTTCACGACACAAACGTTTCAATATGAGATGTGAAAAAAACAGTTTCTTTATAAAGAATAACTCGCACTATAACGAAACCAAGATTTAAACACAGAATCAACGTGGAACGTATTTTTTCATGCAACGCTCTGTCCATTTCACATGCGCATTTCTAATTTATCAATCGTCCCGATTGCTTTGAACGTTCCGAACGTACGGTCGATGCTAAATAAGAATTTTGTTTCCATGAAAAATCAAAAAAAAAAAAAACAACCTAGACTGGTCTGAAACAGACAAAAATGTACATTGTTTTTACACGTTCAACTTTTATATGAGGACTAGTGGCTCTCGGAGACCTTGTCTTTATAAAACATGTTTAGTGAACTGTGGATTATTTAGGTTAAGTAATGTACGAATTGTTATTAATTTCGATTAAAAAAAAATCGATTAAGTTGAATTAATATTTAAATTAACTGAATAGCGGAACGAATTGTGAATTTTCTAATCCTCCGACACTCGATCAGATCGAACCACCTGGGAAAAGTTCGGTGGCATACACAGTAACGCACATAAAATTAAAATATTTTTTTTGACGTTCAATAAGAAACATTTCGAAGTTGTAAGTTAAATATATCTAATATATAAAATTGTCGTGTCGCGACGTTTGTTGCCAAACTCCTTCGTAACGGCTTGACCAATTTTCATGAGATTTTGTGTGTATATCGGGTAGGAAAAATTGGTCAACATCTATTTTCATAACCTCAAAATATGTTAAGGGTGGTCGACATCTTATTTTTTTATTTTACCTAAATTTTTTGTTTTATATTTTTTATGATCATTCAAACATCAATACAAATCTAAAAGAAATCCTAATGATCATGATCACGTAGCTAAAATGATGAAATCTGCATTTTAAACGTACAAAACCGTGCTGTTTGAAAATAATTATAAAATGAATTAATGACAGTACGTTACCTCGTTGAGTAATGAGATAAAACAGCTGAGCACTAATGGGTGAGGTCATTAGTGTGGTAGGCGCGGTGATTAGAACCCGCTTGATAAGCGATGTGAGTCACGTCCGAGGAATCTGACTTGGACACAAAGAGAATCTTTTGTACAATGCGTTGGATTTATTCTTTTCATGCTTAATAGCCTGGCTTAATGGAACTTACTTGTACCAAAGAAATTATTGCAAATAAATCTCGTGTGTCTGCACTTTGGTGTAAAAATAACAATCGTATTTAAAGTTAAATAAAAAAACAAAGAAATTACGTTTTTCAAGGAAAATTGTTGAAAGATATTCGAGCTAATTTTGGTGGTAAAAAGCGAGTCTGAGAATGACACCTAAGACAGTTTGTATAACGGGAGATTTTAATCACGATATCAAAAAGATGCACTATACTCCTACAAGCTCAAAAGTAGCGATAACATTAAATAATGCAAATAAGATTTCACGATGTTATAATGTTTAAATTAAAACTTGTATTGTTGTAATGCTTCTACTGTTTTTTAACTCGTCGTTTCTGTTAATCACATTGAAACTAATGTGGTACCGGATCAACAGAAGGTTAGCAATTACTGCTTTAAAATGTGTTAATGTGGTGTAAGTTTTCGTGGTCAGTGGTAGTAAAATTAGATTTTGTTTTGTATCTTAACTTAACGATTAGACTTGTACTTTAACTTTTGTATTCTAAATGTTCATCGTTGAAAAACAATATGTCATTAAATTTTCATTTGTATCACATGTTTTTATATCCGTGGATAATGATAAGCCATTTGAGGTCAAATGAAAAGTACCAACACTTTTTTAATAATGTTTATTTTATTATTGATATAGGATAAAAAAAGAAATAGTAACAAAAAGGAAAAATTAAAATTGTAGTTTTTATTAAAATTACTGTGGTATCCTCAATTGAGTACACTGACCGCCAGTGTATACATTTCAAATCCACCGTTTCGATACGAAGCGCCTAAGCACTTTTTACATAGACAATGCACCTTTCAATAGCATACGACGCACCACAGCTATTTTTCAATTTTAATATAATAAAGAAGTCGTTGACCATAACATTTAAGGTTTCCTTCGACATCCTGAAACCTGAGCCTAACCAGTGCCTTTCGGCCAATTCAAAGCCTATCTATATCTTCACCCAGAGACCAGTAAAAAATACGTTCTTGGATTGCTTGTCCCATCTAGACATTACCCAGACTTCATTATATAAAAAAAAAAAACATTTTCAAATCTAAGGGATCTAGGATCTAATGAGTTAAGAGCGGTAACCACAAAATTTAGCGTCAGTCCATTACATAATCACATTTTAACCCCAAGTAGCAACACCGGGCCACTTGAGACACGTCGAGCCTCACTTCGCTCGCTCACAAAGTTACCAGAGACGCCTTTGTAAACTTAGCATCTACTTGTTATGCACGCGACAAGAGAGATCGACTTAAAGTAAAACGAGATTATGTTCAGACATTTTTCGGAAGTCACATATTTTTATATTTATACACTAGCTGCACCAAAAGACTTAGTTCTGCCAAAATTAAAATTGCAATTAAAATAGGATTTGATCATAGCAGATTGAAAATTTAAGGTTGTATGTTCTTTTGTTTGCTATATCATAAAAAAATAAAAACAAAAAAAAAATAGTCATAAAAATAAAAATTGGGGTGGGTCACCCTTATCATTTAGGAGAATGAAAAATAGATGTTGGCTGATAACCAGGCCCACTGAATATGCAATTTTGTATTGTGAAATTTACTTTACTTTATTTAATATGCATTTTGAAATTTTGTATGCATTATACAAAATTTCATAAAATTGGTCGAGCCGTTTCGGAGTAGTTCGATTAGCAACTCCATGACACGATAATTGTATACATTAGATAAAAGAAAAATATTTTATTCGAAACTATAAATAAAACATCCTATACATAGTAGCCAAATACTTGAAAAAAAAAGTAAAGTATCAACCCATTGCTGGACTTAGATCTCCAAGAAATCGTGCAGGATGGGATTGGGCCATGCTCATCGATACGATGGCCCATTGGGGGTCAGTGAACTTCACACATCTTCAAAGATAAAAAAAAAATTAAACTCTTTTAACACTAACAAGAAATAATTAATTGTAATGAAACATAAGAAAACAATATTACAAGTAATAGCTTTGAGAATTTCAAACATACGTTATTCTGTGCGAGTCCATACTTTTTACTTGGGAGAGTAAGAAAATCGGACCGTCAGTTACCAGTTAGTTGGCGCCAATCCAAGGCCCGTCATTAGTTTTTCCCTTCCAAATTCTCAAGAAAAAATAATGGAATTCATCCAAAATATCTTAAGATCCACGATTCAGAAAGTTTTTCAATAAGACCCGTTTTTTTATAATTTCTTACATAAAAAGTACCGACTGTTTCCAATTACGGCAGGTATTTTATTTATTTTGAAGTAAACCTTTCGTTATTGTTTATGCGTACGGGTAATGAGCCATCTGGCTGTTTGAGTTAACGTCGCCCGTAATTATCGTTGCCAGTAAATATATTTTTTGTCTTTATTTCTGAAAGACATGAGAGGAGCTCGTGGCGCTGTGGTAACAGCCGCGCGGATCGATCCACCAGGTTAAGCAACGCTTGCCGAGGCTGGTCCGTGGATGGGTGACCATCTTTACATACCGAGACTCCTCCGTGCCTCGGAAAGCACCTTAAGTCGGTCTCGGCTGTCATTGGTGGATCTTTGACAGTCGTTATGGGTCGTCAGAAGCCCGAGAATCTGACAACCAGTCTAACCGCGGGTTACCGTATCACCCAGTTACTGGGTTGTGGAGGTCCGACAGCAGTCGCTCCATGTAAAATACTGGTATTCAGCTGAATCCGGTTAGACTGGAAGCCGACCACAATATATAGTTGGGAAAAGGCTAGGCAGATGATGATTCCGAAAGACATAAAGCACTAAAGATTAGGTAAAGAAAGGCAAAATACGAGTATTTTACTCGAGAGAGGCAGGATAATCTGCTAGGCACACTAGGCACTCTAAGATGATGCAGTCGAATTCGCGGCATAACTCCCATTAAATTTGCAATTTGCTTATAGTATCACCTTTGTACCTTTGTTGTATAAGAAAAAAATAGGTTCTATCACGTGATATTTTACCTTCAATTACATTTTTAATATTTATATTCTCAATCTTAATTCCTTATTACTTCGTTATGGACAGTCAATTCAAATATCATCATATCAAAATATTAGCGATCTTTGGTTTAAAATAAAGCTTCCCTAATTAGCCCTTTGCAGAGCATACTTAAAGTGCAGCAATGTGTATTGGAATAAGTTAATTAGTTCGTTTAACTTCGTGCAGAGCTCACTCGAGGGCATAAATGTAAATTTAACTTATGAATGAGATCCGATTGGAAATCTACAATCGACAATTATTAAAAAGTGCAACTATTTTTACAAATTATAACTTAATGTAAAATAATATTATTTTTATCATTATAACCTCTATATCTATTTTTGGTATGAGGTTTTCTTAAATACCGATTGATAGTAAATTGATTAATTAATTAAAACATTTTTGTTTTAATTAATTAATCAATTTGATAACACTAAAAAACTTTGATTTAAAAAAACTTTGATAACACTAAACCAATTGGGTATGAGAATACTATTTGTTTTTAATTATTAAAATGTTGAAGGAGGAGGAAACAAACTAATTTATTATCTTCAAAATATTCTTTAAAGTAATAAGATTTACTAGAAGTCTAGAAGTGTGCCCTCTGCAGTAATCTGGCCTGACTGATACAATTTAGGACGTACAATCTAGAACCGAACAAACGTAATACAACCAAACCAAACGTAATACCAAACTTTAGTCTCTAAATCAAATCGCAAAATCTTCTAGTTAAAAAAATGTCAGCTTACTTTTTTCTGTAGATTGTTACCAGGGTACTATTCCAATTTATCTAAACATCCCTTAAAGCATCCCTTTTTGTGAAATGGGTGTTCTTATCTACACCATGACAGCTGGGAGTATTATTCTTACAGTTGAATAAAAGGGTCATTTCAGATGTATAAATATAGCACATAGATAAAATGGCGGACTGAGAATAAAACATCAAGATGAAGTAAGAAAGGAACATGAGGAAAATCTGTGAAAATCGATGATCGAAACTAAGGATATTGGTCTCATAATCTGTAATTC
The DNA here is from genome assembly GCA_905333005.2 of Lycaena phlaeas. Classification (NCBI taxonomy): domain Eukaryota; kingdom Metazoa; phylum Arthropoda; class Insecta; order Lepidoptera; family Lycaenidae; genus Lycaena; species Lycaena phlaeas. The sequence continues at coordinate 16,392,878 of HG995169.1, read as the reverse complement.
CAGTGTCACGATGTTTGTCCGGGATGAACTCCGAAACTACTGAACCGATTTTAATGTTTTCTTTTAAAATGAGTGCTTTTCTTCAACTTAAAAGATAGCATAGTTTATTTCTTGAAATTGAGATAAAATAGGTAGGAACAAAAAACTGCTATATACCAAATCTTTTTGACAGAACGAAGTCTTTCGGGCCACTAGTAATACTATACTTAATGAAAACTAATTAGTTTGCTGAGAATTATCATCTCATGTCTCATAGATATTAATAACTAACCTGGATGCCTAGGTTAACTTATTTAATTATGTTCATGGATGATTTGACATCAGGAGACGCCTGCTAGTTTGCATATGCCTAATTAACTGCCTATGAAAATACTTTTGCAAATCTTTTCTTTTCAACTTGTATTTTATTTTGTTCATTGAGGGAGGCCTATGTTCAGGAGTGGATGGATAAAGGCTGTTGATGATGATATGACACTGACCAAGAGCAAACTACATTTTGTAATATTAAATCTAATTTTCGAAGGTGAAGGATAACATCTTGAGGAAACCTTCATGCGAAGACATGTCAAGTTTACGTTTAAGTTTAGTTTTTAAATCTTATTTTTATTGTAAGCCATACAAAACAGTACAATTTAGTCAAAAATAGGCTTATCCGCTGGCGTATAATTTGACAGGGGTCAAAATCAAGTCCACATAATATGACATGTTCATTTGATGACAGGACACAAGAGTGATCTGCACCCCTAGACAAGTGGCAAACGCTCAATTCTATTCTTTTGCGTTTACTCGCTAACTGCATAGGGTTGCTGCAATTTTTTTTAAGAATGTTTACTAAGACACATAAAGTGTATGGTTTTGTTTGTAAAAACGTCTAAAAACGTACGTAATTCGTTCCCCCTAGAAGAATGGCATAAACGCTAAACGAATATAATAGAAAAGAATACTTATTGTATGGGAAGTAACTAGCTTACGGGATTAAAAAAAAATTCAAGAAATATTATAACAATAGTATTCGTTTTAAACGAAGTACAGAGGTTGTTAAACGTTTTAAAAAACTAAACCATATTCATTATGTATCTTAATAAACGTTCTTAAAAAAAATTGCAGCAGTTAGCGAGTAAACGCAAAAGAATAGAAGCGAGCGTTTTCCACTTGTCTAGAGGGGCTGAATATTAAGATAAATATTTTACGTGACGTGTGCAAAACTAAAGGAATTATTCTAGCAGTATATGTTTGTTGTTCTAATAAAATCTTTAAAACTATTGGAGTCAATGAACGAGATGCTAACTAACCAATATAAAGGCCAGACACTGGCTACATATTAACCGATTTAAAACCTCCTTCAATCTCAGCGAATCTAATTGGCCTTGAGTGGGCGCATCACTAAGATATCTATAGATCAAGTTGAATTAATTTAACGCACTACATTGCAATTATTACGGCTCCGGATTTACATAATGTATATATTAATATAATCGATTTAGTTATTAGATTAAGTAGTATTAGGGTATTAGGCTTGTGTATGATAATATGTTACTGATTAATACAATTCGTTCAAGATCACAGATACCCGCAGATCCATGTAAATTTTTAAGTCACCATTCACTTTAAAAGAATTTTAATCATTTCCACAGAATAAAATAATTAATTCTAGCTAACTATGTTAAGCAGTGGATGAATAAAGGCTGCTAATGATGATGATAGCTAACCCCATGTCATCAAAAATTTGGCAATCATGGAAAGCCTGTCAGATGTGGAACATTTATGCTATTACTGGCATACCCTGCGCTCGTTGCTACGCCACCAACTAAAAGAGATCTAAAGGAACGACATTACACAAATATTGAATTTCGAATTTAAGAAATTGGAATGACAGACAGCGCCATCTGTCGAAAATTCAGAAATTGGAAAGGTCGTACCAACTCGGAAACCTTTTAACGAAAACAGGATCTAATGCATAGTATACGATTCTATAAAGATATACAGACCACAATTTATTTTTATATGTATATGATGAAGATTTTGGTAGATGCTAGAGCTATTAGTTATTCGTCTAGTTTATCTACTACTATTAGTGAAAGTAAATCTAAACCTTCTTTTCTACAGACTCAAATAGGTATTTCAGCCTCCGAGATATCATTCACTCACATTTCCTTATCAGCATTAACTTTACAACATGATGCAATTTATAAAATTATCAAGATTATTTTCATTACTAGTTAAAACGGTGTATTTCCTATGTAAAGATAATATCTTTACTCTGCGGAGCTTGGAGCTTCAGTCTGACTAGATATTATATAAGAGATAAAGATAAAAAACATGGTAAACATCCAGTTTAAATAATTTCAATAATGCAGTTAATTAAAAAAATGTAAGACTAAAGTTAAAATATTGTGTTGAAATATACTTTCTTACATGCGGATAATAATTTTGAATCTTTAATATTTTTTTTCATACTTACTTTACATACGACACAATTAACTCTATGGAGGTCGACTTATACATTTAGCTAGTAAATTAAATTATCATTATGTTTTTTCACTCAAATTACGTGGAATCTGTCGACTTCCTTAGACGGAACTATAATCTTCTTGTTGGGTCCTGATTGGTTGCGAAAGGTGAAGGGGGTTCATTAAAAGCCCAAATGACAACAAGACAAAAAGTCGTGAGAAGTTGTTATTCAATGGGCTCTGAAAATATGTAATAATAGTGGGATAAACACTAATAAATAAGAAGATAATAATAACGGAGGTGATCATGATAACGGTGATGATGATGATGGTAATGATGATGATGATGATGGTGGTAATGATGATGATGGTAATGATTATGATGAAAGATTGCATTTTAAAAATAACTAATAACTTACAGAATGTGTTGAAAGTAATAGAAAATTGATTTAATAAACCCGGCTAAGCAGCGTGTAATTACTTCACAGAGAATGATTCTCAATAACATTGAGAATTTAAATAGCTGATAAAAATTCACTCTTGGCAGCAATAAAAGTCTTTTGTGATGTGTAATCGGCTGGAAGTTCCCGAGTCTTTACAAAATGTACATTTTCGGTTAGTGAGATGTTTGAATTCTTCACTATCATTTAAATAGTAACAATAACTGTCTACTAAGACAATATCTTTTTTATAATTTTGAGTATGAACAGAAAACATGCCTATGAGTACTTAATACTTTATATGTGTACGAATGTTTTAGGTATATGTTTTTCGAGAGAATGCATGTACTTGTTTATGTATGAATACTATTTTGATCCGGCTCGGTTAGTAGGTTTTAGATTTAGATAGACAGTAGAAGATTAGATACGTTTTTATTTTTTGAATGGTACTGATTAAATTAATAAAGTTAATTTTAAATAAAAAACCAAAACCGACTTCAAAACTATACCATTAAATTATGTACAACTAAAACATTTAAAATAATATTTAAATACTTCGAGGTGAAGTTTAGTAACAAAAATAATAACAAAAATCTATACATATAATAAATTTGTAGAGGAGTCGTTTCTGTACATTGAAAATATTAAAAAAAAAAATAGCCTGGGTGTTAAAGGATTACTAACAGAATCCATTTCCAGCATTTTTGGAATTTTTGTCTGTTTGTCTGTATGTCTGTTTGTCTGTTTGTCTGTTTAGTTGTGCACGCATCACGTGAAAACTACAAAACCAGTGTAAATAAATTTTATCCATAAAAATTTAGCGTAACTTAGAGTAACATTTAGTTTTTGTTTCATCGCAATCGCTTCACTCTATCAAAAGATATATGTATTTAAAATGTAGCTAAATAAGATACTTAACAAATAGGATCAGATCAACGCCATCTATTGACCATTTACGGTGGCTTTCAATATCCTATCTATCATAAAATTTTCTTATCTATCTTGAAGTTTTGACACATTTTCTTAGAAAATCTGTCAAAATTTTAAGATATATAAGAAAATTTTAAGATAGGATATTGAAAGCCGCCGTTAAAGTACCGATTTATTGACGATTCACAGTACCGACTTATAAGTAAATATGTAGGTTGTCAACAGATGGCGTTGCATGTATCTGATCCTATTTGTTAAGTTTAACGAATTTGTTATTATATTTTGTTAAAACCTTAAAACGTTGGAAAGGAATAGTAATCCTTACTAATATTATAAATGCGAAAGTAACTCTGTCTGTCTCTCTGGCTGTTACGCTTTCACGCCTAAACCACTTAACCGATTTTGATGAAATTTAGTACAGAGATAAACTAGAGCTTAGAAAAGGACATAGTCTATTTTTTATCGCGAAAAAAAGCTTAGGGGGGTTTAAAAAGGGGAATGGGATGAAAGTTTGTATGGAAGTTTGTCATTATACATAGAAGATGTCGCCTTAAAACTTTGTATTTAGGCACTTAATAAGAATTTAATAACCATGATTAATTAATTGTTCCACTGTTTTTAAGGTTTTCGCCTATATGAGCATTACATAGGAGATGAAATTTTTTAGGGTAGTTCAAAAAAAATCTGGGTTGCGTTGGCGCAGTGCGACGTTGTGGGGGAAATGTCGCTATATTGCTACCCGAACAGGCAGACACGTGAGGGCATTTTTCAGCTGTACCAATTTCGATTTGTCCATAGAATTTTGCTTTCGTTAATGTTCTTAATATATTCGGCGAAATACAATGTTTCATGTATTGTTATTTGTATTTAATTATTTAATTATATGTTATTGAATGGAAAAAAAGGGGGCTGCTATATGTGCACGTTCTAATAAAACTTAAAAAAGAAGATGCGTCCCATCCAAATAGATAAAGAATTGTATGACACTATTATCCAAAACATGGTACACGGTCCCTGTGGTGTTAGAAATTCAGCCTCGCAATACATGAACATTGGAAAATGCACAAGGATTTTCACTAATCAGTTGATAAAAGAAACTGTGCAAAATGACAATGGCTACCCGTTGTACAGGCGCACAGCGCCCGAAGACGATGGCCGAACAGTTACAATTAAGACTCGATCTGGAACGAACGAAACCTTAGACGTCCCATATTTGCCTATTTCATATAAAATTTTCAATGCTCATATTAATGTAGAAGCCTGTAGCTCTGTCCGCGCATTCAAATATACAAATATATAAACAAAGGAATTGACAGGCTATAATATTTAATCTCAGGAATGAAGGTGGAGCACATCTTCTGAATGAAGTGCAAACATTTCAAGCAGGACGTTACGTCAGCAGTAATAAAGTAGCGTGGCGGCTCCTTAGCTTCCTCTTGCCTGAAAGACATCCAACAGTAACCTATCTTGCTGTACACTTAGAAAATGAAGAGTGCATATATTTTACCGAGAACAATTTCCAAGAAAAAGTATCTACACCGCCCAAAACAACATAAACAGCATTTTTCCATCTTTGTCAGGGCGATTCCTTTGCCAAAACGTGTTTCTGTGCTAAAATCTCCCGTTGTTATACCTGAAACACATCTACAAAGGACTGCGAACGCCGTTTTCAATGTCTGTTGAAAATTGGCCCAGAATGAAATCATCTGATGCCCTTGGTCATGTGTACACCGTCCACGATACTAATTTTGAATGTTTCTGTTTACGTTTGCTGCTACACCAAATTCAGGGTCCTATAAGCTATAGTGATCTTAAAATTGTCAGGAATTCGGAACATATAGAGAAGCATGTGAAACTCTGGGTCTGTTAGAGAATGATAATCACTAAGACGAAACTATAAAGGAAGCTGTCCAGTGCAAATCACCAGCCAAAATCAGAGACCTTTATGCAACCCCTTATAATATTATCATCTTGCGGGCTATCTTATCCTAATGAACTATGGAACAAATATAAAGAGTACATGGCGGAAGACATTTTGCGTAGGCTACATTAGACACACACGGACATGATATACAATGAACACATTTATCATCATCAGCATAACGAAGCCCCTGGAAAAATTTAAGACAAAGTAATGGCTATAGTGGGTAAGCGTTTGAATGAATTTGAAATGATTAGCCCTCGGAGAACGAACGAAAATGAACTATCAGATGAGATTATACGAGAAATAAACTATGACATACCAGCTTTGCAGCAGCAAGTAGCTGAATTGATACCCAAATTACTACCAGAACAAAAACGAGTATTTGACGAAGTGTTGCAACTAACAGAACCTGGGAATGGCGCGCTACTCTTTGATCTCACCGAGGAAGATTCACCTATCTGTAATTTTAGTAAAAATAGCGCATGGCATGCTATTGCACGTCAGTGCAAAATCTTGGTGTGGGATGGAAGTACTATGGCGCACAAAAAAGGGTAGAAACACTAAATTGAACGCTCCGGGATTTGCGCAACAGTACCTGTTATTTTAATTTTAATTTTAATTTATGGGAGAGATGGTGGTTTTATTGGCTGGTGATTTCCGCCAAACGTTAGGAGTAATTCAGAAGGGGACACTTGCAGACGAAATTAAAGCATGTCTCAAGTCGTTCACTATATGGGCCACCGTAATGAAGTTCAGTTTGACTACAAATATGATGACACAATGCTGGCAACCATGCCGAAACACTATTTAAAATAGGAGATGGTCTGCTAGAAACTAATGTAGAGGGCTGATTCAATTAGTACACAGTGGTTTAGAATTAGTTGCAAGTGTTTACCCAGACTTACAAAACAATATACAAGAAAATCAATATTAATGTGAAAAAGCAATTTTAGCACCTAAAAATGATATTATCAATTAAGTAAATCCTGACATATAAGTAAGAGTAAAGTACCAGGACAGGTACAACAGAGTATTTATCAATAGACACAGTTACGGTACAGAAATGAGCATATCATATCCCGTAGAGTTTCTAAATTCGCTTGAGCTGTCAGATGTACCCTCACAAAAGCTTAAATTAAAACTAGGTGTCCCAGTCATGCTCATGTGAAATTTGGATGCCCAGAGACTATGTAATGACAATTTTTCTAATTGACAATTGTATGTAGCATGTTCGCGTGTGTCCAATGCCCAGAATGTCTACATTCTATCCCCAAATGGAAAGACAATATATAATATTGTTTACAATAGTTTATTAAAATAATATTCTGTTCCGAGTTGTCTTCTTTGTTCTAAATCAGGAAAGGGGAACTGCGCTACTCCAAATTTTACGCGAGCGAAGCCGCGGGCAACAGCTAGTAATTAATAAATTAATATAATGAAACTTATATGTCTTACTTATACTTTTAAAAATTAGTTATTTTTGGAGTCGGTACCAGCCAAAGCAAAGATAACCTTAACAGACAGATGTACATAATACTGGGAGTACTACAAAAAAAGTTCGATGCTGATCATTTATATGGTGTAGCTATACATATTTCAGCAGGAGGCGCTATAATTCTTTTAAGTGAGAACGCTATTGTACTCATAAACGACTGGTCCTATTTTGATGAAATATATTTTGTACAGTTTTAGCATAGTGCTGATACAAATTTTAATATTACACATTTTTGTACACAATATTTTTCGGATCCGCTAGTATATCTCTAAATTTTAAGATAACATTAGTATTTACACAAATTCTTACAATTCACCTGACTGGTTTACTGGCTGTGCGATTTTCGATAATATGTGCTTACTCATCACTAATCCCACGGTTTATATATTACATTTAAAAAAAAGATTTTTAATTAGATTAAATTGCAAGCTCTTAACGACCCTTGTATTAATACACATCCTCTATTAAAACGGGAGTATTTTTGTCTCGAGCATCGAATAAAAATATAGGTGCATATTATAGTGATCCTTCTTTTCATCCACGTGGCGTTAGCGGCTTTTGATGTGGACGATCTACCGGTTCTCGAGTACCTCGGCTGTAATAACTGTTTGAGGGTTTACGCTCCAGTCTGCGGGAGTGATAATAAGACATACACTAATGTCTGCCGGCTCAACTGCGCTAATAGCAAGAGGAGTCAAGGACAGTGGGTAAACATCATAAGGTACATGTTCTATGATATTTTGTCATATCCGGGGCATCATGGTAAGCAGGAATAGTGGAAAGGAGTGTTGAGTTAACATAGGTTCATTTTTTTTTAAATTTATTAAGAGCTGTATTAGGTTCATATTTAAGTCTTATAATTACCAGTTTCCAACCAGCATGTAGTAGTTTTTTCTGACATTAAAAGTATAATACCTCTTTATAGGAGACTTGCCAGAATATCTAATAATATAATATAATATTGAACGATCTGCCCTTTTGTCTGTCATAGGACCTACTTTATTCGCTTGTCGAACACCGGTCAGCGTGGACACGTTATGAAAAAGGGCAGCAAGCAGTGTAAAAGACTTATCATCTCATGATATACTGGCTGTTGCCCCCAGCTTCGCCCGAGTTAACTTAGATTTACGGACTTAACCTGTTTGATGATGATTATTTTTATAGCCTAAGTTACTCCTTATTATATTCTGGTATCTAGTAATTTTACTAAGGTATAAGATGTTGCATGTGTTTTTTTAGTATACTTAGCTTATGTTTCTGTGCTTATCAACGTCTTTTCTTTTCAGATACGGTCCGTGTGTAAACGTCGGCGCCGAATTTGAATGGAGATAAATTATTTAGGAGTATAACTTTTTAAATACAATTTTTTTCTATCAAATTTAAAGTCACTTTTTCTTAACTTGTTGAAACGGCATTTTTAAAAATTGTTTGTATGTAGTAATTCTTTTGACCTCTTCAGCCTTTAAACTAAGGATATGCAGTAGCTGAGCTAATGGCTCACAAGAATAGCCCGGTGAGTGTCGGTTGCTTACCGCTTAGTTGTACAGACCACTTACATTACTGCTTGGCGGGAGTCTGAACTTTATTAAAAGAAAAAATGTCGCCGATAATATTATGTCCCACTGCGATACGAGTCTCCTCCTAGAAATCAAGCTTTATGGTATTAGACCATAGTTCACCGATGCGCTGTCCGAATGGTTGGTAAACTTTACACTTCTTCAAAGACTTTCAATCTCATCGGGCATGTTCTTCACGACGTTTCCTTTACCTTTGCGCGACTGATGCTCTCGTGCTTAGGGTACACTTGGATTTTTCTAGAAAGCCTCATTTCAAAGCACATTGGGTTTAAGGATAGAACTCGGACTCTTTCGCTCAGGAAACCAAGCTAAACCTAGTGGACCATCGTCCCTCCTTTATTATCGAAGCTCAAATTAGGAATCGGTTGGATGGACAATAGTTGTCAAATGGCTGCGGACGACGACGATTAAGACACTCACTCTTAAGATGTTACTTGTTGTATTTATAAAATATTATGTATCATTTTGTTGACAAAAGAGCAACCCCAAATTTTTTCTCGTTTTTCTTAGGGGATCCTGCATCTCAAACGAGTTTTTTTTTATTACCTACTCTTATTGACTAGTTTTTTTGACTTACATTATATTTTACATGTATAGTCATACTAATCATAGACTCCATACAATAGAAAAAAGCTATACAAATATGAGGTAGCATTAAGGAAACTTACAAAAAGTCATACAGAATATATCCAAAAAAACCAAGTACAATAACTTGAACAAGATGCGCATAACACATTTTTGTACGTGCATTGAATAACTTGCTGTGAATGTAAGTTCGCATTTTTTTATTCGGCAAAAATTCAATTTGTTGTCAGCACTCGAACTGAAAGTTGTTATGCGGCACTCATTTTCCTAACAATATTTTCTATTCACTCGAAAGCCAAATAGCAAAATATATTTATCTCCGCATTACGCCAAGTTGACTTTTTACCCTACTATTTTGCACATTCTTTGTAGATTTTCTGAATAAAATTGAACGCCAAATTCTTTGTTACTGTTGGCCGCATAATAGTCTCAAACTAACACTAAATGTTTTTCCAACATTCTGCCTGTTAGGCTTTTACATTTAAACAAAACGCATTATCATTCGCGGTTAAGCCATTATCCTCTTTAAACGCTTATGTTTTCGAGTTGAAATTAAAAAGGAGTAATTTATTATCTCCTAAACTCGGCTTACGCACAGACATTTCTGTGTTGAAAACGTGAGTAACATTAACCCTACCTGGGTAACATGGCAATACAATAAACTTTAATAAAATAGTTTTTTTTTAATCCAAAGAAAAAAAGGGCTTTGTCGCATATGCGAGCACGCCACCCTGGTTGAATGAATACAAAACTAACACAATTAAAACTTAAAGGGAACTAATAGATAGGTCAATGACTTAATTTGGATAATATTTATGTGTTAATATTATACATAAAGAAAAATGTAACCGCTCTTTCTCATTCCTTTCATTTAAATTTCACGAGAATCATTACATTTTCTGTTTTATGCTTTTCCCCTTAGATCAATAATATGTCTAGATAGTGTCGCGCGGAAAACACGTCCAAAAAATAGCGTCCAACTGTTAGCCTCTAAATGCTTTCTCCGTGTTTAGTATCCGTCCCACTGTCATCGAATACGCATGAATCGTTACGCATTATTGTTTTATTTATAATGAAGGTTTGTGTTGAAGTGTAACGAGATTATAAAGGATGATTATGGGAGAACTGTAGTAGCTGGTATCACTATTCACGAATACATCTTTGAAAATGTTGGCCTGTTCTTTTTGTTTCGATTGTAGGGCGACACTCCATCTAGACATATTAATAATCTAAGCTTTTCCCCACCAAAGCTTAATTTATTTACTTCATAAAGAATTACATATAAACAAAATGTTGAACGTTTAAGTGTTTCGTGTGTCGCGTGCCAACGCAAAGCCCTTTAGAAAACCTCACTAAAGCGTTTTCGGAAACACGAGGTCAGGGTAATCTTTTAGAGGTTTTCCTCTCAAGCTACATATGAGTATATAGGTCATCCCTCACTTATATACCGGAAATGTTTGATATAAATGTATGGTTTAACCCGTACATGTTACACCCTAGTAGGCGATAAAATAATCAGTATAAAATAATATAATATGTATACAATGTGGAGACGATCGTATGACATTAAATCAAAGTAACAGCTATACTAGTCCATACTAGTATTTTGAATCTATCCGAAATATACGGGGATATATAAAAAAAGATTTTTTTTAGACAAAGCAAATAGTACTAATATGGAAATAGAATAGAACAAATTGGTCCAATAACCGATAACGAGCTGCTTACAATCACACACAATCAGATATTTTTTTAACGACCTCTGTGGCTCAGTGGTTAGCGCGTTGGCGCTCAAGCCGGAGGGAGCGGGTTTGAATCCCGCCAAGTAACAAAAAAAAATCTGTGTTACTGGGTCATGGACTTGTATTAAATATACAAGTGTATTGTGTAAATATATAAACATGTATAAAAGTATATTATAGTAAGATATATATATATATATATATATATATATATATATATTGAGGAAATAAAAATATAAAAAAAGTTTTGTCAGAAGTGGGATTCGAACCCACGCCCTCAGAGAGGACCAGAACAACTCGCACCTACTGAGTAGGCAAGGTTACCTTGAGTCTGGCGCCTTAGACCGCTCGGCCATCCTGACATACGACGACACACGCGAAAAAACATACATAACACAAACTAATAACACAAATTATATTGTAATCAGAAATGTTAATTTAATTTGACGACCTCTGTGGCTCAATGGTTAGCGCGTTGGCGCTCAAGCCCGGAGGTAGCGGGTTTTATATATATATATTAAAACCTTTTTTTTTTTTTGTTGTCTGGTACCCGTAACACAAGTTCCTCGGAAACTTAGCACGGGACCAGATTAACGTGGTGTAAAAGCGTCCATACATATTATTATTATTAATTTAAATACGTTTGGGCGACGACCAGACTCTTGAGTGAGGGGGTCCGGTTTCGATTCTGACCGCCGTGTTGTCTTGAAATGTGTCGTCTACACTAATATTATAAAGAGGAAAACTTTGTTTGTTTGTTTGTTTGGTTACAACCAAATGAATTGGCTCAAAAAGTACTGGACCGATTTCAAAAATTCTTCACCACTCGAAAGCTACATTATCCACGAGTAACATAGGCTACATTTTATTCTGAAAAAATAGGGTTCCGTAAGATATACGTTTTTCGGACACAAGGTGTAAAAAATCAACCAGGAAAGTTACTTATTTTGCGTACTAAGCTTCCGTTGTAAATCTTAGTTAACGCAGGCGAAGCTGCGGGCAACAGCTAGTTCAAAATATTTTGTAAATGCATTTAAGAACTTATTAATTAAATAATAAAAACTTACCAACCCAATTATTTTGAATTAAATTCTATTTTGATTATTTAAAAAAATTGAACCTCATTTTATAAATTTACAAGATTTACTCGTGGCTTAGTCCGCATTATGTTCAAAAAGGAGTAACAAAATATTTCTTGCTGTAGAATGAGTACTAGAAATAGGCAATAAGGGCGTAAGTTTGTTAGTATGGATGTTTGAATATTTATTGCTCTGTCACGCAAAAACTACCGAATGTATGATGAAACTTTACGATAATGTAGCTTACACATAAAGATAAGAGACAGGCTTTACTAAAAGACAGGATTGATTCCCGTAATCCCACGGGAACGGGAAGTACGCGTGTAAAACCGCAAGGCGCTGGTAGTCGTATCATCACTACATATTATAAAACAAAGTCGCTTTTCTGTCCCTATATCCCTTTGTACGCTTAAATCTTTAAAACTATGCAACGGATTTTGATGCGGTTTTTTTTAATAGATAGGACAATTCAAGAGGAAGGTTTATGTATATAATTTATTAAGTTTTTATATACATCACTACATATTATAAAACAAAGTCGCTTTTCTGTCCCTATATCTCTTTGTACGCTTAAATCTTTAAAACTATGCAACGGATTTTGATGCGGTGTTTTTTAATAGATAGGACAATTCAAGAGGAAGGTTTATGTATATAATTTATTAAGTTTTTATATACATTGGCTAAGATATAACAATAATTGTTGAAGGTGTCGGGGAAAAATAGGCCGCTTGGGAGTTTTCAACGAAAACGCTGCCTAAACCCTTTGAGATATAACAAAATAATGTATGGTGGAATTGTGTATCTTAAATAGGTCTACAAAAAAGTCCGCGATGACATATGTCTATCTCTTAGGGATATCATACTATATCCATTTAATACTTAAAAAAATGGGCAATTATAACGTGATAATTTGAAAGATATTTACACAAATACGGTATGAATCCTTATCATTTTAAATCAGTTAATTAGCATGTGCATTTTATGAAGATTATTTTTGCCCTTTACATCATGCAAATTAAATGAATACTTTAGGAGATATGGCAAAATCAAAATAATGCAGAAGAAAATAAATCGTGTTGCTGTGATACGAACGGGCGCGGGCAGTTGTCTGCTGTCTAAGGCCGTAGTGTATCAACTCTGGTAGACGTAATAATATGATCAACGTATGGTGGAATATATAATAATAGTAATATATATATATATCCTAAATATACCTATAGAAAATCTGCGAAGGGATATATGTCTTTATGTTCAAGATGACATATATTCATTTTAATACAAAAACTTAGTAATTATTAAAATAGAAAATGATCATCATCAGACATGATAAATCCGTAAACCTAAGTTCACGCGAGCGAAGCTGCGGGTAACAGCTAGTTAAATATAATTTTTTTCCGAACAAGCAACAGTTTTCTATCCCAATCAACTTGGCGCCAAAATGTTACCGTTCTACTCCATTAACTGGGATAACCGACATAAATTACAATTAATAGGTAGGCGTAATTAAATTAGGCGCATTTGAACGCTCGCTTGGAGGGCCTTTGAAGGTCCTCAGTGTGCGGTTCCAATCCCCCTACGAGATCTCGCGAAGCCTTTGCCACGCTATTAGGCCTGATCAAAGACTTCAATATCCATTAAGCGCTGGAATAATCAAAGATAATCCATATTAAGACATACAGTTTAGTCCCGATTACCAATAGATCTATCTAGAATGAGCAACGATGGTCCAGTGTGTATGGGGCTACATTCCACTTGAGTGAAAGGGTCTGGGTTCGATTCTGACCCCTGTGGTCCCTTGAAATGGGTAAAGCTTGCCATGGGTAATGGAAAACATCGTGAGGCAACCTGCATGCCTGATGAGATTGACAGTCTCTGAAGGTGTGCGAAGTTCACCAACCCGCGTTGGGCCAGCGCATCGGTGAACTATGGCCTAGTTTCCCTCCTCGCCTGATTTTGACGAAGAGACCCGTGCCTAGAATTGGGACATATATGGCTACTTTACTATCTAGAATTTCATGGTGAAACATTTTCTACTTATTAAATATCCAATATCCTGGTGCTGGTTAGGTACTTCTTTCCTAATAAAGGTAGGGGCTAGTTCCTGGTGAAATCGTTCATTTTCATGGGTGACGTTGACCACTCCTCATCAGGTAAAAAGTAAAGGCGTAAAGTGACAGCTAAGCTGTCGCGTTTCGTGCGGTTTGTGAGTTTCTGGTAGCCCATTTGGAGGGTAACGCATCTCCATAACCTCAGGTTATGTGGATTTTAATGGGCGTTGATAGTCACAACTTCACAAGACCTCGACTGTTCGTTTGCTCTCTTATGCTATATATTATGTTATCATTTATTAAGCAAATGTTTATGAAAAAATAATAAACTTTGTCAAGCTTAATTTGTTACAAGGTGTTTATTCCTTCTATATAAATAAGCCTAAATATTAAGTTTTTTAAATCCTTTATTAAAAAAGCTATACATTTATATAAGGTTAATCCAGAAAATATTAAATTCATACCATATTATTTACTAATATATATAATACTATTTACTAATAAATAAAGAATAACGTAACTATATATTATGTTCCACTGCTAAGCACTTGTCTCCTTCTCTAAATCTGGCGAGAAGGGTATTGGTAACATAGTTCACCGATGCATTGGACCAAAATGTGTTGATGTACTTCACACAACTTAAAAGACTTAATCTCATCAGGCGTGCAGGTGTCCTCACGATGTTTTCCTTCATCTATGAGCGATCGATGGTCTCGTGTTCAGGTACAATTTGAAATTAAGAAAAACCCATTTCAAGGCACCACAGCAAATTGAACCCAGACTTCATACTCAAGTTTTTTTTTATATTGACTACGTCTAAAGATTACTACTAAGAATATAAACGAAATATTCATGAGGATGGATGATCGCACTGCCTTGTCTCATTCGAAACTGATTTTCGACGTGAAACATCTATATTTAGTTACTTAGATTTTCGAAGTAGGTTAGTTTAACTTTAACTTAAAGTACACTTCATATACAATCCTACTAATATTATAAACGTGAAAGTTTGTAAGTATTGATGGATGGATGTTTGTTACTCTTTCACGTAAAAACTACTAAATGGATTTTCATGAAACTTTACAATAATATAGCGTATACATAAGAATAACACATAGGCTATAATTTATCCCTGTACTCCCACGGGAACGGGATGTACGCGGTGAAACCGCAGGGCTCTGCTTATATACAATCCTACTAATATTATAAATGCGAAAGTTTGTGAGGATGTTTGTTACTCTTTTACACAAAAACTACTGAATGGATTATGATGAAACTTCATTATTATATAGTTTATACATCAGATTAACACATAGGCTATAATTCATCCCCGTAATCCCACGGGAACACGGGATAGTATACACTATATCATCCCGCTAAGATGCTGTTGTAAATCTTAGTTAATGCACAAACAACTAGTACTTACTAAGTTAATACGTAGTATCTTATAAAGCTCGTTTACCTTACCTTACCCGTTACACATCTGTGTATATCGGCAGGCATGATTAAGTACATCTTCCACGCTCCAGTGGACTAGCTGCCTGTTCATTAAGCCAGTAACACCGATAGTACTCAGTATTGAAGTGAACCTGTAAACCAACCTATTGGTAACTCAATTATCCTACAAAATGAATGGCTAAAGTTTAGAAGAATGTATGGTTTCATATTTTTCACTATTTCATGCAAAAAGTACTTTTATATAGCATAGGAGGGCAAATGAACAGTCAAAGCCTTGTGACTATCGACGTCCATTAACATCCACACAACCAGAGGTTATGTAGATGCGTTGCCCTCCTTTTCCCTATCCTTTTCTATATCCTCAATGGGCCACCAGAAACTCACAAATCGCACGAAACGTGACAGCATAACTGCCACTTTACGCCGGTATTATGTGAGCGAGAGATACCACCCCGGTCATGCCGGCCCAATTCGGCTGCAAAGGAGCATAGCCTCTTATGAAGTACTGAATGGATAGTGATAAAACTTTGCAATAGTATAGCTTGTGTGTAAGCTATACTATTGTAAAATTTTAGAACAACATATTATAGGCTGTAATAATTTACCCTCATACTTTTTTTTTTGTAATTTGAATTCTATACGTAGTTATATAACTTGACTGCTCAGTACTCATATGTAATCTCGTTAGGGACCCTTATACTACCACGGATACGGGAAGTAAGCGGGTAAGCACGATCACATACCCGTTTATAATATTAATGAGTTACGTCAAACCTCTAAAATTTACATGTAGCCCACATTTAGATATCCAAATCCTCATTTTTACATACGCAGATTAATAACAAACAAGGTATATGTACACTTCCGATATTCAATATTCCATCAATGGTTGATGAAAACAGGCGTCCGTGGGCGAATTGTTAGTTTTACATTGGTCTCGTTTTATTTGACTACGATATTTTACATAAGGGTTGGTTTTAAAATATTATAAAGTATAAACATTTTACACCAATTTAGGTTTGGTTAAGGTTATGTGGTCAAAAAGATGCACATCAAAACTATGTAAGAATTCAAATTTGTAGGTAAATACACTAATATTTTAATATACAGTCTAAGAGTAACTTCCTAAGTGTATTACAGTTGATTAATACCTATATAAAAGTATAAACTTATTACCAAAATATTGACTCGAATGAATTATTTTTTTATAGTATATATACAAGTATGTATATACTATAAAAAGTATATATACAAGTATCACTTGTAACGAAACAACTTTTACGGATTTTATTGTGGTTATAAAGGGTTTTTAGTTTTTGTTTTATTATATTGTTACTAACCCTTTTATTTTCCTTATTTATTAAGGTTTTGTGAACCAAATAAAAAAGAAAACACTTAATTTATAATCTTATACTGCTCTCAATATACAGACAAATAATTACAATTTTTACACGGATATACACGTTGTTATTTTCTAATATAAAGTTACGCGGGTGCACCTCAGGACGCTGAACGGACGAGTGGCCACTCCGTTTCTCGAACCGTCTCGAATCGGGGCGGAGCGTCGCAAGCGCATTCCACAGCTCCCTTTGTTCTCGACGGCCGTGCGTTTACTTGCAGAGATACGTACATGAACTTTTTCTGCACATAATTTTTAATTATTTTACTCAGTATTTTTTTTATTTCTTTCCCTTCTTCTAGGTTCGCCACACTACTCCCCCGCCGAGACCGTTGCTTGCTACGGTCGATAGTAGTCCGGAAAACGAACTGTGCGACCACTCTTTGTTTGCTTTGGTGGCGTAGGTTCGGTAGGTGAACTGCTACTTCTGACGTTCTGGTTTTCCTCGACGTCCGGTGTACTGATGTACGCTGGCTTCAACCTGTCAATTGTAACTGTCACCTGTTTTCCTTGTATGGTAAGTTTAAATGTTTTATCACCTCTTTCAGTTACTCTGTAGGGTCCGGCGTATGGAGGTTCCAGTGGTCTGTGAGCTCCCTGTCGAAGGAAAACGTACTCTGCGGTGGCCAAATCCTTAGGTACGTAAAAAGGCTTGTTCACGTGTCGACTACCAGGGACTGGAGAGAGCTTCGCCATGTGTGTACGCAGCCTAGAAGCAAAATCCGTGACATCGTCTATTGTGTTACTTTTTGACGGAGTGAAGAACTCGCCAGGTAAGCGTAGAGGTTCTCCATACACTAATTCAGCTGCTGAAGCCTTTATGTCTTCTTTCCAGGCGCTGCGGATACCCAGCAGCACAAGAGGGAGAACTTCGGTCCACTTGGTATGATTGTGGCACATGATTGCGGCTTTTAATTGACGATGAAAACGCTCAATCATACCATTGCATGCAGGGTGGTAAGCTGTTGTAGGTCGGTGTTCTGAACCGAGCATGACAGCAATCTTGTGAAACAGCTTGCATTCGAATTGTTTCCCCCTGTCGGTCGTTATCTTCTGTGGGCAGCCGAAACGGGACACCCAGCCAGTGACAAAGGCGCGGGCACAGGTTTCAGCTTCGATGTTCGGCAATGGGTAGACCTCAGGCCAACGGGTGAATCGGCAGATGGCTGTGAGGCAGTACCTGAAACCAGAAGAAAACGGTAACGGCCCTACGATGTCCATGTGGACATGAGAAAAACGATGGGAAGGAGAAGTGAACGGGAAGGTGGGAGATTCGGTGTGTCGATTGATTTTTGATTTTTGGCAATCAGTGCATTCTTTGGCCCATTTTCGACAATCTTTTTTCATTCCAGGCCAAACAAATCTCTCTGTCATTAATTTGACCGTGGCTTTTGTACCTGGGTGACTCAGTCCATGTAACATTTGAAAGACAGCTCGGCGAAATGGTTTTGTTATAAATGGACGAGCGATTCCGGTAGATTCGTCACAAAAAATGTCTATGTCCGTATCTGGCAACTTTATTTTATTTATAATGAGTGACGATCCGTTTTTTTTTTCTTCCTCTAATTCTCTGTCCTTCTCCTGTGAAAGTGCTAGGGCATTGTAATCAATTTTGACTGATTTGAAGTCGATGGCTTCGATCCTTGACAGAGCATCGGCGACTACATTATCACTGCCTGGTACAAATTGTATGTCTGTAGTAAATTGCGCAATGTAGTCCAGGTATCGGTACTGTCGAGGAGAACAACTGTCACGATTAGTAGTAAAGGCATGTGTCAGCGGCTTGTGGTCGGTAAAAATCGTGAATGGTCTGGCCTCGACCATGTGGCGAAAATGTCTGATGGCTTGATATATTGCAAGCAGTTCTCTGTCATATGGACTGTATTTCTGCTGTGCAGTAGTCAGGCGTTTGGAGAAGAATGCCAGGGGTTGCCAAGCTTTTCCATCTCTTTGCTGTAGTACTGCGCCTATGGAATTAAGCGATGCATCCGTGTGTATAGCCATGTCGGCGCCTGAGTTTGGATGTGCCAATATTGCCACGTTTGACAACATTGATTTGCATCTATCAAATGCTTCCAGCATTTCAGGAGTCATGGTAATACTCTTTGACCCGTTCTTTTTAGAGCCAGTCAAAACGACATTCAAAGGTGCCTGTTTTTCAGCAGCTCCGGGTATGAAACGGCGATAAAAATTTATCATTCCCAGAAATCTGCGTAGTTCCTTCAACGTTTTGGGAACTGGATATTCTTGAATAGCTTTTACCTTATCTTGCAGTGGTCTAATGCCGTTAGCTGCTACTTCGTGTCCCAAAAATGTAACATGGTTCTTACCGAATTCACATTTACTGGTGTTTATTAGAATTCCGTATTCTGTTAGTCTCTCGAAAAGCTGCCTTAGGTGCTGTACATGCTGCTTCTCATCTGAAGAAAATACAAGTATGTCATCAATGAATGAATATACGAATGGCATGCCTTTAAGAACTTCATCCATAAATCGTTGAAACGTCTGCGCAGCATTGCGTAGGCCAAACGTCATATATGGGAATTCAAAAAGACCAAATGGTGTGGTAATTGCATTTTTTTCTATATCAGCTGGATTTACCGGAAGTTGATTGAATGCCTTTATTAAATCAATTTTTGAAAAAATTTTGCTACCTGCTAGTTGATAAGCGAAGTCCTGAATATGCCTAACCGGATATTTATCAGGAATCGTTCTAGCATTTAATGCACGATAGTCCCCACAGGGTCGCCAGCCATTCTCTTTTTTAGGAGCCAGGTGAAGTGGCGATGACCAAGCGCTTTTTGACCTGCGTGCCGTACCATTTGCAAGCATTTCTTCGAATTCCTTTTGGGCGATTCTCAACTTATCTGGCGGCAAACGGCGTGGATGGCTAGATACAGGTGGACCTGGTGTGGTACGTATATAATGTACCGTCTTGTGTTTCGGTATACGTAGTACTCCAACTGGCCGGATAATGTCAGGGTACTCACCTAGTATCCGGTGGTAAATTGTGTCACCTGCCATAACCTTTATTGACTCTATAGCCTTTCCTGGTGTCTCTTTCGCAGGTGTGGCACGCGTTGATAATGTCGTGAGGCCATCGATCAGTCGGTGATTCCGCATATCTACAAGTAAGTTGTAAAATATTAGAAAATCGGCGCCTATGATGGGCTTTGATACCTCTGCCACGATAAATCTCCACTTGTAGGCGCGCCGAAGTCCCAGATTCAACTCCAGATGTAGCCAGCCATAGGTAGGAATAGTAGTGCCATTTGCTGCGAATAACTCGTAGTCCGTCTTACTCCGTGCCTGCTTTAGCATGGCTCGTGGGTATACGCAGACATCCGATCCTGTATCTATTAGAAACGTGACTTTAGTGTACTGATCTGTTATAAATAAGCGGCGTGGGTTACTCTGGCAGTCATCTGTTGCCGCTATTTCTGACTGCCGTTGTAGTTTTCCGCCATAAAATTGCAAGGCTTGTCACATTTATAGGCCTTGGCGCCAAAACGGTTATGGTAACGACAGTAATTACTATTTGGTGCTCTTGACCGGGATCGGCTATTTTGTCTATGAGCACTTGATCTCCTCTCTCGGTTGCGTTGCGATCGATTATATTTAAAATATGCATTATTTACCTGACTTGCTTGAAGAGATGCTACCTGCCGCGTAAGCTCATCAACTTTTAGTATTAGAGCATCTAGAGAGTTGCCAGATGCCACATCTGCCACGTGTTGAGTCGGCGGAGCAATCTCGTGAACCCTGTCCGCCAGATCAGCAACCGACTCCAGTGTTGACTCGGCCTGTGACGCTATAACAGTCTGAATATTATGTGGTAACCTGCTTGACCATAGTGTCCTTAAAAAAGAATCCGGTACCGTCGGACCCGCCAATGTACGCAAGTGTCTCAAAAATTGCGAAGGCTTGCGATCGCCCAGCTCCTCATGTATGAGCAACTGCTGCACCTTCCTCTCTTGTGATTCGGACAGCCGCTTAATAAGTTCCGCTTTTAACTTATTGTATTTATTTTCGGGCGGCGGTGACGTAATTATATCTTTAACTTCAGCGGCATACTGGTGGTCCAACTGAGCTATGACATAATAAAATTTTGTTGTGTCCGCCGTTATGCCGGATATTATAAATTGGCCTTCTATCTGGGCAAACCATAAAGCCGGTTCTTCGGGCCAAAAAGGGGGTATGCGCACTCCTACCTTAAATACGCCGTCTTCCATTGTAGCGGGCGGCGCGATGCTTCTTGAATTCTCTCGCCCTCTGTTTAATGCCGCGTCATCCGTTGGGTTCATTCTTGTCCTACTCGGGGTCACCAATAAAGGGTTTTTAGTTTTTGTTTTATTATATTGTTACTAACCCTTTTATTTTCCTTATTTATTAAGGTTTTGTGAACCAAATAAAAAAGAAAACACTTAATTTATAATCTTATACTGCTCTCAATATACAGACAAATAATTACAATTTTTACACGGATATACACGTTGTTATTTTCTAATATAAAGTTACGCGGGTGCACCTCAGGACGCTGAACGGACGAGTGGCCACTCCGTTTCTCGAACCGTCTCGAATCGGGGCGGAGCGTCGCAAGCGCATTCCACAGCTCCCTTTGTTCTCGACGGCCGTGCGTTTACTTGCAGAGATACGTACATGAACTTTTTCTGCACATAATTTTTAATTATTTTACTCAGTATTTTTTTTATTTCTTTCCCTTCTTCTAGGTTCGCCACAGTTAATTTGGTTTTTATAAGCCTAACGTTTCGGATACTTTACAGTAACCATAGTCACGGAAGGACTAAAAAATTCGCATAAACCTAAGAAAACAATATATTATATAACTTGTAACTTTAATAATCTTGTTAATTTATATGGGAATTAAAATCTAAAATCTAGAGAAGATATCAAAATAATAAAAACACACTATAAGATACACCCAATAAAATACAGCAATATGCCTCCTTCTGCTATTGGAATGGGGCGAGGAAGGTAATAAATAGTAATCTTTGAAGATTAATCGTTCACTAAATTCCTTATTAAGTAAAGGCTATGTTAGCAGCTACGCTACCCAACGAAAGGAAATCGCTCAAACATTTGTATTTGGTCACGTTACCATTTTTTTTGTTTTTTTTTTAACGCCGCGAAATGCGCTTAGGAATCCTGCAGGGGAGTGGGTCTCCCCAGGCGGGTATGTGGGACTCGCTGCGCCCGAAAGCTGGTAAGTGAACGCAGCTCTACCCACTAAAACCCGGCGAGTGCTACCAATGCCGCCTTTGGTGAGGTGCCTCTGATCTACAAGTAACAGGGCACCTCGATGGATAGTCAGTCTCTTAGGGGACCGACGCCACCTCAACGTCGGAACAGTACGACGCCAGACAGGCGCGCCTTGCCCCCTGCTCTTTTTCCCCCTCTTCTTGTAAGAGGGGTACAAAAGCCCCCTTGGCTCAATTAGCTTCGCCCAAGATACTGGGTTCACCCTAGGCTACTGAGCCCCACCGCCTTGACAAGGCTTGAAGTGGTCTCGTAACCAAATTTAAATAATAGTATCTATCTATGAACGCTTTTACATCATGTCAATCTAGTCCCGTGGTAAGTACTAGAAGAGACTCGTGTTACGGGTACCAGACAACGGAAATACATATATTTAATACTTTTTATATTAATACTTATATTTAAGATTTTTATTACTTTTTTTTTTTTTTTTTTTTTTTTTTTCGGTTGGATCTATGCTAATGGTCCTAGTGACCGTTATGCGTCATCGGAAATGGGGTGATCCGGTTGGATCATCCTATGACGTTAAAAATTTGGGGGGTTGCCCCCCGCCATGTTCATGGCGTCGGGTTTGTACCTAACTTGGTAAGCTACGGTCGACTGGTTTGGAACGGGTGACGTTAGAAACCTATCGTGAGGGCCGGCCCTCCCCTCCCCCGGTAGCGGGGGAGGCGGGTCAAGCGCGGGACCCGAGCAAGCTGCCGATAGCAGAGTGCTATCGGTGATTACACGGTCTATATTGGTGTCGACTCGTAGCTGATCTGAGCCTATGCTGTCGCGGTTGATCCGGATCAACTGGTCAACGGAGTGTAGGGTTCGACGTCGCATACGACCCCGGGGCCCATGCGGTGTGAATGTGTGCCTAACACCGGCTGTGTTATGTCTGAGTGTGTGTTGTAGCTTACGTCGCGCTTCAGCGTCGCGCTTTAACAGTTCTGTGATTTTATCAACAGGATCGGTTATGACATTCTTAGGTAACCTAGACTTATTAGGTGCTAAGCTATCGGGGGTGTAGTTTGCCGCACTCACAACGAGTGGGTTCGGGTGGAGAAGTGCCTTTTCGAAGTGACGTTCTGACATCGCTTTGAAATGGCCCCGATTTTTATTACATAATAACACTTATTTAACACACATCCATGACCCAGGGACAAATAAACTTTTTGTTCCCTGGCGAGATTCGAACCCGCTACCTGCGGTTTGTACGCCAACGCGCTAACCACTGAGCCACAGAGGTCATCAAGTAACTTCTATGTACAAAAAACTGCAACAAAGTGACAAAAGAAACGCGCCCAATGTAGTTTCGTTATATTTTTGCGACGCCACTGAACAAGGAACGTATAAAACGTCAGTTACAGCGAGATGATAGATTTAAGATGTCATGAAACAATCTGTACTGGTGGATATATTGCAGATGCCGACCGCACTGGCATTCGCTGTATTACGACTTTATTCGACAAAATGAGGTTTAATCCTACTAATATTATAAATGCGAGTTTGTGAAGATGTTTGTTACTCTTTCACGCAAAAACTACTGAATGGATTTTGATGAAACTTCATAATAATATAGCTTATACGTCAGATTAACACAGGCATTCATCCCCGTATTCCCACTGGAACGCGGGGCGCTGCTATACTATATATAAATGCCGTTGTAAACACACATACACACACACACACATAATATTATGCTTAAGGAAGAGCGGAGTCCTTACTACAGGTATTTCTTTACTTAACAGGGGCCTCCTGCCTCTGATATTATAGTATATTGAAAACTTGATTATTGAATAAAGATTATTTTATTATTATTATTATTATTATTGCGTTGACGTTATTAAGTACAATCATTTCAATATTTAAACAACTTAAGTTTAACGCCTGCCTACCGCAGTTATTTAATTATTAATAAGTCTTGTAAACGTCCTTGTTGTTGTGAGAGCCGAGAGAATATTAATAAAATACAATCTTGTATTTACTCATTTATTATGATTTGTAGATGTTGAATTAAAAATCTAATAATTAACTTTTATTATTGTAAAAAAAAGAAACATTTCATTTAATGTTATTGAATTTGACTTAAAATTGGATATTGAGGCTAAAAAATCACAGACATAATAGAACACAATAATCACGTGATAATGCATAATAAATAATAATTAAAGCATTTTAAATTAATTTTCACCATTTTAAGACAAATAAGTAGATTTATAAAATGTTATTTTAGGTTTTCAAATACTGTATTTAATATTATTATGTAAAACATAACTTTACATGAATTTGTAACATGCGTCAACATCCCTATTGTAATTTAATCATGGTTACAACTTACAACCATAACAGGTGTAGTTGCACAATATACTATTCTAGAAATTGTTTCTATTTCGACCATACAAAGCATATGTAATTATTGAAACTGGTGCACGTGCACGCAATATGCAATGCATTTGGAATACGAGATTAGCGGGATGTCGCTTTGAGGGCGCGTAATACTTATCGTTATTTTGATGTGGAATTTTAATGCCCTTTTATAAAAGCATTTTAGATGCATTATCTAATTTCGAATAAAAGGAGCTCGTGGCGCAGTGGTAGCAGCCGCGGGGACCAATTTACCAGGTTAAGCTACGCTTGCCGAGGTTGGTCCGCGGATGGGTGACCATCTTTACATACCGAGACTCCTCCGTGCCTCGGAAAGCACGTTAAGCCGTTGGTCCCGGTTGTCATTCGTGGATCTTTGGCAGTCGTTACGGGTCGTCAGACGCCCGAGAATCTGACAACCAGTCTAACCACGGGGTACCGTATTACCCTGTTACTGGGTTGTGGAGGTCCGACAGCAGTCGCTCCATGTAAAATACTGCTATTCAGCTAAATCCGGTTAGACTGGAAGCCGACCCCAATATAAGGGCTGGGCAGATGATGTATCTAATTTCGAATAAGATTGCTAAAAGCTATAAAAAAACTGACATTCGACAATTCCTTCAAGGTAAGTCAAGGTAGGCGAAGTTTTGGTCGGTCGTTTGACCAGGATCACGATCTCCGGCAATTGGACGGTCGGTGTTTGATGGGAGTGATCAGGATCAGTCGTTTTGAAGTTCATTAAAAGAGACCTATGCTCAGTAGTGGATGTATAACGGATGATAATATTTATTCATATAATAATTTAGAACCTGGTTGACCGAGCATTTGCTCGGTACCCTTAGTGAATAAATACGATAGAAAAAAAGTACAAAAAAGAAAAAAAAAATCGGACTGGAGATCCGAACCTAACTGCCTAATTTTCCCACTAAACTACCATGACATACTATTGGATAGCGAAATTTCCGTTCGTATTCTAATCATATTTATTGTTGCCTCAAAACACGGATAAAAAAAAGTTTTTTAAAAATTTATCTTAGCTAGATCGATTTATCGCGGTTTTTAACCCATGTATACAAAATTTCATGAAAATCGTTGGAGTCGTTTCTGAGATTCAGATTCTATATATATATACAAGAATTGTACAATACTACAACAGGTTGCGTTTATCATAATATTATCTATTCTATAAACGTAAAAGCTACTTGTCTAGAAAGTCTGGCTATTATTGGCTTTCTACCAGCAACCTGGACTTTCAGAGTGGAGAGTTTTACTTGATATATAGAGAAGGAAAATATAGCATCACGACTAGTCGCCTTTTAAAACATTATATATACTATTTCAAGCTCTTGAACTTCGAAACTCGTAGATAATATGGGACAGTTGAACTATGATAAAAGTTTCGTTTTCAGCAGTGAAAATAGTTCTTTCAATAATTCCAAATAAAAATATTTTAGTTTTCTTTTCAAAACACGTCAAAAGTCAGTGAAAAGTATCAATCCATATATTATGTCCCCCTGCTGGGCATGGATTTCCTCCTAAATCAAGCAAGGATATTGGACCATAGTACACCAATGCGCTGTCCCAATGCGGGTTGGTGAACTTCACACATCCTCAAAGACTTCTAATCTAATTACATGCATTTTCACGATGTTTTCCTTCACCGGTGAACGAGTGATGGTCTAATGTTTAGCGTGCACTTAGAAATTTAGAAAAACCCTTTTCAAGCGACACGGTAGGTCAGGATCTAACCCGGATCCTCTAATTCTCTTGGTCGAGGGCATACCTACTGGACCATCGTCTTTTAGAAGTTAGACGGTCTAAAATATTTTCAGTCAAATATCACTTATATCGTAAGAGGTAGTGCCATGCTGCTTTGCAGTCGAATTGGGCCGGCACGACCGGGGCACCTCTCGCTCACATAATACCAGCGTAAAGTGGCAGCTATGCTGTCGCGTTTCGTGCAGTTTGTGGGTTTCCGGTGGGCCATTGGGGGGGTAGGGCAAAGGAGGGCAATTGCATAACCTCTGGTTATGTGGATGTTTATGGGCGTCGATAGTCGCAAAAAGGCTTCGACTGTTCGGTTGCCCTCCTATACTTTAAAAAAAAAATAGACCAAGAAGCAAAGCAAATGTGAGGGTTAAAAAGTAAATATTTAACACGAATATTAAACCAAAAGCTTATCTTTACTAGGTTGTTGCGGGATTTATATCCGTTTCTTAGTTTATGGACGGAGTTTGGTATTTTATATCTCGCGTTCAGAGATGATTGAGCAGCGTTGAATTGAGTTACTTTGTTTTGGTGTAGCGATAGTTTCACTATTTTACACCGTATATCAGTATATTTACCAGCCAATAGTTTTTACACACTATTACTTTTACCTATAAAACATCGCCGAGATTTTGTACTATTGTGCGTGAAATTTGGTTTTTATAGAGGTTTAATATTAATGAAATCATCCTTGGAACTTATCCTTGCTTAGATAATTTTCACCCTTACAAATATTGCTTAAATATCTCTTAAAAACATTTACGTCGTTTTATAGTTCTTCTAGCTTTTGCCCACGGCTTTCCCTGCGTTGGCAAAAAACATTTCTTTTTTTAATGTATCCTATGCTACTTCCAGTACCTCCGAGAATATGTCTACAAAGTTTTATGATGATCGGTTGAGTAGTTTTAGCGTGAAAGCGTGACAAACATCCCTACTTTCACATTTATAAAATTAGTAAGGATTTTGTGCGTTACGTATATTTATACATATTAAATAGAAAAAACTGCCTCGAATACATAGTAGCATAGATAGGAGTAGATAGTAGCTGGTATTTACGTTTAGTAGCAAAGACAAAAGAGAACACGATACTGATCTACACTTGAAGGAATGATTTAATAACTTTCTCGCATCTTCTGTAATAGAAAACTATAAATAGAACAGCGTGTGGTTATATTTGAAAGTTATAAGTAAGTTGGAACTTGTTTGCGAATCCTAAAATAAATTCTAAATTTGTTTTCCAATAAAGTTTTCTGAAGTTCGGAAATAAACTACCTCGTTAAATCAGGCCAAAAGGTTCATTAGCGGCTATTTTACAAATAATATAAAAATGAAAAATTTAATAAAATTGTTTATATAATAATTATTGAGCGACGATGGTGGATGGACTCGGCCTCTTATGCGAGAGGTTCCGGGTTCGATCCTGACCACTGTGTGTGCCTTGAAATGGGTTTTTCTAAATTTCTCACTGCACGCAAACACGAGACCATCGCTCGCTCACCGGTGAAGGAAAACATCGTGATGAATGTCTTTGAAGGTAGTGAAGTTCACCAACCTGCATTGGGCCAGCGCATTGGTGAACTATGGCCCATTACCCTCCTCGCCTGATTTCGAGGGGAGACCCGTGCCCAACAGTGAGACATAAAGGCTTGATACTTTACTTTTTTGTATAATTATTTTAATAACCCTAGGCTAAATGTTTAGTGTTTGTGCACGGAAGTTTGTGCAAGGAAAGCTATTTCATCAAATCCATGTGTTTTATATTATCAAAGAGTAAACAATAAAATTTAAAACAAAAAAGTAGCGTAATTGAACATTTACCAGACAAATTTTCCTTTAAACTTAGTTTACGAACACCAAGATGTAGAACGAAAGAGAGAACGAAAATGATTATTTTTCAGTGGCTTATTTGGAGTCCCTTCTCTGCAATCATCTTAATATTTATTTATTTAAGCGGAAGAAAACTTTTGTGAATAGTATTGGTTTAAAATGATCCATTTTTTGTAATACCAAATTCAAATCTAATTAATACCCGAATAATATACATTCAAGAATATATTTAACCGGTGTAAACGTTATTAGCGTAAACAAAACTGAGATTAGGGTTCGTGTCGCGGGTGAAATACTCCTAAATACGATAAGCCCGCGAAAAACTGTCAAGCCGAACAAATGTCCAAATTTCCAGAAGGTTCTGCGTCACCCCGGCAAAACGGGCTAACGCGCCTCATTTCCTCCAGGAAGCCGATTGTGAGCGCTATAAAATGCTATGAAATTACAAAATAATAAATAGAAACGCGATTTTGATATTAATTTTCAATATATGCATAGTTGCAATTAATTGTTATACTTGAAGTAGGTCAAGATGACGTTCAAAGATTCCATTACATAGATATCCATGCTGGAATTTTGTCACTGAGAAGGAAAGGATTCTTAATAGTGTAGATGTAAAAAGTACTTAAAAATAACATTTTTTTTTATTATTCTTTTGTTTAAAGAAATAGACATCAGGTGATATCACAAAGCGATAAAAAATAGATACAACATAGCTCAATAAATAACACCTGTAGGGCTATTCTGTAAAAACCATTTCGATATGGTTCACCTGAGTGATAGAGCTCACTTTACGCTCACTTCGAAAGTGAACTTTTTTGATATAGATAGATAGTCGAGCTTTAAAGAATACAAATTCGTCAAATTCGTCATATCAGCGCGGATTCCGTAGTTGAAACCGACCTTACAGAATAGTCCTACTGATGTCGATTTATGCAGTTATTATTATTATAGGTATGCAACATCATTAGCATTACCTTTGTCCATTTGTCCTTAATAAAATATAAATATTTTCACTTTATATATTTTATACATTAGCGCCAGCTGGGTTCGATTGCCGCCATGCTAAAAATATGTTTCACAAGAGTTTTTTAATATAACGACTTTTCGCTCATATTAAATCATAAAATATAAAAGTTTTTAAGACACTTTACAGACAGTAAAAAGCAGAAATAAATTAAAGATGTGTTATTTTAGTTGGTCAAGGATAGTTTCGAATAACTTGGTAAGAGTAGTCTGACAACTTAGCCCTCCCGTGACCATGTTTGCTGTAAAGTATCCGAATCGTCGGGCTTGTAGCCTTCCCTCTAACCTTGCGCACTAGCTTTTTTGTAAGTATGTTTATTTGAACGTGTCAGTGTAAGGGGGACGATTATCTGTAACGAATTTTACATCTTTAATTTTATTTTACAATCTTTTAAATTATATTAAACGTAACACAATAATTATTATAATAATTAATGCTAGAACTAAAGTTTGCCGGTACAAATAAATGAAAGTAGCCGTAAATCATGTCTACAATTCAAAGCCTAATACTCTACCTGTGCAGGTTGAATAGGGGAATGGTGAGGCATTGTGAGGCGAGGCATCAACCGAGAAGAGTGATGACAAAGAAAAAAATTGGTTGTCTGTAAAGTCTGTTAACGGACGGTAGTTTGAGGTGACACCGTCAAACATTACATACAGCACGAACCGGACTGAGCCGATCGCTCGAGCCGATCATGCCTCTCTCTCGTTCGTGCCGCGCTCTCGCTGGCGGAACGCTACAATGAGCTTACCGGTACAATGACGTCATCTTTTTCGTGCATGCAGCCCGTGGTATCGAGTTATTAGACGTTGTCACGGCAAAAGAAACTAAAAGAAAGGGATTGTAATTAAACCTGCTACTAGGGAAACAATAATTTTATACTATAAAAAGATACGCATTTTATAATAATATCCA
Source organism: Lycaena phlaeas (assembly GCA_905333005.2). Lineage (NCBI taxonomy): Eukaryota > Metazoa > Arthropoda > Insecta > Lepidoptera > Lycaenidae > Lycaena > Lycaena phlaeas. The sequence goes on along the minus strand of HG995169.1, from coordinate 16,362,586 downwards.
ATTACCAAACTCATTGAAATTTATTGGATTATATTTATTTCAAATAAAAAAGGAATACTTCAGTACAACCTAATTAGATTTGTATTTAAGTTTCTAATTAAGCCTTTGTACGTGCTATAAATATTGCTTACAAAGGGCTTAGGGTCCCTAAACTCGTAAAGTACGGAAGTAATTACCAGTTAAATTGGCTAAGGATATTTGACCACGAATTTTGCATTTTATTTGACGTTTCGGTAAAGGGCTCGATTTTATTCTACGTTAATCAGATGGATATACAGCATCATAGGTAGGTCGTAGAGGCTTCTAAACGTTAACTTAGAAATACAAGCGAAGGTCACTGAGGACCAGGGCCGTCCCTAGCCCATGTGGCGCCCGTGTGCAAACATTGCCAAGCGCCCCCTAGTAAGTATATGTAAGTCAAAATCAACCTAGTCAAAATAAAATGGTTACAAAGTAGAAACTTCTATTTTGTGCTTGTACTTGTACAGTTTATCCGGCCGCTTAAGGGTGAGGTATTCACGTTGAAAAATAAAGTTTATATTTGTATTGCAAAAGCCAAGCCGTTCGTGGCGAGCCTTGCTTTGCTGTAAAACGACAAATATAAGAAGAGCTCCATATGCTACATAAAATGTATGCAAACTGGAGTTCTTTTTTTGGTGGTCATTAAAGCGCGGCGGCCGGCCAACGCGGGCGCGCGCCGTGTGGGGCTCCGTTGCGAGTGGCGCTCGGCGCCCCTAGGACCGCGGCGCCCGTGTGCAACGCACACCCTGCACCTAAGGGAAAGACGCCCCTACTGAGGACCAGAGTATGAAGCATGCATACCATGGTAATGACGTGTCCAGGGTGGCGATGGTTTTCTTCCAGAAGGAAACCGGTGGATTAGAGAACAGACCACTAACGAGGCCTCCCTTGCGAAGGTGGGTAGAAGGCGCTAGTTCACCACCAGTAATGCCCTTGTACTCGTAAACCTGGGCCAAGTATAGTACCACTTCACGAGGTCTACTTATGATGGCCGGGCAGACCTCCCTTAGATCCGGAAGCATCAAAAAGCGGTTGAAAGCGGTCGTTGTAGTTTCAATTTGGATTTGGCACTTTCAGAGGCGAGTCCCATATTATAGGCTCAAAAAAAGGAAACGTACGTGTTACCTATCTCGAAATAGTAAGGTAAGTTTTAGTGCTGCGTACGTACGTCTCTTTCGTTTAAAAAAACAGAAGTGAAAATGCGTTTTGAATATAAACATTTATTATATTATCCATAAAATAACAATATTAAGGTTCACATGTACATATTTTAAGATACATTCTTACTCACACTGCCCATACATTTACACACACTATCGCCATATTACACTTTACACATTAAAATAAACAATGGCTTACGTGACCTTACAATACAATTCGGGCAGAGCTTCATCCTCCTCAAACTCACAGACGCGAATGACCCCTCTAATAATTATACCCCGCTATTTAAAGGCAAACTTAATGACCTTCATAACGCTCGGCCGTCCTACCCACACTTTGACAACGACTACGTCACGCCACACGCAGGTAAACTGGAACCTGTTCCCCGTTTCAGACTTATAGCCGCCAGATGGCGCTACGGTTACATTCGAAGCTTACATTCGAAGCAAAGAAAAGCCGCTTAAGGAAATGCCCAAGATGGTAGAGAGGTAAGTGCGATAAAGCCTACTATTTTTGATGACGCAGGGGAATGCATTTCACATGTGTAGGTTACTCAGGGCAGGTTGCTGGACCTTTGGTACACTTTTATAACTAAGCCGCCTTTTATTTTATACTCTTTTTAAAGCGCCTTGATATCTGGAACTACCCTGGGTTGTCTGAAGGTACAAATCATTCAATGAATATCCCGTGGTTCCTCCGCTGCCGTGCTCTATTCTGGGATGTCTGATTCAGGTAAACGCACATGGGCGACGCTAACCTCTTACAGCTAGCCATGTTACATAAAAAGACACATACACATATAAGTAAAATGAAAAGTAACTTACAAAAAATCAGGAATTTATAGACCAGTAAAATACCCACAACCTTTATCCACCGAAACGTGATTTAGATAATATTTTCGTAATACTATCTATATGAATTACATCCAGAATTTCATTTGTGCTTATTTAAAGATTCCCCTTTATATCTCGACTATTTCGTCAAAGCTGATATTTTTAGGACTGAATAGTTCGAATGAATAGGTTCGACCTTAACCTTTGGGCTTTACTGTAATTCAATGGAAGGCATTCGGTTTCTAATTCATTTACTTTTTAGTAATAATATACCCCGCCTATTCAAAAATATGATGTAACGTTTTGTCCAATTTTCCCAAAGTTAATGAAATATAAATTAATTTCCATTCTTTTTTATCAAATAAAAAATATTTTTTTCCTGGCTGTAATATATTTTCAGACATCTAAAGTTTTATTTTACGGTTCGCTGCGATAATATGAAAGTAAGTAAGGTATTAGTTACCGAAGAACTGCTGTTATGTAAGTTATGTAAGAAAAGTAGATAGAAAGGAGATGACAGTACCACATTAAATCGATATTCCTTGCTCCATTAGCTGTTTCTTGTGGCATCGAAAAACAATAAAAAAAATATATAATCTACCTCAATTATTAAACTATCAATAGATTTTTATCGCACCTATAATATTTTTGGAGATTCGGACGTTCAAACAAAAAAAATACTAAGGCCCCACTAAAGCGGAAAAAAATCGACATCAGGAGCAGCAGCCGCAACGCTGCAGATGTCATTTGACATGTGTCAAATCCTGGTTAGGTGTTGACTACGGAGACCCAGCTATGCCTGAACAGTGGCCGCAACGCAGACATGTCAAATCTTGGTTAGATGTATAGGTATGTACTACGTGCAGTAAGTACATATTATAAATTTCTTCAATATATCATATTTAGTTACTAACGGTGGAAGTAAAGTTAACGTGACAGAATTATCCATAAATTATGTTTATTGTTTTGACTCTTTGTATTATCACTAGCTATTGCCCGCAGTGTCGCCTGTGTTAACGTATATTTACAACGGGATCTTAACAAGATTTATACAGCCTATGTACTAGACAATACGGAAAGAATTTTTCAAAGTCAGAAAAACAAACCAACTCTTCAGCTTCATATATTGTTATAAGTCAAACACTTATGATAAAGATTCAAAACAATCAACAAAAAACACAATAAACTCTTTATATAGAAATATTATACAACTTGTAGCAATATTAAATAATCTTTCTTGTCCGAACAAAATGTTATCGTAACACCAGATTTTTCATAGCACCCAAGGAAAGAATTACGCCTAATTTTTATGCCAAGGCTTTTTTCATCTTATGTTATAACTTCACATTCGTTTGACGGGAAAAATAAGAATGAATATAAAAGAACGCCCAAGCGAGAGTTGAGACATGCTTATAGGGGTCTGTTATTTTTAATCGAGTAATTTAATTAAGGATTGTATGTTGAATTTCCATCTTACGTATCAAGATAGGCATATATGCAATCATCATCATCATCATCATCAGCCTTTATCCGTCCACTGCTGAACATAGGCCTCCCTCAATGAACGCCAAGACGACCGATCCCTTGCTACTCGCATCCGACGCGGACCTGCCACTGCACGGAGATCGTCTTCCCATCTGGTTAATGGCCGACCAACACTTCGTCTACCTAAACGCGGCCTCCACTCTTGAACCTTAATGGCCCATCGGCCATCCGTTCTTCTGAGTGCGTGACCAGCCCATTGCCACTTCAACGTGCTTATTCTTCGCGTGATATCGGTAACTTTAGTTCTCTGGCGAAGGTCTTTGTTTCGAATCCTATCTGCCAAAGAAACACCCAGCATAGCACGCTCCATAGCACGTTGAGCTACGGCAAACTTGCGGACCAGTCGTAAATTAAGAGGCCACGTTTCGGCCCCGTAGGTCATCACGGGGAGAACGCATTGGTTGCAGACTTTCGTCTTCAAACTCTGCGGTATAGACGACGTGAGAATATGGCGAAGCTTCCTGAATGCTGCCCATCCTAATTGAATCCTCCTATCGGCTTCCCTCTCGAAGTTATGTCGACCTAGCTGCAAAGTATGCCCAAGGTAGACATACTCTTGCACGACTTCGAGTCGACTTATATGCAATATATTAATGAATGGCTGGAGTCATTAAATTACTTATGGATTGATTAATTATTTGAATTATAATAATATTAATATACGCATTAACACCACGTCAATCCGGTCCCATACTAAGTTTCCGAAGAACTTGGTTAACGGGTACCAGGCAACGGAAGTACATATATTTAATACCCTTTTATATGTTTAATTCCTCAATATAAGATTTTTATTTTACATCACACGTATCTAATACACATTCATGACCCAGGAACACAGAAACTTTTTGTTCCCTGGCGAGATTCGAACCCGCTACCTCCGGGCTTGAGTGCCACCCGCTAACCATTCAGCCACATAGATCGTCAAAATTACTTATTAATATACAGTGTATATTATACACCAAATGATGATGATCATTATTATAAATGACGTCACACGAGAGTAGCCTAGACAATTCATTCTTATTGAGGTCGAGGTTGAGGTCATCCTGTTGCCGGGACCCTCAAAAAGCGACTGAATGTGCTCGCAGTGATTTTAGTTTGGGCATACACTGTCCTAATGATCTTACTTTATCTTAAAATAAATATATTTAAATTTCCCTATAAGTTTTTTTTCAGAGAGAGTTAAAACTCTGAATAAATTCAGAGATGTTTTAAGGAACTTCTGCTGAATTAGAAGAATTTATTATACCAGTGCTCACATTGGCTTAAGATAATAAATTTTTCAGATTCGTTTTTTCAGAAGGTAGTCATCCCACACTGGTTCATAACCTCGGTTCCGGCTTCATCCAAAGATGAATTCTCTGCATATAAAAAAGTCACTTCATTCATAATTTGACAGTTATTGCACTGACTTTACGCAAAAACGTGACAACATCATAAGAAAATACTGATGAGCCGATTGTGCCTCTTTGTCTCTTATTCAGCGCTCACGCTTGCATTTCAAGCCTTAAATTGAACGCCTCATAGCGAGGTAACGCTGCATGAGTCATGCTTTTTCGTGCGTGCAGCCGGCTCCATCGAATTATAAGACGTTATCACGTCAAAATGTAAATTTTACATTTAATATTTACGGATCCCTAAAAATAATCTCTATAAAATAGCATTATGTTACATTGTGAATGTGTCAGGCTTTTCAGAACCCTTACCATGAAAATACGTCACGAATCATATCATAAAAACGTTTCCAGACATTGATAGTCAATCAGTTTCTTATCGGTGTTTTATGGTTGGTCATATAAAATGATGATAAGAGACTAACTAGATTGGAACTAGAATATTTGTCGCAACCAGAAATAAAATATTAATTTATTTACACTAAGCATAGATTTATTGTATCCTGATAAACATATTGGGATGGTTTTAAGGGTGGTCGATAGGCCAATAAAGTTCAAGAGAGCGTAGGTAGAAGAAGTGTTAGTCGGCCAAACCGGACCAGTAAAGACAAGTGCATGGAATACGGTCGTCTTGATGTTTATAGGCATATATTCAGCAGTGAACAGATATAGGCAAAACAGATGGTGATTGCGAAAATGCCATCGGCAAAGTCTCAAAGTAAAGTGAGTCTCAGAACCGTTCGAGAATGAATTTGTAAAAAAGAAAAAAAATGATTCATTGCATAAATAAAGTGATTTCATACCGCCTAAAGACTTCTGTTCTTTCTCTTTGTCAATCAAAATCTTATATATTGTTTTCTTATGTTTACGCGAATTTCACTCATTATGATGAAATAACTATACGGATTTTATCGCGGTTTATTAAGTTTTTTACAAGCCCGACGTTTCGGATACTTTACAACCAACCATGGTCACGGGAATCCTCCCGTAATTATAACTAAATCTTATACATAATTATATTTGTGAGAAGACAAGATTATTGTACGATTTTAATATGTTGTACGTAATGCAATAGTGGAACGAGATATTATAGTAGTAAATCGATGTATCGGTGTATCGATATATCGATATATCGTCATGTTGGTTTATGAGGAGTATATGTAATCGATTATGTCCGCTGCTGATATCGAGAACTTGCATTAGGGACGACTCGCATAGATAAAGCAAGCCTAACATGAAGCTACGAATCATAAGAAACTAGCATTCGCAATTTTGCGGCATATAACCGTGTGTTATTCTGATGTGTAAGCTATATTATTGTAAAGTTTCCTGTCAAAAGGGCCGAATTTTCCTATTTTTTCATGATAGTCTAAGATACGGTATATAAAACAACCTTCACCGAGATGCTTATTTGATGAAACTTGTTTTATATTCAATTTAATATGTCAATAAACATGTGTTCCCTAAAAAAAATCAGTCCAGGATAGGATTTTCAAAATTCGTCAAACGAAATACGGAACTGATTTTTCGCAGACAACCCTTTACCACCGTATTCATCTTGAAATAATCTTTGATATCATTTAATTTCAATTCAATAATCAGATCAGTGCAAAAAAGTGTTTAAAAAATATATATTTTTTTTATTTATTAATTAATCAGATCCTGGACTGAATTTTTTTAGGCAACCCCATATGCAACACTTTTATCGACATATTAAATTAAGTACCTGGTTGACCGAGCATATGCTCGGTACCCTTAGTGATAAATTTACGATAAAATTTTTCTTAAAAAAAAATTATCTTAAAAAAAGGAAAAACAAAAATTCGGACTGGAGATTCGATCCAGGCTCGTTAGGATTTAACTGCCTAATTTCACCACTAAGCTACCATGACATACCATTAGGCAGCGAATTTTACGTTCGTATTCTAATCATATTTTATCGTTGCCTCAAAACACGGATAAAAAAAGTTTTCTAGAAATTTTTCCTAGCTAGATCAATTTATCGCCGTTTATAACACATGTATACAAAATTTCATGAAAATCGTTGGAGCCGTTTCCGAGATTCAGATTCTATATATATATATACAAGAATTGCTCGTTTAAAGGTATAAGATTATAAAATACGTTTCATCAAATAAGCATCTCGGTAAGGGTCGTTTTAAATACCGTATCCTATGCTATGATTTGTAGTTCGGTTTTCAGCCGAATAGTACGTGAGTATTATTAGTATGGGCTATGGATATAATATTGATGTAAGATTATACCCAAAAAGCTCTTTTGTACTGTGTTTTTAAAGCACAACATATTAATTAGCATGCCTATAAGGCATGTTCGCCCGCTATTTCACTGCAGGTTTTGTACGTACTATAAAATATGAAGGGAATATGAACACATGAATATTATAATTTAAGCATGACACATCCACCGTTCTCACCTCTGAGCTGGTATGACATAGATACGTCAGGTGTTCGGCGTGTCCAGGCCTCCGACCGTGTAATTCAATGTGACACGGTATCAGCGGCCTTTATAACAAATATATTCATGACACGACGACAGGAACGGAGTACGGGATAACACGGTGGTTATGTATCGTCAAATTTATCATAGCGCTATTCGACTTGAACCGCATTAACGTATGACGTATTCGGAGTGATATTACACTATTGTTAATTTATTTTTCCTCCCCAGGCGGGTGTGGAACTTACAGCGCCCGAAAGCTGGTAAGTGGACGTAGCTCTACCCACTAAAACCCGGCTAGCGCTACTACTGCCGCCTTTGGCGAGGATTTACAAGCAAGAGGGTACCTCGACGGCTAGTCAGTTCCGATTCCAGTTCAGGGATCGACGCCACCTTTACAGATGGGTTGCCGCGCACCACAGAACAACCCCTCCCAAAGTCGGGACAGTACAATGAGGCGAGGTTCCTGTCCTCGCCCCTTGCTCCTTTGCCCCCTCTTCTTATAAGAGGGGGCAAAAGAGGGGCCTCTTTGTACCCCACAAAGAGGTTCCTCGCGTCGGCTCAATTCGCTTCGCCCAAGGTGTTGGGGTCACCTGGGCTACTGAGCCCCTCTTACACGACAATGCCTGAACCGTGATGGGGATTCATACTACATCACTCAATGATCATTTGTCTTTGTAGTGATAAAATATATTTTAAATCTGATTACGATTATGCTAGAATCTAGATTATCTTCTACATGCGAATTTAAAAATTTTATATTTATAATAAGCTGTCACTCGCGTATTTATTCGGCTAAAAAATAAAACTTCATCATCATCATCGGCCTCTATCCACTTCTGAACATAGGCTTAAGGCGCGGTCTTAGCTCAAAACTCACAAAACTGGGTTTTTTTGACGCTCCGGTACGAGGAAACCCAATGAATATAACTAATGCAAAAAATACAGACCATAGAAAAGGGTCTAAAGAAAATGTTTACGGTCATATAATATTAAATATTTGTTTAATATATCCAATAAAAAAATCGTAATTTCCTTCTCAAAAATAGACTTAGACGTTGGAGTTCTCTGTATTTTCAGCGGTAACAACATATTTTTTTATAAGAATATAATTAGAATATGGTTTTATTAATTATTTGGCCCAACAGATATTGAATTTCATGCGTATATTCTGAGTTATTAAAGAAAAACCCGCAAATTAAATGTTTATTTGCAACAGGGTTACACTTCTGCTTTGCAATTTTTAACCTTATTCAATGTGTGGTAAATGTAGCATTAGATTACGCGGTCATGTTCAGATCTCGGGCGACCCCCGAGCTGGAAGGTTCTGTTACGGACGCTCGTCTTGTGACATAAAACTTTGTGATTTATGCGTAAATTGTAAAAAATTATTGGAATATTTGGGAAAGTATAGGATGGATAATAAGGCTATAATGTTTTTTTGTTGAAATATACGATATTGTGTAATTTGAGTAATTGCACAAACATAACATTCTAAATCCAAAAACATATTGTGGCATTCTATTTATATGCGCATAGAATACATATTTGAATGCGCCAGGTGCAAGCGTGGTTTGTCTGCTACGTCGATCGACCATATCGGTCATGGCTTGCATAGTAAACGTAACATAAACGAAATAATATCATGTTTTCTTTTTAAGATCAACAAAACGAATCATCATCATCCTTTATCCGTCCACTGCTGAACATAGGCCTCTTCTAATGATTGCCAAGACGACCGATCTACCGATCTCTTGCCACTCGAATACAACAAGAACAATATACCATCATCATCATCAGCTTAAATCCGTCCACTGCTGAACATAGGCCCCTTCTAATGATTGCCAAGACGGCCGATCTACTGATCTCTTGCCACTCGAATACAACAAGAACAATATACCATCATCATCATCAGCCTTTATCCGTCCACTGCTGAACTTAGACCTTTCCTAATGAACGCCAAGACGGCCGATCCCGTGCTACTCTGATCAGGCAGCAGTGCCATCGATGCGACTTCATCATCATCTGCGATTGTCAATCCGCCTGCTCAGCGTGGCAGCTATGAGCAAAGGCGAATTACAGATATCAGTTTACTTACATAAAATTATTGTAAGTAAAAATTATACATCTTTAGTAGTGAAGTGTTTGCTCACTCATCATCATCATCATCATCAGCTTAAATCCGTCCACTGCTGAACATAGGCCCCTTCTAATGATTGCCAAGACGACCGATCTACCGATCTCTTGCCACTCGAATACAACAAGAACAATATACCATCATCATCATCAGCCTTTATCCGCCCACTGCTGAACTTAGACCTTTCCTAATGAACGCCAAGACGGCCGATCCCGTGCTACTCTGATCAGGCAGCAGTGCCATCGATGCGACTTCATCATCATCTGCGATTGTCAATCCGCCTGCTCAGCGTGGCAGCTATGAGCAAAGGCGAATTACAGATATCAGTTTACTTACATAAAATTATTGTAAGTAAAAATTATACATCTTTAGTAGTGAAGTGTTTGCTCACTCATCATCATCATCATCATCAGCTTAAATCCGTCCACTGCTGAACATAGGCCCCTTCTAATGATTGCCAAGACGACCGATCTACCGATCTCTTGCCACTCGAATACAACAAGAACAATATACCATCATCATCATCAGCCTTTATCCGCCCACTGCTGAACTTAGACCTCTCCTAATGAACGCCAAGACGGCCGATCCCGTGCTACTCTGATCAGGCAGCAGTGCCATCGATGCGACTTTGTCATCATCTGCGACTGCGACTGCTGATGGAGGATTCAATTAGGATGGGCAGCATTTAGAAAGCTTCGCCATATTCTCACGTCGTCTATACCGCAGAGTTTGAAGACGAAAGTCTTCAACCGATGCGTTCTCCCCGTGATGACCTATCATCATCAGCCTTTATCCGTCCACTGCCGAACTTAGACCTCTTCTAATGAACGCCAAGACGGCCGATCCCGTGCTACTCTGATCAGGCAGCAGTGCCATCGATGCGACTTTGTCATCATCTGCGACTGCGACTGCCGATGGAGGATTCAATTAGGATGGGCAGCATTTAGGAAGCTTCGCCATATTCTCACGTCGTCTATACCGCAGAGTTTGAAGACGAAAGTCTTCAACCGATGCGTTCTCCCCGTGATGACCTACGGGGCCGAAACGTGGCCTCTTAATTTACGACTGGTCCGCAAGTTTGCCGTAGCTCAACGTGCTGTGGAGCGTGCTATGCTGGGTGTTTCTTTGGCAGATAGGATTCGAAACGAAGACCTTCGCCAGAGAATTAAAGTTACCGATATCACGCGAAGAATAAGCACGTTGAAGTGGCAATGGGCTGGTCACGCACTCAGAAGAACGGATGGCCGATGGGCCGTTTAGGTTCAAGAGTGGAGGCCGCACTTAGGTAGACGAAGTGTTGGTCGGCCATTAACCAGATGGGAAGACGATCTCCGTGCAGTGGCAGGTCCACGTTGGATGCGAGTAGCAAGGGATCGGTCGTCTTGGCATTCGTTGAGGGAGGCCTATGTTCAGCAGTGGACGGATAATCATCATCGGTTGAACTTTCGTCTTCAAACTCTGCGGTATAGACGACGTGAGAATATGGCGAAGCTATCTAAATGCTGCCCATCCTAATTGAATCGTCCTATCGGCTTATTTAGGATACTATTATTATATATTCCACCATACTTTAATAATATTATTACACCTATCAGAGTTGATACACCATGGCCTTAGACATCAGACCATGGGCGTAGCCAGCTTTGGGCTCAACGTGGGGCAATAAAGGGGTTTTTTTAATTAAGCCGTTTGGGCTGCATCTATGGCAATTTGTTAATGTATAAATTTTGAGGGTTTTCGGACCCGCTTTTTGTTTTGATTAATTGATTGATTTGACATAATAACAAAACAAAAATTATGATAGTTGTTAATATTAGAAAAAATATTTTATGTTTAATTAGGCAGCCTATAGGTGCCAGGGTGGGGCAAGCGCCCCAGCTTGCCTCAGTGTGGCTACGCCCATGCACCAGACAACCGCCAGTTCGAATCATGGCAACACGATTTCTTTTCTTGTGCATTAATTTGATTTTGCCATATCTCCTAAAGTATTCATTTAATTTGCATGATGTAAAGGGCAAAAATAATCTTCATGAAGTGCAGATGCCAATTTACTCATTTACAATGGGATTCATACCGTATTCGTGTAAATAACTTTCAAACTATTACGTTATAGTTGCCCATTTTTAACCGACTTCAAAAAAAGGAGGAGGTTATCAATTCGACTGTATGTTTTTTTTTTATAAGTGTTACCTCATAACTTTTGACTGGGTGAACCGATTTTGATGATTCTTTTTGTATTAGAAAGCTTATGCTCCCCATGTGGTCCCGTTTTAATCTAGTCCAGTTCTGATGATGGTATCCATGAGAAAACCATAAAAGTCATAAATTTGCATTAGGCATGTACGCGACAAATAGATGAATAACTGAATATCACGCCAACCGATTTCGATGATTATTAGTTTATATGAAAGAATATAGTTCAAGGATAGTTTGGTGAAAACTTGGTTAGGTTCTGATCATGGGATCCATAATAAAGTGACGGAACTCTTCAATTCTTAGGAGCAAATTAACGATACTCGGCTGAATTTTTTATAGGCCATCAGGATATTTGGCTTACGTAACGTCTTTATGGTCCAGTGGTCAAGTAACTGTCGTAGCCAAACATGATGATCAATTCCTCAACGGCTTCCTGTAACGATGCGGTCTGTGGCAGAAATTCTAACTAATTTGTGTATGCACTCTGTAAAACTGTGTAAGTATGCAAAACATAAAATTATCATCATCATCTCATTGTCATTCTCTGATCGGTCATTGAGGGAGGCCTATGTTCAACAGTGGATGGAGAAAGGCTGATGTCGATGATAATATATGTATTGCATACAACTTTCCAAATCGCTTTTGGCTGTGTGTTAATTTAAATCCTTTCTTTGTTCGTTTTTCATTAAGCCTTGATAAATTTGTGTAAGCCCTCTAAGAAAGTTTACTAGCCTTACTGGCCCTATACTTAAAACTAAAAAGTACAAAATAAAGTTAATTTTAAATGAAAAACCAAAACCGACTTCAAAACTATACCCTCAAATTATGTACAACTAAAAAAATTTAAATAATATTTAAATACTTCGAGTACTACTTTTTAAAATTAGTTATTTTTGGAGTCGGTACCAGCCAAAGCAAAGATAACCTTAACAGACATCTATTCAATACTGGGTGTACTCGTATGAGTACAAAATCAATAATTGCAAAGGAATTTATAATAGATGTGAGAGTATAATATTATGTATTCAAATGCTGTGAATTGTGATTAGACTGTCCTTATTGGCTGGCACCGACTCCCAAAATGACTAATTTTAAAAAGTAGTACTCGAAGTATTTAAATATTATTTAAAATTTTTTAGTTGTACATAATTTGAAGGTATAGTTTTGAAGTCGGTTTTGGTTTTTCATTTAAAATTAACTTTTTTAAAGTATTAAATGGATATAGTATAATATTCCTAAGAGATAGACATATGTCATCGCGGACTTTTTTGTAGGCCTATTTAAGATATACAATTCCACCATACATTATTTTGTTATATCTCAAAGGGCAATTTAGGCAGCGTTTTCGTTGAAAACTCCCAGACGGCCTATTTTTTCCGACACCTCCAACAATTATAGTTGTAACTTAAATAATGTATATGTCGCAGTCATCTGGTTGAATCAGTCATTTGATTGTATCACTAGCGCGTTATTGAAATGACGACATTTAATTGAATGACTAGGCCGAACGTTTATTGAACAAGCGTCGCTCATCGTCCAACTAGATAGCGGATTGTAACATAGCCTTTTGAACAGAGCGGACGTAAAATCAGTCAGGTGATTGTAATTTAGTTCATTTTTTTCCCACCGCGGCGTTAGTAGTCACTAAAACAAACTTGGCGTAAAACAGCTAGAAACTGATCCTATGATTATAAATTTTTTGTTTTTTTTTACCTAAACTTTCATTTCACAAGGTGACAAAGACTTAAATTAAAAACTTTCTGGAGTCATAGAGACTTCCATATTTTAATACATTACTTTTAAAAAAATATCATATATTTTTAGCCTATGATAAGACTTAAAATACAATATAAAATCATAATGTTCATTGCTCATTTTTGTTATGTAAAGGAAGCTACCTTTTGAGTTGCGAACTTATGGTCACTCTTAAAACATTACAAAGTCGGCTATATCCCATTCAACGACAATGCTAAATGACGTTCAGTCAAGGCGTTAAACGTCACATTCAACAACTTGACGAGTTGTCCTTTAGTCATTCAATTAAATGTCGTCATTTGATTAACGCGTTAGTGATACAATCAAATGACTGATTCAACCAGATGACTGCGACATATATAAAAACTTAATAAATTATGTACATAAACCTTCCTCTTGAATTGTCCTATCCATGAAAAAAAACCGCTTCAAAATCCGTTGCGTAGTTTTAAAGATTTAAGCGGTTTTTTTTAATAATATGTAGTGATATGAGTAGGAAATGTCTGATTACTTTGTAAAAAAAAATAATTTTATTTTTTGTTTTATTTAACTAATGATTGTAACTATCTATTATAAACATAAAAGTGTATGCATTTATGCTGGTGGTTACGCTTTTTTATTTTTAATATAACACCCATGTTTACTCTGCTCGTTGCGTATAACCATGCATCTTTCTGTGAGCAAAAATGGTTGATGGCGCGCGTGTGTGTGTGTTACCGTATCGCGCGTAGATATGCGGTTGTGTGAGTGAAATCGCAATTTCAAATCGTACTAAGACCGCGCCTTAATAAAAACACCAAAATAAATCTTACCATAAAACATAATATTCCACTTCCTCTCCCCTAACATTTAGGCTGCAAATACAAAAAAACATATTCGAAAAAAGGTGTCGAAAGTAAGCGCGTTTTAAAATATGCAGCCATTTAACTAATAAAATAAAAATACTTTTCCGTTGACTTATATTTATTGGTTCGGAATAAATTGTGCGCATTTTTCTCTATTCAAAATTATGTACTCTCTAACACGTCCGCTTGAACTCGTCGTCATAATGGGATCTAAAGTTTTATCGAACGTAGATTTAAGGAACCTCATGATATTGAGTTTCCAAGTTCATTATTCAGAAGTTTTCATGCGTGACGCGTGACCACAGTCGCATGTACCGAGGGTTGCCAGCTATTAACTACTAGCTTTATTTAGTTGAATGCTCTATTTAATAAAAAATTGGTTGTCTGTAAAGTCGGTTTACGGACGGTAGTTTGACGTGACAATGTCAAACATTACATGCTGCACGAACTGAGCCGATCGCGAGCCGATCATGCCTCTCTCTTGTTTGTGCTGCGCTCTTGCTTTCGGAACGCTACATGACGTCATGTTTTTCATGCATGCTACCCGTAATATCGAGTTATGAGACGTTGTCAGGTTAAAAGCTAGGGCAACGTTCTAGTGGTAAACGTCGCCTATAAACTTTAAAAAGTTCATCTGGGATTTTCCCGGGCAATTAAATTATGCCTTGCCTATTTTTTTCTTTTGTTCAAAATCATTTATTTCACTTACATACTAGGTGGTAACAATTATTTTAAACAATGTGTCTCTGGTTTTTACACTAGGATTTCCTGTGTTGTAGGAGTCTTGAGATGTAAGACTGTAGATCTCCGAATCTGCTACACTTGCCTGTTCTGACTATTGACTGAAGACCTAAACTCCAGTGGTGCCTTGAAAAGTGCATTCTAAACACGAGACCATTGCTCACTCACCGACGCTATGGAAGAAAACATTGTGAGGAAATCTGCATGCTTGATCAGATTGAAAGTCTTTGGTGTGTGAACTTCACTAACCCGCAATGCGCTGGGCATTGGTGAATTATGGCCCAATGGCCAATACTCACCTCACCTGAGTCCTCCCGTGACCATGGTTGCTCTAAAGTATCCGAAACATCGGGCATATAGAAAACTTAATAAACCGCGATAAAATCCGTAAAAGTTCTTCCATTATAATAATTCTATAGTAATTATCGTCGGTGTTTACATAAGAACATTTAATATAAACCAGCAAGTAACACTTCCTTAAGCTACTTAGTTGAGTAACTAAGTAGCTTAGGGAAGGGCCCCGAGCTACATAACTCAAAACTAGGTAAGCAAAATTTAAACTAGATCTAGAATACAATTTAAAAAATCCTGACATGTCAATATAGGTTTCATCTAAAACAAACCACTGGTTTCTATAGTAGTACTCTCATATATTATAATAGTAATGAAATAAAATATTGGTAAAATATAATACCACAAAATACAACAAAACATTTACTTATTTAAAGATCTATAATAAGTTTCGTATTTATATCAGTAACGGAAGACCCCTTCTCTGAGGAATGTACATTTACCCCTGAAAACGCCCCAGGCTAGAATTGGATAAAATTTAGGGAATTCAAAAGGAAATAACAGCCAACTTCAATTTCCCGTCGAAAATATTTACATTTATTTTGAAAACACATAACCAAACGTTCTTATTATAAAACTATGAATTTATTATCTATATTTTACTATATTTTATATATTTACCGAAGCAGTACATTTTTTCATGCTTAGAATTCTTACTTCGTTTGCTGTAAAGTAAAACTGGCATTTTTGTCGCATCTAAGAAAGGAGTTTGCATTGCAAACAATCTTCCAAGAAGCATTGTAAAAGTTATTTGTAAATATTAAATGACTTCAACGATAGTTAATGATTATTGATTACTAGCGTAATATGTAAAATTTAACTTTACACATTTAATTTGTATGTCCGGACTTCGTGCTTGTTCTTTCATTCTTCTTCGACTTCATTTAATTTGCCAAGTTTGTTAAAGAGATTTCTTTCATAGGATCGGCCTTGACTATCAAGGCGATAGATGTATAGGCCGTAATTTTAAAAATTTTTGTCCGTTAGTATCCTGAGTCCTGACCTCCACCCTCGCGTGCTATGAAAACCCTTTTCTAAAATTTCAAAGTGCATACTAAACACCGATGAAGGAAACCTGCATGCCTAATGAGATTTGAAAGTCTTTGAAGGAATGTGAAGTTCATCAACCCGCATTGGGTCAGCGCATTGGTGAACTATGGCCCATGACCCTCCTCGCCTGATTTCGAGGAGGAGACCCGTGCCCTACAGTGGGACATATGGGTTGATACTTTTGTTTTTTCTTGGAATCTTGAGTGGATACGACAAGCGAATTTCCGAGAATCTTTGAATGTAGTTTCTTAAGAGAACTATTTTCTATCAATAGTATTAAGACAATTTTTCCTACAGGTGTCATTACAAAATAACCTCCTGCACATGGATATATTATACATCTTTAAAAAAAAAGTGAAGTGCGTTTTTTTGAACGATTGTTCGATATATTATCCATTCTGTTTTCAAATTCCTGCATATGTAAAAAACGTGTTCGAATCCAACAAAGGCTTGTGATGGAAATCTCTCATATACGAAGTTCGGTGGATGAATAGCTTTTTCGGTGACTTGAAAATACTAAACTTTAGTTTGGAATACCGGACGAGCTCGTCAGAATTCGAAGATCTGCTGATAAAAAGTTGCTCCAAAGTAAATTGAAACACAATCCAACCGAATTGAATTTGTGCCTGATGTTTAAAACACTTTTAACTAATCAAACTTTCAAGATGATTTTTTTAAAATCAAATTGGAAATAAATTGCCACTTCTATTCGACGCGTCACCTTGTCACTACATATTATAAAAGAAAGTCGCTTTTTCTGTCCCTATATCCCTTTGTACGCTTAAATCTTTAAAACTACGCAACGGATTTTGATGCGGTTTTCTTTAATGAATAGGACAATTCAAGAGGAAGGTTTATGTACATAATTTATTAAGTTTCTATATACATTGGCTAAGATATAACAATAATTGTTGGAGGCGTCGGAAAAAAATTGGCCGTCTGGGAGTTTCCAACGAAAACGCTGCCTAAACCCTTTGAGATATATCCAAATAATGTATGGTGGAATTGTGTGTCTTAAATAGGTCTACAAAAAAGTCCGCGATGGCATATATCTATCTCTTAGGGATATCGTACTATATCCATTTAATACTTTAAAAAATGGACAATTATAACGTGATAATTTGAAAGTTATTTACAAAAATACGGTATGAATCGTTATCATTTTAAATCAGTTAATTAGCTGGAGCACATAATGAAGATTATTTTTACCCTTTACATCATGCAAATTAAATGAATACTTTAGAAGATATGGCAATATCAAAATAACACGCAAGAAAATAAATCGTGTTGCCGTGATTTGAGAGGGCAGCGTAATATGTAATAGTATCCTAAATAGTAAATATGCATGCAGAAAGTCTGCATAGGAATATAATATGTCTTTATGTTCAAGATAACATATATCCATTTTAATACAAAAACTTAGTCATTATTGAAATGGAAAATGATCGTCATCAAACATGATACATTCGTAAACCTAAGTTCACGCGGGCGAAGCTGCGGGTAACAGCTAGTTATTTATATTATCATCTGTATTGTATTTTAAAACGATTTTTATAATTCGTTTTTTTCTGTCATTGATTCTTTTTTTTATCTTTTTTGCTTTGAATTCTTTGAATATTATTTTGCTCTGTATCTATGAAACGGAATGATGAATCTTTATTTCTAAAACGTCGACCACATGATGAAATTTCATTGACTTCGTACATACATTCAGAGCCTTCACTGATTTCTCTTCACTCTTCTTACACTTATCACTTAACTATATATAATATTTCTGTAGATATACTTATATGAAAAACTAAAACACAATTATCAAACATCACTAACATAATTAAATAAATAAAATAATTAAATATATTATAATTAAATAAAATAAAATAATTATAAGTTAATGTTCTTACTTACTAACTATATTTAAAGGGTTTTTTTATTTATAAGAAAGTATATGGGACATCAGATAAAATAAACTACACAAGCAAAATGAATGAATTTTGGTTGTGTAGTTTATTAAATTGTGTAGAAATTTGAATTATGAATACTTACATAGAGTTCCGGAATAAATAGCAAAAAAGGGACACTTATTTGGAATTGAAATCTCTCGGTATAATTTGCATTACTTTATCGTATTTTACTTTCCCAGTTTGTTAGAGTATAACATGATGAAAAATAAGAAAGAATGAAAGAAAAAAAAATATTGTTCACAACCACATAATATATCAAGACAAAATAATTAAAATCTAACTTAAAACAGGCAATACAGCCATATATAGATTACGGTTTTTATATTGTGAACAATAGAGGCAGCCACTCAGCATTTGTCACACTATTACAGCAATGGTGAGATGCTGCAAAAAAAGTGTAAGCACTTTAATTTATTTCTTAGTACCTGGTATTTTATCACTTAGGGTAGTACCCTAAGTGATAAAATACTATAAAAAAATTTTTCTAGAAAAAATGATCTTAAAAAAAGGAAAAAAAAATTCGGACTGGAGATTCGAACCAGGCTCGCTCGGACTTAACTGCCTAATTTCACCACTAAGCTACCATGACATATTATTTGATAGCGAAATTTACGTTCGTATTCTAATCATATTTTATTGATGCCTCAAAACACAGATAAAAAAAAGTTTTCTAAAAATGTATCCTAGCTAGATCGATTTATCGCCGTTTTTAACACATGTATACAAAATTTCATGAAAATCGTTGGAGCCGTTTCCGAGATCTCGATTCTATATATATATACAAGAATTGCTCGTTTAAAGGTATAAGATAAGATTTTGCTTACAACATCAAAAGGTATACTGTCAAAAATTCAAATCTTATCTTAACTAAGCGAGTAACCATACGGAAATGTGTAGTCTCCGCACTAAATCCAATAATAGGGTGAATAGAGATTTATTCATAAATATCCCCACAACATGAGCCCCTCGCAGCCGCCTACTTTAATAAAATCCACAGATGCACCAGAACTACGGCCCCTCCATTTGAATCAGGAAGACTAATACCCCATGTAATTGTCCGATTCTTACCCCAGCGGGAGACATTCGTGACAAATGGTGGAAAAAATCTAATTACTCTACGTAATCTCACTTATTGCTTTCATAAATTGGTGGTGGCAAGTTTTGAACAGTCCCAATGTTATGCACTTGATTCAAATCAAAATAAATTTATAATCGAATTAAAATATCTGTAGCTAGCTGTTGCCCGCAGCTTCGCCTGCGTTAACTAAGATTTACACCGGGATCTTAGTACGCAAAATAAGTAACTTTTCTGGTTGGTTTTCTATTCCTTGTGTCTGAAAAACCCAAATATCTTACGAAACCTTATTTTTTCAAAATAAAATTTAGCATACTCGAGCAATGTTACTCGTAGAGATGTAGCTTTCAAAAATTCTTTCACTGTTTGACAGTGAAAGAATTTTTTAAATCGATCGGTCGGCCTGGGTTAGCTAAGATTTACAACGGGATCTTAACGAGATTATACAGCATATAGCCTTCCTCAGTAAATGGTATATCTAACGCTGAAGAAATCATTCAACACAACCAATCATTTCTGAGATTAGCGCATTCAAACAAATAAACTCGTCAGCTTTATATATTAGTAAAGTACATGATTAAGATCTGTGAACATAGCCTAGATAATGCCCGCCATTATATCAGATTTGATAAACCACAGGTCCTCGCAAAAGAACACCGATTCCAACCAAGGATGATTCGCGAGGCTATTGAAATTAAAAAACATCCTAATTTCAATAGAGAAGATGGCTGGCCACTACCATCTGCTTGGGATCCCATAATAAAAATAATAAAATCTAAATCCAAGCATAATAATATGTCACAGACTAAAGACTCAGTTAGCACCTTTTGCATAGATAGGACTAAATAAAAATATTGTTGTATCATAGGGTAGTTTCGAATAACTTTTGTAACAGAAGGACATCTGACACCTCAGTCCTCCCGTGACCATGGTTGCTGTAAAGTGTCCGAAACGTCGGGATTGTAAAAAACTAAATAAACCGTGATAATATCCGTAAAAGTTGTTTCATTATAATAAGATTCTGGTGATTATAAAATATGCATACAAATTAAATTATAAAGCACCAAAATAAACCTTGGACAAATAGAGTTGTCAGGCTTTAATTATAATTTCGTGCTCGTCGAATATTAATAAGCGTGAAACCTATAAATACATTAAATCAATTTGTTAACCTATTAAATTGAGGAAGAAAATAGATTTCATACAAATTTTGTTATAAGTAAAAAAGTTAAGTAAAAGGCACGGGTCTCCTTCTCGAAATCAGGCGAGGATGTTAACAGGCCATAGTTTACCGATGCGCTGGCCCAATGCGGGTTGGTGAACTTCACATACATGTAAAGACTTTAATCTCATCAGGCATGCAGGTATCCTCACGATGTTTTCCTTCACCGGTGAGCGAGCGACGCGACGGTCTCGTGTTTAGAGTGCGCTTAGAAATTTAGTAAATCCTATTTCAAGGCACCATATGGGGGGTCAGGATCGAGCCCCCGGAACCTCTCGCAGTTATATGTACTGCCTTTTTTTAATGCTATATGGAGGCAAATTATCTGTCGGATCGGCTACGAGCCTACTCCCCGGTTTAATGGTACGCTTACTAAGGTTGACACACTTTTATCGCTGAAAAAGTCGTCGAGTCACAAGCTTGCGAACTTACTCGTAAGTCTGGCATCTCCTTTAGTTTCAGTGTCAAAATCTTGCACGACATATCTAAATAAGTTTTCACTTCAATAAAATTTTAGAAAGCCCCTTCTAATCATTATTATTCCTATGACAAAAATATGTATCTACTATTCAACAAAAATTGAACAAAGATTCAACAAAAATTGAACTAAATATAAATGGATTGTGGTCTATTCTTGACCCTTGAACTAAATCAAACTGTAGTCTAAGTGGACGGCTTTAGTACGAGACTAAATCCGTTATCTGGACCTTACAAGATCTATTATTGCAATAATGCCTTCAAACTTGATTTAGTGATCTGGATTGCAAGGTAATGCTGCAAATTTACATTATTATGTTTCAGTAATGCTTATGACTAGCTACTTCCTGCGGTTTCACATATCTACTCTTATAAATAAAAGCGTTTTACATTTTGATGGTATAATTCAGAACCTTCTTTTTCCTCTTGCTATCACAATGTAAAATGCTTCATTTGTAAAATTGGGACTGTTATAAAGACGGGAAGATTTAAGAATTAAGGTGTAAAGTTAGTGTTTAAATAGATCGTTATATAGGATATGGATTTTTTTTCAGATACGAATAAGCTTAAACATTGTTAGTGATTACAATAAACTTATAGAGTGTTATATTTATTATGATAATCAATTTATTTTTAACTTTCTAGTTTATTTAAGAAAGTATAAAAGTTTGTTTTTGAAAACGGTTTTTTTTCTTTGTTTTTTCTTAGAAAGGCTCTATAGATTTACTATGCACTAGCTGTTGCCCTCAGCTTCGCTCACGATAACTTAAATTTACAGCCGTATCCGGAGTGATGCCTAATTTACTCCATACTAATATCAACTATTGTTCTTAATTTTTTTAATATATCTTTGGATAAGATAAAAATAAGATAACTCATCTTCATCATCACCAGACTTTATAAACAGGTAACTATTACATTATAATAGTAACTATTATATATATGCTATAAATGGTAACTATTATAATGTAATAAATAGATCATGATTCAAAAGTTTGAAAACACAGTGTAGTACGTGCAAAACACAAAAAAAAAAACACAGCATTTGAGATAAAATTTGTCTTATTAAACCTTTCTCCGGTGGTTTAATCGACGCGAACTTTATAAATTAATAAGATTAATAATTTCGTAAATGAAAGTGACTTTAAACTTTCCCCGTTCAAATGGATTATTTTTTTACGAATTCCCCCAATCCTATCGGTTTTGCATTTTAGAGGCAAACAAAACCGTATCTAAAATTATTTAAAACGAGATGTTTATCACATTATTTCAATTTTATTTCGAGGAGCTCGATATTTCGACATTATCGACAAATGTTTTGTTCTTATGACTCAAGACAGTCTCGTCTCAAGTCATTGTCTAAGAATGTGTTGTTCTTATAACTCAAGTCGAGATAGCCTCATCTCAAGACGTTGTCTACGAATGTGTTGTTCTTATGACTCAAGTCAAGATAGTCTCGTCTTAAGACATTGTCTACGAATGTGTTGTTCTTATACCTTAAGACAAGACACTCTCGTCTCAAGACATTGTCTAGGAATGTGTTGTTCTTATACCTTAAGACAAGACACTCTCGTCTCAAGACATTGTCTAGGAATGTTATGTTCTTATACCTTAAGACAAGACACTATCGTCTCAAGTCATTGTCTACAAATGTGTTGTTCTTATGACTTAAGACAAGACATCCTAGTCTCAAGTCATTGTCTACGAATGTGTTGTTCTTATGACTTAAGACAAGACATCCTAGTCTCAAGTCATTGTCTACGAATGTGTTGTTTTTATGATAGTCAAGACAGTCTCATTTAAAGACTTTGTCTACGAATGTGTTGTTCTTATGATAGTCAAGACAGTCTCGTCTCAAGACATTGTCTACGAATGTGTTATTCTTATAACTCAAGTCAAGAAAATCTCGTATCAAGACATTGTCTACGAATGTGTTATTCTTATGACTCAAGTTAAGACAGTCTCGGCTCAAGGCATTGTCTACGAATGTGTTATTCTTATGACTCACACAAGACAGTCTCCTCTCAAGACATTGTCTACGAATGTGTTGTTCTTATGACTTAAGACAAGTCAGTCTCGTCTCAAGACCTTGTCTACAAATGTGTTGTTCTTATGACTTAAGACAAGACAGTCACGTTTCAAGACATTGTCTAGGAATGTGTTGTTCTTATAACTCAAGTCAAGACAGTCTCGTCTTAATACATTTTCTACGAATGTGTTGTTCTTATGACTTAAGACAAGACAGTCTTCAATCACCTGAGTAGATAAACGTAACAGAGACTGAGCTTCAATAAAGTGAGCTCAACAACGCAACATAACACGTGCACTTAAAGCCCTGTGCTCGAGTACTTGATGATTTCAGACAGTGCTTTCAAGTACGCGACGCTTGAAGTAGTGTGCCTATCGCAGCACACTTGTATGAAGCTTAGCCTCCATTCCGTTTATCTATTCTTGTGACTCAAGCAAGTCTCTTCCAAAGACATTCGTAGACAAAGTCGAAATATCTAGATCTGCAAAATAAAAGTGACTATAAATATCTCGTATTAAATAATTTTAGTTTTTAAAATAACTATTCTAATTTAAAATCTTGTAAATACAAGTTTACTAATTATACACTAATTTGTCAGGTTGGTAATTAATAGCTTCACTTGGATTGGTAATGAGTGATTTCGGAGAGTTGTGTCGCCTCAACAATTAGCCTCACTGCTGCGGCTTTTGTAGGAGTGTTTCATTCAACTCCGTAAAGCCATGTACGCATTTGTATGGTGAACGGTCGAATTGAATAAATACTAAAAATACATTAGTTGTACGGTAGTATTAGAATTTAATTAGGAGTTAATGGAAATAAATTTTTAGTAGTCTCGAGTCCCACAAAACCCCCTCTGGGCTGGAGGTATCCTAAATGTATTTAACCATGCGTAATGAAAATAATACAGGGGAATATTTCCTTACACTCAAGATATAGTGTCTTGGTGAATAGAAAAATAGACATAACTAGCAGCTGTTGCACGCAGCTTCACTTGCGTCAATTAAGTTTTAATACGATAATTATAATAAGATCTCTAACTTTTGGAAAGTTTAATATATCCTATGTTCACCGGGGATAGTGTAGCTACCTGATAGTCAAAGAATTTTTCAAATCGGTCAAATAGTTTCGGAGCCTATTGAATACAAACAAACAATCAAATATTTCCTCTTAGGTACCCACAATCTTGCTTATTTCTCCCTTCAAACAGCTTTGCTGTTTCGGAGAGAAGAATAGGATGGGCAGTGTAATTACTGGTACAGAGACACGAATACAACACACGAATGAGGTGCCTGGGCTAGTCTCAGGTTAACTTGCGTTGATGGACGACGCTGACCTTGTCTGCCCGTTTGCCTTTCCGACTAACAGAAAAGGCATAAACACATTGTACGTTATACACGTAAGTTTCAATTGAGAGACGAAATCTAGGCAAGTCTGACATGCCGGGTCCGTGGGCGTACTTGGCAATAAAAATCAATTTCAATTGATCATTAAGCCACATTAAGTATATGGTTTTGTTTGTAAAAACGTCTAAAAACTTATATAATTCGTCCCCCCTAGAAGAGTGGCATAAACGCTAAACAAATATAATAGAAAAGAATACTTATTGTATGGGAATTACACTAACTGAGGACATTAAAAAAATTGGAGAAATATTATAATAATAATGTTCCTTTTAAACGAAGTATAGAGGTTGTTAAACATTTTTACAAACTAAACCATATTCACTGTGTCTTAATAAACGTTCTTCAAAAATTTTGCAGCAAAGCAACTATGGAGTTAGCGAGTAAACGCAAAAGAATAGGATCGAGCGTTTGCCACTTGTCTGGAGGGGCTGACCAGAAAACAACAGTATATAACCATAGACTAGCCTGTTGATCTAGTGGTTAGTGACTTTGACTGCTAAACCAGAAGGTCGTGGGTTCGATTCCCACCCAGGACAAATGTTTGTGTGATGAGCATGATCATTTGTTTTGTGTCTGGGCGCGAATTTATCAATAATATGTATGTATTTAGAAATATATAAAAATAATGTATCAGCTGTCTGGTTATCATAAGAACAGGCTTTGTCTAGTTTGGGATCAGATGGCCGTGTGTGAGTTGTCCCAATATATTATTATTATTGTTATTATTATATATTTATATAACATGCATCCTATGTGTATCCCGCCTTAGTAATGCGGCCGTCTTATCACAGTTCACACTTGGTGCCTCACGCTTGCTTCCTCGTCCAAGTATGCGCATTAACTTCCTCCCATCTATTACATGCGACTGTTCCATGTAACTATTCCAATTTATCTGCGGGATCGCCTCTACATTCTTTTGAATAAAATAGTGGCAAAGTTATTTATTCCTTAATTACTGATTCTAATATAGAACTTTTTTCTGAGGTGACTGCAGATCTTAATTTTTTACACATTACAACGGGCTTCTAGAAAAGTCTACAAGAGTACAGTCTACAAGGCATGCTACTTTGCAACCAAATTGGGCCTTCATGACCGTGTGACAGGAGGGCAAGGCATCGGCTTAACCTCTGGTTTTATAAATGAGATGAGTCAAAATGTCTCGAATGCTCGTTTACAATCATGAACCTAACAGTAAATACGTAAGTTCTTTACGCATATGCATAATTTATTACCCCCCCCCCCCCCCCCCCCCCCTTCTCCTGTTAACCACCAACCAGTGTCCCTTTGCTCGTTATTTACTGACAACTTATAAGACCTTTTAGTTAGCCTGAACTTAAAAATAATTTTTCGCTTACTGAAACAAAAAATTGACTAAATAACACTAACATAAAAAAATTATTCAAAGCAACTTCTTCGAAAAATCGTAAGAATAGATCAGCTAAGTAACGTAACTAGCTTAACGGTCATAAATTAATATTTACAAAAAAAAACTTTAACGCTCTTAACTTAGATCTTTTACGATACAGGCTTAAAATTAATATGACCACTCATATATTTCGGCAGACCCAGTTTGAGGTGAAATATCTATTTTTTTACTCAAGATCATAACTTTTTTATGTCATTTTACGGTGACATTAAATCTTTATTATCCATTTCGTGCATTTATGACCATTCCATAATAAAAAAGTCTCTTTAGACCACCCATTCGGTTATTTTTAATTTCGAGCAGCCAGATGCGACAACTGGACTCCTTGAGGTTTTATTATTGAGAATGGTACCTCCTTTCGTATTTCACATAATAAAGTATCAAGTTTTTGTTAGGGATATGCCTTGCTGGTCTTTCTCATGCATCAAGACACACACATTGGAATCTCACAAAAATGAACAGAAAGAACATTAAACTCTTGAAAATGTTTAAATAGGTATTCTTACCACGTGGTTGTAGAGAGTCGGCAAGGGAAGATAGTCGCTTACGACAATTTCATGCCATTGCCATTTATAAATTTCATGCCAATTACACATACAATCATCATCATCATCATCATCATCATGTCAGCCAATCGAAGCCCATTGCTGCGTATAGGCCTTCCCTAAGGATCTCCGCAACACTACCTCCACATACACATACAATAATGAAACATAAACATTTATTATAATGAAACAACTTTTACGGATTTTATCGCAGTCATTCATTACAGTCCTCCAGTAAACGTATTAACTATTAAATATATAATATTAGTAAAAAACCGTAAAAGTTGTTTCATTTTAATAAGTGAAATTTCCGTAATCTTAATATTCTCGGAGCTCAATATTCCGACATCTACGAATGTCTTATTCACGAGATTCCTTAGTCTCGACAAATATCTCGTATTAAATTGGCTTAAAATCTTTACCCTGTTAATTAAAAAAAAAACTTAACATTGTTAATAATCTCATGTATATGTCGCAGTCATCTGGTTGAATCAGTCATTTGATAGTATTACTAGCACGTTAATCGAATGACGACATATAATTGAATGACTAAAGGATAACTCGTCAAGTCGTTGAATGTAACGTTTCACGTCTTGACTGAACGTCATTTAGCATTGTCGTTGAATGGGATATAGCCGACTTCGTAATGTTTGTTTAGGGTGACGAACATGAGGACATGACATGACACATCAGATTATGATTTTATATTGTATTTTAAGTCTTAAGATAGGCTAAAAATGTATCATATTTTTTCAAAAGTAATCTATTAAAATATGGAAGTCTCTGTGACTCCAGAAAGTTGTTGAAGTCTTTGTCACCTTGTGAAATAAGAGTTTAGGTAAAAAACCGAAAAATCTATAATCATAGGATCAGTTGCTAGCTATCAGCGCGAGCTGTTTTACACCAAATTTGTTTTGATGACTACTAACGCCGCGGTGGGAAAAAAATGAACTAAATTACAATCACCTGACTGATTTTACGTCCGCTCTGTTCAAAGGGCTATGTTACAATCTGCTATCTAGTTGGACGTTGAGCGACGCTTGTTCAATCAACGTTCGGCCTAGTCATTCAATTAAATGTCGTCATTCGATGAACGCGCTAGTGTTTCAATCAAATGACTGACTCAACCAGATGACTGCGACATAGTTATAACGTTTATAAAGACAGACTACATTAACCTAAATCAAATTATATCTTACTTCCTTTAATTATACCTCATAAGAACTCCGTGTGTATAAGCTTGATTAAATATGAGCCAGCATAACATTATTAATCATACAAATTATATGGGGGATTGGACCTTATTCAACTCGCAGTATATTTTTGTAGTACAGCCATGTAACCAGTTCACAAGCACCTTAATTCATAATTTATGTAATATAAAATATATAAAGGATTGTGTGAAAACTTTTTTTCACACTATAGATATTTAACTAAAAATTTTCGGAATACTGTTCCGTTAAGGGTAGGGCTAAAATATGGAGTACTGGTACAAATGTGTAATAGTCTATACACTCCGTGGCCGACCGTCACGCGACATGCAACACACAGACGAAAAAGTTTGAAACGATCTAATATGAAATTCACTTTAAAAACATATAATACGTGTACAATATACATATAGACAGACTTTGTACAAGTTATTTTAAGTTTTATTATTTAAACTAGTGTCATGTCATCAGTATTGACCGGGTTTTTTTTTATTCTTAATACCGGGACATTCCTACTTCCTAGACAATGTCGATATAGTGAGCTCGATGGAGTAAAAATAAACATGTTATCTCGTTTCAAATCATTTTAGTAATGAAAATAGCGATGTCAATTTAAAATCCTGCATGTCTGATAAGATTGAAAACGTTTGTAGGTATGTGAAGATCA
Organism: Lycaena phlaeas; assembly: GCA_905333005.2. NCBI lineage: Eukaryota > Metazoa > Arthropoda > Insecta > Lepidoptera > Lycaenidae > Lycaena > Lycaena phlaeas. Next base: position 16,334,084 of record HG995169.1, on the reverse strand, counting down.
CCAACCCGCATCAAGGGCGGATCCAGCTTTGGGTACCGGGGGGGGTCACATAGTCGTGGTCAAGTCTTGACTTTTGACTGGACTAATGTTAAATTAGTGGTCCACCTTAGTTCTGGAACCAGCCCGGGGAGGGGGGTCATGACCCCCATGACCTCCCGCCGTGGATCCGCACATAACTATGGCCCATTACACTCCTCGCCTGATTTCGAGGAGACCCGTGCCCATCAGTGGGGTATATAAGGGTTGTATGTATTTAAACAGGTTCATGCTATTTGTCTTCTCGGCATTGAAGGCCAAAGCGTAATAGATATTCCCTCAAAAGACCGTTCCTTTTAGTAATTCGATTGAACCAGAAATAGAATAATATATCGAAAGAGCATTGCCGGAAACTTTGAATTTTCACTTAAGCCTGAAAGATGCGAACGAGGACTTTGAGAGCCAGTATCTATTATAAGCAATTTCTGAATTAATATTATGGCACTGCTAATAATCTCGATCATCAATAAAGGCGAGTTAGTACGAGAGTTTTTGTACTTTGTACAAGAATAGAAGTTATTAAAATATATTTAAAATCAATGTTAATAAATATATTTGTATATATAATGTTATTAATTAATTATTTCTCTATATAATTATTATTTATCATTATTAATAATCTAATATAAATGAATAATCTATTTTCTCCAAATTCGTCGATCGATGTCGATCATAAGATTTGCCTACGCGTTAGTCCATTATGCATTATTGAACTTTAGATGCTGTACAATCAAGCATGCATTTCCTCGTTAAGTTTTCGTCGAGCTAAAACAATATATAAATTCAATAAAAGTCAGGCAAAAATTAGTTAATTAATTAGTACTTAATACGTATGTGTGGCAAATAAAAATTATGTGGATTTTAATTTAACATGGTTATTTTCATTATTACGACTATTTAAAACGGGATATATAACGCGTTTAGGTAGACGAAGTGTTGGTCGGCCATTAACCAGATGGGAAGACGATCTCCGTGCAGTGGCAGGTCCGCGTTGGATGCGAGTAGCAAGGGATCGGTCGTCTTGGCGTTCATTGAGGGAGGCCTATGTTCAGCAGTGGACGGATAAAGGCTGATGATGATGATGGATATGAAAACGGGATATTTTTATTATTTCGACATTCTCGTGAATAAGACATTCGTAAGCAATGTCAAATACTGAGCACCGGTAAATAATGTTAAAAAACATGGTAAGCAATAAATATCCCGTTTAAAATAGTTTTACTAAATCAAATTTAATGTAACGGACTAATTGGATACCAGTATCGGGGAATTTGCCATCTCGGTGTTCATCTAAAGACGCCTCTCTAGCAGTTAATGTGACGCCTCTCTAGCAGTGATGACCATAACTTATATTTATAAACTTTGACAACCTTTGTGGCTCAATGGTTAGCGCATAGGCGCTCAAGCCGGGAAATAGCGAGTTCGAATCCCGACAGGGAGCAAAAAAATCTGTGTTCCTGTGTCACAGATGCTTATTAAATATGTGTTTTATATAGTAAAAATATTAAATATAATATGCATTTCCGTTGGTACCTGTAACAGAAGTTCTTTGGTAACTTACAACGGGACTAGATTGACGTGGTGTAAAAGCGTCCATAGATATTATTATATAAACTGAATTTGAACAGGATTATTTAGTATCCAATCCTATCTATAACCAGTCAATCGTATACATAGTTCTAAAACAAAAGAATAAACAAAACCCTAACTCAATCTTAAAGAAACTTGGAGACCGACCATTTCCTTACGAACCATTACGTCCATTAGATCCCAGTTCTAAAACTAACACCGCCAAAACGCTGTGTCCGCGTAATGTTACAGTGATTTAGTTACAAACTACGTCTCGAGCAAATTGATAACGCAGCATCCGTTCGACGTCTTAGAACAGTTCGGAACATTAGGAGGGTGTAGACAGTATTAAATCTTTTAGATAACATTATTGTGTGGGGGAAAGAATACCTCATTATGGTGAGAGTATATCGAATTGAATCAAAATATATTTAATGAGCAACGGTGGTCCAGTGGTGGATGGACTCGGCCTCTTATGCGAGAGGTCCGGGTTCGATCCTGACCCCCCGCGTGTGCCTTGAAATGGGTTTTTCTAATTTCTAAGTGCACCTCAAACACGAGACCATCGCTCGTTCACCGGTGAAGGAAAACATCGTAAGGAAACCTGCATGCCTGATGAGATTGAAAGTCTTTGAAGGTATGTGAAGTTCACCAACACGCACTGGGCCAGCGCGGCCCATTACCCTCCTCGCCTGATTTCGAGGAGGAGACCCGTACCCAGCAGTGGGACATAAAGGATTTGATACTTTACAATTAATTCGTTCGTACTGGTTTACGTATATGTCAAAAAAGTCAATAAAAACATGGATGATAAAAAGCTCCTTTGGGGTGCAAGCTCTCCATAAAACAATGAAAAACTTAGGAGACACTATTATCAAAAAAAAAAAGCACGTAGTTTTAAATATACATTAACCTAAAGAGCGATTGCATACTATTTATAAAGTGTGGTTACTCTTTGACATAATCATTTAATTCATAGTACCTGGTTGACCGAGCATTTGCTCGGTACCCTAAGTGATAAAATACGGATAAAAAAAAGTTTTCTAAAAATGTATCCTAGCTAGATCGATTTATCGTCGTTTTTAACACATGTATACAAAATTTCATGAAAATCGTTGGAGACGTTTCCGAGATCCCGATTCTATATATATATACAAGAATTGCTCGTTTAATAAGATAAGATAAGATAATAATAAAGAAAATTGTTTAGTTTTCATAGATTTATTCATGGGAGATTCATTAATATGCACTATTTGGATCATAGTTTAATCTACATTAGCTCTTAATTAAACTATAGCTGAACTCTAATTTAGAGCTGGTGAGTCAGCCTTTATGTCAGTTGGTATGCTAGCTACCACGACTTTGTCTTCCGGTTACAATGTCCTGATTTTATAGCTACTGAAAGTTAGGTCTTAAGCTTTATTAATAGAGTTTTGAGCTACTACTAATGTATAAGATTTATTTAGTAGGATTCCTTTTAAAACACGGTAAGTTTAATATATGTCTATTTAAGAAAGTGATAGGAAGTCTGCCTTACAACTAAAGTGAGTCGAACTTACACTTGCAGTGCTTACAATAGTAATTATAGCAATTCCGTCTTATAACTTATATGAGTATCTTATCTCAGTATATTGTGGCAGGAAAAAGTAAATCTACATTCGTCTATTATATTCATAATTTTATCTTTAAATTCATTGTACTTTTTTATCTGATGTATAAGCTATACTATTCTAGTTTCATTAAAAATCATTCAGTAGTTTTTGTGTGTACATAATATGTCTTCTTAATATATATAAAATTGGAGGTGTGTCCCTATATTTCACTTTGCAGCAAAACTACGCATCGCAGACGAAAAGTGTTGTATGTGGCAATAGGTACAAGGTTCCCATTGTGCACTATGGTGTGCAACCACCAGTCGATAATTATAATGGTGTAAAAGATACGGGGGTTGAAAGATGTTAACTTTGAAAATGTGAGACTATTATTGATCTAAAATGGTCTGGATTGTTCAGGAAACTTCTGGAATGTTCTAGAAAGCTTAAATATGTATATACCAATGTTCTGATTAATCGAGAATGATCTAAAAAATTCTAGAATGATCAAAAGAATTCTAAAATGATCTGGGAAGTTCTAAAATGATATGGGAAGTTTTAAAATATACGTTTTGATTCTGATTGAATGAAAGTGTTTAAAAAAATTCTAGAAAGATCTAGAATAACTCCCAGCAAACTAGAAAGCTTTAAAATGTGTATCATCATTCTTATGGGTCTAAAATATGCTGAGTGTTTTAGTAACTTTTTAAAAATCCCAAAAATTCTAATATCAACAAATAATAGGGATGTTGACACATGTTACAAATTCATGTAAAGTTATGTTTTATATATTAGATACAGTATTTGAAAACCTAAAATAACATTTTAAAAGTCTACTTCTTTGTCTTAAAATTTAGAAAATTAATTAAAAAAAATTTGCGCTATTTATCATGCATTATCACGTGACTGAAAACGCCAATAAGGCGATGACGTCACTGAACATTGAGCTAAGTACCAACTCACCTAACATAGCGCGAGCTCTGAATGCGGTGTGTGACGTAATGACGCTTGGAGTGTTTCAAGGGCAATTTTAAAAACTATTTTTCTTTATTTAATTTTTTGTTAAAATTGGACATATTTCTTTACAAAAGTATTTTTTTCGTTATCAAATAAAATCAATTAAAAAAAATAGTCAACATCCCTATTTTACTAGTTTTATACATACGTATTTATAATATTAGTAGGTCTAGTGGGTTAGTTCATCTTTGCGTATAATACTGGCTTTAGTAATAGTGGTTAAAGCAACTAAATATTCCGATGATTTGTATAAACTGTAAGACAAACTATCAAAATCTGCAGAAGTTTATTACAAAGCAATATTGAAGCTATTTTACTAATCTCATAAACCAATTTCGAAGAAAGTTCTGTAACATTAAAGAATATTGACGTGACAACGTCTTATAAATTGGTTTGCCGGATGACACTTCAAGAAACTGCGTTACGCTCCGCTCACGTTATGCGCTCACAATGAGAGCGAGTGAGAGCCTAAGAGCGAGATAGACAGATATTAGCGAGATTCTTTGTATAAATTAATGTTTTAAATATAATTCTTTGTATAAATAAATGTTTTAAATTGTTACTATTATTTCATCCTTCTTCCTACTATACGAATGAATATTCACATTAAAATTATTTTACCACTCAAAGTCGTTGTAACGTAAAACTTTCGCCCGTATACCGACTTTACAGGCAACCAATTTTTTTTATGTGTTACTAAATTTATTAAATGTTACATTAATACTTAGCTCCTTCATCATCATCATTATCAGCCGTTATCCGTCCACTGCTAAACATAGGCCTCACTCAATGAACGCCAAGACCGATTTCTTAGCTCCTTATCAAGCTCTAAGATGAACAGCAAATCAGATTATTTTAAGCACTTGAGTCTTAAAAAATAATGTAATTATTCTAAAAGTGGAACAGTTAATTAAATGAAGAATAAAAGCTGAATCTCTCCGAGCTTTACAAATCTTACCAGACTTGACAGGTGAACTTAATTCAAAAGCTTCCTTTGTTCAAACTTACGTAATAGCATTACACGAAACTAGTGTCATATAAACTACTCTTAACAAAACATTTCTTAATGAATGTAGTATAAATGAAAAAAAATATTATTATTTTATAATTATTATAATTAACGTATATATATATATCTACACTAATATTATAAAGAGGAAAACTTTGTTTGTTTGTTTGGTTGTAACGAATAGGCTCAAAAAGTACTGGACCGATTTCAAAAATTCTTTCACCATTCGAAAGTTACATTATCCACGAGTAGCATAGGCTACATTTTATTCTGAAAAAAAATAGGGTTCCGTAAGATATTTGGGTTTTTCGGACACAAGGTGTATAAAATCAACCAGAAAAGTTACTTATTTTGCGTACGCTGCTTAAACTATAAAAGATAGAACCATAAAATGTTCTAATTAATCCGCAATACAAAAAAGTCCGCGACACGCTATACTTATCTATGTCGAGTGAGGCACAGTAACCATTTTTTTATTTAGATATTTTGAATTTTTTTGGACTATATTTAAGCCCGTTTATTTTACTCATGCTTAGGATCCTTATCAAAATAAATTATTTCATCACTAAGTACAGTTTATGGAGATAATATTTCGACTTTGAATGATTAAAATTGGACGATCGGTTTTGAAGTTATGGCGAAATCTATCTATACTATATATCTAAACTAATATTATAAAGAGCAAAACTTTGTTTGTTTGGTTGTAATGAATAGGCTCATAAAGTACTGGACCGATTTCAAAAGTTCTTTCACCATTCGAAACCTACATTATCCACGAGTAGCATAGGCTAAATTTTATTTTGGAAAAACATAGGGTTCCGTAAGATATTTGGGTTTTTCGGACACGAGGTGTAAAAAATCAACCAGAAAAGTTATTTATTTTGCGTACGCTGATTAAACTATAAAAGATAGAACCATAAAATGTTCTAATTAATTGTATATCTTATAAATATCTACAAAAAAGTCCACGACACACTATACCTATCTATGTCGAGTGAGGCACAACAACCATATTTTATTCAGAAATTTTGATTTTTTTCGACTACATTTAAACGAGTTTATTTTACTTATGCTTTTAATCCTTATAGATATGAAGCTAAAGAGTTTGTTTATTTGAACGCGCTAATCTCTGGAACTATGGGTCGGATTTTAATGAAACATTTCAGTGTTCGATAGCCCATTCATCGGTAAACATATATCATCCCGCTAAGATCCCGTTGTAAGTCTTAGTTAACGCAGGCGAAGCTGCGAGCAACAGCTAGTATTGAGATAAAGTTCTCTCGCATAATCTTGGACTGTATATTATGTAATCTTTACATATATACTAGGAGCGCCCCGCGGTTTCACTCCCGTAATTCCCATTCCCGTGGGAGTACGGGGATAAATTATAGCCTTCGTGTTATTCTGATGGATAAAATCCATTCAGTACTTTTTAAGTGAAAGAGTAACAAACATCCATACTCACAAGTGTTCGCGTTTATAATATTAAATAGGATTCCTTCTGTGCGTGTATTTGTCAGTGAACTCTTTCTAACCGGCTGGACCGATTTTGATGTAATTTTCTGTGTATCTTCAGGTAGATTTGAGACTAGATTAGATTTAAAAATTAGCCCGGCAGATGGCACTGCAGTCGGTATGTAGGTTATGTATCTATTCTGCAACTAAACGGCTTGATCGATCCTGCTAATATTATAAATGCGAAAGTTTGTAAGTATAGATGTTTGTTACTCTTTCACCTATAAACTACTGAATGGCTTTTAATGAAACCTTATAATAATATAGCTTAAACATCAGAATAACACATAGGCTATAATTTATCCCCGTGCTCCCGCGGGAATGGGAACTAAGCGAGTGAAACCGCGGGGCGTTTCTAGTATATATATAAACATCAACGTCTGTCAGGTTCGCTAGTATCTTTATATAATTTTGCTGTACGTGTGTATGCCACTGAACTCCTCCTAAACGGCTTGACCGATTTTGATAAAATTTATTATGCGTATTCAAGTCGATTTGAGAATGGTTTGATTAATAAATCAGTCATCTAAGTACAAAATATTAAGCACAGGATAAAGTCTGTAAGATCCGTTTGTAAGTGTTTTATTATGCAGCATCTTTTTTATTTATTTCTTTCATCCTCTCACAATGTTTTATTTGTGTTCACTTTTCCACGTCGCGCTGTGGGGACTCGTTGTGTTTTAAAACGGCGTACAATTTATTATATACAGGTAACATTTCATTCTCTTGCGAACATAATCTAGCAACAGTTTTATGGTGCTATTTTCAAACTGTCGTGACTTCCATAAATTTGCGGTGTGAAGGCACTTGTGTTGCACGTCTGCAATCATCATTAACCTTTTTTTTTCATGAAACAATTTTAAGTGACACGTCGGTAAAATTGCATTAAATAACACCAGCATGGCTTGGTATATCGTATGAATGAATAAATCAACCGCATGTATTGGTAATAAAAAAACGATTGTACTGAAATTCGCAATATTTTCGTTGAAAGTGAAGCGGACGATTCTGCGCTTAGGTTCCAAATCGCGCTATCGGAATTCGACAGTTCGCTCGCTATATATACAACATCTGATACAATAGCGAGAGGGCTTCGGCCTGACCGAGCACACCACGTAACTCGGTCGGTGATCTTCCTTTATCTCACACAAAAGGTCTTTAAGTTACAGAATAATTCAAACTATTTTTTTTTATTTCCCGAGGATATGCACTGACGCATCCCGCTGGGGCACCCCCCAGGCGGGTATGCTCGCTGCGCCCGAAAGATGGTAAGTGGACGCAGCTCTACCCACTAAAACTCGGCGAGTGCCACTAATACCGCCTTTGGTAAGGTGCCCTGGATCTACAAGCAACAGGGCACCTCGACGGCCAGTCAGTTCCTCAAGGGGCCGACACCACCTTCACGGAGCGGTTGCCCCGCACCACAGAACAACCACTCCCAACGTCGGGACAGTACGACGAGGTGAGGTTCCCATCCTCACCCCTTGCCCCCTACTCTGTTGTCCCCTCTTCTTATACTAGGGGTACAAAGAGACCCCTCGGCTCAATTCGCGTCGCCCAAGGTGTTGCGGTCACCCTGGGCTACTGAGCCCCACCGCCACGACAAGGCTTGAACCATGGTGGGAAGAATAATTCAACCTGAATTGTCTCGCTCACCATGGTTTATTGGAACCAAATGAATATGAGTGATGTAACGTCATTTAGGATCCAGTCCGGACATATCCCACTAATTAGCTTTGCATACCTCATGAGACACGCTTCATCTTTGAGATGTGTAAAATGTGATATTATTTTTAGTGTAAGGTGTTCCAAAACGAAGCAGAAAGGAGTTTGTAAGTTGATTTACTTTTGATTTATATGAGGGTGTACGACCAGCTCGCCGTTGACATTAACATGGAGATTAGTAATTGTAGTTGGTAGATTTTGAGTCATTCAATTTCAAAGTTTTTTTACTTTGTAAAATGGTTAATGTTTTATTTGATAAAAAAATAAGCTAAATTCGAATAATCGGACCATAGTCAATTTCTAAATTAATACTTAACATCAATTTTTATTTGATCAAAATTTGCTGAGTCTGAATTACCCGACCACAAGCCAGTTCTAGATTAATACGTACAGCAGACTCAAAGCGTCCTTACAAAGCGTGGAATAACGAGATATTTTTTTCCCTTTTAATAATGGGCATAAAAACATCAAAAAATTGAATTGTACGCTTGACAATTGCAATTCCTCCCCGCGGGCTTCAAAAATAAACTGTGAGGGATTTTTGTTTACTTTGTGCCTTAATAAATCGCCAGCTTTGACCACAGTTCAAGATTTATGGTTGAAAAAATATTTTCTAGCTGAAACGGTGACGCGGATCGTTGCGGACGCATCAGAGTTTTGCTTTCTTTTTAGGCCAGGGCCTCGTAACGACAACTGGTGTTATAGCATTTCTGTTTCGGCACTTGTATTTGATTGATAAGGATTTGAAAAAAAAAGAATAACTTTGTATCGATAATGTATTGGTTGTTGTAATTGGTAATTATATTTTTACAATATTTAAGAGTTTTGAAATAACTCACATTAAACAAAATTAGAAATTGTTGTATTTTTCTTCTACAGTTGGCAAACTGGCATATGTACCACCTGATGTAAGTGGTTAACGTTACTAGTGAATATATATTAGTTCTACTATTAATTGCTTAACTTGAGACATAAAATGATAAGTCTCGGAGCCGGTAATTACTACGATGTTTTATCCTTCTCTCCAAAACACATAATTAAAGCTTTTTCACGTGAGAAAGAAGTACGGTGATGTTTGAAGCAGCACGTCCCTGGGAGGGGAAAAAGTAGTAAACCCCTACCATTAGTCACACAGCCATGTATATCAAGATATAAAAAAAGGATAAGTATAAAATGTATTAAACCTTAATTACAAATTTACATTAACAAAAGGTAACACATATTAACAAACAATATTAACAATAATAAGCATATTACAACAATCTCTCCGGTGTAGTATGTTGATGGCTCCGTAAACTAACTGGCTTTCTATTATTAAAAAAAAATGAAAAATAGTAGAAGAAAAGCAAAAACGCGTAAAAACAAATACGAAACAGTGAAAATGTCATAAAAACAACTTCGAATTAGGTTTTTAAAGGACCATTAAACTGAACTATCGCTTGTGGTTTTCAATTCCGAATATATTACACGTTAACGGGAGTGCATCGTTGCGGTAGTCTCTGATTGTAGTTTACGCTGTTAGAAATAGAAAACCTCTCAAAACGTAACGAGCGCTCGGACTAAGCGCTTGTTACTATGGTTTCTCGAATCTCTCTTGTAAATTCCTTATTGAAAGCCAATTGATATAAGTGGTAAAATCTTAAATACATTTGAATATGTTATGCATAATCTATTTCAGCCAGAAGTTTTTGTGTTAGTTAGATAGACAAATGGTCCGGGAGCCAGGTGAAAATTTGGTCAATCATTTCCTCGTATCAGAGAACAGTATCATAAAGCCTCGTGAACGTCAGCTGGCTCCCGGTTGGGGGGATGAGCGGTGGGAGCCCCCCACGCATGAAGAAAAATAAAATAACAATTCAGTCACTTCCTCTCAGCTCAAATATTTGTTAAATTGTAGTTAACCCAACATCTCAAGGAAAAAAATAATAATCAGCTGATTATGATATGGTATCTTGTACGTCAGCTGGTGACTCGAACATGAATTTTTTTTTTCACTTTCAGTGGAGTGGTTTATATGGTAATTATCTCGCGGGAGGAAGTTGGTCATGAAGACCTGTTACTGGCTCATGGGCTAAAACGGACAAACAAACAAGATGGTAAGTGGACAGCGTCACCTATGAACGCAAACAATTTTATAGTCACTATAGTAAATGTCAAAGTCAAAAGTGACTATAACATGAATTTCCATTAAGGACCGACAGTACATTCTATCAATTATAGCAAACATTTTTCTTTTTAATTTGCATCGGAAACTTATAGATGTATATTTGAATCAGTTTTAAGAAGTTTTTATTTCAATATTGTAATATTTATATTATTCAGTATTGTATTATTTATATCATACATAGTACACATATACTCACGCTCGAACTTTTAAACTACAAATTTGTACAATCGAAAAGTATTATTGGCGTATTACTTAGGAGATGTTGATGAGTTTGTTTTGTTCTTGTAAAAAATGTAAGTAAATAATTAAAAATTGCGGTTTTTTACGTCAAAATAGATTTCTTCAAAGTTCTATATTTTTCACAGATGTCCCATAGTCAAGACAAGTCGTCTACCTTTGATTCAACAACTATCTAAATTTATTTTATTATAATTAATCCCCAAATTTGCATTAATGTAACATTTCAAGTGGTAGATTTGTATCACAAAAGCACGGCTAACATCGTAGTGGTAAAGGAAACGGCACTAGATTTCAGCGGCACCGTCAAAACAGCGAGTCGCCGGCCCGGAAAACGAAGCGCCGGAATTTTCCACCGCTCCCGAGGTCAGATTCAAATATGAAGAGTCCATAAATTTAGCGGCCACTTGAAAATTTTATGCCTCGGCGTGATATTTTAGATGACGAAATAGAAATTTATGGAAGTTCTAGCACGGATATTTATCATTATTTTAATAATGTGCTTCATATTAACACAAGAAAATGGTGGAAAATAATCGTAAAAACAACTACAATTAATGCACTTCGACTTATTGTTTTTATAGAAACGTAATTGCAAAGAATTTTCGCAATTTTACTGACGTTTTTTTTAACTCAAATATCATCTAGGTATACTAATATTATAAAGGGGAAAGATTTGATTGTTTGAATGGAATAGGCTTCTTATATACTTAAGCGATTTGAAAAATACTTTCACTGTTGAGAAGCTACACTGTACCGGTGAACATAGGCTATATTATTATATTTACAAAACAGTTAGAGACCCGTATTAAAACTTAGTTGACGCAGGCGAAGTTGCGTGCAACAGCTAGTTGTGTTATATTTCGCAAATGAAAAATTTTGGTAGTGGGTAGTGCATACTTATGTACCCACACATTCTATTAGACTCCGGGGTCTGCAGAATAATGAAATCTAATATATAAAATATCGTATATAAAAATGACACAGTTTAGTACAATTATGAAACGTAAATAGTTAAAATTTGACAAATAATAAATCTTGTTGTTTTCTTATGTTTGTGCTTACGCTTATTGTAATAATAAATCTTATTATTAGTTATCTTATCTTATATGAGATTGTAAAGGCACAGGTGGTTGGATCTCTAAAGCTGTCTGTAGAAGTGTTTTCCTTTTCTTATCTATTATTATTACCCCCAGTATAGGTAAGATATTGTATATTTCTTTTGTCATTCAACAGTTTACAATAAAGATCTCATTCCATTGTATGTATTATTTATATATTTTAAAGATTCCTATTCTATGTGTTTGATGTTATTGTTGTCTGCATATAACGTAAGTTTGAAAATCGAATATAAAATAATTCATTCTTAAATCAAATAGAAAATTGTTGAACCAACAGGATAAATTTATAATAATAAATAAGAAAGGCTACAATCTTATATAGAGACAGCGGACCCAATTACAGTCTTTGTACCGTTGTGTAACTACTCTTTTTATTGAAATTTTATACATTTCTCCGACATAAAATCAAAGGAAAGTATCAACCCTCAGGATAATTATAATATAGAAATATTTATGAGGTAGTGCCATGCTAGGTAGCCGAATTGGGGTGGTACCTCTAGCTCACATGAAATCGGTGTAAAGTGACAGCTCATTGGTGGTATAGGGAAAAGGAGGGCAACGCATCTGCATAACCTCCGGTTATGTGGATGCTAAGTGCGTCGATAGTCGCAAGGCTTTATCTGTTCGTTCCTATGACATAAAAAAAAATAATGCTTATTAGTGATTAACAACTTTTTATGAAAACACGGCTACGACGCCATTCGCTAGACAATTTGTATTTACAAAAAAACCAGAGAATTACTCTAATATGCATCCAGTCCAGTAAACATGGGCTTAGATTCTTGATTAAGAGGTCCGGTACCTGACCACTCTCGGGACTCTGTGGTGCTTTAAAATATGTAAATAAATTTTTAAGTGCACCCTGAACACGAGACCATCGCTCGCTTATCGGTGAAGGAAAACATCGTGAGGAAACCTGCAAATGGAAAGTCTTTGAAGATGCGTGAAGTTTGCCAACTGGCATTGGGCAAGCGTATACGTAAACTATATGCCCACTATCCTCCTCGCCTGATTACGAGGAGACTCGTGCTCAGTAGTGGGACATATAATAGGTTAATACTATATTTTACTCTAATACCTATACATAACACATTTTAACCAAATCCATTAATCCTTTAAATGGAATTGGATTAAGAAAACAAACACAGATTAAACCTTATCCTAGACAATATGAATTTTTTTTGGATTTAAAAAAGAAAACCTTATTAAGTTATTGCATAGCTTTTAAGCTATTGCAGAGCTTCTATCGCGGGCCTTGAGCGCGGGGACCGAATCCAGAAATTCCGTAACGAAAAAACCTCACGCTCCCCACTCCGACGGGCACGGAGGTGTGGCTTGAAAGCCGTGCATTGTCTAACGTCGTTTCTTTTTGGCAGTCTTCGACACGGTGTTTGTGTGCGTGCAACTTATTTATAACACAATATTAACTTTTTATTTATTTAATAAAAGAAAAAAAATTGTTTTCTTATCGATCACCACGCTCAAAAAGTGTAACTTGAATTAATATCAAAGAAAAAGAAATACTGCATAAATAAAATTCATCATCATCATCATCATGTCAGCCAATCGACGCCCACTGCTGGGTATAGGCCTCCCCCAAGGATCTCCACAACGATCGGTCCTGCGCTGTCCGCATCCAGCGGCTTCCCGCGACCTTTACCAGATCGTCGGTCCACCTTGTAGAGGGCCTGCCCACGGAGCGTCGTCCGGTACGCGGTCGCCATTCGAGGACCTTTCCGCCCCAACGGCCATCGGTTCTCCGCGCTATGTGTCCCGCCCACTGCCACTTCAACGATGCAATCCTTCGAGCGATGTCGGTCGTTTTGGTTCTCCTGCGGATCTCATCATTTCTGATTCGATCGTGCAGGGAAATACCAAGCATCGCTCTCTCCATTGCTCGCTGGGTGACCTTGAGCCTTCTTATGAGACCCATAGTAAGCGACCACGTCTCACTCCCATAGGTCATCACTGGCAACACACACTGGTCAAAGACTTTCGTCTTGAGACACTGAGGTATTTCGGACGCGAATATATGCCGGAGCTTCCCGAATGCTGCCCATCCGAGCTGGATTCGACGAGAGATCTCTTTGTCGAAGTTGGCCTTACCTAACTGGACTGTCTGTCCCAGGTACACATAGTGGTCAACAACTTCGAGTGTAATGTTCCCGACGTTAACTGGAGCGGGTGCAACATGGACATTTGACATGATCTTCGTCTTGTCCATGTTCATCTTAAGACCCACTCTTTGGGAAACATTATGGAGATCTTCGAGCATTGTGTTCAGGTCTTCCAAGGTCTCAGCCATAAGAACTACATCATCGGCAAATCGCAGGTGTGTTAGGTACTCGCCATTGATGTTGATGCCGAGTCCTTTCCAGTCCAGAAGCTTGAAAATATCCTCCAACGCACCTGTGAACAATTTCGGAGAAATAACGTCTCCTTGCCTTACGCCTCGCTGCAGTTGGATCGGATTAGAGCTCTGGTTCTGGAATCGAATCGACATGGTGGCGTTTTGGTATAAGTACTTCAGTACCTCGATGTACCTGTAGTCTATTTGGCACCTTTGGAGAGACTGCAGCACTGCCCAGGTCTCAATCGAATCAAAGGCTTTCTCATAGTCCACGAACGCTAAGCAAAGTGGCAAGTTATACTCTTCGGTCTTCTGTATAACTTGCCGCAGCGTGTGGATGTGGTCTATGGTACTAAAGCCCTTTCGGAACCCGGCTTGTTCGGGAGGTTGGAAGTCGTCAAACCTGCTAGCGAGACGATTCGTAATGATTCTCGAAAACAACTTATATATATGGCTTAGGAGCGAGATGGGTCTATAGTTCTTCAAGAGAGTTTTGTCACCCTTCTTGAAAAACAGCATCACCTCACTTCTACCCCATGCCTTTGGCGTTTTGCCCTCGAGGATGACAGAATTGAAGAGCATCTGGAGAACCCTCAGTATCGGCTTACCGCCCGCTCTCAGAAGCTCTGTTGTGATTCCGTCATCACCCGCCGCCTTGTTGTTTTTCAGCTGCTTGAGAGCCATACTAATCTCATACAGGCTGACGTCCGGGATATCTTCGGTAAAGTGTCGGGTAAGCTTGGCTCTAGGATCTTTAGCCTTGCTTTCAACGGGTGTTTGCGTGGAATATAACTGTCCATAGAAGCTCTCAATCTCCCTCAGGATTTCAGGTGTTGACGTAATGATGCTACCGGCCTCAGTTTTCAGCCTCGTCAATTGGCTTTGCCCAATAGACAGATCTCTGGCGAACACTTTGGAGCCTTTGTTCCGCTCAATGGCCTCTTTAATACGCTGTGTATTAAATTGGCGAAGGTCGCTTGTCAAAGACTTAGATATCTGTCTATTGAGTTGCCGATAACAATGGGCATCCGCTGAGTTCTGTAGCTTCATTTCGTTTCTCTGATCCATGAGTCGGAGAGTCTGACTGGAGAGCTTCTTTAATTTGGGACGGCGGGTTTTAAAGTACTTAGACCCTGCTGTTCGGACAGTATCCACCACCACGTTGTATAGATCGTCCACATCGATGCTGTTCTCAAGGGCTTCGAAGCGGTTTTGAAGCTCGAGCTGAAAGCACTCGGGGTTTTGAATTTGGGCTGGTATTGGTCGGAGCGTGGATTTTATCAGTCGCGCTCTCTCAAGCTTTACGTCGATATTCAATGTGCCTCTGACCATGCGGTGATCGCTTCCTGTCTTAACAGCGTTGATCACAACGACATCATTGAATATATGCCTTTTCGTCGACATGATAAAATCGATCTCGTTTTTTACTTTACCGTCCGGACTGATCCAGGTCCATTTGCGGCTTACGGGCTTCTTGAAGAAGGAGTTCATCATAAAGAGGTTCTCCCTCTCCATGAAGCCTGCCAGCATCTGGCCCCTTTTGTTCCGTTGCCCAAATCCAAATTGCCCCACTCTCAACTCATCACCGCAACGTTGCCCCAACTTCGCATTAAAATCCCCCATCACAACCGTGTAGTGGGTTTTATAGCTATGCATGGCTTTAGAAATATCCTCATACATAGCCTCCACTTCGACATCGTCTTGTTTCGAGGTCGGAGCGTAGACCTGAATGACATTCAGCGAATATCGTTTCGAAATTCTTTGGGTTGGGTTTGGGGGTTGCCATAATCGCCACGCTTGGCAGGCGGGTTGGCGATCGCAGTATGGCCTGCTGTTATATGGAGATGCTGCTGCCCACCTCCTAATGGCAGTTTTCCCTCAGTCGGCTCTTACGACACCCACGGGAAGAGAGGGGGTAGTGCTATTCTTTTTATGTGCCGGCACTACACGGCTTAATAAATAAAATTAATAAATAATTATAATTGCATAAGTTGATACAAAATGCTAAGCAATAGCTTTACCGCGGCAGTCCCCGACTGCCACACGTCTTTTTTTTATCTATTTATAAATTGAACCTAACACTCAGAGAAACTGAAATAATAATATAACTCATTTTAACGTTTTCTAATGATTTTCTAAGGCGGCCAAGCTTGAAATTTGCAGTTCACAAATTGAGAAGATCCTTGCATTAAAAGTACCAAAATAAACGCTTGGTATTCCATCCTATTTTTACTTTCTCTCTCCCCTATTTTGTTTGTCTTTGTTGATTAAGCATTTCCATTAAAAATACAATTAAAACGCTAAGTGTCCTTAATACAGCAGAAGCTCATTAGATCCAAGGAAGCTGCCATTTCACAAGTCTCTTTAGAGATCCCGTAATTATCTTTGATGTACGGAGTGTTTTCAACAAATATTTTTACTGTATATTCAGATGGCAATTAATTTAGTTATTTTTGTGTAGAAAAATTTAAAACACTTTACAATATGAGACATAGATCAAATGGATGTATTTTTACGAATTTCAAAAATAATTTACTCAATTCGATTATAATATTTTTGTGTTATCTCAGTCCAACCCCATCAGCCTTAGTCTTGTACTAGTTAGTATTAGTAATCCTGTATTAGTAGTAGTACACCTAATATAATAACGATGGTTTTTAAACTAATACAAAAATTAGTTGATATAATTATTTGTTTATAACTATATTAATTATATATTTTTTTGTTTTTGTTTCTATACCAAAGTATTCTTTTTGAAATCGCGTTTATGTTTAGCTAAGTTATTTTATTCATACCATGATTTAAGTGTAACTAATTGTTCGACACAACGCGTTGATTACAACCGACAATTTATAACAATAAGCCGCGTCAAACATAATAAAGATTGATTAGTTTTTCACAGCTCAGTTCCAGTATCTGAATAAAGTACTTATTTTTACCCGACATAATGTTTTAAAATATGAAACCACAAACATCATTGTCATTACGAAGTATTAGATTTTATTGCAGTGTACTTTTCGATATTGTCGGAAATTTAACTGTAAAACATAAATGAAATAAATGAATTTCATGATATATTCTAACGAACCGGGATAGAAAAACACGATATGTAAATATTTAAATGCCAAAGAAGTGTCTATTTTTTTTTTGCTAAATATTTTGAAACTATATGTATCCATGCTTTGAAATTTATAGAAGCGATAGAAATGCTACTTATTTAGCGAAATGGGATAAATCATGTTATTTACTTGCGTAGTTTATTTTATCTGATTTATGTTATACTTTCGGGGCTTATACCGCATACGCTATTGTCTTTTTTCTCTGTTTTTTTGCGCATGCCATCTCATCGAAGCCATGTAAAATGGTTAGAGCAAGCGTAGGAATTATTTCGGGCACAGGCCTTAAAAATATTTGTTTTATTTTCATTATCATTAGCGATGGGTGATAGCACGATACTTGATTTCTGACTTAGTCACCGCTTCTAATGAAACCATAAATTACTGTCTTTCAAGACAGACAAGGCAGCCGGGTGCACAGCACAGCGCATATCTCCCGGTTAATCGTCTTTCAGGTACATGAAAAGGTTCGCGTAGAATTAGGTCCTACCTATAAGTGTGTGTGTGTACCTTGATTACTATATAGTAGTATTACTTACTTTAGTTACTACTTACTGTTCGCGTAGATCTATTCAACGCGAACTTTTTCATGTACCTGGAAGATGATATACCGGGAGAGACGCGCCGTGCCGTGCTCCCGACTGTATCTTGTTTGTTTCTCCTATGAAACAGCTTTGCTCTGTTTGAGAGAGAAGGGTAAGACATGCAGTGTTATTACTGGCTGCAAGACATAACATCTTATGTCTCAGGATGAGCAACACATGAATGAGTTACCTGGACTAGTTCAAGGTTAGTTTATATTTATGGGCGACGTCGCCATCAGGTGGCACGTCGACCATTTAGTTGATGCAAATTCATCATCATCAGCCGTTATCCGTCCTATTCTGAACATAGGCGTCCATCAATGAACGCAAAGACAGCTGATTCCTTGCCACTCGCTACCACGGGAGATCGTTCTCTCACCCGATTGATAGCCGACGAACAATATAAATATTATTTTTCAGAGAACATACTATCTTTAAACATTTATAAATTTTAGAAAAGTCGTAACTTTCCTTTATATCCAAAAAAATGTAATTAAAAATAGAGGTTATTTATACACATACTTAGCACTTAATTTGAGCTTAGCTTAGTCTTGATGTAACAGCTAATTTGAGCGATACAGGCTTGTTATTAGGCATTATAATGAGCGTGGAAGCAGCGTTGTGTTTTAGGAAAGCGCTTAATTAATGTTTACCAACACGCTTAACTCGGATCGGTTATTGTATTTTCATTAAATGTATCTCCTAAAGACAGTCAAATTACACCAATTAATTTATATAACGTACAGTAAATCTTTCAACTTATGGTTCCACCCAGGAGAATAGTTTTGGCATTGCATATCAAAAATTTTAGTTTATCTTGGCCTTAGAATGTTAATTTATTTAATTACAAGTGCATGTCTACCAGTTTACCTATCGAAATAGCATAAAAGGATAATAATTAATTTTTATACCCTTTTACCAGTGGTAGAGATAAATATCAACTTTGATCTATTAAAGATCTAAACATCGACCTATCTCAATGAAAGCTAAGAAGATCCCTTGCCACTGGCATCCAACACGGATCGGCCACTGCACGGAGCTCGTCTGCTATATTCTTCTCCTTTAAGTATACCTTCTTTAATAATAAATGGTCCGAAACAGGGCCTTTTTCCTTTTACGACTTTCCATTACGAACCTGACTTATACTTTCATTCAATTTCATTAGCTTCTTCACATGTACTTGTCGGTAAGTAATCTAGACGTAGCTTTTTTCAGAATGCCTCTGGTCTCATGTAGATACGTCTCGACCCGCCTCGACCCGCCCATTACATCTGCCTCGTAAATTTCAATCATTAATCTTCTCACATCCAACCTCTTTACATGTCGAATGTCGAAACCCTCTTGAAAATCTTAATTTAATAACTATAGTATATATATCTAGCTCTTTTTGATATGATTTTGATTTTATACCTAATTGTTCCCCTCTGCTTTGCCTTCTCCTAAACTGGATAAAGATCTTTCACTCCAAATATAAGCTAATGCGGCATAACATTTTATTGCTCTTTAATAATTACTGATATTTTATGCATTTTTAGTTCTTCCCGTTCCCGTGGGGCCACGGGGATAGCCTATATATAATCCTAATGCTATTTGCTACTATTTTATTCATAACGTTTCATCATAATCCATTCTGTAGTTTTTGCGTTAAAGAGTAGGTATAATATACATCTATACGTTGTTACAAACATTCGCGTTTATAACATTAGTAGGATTGATAACATTTTAAGTGCTATAGATAAGCATTATAAATGTGTCCTCATAAATCCATAAGCAATATAAAATATAAACCACTGTCGGGCACGGGTCTCCTCCTCGAAATCAGGCGAGGAGGGCATTGGGCCATAGTTCGCCGAAGCGCTGGCCCAATGCGGTTTGGTGGACTTCACATTCCTTCAAAGACTTTCAATCTCATCAGAAATGCAGGTTTATTTACCGTCGAGCGAGCGATGGTCCCCTTGGTCTTAGGGTATACTAAGAAGTTTAGAAAAACCTATTTCAATGCAACACAGGGGATTCAGAATCGAACTTAGACCCTCTCGCTGGACCATCATATCTCGAAAACCTTATCTGTGATAAAATTCATAAAAGTTACCATTTAGAATATTGTGTGTCTGCGTGTATCTGTAATATCCTTTATCGCTAATGGTATTATGAATAATAATTTCTAAAATTGCGTATACCCGCATATACTACATGAGGTAACTACCTCTCGGTCGCGCAAAGTTAACACGCGACTTAAACTTAAATCGTTCAACTTTAGTAATATCAGCTATTAAAGGTCGTAAGGTGATCCATTTCGGGTTTTCATGCATGCATATTCATCACGTTATTGCATTAATGACTAAATTAGAACTTTAAAATCAAGACTATAACTAGTTAGTAGTAAGCTATATAGGAGGAGAGACCGTGGGAGATCGTCCTTCACCGATCTGATAACCAGATGAGGTGTATTTTTTTATCGAATATTTTGTATAAACAAATATGCCCATAATTACTTGCCTAGCCAAAAGTGCTCATATTTGTTTATACAAAATATTTGATAAAAATACGTCTCATCTGGTTATCAGATCGGTGAAGGACGATCTCCCACGGCTCTTAGACCAATAATAGCCTATTAGGATTTGTCACTAACTGTCACTGTATTAGCATATCAACCAATCAGCGGTATGTGTATATCCCATCGGCCAATCACCAATCAATAACCATCAGAGCGAATGAGGAATACTTATCTTAAAGAGAAAAATCAAACGAAGCAAATCAATGCAGCACAACGAAATGTGCACGTACATACGCCAATAAATGAGTAAAGATTGTAAGATTTTTAATTTTTTCATTCATTTTCAAAGATTGTAAGATTTTTAAAATGTTGTAGCTATGTACCAAAGTACCAATCTATTTATAAATATTGACGTATTTCGAGTTTTGTCACCCAAAAAGTGCTTGACACGTTTGGGGTGTTACTTAAAAAAGTATATAAAATGTTTGTAAAAAAATCTATTTCCATGTATATTTCTTCTTAAATACTATACTATTATAGTAGTATGTATTGTTTGTATTCAATTATTTTTTTTGTAAAAGAATATTTAAAAAAATAGTTCCACTGAGTTTGTTTCGCCGGTTCTCCTCAGTAGACTTGCTTTGGAACCGGTGGTAGACTCAATTAACGTTCAAAAAGATACTTTGATGGTACTACTTTGAATATTATGTTGAATGTTAAATTGTTAAATAAATAAATATAATTTTGTTACACAGATAACATGTTATGGGGGTTTTAAGTAGGTAAAGATAACTTCTTACGCTACCTCTACGCCCCAAAGGAGTTCGGACGATTTTGAAAATTTAAATTAATAAAAAAAAAATCCTATCGAAGAAAGAGAAGGCAATGACCACCTAGACCTCGCAAAGGGCTCCGGCTGTTACTAAGCAGTCCCTGTGACATCGTGTCTAATCAGGTTAACAAGTTAGTTAACTGTGTTCTGACTGTGTCCCTGTCTCCTGTCGACTGAATTGTCTTCTGAACAATTGGTTCTCCCCTATGCTCTATAATAACGTAAGATTTTATTATATACTTTTTATGGATGAGAGACATTTTACACAATAGATCTTACATGATGTGTGGCTTGAGAAGTTGTTAGTTCATAAAAATATAATATGCAAAATGTACTGATCATCATCATCATCATCATCATCATCAGCCTTTATCCGTCCACTGCTGAACATAGGTCTCCCTCAATGAACGCCAAGACCGATCCCTTGCTACTCGCATCCAACACGGACCTGCCACTGCATGGAGATCGTCTTCCCATCTGGTTAATGGCCGACCAAAACTTCGTCTGCCTAAACGCGGCCTCCACTCTTGAACCTTAATGGCCCATCGGCCATCCGTTCTTCTGAGTGTGTGACCAGCCCATTGCCACTTCAACGTGCTTATTCTTCGCGTGATATCGGTAACTTTAGTTCTCTGGCGAAGGTCTTCGTTTTGAATCCTATCTGCCAAAGAAACACCCAGCATAGCAGGCTATGGTCGCTATGCTGGGTGTTTAATGTCTAATAAAATGTATTGATATAGAAATAATTAATTTATTATTTACTTATCATACATACAGTCATCATCATCATTATTAGCCGTGTTCGCCAAATTGGCCCCGCTACCCGGTATCATTCAACATTTTCCATTCTGCCGTGGTATGACTAAAATGCCGTTATCCAACATCTGGGTGATTTTCGTTTTTCGACACTAAGGAATAGAGAAAAAACTTCTCTATCGATCTGTATTTTCAGTTTTTTGATATCTTCATTAGTTTTAAAAATAAAAATTAAAATATTGCCGTTAACGGCATACGTTATGTACTATTACAAATCATAGTTTTTTCGCGTTTACTCAAAACTATGATTTGGTAGATAACGGCATTTAAATCATACCACGGCAGCATTCCTCGAAGATCGTTCTCCTATCTATTCCGATGTTTAATTGGTCTATATAAATTCAAATTAGAAATAATAAAACGGCAATTATTTTTTATGTATATCAATAAAGTCTTTGTAATTTTGTGACCTAGGCTATAAGTATCAAATTGAGTAATCATAAAAGCTTCACGACAGAATATTTAAAACCCGTCACGTGACGTCTTTGTGAACCAAAGTAGCCATTAAAAACCTTTCAGGTTGTATTTAATTATTTACGTCTGTCATTACAAAGGTTATTTATTTATATTTAAGGACATCATCGGATTTATAAAATACGTCACTATTATTATCAAGAATCAACTGTTTGAAGTAAAACTTCTTTATGCGCGACTAGGGAGTAACTAAATTTTTTTTTCGACGAAAGTAGCGCTCAGTGTTCCATATTTAAATTAGTGTTTTTTAAAACGTCTTTAGGCGCGACTAGTGGGCAACTGACTGATTGAAGATTTCTGATGGAAATAACTCTTATTCTATATGTATTCAAAAATAGTAACTTGCACAGGTCGTGAGTATAATATTATTATGTAAACTGTCAAGGCTGCTGTACACGTTGGCCAAGCGCGGTCGGTGCGTGAGTTCGGACAGCGACCAACGTGTTTTGGGCGTTGTGGTAACTAAGAACAACTGCAATTACTAGTGGCAAAGATTATAATAAATTACGGCTAATTATTGTGAAGGTTTACTTCAATTGCGCATAAAGGTTACACGCACACACTTCTTTATTATAGTTGGGCATGAAAGCGGGCAGATGAGCTCATCTGATGGTAGGGGGTCAACGACCCCCATGGTTATGAGTTACCTGGAACTAGCGCTGGCAACTCATTTATGTGTTCCCATTTCTTTCACTTATTGCTTTTTATCTATCTTATTATAATTTTTTATCTCAGATATTAGATCGATTTATTTATGATAATATTGATATTTGTTACTCTTTTACGCAATACTAATGATTTTAATGAAATTGCAAAAAATATACATCAGATTATTATATGTACAATAATTTATCTCCGTACTCCCGTGGGACTGGGAACTACGCGGATGAAACCACGGGACGCTGCTAGTATTTCTATATTCTCAACGTTTCGGTTACGTCACAGCAATATCAGTTACAGAAGGACTAAACTGTCTTCACATGAATGTTAAATACGTAAAAGTAGTTTTATTAAAATTAGAGTTTTAAATTTAGAAAACGATAAATATTTTACGTAAAATGTTGTCATGGCCGTAAGTAAAATGACGTTTCCTTTTACATTTTAGTCCGTGATCCCTCGGGCACAGAAACTCTTCCTGTCTGTTATAAAGTTGTCGCCTTCCTCGATTCATAAGAAGCTCACGCTTTAAACATTGTATAAAATACTAGCTGTTCCCCGCAGTTTCGCCTGTGTTAACTAAGATTTACAACGGCATTTATATATAACGCCCTGCGTTCTCGAGGGAATACGTGGATGAATTATAGCCTATATGTTATTCTAATATATAAGTTATATTATTATGAAGTTTCATCAAAATCCATTCAGTAGTTTTTGCGTGAAAGAGTAACATCTATAATATTATTAGTAGGATATAGACGTGAAGGTTGATTTAACGTTAATAGAAAGTTTTAAATTTATCATTTAGCTAAAAAGTGTTAACCTAGAATAAGTTACAATGGGACTGATATGTGTCCATTAGGTACAAAAGCCTCTAAATAATAATAATAATAATAATAATAATAATATTTATTTCACAAACTTACATAAGTACAAATAAATCAACAGTTACAATATTACATACAATGTTTTCTTAGGTATTACCATATGTGAACTCATTGCCTGAACTAGGAAATCCTGTGTTTCAGGCTAAAAGGGCTAGTGTACTCGTTTCCTTAATCATATTTTATTATTTATATTAAACTACATATAAATTATGAATACAAAAATGTGAGTTGGTAAAATCTAATCTAACCTAATTAACAAGTTCTCTGTGTCTTCGTACGACATATCTTGTAGTGACAACTGGAGTTTTTTTTTACATTTATAGTATGTTAACCGGTAAATATCTAATGAAGCATTTAATCTGTTGTAGAGATATGGACCTAAGAATATATAAAATCTAGTTACAAAAGTATGTTTGATGGAAATTTTTTGGGAGCAAACTATATCTTTTCTTCTTTTGTTAGTAATTTCAGTGCTGAAGGCCAGAGCTGCGTGTTGTTTTAGTACTATGTTTAGTATGAAAAGCTGTCGGACTGATAGGACTTTACATGTTTTATAGAGAAGGTTCGTAGGGAATAGGAAAGGGCGAAATGTAGCCACCTTGAGAATTGCTCTCTGCGCTCTCTCGACCGATAATAGTAGCGTTTTAGCTGCACCTCCCCATGAGCTGATACAGTAGGTTATTATGGATTGACATAGGGCAAAGTATATTTGCCTTATTTGTGTTGTGTTGGCAATATGGCGCAGTTTTTTAAATACATATATCAGCTTTCTAATTCTATTACATAAAGCCCCAATATGATGTTTAAAAGTAAGATTATCATCTATCAGAACACCTAGATATGATATTTTATTTGTAATTTTAATTCTTGGACAGTCACATTTATCATTATTGGGGTCATTACAACAATGAGCAATCATTTTTAAGTTTGGGTCGTGTGTATTTAGCTTACGCATTGAAAACTTTATAAAGGTCGTTTTATCCGGGTTCAATGTTAGTAAATTATGCCGAAGCCAAATGTTAACAATATTGAATCCCTGTTGTGCGTACTTATATAATGCTTCTTTTGAATCCGATGAGAAAAGAATGGCAGTGTCGTCCGCGTATGATATGATTTTGCCGTTATAAAGCTTTAGATTACAGAGGTCGTTTATATAAATCAAAAACAGAGTTGGTCCTATAATACTTCCTTGGGGAATACCGAAGGAAGTATTTTCCTGAACGGTACTCATGACACTGCCTATCTTTACGCATTGGGTTCGTTCTTCTAGGTAGCTGGTAAAGAGTTTTAACTGATTACCTCTTATGCCTATGTTTTCAAGCTTGCGCAATAAGATGGGGATGGAGACTGTGTCAAAAGCCTTAGCAAGATCAAGAAAGATTCCCATTGTGTGGTTTCCTTTATCAAGTTCTTGGGCAAGATATTCAGTTAGATGATGTACAGCGTCAGAAGTTGATAATTTAGGTCTAAATCCAAATTGTGATTTCGATAGTATAGACTTTTCCTCCAAGTAATTTATTAGTCTTTTGTTTATAATTTTTTCTAATATTTTAGAAAACGAAGACAATAACGAAATAGGCCTATAGTTAGTTACATCTAGTTTACTTCCAGATTTATAAACAGGGATAACAACTGCTTTTTTAAGACACTTAGGAAAATGTCCTGAAGATAAACATTTTTGAAAAATATTTGTTAGTGGAGGGATTAATATATTTCTAAATTGTTTAATAATTTGGTTAGTTATGTTATCCCACCCTACTGAACATTGATCTTTTAGACTCATAATAATTTTCTCAACCTCGGCTTCATCAGTATCTATAAGCACAAAAGACTTAGAAATATTACTCATAACAGGCGTGTTTGTATTCGAAAGACATGGCTGGGTTTGCATTTTTTCTGCTAAGCACTTACCGACATTGGCAAAGAAGTTATTAGCGATATTAGCTGACGTCAATTCTGATGGGTGAGCCTGTAATAAACTCAAGGATGGGACATCCCGTTTTTCGGTATATGTCGCTTTTTTAATAAATTTCCAGATCTTTTTATTATAAGTCTTTGTTGGAAAACGCTAAAATTATCAAAATTTTTATACACGCTACGTATATTTTGTGTTAGTATAGTCATTGGGTTACTGTAAGAAGAGATATATTGTTTGCAATTTTCCACTTCACATAACTTAGCGTCCGATACAGAGAAAATGTCAAGATCATTTATTAAGTTATTGAGCATACTAAACTATTAAATTGCTATAAAACTAAAACTTATAAATAAGAGAATAAATATAGATGGAAGCTAATAGGTCCGATATACAACTATAAGCGGCGCTCTTAGGCGCCTTCATAATCAATTGAGTTAATGTACCTCTTTTCGGCCATTATTTTTGCCGGGCAGTCAGCAGCACCTGTATTATGATTGCTGGGCTTTTTGAAGCGATGGCAGGTGGCGCATTTCCTATCTTCTTCTTTTTTAGAGCAGTCCTTTATAGAGTGACCTAGATCACCACAATGGCCGCAGGTGTATGTTGACTCTCGACATGACTTGGCCGCATGCCCGAACTGCTGACACTTGTAACAGCGTGTGACCAAAGTGAAGTCTCTTACGGGACAAGACGACCAATTAATAAAAAGTCTTTCTTTTGATATTAGGGCTTTTCTGATGGTAGCAGAAACTTCAACTACAAAGTTGCAGGTCTCAGCATCCCGTTTACCCGATCTATGGCTTAGCTTGATGGAGGACAAGAATGATTCCATAGTTGGTCCTTGAGGATTGTCTGATAAATTTTGATGGTATAAACAGTTAAAAACTTCTTTTTCTTCCATCGATGCAGGCACTCCAACAATCACAATTCTGGGCCTCCGTTTATGCGGCTCATCAATTATAAGGCCAGAATTGGACAGTTGCGTCGATTTTTTTAACTTTTCGATGTCCTCTTTGGTGTCAGTGCTAATTATAACTCCGCCATTTCTTGTCTTGCGAAGACCTCTCACATGTAACTTTAGGTGTTCAGGACTTATAATTTTTTGGACCAATGATTTCGTCTCTTCGCTGGACTTTAGTTTGTCATTGGGATATATAGCGAGTGAACTGATGTTAGACGGCTGAATGAAGTCCTTGGCATTCTTTTTTACCATGTCGGCAAAGGAAATACCCTTAGTAGAAGTGGTTGGTTTCATTGATTCGTTCAGGCTTATTTTCAGGTCCTGTAACTGCTGGGCCATATCAGCTTGGTCATCAAGTTTCTGAGTGAGGGTATTGATGCTAGCGTGAGCTTGTACGGTTCTTAGTTTCAGGGACTGGTATTGGATTGCCATCTGCGAACTGCCATGAGCAATTTTACGGCATAAGCCATTTATTCTGAGTTTTTGGTCTGAGTTTAATTTGCCCTCTGTTGCTATAGAGCACACTTCACTGAGACAATTCTCAATAGAGGTCAACCAGTTCTGGATTTCTGGGGTAGAAATTATTTCTATTATGTTGTCTTCTTTTTTGGGAGCTTCTTCATGATGACCTACAGGTGGGGGTACCGGCGTATGAGGCGGAGTACGTTGGGTCCTGGCACTGCGGTTGAAGGGACTGGCGTCCATCCTGGTATTATTTAATTCAACACACTTCTTGTAGAATTTGTATAGTTATATCACATAGTGCTAACTTATTACTCACTCAGCAAAAAACATTACTATTTATTAATTTTAAATAATAAACTATGACCGAATTATCGATGAACTGCACGTCAGCGCTTGTGCGACAGCAAAATCGAAAGTAAAGATAAAAGATAAATAAATAAAGATAAAAGAAAAATATCATAACGAGTCTTTTATAACAATACTAGCTGTCCCGACAGACTTCGTTCTGCTAAAATCGCTATTAAAAAATAGGGGTTGATCGTAGAGGGGTGAAAATTTAGGGTTGTATGTATTTTTCAATGCCACATTATAAAAAAATAAAAACAAAAAATTTCGTCCAAAAATTAACAAAAAAATTTTAAGGGTGAACACCCCTATCACTTAGGGGTATGAAAAATAGATGTTGGCCGATTCTCAGACCTACTGAATATGCATATAAAATTTCATAAAGATCGGTCAAGCCGTTTCGGAGGAGTACGGTAACTAACATTGTGACAGGGAAATTTTATATATTAGATAGCCTTTGTATCAGATCTTAAAAAACTGTTACTGAATTCAACCTAAGTCTAAACTAACTAAGTCACAAAGATAAAAAAAAATGGTACTAAGCTCTTAAAGTAAATAAACTATGTCAGCTATTATCTGTTGTTTGGTTATCTTTCTTAGATCTGTTTGACAGTTGGCAAAGGTCTTTTCCAATCTTTTGTCTAGGGTCATTCTGTTCCACATGGAGGTGCCTAGTCTACACCTTTTTTAACTGCGGGGTGTGGGAGAAATATCTTTCCTAGATATCTCATGAGGCCAGATAATATATAAGGGAGATAAAGCAGTTCGTTTAACTATAAAAAATTAAACACGGAAAGTAAATGAGAGAGTGGATTGTATTTTTGCGGTTGTTACAAATATATGAAATTAACTTGCATTAGTTTGTATAATATAGGAAAGACATATGGTGGATATACAGCAGGAAAGAACAGGACATGTGCCACTGACCTGGTATTCTTATTCTTCTCCCAGGGATGCCAGCAGTTCTCGTACCCCCTCGTGTAATCTTCTAGCAGTCTGTACATATTATGCACGAACAACACACACACACACACACACACACACCCGATCGCGTTCAAAAGCTTTGATAGGCCTATAGCTTGGTATACAATTTAACAGTTAGCGAAAAGGCGTCTATACTGGTAGACGGCTTGCGGAAGAGAGGCGGAGCGTCACACATGTATGTAAGGAGGGACGTTAACAGGTAACAAGATAATGCAAGTTTTATTTAACTACCCTCAATTTTGGAGAATAATTTGAAACTCAACACTACATAACACATGTGACTTGTCGACAGTCGTCATCCCATTTTATTTTAGCCATGTATTATGATTTTTGTGGGCGAGTGGTACCACCCCGATGGCACCATTCCAATTCGACTGCATTATAAGAATGCCACCAACTCTTACATGATTGTTAAATGTATAAGCAAAGTGGCAGACATGTCACCTGATAATAAATAGTCGATGTGGTCATTCTACTAATATTCTTCTTTCTACTAATATTATAAACGCGAAAGTTTGTAAAAAAAGTTGTTGAAAGTTTAAAAAAACCTTACAATAATATAGCTTATACGTCAGAATAACACACAGGCTATAATGTATCACCTTACTCCCACAGAAATGGAAGTACGTCGGTGAAACCGCGGGGCGTTGCTAGTATCAATGTAAACTTGTTCTGGAACTAGACAACATTTTTTTTTGAATCTGCTATCCTAAGACAAAAGATTTGAAGTCACGGTGCCTGTGGTTACAGCGCGTCTTTTTCTTTTCTTCCAAAACCACTAAAGCAGTTTTACGAGAGAAACAGGCAAGATTGTGGTGCCCATTAAGCCGAAATTAGTGATAACGAAGATGCTGATGATGATGATTATGATGATGATGATGACGTTGATGATGATGATGATGATTATGATGATGATGGTGATAATGATGATGATGATGATGATGATGATGATGATGCGGATGATGATGATGATGATAATGCTAATGATTGTGAAGTTGCTTATTCTAAAGCAGCACATTTAATATGAAATGTAAAGCAATTTCTTTGTGACGCGGACGATCGTTTCAAAAATACAAAGTTTTTGAAAAATATGTATGAAACAACGCGAAACAGTAAGCATTTCATGGTACATAAAAAGGAGCGTGTATCAAAAACGCGTGACGTAGCATAAGATGACAGTATCTTAACTGTAATTCTTCGGTTCAGCGAAGCGGAAAACTTACTACAAGTAATTTATATATACAGGTGGATGCAAATATACTTTAACATTATGTTAAGTTGTTATGCTCTTGATGTTTAACACCTATCGGCGTGTCTGGCAGTAAAGTCAACTGTTATACCGTGACGGAAAACGGCATGACGCAGCCTTACGTATACCATCGTTCAGTACTAATATTTATTCATTAAACATTTCAATATTAAGATCCATCTGTTCATGTAGGGCGTCGTCATCTGGTCGTAAGTTAATACCGACACCCACAGACACAGTTGTCGCGTTTCTGATAAGGGTAGTCTTGAATAATGTTTATCATAATTAAGTATAGCCTTTGTGAGAATGGTCCCCTCAAAGGGAGATCTTCAACCGAGCGAGGTGCAATGCTCGGCCAGACCGAATCCCACTTGCGATCGTGTCAGGTGTAATGAAATTCCGATAGCGCGATGCACGATCGTAGCGCTGATTGGTCCGCTACACCTTGTTATAGAACTTTAATGATTTTTTTTATTAAATAACTCTACTTCTAAAACTGTCCATGAAAACTCCATTTTCACGTGGTTAATTGTTTAGGGAAAATTTCTTTAAACGTGGCTAGAGGTAATCAGATTTTAATAAAGTGTTATAATAATAATATCTATGGACGCTTTTACACCACATCAAATCTGGTCCCGTGCTAAGTTCTCTAAGAGACTTGTGTTACTGGTACCAGACCCGTAGAAGAACGGAAATACATATATTTAATACACATCCATGACCCAGGAACACAGAAACTTTTTTGTTTTGGCGAGATTCGAACCCTCTACCTCTGGCTTATGCGCCAACGCGCTAACCACTGAGCCACAGAGGTATCATACTACGTTACTTTAACAACGCGTAAAAATTTGAAGCACACAATTTGTTACCTACATTTAATCCGCTATAACTAGTATTATTATGCAAAACATATTTTATTATTAAAATGTTCAACATATTGAAACATCCTATATAATAGGCTTTACCTCAATCTTACTTAACATTACTCTGTGGAAACGCCGGATGGCCGTCTATTACATTGACAATTGAAATTGCCGCTGTAGATAGCGCGTATCACTAGTACGGACGATGCATGGATGGCGTACGTACAGTGATTGAGTGCTTATGCCCTGACAAAGTGTTTGTGCCATTGTACGGGAAGAGGATTATTTCATTGAGCTCTGCAGTTAAAATTAAGACACGTAAAAACGATGTGATGCTTTAATTTAAGAATACAATTTTTGAAATAAATCTCTTGAGACGATTTAAGTGACATTTAGTGTAAATTGTGTGAATATAGGGCTTAGACATAGTAACATCGTTTCGTAACGGAAATATACCAAAATTCGTCATTGTCTCTGATTTATCAATGACAATTTCCTAGCCAATAAGATGTTGACAATATTGATCGATAACCAATAGACAGTTTGTGATTTTGTTACGATAGCGATTGACCACGTGATTTAGTGCAACTTATGCAATTCTACACATTTTATTCTTTTTGAACTTCGTTATCGTTTTTAGTGTTACATTGTCTAAGCCCCCAGCATTGACAAAAGAGCAAATCCATTTTTCTATGAGAAACGAGAATAGGTTTAAAGAATAGAGCATTTTTATTATAGGAAATATTTTCACAGTTTTGACCTTTTAATAATATAATAATGTATTAACGCTCGCGATACACAAAACAGCATTTCCCAGCGAAAAAACCCATGAACGGATACATTAAAAAAACAGATTTATAAAAACGTTTTTAGGCTTGATATTTTAAAATAAGTATCTGTATTACATTATAAAATAAATTTACTTCTACCTCCACCTACACGAGCGCCATAAAAAAATTGTAATCAGAATATTATGGAGTTTTTAGCGCTGATTATATAACGTTAATAAACATTACATACATGGCATAATAAAAGGACTCCGCTTGTAATAAATCTCATCAGCCTTGTGTCTAAAGTGTGTCGATAAATAAACATGACATGATTTTTCTACCGTTATTATTGAAATATGCAAATCATCGCCTTTGAGCAGTGAATGTAATTCTCGGTCGCAAAGAGCCCTAATTTTAATCCTAATACAAGCAACCTATTGGAATTTCAAATTCACTTCATTTCAGATATTGAAATCTCCTGATGAATGATTATCGCGGGAAATTTAGAATGCGAAGAGAATTCTATCGGTTTTATTATGAGTTTGCATTTATTATAATTTTTTTCATGGAAATATTTATGTATTTATATTTCTGACCATCTTTATTTATTTATTTAACAATGTACACGGAAAATCGAAGTTTGTACAAACAATGAAAATAAAAGAAATAGGTACAAAGGTAAAGCTTATTCCATAGATTCTCTTTCAGCAGACCTGATACTGGAAAAATTGAAACCTACGGCCATAATTAGGGTCTACATAAAATACAAAAAAAAAAACCAATAATAATAAAAATACTAACAAACAATAATTTATTATAATGAAACAACTTTTACGGATTTTATCGCGGTTTATTTAGTTTTTTACAAGCCCGACGTTTCGGAAACTTTAGGACTACTCCCGTGACCATGGTTGCTGTAAAGTTTCCGAAACGTCGGGCTTGTAAAAAACTAAATAAACCGCGATAAAATCCGTAAAAGTTGTTCCATTATAATGAGTGAAATTCGCGTAAACATAAGAAAACAAAACAATAATTTAGCCTAAAATATTATGGAGTTTTTAGCGATCTTTGTGTTTACACTTTATCTTTAAGATAATTAAGATGCGAAAAAATCTACTGTATAAAATATAATAAATTATACTGTTATTGTTCACCTTATTATATAAAAAATAGAATGATTTTTAACAATTTAATAAGTACAAAAATTGCCATAATCAACAAATATGCTATAATCAAATTTTAATGAAAATATTTTAGCCTTTATATTTTCCTCCTTCACTATCTTCTTATAATAGGCCTGTGTCCACTAAGAATAAATCGGTATTATTGGGGTTTCTAATGATAAAGAATGGTATTTAGATAGTAAAAAGTTAACTTATTTAATGCAAAAATGAAGAATTGTTTTTATTTTTACAAAATAAAATTTGCAAAATAAAGCAAAAAGTCACGTGACCGTGAACACCGATCAGAAAGTGTGACGTCACGTCGTGCAAATCACTATGGTTACTGTTGACATTTTCATAGGACAGAACAGTTTGTTTCGCACGGCGTGCCGTCATTCCGAACGCCATGACAGTTTGGGAGTGTTTTCGCGGCAACTTTTAAATTGATTTTTTAAAACGCAAAATACATAATATTAACACAACATTTTTTCAAAATAATACATATTTTGGGCTTAAAAATGAATAAGGTAAATTATAAACCAATATTTGATTTTTAGTACACTAGCCTATTCTTCTGTAGCATGCTCTTTGAACTCCTATTTGAATACCTTGTGTAGAATATTATTTAGTAGGTAATCTTACTTCGATTTTGTTCTATATATTTCACTCATTGTATTGGACAAGTCCCACCACCTACCCATGGCTCTATCAACCTGTCGTGGTTATACGGGCCTAATCTCGGGAGTGCGCAGCCTAATGCCTTGGGTTTTTTCTCTGCCCTTCAGGTGCGCACGCTTCGCTCCCTACAAGTTATTTAATTCTTTTTCCACTTGTCCCTTAGTCCTTCTCCCCTTTCTGGGGCGGACGGTACAGATACGCCTTTGGTGTCTGCCGATAGTGCTTTCTGCTATCTACGATGGTCTTCTCTACCTTCTTTGGTATTCCGCTTCTTTGCCTCTGTTCTTTTTGAGCTTGCTTCTTCTCTTGTGCCATCGTCGCGCGATATCATTGTATTGGAGAGTTAAATTATGTTAAATGCCATCTATTTTGAAGTGATAACTTTTATGGGAGTGTACGCCGCTTTGTTACGTAAAGCGTTATGGCGCCCGTCTATATGGCTTCCCTTTCTCTAGCTGATCCGACATTGGTAGGCTGTTTCTATCTCTAGCCATCCATAGCGCTAGCTGTATTCTACACTAATATTATAAAGAGGAAAACTTTGTTTGTTTGTTTGTTTGGTTGTAATGAATAGGCTCAAAAAGTACTGGACCGATTTCAAAAATTCTTTTACCATTCGAAAGCTACATTATCCACGAGTAACATAGGCTAAATTTTATGCTGAAAAAATAGGGTTCCGTAAGATATTTGGGTTTTTCGGACACAAGGTTTTAAAAATCAACCAGAAAAGTTACTTATTTTGCATACTAAGATCCCGTTGTAAATCTTAGTTAACGCAGGCGAAGCTGCGGGCAACAGCTAGTTATAAATAAAAATTAATTTGAACTTAAAATATTTATTTCTATTTATTTCAACTTAGATTATTTTAAGTTATCACTTCTGTTGGGTGTCTCGAGACGGCCACGTTTTATTTACTGAAATGGAACCATGGGTCAGACTTAAGACCCTTTATTTCATCCTTTCTTAAATTGAAATACGAAAATATTATATTTAACACAAATGCAAAAGTCCAATAACGTAAATAAAAACGTACAGGAAACCGTAAAGATACTTGTGAAATTCGAAATGCATTTTATTAAAAATATTACGACTGAATTAAATCGAATATTCTTTCATTAAACATAGCAGCAGCTGTACAAGAAATATCTTGTAGTCGTAATATAAAGCCGTATTTCTTTGAACGAAAATACTTCTCTTTGACCTTAGTTTTATATTCAAAAGAAATTGTTTGAAAAGATTTGATAATACCAGTTCATTCAGGTTTTATTCTTTTTTAAAATTTTCCGATGATTTCTGTGGAAATAGAATTGACATAATATACCAATGTTATTTAAGATACCTTATATAGGATACCTAGCGACGATGGTCCAGTGGTGGATGGACTCGGTCTCTTATGCGAGAGGTTCCCAGTTTGATCCTGACCCTTCCGTGTGTGCCTTGAACTGGCTTTTTCCAAATTTCTAAGTGCACCCCAAACACGAGACCATCGCTCGCTCACCGGTGGAAAACATCGTGAGGAAACCTGCATGCATGATGAGATTTAAAGTCTTTGAAGGTATATGAAGTTCACCAACCTGCATTGGGCCAGCGCATCGGTGTACTATGGTCAATTACCCTCCTCGCCTGATTTCGAGGAGACCCATGCCCAGCAGTGGGACATATTATAAGGGTTGATACTTAGGAACTTTAAATATATTTTACAAATTATTAACACTCAATGTTTATGAGTATTATTTGGGTCGTGTTATATTTTAGTAGTCTAATTAACCATTCAATTTAGCTTAACCACTTCATGAAACGTTTTATAATGTCCATAAGCCACGTCATGAAATAGTCAAACCGCAAAAGTAGTGATGGCAATAGTTCTGTAAAAGTTTGTGGGGCATTAAACATTATTTTACATATTATTACAAATTTTACGATGACCGCAGCCATACGTTTCGGATGCTTTACAGTTTACAACAACTATAATCACAGAAGGAATATTCTTGGGTATTTCACTATAATGTTAATCTAGTAAACATAAAACAATTTACATGACTTAGGGTCTGTTTCACAATCTCCAGATAAGTTCCGAATAGGCTATCGGCAACATATTTGACAGATAGCGTATGGAGTATCTGTCAAATGTGTTGCCGATAGCCTATTCGGAACTAATCTGGAGATTGTGAAACAGGCCCTTATTCTTTTTTGAACAGGAAAACAGGACAAATTAAGGTACAATAATTATTATTTGCAACAGAGATCCACAAGTTTTCTGCGTTCTAAAAATGTTTAATTACTTAAATAGAGTTACTTACATGGAGTAGAAAATATACTTGTCCCGTGTGAAATTATTAATGTCCATAATATAGTAGAGGAGACCGCGAGATATCGACTCTCACCCAATTGATAGCCAGTTGAGACCCGTGTAATGATTTGATTTAGAAACATGTCTATGAAATATTGCCAATCGAAAACTGTTTATGAGTAATTTTAGCTATTTTCAATAATCAACATTTTAAAGAAACCAAGCCTATACCTATTGCTATTATTGTAATCAAATTATATATTTATTTAATCATTAATTTTTATATTTATTTAATCATCAATTTTTATTAGCTATCAAATCGGTAAAGTTATATCATTTAACTTGTTGATACCAACTTACCAGCTAGGTATGAACAGAAACCGGTAAGCAAATCTACCACGGCATATTCTCTATAGTAATAACTATCTGCTGAGGCTTAGTAATTGTTTAATTAAAAAAAAAAAACTAAAAGGTGATGGTAAAAAGTTGATTCAAATATAATTAAAAATAGCCAAGTGCACTATTCAACAGACAAGGTATCAGTGTATTAAAGGATCTCATCGGGTTATCGTAAAGGTGAAGGTTGATCTTCCACAGGCTCTTAGACCTATTGGTCTAATCTATTGATGACGTTGAATATTAAAAGAAATGAATTATCTTTCTCACATTAATATTGATAATTCTCTGAAATGCATTTTGCTGTTACTCGTCAGTTTGCCTATGACTGAAACGAAACCTCTGATAATTCCCAGGAAAACTTTATATATAACCTACTTATAAAGAGTAACGGCCATTTTAAACATAATGTTTAAAATGGCCGTTACTCATTTGTTCTTTCGAGAAAACTTTTGCAATTGCTTTATGTGATCGTAATAAATTATAATAAAAATTTCACTTCGCACATTTTAAGCGATCAAGTTCATAAAATAACGGGTTTCGTTACAATAAACGTGCGAAATGTAAATTATTTCAACATTGTTATTTATGTACGTATCGCGATTTACGCTGATCCGGTGAAATTAAGATTTATCGCATTTTTAGCGAAACATACATTTGTATACCTAATGACTTACCTTCTTAGGAGACTTTATCCTACTAATATTATAAACATGATAGCTTGTAACAATGAATGTATGTTTATTTGTTACTTTTTACTCAAAATCTACTGAATATATTTTGATGAAACTTTGCTTTTATTCTTTATACATAATATTATAATCTTTGTATAAAAAGTGAAACGAAGGTATACCCCATATATAAACTCTATTCAAGGGAAGCACGTATTGCACCCAGAAGAGATCAAATCTCTTAAAAAAGTCCTAGAGTTCATAGAAACAAGACTTGGACCGGAGCTGTAAATAGTGGCGATCACAATAGATCAACCCTGGTCGCAGTGATACGAAGGCAGGCCTTGCCTGGAATAGCCGCTCTTTGAATAATAATAATACCCCATAAGCACCACTGCTGGACAGGGGTTTCCTCCCTTTAGTACTACATAGCAAAAATTAAGAATATGCATAAAAGGCCTTATAAGATTTTATTTTATCTTATACCTTTAAACGAGCAATTCTTGTATATATATATATATATATATATATATATATATATATATATATATAGAATCGGGATCTCGGAAACGGCTCCAACGATTTTCATGAAATTTTGTATAGACGGGCTAAAAACGGCGATAAATCGGTCTAGCTAGGATACATTTTTAGAAAACTTTTTTTATCCGTGTTTTGAGGCATCGATAAAATATGATTACAATACGAACGCAAATTTCGCTATCAAATCATATGTCATAGTAGCTTAGTGGTGAAATTAGGCAGTTAAGTTCGAATGAACCTGGTTCGAATCTCGAGTCCGAATTTTTTTTCCTTTTTTTTTTAAGATCAACTTTTTTGGAAGAAACATTTTATCGTATTTTATCACTTAGGGTACCGAGCAAATGCTCGGCCAACCAGGTACTTGACATTAAATTACATAACTTAATAAACGTGCTTTGTTGCTAATAGCGATCAAGTATTGAAAAAAAAAACTGTTAGGTAAAAAAAAGGAAGCATCTAGCCATATAATATGTCTCGATGGTCGGCACGGGTCTCTTCCTCGAAATCAAGCGGGGCTCGTTTTGGGGGCGTTGTTTACCGTTGCGCTGGCCCAATGCGGGTTGGAGAAATTCACATACCTTCAATCTCATCAGGCATGCCGGTTCCCTCACGATGTTTTCCTTCACCGGTACCTTAGCTTACCCTATAATATAGGTACCCACCCAGCAGGGAGTGGTATCTACGCGAAATTAGCCTTCGTTGCGCGAAACTCCGTAAAATTAAGGTCTGTTAAAAGTTATCATTTCTAGCTTTGTTCTACTTGTGGAGATGGAAGACTACAATTCCCACATTTTAAAAACCATGTGGTTGCTACAGTCTTATTTTAATGCTAATATCTTATATATAAAATTCTCGTGTCACGGTGTACGTTATTGAGCTCTTCCGAACTGGCTGAACCGCTTTGGATAAAATTTTGTGTGCTTATCAGGTAGGTCAGAGAATCGGAAAACATAATTTTTTATCCCGCTAAATGTTAAGGGTAATCCACCCCTAAATTATTATTTTTTTATTTAAAACAACATTTTTTTTATTTAACAAACAAAAATATATATTACCTTAAATTTTCATCCCCCTACGATCAACCCCTATTTTTTTTGCAATTTTAATTTTGGCAGAACGAAGTCTGTCGGGGCAGCTAGTATACATATAAAAAGCTCTCAATTCTGTCGCCCTTACAAAATTAATAAAGTCTCATCAAAGAAAAACTTTCATCAAATTACAAATGAAACCGATGATTAAAAAAATAATTTCCGGAATGAGAGTAATTAGGTCAATGATTGAGAATCTATCGATATTGATTCAATTTGAACTGCATTTCCCAGGCATCCACTAAATGTTTTTGTTTTGGGAAAATATTGACAAATAATAAGGAAAAACTAAAGGACAAGACGAGGTTGCCATAGATAAAGGCTCTGCCCACCATGGTTCAGGCTTTGTCGTGGCGGTGGGGCTTAGTAGCCCTGGGTGACCGCAACACCTTGGGCTAAGCGAATTGAGCCAAGGGGGCTCTTTGTGTCCCTCTTATAAGAAGAGGGAACAAAAGAGCAGGGACAAGGGGTAGGATGGGAACCTCACCTCATCGTACTGTCCCGACGTCGGGAGTGGTTGTTCTGTGGTGCGGAACAACCGCTCTGTGGAGGTGGCTTCGGTCGCCTGAGGGACTGACTAGCCGTCGAGGTAGCCTGTTGCTTGCAGATCCGGGGCACCTCACCAAAGGCGGCATTGGTGGCACTCGCCGAGTTTTAATGGGTAGAGCTGCGCCCACTTGCCAGCTTTCTGGTGCAGCGAGTCCCTCGTACTCGCCTGGGGAGACCCACCTCCCCGCGGGATGCCTAAGCGCATTTTCCGGCGTTAAATTACAAAAAGGCTCCAGCGTTGTAAATCTATAATTCACCCGCTGTATATAATCTCTCAATATCTGCTGCAGATCCTCCAAGTATTAATTGAATACAATAAATACTATTACAACTATTATACTTACACTAGCGAATCCGACAGACGTTGTCCTGTGCGTAATAATATGTTGTACTTACATGACCGAATTGGCTATTTAAACCACTCTGAAATCTTATCAAATTCTGTCCAGCCGTTTAAGAAGAGTTTAGTGACATAGACATATACAGCAGAATTTTTATATTTGTACATACGTAGTCTCTCCACGAGCCGCAGTGGAGCCGCACACTTATTTCACGTCTCCTACGTCGTAAAATCTAAACGCCAAATTTCTACGCTTATAAATGATTAATAATCATATCTTCAAATTAATAAATTTTCATTATGTAACAAAACATAAGCACAACAGTTCATGTATGTAACTTTTTTTTTATATCATAGGAGGGCAAACGAACAGTCGAAGCCTTGCGACTATCGACGCCCATTAACTTCCACATAACTAGAGATTACGATGTGTTGCCCTTCTTTTCCCCTTTCCCCCACAATGGGCCACCGGAAACTCACAAACCGCACAAAACGCGACAGCTTAGCTGTCACTTTACGCCGATTTTATGTGAGCGAGAGGTTCCGAACCGGTCGTACCGGCCCAATTTGGCTGCAAAGCAGCATGGCACCAACTCTTACAAAACTAGTAATAGTAATAACTGTATTCTGTTTAACGTATATCGTGTATAGTCCCTTTAACGCCACTGTTAAGGTAGGCAAGGGTGATTTTTTTGTGTGATAAATTACCGTACATTTTCATTTCAGCCTGGTCTCAATCAAAGGTCTGTCAGGGCGTCCCTTATTATTAATGGTCTCCTTAATTAGTTAAGGCGATCAGTTGCTGTATTTTGGGTTAAAACATTGTGTGGCATTTAATAACACTTAACTTCGTCCACTTTTTAAACGACGACGGATGAAAGGTTATCACCATTTTTAATTTCATCATCTCATTAGTAGGATTTTGACAGTGAAACAGACTGATGAACAATGAAATATGGAGGCTTTTATGGCTGTCGAGTACAAGTGAAAAGTGTAGGATATCGAAATATGTTAATAATGATAAATATCACTGATTGTGAAACAAATTTTACGGATTTATTAATAACCTAAATGCCCGACGATACTTTACAGCCAACGATCACGGGACTCCACACACATTAGAAAACAATATTCAACAAACAACCATTCTCAAGAGTCAAGGTTTTGAATTTTCATTACTAGAATATAACATTGATATCTGATGATTAGAAACAATGTAACTCACATAATTCGTATATATGGGCGCAAATCTTGTTATATAAAACCGAGAAGTCACGCCGACATATACCATAGTAACATTTGGGTGTGTAATAAGGTATTTAATTAAATATCTTGTTAAACTACGCAGCATCCGTAAACTTTGGAACATTCTGGATGTCACCGCCTCAAGGGACTCATCAAACTAACTATTCCACGTAGTTTCACTTGAGCCAAACTTAAAAAAAGCTTTTCTAAGTAGCCTATTCCACAATCGATGGGTTACTGCAAAATAAATCTTCATTAGACGACAAACCCAATCCAGAGATTACTGCGTACAAACAAATACATTTCAGATTCATTAAAAAGTAAATGGAAAGAAAGCTTCGCAAATTGGAAGTAAAATATAATTAACTTGGTAGAACTGAAATGTAAATTCGTGATAAATCTCAAGGTCAAATAAAGACCCTTTTTATTATATTTAAAAGCACTTACTAAATTTGTAGAAAAAATCCAATTGGCAACAAATTCGAAAGCCAAAGCCAACCTCCAAATCATACTGTTTCTTGATTTTCTCGTTCAAATTGCATGTCGAAAATTAGGTATATTTTTCCACAATATTATAAACTGGTACCAAAAATAGTTTCTATTGATCAATATGCACTATGTTAAGCCATCAGACCAGACAAAGTCCTGTCACAGGCAACCGTCTTAGTATTCAAAACTAATTCAAAACAATCATCTCCCAAGTTCCAAAAGTTCGAAGACCAAATTGCACACAGTCTGTACAATTGATTAAAATCAGATAACTAGCTCAGGTTAGTTATGATGTCAAGGATATACTTACACTTGAGGTCATAACTAACCTGAGACATAAGTACCTAAATTTATCTATTTATGTTATTTTTGTTATAAAGTACACCAACAGCACTACATATTACAACATTTACAAATAGAATATATTAATTAGGAACAATATCTGATATGTATGCTACTAAAAGGTATAATGAGCTACTAAATGCTTGGTAGCTTATTCATTTCATCATCAGCCTGCGGTAGTCCACTGCTGGACATAGGCCTCTCCCAAGGCACGCCACTTTTCTCTGTCTTGAGCTTTGAGTATCCAGTTGCTGCCAGCCACCTTGCGCAGATCGTCGCCCCATCTAGTAGGGGGGGCGTCCAACACTACGTTTACCCGTGCGCGGTTTCCACCGCAGAACTCGATTGCTCCATCGTTCATCAGTTCTGCGACAAATGTGACCAGCCCACTGCCCTTCAGTTTGCTTATCCGAGTAGCTATGTCGGTTACTTTGGTTCTCTGTCGAATTACTTCATTTAGGATTCTATCCCTTAGAGATACTCCTCCTTTTAGCTTGCGGACCAGTCCCACCGTCAGTGTCCACGTTTCGGCTCCGTATGTCACCACGGGTAAGACGCACTGGTCAAAAACTTTCGTTTTTAGACTTTGAGGTATGGGCGACGAGAAAACATGACATAGCCTCCGGAAGGCCGCGGAATGGTAGCTTATTATACTTTACTAATACTAGTACCTAAAAGACAAATAATAAGGTTGTCACTATTCCTAATAATAAAAAATTTACTTGTTCATTTAAATTAACGAGTAACATACATTAATTAATGTGCCTACAGATTTTTATAATCTTATAACGTTAACAATGATTGCAATTGAAATGTACGATATTTATGTATACGTTATAGTAACGTAAAAAAACAATCGGTTCTTACGTGGAACAAAACAAAAAACACAAATTGAACAATAAAAGACCACGGTCGGCGAATCGAAATTTTGTTGTAATTAAAATCAGTGGTTTTGTTCCCTGCGTTCATATTAACGCTGACTCGACAGAACAAACCGACGGCTTATTGAGCTCGCCTTTCAATGGGACTGAGCTCACAGAGTATTATACTAATATTATAAATGCGATAGTTATGTTTGTTACTCTTTTATGAAAAAACTACAGAATGGATTTTGATAAAACTTTATATGATTATACACATAAGAATAAGACAAAGGCTAAAATTTATCTCCGTACTTCCACGGGAATAGTAAGGATCTGGTTGAAATTTCACGACCTTGCTTTTTAAATAAAAAAATGACACTAGTTTGAAACTTTGTTGAGCAATTATAATGAAACAACTTTCACGGATTTTGTCGCGGTTTATTAGGTTTTTATAAGCCCGACGTTTCGGATACTTTACAGCAACCATGGTTACGATACGACAGTCCTCTAATATATAGTCAATAGTCGTAGAGGTTGTTTCATAAAAATAAGTCAAATTTTCGTCAGCATAAGGAAACAATATTATATTAAACAAACTGTTATAGTCAAAGTCAAAGTCAAAGTCAAAAATTTTATTCAAAATAGTACAATCAAAGTACCTTTTTGAACGTCAAATTAGTCTACCACCGGTTCCAAAGCAAGTCCACTGAGAAGAACCGGCGAAACAAACTCAGTGGAACCATACCATTATAAACCAAAAAATAATAATGAATGGCGTACCATACAAGGGATACTAGGTTGTATGCGAATGAAACCACAATTTACAGCTAGTTTATAACATTAATCAAATTAATAGAATAAAAAAAAACATCACAATTTCAGTGAAATAAATTTTCCGACGGAAGTCATTTTGCTGGCGTTTTATCCGGATCCGGGACCGGCAGTCACGATCCAACATTTTCCGGTTACAGTGAACGTTCTTTTTTTATCTGTATTTAATTTCATTGTAACGAAATACAAAAATCTCAATTTGCTAAAATTTTTATCTCATAAGGTGCTAAACGTTACATCGAACCCCAAAAACTATTTCACTGACATATGGCTGCAACAAGATGGCCAGTATATTGCCAGCAATGGCAGATAGACTACGCAATATATGACAAAAGTTTTGATTTGGCTCTTCCATTTAGCAAGTTACTCGTGTTTAGTTGTTCGATGGGAGGTCTTGTCTCCCAAACTTCACAGTCAAGACATCACGTGGCGGCAGCTGAGGTTACCGCGGTGGAATGGGTCCCAGAACTGCTGGCGCTTTGCCGGGAAACCACTAAATAATAATCCGCCTGGGGTCTCATTTCATCCGACGGTGGTGTGGCATGGACCCGCCACAGGATAAAACTCGACGTCATGAATCCGTGGAAGTCACATTCCACGGCTGGCGGGGGACAGCC
Organism: Lycaena phlaeas; assembly: GCA_905333005.2. Lineage (NCBI taxonomy): Eukaryota > Metazoa > Arthropoda > Insecta > Lepidoptera > Lycaenidae > Lycaena > Lycaena phlaeas. Next base: position 16,290,226 of record HG995169.1, on the reverse strand, counting down.
CCCCATACATCTTCATCCAATGGTGAAGCCAACCGGCTCGCCTCACATACGATAAAGCATTAAGGCCATAACCATTAGTAGGTATAGCTCCATCCGAAAAAAATGTATGTTCCATGTTTCGGACAGTTTATTGCAATATATGTTTTCGTGCATATTGCAATTGACTATTCACAAGCACCTATATCTTAATATTAAGATTATTTTAAAAATATATTATTGCTTAATGATGCCTTATCCTGGATACTAGCAGTGCCAGGCGGTTTTACCTGTACCTGTCATTAACGTGGAATTACGGTTATAAATTATAGCTTAAGCGTTATACTGATGTATAATCTATGTTCTTGTAAAGTGTCGTCAAAATTCATTCAGTTGTTTTTGTGTAAAAGAGTCACAAACATATTCATACATCCGTATATTCTTACAAAGTTTCGCGTTTATAATATAAGTAGGATACTAAAACGTGGATCTCCATACTTCAACACAAGTTTTCACTCGACATGAGTACACGTACTTCAATTTGAGTGGGTGTCCTACCGCTTTCCTGTGTGTTTATTCCAATATTCCAAGACTGACACTAGGACATCTCAAGTTGGGCAACGTCGACGTGTTACCTACGCTGTTCCAAAGAATTCAGACGTACATAGAATGACAATTCTTTAGATTTTTTTATGCCGACTTTATTGGGGACCTGTCCCCAGTTCGCACTCGCTCGCTCTCGTAGGCTCATATGCTGGGGACATCGCAGTGTCCCTCTCGTCACGCCGCCAAGCGGACGTTTACATCGCAGAGTTTGGTCTTTTTTTTTTTTTTTTTTTTTCGAAAGGTCTAGACTTTTAGGCCAGATGGCCTTTAAGCTCAATCGGTAGGTAGGTGAGCAGATGACTCACCTAGTATTGAGAGTTTGGTCTCAAAGCGCTCATAAGAACTGTCCTTCTATATACGTCTGAATTCGTTGTCTATTCAAAGCACCAGTTGAAATATACTAATTTAAGACTTTAAAACCTTCAAACTTTATCTTGAGCGCATCTCTAGTCTGATTTTGACGTAGCTCCGTCGTTGCATCATTAAAATATTAAGTAGTAATAATAAAAATTAATTTTAAATAAAAAACCAAAAACCGACTTCAAAACCATACCTTAATTAATGTACAACTAAAAATTTTAAAATAATATTGAAATACTTCGAAGCGAAGTAGAAGATGTATACTATTTAAAATCGGGTATTTTTGGAGTCGGTGCTAGCCAAAGAGGATATTTTAATGATCAATCACATACACCAAGTATTGAGAATATGCCTGAGAAGGGCAGCCATGTTTTGGCTGGTATCGACTCCAAAAATACCCGATTGTAAATAAAAAAAAAAAAAAAAAAAAAAAACATACAGACGAATTGATAACCTCCTTCTTTTTTTGAAGTCGGTAAATAATTATGTTATATGATACTATTAAAAGCTGTCCTGTATTAAATCCAGCCTAGCCTGACCACTTACAAGACGATCATATTTATACTCAATCGCTTTTCTCTACACATCATCATCTTCCTAGCCATTGCTATTCCATTAATTTCCTTATTCTTGCCCCCATTTCATTCACGTTAATTCGCGCGTCACTCTCCACTCCTTATTTCTTTTGATCCCGTCCAGCCGTCGCTTCTTCGGTCTTCCCCTGCCTCTATAGTCTATATGAAGTCGGTTTTTGGTTTTTTATTTAAAATTAATTTTATTTTGTACTTTTTAGTTTTAAGTTTATACATAAGTAATATAGTTTTTATTTTTACTTGCAAAATTTTTGGCGTTCCCGATCTGTGTTGGATGCTAGTGGTAAGGGACCTGTCGTCTTAGCGTTTATTGAGGGAACCTATGTTCAGCCGTGGACAGATGAAAGTTGATGATGATGACCTCACAATACTTTGATACTTTCCAAAGTATCCTATTCAGTGGTTTTTGTTCATATATTACATCGACAAGTAATAAAATGAGAAAATCGTCTGGGTATACAAAACCAACCAATAAGCATTATTGAATATAACTTAAAAACCGCTGATCAGATGTCGATCAAATTAATATGGGACCAATTCGGAAACATAAGCTTACTAACAAAACAAGAATCACCAAAATCCATGCCCAAACAGCGGAGTAATCGAGTAACAAACATACAAAAAAAAAACATACAGACGAATTGATAACTTCCTTCTTTTTTTGAAGTCAGTTAAAAATTTAAACCCGTACCTAAATGAATCGCCTGCCAAATACGGGAACCTGCCGATATTATGCATGAATTTTAAATAAACGACCCAAAATAACGTAAGGCTGGGTCCCTTGGGGCAGAACAGACGAAGTTAAATATTAAAAGACTAATGGATATATTTCAGATTTAATAATAAATTTCCGATTTAACTAACGACATAAGAATAAAAAACAGATAATCTATGATAATGAAACATTTTAAAGACTTTGCCTGTTTTAAATCTCCGAAACTATCTTAACTCTCTGATCAGATAAAAAATATTTTTCTCCTTTGACAGTTCAAATACTTGTTTTAAGCAATGATATTTATTATGATGGGCATTTTTTACTATACGATTACAATTGGGAATAGTCAATATTTTAGTACAAAATAATTTTGATATTAAACTTAACACTTTCTTGGACTTAATTATGACGTCTTTATTATTGTCCTCAAGGTACCGAAATCCCTGATCAGGAAGAGTCGAAATGTTAAGTAAATCACATAAGAAGGAGTCTAACCATCGTAAAAAATTAACGCTTTAAAATTATTACGTCGTACGTAAAATAAAGCTAAGGCTTTTCAGACTTTATAAAGTTGACTGTTATGTCAATCTTGTCGGAGTTCAGATTATATTCCCTTTGTGGTGCCACAGAAACTCGAGTTAGAAATCTGTATGTAGGATTTGACGCCTTCGAGCAAGATTTGTGAACAATGTCACAACATGTTAGCTTGCGATAACAAAATGGCGGTTCGACAACGTATCAAGAAAAATCTACGACGCGCAAGACACGTTGAGAACTTTCCGATGCAATTCCACGCTGTAGGAATCAGCCATGCGATGGATGGAATAAATATAAACTTTTCACTGTCATAGTACTATCTTTTCTGTTTTTCTTGACGAATCTTAATAAAACAGAAGTATAGACGCTGATGTATCAGGACCACTACCTTATCTTTTGCTCTGCTGTGATTGAAAGTCAGATATAGGCACTGTGATGGTGAATTGCTTTTTTTGTTCGTAGTGTAAATGCATTTAGACATACCGTCAACTTTGGGCAGGATCTGATAGTTATGTTTTACTTAATAAGCTACTTCGCACTAAAAACTATAGTAGGTGGTCACTTATTGTGACGATGGCCCCTTATGTATCAGCTGCAGGATAGTCCGGCGACTAGCAGTTTAACCAGGACCGGACTTCTCTCTTTACTCAGACTCATAGACTAACCCTAACGCAGCCGAGATTATGCAATGGTTCCCAATCTGACCCCCGGTCCCGGAAATTTAGGTCGAAAGACTTTTATCTCCGCTGAAGCCCTCGTTTTTCGTCTCCGTAGCGGGAAACATCTGCTGCTTTTACACTCCGGTTTACTTCTGTGACAATACTATCTCGCCGCTACTGTCACTTTCCAGTATAAAGCGGTTACGCTCGAAAGCGAGAGATCCTACACTGCTACTTTATCGCAATACCGAAAATCCCATTTTAGACACACAGACAAGAAAGTGTGTACCCAAAGAGAAGAAGAAAGTGTGTACCTTTTCTCCCGGTTCTGCGAAAAAGATGGGCATCAGAGTGACACTACCCCAGAGGCTACCCCTCTTAGGGGGGAAAGTCCTTAGATAAATTACTAACATAAAAGGGGAGGACCCCTTTTCTTTTCCTGAGGCTAACCCACGTCATTGAATGATGAATTGCCTAGGCTAGTTCCGATTGACACTAAATTACATCCATTGGAAATTACGGACAGCAAAACACCTTTGTCAATATAAATAAGATAATAATAAATATCTATGAAAAATGTGGTATTTTTACAGAAAATAATAGTTACAAACCAATTGTGTAAAGTACCGACGACAAAAGTGCGAACGGACCTGAATCTCTGGTGAATTCCTTTGTCGACTTTATTAGGTTAGAGCAGGTAGTAATATTAGATTTGATCTTGTTCATCGAGTGTAAAGTTTGGTATAATTCATGGGATCTAGCGATATTTATCTATATTAATTTATTTAAATTGGAAGTATCGTTGAAGAAATTTATCTATACCGCGTTAAGTTAAAGATAAACCGAATCTAAAGTTCGGCATGCCCTAAACCAGCGAATTTGCACATTAGGGTTGAGTACTCCTCAACTGATTCAGAGTCCCGTGTCAAGCAGTGGAATTTACATGAGCTGCTAAATCATAGTAATAAAAGTAAATAGGAAAATATTTTTTTTTTTTTTTTTAATATCATCCAAAGTGTAAAAAACTTTTGTTATTCGGATCTTTTCGGAGGGAATAGGCGTTTGGGCAGAAAACTAGAATGAAAACAGTCAAAGATTTTGTAGACCTCAGAAACATGCTTTGTCACCTAAATAAAAATTAAACTTCTAGCGTGTTGCAAATTACCAGTTGTTTTTACACCTACCTACCTACCACACTACCGGGTCTTACAATAGTTGTAATACATACTTACATTTACTTACTTACTTAGTAAATACTTTGAATAGTTTTAATACACAATTATATAATATTGTGTATAAAAATTATTAACTAAGAACAATTATATAATATTGTGTATAAAAACTATTAACTAAGCAAGTAACTAAGTATATAATATACTTAGTTACTTCCTAAATAGTTAAGTCAATATTAAGTAAAAAAAACAAAAAGATTTTCTGTGAATATGAAATTAGCTCACTCAAAATTATTCATAATGTGTGAAGTTACCGGGAAAAATGAATTCCAGTCACGCTACAGCTTGTAACTTACTTTAAAAGGTGGCCATATCGAATGATTGAGTTTTGCCAGGGCCCTCCGTTTGTGACTATCCTTCGCAGCCGATTAATTCCTTTTTATTCAGGTGAATATACTCCGGTGCATGCATGACCGAATTACAAAGGCCGCTGGCTCAATATGTACACAATACGTAGCCCCTATATACACGTTTTAAAAGTTTGAAAACACGACAAGTCCCTAAACATAAAGAACAATTCTAACTAAAATACAAACATAAAAAGGAATCTTTCATTTCTTTCGGAATTATTTTGTCTGTTATCATTTATAGCTGTCACGTGTTTAATCAACAACAAGTGAGTAATTTCCTAACATTTCTTGACTATAAATATTGAAGCTGTGAAAAATAGAAATTATAAAAAAAAAACTGTTTTTTTAATTAAAATAATTATAATATACAGACGATCCCAATATTATTTTAAATTATTTCGCAAATGCAATCCAAATATTTTTGATCATGTAATGAATTTAAGAATTTTGAAATATTATCGTTAAACTAATAATCTCAAAAGTGTCTTTACAGAATTGCAGACCTGCGTATGAACCAGAAAGCTGACCCTAAATAATGTGAAAAAAGTAGAGTAGTCCATTGTCATAATATTACAACAATTTTGTCCAAAAATACCCGAAGAAGAAGAATTTCTACACCAGAAAGGATTACTAAAATATGTATACTTAATTCTCAATCTCTCGTCTTCATACTCCAATAAAATGTAGAAAAATATTTTATAAAATGTCCTTTTTTTAATTTTTATTCACTTCAAGCGCACTTTATACTCAAACGATTTGCACCATTCGTTTAAATTGAAGCTTTTTGGCACGTCCCGAAGTGCTCTTGTTGATAAAATACTTTCGGCTATAAAACTAAACGTTTTTAATATATTCGGAATTTCTAAACTGGGCACAAAAAGTAGCTTAATCATTTTCAAATTAATTTATATTAATGAAAAAAAATATCATTCTCGTTTAAAAAAAAAGATATAATAATATATCAACCCATATATGTCCAACTACTAGGCGCGGGTCTTCTCCTCGAAATCAGGCGAGGAGGGTAATGGGTCATATTTCACCGATGCGCTGGGCCAATGCAAGTTTTCGCTTACAATCTTATCAGGCATGTAGATTTCCTCACGATGTTTTCCTTAACCGATGAGCGAGCGATAATCTCGTGCTTAGGGTGAAATGTAGAAAAAAATATTTCAAGGCACACTATGGGTCAGGATCGAACCTGGAACCTCTCGCATAAGAAGCCGAGTCTATACCCAATGGACCATCGCTCGATAATATGATAATATATTATGAAAGTTTGATATAAGTATATTATAGTTTATTAAGTAGTATTGACCTATTATTTATAGTTTTTAATGTATATTGCCTACTTATATTATTATGTCTTTTATTTTATTTGGATTAATAATCGAAAATGTTAGCATCTTTCAAATGTATCAAAATTAATTGAATTATTATTGAAATATCATTATGAAAGCAAATTGTAATTATACTGCGCTATAATATTTGAGTTATATAATATAATGTCCAAGTTTCAAAGTCACGAAGCGCTAAAAACGTAAAGTTTTTCGCAAGTCTCGAGTGTTATATTATGAAATCTCGGCTCAACTTTAAGTTCTTGCAACCACACATACTAAAACTTTAGCTGCTAAGACTATCAAATTTCATATCGAAACGGAGTAATATATTTTACAAGAGCTTCGGACGAACGTCGTCTTGCTAAAAGCTACTAAGATTTCATCATCATAATCATCTTTTTTTACTAGATGAGAAGTCGATATTCATGCATGCCTTATGGCCTTAACGTTTAATCGTAAGCGTATAAGCCCTAAAGCAGATAGTTCATCTAAGGGTTTTTAGGGTAAGGGCTTCTGCTATCAGCCGTGGAGTCTTCGACCATACAGCATTTAAGTATCGAATTCGAGGACATAAAAATACTGCCATTGGTGTCCTTTTATACCAAATTGCTATAGTCAGGTAGACAAATATTTGTTTAATAATTTTAAAATTGTCTTATTATAATCAATAAGAATTGTAAATACATAATATTTTCATTAATATTTTTTTTTTTTTGATTACGCAGCGGAAATCCTTTACGACCATACCAGGGCCTGGGTAGGCGCGCTGGCGTGTGTGGGGACTCGCATTTGGGTGCCCAACCCCACTAAAACCACCGCGTGAGTCTTCAGCCGCTATATTTGAGGGACCCGGATCTGTGCAGGCGACGGGATACCCTCAGCGACAGACTGGTCCCGGCAGGACCAGATTCTGCACAATAGGGGGACTGCCCGGCTACGACTTGGCAGTCCCCACGACGTCGTGTCTTAAGCTGGGCCCGGGTTCCCATTCCGAGCCCGACACGAGCACAGGGGCTTTATTGAAGGCGCATTAAATAGCGCCTCCGACGCACCCCCGTTCGTCGTCTACGGGGGGAGGCTACATCAGCGGCCTCCTCTCTCACCCGTTCGTCGGCCTCCTTCTGGGACATCACTGTCTCGCAGAAAGAGGCCATTGCCGTCCAGGACTCGTCAGAGCCAAGCATCGCGATGATGACGCTCGACAAAGACAAGTCCCCTCCGATGACATAATGCTTTAATTATTATTAATCTCCATTAATGATACATCCGTTAGGCGCCACCGGAGTCACATCCGGCTAGTGTGGAAAATATGATTAAAATCATCTTAAACCACCAGAAACATATAGTAACTATCCACATCGCCTTTGATTTATAATCGCCTGTAATTTCTGCGTTGATAGTATACAGCATTTGAGCGCTTCATTTATAATATTTTAGAAGAAGAAGAGATAACGGATGGTACACGTGGTCGAGATCAACACCCACAGACCCACGCTGCACCGAGAAGTTTGCGGCCTGTTAAAGAAGAGTATGCGTTTACCTGGTGAAGGTTACAGCTGGTCTTGGGAGCCGCACTGTTGTGGATCTGGACTTAAAAGTAGGTACGGCCTAAATTAGTGAGTGATAAAGAGCATGTTAAAAATTCTGCAGCTCTATTCAGCCACTGAAGTGAGATCTAGTAACAAACTAACAGACTAACGAACGAATTTTCTAGTTTTTTATATTAGTCTTGTAGTTTTCCTATAGCGTAGGGTTTAGTTAGGCACAAGCTTAGCATCGGATATAAATAAGCTGATGGTCAATAGTAGTGTGTGTTATGTATGTATGTTTTAGTAACATAACAGAATACAATAGACATTTATTAAAGAACATTTGTATTTCAATATGTACTTAATCTAATACACACTTACTATAAGCCGATGTTCTTATATCAAACGATCAGCAGAATTAAAAATGTATTTTTATTAACGTTTGTTTTTAAAAATATAAAACTAAAGTATCACAGCATATATTATGTCCCACAGCTGGGCACGAGTCTTCTCGAAATAGGGGGGGTATTGGGCCATAGTTCACCGATGCGCTCACCCAATCCGAGTTGGTGAACTTCACACAGCTTCAAAAGACTTTTAATCCCATCATCCCTCACGATATTATCCTTCGCTGGTACTTTTTATATGAATAAGTTTAAAATTAATCAAATTAAATTTTGTTTGAGAAACTGTGACACGTTTTTACATATTTTTACATTTACCTGTGGGAGAGTGGCGCTAGTTGCGAGCGTCTATATGGAATCACCCAACAACGTTTTATCTTATGAATTGCTAGTAAAATTCTATCATATGCTAAATATTCCCCGGTCGGTCTCAGTATAGACAATACACGAATAAGTTGCCAGGGCTGATTCCAAATAGAATTTATATTCATGTGCGACGCTAACCACTATTTTTCTTTTTCACCATCGTCGTTGTAAGGTAAAAATTAAAAGTACAGTGTACGTTAGTGTAGTAGTACGTTCCCAGCCGACAGCGATTTGGGACCCAATACTTTTGTACATAGTTAATTTTAGTTTTTATTTTTTATAATTTTAGATTTAGTTTTGTTTCAATGTACAATGTATATTTTATTGTTAACCATTTGGAATAAAGAAGTTCATCAGAGCTGAGAGAGCATTATTGTAAAAAAAAGTACAGTGTAACTTAATCTTTAAAAAAAATTGACAATGAAAATCAGATTCTTTAAAAATAATCGTGATTTATCAGAAACAACGAGCCTTCAACACTGAAAGTCCTGAAGGCGCATTAAGAATTCAACAAGTAATACTAAAAACATTAGGACGAACGAGTACGTCTACCCTTAATAACATAATGGATCGGCGGAGCATAACGCCATCAATCAAAAAAATAATGCGAATTGGACGCGTGCACCAAGCTCCGTACATTAATAATTAATATTCAACTCATACCTATAAGGACTTTTGTAAGTTTAGTAGATAAAAGTCATATAGACAGGAAGGGATATGCAGCTGGGAGGGTATAGACTATAGAGGCGGGGGAAGACCGAAGAAGCGACGGCTGGACGGGATCAAAAGAAATAAGGAGTGGAGAGTGACGCGCGAAATAACGTGAATGAAATGGGGGCAAGAATAAGGAAATTAATGGAACAGCAATGGCTAGGAAGATGATGATGTGTAGAGAAAAGCGATTGAGTATAAAGTGGTCAGGCTAGACTGGATTTAATACAGGACAGTTTTTAATAGTATCATATAACATAATTATTAACCGACTTCAAAAAAAGAAGGAGGTTATCAATACGTCTGTATGTTTTTTTTTTTTATTTACAATCGGGTATTTTTGGAGTCGGTACCAGCTAAAACATGGCTGCCCTTCACAGGCATATTCTCAATACTTGGTGTATGTGATTGATCATTAAAATATCCTCTTTGGCTGGCACCGACTCCAAAAATACCCGATTTTAAATAGTATACGTCTTCTACTGCACTTCGAAGTATTTCAATATTATTTTAAAATTTTTAGTTGTACATTAATTAAGGTTTTGAAGTCGGCTTTTGGTTTTTTATTTAAAATGATTTTTTTTTGTTTCTGCCAGCATGTTGTTCAGTTGTAGTAGGAGGTCGTTTTACATTGATTTTTAATTTTGTATTGGAACATCATGAAATACTGTTAAAGTGTTGCCGTTCAAAATATAATAAATAATATAGGTATAATCATTTTTCATTAGCACTCTTTGGGTAGGGAACCCTTAAAACGAGTAAAATGCTTCCAGTAAAGTGCCCTTAAAATACTAATGTGTAATAGTGGTGTAATAGATACTAAACGTAAGTAACGTCACGTAAGCGTGATTCTTGTGAAGTATTCGAAACTTTGCGATTGTATAATTCTTATAAATCGAGAGAGAAATTTATAGAAATGTCGTAAAATGTTTTCCCGTTATTGTTACTACTCTATAATTGTAATATAATGTTTGAAAAGTTAAATATTAAACTAGCTGCCTCGACATATATCGTTCTACCAAAAGTACTAACATCGCGGCTGTTAAAAACAGGGGTTGATTTTGGTAATCAAATGAATTAATGTCGGTTAATAAATATAGCATCCCTGGGACATCTTAGTTAGAATAAACACATAAGAATACCGACACACTAAAAAGTCAAGTTCTTTAATTTTCTTCATAAGTAGGTACTCGAATGAACAAAATTAGAGAAAGAATGTGTACACGTCGCTATGATTCTTCTGAATCTAACACAAAAATAATTCTTCAATAACTCAGTTTCTTTAGAAACATACAAACATAAATCGCGTTATGATTATCATACTTATAAGAAGAAAATGTAACGACATTTTGTAAAAACTTCCTTTATACGAAACGAACACAAAACTCGCGGGCCGTATAATAAGGGAACTGGAATGTGATGTCAAAAGAGCTAATCATTTTGGTTAACAAAAAACGGTCATTTTGGGAGGCCTTCCTTAGTTCGGGTCCAATTTCCTTATCGCGGTTTCGTTCAGCTTCCATTTTGTAAGATTTATTAATTCGTAACGAGAAATATATTTCATCATAAGAATACAGAAGCAATCGGCTTACTTATACAGGCTGTATACATATAGAATAGAAAGGATTTTTTTTATTTGAGACACCAAATAGAAATGTTCATATAATATTATTATTGTTAGTTACAATGTTAACTTATAATTATGTTAGTTATAGTAATACACTGTAGATTAACATAAGTATAGTACACTACACAAAATATATGTTGCGGGCGTATTTGTAGAATCATTTTAAAAAATGTCAACCCACTATATCCCGCTGCTGGGCACAGGTCACCTGTCATTGAAATAAGACGAAGAGGGTATGGCGCCATAGTTCACCGATGCGCTGGCTCAATGTAGGTTGGTGAACTTCACACATCTTCAAAGACAGTCAATCTCATCAAGCATTTCCTCACGATGTTTTCCTTCACCGGTGAGCTAACGTTACTCCAGAATTATTTGGTGACCTTTATTTATATTATATTGTTATAAATTCCTCACATTTTCAAATTAAATATTATAAAATTATCTTGCTAGATTAAGCGTGGAAATGAATTTGTTTTTTAATATTTTTGCACTTCTTATTCTCGACAAAAACACTATAATATTATCGTTTGCTAATTTTTACACGAATTTCACTCATTTATTAAGTTTAACTTCTACATGCGAAACACGGCGGAAGAAAGAACCACGTATCCGTAAGTATCCGTAAGAGTTCTTAAAAAAATCTCATATTTGTGAACCTGAAAAAAGTAAAAAGCTACTGGATAAAAAAATATATGGGATGTTTTAAAAAAAAATATATAATTTAATTTAAAATATTACCTACTAGCAGTGCCCCGCGGCTTCACCAGTGTACTTCCCATTCCCGTGTAAAGGATTAATAAATACAAGGATAAATTATTTTTATATTTGTGTTATTCTTATGTATAAGCTATAATATTGTAAAGTTTCATTAAAATCCATTCAGAATTTTTTTACGTGAAAGAGTAACAAACATTCATACTTACAATCTTTCACGTTTATATTATTAGTAAGATATAAATAAAGAGTATCTTTTCCTTTGTATAACCCGACAGTCGATCGGAATTTTCAATAAATGCAATCAATTATGCTATACATTCAATTTCCGGACGTTGATATGCCGACGTCTTTCGGTAGAATCCTCTGTCGGATAGACCACATGTCAAATGCCGTCTCTGCCGTATAGCGGAAACGCCAGCCGCATTACAATATATTAGATTCCACAATATTATACAAAAACCAAAATTGAAGATCTCGTTTGCATCGATATGAAATCGGCCGAATGAAAGTCCAAAGTCAACTTTGAATAGCATTTGATGTCGCGCACGAAGATAGTTATTGCTTTCTATATGAACTTTGCATAAAAACCGTTTGAGTCTAGCACAGCCATTTGCGGGAATATCGAAACGGTTAAATGTTCGATTCAGAACAATTTTATTTGAAAATTAGAGTTGAGCGGATTGCATTAGTATTATGTACATCTTCGTACTGCGTATCCAAGTATAAAGACAAAATACTTGTAACTATGAACCATGATGGTGATGAAGATGGTCATGATTATGATGGTGTTGATGAAGATGATGCTGAAGAAGAATAAGAAGAATATGATGATGATAATGAAGGTGAAAAAGAAGGAGAAGATGATGATGATTATGATGATAATAAAACATAATTATATTTGATCCTTAAAAATGTAAATACAGTCAGTGACCTACCATCATCATCATCATTATCATTGTCAGCCTTTATCCATTTACCGCTAAACACAGAATAAAGGCCTCCCTCAATGAACGTCAAGACGATCGATCCCTTGCAGTGTCAAAAAAAATCAACAAATTATTTTACTACTTATATACTAAAACAGAGCTTTAATACACATAATAAACCTATCTGTATTAATATTCATTAGGTTGTAGGGGTAATCTCTGGGTCGACGTGACCATAGACTACTTTATTTGTGAGTGAGGACTGTACCTGATTCCCGTACTCCCACGTTAATAATAATGAAGTATGCGGGTGAAACCGTGTGGCACTATTAGTGGCTTGTGAAGATACCTTTTTTCATAACATAGGGAAATGCACTACGCATATATACATGTTATCGGATTAGGCTCCTGAACCTTTGGACTCGCCGGTATGTTCCCGGGAAGGTATCTTACCCCGAGTCCCGTGAAATGTATGATTTGTACAGTATATACATACTGTACCAATCGTACTCATAAATAAAACATACAGTTTATTTCGTCGTCAATTTGTTCTCGAACAATCTGAATTCCATCGCCGATGTTAAAAAAATCACAAAATTATTGCATATAATAATATAATGTACGTTATAAAATAACAATTTCAGGTAACAGCTATGAAATTGTTATAACGCTTTGGTAAACAAAACACCTGCATCTAGTGAGTTACAATAATAACAAGCTCACATCGATATTGTTTCCTTTACGTTACATCAATTTAATTATAACTAGTGACCTGGGCAGACCGTGTTCACAAAAGCGCCGTCTATCCTGCCCAAGACGATGTCCAAATATTATACAGTTTCAGTACTTTACTCTCTGACGAACTATATTAAGATTTTGGCTTGATTTTCTGCTGGTAATTTACTTTAAGCATTATATTATTTGTGGATGGTAAAAATTACTTAAGACAATATGAAATAGAATTACTTAATCTATAAAACTCACCACGGGGCTTAGACAAAGTAACATTAAAAAAACGATAGCGATAACGTAGTTCGCGAATCGAAAACGTCGAAAAGAATAACTTGTATGGGATGACATAAGTCGTGCTAAATCACATGGTCTATCGTTATTGTAACAAAATCGCAAACTGTCTATTGTTTATCAATCGTTATTGTCAATATCTTATCGGCTAGGAAATTATCATTAATAACTCAAAACGATAACGAAATTCTGAATCTTGCCGCTACGAAACGATGTTACTTTGTTTACCCTTGAAAATGTTGTAAATCTTGGTAAATAAAAAAGCAGCATGCAACGTCTAGTGCCTAAGTAATCTCTTCCTAAGGTCATAGAGTGCTTAATAATCTAAACCTTAATTTTTTAACATTATATTTATAGATATACACAACGGTTACATATGTCCCATAAAACATATAAAGACATCATCATCATCAACCTTTGTCCGTCCAATGCTGAACATAGGCCTCCTTCAACATACGCCAAGTGCTTTCCACTCTCATTAAACAACGGCCGGTCACTGCGCGGCGATGATCTGTCTAAGCCGCTTATATAATATAAATTAACAAACGAAATAAAAAACTTCGTATTTCTGCCGCAACAAGGGTGAAACTCATCCGTGAAACAAACCACGTGCCTCGTTGCTCGTTCCCAGTTAGAAATATTGTGGGCGCTATTTCACAGCAATCCGGCCACCGTAACTACGCGATCAGAATTAAATCAAACGAGCATTGTGCCGAATTCATTACTGTATCAAAATGCGTGTGGACGCTGCAAACGGTGAATTGAAATTTCATGGGAGCAAATGACACGCAGATACAGCTAGTGGCGCTGTTTATAATAATAATAACGGTTGTTATAATGAAACAACTTTTGCGGATTTTATCGCGGTTTTTTACGTTTTTTTGAATGACCAATATTTCGGAAACTTTAAAGCAATGTACAGTAGAATGGCTAGTATAATAAAAAAGAAATGTGCTGTCGTGGGACACCAGGTAGGAACGAAGTTCCTACGGCTAAAAATAAAGGTATTATACACTACTCGCTTGTGTATGCGACTGTCGCGCCTGCGCACGTCTCATTTAACGCTTTTATTCTACCATGGTGAGAGGTCTCGTCGAAAGCCTCCTCTCTCACCCACCTCCTTCTGGGACATTACTGTCGTCACCGAGCATCGCGATGTTGACTCTTGACAAAGACGAGTTTTCTCCTATAATCGACAGATCGTGACGCAGCGACGCCCATGTTGGGCAAACCTTGATCGTCTGGTCGAAGTTCTCATCCTAGGATGGTCACTGTCGATTGATTTTTTGTCAGTCATATACTTTACGGATTGTCAGCTTGTGGTCGTTCGCATAAGCTTACCTGCCGATAAATCCGTTCGTTTGATGACAGACTAATCACATCAAAACAAACAGAGGGGTTGTTTGTTTCATGTCAGTTAAGCCGCTCAAGGGCACGCTGGCCTAGTGGTTGCATTTCGCTTAGGTTCGAAGGGCCAAGTATTATTTAAAAGATATTTTTATGTCAGTTGGATAAGCAAATTGGTAGGCATAACAACTGATGGTAAGTGGAATTAGACCACGTAACTCATTTGTGAGTTGTCTATCTGGATATATAAGATGTTAAGTCGTTGTGCCAGTAATTACACTGCCTGTCTTGCCCTTTCCTCCGAAATACAGCAAAGCTGTTTGTTATTAATATAAATAAAAGTATAATTTTCACTGATCATACAGTTATGAAGATATCAAATATTTAATCACAGATGACCAATGTTTTATACGTATTTAGTTTTGTAATATTTATGCAAATTTCACTCATTATAATAAAACAACTTTTACGGATTTTATCGAGATGTAAGACTTGCTCAAAGTTTCCGATGCTTTACAGTAACCACTATTTCGGGAATCTCCTTTTTAATCTTCTCTCCTGCAAACATTTTCTCATTAATAAATATATTTTTAATTCCAGATAAGGACAATTCAACAAACTTCAAAATGTATGATATCACTTTGAATTCGTATGATATTAGTTAGATGCAAATTGAATATACATTTCAATTTCAATATTTAGCTTGTATCTTTGAATATTTGATATTGCATTGGCAAGTCGCCCAGTCACATTGTAAACGATAGTATAATTTTATAGAAATAAAATAAGATATATTAACAACATACAAAGGTTTTTATTGCGAGAAAAAAAAACAGATTTAGAGATTGAAATAAAAAAATTAAAATGCCCTTCTTTCAATCATTTCGATGAAAATAAATCGAATGCCCGAAATGTAAGGAACTGACAACTGACACCCCTCACGGTGTAATAAAACAACGCAACCTAACTCCGTTACGTCACGTTCGAATTTATCAAATACGTTCCGCCATTGATGTTTTAGTAATAGATAAATAGTTGGTAGTGGAGAAATCACTTCTGAAACTGACCTGCTTGAGCGGTAGTCGTGGGGCTGACTTATTTTAAGTCAGTAAAATCAAAACAAAGTTTTTTGTGTTGTAAAAAAACTTGTATTACTGGAAGGATGCTAAAATAAAAATAAAAAAGTTTTTGTGGAAGGGTGCGCTTGCGCTGCTTTCTATATGGATACAACGATTCTGGTAATCTGACAGTAACCATTGTCAGTAAATCTGTTTATGTTCGTCTACATTATTTACATTTATTCAAAATGTTACATACAATATTTTAATTTTAATAGTAAGAGTTAGTGCCATGCTGCTTTGTAGCCGAATTGAGCAGACACGACCCGGGTAGTACAATACCTCTCGCTCACATAATAACAACATAAAGTGACAGCTATACGTTTCGTGCGGTTTGTGCGTTTCCGATCGTCCATTCGGGGTTCAGCGGGGGCAACGCATCTATAATCTTTGATTGTATGAATATTAGAAGGCGTCGGTAGTCAGGTAGTCATGTAGTATAAGGCTACAAGTGCTCGGTTACAACCTTATGAGATCAAAAAATATTTATATCAATGGGTTTGCTAAAATCCATAAAATTCACTCGCGACGTAATAAAACCTCTACAATCAGTGTGAAAGCGTCAAACGGTATCCTCTTAGAGTGTCAGTCTCATTATTGTAATGGATTCGCTGAAAGTACAGTGTAATTATGTTTGAGAGGGTTGTTTTCAGCATTATAATGTACCGCCTGTTAATTTGTTTTGAAATATCATTTGCTGCGAATTAATTATGGCAATAAAGTGGTGATTACAGTGGAATGGAATTTAATGTGAGATAAATATTACAATTCACTTTGAAACACACAGAGTCATGGTTAATGAAACGGTCGCAGATTCGATTCCTTTTATTCCTAAGAGTTATTTATGACGTAGTTTTAGAAGGATCACGGACAGTTAACGTGAATTTGACACTTGAATGTGAGACCGCTGAATTGAGGTGGCGTAGTCAGATGCTAAGTTGAGGTCACAGATTCAACTCCTTTCAAGAGTAATCTGTGACGAAGGTTTTTATGAGCTTACCACAGACTGTTAACGTCGTAAAGCGACTTTAATTGGTCGTTAGCGTCACTTATTTTGTTTATTACAGCTTTGCAAAGTCATTCGCTTTTTGAGAAACTTATCAAGATGTCTTCCTTCTCCTATCTCCTTTCGATTCGTTTTTTATACAAATGCAGTTTCTTTTTTTAAATTAATGAATAAAGGTCATGTGTCATAATATATTGTCGTCATTATTCAACTTTAAAGTGTGTGTAAAATAACTGTGCGTATTGTAATGTGTGTAACATTTTATTGTATGTATTTTTATGTATTTATAATCCATGTTTTACAAAAATATTAGCTTTCTCAGCTCTCATATCCATTTAATCTTTTACTGTACCATATCATATTATATTTCACTCCGTTAATGTAATTTTAAAAAAGTGTACAAAGGTCTGACTTCACGTAAATAATAGCTTACTGCTTAGTAAGAAAACCATCAAACAGGTTTTCGGTCAAAACAAAAATGGTGTTGATATAGAAGGACTTATAGCATTAAATTTTATCCATCACTATTTAATTCAGGGGGATAATATATTATGATTCTATGACTAAACAGCCCCTTGGCTGTAAGCTGATACAATTTTTCAATATTCGTAGGTGACGTCATAAATCCAAAAGTGACCAATCGAATCGACGATCGCGTGCTAAATTGGATCCTGTGACGTGTGAGATTTTCAAATTCGATATGCTTTTAAATCATTTTTCTAAACTGATTTCATCCGATATTTTCCTTAAAACCAACTGTTTATCTAGGGAATATAAAAATCTAGCATGTTTCTATTATTGTAACAGCATTGTGGTCATTTGTGGCACTGAATCAGATTTTTTAAAGAATGTAGAACAGCTATTTATCGCTGTTAAGAGAAAAGGTACATTTCTCTGAATGACAATAAAGTATAAATAAGGCAATAAATGCCTTACTTATGTCTTACTACTTATTACTTCTATTAATGGGCAATATTTTTAATGCAATATTCATAACTTGAAGTGAAAATCTTTTCTTTTAGCCAATGTGTCCTCCTTGAAGATCTACGAGGCCGAAAAGTGGCCTCTTTATTTACTACTGGTCTGTAAGTTTGCCGTAGCTTAACGTTCCGTAGAGGGTGCTATGCTAAGTGTTTCTTTAGCGGAGGTTTCGAAACGAAGACATCCGCCAGATAACTAAATGATGGCAAAGCATCATAATCTCTGGCTATGTAGATGTGAGTCTATAGTCGCCAAAGGTTTTGACTGCTCATTTGTTATCTTATGCTAAAAAAGGCAGTGAGATCGTATCAAAGATTTACCTCTGTGGGTGCTGGCATTGTTAGTCTCATATCGAATGTAGTGTTTGTTTTTTTGTTTCATTGACCATTATGTTACTAAGATACTGGTGTTCTGGTGTACACTTTATAACATTAAGGGCCTGTTTCACAATCTCCAGTTAAGTTCCCAATAGGCTATCGGCAACATATTTGACAGATACTCCATACTCTATCTGTCAAATATGTTGCCGAAAGCCTATTGGGAACTTAACTGGAGATTGTGAAACAGGCCCTAAATTAAAGTATTATTTTTATTAGAGTTGAAAATAAAATACAGCAAATAACTCGAAGCGTGATAAAATTTTATCAAGAAACTTTCAGAAATACGTTACATCGAATAGCGTATGACGATAATTTGACGTGGAAATCGCTCGTGGCTTGTTTTCTTTGATAGAAATAAACCGGATAAAAGTAAATGAAATGCGATGACATGTTGAGATAAGGTAGGAATTTTATCAATGGGTCAATAAAAAATACGTCTATTTCGGATTGGTTTCGTGTATTTATGACAATTTCACTTCTTCATCATTATCATCAGCCTTTATCCATCCACTGCTGAATATAGGCATCCCCTAATGAACACCAAGACGACCGATCCCTTGCCACTCGCATCCAACACGGACCAATTATCACTTATTCGAATAAAGTAACTATATTTTCCTGCACGTTTCAAGTATATTATATTAACTAACGTGCTTTATCCAAATTTATTAATACTGTTAATTATTAAGTATGTTTGATCACACAATAATATTTTTTACAGTATTTTTTTGTCAAGAACATTTCACTTTTGGTTATGGTTATCATATTTTGCAGCAAAGTTCTGTTTGCTGTTTTGGGAAATTGGCAACACGTTTTTAACTAAACCTTTGATATGAAAAATAGAGCTTAGGATAAAGTAAAAAGAAGGATAGAGTAGAGAAAAAGAGAGAGAGAGAGAGATGCTAAATAATTTTTATGCTCTCAATTTTTTTACAGGGGTTATTGTGGCCTGAAATAAAAATATCCATGGCGCTTTTCATGTGTTTTATATGAGATGACTAGGCAATGATCTCACCTTTACTATAATACTATACTGAAATGGTTGTGATCATTTAGACATAACGTCAGGATTTTTATTATTCTGTTCCTATTTCCAAAACAAGGTCGTCGGAAAAACCAATAACCCGAAACTTTCGAGCAAACCTTTTGATAGATTATTAGGAGTCTAGTCACGTAACGGGAAATAGAAACTTCTTTAAGTAAACTAGTCGTATTGATGAGATTGTAGGATCAACCCTTGTAGATATTATCTCTTGTGGTTTAGTTCAACGTGAGATTCTTGATACTCATTATATGTAGACGTAACATTATTAGGAAAATAAATTTATAAAATAATGTAAGTACAAACATTGTGGGCAAACCTGCATGTCTGATGAGATTTAAAATATTATCATCAGACTGAACAATACATTCCTAGAAAATACTTAAATATTGAATGTCATAGACAAGTAGAAGGCATATTTTTGTTTTTCATTGTTAGATGGCTTTAAGAAATATATCCTCGATTCCTCAAGAAATATAATAGCTAAGGAATAGCGCGGCCACGGATCATCGGATTCGTCTATTGTCTTGGCTCTATAAATTACCCCAAACGTTCCGATTCAGTGAACGGAGCGATAATTAAGTATTATACGGAAGGCATCATTCACGGCCCTCGTGGACTGCAGCCGGATCCTCGTCCGGCCATGGAAACAGTAATTTATGATGAGGAAACTGTTAGCGTATCATTGTGCCACTAGAAAATATACGTGAGGGCATATAGCCTCTTACATGACATGTAAGCTTGGCACCGTCATACTGTCAATAGTTAACGAATTTGATTAACCTTTGAGTGACCTAATTATAAAATCAGACCAGCGTTGAAAACGGGTGCTTGGAGCAGCTAAGAGGCCAGTGATCTTCCCTTCCTACCCCAAGATACGCTGTCGAAACGTGGGCCAGCCGAAGAAGAATTTTGGCTTGGAAATAAGGTACCCTTTTTTTTTTTTAGACGCAGCGGAAATCCTTTACTACCATACCAGGGCCTGGGTAGGCGCGCTGCCGTGTGTGCGGACTCGCATTTGGGTGCTCGTGTCGGGCTCCCATTCCGAGCCCGAAACGAGCACAGGGGCTTTATTGAAGGCGCATTAAATAGCGCCTCCGACGCACGGAAATAAGGTACCCTAAGGCATCTTATTACGAACCCCTAATCTGAACCTACCGCTTCGGGTGCTACCACCACCCCCTAACGCGACAAGTTAACAGATTCATTAATTTATTCTAACATTGTAAAATTTAATAAAGTGCTTGTTATTTGCCTAAAGAACACTACGCTAAAAGCTTATTAATTATCTTTACAGATCACATTGTAATGTACATCATGTATACAACTAAACCATTGTATCATTAAGTTTGTATTAAGTTATTGTATTATACTAAGACTTTGTGGTATTCTAATTCGAGTTCTAAATCATAGCTGTACTAAGTTAGCGGATTAACAATTCGTTAACTTTCGTTAAATATGCCAAGATTAAAGGCTTTAAAAGTATATGAAGTTAAGTTTTTTTTGGATAAAGTTAACTTTTCTCTTAACGGATTTGTGGCTTTCAAAGTTAATATTTACATTACATTCATGTTATAATAATAGTAGGAATTTCATGTTCTGCATGTCTTCATAAACTTGGTCTCCATTGGTTAGAAATGATTGTGGTGTGACTATGTACTCATTTTTATTATCTATATAGTAATATCTATTATCTATATCTAGATCCAAAATCCCCCAATTTTAATGCCGATCCCATACCCACTTTACCAGGCTTCATAGTCAGGGTAAAACTCTAATAAACTGGACGGTAACCATCGACATTACAGCTAGCAACACTTCCATACGTGGGATTATAACCGCCATTATATTTGTTTGGGAACATGTGAAACGGTCACATTAAAATAGAGTGTTCCCGCGCTTACACGGATTAGCCTTAAATATGTTTTGGCCACAAACCAAATTTTCGCTCAACTCACAAACGTACGCTCGAATCGGACACAAAGCTATGACGTGTTCGATTTGCCTAATTAATTTTGGCAGTAACCAACAATTTGTGGTTGCAATACAATATAATTTTCATACGGTTTATTTCAACGTAAATATTAATGCAGTGATATGGTTAATTAATATGGGTTTATGTATAATGTCCAGGTTTTAGAATAAATATTGCAACAAGTTTGTACGAATCGATTAAATAAAAATAATATTCTCGATTCGCGGGATTTTTTTAAAATTTGAGATTAGAAAGACAGCCCATGTCAGTTGAGTAGAAGGCGCGAAATTAAAATACATATTTTTATAACATAAACGAATTAGAACAAATACTTGAGATTTATTATTATAATTTGTTATAATATTTAAGAATTTAGTTCGCACGCCCCAAAATAAAAAATCTTGCCCCCAATTCTTCAATAATGATAAATAATTATTCTTTGAAATATAAAAGATTATTTTAAAAAGTGACAGTACCCTAGATTAGCGCGCTAATCTTCTGTGCAATTGACAACAATATCTCTCTCTCCTTCTCTACCCCTCTCTATCTCTCTCTCTCTCTCCCTCGATTTTAGAGCCTTGGTCACAAAAATGTACAAACATTTATGATTAAGGAACAAGAATATCCAGGTAGTAGTAGATATTACGTATCGTATTATAACATTCAAAAGCGACCCTTATATATACCGAAGCTGGGATCAAACAACTGGACATGAGTAACAGATAGCTGAACTAACAGCCCTTGGAAACTTCACACCCCCTCGAAGTCCTTTAATCTGCATTATGGTTTTCTACGGCGTTTTCTTCACCGGTAAGCACACAACCCATTAAAAAAATCTCAAATACACTTCCATTGATATTACCAGTAATAAAAATTCTTTCAAGATGACCTGTCTGTTACATTATGCCGTCTGATTGATAATAATCACTTATAGCCACTATAATGAAACTTTTTAGTATACACTTTTCCGACTATTTTTTTTTTGTGTATATAACGTTTCATTATAGTGGCTATAGCATAAATTTCCATCAAGGATCGACAGAACTACTGTTATCAATTAATAATAACTTACGCATTATTATTTTAATTGAAACCACAGGCCGTGTAAATTGAACAATCAAAGAAAAAGTGTTAGAAGTAAAGCTGTAATAAAAGCAGGAACTTGTAAGTACTCCATTTTTCACGAGAAAAGTCTCAGCACGGCGTTCGAGACTTTAAATGGAGTCATATTTTTCCGTCTAAGCTGTTGTCAAATCATTGAATACAAAGTATGAATTTTTGTATCAAACAAGTGTTGTCCGCAGCTTCCTTTTTTTTGAGTTCAAAACCTACTATTTGTATTGGTTTTATTGGTAGCTATACAAGCTAAAATCTAGACGTATTAGCACTTTCCCTTGGCTTCACTCGTAGTTTGAAATCTATATTTTTTTATCTCATTTTTATGAATAAAATTCTCGCTATCTTTCATAAGAAAACTATTATAATATATTAACTGTCTCACAATCTCCAGATAAGTTCCGAATAGGCTATCGGCAACATATTTGACAGATAGAGTATGGAGTACCTGTTAAATATCTGTCAAATATGTTGCCGATAGCCTATTCGGAACTTATCTGGAGATTGTGAAGCAGGCCCTAATAATGTTTATTTTTTAAGACGCTTATGCGCTCATAATTATTTATTATTTAATTGTTCATTCTTAAATTACTCAGAACAGGAAGCTGAATAGATAAGATAATTATTGCAAAGTATGAAATACAGATAATAGAGCGACACTGTGGATATGCACTCGGCTTTTTGAGTGAGATGGTTTGGATTCGATTCTGAAGTACTTCGAAATGTTTTTATCTAAGTTCCTAAGTGCATCTAAACAGGAGACCATCGCTCGCACATCGGTAAAGAAGAACATCGCAAAGAAATCCACATGCTTGATTTTTGACAGATTAAAAGTCTTTGAGGGTGTTTTTTAATTCACCTACCCAGATAGGGCCAGCATATTGGTGAACCATGGCTCAATATCCTCCTCGCCTGACTTCGAGGAGAAGACCTGAACCCTGCAGTAGTATTAACCCATATAATATGTCCCACAAATGGGTTAATACTTTACTATGAAAACATTGTAACACATCAATAGAACATCTGATGACGTATGTTCCCGAAGCTATAATATCTAGTGTTGCAAATGCTGGATTGTATGGAGTTTAGTAAGCATATTTTGTTTCAGCACAAATGACGCTACTTGCCAAATGGTCAGCTAGTCAACAGAGTTAGAATAAAACATACATTTAAGAACCGATAAAGATTTTCACACAACCAGTATTTAATCATGAATGTACATGACAAATATAAAAATATACATACGTATATATGCATGACATAAAAACGATGATGATGATGATAACACACTAACATTAAAATTTTAGTTTAGACTAGACTAGGAATGACTTAAAACTTTCCAATAACTTGAAATGTTGTAATTTATACAATTAACAATTTTCAATAGCTAAGAGAATAATAAACATAAAGAATATAATAAGGGCCTGTTTCACAATCTCCAGTTAAGTGCCCAATAGGCTATCGGCAGCATATTTGACAGATAAAGTATGGAGTATCTGTCAAGTATCTGTCAAATATGTTGCCGATAGCCTATTCGAAACTTATCTGGAGATTGTGAAGCAGGCCCTAAACATAATAAAAATAAATAAATGAAATAAAATAAAGATTAATGACAACAAACCGCTCTTTTGTAGTCAATGAATTGAAAATGTCGAAACCATTTAACAAACATTGTATGTAAATTTTTATTTCTGTTCCAAACACACCGCACGTAAGCAAAACTTCAACCTGGCGACGATTTAAAAACAATTACGCGGTACAAAAATTCCCAGCTCCCTTACGAAGCTAAAACAAAATAGCGGATTTTTACAATCCGCCATTTTTAAATTCATCGAATACCTCTAACATTGTTGAGATGAAACGCTTCATCTTTAGTGCAGACTGAAGTGCATTGTACTCTAATTTATTGAGATTCGTGAATCATTAATTCTGAATGACTTTCTACAAGTCTCGCACAAGCTTTTACCCTAATAGAGTTAATTTTTCATATGCTCTGTGTATAACTAGTGAAAAGCTACTTTACTTTCATCAATTAATTAAAATAAATTAGATAGTAATCTCTAACTTAAATATTGTTTTCATTATAACTTGTTATTCCACGCTTCGCTTGCTTATATTTTAAGCAGACTGGCGATTTTTTTTATAGTATGCTTATCATCAAACGTAATTAATTACAAATTAGTAAAATAATTTAATTTTAACCTGAATTTTTAAGTGTTAGTTGGCTGGGTGTAATGATGATCTCCGTACAGTGGCCGGTCCGTGTTGGATGCGAGTAGCAAGGGATCGGTCGTCTTGGCGTTCATTAAGGGAGGACGGATAAAGGCTGATGATGATAATGATTATGATGGATCGTCTTAGCGTTTGAGGGAGGCCCACGTTCAGCAACGGATAAAGGCTGATGATGATGATGAAACATTTCTATGTATAAGTAAAAACTTATCATTCATTTCATCGTTACATTATCATTGAATTTAGTTTATTATTAACACTTTCGAGCATAGGACATATTCTAAGAACATTCAGATATTCATTCTGGACATTCTTCTACCATAATTATTGTTATTGTGTAATAAAAATCTACAAAATAATAATAATATTATTATTACCTTTTAGACGATATAGAAGAGATTTAGAGAGATATAGAAAACTAAATCAACTCAACGTTTTCTAGTACGTCATAATCCTAGTTGGCCAAAATAAATTCAGTGCTTTTATATTATAATCTATTTTTCTATAAACATAATAATATATTATAACACAAATTATACAAATATTATAAAGAAATAACTTTTGGGGATTTTATCGTAAACGATAATTAATTTTAGAGTTAGATAGATAGATAGATAGATAAACTTTTCATTCACCATTCCACATTACACATACAAATTAAACAAAAAGGAAAACAAAAACTAAATCTAAGAAACAAAAAAATAATAAATCTTTACAATGTTAATTTATTAAGACCACATTAAAATACAGAGTATGTGTGCTGCAGAATCGCGAAAAGGTTAGTAACTCAGTACTAAAAGATCAATCCGAAGAAAGATCGACTGGTTTTCAGTCACTACCTGTTGTCGAGTAGAGTTGTCGTAAAAGAATGAGTCGTATGGGAGCTTTCAATGAAAACTAGGCAGTGAGGCTATATATTTCTTTTAAATATAATCTCTTATAGAGATCTATAAAAAGTAGAAAAATGATCACCATCGATCTGGATACGACCGCAAATCTAAGTTAACTACGTTAAGCAGAGGTTAACTCACTTAACAGCTAGTGACTTTAATACCCAAATAGTGATACCCACTTTTATCTTGAATACTAACTTTTGGTTTCTTATTTTTTTTATGGTTATCTAAACATTTTTAGCGAAATACAAATCAGAGGGCCTAGCCAAAATGCCATTCAGAAAGCGTTAGCGAAGTTCGAAAATGATAAAATGTATAGGATGGACCACACGATTAAGCGCGGCCTTATGTCAATCCCATACATTTTATCATTTTCGAACTTCGCTAACGCTTTCTTAATGACATTTTGGCTAAGCCCCCAGTGGGTAGATTAAGAAAAATATAAGCAGCGAAGAACAGTAAGCTCGCTATGCCTCAAAAACCAGGCTGATATATTTATGGATCTGGCTCTCTGGATCTCATCAACCTCCAGATGAATTACCCAGATAAATAAAGCTCGACATAGTTGACTTTACAAAAAAAAAAGAATGTAAGATCGATAAGTAGACAGGACGCTATTGAATAATATTGAACAAGTAATGAATTAATAATAACCGTCCACGGCACACTTAATCCTCTTGAGAATATATATTAATACTTATGTGAAATACTGCTGTACAGTTTAGTTAGTAAATTTATCATAAATAAACCACTTTTACGAATTTCATCGCGATTTACTACCTACTCACTTTTAAGTAGGATATTTAATAAGGAACGTTTTGACGCATTAGATGTTTTACAGCAATTATGGTCCCATGGTCAAATATGGTTTTCCGATGAGCGAGTGATAGTCTCATGTTTAAGGTGCACTTGGAAATTTAGAAAAAACCCATTTCAAGGCAACACACATGGAGGTTGGGATTGAACCCGGGCTCCCTTGTTCAAAAGGCGACGCCATACCCACTGGACTATCATCATCATCATCAGCCTTTATCCGTCCACTGTTGAACATATCCTCCTTCAAGGATAAAGGCTGATGCTGATGGTCCAGTACCATCATTATCATCATCAGCCTTTATCCTTCCACTGCTGAACATAGGCCTCCCTCAATGAATGCAATTATATCATTATTGTGTTATAATTCGTGAATTATAATATAGTGATAATCATTTATTATAATAATAATTCATGTTTATTAAACACGAAGGCCGTGTGTATTATAGGTCCAATATGTAATTAAATTCTCGATAACATCCTTGGGTTTGGGCCCACTTAAATACGGTGACGAATAAAGGTAGGTAATAAAGATATTGATAAAAGATAATATGATATGTATATAGCGTAGATTATCAATCGATTTTGTAGAAGTAAACGGAAATGGGTGGAATTTTGAAAGTAGTCCAAAATATTTTATACATTTATACTAAACTTTAGCATATCTCATGATCTATTTATTACATTAGTTACACGTCTACAATTATTATCTTATTATTTGATGTATATTAATTAAGTCATAAATTTTCCTATTAGAATAATAGTTTTTATAGATTTTATAGGCTTCACTGGCTTCAAAATAAAAATAAAGCTTACATTTGATAGAATATATTAAAAAAAAAGGAATGTGGTGTCGTCGGACACTAGGTTGGAACGAAGTTCCTTCGGCTAAAAAGAAAGGTATTATACACTACTCGCTTGTGTATGCGACTGTCGCGCCTGCGCACGTCTCATTTAACGCTTTTATTCCACGCACTTTTTCTTACGGTTTTACTATCACATTTTTTTCAGTTCGGTCGCGCAGCAAAATCTATATAATAAACCTAAATTTCCTTGCCTCTTCCATTTATTAACGATTTTTCTTGTTTTGTTTAGAACAATCTTGCTTACAGAATAAAATGGGGTATGTTAATCTTTTATTTTATTTTGCCTTTTAATGGTTGAATATCGATTCATGGGTGATATTCTGGTTCTTAAGAATTAGCCAATTATATCCAATAAAAATATTGGAGGAAGAAAATATTTCTACGAAATATAAATAGCAAGAAACATTACAGTGATAATTTCGCAAATTGTTAAGATGGTTTCTGATTCGTGAAAAAATAAAGATAATTTATTTAAGACAGATGAAGTCTTTTAAAATATACTCTAATTAGAAAAATAATCGACGGCAAAATTAAAAGTGAATT
Source organism: Lycaena phlaeas (assembly GCA_905333005.2). Taxonomy (NCBI): domain Eukaryota; kingdom Metazoa; phylum Arthropoda; class Insecta; order Lepidoptera; family Lycaenidae; genus Lycaena; species Lycaena phlaeas. The sequence goes on along the minus strand of HG995169.1, from coordinate 16,262,246 downwards.
ATCTTTTGTTGTAAAATCACAAATGAATAATAGAAGTAATCGACGCCCAAATTTACTAGTTTTACCAAGAATACGTACTAATTTTGCCAAAAAGAGCATCACATTTGAAGGAGCACAACTTTATAATAGCTTACCCAAATATATCCAAAACATAAATTCATTCAATAGCTTTAAACTTTTGTTATCACAACATGTCATTAAAAATTGTTAATCTTTTCCTAACCTTCGTAACCTATTTACTACTAGGGTATTCCTAACCTAACATTAGAAAAATTTGTATTGTAATAAGTAATTATGTTCGAACTATACTGTTATAAATAAGTTTATTTGTTATCTTGTTCTCGTGTAAGTGGATGTTATCCTTTATGAGAATAAATTCTTTAAACCTTAAAAAGTAGTGATCTGGTGTTAATCTACGACGTGGGTTCAAATTGATGATTTTTTATCTTGAGATAAACATTAACGTGTTTGGTCGCCTTTAGTTAGTATAAGTAGAGGATAATTTCTGAATGGCTCGCCTAACTTTTGTAACTCTGTTTAAAACCGAGCTTGACTGTACAATTGAATTAGATACAAAGGCGGATTCTTTATGATCCAAGTAAAGAGCGATTTAATGCTACGTACATGGTGTTTTGAAAAATATATATGAATAGGCGGTGTAAGAAATTTATACAATTAGTAGTTAATATGAATGATAGAGCCATGAAATTAATTAAGACAAGGCACAAACATCAGGAAGCAAAAAATGTATCGCAAATAGTAAACACGATTTATAACTATATGCGTTTTATAATGAAATAACTTTACGGATTTTATCGCGGTTTATTAGTTTTTTACAAGCCCGACGTTTCGGATGCTTTACAGCAACCATGGTCACGGGAGGACTGAGGTGTCAGACGTCCTACTGTTACAAAGTTATTCGAAACTACCCTATGATACAACAATATTTTATTTAGTCCTATCTATGCAGAAGGTTCTAACTAAGTCTTTAGTCTGTGACATGTTATGCTTGGATTTTGGTGGTGGCCAGGTGGTAATGGCCAGCCATCTTCTCTATTTATTATAATGAGTGAAATTCGCGTAGACATAAGAAAACAATGTATGCGTTTTTCTTTTTATATTTGCTGATTTCAACATTTTTCCACCATTTATTACATTCAGTCTTTCAAAATAAAACACGTGAAGTATTTCTTCATTTCTCTTGACTTTTCAGTAAGAGGATTATCGATTAAACTATTTAGCTTCTTCCGGGATTTAGAAACCCGATTACCGAGAAAACCTCGGTCATCCGGGGTATTTTTATATAAAACTGATATAATTGAACTATTTAGATATTTATTTGATGATTTTTATTAAATGATATCTAAAATGTACTCATGATCGATGTCTGCTTGAATTATCCATCTGAGGCTAAATCCTTTTTAATATACCTAAACCCCCTTTTTAATACATCTAAACGGTGGATGTTCCGCCCCCTACTATATCTGCGCCGTCTTGTAATTATATTTTTTTATTTTTTATTTCACACTCTTTAACGCTTCGCCTGCGTTAACTAAGATTGATAACGGGATCTTGGTACGCAAAATAAGTATAAGTAATAATATAATATAATATATAAGTAATAATATAATTAAAAAAAAAAAAAAGTAACTTTTCTGGTTGTTTTTTTACACCTTGTGTCCGAAAAACCCAAATATCTTACGGAACCCTATTTTTTTTATTCAGAATAAAATTTAGCTTATGTTACTCGTGAATAATACATTATTATTAAGTAGCTTTCGAATGGTGAAAGAATTTTTGAAATCGGTCCTGTGATTTTAGAGCCTATTCATTACAACCAAACAAACAAACAAAGTCTCGTGAACATGACATTCGTAGACAATGTCGAAATATCGAGCTCCGCAAAACAATATTAAAAAACATGGTAAATATCCCGTTTTAAATACCTTAAATGATGAAAATAACCATGTTAATTTAAAATCCTATAAAGAAACAAAGTTTTCCTCTTTATAATATTAGTGTAGATGTAGATGTAGAAGAAGTCATGAAGTTACTATCGTAAAGAAGTGTTTGATTCTCACTAGCAGAATCGTCACACTATTGTGCGACGACGATAATCAGCGTGATTTAATCTCCTTTTATTAGTCTACTAATTATGATTATAGCCTTCATAGTCTCAGCCTATAGCTATCCACTGCTGGACGTAGGCCTCTCCAATGGTTGCCTAGCGCGACCGGTCCATTGCCACCTGCATCCAACGAGACCCAGCGGTTTTTACTAGGTCGTCAGTCCATCTGGTAGGCGGCTGTCCCACGCTGCGTTAACACCCTTAACATTAATGCAGATTTTGAACATTCATTTAATATATATTTCTAACTATGGAATGGAAAAGCAAAATTACAGTTCTGGAATTTTCGAGATAGTCGATCCTTAAGCACGTAATTAGGTTACGTTACCTTTTTTATTTCCGAACTGAAATTCGAAGGTAAAAGTGTATCGTATCTTATCGTAGCAGCTTCATCTGACGTTTTTAGACCGTGACGCTGTTCGAAAGGATCCAAAGATTGATTCCATATTAAAGATCTATCTCCGATTTACCTCGCGATTTTACTGCACGTCAGGATGATAGTGTAATTTTTTTCGGGATTTCCATATAATATAGCTTTCCCCATTAATATATTTTTATGCTTGGAGGATAGGTAATTGGAAGACATGTCACCTGATGTTAAGTGGTTACCGATACCCATGAACATAAACGAGTTCATTGAACTAGTCTGGTGCACAAGTTCTTCGGAAACTTACCAAGGGTTTAGATTGACGTGGTGTAAACGCGCCATAGATATTATTCTTATTATAACTAACAAACTTGGAATCAATCGAAATAAATTCATTGTTTCTCTATGGCATTTTTTAAATTAAATTATACAGGTTTGATATTGAAACGCTAAGGTACGCGAAGAAATCTTTAGACTTCAGAGTTGATAGATGTTTATTTAGTTTGCGCTGACTACGAAATAAGATGGATCATTTAATTTACAATTTACGTTAAATAACTAGGTATAGGTAATTATATTATTCTGTTTTGATGCTTTAAATATCAAGTAATAGAAATATAGTAGTTTCTTTTTGTTTGACACCCATTGGCGTGCCTTTGTTTAAAAGTGCCGTAAAGATATCATCGCTTGATGTTCTCGAAGTCATTCTTAGCTTCTTTGCCTATACTGTACTGAATTATTTATTCGCCATAGACTTTATTGTATATGACTTTTCATATATAACTTTTTTAAGTGTATCGTTAGTAAAAGCTACAAAACATTACATTTATAACTTGAGCCAAACATTAAGCAATCTAGACTCGACCGCGACCAATTGGGTCAAGTGAGTGTGCTTACGGAAAGCAGGGCAATTTACTTAAAATCGTCCCCTCGATTAGCCTTCCTCGAAGGATAATACTTGTTTACGACTTGAGTTTGAGATGACATTTTAAAACCACCGGATCAAGCGCCTTCAGTGACTGACTTCATTTGGATACACTTTGAAAGTAGTGTAAAAGATAAGTCGCGGCACTATGAGTTTGCTGTAGGTTGTCCAAAACACCATTTTTTTCATGTTGAAATTATTGGCGTGTCATGCTGTTATGCTGTCATCTTGCATAATAGATTTCATTGGTTGCTGATTTCAATATTAATATAAGTCCATGATTAATCCAAAAAGAGTCCTGTGACTGCTGACATTATTTTACTTATGATTTGAATTATCGTCATTTTCATCACACTTTTTCGGACATATGCCTCTATCGCAGACAACGAGGCAAATTCCGCGCCACCACCACAGAGATGATGAAACTGTACAATAATATAGCTCATTCATCAGAATAACACATAGGCTTTAATCTATCCCCGTACTCCCACGGGAATGGGAAGTACGCGAATACAACCGCTGGGCGCTGCTAGTCCTATATTTTATCTGTTGCATTATTAGTTCCAGTTAAGTAAAATACTTGCAACGGTTTACCCGCGTACTTCATATTCCCGTGGGAGCATGGGAACAAATTACAGCGTATGTCTCCTACAAATACCTAGCTCACTTGTTTATTTCATTATTTAATAATGAAAGCAAAGAAATAAGCGTATTGGTAAAACAATATTAAAAATCTGTCCAATCCAGAGATTACCCCCCACAACATCACAAACTTACCAACTTATTCACTTTATAATATTTATTTACAACTTCCTTACAATATTTAGGGCCTGTTTCACAATCTCCAGATAAGTTCCGAATAGGCTATCGGCAACATATTTGACAGATAGAGTATGGAGTATCTGTCAAGTATATTATGTCAAATATGTTGCCGATAGCCTATTCGGAATTTATCTGGAGATTGTGAAACTGGCCCTTAAGCTTTTATTGTTGAAATAAATATTTATTGTTATTTATTATTTCGGAACTATATTGTCGCTTAATAAATTGCGGTCTTCCATCCAACATTACCGTAATGACAGGATTATAGCCCAAAAAATGGCATTTCACCGCACTGAACGCAATAAATTTTGTATGTGAATATTTTTAAAGTAAATAAAATAAATGCAGATACTGTATTTTAATTTAATACAACGTATCCGTTCTGATTTATACTGCAGTAACTGAATGAAATGAATATCATACCAGCACAATATCTTGCTGTTTTGTCATACTATGGATCATGTAATGTATTTTTAGCCTACGTCGCATAAGGAGGGGAATAAGTTTGGAGACGAAAGTCTTCAACAAATACGTTCTTCCCGTGATGAAATACGGAGCCCGTTGTCTTTAAATTAAGGACTATTCCGAAAGTTTGCCGTAGGTGATATGCTGAGCGTTTCCATGGCAGATACTATTCAAAACGAAGACATCCCCCAGATAACTAAAATTACCGATATCAAGCTCCTATTGAAGTAGCAGTGGTCTGGTCACACTCTTAGGGAATGGATGGTCGATGGGCCTACAAGGTTCAAGACTGGAGGCCGCGTTTAGGTAGACGATGGTCGGTTGGAAGACGATCTCCATGCACTGGCCATTCCGTGTTGTAGGCAAGTGGTAAGGGGTCGGTCGTCTTGACTTTCATTGAGGGAGGATTGGACGGTCTACGTTCTTTTCATTTATTATCAGGTAAAAACCTTATTCTTAAATTATGTTTGCAAAAGTCTAAAATATATCAACCATCATCATCATCGTCATCATGTCAGCCAATCGACGCCAACTGCCACTTCAACGATGCAATACTTCGAGCCATGTTAGTTATTTTAGTTCTCCTACAGATCTCATCATTCCTGACTCGATCGAGTGGGGAAATACTCGTTCCAAGCATCGCTCTCTCCATTGCTCGCTGTGTGACCTTGAGCCTTCTTATGAGACCCATAGTAAGTGACCACGTCTCACTCCCATAGGTCATCACTGGCAACACACACTGGTCAAAGACTTTCGTCTTGAGACACTGGGACGGACGCGAATATATGCCGGTGCTTCCCGAATGCTGCCCATCCGAGCTGGATTCGACGAGAGAACTCTTTATTGAAGATGGCCTTACTTAACAGTACTGTCTGTATATCAACTATAGGTAAAGTAAAATCAATGTTACAATCAAAATGAGAATGTAAAATAATATCAAGTTGTGTAGAGGGTGCTTGAGATTCATTATTCTGAACCACCCTTAATCATTATCGAGAGAAATACACACAAAATACCGATGCAGCTGTAATTAATTAAGTGTACATTTACATACCAACAAACGGGATTATTATAAATTAAGTATAATTAAGAGTAAAGTTGGGATTGTAGGTTAACAACACGTGACTACAAAAACCGGACAAATACGAACTGAATAAGACATCGTAATATTCGAATGGAATAATATTTTTTTTCAACACGGGCCTAATTGACTCCTCGCCTTATTTTAATTAGATTTGTGTGCAATACTCATGTTTATGTTGAAAGTTACAAAATTGAGAAATCCAAAAGTTTGAATTATACTACGTCATGTTAAATATAGACAAAATAACTAGTAACTAGTTGTATCTTAGTATATCAGGGATTACAGATTATGTAAGAGAACTTTACTTATAATATCTCTACTGAGAAAGCGAGTGTGCAACTCAAATTTATATTAACAGTTCATTGTCCCAATTTTACGCACTCAAATATTCAGCAGCTGTCCTTAATGCTGTTTAATAAGCGGCCTTGATGATTATCGCCCAGGTCCTCTGACGTAAGCATAACTCAGATTACACTCGGTAGCGAGGGTTCTTCTTAGATACGCAACATAAGAATATGCTCAGCTGTGGGAGCACTTACTACAGTGGCAAACGAGCCGAAGTGGATCTTGTACTCCTATTCGAGTCTCCTCCCATGTGAAAAGCATTAGCTCTTAGATCTACATCTACGTCTACATCTACACTAATATTATAAAGAGGAAAACTTTGTTTGTTTGTTTGGTTGTAATGAATAGGCTCAAAAAGTACTGGACCGATTTCAAAAATTCTTTCACCATTCGAAAGCTACATTATTCACGAGTAACATAGACTAAATTTTATTCTGAAAAAAAAAAAAATAGGGTTCTGTAAGGTATTTGGGTTTTTCGGACACAAGGTGTAAAAATGTTATTTTGCGTACTAAGATCCCGTTGTAAATCTTAGTTAACGCAGGTGAAGTTGCGGGCAACGACTAGTTATCAATATATTTGTTAGCATTTATTTCGCAAGCCATGCATTATTTACAGTAAATATGTGAGGAAACACATATGCATGAAGCACCTCCTTCGCCATGCATGCGCGCATACATGCATGTATGCACTTTACCACAATATCAACGCTTCGCCCCTACAAAGGGCATATCCTGGCTATAGGATCTGCGAGTAGCCATCGTTAAGTAGCGTGCCAGCCCAGGGTTATGTGTGTTATTTTGTCTCAAATACAAGTTCTTTTTTTCGAAAGGACCTATGCTGTTGGCCTTAAGGCCTTGAAGCTTAATGTCGTACTTTCTAAATACAAGTTTTTGATACTACATGACACATGTAGGATCTTGATAATTCTCACTTATGATCATCTTAGCGGCTAAGTTTAAAATGAGGGTTCGCAACGCGCCCATGTCAGAGAAGATACCCATAAGAAACTCTGCTTAGTCCCTATCATTCTTTTAATTTTGATCATTATTTCACAAAACGTTACTACGTTATTACGATAGCGTTTGAACTCCCTATAGGCCTAACTTAACGTGGTGTAATTGTTTGTTGAATAACATTTATATTTTTTTAGTAGTCACTTGGTTTATTCTATTTGGTCATTACATAATATCACTTTTGATCAATTGAGTAAGTTACCGAATCATATTCACATGTAAATGTGAATATTAACCTCAATTTCAAGCACAGATGCAGTTTCAGAATTAACTCGTTTCTTGTGGGCATGCTTAATTAACGATTTCGCTTTGGTTTCAGCGAATAGCACGCTACGTTGTAGTTTATGTACTTTTATATTGACTCCGTGAATAACATAATTATTTCATAATGTTTTATTTTATCATAATGTTTTCATAATACGATGACGATGAGATAGATACGTATAACGTAGCTAGTTACTGGCCCCTACCACTGCACGGAGATCGTCTTCCCATCTGGTCGGCCAACACTTCGTCTACCTAAACGCAAATCAAAGAAAGAAAGAAAGAAAGAATAAGCTTTATTTGACACAAAACAAACAAACATATATAATAGGATGAATAATTATACAAGGCAAAAAAAAAATCACATATTTATAAATAAAGAAAGATAGAGCATGCCGAACACCCGAGTGATGCTTCAAAGCTAATACAAATTCAAAAGCGCACTCATGGCAATGACATAGCGTCGTACTCTGTCTGTTAGATTGTGTTCGCTTTTGAATTTGTATTTGCTATGGTGGCGTCACTTACGTGTTCGGCAAGCTCCATCTGTCTTTATTTATAAATCTGTGCTATACATTTAATATTATATGTATGAGTATTAACACGGCTGGCAATCCGATTAAAACCATTAACCAGTAAAAAGCGCAGCTTCACTTCGTCGCACGCAGAGTTTCTGCGTGCGCACTTGTATTAAAATTTTAATTACAAGAAAATGATAATTAATTCGTGGCCTGTCCATAATGTGTAAAGTTCGTTTAGCCTCGTCGAGCGCATTGAAATCAAACCTTTTTCATAAGCCCTTTTAGATATTGTGTTTCACCGGTGAGTGAGCGATAATCTAAGGTGCGCTTAAAAATTTAAGTAAAAACTCATTTGGATGGGTGTCAGGATCGAATCAGGAACCTCTCGTATAAGAGCCTCTTATCTCTCGGCCTCTTATTAAGAGGCTGAGTCCACCCACCAGGGGCTGAAAGTACGAACAAACTATCAGGCGTATCGACGAGACTTCTAAGCGAACCTCGCAGTGCTGTCAGTTGTAAGTGCCGCGCAACGGGCGCGCAACTATGATTACGTAACTATGATGTTGAATGATGATGATAATAGTGATCTATAAAAGATCAATATCAATTATTCAGAGTCATTAAAGTATCAACCTTTTATGTCCCACTGCTGGGCACGGGTCTCCTCCTCAAATTCAGGCGAGGAGGGTAATGGGCCAATAGTTCACCGCGCTGGCCCAGTGCGGGTTGGTGAACTTCACATACCTTCAAAGACTTTCAATCTCATCAGGCATGCAGGTTTCCTCACGATGTTTTCCTTCACCGGTGAGCGAGCGATGATTTCGTGTTTGGGGTGCACTTAGAAGTTAGAAAAACCCATTACAAGGCACACACGGGGGGTCAGGATCGAACCCGGAATCTTTCGCATAAGAGGCCGAGTCCATCAACCACTGGACCATCGTCGCTCAGCAGTCATTATCTGAATTTAAATAAAATTGTACTTGTATTATCCATAATGAGATCATCAAACAAGAAATATATTTTTCGAAAAAAATACACCTTTAATAAAAATAAATTATGTACCTAAGCTTGACCCTTACTCTCCTCGAAATCAGGTGAGGAGGGTATCACGTCATATTTCATATTCGTCTATTACGTCAGGCCGTTAAACATTATTGATATACATTCTCTTAAGTGAATATCTTATTCAAGGCTACATAAGGCTCTTTATCACACCTTTTACCTATATCATATTTCCCAAGGGAAAGGCCAGGATGCTTTTATTTCATAAAAGTTTTACTACAAAATATTTTAGGTGAAGTATTACGTAGGCTGGTTATTTCGGACTTTCAGAAATATGATGGTAGATCTCTATAGCGGTATGCTACAAGTTAGACAGAAGGACAAAACAATGATGGTACCTTTTAGCACCATCTCCACGAACCTGAAAGAAAAAGACGTGGTAGTCACCATCGAGCGTAAGGATAAGTCCCCTGGGCCTAGTTGCCTGCTTTCAACTCAATGGTTTACGTGGACCGCATATGGACAGGTTTGTCAGCTGACCTATATTAGGGATCTAGGATGATGGCCAGGTCTATGTAAGGCTGGGCAGTTGAGGTATAATGCAATCATAAGTTCCGTCGCTTATGCGTTTGCTTAACACTAGTTACTGAAGCAAGGAAATAGGAAATATTAAGGTGTATGAGCTCATCAAATTTATTAAGCCAGCTTTATATTATTATGTTAATTATGAAGATTTTAATTTAATAATGATTTTAATTTATATAATCATGCATGCATGTATAAAAAATCAATCTAGCACATATTGTTTTCTTTGTGACAGTAGGACATCTGACATCTCAGTGCTCCCACGACCATGGTTGCTGTAAAGTATCCGAAACGTCGGGCTCATAAAAAACTAAACAAACCGCGATTAAATCCGTAAAAGTTGTTTCATTCTAATTTATCACAACTGATATAAAAGGTATTTCATATTAGTAACGGCTTTTTTCAATATCTTACAAATCTGTTAAAAATTTTAATATCGATAAGAAAATTTTAAGCTAGATAGGATATTGAAAACCGCAGTAAGTGGGAATCTTTTCTAATTAGGGTTTATTAATGACTAGCTGTTGGCCGCAGCTTCGCCTGCCTTAACTATGATTTACAACGGCATTTTAGCGGGATATATAGCCAAGATAAATGGGCTATCTTAAACTGAAAGAATCTTTCAAATCCGACGAGTAATTCCTAAGATTAGCGCGTTCAAACTAACAAGTTTTTCAGTTTTATACAATAGTATCTTCTTTTACTCTATTTGAGATCGGCTTTATATATTAGTATAATATAAGACAACTAGCTGTTTCACGCAGCTTCGCCTGCGTCAACTAAGTTTGAATACGGGTCTCTAACTTTCTTGACTATACAGTCTATGTTCACCGGGCATAGTGTAGATTGCCAACGGTGAACGAATTTTTGAAATCGGTCAAATAGTTTCGGAGCCTATTCAATACAAACAAACAATCAAAATTTTCCTCTTTATAATATTAGTATAAGTAAAGTACTAGCTTCAAACACGCCTTTAATGTTTCAGCTATTCTACCACTAAACTTTGTAATTTTACGAATTTTGGCCCCGGCGAGAAATGATTTCCAATGGCCAGGGGAAACGAGTGAAATCAGATGAGTGATGGAACATCAGGGAATACATGTAATTGGGCAGGCTCGGTCGGCATATAAACATTTTCTATGGCAAATAAAATATTATTACACGTGACTCTTATTTATGTATTAAAATAGATAAACCAATGAAAGTGTCATTTGGTGTATCGTAAATTCCAATATGACAAAAACTATCATTCTGAGACGGAGAATCATAGATCTCCATAATAACACTGCTTCTCCTGGCATTCTTCCTAAAATCTACTAGACAAAACTAGCAGATATGCTACTTACACCAATAGATGTCACCATATTCGCGTCTACCAAAATTTATGCCGCCAATACTTGAGTTCAACTTTCCAACAATGTTAAAAATGTTAATTGTAATGTAATACTGAATTTTTGTCATACATGTCTGTGTACCTAATGTGTGTGACAAATAAATTTTCTTTCTTTCTTTCTTTCTTTCTTTCTTTCTAATTAAATCAAAAATCTGTGAATGCGACAGTGCAGCATATTGTATTAAAATAGATGAATAATATCATCTACTAAAATATAATTTTTGTCTAGAAAAAAAAAACTTTAAATAAATGCGCTAATAGTGACCAAGATCTGAGAATAAATCGATATTGATGAAAGCTTGCATAAATTATTTTAACCTCATTATTACAATTAACCTCATCATAACGGATGTGGATTTATAATTTATTGTATTGCAAAAAAACAGTTATAATATAATTTAATACAAATTCTACAAAATGTCTGAAATACGATATTGCTAAAAAAAACAACTCGCCAAACCATATTATGATTGTACTTGCTAAAACCAATGATATCTACTTTGGGTCTCTTGGAACACACTATAATACATAAACCAGTGGCGCAACTATGAACAAACGATTAAATTGGCAGTCACACTAACACGGATATCGACGCACTCGCCACGCTACGCTGTCAGCACTGCCATGTTCGCTTAGAGCTTTCGTTGATACGTACATGTTTGACACACTCACAATTTGCAGTTTCGCGCATTTGTGCGTAGTTGTGTTATTGGTTCACATGTCTATTATCGCCTTGGTGTCCACTAAAATAAGACGTAGAAAAGGTGATAGTCATGATAAAACGTAATAACCATAGGCCATACTCAAGACTTGAATTATATTATCTAGCAATATCAAATAAACTCGAGCGCTCTTAAGATAACTTTTGCAATGTAACAAAGAAAAGTGTTTTACGCAGATATTTCATAGTACTTTAGTTCTCATCTGCGATTATGTTTCCAGAAAATGTGGAACATGTTTTTTGCTCATTGCAGTGACTTATGCGGTTTTAGTTTGAAAATTCCGCGAAACGGGCGATATGCGGGACATCTGCGCGCATTAATAAAAGCTTGACGGGCTAAGGAATTATATAGAGTTGATAATATTTTATTAATATAAAATAAAATTTACGAGTATTGTATTCTATAATAATACGATTTGCATACTTTACATTAATTATGGTGACCGGATGACAAACGGAGGAGAGGAATTTATGGATTTTTAATGGATTTTATCACATAACTTTTCTCTGACAGACGTCAAAATTTTGATGAATAGCCCAAAATTCCGTAAGAAGGAGTTTTACCATATTTAGTCAAATTTACGTAAATTTTTATTGTTACGATTATTACCCAATATGTTATTGAATAATTGATACGATCTCGTATTTTTATAAACGATTATAAAGTTTTTTTTATATAACTTACTGTTTTATTGAAAGTGTTCTATTAGTGTAGCACTTAGTGCTTTTTAAAAAATATTAACTTTATAGGATTTTAAATTAACAAAACAATATCCCGTTTTTTATTACTTAAAAAACGGGATATTGTTTTGTTAATTTATTTAATAAGTTAATGATATTTACCAAGTTTTTTAGATTTAGAATGACTTTTTCAATTAAAAAAAAATACTTGTAAACAACTATATTCAGTGGGATAATTTTAATTTAGAATCAATTGCATATTAAAAATTATTATTGTCCATATAATGTCTACCCGTAACTATTACTGAAAGGGACATCTTAATCATGAAGTCACATAAAGCAACAGTAACACTTTGTGATAATAAACACTTACACTTTATGGTAATAATTACTTACACTTTATATAGTAATTAATATAAAATATGCAATATCATCTCTATAAATATTTTATAATCCTCAAGCCGTCGCACCATTTGCGTTTTTATTACATGCATTACACTGCACATTTTCGCTTGATTTCAAATCTTTTTGATGTCTAAGCGCTAACTGGCTGAGGTTATATATGGAAAGATTGGCGAGCGGTCGAGATGATTTGTAGTTTCATGTTTCAAATTTGCGGCCCTTTAAATATTCTTTTAGGGCTCGTTGCAATGAAATGACAATGGATTGCTTTGAATTCATCATGTTCGTTTGACATTTTTATGTACGGGTTATTAATTTTAAATTGAATAAAATACGTGTTGTTGCTACATCGTCTTCGTCATCAGTTTTCTATGATAGCAGCAGCAGCTGAACATATATATAATTTAAACAACGCCAAAAGAAGGCGAAGTGGCAATGGGCTGGTCACACACTAAGGAAATCGGATTGCCGATGGGTCATTAAGCTTCAAGAGTGGAGGCCGCGTTTAGGTAAACGAAGTGGTCGGCCATTAGCCAGATGGGAAGACGATCTTCAAGCAGTGGCCGACCCGTGTTGACATCTTGGCGTTCATTGAGGGAGATTTATGTTCAGTTGTGGACGGATAGAGGCTGATGATAATGATGATTTGAAATTACATCGTGACGTTTCTAATAGCTAATTTAGCCAGGTCAAATAAATAGCTTGTACTGCAAATGTTTGTGTTTTTAACTTCTTTCTCGTCGATGCGGGACTTTGAGACTTGATGCATTAAATATGATTAAAATAACCATATTATTTTCCTACGTAATATTTTTTTGTATAAGTATTTTAAAATATATTATTAAAATATAAAATACATAATATATTATACTAGCGGTCCGTCCCGGTTTCGCACGGATAAATAATTTATAACTCATATTATTTGGGAATGATGTGGCTTTTTATAGATATATTTTTTCCAATCGACCCAGTAGTTTTAGTATTCAACCCAAGCAATCGAACAAAAAGCTAAATATTTTATTTTAATAATAATATGTATAGATTTGGAATTTTCCCTGAAAGCTAATCATAAACAGGGTATCCGAAGTTAATGACTAAAAGTAGAGCTGATCAAATTAAAGATCTAAATGCCCCAAAATGTTTTAAATAATTTTAATAGTACTGCATGTCTCAAAATCATAATATATATTTTATCTTTAAGTGTCTAGTTAGGTGAATTAACGACGAATAAACGCTTACTCGGGAGTCCACTAAAGGCCATGATTAAAAGCTAATTGGTTATTCATAAGCTTTTTATGAGCTTAAACCTGTTTTACTTCTTCTTACTTCCAAATATCCTTGGTAAAATTTAAATTTTAAGAAGAAGAAGAAGAAGAAATATACTTTATTGTGTTTTAACTTTAAAACAAAAATAAATAAAGATTCCATTAAACATTTGCGAACACCTCTAATAAAAAAATAAAATTAGCATTGGTATTCTTTGAGAACCCTATCGAATACCAGATTCGAAACGCTCTTGGCAACACTTTTGTTTTTTTAATTTTGTGTCTAACTAAACTAAGGATTTTGCCAGATATGATTTGTGACTTATGAATGTTTCGCTAAGAATTATCATTTGCAAACTGCTTTCACTGGAAATGAAGAGGCTAAAAATACTCAAGAAATTACCGAGACATTTCATATCAAACGGGTTCTTTTGTTTGGGTCGGTTAATTAAGTAAACCAAAGGTTCTATTCAGTATCTATTTACCATTCCTTAAAGTGTTTCAGTAAATACAAGTTAAATTATCCGAGAAGTGGAGTTAGGAGCTTATATCAACAAATTAATTTAGGATTTAAGGGTCATGCGTATTATGTGCGATTATATTATAGGCAATGGAATAATTACCAACTAATGGATAAATACTTTTCTAACTAGCCAGCTTGGCTATCTTATTTATTATTTCATCTTATCTATCTATCTTTCTATCTAGTTTACACAACATATAGCTCTAACTGGCGCCTTGGCGTCTGTAATGAATATGTTAGTATAGACACAAGAACAATAATTACAAACTTACACGATTTTATACAAGTAAAACAAGTTTAACATAATATAAATGGATATATGGAAATATTTTATGGAACATTTTTAAAAGGTCCTAAAAACGTACCAATTATATTATGAGAGATCAGAATACGGCGAAATAAGGCTACGCACATATATTGAGGATTTTAATTCTTATAAAGATGATGCATATTGGAAACTACTTACTACATAGAACAATCACCTCCTGTGTGGGTACTTATGAAAGAGAATAAAAGGAAAATTATTAAAATAAAAGTTTTAAAAAGTTTGACTCTTGTACATACATAATAATATGTTAGTAATATAACTAGTCATTACTTAGTTGATTAATAATAATAAAAATATCAAAAATGTGGTGTCGTGGGACACCAGGTAGGAACGAAGTTCCTTCGGCTAAAAAGAAAGGTATTATAAACTACTCGCTTGTGTATGCGACTGTCACGCCTGCGCACGTCTCATTTAACGCTTTTTATTCCACGCACTTTTTCTTACGGTTTTACTATCACATTTTTTTCAGTTCGGTCGCGCAGCAAAATCCCTATCCCCTCCAAGCCTGCCGTAAGGAACTTCGTTCCAAAAATAAATTAAGAAAACGAGATAAAATATTATGTAAAATAATTTCATAACGAAAACTTTATGTTTTCAAATACATAATTTTGAAACATATATTTCCGGACCCGGACCAGATTGGACACTGGTGGCGGGCAGTCGGTCTTCTTGGTGTTCATTGATTGCTGAACACCTCTGATGATGTTCTTTGTTGAATGAATAAATGTTGAAAATGATGATGAAATTTTATCTATCAGAGCTGATACTTACGATATTTTTTGCATCGTATAATCATTATAAATTTACATAACCTGCTAGTATAGTCTGTGCCCGGCCTTACGACCAAATGAATAAAAACCCCAAAACATATCTCTAAATAACCCCATTACCGTACGATTAGATGATTTCGTCTCTTTTTACGACATTTTTCGTAAACATGAAAGTAATTTTCGATGTCGTTAGACTCTTTGATCTCAAAATGGACATCGAGATAATTTATACGGACAAAACATAAATACATTTTAATTATTCGTATTTATGTGAATGGAAATGGCGCCTGAATGTCCATTTATATCGCTTTAAACACGTCATAATACATTGAAGGTAAATAAAGGAATTTAACGTTTTTGATGTTTAAAAATATTATTTGTTGAGTGCTTACATTAACAAGAAGTGTATTCTTCGTTTTAAAAGACGTTTTTCAATTCGTAATTGTGCGTATTCATTTTGAAATCTTTATTTATGACCACTTTATGACATCATTATTATAATATTACACAATATTTTGTTAGATTAAAATAAATTTAAAATAAATTATATTGACAGAACCAATGAAAAATCGATGGTAAATGGAGTTTACTTAGTAGAAATATTATAATATAAAATTTTTCGATTTTTTGGCGTTTCTTTTGTCTATGCCCATTATATGAAATAATTCTTCATCATAGAATATAAACCTATAGAATAACCTATGCAACGATATTCTGTGCGCTCATTTTGGAGTACCTAATTTGAAATCAGAAATGGCTACAAATGCCGAGCCGTTGCGAAGTATTAAATGTCAAAGCACGCCAAACGTGTCGCACAAATAAAAAATAATTACGCTGATTTGTGTAAGTAGTTAAAATGTGTCACAATACATTTGAAGAACAAAATAGACTTCTTTTAATAACATAACGTTGTTGTATTTGTTGTGTATAATAACATAACTTTTCAAATGTAACCTTTCAATATGTCATAGTATTTTGTAATTAATTACTTTTAAATTGAAACTTTTGAGAAATAAATTTTTGTTAATTAATTAAATTTAATAAGAGAGCATTTTGTAAATATGTTGTGTGTTGCCCGATTGTAAAAATGTTTTCACGGCCTTTATTGTCCCCACCGATTAATTTGATTATTTATTTTATATGATTATTTATTAGATATTTACGTATTAAAGTAAATAAACATTCGTTTAATATAACAACTTTAAATAATATACTAATAATTTACTAGACATAGCTATTTGCTTATAATTGCTAAATACTAAATGGCTATCAGTGGCCAAATTTCCAACTTTCGGGAAAACTTCACCTCTACTGGCAATTTGGTGAATCGTTTTCATTTGTTCGGCTTCATTTTTGACAGAGGGCTTGTAAGAAGAGAAGGGTTTGAACTATCGTTGTATAATATTGTAATTATTATTCTAAGCTGTACATACTCTTGGTAACATTTTTTTTCTTATTATGGCTTATATTTCTCTAATTTAAAATAGAATACATAACAGCAATCTCAGTTTTAAGAATTATCATAAAGTGAACAAAAACATATTCTTTAAAAAAAAAAAAAAAAAATCCTTGGAAAATATAAACGCTTTGCGAAAAATGTTCAGTATAAATATGATGTAAAGTTATCAGTAGAGAGCTCTCCCATAAATTATTTAAATTTAATTAAATTCGTCTAAGGGTTACGACACATTTGAATTCTGTGAAGGGCGCCAAATGCGTGGGAGACAAAAAATTGTATATTGACATTGAATATTATTTTTAATACATATCATACATTTTCATATATTTACATACCAAAAATATGTCTATTGATGTGATTGAATTTTCTTTGTAAAGCAATACTGAAAATATATCGAAATCACTAATAGCAGCGATATCCCTATGATTTCATATGTTATGTAAAGGCTATATTATTGACAAGTTTCATGAAAATCCAAATATCAGTTTTTGCGTGAAACTGTAACAAACATACAAACTTTCGCATATGTGTGTTTACAAAATAAACTTGATTATGTTAATGTTCGACGGTGCCCACTGGCCATTTGCTTATGGTATAAGTAGCAAAGTAAAGTAGTAACCCGTACAAAAATCTATAATTTGAAAATCTATGATGAATGCATCATAAAAACATGGTAAAAAAACAAAAAAAATTCAAAGTATGAAAAAAAATTGAAAAGAATTAGAAAATGAAATTTTGAAAATTTTCTACATTTTACTCTTTTACCATGATTGACTTCTTGCGTATAAATTGTATTTTTTTACCTTTTTTTTTCCTAAAGATTTCAAAAAAAAAAACAAAAATGCACAACGTAAATCATCATGTTTTCACTGCCGGCACTCCGGGAGTGCAAGCCGTCTTTTTTTTACATAATAACAAGAACGCGTATCTCCTACCGATGACAAAAAAATCATTATCAGCAAAGATGCTTGATCTAAATGCTGTAGCCTCGGGTTATCCAATAAAATATGTCTTAAATCCTATTTCGTTATGTGCGTCAACGCGGCATTTCATATAAAATACCTCCTAAATCCTATTTCATTGTGTATGTATTCGCAACCTTTCTAATAAAATAAGTCCTAATTCCTATTTTGTTTCGTATGTAGTCGCGAAATCTACACTAATATTATAAAGAGGAAAACTTTGTTTGTTTGTAATGAATAGGCTCAAAAAGTACTGGACCGATTTCAATAATTCTTTCACTATTCGAAAGCTACATTATCCAAGAGTAACATAGGCTATACTACTAATATTTATTCTGTAAAAAAATAGGGTTAATATAAGTGTAAGATATAAGTGTAAAAAATCAACCAGAAAAGTTACTTATTTTGCGTACTAAGATCCCGTTGTAAATCTTAGTTAACGCAGGCGAAGGTGCGTGCAACAGCTAGTATTTTATAAATAAGTTCTAAATCCTACTTTGTTGTGTGTGTCGACGCGGGATATTTTATAAATAAGTCCTAATTCCTATTTCGTTGCGTATGTAGCCGCGGGATATTTTATAAATAAGTCCTAAATCCTATTTCGTTGTGTGTAGAAATAAGTTCTTAATCCTATTTAGTTGTGTGTAGCCATGGGCTATCTAATAAAATAAGTCCTATTTCGTGCCCAATACCAAAAACGCGAATCTCCTAATGATGTGTCATTAATCATTAGAGCCCTGCCGTTGACTTCCGCGCCAATTAATTACAATTTATAACGGGCAAGACGTGGAGCTGACGTTTTTAATGTTAAATACATTTTACTTAGGACCAACGAAATTAATACATATTTTGTTAATGATGATTTTGTTAAGAACTTTATAATTGTTAATCTATACCTCAACCAAGGTAAAGGGATAAATAAATATAAACATTTCACTTCTTTCTTGAGATCATTTTAACATAACCACGACATCGATGTCCAGGAAACCACACTAGAATGTGAATGCATTTCCTGCCTGTGAAACCAGCTATCGACGAAAGCGCATCTTTCTTAATCAATCAGCCAATCCTACCGATGTAGCGATTGTCTATGGATGTATGTATTTATTTAATAAATATTAATCAACAATAACACCACGTCAACCTAGTTCCGTAGAGAGTTCGTAAGAGAGAAATTTATACAAATACATATATAAGTATACCCCTTGGTGCAGAGTGCAGACATCATATTTTTCATACAAGCTATCTGAACTTGGCTGGATTCGAACCCACTACCGCTGCGTAAAGTGTCTGAAAGCCTGTCCACTCGGCCAACCGGCTCTCAATTATATGATATGAAGAGGTATTAAGAAAATTTACTTGTGGAATCTTCTATCAAACTTCAGGTACGAAAAATAGTTATAATAATACTAGAATTTACTGTTTGACTTATAAATGGTCGAATGTTTTATTTAAAGACAAAAATCATAATAATATTAGTTTATTTCTCTTTACTGTTTTCTTATGTTCACGCGAAATTCAATTATCGCAGTTTATTAAGTGTTTTTATATCCCCGACGTTTCGGATACTTTACAGCAACCATGGTCGTCATTTTTTTCATAATTTATCTCTTTTATTTTATCTATAATACATATAAATGCTTGATGGTGATGATGATAGAAGTAACAAAAACGGGTTAAGTACTAAATGCTAGTAAGTATTTTAGACACGGGGATAAAGCATTTCACTTGCCACCGAGCTACAAAAGCTTAATCGGAGCCGATTTCACTTAGATTCGCAATTACCTGTGATTAGCATACCGAGCTGTAAACGTATCGGGAAATAGATGCTCTTGTAGAGCTCTGAGTTCACTGAAAACAAAAGTGATACAACAAAACTTTATTTTATCTATATTTTTATGGATATTGTTGCTTATTGTGGAGATAAATATTATGACAAAATAGAAGACAAAATTTCAAGGGGTCAAGCCGGAGCGGTTGCCAAATTGCATGACATCTGGAAATACCAGGTAAAAATGTACTAGATAAAGTCAAAGACAATTTGTAAATTAATTAATACGGATCGATCGTCTCGACGTTCATTAAACGAGTCCTATGTTCAGTGGACGGATAAAGGCTGATGATAATGCGCTAATTAAGTTGCGTCGTTATTTTATTCATAACTATTATAATTTTGAATATAAACATTTGTTATTATATTGAAATCCCCAGTCATCGAAGTGAACTCAAAACAAAGTTGAATAAACAAACAAACTCGAACTTCGACCAACTGTTGGTAGAAATACAAGTTTTTAATCTGTTTTCGATAAAATATTAAAGATAATAATAGCAAGTAGAAACTGACTCGGCACAAGCGCCAAGGGAGATTGTTTTGATCACAGTATATAAATAACGAAAAGTGATGCTTTGTCTATCAAATAGTTTGGTATTATGGATTTCAAATAGCTAAAGTGGTCTGGAGGGTATGGACTCTGCCTTTTGAGCGAGAGACTCCGGGTTCGATCCTAACTCCCTTTGGTGAGTGAAATGGATTTTTCTAAATTTCTAAATGCTCCCTAAACACGGATCTCTGATCGCTCACCGGTGAAGGAAAAAATAGTGAGGAAACCTGCATGCCTGATGAGATCGACAGTTGTAGATGTGTGAAGTTCACAAACCCGCATTGGGCCAGCGCATCGGTGAACTATGGCGCAATATCCCTCCTAGTCTGATATCGAGGAGGAGACCCGTGCCCAATAGTGGCACATATGGGTTGATACTCTATACGGATTCCAAATATGAAACTGGGACAAGCCTTCGGCCTATCAGTGGAGTACCACCATCCTGCTTGTATCCTCCATAGTACAGCTTTGTTGTATTTCGAAGATTAAAGCACAACAGGCAGCGTAATTACTGGTACAGAGACTTAACATGTCGTTTTAGGACTCATGAATAAGCGTATTGAATAAGTTCCTGATAGACTCGTTTATGTTCATGAGCGATGCTTGGCACTTACCATCAGGTGGCACGTCTGCCAGTCTATCTCTAACACAAGAAACGGTCCCAGGTAATGTCGTCCATGGATTTTCATTATCGATAGAGAGAGAGAGAGAGAATTGCTGTAACATTTGACGCACTAAGTTTTCATCATCATCATCATCAGCTTATATCCACCCACTGCTGAACATAGGCCTCCCTCAATGAACGCCAAGACGACCGATCCCTTGCTCCACGCATCCAACGTGGACCTGCCACTGCACGATCGTCTTCCCATCTGGTTAATCTGGCCCCTAGTTCCCGGCCGTCCCACTATTCCTGGCTACGGTAGCAGCCTAGGTTACGGTGGGACAGGGGGTGCTAACAATCCTCGAGCTACGGATCGCTACTGAGTCTTACCATCTTAAATTATGGTGGGCAACGCATGAACTTATTCTATAGACGATGTTGATCATTTTGCTATCATATTATGTCGATACTATAATACGTCTCTCTCTCTCTCTCTCTCTCTCTCTCTCTCTCTCTCTCTCTATTTATGAGCTTTGCTCTTATCGGTGTAGTATTCGCCACTCATTTTTCCTCTCCGCCAACACCTTCACCCCCTGATACGACATAACCCGTACCTTCTCCTTTATTTGTCGCATATAACTGCTTCTCGGTCTATATCTATTACAACTTTTAATAACATCAAAAACAATTATGAAACATAGCAATATACGGGATTAAGAACTTGTGTTCTCATCTACAAAGTTAGAAGATTCTTAAGAGACCTTTAATCTCTTATGTAACTTGTTTGTTTTGTAACCATGTCGATATATCCTTGATCAATATCGACATTATAATGCGATATTATAAATAATATTTGCTATCATAAAAACATATTTACACTGCCATCGCGTGAGCTCAACTGAACCTCATTTCTCTTATTGTCTTACGAAGCCATAAAAATAATGACATCGCTATGAAATATTCGATAAATTCAGGCTCTCGTACGAATGCGGCTTCGCTGTTAGGGATATCTCCTTACAATTTACCAGGTTTCAAATCATTATAATAGGATGGTGTAGCATGCAGGGAAAAACGTTATACCTACTTATATTTTTATAAGAATTCCCTTGTTGGGTAGCGTTTTGTGATATTATTGTATTTACCGTTACACACATAATTGATGTCATATTTTTGTTTGTAGCATAACTTTGATTGTAGTCCTTAACAATATAAATGTTGTTTGTTACGCTTTCACGCGTAAACTACTTAACCGATCATCATGAAAATTTGTTCATATCACCCATTTGACAGTGTGATAAATCAAAAAGGTAACTTTATAGGAAAATAATTTTTAATTTTTAAAAGACAACAACTTCTAATTTATTGTCTGAATAGCCTAATTGTGTGTAAAGTGATTACAGATTAGTTATTAATGAATTAAAATATTAACAATAAATTAGGGTCAAAGTTAATGAAATTACAGCAATTGAAAAGAGAAAAGATTTTTCTGAAGATTGTTCTATTAAAAATATATTTAATCAAACCAAACGATGCGAAAGGATTAAACGAGCTATTGAATAAAAAGTAAAATAATTCATTTGCTTATTTAATAAATTAGTTTGTTCGGTCGTCTGTTATTGAAAACTTGCAGTTATTTTCCATCCAGATATTTTTCTTCATTAAGTGTTTAAAGAGCGATTGTTTGTTGATACAGCTAATTCTTACTATTTTTATTTAATTAAGTTGTAATTATCTATACAAGTTATATACAACAAGGTATACAATCTAAAAATACATATTTTGGAGATAAAAAAAAAGTGCAAATCTCTAAACTGTGCTGTGTTTTAAACCTACAGAAGAATTTATTTTATAATTTTAAAACTATCTCATACCTAAGATCAATTGCAGAGATCTAGATTCGCGATAACCTACAGATAACATAACACTAGGTATTCTATTAATATAATAAACGCGAAAGTTTCTAAGTAAGAAATAATGAACATAATATTATGGATGTATGTTTGTTAATTTATTATTATTAGACTTATTGGATGTTGATAAAACTTTAGGATGTTATAGCTTACAGATCAGAATAACATATAGGCTATAATTTATCCCCGTTATCCCGCGGGATGGGAATTACGTGGATTAAATCGCGGGACGGTGCAAGTAAAATACAAATTACCCACACATCCACGAGTCAAATGTCTATATACATCATACGGAAGTGTGCACTTGACAGGAATTGAACTTGCGACCCTTCGAGTGAAGAGGCTACTTAACCACATCAGAGGCCCGTGACGGCGTTCAAGTAAGGAACAACACGAAAAAATAAAATAATATTCTTGAACATAATATTTTATCCATAAAATAACAACAGGTTTTTTTTTAATATTTTGAAGTAGGTGTTATGATATAACATAGACTGATTTAGGCATGACTGAATTTGTAGTTGTATAATATACATCATCATCATCATCAACAGCCTTTATCCGTCCACTGCTGAATATAGGTTTTCCGCGAAATGAACGCGTAGTATATAGATAGTACGTTATAATTGCTGTTAAACGAATACATAAATACTGATATAATGAGAACAAATCAATAAAAAAGGTGTGTGTGCGATTCACACACGATAGAAGTGAAACACATGTTAAATGCTCAAATACAAGCAAGTATTAAACAGTCTGCAATATACATACACACCGACATTTGCTCTCTCGCTCTTTTGTGCTTGTGTCTTTACCTGTCGTTTTTTTCCGGTTTCACTTCAAAAACTTCTATAAAATCTTTTATAGGAATTGAAATATGGCAATAATATAATATGGATCGATCGTAGAACAAATATGAAAAGAGGATCCTAAAATATAAAATGTTCATCTCCAACAGATAAGTACATAATATGATAGAATCTCTTCACACTCTTAAAGTCTTCAACTTATACCTATATTGATTAAATATATTATCTGTGATTTTTATGTGAGTTTTTATGGATTCTATTTCGGTTGATTAATGTCACTTTCATATTAATACCAAAAATTGTAATTATAAAAAGCACAGAAACAAAAAACAATAAACAACAAAAAACAACAATAACTGTACTTTATGCACCGTCAAATTAAATAGATAAACCGTGACCATGGTTGCTGTAAAGTATCCGAAACGTCGGCATCTAAAAATTTAATAAGCCGCGATAAAATCCGTAAAAATTGTTTCATTATAATAAATAGATAAAAACCAAAGCAAACGAAATAACGACTTAAATTCAACATAACTGAAATATGGATGTACAAATTCGCTATTATCGAATTGCAAATTGGAAATATCGATATCTATATCGACATGTGTGAGAATAAGTGAGCAAAATTTGAAAAACACATGCATAAAGAGTCAGATATGGTACAGTATAATATTCCCATCGCATGGAGATTGTATCGTGTCACGAGATTCATAATTTATGAACCGGGAATACCTGTGGGTATACTCTGATATGAGACCAAAGATATAAGTAACTGGATACGGAGTTCATAATATACCCCTCGTGCCTTTTTGATAATGTTACCTACATTCGTGAGATGATAATAGTTGCTGTTTTAGTATACTGCATGTCTAAAATGGCGACATTGCATGAAACATTTGTAATATGTTCAATTTACTGAATTGTAGGAGAAACACTTTTTACACCTTAAAACGGTGCAATTAAATTATAAAACATCTGCAATTCATATCATTCATAAAACAGATTTGATGTCTGATCTTTTTTCTATACAGATAGATAAAATTAGGGTGCCTGTATCTAACATTATAATAGCTACTTTTTACTAAATGCATCATCATCAGCCTTTATCCGTCCACTGCTGAACATAGGCCTCCCTCAATGAACGCCAAGACGACCGATCCCTTGCTACTCGCATCCAACACGAACCTGCCACTGCACGGAGATCGTCTTCCCATCTAAATGCATATATACACAATTTTTTTAATAATTTTTTGTCTGTTTGTTTTGGGTAATCTCTGGTAGATAGCGGACGTAAGAAGGAGAAACCTAGGCTATAAAATAATCACCAAACGTCCATAAATATAAGTTAACGGGGTCTCGGGTAACATCTATGTAATATAATTTTGTAGACAACCGGAAACAAAAATATTTAAAAAAAACATGACGTCACTAAACATTAACTAATATAAAAAAACATATTTTCGTTATTTATCCTAGTAATAGTTGCATTAATACGAAGCCGCTTTTTGCGTTATATTTTTATACGTCTTTATGTTCATTGAAAGGGGCCTTTGTTCAGGAGTGGACGCGAAAAATGTTTAATTAATATTAACAGCCGCTTCATGTAGATATAATTTGAAAAAACTAGACAATAATTAAAAAATATAAAAACGTGGATGACATAATATTAGACATTGAGATAAAAATCTTTAGATATAAATTATTTAGAGAAATTGTATTCAAAGAGACATTCTCTTTACAATTCTAGCGGTACACTTTCAATGTTGCTTTGACTAAAATTGATATACATCTATGAAGCTCAAAAATATGGTTGTAGCGGGCTTATCCAAACCATTTTATACGCGAAAATCAACACTAGCGAAAACTGATGTTATTACAGTGAGAGAGTTACATGCCTATACGTTCGTTTAGAGGCATTGGTTAAAATGTCGATGATACTCAATTTATGCGTCACAGCCGCTACATCACTATTTTAATCTTTGATAGGGATTGAAGTTTATTTGAATCGATTAATCATCAGCATCATCAATGCTTGGATATTAAAGACTAGGCACGCGTTTCCTTTTACCTACCGTCTTTGAAATTAGGCTGCTTTGGGCCATAATTCATCCATGCGCTTACGCAGTGCGGGGAACTTCACACGACATCATCTGCCTAGCCTTTTCCTAACTATATTTTGAGGTCTCGTTCCAGCCAAAAAAAATGCAGCTGTAGCAGTACAGAACTACAGACTGCCTAGATTATGACCTCCACAACCCAGTAACTGGGTTACGGGTACCCTGTGGTAAGACTGTTTGTCAGACTCTCGGGCTTCTGACGACCCGTAACGACTGTCAAAGATCCAGAAATTATAGCCGGGACCAACGTGCTTTACGGGGCACGGGAGAATCTCGGATAAAATGGTCACCCATCCATGAACCAAACTCGGCAAGCGTTGATTAGTCTGATGAATCGATCCTGCGCGACTATTATATTAACTTTCAATCTTATAAGGGTTCCTCACTATATTTTCCTTTAGCGTCGAGCAATAAAGTTTGTTTTCAGGTACAATGAAAATTTTTGGAAAATCCATATTAGGAGCACCCGAACAGACTTATTACACCCAAGAAGGTCGACAGGAACCTACAGTACTAGACTATCGTCACTTAATTTCTCAATCAAATCGTCTCATTTTGTCAAACTGGTAAGGTCTGGCGTATAATTAGGTCGTTTACTGTGTTCGTGTATATATTTTATCCTAGCTGTGGCCCGCAGCTTCGCCTGCTTTAAGTAAGATTTACAACTGCATCTTAGCATGATGATATATAGCTTATAGACTTTTCGATAAATGGGCTATCTAACACTGCAAAAACCTTTCAAATCTAACCAGTAGTTCCTGAGATTATAAACGAGCTCTTCAGCTTTATATATTACTGTAAGATTATATTTGCTTCGCGCTCGACTTGGCGGGGGCACTACCGTGTCCCCAGATTGTGACTTACATTAGGTTTGATAAAATTTAATGGTACAGAGTATTACTAGATAATAGGTTATACCTCTGTTTTAATGCATTATTTCATAATCGTCATCATCAGCCTTTATCTGTCCATTGCTGAATATAGGCCTAACTCAATGAACGCCAAGACGACCGATCCCTTGCAACTCATTTGTCGTATCATTTGCTTCAGGATAATATGTCATCCCTCATAAAGCATGAACATAGGTCTCACTTATACCTATCCTCGCCTCATTTCTAGGAAACCTATACTAAGATACCCAGTAAAATCTACAAAGCAAAATATAAGTAAAGACAAACTGATAAGGATTTCTTTTGTAAGCAACTTATCGAATTTTCCAATATTTTGATGGTACTCGTGAAAAATTGGACTGTGTCCTTCACGCTATCACGGCCCCTTATCTTTACCGGTCACGTTCCCCCATTGTTTGCACGCTAAGAGTCTGAATGCGTATCTAAATTGCACTGACGCGTGTTGCCTGTAAGAATAATGCGTGCCATATCTAACGGGAATTAAATGGGAAGGCTTGTGAAGTAGGGGATTTGTGGCTTATCTTAATGTATGAATGAATGTACGGGGATGTAACGCTGAGCGGTTAATAGCATTAATAATTGAAGAAATTAATATTTAAGTTGAATTAACTTTTGGACGGTGTCATCTTGTAATTAATAATATTGTTTGTGTAACTGTTGTTCAAGTGAAGTTCTAAAGCTACTTTAAATGTTAAGCTATTTGTATTATTTTTTTAATAACACTGAGTATTGTTTTTTTATTAATTTTATGGAAATTTTTAGGAACGACCTTCGAAGTTAGTTCGTATAAAAATTTACGCCTACGTCTTTTGTGCTCATTTTTTCAGTTTCTTTAAAATATGTTACTAGATGTTTTGAATTGTTGAAGAGCTAAACAACGGTTGTCTTTGAAAATATAATCTTTGAGATAAGTTTATTTTTTATGAGGCAATTAAGTGAAAGAAATCTTACAAAAATATATAGGAATAAAATCGTTATAGATCACGTATTTTTTAATTTAAAAAGATAATTGTTGTTTTAATATTGATAAATAACTAGTGTTTTATCGTTTTTATAAAATCACAAGATGAAGCGAAACTTTTAAATCTACTGGACACTTTTTTAAATAAAAATAAAATAAAATGTTGCATATTTTAATTATGTTGAAAACAAAGCTAAACGCACACAAACTTAAAAACCTTTGCAAAATGCATATTATGGGCGTGAAAATAACCGCAAATAGTAGTGCCCTGAAAACAAGTAAAAGTAATAGAATATAATATATTATAATTAAGTAATTGAAAATGTTGTGATAAATGAGTAATGCGTTTATTTATTATTATCTATACATTCAGTTTACCAAACTAATAAAAAAGTCGAATTGAAAAGTTTAATAATAAAGCTTAAAATTCCAAACATAATTGATAAATATTTTTCATCGAATGGATCTGAATAGAAAATTTAATCATTGGACGGTAAAAAACAATTTAAATCGTTTATAGTCAGGGTTGCCAATTGTCATACCTGTTGTAGATTTCACAAATATTTGCTGCAATTTATTTCTTTCAAAAAAGTGTTTATTACCATCATCTGCCTTTATCTGTCCACTGCTGAACATAGGCCTTCCTCAATGAACGCCAAGAAGCATATTCTTGCCGTTCGCATCCAACGCGGACCGGCCACTGGGGAGTTCGTCTTTATACAAAATTATTATGGAATCTATATTTTGTCTTTCAAAATGTGTTTGTGATAAACAAACACATTTTTGTATGTACACATAACGTAATATAACAAACACATTTGTGTATTATAAACGCATTAGTTACAGACTTCCGATTAATAAATGGATTATTATTATTATTTCCTTACATACATGCACAATCGAGACAAATTATTTTGTAATCAGATTTTTGGCTCTTTGTGATTATAAATACTTTTATAATCTCATTAATAGGAAATATTTGTTTCTTTCAAATTAGCCTTACAAAAATTTGATGTGTAATTTATAATAATATAAAAGAATTGTGGGAAAACGTCCTCTATGTATATATTTTTAGGACAATAATTTCTAAACGTGTGCAAGTCATACTATTTAGTTCTAATATTATTCCGTTTTGATTCAAACTCAATGAGTTTTAAAGGTATAATTGTGTTGGACTAAAACCAAAACTAGGCTAAAAGCGTCTATTTCAGTTCACTGGGTCTCTTCTCGTTAAAGTTTACCTTGCACAAAGTTCAAACTGAGCAAGAAAGTTCTAAGCGGTCGCTGATAGGGCATTCGAACATCATGATCATCAGCATCATGATGACTTAGTACGTAAAACCATCATCATCATCATCATCATCAGCTTTTATCCATTCACTGCTGAACATAGGGCTCCTAAGCGCGCTGAACGCTAAAACCACGAATCCCTTGTCACTGGCATTCAACACGGATCGGCCACTGCGTTGAGCACAACTTCGTACCTGGTTAATTGCTGACAAACACTTAGGCCTTCACTCTTGAACCTTATTAACCCCATCAGCCACCTATTCTCCTAAGTGTGGACTAGCTACAGTCATTCAGCGTGCATATTGATCGCGTGATATCGGTAACGTTTGTTCTCTGGCAGACTTTCCAATAATTCTTCTGTAATGTTACAGAATATTCGTAATCTTCTCTTAATCTTTTTCCTTTAAGATGTGCTTTTCTTAACTCTCATTTGAATCCAGAAGTCATAGACGTACGCCAATTTATTATTATTTCCGTTTTTTCGAGTTTGGCAAGTTCCAAAAAACATGAAACAAATAAAACAATGTTTCTATTTCCTCTGTAATTCAACTGGTTTGAGGCGCATCAGTTTCAATGTCTGTAACAGACAGAAACATTTTTGTAATCGAGTTCTGAACGATATAGACCTGTCAGGTTAGTAAACTAACTACTGGCAACACCGGCCGGATGTGACTCCGGTGGCGCCTAACGGATGTGTCATTAATTGAGATTAATAATAATTAAAGCATTATATTAATAAATCAAAATATTGTGATTATTAATTGCAATAATTAATAATGTATTTATAATAATAATTTTTCTATTAGGAGGACATTTATAATTGTTAAACTAATAATTGTCTAGTGATTATAGCAATTTGGTATAAAAGCACACCAATCTTGTTATTTATTCTATTCCAAGAGAATATAATCATTAATTCTATTATTAAACATTGTTAAGGGTGTTACTATGCCGAAATATATTGTGAGCATACGGATTCAATTGTTTTAATCTGACATTCCTACTATAACAATATTGATTCGAATATCTATTGTACAATCTAATTATAACATTTATTACACAATAAATATTTTGGATTTACAAAGTTTAAGTGTAAATAAAGCAACTTATTTTAATGTTTAACAGATTCTTATTGAATTATCCCGCGAATTTATTACAATAATCGGATCATACAGTTACGGATACAACTATAAGCTGGATTTACAAAGACTGCCTCCCGATTTCAAATACGTTGAAACGTTGAAATCCGTGTTCAACATGAGATTCGGATTGTTATGTTCACTATATGAGAAAGTCGATCGTTTGAACTTCGAATAAGTACTATAAGGCGTGGTATTTTATAAAAAAGAAATGTGGTGTCGTGGGACACCAAGTAGGAACGAAGTTCTTTCGGCTAAAAAGAAAGATATTATACACTAATCGCTTGTGTATGCGACTGTCGCACCTGCGCACGTATCATTTAACGCTTTTTATTTCACGCACTTTTTCTTACGGTTTTATTATCACATTTTTTCAGTTCGGTCGCGCAGCAAAATCCCTATCCCCTCCAAGCCTGCCATAAGGAACTTCGTTCCAAAAACATTTATTTTGCATTCATATGTTTTCTTGTGCCTGTAATCTGTTGTGTTATGCTCTTAATTGCCACGCTGATTGGCAATCTAAGATGATGTTGGTTGGTCATTAACCAGGCGGGTAAATTTCTGTGCAGTGGCCGGTCCGTGTACGATGCGAGTGGAAATCGGTCGTCTTGGCGTTCGTTGAGGGCTATGTTCGTCAGACGGATAAAGTCTGATGATGTTTCAAGGAAGAAACAAGCAAGAATACGGACACATCGCGTCCCGCTCACCGGCGAAATATTTATTCTCATTTCATTCTTGGCTCGTTTCAATTTTATTTGACAAGTAACAATAATATACATCAATTTTAGTCAAATATAGGAAAAGTAACTGGATTATCATCACGACACGAATGCAGGAGGTAAGCGGCCCTCTGAGAGTAATGACGGCGAATTGTGAAGCTTGTTGCCAATACCTAAAGTGATGACCAAAACTACTCTGTCAAGAGTAATAGTGACAAAGATAGGAGTATAATCGAAACATTTATTTATTCAAAATAGCACAAGAATTAAATGGATTAACTGTCTTAGCTCTTATTTACCCAAAATAAATATTTTATAAATTAAACGTCGCAGCCTTAATTTGTCGAAAGTCTTCGTGCCTGTACTACGGGTACCTTAATTAAGCCTAATTAAACAAAACATAAATAAGGGCCAGCCTATAACATTGGTATATAAGATAAGTAAATATTAATTATTCTACTTTAAAAATTAATAATCGTAAATTTTAATTAAAATAGTACCATCAAAGTATCTTTTTGAACGTCAGTTGAGTCTACCACCAGTGCAGATCTATATTCATCATACAAATTATCTGCACTGCACTGGATTTTAACTTGCGTCCGTTGCTGCGTAAAGAACTCAGTAGCTTGACCACTTTTCCAGCAGATCCTTGTGTCTGTAAGTAGACTCTTTGAAAGCACCACAGGCGTTTAAGATTGCCCCTAATTCACATCAACAGCTTTGAAGTGGAAAAAAGGACAAGAAAGGGATATTTACAAACCTCAAAATTATATATTACGTCTCAAGATAAGTATCGCGTTATTAAGTTGTCTGACTAATCAAGGAACGGGTTTACGTTAATGGCAGTATGTACCTCTTAGGGCGAGGAGGGTCAAAACTCAAAACTTTCAGCGCTACAATTACTTTACAGAGATTTGATTTAAGTAAAGTAAAGTATCAACCCTTATATGTCCCACTGCTGGGCACGGGTCTCCACCTTGAAATCAGGCGAGGAGGGTAATGGGCCATAGTTCACCGAGGGGCTGGCCAAGTGCGGGTTGGTGAACTTCACATACCTTCAAAGAGTTTTAATCTCATCAGGCATGCAGGTTTCCTCACGATGTTTTCCTTCACCGGTGAGCGAGCGATGGTCTCGTTTTTTGGGGTGCACTTAGAAATTTAGAAAAACCAATTTCGAGGCACACACGGGGGGTCAGGATCGAACAAAACCAAGTCCATCCACCACTGGACCATCGTCGCTCTCAATTTGATTTAATTGCTTAAAATATTGCTTACCATAAAATGATGTATTTCAACCAAGGGTAACCATCTTGTGTAGAGTACAAGTTGAAAAAGTGTCGCCATGTAAACGCAACTTAGCCACGAACAATAGTTAAACAATAGTTTAAAACCGATCACAATGATGCTGTTTAGCAAGTGAAAGGTTTTTTTTTATGTACATAACAATATTATAAATATTATATTAATATATGCGTCATTTTAGGGAGGGGCTCGTGGCGCAGTGGTAACAGCCGCGCATCGATCCACCAGGTTAAGCAACGCTTGCCGAGGTAGGTATGTAAAGATGGGTGACCATCTTTACATACCGAGACTCCTCCGTACCTCGGAAAGAACGTTAAGCCGTTGGTTCCGGCTGTCATTCGTGGACCTTTGACAGTCGTTACGGGTCGTCAGAAGCCCGAGAATCTGTCAACCAGTCTAACCGCGGGGTACCGTATCACCCAGTTACTGGGTTGTGGAGGTCCGATAGCAGTCGCTCCATGTAAAATACTGGTACTCAGCTGAATCCGGTTAGACTGGAAGCCGACCCCAATATATAGTTGGGAAAAGGCTAGGCAGGTGATGATATGCGTCATTTTAAGAGCGTTTTACGTTTAAAAATATTTCTCCTATCTTGTTATCCTATCGCCATGTCTTGGCCAGGGAAAAACCTTAATGGTTTTCATCAACGGACACTTTTCATACACG
This sequence comes from Lycaena phlaeas, assembly GCA_905333005.2. Classification (NCBI taxonomy): domain Eukaryota; kingdom Metazoa; phylum Arthropoda; class Insecta; order Lepidoptera; family Lycaenidae; genus Lycaena; species Lycaena phlaeas. The sequence continues at coordinate 16,229,409 of HG995169.1, read as the reverse complement.
AAGGTTGACCTTACATAAAGTAAGACCTTAAATTTATACGTGGTATAAATCTATTACTATTCAGACGAAGCCATGGGCAGCAGCTAGTCTGTATTATGTCAGAATATGCTGTATTTGCAACATACTGATTGTTTAGATCTTTTATTGTTTCGGCCGTACGACAGTGATAGTTGATAAACAGGGGAAGGGTGATAGGACCTCATGTATCTGATGATTATAATCATGCATGATTAATGATACATATTTCGTGATCATCATTAACACCTTCATTCTCTATGCAGTAAAGGTGACATGTTTCATACATTCTCGCAAAAGTTATTTTATTAAAAGGTACAAAAAGTTAAATAATGGGAATGGCCACACAAATATTTCATATGTGCTAAATGACAAAAAGTATTAAAGAATCGTTTAAAATGCGCAAAAATTCATGCACAAAATATTTAACTACGGTTTTTGCTTTGTGAAAATGCATTTTATATTGGCTGAGATCACATAAGCAACGTGAAAATTCTAATTCAAATTGCTATGCACATTTTCAGGGTTTTGTGAAGCCTGATGGTAAGTAGTCCACTCAACATTTCTTGAATACAAACTATTTGGTATTTGAAAAGATACTGTAAGAAAACCACCAGATCCAAATAACAGCTTCTTTATTCTCGGTAATACAATAATATCTCGTGATAACGGGTGATGCCAATACTGAGTGAGACCGAGTGTTTCCGAATCGTTCCTTCGTGCGAAGACCCCGCCATTCAACCATCAGCCCTTTTTATCTCTTTTGCCCCTCCAAAAGCCCGAACTCAGTATTGCCAACATCCGTGTTGCCATATTAATTAAAATAAATTAAAAGTTTATTCAAAGTATGTTCATCCTTAAAATATATATCCTTACATTACGCATAAAAGAACTGAATATTCTTTAACTTTCAAAAAGAAGTTCAAAGTTGGTAAGAGAAATAAGAAGAGAACATTTCATCTGTAGAAAGTTGTTTCGTTATAAAAAGTAAAGTATCAACCCATATATGTCATACTGCTGGGCACGGGTCTCTTCGAAATCAGGCGAGGAGGGTAATGTGCCATAGTTAACCTATGCGCGGGCCCAATGCGGGTTGGTGACCTTCACATACCTTCAAAGACTTTCAATCTCACCAGGCATGCAGGTTTCCTCATGATGTTTTCCTTCATCGGTATTTGTTACAATAGGAGTAAGAAACATATAAATGAAAGGAGTTTTTGCTATCCTATCCAAATAAAGTTTAACCGTAATAAAGTCCATACCGGACTAAGGGCGCTCGTCAAGCCCTACCTGTAGTATCATAGCTGACACATTATTTACTGGACACAAACAGCGAGAACCTGCATCTGGACATCAAGGGTCCCTTTTTTCGGCATTCGATGAGCGCCAACGCAACGTCAATGCACCTCAATTGCGCATATAAATGAATAATTTAATAATTTATATAATTAATGAAGATATCTGCACCGGGTTATGGACAGGAATATGACGTATTTGGATACATATATTTCTTAATAATAGTTAATAGAATCAGGCGTTACTTTGCGGAAATCCATTTTAAAAAAGATATTTAATACATATATTTCTTAAATTATTTTCATTCTTAGTAACTGTAACACAAGTTCTTAAAAGCTAACCTCGAGTAAATATTAATTTGTTGTTATTGTTTGTTAATATTTTATTTAGAATGTATCGAATGGTGTTTGTACACAAGACACGAAAATTTTTGCACCTCAAATAAAATTGTGTAGCGCAGATATTATATAGAATAAATATTATATAAAATAAACATACAAAATATTTTAACTGCTAATAATAATACAACTGTAATATTGAATTTTCATCACATTTTTTGAGCATTTTGCTAATATCAATCTGATGCTGGCTGAACATGATATCGCAGAAACGCAGGATTGACGCTTATCGGACGCTGACGCTGGAAAAACGTTGGAGTGAATAGGCTCTTATAATTGTCGTACAAAAATGAAATAAACAATCGAAAATTATGTAGACTGAAAACTAATGTATATTAGAATGAACATTGTTTAAAGTTTTACTCACTCCAAGTGGTTTAAATAAAAAAAAAAATCAATTAAATCCATCGTGTCCATCACAAAACAAGACAAAAGTCTCGTGAATGAATAAGGCATTTCAAATGCCGTAAAATTTAAATAGTATATATAACAGGTTTTAGTAGAAAAAAATAATTTAGAGACAATACATTTACTATCGGGCCTCTAAAGACCCAAAACTCATAATAACAATTGATATAATATAAAACGAAATACAGTGCTTTCAGCTTATAATATTATAGTCATAGAAACATATTCAATGCAACCTGTTGTTCCACTCGTAATGTGCCAACTCTCGTCTGCCGTTATCTATACAATCGCACAGCATTGAAAGGTGTCTCTATACTTTCTCTGCATGAAGTAGAGCAACCGTTCAAGAAATACCTTTATCATTCCACTATATTTGTATTGGTATATAGATTATTAGAGCAGCGGTAGTTTTACGTGGTACATAGAGCTAAAGCAGGGTTCCTCGAAGCGGGGTACGCTACAAGATTTTCGTAATGGTGGCTTAATAACTGAAACTCTCACGCAAAGCGGTTGATACCCAATCAGAATTAAGGCTATTTTATGTTACAAGTCCATTTGCGACAAGACATCCATCACACTAATCACGCCTTTATTTACAAGGAAATCGATTGGTCCCGGAATCAAAATACTGAGGTTCGAGTGCAGATAATTTTTCTCCCTTTTTTCAAGTTTCTTTTTAAGTGATAATATAAACTATTATTACTGACAGTTTATCGATATATCAATTTCGAATATATTCATATTTTTTAGATAATAGTCAAATCAACAACTCTGTAACAACTTTCAACTTAAACCAACTGAAAAATGACTATGGATCTTACTAAGATTTATAAGTGAATAACATTGCAATTTTTTTAATTGGGAGCAACTGATTGCAACACTAAAGCTACTTCAGTAGATGGCGTTGTTAACATAAAATATACATAGTAAAGCGGCCATGTACTATACTTTAATCAGTACAAGTAGTGTAGTCACTGATTCAGGCTATTTAGTACGCGCATATTCATGGCAGGCCAAGTGTGAACGGGTTTTATGAACCTGGTTAATGGAGCTAGGATTAATTAACTAGTGATGTCGACTTATCAGGTGAATGGATGGATGGATAAAACTTAGCGATAGATTAGATTATGACTGAATTCAGACCTCTGTGGCTCAATGGTTAGCACGTTTGCGCGCAAGCCCGGGAGTAGCGGGTTCGAATCCTGCCAGGGAGCAAAAAAGTTTCTGTGTTCCTGGGTGTGTATTAAATATATGTGTATTATATAATAAAAATCTTAAATATAAGTATTAATATAAAAAGTATTGAATAAATGTATTTCCGTTGTCTGGTACCCGTAACACAAGTCTCTTCGAGAACTTAGCACGGGACCAGATTGACGTGGTGTTGAAGCGTCCATAAATATTATTATTATTATTCAAACTTATCCTAGGGGTCTGATTTCGAAAACAAATCAAAATATTACGAAGTTATTATGAATGACGATGGTCTACCTGATATGGGTTCAGGCTGTTGATCGAGAGTTCCGACCGCTTTGTGGGCTTGAGCTAGGCTTTACACGTGCACCAGAACACAAGACCATCGCTTCTTCAACGTTGAATAATAACATCGTGAAACCTGGTGAGATGATCTTTAATGTTGTGTGATATCACCCGCATAAGACCAGCGCATTATTCAACTAAGGCTCAACCGCCTTGATGCCTGATTTCGACGAAGACATCAGTGGGACATGACGTAAGGGCTGGTGTTATTCTATTATTATATTAATTATTAATATTACTATTATATTATATGTGACTTCTCCTTTTGTTAAGCCTGCTTACTGTGAAGATATTCTCGTCTTTTATGCTATTATTCTTACAAAGAATTCTAACATCTGTGCCTAGATGAAAGTCGTTCTGAAACGCCAGAGACTTTGGTAGCAATTCACAATGTAGTATAGATTCAGTGCATCGATAAAATATGCATTCTAATGCGTTTGCCTGACATCTAATATCCTTAAGATTATACTAGCTACCTATTGCCCCAAGCTTTGCTCGTGTTAATTTAAATTTACAGTCATCTTGAGGATCGTCGATGATTATTTTTATGGCAACTGTATTAGTGATGACGTAGCTTTATACGTTTTGGGAAAGAAATTTTTAAATAGATTTTTTTATAGGGCAAACGAACAGCCGAAGCCTTACTTACGACTATCGACGCCCGTTAACATCCACACAATCAAAGGTTGCGTTGCCCTCCTTTTCCCTATCCCCAATGGGTCACCGGAAACTCACAAACCGCACGAAACGCGACAGCATAACTGTCACTTACGCCGGTATTATGTGAGCGAGAGGTACCACCCAGGTCGCCGGCCCAATTCCGCTGCAAAGCAGCATGGCACTACCTCTTTACATACAATAAAAAATCGTATACATACAATAGAAAAAAATTGTATGCCGATCTTTAGCTTAGCTAAATAAAATTTTGGCGAAGTACTAAACTGGAAAAAATATCACATTGTTTTGAACTAAACGTATATGATTTTTATTATCGAACTTGAATCTAATTAATAATGTAATATCTGCTGGTGTGAGGTATCCAGGTCAGACTGATACTAATAATTTAACGATCAGAGTATAAATAGTACGAGTCGCGTCTTTAGTACTACTTATAGAAATATATTGGATTTGTACTGAATATGACTTGGTCAACCGCTATCGTGGTGATTTCTGTCAACTAACCGCTTTAGTGGTCGTAAGATAATAATATTTTTACCGAATTTTCATAGTTTGTAGATTAAATATATTTTTTTATTTCCCTCATTTAGTTTATTTATTATATTCTCCGTCCCTCGTTTATTTACTATATTCTCTTTTAGGTTTAGTCTTTTGTTTTAGGTTTAGCGTCTTAGGTTTCTCTTTCCTTTAGATTTATTATAATATATATTTACCTTGCATCTTCACAAAGTCTGAATCTATAGAGTTACTAGTGACGTTAACTAATATAATTCACCGAACAATATTTCTCTCGCTCTGATATTGGCAAATGCTTGAGGAAGCTAATATTGAAGAAGAAGAAGATGAATATAATAATGCTTATATTCTATTGCTTCAAACGAACTGGACCTTTGTATGGTATTAAATGGAATAATTGTCTAAATGATGGCAATATGCTTACGCAAGTGTAAAAACTTCAGGTTTGCTCATAAGGCGATTTGATATCACAAATATATACTGCAAGTATCAATAAAAATACTCTAGCTTAATAAGCAACAGTACTTTGAAAATGTGACTGACCTGGCCTGTTGGTCTAGTGGTTAGTCACCCTGACTGCTAAGCCAGAAGGTCGTGGGTTCGATTCCCACTCAGGACAAATGTTTGTGTGATGAGCATGATCATTTGTTCTGTGTTTAGCCGTAATTCAAAACATATTAAATGTATAAAATATTTAGAAATATATTATAAGTAATGTATCAGTGGTCTGGTTACCATAAGAACAGGCTTTGCCTAGTTTGGGATCAGATGGCTGTGTGTGAGTTGTCCCAAAATGTTATTATTATTATTATTATTAATAATATTCTATCAGTAGAGCTTTTTCATTAATACTATCAAGCGCCTTCTAATAGACATGACTTACACGAGTCTCTTTTGAGAAATCTAGTAAAAGGTGAACTCGTATTGAGCATGTCTCGTAATACTAGTCACGAGTAAACTTTAAGTATTTATAGGTAAAACTAGTTACAGGTGAATCCGTTTTAATGATTGTATCACTACTATTTGACTTAATGATTAGAAATTGTGTTTTATTATGTTAGATGTATCAAAAATCCAACCTATTTCCCCACCTAAGGTTAGCCACTAATCAGGGCCTACGGGAATACTCGAGCGGGGTTAGAGGGATTACCTCAATGTTTACAAAATGCACCCTCTTTTAGGGTGAGACGACAAATTGACAAACGTGACACCCATTCACGCAACATTCGACGATGTCAGAGAGAAGTGTAGTTTTAGCTACAGTTTCTTTGACAATTTGGGCTTGTATGAAATATTGGTTTTCGGTATATTTTATGTTTGTGATCTACTCGATCTCACGTGTAGAACTGAACAATATTTTAGGATGACTTCTCTGTATTCAAAATAATAGAACAAAACAGTCGAAACATCGGGAATAAAAAGGATCCCTAAAAAGTAATATTTTACTACAATTAAAATAATATCACCAAACCAATAACAGTATTTACATTGATAAAATTTCCCAAGTATTTCTCACAAAACTTGAGAATTTTCTTTTCAGGCCAATAAATAAACTTACATAATATGTAACTATTTATAAGTATACATATAAAATATATCTATAAAGGAAAGGAAACTGAAATATAATAATACTTTATTATAATAATAAATATTTTACTTGCCTTATGTATATTATAATAATGTAGGCGGTGTTTAGGTTTACGAAGTGGCGGCCGGCCATTAATCAATATCATAAGACGATCACCTCTAGGGACGGTAAGAGTTGGGGACGGGGACAGTGCACGGAAAAAGGCTGATGATGATAGAGATATGTATAAATACTACAAGCTGAACTCACAAATGTCCCGCACTTACTTAAAATGTTAAGCGTCATCATGATTTTATACAAAGCTTTGCCTGACGATAACTAACACAACAAAAAAATATTTAATTTGGTGCAGCGGTTCTAATGTTATTGTTAGGAAAAGGTATAAATTATTAGGGACGAACCTGGTTCGCGTTGCCCCGCGCAAGATGTTAAAGGCGCCTCGTCTTCTGTATATTGTTGTCCACACCCGTGATGATGTCACACCGCGAATAAAACTATACGCGTCGAAAGGATGATGAGTCCAGACTGTTTTCGGTATTTATCGAAGAGACACGCGAGAGCTCGACTCGACCACGACACGGCGAAACGTCAACTCACTTTTCCTAGTACCCCCAGATTTAGGAGGAGGGTAGTAGGAAATGTTGCGTTCAGGAAGACTAAATTAATTACGTTTTTAAAGTATGAATGCGTTCGCCATTTAAGTCATATTATTAAGAAACTATTATATTGTGTAACATTACGTCAATAATTCATCTCAACTAGATAGATACGATATAAAAGATAAAAAGGGATTACCTAATACGTCGATGTAAAGTAAGTAACAAATGTTAAGTAGCAAATCCCTGTTACATGCGCAATGCACAAAGCGCGCTATTATCGTTGGATTTGGTTTTCATGCATACATATCAGGAATTAGAAAGTGCACGTAGTTACAGCTGCGAACTTATATAGACCCATTTACATTTAGCTCTAAGGAATATCAATAAATCGTCATATAATTTGCATAGAACGTATGTAAGCATAAGCAAGAATAAGTAAGTGAAGTCAGAATGTCGAGTATAATAAAGTCCGTATGTCCAGTCCAGTAAAGTACGTAAGTCGAGTCCAGTAAAGTCCGTATGTCGAGTCCCATAAAGTCCGTGGGGCCTAGCCAAAATGCCATTAAGAAAGCATTAGAGAAGTGCGAAATGATAAAATGTATAGGATGGACCACTTGATTAAGCGCAGCCTTATGTCAATGCCTTACACTTTATGATTTTCGAATTTCGCTAACGCTTGCTTAATGGCATTTTGGATAGGCCCCCTTATGCCGAGTCTAGTAAAGTCCGTATGTCAAGCCGTTACAAAACAATATAATATTAAATGTTTTAAAATGGATTTACGCAAACTAACGCCTGATTATATTAACAAATAAATAATATCTCCGCTGAATTAAATCTGCCAATACCGATATTGGTTTTGTTAGTTTCTTGCCGAGGTTTTTTAATTTAGCTGCTGTTTAAAAAACAGTGATTTTTACGGCATCCAGTATGATTAAAAAAGCTTTTATTGCTAAGCTTTATCTCGATAGAGTTTGTTTAGGATACATTTAATGGACAGCGTATTAATGATATTGATTTTGCAACATTAAATATTTATTTCCACGTCAAATGGGATGTTCGGAAGCGAGTTTACCCAAAATAAGGGTTCCGTTTCCATGTCCTTTAAGGCTTTTATATTTGTGTTAATTAATACATTGAAACCTCAAAGGTAAAGGCTTTCCTTCTCACTTTAGCAATTGCAAAAGATTCCATAAAATTGATGGTATCCTGCCGCGGCAGATTCGTGTTGATGAGAGTGACAAGGGATCGGTCGTCTTGGCTTTTATCGAAGGCGCCTATGTTCAGTAGTGGATGGATAAAGGCTGAAGGTAACGGTGGTGGTGTAAGCCGGAACTTTTTTTTTCTACGTTTATAAGCCGTACCTATCTAAAAGATAAAACGTTTCAGTGGATTTCTAACAACTATTGTTGCCAATGTTTCTCTGCCATTAACGATACTGCACATTAAAACCCGTGTAAAACTACCAATGTGTACTTATTTACGTTTTATTTGCTCGTGCAAATGAGATTACATGAATTAAAAGAAGTCTAATGTTCTAATTATCCAATTTTCTTGCTCATAGGAAGCATTTTTACATAATGACGTCATCATAATATCATTATTATCATTGTATTTTTTAAATTCAATTGATAATTTCATTGCGTTCCCACTTTTGTTGTGATTAAAAATAAAATAAATAAAAATCAGCCAAGAGCAATGTTTGTTGGTAGAATATTAAGACATTGCTTTGTTTTTTTTTTTTTTTATTATAATAAGAACTAGCGTAACTGTTACCAGAAACAAAAATAAATTTAAGAAATTTATTTAAATGTCAAATTAAAAATATGTATGCTTAGCAATGAACTCATAAAGCCTGATTATAATGAAATTAACAAAGAATATACAAGAATGAGATGTCTGGGTCTGATTTCACTTGTTTCTAATAATAGGCGACGTTTACTTTACTACTTACCACCACGAGGCTCATCTGTCCGTTTGTCTATCATAAAAAGTGTTCCTTTGTGACACGTTAGTATTTTATCTATTTTGAAATGCAAAATACATGGTCACCTAAATACCCGCTATATAAAATACTATTTGGTATGCACGCTCACGAAGCGTCTATCGCTAAAACACGCGTAATAAATTATTACGATTTTCATTGATTTTGTTTCATAAATGATACATTCTCTGATTTGACGCTAAAAATAACAAATCACCTCTTGTCGCCATATGCCACAATATACAGCGCTGTCATATCAGACAAAGTTGCATAAGATTGAAATTAAAAAAAAAATGTTCTAAAAATCTGATGATCATTCTTGTAGTATCGTAATAAAAAATGTTTTATTAATTCATCATCATCATCATCAACCTTTATCCGTCCACTGCTGAACATAGGCTTCCCTCAATGAACGCCAAGACGACCGATCCCTTGCCACTCGCATCAATTCATACCAAAAAAATTTTTGCTGGTCTATATTTTGTCTCGACTTTAGCGGGATCGTATGAACATTCGAAGGGAAGAACTCTGATCCTCCTAGTTACATTTTTCTCCTTTTCAATAACTCGACAACATCTGTTGTACTCTACTCTACAAGCTTTTAAAACTTCTTTGAGATAAGCCCTTTCTTTGATGTATTTTTCAAATAACTTATACCACCGCTTTAAAGAGATATCAAAAACATTTTAACTCTTTTTGGTATCAAATTTCATGTCCGTTTTACTTCTAACATTTTACCGAAATAAAAATACTATGAAAAGAAAACTGATTGTCTCTTTCAGAGGCTATAGCTGTAAAATCTCTAAAAAATGAAATATTTTTTTAAGAAGCAAAAGGCTAAAAGGGCTAAAGGTTTTTACAAAAGGCAAAATGATAGTCAGTTCACTTGGTGATAAAAGTTAAGCAATGCCTATATTTATGCCTATATATATACACTATATATATGCCTATATATACATTAGAGAGCTTGGAGATGCGCTGCCCTAAAATGACCATGCTTTTTATCTTTGAAAGCTTAGATCAATAATATGTCTAGATAGAGTGTCGCGCGGAAAACACGTCCAAAAAATAGCGGCTAACTGTTAGCCTCTAAATGCCTTCTCCGTGTTTAGTATCCGTCCCACTGTCATAGAATACGCATGAATTTTTACGCATTATTGTTTTTACTTATAATGAAGGTTTGTGTTGAAGTGTAACGAGATTATAAAGGATGATTATCGGAGAACTGTAGTAGCTGGTATCACTATTCACGAATACATCTTTGAAAATGTTGGTTTGTTCTTTTTGTTTTGATTGTAGGGCGACATTCCATCTAGACATATTAATGATCGAAGTTTGAAAGTAATAAACTGCTTTTGGTTCCAATACTATTTTATTGGAATTAAAAGCAGCTTGTTTAAAAAATTCAAACTAATGAAAATATAATAAAAAGTTTTATTTTTTACTTGTCGCACTTTGCGTTATACAGATTTAATAAGCGTTTAACCATTAGCATTGCTTAATGCTGATTTAAAATTAAAATAAGCCACCATACACCCCATTATTGTTGTAACATCCACGGGGGTGTGTAGACACCCCTTATTAATGTTTTAAATCTCGAACCCTAAAATAGCATCCCTTTCAAAGCTTGTAAGCTGCGAATTAATAGCTTTCTGTATTATTGTTGTACAGTTATTTACCTAATTTTAGATTAAAAAAAGATAAGTAATTGTTCTGTAAGAGCAATTATTAGTGATTGTTTTAATTATAATATGATTTAATAAAGTGGTAGTAAAACCTTGCTAATATCCAAAGGTTGTTTTCAAATTTCGGCACTATATTTTGTAGCACGCGAACTAAAATATAACGTTACCTGAATAATTACCTAAGGGCCTATTTCACAATCTTCAGTTAAGTTCCCAATAGGCTATCGGCAATATATTTGACAGATAGAGTATGGAGTATCTGTCAAATATCTGTCAAATATGTTGCCGATAGCCTATTGGGAACTTAACTGGCGATTGTGAAACAGGCCCTAAGTAGGTATACTACGTAGTAGACAGAGCGGACAGACTGACAATGGACTGATCATAATCCTTAGGCTCTGTTATAATGAAACAACGTTTACGTAAGTCATGAAGGTTTATCAAGATTTTTAAATGCCCAACATTTCGAATACTTTAAAATTAACGCGACTATCACGGGAGGACTAAAGTCAGACGTTCAACATTACAAAGTAATTTGAAATTCGAAACAACTTTATCATACATAATGATACATAAGATCATAGTTGCTATAAAATATCTGAAACGTCGGGCATATAAAACTTAATAAACCGTAATAAAATCCGTAAAAATTGTTTCATTATTATGATACATACCTTGTTTTATTATAATGAGAAAAAATCGCGTAAAATTCGAAAACGTAAGGTTAAGCTTTGACATTTTGAAGTAAGTACTCTAAAAGCATTAATTCTACACTGTGGTAGCTTATAATATTATTTCCAGGTTAAAAAAAAGGTGTGTGTGTGATTCACACACGATAGAAGTGAAACACACGTTAAATGCTCAAACAAAAGCAAGTATTAAACAGTGTGCAAGGTGTGTATGTATACACACCGACATTTGCTCTCTCGCTCTTTTGTGTTTGTGTCTCTTACCTGTCGTTTTTTCCGTTGCATCCGGGTTGAAATCACAACGGTTCTAAAGAAACGAAACGAAAAGTTTCACTTCAAAAAATGATTATTAAAATTTCACTATTAAAATATCCAAATGATGTTCAGCAATAGTGGTGCGATGTTAAGCGTTATTCTAAAGTGTTCACGAACTCATTTTGTACGTCGAAGTTTTAATAGCTCAGTTTCAGAACTGTTTTGTTTATCAGCTGTTCATTCCACGTTTTAAAATACACCAAAACAAGTTGAGAACGAACATAATGGCTATCTTTTTTAACGACTATTACCAAAATGTTACTAATACGCTTATAAAATGGTATGCGTAGTTAGATAGATGAAAAGGCAGAGAAACCTACGTAACTCATAATATTATAATTTCAGAATACTTCTTATAAGTTATAAGAACTCATAAGTTTAGGGCCTGTTTCACAATCTCCAGTTAAGTTCCCAATAGGCTATCGAAACATATTTGACAGATACTCCATACTCTATCTGTCAAATATGTTGCCGATAGCCTATTGGGAACTTAACTGGAGATTGTGAAACAGGCCCTTAGAATACTAGTAATAAGTTAAGAGAACGACAGAGAGAAGAGAACGAGTTTTTTGTAGATTTTGGTACAAAATCTGTGATTTATCGTGATTTGATTGTTACGTAGTGTTTTACTTATGTTTTAGGTGATTACACCTTCGAAATACTAGTTAAAATGTATATTCTGTGTATGTGATTCGCGCAAATGTTACAATTATCTACATTAATATTATAAAGAGGAAAGATTTGTACCTATTTGTGTATGTTTGTATGTTTGTAATGAATAGGCTCAAAAAGTACGGGGCCGATTTAAAAAATTCTTTCACCATTTGAAAGCTACATTATCCACGAGTAACATAGGCTAAATTTTATTCTGGAAAAAGTAGGGTTCCGTAAGATATTTGAGGTTTTCGGACCCAAGGTGTAAAAAAACAACCAGAAAAGTTACTTATTTTGCGTACTAAGATCCCGTTGTAACTTGTAAGTCTTAGTTAACGCAAGCGAAGCGGGCAACAGCTAGTTTATTATAATTTTATATTAATATCAACCTTTAGTTCACTTTTGAACTCGAAAGTATAAGAAGAAAGCAAGAATAGTAAATAGAGCGTCGATGACAGGAAGCTATTTATATTACCATGATTAATTTTAAACATCAATACTTTAAATATGAATTTCAGCGTTCAATGACTTGTCGAGTCATTAATCATAATATCACGTCAAAAACTTAGTGGCAGGAAATATGTAGTTCAGCAGAAGTAAGCTTTGTGTCAAGGTGCAAGAGTTACTTTTGCAACAAACTTCTTGGGATATTTATTTGTGTCTTACACGAGTTTTGCATTTGAGTGGATTTTTCTAGGAAAACATGTTCGAGAGTCTGGTTTCAAGCCGATGGATAATATCTACAAATAAAAAATACGATTTTTTACGTCATATTCAAATCCTATATTGCAAATTACGACCTCTGTGGCTCAATGGTTAGCGTGTTGACGCTCAAGCCGGAGGTCGCGGGTTCGAATCCCGCCAGGGAACAAAAAAGTTTCTGTGTTCCTGGGTCATGGATGTGTATTAAATGTGTATTATATAATAAAAATCTTAAATATAAGTATTAATATAAAACGTATTAAATATATGTATTTCCGTTGTCTGGTACCCGTAACACAAGTCTCTTCGAGTACTTAGCACGGGACCAGATTGACGTGGTGTAAAAAGCGTCCATAGATATTATAAAAAAAAAAATAATAATAAAAAAGTGAATTAAATGAAATCATAAAACAACGCGGACCTCCTTCCTCCTTATGGTATGAAATACAAACATTTTAAAATAATTTTCAGCTTAACAATTAATCATCATCATGCATTTATGCATCCACTGCTGAATTGGCCCCAGTTTCTTAATTAATGCTAATTCCGATCCCTTGCCACTCGCATCCTAGTCTGCACGGAGACCGTCTTTCTCACACTCGTCCACCTAAAGGCGGCCACCACTCTTGAACCTCGCTGCTTATCAGCTAATCGACTAATAAATCCATATTAGAATAAGGACCTGTTTCACAACCTCCAGATAAGTGCCGGATAAGCTATCCACAGCATATTTGACAGATACTCCATACTCTATCCGTCAAATATGTTGTAAATAGCCTATTCGGCACTTATTTGGAGGTTGTGAAACAGGCCGTTAAGGGCATTTATGTTTTATATTAAAAGCAACGATACGATACGTATTGTGTATGATTAGGACTTTATTAAGACAATTCGTGACTAAGATAATTACGATGATGGAACCAATCACACAGCATAATAAAACATGTAATTGTATACACAAGACGTAATAATTATTGTATACTTACATAGAAACACTTAAAATAATAACGGTATAGGCACGTGTAGAACAGTTATTGCTAACAAAACCGCTTATTTGTTTAACTTCGCCTTTATATTCTGTACGTGAGGGACGTTTACACAACACGATATATCGTATCTTTGATCTTTTTGAATATTGTAAGTACGCAGCTATTGAAAAGATTTTAAGGGTCCCAGACTATAGTAATTTTCATTGATTTATAAACGTACAATTCAAATTATTATTATTATACTTTGTTTTGTCCTACTAATATTATAAACGCGAAAGTTTGTAAGAATGTATGGATGTTTTTATCTACCAACATAATTATGTTCTTAGACTAGACGTAGATTTTAATTAAATGTTTTTTAATATTTTCCTTCTAAAGTGATTTTGTATTTTTTTACGGCATACGATTCGAATTTAACTTTTTAGCTTAGCGTGCAAATAACGACTGCGAAAGGCTCAAATGTATTCAATGACAAACTTACAAACAATTTAAGGTCTGACGTTGTAAAGTATTTCGTCAGAAGCCGCCATATTGGTGAAAATCACAACTCATTCTGTTCCAAGTTATTTAATTTGCACATGTCGAGGGTAGGCGACACCTAATTCCAATTTATTATTTTTCCTTTCACTAGAACGTTAATGGAAAAGGCAACTCAAAAACCTTATAAAATAAAACGTTTACAAGTTGCCTAAACGTTTTCGGAATAAGTTCCCAAGGTTATTTTACCTTTAGAAAAATTGCTTTTCGAAAATAAACATACAAATAAAATTCGTAACTTTCAACAATGGCATAGGTAATTTGTATAAAAATTTCTATAAAATATAATTATCTATATATTTACGTATAATTTTTTTCCTTGTTAAAAAATAGAATTAAGCAGGCACCGGGGATCTCTGGTGTTTCCAGTAATAATCAATAATAATTTAAATGAAATAATAGTCCCGTGTATAAAAATTGTCACCTTTTTTATATTCATTGGGTATGCTAGGCACTATCTGATGGGGAGTGGTCAGAACGAAACATGAAGGATGAAAAATAAAACAAGCTTACCTGGAAATAGCCGAAGTAACTCAGCAGACGAGAGCGTGGCTCCGTACATCCTTCCAGTTTTAAAATGAACGAAATCTGACAATACGACATCTTGAGTTAAAATAAGTTATATGCCAATTGTTAGCAACAGGCTAAAAAATATGTTTAGATTTTTGATGAATTTCCGTAGCAAATTCAAAAATATTTTCAAAATTGACACAGCTAACGAACCTTATACAAAATTCATCAATTTACATAAGTGATATTGTAAAGTCGTTTCGCTGAGTCGAAAAGAATAACTAATTGGTAATTTGATAAAAAATGATTTGTTTAGTTTGTTTGCGTTTTGGTTTTTTTAATCCACATCTTTTAATTGACGTTTAGATATAGGGGGCGCAAATTTCAACGTTGAATTCGACTAAATTATTAGGATACATTTTTGTATTATGTTTAATCTTTATCATTTTTGTATGAATTTCAGATTAAATAAAAAACATAGGTCTGGGGTATCAATTAATTTAAAACAAACGTCAGCACCCATGATCATCATCATCATCATTAGATTTTATCCGTCCAATGCTGAACATAGGCCTCCATCAATGAACGCCAAGACGACCGATCCCTTGCCACTCGCATCCAAAGTAGACCGGCTACTGTGATCGTCTTCTCACCTGGTGAATGACCGACCAACATTTCGTCTACCTAAACGCTTTTACCAGCACCCATCATAATCATTGATTTGATGTGTATCATTCTGTTTTTCTGCTATTTACCAGTCAAAAACAATAGACAATATAGACAATAAAGTATCCACTACACGTTTTGCAACCGATGCGCCCTGCCGTGTAGTTGACATTGGTCGGCGATCAAAACATCTCTTTCAACTACATGGTTGCCAACAAGCTATTGTGCATATATTCGAACAGCAAATACTTGTCCTGGCAGCGAATTTTTTATGTGTACATCAATACCAAACTTTTTTGTGACTTATTCTGAACATCAACATTATTTTTTTCGATTTTTTTCATTTTTGTGTCTAATTGTAAACTTTTAGTATTCCATTATACGATCTAGCAGCCCTGCTGACGTACCTGGGGGTTGTCAACCACCATCTACATGTCTACATGACGATTTACAGACTCGGGGTTGTCAACCGCCGTCCTCGCGATGATTTATAGCGAGTGACTTACTCAGGGTTTCCTACCGCCGTTTACACGACAATTTACAGGGCAACTCAGGGCTGCCAACAGTCGATCGAATCGTAAACCGAACGCCATTTAATCGCCCTTGGTTGGTGGCGCAGCTCTCATAGCCAAGGACATTGAAAGATTAAGATCGAAGTGAAATCTCAAACCTTTTTTCATTCCATTCCGTTTTCCATTTATTTATTTTTTTGTGATTATTATTTATGTAAAACCGTAAGAAAAAGTGCGTGGAATAAAAAGCGTTAAATGAGACGTGCGCAGGCGCGACAGTCGCATACAGAAGCGGGTAGTGTATAATACCTTTCTTTTTAGCCGAAGGAACTTCGTTCCTACCTGGTGTCCCCCGACACCACATTTCTTTTTTTTTATTTCCGATTCATTTTTATTTCCAATGTTCCATTCATTTCTTGAAACAAACGCGTTTGGAAACTGCAAAGGTCACCTCTGTTGGACGTCGGTTGCAAACTGTGTAGCACGCTTTTAATAGCCACCAGCAACTGTACGAATTACATCATAATACGTTTTATTTTCTCCGATACGAAGTTACAAACATTAAATAATTTTGTTTCAAATCTACAAAGAAAATGGATTGGATCGACTCGGCCTCTTCTGCGAGAGTTACGGGTTCAATCCTGACCCTTGAAATGGGTTTTTCCAAATTTCTAACAACCAACCAAAAAGTGCACCCCAAACACGAGACCATTGCTCGCTCACCGGTGAAGGAAAACATAATGAGGAAACCTGCATGCCTGATGAGATTGAAAGTCTTTGAAGGTATGTGAAGTTCACCAACCCGCACTGGGCCAGCGCGGTGAACTATTGGCCCATTACCCTCCTCGCCTGATTTCGAGAAGGAGAGCCATGCCCAGCAGTGGGACACATATAATATCATACATAATAATATCATTGCCAATTTTAAACATGGTCCTAACGAGACACCCGAAGCGGATACATGAATCTTCAGTAGATCCTATAATGATGATGTGCAAAAAATATTTCATAACGTTGATGGCAATTCAAACTCTATGCAAATCAAAATAAATTCCACCCAAAAGTTTCTACAGCCTGAGGCTGTATTTTAAATTTCATAAAACAGATTAAATTTTATTTCAATATACATTCATCAGTTATATTGTTCTACCTTTTGTAAGGTACACAATGGACGGCTTCACAGAATTTTTTTCTTGAACTTACAGGCCTATGTAATGAAAAACAGGCGGAGGCAAAACGGATATTGCAAATGATAACTTCTCGTTGTAAATAAATAACTAATATATCTTTATCTTTTTTTAAGCTATTGCATAGCTTCTATCGCGGGCCTCGAGCGCGGGGACCGAATCGAGAAATTCCGTAACGAAAAAACCTCACGCTCCCCACTCCGACGGGCTTGAAGGTCGTGCATTGTCTAACGTCGTTTCTTTTCGGCAGTCTTCGACACGGTGTTTGTGTGCGTGCAACTAGACGTATTGTACGACTCTACGAAGCTCGCACGAATCGAGACGAGCTGCTCCGAAATCGGACGAATACATAAGCAGCTGTTTATGAGAAAGTATATAGGTGTATAGGTATTTATGTACAACAGTGAATAGCTGTACTTGTAAAATTTGTGTATAAAGTGTTTTGAATATGAATGAATAAAAATATTTTAAACAATATTAACTTTTTATTTATTTAATAAAAGAAAAAAAAATGTTTTCTTATCCGTCACCACGCTCAAAAGTGTAACTTGAATTAATATCAAAGAAAAAGAAATACTGCATAAATAAAATAAATAAATAATTATAATTGCATAAGTTGATACAAAATGTTATGCAATAGCTTTACCGCGGCAGTCCCCGAGTGCCACACGTCTTTTTCTATATAATATATCTAAAAATTAAGTAAGTCTTTTTAAATGTATAAGTCAAATTAAATAAAATCTGGTCGTAAAGTTTCAGGAACGTCGGGACGAAATGTAAAAAGCTTAAACGCGTTTACGTTTGAAAAATTATAGAAATGCTGGCGCCTTTTTCACATTAGCAAGTGAATTGGAATCGAAAATAATTGAAACAAAGGAAGAGCTTTCTTGTTTAATTGTATTTATGTATACTATTTATTAAATAGAAAATCACAATAAAAACCAAAGATTTTTTTTTGCCTTTGCGTATTTACCAAGCAATAGAGATTCATTGGCAAATTCTAAGCATCTTTGCGGTGGAAATACTAAAAATTATATGCCCTTACTAAGCTTTACACCCACACTAAAATATCTATAGAAACGGCAAGTAAAATAGCACAAAGATAAAAAGCACATTTCAACTATTATTATGTTATATATCTATAGTATTAATAATTTTTATTTTAAATGTTATTAAATCACTTTCACTATAAATCAGTTCTGTGTTCCCAAAATACTTGTATGTTTATAATAAAATACCTTGTGACAAAAATGCAGGTGAATAATAGTTGAAACGTGAACACGTTCGTAACATCAGTTATAACCTAATACGAAATGTTCAGCAAAAACGTTGGACAGACGACGACGTAGATTTTATTACGAGTACGGTATCACATACATACGGTATGTTTGGAGTGGCAGGGACATTTTTTTCCGGGTATTTTTTATGTTAGTCGGATAGAGAAACTGCCAGATAATCTACCAGATGGAAAATTATTAGCTTCTTCTATTATCGATTAGCAAAGGTAACTCATGCGTTCCCCACCACGGTTCAGGCCTTGTCGTGGCTGTGGGGCTCAGTAGCCCAGTGTAACCCCTTGGGCGAAGTGAATTGATCCTACCTGTACCTCTCTTATAAGAAGAGGTAAAAGAGCAGGGGGCAAGGAGCGAGGACGGGAACCACGCCTTATTGTACTGTCCCGAAGTTGGGAGGGGTTGTTCTGTGGTGCGGGGCAACCCCTCAGTGGCGGTGGCGTCGGTTCCCTGAGGGACTGGAGCCTTCCAGGTGAACTGGGGCTTGTAGTTCCGGGGCACGTTACCAAAGGCGGCATTGGTGGCACTTGCCGGGTTTTAGTGGTTAGAGCTGCGTCCACTTACAAGCTTTCGGGCGCAGCGAGTGAAACATACGCGCCTGCGGAGACCCACTCCCCCGCGGGATGCCTAAGCGCATTTCCCGGCGTTAAAGAAAAAAAAAAGTAACGGTCACCTATAATAATTTAAGGACGCAAAACAATATGTCACGCTTAACCTCAGTTTTTATTTATGATTCCTTTATTGAAATTTAAAAAGGCAAAGAGACAAGCCGAGTCTATGGCTGTTTATTTCCTATATTCTTTTTTGATGCAGAAATCAAGAAGATTAATAGAAGAAATAGACTAAGAAAAAAAAGGAATAATAGAAATAAATCAAAAACGTATGTGCATGGCATAGCACACCCTAACATCGTAAAACTGTATGTCTCTGTAAAGGTAAATAAATCGATATGTATTAGCCTTGATTCTAAAATTAAAAATTCGTGAGAAGTTTATCAGTGGTACAAATGTTATATTATACTATTACAATTACTATTAATGATACAACAAATGACATATATTATTATGGTCATCAAATACGTAAATTTTAGATTGATAAAATAGATTTATTCCGTTAATATTTATTCAAAAAACGATACGTAATTATTGTTCCTTGACTTCAAAATGTATTTACTAGTATTTTTTGCGCAACAAAATTTTATAAGCATAAATTGTTAGGCAAAATCTAAAGGCATTTGGAAGTCTAATCTAAGATATTGCCATAAGTAATATCATATTCACTAGGAGGGTGAATATCCAAAATATCGTGGTCGTACGTTTATTGATAGTTGTATAATATATAAGCTCAAATTACACTGGCGACATTGCACGGCATGCACGGGCGTTTATGAAGTATAGGGAGCGTGTAATGTCCTCTCCCTCCTAAACGTCACGTTGTTTTAGCTCACCCTAGCGTGACGGAGTGTACCTACATATGGTAGACTCAATACGAAGAATAGGGAAGTTGACTATTTTTTTAATTGAATATATTTGATACACATACCATAAGTAAACACGAAAAAAAGACTTTCGTTAAGAATATGTCCAATTTTAACAAAAAAATATGTAAGGCCAATTGTTTTTAAAATTGCCGCTTAAACGCTCAAATATGTCATGTAACTGTGATTACGTCACACGCCGATAAACAGAGTTCGCGTTGTATTATAAATTATGACTGTACTTAGTTCACTGGTCAGTGACGTCATTGTCTTATATTGGCGTTTGTAGTCACGTGATAATGCATGATAAATAACGCATTTAAAATTGTTTTTTTTTTAAATTTTAAGTCAAAAAAGTAGACTTTTAAATGTTATTTTAGGTACTTTCGGTACTTCGTCCTATCATCGTATATACTTTTGGTGGTATTACAGTCCACTCTTCGATATCCTCAAACCATTGGTATGTTAATTCTATAATATATTTATATATTTGTCATCATTATCCTTGTCAGTATCATCATTTTATTGATATCTTGATCGTATAGTTCTTTTCTACCATTGATTTGTCAGTGGAAGGGTAAATTTGCTTTGAATAATTGCTAAATTTGGCAGAGGAGAGAAGTACGTATTCTATATAATAATATGATTAAATTATATAGAATAGATATTATGATTAGAAAAGGCAATTCAAATTCTGGTATTTGATTTTTGACGTGACATCGTCTAAAAGTCTTGTCGCGTTCCGCAAGTGAGAGCTTGGCACGAATGAAAGATAGGCATGATCGGCTCGAGCGATCGGCTCAGTTCGGTTCGTGCTGCATGTAATGTTTGACGTTGTCACGTCCGTAAACCAACTTTACAGACAACCAATTTTTGTTATGATTATTTTAACATAAAGAAAAGTAAAGTATCAACCCTTTAATGTCCCACTGCTGGGCACGGGTCTCCTCCTCGAAATCAGGAGAGGAGGGTAATGGACCAATAATTCACCGCGCTGGCCCAGTGCGGGTTGGTGAACTTCACATACCTTTAAAGACTTTCAATCTCATCAGGCATACAGGTTTCCTCACGATATTTTCCTTCACCGGTGAGCGAGCGATGGTCTCGTGTTTGGGATGCACATAGAAATTTAGAAAAATCCATTTCTAGGCACACACGGACGGGTCAGGATCGAACCCGGAACCTCTCGCATAAGAGGGCGAGTCCATCCACCACTCAAACTCGACAGCATAAAGTATTTTTATTTATTTTGAATTATTATACATACTTACACGTAATATTATATTTAATTTTATAGGTTTTTATTTCCAAATATATAATTTATGGCATAAGGAGGAAAACGAGCAGTCGAAACCTATATTGACTACCGATGCACCAAATGCAAAAAGCGTTGCCCTCCTTTTCCCTATATGGGCCACCATAAACTGCATGAAACGTGGCAGCAAAACTGTCACTTTACGTCGGTATTATGTGAGCAAGAGGTACCACCACCCCGGCTGTGCTGGCCCAATTTGGCTGCAATGATCTCATTGACGAATATTGATTTGTGTTTATATTTAGAACTCTATTACTTTACGACCTTTAAAGACCTTCCTTTGAAACTTCATACACTGCAATTGCCTACGACACAGTTAAGTTACTTGAGTGGGATATTAGTGATTCTGGATACTAAAGTGGTTTGATTGAACTGAGGCAATCAAATTAGAGTGTCTCAGTTCTCAGAGACTGTGTTTAAGATGACAGGACTTGACCCATAAAAGATACAAAGCCACAAAAATATATAGAACAGGCATTTGTATTATTTATTTTACTTTATGTACATAGTTATTTATTTATGTAGCTGTTGCCTGGAGATGGTAGTGTTTTCATTTTGGGAAGAGAAACACCCGTATTCATAAACAATACTTCGAGGTGTCACAGTACTCCCGAACGCATAGGGTCATTAAAAGCAATTCATAGACAACAAAAATTTAAATAAAATCGGCCACCGTCTGTACTCTGTTCCCATATAAATTCCAACTATTGTTACCAGGAGCGCATAGATAGAAGCGATCATTGCATAGTATTGTTTCATTATTTTTACTGTAACACCACAAAGTATTTTTTCTGAATATGAGTGTAAATTTTGTATTAAATATCAATAATTATACTCGATATCATTTAATAATAATTTGATTTTTTCAAATTCCGGAGATTAGATTCAAAGGAACAAACTCCTTAGTTTTATTATAACATTTCATAAGACAGACATAATATGATACGGCCAAAACAGTTGACACTATTATATTTTGCACAACTGTCGAGCGAACAGCGAGGCTATTTGAGAATGTGGTATGGGTCATATATTTTACACACACTTAAATTTTCAACACAAACGTTTCTAAAACTCATATCCTAAGATTCCTAGAGGAAATACTAAGATATGATTACGTAGATTTATTATTTGAAAAAAAAAAACCTCTAAATTTTGTCTTGTTAAACTAAAAGAAAACCTGCAATCCAAAAGACTTTTTTTTTTTGAAACGCTCTTAAAATTTGATATGTTTCAACTACATACTTTATACATATTATAATATGAAATAAATATATTTTGAATTTATTTTTAGAAAAAAGAAAACATATATCATTTGAAGACAAGAAGATACAGATCAAATGAAGATACATCAGAGATGAAGTAATACGTCGACCTTTATCAGCACGCCATTTCATGAAGCTAATACACTTAAATATAAAATGTGTTTCCGATAAATTACTTACTTAGACATAAAAAAAAGTATCAACCCTTATATGTCCCACTGCTGGGCACGGGTCTCCTCCTCGAAATCAGGCGAGGAGGGTAATGGGCCAATAGTCCACCGCGCTGGCCCAGTGCGGATTGGTGAACTTCACATACCTTCAAAGACTTTCAATCTCATCAAGCATGCAGGCTTCCTCACGATGCTTTCCTTCACCGGTGAGCGAATGATGGTCTCGTGTGCACTTAGAAATTTAGAAAAACTCATTTCAAGGCACACACGGGCGGGTCAGGATCGAACCCGGAACCCCTCGCGTAAGAGGCCGAGTCCGTCCACCACTGGACCACCGTCGCTCACTTAGACATAAATCGAATTAATATTTCTGAGGTTTACTGCCTATCTATGTTTTAAAGTAAAATATAAACTATTTTATAAAGCTTCTCTATATTTTAGTTTAGAGTTTTTTCAGTAACAAGCCACTTTTACTGGACACATTAGGAGGTTTTTTTTTGTATAAAATCTTATACTATATAATGCTGAAGAGTTTGTTTGGACGTATTAATCTCAGGAACCAGCGGGCGAATTGGAATGATTCTTTCAGTGTTACATAGCGGATAGCCTAGATATAGATATCGAGGACGGCTATCGAGAAGACGTATAGTTATCATCTCGCTAAGATCCCGCCGAACGCAGGTTAATGTGCGGGCAACAGCTAGTACTAAATAATAAAGAAGAAAGATAGATAGATAGATAGATTTAATAATAATAAAGATTGCAATTTTGAACTGACACCGAAAACGAATTTTATAATAATTATAATGTCGATTAATAAAATGTAAATTAATTTATAATAGCATATAGCAAGTGCCTATACGTAATGTGCTAATTGGTTAATGGTGCCTTTGAGGTGCTACTTACCGCAAACCACTCTTTCAACTGACCTTTCAGATGACCTTAACTAAGCGGTGATGCCATGCTACATTGCATTGGTATTGTAATGGTACCGGGGTGTTACTTCTCGCTCACATAATATTGGCGTCGCATTTCATGTGGTTTATAAGTTTTTTCCCAAGTATTCGTCCATTGCCCATAACCTCTAGTTTTGCGAATGTGTGTGTCGTGTCAGTTGTTGGTCCCTCGAATATTTGCACGAATGTCTCATACGCCTTACAGCGAATGTCGTCATCATGGCTTTCGTATTTGCTTTTACACCTCGTTGCAGGGAAAAGCTAGCTTTTCCCTGCAGCTTCACACGAGTTAACTTACATCTATTACATTCTGACTATTTTTATTGATATTGATGATATTCTAGAACCTAAATATTCTAGATTGCACTATGTATATAATATTTTGTAAATTAAACACACAAAAATTTCACTCCCATTTGATTTTACAATATACAACATTAACTTATAGAAGAAATAATGTCGGAAGCATTAAATCATATTTTACAGTTACCGTATCTATCAAAACACGACATATAAAAAAAGACGGGTTGCCTTCCGGGAGTGCAACCCGAAGAAGTTAAAACTTGATTATTAACGTTGTACATTTTTGTTTTTTTTTTAACCAATTTTTTACGAAAATAGATTTTTTTAATTAATCGAAACCCTTACAATCGATTAAAAATATCGACAATCGAAAAAAAAAACAATCGATTGTTCGATTAATCGATTTCGATGTT
Organism: Lycaena phlaeas; assembly: GCA_905333005.2. Classification (NCBI taxonomy): domain Eukaryota; kingdom Metazoa; phylum Arthropoda; class Insecta; order Lepidoptera; family Lycaenidae; genus Lycaena; species Lycaena phlaeas. The sequence continues at coordinate 16,204,754 of HG995169.1, read as the reverse complement.
GCAACACTACACTCCAACCGTCTTACGAATTTTCGATCACCCCACGTGTCCTGACGCGAGTTCCACAGTTTTTACCCATCCCACAAAAGTGCTGAGCGCCGCTAAAGAAGTTTTCACTTCAAAAAAACTTAAATTGAATTTTTGGTAGAAGTCAGTCCAACTGGTGGTAAAAGATCAGCGACACCCCTAGACCTTCCGATACAAGGTACGGATACATTCACATGGCTCTTTCCTGGGACCCTTGTTTTTAAGAACTTTATTCCAAAATCCTTGCAGGCAGTTGTGACCGATTCTAGTAAACTATAAATTTAATTTTGGTTCTCAATTAGATAATATTCAGTTGCATATATTAATTTAAGTATTACATTGAATCAAAGTTTAAGGGCCTGTTTCACAATCTCCAGATAAGTTCCCAATCTATCGGCAACATATTTGACAGATAGAGTATGGAGTATCTGTCAAGTATCTGTCAAATATGTTGCCGATAGCCTATTGGGAATTTATCTGGAGATTGTGAAACAGGCTCAAAATCAAATTCAAATTATATTGAAGAGAATATCGTTGAAAAGTGTTTCCAAAAACTCGGGTTTGGCAGGGTGATACCATAAGTCATTCAAGAAAACTGCGCCAGTGCTATAGGTAGCACTGACTGGAGTCAATATATCAAGCGATGGCAGGACAATAGGCCTTGCTAGGGTTGTCACTTTGATGAAATACTCTTGTACAATTACCTAAAAAAATTAATGTGTATGGAAGTCATACACGGTAGAAGCGAAACTCCTGAAAAGTCCCTGATTAAAAATATTTATTGAAAAGTATTGAAAAAAAAGAGCCGTCACTTTTAAATTATCACACCTAACAAAATATCATACCTGAAATTTAGCTTTAGCTTCTTACTGCTAGATGGCTACAACTACTTGAGCTTCCCCCGCACCCCGAACGTCTAATGTGTTCTATCTCATCCTCTCGCCGGCTAAATCATAAATGATACATTAACAAGCAGTCTCACTCTCTTTAGTTTCATATAGAATAAAATCACAACGATCCTAAAGAAGTTTCACTTCAAAATCATTGTACGAAAATGACAGCAAAACTGAACCGCAGGTATTAATCTTGTATGCACTATAAAGTACATTTCTTTTTTTTTCTACATTTGCCTTCTTATTTCGTGTTTTATTCGTTTCAAATTGGAGAATCGACATAGGGCGTCCGACATGTATCATGTCCTAATGTGGCGATAGCCGCTTATCCCTTCCCAACCTCAAGCCATGCAGCATCATGTGCATCCTAAGTCACATTCCTATGAAGCACCGTTACACTGTATCAATAGTTACTGTCATAATTATTGTACAAGCAAGGCGCAGCAGCACATTTTCCAGAAACTTTTAATACTGTTATAATAAATATTTTGTTCTCATACCTACTGTTAATTATTACCTATGTACATTATAATATATAATATATTTTATATAATATTAAATCTAATCAAAATATCTTTATTTCGTAAGTAGGTAGGTAGGTAGGTACTTGTACACTTGAAATACGTCAAAAGAAGAAGACAATTAAAAGTAAAAAACCGATAATAAAGATAATAATATAGGAGTTGCAGAAACCTACGAATTTAAATAATAATTTTAGCTCTCAGGATAACTTGGACCTTGGAAAGGCTTGACGCCTTAATTATATCCCCCTGTCAGTAATTATCTAATAAATATTCATGGTCGACGACCACCATAATATTTTATAAATACAAGGTGTTCTATTTCGCATAGTGGAAATAGGCTATAATATATTAAAAGCTGATTTTTCATTAAAGAACGACATTTAAAACGATACAAATTATGTCCATAAACGTTGACGTAGAAGCGATTGTCTATTAAAATGGCATATTGACAGAAGCCATAGTTAAATTCAGGGCCTCTTTTAAAATTAACAAGCCGCTTTACCTGTCTCATATATAAAGCATTAAAATATTCAGGGCTCAGCCCTACTCGATATTTCATACGAAGGGACAGCCTTTGTTCACTCGGCCCATTGTAAGTTACGAAATTAAGATGTTACCGAAAATAATAGAATATTCACCTATATACGTTATTAATTTATAACCTTGTCTAATGGAAACCTTGAAATAATAAAATAGATTAAACAAACAATGACAAAGCTAAATCGACGATTTAGAATAGACTAGAATTTATTTAAAAGTAGGATAAATTACACTATTTTATATTGAGTAGGAACAGTATAACCCGCTTGACGATTTCAGAGAGTAGGTAAAAAGCAAAGATATATTAATTATAATTGCATAAATTACATAATATGATAATCATTTATTTTATTTATTTATTTCTTTTTATCCCTCTACTGGTGAACATATTATCTCCTCCTAAAATCCCATAACCTCTCTCAATGAACGTCATGACAACCAATCTCTTGCCACTAGCATTCAACATGGACCGGCCACTGCACGGATATCCGCTTCTCACCTGGTCAATGGCCGACCAAGACTTCGTCTACCTAAAAGCTGCATCCAATTTTGACATATTTATTGCCTTGTTTATCATAGCAAACGTAAGTCACCGACCTATAAGAATTAGCACAGGTCAAGACAGTTTGTTGCTCTTTACTTGCTTTGCCACCAGGGCAAATTTTTCCCTTAAAGACAAAGGATATTTTTGACATCAGCTTGAAAATTAAATGCAGTGGGCGTCATAACCATTCGCGGTTCATAATTTTACCCAGTGGAAATAACACTGCTCCTAGTAATTTTGCAATAATTCAGGAATTGTTGTCATCCATTTATTCAACGTCTTGTGCGGCTGTGTCTAATTCCCCAGTCCCCATTAATTTGACGGATCAAAATGCTGTGGCGAGTAAAGATGGTGTCTTAAATGTTTATTTAAAAAAACCATTTAATTATTATAAATAAATAGAGTTATCCTTAATATGGACTTTTACTTATTTCGCTACTCTTGTCAATCTTGGCTAAGAATTGCCTGTCGTTTTGTTAAAATAATTCTTTTAAATTCAGATTTATTATTCTCTTCGTCTCCTGTCTTTTCTTAAATACAAAATAGTGATCTTTCTTGTCTATCTATTTATTTTAGGAACTTATCGTGTAGGTAACCTGTTCAAGGTATTATGACATTATTGAATTAAATAACACACACAAGCTTACAATTCATTTACGGCGGCTTTCAATATCCTATCTTAAAATTTTCTTATCTATCTTGAAATTTTGACACATTTTCTTACAAAATCTGTCAAAATTTTAAGATAGATAGGATATTGCATAACCGCCGTTAATGAGAAAGAAAACTGCTTTATGTAACTATATAACACACATCTATTTTATGAATATAATAAATTAAAAAAAGAGTTGTGAAAAAATATGTAATCCGCCATTTTGTGGCAGCGGCCATCTTTGACCGATGTTCATCGAACATAGCGAAGAACTTATTCACATTAGCAGAAAAGTGGACAGAAACATGTCAATCAAAACTATAGCTAAGACCATTCAAGACGAATTCACTTTTCAAATTAAAAATAAAAGCGGTTCATCCCTTCCCGAGCTACGATGCAGTATGCACACAGACTCGTCAAACCTATTAATCAACCGTCGTTGTTGCATCGAGAGTTAATAGCCGAGACAGAAAATAAAGAAAAAAATATACTCCCAAGGCTTATCGGGCAAGCAGCTTTGCTGGTCCGATACTAAGCTTTCTTAAGCTTAGTACTTTCGTAAATATCACTACTTTGAACCAATGAAAGCAAAATTTCGCACTAATTTAGATACACAATAATATTATGTTCAATTTTGCATTTTAACGATATCATTATAAATCAACATAATTGTTCAAAAAATTGTAGGTAAGTTAAGCCTTTATTAATAGAATTAATTACCAAAATATCTACGTAAATACGATACGTCTACAAAATATCGTATCACCATTGTAGAAATGCGATCCTCTTATTATTTTATTACTTACATATTTCGGATGGAGCAAGCGGTTTATGCGTAATAAGGATTGACGATGTACGGCATATGCGATAGGATTTTTCGTTTTAAAAATAAAACATCGACCCTTATATGTATTATGTCCACATACATTTACTACATTTTCATATTTTAACTTCTGGGTAAAGGGCAATATACCATAGTTCCCCGATGTCTGATGCTCCGCATTAGCCCAATGCATGTTGGTTAAACTTCAAATACCTTCAAATACTTCAATCTTATCAGGCATGCAGGTTTCCTCACGATGTTTTTTATCACTGATAAGCGAGCGATGGTCTCGTGTTTAGGGTGCACTTAAAAATTAAGAAAAACCCTTTTCAAGCCACACGGGAGGTCTGGATCCCAAAACCGATCAGATTAAATAGGTACCTAAAAATATATTTTGAGGGCGCCGTAAAAGTTTTATGTTAGCTAACGCACTACATCCGTATCTTTCATCCGATTTCCTTCCTCACTCGCGAATTTCTGTAACCGCCCTAAGTCAATACTTACTTATGGCATGTATCTTGAAAATAGAAATGAAATATCACTTCAAAAAGGCGTCCATATTTGATACGTGCGTATGGTTTCGTAAGGCTGCGGTCAGACGACACGCGTACCCTAAGCGCACGCCACGCTCGTCCCGCTTCTTACATGCATTGATTTGTTTTGGATATAATTTAAGCCCTATTGTCACGTCAATAGATCTCAAATTACATTAATCGAAGTTAATCCGTACTCGCCACGTGCTCGATTTGCACCGATTCAGTGGCGGCCGGCGGGTGCACCTATGTTAAGCGTGTGCGCAGCATCATATGCCTGTATGACAGCATGACTCCGTTGATCTCCGTATCAACCAATACTTGCACCGCTTGCATAGATACTAACACAAACAAATATGTAAAAGGTAGTGCCATGCTGCATTGCTGACGAATTGGGCCGTCACGACCAGCCCCTCCAGACAAGTGCTAACGCTAAACGAATAGAAATAGAATAGAATACTTATTGTATGGGAATAACGATAGCTGTCAAATTACATGTCGTAAACTAGTGTCATTCCCATACAATAAGTATTCTATTCTATTTCTATTCGTTTAGCGTTTGTGGCACTTGTCTAGGGAGGCAGGGTAGTAATTCTAGCTCACTTAAAACCGGCGTAAAATGACAGCTTTTTGTGAAGTTGTTGCGCGGTTTGTGAGTTTCCGGTGGTCGTTACAGTGACTGGGGATAGAAAAAAGGAGGGCAATGCATCTGCATAGCCTCTGGTGGTGCGGTTGTCGATGGATGTCGGTAGTCTCGGCCTTATGACATAAATAAGTCATTTGCGTATATCTTATCATAGCGAAGCTGTTTCGATTTTCTAATTTTGATTTAAGAAGATGGATAAATCTACCTACATTTGCCGTTAGTATGCAGTCGTTTATAAATATTTTAAAATGTGACTAACCATTTTATATTTAACTAAAAAGCTCAAGAGAATTGGACGTTTCCGACTACTCTCAATATTTCGGTCTGATTTGACGTTGTATGACACCGTTGGAAAATTTTAGTGTTATTGCAGGTAAAGTAAAATAAAAAGGAATAGGGTAAAATCAAATCCTATATTCAAAACCATTTCATCTTGAGAATCTGCCAGTTTTAGATCAGATCATAGAGTAAAGTAATACAACGGAAAGATCAGATGCTACAGATGTCTTATCTGATCGGACCGTATTCCTATTCGATTAAGTATATCGAAACATCTGTTTATAAGAGTATAAATATAAAAATATTAAGATAAAACTTTATTACAAACAAAATAATTATTTACATATATACAACAAATCGCGGCCTAAGAACCAGAATAGCGTAAGCGCAAAAATTAAAAAAAAAAATTGTGATCATTCGCTTTATTTATCCCCATATTTTTATGTACCAAAAAACTGGAATAATGTAGTGTGTAAATTGCTTAGTACGAAAATAACATTTGAATTAAAATGATTTTTGTTTACTGCCAGAATAAAGTATGCCTGATGAGATTGAAGGTCTTTGAAGGTATGTGAAGTTTACCAACCCGCACCGGGCCAGCGCGGTGAACTATTGGCCCATTAGCCTCCTCGCCTGATTTCGAGGAGAAGACCCGTGCCCAGCAGCGGGACAATAAAGGGTTGATACTTTTTTTAATATCACAGATATCATATTATAAGCCGTGACCTAACGAATCTAAACCCAAATTCAACGTTAATAGTAAAGACAGTAATAAAAGTCATTCATTAAAATTGTAAATATAAAACTATACGAAAATTTTAACAAATTTTATTTTACTAGTGAATCTAATTCATTATAATCATCAGCCTTTATCCGTCCACTGCCATAGAATCTAATTACGTCGATGTAATTCACAGTCGTACTTATGTCACAATTAAATGATCTCAGTTAAGTGCGGTTGACGGGACTTAAGGGATTTTAGGAGTTTAAGGGCTTCTTGTCTGCGTTCAGGTAGGGTTTACTCACTGACACCGTGTCGCGGATGTCATTATGACGTGGGATTTGCTTAGATTTTAATTAACAGTTTTGACCGGATGAAAATATAAATCAGATATTTTATTTCGCTATCCGATTTAGTATATAATATTATAGATAATTATTATTGTGATATGTTAGAGTAAATTCATCTAACAGCCCTACTATGGTTCAGGCCTTGTCGTGGCGGTGGGGCTCAGTAGCCTAAGGTGACCCCAACACCTTGGGCGAAGCGAATTGAGACGAGAGGGCTCTTTGTATCCTTCTTATAAGAAAAGGGGACAAAAGAGCAGGGGGCAGGGGGTGAGGATGGGAACCTCACCACTTCGTACTGTCCCGACGTTGGGAGAGTTCTGTAGTGCTGAACAACCGCTCTGTGGAAGTGGCGTTGGTCCCCTGAGGGGCTGACTAGCCATCGAGGTGCCCTGTTGCTTGCAGATCCGGGGCACCTCACCAAAGGCGGCATTGGTGGCACTCGCCGGGTTTTAGTGGGTAGAGCTGCGTCCACTTACCATCTTTCGGGCGCAGCGAGTCCTACATACCTGCCTATGGAGACTCACTCCCCTGCGGGATGCGTGCATTTCCCGGCGTAAAAGAAAAAAATAATAATAATCATCTAACAGAGATTATAAACACATTCATTTATGAGATATAAAAATACAGTCATATATTTCATAAACATGATTGTAGTTGACTGTTTAGAATAGTCCTCATTCAACCGATACTGCGAAAATTCTCGACTTTGCAAACAGGCTATCCTTAATTTATTTATTATATAAGGTTGATACAGTCAATTTTCATTATAAAAAAATAATTTTATTGTATTTTTTCACCTGGCTTTTTCGCGGAAAATAGCATTTGTAATTTTCCTGTTGGATGGTAATGGAAAGTGCAAGGATTGTAAATTTAATTAAAAATTGTTTTTAAATATTTTATTTTAAAATATAATTCATATTATCCCTTTATACTTGATACATTTTGCTTTTTTGAACCGCATATAGACGGCGGCAACCAACGCTCGATCCACCCACATAGGGAAACGACTCAAAGCTCAAAGCTCGTGCTGTTCCAAGAACCTTGGGGCGTGCCATGGAAATGCTTTCAAAAGTTCCATCAACTGCCAAGGACGAGTTCCAGATACCTCATGGTCGGCAGCGATGGAAGTTCCCAAACATGAAGACCATAATATAATCCATAACCTCATAAGACATACAGACACCATCTTTAGTAACCATTGGTAACTACTTTCTATCTTAAAATATATCACGGGATCCTACGAGCTTATGTCACGACCAGCTAAAGGTGATTCGTTAACCTAACGGCGTCATTAAAATAAGCCCAAACTCAACTAAAGTGGAGGAAAGGCCATTAAAAGTTGCTAAGTATAACTAAGTATGTAATCACGTAAACAAACATATAACTCTACGAGACAATGTTTCCTCGGGGGCTTCCCTTCCAGTATGGATTCACTGCAGCGAAAACTTTGAACAAACTTCCAATAATGTACTAAGCATGCAAAGTTCTCTCTAATTGTAAAATGAACATCAACGACTAACGAACGATTTTATCTGGAGGCGGAAAAGCATATAGTTTAATATCCAGTAATATTATTATTATTACTATTAATCATTATTATTATTATTTTATTTAAGTTTGTTTCATACGCTTTCACGCGAAAATTACTTTACCGATATGACACTTTTTACACATATTCTTGGACTTATTCGAAGTTAGTTTTTGAAAAAAGAAAATTGTTGTCTGTAAAGTCGGTTTACGGATGGTAGTTTGATGTGATAAAGTCAAACATTACATGCAGCACGAACCGAACTCGATTTCTCTTTGCCTCGCTCTCGCCTGCGGAATGCGACATGACGTCATCTTTTTCGTGCATACAGCCCGTAATATCAAGTTATTGACGACCCAAAATTAAGGCATCTAACTGCATCTGACTTTCAATTAAGGAGTTCTAGTGAATGCGCTGTGCCGTGCTCCCGGCTTCATGAGTACCAACATCCTTCTTATTTTTTCGGAGACAAAGGCAAGATAACGCACATAGACTTACAATCTGGTCTCAGGCAGCACTAATGGTGTTGTCTGGAGTATTGCAAAGTAACATAATTATTTGTAAGTTTTATCGCAAGTCACTTACACGCACAAATAGAAAACGGTAATGACTGGATAATCCCGGCTCAGATAAATGTTTTTGTGAAGATTACATAAGATTTATTTATATGAAGATAAAAAGACTTATCTACAAAGCGTGTTACATAATCCGAGAAATATATTTTATTTATTTATATATAAATGTATTGTTGATGGACTTATTCATTCGAAGGATTTATTCGAGGTGAACAAACTATGACACAGTTTAACGGGTCGTTTTTGTATTTTAGTCACAAATACTTAAATATTATGTGATCAAAATAATATTGACTGTCTAAACGCAACACCCGTTTTTCCCTAGAATTAATCCAGTCTATATGAAACATATATGTTATCAAATAACTACACCCTATCATTATAATTTAAGAATGAACAATACCTGTGCCAAGGAGCTCTTGGCAAAGTAATAACAGCCACGAGGGTCTATCCTTCCATGGTCAAGCTACGCTTGCTGGGGCTAGTCTGAGGATGGGTGACCATCTTTATACCAAGATTCCTCCATGTTTCGGATAGCACGTTAAGTCGTCGGTCCTATGATTCGTGGATCTTCGACAGTCGTTACGGGTCTATAGAAGCTCGAAGTCTGACAATCAGTTTTACCGCCTTATAGTATTACGGGGCTATGGGGGTCAGATAGGCAGTAGCTCCAATTAAAGTACTAAGTACTATTTAGCTAAGTTATACTGAAAGCGGACCCTAAATATAGTTAGAAAGAAGTTAAGCAGAAAAGAATAATATCCGATGGAAGGGATGCCTAACTCCTGTCTCCATCAGTAATTATAATTCTGTATATTTGTGAGGTTGATCTAACATCCAGCTCTGTTTCCAATAGTTAATAAATAGTTTGTGTTTAATATATTATGTTTTTTTTTAAATAAAATATGGCGACTTACAACTACAATAATTATTATGGTTCTATTATATTATAGTGAGTGTATTTGTATATGTATGTATGATGATGATGATAATAAATATGTATATAGACACAAACAAATTTTCATGATATATTTATACATGAATAATATCATACAAAAATATTCAATTAACCTGTAAATTTATTTGCATGTATTAAAAAATTGAAACTCAAATACAAATAGGGCGGAAATATTTTTGTAAGCTAGGTCTATAAATTCCGGTTTGGATATTTATTTAACCTGTTTTATGTCGCCGTTTTATATTTGATATTAACGGATGGAAATTAAATTATTTCGATGGTTAAAATTTTACTGACCAGTATTTTTTGTAATAGGTAACAGGTAAAAATATACATAGGATTTCTACATATTTCATTAAGTATCGATGTTGTTCATTGTTACAATTACTGTTAGTCTAAGAACATCGGAGTGCTTAAATGTATTTATTTAAATGTAATCTCCGAGTGTATTATATCGATAGGTAGTTTTAAAATCAAAATCTTTTCATATCGCATAGTTCTAAGTGGACACTAACGGCGGTTTTAAATATCCTTTCTATCTTAAAATTTTCTTATCGATCTTAAAATTTTGACAGATTTTGTAAGAAAATGTGTCAAAATTTCAAGATACATAAGAAAATTTTAAGATAGATAGGATATTGAAAACCGCCGTCAGTCTTATGAGACATCGAAAAAGGTGCCCGGTTCGGGTAGGTCGTTTTCATTAAGAAGAACAGTACCCCTAGACAAGTGGCATACGCGCCGATTCTATTCCTTTGCGTTTTCTCGCTAACTCATAGGGTTGCTGCAAAATTTTTAAAGAACGTTTATTCGGAATCTACAAAACCTTCGCACATTTACAAAAATAGGTAAAAATAATATAGTTTAAAAAATATTACCGAAGCACAAACAAAACTGATTCTAGGATTTTAAATTAACATGGTTATTTTCATTATTTAAACTATTTAAAACAGGATATTTACCATGTTTTTAGTATCATTTCGCGGAGCTTCGACATTGTCTACGAATGTCATGTTCACGAGACTGTATCGAGCTCCACGAAATGATTCTAAAAACATGGTAAATATCCCGTTTTAAATAGTTTAAAACTGATTATGTACGCGAAAGATCTTTTAATTTATAAATGCTTTTATAAATTCACGTCGCATGAGAAGCTTTTAGAATTTACTAATAAAATTAATTCTTGGTTATTCTAATCCGGAGATTAAACGCTTGGTCACATATTGGTGATTATAATAGTTTGAAATAGGTCAAAATGATTAGTTCTCTCTTTATTTTAATGCTATTATTTTGTTGCTTCGTATCGACGACTAGTGGGTATGGACACGGTTTCTAGAGTGAAAGGTCCGGGTTCGATTCTGCCTCTCGTAGTGCCTTGAAGGGGTTTTTCTAAATTTTTAAGTTAATCTGAATATGGGTCCTTTATACCTGCGTGCCTTGAGACTAAGTCTTTGCAGTTGTAGGAATTCCACTAACCCGCAACAGGCCAACGCATCGGTAAACTATGACTCTTAAGAATTTTCGTTGGTAGTACCAGGTGGTTTTATTCACTCCACCATAGTTCAGGCCTTGTCATGGCGGTGGGGCTCTACTGCCCAGGGTGACCCTTGGGCGAAGTGAATTGAGCCGACGCGAGGGGGCTCTTTGTACCCCTCTTATAAGAAGAGGGGACAACAGAGCAAGGGGTGCGGATGAGAACCTCACCTCATCCTACTGTTCAGACGTTGGGAGTGGTTGTTCTGTGGTGTGGGGCAACCGCTCTGTGGAGGTGGTGTCGGTCCCCTGAGGGACTGACTAGCCGTCGAGGTGCCCTGTTGCTTGTAGATCCGGGGCACCTCACCAAAGGCGGCAGTGGTGGCACTCGCCGGGTTTTAGTGGGTAGAGCTGCGTCCACTTATTATCTTTCGGGCGCAGCGAGTCCCACATACCCGCTTGGGGAGAACCACTCCTCAGCGGTATGCGTCAGTGCATTTCCCGGCGTAGAAGAAAAAAAAGGTGGTTTTATTCATCGGTGAAGCTTACTCAAGTATTTGGGGAATCAAATGCCTTTACAGGTATAATATATAAAAGAAAAACCTTTTTGGACTTAGAATTGGCAATTCTTTAAATGGAATAATACTGGCAAATACCAGGATATCAAGTGGAATTGAAATATCACTTGGGTAATGGTCACGCCTCATTGTTTTATTGTCTGTGCATAATAAACGTCCGCGCCAGCGGCCATGAGGTGACAGTCGTTATTCTTTATAATGGTCCATCAATGACAGCCAGTGTAATCTATGGCCGGCGCTCAATTCAAACTTTATTGTAATGATACTTCTTAGAACCTGCTGACGTCATAAAGTTTATTTATGGATATGCCACATCCCGGTGAATTTATAGACGCTTTATGTTTCTGAAAGTAGATAATAATTAATGACTTTTCGCGGTATTACGGTGTCTGCATATCTTATTTGAATATCGAATATAACTCATTTTAATATTATTACATGTATTTTGTATACAATGAGGAGTATAAGGAGTAGTATGGAGGTTAGAGATAAGGAGTACCATCTCATATGGGGAAATAGTATAAAAAGTGTCCAGCTGTATGCTATAAATAACAGTTCAAAAACCGTCCGCAATGGCGCTGGTGAAGGAAAAGGGTATGGTGTTGGTATACATATTTATGTGTGTGTGCTTAATTTCTTGGCGCACACACGTTTAAAAGTTTACCCTTTTGAAACTGTGGCGCCACCCTTATATAACGCTTTTCGACGGACAATTTTCATACACAGAGATGACACTCCTTGCCTCTACCCTCCATAAGGAGTAGGAATAATTTATACTTTGGAATCTATACTATTACTATTACGTACGGAGATTCTCAAGAATTTTGATAATCAAAAAGCAAGGAAAAGTTTCCGTTTAAAAAGATTATTTGAAACTAAATACAAGTTGTTGGAAATTTTCTCTTTTTTGTGTTTGTATATAAAAACTATCGTTTTTATTCAGAACGTTTTAATAGCTTATGCGATTTATTTTATCCCACATGAAATGCTGACGGCATCAATTAGGGGCTTATTCAAACTAAACACGACTTACAAAGTACAATGACATTTACATTTTAACGAAGATTTATCTTGGCTTACAATATTTAATACTGCCAACGATGTTATGTTGAATTGACATTTTTTATTTTATCATTTATCTTCATGAAGTATTTTTACATATTAATGTCTATAATTTTACTTTTACAATATAATCAAGAATTTAATAATTTTAAAATATGTCATTATGTCCTGTGAATTTCATAAATGCATAGAATTTATGTAAGACTAGCGGATTCGACAGACGTTGTCTTGTCCTTTGTACTTGGATGACCGAATTGTTAATCAAAACTATTCTAAAATCCACTTGAACACACATTATAAATTTTATCAAAATCGGTCCAGAAGTTTAAGAGGACTACAGTGACATACACACGTACAGCAAAATTGTATATATAAGATTTATATTTAAAAAGTCTTGTGATAGCTAAATGGTATTAGAACAAAGTTAAAAAGCTCGTTTCGTTCGTTCGAAAGTTATGGGCAGAATACTTTTAGACATCCCAAAGCGTCAATCTTATCTAATCCGGTATTTTTATCTGCCATCTTGTTTCATTACTAGCCGCAACCGCCGACTTCCCCAAAACTGCTAGCGCTGAGATTACGAGTTATTTATTACTATCAGGATTGTTTTCGTTTTCCTTAAGCTCCATTCACACCATACGCTTCCTAGAAATCGCATATAAATATATTACTTGGTACTAGTGTTTATTTTTACCATTTCACTATATATGTTTCTCAGTGTACATAAATTATTAAATAAATAAATATATACAATACATACTGCTAATAATTTTTATAAAACATTTTTTGTATCCATAACTAAAATATGTTTAACATAATATCCTGCTGATATTTAAGAAGTTTTTGAATAAATATTATATCTAAGAATTATTGTTAAAATTATCTTTAAAGCGTGTATTTCTGCATTCGACGGATAAATGCTGATGATGATCATGATAAATCTATTAAGGCATTCTCTAATCCACTTGAACACAAACAATCTTTACAGCCGCTTAGGCGTTACACGCACAGAAATATATAAATATATAATATCTCTGTGCGTGTTTATATAAATATATACTATATTAATACATATCAAGACTTATATTTCTGTTAATGCAGGCAGTAGACACGAGCAATTCTCGCGTCGCGACTGACGAAGTAATAAAGCATTAATTTAAACTGGAAACAGTGCAAATAATTTTCCGCATAATTAGTCAAAACTATCAACGAAACGACAACACATGTCACATGTTCACTCTCACATAACACGTGGTGTAAGCGCCTCTTGTTTCTCTTTTGTTACCCGTAGTCACGGGCCGTCGATTACAGTAGCTTGGGGTGTATATTTTTAACAAAATACATTCATCATTGACATCTTGAGTCTATGTTTCGAGATACATTATCGATATCATCATTATCATCATCGGATGGATGGTTACTTATAGCACCAAATAAATAGGAATAATTCGTTTTTATTTTGTGCTTATATTTAAAACTATAAATTAACTTTTTTCCATTACATCGCATTACATACATTAATAATATTATATTATAAATGAACAAAGAAACCATTAAAAAAAAGTTATTAACGTCAAATGTGAAACGCGCCTTATTAAAAAGAGAGGGTGCCATCCCAAAACATTAGCTATCTATTTTTATTTCAGTGACCGCGAAAAATACGCCGTATATACGAATTAGCGTCCCCTAAGCCGAATTTATACGTAACAGTTAAAATGTGACGAACATTAGAACATTAGAACGTATTTAATGCTGAGTTATTATGAAAGTTAGTAGTTTTTTAAAACAGATTTGAGAGGATTTCTAAACATGGAAAAATAAACTACTGAGTTTAAAATTTTCACCCTGAACAATACAAACGGTACGAATTATTGAAAATACTTTCTTGTGTTCCTTTAAAGTATAACATTAAGTACCTGGTTGACCGAGCATTTGCTCGGTACCCTTAGTGATAAAATAGCATAAAAATTTTCTTCCAAAAAAAATGATCTTAAAAAAGGAAAAAAATCGAAAAAAAACTTGAGATTCGACCCTGGTTCGTTCGAATTTAACTGCCTAATTACACCACTAAGGTACCATGACATATTATTTGACAGCGAAATTTACGTTCGTATTCTAATCATATTTAATAGATGCCTCAAAATATGGATAAATCGTTGGAGCCGTTTCCGAGATCTCGATTCTATATATATATATGTATTATAATTTATGTGATTAGGTAGATATTATGCACTTTAAAATTTCAAGTATAGGGTAAGATAAGAACAGGGTCACCATAATATATTTTATTCTTTGGCAATTCAACTCTTATAATTTTACGATTAATATTACATATTAATATTATATAAATACAAAGTATTATATTATTATGATTGACCTCGCCTGATTTCGAGGAAGGAGACCCGTGCCCAGCAGTTTGAGATAATATAAGGGTTGATACTTTTTTTTAATGTTATTATGATTCATTACTAGCTGCCCGTAAAAGTTTAATAAACGTATGGTTATAAAATAAAAACGAATTTATTTTGTGGTATTCGTATTTATTTTGTGGTATGGTCGTCCATTATCTGCAGTCGATCGGCAACCATAATATTATAGCGGATAGCCATCGTTCCCTGTGATTATTGTTTCTGCTATTAATTCCCGTTTATACCATTTTGGTTACATATTTCTGATTTTCTTTTTTTATAAAAACCATCCGTGGGCCTTAAGGAACATACAAAAAAATAATAGCCGAATTAGTCGAGCCATTTTCATGTTACGCGCTAGAAAAAAAAAACTATGATTTAAAAATTAAGTTGAGTACCAGGCTCTGTTTTAGAATTAATAACACATAGATACATTCATTGATTCATTTATGTTAATTGTTCATTACTTTCTAGTTTATTAGAATAATCATAAGCTCTTAATCTCATAGAAGTTATAATTTTAAAAATATATATCCATTAAACACACTCTTATTACATAAAAAATTAGGAAAAGATTTATTCAATTTTATATTTGGAGCATTGCACTCTATGGAAGTGAATCGGGGACACTGACGCAAAAAGACCACAATTCGAAGGCTTCTAATCTTTTCCTACAAAAGATTAGAAGCCTTCGAATTGTGGTGCTGGAGAAGGATGGAGGGGATAAACTGGACAGACGTGGTGACAAACGCAAAAGTTTTGGAAATAGTGAATGAAAAAATAAATATTATTAAAAAGAAATATCATACAGGGAAAGATTGATGGAAAAAGAGGAAGAGGTAGACTGAGAAGGAGTTATATGCAACAAATAAAGGAGAAGGTACAGGTTATGTCGTATCAGGAGGTGAAGGTGTTGGCTGAGAGGAGGAATGAGTGGCGAATATTCCACCGACGAGAGCAAAGCTTTTAAATAGAGAGAGAGAAACACACTCTGCTGATTTAGTCGTAGAATGCTCCAAGATAATTTACTGTGCAAATACCGTATATATATATATTTCTTGTGTGCGTGTGTATGTGACTGAACTCCTCCTAAACGACTGGACCAATTTTGATGAAATTTTTTGTGTGTATTCGTGGAGATTCGAGAATGGTTTAGATTCACAAATCAGACCGGCAGATGGCGCTGCAGTCGGTATCTAGGTTATTGATCTGTACTGCCACTATCGATTCGTATCTAAAGGACAACGTCTGTGGGGTCCGCTAGTACCGTATATGTTCCTGTCTCACACATGTGAGTCTCATACAAGTTTTATATAACATGTGTGTCTCGCGGATATTTTATATCTATGTTAATGCGTTTATTTTGATTTATAACCTCTTTGTTGTAGTACAAAATGTTTTCTTAAATTTGTCTGCATTTGTAGCATGATAGTGCTTTCGTATGGTCTACGTTAGTAAGGTAAGGTTAAGTAGGTAGTTAGTAAGCAACCCTGGGGGCCTGGCCAAAATGCCATTAGGGAAGTTCGAAAATGATAAAATTATAAGATTGACACAAGGCCGCGCTTAATCACGTAGTCAATCCTATACATTTTATCATTTTCTAACTTCGCTAACGCTTTATTAATGGCATTTTGACTAGGCCCCCTGAACCCATCGCATTTGGGAGATCTTCTACCACAATAAACCACCTGTTACCGTGCTTAGCCGCTTTTTAGGGTCACGGAGTCTTGTCTGCTTTGCTTATCCAACTTACGTAAAAATGTACATTTTATTTTACAAGTTCGATCACATTCGGTATGCAGAAGGGGCTGTCGACGTTTTACTAGATGAAAATCTTTGGCCCCGTTCGCACGAGCGCTTATAAGCGTCGCGCTAAATCTCGACTTCGCACGAATTACGAGCTCTGCTTGCTAAATTCGATTTAACGTCGAACGCCCGACGTCGAAAATCCAACAGTGCTAAAAAAGCGCCGCGCCTTAAAGACGATCTCGTGTGAACAAAATAGACAACTCTCATGGGTATCTATTCGTGTCATTCAAACGTTTTTAACGCTCGCTATAAAAGCGCTCGTTTGAACAGGGCCTTCGTGGTCGGTTCAATTTCGAATCGACAGATGGGCTTTATAATTAAGTTTGTTCAAAAAGGTTTGCTCATTTATAGCAATATACGTAAACATAGAGTTTCACAGGAAAAATCCATATTACAAATTTTCAGTTTGAATGTGTTTTTTACGGTACAGTTTGTAATAAGCTACCATTTGACATACAAATATACATATACATATACATCTAACGTATAAAAATAAAAACGTTAAAAAATATTAGAATAATATTTGAAAAAATAATTATTACATCTATTTACTATTTAGTTAGTAAATTAGCAAATCACTAAAATAGGTTGAATGAACGTCAGATACCTAAATAAGTATGATGATGATCATCAGCATCATCAGCATCATCAGCCTTTATCCATCTACTGCTGAACATAGGCCTCCCTCAATGAACGCCAAGAATCCCTTGCTACTCGCATCCAACTCGGATACCTATTTATCATACTGAAAATTTAAAATGTTGTCTCATGTTCTCATGTAAGTGTCTTTGACTTTTGAGAATGAAAGAATCTTTCAACTCCCAACAATAGTTCCTGAGATGCGCACGTCCCAACAAACAAGCTCTTCGGCCTTATATACGAGTATATATTAGTTTAAGATCACATACCAGCAGTAAATAATATTTAAAATGATGTTCAGGACATTATGGCTTCGCTGAAATAAGTTGTAATTGGCGTTATAAATACAATGATAATAATGATAGTGAAATATGTGACGGTGGTCCAGTGGTGGACGGACTCAGCCTCTTATGCGAGGGGTTACGGGTTCGATCCTGACCCGTCCGTGTGTGCCTTGAAATGGGTTTTTCTAAATTTCTAAGTGCACACGAGACCATCGTTCGCTCACCGGTGAAGGAAAACATCGTGAGGAAACCTGCATGCCTGATAAAATTGAAAGTCTTTGAAGGTATGTGAAGTTCACCAACTCGCACTGGGCCAGCGCGGTGAACTATTGGCCCACTACCCTCCTCGCCTGATTCCGAGAAGGAGACCCGTGCCCAGCAGTGGGACATATAAGGGTTGATACTTTTATAGTGAAATATTATATTAAAATTATTCTTACAACTAAAATCTAGCCTTCTGACTCAAGGTTGTCTATAAACTTTGTCTCCTTGCGGACTTTCATCAAGTTGACTAACGTTTGTAATCCAAGTTTGTGTATGTTTGAATAACCTAACCAATACACTATTGAGGGTTTTGCAGAACGAAAAAAAATTGGTAAAGTCGATTTACTGACGGTAGATTGACATGACAAAGTGAAACATTACGTCATGCAGCACGAACCGAACTAAGCCGATCGATCGAGCCGATCAAGCCTCTCTCTCGTTCGTGCCGATCTCGCTTGCGGAACGCGACATGACATCATCTTTCTCGTGCATGGTACCCGTAATATCTAGCTATTAGACGTTGTCACGTCAAAAATATAATATTCAATAATATCCTCTTAGGTGAGCAATTAATTTAGAAGTCCGATAGGCTGAAAAGTTTAGCTCAATTGATAAAAAACAAAATTGTAATTTTGTCAGTCTGTATGTGTCTTTTAATGCCTAAACAGATTTTGATGTGACATTCTAGTCTTTAAAATCAAGTTCGCAAGTCCACGAACGCCAATACGGGCGATCCCTGGCTATCTCATCCAAATCCTGAGAAGAAGCAACTGGAGGCCTAAGTTTAGCAGTGGACGAATAGAGCTTAATGATGATGATAATTATGATAGTAATGATGATGAAAGAGAAAAATTCAAAATTGAACAAAGGCAATTAATTATAATAATATACTGTATATATAAATTTTTGTATTTTATCGCTGATTTTTACATGCCTGTCGTTCCGGAGACTTTACTGCTACCTTCGGCTTGAGCGCTTACCATTTAGCCACAGGCGTCGTCAGAGTTGTCTTTTCTCCATTATATAAAAATAAAATTTCTGTAAACATTAGAAAGAATACCTATAGACCTATATTTACCTAGATAAAATAATTATCTATTGTTATCGGTCGTGATGAGGCCATCAATTTTAATAAATGAAATGGGAATAATATTATTATATGCTCCTTTTTTTTTCCTTTACGCCGGGAAATGCACTGACGCATACCGTTGGGGAGTGGGTCTCCCCAGGTGGGTATGAGGGACTCGCTGCGCCCGAAAGATGGTAAATGGACGCAGCTCTACCCACTAAAACCCGGCGAGTGCCACCAATGCCGCCTTTGGTGAGGTGCCCCGGATCTACAAGCAACAGGGCACCTCGACGGCTAGTCAGTCCCTCAGGGAACTGACGCCACCTCCACAGAGCGGTTGCCCCGCACCACAGAACAACCACTCCCAACGTCTGGACAGTACAATGAGGTGAGGTTCTCATCCTCACCCCTTGCCCCCTGCTCTTTTGTCCCCTCTTCTTATAAGAGGGATACAAAGAGGCCCCTCGTCTCAATTCGCTTCACCCAAGGTGTTCGGGTCACCCTGGGCTACTGTGCCCCACCGCCACGACAATCATTATACGCTCCTAACCTACCTACACTAACGACCGGACTCCGAAAGGTCGATTGACGCAAAAAATATGGGTTAAAATGGAGTTAAATTACAATGAAAAGCTGGCAAATTTTACTCTAGAATCGTATATTAACCGCCAGCTATGTTAGTTGACACACACTTTGACCAATGACCCAGAAACTTTGCGTAAGTCTTTTACTAAGGTATTATTATTGGATTAAAGGAAAAGCTTGAAACATACATAGCAAAGGAAGACATAAATGTAGAAAAAGCATAGAAAGCTTTTACTTATTGAATGTCAAATTGAGTTTACTGTCGAGACACTTCCTGGATAACATAGAAAAACCTTTGACATTCGACATAAATAAAATATGGAGACGTAGCATTACCTACAAGTGAAATCCGGCATTATGATCATTCTTGTATTTAAAAGTCAAAGCTTAAGACACAAGAAACGAAATCAAATAAGGACGTGTGAATAAATTATATTGAAATGTAATTACTTATTCCAGTGACGTAAGTAAAATTTCTTAGATTAAATTAATTAATTTCTTAAATTTTCTTACATTACTTATTGTTCCTTAAGGGACGATGGTTCAGTTGGTATGAGCTCGGTATCTTGAGCGAAAGGGAACGGGTTCGATTCCGACTTTTTTTCCTTTTCCGACTTTTTCTCCCCCTTTTTTTTTCTCTAACGCTGGGAAATGCACTGACGCATCCCGCAGAGGAGTGAGTCTCCCCAGGTGGGTATGTGGGACTGGTAAATGGACGCAGCTCTACCCACTAAAACCCGGCGAGGGCCACCAATGCCGCCTTTGGTGAAGCGCCCCGGATCTACTAGCACAGGACACCTCGACGGCCAGTCAGTCCCTTCAGGGGGCTAACGCCACCTCCACACTCACGGGTTGCCCGCACCACAGAGCAACCCCTCTCACCGTCAGGACAGTACAATGAGGCGAGGTTCCCATCCTCGCCCCTTGCCCCCTGCTCTTTTGCCCCCTCTTTTTATAAGAGGGGTACAAAGAGCCCCCTTGGCTAAATTAGCTTCGCCCAAGGTGTTGGGCTCACCCTAGGCTACTGAGCCCCACCACCACGACAATACTTGAACCATGGTGGGGACCTCCCTCCCCCTGTGGTGACTTGAACTAGCCCAGGTTATATTATACTATTACTTAGTACTTACTAATATTGTAAACATAACGTGTACTTAGTTTAGTCTTAGTATAGTCTTAGGATGGGCAACACGTATTCACGTGTTGCCCATCCTAAGACTGAGATAAGTCTTTGTGCTAGTAACTAAACTGTCTATTTTACATCGCTAGAAATACAACAAATCGTTAATTACATTTAGATGTAAAATTTCGGTTTCAGTAATTACACTGCCTGTCTTACGTTTTTCTGCGAAACACAGCAAGGCTGTTTCAGAGGAGAAACAAGCAAGCAAAGGTGGTGGTACCTAACCCGATGGCAACGCGGCACGGCGCCATGTTATGCCGGTAAAAAATAGATACTTTGTCATACCGTTTTCTCTCGACTCATCTATTTTCATATAAGATTTTTGCTACATATTATTAGTTACAATATGAAATTACAAATATTTACACTTTTCCGAAATTAAAATGTAACAAGCTTTGTGGCATTTTCCTTTTCCAAAAATTCTATAAATACGTAAAATGTATTGTTATAGTAGACTTTAATTGTACAACTTCCATCAATGAAATGTTTTCTAGGATCCTATTATAACAACTTATAACTTTAAAGAAATTACTGTATAAAAGTCTCAAAACGACACATTTCACCTTAAATATGAAACTCATATAGCATAAATAGACTGGATTTTCACTCACTAATAAGTTCTTAATTTTTCCAATAACAAATATTGTATTAAATTTCGATGGATCGACATATGGACAGAAACTGGAATCCTTAATTTTTTATATTTAAAAATATTTACCCATAATAGTACTACCACGATTTCACCACTAATAAAATATTATACAAAGTTGCAATGCGCTAGTGCTAAATAAATCAACGACTCCAGATTGGAACGGCACAGAGTTTCGAGATATTAATAAAACACACACCTGCTTTGTAATTTCATATTTACATTTTCCATGTGTTGAAAATTTCTGATCGTTTGCTATTTACGTTCAACTAATTTGCAAAACGATAGTGACATCACATTTGTCGGATGAGTTATTTCAACACCTGTGTGCAGTGACAAGAGTAAAACTTATTTATGAACATTGCTTTATCTGTCAGAAATTTTCGAAATTTAAATTATGTGGAATGCTCTTTGGGAGTTCGTTTACATGGACACTACAATCTTGCATATTTCTTTTGTGCAGTCAATGGTGTTCCAGAAATGACAGGATAGATAGCATATAGGCCTTCTTTCTTACTCCTCAGTACAGAGCAAGTAACAAGTGACGAGCTAGACTCTTCAGCCTATAGGCCTTTAAGCCTAATCAGTATAGGAAGTGGACTGATGATGTTAGTAACAGATGTCCTTGGTGGTGACAAAAGAGAAGGATAGACCCATTCTTATTTAAAAGGCCGGAAACACATGTACGGTTTGCACACCAACAAACACCGCTGGAGTGGGGATATTAGTTAAATGTCGGCCAATGACTAAATAGCAAGTGAACCCTCTGCTTTCTCTCCATAATTTGAAATAGATTATAATGAATGAATGAATGAATAAAATATTCTTTATGTGCATACATAATACATAATATATTAACATGAAAAGATAAAATAATAAATAAGTAGCCAAAAGGTCATAGGTCACATAGGTCACAAAGGCGGCCTTATCACTTAAATAGTAATTTCTTCCAGGCAACCTAGCACAGAGGAACATTTATTAGATACAAAAGGACGAAGTGCAAAACAGAATGTTAAAAGTCATCGAAAGATTAAATTAATATTATTTATAAATCTGTGATTTACAACTACAAATACGATATATTTTAACTTTAATTGTGATTAATTAATAAGAATATTTATAATTTAAATAGAATTACAGGGTGACATCGTCAATGTTGACCGACTCCCCTTAAATAAAGATAAAAAAGCAATAATATTATGTTATCAAAAGCATGTTCAATAATACGTATAATAGATATTTTCTAAGAGTATTAAGTACTCTAAGTCTTCGATAATTCATTAAAATCGTTTTTCATCATTCAAATATTTTCAAGCTGCTTAAATACAAATAGTAATGAAATTAACCGTATCTCATTCACAATCACGTACATGAGTCGTTGAAGTCTGAAACTTTAAGCTTCTTTCGATATTTTTCCGAGACTTAAATTACTTAATCCTAAATTATCTTATAATATATATTTCTGATTTTAAACTCTAATTTCACTGATTGTAATAAAAAAAATACTTTAGTATATTTAGTAATTTAGTAGTACCTAATGAATTTTATTAAATAAGATCTTAAAATCCTGATGTTTTGGATACTTTAACTACTTTATCAATAAACTTTGGTACATCCGCTCTTGGATTGGTTAGTGTAAATTCATTTTAAAACGTCCTAAATTTAAAACAATATTGTAGCCACGACCAAATCCGTAAAAGATACTATTATATTTATATTAGATATTTATTGCAAATTTAAGCTATTATTAAACTAAACAAAATATTCTGTTTCCTAGATATTATTGGGTGTTGGATTTATTATTACAGAATGTTATTAGAGATTTAATACAAATATGATAATAATAAAAATATTAATAATATCAATGTTTCGGGAGGAAGGCGACCACAAATATAATATTGTATTTATACATAATTTTACAATATTTTTGGTTTTTGGAATCTTTATAGACGTACACTCTGTGGACGATAGGTGACGCTGTGGTGGTAGGATAACGACTTTCTTGGCAACATTTTTTTTAAGTAACACAAACAGTTATAATAACACATAAAAATGACTATAAATATATAACTTACTTACTACCTCAAGTTAATTGGCCAGTAAATTATAGTTACAGCTGCAATGCATTTATGTGATGGAAATTACAGGGCTGATACGTAACCATGCGGCATTGAAAAAATGATTTAGCATACTTTTACATTTGATTTTTTTTTACTTTAGAAACAAAGGAAATTATTCAACAATCTAATGAGCTCATGTCCGCGACTTCATCTTCTCAGAATTACGTATTCGTCAATTCACATAATATATTCTTATGTAGGTATTAGCTTCTTATCTTATTCGATTTATAACTTAGTTATATGTTTGTATGCGAGAGGTTCCGGGTTCGATCCTGACCCCCCGTGTGTGCCTTGAAATGGGTTTTTCCAAATTTCTCAGTGCACCCCAAACACGAGACCATCGCTCGCTCACCGGTGAAGACAACATTGTGAGGAAGCCTGCATGCCTGATAAGATTGAATGTCTTTGAAGGTATGTGAAGTTCACCAACCCGCACTGGGCCAGCACATCGGTGAACTATGGCCCATAACACTTCTCGTCTGAATTTGAAGAAGAGACCCGGTGCCTAGCAGTGAATCAAATAAGGGTTGATACTTTTGATGATTGTAAAGTTTCATTAAAATCCGTTCGAAGTTTTTGCATGAAAGATAAAAAAAACATCCAACTATATCAAAATTCGCGTTTACAAAAAAGAGGAGTGTTAGTTGGTTATTGGGAGTAGGACAACGGTCTCTGTGCTCTCTGTTCTCTCTCTCTATCTTTCTCTCTCTGTTCGGTCCATTTTGATGCTTGTTGAGAGAGACCCACGTTCAGCAGTGGGTGGATAAAAACTGATTATGATGGTGATGATGATACTGTTAAAGAAGAAAAAAAATAAAACGGTCTGAATTTAAGTGTGATATTCGATAAAGAGCTAATCAATACGGAAAACTTTAAAGACCGCGTCGAAAGGAGTTATCTGAATTGCAATGAGAACTTGAGTGTTACTGGGTAAAGTAAAACTATTTACTGGTTATAAGTTTCTACTTTCACTCTAAAATTAAAATAGAATAAGTAGTTTTTTGTGGATATTAATATAACTTTTTGCTGATCATTATATTTTCATAGCTTATATAAAACTTGAGCTATTTTAATATAAGCTATAAAATAGCTTATGTCACTCATAGTGATGAGCGATAATAGTCTATTGAACATGGCATCTATATCCTATGTTCAGTTCAAACTCGAACCCGTACTTAATACGGGTTCGAGTTTGAACTGAACATAGGATTATCGCTTACCAGTGGAGGAAGGAGAAGAGGAGCGAGGGATAGTGAGGAAACCTGCATGCCTGATGAGATTAAGTCCTTGAAGATGTGTGAAGCTTACCAACAAAAACAGTAAGGTAATTTATGACCCAACAGCCTCCTTACCTGATTTCAAGGGGGCCAATACTTAGCAGTGGGATACAAGGTTTGATGCAATTCGGATTCTATCGCGATTCATTTAGAGCTTTATTTAGAGTTAAGGTAGAGCAGAGTTATTTTTCTTCCTTCGTGAGCACACTAAATAAATATTTTATTTTAATATGCCACAAATTTATAAATAAAGACAGATGGAGCATGCCGAACGCGCGAGTGACGACACCAAAGTAAATACAAATTCAAAAGCGAATACAATCTAATAGACGTTTAGAGTACTACGCTATGCCAAGCACTTGAGAGCGCTTTTGAATTTGTATTCGCTTCGAAGGGTCACTCAGGTGTTCGGCATGCTCCAACTGTTTTTATTTATAAATCTGAATATAGCCTATTAAGGCTAGTTATAACAAAAACCATGTTGTAAATCATGTTAGAATCCTGAAAATGTAACGAACAATGATTAACATGAGACAATTATTGTAATCACCAAAAACTGTTCAACAATGGGACTCGAATTATGAGCTTCTATTGTATCAATCTCGTTTCTGAATTTAATTCGACATTAAATTTCCATGATATAATTTCGACTTTAGCTATAAAGGCTAGGGTTCATTTCAAAATAAAGGCGAACGAGATAATTCTTTTGCTTAATTTTCTAAACGTAATTAGACGAAGCGGTTCAATTAAGTTAAATTGAGCTTAATTCTTAGAAAACAGCGACAATAGAATCCGATTAAATCGATTCGGTTTGTTACTTTGTTTATCGGTTTCGGTTAGGAATAAGACTTTAATGAAAATGTGTTGTTTTCTTAGAATATATTTATTGTGATAATGCTAAGGCGCTGCATATTATAGTCAAAATAATAATAATGGCCTTTTTATTCCTAAACATGGGGTTACAAAATTATAGTCAAAATATGATAAAACAATAGGGTAATGTAAATATTTTATCAAAAACGCATGTTTATCTTTATCATACTTATGGAACAAAGCACATTATCGAAAAAAAAATCATTTATTTCAGGGACTTTGACCCATAGATATATACCTTACAGACTAACATATATATTATTATTTTATATTACATTATTGTTAGTATATTTAAACCTTAAAACTATGTTAGTAATCTTCCTAGCACTACGTTTTCGTGCTAAAAAGGTCTCGATGCCAAAGAATTATAAAATAACCATTAAAATTTACATTCCAGCTATTGTATCTGTATTCTTTGTAAAACACATATTGATAAAATTAATAACAGTGATAATATATATTAAAAAAAACCCTTAACCCGTGGCGGGGAGGGAGGGGGGAAAGTTAAGGATCGAACCCGAAACCTCTCGTCTAAGATACTGAGTCCATACCCACTACCACCACCACCACCGTCTTTATTCTGAAATAAACTATTATTATTAATCAATCCTTATATTAAAAAATCTACAAAAAATCTTCTCGTCCCAAATACCGCAGTGTCTGAAAACAAAAGTCTTCAACCAGTATGTGTTGCCAGTGCTGAAACGTGGTCGCTCACTATGGGCCTTATCAGAAGGCTTAAGATCACCCAAAGAGCAATGGAGAGGGCTATGCTTGGAGTTACCCTGCGTGATAGAATCAGAAATGAGGACATCGCAGGCGAACCAAAGTCACCGACATAGCCCGACAAATTTTCCTTATTAAGTGGAAATGGGCAGGGCACATTGCTCGCAGAACTGATGGCCGCTGGGGCCGAAAAGTTCTGGAGTGGCGACCACGTACCGGAAAACGCAGTGCTGGTAGGCCTCCCACTAGGTGGACTGACGACCTGGTAAAAGTAGCAGGAATCCGCTGGATGCGGGCGGCGCGCGACCGGTCGTTGTGGAGATCCTTGGGGGAGGCCTACGTCCAGCAGTGGACATGTTTTGGCTGAAAGTAAGTAAGTGAGTAAGTAAGTAAGTAATCCTTATATGATTACTTCTTGATTGTGTTAAGTAAGTAGATCGAACGGCCAATAAATTTTACAATCACAGAAATGAAATTTATCTCATTGAGAGTTACGATTATTACACGGGACTTACGACGTTAGGAAAATATAGTAATATGCCCAAATTCAAAAATCTTAATATAATATAATTTTACAAATTTAGAATAGGTTTCTCTTAAGGACTCCCCGTTGCTCTTTATTGTGTAGAATAAATAAATCCAAACAGAACAGCCTTTAGTCTCGCAGCGACGTTTAAAAATAAATTGTTATTATTTTCCTCGGTTATAATATTATAAAATTCCTTGTTGCGCGAAACGATTAACTTTGCTTCAATAAGTTGCTGAAAAAACTGCTCGAGGTCACAGACAAAATTATGTAAAAAATATCTTTACATCTATACAGATACATAAAATTAGAATGTCTTTTTGTAATATGAAAATAATCACTAAATGTCTCTCTCTCTCTCTCTCTCTTCCTAGCTATGTGTCCCACATGGTGGTGGGGTCAGCTCTTATTAAACTTCTCCACTTCGCTCTATCCTTGACGTCATCTTCGGAAACATTGCATTTTTTCATGTCAGCTCGCAATACACAAAAATAAAATATATCAAAACTAGCTGTCCCGACAGACTTTGTTCTGCTAAAATCGCTATTAAAAAATAGGGGTTGATCGTAGAGGGGTGCAAATTTAGGGTTGTATGTATTTTTGTATGTTGTATCATAAAAAAAAAAAAAAAACAAAAAATTTCGTCCAAAAATTAAAAAAAAAATTAAGGGTGAAAATACCCCTATCACGTAGGGGTATGAAAAATAGATGTTGGCCGATTCTCAGACCTACTGAATATGCATATAAAATTTCATAAAGATCGGTCAAGCCGTTTCGGAGGAGTACGGTAACTAACATTGTGACAGGGAAATTTTATATATTAGATAATCACTGAATGTATATGGATATAATTATACACTGTACATAATATACCAAAATAACATATTTTACAACCTTTGTCTGCCTGTACGTGTGTCTGTTGATTTTGGCTTATCTCTGAAACGGCGGACCGATTTTGACGGGACTTTCACGAGCCGATGTAAGCAGTAACTTAGGCTATGAAAATAGTCATTATCAACGCGGATACGTCTGTGAATCTAAATGAACGCAACCGAAGTCGCGTATAGCAGCGAGTTGGTGATAAAATAGTTAGTCATCGTACTGACACAAACATAACATAACTCACTGAATTCAAATTTGAAATGTTATCGCGCGGTTCCCGCGTATCAGAACAATCCCTAACACTGATTTTCTAAACCTAGATAAACCTACAGGTTAACTTGTTAGTGGTCTCGTTCCTTATAAGTATAGTTTTATCACATTATGGGCTCTAAGTTTCAAAAAGTAAAAAGCAAAGTCCCCATATGTCCCCATGCTGGGCACGGGTCGCCTCCTCAAAATCAGGCGCGGAGGGACGAGGGTATCAAGCCATAGTTCACCAAAGCGCTAGTCTAATGCGGGTTGGTGAACTTCACTCACCTTCAAGGACTTTTAATCTCATCAGGTACGCAGGTTTTATCACGATGTTTTCCTTCACCGATGAGCGAGCGTTGATCAGGGTGCACTTAGAAAATTTAGAAAAACACATACCAAGGCACCACAGGGCGGGTCAGGGTCAATCCCAGGCTCATTCACTCAAAAGTCTGAGCTCCTTACCCACTGGTCCATTGTCGCTCTAAGTTTTGCTCGGGCTTTAATTTGTAATAGGATTAAATGAAATTTTATACACTGCTATGCCTTACTTGAACATATTAAAAATTCAATTCAATTCAATTGAAAAATACAGAAGAATTGAAAACCTTCCTCCCTTTTTAAAGTCGTTTAAAAGCATGATGATGAAGAATTCAGCAAGAAACTCTGTTGGGTTGCTCCTTTCAAAATATAGTTTACAATTTTTTATATACACACTTAATTACATACATTTATTACTATAACACATTTATTACAGTCTTATACACACTATCCTAAGAAAGGAAATAAGTAGATAAATTTAGATCCCGCAATATCCAAAACAAACCAGTGGATGTTAATAAAAAAAGAAACTCAGCTAGGTAGAAATCGCATAACACGACCAGCCACCTCCAGCAGCACCTCCACATAGGCCTCGACGCGTGAGCCAGCGTCAACCTCTTCCGCATATAAGAGGGAAGTGGAAGACCCATCCCACAACGCCACCACTGCAGTAGCGTAAGCGAGCATGACATGTCATACGTTTCACCTTTACACAAGTTTAGTTCAACACACTGCAGGCTCAAAGTTTATCTACATTCTAGATAAAACAGCTTTATAGAAGAGCAATTTAATCCCAAGGTTTCGCTTCGTCTAAATAACAAATTATGAAATTTATAATTTATACATTGTATATAACCTTATGAGTGAGTGTCTTATTCCCAAGGTGTGGTATCTTCAATAAAATCTTTTATTTCATAATACGCTTTACCACACAAACGTTCCTTAACAATTTTCTTAAATTTATTAATGGAAAGATTTTGAACGTTTTCTGGGATCTTATTGTAAAATCGTATACATTGTCCCATAAAAGAAGTACTAACTTTATTAAGTCTAAAAAATGGAACATTCAATTTATATTTGTTCCTAGTATTTATGTTGTGATGGTCGCATTTTTTTAAAAAGTCATTAATATTTTTGCGGACGTACATCACATTAGCAAGTATGTACTGAGAAGCTACAGTTAAGATGGCAATTTCTTTGAATTTTTCTTTCAATGATACCCGGGGGCCCAAATAGTATATAGTTCGAATAGCTCGCTTCTGCAACAAGAAAATCGTATTAATATCCGCCGCATTCCCCCACAGTAGAATGCCGTAAGACATTAGACTGTGGAAGTAAGCATGGTATACTAATCGCGCCGTATTTACATCTGTCATTTTTCTTATTTTTTTAATCGCAAAAGTCGCAGTACCGAGTCTATTTGCCAACTTGGCTATATGTGGCGCCCATTGCAGCTTACAATCTATGGTTATTCCAAGAAATACGGTCGAATCTACCAAGTCCATCACCTCTCCGTTAAGTGATACATTGGTTTGCATCTGCTTGACATTAGGCAGTGTAAATTTTATCAATTTAGTTTTGTTTGAATTAAGTAACAAATTATTTACGCTAAATCAATGCACCATGCTCGAAAGAGCATTGTTTACATCGTCAAGGACCATTTTCTGTCGTTTAATTTTAAATATTACTGAGGTATCATCAGCAAACAATACAATTTCATGTTTGTCCTTCTTAAGTGAAGCTAAGTCATTTATATACACAAGGAAAAAAGTAGTGAACAGAACATATTATTTTGTAAATATTGTCAAAATATAGTGCTCTAACATGTGAAGTTTCCTTAATAAATAGCTTTAGAAGTACAAAATAACTGTAGTAATTTAATATTATAAAAGAAGAAATATATTGTAAATCGTTAAATAACAGTGTAATATTTCAATAAAACTACTTCGTCTTTTAAAATGGCTGAAACCAAAAACCAATAATGACCGAATATTTAAATATGACGAAAATGTTTAAGCTTCGAACGATATTTACTTCGTGCGGGGAAGTTTATGGAGCCCCGCTTACCGATAAAGCCCCGTGTGAGTCGTGCTTGATAAATATTTACCTTCAGCTTTCAAGAAAAGCACTGTTGACATTTTATATTATAGAAAAGCTATAAGTGAATTTTTCTGTACAAATATTAAGTTACTCTACACATTTATTTTATTATTAAACTTTTTAAAAAGAGACGAATTGCTGAGAACGGTCTCTATGTATCGGTCTGTGAGAGTGGCACGGGATCGGTCGTCTTGGCGTTTGTTAATGAAGGCCTATGTTCAGGAGCGGACGGATGAAAGCTGATGATGATGATTATGTACATATTATATGTACATATCATTTAAAAAACTGGAGATCTTATGCAGTAATAATAATGTATGATAATTTAAATTATATTTGATGTTGCGAGAGGAGATTTAGAAATGACCAAAAATGGCCTAAGCTTAGGGGTACAATGACTAGCAATGATGATGAGCACTAACATGCGTACACTTGCATACACTCTCATGCAAGTACTCTCACCCCAATTGGGAGTAATCTGTGAATACCACAATATTATAAACCCAAACTAGATATTGTATTTCATTATAATGAAATATATAACAATCTTAATAAACCGCAATAAATTCTGTAAAAGTTGTTTCATTAAAAAGACAAAGTACTTGGATAATGGATTTTGATACTAGAACATTACTACCATTTCTTAACCTAAAACGTAACAGTCGTTCTGTTTTTTGGATAACAGAGACAGAGCGACTGATAGAATTTTATTGGCTTGGAATGCCAGTCTTGCCAGGTTCAGATTTATTTGCTTGCTATTTTCGGTAAAGTCTATGGCCGCTGGTCGGTTAAAATGCCATAAGAAGTCAAACCCAATTAGTTTTATGTATAATGTATAACAATAATTGTGTAGTTAGATCAATGTAGGTATGTTGTGGTGTTATTGTACATATAGATATACAATCTCATAAAATTTAGAAATAATATCGTATACATTAAGGTGGCTGCTGATACATACTTGATGAGATTAAAAGTCTTTGAAGGTGTGTAAATTCACCAACCCGCATTGGACCAGCGCATCCGTCAACTATGGTCCATTACCCTCCACGTCTGATTTCAAGGAGACCCGTGCCTAGCAGCGGGACCTAACATTATATGGGTTGGTACTTTACTTTTTACACTACTTTTATTAAATCTTTCATGTTCACATCTCTCTACACTAAATAAAGAATCTTATTTACTGTACAGCAAATTATAGAATATGATAAGGCCCGGCGCCTAAATATATTAATTCTGATCTGTAAGCGTCCTCTTGGGTTCCTTTATTAAGATAATCGCTGAGTTATTAATAAAAGTTCAATATTTAAAGATTGGGTAACAAGGCTTGACATTTTTTTTATTAATATTAGATTTATGGACGTAATCGTACATTATGATCGATTGAATCGATGATCCTTTTTATAATTTATATGTTTGTCTTGTAATTAACATAATAATAATAATAACTATGGATGCTTTTACACGTCAATCTGGTCTTGTGCTAAGTTAGTAAGAAATATATTTGATACTTTATTTATTAATAAATATATTTATGATTCTTTATTATACACATTTAATATAAAATCCTAGTCCAATACACAAATTTTTTGTTCTCTGTCGGGATTCGATCCCGCTACATCCCAGCTTCAGCGCTAACGCGCTTACCATTGGGCGTAAGAGGTCGTCAAATAACCATTGTCAAATATTTAAAGAGTATTCCTTTTTTTGTAGAGCAGAGTTTTCAACGTATGCTCTCAAGCATCTTTTTTATTACCTGCCTCTGATGTTACTGTAACTCATGTTGAAAACAGTTCATCCATCTAGTAGTTCTTGAGCTTATCGAGTACAGACAGACAAGTGAAGCGGAGGAGGTTGTTTTATAATATTACTAGCTGTTATCCGCAGCTTCGCCTGTATTAACTATGATTTATAACGGTGACTTAGCGGAATGGTATATAACCATAGCCTTTCTCGATAAATAAGCTTTCTAACAATGAAAGAATCATTCATATCCGACCAATACTTCCTGAGATTAGCGCGTTCAAACAAATCCCTCCAAGCCTGTATCCGCGATTAAAGTTGGCCTATGTCCTTTCCCGACCTCTGGTCTATATGTGTACTAAATTTAAAATCGGTGCAGTGGTTTAGGCGTGAAAGCGTAACAGACAGACAGACAGAGATACTTTCGCATTTATAATATTAGTAGGGAAGTAGGGATGTATTAAGGTATTTTAAACATAATTTTTTACGTAGAAAAGGCTAGATGGCAGTCGAGTCACGTAAACGGTCAACATAGACCAAGAATATGGTCATGTTCAGTTGGACTAGTCCCGGTAATTCATGGGTTGCCAATCACGATACGTAAAACAGTGAATTGCGATGCCAATACTATCTTGCATACTATCTTGAAGAGATGCAGACTCAGTGCATCATTTTTGGAAATATGTACGAGGCATCTTCCTTAATATTGATTTCTAGAAGACACTAACATATCGTGAGCTAAGGATTTCGATTTTTTTAATAGCCTATGCTATCCCACTGCCGAGCAAAGGCGTCTCTCAAGCTTTTCCACATATCGCGATCGAGATATGAAGTTTTTTAGTGTTCATAAAAAAAAAACAAAAAAATGGATTTTCGATAAAATGTTGCAAAGCTCTAATTTATTTTTCTAAGCACAGTTTTTCAAAGTTTATAGCTGATAAGATAATGACTTAACTCACTATATAAAAAAATCCTATATATAAAATATGTTCGTTTGTGAATCGCAACCATCTAAAACTGCCTTTCAATTTAAAGAGTATTCCAAGAGCTGAAGTTAAAATATAAACTTAATCCTCCAAATGATTATTAGGCTTGAAAGTTGGCAACTGCTCTTTAACACGCAAACTCTACGGCCGACTAGGTAATATAATTCAACTTTTCCAACGTCCCAAAAAGTATCATATAATTTATTCACAGAATTGCATACTGTCTATGGATAGTTCAGACTTCAGTAGCTACGTTATGACGTGTCGCACCCTAATATCTCCGTCTCTCTCGCACTGAAAAGCTCACCCCGACTAGTGCGTTTTGATCCCCTTTCGAGAGAGGACGCATCTCGGAGTCCGGCGAGATATACGTCGTGTTTAATTTAAATATTAAATCGTGCTGTGCTTGTGCAAGTTGAAAAATACAGTTGACATTTTTGTATTTTTTTTTGTGTAAGTGAGAAGTGTGTGATATTCTTATGGACTGATTAAAGGTAAATTATGTATTATAATATTAATAGGTGTTAAAAGTTTTTCGAATTGATCTAAAAGTTTTGTTTGTTATAGTAACTTATTTTTATATCATCTATCAACTTTTAAATAAATGTTCAAAGTAAATAAAATCATATGGATGATCTTTATTAATTAATTATAATTAGTTTAATTTAAAATAACCTCTTCCTTTTTTGTCAAAATTTCTTATTTTACATTAATTTAAATCGGTTTTAATAAAGCTTTTGTACAAATAAAAATACTTTTAGTAAAATTTTATTTTTAATACTTAAACTTGGGTACTTTTTTTTTTTCAATCGTAATATTTTTTGTACAATACAAAAAATGTGTGATGTTTAATCGTTTACTAGAATCTCTTTTAATAATTCAAGCCGTTTTCCTTTGACATTCCCGGTTACAGTCTGGTAGGATTTACTTTTTTATGTGTCATTTTTATTTTTGGGTGGTTTCGTATTTTAATAATATATTTTAATCAATAATTAGGTAATATAGTAAAGGTTTAAGTATTTATATTTAAATATACTCATTTATTAAGTATATTATAATAATATTACGATACTCTAAGGAAAAATATTTTTTCAATTTTTAAATCTGGTAACACACGGTTATACAGCTTTATTAGCGGTTGAGGGCGGACATTGAGTACAAGCGATCTTTAGAAGTCCATTTTCTAGGCATGTAAGCTGTCCTTTTCAAAAAAATTGAGGGAAATCATTATTAGGCAACAGTTAAAGTCATTAACTACTCCCTTAAAATGCATAACATGACTTCATATCCGGGCCCATTGTGGGTTTGCGAACTTAACACGTCCTTAAATCCTTACAAGTAAGTCTATAGCTTACTCTTTAGGCCTAAAGATTTCCTTGTACTGCTTTTCCTCTTCAGTCAATCAATGACGAGAAATGTTAGTCAAGAGGAAAAAAATTTTGTTTTCGACTCTAAAAAGTGTTCAAATTGTTTGGTACATTATCTATTATTTGAAACAAATCCTTTGTATAATATTTGAAAAGCCAGTGTAATTATAATTTTGTCGAGGTTTATTAAGTTTTACAAGCCCGACGTTTCGGATACTTTACATCAACCATGGTCTTAGCGACTAGGAGTATGAGGACAGTTCTCTCGTGACCATGGTTCATCATCATCCTCCATCCGTCCACTGCTAAACATAGGCCTCCCTTAATGAACGCCAAGATGACCAATCCATTGCTACTCGCAGCCAACGCTGTAAAGACCATGGTTGCTGTAAAGTAATCGAAACATTGAATACGGAAAAATGAACTTACAGATGTAAGAGCTGTTTCAGTATAATGTGTGGAATTCCCGTAAGCATTTGAAAACAATATGACTAAAAGGATCGTCCACACTAGATCGGCGTCCGATCTAGTTTGAGGTCAGACCCTCCGTATTTATAAGCGTGGCCTCAACTGACGAACTTTATTATCTCACAGGCCATCAGTTCCTTCATGTTTAATCGCTTGCTATCGTTATATAATGAATCCATGGGTCGAAGCTGACGAAAACATATTTAATACTTAAGTATGTAAAATAAATGATGTGTAAGCAATGACAAAAGATTGAACGTATTTTTGTTTTCGTAAGTCATCATCATTGAGCGACGATGGTTCAGTGGTGGGTGGACTCGGCTTCTTAAGCGAGAGGTTCCGGGTTCGATCCTGACCCGTCCGTGTGTGCCTTGAAATGGGTTTTTCAAAATTTCTAAGCACACCCCAAACACGAGACCATCGTTCGCTCACCGGTGAAGGAAAACATCGTGAGGAAACCTGCATGCCTGATGTGATTAAAAGTCTTTGTAGTTATGTGAGTTCACCAACCTGCATTGGAGCGCATCGGTGAATTAGGGTCTATTAACACTCCTCGCCTGATTTCGAGGAGACCCGTGCCCCAGTAGTGGGACATATGAGGGTCGATACCAAGTCATCATCTGCCTAGCCTTTTCTCAACTATATTTCGGGTTGGCTTTCAGTCTAACCGGATGCAG
This sequence comes from Lycaena phlaeas, assembly GCA_905333005.2. NCBI lineage: Eukaryota > Metazoa > Arthropoda > Insecta > Lepidoptera > Lycaenidae > Lycaena > Lycaena phlaeas. The sequence continues at coordinate 16,168,846 of HG995169.1, read as the reverse complement.
CTGGATGCCAGTATTATAAATATTGTGACTGCCTATCTGACCCCCACAACCTAGTAATTGGGCATAGATCAATAATATGTCTAGATAGAGTGTCGCGCGGAAAACACGTCCAAAAAAATAGCGGCTAACTGTTAGCCTATAAATGCTTTCTTTGTGTTTAGTGTCCGTCCCGCTGTCATAGAATACGCATGAATTGTTACGCATTATTGTTTTTATTTATAATGAAGGTTTGTGTTAAAGTGTAACGAGATTAAAAAGGATGATTATGGGAGAACTGTAGTAGCTGGTATCACTATTCACGGACACATCTTTGAAAATGTTGGTTTGTTCTTTTTGTTTTGATTGTAGGGCGACACTCCATCTAGACAGACATATTAATGATGTAAGTAATTGGGTATTAATTGACTTGGTATTTGACTGGTTGTCAGACTTTAGGGATTCTGACGATTCATAACGATTGTCAAAGATCCAGCGTGAACCACGACTTGTTTTCCGAGGCACGGAGGAGTCTCGGTATGTAAAGTTGGTCACCCATCTGCGAATCAACTTCGGAAAGAGTTATAATGAAACAACTTTTACGGATTTTATCGCGGTTTATTTAGTTTTTTACAATCCCGACGTTTCGGACACTTTACAGCGACCATGGTCACGGGAGGACTGAGGTGTCAGATGTCCTACTGTTACAAAAGTTATTCGAAACTACCCTATGATACAACAATATTTTTATTTAGTCCTATCTATGCAAAAGGTGCTAACTGAGTCTTTAGTCTGTGACATATTATTATGCTTGGATTTAGATTTTATTATTTTTATTATGGGATCCCAAGCAGATGGTAGTGGCCAGCCATCTTCTCTATTGAAATTAGGATGTTTTTTAATTTCAATAGCCTCGCGAATCATCCTTGGTTGGAATCGGTGTTCTTTTGCGAGGACCTGTGGTTTATCAAATCTGATATAATGGCGGGCATTATCTAGGCTATGTTCACAGATTGCTGACTTAGTATAGCGACGGTGTTTTAAGTCAGCTATATGTTCTTTAACGCGAGTTTTAATTGATCTTTTAGTTTGACCTATGTAAGAGAGACCACAGTCACAATCAAGCTTATAAACTCCTGCATCTTGTAAGGGTATATGACACTTGACAGATGGTAAGAATTGACCTATCTTTTTTGGCGGCTTAAAATAAGTTTTAATAGAAGCTCGCTTTAGGATGTAGCCAAAAAGTTCGGAAAGAGTTACTTAACCCGGTGAATTGATCCGCGCGGCTTGTTATTACTTAGCCACAAGAGTTTAGTATTTGTTCTTATAAGAAAAAAAATAGGAATATTATTTATATATTTTTTATATTTGACTGCCAACATAATATTGAAGTGTATTTTTATAACGCAGATAAAACAGGGGACGGGTGAAAGAGAACATTGCTGGTAATTAGAGTAGCACTCAGTACTCATCTTTATCTTAGGTATTGAATAAATAAGGTCCTTTTATCAAATTTTACCCCATATTTAAGGAAATTTTATCTGTTACAATGATAGTCTACAAAACGGTCGAAATACGAACGAAGTTATTTCTAGAAGCAAGCGCCTTAATGTAGCAGCCCTTGGGGAAATTTGGTTCGATTATTTGATGTTAGAAGGTTTCCATTATTTGTGATGTATACAATTACTTCTGAACAATAAGAAACGTAAATAAAATATTCTTGTTTATTCCTTGGCACAATTTAAACGTGTATTATCATAATTGATGTTCCCACTTATTTTTATTTGTCAGAAATTATTTGTTTGAGGAATATGAATATTTATACAAGAAACAATATTTTTACTTCCAATTCATTTTTTTTCTACTGATGGAAAATTAAATAAGTAAGATTATATAATATGTAGAAAGATTTTTTTTTAAATATATTTTTTAACAATTTAGGGCATTAGCGTCTACTATGTGAGTGTTGAATCAGTATGAAATATAAATCAAGATTCAATTAAAAATGAGATCAAGAAAGAAAGAAAACCTTTAGTAATTATCGACTTATATGAAACAAAATATTATATAAGTAAAAATTCATTAAATGGAAATGTAGAAAATTACAGACTTCGTTCAGTCAAAAAGATTTGGTATGTAGCAGTTTTTTCTTCCTACCTATTTTATCTCAAATTAGAGAAAATAAACTATCCTATCTTTTAAGTCGGAGAAAAGAACACATTTTAGAAGAAAAAACATTAAAATCGGTTCAGTAGTTTCGGAGTAGATTAGTTTTCATCACTACAGCAATTATTATTAATATTGAGGTATATACCAATAATTTTCAAGACAAATATTATGGTACATAACGGTTGGTTAAATTGTGGTTTGCTTGTAAGTCAATGAACTTAAAGGTTACCCAGGAAATACTTTGAGTGTACTTGACATAGCTTATTTAGATTCAAGATTAATTGGAGCAGCTGTTCGAATGCTCAGACTATTTTACGTAGTCGAAGTCGCAGGTTCAAATACTGCAAAGTTCAGTAAATTTGTATGATACAGATGTCTGCACTGGGCCATGTATGAGTTAGCTAGAATATTACGTAAATGAAATTGATGCAATTATGTAGTTTTAGGGCTCTTGGCACGTCAATCCCCGTAACCGAGGCTGCTTTTGTCGTGGTCATCACACTTTTTAGGCCAAGGGCCATATACAGTAGAAGGAATAATATCTAAATTGTATTGTGGGCCGCAGCCCGCATACTAATAAACTTAATATTATAATTTACTCAGACTTCCACTTTTATTTAGTTTTATATAAGCAAAATATTTTTTAAGTATTGACTAAATACTAAATGCCTCAACATATACCTGGACCATTCGAAGCCACGATTTAAAAATCACTTCTGTGTAACTATAAAACGGGATATTTACCATAATTTTTATCTGTATTTAGCAGAGCTAGATATTTCCACATAGTCTACGAATGTCTTGTTCACGAGACTTATACTTTTAATTTAAAATACTATACTTCTGTAATGTACTTAGATCTATTTGAAACGTCGGGCATGTGAAAATCTTTAAATTAAAATCCGTAAAAGTGGTTTCCTTGTTTTCTTCTATTAGTTCTTAATTTACCATGTGATTATTTTTTTCATAGTGTGTTTATTTGATAATATTATAAAAATCATGGCTACTCTCATTCCTTTTACGGATTTTTTTATGAATGCAGAAGAATAAACCTCTTATTCAGAGTTTCTTCTGTCAGCAAAATATGTGGCTTATTTGCCCATTAAAAAAATATACGTTACATTTTATTTAAGGTAAAATGTGTTTATATATTACACCATTCATTATGCAAAAATTATGGCTGGCACTGTTAAGTTGGCAACACTGCGGCTGGCCGGAAAATACCAGCACGGCTTGCGATAGATAAAGTAGGATTTCCGCTAAAGTTTCCGCCCTTGAAGTAGAAATACACTACACATTTGTAAAAAAATCACATGTTACATGTGGACGTTAAATAAATTATTTTACATTAGATTTGCATTAAAGTTCTGTTGGCAACTTTGGTATGTTACCTTTTATCTTATTACAAGGTAAAGCAGACCCATGCAACTAAATTATATTTTTTTGCAAAGTAGGTAAAATTTGTAAAGAGGTAGTTCCATTTGCAGCTGAAATAGGCCGGCACGACCAGGTAGTACTTCTCGCTCACATAATACCGGCGTAAAGTGGCAGTTATGCTATCGCGTTTCGTGCGTTTGTGAGTTTCCGTTGGCTGTTGGGGGGATAGGGAAAAGGAAGGCAACGCATCTGCAGACCTCTTTTTGTTTGTATATTTATGGGCGACTTTAGTCTCCAAAAGGCTTCATCTGTTCGTTTGCCCTTTCCTCATCATCATCATCATCTGCCTATATCCGTCCACTGCTGAATATAGGCCTCTCTCAATGAACGCTCTTTACGCTATAAAATACTATATTATATTTTGTAAGCTGTCATCATCATTTCCTACTAATGAATGTGTAAAAATGAATGTTTGTTACTCTTCGAGACTAAAATTATTGCTGAATGGATTATAAAAACCTTTCAATACCATTTTATACATTAAATAAACGCATAGGCTATAATTTATCACCCTACTCCTGTGGAAATAGGAACCACGTTGGCAAAACCGCGTGGCTCTTCTAGTAATATATATATAAATATGAACCAGATGGGAAGACGATCTCCGTGCAGTGGTTGTTCGCGTCGGATGCGAGTAACAAGGGATCGGTCGTCTTGGCGTTCATTGAGGGTGGCCTATGTTCAGCAGTGGACGGATAAAGGCTGATGAAGATGATGATGATGAAATGATTATTGAAATCGGTGGTTTTAGTTATTCTAATATTTTGAATATGGAATGTTTTACATTTTGCTATCCAAAAATGTTCTAAGAGAAAAGCCCTATTCCCAAAGTGTATCTCTAATAAAATCTTATTATTTATAGTACCCTTTTATCATTATCATCATGACGTATCGATCCTTTGCTCTCGCATCCAACACTTACCGGCCACAGCACAAAGTTCGTCTACCTTTTTGACATACTTTTTTAACAATATTATACTATCATTACTTATCACACAATTTCCATGACGAAATTCCAGAGCAGAGCCAACTAGATCATCGACAATTTAAATGTCATTGGCCATTTATCCACTCAATAGATTTGAGGATCGATATCCCCAAATCGTACTTTGTGATTAATAGCTTTGAAAGCAACCTTTCGCCATTAACGGCCGGGCTTTTAACACACTTAGCTTCACCTGCATGTATGTATGTTACGATATTTCGCTGAAAAACACGATCAAAGATTGTTAAACGCAACTTACATCTGATTCATAACGTAGCATTTAAATACTGCACATTTATCGAATAGCAGATAAACTTAATAACTGTAATTTTTTTTATTATAAAGCCTAAGTTAAGTCCAATAGAAATATCATATATCATATTTAATTTATTGCTACAATATTAATTATATTATTTTTAGTTTCGTATTTCTGAAAATAAATTTAAGAGCTCTCAAATTAATTCATGCTTTTATTTCAAGTGGATATTGAGTGAGAATAAAATAAAAAAAAGAGTTTCGTAAGTCGTAAACTGTCCCCTGTTAATTTCTGAAGGTAAGTATCAAAGTTTTAACGAAAACTGCTTCCGATGAAATACAACTATAGCTTTTTTAATTTTTCCCTCAAATACTGTGATAGTAAGCTCAAAAAAGCTGGTTTGAGTTCTCTTTAAAATTTTCCCTAAAATTCTATGATATGCTCAAAAAACGGGTCTTAGTTTTCGTTAATCCGATATGTTCTTTGTGGGATTTTATTTACAATTCAATGTTATTATTCAGAGCCAGTCTTATAGTTTCCCTTTTTTTATTTTAAATTCATTTTAGCTATACTAATATTTTACTTCTTTTAAAGGTTTCTCTAAACTCCATAACCAGCAAATATATTCTACAATTATATTAAAAACCCAATTACTTTAAGCATTGAGACTTGTATTTACATTTAAAATTCACTCCTTAAATGAAATTCGTACATTTTATTCAGACGTATCGCTCACACTGCTAAAGGCTAACTCGATTACTGACGTTCCGTAGACAGTATGTTTTGCATACAAAAGCCCAGCGAAGAATTTGGGCTCGCAAATAAAGTTATCCTATACGAAAGGCTCGATAAGCGGAAAGTTAGAAAAATGGGAGGTCTCATGTGCCAAGTGGAATAGAAAATAGGACAGCTTTTCGAACAGAATAAAGCTCGCATTATTTATGTCTCTTTCAATTTATCGCTCGGTATGAAGCTTTCCCGTTTTTATTTCTTGGGAAAGGTGTCATATGAAATGATTCACCATCATCATCAGCTTTTATCCGTCCACCTAGATATTCTATGAAATCTGAAATATGAGGGCCCTTTGAAATCGTTATCAATTATTATCAATTGAAAGTAATTTAAAAAGGAAACACAGAACTTGTCATAGTCCATAAAATAATCATATCATATCAATTTTATTTTCATATCTTTATAGATAAGTGAAATTCAAGCGTTTGTTTGTAATATCAAAATAACCACTCTAAACTAAATCCATATGGATGTATACATACACATTTTTATTTAAAAGTTTTGTCTGTCTGTTTGCCTCTGGCTAATCTCTGAAATGACCAATTTTGACGGGTCTTTAGTTGGCAGATAGCTAAGGTACCAAGGAGTAACTTATTCTATAAAATGAACTATCATCATTCCGGATTTATATTAGATTTATGGAAATCTAAGTTATGAAATGGCTAAGTACACGTTAAGTAATATTTCGTTCGATAAAACGTTATTATAGACATAACTTATGAGATTATATTTGGGAAAATATATAAATAATAATTAATATTGATTTAATAGATTAGAGATAAGATGATGCAAAAATCACAATTGAATGTTAATCACAAATATTCCAAAATGCTCTTAACACTCTTTTCAATAAAATAATCACTACCAAAATCAATTAGCATGGTAAATAATTATGTTACCTCTAAACTTAAATTAGACGTGAAACCAAAAAATACCAATGAACGATATCCGAGCTGATGATTATGATTTACTAGCAGCGCCCCGCGGTTTCACCCGCGTACTTCCCGTTCCCTTGGGAGTACGGAGATAAAATATAGTATATTCTGAAGTATCGTATATAAATATATATTATTGTAAAGTTTCTTTAAGTAAGTCCATTCAGTAGTTTTTACGTAAAAGTGTAACAAACATCCATACTTACAACCTTTCGCGTTTATAATATTAGTAGGATTATGGTATAGAAAAGTTACTTAGCGAAAAGTGTACTAGTAATAATTTTTTATCTGCGTATTCGATTTTGTTTTCCACAGTAAAGCCCTTCTGTTTTTATACGGTCGTCCCTCACATTAATAACCCTTAGCCCATTTATTTAAATGGCCACCCCTTAATTCAACGCCAAGCAATAAAGCCTAATTGGCAAGGAAAGACAGTTTTACGAACTTGTTAATAAGGGAATGTCTTGTTTTACATAATCTTTTGAAGATTGGTGAAAGACTTTTGTGAACTCTGAATAAAGTCATAATAAAACAATTTATAAAATGACCAGTATAATACCGTACATTGTAAGAGATCGGTCTTTTTTTTAAATTTCAAAATGGCTGACATTCCACCACGTGCATCTAAGCAGGACCAGTCATTGCACGGCAATCTAGTTGGAGATTGAACGACCCTTCGTCTTTCCGACTGTGACCTTCACTCGAAAGCTGTCAACTTATTAGCTATTACTTTTAAAAAACCATTAAAAAGGAAATGTATTAAGACAGTAGCAGCACACAATATAAATAATAATTATTTCGTTCTGCTTTCAACATTCCATGTCCGAGTTCAGATAAATAAAAGACCACATAAGCCTCACAACAAATAGGCGCTATTATATAGTAAAATTAAAATTCAAAATTTTTTGTAATAGGCATTTTCTTTTCTTATATCACTTATATAGGCTAGGTTGCATACAATCCCCACCATGGTTCAGGCCTTCTCGTGGCGGTGGGACTTAGTAGCCCAGGATAAGCTCAGCACCTTGGGCGAAGCGAATGAGCCCCTCTTGTACCCCCCTTATAAGAAGAGGGGGCAAAAGAGCAGGGAGCAAGGGTTGAGAACGGGACCTCGGACACAATCCCGGCGTAAAAGACAAAAAAACCCAGGAACCAAGTATTTTACCGAGACTTTAATTGACATGAGACATTTCATTCACATTTATGCGTTTCGTACCCTGACTACTTACGATCTAGTTGCCAATAATTACACTGTCTATCCTACCCTTCTTTCCAAAACTCAAAAAAGCCGTACGTAAAAAAAAATTGGTTTCACGTCATGCATTTGTCGAGTATTAGAACAAGGACAATATAGTAGGGGTGACCAGTGTTTACGCAGAAAATGTACTAGAAAAGGGGTAGTCTAGTACGGACACCTCTTGGCAACATCTATCTATTATGTGTAATATACTTCGGTCTTGTGAACAAGATACTCGTAGACAATGTCGAAATATTGAGCTAGAAAAAAACCACGATAATTATCACGAAAAGTATTAAACAGTTTTAGTAAAATAGAAAAGAGTTATTAGTACCCATGTATCGAAATTGCGACATAACCACTCCTATCGATAAAATTTAATCAGTACAGTATTTCAGAATCTGTTCAACTAATGAGACAATTATCACCCACCGATTCAATCAAGTTTTCATTCATTATAAGGTCTATGAACTCTATGGCCTTAGAACATTAATCAGAGTACAGCTTGTTAATTTGGACTACTTCATTCGTTTCATCCTTTATACAGTTTGCTCGCGTTTGTGGAGTTAGAAGTGAAGGCTACATTTGAACGCGGAGGCAAATGCACGTTTGGAATTAGGAGCGTCGCGTGCCTGGCTTATATATTTAAGTGCTGTCGTTTCTGAGCGCAAAAATTCACAATTTGTATGATGCAATTTTATTTGCACAATCCTTAAACGGACGTTTAAGCGATGATATAAAGATTAGTTACTATATTAACCTTTTCCTTTATGCTGTGCGTTTATCGTATGTTTGACGTAGTTGCTTAATTTTTTAATCAGTTTTTTGGATAATTGAAAATAAGTTTGCATGGAATTAAATGTAACAAAGAGCGATGATAGTCCACTGTGATGGGCTTGGCCTCTTGTGCGAGAGGTTCCAGCTTCGATTCTGACCCCCTGTGATGCCTTGAAATGGTTCTTATAATTTCTAAGTGCATCCTAAACACAAGACTATCGCTCGCTCATTGGTAAAGCAAAACATCGTGACGAAGCCCGCATGTCTAATGAGATTAAAAGTCTTTGAAGATGTGTGATATTCACCAACCCACATTTTGCCAGCGCCTCGGTGAACTATGGCCCGATACCTCTCCTCAACTCATTTCAAGGATGAGACGCCCAGCAATGGGATGGGTTATGGGTTGCTACTTTTTCATCTCATCTCGATCGTCATCATCAGCCCGGTATTGTCCAATTCTGATCATTGATCTACCTTTATTTTGCCAATCTCCACTATCCTTTGCCTGTCCCATTCACATTTTACCTATCACGTCTTCGGTATATATTGTCATAGGATGTCCGGAACAAAGTAATGAAATCAAACTTTGTAATTACGTAACGTAACACAACGAAAAAATGCATCTCGTAGCTGACGTAGCCAGGTCAAGTTGGTGGTGTGGTTTGTAACCAGGGGTTCTAAGCATCCCCTGTCCCACCGTAACCTAGGCTGCTATCGTACCCAGGAATAGTGGAACGGCCGGGAACTAGGGCCATCTTTAAAGCCAATATTAGCGTTTAGGTAGACGAAGTGTTGGTCGGCCATTGACCAGATAGAAAGACGATATTGTTTTGGCGTTTATTGAGGAATTCCTATGTTCAGCAGTGGACGGATAAAGGCTGATGATGATCATGATGATGATTATGAAGCTTAAACGACCTGCCCTGGTCTGTAAGAATGGATATAGTTTCAAATAGACTTCGATCTAGATTCGTCTAGTTTACTTCATTGTCAACATTTATCATCATCCATCAGCCTCTATCCATCCACTCTTAATATAGGCACCTCTCAATAAACGCCAAGACGACTAATCCCTTGCTACTCGCTTCCAACACGGAACGACCAGTACACGGAGATCGTCTTCCCATCTAGTTAATGGCTGACCAACACTTCGTCTACATCCACTAAATAATTAACAAATAGTATTAGAATATCTGCTAATGCACATACTAACTTTATTTATATCCATTAGATTTACTGAATTCACAGTTAAACAGTAGGATAATGATTATGGTGTTGAAAATGCATTCATTATTTCTCGCTCGTAGGCAGCTATGATTTTCTGTTTAGTCTGCAATTGTTCCAACATTCGAATTTAATACTAGCAATGCTTGTCAGCTAACACTAATGAGATAACAGCTGTTGCCCATAGTTTCACTCGCATGGATACTAAATGTAATTCAAATGAATCAATATTAGGAAACCTTAAAATCTAGTAAATTTTGATAACTATAAATGTTATATTTTAGCTGAGTTTTTTACAGCATAGGACTTACGAATATTCAAAGGCTTTTGACGACTTTTGACGCCGATAAACATCCACACAATCATAGGTTATGCAGATACGTTGCCCTCCTTTTCCCTATCCCGCCAATGTGCCACTGGAAACTCGCAAACAGTACGAAACGCGACAGAATAACTGTCACTTTACACCGGTGTTATGTGAGCGACAAATACCACACCGGTCGTGCCGGCCATGCTGAGGTTCAACTCACCGCCATGTATCTGACATCCTTTGATACGAGTCCCACGCCCTAAAGGTAAAGTCATAATGTTGTGCGTCATACATCTTTTTTTTTTCTTTTACGCCGGGAAATGCACTGACGCATCCCGCAGGGGAGTGGGTCTCCTCAGACAGGTATGTGGGACTCGCTGCGCCCGAAAGATGGTAAGTGGACGCAGCTCTACCCACTAAAACCCAGCGAGTGCCACCATGCCGCCTTTGGTGAGGTACCCTGGATCTACAAGCAACAGGGCACCTCGACGGCTACTCAGTCCCTCAGGGGACCGACGCCACCTCCACAGAGCGGTTGTTCCGCACCACAGAACCACCACTCCCAACGTCGGGACAGTACGATGAAGTGAGGTTCCTATCCTCACACCTTGCCCCCTGCTCTTTTATCCCCTCTTCTTATTAGAGGGATACAAAGAGCCCCCTCGGCTCTATTCGCTTCGCCCAAGGTGTTTGGGTCACCGTGGGCTACTAAACCCCACCGCCACGACAAGGCCTGAGCCATGGTGGGGCGTCATACATACCTACTGTATCAAAGGAAGATTTTAAATTCTCTTAGTCTACTGGAGAATTTTAAAATTACCTTACTTTTATTATATAATAAAATAATAAACCAATACATATAATATTGTCTTGCTTTATATTCTAAAATGGATTATCGTAACTGACTGCGAGAGTGTCAAAGCTTGTTTTGTTGATCGCGTTTATTTGTAAATAAAACAGTATTTGATTTACTTCGGGTATACTCAAGAGTATAACTTGGTACAAAATTTAATAATAAAAAGAATTTAAACACACTCACGAGCTTAGACATCATCATCGTCATCATTAACCCTGGTATGTCCCACTTTTGGGCATGGGTTTTTTCTCGAAATCAGGCAAGGATAATGCTGTGTTCACTGAAGCGCAGGCCTAATTCGGGACGATGAACTGGTCTTTGGAGGTGTAAATATTTTTCAGGCGCATGTTTTTCTATACCGGAAGTGAAATGTACACAACATGTATTCACCAAGACTCTTCCGAAGGAAATTACTTTCTTCGGAGGAGAACACTATGAGAACTTATATGTCTTACTTATACTTTTTAAAGTAAGTTATTTTTGGAGTCGGTACCAGCCAAAGCAAAGATAACCTTAACAGACATCTACTCAATACTGGGTGTACTACAAAATCAATAATTGCAAAGGAATTTATAATAGATGTGAGAGTATAATATTATGTATTCAAATGTTGTGAATTGTGATTAAACTATCCTTCTTGGCTGGCACCGACTCCCAGAATAACAAATTTTAAAAAGTATAAGTAAGACGTATAAGTTTCATTATATTTATTTATTAATTATTTTTGTTAATAAATTTCACCTCGAAGTATTTAAATATTATTTTAAAATTTTTAGTTGTACATAATTTAATGGTATAGTTTCGAAGTCGGTTTTTTCTATGGAAATTTGAAATTTAAATATCATAATTAAGATAAAATGTTCACTTCTATAATACACCCTACGCCTATAACTTTTTTAATGATACATATTATGTAATAAAATCGAACAAGTACCTACAAGCCCAAGCGTCTTGGTACCACAATTGGATCACAATATATAGTTTAATAAAAAAAAATATTAAATTGGATTTCATCACCTAAATAACATAAGTATAGATTGAATTCTCTAAGATGTACATTACTGGGGATAGTTAGTGGGGAAAGTTTATGAAATTTCCTCATGATAACATAAACTGCAGCCACAAATTTTGGATGTACCGAAGGGAATCGATTATTATGACAAAGTTTATACTCTCAATAATAATAGTTTGTGGTTTATTTAATAGTATCTAAAGTAAAGTATCAACCCTTATACGTCCTACTGCTGGGCGCGGGTCTCCTCCTCGAAATCAGACGAGGAGGGTTAATGGGCCATAGTTCACCGATGCGCTGGCCCAATGTAGATTGGTGAACTTCACATACATTCAAAAACTTTAAAATCTCATTAGGCATGCAAGTTTCCTCACTTAATAGTACCTATTAGTTTAAGAAAATGTTTAATCGAGTCTCGTCAGTACATTATATTGTGTTGTGTAATTAACTACAACGGAATTGTAACTACAAATCGCAATTACGAAAATAAAATAAAATTAAATGATTGCTTTCCAATATCGGATACGAATCTCGACAAATGCAAGTAATTGCTATGATGAATACAAAAACTACATCTGGTCTTGGATGTGTTTTTACAAACCTTTCCTTTTGTAGTACCCATAATACAAGTCACGAAAATAATGTGATTGCAAAAACAAAATGGCGTTTAGCCACTCAGCATATTTTGTTACAACATTATAATATGCTGCACTACGTCACAGGAATATACGCTTATTTTTAGTGACTCCTCGTGATCAATAGCTTTGAGCGACATCACAAATACATTATTAATTTGTTTGAATGATCTATTATGTTCTGTTCTATATTAAGCGCGCTAGTGGAGTTTTTTTTTTTGTAAGCTAGCTCCAAACTTTTATCACTTTCTTCTAGCGGTTGACTTGAATTTATTTATTTAACGGGCGTGGGTCGCCAATCGCTCCCGCTGCAGGTATTGCTTCTCCTGTGTAACCAGGATCGATGGCGGTAACCACCAAATGAGCCTTTAGGACTGCCTTGGGACCCGGCACTTATTTAATCAGAAGAATCTTGGAGTAGCAAAATGTTACATTATGTAATATGATAAGGAATAGTGTTATAAATAACATTTAGGGTCTGTTTCACAATATACTAGTAAAGTACCCTATAGCTATATGACACATAAATTAACTGACACATAAATCTTCTAGTTAGTCTTGATTGGGTTTCACCATCATCTTACCTATAAATTTATTTGGCAGATCCCTATTTGGCACTTTATGGTTAGTAGCCTTGGCAACCTCTCATTTCATAGTTCCATTTTACGATAAATATGTTTTAGAAAAACATTCCATGTTGTAAATATACATGAAAATATGTTTTTATAATTTTAATGTATGTATCATACCATCTTTATACCTTTTATTTACATAGACCTTGTATATAATGTTATCCCTTAATTATTAAACGATCAAAACACAATTTAAATTATATTGTATATTACTGTTACCGGAACGTCAAATTGTCAAATGTCGTGAAGCTGTCAACCGCGTATATATCTGTCAACTAATTTATCTGACAGATGAATTTGCTAATGGCCAGTTGATCCGACCTATAGTTTACAGGGAACTTTATTAGCCAAATATTGCTATTTGTCAATTGTGAAACAAAAACGTTGTAGTTATGTTATGTGGTAAATATGTTGCAAATAGCTTAAATGGAACTTTATTGGGATATTGTGAAACAAACCCTTAATCTCATAACAATTTATTCCAACTAAGAGGCTTGAAAAAGTTTTCAGGATTCATTTTTTCTACTTCTCGGTGCTCATAAAGAGCCTTAACTTCCATTTAAGTTTTCTACAACTTTCACTAGCCCCGTTTTTATTTATAAAAGAAATAAGACTTAAAAAATTCCACGAATAAATTTAATACAAACAATGTAAAGTATGCCTTTTGAAAACGTTTTTACCCAAGAAATAATAAAACGAAAACTTGGAAGTAAGCCTCGGTGGTGTGTTTCTTGCGTATATATCTCAATTCATATTTTTCATTGTTTTCTTGCAAACGTTTTGCTTTCCGTGTTAATGTAGGCTACGTTAAAAAGGCTACGGAATTTTTATTACTTTTTTTAAGTGGCATAATATCACTTTTTTGTGTATGGAGTCGAATTATGTGGGAAATGTTTGAAGAAAATGATGGAGAAAGTAAAAAAAAAATAAGAATCCTTTTCCATACATGGAAACCTATTGTCCTGTTACGAGAGTTCCAAGTAAGTAGTAATATATAATGGTCTTAGGGAGAGGCATACTCGGTGCAATTTCATTGCAAACTACTAAGCTTTTATACCTACTCTAGATATTGGATGAAACTTGATTTCAAACATTTAGATCGTTCACCTCCTACGCGAAAGTTTGTAAAAATGTATGGATGTATGTTCCCTAAACTTTCACGCAAGTAGATTTAATAAGTAATAGATTTTGATGAAACTTTAGTAAATAATATAAGTACATCAAAATAGCATATATACATTTATCCCCATAAGCCCACAGAAATAGAGTACGTGGTACATGCGCGGATACTACGTAATTATAATTAGGTATGGAAAGACTAGTGCCAGATGCTCTAATGTCTATAAGTATCTTAAAATTAAATTAACATTGTAATGTTCTTGAGGGGGATTCACATCAGCTGTATGAAACGGTATCACCAGTCATTAGGTATGGGTAACTCAACATATTTTGAGCTGCAGATCAGCTCACGAGTCACAAAGTTGAGCCGAAACTGTGAGCCGGCTCACAGTTCAACTCAATTTATCTGTGAGTAAGAGAGTGAGTGACAAGTGTATCTGATTTATTCGTTTCATCGCGCGAAATCTCTCTCACACATTCTGTGATACGTTGGCACTAAGTTATTACTTTAAAATATGGACATCCTGTTTATATAATAATTAATGTTGCTAAGCGTGCAACTCGAAAATGGCTCGATTAATGCGGCCAATGTATGTTCCTTAAGGCCCATGAAAGGTTTTTAAGAAGAAAACACAAAAATGGTAAATATTCAAAACGGTATCCAAGGGAATTAACAGCGGAAACAATAATTACCGGGAACGCAATATTATATAAGCCGAACAAAATTCAAAAGTATATACATTGTAAATCGAATCGAAACTCGCAGATAAAATGATCTGGTTGAGCTGTGAGCTGTTCATTTTTGACATGAGCTGCAGCTCCGGCTCAGCTGATTGAGTGAGCTGAATATTTGAACCGGCTCAGAGCTGAGTTACTCACCTCTACCTGTCATTCCTGTCCAGTCAGATCCAGTCAGATGAATATACCATGTCGTATTACGAACCGATACACAACTTAGAGACATTCAAGAAATAGGTATACTCATATTATTTAATAGGCTGGCAATAGGCAATTTAATGTATCGTATATATTTTGATATCGGTGATAGCACAAGAATTGGCCCATCTGCGCACCTACCATTTCGATTGAGCTTAAAGGCCAATAGGCCGAAACGTCTTGCCTTTAAAAAAAAAACTATCAACTGTTACCGAGTCCTTCTATAAAAGCCATTTAGAATCGTTAAAACGGATGAAGACGCGGAGAAAAGCTGATTATCTTAGATTATCTTTTATATTGTTTTCTTATGTTTATATATAAATACATACATTCGAAGCGAAGCTTTACTTTGGTAAAGTCTACGGGATGCCCTATTTTATTTATGACACGTGTAAGAGATCGCTAGCTTCAAGTTGTCATGTCAAGAATTCTTAACTTGGTTTAAAATTTGAGTTGTGAAACGAAACACAGGACGCTCTAAATCTTACTTACAACATTCCTGCTAATTTTATAAATTAAATGCGAAAATCTTTACGGAATGTCTCCTTGCGAGTTTTAGCGTTTATTTTAATGAAACTTTAGAGGTGCCTTATTATGTTATACTTGAAATTTTGTATGCTTCTTTGTGACGTTCATAGGACAGATTGAAGTACACTTTTTATCGTAATAATATGTAGTTTCTTATCTATTATTTTGTTGTTGTCGCCGATTTTTAGGTGAATACTTCTTTATCCGTAAAGCAATTTTTGGTAAGGAAAAGTCTAATGGTTTTGCGTCACCGACATGCTAATATAACATTATGATGACGTCATTACGAAATTTAAAATATTTTAAATGAAGTCATAATTCAAAGTTATCCGGTATAAAATACTTCTGTCGGCAGACCCTGTGAGTTCCATTTTTGGACTATGTTGACAAATAATCAATAATATCTACTAATGAAAGTCTACGTATATGATGTATAAGGGAGGGTAAATTAAGACTGGAATGTGCCAGCATACATTTTGCGACACAGGATTGGGTTTTTATAAAAAGATCCAATGCATTTTGTAATAGGTATTTCGTCTATTTAGACACCATTTCCCTGTATATCTTATATTGCATTGCTTAAGTTGACATATTGTGCAGCACTGGGAAGTGGCTCGGAAAAAGTATATTGTTCCAATTTTAAAATAGCCGACGTCTATCGAGTCTATTAATCTAGTAATAGAAATAATTCTAGAATGGGCTCTTGAAATTTATGTTTATATCTTCAGGAGAAATCGCACAATAAAAAGCATTAGGTACAACGATAACATTGCGTCTTCAAAATGCGTCCGTTCCGATACCTTATTGGCCATTATAAATATTTACTGCCTTCTAATGTAGGACCCTTGGCCGTTATGATGATTGCTAACATTACAAGATACTGGTTTCATTACATCATGATCGAAGTTACTAAATATTTACCCGATAAACAATATATATTATATATATATATATATATATATATATATATATATATATATATATATATATGTGTGTGTGTGTGTGTGTGTGTGTGTGTGATTTTCTTGGGTTCCCAAAGGTCGTTCTTAGAAATTAAAATGACTAATTATTATAAAAGTAGGTACTTACACCCCATCATGCCTTGTATATATACCTTGTTACATTTATTAATTAACTTAATAAATTATATTAGAAATTGAAAAAAAAAATCAGAAACAAACTAAAAAGTCACAATAAATTAGACAAAGTATTAAGTACCAAACTACTTATGTTTATGCTACTTCAGATTTTGTTTAAGCTAAAATATTTAGTATTAAACCTACTTAATCAAACCGCAGTAAATATAAGTTTCTAAACAACGAACATGTGACCCCGGTCACAGGCCGAGTGCATTAGTACTATCCAAAATACTGCTAAATAAAAGGAACAAGACATATTGTAGTATACAAAGAGGCCATAAAGAAAACCTTACATCAAATGCATTGAAACGAAATTCTCTAATCAGTGATTCTCTTATATTATTCCTAACAAAATCCACCAGCAAATGCTGCACGTCTTTATTTATTTATGGTTCACTCTGTTTTTACTTTATTGTTTTGTGGTGCTCAATACGGCACTGCGCTTAATCGCCTTGTCTTCCCTTTAGAAGTTTCGCGAAGAAACAGTTTTGATACTGCAGGTAATCATATTTTATTGTTAAGTAATAGATCCAAGAGTGGAGGCCGCGTTTAGGTAGACGAAGTGTTGGTCGGTAATTAACCAGGTGGGAAGACGATCTCCGTGCAGTGGCAGGTCCGCGTTGATTGCGAGTGACAAGGGATCGGTCATCTTGGCGTTCATTAAGGTAGACCAGTGTTCAGTGGACGGATAAAGCTTGATGATTATGATGATAATGATGTAGAAACAATTGTAGATTGTAAATAGCGCAACAATGCCTTACGCACCTTGTTTCCAAATTTTTGCCCCTGGCGCGTGAGATTTCGGTTAACAGCTGCTAATGTGTAAAAGCCAGTAACTTTTAATGAAAACTGGGATTACAGGTACGAACTTATTCCAATTTCGCGGCTCATTACTGTCCAAATTAAAGCACACTCCTAAGTGGCTTACATACGTAATACGATTACGTAACCAAAGCGAATTAACATATCCGTGCGATAAAGTACAGTTAGTGGACGATATGTGTCAATGTCTGAATATTGAATTAACCTAGGATGTAATCACTCACTTGAGCAGGAATCGGATTTGAGAGTAAATTAGTTATATATAGACGTATGGATGTCAAAGTTATCAGACATAGGGTGGCGAATTTGAAATAGAGTTAAACAGGACATTTGGGTAGATGTGGTGTGTGGTATACGGTTACCGTATAGACTGGTGGTGGTGTATGGCGGTGTAAGCTGGGTTGGAGAAGTCCAGGATGACCTATTACCAGATGGTTCGTGAAAAGGCTAGTGGCAAAACGTGGTGGATAGTCAAGGGACAAGAGATTCTGTTTCTTCCTCGCCTTTTCCTTATTTAGGGTCGGCTGTGTATGTCAATGGCTGATGGGCTGATGGGCTAACGTGCTGATGATGATAATAAAATTGTCAATATCAGTTAGTAGTAGTAGTACTTAGTGTTTCTTGAAATATTTTTAAAAGATGTATTTTTCTTTAACTTGCACTGCGG
Organism: Lycaena phlaeas; assembly: GCA_905333005.2. NCBI lineage: Eukaryota > Metazoa > Arthropoda > Insecta > Lepidoptera > Lycaenidae > Lycaena > Lycaena phlaeas. The sequence goes on along the minus strand of HG995169.1, from coordinate 16,150,399 downwards.
ATCCCCGATGATGCCTTGAAATGTGTTTTTCTAAATATCTAAATGACATGAAGACCAGTTCTCGATCACCGGTAAAGAAAAACATTGTGAGAAATCTAGCACTCCTAAAGACTATTAGACTACGGTGCTTGCTCGCCAGCTGAACTTGGCTTGACACTTCTCCCGCGTGTCTAGATTTGAAGGTGTGTGATGTACACCAACCCACATTGAGCCAGCGCATCGATGAACTATGGCCCTGTTCCTTACTTTACTTATTTTTACTGGTTCTTACGTCAAATATTGCTATATTTGTAATAATGTATTTAAAAATTTGAGTTAAATTTGACACTCTACATTTGAATTAATAGTTGATAAAAAAAAGATCAGTTTCAAGTAAATAAAAAATAAATGTTAAAAACATTTTGTAGCTTATAAATGAAATGATAGTAAAATAAAGTTTCAATCTGTGAGAGATTTAATAACAGACGTCGATACAAAAACATCAGTTATTTCCAGTGAAACTGTACGAACGTGAGAGAAGCCGCGAATCGCTTACAATTTATCGTTCGCCCCATTATACAATTCTGAGGTTCAACGGTAAATGCAATAATAGTATGAACGAATTACTGCAGCGCAACTCGAATTGTCGAAGGAAAAATCACACAATATTATTTTATTTTATGTGTATTGAAACGCTTCAAAACGTTACAAACTCTCCAACAATAAAAGCTTTAATATCGCTAAAATGAAAAGATTTAAAACCAAAAAATAGAGTATACAGAATTTACTTTTTCCATGAAAGAGGTTTTCTGTTTTTGAAGTGACAGAATAAGCAGTGTTATCACTAGGAAAGATACAATCTAATTACAGAATATTACAATCATTATAAATGTTTATAGGCGAGAAGACAATCTCCGAGCAGTGGCCGGTCTGTGTTGGACGCAAGTGGCAAGGGATCTGTAGTCTGCGTTCATTGACGGAGTTGTTCAGCAGTGGACGGATAGATATTGATGATAATGATGATAAAATATGTTTCATGCAGCGAACTTAAAAGTCTATTGCTAATTCGTTGGTTTCATGAGCTCATCCCGAATGAACTTGTATATGCGATTGGATCACTTAATCATCATCATCATCATCAGCCTTTATCGGTCTACTGCTAAACATAGGCCTCCCTCAACGAACGCCAAGACGACCGATCTCCTGCCACACGTATCCAACGCGGACCTGCCACTGCACGGAGATCGTCTTCCCACCTGGTTAATGGCCGACCAACACTTCGTCTACCTAAACGTGGCCTCCACTCTTGAACCTTAACGGCTCATCGGCTATCCGTACCTCTGAGTGTGAGTACTTACCATCGCGTAATTGAAAAGAAAAGATAATAAATTATTAGCTTACTAACGCAAAATAATCTCTATGTTTTGTCAGTGTTTGTTGAAATTTTCATATTGGTTTCCTTTCAGTGTTCACTGCTAAACAAAGGCTTTGACATTGTCAAAGCGATAGATGTTCAACACCCAGATATCTCAGGTTTTATCAAATAATACCGAGGACTTTTATATTTTTTCTTTCAAGCTTTGATGTATTTTAGTTTGAGAAATGTGAGAATAGTTGCGAGTAATCTTTCTTCTCTATATCACATCAGCTACTATCTTACACCCCATCCAGGGTTCAGGAAATAGGTTATTAGGAGTATAAAATATAAATTCCAAGTAGTAATAAAGGCGTTAGTGGTGAGAGTATGCTCTATAAGACCGTGATGAAGTATGACCAATCCTACTAATATCCTACTTCCTACTAATATTATAAACGCGAATGTTTGTTTCTCTTTCACGTAAATCTACTAAAGGGATTTTCATAAAACTTTACAACTATATAGCTTATACATCAGAATAACACATAGGCTATAATTTATCACCGTACTCCCACGGGAATGGGAAATACGCGGTTGAAACCGCGGGGCGCTGCTAGTATCTATTACCTCAACTATAATAATATAAAGTGACAGCTAAGCTGTCGCGTTTCGTGCGATTTGTGAGTTTCTTATAGCCCATTAGGGGGGATAGGGAAAAGGAGGGCCACGCATCTGCCTTTCCATAACCACTGGTTATGTCGAAGTTAATGGGCGTCGATAGTCGCAAGACTGTTTTTTTGCTCTTCTATGATGTAAAAAAAAATAACTCAATTCAAATAGAGGGGAGGTATTCGTTTGCTTATATACCTATTTGATTCTTCTGATAAAGAAATATTCCTATTGTATTGTATAACTATACTGATAGGAATAGTGAAAAACACCAAGAGGAAATCTTGTCTAAAAAAATATGTGTGTGCAAGTCACATTACATTTACGTGTTAGTCTCTCTCTCTCTCTTGGGCTTACTTTTCGTTTTATCGAGTTTGAAATCACAACGATTCTAAAGAAGTTTCACTAAAAGAAAATAGTAAAATTCGTTTACAGAGCAATGATCGGTGCTGGTTTATGGCGTATCATTAATAAAGTTGTAAGCTCCTATAAGAACGTATGACACAAATATATATTTATCAAAGAGATCTGCTCTTAGCGAGATTTGAATCAGTGCCCAGTCACCATATCCTAATTGCAATGTAGCAATAACCTATGCAAGATATTGCATTTACCTGAGGGAGAGATGCATTCGTGCCGTTCCCATATATACGGATACGACTTTTTACGTGTTAAGTGTAAAAATGACTTACAAAAGTTCGTAAAATTAGGATAATACAGTGAACTTTGCACCGAGACTTTCCGTATGAGGTACATCTCAGGATAAAGGAGTTGCATGGGCTAGTCTTAGGCAAATTCGTTGTTGGTCATGACATCATCATAATCACCATCAGCTTTTATTCGTCCACTACTGAAAAAGACGACCGTCTTCTCGCCACTCACACCATGACAATTTATCATTCATTGCTATATTTATCTTTCCTACTAACATGAAAGTGTTTTTGGTCGGTATATTTACTCCCAATCGGCCGTCACTAAGTGGATTACAAAAAGCGACCAAAGTCGGACACTCGCATAAAGCGTTCCATATTAATATTAATGTCATTTTAATAAAAAAATATGCTATAAATACCACAAAAATATATTATTAATTATTTTTAACATCACATGGCTGTGGTGAAAAGTATTAAATAATTGATAATAATTAATAATAGCAATTATTACATGTAAATTGAACATATTAAATATAAATGAGATAACAGCGACGCAGCAACTTCGCTCGGGTACACTCGGCGGTTCCGAGTTCACCCGATCGAGCCTTTCACCTTGAGCGTGACGGATTAGCCTCACTTACAGCCTGCAAATAAATCTGTCTGTAGTACGCCAAAAGGAGTGTTCACTTCAAAAACGACAAAAATCACGTTTGTTTTAGTTGAGCCTCCCTTGAATATTTATTTTATTCTCTTTTTAATATTTATTGTTATAACGGCAACACAAATTTATCACATGCAAAACTTTCAACTGTCAGCTATCACAGTTCATGAGATAGTCTGGTGACTGACGGATGGACAGACGGACGGACAGAGAAGGAGGCTTAGTAATAATCGTAAATTAGTTTAGTCACGAAAAAACGCTTGTCTTGTTATGCAACGATGTTTTATGCTGTAAAGTGTAAACTATTTTAAACCTTACTATAATAGAAATACATTTCATTGCTGTTATTTGCTATCTTTGGATCTGTATACATAATCTGTTTTATTCTTACACTGATCCCTGTTAACTATTATACTTTAGCTGTTTAAACGGTTTTATTTGCCTCATTCTTTGCATTCTCTCTTTTTCGTTCTAAAAGATTTCTTACCTACATTTTTTTACTTTCCTTTATTGCTTTTTCCTGGTTTTTTTTTCTTAATGTAAAAAAAAAATTAACCGCACAGGATGGAACGCATGGTATTATTTATTTGCAATTTTGCGGAATACCATGGTCAGATTCCAATCAGATCTCTCATTGTAGAGGTCTATAAAACTAGACCAACATCGTTCGCTATCTCGTCTCTGTGGCTGGTTTAAATACATTTTGATCGCGATTAAAATAAGCGAAAAGGAACAATAAGCGATTTTTTATAGTAGGTAGAATACTGGCAGATTTTTTTTTCGAATGGACCTATGCTGTTGGCTTTAAGGCCTTTAAGCTTCATTTGAAAAGTTAATTTTAAATGAAAAACCAAAACCGACTTCAAAACTATACCTTCAAATTATGTTCAACTAAAAAATTTTAAATAATATTTAAATACTTCGAGTACTACTTTTTAAAATTAGTCATTTTGGGAGTCGGTGCCAGCCAATAAAGACACTTTAATCACAATTTACAGCATTTGAATACATAATATTAGGTATACTCTCACATCTATTATAAATTTCTTTGCAATTATTGATTTTGTACTCATACGAGTACACCCAGTATTGAATAGATGTCTGTTAAGGTTATCTTTGCTTTGGCTGGTATAAATCTCTAATACAAAAAGAATCATCAAAATCGGTTCACCCAGTCAAAAGTTATAGAGGTAACAATTATAAAAAAAAAAAAAAAAAATACAGTCGAATTGATAACCTCCTCCTTTTTTTTGAAGTCGGTTAAAAAGTAGATGAGCAGATGGCTCATATAAGAAGTAAGTCAACGTAATTTGTCTGGACCTAGCCAAAGCAACTTATTAATGTATTGCCTAACTCAAAACATGCTAGTAATTGCACTGCGTGTCTTGCGTTTCTGTCTGTCTGTCTGTCTGTTTCTGTCACGGGAAACAGCAATAGTGGCATGAACAGCAGCAGCGTGCATATCCTTCCCTCTGATTAATAATAACAATATATTTTGTCGGATTTCTGGCAACGTGCATATTTATTTTGATTACGAAGAGAATATTCAAATTCCCGTATGAATAAATAATATTTGCACAGTAGATGTTCTGTTAATTACAAGCGGGTTGTATTTGTTATTTTTGTTAAATCATATCTCAGCTTTTCTGTGTTTCGGGAAGAAGGGCAAGACAGCCAATTCCTGGCACAGACTAAGCATCTTATGTCTCTGGATAGGCAACATATAAGTGGAATACCTTTTTTTTACGCCGGGAAATGCACTGAGGCATCCCGCTGGGGAGTGGGTCTCCCCAGGCGGGTATGAGGGACTCGCTGCGCTCGAAAGATGGTAATTGAACGCTGCTGTAGCCACTAAAATCCAGCGAGTGCCACCAATGCCACCTTTGGTGAGGTGACCTGGGTCTGCTAGCAAACACAGCACCTCGACGGCTAGTCAGTCCCTCAGGGGACCGACGCCTCCTCTAAAGATGGGTTGTTCCGCACCACAAAACACCCACTCTCAACGTCGGGCAGTTCGACAAGATGAGGTCCTCAACCCTTCTCTTTTGTACCCTCTTCTTATAAAAGGAATACAAAGAGGCCCCTCGGTTTATTTCGCTTCGCCCAAGGTGGTGACTCACCCTAGGCTACTGAGCCCCACCGCCACGACAAGGCCTAACCATGGTGGGGTAAGTGAGATACCTGGCCTACTTCCAGATAAACTAGTTCATGGGCGAAGGCGACTGCTTATAATCAGATGGAACATCAGTTAACTAACTAAAAAGATAGATAACTATCTATCCATGCAATCCATGCAAATAATATATTTCCTTCGTTTATCTGTTGTTGAAGCTTCTTAAAGAGAGCAAACGTAGCATTGCATAGTAGTGATCGCCAATACTCATACACCGTTACACCGAGATAATATAAATATGAGTTCTTTTCTTGATGTCATAGGTTAGCTAATACAGTTGGATAAAAGGAATTGATGAAGTTTCTTTGCTTTGGGGTCCATAAAATATAGGATGATGTTTACACCCAAGACGCACCAATCGATGCTGCACATTCAAAGCCTTATATAAAACGGGTGGACATAATACGTTAAGCCTTTTCTTCTTTAGTCGTTCTAATCTAAATTATGGATCACCAATGTAAGTAAATGGTACCATTACGGAATGAATGTCCATTTACATCAAGTATTCATTTATCATTCGATTACGTGTATTCGGATGACGTGAGGGAAATTTACCCCATATATGTAATGACTTGAAATCAGTAGCACATGTCTTGTCTAAAGGTGGGTCCCCACTTGTAACAACTTGCCGAACATTATCCCGAGAGATTTCTTCTTTTACGCCGGGAAATGCGCTGAGGCATCCCGCTGGAGAGTGCGTCTCTCCAGGCGGGTATGTGGGACTTGCTGCGCCCGAAAGATGGTAGGTGGACGCAGCTCTTCCCACTAAAACCCGGCGAGTACCGCCAATGCAGCCTTTGGTGAGGTGCCCTGGCTACACAAGCATAGCTACGACTCTACGAGCAACAGGGCACCTCGACAACTAGTCACTCCCTCAGGGGACCGACGCCACCTCCGCAAAGGGTTAGCTCCGCACCACAGATCAACTCCTCCCAACGTCGGGACAGTACAATGAGGAGAGGTTCCCGTCCTCGCCCCTTGCCTCCTGCTCTTTTGCCCCATCAAGGCGCTGGGTTCACCCTAGGCTACTGAGCCCCACCGCCACGACAAGGCTTGAACCATGGTGGGGATTTCGCTATTGTCTGCGCGATCAGGAAACGTTCACACTTGCATTTATGACACGCATTGAAGCACGCTAGATCACACAAATACAGATACAGGGTTGGAGTGGATTACGGCGTCACGATTTTAAAACAGAGAATTATTATAAAACTATAATAGCACGAGCTTAAAACAAATTAACTTCAGCTATTTCTTAAATTTTTACATACCGACACGTCTGTGCCTCGAAAAAGCACGCTAAGCCCGGCTGTCCTTCGTTGATCTTTGACGTCTTGGGTCGTTACATCGTCAACATGATCAGTCTTCATCAGTCCACTGCCGAACATAGAACCTTTAATAAACGCCAATACCGGAGATCAATTGTCTTTAGTATTAAACATGGGTCGGCCACTGCGCGAAGATCGTTTCCCCGCCTATATAGTTAATCAACACTTCATCTACCTTGATGTGATTTCAAATCTCAATAATAAAAAAATACAAATTAAAAAAATATTTATGAGCCAAAACCACAGAAACACAAATAAAAATTAAAAAAGTATATTTTTTCATAGGTTAAGGTTGTAAATAGACAATCGGCTATGGAGTGCCTGTGCGGTATCTATTCGGTTTTAACATCTGTGGCTTTAATAAAGTAAGATAGATTCAATGATAGAATCAATAAGTTTTTCGGTCTGTGGTCTCAACAAAGGATATTGCGATTGGAACTGAAATCAGTTTAATAGATAGAAAATTGCCGCACAAATGTATCTTATAATTAAATAGTATCACCCCTTATATGTCCCACTGCTGGGCACGTGTCTCCTCCTCGAAATTAGGCGAGGAGGGTAAAGGGCCATAGTTCACCAATGCGCTGACCCGATGCGAGTTAGTCAACTTCACATACCTACAAAGAGTTTCAATCTCATCAGGCATGCAGGTTTCCTCACGATGTTTTCCTTCACCGGTAAGCGAAAGATGGTCTCGTGTTTGGGGTGCACTTAGAAATTTAGAAAAGCCAATTTCAAGGCACACACGGGGGGATCGAACCCGGAATCTTTTGCATGAGAGGCCGAGCTAACCTACCACTAGGCAATCGTCGACCCAAAGAAAAACTTCATAAAAACAAATATATTTAAATAATTTCGGTTCCTTACTTTTTTTGATCTTTTTTTGATTTGATCTCCGTTTCTTTGAAGACATGGTTGAGAAGTTAAAGTAAGGTTCACTGAGAGGACATTATCAACTTTTGGAAGTCATAATCATATTAATTTATTTATGACGAAAGTCCTTTAGTATGTTTTTGTAAAGCGTTTGGGCTCAAAACCTTTTTGGTGAGCCCTTATTCAATAAAATATTCACTACATTCGAGCAGTATTCGAGAGTAACTATAAAATATTTATTTCTGTCATAAAGCGATGGATTAAAATGTACTGATGCAATGCTTCAATGATCGGTCGTATTGGCGTTCATTGAGGGAGTCATATGTTCAGCAGTGGAAGGATAAAGGCTGATGATAATGATGATGATGATGAATGCAATGCTACGGTGAAGGGAAAACCTCGTGAGGAACCTGCAGGCCTGATGAGATTAAGAGTATTATTTGAAGGTTTGTGAAGTTCATGAGACCGCAATGGACCAGCCTATTAGTGGGGCCCTCATGGGCCATCACCTATGGCCCAGTGCCCAGCAGTGCCCAGCTGCGGATTTGCTGTATTGATGATTGATCTCTATAAGTAAAAAAAACCGTTGGAAGTACCAAGTGCTGAACAATCTACGTACCCTGGGCCTTGTAAACTGGGAGGAGATCGCTAAAGACAGGGCGTGGTGGCGCCATCTCGTATCGAAGGCCAAGATCCACTTTGGGTCGTTGAGCCAGCGGAGTAAGTTAGTTTTTATAAGTAAAAATGTTTTCGAATTGGTCCAGTGCTTTGGAGCCAAACAATAAATTCTCTCCTCTTTATAATATTAGTATTGATAATGAGATGCTGCGGAAAGTATACTTTATTATAGCAAATGGAAGTCGAAACAAGGCTAATATTGGACCTGATTGCGATGAGATGAAAGAATTTCTTGCGTCGATGAATACAAATTGAATAAAAATCGGACTTATATTTTCTACAAATGAACTTCAATTTTTCTCCGCCCTTGAGGATTTTTTTTTGTAAATTATATTTAGGTTATTATCATATTGATTGAAGTATATGGGTACCTAGTATGATAAAAGTTGTAATTTTATTTAATGTTTGTAAAAAGTGACTAAATTATTTAACTCAGCATTATAACGATTAATCTCGAGATGAGCTAGATTTATAGGCTAGATTTGATTGAAAAAGCCAAAAAATCTAGCCCTTTCAAAAAACGTGTTAAAGTGTTTTAAACAATCCCTTCTATAGGTCCCTGGAGTTTAATGCCTAGCAAGGCACCTACGCCCATTCACGGCATAATGAACTTTATTTATTCATCACCAATTGACCTAGCAGCCTTAAAATCTAGTTAAAAATTAATTATCCAATAAATGCTACCAGCGAATAATTGGTGTTTACTCTTTGTTAAAACCTAGATTAAAAGTTTATAAAGTTTTAATGATAGATTTAATTGTATATTTGAATAAAGGTTTTTAGTAATCATCATCGGACCCTGTATGCGTTTATTGGTGAACAAAGGCCTCATTCAATGAACGCTTAGACGACCAACGACTAATACCACCAATGATTATATATAAAAATTTCAGTCAATACACTAAAACAAATTTAAAAAATGAACGCTTAAAAATCTTGAAGATCGCGATAAAATTCGTAACATATTTATTTATAGAAACGTTACTATTTACGTTACATAAGCAAAAAAGAAATAAGATTGCGGACAAAAGTGAAAAATAATATAACATTTTAAAATTTCAAATTTTAAAATTTCATAATGACGTTACTTAGTGACGCTAACTATTAAGATTTCTGCCTATGAAAAAGAATACTTTACTTCAAAAAATGGTATAGGTAGTATGAGATTATTTTGAATAAATAAAAGCTTTTAAATTGAAACCAGCAGAATGTACGTACAAGTGTAGGTACTAGGCTAGTGAAACTATAAAGAAGTAAGCTCGGGGCTGTACGCCAACGTTCCACAGTATAAAAGGATTGTCCACATTTATTTCGGAGTTTCTTTCACAGTCCGTTTCAATTGGACATACATTGCTAGGAAGAGTAGGTTTCATACCTACAACAATACATATAGTACAATAAAATATGTAATTTCTGTCTAAGCTTAACTATCCGAGTTAAATAACAAATTAAACTAGACTATGTAGTTATTTTCTTATGTTTACGCGAATTTTGCTTATTATAATAAAACAATTTTTATAGATTTTGTCGCGGTTTATTGAATTTTTAACAAGCACTCTGACATTTCAGAAACGTCATTCTTATAAAAATCACAGTAAACTTCGATAAAATCCGTAAAAATTGTTTTATTATAATAGACTAAATTATAGTGTCAACTCACGAACTCTTAACAATTTTATGAAAAAAATATATATTTGGATGTTTTATTTATTGTTAATTTTTTAATGCCAAAAGGAAGCAAAGGGTAGTCATAGCCTTATTGTTACAACCGACGCCCATAGACAAAACCAGAAGTTATGCAGATGCGTTGCCTTCCTTTTCCCTATCCCCCCCAATGAGTCATCATAAACAGACATGCCCGAGTAGCGGTATCAGTCACCTTACGCCAGTATCATGTGAACGAAAAGTACCACCCTGGTCGTACCAGTCTAATTAAGCAAAACACTTACTATATTATAATATATTAGACACAGTGTATGCACCAGTGAATATGCCAGCAAAAGTAAATAATTCTTTAAAAGGCAACACATATATTATAATATTAAAAAAAAGTTACTAAAAAGCATCTTGAGCATACTTTAAATTTGAAATGATATTGATTAAATGTAAGAGTTCAGATTTAAATTACGGTACATAATAATATACAATATCGTATAAATTTCTGTAATTGACAGGACTAAAGATAGTGGGCTATAATTTATCAGACACTGCTGAAACCAGACACTGCTTTTGTCATGGGGGAAAATGTTTGAAAATCTATACTAATATTATAAATTATTTAAAATCAAAGGTCTCAGACCAACCGAATGTCTCAGAGTCTAAATGTAAGTAATGTAGTCGTAATATAATGACTCGTTTTTATTGACACTGCTATAAAGATAATTGTTATCATCTGTTTGAATACGGCTGTTTCTTATTATTTATATTAATAAGAGAAACAATTGAATACTAAGTTAAATTTTTATTTTTATTTAATATTCAATATGAAAACAATATCCACTCAGGTTATTCAGTTTATTACAATTACAATTGTACAAAACAATCTCAGAATAACATAAACACCATTAAGCGTAAAAGTAATTGGTGTTCGTACATTTAACTGGCGAGAGCAATCTGAAGTCTCGTTTCCAAGGTTAGAAAAACATCTTACAAGGTTCCGTCGAGCACTTATCTTTTATTCATGGACCTCGAGCGAAACTGGATCCACAAAACACGTATTGCGTGAACAATACGTCTTGTAGTCGTACAACGATATAACGCTATCTACGCCTAATTTCTAGAATGCTCTTCTGTTATTTATTCTTACTTTCAACCCATATCCCACTTTGAGGCCAAATGTGCTATGGCCATTGTATGTGTAACGCTTTTAACCCGACCACGCATATAGTAAAAGGTATCGAGCTTTTATTTTTGACGTGACAACGTCTTGTAATTCGATGGAGCCGGCTGCACGTATGAAAAAACATGACTCATGCGGCGTTACCTCGCTCTGAGGTGTTCCATTTGGATTGAAGTACAAACGAGAGCGCGGAACGAGCGACAAAGAGCCACAATCGGCCCATCAGTATTTTCTTATGACGTTGTCACTTTCAACTATCGTCAGTAAGCCGACTTTACAGACAACCGATTTGTTTATTTTATTAATCACGTTAAAATTCGTAAAAAATTATAGTGAAACAATTTTTACACGGCAGTCCTCCCGTTACCATGGTTGCTGTAAAATATCCGAAATGTCGGTATTGTAAAATACTGAATAAAGCGCGATAAAATCTGTAAAAGTTATTAAGCTATTACATAGCTTCTATCGCGGGCCTTGAGCGCGGGGACCGAATCCAGAAATTCCGTAACGAAAAAACCTCACGCTCCCCACTCCGACGGGCTTGAAGGCCGTGCATTGTCTAACGTCGTTTCTTTTCGGCAGTCTTCGACACGGTGTTTGTGTGCGTGCAACTAGACGTATTGTACGACTCTAAGAAGCTCGCACGAATCGAGACGAGCTGCTCCGAAAATGAAATACTGCATAAATAAAATAAATAAATAATTATAATTGCATAAGTTGATACAAAATGCTATGCAATAGCTTTACCGCGGCAGTCCCCGAGTGCCACACGTCTTTTTCAATCAATCTTGCTAATATTATAAAGGCGAAAGTTCGGAAAAATGTATGAATACATTCTGAATACATTTTTCCAAATTTTGATGAAACTTGACAGTAATATAGATGACACGTTGGAAGTATGGGAATAAATTACTGCCTACGTATAAACTATGGCTATGATGTATCGTATGGGAATGGGAAGTGCGCAGGTAAAGCCGCGGGGCTCTGCCAGTAGAAGTTAAACAAGAGTAGAATAAATATCGATTTCTGTTGTCTCATACACGAGTCTCTATACGCGATTCGAGAAACTTTTATGAATGCCAATGAGATAAAAAAGTAGTTTGTTAGAATACTTTTTCACATATAAGTTCAAGTATGTCTTTTTGGGGTTCCGTTCTTTTAAATGATAAGCCCCTTCGTCGAACATCTGCCTGTCAGTCAGTCTGTCAAACCACAAGCATTAGCTACTAGTTCCCACGAGCGCTTTAAAAGCGTCGCGTTAAAACAGGACCTTGGCTTGGGTTGCGAATTCGGTATGCTAAAAACACTATCGTGTGAACAGATACGTATGTATCCATTTGTCTCATTATACGCTTTTTTAACGCTCGGTAAAAGAACGCTGACGCAAACGGGGCATTAGGGTACTTCCCATTGACATAGAATCATTTAATTTTTAAGAACGCTACGTGTCACAACAGGTCAAAATCAGAAGAGAATAAATTTGATAATTACATGAAAATACGTTTTGCGTAACCCTCAGCGCGAGTTATAATTTGGACAGAAGGGGAGGACACAGTCTAATTCTAGCAGGAAACGTACCATGCCCGTTTAGTTATACCTAGGCATCGCATGAATTGCGAGAGAATGTTCCAGATGAACGCTTTCTATTAATTGATCGGCGATGTGATGTTGTTACTTATCAAAGGACTTACCCGGTAGTATACCTACCTATACCTATCTAAGTAACACATCAAAAACTGTTTTATCATTATCAGCCGAAAATGTGTACTCCTTTTCTCGGGCTATCTGTCTATCTGTCTTTCTATCGTAGCTAATATGCGTGCACGAGATACTCTTCTCGAAACATCAATAGCCGAGTTAACAGGATATCATTCAATTTTATTCTTCTCTCTAATTGCGCATGTTAGTGTAATCCAGAACATGTAGATTCTCACTCTCTCATCAAGCGATATCACGCTATACGCATGCTAGCTCAACTGGGTTAGAATTAAACAATAACATTTATCATGCATATAGCATTTGTTATATTTTTTCATAACTCCTTAGGCCCCGTTTACACGAGCGCTATTTATGGAGCGTTAGAAAAGTTTAAGTAAAACATATGGATTTTCAGGTTTTTCAGTTTATCTATTCACACAAAAGCGTTTTATAAGCGCGGTGCGTTTATATCACGAGCGTAGGTCTTAAGATCGAATTGAGTTTCAATTATCATCACTTGACTCGTCTGTCCGTTGCTTAAAGTATCAACCCTTATATGTCCCACTGCTGGGCACGTGTCTCCTCCTCGAAATCAGGTGAGGAAGGTTAATGGGCCATAGTTCACCGATGCGCTGGTCCAATGCGGGTTGGTGAACTTCACATACCTTCAAAGACTCTCAATCTGATCAGGCATGCAGGTTTCCTCACGATGTTTTCCTTCACCGGTGAGCGAGCGATGGTTTCGGGTGCACTTAGAAATTTAGAAAAACCCGTTTCAAGATACACACGGGGGGTCAGGATCGAACCCTGAACCTCTCACATAAGAGGCCGAGTTTACCCACCATCTATTCTAACTAGCGGATCTGAACTAGCGGAAAACATCTTGTAGTTGATTTTGTGATGAAATTGTGTATCAAAACCAATCTCAAGCCACTTGAACACAAAAAAAGACATAAAAAGTAGTCCAGCCGCTTAGGAGGGGTTTTGTGGCATAAACACGTACATCAGATATAGATATATAAAGATAAAGTAAGCTTACAAAGTAGTCACTCACGTTTGAATATAATATCTCGTTTCTCATTTCGCGTTCGTTAATCGGCACAAAAATAAACATCACCCCGGCATTAATCACAGGCCAGTAGTTACGTTAATTGAACTTAACACGTGAAGTCCATTTGTAGCTTGCACCATTTGCTTGCAATTATCGCTTCCCACTTACTAAGAATTTATTGCATATAGCAGCGTAAGTGACGAATTACCAACATTTATGGCGAGTGGTATATGGAAATACTTTGATGGCAGATCTGCTTATTTCTATTGCCTATTACACTTTGGATAAGAAGCAAATTGTTATAAATTTGATTTGTGACGTTCATTCTTCATCTAATTTGTTATTATCTTTGTTACTTTCGCACATCATTCAAGAAGTGTGAAGCAAATGACATAATAAACTCAAGTCCAATGAGAGTTGTACTATTTTTGAATAACGAATATTGAGGGTCACACGCACACAAGCGCAAAAATATGTAAATATAATATAATAGCGATTCACGTGACTAAGCCAAGCGAGTAGAAGCGATAAAACCTCAAGAAATAAATAAATGTTTATGACAAAGATCTGACACGGAGTCCAATTCATAGTAATGTAAATGTTTGGTTGCGGCAAGATTAAACCCTGAAAATTCTTCAAGTAGTAAATTCCTAAGGAATATAAATATATGAATATGAATTTGGGAGAATAAATAAATTCGTGAAGCGAAAACTTTGGATTTTGAAACATTGAACTTTGGACCGGACACTTATTATAGTGTATTTTTTTATTTTATTTATAGTTTACATTATATACAGAGAAGTGACGAATGCTAATATTTTTAAAAAATTATGCGTATAAATACAATATATTTTCTCTATTTTTATATGGTTTCTACCAAAATATACTTCTGCTATGTGAATATTGTTTAACGGGACGCAAAAATGTATAATGCATTAATTTATGTTACCTATAATATTATGGTATTTGGGTTTTGTTATTATTTTGTATATAATGAAATAACTTTTACGAATTTTATCGCGGCTTATTAAGACTTGCATGCATGACGTCTTGGATACTTTACAGCAACTATCACGGGATAAAATCCGTAAAAGTTGTTTTTTTATAGTATTAAGAAATAACAAAATCGTATATTATAATATTATAAAAAATATATTTATTTTTCGCTTCGTCAATTTCACTACAATAATTTTATTTAAGGCTTTTCTCTTGGTATAATTAATTAAAAAAAGTCAACAAACTATTTATACCTACGCCAAAAGCGGAAACAACGCTTTGAATATTCTACTTTTCGCGTTTCCGGTCTATGACAAGCCGGAAACCTGTCGAGTAAATTATTAGGTAACTAATTGCATAATATGATGAGTATAATAATGGGAATACAACAAATGAATTATTTGAAAAACAATTCCTCAAATAAAAATTAAACATCGTTAGCACAATCAAAATTATATCTTTTTGCATAACATATTATATTATTATTGATAAACCAATATGAGATGCTTATAGAAACTATCATCATCATCATCAGCCTTTATCCGTCTACTGCTAAACATGGCCTATGTTTATATTATTCCCTCAATGAACGCCAAGACGACCGATCCCCTGCCACTCGCATCCAACACGGACCTGCCACTGCACGGATATCCTCTTCCCACCTGGTTAATGGCCGACCAACACTTCGTCTACCCAAACGATAGGTAAGACGAATAGACGAAGATATATTAGAAACTATACAAAGGCTTATTCTTATATTAACTACTAGCTGTTGCCCGCAACTTCGCCTGCGTTAACTAAGATTTACAACGGGATCTTAGTACGCGAAATAACATTTTTTAGATCTCGTGTCCGAAAAACCAAAATATGTTACGGAACCCTATTTTTATCAGAATAAAATTTAGCTTATGTTACTCGTGGAAAATGTAGCTTCCGAATGGTGAAAGAATTTTTGAAATCGGTCTAGTACTTTTTTAACCTATTCATTACAAACATACAAACATACAAAAATAGGTACAAATCTTTCCTCTTTATAATATTAGTATAGATTCAACGTCTCACAGTTGCCGAGTGTTCTACTTTTTCTCTATCATGGATTTACTTTACAGTTTTTACTTTTTCAATTTACAAAGTACTCAAAATGAGCTCATCATATAATTACACAAGCAAGTTTGTTTGTTTAAATACGGCATATTAGATTCACATCCCCCATTTGCGTTACTTAATCCGAGCGAAGTTTAATTGCACTTCAAGCTGTGATTAAACCCGAACACACTCCAGTATTTATTGCGAAACTACTTAGAGGTATCAGAATATACAATAGAATTGTCAATAGTTGTCTTAATATTAATTACCTATGTTTTTATTAGAAGCGCCGACGTTAATCCCTTGTAATTCCCATTCTTGCGGGAGTACAGGGAAATATTATAGCCCATATGTTATTCTGATTTTAAGGTTAAGGTTTTAATGTGTCGTCAAAATCCATTGAGTAGTTTTTTGCGTGAAATTATAATTGATGTACATCCATATTATAGTCGCGGGGAACAGTCGTTTTGGTTTTCATTGAAAGAGGTCCATGTCTAGCAGAGAGTTAAAGGATAATCATGATGATGACAATGCTATTGCTATATACCATGTTGTTACTTTTTTCGCGCAGTAGATATTACCATAGATAGATCTACAAATGACGACTTCTATAAGACTCGATCGATCGATCGATCGATCGATCATCGAAGACGGTGGTCGATCCGACACCGCAAAGAGGTCCATGTTGCTTTATGTCTTCAATCGACTTGTGTTTTTTTATTATCTATTTATAAATAATGAAATTTGCCGTTTCACACATTTGCCACAATGATTACTGCCAATTGCTCGAACAAGGCTTCCAATTTCAATGCAATAACAACCACACTTACTTCCTAATACTTGCCACGCTCACGGCTGCATGGGTACCGCCGTCATTGTTTCTACCATCAAACAGCTTCGCTGTGAGTGAAGGGCATACACCGCGACTTACGACTCAAGGACCTTCAAGAGCATAGTTCTATTTGAAAGGCCCTCAACGCTGCTGACCCTCTGGCGTAGCTGATGGCTATGGATGTCGCTATCACTTACCATCAGGCGAAACAACTGCTCGTTTGTCCTCTCTTCTATAAAAAAGTCTTATATGACAGGATAGGCAACGAGATAATAAGGTTAACACTTTTAGTTTTTTTTTTATAGGTGAGGTTGTCCATTTGTCATGAATCCAATTAATATAAAACCTTTTTAATTATGAAGATTGTTTGACAGTGTTCCATTGACGACACACACTAGCTGCTGAAGTTGCTTCGCCCGTGCTTTCATCTCAGGGCTGAATATTTTATAGTCCTACTTAATGCGTTCGGGTGAAAGCACGTACTTTTCCAAGGTTTTTGTAAACGAGGTAGTGCCATGCTGCTTTGCAGCCGAATTGTGCCGGCACGACCGAGGTGGTACCTCTCACTCACATAATACTGGCGTAAAGTGACAGTTATGCTGTCGTGTTTCGTGCGGTTGGTGAGTTTCCGGGGGCCTATTAAGGATAGGGAAAAGGAGAGCAACGCATCTACATAACCTTTGTTGTGAGGATGTTAATGGACGTTGATAGTTGCAAGGCTTCGGCTATTCGTTTGCCCTCCTATGCAATAAAGGAAAAAAATAGTTTTATAGATTAGCTCATACATCCAAAGTTACAAATATTACGTCCTAATAATATATGTATGGATTAACCTGTATTATAATAATAATATCTATTGACGCTTTTAACACCACGTCAATCTGGTCCCGTGCTAAGTTTCCGAAGAACTTGTGTTACGGGTACCAGACAACGGAAATACATATTGTAACGTTGCGCTAGCTCGTTACATGATTTTAGGTTTAAATTAAAGATTCAGCAATAGATATTATGTTTAAGTAACCATACTAATGGTATAAGCGCCATCTATCGTTAACTAGTGTCAACTATTGACATATTATATTGGCTCACTAGCGACCTCTTTAAAATTCAATAACTGTTTGCTTACATCTTTTTCTCAAATAAAATTAAAATACCTCTTGTAATTAATAATAATAAATATAATAATTTAATCTAATCCCTAAACAAAATTACAAATAAACTAAATTAAAACTTAATTAGTTATAAAGTCCGTTTGACAATTGACTATACAACTATATTGTTTATGGAACGATAGACAAGCTGTGATTAGGCACCTTTTGGATTTGCTGTCACTTCTAACCGACCTCTTGGCCTTTTCTTGTCCTGACTTCGTGGCTGGCGGAAGCCGAGGCTAACCCTCGTCTAATTTCATTGAATTCCGCTGGGAGTTCGCGGAGCACAGTTCGGATACTAAGTATCCAAGTATAGAAGACCTAACAGCCGGCCGGCTGAACCGAACGCCCAGCGTGAAGACCCAAGCTGCAGCCAACCTACCATCGCCAGGAGTCCAGTCAGGCCAGTGATTCCTCCCTTATTACCCCTACGCAATACGCTGTCGGAACGTGGGCCAGCTAAAGAAAGTTTCTGGCTCGAGATAAGGTGAGACTTGTCCGAACCTACTCTATTCTACCCCTTTCTATCGTGCTCGCTGGGGGCATCTACCACCCCCACGCACCAGCTGGCGCCCAACGTGTATTCTTTCTAAGGCCTGTCCAAGTTCTGATAGCGTATTTTTAAGGAAATATAGTGTTTTTTCCTAAAATTAGTATCTAAAAAAATTTTTTTCTATATACCCACATATACTAAATGTTGTAAGCGTGAGGTGACGCCGAGCGAGCTGGTACGTAATTATTTAACTAATTAATATCTGTTTGTTACAATTTCATCTATATTTCCTTATTTTGTGCCTACTTAATAATAATTTGCTACAATAATTTTGTTTCGGTCGTGCTAGATGTCAAAATTTAAGTTTAATTATCTAACCTTTTGTCTTTAATACTATTGAAATTACTATAAAAACACTAAATACTTATTGTAATACGTAAAAGTTCGCAAAGCTTTAGTAATAACTAGTAAATTCAAGTTCTATAATTTTCAAATTATTTAAATACTTAGTTGATCTTCAATTTTTATTTTAAATTCATAAACTTCTATCGTTGAAATTTTACATTTCACTTGTCACTTAGCGTAATAGGGAGATTGCTTTGTAAAAAACACTATTTAACTTTAACTACTTGTAAACAGCTGATCTATCGTTCAATAATCTTTTAACTACTTAAGATTTTTAAACCTACATAATCTAATTGTTTTCTATAGCATAATACTAATAGTTTTGATAGCTAGATAATATGGAGACATACCTAATTAAATTCTTTTTGCTAAACAAAAACGAATTAACCTATGAAGTACTGATCAGAGGCGAGGATGCTGCCCTAGCCCTCTTCAGGTTAAGAGTATTGATATAGTAGGACCCTACATCTTACTAAAATCAAATATCTTTATTCTTTAGGTTATAAGTATTGATTTTGTAGGACTCTACCCCTACTAAAATCAACTATTTTATTCTAGTTGTGACTTGTTGTTTTAGTATGTATTGCTTACTTTTTCTAATCAAGAGAGCAACCGCTGAAACCGTTACTAAGATTTATTTGCATTTATTCAATTCATTAAATGTAAAGTAATTGATAAAAAGTCTCCACTTGTCTACACACTTGCTGATATGTCAGGTAGACCTCTAGGTGTCTGGCATATTAAGGATATTAAATTAGTAAACTATAAATCATAAAACCTACTTAAATAAAACTAAATAAATTATTTTAACAAACCTAATTGAACTTTAACTTAAATTCAAATATTTAAATAATCTAACTTGAACTTATCTTAAACTCTTAATATTTAACATCTACTACCTAAACTATGCTGTATTAATTAAACTAAATAATACTAATTAATACTCTTAAACTAACTTATTGAGTCAACAGCGGCTGGGTTGTTTACTCCATATGTAAGGATCTTTAGGTCACTACTATTAACTTAAAGATATCATGAGAGATGCAAGAGTGTATGTGATGGGATGTATGTATAGGTGTGATGTATGTATAGGATGGAAGTGTAGTAAGTTTAGTTCTATGCATAGTTGGTATGTATGACTGCAGTTCAGTATATTATCTTGCAGTGAGTTTAATAGGTAGTTAGTTTAGTCGGATTTTGCTGTAGTAGGCAAAATCCTACGCTTTTTGGCGGGGTACTGTAACGTTGCGCTAGCTCGTTACATGATTTTAGGTTTAAATTAAAGATTCAGCAATAGATATTATGTTTAAGTAACCATACTAATGGTATAAGCGCCATCTATCGTTAACTAGTGTCAACTATTGACATATTATATTGGCTCACTAGCGACCTCTTTAAAATTCAATAACTGTTTGCTTACATCTTTTTCTCAAATAAAATTAAAATACCTCTTGTAATTAATAATAATAAATATAATAATTTAATCTAATCCCTAAACAAAATTACAAATAAACTAAATTAAAACTTAATTAGTTATAAAGTCCGTTTGACAATTGACTATACAACTATATTGTTTATGGAACGATAGACAAGCTGTGATTAGGCACCTTTTGGATTTGCTGTCACTTCTAACCGACCTCTTGGCCTTTTCTTGTCCTGACTTCGTGGCTGGCGGAAGCCGAGGCTAACCCTCGTCTAATTTCATTGAATTCCGCTGGGAGTTCGCGGAGCACAGTTCGGATACTAAGTATCCAAGTATAGAAGACCTAACAGCCGGCCGGCTGAACCGAACGCCCAGCGTGAAGACCCAAGCTGCAGCCAACCTACCATCGCCAGGAGTCCAGTCAGGCCAGTGATTCCTCCCTTATTACCCCTACGCAATACGCTGTCGGAACGTGGGCCAGCTAAAGAAAGTTTCTGGCTCGAGATAAGGTGAGACTTGTCCGAACCTACTCTATTCTACCCCTTTCTATCGTGCTCGCTGGGGGCATCTACCACCCCCACGCGACAATATATTTAATACTTTTATATTAATACATATATTTAAGATTTTTATTATATTAATACACAAATTTGATACACATCCATGACCCAGGAACACAGATTTTTTTTTTGTTCCCTGGCGAGATTCGAACCCGCTACCTCCGGCTTGAGCGCCAACGCGCTAACCACTGAGCCACAGAGGTCGTATTATAAAATGTTGTCGTCCTTTTGATATATTGTATAATGTAACGGACGTTTTCCATGGACGTCTTCTCAAACCTTTTTGGTCCCCTGTAATTGGGAACAAAGGATCCGTTTCAGATAAGCCTTTGCGTTATGTCGGCTTAATTCTGTTGTCTTATATTGTATCATTTTGATCTGTTGGCCTAGTGGTTAGTGACAATGACTGTTAAACCAGAAGGTAGTTTGTTCGATTCCCACCCAGAACAAATCTTTGTATGATGATTTTGTGCCTGGGTGATAAGTATATCTATAACTAGCTGTTGCCCACAGCTTCGCCTGGGTTAACTAAGATTTATAACGAGATCTTAGTACGCAAAATAAGTAACTTTTTCGGTTAATTTTTCACACCTTGTGTCCGAAAAACCCAAATATCTTACGGAGCCCATTTTTTTTTCAGAATAAAATTTAGCCCATGTTACTCGTAGATAATGTAGCTTTCAAACGGTGAAAGAATTTTTGAAATCGGTTCAGTACTTTTTGAGCCTATTCATTACAACCAAAAAAACCAATCTTTTCTCTTTATAATATTATATATTATATATAGTATAGACATTATGTATGTAGTTTTTTCTATATTTCGAAGTGCACCCCAAACACGAGACCATCGCTCGCTCACCGATGAAGGAAAACATCGTGAGGTATCCTGCATGCCTGATGAGATTGAAAGTCTTTGAAAGAATGTGAAGTTCACCAACCCGCATTGGGTCAGCGCATCGGTGAACTATGTCCATTTACTTCCTCGCCTGATTTCGAGAAGGAGACCCGTGCCCAGCAGTGGGACATATGAGGATTGATACTTTGATGTATGTATTCAAAATATAAAATTATTTCTCGGTTGTCTGGTTGCAGGCTACAGGCATACAGGCTCTGTCTATTTTAGGATCACATGGCCGTGTGGGAGTTGTCCCGAAATTTCATTACTTTTTATGTATATTGTGATGAGCGATTTACGATCTAAGTATTCTTAATTATACTGTCGATAAAATGAATATAATATCTGAAAATCAATATGTACTAATAATAGCTTTTGATATATTGATGACTAGCTGCGCGGCTTCGCCTGCGTTAACGTTGATTTACGGACGTATCTGAACTGTTGATGATCATTTTATAGTCTAAGTATTCTATCTGTCGGTGAAAGTTCCATTAAAATCGGCCCAGCCGTATCAGATTTTAGCCAAAACAAACAGATTAATTTATAGATAAATTTATTTGACCGCATAATATTTCTATTAGTTTTTTGTAATAAGCACTTTGTCCTGTGTTCTTTTCTGTGCACTGTATGACAACGAACTCCCTAAACAACCAATTCCCCGCCATTCGCATCCAACTTCTCTAGTAAATCTTCTGATAATAACAACATAAAACAAATATGCAAGATAAAGTTATTTGTATTATTATTAACTTCAATATTATATATTATTATAATTTATAACAGTACATAACTCTTTGTCTCTGACAGTTTGTCTATTCAACGACACAAAACGATAGAAATGACAAATACAAGCTTTTTATATTGAAATAAATTATCATGATTCATGTACCTACCTACAGTTAATTTAATAGCAGTTGTTTGGCAGAAATATCCTTCTCGTAATGATATCTTCATTTCTACGAATATTTTTTTTTAACTTTTATCGCACATCATCAGCATAATATAGCCATAAATTTCAAGACAGTATGATTTTAATTTTTTTATAAGATTTGTAACTGCTAAAAAACCGCAAATATTGATTCAAATATAGTGATTATACAATCCCATAAAAATGAGAAAAAAACTCATTCAGTTTCAACACTTAAAAAGCAACCTTTGAAAGTAATAAAAACAATATAATTATATTGACTTTCATAAAACTTTAATGAATTATATCACGGTTTGTAAATTTTTTGACCCAACCCTAAAACTTATCCACACACGCTTATAATTATTTGTTTGAAAATTTCGTTTAAATTTGCATACTTTAGTGGACATAACTACTTTATTAATTCGTAATAACCTTCCAAAGTGGCCTGAATACCTAAATACATACTAACAGTGTATCGATTTAACTTTAAATAAAATCTAATAGACGAGTATGTTCTTTTGTGTATGTGACCTGGCCACAAACCGCTGCCTCTATAATGGACTTATGTTTCGGGTTAACTTTTTTCTCTTTGACGTATGACAGCACTGGCCGCTTTACTAACCTTTGTTTTGATCATAGCATTTTTCAATATTTTCAATAAGTATTTTTATAGTTATAAGTGTAACTCATAAAAAGTCAGGGACTTGCACACACAAATTTTTTGTATCTATTGTTAATATTTTTTTTGTCAATTGGAGCAGAATTCACTGATTTTCCAACGAATTATATATGAAAATATGACAAATGAGACAATTTTTGTACTCCGACTTCCTTACTAGACCATGGGATCGGTTTGATTATGATTTCGCCCTATTCATCTCTTCCTACCTTTTCTTCTCCTTTGGACAATAATTTTCATGCAAAATGATAAGTGGTTCTCATGGAAAACAGTGGTCACAAGGTAAAATTTCATACTGATAATTTCTATATTTATTAAAAGTATTAACAAACTTTACCATTATTTGCATTTATCCTAATAATATTATAAACGGGAAAGTTTGTTTTTTATTCTTTCACGACAAAACTGCTGAATGTCCTTTTATGACACTTTACAATGACATAGCTTATACATCAGAATAACACATAAGCTATCATTTATCACCGTACTCCCACGGGAATAAGAACTACGCGGATAAAATCGCGGGGCGCTGCTAGTATTAAATAAACATTTTCTATTCTATTGTAATAGGATCAAGCATGGTGCTTCATAAAACAAATAACCACACAATTGTATAGTTGTCTGGCATTTCATTCGCAAATTACTGTCATCAGATAATATGGAACCACAACATCTATGAGGTTTGGAATGGGAGGATGATCCGGGTAATCCCCTCGGCTTTGTCTCAAAGTTCGTTTCGTGAACGTTCGCTGGACCTAGGCTTGAACATTAGATATGAAGTATTCACGATTATTATTCGTTACTCTTACATTATCTTATATCTTTAAACGAGCAATTATTGTATACATATATAGAATCGGGATCTCGAAAATGGCTCCAACGATTTTCATGAAATTTTGTATACATACCTTAAAAACGGCGATAAATCGATCTAGCTAGGAAAAATTTTTAGAAAACTTTTTTTACCCGTGTTTTGGGGCATCGATAAAATATGATTAGAATACAAACGTAAATTTCGCTGTCAAATAATTTGTCATGATAGCTTAATGGTGAAATTAGGCGGTTACGTCCGAACGAGCCTGGTTCGAATCTCATTTTTTTTTCCTTTTTTTAAGATCATTTTTTTTTTGAAGAAAAATTTTATCGTATTTTATCACTAAGGGTACCGAGCAAATGCTCGGTCAACCAGGTACTGTTAATGTTTAATACAACAACATTTTTTTTACAAATACAAATACAAATATCTTTATTTCCAAAAAATAACTTTTACAAAGGATTTATGACGGATCCCCACCCCCCACTATTTCAAACATAAATTATGACTTTGATAATAAGATGTAATTATTGTGGTATGTCTAATGGGTTTTTATGTCTTTTTTTTAAGTTTCATAGTCCCGCATCGGCGAAAAAGAAGATAAACACACAAACATTTACAGTACGAGATATATTGACCTGGCTTAACTAGCTATTAGAAACATCACGTTGAGATTTTTCAAATCATAATTATCTTTTGCCTCTATCTGTCCACAACTGAACATAAAACTCTCTCAATGAACGCCAAGACGACCAATCCTTTGCCACTTGCACCCAATACGGACCACTGCTTGGAGATCGTCTTCCCATCTAATTAATGGCCAACCGACACTTCGTCTACTTCAACTAAATTTACACTAACTCTATAATATTAACGGCAATGCCACTAGAATATCCTATTTCAAGCAACCACTAAAGCAAACATTGGTAATTACTAAACAGCTTGATTTATTAATTATAAATGATTGTAATAATAATAGTAATATAATATATTAATAATAAATAAGTAATAATAATAATATAAACAATATTTTTTTTATATTTTTATGAAGTTTTACGTTACTTTAGATAAATACCTTTAGTAACTTCAAATAAACAAATATAAAAATGTGAATACTAATATCCTATTCTAAAATGTATTAATAAATCGTTTCCTTGTTTCAGAATGCTCGAGTTACAAATTTCAATATCATTTAAAGCAAGATAGCGACCTCCGTCTCAATATAATGACAATAAATTTAAGTGGAACGAGATGTGAACCATTTCCCCAAATGTGACGTTCACTGTGCACAGTGCCAAAACAATGTTTTGCTGTAAACAACTAAAATTACTTTATGCAACTGTCGTTCTTTTACTTGAAGCGGAATTGTTGGTAAATACAGGTGCTATGGAGTCAAAGAGGTCATTCACTATGGTCACACAAAACGCTGATGATCTGAGGTCATTGGAATTGTGCACTAATAGAAATCAACAGCGATTGGGTAGTGTGTTTGGAAATTTCACCCGGCATCATAAAAAAGGTACGTACTTTGATCAAACACTTACGTACTTGAATATTCCGTATGCGATTTTACTTGACCAGGAGGAATTTAAGATAGAGTGACATCGCAAACGTCACTCTTGGGGATAGATAAACAGAAAATGCACTAAGCGGGAATAAACCTAACTTGAATCTAGAAAATGTGCTGATTTCGATATAGGAGTACATCTTTATAAATTTATTTTAGTTAGCAAGCAGTCTCTTAAAACATTAGAAATAAAGGGGTTATTACAATTACAGAAATATAATATGAGTTTTTATTGGTCTGGATGTTAAACTAATAATTTTCTAGACGTAAAAGCTCTCAGCAGGGAATAATCACTTAGTAATTATAATAAAGTGAAACCAACATCTGAATGTGTAGTCATTATGCATTTAATTGTGTTAAATAAACTCGTACCTCTTACTCACCTACACATTTTTTTAATATACAAATTTATAAATCTTTTGGAAGTTTTAAGGGATTATATATAAGGGATTGGTCGTCTTGGCGTTCATTGAGGGAGGCCTATGTTCAACAGTGGACGGATAAAGGCTGATGATGATGATGATATATAAAGGCAATTTACTTAAGCAAATAAATCAGTAAATGGCTTCGGTGTAGACACGGCTATGTTTTACAAACTGTTAATGAGAATTTTCCTTAAAATCAACCATCTCAGACAACTTAATTTAGAACGGATTCCTTAGCCTAAGACGAAAAACGTTTTGTAATGAATATGTTTTTGTAACGTATTTCAAAATAAAAATAATAACAGCTTTGCGACAGTGACTGAATGAAAACTAAAATATCAACTCTATTTTAGATACACCTAGGCCTAGTTTAGACACAATTTGCGAACTGTTCGGATCTTATTTATATGCATATATTTATTAGGGCTCGTTCAGGCTTGCGGGAGCCGCATGCTTACATGTCGTGCGTTACCGAAACCGCGCGTTTTCCCGCCGTGTCTAATATAGAAATAACAAGGTCGTGTCCCGCCAGGACCATGTTATTTCTAGATTTCGATTCAAACTTCGTTTAATACTACTACTAGATACGAAAAGTATGAATATCTCCTACAAATAATACAAAATCACTTAATGGAAGCACATTTCAGTATATTATAGACATACAAAACATAAGAGAATAGAGCAATAAAAAGTTGGTAAAGTATTTTCAATTCCAAGCGAGACGCCAATATGTTATTAACGTCTTGATCTTATACGCAACTATTCGAAGATCTGCTCTCTTTTATAAGGCAATATATAACGATGGATCATCGCTAACTAGACGAAGTTGGATTTTAATAATATGGCGGTGTAAAATATTTAAGTGCATGTATACTAGATTCACGTTGAAGTGGCAATGGGCTGGTCACGCACTCAGAAGAACGGATGGTCGATGAGCCATTAAGGTTTAAGAGTGGAAGACGCGTTTAGATAGACGAAGTGTTAGTCGGCCATTAACCAGATGGGAAGACCATCTTCGTGCAGATGCATTTCCACGTTAGATGCGAATAGCAAGGCATCTTGGCGTTCATTGAGGGAGGCCTATGTACAGCAGTGGACGGATAAAGGCTGATGATGATGATACTAGATTCTCTTATGCTAGCTTATAATTCAAGAAGCCACAAATTTATCGGAATACTTCTAATTCGAAATACTAGTGTCGAGATATTTCGAATAAATCCTTTATCTTCAAATACTAATTAACAACAAATTGCAGGTCACAGGAGAAGAACTACAACTACAACAACGTCCACACAAACAACTTTATATACAACAATCGAAGGCGAGGATGAATCTACGGAACCCTACACTAGTACTCTAATGACAATCACAACTTATCCAAAACTACCGAAGCCACTTCGACTATCCTCCTTGTTAGAAAATAATAATCATGAAGATGTAATAAATATAGATAATATTATAGACGAAAAAATAGCAAAGCAAGAAAGGCACAATAGCAATCATAATGACCGACAAAACAAAGAAACAGTATCAGAAATAGACGAATCGTCATTACCCAAATCATTAAATAAGGTTAAGAAAATGTACAGAGATTCAACAGGATCTGGTACGAATAAATTAAGTGGAAAGGGTGGTAAAGCTGGTATATTTCTAACCGACAATTGTACTACTGTTATAGCTCAGATAGGAACCACTGCTGTTCTACATTGTGAAGTTAGCGATATAACTGAAAATACGGTAAGATAAATGTTTTACTTTTTATTTTTATGTAGCTTGTGGCAATATGAATACATTCTGTACTTGAAGTATGTGGTATCAATAGATTCTTTATTATGGTCAGGGTGATATTTAACCGATTTTGAGAAGTAGACATCAATTTATTTATTGCCGGTTTAGACTCTTATATTACTTACACTATTATTTCTTAGACTATTATTTACAAAAAGTTTAAAAGAGATATCGCTTTTTTAGTAGATATATCTAGATATATTTATTTAATTATTATTTTATGCACAACATTCTATAATTTTTCCCTGTGCCTGAAAATTTTACTACGATTATCATCATCATCATCAGCCTTTATGTCCACTACTGAACATAGGCAATAATAATATAATACTTATTTTAAGTTCTTATTATAAAAATATATCATATTTTAGTACGCTTATAAATAATCTGTAGTCCTAAAGCCCTAATATAATCACTATCGGTATATTAAACCATACAAACTTAACACGGATAAAACTGCGCGACGCGGCTAGATTTAAAATAGCTAGTTTATATTTTAGGTCGGCTATTTCATATTCACGAAGCAAACTCAATTTTGCAAGGCCTTGTAGTAAATAATTTTATTTATTTATACACTTTTACTTTACATTCGTTCTGTATTTTGTTGAACAAATTTCTAAGGCTCTACATGCCTCTACACATATTGTTGTTTTTATTTTCTCTATTCTTGTGGCAGTTCCATTCGTATTATAATGATATTATGTTTGGGTTTCTCACTTTAACATAAAATATCAATGTTAAACATTGAAAGCGAAAGAAAAAACGAAAGACATATAAGACAAGGTGTAAATTATTCTGAATAGTCTTTCCATCTATTTTTATGAAAATGTTATGTCTGTTTGGTTGGCGTTCATTGAATGCATTGTTCGTTCAATAATTCAATGTTTCATCATCATCAGCCTTTATCCGTCTACTGCTAAATATAGGCCTCCCTCGATGAACGCCAAGACGACCGATCCCTTGCTTATCCAATTTTAAAGTTCAATTCAATGTTTATCGCTATTTAATGATGATTACTTTAATCGATCGTAAAGCATATTTTACGGTATCGCTCATGATATCACCATAAAGTAACAACAGTACTGTCACATCTCGAGTAGTAGAGAGTACTAGAGTAGTTTGTCGGTCCCTCCAATAGGGAGGGATAGATAAATTGAGGACAACGCATCCGCATAAAGTCTGGTTGTTTGCATGCCTTTGGGCGTCGGTTCACCGTAAAACTCCGTCTGTTTGTTTGCCTCCTTCTGATATAAAAATATGAGTGATCAGAATGAATTACCCATATCAAAAAATAATACATGTAGCAGAAAAAAAATATCTGTGCGGATGTGTGTTAGCATGTTACTGATAATCTTCAGAACAATTCGGTTGAATTGTCATCATTTGAAAAATCTTCCGCAGGTATATCGATACGTTATCACTGAGTGACGTTAACTAATTATAATCATCGTTAGTAATTACTTAAACTTATTTAACGCGGGAACAACAAATAACAACTAATATAATAATATAACGTATGTTATATCTCATATTATGTGTGGTATATTATAGTCTAGGTTTCTTCATTATTATTAATAAATACATAATATATATTCATTATTATCTGCAAGCTTTTCCCATTGTGTTTAAGGATTCTATCGCATACAGATTTTTTATAGACGCCTGAGTTTAGATGTGAATCATTTGTATATAGTCTAGTATACGTTGTTACTTACAATAAATTTGTTATAATTCTATAATAACTCTTAACCAAACAATCTCCACAAATTGGTTTGTACGCGAGGTCATTAAAAGCTGTGTAAAATAATTGAACTTTAAAGCGCATTCGCCGTTTTACAAAGCACATGAGTTGTTCAAGAGATAATTTAGTTTGTCGTGGGATTGAGGCATTAATAAAATATAATACTAGTTGCTGCTCCCGGTGTAGGTCGCCTTAAAAATGAAAAAATAAATATCTTATGTCGTAGATGTCGTTTGAAACAGTAAAAAGATAATGGGGGTTGTGATGATGATGAATATAAAGGTAATTTTCATTTGTAAATGTTTGTGAAGTCAGTTTTGGATTCGTAAAAAAATATGTCATTTATTTTTGAAAGTTATAAAAAAATGGCAGTAGTTATATTCGTGTTTTTGATTTAAGTAGTAAAATTCGAATAGCACTCAGTCAAATAAGCAGATACCAAAAACGTTATATATGTAAATTCGAGTAATATAAAGTAATATCAGAAACTCGCCTATAAGAAGTTATTACCATAATTACATCTCGTGATATAATTATACGAAAATTGGATATAAAATTTAATGACAACGGATTTAATGTTCGTCATTAATCATAAAGGTGATCGCACATTTATGATATTATGTCATTATCACTCAACATTTTGCCATGAACTACTAGACGAATATTGTTTTTTTATCTTTAGGCGAATTTCACTCATTATAATGAAACAACTTTTATGGAATAACTTTTTAGGACTGACCATAGTTGGCTGGTTGGCAGGGGGGGGGGGGGGGGGCCCTATCCCCACCATGGTTCAAGCCTTGTTGCGGCGGTGGGGCTCAGTAGCCAAGGGTGAACCCAGCAATTAGCACCTTGAGCGATGCAAATTTACCCGGGGGGGCTCTTTGTAGCTCTTATAAGATGAAGGGGCAAAAGGGCGAGGGGCGAGGACGGGTACCTCGCTTCATTGTATTGTTCTGTGGTTGGGAGGGGTTGTTCTGTGGTGCGGGGCAACCCGTCTGTGGAGGTGGCGTCAATCCCCTGAGGGATAGACTAGCCGTCGAGGTGCCCTGTTGCTTGTAGATCCGGGGCACCTCACCAAAGGCGCCATTGGTGGCACTCACCAGGTTTTAGTGGGTAAAGCTGAGTCCACAAACCAGCTTTATAGCGCAGCGAATCCCAAATAACCGCCTGGGGAGAGCCACTCCCCGCGGGATGCCTCAGCGTATTTCCCGGCATTAAAGAAAAAAAAAAGAAAAAATGGGTCCTTCCATGACCATGGTTGCTGTAAAGTATCCGAAACGTCGGGCATATAAAAACTTAATAAACCACGATAAAATCCATAAAAGTTGTTCCATCAAAATGCCTTTATCGTTTTGTATATATTGAGTTCGTTAATCTTTAAAGTGCTATTTCCAATCCAATCTAACCGATAATCCCTGCAGGTCACATGGATACGAAGGAAAGATTACTCCCTGCTGTCTGTCGGACTCGTCACTTACAGTGCCGACAGCAGATTTTTCTCAGCGCACGGACGACATGTCAAGGTATTTTGTTAGTGATACCTATTATAGTATTAAATACTGTTTATATTTTTTATTTAATTTTATATTTTGACTCCTCTGTGGCTCAATGGTTAGCGCATTGGCGCTTAAGCCGGAGGGTTCAAATCACGCCAGGGAACAAAAAAGTTTCGGTGTTCCTAGGTCTTGGATGTTTAATAAATAGGTGTATTATAATAATATAATAAAAATCTCAACTATAAGTATTGAATATATGTATTTCCGTTGTCTCGTACACGTAACACAAGTCTCTCCGAGGACTTACCACGGGACCATGGAAAGCATCCATAGATATTATATTATTATTATTATTTAAGAAGTGTTGGTCGGCCATTAAACAGACGAGAAGACGATACACAAGCGATGGCGGGTCTGTGTTGCGTGTATAGATTTAGGTACTTACGTCTCAGGATATTCAACGTGTGAATGTTTTACTGGGGCAAACTTAGCGACGAGGGTCCAGTGGGTATGGACTCGGCTTCCTGATCGAGAGGCTCCGGGTTCGATCCTGACCTCCTGTGGTACCTTGAAATAGTTCTAAATTTCTAAGTGTACCCTAAACAGACCATAGCTCGTTCATCGATGCAGGAAAACATCGTGAGGAAACCCGCATGCCTGATGAGATTGAAAATCTTTGAAGGTATGTGTCACAAACCCCCATTGGGCCAGTGTCTCGGTGAACTACAGACCCGTGTCCTGCAGTGGGACATAAAGGGTTAATACTACTACTAGTTATTATTATGATAAGTTTAATTCATGTAAACATAAAAAAATACACGTCAAAACATTTATTTCATAATTCGAATTATGCATTTATATACATTCTCTAAATATATTCAGTATAAAATTCTTTTGGTAAAAATTTTTTTTTCTTATAATATGATTTTAATTTAAGGTGTATAAAAAAAGTAAAGTATCAACCCTTTTATGTCCCACTGCTGGGCACGGGTCTCCTCCTCGAAATCAGGCGAGGAGGGTATTAAGGTGTATAAATTATGTATTTCGTTATAATATTACCAGTGCAGCGCTTAAGTTTGCTCCGTGGTAAGTTCGTAAGAACTCATGCTACGAGTACTATGGGTACTAAGGGTTGATGCTTTACTTTACTTTACCCTAAACAAAAGACCATCTCTCGCTCATCGATGAAGGAAAACTTAACTTGCATCTATGGGCCATACTAACTACAGACCTTGACCGACGGATAGACCCGTCTTATCCAACTAGCATAAAATAACAAAAATGATGACGCGTTATTCAAACGTTTGTCCAATTCAATGCAAAATTTAGTATGTTAAGGGCCTGTTTCACAATCTTCAGATAAGTTCCCAATAGGCTATCGGCAACATATTTGACAGATACTTGACAGATACTCCATACTCTATCTGTCAAGTATCTGTCAAATATGTTGCCGATAGCCTATTGGGAACTTATCTGGAGATTGTGAAACAGGCCCTTAGGATACAGATCCTCCATACTCTATCTGTCAAATATGTTTTGAATAGCCTATTCGGAACTTATCTGGAGATTGTGAAACAGGCCCTAAATGTATTCTATTATCGCAGGATTGGGCATTGCATATTCGATTCGCTACCTCAGCTGACGCTGGATATTACGAATGTCAAGTCCCAACACATCCGCCCACCAGTATATTTTTCAAGCTGGTTCTAGTTGGTAAGTATTTAATGTTAATTAACGGATTTAGAAAATATTAATAATAATTTTCAATTTAAGACTATCTTTTATAATTATTATTAATATGACTGTTTGTTACTTATTAATATGACTGTTTGTTGGTTACGAAACAGTGAAAAAATTTCCTTTTTCGTAACCAGTTACGAAAATTTGGTTACGAATGTGGACGTAGCGGTATAAAAGTATAATAAACATATTTGTGTAATTTCTTTGCTTATGTGAGGTCAAAGCGTTTTATTGTATTATAAAATTTCTTTTCCGTTTTCTTTTGAAGATTGGCCTTGCAAACTCATTTTTGTAAGGCGAGCCTAAAAAGCTCTACAAAGATTCTAATTGCATTTATTCTTTTTTATGTTTGAAGTCATAATATCCTTTATTGTTTTTGCTAAACATGCTCTTTTAATAAACGCAACGACGGCCAATCCATTATAACTATGGATGTGGAATATGTTTTAATAAGATATTTTTATTAACAGCTGCGTACGCGGAAATAGTTGGAGAGTCGGAGAAAATTATACACGAAGGATCAATGCTCAAGTTAGTTTGTATCGTGAAGAGATCCACAGAGCCGCCATCTTACGTGTTCTGGTATTTTGAAAATAGAATGATCAACTATGATCTGAGTAAGTAAAATGTTTGATTTGTGTTATGTCTTTGTAGAATCTTCTAGACTAGATAATGTTTATAATCCTTATACCTAATTTCGTATAACATACGAGAGAGAAGCGACCGTAGTGGCATTCATTGAAGAAGGCTTATGTTCAACAGTGAACGAATAGAAGCTTAGGAACACTCATTAAATCATCACTCGCTCTGCGTTTAGATAATCGAAGTGTTGGTTGGCCATTAACCAGATGTGAAGACGATCTTCGTGCAGTGCCGGTTTATGTTGGATGCGAGTGGCAAGGGACCGGCCGTGTTGGCTTTCATGAACGCCAACACGGATAAAGGGTGATGATAATAATGATGATGATCTCCAATCCATCTTGATGAAATACGGCAAAACTACTAGTCGGCGCATATAAGTAATAGTAATGTAACTTGTTTTCATTAAGTTAGTACACATAATTTAGAAACTATGGTATATACTTATTCAATTGTAAAAATATTCATTACCATAAAATAAAGACCAAAGTGTTTACAATAACATATTATCCTCGAACAACTGTTATCAAAGCCGGTCTAAGATATCTTTGAGTACAAAGAACATATTGGAAAATATAAAAATAAACATGGACCGTTTGTAGCAATATAAAGACACAGGCGACCTAATTTTAAGTGAATACTAGACACTAAAACAATAGAGCTCCAAGATTTCCTTTCTTGTTCAATCGTAGAGTGGCCTGGGAATTACATATAGATGGAAAAGGCGTTGGATATTGCTTTGAAACGTGATGAAATAAGAATGCAGACCACTTTGCAGTTCCCATCGGGCTTGTAGGGTAAATTGAATTTAATGCCAAAGTTGAGATACCGCGGATTTCTAAGAAATAAGATATATTTTATATTCTTGAGGGGGTTTAGAAAGCACCATTGAGGACTAGTTTCCATTCAGTGGATGAAGTAAATTAAATGCAGTATTTGCTTTCTTCAAATATGTATTTCATTGGTATAGTGGTACTAATTATTTACCGTCGGAATGCGTCGGCGTCTTAGATGCGAGTGGCAAGGGATAGGTCGCCTTCTCGTTCATTTAAGGAGGCTGTGTTCAGCGGTGGATGGATAAAGCCCGATGGTTCAGTGAGTCCAAAAAGGATTTCCGCTGCGTCATAAAAAAAAATTCGAGGAAACCTGCATGCCTAATGACATTGAAATGAAAGTCTTTGAAGATATGTGAAGTTCACTAACATTATGCCAGCGCATCGGTGAACTATGGCCAATACCCTTCTCCAATTTCGAGGAGATCCGTGTGATATGTGATCCGCAGTGGGATATGCGTTGATACTTTACTTTACTATTCTTTGCGTTGGGGCTTTATAATAGTTTTGTTATTATATCGTAGATGGCGTTAGTGTTCACAACGGGCGTCAGACGAGTGAACTAATGATCGGCAAGGCTGAGCCGCGACACGCCGGTAACTACACCTGCGTCCCAGCCAACGCGAAGGCGGCGTCCGTTACCGTGCACGTTGTTCAGAGTAAGTACACGATATTTTACATGTGATGCGATTATTCTCTTGTTCATGTTGAGAAATGTGTCTTTACTTTAATAATTGTTCCTGTGCTTTAGCTACTAGACTAATGAGAGTAAGAATTGCACTGTGCCGCAGTCTGGTCTTCATTACTTCACGGAATTATACTTTCCGGAAAGCCCTCCGACTAATAGTTTAACTTCATTCACTAATTACTCGACTAGCCAAACACCTACTCTCCAGAGTAGCGTGCGCGATATACCATTCCCCCTGCGGGGCACGGAGTGGGGCGCCCACCTTTCGAATTTTACTAGATGAGCCATCTGCTCACCTGCCTACCGATTAAGCTTAAAGGCCATCAGGCCTAAAAGTCTAGCCCTTTAGAAAAAAAAACTTTTCGGAAAAATAGAAAACTCGTTTCTGTTGTGTGACAACTTGTATATGTTCAATGCTGACCGCTTGTCAAGTAGCTCGTTTGCCTGTCTAAAATAAAAAGAGGTTTTAATTTCATTTCTGGTAATTCGTTTCCAAAACACCGAGTCACAAGGATGAAGACAAATTGAAATTGATGGGAACGCTTATCACACGAAAGCGTTACGAGTGTACGTGTCCTAACAGAATCGCCGCGTCATTCATCAAATTAATATTATAAGGCCACGCATCGCTGTGGGATTGTTCCCGTGGGAATGTTCCCGGGGGAAGCTTGAGGATGAAAATGATAAGAATTCTTATAAATGCAGCGATTTTTCATTCGTCATCGCAGGACATCAGTGACTACAATTATAATTAGTTGAGTCTTTGTAGTTACCTTACCTTTTTCTCTGGGTCTTTTTAATTGTATAGTTATTTTTTTAATGTTGTTGTTGTTCTAATAATATCAAATACACATTTCATAAGAATATGGGCTTACATTAGAAAACTTTCTGAATAATTTTAAAAATCTCAAGATCGTTCTAGAATTTCCTACAACATCCACATTCGGTGATAAGCTAATCAAATATGTAGATTATAGAACTTTCAGGACCATTTCAGAATTTACTAGAATTTTTTATTCTTAATTCTTGGAAACGTGAGAGATGCGAAAATTTTCATTCATTTAAAGATTTCAATATTAAATATTATAATATGTTTAGTAAAGCTTCACCCCCATTGTAATGAGTAAAATACAAAAATCTTGCAAAACTTTAATAAATTATACAACATAGCATCCTAGTTCGCGATTAAATCAAACTACTCACAAATATTGAGCTTGACAGCATAGCATGATAAAAGAGTCCCGGCTCTTAGACTAATTTCATTTCATTCGCTGGAAAAATGCGACACATAAAAAGTTGCGATAAAAATATTTGAATGTTGAAAAAAATTAGAACAAACTTCGCGATAAAAGCAACGGTAAAAAACGTACAAACCTTTTTACATAAACCGGTCGCTTGCTGAAATCCTTTATTTTATTTTGATGTAATAATAACCACGTGCGGGACGAAATTGCACACAAAGGGTTCAATACAAATATTAAAGTTAATTATACAGTCCCTAATAATCGCACTCTGTGAAAGATTAAGGGTTTGCCATTACTAACAAAGACACATCGAGAAAAAGATCAAATTCTTTATTTTAGTCGAGTCCCGCCAAGTACTGATAATTTATGATGAATACAGGTTTCTATAGGGGACAGAGAATGAGTGTATATTTGTATACATTTTTTTTATTTTTAAAGTACTCGTAGTACGAGTTCACGAACTTACCAGGAGCAAATTTAGGCGCTGTTAATTTTATAATGAAATACATAATATTTTGTACACCTTAAATTAAAATCATATAAGAAAAAAAATCTCATTAAATTTTATAGTAAAATTTAGAGAATGTTAATAAATGCACAATTTGAATTATAAAATAAATGTTATATGACGAATATTTTTTTTTTCGGTTTACATGAATTACACTTATAATAATAAGCTGCGATAAAATCCGTAAAAGTTGTTTCATTGTAATGTTTTTGACAAAGTTTTTTTCAAATGCATGACGGATCACTCCAAGTGTAAATCATCATTATCATCATTATCTCCCTCAATGAACGCCAAAGGTAAATAAGCGTAGTAATTACGACTTTGTTACCACACATACGCACGGAACCCTGAAAACGATCGCGATGTTTAGCTTTGCGTCAAACCATTAATCTTCTACTTCTATATATTTGTTTCAATTGACTACTTCGATTTGTGTTCCGCTTTGAAGCCGAGTTGTGATAAATTGATTTTTTTCTCCACTTAGAAATACGAGCCGTTTGTTTTATTGATATTATTCGCCCGTGTTTTTCTTTGTACTGTTTACTCTTTCAATAATTGCTTTTCTTGACGGTGATTCTGTTATGTGGTTTTATTTGTCAAGTAGAGTATTTTGTGGTTTTCGTCTATCGATTTATCATTACATATACTGGGCTTATTTAGAACGCTTGGAAAGATTTAAGCCTAATAAAGCCTATTTATATACTATATAATGCATATCTCATCTATCATGGATATATCTCATGGATATATGCATACACGCTATGAACTCTCGCTGATCGCGATTCGCGCGCGGTGCAGGAGTTCGTACACCTCGCGCGACGCGGCTGTGAGTCAGCTGTTACATTTCTGTTTTATTTAAAAAACGATTATTTTAAAGCATTGTCATGAAATATCATTGTTTACAATATCGGATTACACAAAAAAAATTAAAAAATTACAACCAAAAAAAATATGATTTCGCGTTTTTTTCATATCTATCGTGTCAGGCCACGCCGACACCATCATACCTCTTCGTTTTTCAAAGCGATTCAAATACACTGTGTATATTCAAATGATTTGAGACGACAATTTCTGTGCCACCGTTCCATATTAACACTTGCTTCGTTAGAGATACCCAAGTGCCTCTTATGGTGAATGACATTAGGTAAATGTAATTTTAGTTTCCTATAATGTACAGACCACAGAGTGCAGACAGATAGTAGAGCATTAGAAATATGGTCTCCTTAACACCATTTTAGACACCAATTAATAAGTATTATTTAAGTAATAAGCGAGTATATTTAGTAATGTCGTATTTTAAATTCAACGAACTTTAATAAAAATTAACATTACAACTGGACGAATAGTCTTAAGATGCAAATTATTTTATTCTTCAAACAATTAAAATATACAGAACCGTTGTTTTTTATCAGGTATTATAAGAATTGTGTATATATTTATGTAGCATATTGTACAGTAAGCACATAAAATAAATTCTCACAGTTTAATTATTTTTCTTACAGTTTTTAATATAAATTATAAAATACATTGAATTGTGAAATAAAAATTCATTCATCACGTTGTTTGCCATAGTTTTTTCAAGCGCTTTCATGTGATTATGTTGAGAAAGTTGTGAAATAAATAATATGTAATCCGCCATTTTTAGCGGCGGTGGCGTAGAAGGTTTACGTTGTTACAGCATCAGAAATTTTATATAAAGTTATAATAATTTACATAAAGTTTATTGCTATTGAATTTTCTTTCATAGGAATATTAGTATTTACTGTGGTGCTACCATCATCTGCTAATTTCTTTTAGTTAAGAGCTTGCTTGTGTTCAAATCAAATAATATTTATTTCGTAGGCAAATTACATAGCACTTGAAACATGTCAATTTTTTTATAAATTATATTATATATATATATGTTGTGGAGGGAAGAATAAGTCTGGAATAATATAGTAGTTTATAAAAACATATTATATTATATATATATATATATATATATATATGTTGTGGAAGGAAGAGTAAGTCTGGAATAATATAGTATTTTGCTAATCGTATACGTAGGAAAATGGAGATACATTGTTATAGCCTTATTCTTAGTGTTATTATAATGTACAACCTATTTTATTGTATTATATCGAAAGCCATTCAGTATTTTTTGTGGCAAAAAGTAACAAACATCCATACAATCGTCATAATATAAGTAGAAATTATGGGTGACGTTAACACTTGCCATCGGGTGGCTCAACTGCCAGTTCACCTACTTACTAAATACTATCTATCGGATTTGAATTAAGTTTCCAGGATTGACTCTTTGAATATTTTAATCACATAAGCCTTTTTTTGAGTTTTTGGCAAAAATACAATATACATTCCTAAATACCCAAAATATATTGCACACGTGAGTGCCTTTTTTATTTGCAATACTTAAGGTTTTCTTTAACTTATTCATATAGGTTATACTTATTCATATTCGACCGACAAGAGCAAAGCTCTTAAATAGAGAGAGAGAGAGAGATTCATATAGGATTTTAAATTAACATGGTTATTTTCATTGTTTAAACTTTTGAGTTTTGTTTGTGAACATGACATTCGTAGACAATGTCGAAATATCGAGCTCCGCGAAATAATGCTATAAAACATGGTAAATATCCCGTTTTAAATAGTTTAAACAACTTATTCATACTTGTTTATTACAAATATCTTCCTTATCATCATCATCATCATCAGCCTTTATCCGTCCACTGCTGAACATTGGCCTCTCTCAATGAACGCCAAGACGATCAATCCCTCGCCACTCGCATGCAACGCTGACCGGCAAATATCTTAGGTAAGTACTTTAAAATATAAATAACATAGTAATTTTAAAACAAATAGAAGGAAAAATCTAGCGTCTCCTGTATAGCTAATAATAGCTGTTTTCTTGAAATTTCATTTAGAGATTTGGTTTCGAGGCAATTGGAGATAGATTGGCCAAAATTGTAAACTATATTTTTAAAGGAGCAACCCAACAGAGTTTCTTGCTGAATTCTTCTTAAACACTATACTACTATAGTAGTATGTATTGTTTATTCAATTATTTTTTTTTGTAATAAAATATTTGACAAGACTAGTTCCACTGAGTTTGTTTCGCCGGTTCTTCTCAGTGGACTTGCTTTGGAACCGGTGGTAGACTCAATTAATGTTCAAAAAGATACTTTGATGGTACTACTTTAAATATTTTTTTTTGATTTTGATTTGATTTTTAAGAAGAGATTATGCAGGTATACACAATATATTAGGAAAATATTTAACTGAAATTCGTTTAAAATATGTAATATCTCAAGAAATTTTAATTGCTTATCGATTAGGTACTGAACTACTAACTACAACGGCTAATACGAATGAAAATGACTTTTTTAACAATGGCGTGGTGTTGCCCTATCACATAATAGCTGTGTAATTGATGAATTCGTAAATATTCGATTACATAATCGATATTGAAACAATTTTGTAGTTGCCTTTAAAGGCTTTTGAAAAATAAAGACTGATGGAAATATTTTTCCGTTTTTTTTTATAATTTGAAATTTTATAATGTCCTGGTTATATGTCATAAGTTTTCACTTCTGTCGCCAATCCCCATGGCTGCCGCTTCTTCCTCTATATTACATTTAAAATAGCTTTGGTGTGAATTTGTATTCGAGAAATTGGAATATTAGCCAACCTAAATTGGATGGAATACTTGTTGTGTACGTACATTCCGCATGGCCTATTTTCCATTCGGAAATTATTTTACTGGCACCATATAATTTAGCTGTGGCTAATAGTTGATCAAAGTTAATGTCACACTACTTTTAACAAGGTGATATTTAGAACTAGTAAAATGTTGTTAAGTAATTAATATACTACTATAAATAAATAAATAATACTATAATTGGAGTGGCAATGGGCTGGTCACGCATTTCGAAGAACGGATGGCCAATGGGCCATTAAGGCTCAAGAGTGGAGGCTGCGTTTATGTAGTAAGAGTAAGATAAGTAAGATGGGAAGACGATCTCCGTGCAGTGGCAGGCCGCGTTGGATGCGAGTAGCAAGGGATCGGTCGTCTTGGCGTTCATTGAGGGAGGCCTATGTTCAGCAGTGGACGGATATAGGCTGATGATGATGATAAATAAATACGGGTCGGTGGGAGGGTTGTGCTGTGCCGCGCTCCTGTGCTTGGGCACTACCACTGCTTGTCATTTCTGTTAAAACCTCGAAAATGACAGGACAGTGTAATTATTGGCAAGTAGACTTAACATCTTATGTCCTAGGATAGGCAACAATAGAGTTGCCAGGGCTAATTTTACGTGAACTCGTTTTTGTTCGGCCTTATTCGGCTTTTGTTCTGGCCGAAGCTGATAGCCAAAAGTCATGGCTTTGCCTACTATTAGTATTATTATGAATGTATTTTACGCGATTACCGAAAGAAAGAGCTATGAGCAATCTATGTGCGCTTGAATTTTTCCAAGCGCTTTCAATGAGGTGTCAATCGGGTACATATTATATTTAAATGACATGGGACATTTTCGCACAATTTAATAGACTTAGGGCCTGTTTCACAATCTCCAGTTAAGTGCCCAATAGGCTACCGGCAACATATTTGACAGATACTCCATACAATATCTGTCAAATATGTTGCCGATAGCCTATTGGGAACTTAACTGGAGATTGTGAAACAGGCCCTTACAAAGTAAG
Source organism: Lycaena phlaeas (assembly GCA_905333005.2). Classification (NCBI taxonomy): domain Eukaryota; kingdom Metazoa; phylum Arthropoda; class Insecta; order Lepidoptera; family Lycaenidae; genus Lycaena; species Lycaena phlaeas. The sequence continues at coordinate 16,108,823 of HG995169.1, read as the reverse complement.
GGGTAAGGTTTCTTACTCGTTAAAAGCTTTGAAGCTTTATTTTAAAAAGCTTTAACACCCATCGACCACATAACCCATAGACTCCTAATAACAGGGGAACGGGTTCTGGCAATACTTATAGTTCCGATGTAAGCCGTAAACAATGTACTCAAACTATATTGTCGTCTTATAATTTCCCGTTGCGAAATATATCCATTTCTTTCTAACGTTCCGTGATTAGTAATGTATGACATTGAATTAGCTAATCACAGCATTGCAACCCCTTTCGTCTCACCTCAGCTAGTTGCCAGAATGCATTTAATACAAAAATCAAACATTAGGAGTCTAGGTTGTGAGGATGTTAACACCTAAGTGTGCTATCGACCAGATTAAAATTAATTCGCCTAATTAAATTATCGTTTTAATGGACAGTTTGATAATTTGATAACAAACTAGATACTAAAGTTCAAAAGCTAAATAAGCGATATACACTTTAGTGATTACTTTGTAACTATCATTCAATCTGATTTCAATTAATATTATCAAAGACCCGTTCCGTTTCGGGCAGCGTGTTAAAGTTTCGAACTTTCTCGAACCAGTCTCGGTGCTTCAATAGCCAATCGCGTTTGCTTTGTTACATTATCTATTGTTCTTGACTTTTCAATATTAAATGACATTTGTTGTACAAATTCCAATTCCAAAGAAGTGTGACGCTTTGTCATTAAACATTCTACATCGAGTTTGGCTAGAGTATAGACATATTAATGATCTAAAGGACAATCATATAAAATTAACAGATTCCAAATTCAAATGTAAAATTTTTCATGTGGCCAGACTATGTAAAAACAAATTTATAGATAATAACTCATGGATATTATACCTACACATCTATATTATACTCCGTGCGGTGTAGCTTAGTGCGGCTGACACATGCCAATATGACGTTGACATACATGATTAGAGATGTGACGTTATGCAATTTATTTTTATCGCTAACGATACTCGCAGCGTAAGTATAGTTCTTATTAAAAGTAGTGTGTGTTAGTGTGTTTATTCTGTTGTGCAGTGTATTTAGGTGTATAAACTTTTCAATGTATATATTTAGGGGCTACATAATAGTAGCTTCGAACTTATATTAAATAATCAAAATCAGGTTTATATTTTTTTCGTGACAACTTTTTTGACGATAATGATAAATTCTGTTGTTTCATTAATATAATGATAGACTTTTTACAATAATAATTGAACTACGCCCAATATACATTTTTTATTATAAAGAACATCGACTTTCCATCCTAGTATAGTACATCCCATCACTAAGCACGTCTATGGTTTTACGTTATACGCATAGGGCTTTCCTTAATTTTTCTTTCCATTTGACTTTATTTGGAGACTATCACATTCTGGTTGAGTTTGATTTAATTTACCACAGTAATTGGCGATCTACTATTTTAAGAATGAGGTATTAATAAAATACTTAATTATATTTTTTTAATTGCGACGGCTTGCAAGAGTAAAACGTAACGTTACTGGAACTGTCACCCGCACCATGCTACACCGAAATAGGTATAATCTCGCAACAAATTCCAATTCCAAAGAAGTGTGATACTAAAGTTAAACTAAAGTTTTAATATTATCACAGAATGTTTTGCAATGCTTAGATCAATAATATGTCTAGATAGAGTTTTTTGAGATTATTCTAGATAGAGATTGATAGAGTGTCACACAGAAAACACGTCCAAAAAAATAGCGTCCATCTGTTGGCCTCTTAATGCTTTCTCCGTGTTTAGTATCCGTCCCGCTGTCATAGAATACGCATGAATTGGTACGCATTATTATTTTTATTTATAATTAAGGTTTGTGTTGAAGTGCAACGAGATTAAAAAGGATGATTATGGGAGAACTATAGCTGGTATATTCACGAACACATCTTTGAAAATGTTGGCCAGTTTTTTTTGTTTTGATTGTAGGGCGATACTCCATCTAGACATATTAATGATATCAGTTGGCGCGAAAATGAATAAACATAATGGACGATCATATAAAAATAACAGATTCCAAATTCAAATGTAACATTTTTCATATGGCCAGACTATGTAAAAACCAATTTTTAGATTATTCATAGATATTATACTTACATATCTATATTAATCTCGCAAGTATTTGTCACATTCATTCCACTTGGTGCATTGCAGCTCGGCTCCCCCGCTGCTGTCTTATCTTGACTTTTGTAATCATTGCAATCTTGCACTGTCTCTCGCTATAATTGGAAAAGGCAACTGGAAATATTTCCCACTCCTCCTGCTGATTAAATTCATTGTCGGCGGGTCCCAAGGCAGTGCTAACGTGTGTTTTGGACGCTCATGCGCCCGAGTAAAATCGTCCGCGATATTTTTTACTCTATTTCTAAATAAAATTAAGACATTAGAAACACTTAAAATTTATTAAAACTGAGTAAAACCAATTATTAGATAATCACAGTTATTACAGTTATCTGCCAATCACGCCCCTAGATAGGGTTTTATTGGCAGATAACTATAGTCCAAAATCCTAAGAGAATTAATTATTCTCTTGAATTTAAATTAAATACCTTTGTATTGGCGGGCGACGTCTGAAATTGATTTGAACTGAATAAATAGCTTTTTCAGATATTGTAATATAGCGTGATTTTTCGATGAGGTAAGTTTGTGCAGATATAAAGCTAGAAAGAGGAAAGCTTTGCATTATAAACTAGCTAAAATATTAATATGCGCGACGATGGTCCAGTGGGTCATTAGGTACGAGCTTGGCCTCTTGAGCGAAAGGCTCCGATTCGATCTCGTGGTGGCAAAATTGGATTTTTCTAAATTTCTAAGTGCACCCTGAACACTAGTCCATCGCTCGCTCACCGGTGAAGGAAAACATCGTGAGGAAACCTGCGTGCCTGATGAGATTGAAAGTCTTTGAAGGTGTGTGAAGTACACCAACTCGCATTCATTGGGCCAGCGCCTCGGTGAACTATGAGCCAATACCTTCCTTGTCTTATTTCGAAGAGAAGGCCCCGTGCATGTTCCAAACATAATTATATAGGTTGTTTTTTTTATAGAGCATTGGAGGGCAAACGAACAATTAAAGCCTTTTGGCGACAATCGACGTCCATAAGCATATACATAACCTCTGGTTATGTAGACGCGTTGCCCACCTATTCCCTAACCCCCAATGGGCCACCGGAAACTCACAAACTGCAAGAAACGCGACAGCATAACTGCCACTGTACGCCGGTATTATGTGAGCGAGAGGGGACGGCACGACCGGGGTGGTAACCCCGGTCGTGCCGGCCCAATTCGGCTGCAAAGCAGCATGGCACTACCTCTTTCTTTCGTTGATACTTCTCTTTAAGAGAAATAAGTGAAAGCTTATCTCCATAATTACGAACATTATGTCCAATGGATTGTATAGTTTTCTAATAATTACGTAAAGTAATTCATCGGGATGCATTCAGTAGTACGGAGCACCTCATAAATAAATTTAAATCTACGGTTGCTGTAAAGTAGAGTTTCCTAAACTGAAATCCATATACCTTTAAGAGGTCTGTAAATAGGATTTTGAGGGTCCATGACATGCGAGGTAAATATTTAAATATTCATAACAAAGACGTTTGATGAGGGATAAAAAAGGTCAGCAAATGTTTTTACAGAATATACCTTGAAAATGTTTAGTTTATCACTACTTTCGAATTCTAGAGTAAAAAAATAGGGCAGGGGACCATCAGATATGTTCTACTTCAAGAGTAGTCTTCGACAAAAAATAAAATAATAAATAAACCTAAAGTAGGTAATTAAAAGGACCATACTAGTACGTTTAACCATATAAAAAATCTGTATCTTTTAGGCGACACCAATTATTCAAGGTTTATATATTTCTAGTCAGGCTTAAAAAAATAATGTTATCTAGTTTCTTAAATATTGAAACAAATGTGAAGCAATGTTCTGAAATAGTTTATAATATTTTATTTAACAAGATAAAATGTTGCGCCACTGGAATTCGTAACATGGCGAATAGCCTGTGGGGAAGGTAACTTACTTGTTTTTCAAAAAACATATCTTCTTATTTGCAAAATAAATTCACTTCTGTAGATAGATTTCCCTATTGCCAGTACATGACATAGATTTATATGAAACCTGTTTATTTATATTTTAAACCTTCACAAAATACTTTGTTTCTGACAGATGACTTCCTGCACACGGGCACTTAGCCCGTGTGCAGGAAGTCATCATGAAGTCATCATCATACATAGGTCATCTGTTCCGAAACTAGGCAGAGCCTGTTTCTAGGGTAACCAGACAACTGATACATAATATACTATACTTATATATTTCTAAATACATATTATAGATAAATTATTACGCCCAGAAAACAGAATAATTTCGGTAAGGCCTGAAATAAACACCTAGTTTATTTAGTGAGAGATACAGGAATGTAAAAAACATACATTACTGTCGGACAGGATAAAAGAAATACTAGTAAATAATGACCGTGGCTTTTCAGATACTAGCTATCGTATTCGTAATACTAAGTGAGTAATATATTTGGAGGTATCATTTTAATGTGTTTTTAAACTCGTCAAAGCTCCCAAGATTTTTCAAATAATTGAGAATATTGGAAACCAATTTCACGATTGTAATTTCAGCTATTATTAGAATACTCGTATTGGATTTTAAATTAACATTGCTATTTTCATTACTAAAATTATTATACAGAATATTTAGCATGTTTTTTTTATCTTTATTTCGCGGAGCTCGATATTTCGACATTGTCTAAATTGTGCTCTTTGAAATAATGATAAACATACAAACGTCCAACAAACATACAACGGTCCAGTGAGTATGGACTCTTAGGCGAGAGGCTTCGGGTTCGATCCTGACGCCTGTGGTACCTTGAAATGGATTTTTTCGAAATTTCTCTATGTTCTATCGCTCGCTCACCGGTGAAGAAAAACAACACCATGCCTGACGGAGTCGAAAGTATTTAAAGGTGTATGAAGTTCACCAACTCGCATTGAGCCAGCGCATCGTTGAACTATGGCTCTCCCCTGATTTCGAGGAGATCAGGAAAGAACATATTATATGGGTTGACCCTTTATTTTTTTATTATATAAGTTCTAAAAATCTTATTTTATCTTAAAGGTAAATCTATTTACAAAAATAATTTCGAAAGTATCCTAACATTACCTACATCAAATCAGTCAAATAAATATCGCACAAATGTTTTCCTGGTCGCTTGACAAAATCCCGGCAGTAATACAAAACAAAAGCTATTTGATCCCAAAAAGAAGTGCTATTATAGAGCACCCGAAGTTTACGAGTACCGTAAATGTTTTATGCGCTTTCTCAGTTCGACCTTTAGGTCATAAGGGGGATTACGCACTGCGTCCAAGTCCGTGAAACTACGAACTTAGTAGTAGTAGGTAAATACTTACTACTACCAAGCAGCAAAAGCATTCAAAACTCAAGTCGATTTGTAAAAAAGCATAGCAATTACGGTCGAATTAAGAAACGTCTCCTTCCTTGAAGTCGTTTAAAAATTGTTTCAATATATTATTTCTAAAGGCTTTCACGTAAACTTAAATACAATACGAATTTATAAAATTATCCCTCCCTGTTGTCACTTGACTCATGCAAACTACGTGGTGCTTCTTGAGAAAAAAAAACGAAAGATACAAAAAATCTAAAGACGAAAACGGATATAGTGCATCAACCTTTTTGTTTCAATGTTAAAAAGGCAAAAAAGCCACTGGACAAGAGACAAGACAAGGGACTGTATCTCCTGTCCTTTTGAGACACAGCAAAGCTGGTTAGCTAAAGAAACAGGCATGATGGTATATATATGAATATTTTTTTTACTTCGTATTTTCACGGACTCTGAGAGAATGCAGTGTGTAACCACCCTTACGGTTTAGCGACTCACCTATGGGCAAAGAGTAATGACCGAGCTGTGACCGGAGAATTCAGGTTGAAAGGTTTGAAGCAATCAACTTTGAATTATTGAACTTGGTCCTAATAACATTAAGTGGGATAATTATTATTGATATTATGAATAATATGATTATGTTCATAATCAAGCTATTTGCAATATTACTTCTAATTTATTTGATTAGATATTATATCAAGATACTTACTTGATAATGTCTCATATACATTGCGAATTTTTTATGATCGCATAAAAGGTTCCTTTCGATACATTTAGTTTTCAAATACATAGCGCGATATTTATTTCTCGAGCAATATCTTTGATTTCTGTCCGTCCACTCCATTATAATACTTATACAGATACAGTACATACAGTACAGTAAAATACAGATACAATCTGTGTGATACAAAATGACAAGCGCACGCACACATAACGCGGCGCGCAAAGTTAAGTTGAACTATCTATACATATTTCAAACATTATGTTTAATTTTCGTCCCGTACCTTGTTGAGTATGTTAAACATTTTCATCTTTTATTCTACACCATGATCAAGTACTTATTGTGTTTACTCGTAATTGGTAGGACTTTTAAACACTGCTAGTCTTAATTTAAAAAAAAAATACGGTATTCGAAAGAGTACGCAATACTTTATTTTCCCTACATTCAACTGTAGTATACTCATGCTAGTGCTAATTATCATCACCGATATCACAATTACACGTCCGCTCTCGCCCATGGCTATTGCTGTAGTGACGTGCGCGGTGAGTCCCACCTGTACCGTGAGCACGAGATCGTGTTTATAACTATTAAGATACACTAACTACAAACACTACAGCAACAAAACAAAAATACTTCCCCTTTTATTGTCTGTTGGTCTGGTAGTTTATAATCGCCCATAAATTCCACGCTCACCGACTGGCAATCACAGAAGTGAGTAGATTATTTTGATGCTGCTATTCGTCGACTATAAATTTGGCTCTGCGTGAAATACTTTTCGGGCCTACGAGTTATGATATACCTGCCTCGTAAAGGATATAAGTTATTTCGTTTTTCTAGTATTGATATATTTTTTTATTGAATTTACTATTGAGGAGCGAGATTGAACGGTTTTAAATCGGAAAAAAGGTTTTCAATACAAAATAATAATAAATATTTCAAATTGAATACCGGGTCTTATCATATCAATAATTATAAATATTATATTTTTTTATATTATATTATATTATTTATATTATAATTATTTATATTATTATATTCAATTGTGGGTGTATCTAGCTAACTAATGTTTACAATTTAAATATGTAAAAAAACTTCGTGACATGTTGTCTGTGTGTAAAAAAATTATAAACTCATTTTTTTTACTCGCGTTTATTGAAATGAATGAATGAATGTGTGTATGATTCATATGCTTTATTTTGCACATTATATTGAACAAAATTAATTAAGGTACACATGATGTACAGCAGTTTCGAATCTAATGATGATTATTAAATACTGATTTCTTCGCTCCTGATATTATAATCTACCTTCTGGCATATTTTTACTTTATTGACGTACAAAAACAGTGAGTTAAAAAAAAACAGAACTTCAATAAGCCTCCTTCTGACGCAGTCGGTCGAAAAACAGTATTGGTTTTATGATTCATTTAATTTGCACCGCTTTTTTTAGACTTCTAATAGAAGCTGCAGAATATGGAAGCGGATATTGCTTTCCGATTCAGTGGACATTTGGCACAATTATCCCACAAAGATTTTGTGGGGCATGATAAACACAGTTTGAATCAATTTCAGTGAAATTGATATTATAATGAAACAATATATACGGATATTAACGAGTTTCACTAAGAAGACTTAAGAAAGAAGACGGGAGAGCTACAGTATCCATGGTCGTTGTATAATATTTATAAAAGTATCAACCCATAAAATATGTCCCACTGCTGGGCACGGGTCTCCTCGAAATCAGGCGAGGAGGGTATTGGGCCATAGTTCATCAATGCTGAATGTGTGATGGTGAACTTCACACACCTTCAAAGACTTTCAATCTCATCAGGCATGTAGGCTTCCTCGCGATGTTTTCATTCACTGGTGAGCGAACGATGGTCTCGTGTTTTAGAGTGCACTAAGAAATTTTCATTTCAAAGCACTACTGGGGGGTCAGGATTGAACCCGGACCCTCTCGCTAAAGAGGCCGAGCCCATTACCCACTGGACCATCGTCGCTAATATTTATAAGACGTGATAAAATCAATTTAACTTTGTTTGAACATAATGAGTGAAATTCCCGTATACATACAAAACAATATAAAATTGATATTTTACACTCGACTCTAATATACATGCACTATTTTTCTGTTATCATTGCTGCTTTTGCAGACAACTTGGGCCAGTACAACCGGGGTGGTACCTCGCTCCCATGATACTAGCGTAAAGTGACAGCTATGCTGTCGCGATTTGTGTGTTTCTGGTGGGGTAGAGAAAAGGGGAGCAACGCATATGCATAATCTCTGACTGTAAGGATGTGTACGAATGTCGATACTCGCCAACGCTTCAGATGCTCTGCTATAAAAAATAGTTCCTATCCATACTTTTTTAATTTTACCTATTTTAATTTATTTAAGAACTAATATTTCATATTAATAAAATAATCATCCGCGTTAGAATATTCAGTGTAAATTCCTTAATGCTCTAGAAATACTTTTATCCAATCTTTTTATCTTGATCGATGATTTGATCCCGATCACAATCATTCCGGATCAATGGCCATTTGGGCCAATTAGTGTAATGCCATTTACCCGGCGCTAGATATATTTTCGGATAATCAATTTATAGGGAAAATAAAATTTTATGAAACAATTTCGCAATAATATTTCTTTCGTGTTCCTTGATAAAGTTAATATTTAAAAATAATTAGGATTTCTAGGATATAACTGGTATGAATATCGTTTTCACAAGCCTTGAAAAAAGGTTTTAGTCATTGAATATTTAGAACTCATTTAAAAATATTTTTTTTAATATATTGTTTTCTTATGTTTACGCGAATTTCACTCATTATAATGAAACAAATTCACGGATTTTATCGCGGTTTATTTAGTTTTTTACAAGCCCGACGTTTCGGATACTTTATAGCAACCATGGTCACGGGAGGACATTTTTAATCCAAGTTTAAAATATTTTATAGAAGAAACTCTAAGTTACTTTAGAACACTTTTATCCGCGGAAGTTCACAGCTTCCGCGCGGGTCGGCCAAAAGATAGAAGGGGACCACTGGGACTTAGTGGATAGAGTCTGCGTCTACTTTACTTTTTCAGGAGCGAACAGCCCCCGAGACCTTCCCGGGATCTTTAAGATTTATAAGCCTCTATACGTTCATTCACAAATACTTTTTAGTTCATAAACTCACGTTTACCACAGACACGAACTTGTTTGAAACAACTGCGCATAGTCCCGATAGAAAAATGGTAACTAACAGTTTACAATGTTTTTTCGAGATATTTCAAAAGTCACGAACGTATTTTTAAAACCAATATTCGTTAAAAGTTTTTATCACGACCTAGAAATTTCAAGTTAGATATTATAAATCTAACGGCGTAGAAAATAGCCAACGTCAGACTCACTACGAGAGTTTTGTAACTTCGATCACTGTCGATAGAAAAGTTAAGTAAGATAAAAGTACAAATATAGTTCTGTAACAAAAGTGGTATATCAGTATTTTTAACCTTTTTCTGACCAATGCTACACACAAGGGCCTTCTTCTTTTTTTTGTAGTGAATACTAGCCCTATTGAGCACTTTTTAGTTAGGGAAAATTTTGGAGTAGGATACCCGTGCCCAACAATGACACATATATTGGTTGCTACTTTACTTATTTTATGTAACTGTTAGGCAGCTTACACATGAGCGCTTCATAAGCATCGCGTTAAAATCTGACGTTAGATCGAGTTCAGCATGCTTTAATCGATTTAACGTCCAACACTCAAAACCAAGTTGAAACTCCAAGAACAGTTGACAAAAGAGCTCCGCACTATAAAAACGCTTTCGTGTGAACATTTACATGAGTAGAATACTTGTCTCCTTCAAACGCTTTTTAACGCTCGATATAAAAACGCCCGTCCTAACGGGGCCTTAGGCCTAGTATTTTTGTAGATGACCGTTTATTCTTCAAAATATACCAATCTTTATACCTTTAAACGAGCAATTCTTGTATATATATAGAATCGGGATCTCGGAAACGGCTCCAACGATTTTCATGAAATTTTGTATACATGGGGTAAAAACGGCGATAAATCGATCTAGCTATGATAAACTTTTGGAAAACTTTTTTTTTATCCGTGTTTTGAGGCATCGATAAAATATGATTAGAATAAGAACGTAAATTTCGCTGTCAAATAATATGTCATGGTAGCTTAGTGGTGAAATGAGCAGTTATATCCGAACGAGCCTGTCAAGCAAGTCACTTTTTTTTATCCTTTTTTTAAGATCATTTTTTTTTGGAAGAAAAATTTTATCGTATTTTATTACTAAGGATACCGAGCAAATGCTCGGTCAACCAGGTACTACGATAAAATGTAAGCAACGGAATAAAAATAAACCAACTTTATCACAAATCAAAAAGGTAGGCTTACAAGACAAAAGTCTTTTTTGTAATGACATTGGCTGTACTGTATTTCAAAAGAGTATTGTTTACTTTCTTCATTATTCTTTTTGGTGGAACGTTCTCGAAGCGATACGGCACAGAGAAAGTATTTTAGAAGTTATGAATATTCAATTTCCTCTGATATCATGCTGCCAAACTTCATAAAGTTATTAGGAATTCGGTTGTTTTTTTCAAACAAATGTTTTTAACTTTATTCGATTAAAAAATTACAAATACATAAAATTCTTGTGATCGAAATGGTATTCATAAAAGTTTCGAGAAAGCAATCAATTTTCACCAATTAAAGGAGTTAAACTGCTGGTAAAGGAAACTTGGAATTTGACATCATGAAATTTAAAAATTTAAAAAAAGAATAAAATTTCATATGAAGCGTGGGGCGACAATGACAAATTTAAAACATACATTTCAAAATCACTTGAACAATTATTTATACATATCAAGTACCAAATAACATAAAATTAACGAAACAAATAATTTTTAAAAAGTTTATCATTATATTAGCTATTGCCCGCAGCTGCTTATGCGTCAACTAATATTTAAAACGGCATTTTAACGGGATGATAATATATTATAGCCTATAGCCTTTTTCGATAAATTAGCTATCTAATACTAAGATAATTTCAAATTAAATCAGTAATTCCTGAGACTAGCGCGTTTAAGCAAACTAACAAACTCAATCAAAACCAAGCATCGAAAAAAAATCTGTTTTTTACATAAAATAGCAAACAAGAAATAAAACAAATTTCAAACATAAACCATTTTAATTATATGGATGTCTAAGCATTCAATTGACTGTAAAGCCAAAGGCTTCGTTATCAGATAATTACATCTTTGGTTCGAATGCCGGAGAATAGGAGCCCAATAATGTTTTTGGTGTCATTAATATCTAACATATTGTTATGTGTCGACCGTTTTTTATTACATTACCATCCAGTATTTATAAAGTAAAGTCTTTTTTCACTCATTATAATGAAACAATTTTCCCGGGTTTTTGCACCAGAGAAGCTCGTGACGCAGTGGTAACAGCCGCGCGGATCGATCCACCATGTTAAGCAACGCTTGCCGAAGTTGGTCCGTTGATGGGTGACCATCAGGCCGAGATTCTGACAACCAGTCTAACCGCGGGGTACCGTATCACCCAGTTACTGGGTTGTGGAGGTCCTACAGCAGTAGCTTCATGTAAAATACTTTTATTCAGCTGAATCCGGTTAGACTGGAAGCCGACCCCAATACATAGTTGGGAAAAGGCTAGGCAGATGATGATATAATGAAGCATTTTTTACGGATTTTATCGCGGTTTATTTTTACTTTTAAATAATAAACGTTTCGGATACTTAACAATCACACACAACCATCTAATCCTAAGCTTAGCAGTCTGGTTTATATCAACCAGACAACTGATACATACTTATATTCCACAAATGATCTTGTTCATCACACAAACATTAGGGATGTTGACACGTGTTACAAATTCATGTATAGTTATGTTTTACACATTAAAGACAGTATTTGAAAACCTAAAACAACATTTCAAAAGTCTACTTATTTGTCTTAAAATTAAGAAAATTTATTTTAAATGTGTTATTTATCATGCATTATCACGTGACTGCAAACGCCAATATAAGGCGATGACGTCACTGACCATTGAATTAAGTACAAACTGTCATAATTCATACATAGCACGAGCTCTGCTTATCGGTGTGTGACGTAATCACGGTTACATGACAGCTTGAAGCGTTTTAGTGGCAATTTTAAAAACTATTTTTCTTTATATAGCTTTTTGTTAAAATTGGACATATTTCTTAACAAAAACCTTTTTTTTTGTGTTTACCTATGGTATATCAATCAAATAAAATCAATTAAAAAAAAATTGTCAACATCCCTTTTGTCTTGTGTGGGGATCGAATCCACGACCTTCTAGTTAAAAAGTCAGAGTATCATCATAACTAGATCAGCAGGCCAGTCAAGTACCAGGCACTACGCGTTTTTCGCTCTACGCAAATTTTTATTATATAAATATTGATCTATTTCGTTTATACAAAACAAAATAGATCAATATATTTTACCCATACATATTGTATTAGAGTCGAACTGCGCATCTCTACCAAAACTCGATGATTCTGAATTGCTTTAACCAATATTAAAATAACTTTTTTGTATGAAAATTAAATTGTACATTCGTTTTCAGGTGAAACACCAGCCGCAATGCAGCACGGTAACAATTCTGCACCGAGGGCGGTTCAAGTACACTCGTTAACCGTATCATTAATTGTATTTATATCATTAACTTTAATAATGAATCATGGTTTTCAAGAGGTCGGATAACGACTTTAAAGAATTGTACTTTTCGAATGTACACGACTTTAGTTGTAAATATATGAACAAATATTTTATATTGAATAATTTAATTTCATATGTCGGGTCTCGATTGAAATGTTTTTTTATCGTACATTATTGTTACTTTATGTAATATGATTTAGTAATTACTTAGAATTGAAAAAATATTGAATGGTGATTGCTGATGATTTTGATGAAAGCTTGTAATAAATGTATTTTTTAATCAATTTTAATGTTAATGGTCTGTGTTTAGAACATAAATATATTACACCCACCGTAAACGTTTTGCTTTATCAGCAGTGCTTTTCTGTAAGAAACGCAGCGCTGTCGCAACGCTGTTACAGCGCTGTGAATTCAACTTGGTATTCACTAAGCTTGTCACCCTAGCGCCGTCAACGCTGTGGGCGTGACATGCTCGTCGCAGCGTTGCAACAGCGCTGCGTTCCTTACAGAATAGCACTGCAGGTTCTAGAACGTTCATTTTTGACGAACGTTTATTGATTGAAGTATACTAATCACCTGCATACCACAATGTCGCTGTTAGATGTCTGTGATAGTCTTACCATCTACGCATCAGCCACAGTTATATCGCACAATTGAAAAAAAAAACGTTGTGTAAGTTTTTTTTTTCGAAATGTCTTATGCTGTGGCCCGAAGGCTTTTGAGCGAAATGGGAGCAGGATCAGAGATGGCTTACCCAATAAGTTTTTAAGAATTTCTGATCGTATTGTAAACATGTTAAAGTCAAGTGTGAAATAGAGCAATATTAACCAATATCGATTATCGATTCGATTTTGAATTTAATTTATTTTCACTATCAAAACTATTTAAAGCGATATATTATGTACTATGCTTTTATTTTCATTTTGCGAAGCTTGATACTCCGTTATTATTTTCCACGAGACAAAAATACCAAAATATTGAATTGCGTGAAACAAAGCATGAAAGTTATACCGCTATAAATAGTTTATTAACTGTATTGAAAGTTTATGGCCGCGAGTAGCTGGAGGGTGTAATTCACCGATGAGGAAACTTCTGGAATCAACAAAATAAATAGAATAGCTAGCAAGCCGCGTTGAGCACTTTTTGGTACTGAAATTTTTTTCAAGAACGCGTCACCGACATGCTAATCTGACATTATAATATTATTGTCGTCATTATGAAATTCCTTTTTTTTAAGTTATAAGTTTTCACTTCTATGGGCAGTCCCTATGACTGGCTATTTTACTTTAAGGGTCAGTAAATGTTTTACTTAAAACACAGTGAATTGAAATGTAAAATAATTTATTATATAATATTAAATTTGATTGCTGTTAATAAAATAAAGTATACCAATTGAGTACAATAATGGTAAATGTAAATAAAATGTGAAATATTATATTCATGTTTAAGTCATAATATAAAGTATATTGTGAAACTGTCATGGGATAATAAATAAGATTTTGAATTTAACGTGCCAAGTTTAGTTTTGTTTGATTTACGTTTCCATAATTTATGAAATTATGACACATTTTTTTTTACAAAATCTGTCAAAATTTTAAGATAGATAAGAAAATTTTAAGATAAATAGGATATTGAAAACCGCCGTTAATCTATATCATGGACAACGTCACCCATAATATAAAATGGTATTTGTTTGTCAAACAGTAATTGGAACATTAAGGAGCTTGTGGTTCAATGGTAATAGCCACGTGGTTTGATTTACTAGGTTAAGCAACGCTTGCCGAGGTTGGTCCTTGGATGGGTGACCATCTTTATATACCGAGACTGCTCCGTGCCTCGGAAAGCACGTTAAGCTGTTGGTTATGGCTGTCATTGTGGATCTTTAACAGTCGTTACGGGTCGTCAGACGCCCGAGAGTCTGACAAACAGTCTAACCACGAGATACCGTTTTACCCAGTTACTGGGTTGTGGAAGTCAGATAGGCAGTCGCTGCATTTAACATACTTGTATTCATCTGAATCTGAAAAGACTGAAAGCTGACCCTAAAAATATAGTGGGGAAAAGCTATATAAAGCTATTTCTAACTACATCTATCTTTAGCTGGGAAAATACAGAACACAGCTGCTTCAAGGAAGATATGAGTAGTATTGTGGAAGTTTTACAAAACTTTTCTTATCATTTACGAATAGCAATGTTGATTATGAATCCAGGACTTTGGTATTTCTGCTAAAACTAAAATTTTTCTTTTCAGTTCTGCTAAAATGTTTTAGCAGATTGAGAGAATATCGTTACTTGAGTAGATGTCAGATCAGATAAACTAATGCCCGAAAACTCAAACGCAACAATTTGGGAGCTGCTTTCATTTTGATGACTTCTGAAACAGGTTTTTGCTCAATTATGCCATCAGCCTTTATTATTTTAGACCCAAAACATATCATCGGATCAATGAAAAACTGAATACCCAAATTAATTACAACTTACTCTATTGAACGTATTTAAATTTATTTGCATCCATGCACATTAGATCCATGGCAGCTGTCAGTTATTGAGTCAATACTCAGATTATAATTAACATCATTAGAGAACAATATATAACCAAAATCATTAAGAAATGAAACTAAACGAAGACGCTGGGTTCTCGAGATGTCTAAGCACACCTCAGGGAGTGGGCTTTTCACACATAGGGCAAAGGACTAGTAGTAGGGTTTACCTCGTAGTAAATGATCCCTTCAAAGATCACACTTTGTCTATCATTTTCTAGCCTTTCATGGGTATGTCCTTTTTCGAGAGTTCCTATGCATTATTGACTTGTAAATACTACAGACTGCGTTCTCGAAATTAATCACGCCAGGAAATCCTTGGAAATCGCGCTGTATGGGATTCTTGGGCATCGAGATGGTGGGGGTAAAATTATGAGTTTTAACGAGATGTCTAGATATTACTTGTTTGAAAGCGTAGATTAATATTATACTAAAACATAAAGCTGCAGAGTTAGTTTGTTTGAACGCGCTTATCTCAAGAACTATTGTTTGGATTTGAAAGATTCTTTCAGTGTTAGAAATTCAATTTACCGACGAAGGCCATAGGCTATACATACATCACCTCCTATAAATCTTTGTTAGCGCAGGCGAAGCTGCGGACAACAGCTAGTATTTTATATATGTAAATCTACCATTTTTATATTAGTTGCATAGACAAACGGGCAGAAAAATCACATGATGGTCAGCGTCGCCCATGAACACAAACAATCATTCATCTGTCTATCCTAAGACGTAAGATGGTAAGGGTTGGGTTCGGTAATAACTCTGCTTATCCTGTTCTTTTTTCGAAAGCACAGAAAAACTGCACTGAAGAAATAAACAGGATGATATTATGCAGACAGCGCGACACAAGAAGTGCCCCCCCATTGGACAATTTCATTTTAAGGTACTCTAAATTCAAATCCTAATAAAATGCGTTTTACTACATCTTAAGTCTTTCAATCTAGCTTGATCTAGTGTTTATGAGCAACTTTAAGTAGGATACTGGGACTTATATACGGAGTATAATAAAATTTTCTTTGATAAAGTTAAATAGATGTTGCTTTTGATTACTATTAATTTCGATTAAAATGCAAGTCAGTCTTCAAAAATAAAATCCAAGTCAACTTAGGTTCGAAAAAAAATATTTCTTCATTATCTAGCCAAATTGGGCTAAAAAAAAGAAATATTTTAAAGAAAGGCTTTAAATATTTCAGAATAAGAGAGTAAACACCCGACGTCAGCAGAATACACTTCAAACAAAGAACATCACTTTTAAATTCAAGCACTGCTTCATCAATAAAAATAGCCACGCCACACAAAATAGCCAGAAATTGACGGCTAACGCATTGCAAATCTGAAAAGGATCCATTTCATTTAAGCATGCCTAAAATCCATCAAATCATTTTCTCGACGATTTCCCAAACATTCTGAGTTAATCTAAGCCTGGCTGTAAAAAGTGGAGCTTTAATGGGTTCTTGGAAATGACGGCCGTTAGCTTAATGGTCATAAAAAGAGCTTTACTTAGTATCATCATCTAGTCGAAGCTTTGCCTACTTGTGCTTTATTAGTATCGATAATAAGGGATCATAAAAATGAGCATTCAAATTCCGAACACGTACATTATCGTTAGCAATAGCATCATCTTAGATCAATAATATGTCTGGATAGAGTGTCGCGCGGAAAACACGTCCAAAAAAATAGCGTCTAACTGTAGGCCTCTAAATGCTTTCTTCGTGTTTAGTATCCGTCCCGCTGTCATAGAATACGCATGAATTGTTTTTATTTATAATGAAGGTTTGTGTTGAAGTTTGTGTTGAACGAGATCAAAAAGGATGATTATGGGAGAACTGTAGTAGCTGGTATCGCTATTCACGAACACATCTTTGAAAATGTTGGCCTGTTCTTTTTATTATGATTGTAGGGCGACACTCCATCTAGACATATTAATGATCTAAATAAAATAAATAAATAAATAAATCTTTATTTTCAGATATCATAGATCAATCCACAATGTAATTATAATTATTATTTATTAATTTAATTATTTATCGGTTATTAAAAAGTTAATATTCTATTCTAAGCAGGGATTCAGTAATGCTTAACATATGTTCGACCAGCGGACAGTTCCCACTGTCGACAATCTCCCTCAGAACGCTGTGGCCGCTGCCGCGGACTCTGTTCAGCAATGACGCGGTCTTTTTGCGCAAGATAGCTTTGAAGCCATCGACATTTGCCAGAGCAAACATCGCAGAAGCGCTACAGAACCGCGGCAGCCGCATCAGCATCCTAAAGGCATTATTATACTGAATACGAGTAATATATCTAAGAGTATCATAATAATTGTAACAAAAAACGTTTGTAACAATAACAAACATAGATTACTTTAACAGTCTTATATTTCAAAGACTAGCAAGAAATCAGTAGAAATCATTTCCGATAAATAGGTTATACGACTCCCAAGAAATCACAAATCTATCATTAAAGCACTGTCGTGTAATGAAAACGTTAGCGACGATAAAGTGTTCTTGGAACGATATCGATTGAGAAAAGTATTACTCGTCTACAATCATTATTTTCAATTATGATTATTCGATGATTGCCCATCTTTAACCAAGTCCAGACAAAAAAAGCAAAGTATCAACCCTTTATGTCCCACGGGGGCACGGGTCTCCTCCTCGAAATCAGGCGAAGAGGGTAATGGGTCAATAGTTCACCGCGCTGGCCCAGTGCGGGTTGGTGAACTTCACATACCTTCAAAGACTTCTAATCTCATCGGGCATGCAGGTTTCTTCACGATGTTTTCCTTCAGCGGTTAGCGAGAGATGGTCTCGTGTTTGGGGTGCACTTAGAAATGTAGAAAAACCCATTTCAAGGCACACACGAGAGGGTCAAGATCGAACCCGGAACCTCTTGCATAAGAGGCCGAGTCCATCCACCACTGGACCATCATCGCTTATATAGTCCAGACAACTGCTGTTTTTAATTTTTATCACTTGAAAGAGATTTTAGCTATTAATCTAACGAAACATAAGATATTAATGATATTTTTAATACAGTTGCTCAAAAAGTGGCGTATTGCAGGGACGTATAACGTTTGGAAAGTGGCCTATTACACACTCGTGCTTTTTCTTTACCTTTTCCGCACTCGTGCGTTCCCTTTCCCAACTGTCAAAATAATGTATATTAAAAAGAAAAAAAACCAACCACGAAGCTTTTGCAAATATTTTTGAAAAGGAGATACTAATTTGTATCAATATTAGATTTAATAATTTGATTAAATGAGTTAGGTTAGGTTTCATTTTATTTAATCTCATTATATTTCATTTTTATTTCATATCAATAAAACAATTTCACTGAAGACTTGGCTGTATGGGCATAGTTCCCTTTGCCTACCCAGAATGGGTGAAGATAAAAATATCTCTGCTTATATTCTTTTCCGTTCGGCGCCATTTTGTGTTTTTATTATTTTATTAAATTGCTTCATTTTTTCGCAACTGTATTAAAAATAGTCGTTCATTACACGTGCGGAACCGTCCTTGCAACTTGTTCCGACTGTCAACCCTCACCTTTGACTGCGCCTCGGCTCGGGTTGACATTTGTCGGAACTCGTTGCAATGACAGGCTTTCCGCACTTGTAACGAAATATACTATTTTCACTTTTGACATTAAAACTCCCCCTAACGTAACACACATTACAGCAACGAATGCATAGGTTAATTTTACATAAACATTTCTAATATAGACGAGGAAAATCGGAGCAAAGTCTAGAACCTACTATGAAAGGATGGATGCATTACTTGCGGCTTGTACATGTAATTAATAAACTTGATACCCTGGTTATAGTAACGTGAGTCAGACAACTTCGTGTTATAAGCTTCGTGGAAGTTTTGATATTGATAATCAAGAAATTACTAACGGTCTATGTAAATTAGTAAACGTTATCATACGATTAAAGCGTGTTGATCAGATGATAGATATTTAAGGAATGATTACAGACCTCAGTACACTTTATAAAGAATGACACTATAATATAGACATTAATATCAAAGCCTAGGCTGTATGGTCATAAAGCTATCTATAATAGGAGTTTTCCCGTTGGTAGGTAAGCACTTTTTATCTTTTTTTAGCGCATCCTTTGCAGCGACCATGGTCAAGGAAGGACTGCCCTCTTATCCCCAAAGTGTGTCTGCATGGGCGGCGCTGTGTCACGATCGTTTATCGGAGGGGGCTTGTCTTAGCCGAGCCTCATCATCGCAATGCTCGGTAATGACGAGTCCTGAATGGCAGTGATGCGGTTCCGGGACCCTCACAAAGCTGCTGAAGGCGTTCGCAGCAGTTTTAGTAAGATACCCGAGGCTATGGTAAGTGCGAAAGTATTTCCTCTACGTTAACGAAAAAAAGGAAGGAAAATTTTGATGAGGAACCGCGAAAATATCAAAATTTGCTAACGCACACCAAAAGAGGGTGAGCGGTTTCATTATTTTAATTAATTGCTAGCACTCATCCGTGATAAAGTAGTTTGCTAGTTTAAACTTATTTTGTGGATACCCGAATTATAAATTAGGTATTCAACTGCCCTCGTTTCTCCTTCCAAAAAATAGCATTGTACTTTTTTTGGTACTATGAATGAAGTACAATATTATTTATTTATGTAGAAGCGTGTAGATCACGGAGGCCAATGCGAGTGGGTGAACTTCACATACCTTCAAAGACCTTGAATATCATCAAGCAAACAGGTTATCTCACAATGTTTTCTCCCGGCGTTGAGCGATGGTCTCGTGTTTAAGATGCACTCAGAAATTTAGAAAAACCGTTTCAAGGCACCAAAGATCAAGTCAGGATTGAATCCGCAACTCTTACTCAAGAGGCCGAGCCATTATCCACAGTCCCTCGGGTTCGTGTGTTTTAAAACATACACACATGAAAAATTTCGCGTTTATAGTATTAGTAGCATAAGTAAAAACATGTTGCTAGTACAAAAGAAGGGCAAAAGTTATTAAGCTCTTGTATTTTCTAGACGTCTAGCTCGCTTCAGTCATGATCCGTAGTAATAAGGTCTGCAGCAAAATTATCGTTAGCCTGTGAGGGACACTTAATCTCGTCTCTTTGAGCATACCCCATAATGAATCAACTCAACGTGAAAATCTTAACGGGAGATTTTAAATTAATAAACACGTTAATAACACAAACATTTTAATTTATATTAGGCTGTGCCTCCGGGTTTTGCTTGTGTTTATAAATTACTTATTTACGAGTATAAACACGATAATAATAATATCATCTCTGTATATATAATTTTACTGTCGTAATATTTATTATTTGTATTTCGTATAATATTAAGTTAATTATAGTATACAATATTATTTGTTTTTAATTTCAAGTTATTTAAAATGAAAATATAAATTCTTCTAAATTCCTAAATAAATGAAACGATTTTAACTTTTGTTATAACCTTAAAAAGCCTAACAGTCAGTTGCAAGAAAGCTTCATTAAATTTAAAACCAACATTAGACACATAATGCTCCATTAAATTCCTTTTTTTGTTGCAAGAAGCCTAACTTAATGGGTTATTAACTAATAGAATGCTAATAATGAGCTTCTTGCAACTGACTGTTAAAGTGCTAGGACCCATCGGACCTAGGATCTCGACACCGAATTAGACAAAATCATAATATTTGGAGTTCGACTCCTGTATTCATAAGCTTTAGCTTTTTCAACCACTTCACAAGCTGCACCAGCTCTGTTGTTGGTATAATATTATAAAATTGTATAAGTAAGTTATACTTGTCTATCTAAGAATTAATTTTATTAATAAACTAGCTATTGCCCGCAGCTTCACCTGCGTTAACTAAGATTTACAACGGCATTTATATATAGTATAGCAGCGCCCCGCGTTCCCATGGGAATGCGGGGATGAATTATATGTGTTAATCTGATGTATAAGCTATATTATTGTGAAGTTTCATCAAAATCCAGTCAGTAGTTTTTGCGTAAAAGAGTAACAAACATCTTCACAAACTTTCACATTTATAATATTAGTAGGATATATACTTTTATTTGGGTTATTTGATCCCGTGACCTAAGAGTTATAAGGTTTACGCGGTACGCGGTTACAAAACGTATCGAGCGCGATATACATTATACATGGCTTCTTCTAACGATCCCCAATCCCAATTTATAACCAACCAAAGCTGTGGCATTCAATTAAAACCTGATCGATGGGACAGGAGTGGTGTGGCCGGGACATATTGAACGGTGATTGTTTCGGTCATGGGGCAGCTGAGCTGAAGAGCCACTCGACTGGAGAGTGATAATTGCTAATAAATATAAAGGCTTTCACTTGGTTAGATACTAGGTTTTGCGGGAGTTTTATTGAAATTTAATAATATAGATTTTATTAATAGTGACTATTGTTCATAAGCTTTGCATGCATCGAAAGGAAAATTGGTCAAGACATATTTTGTAAGCCAATATTGTATTAATTCTTTATATTTCATTTGATTTGATTGGTTTTAGTATGCTCTTTAGTTCAAACATTCGGACATATTTGATGTAATTTTAATTTTAGAGATGATAATGAGAGACGCCTGTGTATGTATACCTTATACGTCAGTTTGCTGAACATAGGCCTCCCTATGGTGGCCGATACGTGATAAATACGAGTAGGGGAGGATCGGTCTTAGCCTTCATTAAAGGAGTGATTGCATGTTACCCACCATCATTCAGGCTTTGTCGTGGCGGTGGGGCTCAATAGCCCAGGGAGACCCCAACACCTTGGGCGAAGCGAATTTAGACGAGGGGGCTCTTTGTAACCCTCTTTTATAAGAAAAGGGGACTATAGAGCAGGGGGCAAGGGTGAGGACGGGAACCTTATCGTAACCGTACCGTCCAGACGTTGGGAGTGGTTGTTCTGTGGTGCGGGGTAACCGCTCTGTGGAGGTGGCGTCGGTCCCCTGAGGGACTGACACGCCGTCGAGGTGCCCTGTTTCTTGTAGATCCGGGCCACCTCACCAAAGGCGGCAGTGTTTGCACTCGCCGGATTTTAGCGGGTAGAGCTGCGTCCACTTACCATCTTTCGGGCGCAGCGAGTCCCACATAACCGCCTGTTGAGACCAACTCCCCAGCAGGATGCGACAGTGCATTTACCGGCGTAAAAGAAAAAAAAAGTGATTGCATGTTACCGAAAATTTCGAAACTTGTAAAATTCACATCGGCAAGCGAAATGAACAATAAAGAAAAGAAGTCCTGGTCTTAATCACCGGGGTTTATTAATTGTGAAATTTTGTAAATTGTTTCTCGAATTCCGAACAAGTTCTTTACAAACTTTTTCAGTATTTTGCTTAGGTTTCATGTTTTAAAATATTCTTGAATAATCTATGTAAATAACTTTTTTATGATAATTTTGAAACAGAATATAATAAAATATATACTATAAAAAAGCATGTACTTTGTTGTTAATTATTAGCTGTCGTATCTAGTTACAGATGCAGCAAAGCTGTTTCACGAAATCAATCAGGATGGTGGCACCCATGCAAGTGCCATGACGACGATGGAGGTAGCGAGTTCAAATCCCGCCAGGGAACAAAAAAGTTTACTTGTTCCTTGGTCATGGATGTGTATTAAATATGTGTATTGCATAATAAAAAAATTAAATATATGTATTAATATAAAACTGTATTAAATATGTGTATTTCCGTTGTCTGGTTCCCGTAGCACAAGTTCTTCGGAAACTTAACACCACCAAATCGGTGTGTAACAGCGTTCATTGATATTATTATTATTATTCATCATCATCATCATCATCATCAGCCTTTATCCGTCCACTGCTGAACATAGGCCTCCCTCAATGAACGCCAAGATTACCGATCCCTTGCTACTCGCATCCAACGCGGACCTGCCACTGCACGGAGATCGTCTTCCCATCTGGTTAATGGCCGACCAACACGGCCTATACGCGGCCTCCACTCTTGAACCTTAAACCTTAAACCTTAAACCAGCCCATTGCCACTTCAACGTGCTTATTCTTCGCGTGATATCGGTAGCTTTAGTTCTCTGGCGAAGGTCTTCGTTTCGAATCCTATCTGCCAAAGAAACACCCAGCATAGCACGCTCCATAGCACGTTGAGCTACGGCAAACTTGCGGACCAGTCGTAAATTAAGAGGCCACGTTTCGGCCCCGTAGGTCATCACGGGGAGAACGCATTGGTTGAAGACTTTCGTCTTCAAACTCTGCGGTATAGACTATTATTATATTATTACTATTATTATGCAAGTTGATGTACAGCACAGAGTATACAGACCACCGGTGAAAAATGAAAATAAATAATGTTTTAATAGATTCTTTACATTTAAACCTCTACTATATAACTAATAATATTTGAATGAGAATAAATATTTGCATACATAATAACATTTGAATGAGGTTATTACTACAAACGAAGCTTTACATTCAATAATACGATTGCTGAAGACGGAACGTCGAAAAGGTAAGCCTTTATGGCTTGATTTATGGAATTATTATCTCTACAATTGCTGGTGGAATTAATTTGTGCGGCTTCGCAGCTATGGGTTGTGTTATTGAGTTATGGCGTTACGCAATTAACAAGCTCGAGGGTTCTGTGGTTGATTTAGACTGGCCTGTTGGTCTTGTGGTTAGCGATCCTGGTTGCTAAACTAGAAGGCCGTAAGTTCGATCCTCACCCATGTCAAATTTGTGTGATAAGCATGATCATCTGTTCTGTCTGTGCATAATTTATCTATTTAGAAATATATAAGTATGTATAAAATACACGCTTCGTCTAGTTTGGTATCAAATGGCCAAGCGTGAGTTGTGTTACATATTAAAAATGTGTGAGTGTCAGCTCTGACGCTCGACAGGAGTTTACTCCTTAGGAACTATTATAGAATAAATGGATTAGTGAATAAGAGTAAATAAATGCATTTTTATGATATTTTTAGCATGCGTGATACAGTAATTTTTATTAAATATACAATTAATTCGTAAAAATAAATAATATAACCATAAAAACATAAATAATTTTATACAATAATGCTAACAACATCTTTAAATACTGAGACAATCGGTTCGTGTAACATCGTGTGACATCGTGTATGCTACACTTACTTTACTCCCATAAATGTTTATAACCCGGTCTTATATATAAAAATCGATTCTTGAGGAGTAAACTCAAAAAAAAAAAAAAATCACACACAATATTATACCTACTACTATTACTACTGTTAATAAATCCGATAAAACTTATTCTTTATGTTCTTCGATCCTAAATAGTATTACACAGTACAATAACAGCTGGTGTGTATCATAATATTATAAATTAATAAAATTTACAAATAATTTGCAATAACATTATAGAAAATTATTTGTAAATGCAATAATTTTTAAATACCTTCATTGAATAAAAACTGAATCTGATATTTGTGCAATAGCATAATTTAATTTTCATAATTTCACAAAGTGAACTTGTTTCGTTAAAATTTTGTTTAATAAATCACTTGCCAATATATTTTATATTTACGGGATTAATATTATTTTAAAATAGCTTCAGTGTAATCATTGAAAAGTAAGTATAAAATCAACACAAATCCTTTAAACAATGTACGAGAAGCAAAATATCTGCAGATTGAAATAACATTTTGGCGCACAGCCAAATTGTATTTATATTAAATTTTCATATTAAAGTTTAGTTTGTGTGACATTGGTAAAAATTATTAACCGCCGCTATCGTGAAGCGATCAATTTTTGTGCTTTCAATTGTTTTAGTTTCAAGGTCATACACCCCGATGGAAGATGCATGCAGGCTACATAGGTACCACTATCTTGTCTATTTTTTCCATCAAACAGCTTTGTTTGCCGAGTACACAAAGCATAAATAAGTTGTGTGGGCTCTAGACGTACATTTTTTTGTCATGGGCGATGCTGATTACTTATCAGGTAATATAATGAAACAACTTTTACAGATTTTATTGCGGTTTATTAAGTTTAAGTTGGACATATTAAAATCTTCGACGTTAAGTGTCTGACGTTAAATTGTATTGAGTAATGAGTATGCCAAACTCGCAACTCAAGCCAACGTCGGGTTTTACCACGACGCTTTTTATCCGAGCGCTAAAAATCGTTTAAAAGATACAAAATTTTAAAGGTACGCCCTTTTTTATCGGAGGATAGGAAAAACACATCTGCATAACCTCTGGTTATGTGGATGTTAATGGGCGTCGATAGACACAAGCTTTGACTGTTCGTTTGCCTGTCTATGTTAAGAAAATGCTTATTATATATTATGATTTATTTTATACTTTCGCCGCTTATGTTGCATGAGCGTTTGTGTTCATTGGTGGCGTATGGTGGAGCTAGCGAGCAAATAATTTTAATTTATCCGTCCACTGAACATAGGTCTCCCTCAATGAACACCAAGACGGCCGACAAGAGTTATTAGTATATTATTAGATAATTATTGTTAATATAATATATTATTTACGTCAAAGAATTCAGATGTATATATATAGAAGAACAGTTCTTAAGGATTTTTTGTGCCGACTTTATTGGGGGCATGTCCCCGGCGGACTTAGCACTTGCTCGCTCTCGTAGGCTCATATGCTGGGGGGGGGCTCACATTATGTCTAAATCACTTCAAAGCAACAAACAATGATTTGACACTGACAAAAAACTTGTATCTCATCCTATTGTTATATATTATCTCCATGTATCCTCAACTCTTAAGTGAAAATAAAAGTCTCGGTTTTACTTGAGTTACGGCGGATATTACTCCACGAGAATACGTTTTTCCTGTTACATTATAAAACAAAAATAAATGTGATTTTTTTGTACATGAATAGAATAAATACTGTCTTAGCGTTGTATAAAGAAGTTATAAGACAGCAGTGGAAGTTAAGCTTCTAGTGATAATGGAATATCATTTAGTTCATCATCACTTCTATTGAATCTTCTCCATCAAATGCTATATAAGCATTAAAAAAAACATCGACACCTTACATCATAAATAAAACTGGGCATGTATTATTTTATTCTATTTTCAAACGCTTTATTTATCTATATTATATTTATACGAAAGAAAATAAATACGCATCTAAATCGAATTCAAGGTAAAAATTTTGGAAAAAATGAACTAAAATTGTAAAAATACAAATTGTCAAAAAAAAACTTACAAAGCCTATAAATATTATTTGCATTCACAAAAACTTATAATTTGAAACTTTATATAATTGGTATAATATATTGGAAGCAATACAAAACTCTAATAATAAAAAAGAAAAGTAATAAAATTATGAAAATGAATTACAATTTAAAAAAATAAAGTTTTATTTACTAAATAGCAGCGTCCCGCGTACTTTACATTCCGGTGAAAGTACGGTAATAAATTATAGCCTAAGTCATATTCTTATATATAAGCTATATAATTATAAATTTTCATTAAAATACGTTGAGTAGTTTCGTGAAAAAAAAAGTTTCATTATAAGTAAGATTTTTCAAATAAATCTTTGCCCCCAGCTTTCTTTTTGCTTTAAATGCCATTATATAATATGAATACACTTCCTTTATAACATGATGTCTAGACTTTAGACTAGTTCCCAATTGTGTAGGCCTGGGCTTACTGTAATCAGCTAATGGATCTAAGTCCTGGCCTGTTTCATGTTTGGATATGGGATTTAATAAGCTACTTATGTTAAAAGCTTGAAATTCATTTGTTTATACAGGCTTCATATATTAACATAATGTAAAGTGAAACATCTTTATTCCTTTTCAATTTTACGGTCCCAAAGTATGGACTCCCTCAGGATGAGACCATATCAAAGGGACCTTTGTGGTTAAAAATACACAATAAATTTTGTTATTATGCAAATTTGCCTTGTAACAAACGGATAATTGTAATACTTATATGTTATGTTCTAATGGTTTATCAGCATTATAAACTGGCTAAAATATTAATATGCGCGAAGATGGTCTAGTGGGTCAGTACGGGCTTGGCCTATTGAGAGGCTGTGGTCTCGATCCCGTGGTGCCGTGGTGGTGGTGTGAAGTTAACCAACCCGCCTTGGTCCAGCGCATCGATGAACTATGACCCATTACCCTCTGATTTCGAGGAGGAGACCCGTGCCCAGCAAAGGGGCATAATATTATATGGACTCATCTTTTACTTTTTTTAATATTTTTAAACGAGATATTCTTGTTATATTTATTATCTAAATCTAGGAAACGGCTCAAATTATGTAAAGTATCTATGCGAAACGGACTTATAAAACCTCAATAAACTGCGATAAAATCCGTAAAAGTTGTTCCATTATGAGTGAAATTCGCGTAAACATAAGAAAACTATGTCCTGCCGTAGAAAACGAGGTTTTTGTTTCGTTTGTTGACGCATTGCGGACCAAAACTTACATGTCATACCTTTCTCATAATATTCTTATCGGACACGACGGTTTCCTTACATTTAGATCAAGTGACACGACAATGGTATGGACATGTTAAAATACACGCCGCTTTTTAGCTTCAGGTTTACCAAATAGCCGAAAATATTCTAGTTACCTACAAAGAAATAAATTTGAAATGACTGTTTGTAATTTCACATTTACAGCTAATTACTAATTGCATAAATTATGAAATAAGATGATCGTTACGATACAAAATATTTGATTTGTCTGTCTGTGTGTTCCGACTAATCTCTGAAGGTGAAATCGATTTTGACGGTACTTAAACTGGCAGACAGATCTAAGCAGATTCGGGCAAATCTGCGCGCTAGCTTAGAATATATGAATTAAGGTTTTCATGCCAATGATAAAAACTTATTTTAACAAACATGGTATGTCACTGCCAGAGTCGTTATGCATATTATGTACAAGTATTTTTTTTTAATTATGAGTATAATTTCGAATTAATTTATTAAAAAAATACCGTCATTATTTAATTCAATAAATAAACTTAGGCATGAAAGTGTTCATTTACACAGTGGAATAAAATCAAAAATAGTAAAACAGTTTCTAATATAACTAAATTAGTACATAACTTTCACAAAAGTCATGATCAATCAAGAATAATCAGTCATCTGGCCTCTTATTCGAATAGCTTTCGAACGTCGTTACCAACTTTATGAACTTTTTAATTTAATATCACAGCCTTATGAAATGATATTGAAAAGCTGATGTTACTGCCGCCATTACGTCATCGATAAAACCGTTTGCTGTCGTTATTGCTCATTCTGACACGTTATTTTGAACACGGCCAGTAATTAACGAGGTTGAAGCTAATTAGCCGGCGATGTACAGCTTTGTTTATACTGTCTGCTGTGTGTGTTTTAAATGATTTTTGACACAACTTTTAAACACATCCATGACCTAGGAACACAGAAAGCTTTTGGTTTCTTGGCGTGATTCGAACCCATTATCTCCCGGGTTGAGCGCCAACACGCCAGCCATTGGGGTCGTCTAAACTATTTATTATAATTTAATAAACGCTGATTCAATTATTTTTTATGTAATAGGTAACTCCACTTTATGAGCTTTTTTTTCTTTGTTTTCCTCAAACACTAAAATTAAACATTCCTTACGTTGTCCGTAAATAATTTCCTTAATTTCCAAAGTACTTTGACAGAAGCGAAAAAGGAAATCCTAAATCTGTAGCTTTTATGGGTATTAGTACTAAAAGCTGCAGCGAGTAAGATATTGCTATTTCAAAGTGAACAAAAACGCTCTGTCGCAGACACTGACGATTCAAATGAGATTCAAAAGATCTTTGTAAAAACCAGCCGTCCATTCAGTTTCTAAATTTAAATATGTTTATTTTAATTTAGATGACTGGGGTTTGTTTAAACGCCTGTCTGAGCTTTATGATCCTGTTTATAGGTTTATAGGTAGGCGGTATAGCAAAACTTCCCGCAAGAAAACCAGGCCTTTTGAAGTAAGCCTTTTGAAGCTCAGCTCATAAGTTGGTTCATTTATGTAATATATTTTTTCATATAATATGTTAGTTGGATAAGAGAAATAGCTCGTGGCTCAGTGGCAATAGCCGTGCGGATCGATTCACCAGGTTAGGCAACTCTTGCCGAGGTTGGTAGGTTGATGGGTTACCATTTTTAATTTTAGAGACTCTTCCGTGCTTCGGAAAGCATGTTATGCCGTTTTCATTGTGTGTCTGCCATATTTTGTGCCAACCAGATTTTATAATAAGAACATTATATCATTTAAATACACAGTTGTATCATAGAAATATAGAAATACAGATATGCATATTTAGTAATATAGATTTTTAAGCCGCAATTAATAGAAAAGTATTTGCGGGATGAAGTGAGCAAATAAATTCGGCATGTTTTGCTTCCGGATGTCACTCTATGACAAACGAAAAGACACCGTGATAGAAGGATGTTTCGTTTGAATCGTTTCAGTATATTAATAATTATTTTTTACAAATATCCTATTTCCATCGATAATAATTAAAAACAATAGTTTCCTTTATTACTGGATACATCACTATTAATAATTTTATCAAGATTTGTCAATTACAATTAAAAATACAAATTTAAATGGTTATTTTATGAATTTTGGTATTGAGATTTTTTTAAATGTGTTTTGTATACAACAAACATGAAACAATCCATCCACAAATACGATAAAGGTTAACCCATTTTGACTATGCACATTAAGGTAAACTAAACGTTCAAATTACTAATGACCTGGTAGAAAAACACCGTTAGGTATTACGTCATTCCGACGAATAAAGTACCCCTTCATGATTGGTCGCTTATCTTTGTATGACGTCATTTCTCGTCGATACTTTTTGGGTGTTTCGTGTTATCAGAGTTCAGCGAGCGTAACCAATCTAATAGCAAGGCCTTTTGGTGTTGCATTGTTGCAATCCAATTAGCTCAGTATAGCTGGGGTGTAGTTGGCGCTCACTGGCATATATCCAGGAGCTATTTATTTTAGTCACTAAACAAATCAATGAACTGTTATCATAAACTCGTGTCCAGTATCATATCACTCATTAGCTAATATTCATCAAATATACATGTGACAATTGATCTATTTAAAATTATGAACGCAAAAGTGGCAGCTAGTCAAGTGGTCAGGCTACAAGTGTTACTTTGAGTGATCGAATTCGAATCGCGGATTTGAATCCCAACAAATTTAAGTAGTTTTATTGATGAAAATTAAAAAAAAAATATATAAAAATTGACAGTAATTTTTTTTATTTTATTAAGAGTTGAATACTAGTTCTGTTGCCAACATTAATAAAAAATATTAATGTTTAATTCACTGTTTATGAGTGAACCATGGAATATTTAATTTTGCACTTTTATGTAGAGAAATCAATAAACATAATATTATTCATAAATATTTTTTTATATTATGAGTTTTACATGCCTAAATAAACCAAGTAAGTAGTAGCTGTTTTTATAAATAAGAACCCTTAAAGATTATATTCCTATCTATGATATCCAATAAACCATTTTCCGATAACCATTAGAAAAAACATATTTCATTTATTCGGATTCTAGGTAATGGAGGGGTAACAATATATGCGACTCATAAAATATTTTTTTCTGAGTAATATTATATAGTTCTTTACCACATCGTTTGAATAGTGGATACTTGAAATGTAAATATAATATAAAGTAGTATCCCACTATCCTACTAATATTATAAGCGTGAAAGTTTGTAAGTATGGATGTCTGTTGCTCTTTTACAAAAAAAAAACTTCTGAATGAATTTTAATGAAACTTTACAATAATATAGCTTATGCATCAGTATAAGAATAACACGTAGGCTATAATTTATCCCCGTACTCCAACGGGAATGGGAATTACGCGGGTAAAACCGCGGGGCGCTGCTACTAATAATCTAATCCGTTCAGTCATTTTGTGATATACAAATAACATTTACATTTATTTTATCAAAAGGATTTTTTGAATTTTCGATATTTTGTCTTCCAGGTGGATTTACTATTGTTTTCTTCAAACATGTTTGCCATTTTTTTACAAACTAAATCAATCTGGTACTTCCCAAGTCAGACGATGTTATGGACGACACACTGGATCTTATTGCATTCATACTTACATTTATAAATGAAAATGTAGTGAGTTGAGAATTCAAATTATTTATTGATAATATCTAATAATAATAATAATATTATGTTTATAGCAAGAATGTAGTATTACGGAGATCTTAGGAATTCAATAAAAATGTTCTTGTACATTCTGCCATAAAGATGGCGTGCAATTGATGATTATGATGATGATGATGAAACTCGAACTGATTCGGACAAGACTTATTTATAAATATCTGACGTATCTTGTTACTTTAATATTATCCTTTAATAGGAATTGTTAAATGATGGTTTGATCCTTCAATGTCTATTCATATGCCTGGATGTAATGTTTTTACTGGACGGATCCATGTCTTTGTTTTTATGGTGAAATACTTGTAGACATACCAAAATATAGGGTTTGGGTGGAAAAGTGTAAGTCAGCTTTGGCTCTGCGTTCGTGAAGTCAAAAACCCCTGCGGAAGCAATCAGCCACCGTAATTATGGCGCCCCGGATCCGTTAGCAACAGTGTAACTTAGTTTCATACGTAGGCCTCCGAAGAATAGACTGAAATAGGGTTTTTTTTATATTTGTGTTCAGCGAATTGGCAGGCTAACCTTATTTTAAGTGGTCAATGTGATCGGTTATTTTACGAGTTTACCTATTTTCTATTATAGTGATACTATGAATCTTGATACTATAAATTTTAATATAGATTCTCTTCTTTCTAAAACACATCATTGCTGATTGCAGAAGAAATAAACACAGTGCATCGTTCAAACCACTTACTAAGGTTTATACACGTGTCATTCTAAATATGATTCATTTATTTAACAATCAAATAAATAAAACTGACGTAATGGGAAGTTACCAAACTGATACCCAACATCCAACTGTCTGCAAATAATTAAATAAGTCACTTTGCAAATTTATTCAGTATTAAAATTTTAGCAGATTTATTATATACAAAGCTGTGACGATTAAACCAACAAAGCTGCTATTTACCGTTTTCATTATGAATATTAAAATCAGAAATAGTATTAAAATAAATATTACTATGCTGGATTGAACCAGATCAGTAATAAATTATTGTATACATATAATTTGTATAATCAATCCTTGTCCGGTTACCAAAATTTTGCGGGTAGTTTGTAAGCCATAATTGCCCTATGTGTAAGTCCAAAAAAGAATTTAATCTAAAGAAATTAAAGTCTTTATCTCATTGTGCATGTTTTTTTTACGATATTTTTCTTCACCTAGTAGCAACCATAGCATGAGGAATATGAGGTGTTGAGGAATTTGTAAAAACCTATTTTAATGTGCACTTATTGGGCTTGAGATCTCTTACTTACTTCAAGCTCGTTTCCTTGGTATACATAGAGTAAATAGAAGAAAATGGGAACATTCCATTTCATGAACTACTAACTACAGATAAAGTCACAATTGACGGTTATGCAGCGAGCGTAACGGCTTAAGAAAATTGAAATGAACCAATTGTATTGAATCGAGTGGTTGTAGCAATCCTAGAAACAGCATCGGCTTACTGCTATATCGAACAGTCACTGGAATGGAATTATTGAAATAAGAATGTTTGTTCTACTTAAAATAAAGGAATTGCAATAAATATATAATAAGATACAATTAAGCTGATATTGAATTAAAATTTCCAATCGTAGACTAATTTAACATATTAACTACTTTTCTGCAATTAGCAATTTGCAGCAGACACCCCGTGATTGGGAATTTTTCGTAATAGAAACAAAACTTAAAAGCATTACGGTACTAAAAAATAATATGGCTGTTATATGGACTCTTTTATGCAAACCCAACAATACGCAACGATGTAAAACTTAGGGTGTTAAAATGTTTAACCGCATATGTAATTCGATTTGAATGCCTTCATTTTCAAATTATGTCCTTAATGCTGGTTTTTAGCCAGCGGTTCTCGGTTTTGATTTGTTGCCTTCCACTAGGTTGACCGACGACCTGATCACAGGAAGTTACTAGATACTAGGCGTTGAGAGTATACTTGAGGCTTACGTCCAGCAGTAGCAGCAGGATTGTATTGGCATTTAATTACAAACAGCTCTTCAATAGCGTTGCGGTTCTGAAGTATTTTTTTATCATTAACGCATCCAACTGTACCGGAACGAAAGTCACGCCTCTAGGTCCGGCGTTCATTTGAGCAGGTCATGTTACCTTAGTTAATTTCCGGTTGCACAGCGCTCTTATCAGGTATTGTTGGCGGCCGTTATACGCTTGACCGAGCTGATTTTGTACATAAGTGTAGGCACAGCGATAAGGGCACTCGAAATAAAACGGATCATTTATTTGATATAGCAATTCACATTTTCTGTGGCGATATTGGATATTAAATGTTAGTATTTTCTTAAGAACTAAAGTTAGCGAATAAGAATAAGCTCGTTGAAATAGGAGTAGGCTGATCGCACACTCAGGAAAACAGATGGCAGATGGGCCAATAATGTTCACGGTTGGAGGCCGGGTTTAGGTAGACAAAGTATTTATTGGACGGCCAATCTTAACCAGGTGGAAAGACGATCACATGAAACATGAAATTAAAAAATAGCCTCACCTCCTTATCACAGCCCCATATTACCTCTACAATAAGGTATATATTATGGTGAACAAACAAACTAACAAAACGCAACATACAACGATAATAAACGATAAAATTTTCTGCAATATAAATTGTTTCCATGAATTTATTATTACTTTTGTTAGCTCGTTCGGATACCTGTGGAAATAAAATGAATTTGTTCGATGTTTTATTCGGAAATTCGTGGTGTTTTTGAATAGTTACTTTAAAATGTAGTTGTTGTTGCCTTGTCGGTGTGAACTTTGATATTTTAGGGCTTGTAATGATTTTCCAGCTGTTCAATAGATTTTATGTGTTCATATTATATTTATTTTAACTTTTCTACCAACCAGGTAAGGAGAGATGAGTTCGCTAATTCTAAGCTTAGGAATATTGATTTCTGATCATTATATGCAAACCCTTTATATTAATAGTAAAAAAAGTAAGTTAATTAGTAAATAAGTTTTTAATAAAAAAAACCCCAAAGAACTTCTCCAAGAGCTTTGTTTTATTTTATTAAATCAATAGTACCTAAGTTACTAATTTGAATTTTTATGTACTCAAGTTAGTATTATGCGATTTCTCATCCTTCTTTGGAAAATTTCGAATTTTGCGATGTTGATCTTATAAAAATCAGCGTTTTGCCGACAATTGAAGACTTCTTTAGCCGATCTGATTGGTTGTAAAAAGTAAAGTGGAAAAGGATTCGTGATTGGTTCTGTTCTGATCGTGCGTGACCCTAGTTGGAGAGAGAGATAAGAGAGCAGTCGTATAGGTGGTTACTAAAAATCCGAAGCTTTCATCATCATCATCACCATCAGCCTTTATCCATCTATTGCTGAACATAGGCTCTCAATGAACGCCAAGACGACCAATCCATTGCCACTCGCATCCAACACGGACCGGCCACTGCACGAAGATCGTCTTCCCATCTGGTTGATGACCAACCAACACTCCTCTTGAAGTCTTAATATGTTACAACAAGCAGCGTCCCGCGTATTTTACATTCCCGTAGGACTACGGCAATAAATTGTAGATTATGTGTTGTTCTGATGTGTAAGCTATATTATACTAAAATTACATAATAATCCCTTCAGTAGTTTTTACGTATAAGTGTAACAAACATCTATACTTACAAACTTTTGCATTTATAATATTAGTAGGATTGTTTTAAATATTATGATTCTGATTTTAAATACGAGATTACAACAAGTAGATTTAACTTTCAATTTATTCATTTCATGTCAATATTGAATAATATTATTGAATTCTTGAAGTCTCAGTGGCTTTCATTCATAATTTATACTTAGCATTGAACTGTGGAAAATATTAGTGATTTTTTTTTGTTTCCTTTTTACAATTTGTTGCAATCAGTTATAAAAGCTATCGTGTATTTAAAATTCTGTAAAACTAGAATGTCTCTGCTTTACTGTTAGTTTCTCGTGAAAGGTATCGATATCAGAGCCGGGCTCACTGTACCATAAAAGTGTGTACTTTGTCAAAGTGTACTAGTTTTCAACTCACTAATGGTACAAGTTTGGATGTTATACGGCGTGCTATTATTAAGTTGTGTCATTAAATGTTTGGCGTTTATTCTGTGCTTAAGAACTAAATGAGATGGTATAGCTAGGTTTATTTAATTTTTTTAAGTTAAGCATTTTTTTCTTGTGTCTGCGCGAATTTCACTCATTATAATGACACAACTTTGATGGATTTTATCGCGGTTTATTGAGTATTTTAGTATTGAGTTTGAGGACTAGGGTCCTCCCGTGACCATGGTCGCTGTAAAGTATCCGAAATGTCGGGAATATAAAATTCTCAATAAACCGCTATAAAATCCGTAAGAGTTGTTTCATTATAATTAAACATTTTTGCCACCACAAGACTTAGGTCAATGCTCGTTAGTTTCAATAAAACGATCATAAAATTAAATCTAAGAAATCTATCTATAAGACACATCCATCATCTTTCATGTTGTCATATTTTATTGAAAGAATTTAAAAATGATGATGCTGAATATTATATAAAATCTAAATAAAATATTACAAAATACTAACTGCTTCAGCGCAATAAATATATACGCTAAGTGACTGATTAAATTAAGTACAAATTACAGATTATATTAAAAGTAAAAAAATTGTTAGTGATGTTGCATATTGAATATCATTCACTTTATCGAACGATCCTCTGCCACTCGCATCCAACACGGACCTGCCACAGCACGGAGATCGTCTTCCCATCTGGTTAATGGCCGACCAACACTTCGTTTACCTAAACGCAGCCTCCACTCTTGAACCTTATTGGCTCATCGGCCATCCGTTCTTCTGAGTGTGTGACCAGCCTATTGCCACATAAACGTGCATATTCTTTGCGTGATATCGGTAACATTAGTTCTCTGGCGGAGAGGAGAGGAGTGAAAATACAGCTGTTGTTCGATTAAAAATGACTTATTAAAATAATAGTTTATTATATTATCGTTAGTTATAAAAATAACGACTTGAGGTTCAAAAGTACACGCATATGCAAGCATAAAGTACCTTACCCATAATCCACATGCACTCACTTGGAATAACATTATAATAACAACTACACAATTAACGCTTACGTGATCTTTAAATATGATTTGATTTCCGTCAGATTCCTTTCCTCGTCAAGCTTGCAATGCAATAAGGCTTTTTATAGTCGGAGCTGAATGTGTCGACATAGTAAAATCTTCCTTACGCTATTGTGCAAATCTTAAACTACAATAATATGGTGTCACAGGTCACAATTGATCTTCGATAAGTATATTATTATGAATTATGTCACAAATCTCTGTATTATATCTTTGTGTGACAATCGTAAACAAATACAATCACGCAATATAACGAGCCCAATTTCTGAAATAATGAATAAAATATAAGCTTAAATATACG
Source organism: Lycaena phlaeas (assembly GCA_905333005.2). NCBI lineage: Eukaryota > Metazoa > Arthropoda > Insecta > Lepidoptera > Lycaenidae > Lycaena > Lycaena phlaeas. Next base: position 16,071,875 of record HG995169.1, on the reverse strand, counting down.
TCAAAGAAATAATGATCCTTCAGTAATAAGTATAACAAATGAATAGAGGCCACCTGGCACTCAATTAAATATAAGTCCACGGAAAAATATATAAATTAAAAACCTCAGAATTGTATTTCATTTGTTATTAACTTTGTCATAGGTCGTAATCAAATCGTCGACCCTTAAATGTCGCACTGCTAAGGGTCACTGGAAACCAAAACCAGAATCAAAGACTTTTGATTTTATCAGTCATGCGGTTTTTCTCACGTTTTCCTTCACGCCATCTTCTCTTGCTCACTCGTGCACGAAAAAATTAAGAAAATCCCACTTTATGTGTATCTTATCAAGATCGAATATAGACTTCTCACATTGCCATCACTTCTCACATGACCATCGTCATGGAATGGGTACAAAATACATGAAGAATTGTTTTTATCTTATTTTGTAAGTTGTACCACGTAACTAGGAACAATGTTTGCAAGAAGATTGTAAGAGGCGGAGATCTTACCTTACCTTATTACCTATATTTATATCTCTGCAAAAAAAACTTATTTTTTCCATGGTGTAATAAATTTTCTCACCGATGAAGAACCTACATTATGAAGATATTTGAATGCCTAAAAAAATAAAAAAATATATGTGTGTATTACTACGAAACATACTTAAGGTTTTGTTATTTTAATCTTATATACTAAGGTAAGATTAAAATAGTAAAAGGTTCCATTAAAATGCATTTATATGTATATTTGGAGGTCATTATTCTTTCCAGAAGTTTCTAGAACATGACTTTTAGGTATCTGATTACTAGCGAATTTCATTTTATGTTTCGGTAATTTACTCGTACTGAAATATAGGTATAAGTACTACAACATAATATTACAGCTAACACACTAAAGCACATATCAATATAATATCATACAATAATACAATACCATATTCTGAGATGTATATTTTCATATATTTTCTTTTATGGTCAATCGTAAAAATCCCTTAAGGCGGATAAGCCTACCCTTTGAGCTTTATACATTTCAATAGAGTATTTACTTATTGCCTTGCCCAAAAATGTTCTAGCTACAGCGTGTATATGAAAAGAAATTAAAGTATATTAGGAATAATTACTTACAATAAGTAACGTCTGTATTCACAAACAATACTATGAGGTGTCACAGTACTCCCGAACGCATAGGGTCATTCAAACCAATTCACACAATATTTATGAGAAATCCGCCACTGTGTGTTTGTCAAACCCGAATATTGACAAGAGCGCATAGATAGGAGCGTTCTTTTTGTCATGTTGTTTAATTAGTTAGCCAAGTACGCTTCTTGAATACAGGTGTAAATATATATAAACTAACAATAACACCACGTCCGTCGAAAGCAAGAGTTCGTAAAAATATAGAATGTTGATAATTTATGTAGTCATTATACTATCGTGAATATTTCATCCGACGATGGTGCGACATGGACCCGCCAGAGGATCAAACGACTCCACGAAGCCATGGAAGTCATACTCCACGGCTGGCAGGGGGGAACCCCCCATCCATCTTCATCCAAAGGTGAAGCCAATCGGCTCGTCTCACGTCCGATGAAGCAATAAGGTCTAAAACTAGGGCCATTAGCATAACTCCATCCAAAAAAAATCTCGTGAATAGTCAGAAACCAGCAGACAATATATACATACAACTAAATACATGTGAGTGATTTATTTAAGTAGTAACCCGATATCACGCAAGATCTCTATAGTTTGTTTTTTGCAAACATTTAACAAACAATATTATTGGAAACGCGTAAACAGAAAACAACAAAATTATATTTTTTTACGTATCAAGTAAACGAGATTATTGTTAATGAAATAAACATATTATGTTATTTGATTATAAAATACGAATACTGTGAGACATGTCCCAAGAATCTAAAATCGTGATTTATGGAAGTTCTAATTTATTATTTTAGCTCGCATTTGGAAATGATGAAGAAAATAACATCCATTATTTACTCGATCCCGTAACGTGAAGACGCCTAATAGAGATTACAGCTTCGCAAAAGTTTAACTCAGATAAACTCTATTTACCGCAACGACATCGCTGATAGTGGCTATGGAAGTGCCGTAAAAACGTATTGCCACTAAACTCCCGTATGGGGACAGCTTTACGTCGATACACTTGTTCTACCGTAAGACTAATAATGACTAAGCAACAAAGTAAACTATAACTACTTAGTACGGACTTTATCGCTGAGATTTTACCGATGTTTTGAATACTTACAGCAAATATTAGGCTCCGTTCACACGAGCGCTTTAACCTAGCGTTACAAAAGCGTTTGAATGAGACGTTTGTCTTATATCCATTTGGATACTCATGTATTATGTTCATACGAGAGAATTTTTAAAGCACTTTTTTATCGAGCATTGTTGTCTATTTTGGATTTTTGGTTTCATTATTTTGGACGTTGAGATTTAGACGTTTAATCGAATTTAGCATGCGGAGCTCACAACTCGCGCCAACGTCGAGATTTTACGCGACGCTTATTAAGCGCTCGTATTTACATAAACACGTATTATTCGTGTAACGTCGTATGCGATGAAAGTTTTACTTGCGTCATCGCATCGACTGACACTAACAAATTATCTGTAAATAGAAAAATAGTACAGTTCAAATCCTTTACCAAAAACACAACTGATAAGCATAGCAAGCATATATTATTATGTCAACATTGATAAGAGAATATTGAATAAAACGTGGTTTTTAATAAAAGCAGTTCCACAATTTCTCTTCGCATTTATTATTTTAAGTCACGATATTTTTTTGGGGAAAAATCAACATTGTTTTCGTTTATGTATAAATTTGTGCATTTCAGTTTTTATTACCATTTTTAATGAATTATTTTTTCAATACTTTTTTCGTTTTAATAAAAACCTTAGTTTTTAAAGGACTGCAAAGGAAGTCAAAACGTATAATATTATGTGAATTTTTATCTTAAAATGCTACATGGATACTTTTAACAGGAGTTATAAAATGAATATTATAAAACATTATTTTTAACTTATGGAATATTATAAAATATAAAATCTGTCTAAATTTCTATTCAAAGTAATCAAGCTCCATAAATAGTTTGTGATTAGAATAAATTAATGACCCTCTGCGAATTGATTTATTATAATAATAATATAATAAGTTTATTATTTTTTATAAGACAAATATTAATGTTTCACAATTAAGGTCAGTACACCAAAACAGTATATTAACTTGAATGTATAAAACTTAAAAAATGTATGGGTTGATGTCTAAAAAAATAAAACAGCGTAAAAAATATTAATGCTAGCAGTATACCTATACTAGCTTCTAAAATAATAATTGTATAATACACAATCACAAATCTTACTTTAAACATATTCAGCACCGATAAATTAATTATTATTCAATTGTAACATAATTAAATTACACGCTGGACAAAGACAACTAGTGACGTGCGACGGTAGTGCGTTTATTATCAAGTTTATAAATGCACGCGCCTTCACTAAAAGTAATTATTTCAACGTATGAAACAAAATGCTTATTGCAACAACAATTACTGTGCGTATTGCGATAATGCTGGCAACTGAATGTCCAATTACGAAAATCATTTGCGTGTATTGCGTCTATACACTAACTTTCAACGTAAGCGTAAATATGTTGTGGAGCCCCTCCATAATGTACTTACGACATTCTACGTTTAAAATTAGACAATCTCTACATAAATTATAAAATTTGTTAAATAAAAGATCTCCATTAACACAAAAATATTTTCCTTAATTCAATATTTCTATTCAATCTAACAAACAGCAAAACAAACGTTATTTTATAATCTCTATGAAACCCCATATTCTTAATAATAATAACATTTATTTTCTAAATTAAATTAATCTTGATTAAATAGCCTTAAAATACATTACAATATCATAGTCTTTCACCTCTGCTTTAAAAAAGAAGCTATTAATTCAATTGCCATTCTTTCAAAAACAAAATGCCTTTATAATAGCTTTTCTTTTTTTAATGACTAAACAAAAAGTCATTTGAAACAGATGTCCCGATGCTTAATAGAATTAACAGAGGCCAGGTCGGGTCCAAGTCAAATTGGTCTATAATTGAACCAAAGTTGCCCGTATAAAGTTATTTAAGTGCGAAGGCGAAATGTCTAATTATATTGGTCATGTCGAATAACGATTGCGAGGTCTTGTCAAGTCTTCGTAATGGACGAACTTTGACAAAGTTAGGGCATCTATAATTGATGATGAAAGTTTTTAGTCATAACGACAAGAGTTAGTCATTTTTGAGGAAATCGTGGAAGTAATGAAATATTGCAATCACTTAATTTCAAAATTAAACAGCTTTTTGAGAATAACCCTTCGCGAGAGTTTTTTAGAATCCTTTACGAAGTTTTCTCTCTTGTTATATCAAACGTTTTTGTGAAGGATCTTTCAAAATATTATGTAGAAATTAATTTCAAAGGACGCGAAAGAAGTCGAGACCTTATTATATTTGCAATTTAAATTTGTTGTTTAAACTTCATTCTGTTTACAAATAAATTATTTTGAGAAGACAATCTTAATGGCTGACGGTTAAGACATAATATTATAATGGATTGTTTTAATTAAACACTCAATAATTTTAAAAAAACATTACATGCCTTTCGAATAAAATCTTCGTTTAGTGACTTAATTGTAAAACACAATTGTGAACACAATCATCATCATCATAATCATCATATTTTATTTAGTTTTCTTTTTTAATTAAAACGAATACAGTTTTACTTCAAAGAGTGATGCAGAAAATTGCAGTAGTGCATCGCATAATCTTATATCTGGAGCGACAGGGGGGACCACGAGGTAAAAATCGATCAGCTCTGACGCACGATTACAGTTTACTCCATATTATAATCCAGTAAAAAAATAAATATTTACAAAAAAGTCAGAGCGCGATATGTAGCTCTGCTACGTAGCACTGCTACGCGGAGTTGCTACGACGTTGTATAATGTGAAAAAATATCGTAGCACTCGTAACGGGTTACAGCTACAATGTTTAAGGTTGACTATCTAAAACAGCCTACATCCTACGTAGACGGTTCAAAGTGAACGTGATTATGAAGCGTTGATACGCGAATTCAATGCGATGCGGTGCGATACGGCGGCTATGTCTCGTGCCAAAAATAATATGAAGCTGTGATCGTGTTTACTTCATTTCGCGCCGCTCCCCCGTGCGTTATCTCACGTACGTCCATCGTAGAACACTTACGGTGTTACGGACACACTCACGCAGGATGCAGCGTACACAAGACGGAGCCTAGAATATTATAAATTAATAGCATCATAACTATGTTTGTATGCCCCTTAAACTATCCCAAGCTCCTAAACTTTCGTATTTCAATACTGATTTTAGCCCAAATGTGAGCGAGAATTATTAATAGTATACTGAGAAAGAAAGCTCTAAAAAAAGCGCTTACGGGTATAATCCACTTCAATTACAACCTTAAGGAGTAAACTCTAAAAACTGACTCTGGATGACCTCAGCGACCTAGCCATCGATGACCAATATAGGTGGCTTTTATCAGCCTTTATATTTGAATCAACGTGAAATCATATTACATTTATACCCATTTGTAAACAAGTTTCAAGTTACTGAAATAATATCATGGACATTAAATAGAAATCAACATGAGCGAATGAAACAATAACCGCCCCTACAAAAGCCTTATTCAAACTTCTGAACTCTATATAATATTCTATAAATGGAAAACACTACGTATTGATATTATTATTTCTATCGTTCAACCTACAAATTTACTGACAGGCTTAATAACAAACGTTTTATTTATAAATTACTAAATTAGCTTATAACTAGGTAAGCTGGATTTTGGACTTCGATGTGATGATGCCACTGTGTCACCTTGTACGATGTCCTTTGAATTATGTTACACCAATTAAAAAGGTATAGGGGAAAAAATAATTCTACACATTTTCTTGCGCTAAAAACTCACCATTTTAATTATTAATAATAGTACCTGGTTGACCGAGCATTTGCTCGGTTCTTTTTTTGTTTTGTTTTATATACCCTTAGTAATAAAAAGAAAAAATATATTAAAAATGAACTTGAAAAAAAAACAAAAAGTGAAAAAAAAAATCGTTGGAAGTGTTTCAGAGATTTGAGTTTGCTCGTTTAAAGATATAATTTTTTTTATATAACTCTCGACTTTTAAGGCTACCAAAAAACTAAAATTCAGATGCTAAAATCCATAAAGGCGATTAGTATAAATTTTTTAAAAAGATTACTATAAATTACGTCCGGTAAAAATGTAAGAATAGTGTAATATTTCAATGGATTAAAATATAGTAGTCCGAAAATATCTTTAGAGTGACACCAACACAGCTATCAATATAGCAGTTCAATGATAATATTATTATGTGGACTTAGGCAGAATTTTAATGATATATTATGTACTAATAAGATAATAAAAAAAATCTTCGTACTACCACACAACTTCGATAAACTATAACTTTAAATATACGTTTATAAATCTCACTAAAAATATTATATAAGACATTAATAAATTGTTCAATGAAACTAAAGTTTGTTTGATCAAATGTATATAATATTATATTCAATTAAAACTATAGTAAATTAGCAACTGCGCTGAACTGATTAGCTAGATCGAACAATGCTGAGTCAGACTTGCTTTAATAGGAGGTTTACTCTAGATGGTTGATTTAGTTCGATTTTCGTCTAGGATTTCCTTTTTATTTTGGAGTAAATTTTACTTTCCTATTTCTTTAACTGTTTGTAAAAAAGTATTTAAAATAGCGGTGTTAAAATTTTAAATAAAAAAATGTCTGCAAAGTCGGTTTACGAAGGATATTTTACGTGATGACGTCAAATTTCATCACAAGCTGAACGCTTAGGCCGATCGTGTGTCTCTATCGCTTTTTTTACGCTCTCGCATGCACGTTTGACTTTCATGCAATGCGCCATGCTTTTTCGTGCAATTGGCGTTCATCGATTCATAATACGTTATTATGTCAAAAATCTCACGTTGCTCGCTAGAATCTTACGATATCTGTGTCTAGAAGTGGGGTTTGAAAAACAAATTTATATAGAGAGTAGCTTGAATAATGTATGCTTTTCCGTGAAACATTTTTCATTATTGATGATATCCGACTGGGCCTTTATGAAATGCACTTTAATTTTTTTTAACCAGAAATGTCATTTTGCACTTTCACTTCGAAATGTTGCCAGAAACATAATTATTTTTCCAATATCTCATTGACGATAATGATAATCACTCCTCGTTATCATCAGAGTTGCCACTTCATTTACAATATGAAATCCAATATGCTTCGGATTTTCGTGTCTGTGACATTGGCAACGAACCAGGAAATATTGGTTGCGATATCATCTGTGTAAATGATTATGAAGCTTATTAATATTGATTTATATTTGTAACCAAAGATGAATACTAGATTTATCCATAGCGTCCAAACTTATATTGGACATATTAAATTATAATGTGTATAGGATCTGTTTTATAATTCCAATGACGCGTTTTCAATCAAAGTATCAATTGCAAATCCATTATATGCCCTACTGCTGGGCACAGGTCTCTCCCCGACATCAGATGAGGAGGGTAATGAGCCATATTTCACCGATGCGCTGGCTGAATGCGGGTTGGTGAACTTCACATGACTGAAAGACTTTCATCTCATCAGGCATGCAGGTTCAGGTGAGCTAGCGATGTTTTCGTGTTTAGGGTGCACTTTAAAATTTAGAAAAGCCCACTTCAAGACATACTTTTCACATAAGAGGCCATCATCATCTTACTCATTGGACCATCGTCGTTCGATGAAATACTGTAAATTGTGTGTGAGACAAACTTTATTATAATACACATTACCTTCTTTATAAAGCTATAGGAGTAATATCTGCTCGCTAAAGCACAATACAGACAGTTCCGTCTGCTATGTATATTTAAGGTTCTTTCTGTGCTTTACTATGTGCATCAAGGATATAACTTCCATAAATATAATAGAGACTGATCAAGTAGAGGGGAAATTAGGAAAGAGTTATTCCATAGCACGGGACGCCCTATAGAATGTTATCTCTTGAAATATGCAACATATGAATGAGTTACCGTGGCTAGTACCAGGTAGACCTTATTGACTAAGTGGTCATAAAATTGCATAGATGCTAGTTTTCTTATCCAATTAGTATAAAAAAGTTAAGTTCCTATATTTTGGTCACGCAAGGCTCACTCGTTCTCACCGTAGACATTTCAATTAGTAGTTGTAGTTATTATAATATTATTCCTTCACTTCTTCCCGAAGCACAACAGAGCTATTTAAAAAAAGAAATATCCAAGATGGCGGCACTAGCTGAGACAGTTTAAATTGATGTCTAGACTTTTAATAAAAGCAATAAATATTCAAAATATCTAAGAGCTACAGCATAACAAGTCAATTTCGGAATTACAAATTCTATGAAGGCGAAATTCGGAAGTCACAACAATAGGCAAAGGTGGAGAGTAAAATTATGAGGTTTGTTGTTATTCGCAAATTGTTTCGGATGTTCTGTTGGAAATTTGCCTCCAACTTTACAAAATCTGAGCTGAACAGAGATTAATGGGTGGAGTTTTAATATGATATACTCGGTGCGACTTACAAGCGATACCTGAGGCCAGCCGAAGCTAGACGTTTTATGGACGTTTTTACACCACGTCAATCGGGCTTCCTGGTAAGTTCTTGAAGAGCAAGTCTCTTCGGGTGTTACGGGTACCAGACAACGGAAATACATATTATATTTAATATTTTTTATATGTATAAATACTTATATTTAAGACTAGCAGCGCCCCGCGTTTTTACCCGCGTACTTCCCATTCCCGTGGGAATACAGGGATAAATTGTAGCTTATGTATTATTCTGATATATAAACTATATTATTGAAAAGTTTCATTAAAATCCATTCAGTAGTTTTTACGTGAAAGAGTAACAAACATCCATACTTACAAATTTTCACGTTTATAATATTAGTAAGATTATTATTAAATAATACACATAATGTTTAATACACATCCATGACCCGGGAACACAGAAACTTTTTTGTTCCCTAGCTAGATTCAAACCCGACACCTCAGGCTTGAACGCTAACTCAACTCAAAAAACAATTCATTGAACTCATATTAAACGGTTGGACCGATTTCGATGACTTTTGGAGTTTTGAACACGCTCTAAAGGTCACTCCACTAGATTCGATAAAAAAGGCTTTTCTCAATGAACGCCAAGGCGACCGATCCCTTGCCGCTCCCCTCCCCCCACTTCTAGAGTGCAGGATGGTATGATATTGGATGGTCCCCAAGGCCTGTTGCAGATGTTCACAGTTCCACCACCGGCCACGGTCAGACGATGAGGAGAATCTGCCCACGCCGATCAGACGATGAGGTTAATCTGAATCATAATAAGAAAACAGCAGATCGCCTGCCACTTGCACCTAATCAGGAACAGCCTGGGCTGAAACTAGATCCATAATCGCTTATCACTTGTACTACACATAACTTGATACTGGGGCTCTGTAACCTTTTATTAATAAAGGGTTCGAACCATGACCGCCTTGCGACCTTTTACGTACCTTTAATTTATCTAACAGCCCATCACACAAATTAATATAAGGCCATCAAAGTTTTAGTAAACAAGTACTTTATTTAGTGATTTAAATGATGGCTTTTATAGCTTTTGGTCACCTTTATCTTATATATTATAAATAGAAATGAATTATCGAAATGTATGTACGTATAACTTCAAAATCACTCCTTACTGAATTTATAAATATCACCTTTGAGCATTACGGTTTTGCGAGCAAAATATTGAGTATTAAATTTAAGTTAAAGAGAGCTGCGACAACAGCTAGTATATCAAAAAAGTCATAGAATACTGCGACAATAAACCGCATCTTTTAAAATCTCGACGAAACACACTTTTAAAGTGCATTATATTTCACAGAACTTAGCAATAAGCATTCGCCACTAAAACACAAGCCTTTCGCAAATTTAACTAGGACATGGAAAATACTAAAAGAAGATGTCTTAATTCACTAACACTTTACATTTATTTACAAAATACTAGTTCTACTTCACCCGAGAAAAATTAAAAATTAGTAAACATCTTTTATGTTAAGTATTAACCTTGCTTACATGCTTCACTGGGCTAATTTACTGGCCTTATATGGCCATAAAACAAAAATAAATCATTTTGGTTGACCAAAAAAACTCATATAACAAACAGATTGTTGCACTTAATAGAAATTTAAAAGAAATATTAGGTGTATCTGCGCTAAGTAGCCGAAATTAGGTTTCAGGATGGGAGTTCCAGGAACTTCTTAGTAACGGTCGTGTAGTCCACCCTTAGGAGGAGTAAGCTGATCTTTCATCGGGACCAGGCTGTCACTGAGGTGGTCATGGTGCCTACACATTCGGTACCCTCGAAAACCTCCTAAAGGCGCTTTCAATGGTTTTAGTTTATATAGGCACAGCCCAAGTGTAAATCCCACATAGGTTCAGAACCACCCAGGTTATATAGGCACATTCGTTACAACCATTAAGATTTTTCTACGCGATTTGATGGACATAAGTTTGAGAAGTATGGATATTGTGAGAGTGACACTGGGACCTGGGTATCTCTGAATTATAGAAGAGTTATAGAAAAACAAAAATAGGACATTTAGCGGTTTTTATAATTAAACAATTAGTAGCTAGGTAGCTAGCTTATTTTTAATAACGTTCTTACTTTTAGTTTAAATTACATCCAAGTTTATTTGACTTTGAATAACAATAATAATAGTAAAAATATTTATATTTTTTTCACGTACAATATTATAACTGAACAAATAATTATAATCAGTGAAAGCAATTAGTGCCTTGTACTAATCTGTAAAGAGTATATATTCCACAAAGCAGCTTTGAAAGACGGGAAAGTCGATTTAATTTCTGAATATCAAGGCGGGATGGACAGCGTACAGCCACCTACTGACATTATAAGGACTGGTCTGGTTACAACCCAACAAGACTATTATATTCTGAAACGTTTACAGTAAGCCTTAAATTCTCGCTTTGATCAAAATTAAATTTCGGGGAAATACTATTATTCAAGGCACTTTATCTTCCTGTCAACTATCTAAGTTGTTATCTATACATATAATAAATTTGTAGAGGAGTCGTTTCTGTACATTGAAAATATTTAAAAAAAGAATAGCCAGGGTGTTAAAGGATTACTAACAGAATCCATTTCAAACATTTTTGGAATTTTTGTCTGTTTGTCTGTTTGTCTGTTTAGTTGTGCACGCATCACGTGAAAACTACAAAACCAGTGTAAATAACTTTTAGCCATAAAAATTTTGCGTATTTTAGAGTAACATTTAGTTTTTGTTTCATCGCAATCGCTTCACTCTATCAAAAGATATATGTATTTGAAATGTAGGTAAATAAGATACTTAACAAATAGGATCAGATCAATGCCATCTATTGACGATTTACGGCGGCTTTCAATATCCTATCTATCTTGAAATTTTGACACATTTTCTTACAAAATCTGTCAAAATTTTAAGATACTTACATAAGAAATTTTTAAGATAGATAGGATATTGGAAGCCGCCGTTATAGTACCGACTTATAAATAAGTATGTAGGTCGTCAACAGATGGCGTTGCATGTATCTGATCCTATTTGTTAAGTTTAATGAATTTGTTATTATATTTTGTTAACTACCTTACTAATATTATAAATTCGAAAGTAACTCTGTCTGTCTGTCTGTTACGCTTTTACGCCTAAACCACTTAACCGATTTTGATGAAATTTGGTACAGACATAAACTAGAGCTTGGGAAAGGACATAGGCTACTTTTTATCGCGAAAAAAAGGAAGTTCGTCAATATACATAGAAGATGACGCCTTGAAACTTTGTATTTAGACACTTAATAAGAATTAAATAACCATGATTAATTAATTGTTTCACCGTTTTTAAGGTTTTCGCCTATATGGGCATTACAAAGTTTCCAGGGTAGTTTCAAAAAAAAATCGGCGTTGGTGCAGTGCGGCGTAGTGGGGGAAATGTCGCTATATTGCTACCCGAACAGACAGACACGTGAGGGATTTTTTCGCTGTAACAATTTCGATTTGTTTATAGAATTTTGCTTTCGTTAATGTTCTTAATATATTCGGCGAAATACAATGTTTCATATATTCTATTGAATGGAAAAAAAGGGGACTGCCACATGTGCACGTTCAAATAAAGCTTCAAAAGAAGGTGCTGCCCATCCAAATAGATGGGCTAATTAGCGCCGAGATTCCTGATCCTGTGCAAGATAAAGAATTGTATGACACTATTATCTAAAACATGGTACACGGTCCCTGTGGTGTTAGAAATTCAGCCTCGCAATACATGAACATTGGAAAATGCACAAGGATTTTCACTAATCAGTTGATAAAAGAAACTATGCAAAATGACAATAGCTACCCGTTGTACAGGCGCACAGCGCCCGAAAACGATGGCCGAACAGTTACAATTAATACTCGATCTGGAACGAACGAAACCTTAGACAACAGTTGGAAAGTCCCGTATTTGCCCATTTTATATAAAATTTTCAATGCTCATATTAATGTAGAAGCCTGTAGCTCGGTCCGCGCAATCAAATATACAAATATATAAACAAAGGAATTGACAGGCTATATTAAATCTCAGGAATGAAGGTGGAGCACATCTTCTGAATGAAGTGCAAACCTTTCAAGCAGGACGTTACGTCAGCAGTAATAAGGTAGCGTGGCGGCTCCTTGGCTTCCTCTTGCCCGAAAGACATCCAACAGTAACCTATCTTGCTATAAACTTAGAAAATGCGTAGTGCATATATTTTACCGAGAACAATTTCCAAGAAAGAGAATCATCACCGCCCTAAACAATATTAACAGCCTTTTTCCATCTTTATCAGGGCGATCCCTTTGCCAAGACGTGTTTCTGTGCTGAAATCTCCCGTTATTATACCTTAAACACATCTACAAAGGAGTGCGAACGCCGTTTTCAATGTCTGTTGAAAATCGACCCGGAGTGAAATAATCTGATGCCCTTGGTCATGTGTACACCGTCCACGATACTAATTTTGAATGTTTCTGTTTACGTTTGCTGCTACACCAAGTTCAGGGTCCTATAAGCTATAGTGATCTTAAAATTGTCAACGGCCAGGAATTCGGAACATATAGAGAAGTATGTGAAACTCTGGGTCTGTTAGAGAATGATAATCACTGAGAAGAAACTATAAATCAAGCTGCCCAGTGCCAATCGCCAGCCAAAATCAGAGACCTTTATGCAACCCTCATAATATTATCATCTTGCGGGCTATCTTATCCTAATGAATTATGGAACAAATATAAAGAGTACATGGCGGAAGACATTTTGCTTAGGCTACATTAGACACACACGGACATCATATACAATGAACTCATTTATAATGAAGCCCTTGGAAAAATTTAAGACAATGTAATGGCTATGGTGGGTAAGCGTTTGAATGAATTTAAAATGATTAGCCCTCGGAGAACGAACGGAAATGAACTATCAGATGAGATTGTACGAGAAACAAACTATGACATACCAGTTTTGCAGCAGCAAGTAGCTGAATTGATACCCAAATTACTATCAGAACAAAAACGAGTATTTGACGAAGTGTTGCAGCTAACAGAACCTGGGAATGGCGCGCTACTCTTTGATCTCGCCCAGGAAGATTCACCTATCTGTCATTTTAGTAAAAATAGCGCATGGCATGCTATTCCACGTCAGTGCAAAATCTTGGTGTGGGGTGATAGTACTATGGCGCACAAAAAAGGGTAGAAGCACTAAATTGAACGCTCTAGGATTTGCTCAACAGTACCTATGTTATTTTAATTTTAATTTTTATTTATGGGAGAGATGGTGGTTTTATTGGTTGGTGATTTCCGCCAAACGTTAGCAGTCATTTAGAAAGGGACACTTGCAGACGAAATTAAAGCATGTCTCAAGTAAATGGGCATGGTCATAAATATATGGGCCACCGTAAGGAAGTTCAGTTTGACTACAAATATGATGACACAAATGGCAACGGGCAACCATGCCGAAAGACTATTTAAAATAGGAGATGGTCAGCTAGAAACTGATTTAGAGGGCTGTGTGACACTGACGGGAAAATTTTGTCAATTAGTACACAGTGATTTAGAATTAGCTGCAAGTGTTTAAACCCAGACTTACAAAACAATATACAAGAAAATCAATATTTATGTGAAAGAGCAATTTTAGCACCTAAAAATGATATTATCAACTAAGTAAATCCTGACATATAGAGTAAAGTACCAGGAGAGGTACAGCAGAGTATATGTTATTTTATCAATAGACACAGTTATAGTACAGAAAAGAGCATATGATACCCCCTAGAGTTTCTAAATTCGCTTGAGCTGTCAGATGTACCCTCACAAAAGCTTAAATTAAAACTAGGTGTCCCAGTTATGCTCGTGCGAAATTTGGATGCCCAGAGACTATGTAATGACAATTTTTCTCATTGACAATTGTATGTAGCATGTTCGCGTGTGTCCAATGCCCAGAATCTCTACATTCTCTCCTCAAATGGAAAGACAATATTATAATATAATATTATGGCTCACAATAGTTTATTAAAATAATATTCTGTTCAGAGTTGTCTTCTTTGTTCTAAATCAGAAAAGGGGAACTGCGCTACTCCAAATTTAACGCAAGCGAAGCCGCGGGCAACAGCTAGTTACTAATATAATTTAACAGAGGCATAACAATGAAATCAATTATGCGATGATTAATTTTTAATTATGATATTTCATTACAAATTTAAATAATTAATGTTTTTGAAATCAATCATTAAATCTTTATTAATTCAACTCATGGAAAAAAGTGAGAAAGTGAAACTCCGTCGAAAAAACTGGCGCCACAGATTAAGCCAGAAGGTATTTTTTTATGTATACGTCAAGAAATAAATAATACAAATAATCCTTGTCATAAGATTCAACAGTGGAAGCTACGTTTAGATAGATGAAGTTGGTCGGCCATTAACCAGGTGGGAAGACGATCTCCGTGCAGTGTCAGGTCCGCGTTGGATGCGAGTGGCAGGGGATCGGTCGTCTTGTTCATTGAGGGAGGCCTATGTTCAGCAGAGGACGAATAGAGGCTGGTGATGATGATAAAATAATCCCGGTAACATTTTTCTATGCCTTATTTTTGTACTCTCAGATACACTTGCACAAAGTGAAAACTTTACAACACTTAGAAATTTTTAAAACTTATTTCTAGGCTCCACGTCATGGGGTCAGGATCGAACCCGGAATCTTTAGTTCAAAAGGTCGAGCCCAAGTAGACCATCATCACAAAAAATAAAATTAATATTACTCCTATTATTAAATATTATGCATTAATATTGTAATTGCGAATAAATAACATTATAATACGAATATATTGCATAACGTCTGATTTTACTCTTCATAATTTTCATATATAAAATAGCTTATATTAAAATCGATTTTTGAGGAGTAAATACCAATATATCAAATCGTCGAAACCACAGAACTATTTGATCTATTCAAACTGTCGTAAACATGTGGCCGGATTGTGGAACTGGCATCGTAATATTAACTTAATTTGACCGATCAAAGTGACTCAACCGACTCCAATATATTATTATTGTATTCGCTCGCAGTCTCTCACAAAGCTACCAACTTTATAAATGAGATTTAATAAGGTAAAATGGCAATAGTAAGTTTTAATAAAATTTAATTTTATCTTTTTTTTTCTTCCAATTACAAAAGATAAAGATAAGAATTCGGTACCTACAGAAGAAATTGTTGAATTGATATATTTTTTTTTGTTATCTTATATTTGGAACATGGTAATAATAAATATCAGTTAGTTCAATATTGGAAAATAACTCTGTAAATCTATCTTAAATTACCTGGTAGTAAATCAACGATTGATCTTTAAACCACCTGCACTAAGGTTGTTCATGTAAATTACTAAAGATAGTGAGTATCCTTTAGTGCAATTCAGGTTACATTGCCTGCTTGCTGTTCTTTAATTTTTTTCCTTTTCAATACCAGGAAACCAGCAAGCAAGAAATACCCAAGCTAAATGGAGCAGACAGGGGCATGTGATGCATCCACTCTCCATTCGCTCGCGTCTCGGAAATATTGCTCAACATTCTTGTTGGCGGCATCTCTCTATATCGAAGTTTCTTCTGATAACGTTACGTGATTGATAGAAATACCTTTGTCGAACTAACGAATCACATGTCAAAGTTGAAAGGCGGAAAGAACAATCTGAACTCCTAGGGTTTGTTTGGAATTGTTGTCAATAAAATTTACATAAATAATAATTGGCAGATGAAATACAAAGGGGAGGAGAAAATACAAAGTAACACGAGTGAAATTGAGCAAAATACATCAAATATTGCAGAGCAGTGTAAGCGTATCACGGCTGAGATACGCAATCAATTTAGAACGATATTGGTTTTAGTAAATTTGACACGGATTTTGAGAGTTGCAAAATTGTTACAGATATATCTACGTGTTTGATTGTTGACCGTTTTCGAACATATTTATATATATAAAATTGGATGTGAGGAGGCCCTGGAGGCCGGAACGAAGCGGGTATTCATAGCTTGTACTAATATATGTAAGTACGGATCCGTGGTGCCGCGCTCTCAGATGTAGGAGTACCACCATCTTGCTTATTTTCCCCATAAAACTGTTTTGCTGCGTTTCAGAGTAAAGGGAAATAGGCAGTATAATTACGGGCATCGGGACTTAACATTTTGTGTCAAGGCATTAATGAGTTGCCTGGGCTAATTCTTGTTTCGTTCGTTAGTCTCTGCAAGTTTGCTTATTCAACTAGCATAAAAAACTGAAGCATATGAATCAATGAATATGAACTATACTAGACTGTTCCATGTTTTTTTGTTTGAACAAAAAATACTATATTATGTTGTCGGATTGGGCAATAAACCATCCCAACAATAAATTATATTGCGTGCTGCGTAATAAAGAAAGAAAGCGTTTCTTTACTATGGCACCGACCTTCAGGCCGGAAGGATTAGTCGATACGTGCAGACGTGACTCGCAAATGTACGGTAGACATAATAATTTTATTAGGGACCCAAAAATATATTTATCAATGTATATATAAGTATCAGCGTATAAGAGATACATAATATCAAGTCTGTCAATTTGCCTAGCCTCTGACACTGCCCAGCAGTAAAAGAGATAAATTGGCAGACTTGATACGTGGTTAAGATAAGCGGACAAGTGCACAACAAGTCTAATACCCGGATACTCAAACGCGACTCAAATTTGGCAGCTGCTTACATTTTGATCACATATAATCCATATGTGATCAAAAAGTAAGCAGCAAAAGTAAGGCGTGCTTAGTAGTTTGAGAAGCCCCCAAATATTTAAGAGGCGTTTGAGAACTAGAGACTTTCAAAATATAAAATTCAACTTTCAAATTCTAGACATCTTTATTTCGTAGGTATTACTTCTTTTTCACGGCACTTGATATTGCTGCATTACAGTCGAATTTATCCGGCATGACCACGGTAGTAACTCTCGCTCACATAATACCGTCGAGAAGGGCAACGCATCTGCATAACATTTAGTTTTCCGGATCTCTATAAGCGTCGGTAATTACTCTATAGCTCTGACTGCTGGGTTGCCTCATTTAAACATAAAAAATGCATCAAATTTTCTCAAAAACATTCCACTGATCAAATAAGACAGTATATAACTACTATAGAATTCAGAAATTAGCTTGTACGTCCATAAATATACCTAACTAACATGCTAGTAACATTAATATTCATTACATTAATGTTTGCCCACGGAATTCTGACCAGCGCGAGAGACAGATCGTTAATTATTGTGACAAATTTCATGTACAGCTTTTGGATTTTGGTCAGGATATCCGTTTAACGACATTATTAGGATTTGTATTATGGATAAGTTTACCCGTAATCATCATCATCATCATCGCCATCATTATCATTAACCTCTATTCATTGCTGGGCTGTTTATATTTTTTTTCTTTTACACCGGGAAATGCACTGAAGTATCCCGCTAGGAGTGAGTCTCAAAAAAGAAAAACTTTAGCCGCGATAAAACCCGTTGTTGTTTCATTATAACATTTATCTGTATCAATATTTTAATTTTAACATCAAAAATAGTTGACCTATGATCAAGTGGCTATAGCTGAAATGAAACATTGTACTCGACACAGACATCGTTGAAAGCGAGTTTCATGAAATACATGTTATAGATTGTGTTATGTGTAGTAACGATACGGATAATATGATGCCTACTAGATGAAGTCTAGGTACCTTGCTGATTATGGCATGTAAAAAAAAACTATCAAGCTTTACAGATTCAGCTATTTCAGCTTAACAGCATGCGTGACTTGAGGAGTAAGCTGGAAAAAGCTCGACGAGAGTATTATGGAAGTAGAGGTCCTCTCTAGGTTTTTAGTTTCTAGTTTATAGTCTAGGTTTAGTTAAAGATTTTGATTATATAATAAACACGTCATATTCACAGGACCACAGTAAACTTATTTATTCCCTGGCGGGATTCGAGCCCGCTAACACCGCTAGCGCACTAACCATTGAGTCATTGACGCCTAAAATGTGGAGTTACGTGAAAGTCATAGTAAATGACCATTTAAATATTTTGAACCATGAATTCCATAAAATAATCTTTGTCGGCGTGACTCTGATTTGAGGTCACAGGCCGTTCATCGATGATAAATCATGTATTGTTGTTGACGACAAAAGAAGTCGTTTTTAGGCTGTAAGTGCCTAGCCTATATTATATTTGCATAGACTAAGGTCGAGTGAACAATATACAAAATGTGATATTGATTTTTGATATAATTATTTTACATTGTGCAAAGAACGATGAATTAATGAAAGAATACTTTTTCCTATATTCAATTTTCACACTATCGGCAAACCTAGCATTGAAATTTTTTCTATTGGCGTTAATTTTATAAGTAATTTTTAATTCATTGCCGACACAGTTTTTTTTTGGCTTTGAACTGTACTGGGGTTGTCCTAATTAGTGGTGGCGTTATACTAAGAACAAAGGCTAAAATATGAATACTGCTAGATGATATTTTATATCTAGAGAAAGTCTAGTCTGTCGTGTAGGCGTTAATGGAAAACGGCAAAAAAGCTCATAATTACGACTCATCGGAAGCGTAAGATAATGCGAGTGTTCGACGATGAAGATGAGAGAGATGGTTTTGTTCACCCAAAAAGTGGTCAACGCGCGTAAAAAAGTTTTCACTTCAATAATAAAAAGTCAGAACATACAATGGAGTCCATCCAAACACAAAAGACGCTTAACAATAAAAATAATCTAGTAACTAGACATCCAACATAAAGGATTGTCTTTATAAATATTTAAAGAAGAATAAACACGTTGAAATTCTTTTATCCGTTGTTAAAATATTACAAAGGAAATTCTAGCCGTAGTGCAGTTTTAATTACAAAACTCGTAATGCTACGAATAAAAATGATATCTCTTAGACAGCGAATGCCCCATCGGTCTTCGTGTTTTCGCTTTTCATTTGTAGAAAGCAATCTCACGTTTGATAGTTTTTCTTAGTGTTAAATATAAAACTATCTTTATCTATTGGGACTGACATACCTATGTAGAACAAACGTCCCTTTAAATAAAGAGAAAAAAACTATCTGTTATATATAACTCCAGTGTCATGATTTTTTTGACTTTGACTTTGACTTAGATGTTTGTCCAGGATAAACTCCGAAGCTACTGAACCGCTTTTAATGTTTTTTTTAAATGTGTGCTTTTCTCCAACTTAAAAGATAAGAAGTTTATTTCTCGAATATGAGATAAAATAGGTAGGAACAAAAACCTGCTACATAACAAATCTTTTTGACAGAACGAAGTCTGTCGGGTCCGCTAGTATTTCTATATAAAATTCTAGAAGTATGCTACTCTTATAGGCGTATGAATTGAATAATAAGGTTTTCTAACGCTTACTCGAAATTCACTCATTATTCAGGATTTCTCCCGTGAACATGGCTGCTGTAGAGTATCCAAAACGACGGACATCTTAAGTTATTTCTAATGAGTAAAATTCGCGTAAATATTAGAAACAAATTACTATCATGATTGTTTATATTAAAGGTATCGTGGGATTTATATAATTTATTTTTAATATTTATGGAACACAAACACGCATTTACAGTTCATCAAGTGACAAGTTTCATTTTGGCTTGACGATGATGTAAATAATATATATAGATATATTTTTATAAAAGCGGCTTTAAATATTATATAGTATTTCTCTTAGAAGCCTCTTAATTTACGATTGGTCTGAAAGTTTGCTATAGTTCAAATTGCATAGTAATGCTATGCAAGGTGTTTTTTTAACCGACTTCAAAAAAAGAAGGAGGTTATCAATTCGTTTGTGGTTTTTTTTTGTATGTTTGTTACACGATTACTCCGCTGTTTGACAATAGATTTTGGTGATTCTTGTTTTGTTTAAAAGCTTGTTTCCGAATTGGTCCCATATAATTGATCGACATCTAATCAGCGGTTTTTAAGTTATTTTCAATAATGCTTATTTGGTTGGTTTTGTATACCCAGACGATTTGCTCATTTTATTACTTGTCGATGTAATATGATAATATGAACCACCACTGAATAGGATACTTTTGAGGTCATCATCATCATCATCAACAACTTTCATCCGTCCACGGCTGAACATAGGTTCGAAATGAACGCTAAGACGACAGGTCCCGATCTGTGTTGGATGCTAGTGGAAAGCCACTCAGATCCAACACAGATCGGGAACGTCAAAAATTTGCAAGAAAAAATAAAAACTATATTACTTATGTATAAACTTAAAATTAAAAAGTACAAAATAAAATTAATTTTAAATAAAAAACAGAGAGAGAGAGAGACAATCAGGACTGGTTCAAGAGTAAAGGCCGCGCTTAATTGTTGGTTCGTTTTAGATTCCAGTTGCAAGAGATCAATTGTCTTGGCGTTCATTAAATGAGGCCTAAGTTCAGCAGTAAGGATAAGGGATGATGACGATAATGATAACTTTTTTAAAGTTTTGAAATAAACATACAAAATCCTCCGAATCGACTAATTTGAAAAGTTATAAAATAAATACTTTATACCTTAACTGGAAAATAAAATAAAGCTTAAAAGCTTTGGATTTTTGTGTGATTAAAAAGCTTATACAATATAATGAAACTTTTTCAATATAAAACGTAACAAACATTGCGCATCTCAATTAAACGTATAATTTTTATTTGAATTCGAGCATCATTGAAAATACAAAAACATTTTTATATCTCATTGTCAGTTTGTTGGAGTACCCTCCCTATTCGCATTTTAGAAAAAACCAGATGGGTCTTTTGTGTTAGTCAGATCCGGGTAGTCCGGATCCTTCAAGCGGCTAAAGGTATCTTGCAGTGGTTCTAGTGCGGTATATCGGCGCCGGGGTAGTAAGAAAAGAGTGGATGGAAAAACATATTGCTCTCATCAAAACTTGTACTTTTCTGTTGGATACGAGTGGCAAGGATCGGCCCTTTTGTCGGTCAGTTATCTTATCTTATAGCTATCAATAGACAGATAGAGACATGATGATGATGATCAGGTTCAAAACCTATAGATTCATGTATCTAGCATGGATAGTGTCTTATGAATTCCCTGCATTCATTACTTACTGACTACTACAACTACTATTTTCCCATTTTAAATCGTTATCGCTAAAAAACGATTATTTTATAGTTAAATTTTATTTAACACGTATGTACAGTCATTGACAGAGAGTATTGTTGTGCTAAAACACATTCTCAAAAAAAATATCTAAAAATAACTTTTTAAATTTACACTATCAATTGTATGTGTATTGTTTGTAAACAATTCTCAATCAAATTAATAACAGTTATGTATTAATAATTAATGATGATGAAAGAAACTGTTGTTTTTATTGATCGATTAAAATAAGATATTTTTAACAAATACCTTTACCTAACCCTTAATTTTATTTAAGTACACAGTACAAACTTATTTTTCCGTGTTGTTTTTTTTTTTAATCTACTTCAACGATTCGAACGAAACACCGTATTATCGGGGCGAAGGTTTGCTTCATTTTCATTTGTATGAAGCGGAACTGTAACTTCAGAGTGCAAATCGTCCCCACTTCACTTGTTTCACCCCTTAAAAACATTTAGAAGTTGTCGATTCCCAGTGCTGTAGTATTTTTTTAGATGATTACATAATGTACTTACACTTTTTTTCTGTGATATTTTATGAAAAAAACCTTACAGTTATGGTAAATTCGCGTAAAAACTCTTTTTTTCCATTAGTACTTTTTTGCAGGTTACGTACCAGTTCAACAAGTACTTTTTAAATTTATTATCTATTTAGTACGTATTTGGATAATTTATTTCGTTCCAAGCCACAGAAAATTTTACAAGGTATCTTAGGTATAACATGGAGATCTCCAAGCATTGGCCAGTCCATGTAATATGCGAGTGACAAGGGATCGGTCGTCTTGGCGTTCATTGAGCAGCTATATTTTCATCAGAGTACGGATTAAGGCTGATGATGATGATTATGATATAACATAGTGTGATTTAATGTAATGTATTTGTTTATTTACAAACCCTACTTATCTGGTGTATTGAACTTCGCAAAATCCTTCTTATTGCGCCCCAAAAACAACTGAATTGTGCGGATTTAATCGGCTCCTTTGGAGTGCAGTCAGTCGAGTTTACTAACCGGAGTCGATATTGAAGTCGTATATTGGCATTATAATCGCCGCGCCGCTACGTGTTCGCGTCTAGTATACTTACTATATTAATTTAACTAAGGCGACATCCTACGTGAGCGATCTAGACGCGAACACGTAGCGGCGCGGCGCTGCGCGAAAACAACAAACTGTCAAAACCTATTATATAAGTGTCTGATGTGACCAAGCGCAGACGCACCCCACGTAAGTGCGGTGCCGAGCATTTATTTCATCGCATCGCATTGAATTCGCTTGTGATCGCTTCGTAATCGCATCTGCTTTGATCCATCTATGTAGGACGTAGGCTAAAATATTTCTATTTAATTAAAAATGGTTGTATGTAAAGTCGGTTTACGTACGCTAGTTTAACGTGACAACGTCAAACATTATACGCAGCACGAACCGAAAGCAGATCATGCCTCCCTCTCGTTCTTTCCGCGCTCTCGCTGGCGGAACGCTACATGACGTCATCTCTTTCGTGCATGCTGTCCGTAATATTGAGGTATTAGACGTTGTCACGTCAAAACTATCTGACCTATTTTAAAAATTCTTTCGCCATGGGACATTTTTTTCGCTATAGTATGTTACATTAATACTGAGTGACATAGATTATAAAAATAATCATTATCAATACATATACGGTTGTCTTTTTTTTTTTCTTTTACGCCGGGAAATGCACTGACGCATAGCGCTGGGGAGTGGGTCTCCCCAGGCGGGTATGTGGGACTCGCTGCGCCCGAAAGATGGTAAGTGGACGCGCGTACGCAGCTCTACCCACTAAAACCCGGCGAGTGCCACCAATGCCGCCTTTGGTGAGGTGCCCCGGATCTACAAGCAATAGGGCACCTCGACGGCTAGTCCCTCAGGGGACCGACGCCACTCCCAACGTCTGGACAGTACCATGAGGTGAGGTTCCCATCCTCACCCCTTGCCCCCTGCTCTTTTGTCCCCTCTTCTTATAAGAGTGGTACAAAGAGCCCCCTCGGCTCAATTCGCTTCACCCAAGGTGTTTGGGTCACCCTAGGCTACTGTGCCCCACCGCCACGACAAGGCCTGAACCATGGTGGGGATACGGTTGTAAGTCTAAGTTAACTGGGGCGAAGCTTGAAACACCAAAGAGTTGGGTATTAAAGGATGTCCGTATGATGACCATCGATTTTACCAATCACAATTAAAACTGAATATAACATTTTTAATGGAGAAAGTTTTCAAAAATACTATCAGCTTTATCGTAACTCCACTTAACGCAGTAACTTGGACGGGCGAAGCTGTGTTTAATTGCTATTATATATATATATATGTCGTAGGTAATAAATCTTTTAAAGAGCTTCACCTTTCAGCGATTACAACTAAGGATATCTGTGAGGTTATTGAAATTAGAATCATCCATATTTCAATGGAAATGAAAGCTGACTGTTACCCACTTCATTGGGATCTTGTAAAAATCTAGCATAGTTTCATAGGTAACATACATAATATTATCTACATATAACCTTTTCTGTTCTCTTATGACAATGGTTTTTGTAATCCCCAGCGGGAATGTAAAAATATTATTCAACAAGAAAAACTTGTTTCATTACAATAATTAAAATTCGCGTCATTTAAAGACATCATTTTAGCATTTTTATAAAATTTTATACATCTATAATATTATATTATATTATAATTCCAGTGTCACGTTGTTTGTCCGGGATGAACTCCGAAACTACTGAACCGATTTTAATGTTTTTTTTCTTTTAAAATGTGTGATTTTCTCCAACTTAAAAGATAGGATAGTTAATTTCTCAACAAAAAACTGCTACATACCAAATCTTTTTGACAAAACGAAGTCTGTTGGGTCCGCTAGTAATTTTACAAAATTCCATGTCTAGTTCAATATTTTGAAAGCATAGCAAGTCTACACGAATTGCTGTGCTGAAGCCACTTTGATATTCCAACAAATATTTGGTGTTCAAACAAGACCGATACATCCATTCAGAAGCTCCCAACTACCGCTTCAGATAACGGAACAGTATCTAGCCGAAACTGTTCAAAAACATATTGGTTTATTCTGGTATATTCTGTATTTTTTCCGAAACAATAAATCTTTTTTACGTAAGAAAAAATCAGCAGGCAGGTATGGGCCAAACTGCGATGCGGTATCGTATCGTGACGTCACACAGCAATGCGTTGTCGCAACGCAAAAATTTCATCGGATACGACATCGTACGAGAAGAATAAAATATGTTAACCAACGGTTTTGTTTCTAGCAAAGATTTAAATCGGTAGATACGCCCTCGACATAGTAGGACCGCTCCAAAATGTGTCGAACCTCAAATGAGTGAGCTCACTCATTTGCAAGGAGTGCGACAGAGTGAGTAATATTACACAATTTGTGTAATAAACACAATCGACCGGCTCATAACCAATACAACGTCCATACTTTTTGACTGCGAGGGCATATCTAAATTTAAATCTTTGGTTTCTAGTGAGACATGGACCGCACTACACGGTTTCTACTTCTGCTTGATACATAATATATTTCTGCGTTGCGGCGCTGCAACACAGTTATGGTTTGGCCCTATGAGCCAAAAAAAAAAGGTGTGTGTGCGATTCACACACGATAGAAGTGAAACACGCGCTAAATGCTCAAATACAAGCAAGTATTAAACAGTGTGCAATGTACCTAGTACACATTACACACCGATATTTGCACTCTCGCTCTTTTGTATTTGTATCTCTTACCTGTCGTTTTTTCCGTTACATCCGGTTTGAAATCACAACGATTCTAAAGAAGTTTTACTTCAAAATTACCCTCACACATACCTACTTATGTTATAGTGCTAGGATTAGAAGCAAATGCAAGAAATGTCTATCACCTATCGATCGATATATCTATCGATCGCAGCTATGACTCAAAATATTGTATATTATAATCTATATTTATCATACAATTAATTATCTTTTCGAACCCACTCACCCATCCACTTGACCGGTCGATCATCGACTAAAATAGCATTAACTACAAAAATACTTTATTCTAAAAATATTTTTATAGATTTGGATGGATTCCTATTAAATACACCTTTTTTTATTCTTAACGTATTGGATACGTTACAAAAACCAACCAAGTAACGGAGATTTCTTGAAAATCTGTAAATATGTTTATTTTCAGTTTTTCACTATACTTGCTAGTATACTCTATTTCACTTATTATAGTAAGTGGAATTCGCAAAATATGTATTTATATAAAGCTCGAAAATAATTATTGATTTTAGTGAAGAAAATATATTATTTCGTATATTATATTGAGAGTGATACGCCGCGAATCGCGAATGGGTTTCAACTCATCGGAGGACTTCGCGCGTTTTCTTGTAATTTGCACCCACGTAAAAATTGTGATAGGCCTGAACGGAGGTTCAGGCCTATTACGTTGCGTTCATGAGAGCATGAACACAAATGAATCTACACTCGTGAGTTGAAAATAGTAACGGGCAAGACTCGTCTTGGTGCCGTTTCGATCTTATTTGTTTGCGGAGGACAGTGCGTCAAAATAAGTGTCACTTGGATCAACGGGTAAGAAGTCTTGTTGATCGGGTGTCATACCCGATTCGTCATCAAATTAGGTTGATTTTATGGAATGCTAAATGTTGTGATGAGTCTTTATCGTCCACCATCTTTGTAAATGTATCAACCCTTTATGTCCCACTGCTGGGCACGGGTCTCCTCCTCGAAATCGAGGAGGGTAATGGGCCAATAGTTCACCGCGCTAGCCCAGTCCAGGTTCTGTTTCTAGTGAAACATGGACCGCACTACGCGTGTTCTACTTCTGCTTGATACGTAGATTTCTGCGGTCTGTGAACTTCACATACCTTCAAAGTCTTTAAATCTCATCAGGCATGCAGAATTCCTCACGATGTTTTCCTTCACGAGCGATGGTCTTGGGTTTGGGGTGCACTTAGAAATTTGGAAAAATTCATTTCAAGGCACACACGGGTGACCTGATCACCCGTGTGTGCCTTGAAATGAATTTTTCCGAACCCGGAACCTTTCGCATAAGAGGCCGAGTCCATCCACCACTGGATCGTCGCTCTTTGTATTTATTCTCCTAAAAATGTCTATTATCTACACATAATTGTAGTGAGTCAAAGCGCATAGAAACACGTCTATTCTCGACGAGACGAAACGAAACTATTAACGATAGCGAATTCGCGAAATGCTTTCCCGCCGACTTCGCAGAAGTTTTACGCAAGCGATTCACGCTGTAAATCACATAGAAATCTGGAACCCTAATGTGTAATGACACATTTAAAATTTGCTGTAACCAATATTATTTCATTTATAATATATTATTATTACTTTTACCTATTTTATCGCGGACTATCCTTACTAATATTATCAATGGGAAAGTAACTCTGTCTGTCGGTCTGTTATGCATTCACGTCTAAACCACCGCACTGATTTTTATGAAATTTAGTACACATATAGACCAGAGCTTGGGAAAGGTTTGGAGGGGTTTTTTGGCTGGATTGATAGAACTATTGGTCGGATTTGAATGATTCTTTAGATATATACCATCCCGCTAAGTCGCCGTTATAAATCATAGTTAACGGAGGCGAAGCTGGGGACAACGACTAGTTAAGAATAGGAAGATGCGTTATGAAATAAAGTACAAAACGTTGCTGCCAGTTTACTTGCCTACTTCCAATTTATTAAACGCTATCACTAGTCGTTGAATTTATCGAATCACAATCAAAATCACAACAATATTAAAGAAGAAACAACTTTTACGGATTTTATCTCGGTTTATTTAGTTTTTTATGAGCCCGACGTTTCCATTTTTGCCCCGTGACCATGGTTGCTGTAAAGTATCCCAAACGTCGAGCTCACAAAAAACTAAATAAACCGCGATTAAATCCGTAAAAGTTGTTTCATTATAATGAGTGAAATTCGCGTAAACATAAGAAAACAATATAATATTAAAGAAGTTTTACTTAAAAAGTTGTAATATATCCTGAAGTGAATTAAACTGCTCTAAATCTTTGTATGTTGTTAAAACACTCTATATCTGAAACCAGTGTAGATTAACTGCGTCCTCGACGCGCCTCGCCCGTGTCGTAAGTGGGATCTAACCGCCAGTCAATTGACATACCGGTTTATTTGTTTCGCAATCGTTTCGCACAGAATGATTTTAGAGAAACGTTTCTATGGATTTTATCGTGGTTTATCTTAATAACGGCTTTCAATATCCTATCTTAAAATTTTCTTATCGATCTTAAAATTTTGACAGATTTTGTAAGATAAGATTTTGTAAAATTTTAAGATAGATATGATATTGAAAGCCGCCGTAAATCGATTAAGAAAATCGATTGGCACGTCAAAAACAATAATATACGATGAAATCCGTAGATAAATGCTAGGTATATTATAATGACTTTAGATATTAGGACTTCCGGTTTCTGAAACGTTGGTCAAAGTATATTATGTCAACTAACATGGCTGTTAATGGCCGTTACCATACTATTCTAGGATCAAATTTCACAGCTTTTCGTTATTGTTTCTATGTCAACTCACAGGCCGAACAAATATTTATTATCATTAGATACTTAAAAAGAGATTTGACGGTTAATTTGTTAATTCAATCCCTCCAACCGGTAAGGTAGTGTGGTGATCAAGAGATAATAATAATATGAATTACCAAATTTCCAGTAAATGTGTGTTTATTTGAATGAACTTATCCCCACAACTACTAGTCTAATTTATAATGCTATTTTTATTAAATTTACTGATAAATAATTTAAAAAAATTAAGAATATTATTTAAATTAAATGAAAAAGGTGTTTCTGAAAAATCGAAATTAAAGAAATTGTTTCCACATTTGGAGGTGCCTAATCTCCACTATTTCTATCGGCGGGGTGCGGGAGAAATATCTTTCCTCGATAGCTCGTGAGGCCAGATAATATAGAAGGGAGATAATCCAGTTAACTTTATAAAATTAATACGGAAAAGTAAAATGAGAGAGTGAACTGTATTTTTGCGTTTGTCATAAATATATGAAATTGACTTGCATTAGCTTGTGTAATATATAGGACAAACTTAAGGTCGATGTACAGGAGGCAGGAATAGGAAATGTGTGACTGACCTAGTGTATTCTAGCTCTTCTTCCAGGGATGCCATCAGCTCTTGTACCAACTCGTGTAGTCTTCTAAAAGTCTGTAGATATGCGGCAACAACACACACACACACGATCGCGTTCAAAGCTTTGATAGGCCTATAGCTTAGTTTAACAGTTAGCGAAAAACTGTCTATACTGGTAGACGGCTTGCGGAAGAGAGGCGGAGCGTCACACATGTATGTAAGGAGGGATGTTGACAGGTGACAAGCATAATGCAAGTTTTTTATTTAACTACCCTCGACTTTAGAGAATAATTTGAAACTCAACACCATTCATTAGCCAATACTAAACTCACAAACAATAATCAATCAATCAATCAATCAAATAATATTTATTTGGTAGGCAAATTACATAGCATTTGAATCATGTCAATATTTTTTTATAAGCTAATGCTAGATTCGCAAAGTAGCAGTTTACCCCAGAGAAGAATCTAGCAAGAAACTCTGTGGGATTGCTCTTTTTAAAATATAGTTTTACAATTTATGTAAATACATCTAAATAACAACATACTGTATATATACTGTGTATATTACATATAAATAATAACAACATGCCAATTAACAAATAATAATAATAAGCCAATTCTAAAGCAAAATAATTTTCCACAAAATATAAATGTCCCGTAAAATACTAAATAGGGTGTGTGACGATTTATGTGGAGTGTGTGATAAGAAAGTGACTTTGTATCCTCGAGTAGGAAGCACGGGAACCGTAAAGCCTTCTTTATTGACAATTCGTTTTCACTGATACGCCGCGAGACCCGGCGCTATCAGACTTACCTGTGCTTTATTTGTCTCCCCGAGATTGGGACGATATGTGAATGCCGAATGACTGTCGAGAGTGTTAAATAGCTTAAATAAAACCTCCTACGCAAAAAATCTAGTATTTTTTGCGTAAGGTAAAACCCTTAAAAAGTGAAAAATCCATCTTTCATCACTCTTTAGAAATCCAATAAATAAAATATGTTTGTCGAAATGGAAACTGAAAAATATTTAACAAGTCGTCTGTTAACATTATATTTATGTATGTATGTATTATGTATGTACCTAATAACTAAATACATTTAACGATATTTTTTTCAATATTCCCAAATATACATAGATTTTTTTGGAGTGGCTTAAATTCGCGACAGGGTATCAAAATGTAAGCAGCTCCCAAATTTGAGCGTTTGAGTTTTCTTATGTTTACGCGAATTTCACTCATTATAATGAAAAAACTTTTACGGATTTTATCGCGGTTTATTTAGTTTTTTACAATCCCGAGTCCTCCCGTGACCATGGTCGCTGTAAAGTGTCCGAAACTTCGGGATTGTAAAAAACTAAATAAACCGCGATAAAATCCGTAAAAGTTGTTTCATTATAACGTTTGAGTTTTTTAACATGAATAGTTCAGAACTATTTCAAATGAATCGCTTATGTGGCCCATCTACCATCAGGTACCTCATTTACCAGTTTACATGTCATAAGATAGGAAAACAAAAAAATACCTTCTATAGATTCTTGTCAATATTTCAAATAATAAATGCATGGCATACAAAATGAATGCATCGCATCCCTTGATGTTCACGGAAGCATAAATTTAAATGAGATAGGGCTTCAAAGACGCGCTCGACTTTTAATTCTTGTTCGTAGTATTCAAAATACATTTTTATGAAAAGTATAGGAAAATAAGAGTCTGAATAAGAATCTAGTCGAGTCTAAAACACAATGGTCTAAAACACAAAGTCGTCGTAAAAAGTTGTAGTAAAAAAGAAAATTTTCAACCCATATAATATGTGTCCTACCCGTACAATATATTATGTAATCAGGCGTGGAGGGTATTAAGCTATAGTTCACCGATACGCTGGCCCAATGCAGGTTGGTGAACTTCACACACCTTCAAAGACTCTCCTCATCAGGCATTCAGTTATCCCTCAGGATGTTTTCCTTTACCGGTGAGCAAGCGATGGTCTTGTGTTTAAAATGCTCTTGAAAATTAGAAAACACTCATTTGAAGGCACCATAGAGGGGTTCGGATAGAACCCGGACTCTCTCGCTCAAGAGCCCAAGCCCATACCCACTTGTCCGTTGTCATTGATAGGTTGAGTACTTGACTTTATTAACATCTTTACCCCCTTATAACACATATTTTCGTAAATACTCACGTTATTACAACTATATTATATTCAACTCTTATCATTTACAAATATATGAGATTGTATACTTTTAAATTTATATTATAGCCCTTAAGCTATTCTCTGTGAATTTTAAATAACATTCAACCTTCCTTCAACCTTCTACATTAACAATTGAGATGAAAAAATGCAAAAAAAAGAAATGTGGTGTCGTGGGACACCAGGTAGGAAAGTTCCTTCGGCTAAAAAGAAAGACATTATACACTACTCGTTTGTGTATGCGACTGTCGCGCCTGCGCACGTCTCATTTAACGCTTTTTATTCCACGCAATTTTTCTTATGGTTTTACTATCACATTTTTTTCTTTCGAATGTCGAAAGAAATTTTGAAATCGGTACATTACTTTTTGAGTCTATTATTTACAACCAAACAAACAAACAAAGTTTTCCTCTTTATAATATTAGTGTAGATTTAGGACTATTATTACGCTACCCATTCAAATCACGGCAACACGATTTATTTTCTTGCGTATTATTTTGATTTTGCTATATCTCCTAAAGTATTCATTTAATTTGCATGATGTAAAGGGGAAAAATAATCTTCATGAAGTGCTGAAGCTAATTAACTGATTTAAAATGATAAGGACTCATACCGTATTAGTGTAAATAACTTTCAAATTATCGCGTTATAATTGCTAATTTTTTTAAGTATTAAATTGATATAGTATGATATCCCTATGAGATAGACATATGCCATCCCGGACTTTTTTGTAGACCTATTTAAGATATACAATTCCACCATACATTATTTTGTTATGTCTCAAAGGGTTTAGGCAGCGTTTTCGTTGAAAACTCCCAGGCGGCCAATTTTTTTCCGACAACTCCAACAATTATTGTTATATCTTAGCTAATGTTTATAAAAACTTAATAAATTATATACATAAACCTTCCTCTTTAATTGTCCTATCTATTAAAAAAATATATTATACACTACTCACTTGTGTATGCGACTGTCGCTTCTGCGCACGTCTCATTTAACGCTTTTTATTCCACGCATTTTTTCTTACGGTTTTACTATCACATTTTTTTCGGTCGCGCAGCAAAATCCCTATCCCCTCCAAGCCTGCCGTAAGGAACTTCGTTCTAAAAAACATCTGACTAGATTCAGCATATTACGTTAGTTTTATTAGATTAGGTTAGATTTGCTAAATCTAGCTATTAATAGAGTAGTCGCTGCTAAGGACAGAGAAGGCTGCTTCACAGGGACCGGAAATTTGGCTTCAAAATCGTCAAAGGGCCGATAATACTGTGAAACCTAGTATCTTGTTGTAGATCGTAATAGTATTGTAAAATATCATCTAAATAAAGTTGTAGTTATTTTACGCACAATTTTTTTTTATTTTTTTTTTACTTATAGAAAAACTTTTTTTTTTAAATAATTCTATCATTGAAAGCGATATGATGTGTAGTGCTTTCGTCAAACAGCTTTGCTGCTTTGCAAAAAAGGATGGAATATACAAATCGAATAATTACTGAAACCGTGACTCCGTATTTCCCGTAGGCAAAACATTAGGGTTGCCTGTGCTAGTCGCAGAACTTGCTTATGTTTGTTTAATAACCACTTATCAACAGGTTTGTTACCATCCGTTTGTTTGTTCAAATAAATTTAAAAATATGGCTAACACGCAAACTGTGACGTATGGGTATCTATACTATTATCTACACTAATAATATTATAAAGAGGAAAGATTTGTACCTATTTTTGTATGTTTATAATGAATAGGCTCAAAAAGTATTGGACCGATTTCAAAAATTCTTTCACCATTCGAAAGCTACATTATCCACAAGTAAGATAGGCTAAATTTTATTCTGATAAAAAATAGGGTTCCGTAAGATATTTTGGTTTTTCGGACACAAGGTGTAAAAAATGTTATTTCGCGTACTAAGATCGCGTTGTAAATCTTAGTTAACGCAGGCGAAGCTGCGGGCAACAGCTAGTATTATTATAAAGAGGAAAGTTTTGTTTATTTGTTTGTAACGAATTGGCTCAAAAAGTACCGGACCGATTTTAAAAATTCTTTCACAATTTGCATGCTACATTATCACTGATTAGCATAAGCTATTTTAATTGTAAGAAAAATAGCCCATTCGTCGAGGAAGGCATTAGGCTTAATATCATCCCTCTAAGATGCCATTATAAATCACAGCTAGTTAATAATAGGTTTCAGTGCCAGTAATTACATCTATATTTCATTTTTTTTTTAAACAAAGGACTCTTTTTTTTTTCCTTCCTCCATAAAAACAAAGCGCGTCCCTCTAACCGAAAACTTGTTTGTGTTACTAAAAAACCTCCACCTATACTTATTTGGTCATATTTGTGATATTTAGAAAAATACGCATGCATAATCTGATACTAATGACAAAGGTGAAAGTTTGTAAGGATGTATGGATGTATGTTTGTTCTTTCTACTACTAAACTACTTAATGGATTTTAATGAAAATTTACTATAACATAGTTTACCCATAATAATAACAGATACGCTGTATTCTGTCGCTCTCCTACGGAAATAGTCCTAGAGAAATAAAGGTGTGAAATATGTACAGTGCGCGTGTTCGAATTCTGTTTCGTGTGATAGATATAATCGTTTGTACTGTTGTAATAATTTTGAAATGGTGAAATGGTTGTTATGTGCCGATAACGCACCTGTACCCACCCAGTGTAGCGGGGTCTGTGGGCATCGGTGATTACTTACGTTCAGTTAAACCGACTATCCATTTGGCTCTCTTCTATAAAAATATAAAATATTTTTGGTTAAAATAAATAAACTTTTAAAAAAAAATATTCAATTATTTATTTTTGTCATGATAGGGATTCTGACAATTTAATGAATTTTTATAAATTGTTGCTGGAGGCACAGCTTTCTAAATAAAGACAGATGGAGCATGCCAAACACACGAGTGACACTGCCAAAGCGAATACAGATTTGAAAGCGCGCTCAAGTGCTTTACATAGCATCGTACTCTAAACGTCTTTAAGTTTGTGTTCGCTTATGAATTTGTATTCACTTTGGTGGCGTCACTTCTGTGTTCGGTATACTCTATATGTCTTTATTTATAAATCTGTGTATGAAGGCATAAATGCTAATTACTTTTGCTTAAATACGTCTAATGTATAATATAAAATTTAAATTGTATTTATTTCAAATCAAACATCTTAAAATGCATTTCACATTTCGCTCCATATTACTTTTCAGTTGACGCCATATTATTATGTTGTCAAATAACATGAAAATGGGTAATTCTAGTTTTCGTTGATAAAAAAGCATGCCTTCTTAGTTTTATACAGATATGTCTGTGTGCTTAAGTAGCGGAATAATATGATCCAATACAAGTAGCAAGCACTTATTCTACACAATCTCAAACAAATAAACAAATTTCATAAAAAATGTCTGCTGTTTTCTAATAATTTATAAACCACGAAGCCTAGGCCCTGGTCGTGTTTACACTTAACACGTGGAAGCGTTCGGTAATGTTTATTTCATTCTATATTCAAATAGAAGTACTTCTATACTCTATGGTTTGCTAAGAACGAGTGACGCCATAGGTGTTTATTGTCATGTAACTTTTTTAAAATTTTGTTTCATTTTAACTATTAAATATTAAAAAATAAAATAAAAATTAGTGAATAAATTGTATTTTGCAGAATTCT
The DNA here is from genome assembly GCA_905333005.2 of Lycaena phlaeas. Lineage (NCBI taxonomy): Eukaryota > Metazoa > Arthropoda > Insecta > Lepidoptera > Lycaenidae > Lycaena > Lycaena phlaeas. The sequence goes on along the minus strand of HG995169.1, from coordinate 16,037,050 downwards.
AATAAAGTTAGCATTTCAAATCAAAATTTTAATGTAAAAATATGTAATGAATATTGCCTACGTCTCTATTATTTCAAGTACATAAATCCTTAGCTAAAAAGTAAAAAAAAAAGTTAGGTACGAAGCCATAAAATAAAATCGATTTTCCGTAAATGCCTATCAAAAGTAATTTTTCTAAAATGGCTTTTTCCATAAATTCGGAGCTCAAATCATAAACGTATAAACTTTTTCCATAAAATAAACTGGCTTGGAAATAATTCAATTAAAAGTTATAACAAACCGTATTTTGTCGACTATCTCTTTTATCGAATACTGATTTCGATAACATGGTTTCCGTCTGGCTATTAAAATATATCAGATATCCCCTAGAGGGACACATAAGCTGCTTATTCTATAAGCTAGAACTTTTCAGAGTTCCGTACTCGAAGGGAATTTATACTGGGATAAAAAAATAAATAGGCATAATAATTAAAGTGAAATTTAAATTGTAAAGCGACGATTGTGATTTGTAAAGTCAAGATTACTTTCGAAAGGCTTAGACTTTTAGACCTGATAGCCTTTAAGCTCAATCAAATACCGACCGGCAAAGCAAAACTGAAGATGAAGAGTTTTATTAGGTGTTTGAAAGTCGCTAGCTGACCCAATACAGGATGTATTTTTTCGAATGGACCTATGCTGTTGGCCTGTTGGCATTTAAGTTTCATGGCTCATCTAAAAATTTTATTAGGGGGTGGTCTCCCCCGGCAGCCGCGAAGTCGAGAATGGTCTTCTGGCATCAGATCGGTTGAGGAGACTGAAGCCCGTTAATGACCGTAACTGAATTAGTACGCTCGTGTGGCTAATTAATGTGGGTGCGTGTGTGTGTGTGAGTGCGTATGTGAGCGTAAGTGAATGTACAAACAACAGCTGCTGTTTGCATACGTCCTCCAACCATTCCTTTAATTTGTTTAGGATTACTTTTATTCTGTTTCATCATCATCATCATCAATATGATCATAAATAATTGGACCGTCCGCTTTCGGTATTTTTTTGATAATATCTGTGGACGCTTATAACTACAATAAAATTGTAATAATACAAATTATACTTTTAAAAAGTAATATATTATAATACACATATTTAAAATACATCCATGACACAGGAACACAAAAACTTTTTTAAAATTCCCTGGCGGGATGCGAACCCATCAGCTTGAGCGTTAACCATACAGCCATAGAGGTGATCTTGTTTGCTTTTATACGTGTTTTTGGATTAACCAAAAACAATCCAATGAATACCTTTATTTATTATTTATAGCAGATTTATAATTGAACCGTAAATTTTTTCCAGGTAAAGTTTAGGTTTTACTAAATTAAGAAATATAATGTGGCCGTTTCAAGTTAATATTACTAATTTCTACGTTTACTAATGTACTCTACTAATGTTTACGCGTATAACTGTAAAGTATTCGAAACGCCTGGCATGTAAAAAGCTTCATAAACCGTGATAAAATCTGTAAAAGTTTTTCCTTTATAATATTAGTAAGTTAACAGAACAATCTTCGCATTTTGGTTAGGTTGCTTACGGGACATTGTCGTCTCAATAAGCATATGCAAATAGTCGACACAAGGCAATGCAGACTCTGCTGCTAAGCTGAGGAAACGCCTATGCACATTCTCACTGATTGCCCCAACCTAATGCATAGACGTAGCTCTATTCTAGGGAAACATGTATTGCACCCAGAAGAGATCAAATCTCTTGGTGCCAAAAAAGTCCTAGAGTTCATAGAAACAACAGGACTTGGACCGCAACTGTAAATAGTAGCGATCACAATAGATCAACCCTGGTCGCGGTGATACGAAGGCCGGCCTTGCCTGGAATAGCCGCTCTTTGAATAATAATAAATAGTAAGTAAAAATTGAATTAATATAAAATCTCAAAATAGCATACTAAAACACAAATATAACTACTTCATTTTTTATGTGCAGTCCTATATCTACTCTCTATATGAATGTTTACACGCAAATTAATAGCGAAGCGAAGTAGCAGCGTTGGAAAAATTTCAATGGAAAATACGTATACAACAATTATAATGTGAACAAGATAAATTGGTCGTATTATAGCGGTAGTCGGTAAACTTTACAATGACTGTCTTTTCAAGTATTTCAATTACGAAAACTATGCGGCGTTTGTCTTGTCCGGACCATAATCATCATTGATCGAAACGTAAATATCGCATCGATCCAGACGGATAAAACCTTATTATAAAGTCCACTCATTGTCCCAAACTGTATAAACATAGTGACAGATAAATTTTATCAGATGGAACTGCAGAATACGTGTTTTATCTAGGGCAGGCCAATTAAGGCTCTCGCCAGCGGCGATTGTCTGAGGTCACAATCACATACTAATGAAACTCGACCAACTTTTTTGGGAACAAAGAAATCCTTCCGTTACAATCTCACATATAATTTGTGTATTAAACTTCTTTATTTAAGGTACCGTCGTGTATGACATGAGAAAAAATATGTAAAATATCACATAAAAAATATTAAAACATAGAGGATATTATATTCTTGTGAGAATTTGAAGATTGCCTGAAAACTTTATCAAAATTGTTCGCTTTATTTTGAAGTATCTTAAGCAGGCTATGTTTTTGCCTATATTATAATATAAGGTATGGATCAAGCAAGCGGCACTCAAGTCACGAAATAATTAGTACATGATACTTATGGCAGGACACATCTTCAACTTAACGACCTAAGATTCACAGCTATCCTGTATCTCAATACAAAACCCCCAATTTTAATACTATCATATAATATCAATATACGAAACGATCTTAAATTCAATAGAAAAAGATTGCAACCACATTCGTTCTTTTAATTTAAAAAGTCATTTAACAAGACTTGAAAATGAAAATTTGAGCATCATTAAGGCCTGCAGTAGCATATCTACGCTGCGAAATCATAATAGCAAAACCACGTAATTCATAATGTTAATCTGTATTATTCATCTGTGGGAGCAGCCAAACGCCTATATTTAGTTTTTACTTTAATATATTACACCTCTTGGTTTCATCGAATTATACCGCCTTGCTTCATATACTAACTAAAATCTAAATGATTATTTTATTTATTTTAAAAAATTTAGGATTTTTATACCTTTTCGAGAAAGCATATAATAATATTGCTTTTTCTAACTCTGATAATGACAACATTTTACTCCGATTGCCTCAACTCGATGAAATTGCTCAACGTTTCATAGCCCAGTTCCACTAGTCAATCAACGATTTGATCGTAGCAAAATAATTCATCCAGCGACTTCGGTATTCGCATTTTGCAGCGGAGATGTGCTATAGGCCTAATATTTCTAACATTAAAAATATATATTCTTCTAGCTTAATTGAATTCGAGGTAATGGTGCCAGTGTTTTGGGTACCTTACCCCAAATTATAATTTTGGATGACAAAATATAATTTTTGTGAACATTTATTTTTAGTTTGATATTGTTGTTTATTGTTAATATTGTTACGTAGTTATAAATTTTATTATTAATTATTTCTTAAATGGGTAATTATTTAATGATTATTATTGAAGTTATTTTGGGTGTGGACTATATACCTGTATTGTAGAGAGCTTAAAAGACTAGTTGCATAGTTGCTACAATAGTGATACAGGAGTTTCATAGTAATTTGCAGAGCAACACTAAATCAGATTATATGATTACAGCTCCGTTTTGAGCTCAACAATTGATGCATTGCCCCAACTCTGCATAGTAATTGATAAATGAACAAATACGTACATAACATAGTATACGTTATGTGTGTGATGTTTAATGTTAGTGCAGCTTAGCTTTGAAAGCATTTATTTTGTTCCAAGAACATGCAATGTAACAGTATTTGTAAAAAGTTGGAATACAAATAAAAAAATATATATAATTAATCTTCAGTACTTGTATGTATATCATGCTTTTATGTTAAGGTAAAGTTTTAGCAGTGAAGTCATCCTGAGAATAAAAGTAGCCGAAACCACGCAAAGAAGAAGCACACTAAAGTGGCAGTGGCCAAATATGCCAAGGATGTGCTAACGTTCGGTGGATTCAAACAGATTCATAGATAGAACAGAACAGATTCATAGACTATGGAAGGTTGGCCACGCTTAGTGCGACAATCTAACTTCTACTATATTTGTGGCCGGTCTTAGATGGATGCAAGATGCAAGGCGACTGCCTTGCTAAGATTGAGTGTTTATTGAAAGTACTGCCTACCTGTGAACGTGAAAATGTTGATAAAACGTAGGTATATATTTTCAATAATATATTTCGATTCGGAAGATACTGAAAAAATACGATCCAAATTAAAACAAAACTCAATATTCACAATGTAACTAAAGGTAAAAAATATTTTTTCGAACCACACTACTCAAGCTAGTTTAATATCTCTGTGCTTTCTATATTACCAAATACTATTTGCAAAATAACGTAATATAATGTGAAAACTAACATTCTCACATCTTAATTCGTCCGTCTCCTATTTATCGTGGAGGAAGCAAAATAGTAATCAGCTTTAAACTCAAATACCAACACTAGATAAATCGATATTGTCGTGTCTCAATTCCCGAAGCTAGAAAAAGGTACGCGCAAGTCATGAGATGTAACGACTGTGATTTAATTCTGTGATTCTTATGCATGAAGAATATATTAAATACCACAGAACACTATAAAAAGATCATACCTTAAAAGGGACGCAGTTCTGCGTGACCATCTGCATTCTTCTGTGTAAAAATTTCTGCTATTTCACATACCAACGGTGTAGGTAATTACTTTTTTTTTAATTTACGTAAAAGTATAGGCAACGCCTAAATGGATTGTCTGAGCTATTAACCTTAACATGCCAATTAATTAAGTTACCATCTCTCTATTATTGTTGTCTATTTAGAGAATATTTTTAAGGTAAGAAAGAGAAGAAAGAGAATATTTTTAAGGTAATTTAAAATGGGAAGTAATTGAATGAATTATAAAATTTGTTGGGCCAAAAAAAAAGCGGCATTTAAATAATTTGGTTGGCATACAAAGATTTTGTACGCAATAAAATAAATCTGGTAGCAATTCTTGTACCGCAAATAATTTTGATAATGGTCAAAAATTAAATCATATATAAGCAGCTTACAATATTATGAGCTCGCATAATAAATATTCATCGGGCAAAATAATTACTTGAGCGGCACATTTCTTTGCATTACATTTTATGTCCTGTGTTCACACCGGTGTAGGTTTGCGCTATTTAACGCTAGATGGTGTTGTAAGTATGTTATTGAACAAAATTATAAAAATTGAAGAAGAAATTAATAAACTATATTATCATTCTTAATAAAAGACTAGTGAATTAATTCAGGTCATGACGTCGTCAAATCCTGTGTTCAGCAGTGGTCCGTCCACTAAAGGCTGATAATATGATGATGAAATTTTTTTCTTCAAGATTTTATTTTGTTTCAGTTTCGTAGATTTATGTATATAGTAGATAGATTATGCAGGTATTAAAAATTGTAGGTGGTGTGTAAAAAAAACAAGCAGTTCAAAAACTTGCAATATTCAATTCAATCATTACCTACAAAAATCAAATCAAATTAAAACATTCAATACGCAAGAATCGATCTACAATTTTAAACTTATTTGTAACAAGACGTACAGCTCTACGGTTAAGACCGTCCGCGCGCGCTCAGGCTGTACGCTGTCGTTCGTAAGTTCAAATCCTCTTCATACCATTATTTTTTTTTGTTTATATATTTTTAAATAATATTTTTTGATATTACAATAATTATAAATACGATTTACAAACTAAAATTTTGTATAAAAATTGAATAAGAAATTAATTAACTATATTATCATTCTTAATAAAGGACCAGGGAATTAATTCAAATCATGACGTCATCAAATCCTGTGGACTGGGCTATAACGCAGAATTTAATGAAAAAGAAAGTTGCTTGAAGTTATATTCATGCTACTTATATAAGCAGCACAAAATTATTTTTTTTTGCTTACCCTCCGAGTGCTTACCAAAATTTTATTAAACAGGAGCAGCACATTGCCCCTCTTTTAATTAATATGCCGTTCAAAAATAATTACAGCCATAAAAAATGACAAAAATTTCTGCTTGATTTTAAAATGATTGCTGAACATAAGTTGCCGCTCAATTAGCTATTTCTGCTACCAGATTATATTTTTCTGCTCACAAAAATACGAATATTATGCTAGCCATTTAAATAACACCCATTTAAAATATTATGTATTGCAAAGGAGGGAGGGGGGGGGGAGTGGGTCAGATTTTTATTCGCATCGAATGTGAGAAGTCGTGTCAAAGTTTTAAAACTTTTGAACTGGTTCCTTTTGGAACTCTCGGCGCCCTAACTAAACTACTCAAATAATAAGTATTACATGTTAGAAAAAATTACAGGTTCAGTACAAGTAGCCCATGACATGCACCACACCCGCAAATGCATGCTAAGACTGCTCAGTAAATTCGCCATGAAATTGAATCGCCACGCTAACTTAAGCCAGTAGCAGTGTTAACTGTACACGCGTACTATTGCTCTACTTTTATTGCTTATGAGGTTCTTAAATATAATAATATAAGTTTACAAATTCGGAAATTGTATTATTACTTCATCGAATATATTTTATACTTTAAAGCATGTCGAAAGGAAGAGCTATGGAAAAAGAACATTTCGCTTATTTCTCACTTAGGTTTGGGCGGATGCAAGGGCACCTGGCGCCCCTAGACGTTGGCGCTAGCCTGTCACTCGATCCGATCAATGACCGTCAGTGAGAGCACATGGCATGGTATTCTTCTCCTTCTGCGAGGACGTGATATGGCAGAAGGGGGGTGCGGAGCGGGAGTGACAGCGCATAAGAGACCTGAGCGTGGCCAATAGGGTTAATTGCCCGCAGCTTCGCCTGCGTTAACTAAGATTTACAACGGGATCTTAGTACGCAAAATAAGTAACTTTTCTGGTTGATTTTTTACACCTTGTGTCCGAAAAACCCAAATATCTTACGGAACCCTATTTTATTCAGCATAAAACTTAGCCTATGTTACGCGTGGATAGTGTAGCTTTCGAATGGTGAAAGAATTTTTGAAATCGGTCCAGTACTTTTTGAGCCTATTCATTACAAGCAAACAAACAAAGTTTTCCTTTTTATAATATTAGTGTAGATAACAATAACCATTCATTTAATTGTCGTCTTGGATGTTATTATCTCTGTACGTATCGCAAAGATTAGGAAAAAAAATCATGTAAATCGTGGCGCTCGGGGCGGAGTGGTACTACCGTAAAACATAGACCTACAAATGTCACGACAGTACAATAAAAACTAGAAAAAACATTTTTATTTACTGTATTGTGTCAAAGGCCGTAGAATAAACGTTGTAGTTTATGATGTTATTATAATATAGTCTTGCGAGGTTGTTGGTGAATAACATTACCTAATATAAGGATAGTGATAGTTTTACTAGATTATCTCCGTGCTACTGCCAGTCCGTGTTGGATGCGAGTGGCAAAGGATCGGTTGTCTTGGCGTTCTTTGAGGGTGGCCTCGTTTAGCAGAGGACGGATAAATGCTGATAATGTTAATAAATGCTGACAACGAAAGTTTTTTTTGCTTTACGTTCTCGACTTTGCGTACATTGATCATAGAATTTTTTTTTTATTAATTAAACTATCATAAATTCTATAAAAAGATTTTACAGGTATTGTTTCAAGACGGTTCGACGATAGTTGAAGTGAACCTCGGCAATTTTATAACATCTACACAGGCGAAGAAGCAACCAAACGTGACATGGAACGCAAATAAGAATACCTTCTACTGCGTCATGATGACAGGTTGAAGTTGATTTTACTAATCGAAAGGTTGCACTACTCATGGACTTAGGGTGGGTGTCCATTGACTCGGAGCTGGTTGTAGTGGAGAAAAGCCGACCATTGAATGGAAATCACACCCCTCGGATGTTGTGAATACGGAATAAATAAATAATTATAAATTTTCAGAATCAAGATTAAGTAACTTAATGTTCTTACTGAGTTATCATAAATTAGAAAAAGAATTAATCGTATTTTACGGTTATAAGACAGGTTTATTTACGTTTGACTTTTTCAGGTACTAATCCAATACCTTCTCGAACTGAACAATTTCTACACTGGCTTCTGGTAAATGTTCCTGGAGAAAACTTGGCATTTGGTCAAAATGTTTCCAGATACATCGGCCCGATTCCTTTGCCGAAGTTTCGCTATATTATCTTTATATTCGAACAGCCTGGGGAAATAAACTTTGACGCTTTGATCGACAGATTCAAGTAAGTTTCATACATTAAAGTAAAATAGAAGGTTTTCAGATACCTATCCGGTTAAACGTCCTTCAACGCATAAATGTCATAAGAAACAGTCAAAATAATGAAACTGATTTTTATTTCGTAGGTGACTAAGAGTAAGTACCTATAGAGATCGTCATAGCGTGACCGCACAAGAAACAGCAATATTTTTTTTCAGTGTGACCATATAGGGGAATTTTCCCTATTAGGGGAGTTTATGTAAATGTACGTACGACAACAGCCCGAGTTGACCACTTTGGACTTTTTACTATTAAATATAAATTTAATTTTTAATATTTATTAGGTATCATATTATATAGTTTCAATAATTTTACTCCAATACTTGTTGCAACCTCTACATAGGTACGGTAAGTTTTGTGTGTCTGTATGTTTTTATTACATATTAGGCAAACGACCAGTCAGATCACCTGGTGGTATGCTATGTCACTAGACTAGGGAAATGAATACTTGCGACTTGCGATATTAATAATACTATTTATAAATTCGGACACTCTTACTTTTTATCTGAAATGTTTATACTACGCTAGACGGTTCTTTTTCGGTAATAGAGAGGGTTTTTCTCAGTACAAGTAGGTTTTACATGTAAGTGAGTAAGGTCAGGTTAAACTGTAAATTTATATGATCTGTAACCGTGTGCACATTATAGTATAATTTATTTGCAATAAAAATAAAATACATTTTTTAAAATAATTTGTATGATATACTGGCCTTTAAATAAAACTAATTTGGTATGCAATTCTCTCTTCGCTTTGAGATGTTTTTTTCATAATGAAATGAATTCTCACCTCAAGATATCTAAGAACACTTGCCTTAATTACCAACGACAGATGATTGTAGAGTGGACTTTGTTCCAATACGTGATTCCTTAATTTCGCAAATACATTAGAATCAACTAATTTTTTAAAAACATTGTCAATCAACTTTGGCAGGCCATTTTTATTATTAAAATAAGCATTACCACGAGTGATTACAATATGTCTCAGAGATTTTTCTAGAATTCCTACCTTACCTACATGCAGTAGGCAAACTTTTATTACTTTTTACTTTGATGACCTCTGTGGCTCAATGGTTAGCGCGTTGGCGCTAAAGCCGGAGGTTGCGGGTTCGAATCCCGCCAGGGAACAAAAAAGTTTTCTGTGTTCCTGGGTCATGGATGTGTATTAAATATGTGTATTATATAAAAAAAATCTTAAATTTAAGTATTAATACAAAAAATATTAAATATATGTATTTTCCGTTGTCTGGTACCCGTAACACAAGTCTCTTCGAGTACTTACCACGGGACCAGACTGACGTGGTGTAAAAAGCGTCCATAGATATTATTATTATTACATCTTGAGATGGATAATGCAATCCACCAAAATCTCTTTTTTGAATAAAACTTCTATAATTTATTCTAATTTATGAGAAACAATCGGCAATCGCGGATAGACATTCCTCACACTTTATTGCTATTTTATTTACTTTACTGCTTCTATTTTTTTGGTATGAAATGTTTTATTTAATGTATTTTATAACATTTTACCAGTATCAAGTAAGTCAATACATTGAATTAAACTTAAAAAATAATAAAAGTGGCAATTTCTGTTACTGTAAGTAAGTAAAGGAAATTTAAGACGTAAGGAGATATAAATTAAATTATGTGTATTAACATACCAAGACATTGTTAGCATTATAAATATTTGTTTTTTTTTTTCTCCATCTCACAACTGAACAACCTGTTTTTTTAACAATGACAAAAGGAAATCCCGAAGGAACCGTAAGGTAAAAAAAAATCTCATCATGGCAACACTACACCTCGAACAATTAAAAGTTATGTTTTAATTAATTGTTGAAATTCTACATGTAATCGATATTTAATGAGTTACAACAAGTTGAATTTAAATTAAAACACGACATTATAATCAATTTATTACTACATTCATAATATATTTTCACATCATTAAACAACTTACGAGTGCAATGTTAATCCATCAATTTTTGTTCACTGCGGCTTTTACACCCTAAAATTTTGCAACTCACCACTGCGCATTAATTCAATTCAAATAAATCGCAATAAATCACTGTTTCAAGTTGTGTAAAACTATTAAAATCTCCGAAAAACAAATACGTATGTATTTGTTTGGCAAGAATATACAGTTTGCCAAACAAAATATTTAGTCACGGTGACAGGGACAAAAGAAAAATCTTCTGTCTCTGTTTCTTACACTAAAATTATAACTTGTAGTCTCACTCTAACTCGTGACGTTTAAAATAGGACGACCTCTGTAGGTATTTACTCTTAGGTAGGTGATAAATTTTCTACTTTGATAGGTAAGAACTAAGAAAATCAACTATAAAAAAATAACGTGTGCAAATTATATGGCTTCCGAACGAAGGCTTCATAAGAAAGTCATATATAATTATATCAATGGTATTTGCTTATGTAGTGAGACCTGACTTCTTATGAATACGAGTTTATAAAATCATGAAATTTTAAGATTAAGAAAAAGATAAATAGATAGAGAGAAGATAGAAATATGGTTTTTATGTCAAAATGCAAACGAGCTGTCGAAGCCTTATGGTGAATACCGACGCTCAAAGATATCCGCACAAGCAGAGGTTATGCATCTACGTTGCCCTCTTTGTAGGTACGTAACCTAACCACCGGATTGGCCATCGGAAACTCACAAACCGCACGAACCATGACAGCACAGCTGTCACTTTACGCCGGTATCATGTGAGCGAGAGGTACCACCCCAAAAATGGCGTGGCAATTTAACTGTAATTCACCATGGAAGTACCTCTAGGGCTTACCACAGAGTGATTCTATAAGAATTTTAGCTTTTTTAAGGAATAAGAGAAAAAAGAGGTGAAATATCGCGGAAAATAGTTAAAAGGTCACAAGCGCTATTGCGTTTATACTCACGAAGACTGTAAAAATTATAATGAAATCGAATCAACAAAAAATTATAAAACTTTTGCCTTTGATCTACCCATTTCCTAGGATAAGTAGTACGTACATTGACATGCTTAATTTTGTATTTTTTTCCAGTAACGTCCTGGCGCGGTTGAATTTCTCGGTCGATGATTTTGCAAACGAATTCGATTTCGGGACTCCAGTTGCTGGGATTTTTTTCTTTTCTGAAACCACCTTGTCAGATATTGGTACCGATTTAGGAAATGTGATCTATTTTGTTATTAATGACCTAAAAAGATATACTATAAAGATATTATTTATAAGGTAAAGATATAATTTTTAAGATACATTTATTTATAATTATAGTAATTATGACGTGTAATTGTGTTAAATGTTGTATTTACTGAGCAGATATTATATAACTAACTGAAAAGGTGTACTTTACAAAGTTATCTGTTATTCCATATTATGAACCAGATATGTAAGTAGTATTGAATCAATAAAATCAATGTTTTGTATTAATAACGACAGTGCAATCAAAATATGTAAATATACGAAAATCGGGGCATTAAAAATATGTTAAATAATTCATGCCGTTCAAATTATCGCTGCCTGATTATCTCTAGGGTATGAGGCGTAATTAAAAATGTATTTTTGATCAGAATTTTAAAGGCCGGGTTACAGGTTTATGGTATAACTAACTGGTGCCTGGAAGTTGCCAGATCTAACTTTGACTTACAGCTGGATCCGAATTGACGATGATTATTTTTATACTCTATGTATTGAGCGCGTTAGTGTTCAATCTGGAGACAGCAGGTTCGAATCCCGCCAGGGAACAAAAAAGTTTTCTGTATTCCTAGATCATGGATGTGCATTAAATATTGTGTATCATATAGAAGTATATAATAAAAATAAAATCTTAAATATATGTACAGTATTAAATATGTTATTTTCTTAACACAAGGTCTTTGAGAACAGATTGATGTGGTGTAAAAAGTGTCCATAGGTAGATATTATTATTATCATGACACAAAGTTTTTTAACGCAATATTCTGTGGTAAAACAATATTTTAAATTGGTCCAATAGATTTTGAGTTAAATCATTACAAACAACAAAAATTGTAATCTTTTTATAATATTATTATATATATTATTTTTAAGTTAGTGTTCTCCAACTTCATTTCTTCTTCTTCTGATTAGGAAAATACGTATTTTTAATAAAATTACGAGAATTTAACATTGACAAGCATAAAAAAGTATATATTATTCCATTTTCAAACAAAATATAATATTACAATAAAATAAACAAACAAATATATTTGTATTAGGACATAGAAATATTGCTTACAAAGCGTGTGCATTCAATATTAGTTTTGATATTGAAACTAAATGAGCATTCTCCAATACAATATGCTTCAATATAACGATTGTATTTTGTTTGTTACGAGAGAACTATGCAAATCATATCTGTAAAAGATAATTTAATTTTGCTTGCAAAAATGTAGTGCCAACAAGCAAATAGTTGTGAGAAAAGCATAGAACCAAACGTGGAGTATTACCCGAGTAATTCCAGGCTTGAATCCTCAAGCTAAGTAAATAATTTATGTTATGTAGGGATCGGTCGTCTTGGCGTTCATTGAGCAAGGCCTATGCTCAGCAGTGGACGGGTAAAGGCTGATGATGATGAAGATGATAAATGTAGGAGATAAATATTGTGTAAATGTTTATTTAGGGCCTGATTCACAATCTCCAGATAAGTGCCGAATAGGCTATCGGCAAAATATTTGACAGATACTCCATATTCTATCTGCCAAATATGTTGCCGATAGCCTATTCGGCACTTATCTGGAGATTGTGAAACAGGCCCTTATTGTTTTATTGAATTAATATGTAACAAATTTTTGAAATCAAATTTCCTGAATGGTTGCGTTAGGGGTAAATAAAGTGGGTAATAGGGGTAAAAAAGGGGTAAATAAAAAAAAATCTAAGATGTTACAAAACGGTTGAATATGCAGGACGAGCAAGCAAAAATCTATTCACCTAGTATAAAAAGTCTATTCACCTAGTATAACAACGTAAGTACACAAATGATTTAAGAGTCAAATCTATGACTAGTGGATGAAATGATAGTGATTGTGATGAAAAAAGTAATATGAGTTGGCCTATAAAAACGATTGTTTGTTCGAAATGAAAGTGAAGAAAAATCAACTAATTGAGTAGTGTGAATTCCTGTTATAAAATTTTATGTTTTAAGAACACAGCGCTAAGGTACAATTTGAGTATGGCCCATCAAATAAAAGAACAGCTCAAGAAAATTATGAATCGATTTTTATGACTAGCCCGCTTCACATACAATTTTATACGCAAAAAGTCTCGTAATAGTCGGTGCCAAGCACTACGTTTGTATTTCTATGGGCATGTTGCTATATAATTCTGGTTTTTAACAGCCTGTGGTTTCCACGGAAAAATAAATATTTGCGTACCTAATCTTCATTACCTACTACCATCACAACTTTCAACTGTGCAAAATGAGTCGACGGTCACCTATGCGTAGTGGTGGACAGTGCTATTCTGTAAGAAACGCAGCACTGTCGCAACGCTGTGACATCGCTGTAAATTCAACTTGGTATTCACAAAGCCAAACCATATCAAACACCCTAGCAACGTCATCGCTGTGGGCGCGACGAGCTCGTCCCGGCGCACAGCATAGGAAATGACTCTTACAGAATCAGGGGGCAGACAAACTTCTCGGATTCTCAAGGACGCAATATGAGATGTTTACACGTGGGGCAAAAAGGGAAGCTTCGAGACTGCACTCGCTACATTATTTTGCGTTCCATTTATTTTCAAATGAGCATGCTTTCTTCAAGATCTCTAAATAGTATTGTGGTGTACGTATGTTCGTAACTTATTGCTGATGTTTGTAAAGAGTAGTAGTAGTGCTATGTTGCATTGCAGCCGAATTGGGCTGGCACATATAATACTCTCAATTACATAATACCGGCGTAAAGTGACAGTTATGACGTCACTTCGTGCGGTTTGTGAGTTTCCGGTGGCCCATTGGGGGGATAGGGATAACGAGGGCAACGCCTATAACCTTTGGTTGTGTGGATGTAAATGGGCGTCGATAGTCGCAAGGCTTCGGCTGTTCGTTTGCCCTCCTATGCTATAAAAATGTTATAAGATGTCATGACTAATACACTACTGAAATCTTCTGTGAAGCGGTCGATCTCTTCCCATTCCCATCAAACACCAAGCGGCTAATTAACGGATGTCGTCTTCCCACCTGATAAATGCCCGAGGACTTGGTCTACTTAACGCACATCTTTACGATATTAATGATTTTAAATTGCAAAGTGTGTACAAAGGCTTTGGAAGTAATTTCTAAATCCTGTCACGTATTACAAAGTTTCAAACGCAAGATAAATACATTACATCATTCACAGCAATTAAGCCCAGGCCGGTCTCTGTGTAAACCGTTCTAATTATACTCACATTGTCCTTTGTTTCAAAGTCCCTCAAACTCTTTTAAAATTACATACGTAAATACTCGCTGTCACGCATTTTATAATTACTCTAGCTAAGCTTGGTTTGCAGATTTATCATAGCTTTGTCGGAGTTCCCCCATACGAAGAGGAAGCCTAGTTAGCCCTTTTTAATATTTGGGGGGGTGTCCTGTCTGACTCAGTTTTGGATACTGATGCTTAAGCAGCTGCAGGTCAATTTTATTACAGTGCGGTACCATGAGCAACGGTGGTCTAGTGAGTATGAGTTCGGCCTCTTAAGCGAGAGGGTCCGGTTTCGATCCAGATCTCTTGTGGTACGTGAATGAGTTTTTCCAAATTTCTATGTGCACCCTAATCGCGAATCACTGTTCGCTCACCGGCGAAGGAAACCTTGTGACGAAACATGTATGCCTGATGAGATTGAAGGTGTGTGAAGTTCACCAACCCGCATTGGGCCAGCGCATCAGTGAACAATGGCCCAATACTCCTCCCCGCCTGCTTTCAAGGAGAGGACAAACGTGCCCAGCAGTGGTACATAATAAGTTAATACTTTACTTTTTTATACTAGCACCGCGGGTAAACTCCAAGCGTGGGTGAACGTGCAAAACAATTCCATCTCGACAAAAAAAAATTCTATCACTTCAAAGTTTTTTGGAACTTGTTTTTTTCTATATTTCAAACGCTTTTCGGTTCGACTGTATTCGGAAGGTAAAAAATAGTCTGAAGTGCTGACAAACATCATTCAACATAACAATCAGTACTGCTAATCAAAACATCCTTAATCTCATCACGGTTACCAACAACCTAATCTCAGTCCATCCCCGTCTCATACCCTCAATGGGCCTCGAATACTCTATTCTGCCTTAATTTACAGAACACACCACCTGAGATCCTCATCAGCTTAAATTCAATAACTCTCTCAATGACCCAAACTCATAATATCGAATATTTAAAAAAAATCTAAAGACATATTTACTGGTAAAATCATCAATGCTTAAAACATTGTCTGTACGCTATCGTAAATCTACTAATTTCGTCGTATAGAAAAAAAACAGACCATAATTATTATTCAACGAACCAATCACACTTCATATTTCCGACGTATATCGTGATAATAATACTCTAATAATTCCAATACATATTATGTAAATATTCCTATTTGAATTATTGGTTTAGTTTGCATGAGAGAATTAGATTTTAGATTTAAATCTGTGACACGTTCTTAATTACGAGAGCTATTATAGCTGGATGCATTTTAGCTGGGCACTTTTAAGCTAATTGTTTGGTTTATATTTATTCATATTTGATCAGGTGAATATTGATAATATATTTTCCAGTTTTTTTTAAGTATCACCCCATATATAGTATATGGGGTGATACTTAAAACCCACTGCCAAACACGGGTCTCCTCGAAATTAGGCGAGGAGGGTATTGGACCGTTGCACTATGTGCTAGTGAACTTCACTGTGAAGGTCACTTCCACTTTTAGTCTCATCAGGCATGTAGGTTTCCTCATGATATCCTTAACCGATATTTTCCCGTTTTTAAAAAGGTAAAAAAAAAGTTTTTAGTTTAGAAGGAAGTGCGTTTTTACTGGAAAATTCTTTAATATTATATTAAAATAAAGCACAATAAAACCATCAAACGGTAAATGGCTAATCGCTGCCGGCTTATCCTCATTTTTTCCTACATACACACACAGTATTAGACAATTTTACTTAGCCTGAAATATTTTACTATAGCTAGCATGCATGCATAAATCAATTATTTTATGTGTATTAAGAGTTCCTTGAAATCAGTCCTAAAAGGTTTTATGAATATTAGACCGAGTCCTCCCGCGATCATAAAAAGTAAAAGAAAAGCAAATAAAAAAGGTTTAATATGCATTTCCTTGTGCATATTATACTTGAAATATGCAATTATAAATGTTGTACGGGAAAGTTGATTGAAACGCAGGCAACATTTATTCCTATGCGAAACTTGTGTGAGGTTACTGAATAAAACAGCTTTAAGACGTGCAATTTAAGTAAATGAATGTTTTATTTAACGCCAAGGAACCATCAAAAGCTATGTTACGTTCATTTGAACTGGTGCTTAGGGTTGTCTGAACACAGAAATCAATCCAAATTTTTATAACGCTAGAAATTTCAACATTAATTGTTAATATTATATTTTATTCTTTTTTAAATATTTACAAACATTTTACTCAACGTAATGAAGCAATTCTTCATGGATTTTTTCGCGGTACATCAAGAAGTATAACAACATGACGTATAGTCTTAATGAACCGCGATAAAATCCGTAAATAGTTTAACAACAATATTATGAATAGGTAGATACATTAATCATATCAAGGAAAATTCTAAGATTGTATTGTATTGTAGGTTTTTGTTTCTTTATTTTTTTATCAAGGCAAATATACATTTTTTTATTTATGAAATATCATGTATTTATATAAAATCATTATACATTAAAATAAACAAAACTAACACTGTGTACCCTTGAAAAGTACCATTTTCCTAAAATATACCAAAATATTACAGTTTACTATAATAATATATTTAGTATATTTAAAATTTTAAAAATATATTTTCGACAACCCTAGGCTAATTTTGAATCATTAAATTTAATGTACACCTAGAAAATTCACCGTTGAGAAGGATGGAATATAACACACTCTTACGGATGGGTGTAACCTATCTACTTATTGGAATATTATTATAAAAACCAGCTGTTTCCCGCGGCTTCGCCCGAGTTGGCAAAGAAAATTTTATAAAATGTATCCTATATTACTTCTAGTACCTCCGACAATACGTGCACAAAATTTCATGATGATCGGTTGAACAGTTTTCACGTGAAAGCGTAACAAACATCCCTACTTTCATATTTATAATCCTAAATATTAATGAATAAGGGATTAAGTATTAAAGAAACCCAATTGAATATTATAATAGTTTGACTTTAAAAAAGATACTTTGTCGGTACAATTTTAAATAACAAGAACCAAGCAATCAGTTTTATATAAAAAGTAATGGTAAGGCTCAATAGAGAAAAAGATTATTTTATGGCAAAGGCATAATGGGTCACTCATTGGGAACTTCAAGAGTCTTAATGTGGAAACTAGATAGCGTATTACTTTGATGTCCTATCTAGGTCATGCATTATTCTGTCATATTATATTGATACTAGCTGCCCCGACAGACTTCGTTTTGCCAAAAGTACTAATATTACCATTAAAAATTAATACATATATATTAAAAATATATATAGCCATAGAGGTGTGAAAATTTTGGGTTGTGTGTATTTTTGTATGCAGTAAAACCAAAAAAAAGGTGTGTGTGCGATCCACACACGATTGAAGTGAAACACACGTTAAATGCTCAAATACAAGCAAGTACAATATACATACACACTGACATTTGCCCTCTCGTTCTTTTGTATTTGTGTCTCTTACATGTCGTTTTTTCCGTTTCATCCGGTTTGAAATCACAACGATTCTAAAGAAGTTTCACTTCAAAAAATTGTTTAAAAAATAAAATATATAATTTTGGGGTGGGTCACCCTTATCATTAAGGGGATGAAAAATAGATGTTGGCCGATTCTCAGACCTACCCGATATGCACAAAAAATTGTGTGACACGAGAATTTTATATATTAGATCAATTATTATTAAATGGCATTATAATAATTATAGAACTGGATTTTTGAAGTGAAACTTCTTTAGAATCGTTGTGATTTCAAACCGGATGCGACGGAAAAACGACAGGTAAGAGACACAAATATAAAAGGGTGAGAGAGCAAATGTCGGTGTGTATGTATATTATTGCACACTGTTTAATACTTGCATGTATTTGAGAATTTAACGTGTGTTTCACTTCTATCGTGTGTGAATCGCATACACCTTTTTTAAATTTAATAATACAATAAGATCGGTCATCGAAAAATGATATTTTGGACAGACGTCTAGGCACAGGCAACAGCCTGTCGTGTTCAAAACCCCTCTCAAGTTGGACAGATCTCCACGGTGCAAACCTAATATAAAATTGATTCGATAATTTAGAAGCTTAAAACGTACAAACAGTGAGATAGAAATATACCTATTATTATCTCAATAATATCATTTACTGCTAATGTAAATGCGAAAGTTTGTAAGCTGGATGCTTGTATCTCTTTCACAGCAAAACGGCTGAACCGATGGCTGAAAGAAGAAATTCGTTTGAATCCTATTCGAATGGCCCGATCGCAACTCTTCATTCAAAAGTAGAGCTATGTTACATTAACGTATCGTCATCATCATCATTATCATCAGCCTTTATCTGTCCACTACTGAACATAGACCTCCCTCAATTAATGCCAAGACGACCGATCCCTTGCCACTCGCATCCAACACATTAACGAATACCATTTCTTATATTAATAAGAATTACTTTTTTTTTTCAGCAAGGAAATCATAAGCTATTTTTGCAAACTGCATGCGGTAAAATTGCGGATATCATATAGCTGACAAAAAAATCTATAGAATTTATTTATTTGAACGCGTCAGTATTCCAAATATTATCTGGAATTGCCCAGAGGATTTGGAAAATTCTTTTTTTCGATAGCTCAATTATCTAGGAACGTTATAGGAAACGAATAGTTTCATACAAGTAACTAGCTGATGACTTAACTTTGCTTGTGTTAGCTGAGAGCTTTATCCGGTCTGATGATCATTATTCTTGATTTCTCACTCGGTGATAACGTTGTTGAGGTACAAGATCTTTAAAATCAAATAAGTGATTTTAATTCCAGATTATGTACCACCTAAATTTAAATTTAAATGTTTTTAATATTATTGATTTCAGCTGTTCAAGGATATTTCCGCACGCCTCATCGACGTCTCCGGGGAGCCAAGGGCTGGCGCGCATTTCGGACAACGGTTGAACCTGGCCATTCAACGGGGAAATGCCGCCAACCTCTTGGGCACCCTACCCTGCGAGCGTAGCGATTTAGGGTCGATTTTTATAGTATCTAGTTTTATTTTTAGTTTGATATAAGTATATAGTTTATTTAGTAGTTTAAACCTATTATTTATAGTTTTTAATGTACCTATATTGCCTACTTATATTAACACTAGTTTTCGAAACGTTGGCTTTCCTTTTTTGGCGGTAAGAGCTATTAATCACGGCAACGCTTGTGTCATGGAAGAATGGAAGAAACTAACAAGATGTTGGTATCATGGTGGAAGCGTGGCCTCTCTTCCATCGTTAAATACTACCGGTATAATCACATTCTTATAACGTAAAAAAAATTAAAACAATGTACACTCATCACATTATCAAACAATTTCCTAGAGTGGAAAAATATCGGCCACATCTCTCGCCACGTATTGTGGGGATTAACCGTTCCATATGCGGCTCATTAGTGAAATTAAACTTCAAAATACATTTCAACATATTATAGATATTCATCCATTAATTTATTTAAATGAGGCACGCCTCAGTATATACACCAAAATCAATACGTATCAATAAGTAAAATAACTACAATATATAATATATAATAAATATCGTCTTGGCGTTCATTGAGGGAGGCTTATGTTCAGGTTGCAGATCCGGGTCCCTCAGATATAGCGGCTGAAGGCTCACGCAGCGGTTATAGTGGGGTAGTGCACCAAATGCGAGTCCCCACACACGTCAGCGCGCCTACCCTAGGTCTCTGGTAGGGCCCGAAAAGGATTTCCGCTGCGTCATCAAAAAAAAGGCCTATGTTCAGCAGTGAACGGATAAAGGCTGATGATGACGATGATGATATTATAGTAACAATATTTACGATGCCTACTTATAAATAAAAAGTTTAATATTAAGAATATTTAAAATTTTATTTATATTTTTAAGAATATTTAATTTAAGAATATTTAAAACCAAACTAAAGAATCATATTTTATCCTCACGAAAGTAACTAAGAAAACCTTTCCTATCCAACTAAAAAAAATCGTTTTGTTTTGTAAATGTATAATAATATTATAACTGTATCTCATTTTAAGTGAATTGTAAAATTCTTATGAGAAATAAAGTTCACATATTGTTTTCTTAAGTTTACGCGAATTTCACTCATTATAATGAAACAACTTTTACGGATTTTATCGCGGTTTATTTAGTTTTTTACAAGCCCGACGTTTCGGAAACTTTACAGCAACCATGGTCACGGGAGGACAAAAAAGGAAAAAAAAACTAAATAAACCGCGATAAAATCCGTAAAAGTTGACATATAATAAATTTGTAGAGGAGTCGTTTCTGTACATTGAAAATATTTAAAAAAAGAATAGCCTGGGTGTTAAAGGATTACTAACAGAATCCATTTCCAGCATTTTTGGAATTTTTGTCTGTTTGTCTGTATGTCTGTTTGTCTGTTTGTCTGTTTGTCTGTTTGTCTGTTTAGTTGTGCACGCATCACGTGAAAACTACAAAACCAGTGTAAATAAATTTTATCCATAAAAATTAAGCGTAACTTAGAGTAACATTTAGTTTTTGTTTCATCGCAATCGCTTCACTCTATCAAAAGATATATGTATTTGAAATGTAGCTAAATAAGATACTTAGCAAATAGGATCAGATCAACGCCATCTATTGACCATTTACGGCGGCTATAAAGCCGCCGTTATAGTACCGATTTATTGACGATTTACAGTACCGACTTATAAGTAGGTATGTAGGTTGTCAACAGATGGCGTTGCATGTATCTGATCCTATTTGTTAAGTTTAACGAATTTGTTATTATATTTTGTTAAAACCTTAAAACGTTGGAAAGGAATAGTAATCCTTACTAATATTATAAATGCGAAAGTAACTCTGTCTGTCTGTCTGGCTGTTACGCTTTCACGCCTAAACCACTTAACCGATTTTGATGAAATTTGGTACAGAGATAAACTAGAGCTTGGAAAAGGACATAGTCTATTTTTTATCGCGAAAAAAAGCTTAGGGGGGGTTAAAAAGGGGATGAAAGTTTGTATGGAAGTTTGTCATTATACATAGAAGATGACGCCTTAAAACTTTGTATTTAGGCACTTAATAAGAATTAAATAACCATGATTAATTAATTGTTCCACCGTTTTTAAGGTTTTCGCCTAAATGAGCATTACATAGGAGATGAAAGTTTTTAGGGTAGTTCAAAAAAAAATCTGGGTTGCGTTGGCGCAGTGCGACGTAGTGGGGGAATTGTCGCTATATTGCTACCCGAACATGCAGACACGTGAGGGCATTTTTCAGCTGTAACAATTTCGATTTGTTCATAGAATTTTCCGCGCAATCAAATATACAAATATATAAACAAAGATTGATGAAATATATAAACAAGAATTGACAGGCTATAATATTTAATCTCAGGAATGAAGGTGGAGCACATCTTCTGAATGAAGTGCAAACATTTCAAGCAGGACGTTACGTCAGCAGTAATAAAGTAGCGTGGCGGCTCCTTAGCTTCCTCTTGCCTGAAAGACATCCAACAGTAACCTATCTTGCTGAATGAAGAGTGCATATATTTTACCGAGAACAATTTCCAAGAAAAAGTATCTACACCGCCCAAAACAACATTAACAGCCTTTTTCCATCTTTGTCAGGGCGATTCCTTTGCCAAAACGTGTTTCTGTGCTAAAATCTCCCGTTGTTATACCTGAAACACATCTACAAAGGACTGCGAACGCCGTTTTCAATGTCTGTTGAAAATTGGCCCAGAATGAAATCATCTGATGCCCTTGGTCATGTGTACACCGTCCACGATACTAATTTTGAATGTTTCTGTTTACGTTTGCTGCTACACCAAATTCAGGGTCCTATAAGCTATAGTGATCTTAAAATTGTCAGGAATTCGGAACATATAGAGAAGCATGTGAAACTCTGGGTCTGTTAGAGAATGATAATCACTAAGACGAAACTATAAAGAAAGCTGTCCAGTGCAAATCACCAGCCAAAATCAGAGACCTTTATGCAACCCCTTATAATATTATCATCTTGCGGGCTATCTTATCCTAATGAATTATGGAACAAATATAAAGAGTACATGGCGGAAGACATTTTGCGTAGGCTACATAAGACACACACGGACATGATATACAATGAACACACTTATCATCATCAGCATAACGAAGCCCCTGGAAAAATTTAAGACAAAGTAATGGCTATAGTGGGTAAGCGTTTGAATGAATTTGAAATGATTAGCCCTCGGAGAACGAACGAAAATGAACTATCAGATGAGATTATACGAGAAATAAACTATGACATACCAGCTTTGCAGCAGCAAGTAGCTGAATTGATACCCAAATTACTACCAGAACAAAAACGAGTATTTGACGAAGTGTTGCAGCTAACGGAACATGGGAATGGCGCGCTACTCTTTGATCTCACCCAGGAAGATTCACCTATCTGTAATTTTAGTAAAAATAGCGCATGGCATGCTATTGCACGTCAGTGCAAAATCTTGGTGTGGGATGAAAGTACTATGGCGCACAAAAAAGGGTAGAAACACTAAATTGAACGCTCCGGGATTTGCGCAACAGTACCTATGTTATTTTAATTTATGGGAGAGGTGGTTTTATTGGCTGGTGATTTCCGCCAAACGTTAGCAGTCATTCAGAATACACTTGCAGACGAAATTAAAGCATGTCTTAAGTCGTTCACTATATGGGCCACCGTAATGAAGTTCAGTTTGACTACAAATATGATGACACAAATGCTGGCAACCATGCCGAAACACTATTTAAAATAGGAGATGGTCGGCTAGAAACGAA
This sequence comes from Lycaena phlaeas, assembly GCA_905333005.2. NCBI lineage: Eukaryota > Metazoa > Arthropoda > Insecta > Lepidoptera > Lycaenidae > Lycaena > Lycaena phlaeas. Next base: position 16,013,519 of record HG995169.1, on the reverse strand, counting down.
TGTAGAGGGCTGATTCAATTAGTACACAGTGGTTTAGAATTAGTTGCAAGTGTTTACCCAGACTTATAAAACAATATACAAGAACATTAATATTAATGTGAAAAAGCAATTTTAGAACCTAAAAATGATATTATCAACTAAGTAAATCCGGACATATAAGTAAGAGTAAAGTACCAGGACAGGTACAACAGAGTATTTATCAATAGACACAGTTACGGTACAGAAAAGAGCATATCATATCCCGTAGAGTTTCTAAATTCGCTTGAGCTGTCAGATGTACCCTCACAAAAGCTTAAATTAAAACTAGGTGTCCCAATCATGCTCATGTGAAATTTGGATGCTCAGAGACTATGTAAGGACAATTTTTCTAATTGACAATTGTATGTAGCATGTTTGCGTGTGTCCAATCCCCAGAATGTCTACATTCTATCCCCAAATGGAAAGACAATATATAATATTGTTTACAATAGTTTATTAAAATAATATTCTGTTCCGAGTTGTCTTCTTTGTTCTAAATCAGGAAAGGGGAACTGCGCTACTCCAAATTTTAGGCGAGCGAAGCCGCGGGCAACAGCTAGTAAAGAAATAAAGTTCTTTAAACCTATTAATATCGATCCATCGTATTTACAGAATCCTTTAAATAATCTTGCAAGTGACAGGTTTTTATTTTGGCGCCAAAATTGCTATGATTATATTTAAAAAAATTCTATGACATTTATTTTAACGACATTAAAGGTTTAATCGCAGATTGACTTCATGATAATTTCTAGTAGCTTTTTCTTGTTTTGCAAGAACAAATTATACACGGAAAATATTGCAATAACAGATATGAGCTTATGTTTGTATGTCACGGCATGGCTAGAATTAGATTTGCTTTAGTATTGCATTTTTAAAGCAAAAGGCAGACTAAAGGCTAATTTGAAACACTGTTAAAAATCAATGGGTAAGTAATATTCAATTGGTTCTAAGTTTTAATGATTAACACACATTATTGTCGTATTGATATCATGTTCTAACTTATTACAATTATCTGGTTGGTACTCATGGCACTAAATATAGTACTTAGTACGGTAGTAATCCCTTGACATAGGTCATAGGTCAAACCAAATTCGACCATATTTAATCATTATACTTATAAAGCAAAAAGGCATTAAGCATATAATATAGAGCTATAATGTAATGTTTTGTATGAAAATAAATTGCCTTTGTGCTGCAACACTCCGCCCTGATTGGCTAACTGATGACTATTAGCTTACACATCGACCATCGATTGGTTGAACTGGTATTACGTCAGTGTAAAATCACTAACCCGATTATGGCTCACGTTATTAATCTATCCGGCTATTAGCTCGATGCAAAAAGGTAAATATGCTTGTGAGTTTACGTAATCAACAAAACTCCTTATTTTTTATAGTTCCATGACTGATTTAGAAGTATAATGCGCACAGGGAAAAAGCCGGTTATTCCTTTACGAATTTAAAATATTAAACTATAAAGCCTAAAACTTCGCACGTGTTATTCAGGTTAACCGTGTAATTAGCTAGCGTGTACTTTTAACATAATTATTCGAAAATATTAATATTTTCGCTCGTAATAATTTCCTTTGCCCTATGTACATTTTACAGGTGGTAAAGTGTAGTTCATTTAGGATAAAATACCGCAATATGGGATAAAAAAATTATAGCTTCATGGCACGGCATTGCTAGGGCTGGCAATTTTTTTTCTAATCACTATAAATATTGTCTGGTAAATATATGTTTGGTACTTGTAACATTTTCTTGTCCCAATTCTAGCATTTATCTAGTAGATATCTCAGTTAATAAAAATCTGTCAACGATGACGAGGGCGTAGCCGACAAAATATTAAGTTTAAATTTAATGCTATAGTTTTACGATTGGAGAGTAAAAAAAATGTATTGTGAAAAAATATAAAAACATATATACACAAACATATATATACACTTTAAAACAAAAGATGTATAACGATTGTCAAGTTCAAATCTATGACTCGCATAAGCGCATTTTTAGCGGATATTCAGTAGATAATGCACACGACAGTTACAAAATAAACTAGATCTGTGTGGCTAAAATCAGCAACAGTTCTGTTTTCGGATAGACTTTGAAGTTTTTAGCAAATGCAGCCTGGGCTACACCATAATAATATGTCGCTGAGGTGATCCTGTTGTCTGCAGATCCGTAACCCTCAAAAAGCGGCTAAAGGCGCTCGCATGAGTTCTAGTTTGGGTACGCAATACCCAAGTATACCCTTAAAGATTTTCCATTCGTCTGCAAAAAAAAACATTTCTGCAATGGATTTAGTATTTGTGGGCAACATTAACCACTTGATATCACGTGCTAAAAAAGGGCAGATGCCTAGCCTATTTCAATAAAATATAACGATCAAAGACAGTTGTGCCATCCCTATTTTTGCCTTTAAAATGCTAGGATCCAAGCATGATTAGTCTCATTTTACACACCACTTACATTTTTATAGCGAAACGTTGGATTTTTCATACATTTTATTTTAGAGCTCATGCCACGAATGTTAAGTACCAACAGGTATAAGGAGTGTCGAATATATCGGGCCACTTATGAGGGATGAGGGTTTCGAGTTAGGTTAATGATTACACTTGAATCGTTAAAACATTTTCTTTAAATATCTCAACAAAAGGCGATTTTTCCGTTGAGCGATTTTTGTATGAGAGTTTTTTTTCTGAGGTTTAATGGCTACTTTTAGCAAAATTACGGTGCTTAATACAGACGTATCGACGAAAGGTACTTTTGAATATTTTGATAAATCTGCAATGCTTTGAAAAAAAATATAGTATGTAGAAAAAAATCGGTTGTCTATAAAGTCGTTTTACTGGCGATAGTTGAACGTGATAACGTCATAAGGAAATACTGATGGGCCGATTGTACCTCTTTGTCGCTCGTTCCGCGCTCTCGCTTGCACTTCAAGCCTTAAATGGAACACCTCAGAGAATGTAACGCGGCATGAGTCATGTTTTTTCGTGCGTGCAGCCGGCTCCATCGAATTATAAGACGTTGTCACGTCAAAAAACATAATTTTATGGCAACTATCGTCTAATAAATAGTAGTAGAAGTGAAATCTAATTACGGTTTAACGAAACAGAAGAAACACGTTTAGCAAATATTTTCATAATCTCTCATTGGCAAGATTATTTGGTGAAGTGTACTCGGTATCAGTGCTTGATACAGTGGGCAGTATACATGTTTCTTCCATTCAAATAAATCGCTTCATCATTATCAGACTTTATCCGTACTCTGCTGACTATAGGCTTCTTTCTATGAACGCTAAAAACCGATCCCTTGTCTCTCACACCTGACACGGACCGGCCAAAATTCACTTGTCAATTCAAAATTAATTTTATATTATAGTTTGTGTGTTTAAATAATATAAAATCCTAAAAACTACTTATTTTTTACTTTTTACCCAATTTTAAATAATATGCCATATTTTTAAAAGCATAATTACAAACTTGCAGATGGAGAATCTATCACTACTCGATACGTAAATTTTTATGATAATGTATTATCGGGAGAAATAGATTGTGTGGTTTTATGAAACCACAGTAAAAGTGAAACTTTTTTCTTATTATAGATATTTAATTAAAATTTTCAGAATAATATTCCATTAAGAGTATAAAAATCTTAAATATGGAGCACCGGTATAAATTAGTAATAGTCGCTACACAGTCAGCTGATGTGAACTATAGTTGCCGCCGTATTGGCCTCCGACCGTCACGCGACATGCAACACAAACTAAAAGTTTGAGACGGTGTAATAAAAGTTTCACTTTACTACAGTACTACACTCTATTACAATCATCTCATAAAAACTCTCATTTTTATGAGCATTAAATTTTTCAGCTTCTCAACGTCGCATAATATTAATTAGTAAGTATTTTCGTGTAATTTCTGTTGCGTGAACTGCCTCCATTCGAGTTCAAATTATGCATATTAAATATTTATATTAATTATACACCACGCGATGAAAACCGGAACCTTTTATGCGATTATTATAACCGCTAACTTAATTTGGTGTAAGGATATTATTATTATCGTTTACAATAAATAGTTTTGAGGGTTCTTTCGAGTTCGGAAACCAGTGGATAAGACACCTTATGTTAATATCTGTATGATAGCTTATCGTAGATTTACATCACATGGCCGGGTTTTGACGCAAAAAGTACTTTGATTATGTGGTTGTTTTTATATGCAGTTCGAATGAGTGCAGCATGGAATTGTGCTGTATGTCCTACTGTTTAAATACCGCCATCTTATTAGCTTATTTTATCGTTAAACATCTTTGTTCAAAATCCCCTCTCTGATACATAGGTATCAGAGAGGGGATTTTGGGCAGTGTTTACAATTATCAAGACTTTATATAATATTAAGATACAACGGACAAAAAGCTGCCTGGGCTAGCAACAGATGCACTGGTTTGTATTTATAGACGCTCCCCACTTACAATCAGTTAGTTATATAAAATAAGTATAATAATCATCCTTTATCCGTCCACTGCTTTTTTTCAACATAGGCCTCTCTCAATAAGCGCCAAGAGAACCAATCCATTCGCACCCAACACAGACCCGCCGCTGCACGGAAATTGTCTTCCCACCTGGTTAATGGCGGACCAACACTTCGTCTACCTAAACACGGCCCCTTGAACCTGGATCAATAGCCCATCGGCCATTGGTTCTTCTGAGTGTGTGAACAGCCCACTTCCACTGCCACTGAAAAATATATGATAGTAAATTACAAAAATGGTTTAAATATAAATATACTAGAGAAGGAAAGGGGAACTAAGTTTACTCATATTCATGTAATTAGTCCATGCATAATATGTATTGCTTGTGCTCAGGTCAAGCAAGTTCAGTTGAAAATGATATGGAGCTCTGGGTAACTTTCCACACTAATATTGCTAATTTTAGTTTTCAAACATGATTTGCTAGTTAGCTACTAAAATAGAGATATTTATTTCAATGAACATAACATAATATTATGTTTATTTTGGAACTCAATGTTCCTGTAAGTTTATCCATCTAAAATAAAAGTGAAATAAACTGGTGGTCAGTAAAGTCGGTTTACGACGGTAGTTTGACTTGACAACGTCAAACATTACATACAGCACGTACCGAACTGAGCCGATCGCTCGAGCTGATCGTGCCTCTCTCTTGTTCGTGCCGGGTTTTCGCTGGCGGAACGCTACATGACGTCTTTTTTTCGTGCATGCTGCCCGTAATATCGAGTTATTAGACATTGTCACGTCAAAAAACGTCTCAATAATTGCTCCGATGATCTAGTGGATATGGGCTCGGACTGACTCCGAATGGAGACTTTAAGTGAGCTTTTCAAAATTTCTAAATGTACAATGAATATGAGACCGTCGTTAGTTCACCAGTACACATGTAATGAATGAATGAATGAATGAATGATTATTCCTTATTATGCACACACATTACTAAAACATAAATTAATAACAAAATATATAAACAAATATTTATACACTTTTTATATTAATTTTATTAGTACATTTACAACCACTTCCAAAATCATAGATAGTTCAATATTAAGCTCGGGCTTATACCAAGATCGGAAGAAATCACTGCTTATTCATAAACAGATTTTAATTGTTTTGTTGGAAATAATCTCTGATTTTCGGTTGACCACGGTGACAGTTGTTTGCACAGCGAGTGGCAAACTAGTGGGCGCTTCCAGTAAAAAAAAACACTTGACGATCATTAAGGTATTACGTTGTACATTTCATAAAAAGAAATAATTTAATACTCCAGGGATATTTACAAATTATCTATTTGGATCATTCAGAAATAAGTAAGTTAGATTCAATTTAATATTATGGCAATTATATTTTAATAAATTATTTCGTCGCAAAATTTCTGTAAAATTGCCGCTTATTGCTAGATATTTTAGGATTCCCTGACAGTAATAAATCGTTAGTATAAATTCTTTATATTTGTTCTTTCTTTTAAAGACAAATACAAACTAAGAAGTTTTGATAATACAAATACACTACACTACACTAATTATACTTCAAAGTTAGGGAATGAGGAGAAATTTATTTTCACAAAAAATTATGCTGCTTTTTTTATTGCATAAAAATGCAATATAATTGCAAACTGATAGTCGATGCCTTCTAGCGAGTACCGACACCCATAAACATCCATACAACCAGGGGCTAGGTAGATGCGTTGCCCTCTGTTTACCTATCTATAAAAAAGGAAATGCGACAGCGTTACTGGATTCCTAACTTCGATAAACCTAACCTAACCTTTAACTTCGATAGCTTCTTAATATTTTTGGCTCAACTAAAAATTGAATGTGACATAATAATCTTAACTGAGTGTTGGTTATCTTGTACACCTTACATCCCGCCTATAAATGGCTATAAATCAATCAGTAATAAATCTTATAATAATCAAAACGAGGGCGTTGTAATATATTTTCGATCCAATCTCATAGTAACTATAGAAGAGCCAGTCTTTGATGGTGGAAACTGCATAATACTTAGATCAGGGCAAAGACTGGCCTTGCTAGCTATCTATAGATCTCCTGCGTACACAAATTTAGACTCCTTCCTGTACTCTTTAGATACTGTCTTAGTTCAACTTCGATCGTACAAGGACCTAATTTTAATTGGCGACATAAATATTGATATCAGTAACTGTAACACCAATCTTAATACAAATTCCCTACAATATTTAAATCTCACAGCTTATCATGGGCTACTACCCTCTCACTGTCTTTGCACTAGAGACGCAAGTAACTCATGCCTAGACCATGTTTTACTCAAATCAAAAAATTCGGCGACCACATTGATAATTAACTCAGATATAACAGACCATAAAGCTGTTTTACTAGCCTTACATTTTAATGCTGAGCGCAGTAATATTAATCCGATTAATCAGAAAAAAATTGATTATAACTTATTAGAAACTTATACAAACAATGCGAACTTTGACTATATTTACAGCCTAAACGACCCCAATATCGCGATGGAGATGCTGGTTGATCAAATACATAACATGGTTACATCTAGTTCAATTGTATGTAATCGGTCAAAATCAAAAAAAATTCTTAAGCCCTGGATGACTCAAGGTTTATTAAGATGCATTAAAAATCGGAATAACCTATATAAAAAATATAAAAGTAACACAGATAACACAATTATAAAAACTACTTATGAACGATATAAAAAATATTGCAATAATTTAATTAAAACAGTAAAAACTAACTACCTTAAAAATCAGTTTTCTTTAGCAAGAAACAATAATAAAAAAATCTGGTCTATAATCAGGGAGGCCACTGGAACAAAAAAATCAGATCATTGCCCATCAGACCTCTTAAATATAACAAGTAATCCTAATAAATCTATTGACCTAATAAATAAACACTTTGCTTCTACTGGCAAATCCATAGCAGACAAGATCCTCAATAATTTTGGTGAAATAAACCTTAATGAAACTCCCATTCCTAACAATGTTACCACGAACAACTCTTTTGCCTTGCTTCCAACTGATGAACATGAAGTTGGTCTCTTAATCATGAGCTTAAAGGATGACTCATCTCCCGGCTGGGACGAAATTCCCAACATAATTCTGAAAAAAATGAAGCATGTTCTTGTAAAACCTCTGTCATTTATTATTAATATGTGCTTTGATCTTTCTATTTTTCCATGCTGCCTTAAAAAGTCACTCATCCGTCCTATCCACAAAGGTGGGGATGCTACATCTATAGGTAACTATCGTCCAATATCAATACTACCTGCATTATCCAAAATTTTTGAACGCGCACTTAATAACAGACTAGTTAGTTACTTAAACAAAAATAATATACTTGCGAATTCTCAATTTGGCTTCAGATCAGGCAAATCCACAGCAGATGCTGTATTGGAACTCACTAATTTAATAACAGCTGCCATGGACCGTGGTGACAGGTGCCTCTCCATCTTTTTAGACTTGGAAAAAGCATTTGACACAGTATCCTTGACTGCACTGGTGTCTAAGCTTGAATGCATTGGTATAAGAGGTAAACAAGCACAACTTTTCAGCAATTATTTGAGTGGAAGGACGCAAAGCGTTGTGATTGGCCAGTATAAGAGTCGTGAAATTTTTACAGAATATGGCGTCCCTCAGGGCAGTATTCTGGGCCCTACGCTGTTCCTCATTTATATAAACGGTCTCTGTCTTCTCCCGCTCAACAAATGTAGAATTATTGCTTACGCCGACGACACAGCCCTTGTGTTTGTCGCTAGTTCTTGGGATGAGGTTTTCCATGTTGCTCAGTTAGGGTTAAACGAGGTCACTCACTGGCTATCTAAAAACTCACTGTCACTAAACATTAAAAAAACGAGTTATATGACTTTTTCTTTAGGATCCCCCAGTCAACCTTCCCAAAATTATGCTATAACAGCGCATGTTTGCCGTCTGGATAACACTCATCCATGTTCTTGCGTTTCTCTAGACCGGAAAAAAAGTCAAAAATATCTTGGCATTATTTTAGACTGTCACCTAAATTTTAAACAACATATTGCTGATTTAACTTCTAAACTTAGAAAATTGATATACGTCTTTAAAAACATCCGAAAAGCTGCCCCATCCCACATTATTAAACAGGTTTACTTTGCGCTTTGTCAGTCACTTATAACTTACTGCATCTCTTGCTGGGGTGGTGCTTCAAAAACACTTATACACGGGTTAGAAGTAGCCCAACGAACAATACTTAAAGTATGCACATCTCGGCCTTTCCTCTTCCCTACCAAACTTCTTTATGAGCAATGCAATGTACTTACAGTTAGGCAACTTTTTATATTAGAAACGGTCCTATATCAACATGCTAAACATCCAATTAACCCAAATAGCTTACAGGATAAAAGACGTGCAGATATAATATATAAGATTCCAAGTGGCCTAAAGACATCATTCATCAGAAGATTCATTTCTTTCTTGGGGCCATATTTATATAATAAAGTAAATAAGCATGTACAGTTAGTCCAACTCAATAATCATCGTTGCAAACTCCAAACCAAATTATTCCTCCAAAACTTGACTTATGAAGACACTGAAAATTTACTTTTGGTAATCACTTGACACATCACTCACACACGTACACACACACACACACACACACACACACACACACACACACACACACACACACACACACACACACACACACACACACACACACACACAGACCCACTCATACACACCTACATATTTCCATATACTAAGCACTCTTACTAGTTCTTTCGAGCGTTGCCAGTATTAGATTATTATTGCACTTTCTCTCAGGAGAGCTCTGTTTAACCTAAAACACAGGGTTTTACCCTAATTTAGGGAACAGCGGCAAATCATTATATTGTATAAAATGTATTGTAACTCAAATTCCTGCTCGAAAATATTTGATTGTAATACTTTTTGGTCAACTAATAAAGTTATTATTATTATTATTATTATTCCAGTTCTTTCACACCAATTCGGCTGCAATTCAGCACAATACCTTTTCAGATTCGAAAAATTTAAATCTGACATCTATAAAATAATATTATTATGTATTATATAATTTCAAAATATAACCTAAAATCTAATTCTTTTCTTGATGTAAAATTATACTACACTACACTAAGTCTAGACCCTTCTTAGATATTTAGCAGCCCTGACCTAGATATACACTAAATTCGACCGCGTTCTTATGTAATACAATTATTAATGTTCTAATAAATCATCATTCAAAGTAACGTGAATATTCGCATATGTATAAAAAGCCTTTCATTATCATCATCATCATCATCAGCCTTTATCCGTCCACTGCTAAACATAGGCCTCCCTCAATGAACGCCAAGGCGACCGATTCGTGGCACTCGCATCCAACATGGACCTGCCACCGCACGGAGATCTCTTCCCACCTGGTAATGGCCGACCAAAACTTCGTCTACCTAAACCCGGCCACTCTTGAACTTTATTCATAGCCACTTCAACGTGCATATTCTTCGCGTGATATCGGTAACTTTAATTTTAGTAGAACTAAAAAGCCTTCGGATATTATTAATTTTATACAATATATTATACAATTATTGATACTAATAGAAATAATGAAAAACCCAATATAAATAAGTCTGGAGGAGTGTGTACGTAGTATGTAAGTAGTATTAAGTTAGTATGTATAAATTTTTTGTTAAATCCACTCTTTCACTTTTCACTTCGTCTTTTAGGGTTCCGTACTTCAAACTGGAATTCCATTACAAATACTCTATTGTCCGTCCGTCTGTCTGTCTAAGAACAATAAAATTTTTTGAATAAAATTTAATAAGATCAATATTTAAGGGCCATTCCACAGGGCGATTGTTTGGTGCTCATGTCTGATCGCGTCTGAAAATCTGGCCCAATTAGGCACGACTAAGTAGGAACTACTGTCAGCCGAGCAGTCCCCCTTACGAGGTGTAGTAAAGTTCACTAAAGCCAGCTTGTTTCTGAGGTGCTCCAGTAGCTTTCAGATCCGGAACCCTCAAAAAGTAACTCAAAAAGAATTATACTACAACCATAAGTATAATAGTCCACATATTATTCACTAGAATTTAACAATAAATAAAGTCTTAATTTCATTACTTATAAATAATATAAGATATAGTAGCTTAATATATAATAGACAAAAACTTAGTGCAATAAAGTTAAAACACTTTTAATTAAAAACGTGGGTACATAATAAATAATGTGAAGAACTCGTTTCATCTCCATAATTACCAAAAAGCGACAAACTATAAACCGCTCTCAGTCCATTCATCACCGAGGCGCTATTACTCTATGGATATCCTCAATTTGGAATAAAATGAGACAGCAAAGTAAAATGGTTGATATTTTGTGTAGCCGAAAGTCAGAATTGAAATGTTCAAAAATTGTACAACGTGGAAATGAATTTTGTCTTTTTTAAGCCACAGACTTATATTATGTAGGTGGATTTAAATTTATCAGAGAAAGTAATAAAGGATTATTTTAAATCAGACTTTTCTTTTACATTGGCACTTTGGGCATTTGCCCAGGGCCCTGCTATCGATGTACCTCCTTATTCTTGATAGATTAACAAAAAATATACACATATATTTTTTTTTATATATTTTCTTACGTAATGTACAAGTTAACGGTTTACAGATTTTATACTTTATTTTTGGTGTGGGGTTGTTTTTTAAATGTGTTTTAATACTTTTGCGTATCACAGGATTACCTCGGTCAAGGCTCTTGGTCCAATGTGGGGACTCATACTTGTAAAATGAACTATCCTGCTTAACCACCTGCGAGTGCCTAGGAGCTTTTCGAAAGAATCAGATCCACAGCAACAGGATCACCTCAGTGATGGATTGGTCCTGGCGAAGACCAGACTACTCCTCATAAGGGGGAACTGTCCAACCGTTTTTAAGCAGTCTTCGCGATGTTATGCCTAACTGAGCCCAGCTCCAAAGCCTTCCACGCACACTCGTTCATCTAACTTTGATAACCTAGGATCGGGCCAAATCTTATAATTTTATATCAATTCGAAATATTCTAGAATATTTTTATTCGACAAACAGGCTAACTGACGATGTGTATAAAAGCTCCGTTGCCAACAAAAAAATTCCTACTATCCCCGTGCTTGGGTAAAAGCCAGTATTACGTAAAGTGACTTGTTTGACCTAATCATGTAGGTATATCATAAAGTGTCCCTTACAAGTCCCACTACTGATCAGGAATCTCCTCCTCAAAATGATGATGTGCTGTCATCGCATCTGACATCTAGGTTTCCTCACGGTTTTTTCCTTCACCGGTGAGCGAGTGATGGATTAATGTTCATACGCACTTAGAAATTTAGAAAGTCCCATTTAAGAGTAGAATCGAACCCAAACCCCTTACACGTGTCCGTGCCCAATACCCACTAGAACATGGCTTATATAACTGATAGTTTCAGTAAAATTGGCACTGTTTCTTATTTACCTAAGTGTTTCGTAGAAACTTTGATAGTGCAAAATAACCGTTGCATCGATAAAGCAAGTCTTTGACCTATTCAAAACTTCGCTACTATATCATAAGCTAAAAATTGTTAGGCTGTCAGTTCCTGTAATAGCTATATCGGAAATTAAGGCGTCGTGTATTTCAGAAATTCCACTTGCATGGAAAATACAGAAACATTAACATAAAATTGAATAAAGATAAGTGAGAAATTGTTTTGACGTAAAAAATATTTGGGCCATATTAATGTTATGAATTATTAATAATAATGAGATGTAAATAAATACATGTACCAGCTTTTCCTGTGTATGTATAGACTGTGTATGTATAAACTGTGTATGTATCTTATACCTTTAAACGAGCAATTCTTGTAAATATATATATAGAATCTGAATCTCGGAAACGGCTCCAACGATTTTCATGAAATTTTATATACATGTGTTAAAAACGGCGATTAATCGATCTAGCTAGGATACATTTTTAGAAAACTTTTTTTTATCCGTGTTTTGGGCAACGATAAAATATGTCATGATAGCTTAGTGGGAAAACTAGGCAGATAAATCCGAACGAGCCTGGTTCGAATCTCCAGTCCGAATTTTTGTTTCCTTTTTTAAAGGTATTTTTTTTGGGATTTTTTTTATCGTATTTTATCACTAAGGGTACCGAGCAAATGCTCGGTCAACCAGGTACTAGAATATTGTACGTGTAAAAAAATGTTTTTTTTTTAATATTTGTTTTTTTTTTTGCCTTCATGCCATTGTGACGTTTTCCCACCAACTGCTCGTTTACCTCCTGATGCTATAAAAAATATGAAAAACCTAGGCTGCATGTGATAATTGATAGAACAGCGCAACGCAAATGATTGTAAAATAAAAATAAAAAGTGTGTGCGTGTAACCTTTACGCGCGATTGAAGTAAAACTTTTTGGCGTTGACGGCAAACTAAAATAATAAAAAATATCATATTATATTTAATTATATTTATTACTCATGTGGTTAACAAAGATTTTTAAATGTTATATAAATATTATTATTTTTCATTTGAAATAGGTACCTACTTGAATGTCATCATATTTTTGATTTATGATCTCTGGTCTTAGCCTGTTCCAAAACAATTTAATTAAACTGAATAGCGAAAACTACACAGACTATAGAGTAAGCGTTACATCCGTCAGAAAAAGAATGGGAGTTACTCCCTAGTCGCGCCTAAAGAAGTTTTACTTCAATAAGCACCTAGCTTTAGCCTACACAAGACTACCGAGACCATTATAATAATAATAATAATAATAATAATAATATTTTTTATTCAAAATGCATACATGGTAAATTACAGGTAATATAAATTACAATAATTTACACTTATTCTATATCTTCTATATCTTATTAGAGTAGTGATGTTTATAATATATTATCCCCATTATTAGTATTTCGTTAAATCTTATAAGAAACATCGATAACATAAATTACCAACTACCACCGGAACATATTAAAGTAAAGCAGTAAATAACAAAGGTGACACAATCAGAAACGATCACTAACCCCGTCATAAGTACTCAAAATTACACCTTTGTAAAGGTTACCAAATAGCTTCTAGGCTAGTAGCTTATAAAATATTCAAGTAGGCAATATTATGAAATGATAACTTCTTTAAGCGCGTTGAGCACTTTTTTGTAAGTATAGGAAAATCTTTTGGGTTCACGTCACCGACATGTTAGGTTTGCGTCAAACATGCTAATGACGTCATTATGGAATTTCAGATTTTATCGTTTCAAATTTCATGTAATAATTCTAAGTTATAAGTATTCACTTGTATTGCACACCCTATGATTGCAAGTTTTTTTGACGTAATATAAGTAAGTTAATACCAATTTATTTTGTAGTGAACCCGGCAGATGTCCTGTACAAAACATTTTGTAGTGGAACTAATTATTTTGAATGTAATTAATAATTCTCAAATCCGCTCGACCGACAAAAATTTCATCAAAATTAGTCCAGCTCATCAAAATGTTAGCTGTTTTGAGGGAGTTTAATGACACGTACATGCACAGAATAATTATATTTAATATAAAGATTTAAGTTCGTAATCAACGTAATCTTTTTATGATATAGTGCCAAGTAACGTAAACCTTATATTTAAAATTATATTTATGCCAAACTCAAAATAACCTGGCACAGATTTTCTAAAACTCAAGTTAAGCCGATTGCTAAATACATTTATTTCGTGAAAAAAGTTCCCTAAGTACACTTATCTTTATTTGCTTAAGCGCGGCTTATTCCTCAACTTTCCTGTTTAAGTTTGAAAAATAACATTAGATTCTTATTAAATTTTCATATTTCAATACAATTCAATTCTAAATTCTATTCTCTTTTCACAGAGATGAGAATTGTATAAACATTGTGTCACTATAATTACTACGGGTACGTCATGGTAAGAAATGAGAAAGAGAACTCCTTTTTCTCATGGTAATAAATGAGCAAGAGAACTCCTAAAAAGGAAAGAAAGTCCCTAGTTCCTTTAGTATTAATGACCATTTAGATCTTATAATGACGATTGGTATTTATGTCAGGAAATTTGATTTATGTTTGTCTTCAATAGGAGTTTAACTTTTTTATAGAGTCCGTGTGGTGAGAGTGGAAATGCGTGTATACGTGTGGTCGTCTTGGCGTTGATTAATGGAGAACCGTGTTCAGCAGTAGATAGATAAAGGCTGATGATGATGATTCAAGATTCTTTTTGTATGCGTTTTCATTTTCTTATTAATCATAACTGCGTTCTCCGTCACGTAATCAGCACAATTTTCCTGGTAAAAGAGTTGCACAAGAAATGATTACACAACATTGCAGCAAAACCATAATCAAAAGAGCGAATACCGTAAAAAAATCATTTTGAATGCAGTGCAGAAAAAACTTAGGAATTGCTCTTTTGTCAGATGCTATATAGATTTTAAAAAGTGAACTTCCAAGTATTTGTTTAAATACATAAACTAGAAACTGGGTCGGCCGATAGCAACCTTACAAAGGTCTTACTTCCATGGAAGCGGTGATTCTATTTCGCTTAATTGGACCGGACCTAGTTTTAGTAATTATACTCGCAGTTAAGTTTTTTTACCTTGGATTCCGAGTACATTTCAATATGTCAAATGTTGAATTAAAAATATAGTCCTCGCCACTTTTAAAGTCCTGCGACTAATGCCTGAACTAAATTTGACAACATTGACATCTTGACATCTGTCTGGAGTAAGAAGTTGTGATATTTTAAATTGTTTTACGTGAAATATAGAGCATATAATATAAAGTGAGATGTAAAAAGTGAAGGCCGTATAATGATCATTAAAGTGAAATAATTTTTTGAATTAGAAAGTAAAAATAAACAACAATTAACCCCGTTGAATAATATGTTCATAAATGTCACAGCCATGACAGGTAAATTTTAGAGATGCCAGAGTCACTCATTTTTGCCTAATTTATGGTTAAAATATTATCATTAACTCTATACCTACATTTATCTTATGATATTTTATATGAATATAATTACAAGGTAAAAGAATTAAAACCTTGCTTAGATGAATTATATTTTAGGTGTTTCTGTAAAAAAGGTCGAATAACAAAAGAAGTAACAACGGCAGCAATTACTTCTGAGAAAATCGTCACCCCTGGCAAAAGCCGAATCGAAGAAGCTTGTTTTAGATGAATTCTACTAATCGGTTATACGTAAAAAATACAACGAAATATTTAAAAAAAATGTTTTATTTTACTAAAACCTGGTATGGGAGATTTTTATTTTGCTGCTATGATTATTTTTGTCATTATTATCATCATCAGTCTTTATCAATGCACTACTGACCATAGGCCCTATAATTATTTAAATTTTTTATTGTACTAGACTTGGTGGAAAATCATTACACTATAAATTGGCAACATTGAGTTATGAGACCGCAGCACCGCGTCTATCGGACTTCTAAAGTGGCGATGACTCTAGATGAAAGATTATTGACAGATTCAGTAAAACACTATTTTTCGTAGGTATCGAAAAATGTGTCATCGAAGTATTGTGTGTTTGTTTATGATATACAGTAGTACGTTACCTTAATTTATGATTTTGTAACAATTAATACTTTCAACTGATTTATTTTATATAATAACATTTATTTAACAATATTTGATAACTGTGTAAATTAATTATATTCAGATTTATGTCAATCCCATTTACGGATATAAATTTAATGGATTTTCAAGGAGGACTTAATAATTCTGGGTACAATATGAAAAGGGCTTCGCTTTTCGTTTATTCTTTGACATGGTTTGATAGACTTGTTTACGGTTTGTTCGAAAATACGAGTCTTACTCGGTGAAGGTTTTATGGACTTTTAAGGAATACGGTTAGATTGGACTGGACGAATGTATTGAATTTTGCCCTCTTTATTCGCCGTGGGATGCTTTTATTGTGTAAGGGTCGACCCTTGCAGATGTATTTTATTCATTAACTTCCATTAATTCAAAGTCTTTTTTTACATATTTTTTTTTGTTTAAGCGTCACTTTTTGTAATGTTACTCTTACCGATTCTATCGATAATTACCACAGTCGTTAACATGTCAGAATGTATTAAACTTAGAAACCACGTACGTAATATTTGTTCAAGTGAAACTTCTTTAGAATCGTTGTGATTTCAAACCGGATGCAACGGAAAAAACGACAGGTAAGAGATAAAAGACAAAACAAATACAAAAGAGCGAGAGAGCAAATGTCGGTGTGTATGTATATTGCACACTGTTTAGTACTTGCTTGTATTTGAGCATTTAACGTGTGTTTCACTTCTATCGTGTGTGAATCGCACACACACCTTTTTTTTCATTATAACACTAATAAATAACAAATACCTGACATATCTCTTCAAGTCTAGCCGTATGTGGATTAGGTGCGTGCCTACCTACGGGAAGCCTACTATAGTTTACCTAACCTGTAAGTCCAGCCTTGTTGATTTGGGAAAATAAGAATAGGTAATACGGTTCTCAGGTCGGGTCGAGTTAACTGAAACTGCTAGCATTTTTTTTTATTCATTCATTCATTCAGTCAATGCAAATCTACTCAAGTAGATCCTGCGCCGTCTTCTTCTAGTGCCTCTCCACCAATGAAGGCTGGCCGTCATTTCTGGCCGCTATTTATTGTAAATCGTAAAAGAGTGTGACGTTGGCTATCCCCATCCATTCCCGAATATTTTTGAGCCATGATATTTGCTACCTTTACCAGGTCGATTTATTAATTAATGATTTTTTATTAATTGCAATTAGTTCAAAACTTCTTTATTAATTGCAATTAGTTCAAATCAGTTTAAAACTTTTTTTAATGATCGTTGATATTATAGCTGACTTGTCAGAGCTTTCTTGTCCAATTAACAGAAATAAATTAACGACTAACACTTATCTTACTGAGTTTAGCTTACCATTCTATAATCTTTTATTCATATTAAACATATTTTAATGCTGTGCACTTATACTACTATTTTTTTTTCTAATTTTTGAGCAAAATTTTTTTTTTATTAATGAAATATATTTTTTTACTCCTATGAAACGTTTGCTTAAACGAATTCAAAAGGTCGGCCATGTTAAATTTTAATAAGCTGAAAAAAGTTGTTTCTTCATTATCACTACATATTATAAAACAAAGTCGCTTTCTCTGTTCCTATATCCCTTTGTACGCTTAAATCTTTAAAACTACGCAACGGATTTTGAAGCGGCTTTTTTAATAGATAGGAAAATTCAAGAGGAAGGTTTACGTATAATTTTTTTTTAAGTTTTTATATAGTCCGTCATATCCTACGAAAAGTGCCACAAAAGCCAGAGTGGCTTTTTATTATTATTGTAGATTCCAAATCTACACCCTAGTTTACATAACTACCTTTCAAAAAAACATGAAAAAACTAATTATATCATCAAGAAAAAAATGTTTTAAAATAAGCCACATTTGTTGCCGCTAGAATCGTTCGCCGAAAACGGCCACAATGGCCACAGTAACTATTTTCCACGAGTGTTTGAGGTGGCGGAGCGGGTCGCAAGCGCCATACCGCCACTTTTCGCCGTGTTTGCGTGATGTGTGTACTTCTTATGATTTCACTCGCATCATTCAAATATTACCACAAAACAAAACAAAAGGAATATACGAAGATAAAAGATAGTAGACATGGCAGTGTTTTAAACCAAAATTACCCGTAAAACTATGAAATTAATATATAAATAGATTAATTTGTAATTTAGTGCAGCACTCAGTGTGTTTTACTTGTGTGTTGTGCCGACTACCGGGTCACTAATGGCTGTAGTGGCTAGAGAAAAGTGGAGCCCTAATTACTTTTGTGTCCTTATTCCATGTGCACTTTATATTTATTGATTTTTTGGTACTTATTAGAATTTTTATGTACGTTTCATAATTATTAGAAAAGCCCTTAGTGCTCTTACGACCCTGAGTATTCCGAAGAAAAAGGGCATAATGTCAATTATGGCTAATATAGTCTATTATTTTCCCGCGAATAAAGCTTTAAGGGACAATTTTAGTATAAATATGGGACTATAAGCCTCATAATAAATTCTATATTAAGCCTAGATGCCTTTACGTATGTATTATATATTAACATTTTGAAACTATCAATAAGTATTGATATAAAACACAAAAAACCTCCCCCTGTAAACTTGGTCATTTGTAATTATGGCACTATTCGTAGGATATGACGAATTACATTAGCTAAGATATAACAAGAATTGTTAGACGTGTCGGAGAAAATAGGCCGCCTGGGAGTTTTCAACGAAAACGCTGCCTAAACCCTTTAAGATATAACAAAATAATGTATGGTGGAATTGTATATCTTAAATAGGTCTACAAAAAAGTCTGCGATGGCATATGTCTATCTCATAGGGATATATCCATTTAATACTTTAAAAAATGGGCAACGCGATAATTTGAAAGTTATTTACACAAATACGGTATGAATATGAAAATGAAAATATTATGAAATCAATAATAGTATCCTAAATATGCCTTCAAAACTATTAAAATAAAAAAAACATCATAAGACATGATAAATCCGTAAATCTAGGTTCACGCGGGCGAAGCTGCTGGTAACAGCTAGTTATTAATAATTCTTTAATGTAAATGTTAGCTATGTACTCGTAAGTCACGATTGAAGCAGCAAGCTGAGACACGACTTGCTGACCAGATCGTTGTTAGACTACGTTTCGCAAAGCATCGCCTGTAAAGTTTCGTTTCTAAACCCGACTATAACAACGCGACGTGAGACTATGGCCAAGTCAAATATTCCTCTCAAGTTTGTATTGGTATGCGCGGACGTGAATTTATGTTAACATAAAGTTGAATCCATGTAAGAGCGCAATGTTTAGAAGACAGACAAAAACTTTTATTTGTATCTTCTTTGATTATTTTTTAAACTAGCTGTTGCACGCGTTAGCAAAAAAATATCCTTTTTTTAATGTATCCTATGTTACTGCTAGTACTTCCGAGAATATGTGTACAAAGTTTCATGATATTCGATGGAGTAGTTTTCGCGTGAAAGCGCAACAAACATCCCTACTGTCACAGTTTTAATATTATTCAGGATTATAAAAGTATTGATTTAATTATTTTTATAAAATAAAATATGACCAAACCACTACTTAAGTATCATGAAAGTAATAAACTGTTTTTGTCCACTGTCGGACATCCAGGCCTCTTCCTAGGGAGGGTCCTAGGGGGGGTCCTAGAGAGAGTCCTAGGGAGGGTCCTAGGGAGGATCCTAGGGAGCTAGGGCATTGCACGGAGATCGCCGTTTGTTATTTCGAGATCAATCAACCTTTCCTCTTTCTTTCCACTTACGATGCATGCGTTTATACGTGTTATTGTGCGTGAACTAACAAATATACATTTAAATTGACATATAGCTGAAGAAAATAATAGACTATAACAGGAACGACGTCTATATACGAGTAGGTATTTCGTTACAATTTCTATTATAGTTGCTATCAAGACGATCCAACGAACTGCGTCTACCAAGGGAAATCCTTTACAAACTATTCTCACATATCTTCCAAGGAATCTTAAAAACGGTACAATACATTTTCAAACTTCAATACCTTGTATGTGCCGAATGGTAGCTTAAAAATATTGTAAACCTGAAGAAAATTATATGAGATTTGTGGTTTAATTTTTTTTCAAATTACCCGTATCTCACTAGCATGAAGCAAGAAATTATTTACAAATTAATCTTCACTACATCTTACTAAGCTCGTACTCAGTCTCACATTTATTTTCACTAGTTGTATAGGGATATCTTTAATAAGATTAACACAATCCAAAGTAAAGCCACGGCCATATGAACCTAATAAAGAAATGAAATTTCATAATGACGTCACGTTAGCATGTCGGTGACGCGAGCTTAAAAGATTTTCGTCTCAATAAAATTATGTATTGGTATGAAATGAAATAGAAATTTCTATTAAATATATTAATTTTCTCGTTTAGAGTGACATCGCTTGAGGCAATGTGCACGAAATATACTAGTAACCAAATATTGGGCAATTAACTTCAGCAATTTAAGCTCTGGATTAATCGATCAGTTTTGACAAACAATTTCACTTACGTATAGATTTACGGCGGCTTTCAATATCCTATAGTCCGTTCTATCTTATCCATTAGTCGACTGGTATATTTGGGAGTAGGTACAAGCTCCTTTGTAGATTGCACCTAAGGGTAGATGTATGTAGAGTAGTGCTGTGCTACTTCGCAGCCAAATTGGGTTGGCACGACCAGGCTGGTGGTACCTATCGCTCACATGATTCCGCGTCCAGAGACAGTTATGCTGTCGCGTTTAGTGAATTGTGAGTTTCCAGTAGCCCATCGGAGGATAGGGAAAAGGAGAGCAACGAATAAGAGGTAAACAGTTTTTACTATCAATAACATTTGCTACATTATTTATCGTTTTAATCGGCTATCTTGGCTTTCATTGAAAGTGGCCTATGTCTGAAAGAAAAGGGTTCATGAATGATAATACTTTGGATTGTATGTTCGTTTCGATTTAATCATGATAATAATAAATGACAATGCTATTGAATCACGACAACATGAGTGTTGTCAAGACCATGCACGAGTAGCCTTAATTATTGCAACAGGGGTTTTACTGGAAGCGCATTAATTATCGCCACCGAAGCATCCCTGTTTCTCATTCACGGGGGGAGGCCTCATCGATGGCCTTCTCACTTATCCGTTCGTCAGCCTTCTTTTGGGACATCACTTTCTCATAGTCTATTGCCACCCACTACTCCCCATTACCGAACATCGTGGTTATATCGTTTTCCTACCTAATTAATTTAATGATTTTAATAATTTGATCAAAATATACTTAAAACACCGATATTAACTGTTTTCGTTCACTGCCGGATATCGAGACCTTTTCCTAGGGAGGGACCTAAAGGCTAGGCCACTGCACGGAGATCTCCATTTATTATTTGGAGGTCAATCAACCCTTCCTTTGTTTGTTATAATTTGACATTAATTATTAGTTGTCAAGAATAAACATAAAATACTTAATACTATTACACTTTAAACATTAAGCTATACAACAAACTTGCTGTCAAGTAAATAATGCTCAAGCCAAATGACACAGAATTACTTCAGGACCTGACAAGGCCAACGCTGAGCGACCAAATTACAAGATGAAAGTTTAAGCTTAATACTGTTACGTACTAAAGTACTTATAAAGTATACGAAATTGTTGTTTGTAAAAAAAAATTATCAATGAAATTAAATTACATATTGTTTTCTTATGTCACAGTCCACACAGTCCTCACGTGACCATGGTTGCTGTAAAGAATCCGAAACGTCGGGCTTTTAAAAAACTTAATAAACTGCGATAAAGTCCATAAATTTAATTCATTAAATTACATATTATAAATTCATAGTATAAAATGAAATCGATGGCCCTGTCGATTCGCTTAGATCTTTTAAACTACTTAATGATTTCAATGCAGTTGTTAGAAAAGGATATTTCTATATCTAGAGTGACTTAAGAGAAACATTGCTTTTAATTATCTTATATTTACATCGTACAAAAAAGCCAAAAAATATAATATGTTGTGCGCATAAATCGTAAACACCGGCAAAACCTTACGGTATACATCAAATTAATGAACCACGGAATTGTGTCTCTACAAAAGATCGATAAGGAGCTCGCGAAGGTATATAATATATTTATCTTTTTAGGGCGCATTATTTACAAATAGCTCAGCGAGCTATGGAGAGGGCTATGCTCGGTATTTCTCTACGGGATCGAGTCAGGAATGAGGAGATCCGTAGAAGAACGAAAGTCGCCGACATAGCCCGCAGGATTAGCAAACTGAAGTGGCAATGGGCGGGTCACATAGCGCGAAAATCGGACGGCCGATGGGGCAAATGAATGGGGGATCCTGGAGAGGAGACCACGTACCACCAAACGTAGCGTGGGACGGCAACCTACCAGATGGACCGACGACCTAGTAAAAACCGCTGGGTCTCGTTGGATGCAGGTGGCGATGGACCGGTCGCGCTGGAGAATCATTGGGGAGGCCTATGTCCAGCAGTGGACGGCTATGGGCTGAGATGATGATGATGATGATTTACAAAAAACCCACAAAAAGATAAAACTTTGGCTTGATACAAAAAATATTGTTATTTACCAAGCTATTTACATTGTTCATTTCATTTAGACCCAAAATGCATTTTATCAAATTGATATCTCAGAGATTTAAAAAGGCAAAGTTATTAGCGGCTCGTACGCTTGGTCGCGATTGGCAACGGTCAGAGGTATGTCTGTGCGGATTGTAAAAGTATCAACGCTTTATGTCCCACGGGGTATGGGCACGGATCTCCTTCTCTAAATCAGGCGAGGAGGGTGGTGCGGATTGTAGTAATTACTAATATACCATCATTAATTACCCTCAGTTCGGATATCACTTTACGTGTAACCCAACAAAAACGAAGCTGCGGGCAACAGCTAGTGTAATATATAATGCTTTAATACAAGAGGTGGGTTCTTGGAGTATATATCAATGTATGTATGCCTGCTTTCACTGCTCTACAGCCTAAGCGGCTTAATAGATCAGGTTGAGATTCGTCGCAATCGTGATTCAACGTCTTGAATTTGGGCATCGAATGTCACCATCTTTACGCTTGACTTTGTGCGGGTTTGCTGAGGTTATCCAAGCGTGCGGTTGCGGCAACGGGTGGTATACGTCCAGTCTGGCGGACGGCTTCTTTATAAAACTATAAACGCGGTAAGCAACAGAAAAAATAGTAGATAGTGATCTCATTAGTTTAAAACAACATAATGATCCCAAGACATATAAAGTAACATCTTATAGCTTAAGGACGCGTTTACAAACTTGATAGGTACAGAATCGAACAACTACATTGAAAAAGTCACGCACACAAGCGCACCCGCACAATACGCACGCTTGCGTGCGGGAATAGTAGTCAAGTAAACGGATTTGATACTTTACAAATATTTGTTATTTTGATTATTTATAACACAAAATTATATTTTATTTCTGTTTGTTTTTACTACATATTTATCATTTTACTTAGAATTAGTATATTAAATATATATATATATATAATATCTGTAATTCATCTTGAGAGGAGGGGGGGAGTCATAATTGCCACGCTGAGCAGGCGCATTGGCGATCGCAGATGATGATGAAGTCGCATCGGCAGCACTGCTGCCTGATCCGAGTGGCACGGGATCGATCGTCTTGACGTTTATTGAGGGGGGCCTATGTTCGGCAGTGGATGGATGAAATTTGATGATGATGACGATGATGATATCTATTTGTTTGCGAGTGGAAAGGGATCGGTCGTCTTGGTGTTCTCATTGAGGGAGGCCTATATTCAGCAGTGGATGGATGAAGTTTGATGATGATGATGATGATGATGATATCTATTTGTTTGCGAGTGGCAAGGGATCGGTCGTCTTGGTGTTCATTGAGGGAGGCCTATATCCAGCAGTGGATGGATGAAGTTTGATGATGATGACGATGATGATATCTATTTGTTTGTGAGTGGCAAGGGATCGGTCATCTTGGTGTTCTCATTGAGGGAGGCCTATATTCGGCAGTGGATGAATGAAGTTTGATGATGATGATGATATCTATTTGTTTGCGAGTGGCAAATGATCGGTCGTCTTGGTGTTCATTGAGGGAGGCCTATATTCAGCAGTGGATGGATGAAGTTGATGATGATGATGATATCTATTTGTTTGCGAGTGACAAGGGATCGGTCATCTTGGTGTTCCTTGAGGGAGGCCTATTTTCAGCAGTGGATGGATGAAGTTTAATGATGATAATGATGGTGATATCTATTTGTTTGCGAGTGGCAAATGATCGGTCGTCTAGGTGTTCATTGAGGGACGCCCATTTTCGGCAGTGGACGGATTTAGGCTGATGATGATGAAGTCGCATCGGCAGCACTGCTGCCTCATTAGAGTAGCACGGGATCGGTCGTCTTGACGTTCATTGAGGGAGGCCTATATTCAGCAGTGGATGGATGAAGTTTGATGATGATGATGATATCTATTTGTTTGCGAGTGACAAGGGATCGTTCGTCTTGGTGTTCATTGAGGGAGGCCTATATTCAGCAGTGGATAGATGAAGTTTAATGATGATGATGATGATGATGATATCTATTTGTTTGCGAGTGACAAGGGATCGGTCGTCTTGATGTTTATTGAGGGAGGCCTATTTTCGGCAGTGGACGGATTTAGGCTGATGATTATGAAGTCGCATCGGCAGCACTGCTGCCTCATTAGAGTAGCACGGGATCGGTCGCCTTGACGTTCATTGAGGGAGGCCTATGTTCGGCAGTGGACGGATTTAGGCTGATGATGATGAAGTGGCATCGGCAGCACTGCTGCCTCAGCATAGCACGGGATCGGTCGTCTTGGCTTTCATTGAGGGAGGCCTATGTTCGGCAACGGATGGATTTAGGCTGATGATGATGAAGTCGCATCGGCAGCACTGCTGCCTCAGCATAGCACGGGATCGGTCGTCTTGGCTTTCATTGAGGGAGGCCTATGTTCGGCAATGGATGGATTTAGGCTGATGATAATGAAATTGCATCGGCAGCACTGCTGCCTCAGCATAGCACGGGATCGGTCGTCTTGGCGATCATTGAGGGAGGCCTATGTTCGGCCAAGCGTGCGGTTGCGGCAACGGGTGGTATACGTCCAGTCTGGCGGACGGCTTCTTTATAAAACTATAAACGCGGTAAGCAACAGAAAAAATAGTAGATAGTGATCTCATTAGTTTAAAACAACATAATGATCCCAAGACATATAAAGTAACATCTTATAGCTTAAGGACGCGTTTACAAACTTGATAGGTACAGAATCGAACAACTACATTGAAAAAGTCACGCACACAAGCGCACCCGCACAATACGCACGCTTGCGTGCGGGAATAGTAGTCAAGTAAACGGATTTGATACTTTACAAATATTTGTTATTTTGATTATTTATAACACAAAATTATATTTTATTTCTGTTTGTTTTTACTACATATTTATCATTTTACTTAGAATTAGTATATTAAATATATATATATATATAATATCTGTAATTCATCTTGAGAGGAGGGGGGGGAGTCATAATTGCCACGCTGAGCAGGCGCATTGGCGATCGCAGATGATGATGAAGTCGCATCGGCAGCACTGCTGCCTGATCCGAGTGGCACGGGATCGATCGTCTTGACGTTTATTGAGGGGGGCCTATGTTCGGCAGTGGATGGATGAAATTTGATGATGATGACGATGATGATATCTATTTGTTTGCGAGTGGAAAGGGATCGGTCGTCTTGGTGTTCTCATTGAGGGAGGCCTATATTCAGCAGTGGATGGATGAAGTTTGATAATGATGATGATGATGATGATGATATCTATTTGTTTGCGAGTGGCAAGGGATCGGTCGTCTTGGTGTTCATTGAGGGAGGCCTATATCCAGCAGTGGATGGATGAAGTTTGATGATGATGACGATGATGATATCTATTTGTTTGCGAGTGGCAAGGGATCGGTCATCTTGGTGTTCTCATTGAGGGAGGCCTATATTCGGCAGTGGATGAATGAAGTTTGATGATGATGATGATATCTATTTGTTTGCGAGTGGCAAATGATCGGTCGTCTTGGTGTTCATTGAGGGAGGCCTATATTCAGCAGTGGATGGATGAAGTTGATGATGATGATGATATCTATTTGTTTGCGAGTGACAAGGGATCGGTCATCTTGGTGTTCCTTGAGGGAGGCCTATTTTCAGCAGTGGATGGATGAAGTTTAATGATGATAATGATGGTGATATCTATTTGTTTGCGAGTGGCAAATGATCGGTCGTCTAGGTGTTCATTGAGGGACGCCCATTTTCGGCAGTGGACGGATTTAGGCTGATGATGATGAAGTCGCATCGGCAGCACTGCTGCCTCATTAGAATAGCACGGGATCGGTCGTCTTGACGTTCATTGAGGGAGGCCTATATTCAGCAGTGGATGGATGAAGTTTGATGATGATGATGATATCTATTTGTTTGCGAGTGACAAGGGATCGTTCGTCTTGGTGTTCATTGAGGGAGGCCTATATTCAGCAGTGGATAGATGAAGTTTAATGATGATGATGATGATGATGATATCTATTTGTTTGCGAGTGACAAGGGATCGGTCGTCTTGATGTTTATTGAGGGAGGCCTATTTTCGGCAGTGGACGGATTTAGGCTGATGATTATGAAGTCGCATCGGCAGCACTGCTGCCTCATTAGAGTAGCACAGGATCGGTCGCCTTGACGTTCATTGAGGGAGGCCTATGTTCGGCAGTGGACGGATTTAGGCTGATGATGATGAAGTGGCATCGGCAGCACTGCTGCCTCAGCATAGCACGGGATCGGTCGTCTTGGCTTTCATTGAGGGAGGCCTATGTTCGGCAATGGATGGATTTAGGCTGATTATGATGAAATTGCATCGGCAGCACTGCTGCCTCAGCATAGCACGGGATCGGTCGTCTTGGCGATCATTGAGGGAGGCCTATGTTCGGCAGTGGACGGATTTAGGCTGATGATGATGAAGTCGCATCGGCAGCACTGCTGCCTCAGCATAGCACGGGATCGGTCGTCTTGGCGATCATTGAGGGAGGCCTATGTTCGGCAGTGGACGGATTTAGGCTGATGATGATGAAGTCGCATCGGCAGCACTGCTGCCTCAGCATAGCACGGGATCGGTCGTCTTGGCGATCATTGAGGGAGGCCTATGTTCGGCAGTGGACGGATTTAGGCTGATGATGATGAAGTCGCATCGGCAGCACTGCTGCCTTAGCATAGCACGGGATCAGTCATCTTGGCGTTCATTGAGGGAGGCCTATGTTCGGCAGTGGACTGATTTAGGCTGACGATGATGATGATGATGATGATGATGATGAGTGAGCAAACGTCGAGAGAGAATGTCTTCCCACCTGGTTATAATGACCAACCAACATTTTGCCTACCTATGTATATGAAATAAACCAATTCCATAAAAATATATTGTGGTAAAAAAAATATTGTACGAGTAAAGTATCAAATTCAATCCAAAGTATCCAATATCAAAAATAAATCGCGATGTTTTTTGAGTCGAATTGCTGCTGACAGGCGACGCAGTGTCCACCCAGAACCGCGGCCGAGCGCGGACTGAGTACTCGTTTCAAAAATGTAAAAGAAATCAAGACAGAGACAACGATAAAATAAACCTTAATGCAATGGAATAACATTCATCTTTGGTAGCAAAATTGGTAAAAAAAATAGTTATCTTCTTTATTTTTTTTTAAGACTATTTTTAGCATTTTTGGGTTATTTTCTTGTCCTTTATTTAAAATTGAACATATTTCCCTGCTCCTACTATTTTTTAAAAACCTTAATAAATGTGGATATTAGACCAAAAGGGTACCGTAATTCTAATCGATTACGTTCGTTTCATGGAAAATGGTAATGGAAGAACGTTGATTACTATATAAAAAAGCAACATTTATAAAAAATATAGGCGTTATCCTTGTAGATAAAGAACCATTCTATATGAAATAAATAATTTTTATATATGATTTTGTGTACTTTTGTTACAAACGGTACAGAAAAACAGCATAATTTCGTCTGATTCGTAAACGCGTCCTTAAAGCGATGCCTTACAGACAACCTTTGTATAGACAAAGTAATAGCGAGAGCATTAGAGTAAATTGCAAATGTAATTAAATACTAAATTAATTGGTTCATCTAATATGAGGTATTTGTTTTATTTAAAATAAATACTTACAAATTTTATAAGTATAATGTAATGTAATCAACGGATTTTTGTATTTCATGGGCAATTTCTACTTTCATCCTGTACTGTAAATTGGTAATGTTAGGCCGCTAATAAGAATACATGTACTTATTACAAAGTAAAAAATAATAAATTGGTGTAGGTACTTATTAAAAAAAAAACACTCATAGAGAACACTGTCCACTAATACTGCCATAATAAATACGAAATGTACACTTAGGGTCTGTTTCACAATCTCCAGATAAGTACCGAATAGGCTATCGGCAACATATTTGACAGATACTCCATACTCTATCTGTCAAATATGATGCCGATAGCCTATTCGGTACTTATCTGGAGATTGTGAAACAGGCCCTTAATAAATGTCGATTAAATGCAGTGTAGACTTGCTTAGAGAGTAGCTTAGAGTGAGTAGCTTATTTAAAATATTTTAACGAAAATGAAAAAAAAAATACTTGAAATATTTTATTAGTTTCGCTGTAGAGACATTTATTGAAATTACAATTACATTCCAAGAATATAATATAATGAATTGAAATTATTTTCATAGTTATAATAATATTATGTTGTCGAGTTTGCTGTAAATTGTATTAATTATCGGGTATTTAAAATAATTATTTAAAAAAGTGAGCGTTGGTTTAGGGGGTATAGATTATTAAATGTTATAAAAAAGAAACACAGATACAATATTTTTAGAAAAATTATCATCATCATCATCATCATTCTTTATCAGGCTGTAAATTATAATATTGTCATGTCTGAAAAGGGCTCTCTTGCCCAAAATAGTCTGGTAAGCTGTTAGTGGAATAAAAATTTCAACGTGAAGACAGGTAATAATAATTCCAGCCAAAACGGACATTTTGATAGAAACCTCTTTCAACAAAATATATTTTAAATTATGAAAACTTTACATTTTAAATTACTAAAGAAATTATTTAAAATGATTACTAGATTAAAAAACCTTAGCTTACCAATAGACTAAAGGCGGTTCTTTAATCGCTTTATTGTTACAAGACCTGGAAAACGATCGATAGTAGCTATCGTCAATTTGTAGTTTTTCTTATTAAATAGATTTTAGACGTATAAGCGAATTTATAGAATCATATTTCCATATTTGATTAAAATTGTACTGTTTTTGGTTTTTTATAGAATAGGAGGGCAAACGAACAGTCGAAGCCTTTTGGCGACTATCGATAAACATCCACATAACCAGAGGTTATGGAGATGCGTTGCCCTCCTTTTCCCTATCCCCCCAATGGGCCACCGGAAACTCACAAACCGCACGAAACGCGACAGCATAACTGCCACTTTACGCCAGTATTATAGGAGCGAGAGGTAGCACCCCGGTCGTACCTCTGCCCCGGGAACCTCTTTGGTTTACCAAGGACAAAGAAAATTTATATTGTTTAAAATAGCTAATAACAATAATAACCACATATCGTTAAACGTACTAATCGCTGGAATCGCTGGTTAGATTAAAAAGAAATGCTCTTGCGTTAAATATACAAGTTATCTCCGCGCAGTGACTGGTCCGTGTTGGATGCTGGTGGCAAAGGGATCGATCATCTTTGCGTCCAATGATGGCCTATGTTCAGGGGTGGACCGGTAAGGGCTGATGATGATGATGATATAACACATGCATATTATAAAGGGATATTCAGGTGAAAGGTAGCTACCGATAGATGGGCACACATTCATTATTCACCCCGTGGGACCCTTCATTAATTCTTGCAAGCCTTGGTCTGCCAACATGTTTAAAATTCAAATATGCACACACTATAAGGCAAATAGATTAAAAAAGGGACAATATCGGATGAGAGGAGGATTTTGCAATATTTTCGACACCTTTACTTTACATGCCTAGATGTACTTTGTTAGGCGGCGATTTTTTGTTGTCTTAGGTTGTTAATCCCGTTAAATGTAGTCATTAAAATTTTATGATTTGTAACATAACACTGGCGGACCTTACAGACGTTGTTAGATACAAATAAATCCAGCCGTTTAGTTGCAGTATAGATAGCCCAGAAAGCGACTGCAGCGCCAGCACAGGCTTATTTGTAAATCTGAATCACCCGGGGCGTCACCCGAACACATACGAAAAATATATTCAAATCGGTTCAGTTGTTTAGTTACGTGACATACACACATACAGCCAAATTATAAATTTAGAGATAATATGATAGTATTTATCCAAAGAACGAAGGTAACAACAAAATACATTTTTTTGGACCAAATTTGTTTGTTTGTACAATACGTTCGAAATTACCAATTGTAATTTGAACGGCTTGAGCAACATTTTTCATCGTCATCATCATCAGCCTTTATCCGCCCACTCCTTAACACCGGTGGTGTTAACGATGGAAGGGATGCGTTGTGCCACATCTGCACGGCTTAACCATCTTTCTCACGTGAAACAGTTCTTCTGTGTTTCAGAGACAGGTGGCGTAATCACTGGCTAACATCTGATTACATAACAACATCAACATACTGACATATGATTACTGATTGCTACATGATAGATAAATAAATGGTTTACTGTTTGATTTTAATATTATGTTATTATAAAAAAATATATACAATATATTTTTTATTCCATACAATAATTCATAATTTTCTTAGTTTAACACTAAGAAAATATTACGAGATGTAAAATTTTTGCACACGAAATTTAGGTTAACGAAATCCTAAGAGAGCTCCCGAAGTGGTAGGCCGGGTTTTTGACACAGTTTCCTCTAAAGTAGTCAAGTTTATTGAGCTGAAGTCGCACGGCATTATCGCGGAATGTATATGGAATTTGTGTTTTTACTAGAAAATAAAAATATTTTTATTGCCGTAACTGTTTAAAGGGGATACTAACATAGTTTGCTTATCGTCGTTGCTCGTTTTAGTGAAATCGCAGACGTCAAACTTTTGTCTAATGTCGGTTCAATATTATAACCAAAAATAACGTACTTATTAATTGGAACACTAGGATCCTTCTGGTATATTCTACCGTGTGCTATAATGCAAAAATGATAAAAATATTTTATTAACACTTTAGTATATATTATTTTAATATATTATTGTCATATTTATGTTGTTCGGATAGGATAACGAACTAATTACTCAGATTAGCGGTCCGCGTGACCCATGAACATAAAATACTTCGGACCAAAAAACTCTGGACTAGCCAAACTGAGTAGCATGCTTTCCATAATCGAGACATGAGAGTAAATAGGGGCCATTAAGACTCTAAAGTGGAGGCCGTGTTTAGGTAGACGAAGTGTTGGTCGGCCATTAACCAGATGGGAAGACGATCTCCGTGCAGTGGCAGGTCCGCGTTGAATGCGAGTAGCAAGGGATCGGTCGTCTTAGCGTTCATTGAGGCCTTTGTTCACCAGTGAACGAATAAAGGCTGATGATGATGAGGAAGAGTAAATAAGGAAGTCAAGCAGATGTCAACGATATGTTAAAAGTATAAAAACACAACTATCATTTAGTAGCGTCAATAAATACTTTGATTTTGACTAGATGTAGGGACAAGTGATTGAACACAAAAATGCATCCAACTTTGATATAAAACAATTAACTCTTATACTCATCAAATGTTACATAAATATTTCGTATTACTAAGAGAATAGACAGACATGAATAACATTTTTGCCCGTTGGGAAATATCTCGCTATTATAAAACTTCAACAGACAGGGAAATATTGAAAGTATTTTGCTGAATGATAAAATATTGAGAAGATCCGCTTCTGCTTTTATTATATTTTAAACGCATTTTCAATGACGCATTCATATTACCGGTAAGGACGCTCCGATTTTTTTATCGGAGTATGAAATTCTTGCGGACTATCCTTCCACTTTGGCAGGGATAATTTTAACCTGCTAAAAGCCAGGTGTTTCTCGTGTAACTCACAATCGAGGTACGGAGTACGCACTCTTACATTCAACAGATTCCCACCTCCAGTCCTGTCAGATCCCTTCGTAGTACTTTGTTTACAGCTACAGAACCTCGTGTGAGGCGAATGCGGCCACAGCGATCCATCTCGATTCTCGAGCGGGTGGTGTCATTTTAATGTTTTCCATCAAAAAGTTCTCTTCTGTTTCGAAAGAAAGCTTAGGACAGACGGTATAGGTTTACACTTCCGACCTCCAAAATAAATATTATGTTTAAATATCGAGTTTCGTAGCATGACTGATTTTCATTTCCTTTCCAACACAAAAAGTCCTTTCCTTATCATTTAGTGCCTTTTGGTTTGATTAACTGCACATGTAGAGATAATTCTTCTATTGTGTGAATAGCGTTCAGTAAATAGCGTAATAAATTTTAAAATGAAAATTGTTTAATCAAACTTTCATTAGATCTAAAACGTTAACCTTTCTGGGAGTAAGATTTATAGTTATTTAATATTCAACCATTTATTTCACAACACAAATTTGGAAGGAATTTGGCCTGAAGGAATGAATTAGTGGAAGAAGACCTGTTAACAAAGATATTCATTCGTTCATCATCAGCCTTTATACATCCACTGGACACTGAACATTCAATAAACGCCAAGACGTTTAGTAAGACGCACTAGTGTCGCTGCATTGCTGCCGAATTTGGCTGGCACCACCGCTTGGTAGCTTTCGCTTACATAATTCGGGCGTTAAGTGCCCTTCTTTTTGGGGAAGGCCCTTTGAGATTAAGGGGGGTGGGAAGGGATAAGGATAAAGAAGGTAAATGCATTTACATAGCCCCGGGGATCCAACTACTCCTTTGCTACCTTAAGCTATCTATAAAACGGGATGACCGATCCCATGCATCGTGATGCATGAGAGTATTGGATATTACACGGCGTTCCCTTTTTACCTGGTCTACCCAGACGCGGTCTTCACTCTTGAATAAAGACATATAAAGGATAAATTAGTAAAATTTTATACGGAATGTTATGTTAAGGGAATACCAGTAAATGAAGATAGTCATAATATGTCGGATGCTGCATCAACACATCGAGGACCTTTTTGAAAATGTTGAAGATTAACGCAATTAACAGAAGAGAAAATATTTGAAGCTCTGATAAAGGCGTACCGTGCACGTCATTTATTACATAAGGAGTATTGGGTACATAAAATGCCTGCTCCGATCCCAGTCGTTAATGTTACTAAAAGGGAAAATACAGTGTCAACATGTATACAGTGGATGATATGACAAATTGAATATTGAAAACCAGTCGAGTGTGAGCCAAACTAGCGCACGAAGGGTTCCATACCAGCAAAAAACTCAAACAACTACTCTGTTGCATGAGAGCCCCCCTTAATTATTATTATTGTTATGTTTTTAGTTTTTGTTGTTAAAGCGGCAATAGAAATACAGAATCTGTCAAAATTTCAACTGTTGGCTTTTTTATATTATCATAAGAGGGCAAAGGAACAGTCGAGGCCTTGCGACTATCGACGCCCATTAACACCCACATAACCAGAGGTTATGGAGATGCGTTGCCCTCCTTTTCCTTATCCCCGCTAATGGGCCAGCGGAAACTCACTAATCGCACGAAACGCGACAGCTTAGCTGTCATTTTACGCCGATTTTATGTGAGCGAGCCAGTCGTGCCGGCCCAATTTGGCTACAAAGCAAATACATAGCATGGAACTAGCTATTGCGTTTCTTGAGATATAGTCTGGTGAAAGACGGGCGGACGGCCAGCGAAGTCTTAGTAATAGGGTCTCGTTTTTATCCTTTGTGTACTAATAATAACGTAAAGATAAGTTTCCCTAATAAGAACTTTGGATGAAAAAATAAAACAAAAGCTTTTGCAATTGAAATAATTTAAGGAAATGATAAGATTATTTCATTAGAAAATATATGCTGACATCCATTAGCTATTTGTACGTTTCCATCAGAACTCGTAGTAATATTCCGGAATCAGATATTGACTTCTACCGCAACAGATTAACGTGTGCAATTAATTAATTCGTGGGTTTCATTTGTTTTATTGTAGTATACACTATACAGTTTATTTCTTTGTAACTTTGTTTACGTGTTGAAAATCGAGTTTACTGTTGAGTTTCAAATTATTCTCTAAAGTCGAGGGTAGTTAAATAAAAAACTTGCATTATGCTTGTCACCTGTCAACATACATACATGTGTGACACTCCGCCTCTCTTCCGCAAGCCGTCTACCAGTGTAGACGCTTTTTCGCTAACTGTTAAACTGTAAACTAAGCTATAGGCCTATCAAAGCTTTGAACGCGATCGTGTGTGTGTGTGTGTTGTTGCCGCATAGCTACAGACTTTTAGAAGACTAAACGAGGGGGTACGAGAGCTGCTGGCAGCCCTGGAAGAAGAGCAAGAATACACCAGGTCAGTCACACATTTCCTACTCCTGCCTCCTGCATGTCGTCCTTAAGTCTGTCCTATATAATATATAGGACAGATAGACAAACAGCTTGTACAATATTATTGTACAAGCTAATCCAAGTCAATTTCATATATAGGGGAAGTGATCCAATTATTGGCACTTTAAGACCTATATCAGGATAGATTTAATTTTACATAGTATTAATAGTACCTAAGTCATTTTTTATTTAAGTTAGACAATATGTGCTATATTATTTTTTTATTTTTATGTTAATTATAATTATTGGTTTTAAATAGCGAATAAAAAAATAGAAATTAATATGTTTTTTAGAAATTCCAATTACTGGCACATTTAATTCCAAATATTGGCAGGGTTGATGCTAATTATTGGCACTCTTTAAGCTGAGCATATACTTAATGAGTTAATATGACTTTCGATGTTATTTAGAAAATAAGACATGAGGCTTACATTAAAAATGAAATCTAAGTATAAAAATATTAACTTAAGCAAACACAACAGAACACATTTCCTCATGTTAAATCAGCAAATCAAGCTTTTAGTTTAATTATCTTTATCATCTGAATCTGCTAGCATTTTAAAAATTTCACTTGCTGTAAAACTTTTTTACTAACTCTCTCGAAGTAGAAGGAAGACTGTAATCATCAAAATAACAGAAAAAACTAAAAAGGGATCAACCACTAGGTAAGACCTAGTGGTTAATCCTTTTTTTTTACTTTTTTTCTCGCTCTAATTTCCTTCTCTTAATCCTTCTTCTTTAAGCTGTTTGGCCTTTTCTTTTCTGTCTTAGGACACATTAGGAAATTGGTTTCATCGCCGTTAAAAATTCTACCGAGATCTGATAAAATTTTAAACATTGTATTATACCACAGAGCTTGCGGGTGTGACATATTCGGGAGTACGAACTACAACCTCAGGATGTGTTTTTAAAAATAGTTTTAGCCATTTATCACCTGGAATGTCATTTTTGAAAGGATTAGGCCTATTACTCAAAAAAAAAATTAGAGACAGTATACTGAATATCTTTTTTTCGGCGAGGAAAACCTTTCTTCGAACTTATTTTTCTCGTTTTTCTTAGGGGATCCTGCATCTCAAACGAGTTTTTTTTATTTTTTTTATTTCCTACTCTTATCAACTAGTTTTTTTTTACTTATTTCAAGTGTTACCTACGAAATAAAGTTATTTTTTATTTTGATTTTGATTTTGTATAATCCAATTGACGAGAACATTTTCATCGTCGTCTGTTAATACATACTGTGGTAGGTTCAGGGCGAGGATTTATTTTCTCAGGCAAAGGCAAAACTGAAGTTCTGAAATCATCCATTTATTGTCATACCAGTAATTATTGGCACTATGCCAATTATTGGAAAATAAATAAATTTCATGTTATTTACTTTGAGTAAAAGGTTTTTTAAAAACGGTTTTATCTAATGGAATAATTAATAAATATTCGTGTAATTAAAAAGAAGAAGCCAATTATTGGCATACCATGTTAATAATAAGACAACGTGTCATTCGCCATCCATTTATTGTATGCCCTGTAATTATTATAAAAATAAGCTTTTGAAAGTAAAAAAACGGTGCTATCATACGCTTAAATTGTCATGTCACACAGACAATTAACAATAACGGGGACTCATAATCAGTAACGATAAATATAAATGTATTATTAAATGACTTACCTTAGCAAAAAAATAACGAAAACGGGTTTTAATCAACAGCCAAAATTCAAATATTAATTACTAAACAAAGCAAATCAAAATGATAGTTTGAGTTTTGCCTTATAAAAATTTATAGTTTCTACCGAAATTTAATTAATGTTAACACCGTCCTTAGCGAAAATTAATCTTATTATATTGAATTAAATGCTCGAATGCCAATAATTGGGTGCGTGCCAATGATTGGGCTCAATACAAACGCAAAAATACAGTCCACTTTCTCATTTATTTCCGTATTAAATTTTATAAAGTTAAACTGGATTATCTCCCTTATATATTATCTGGTCTCTTCTTCTCCCGCACCCCGCCGATAGAAATGGTGGAGATTAGGCACCTCCATAAACTTTATTCCCACTTTCTTCGGCTGTAGGTGGAAGCTTTTGTACGTCTTGGCGTCTTCTACAATGCGATGATCTAGGTCTTTTTATTCTATGTTTTATTATCATCATTATTAGTTACTGTTCAACGCCAAGACAAACGTCCCCTTGCCACTCGCAGTATGTTAGCTGCTGAACGCACTGCTTGGAGATCGTCTTAGAGGCATATGAAAAATGTTTCTTCTATAGTTACAAATTTCATCGAAAACAGATAGGCATTTGTCGGGACTGACGTAGACTTATTGTAAGGGATCGATTAATTAATGGTCGGTTGTCCAAACGGTCCGCCGAAACGTTAACTATATTGATTAGGATATCGACATGAGGTCATACTAATTAGGTTTTAAAATATTCTATTGAGTCCTTATTTTGGTAATTGTGAGAAAACTAATTTGAATTTGAGAAAACTATTCTGAGGGTTCTCCGCCATGGTTCAGGCCTTGTCGTGGCAGTGGGGCTCAGTAGCCCAGGGTGACCCCAACTTAGCCAAATTTAGCCAAGGGGGCTCTTTGTATCCCTCTTATAAGAAGAGGGGACAAAAGAGAACCTCACTTCATCGTACTGTCCTGGCGTTGGGAGTGGTTGTTCTGTGGTGCGGAACAACTGCTCTGTGGAGGTGGCGTCGGTCCCCTGAGGGACTGACTAACCCTAAAGGTTATACATTTCGTGTATTATTAAAGATGTTTCTTGAAAACTACGTGACAAGATTTTATTAGAAGGGAACTTGAGATTTGTTTTATATACTTTCAACTGATGCCATTGTTTGTCTGCTTTGACTTTTCGTCTATAATCTTTGTCAAAAAAAAACAAACATTAATATTTAGAAATTTTACTGTTATACTTGTAATTTTAAAATAATTATTAAGTAAAATTAATATTCAATTTAAAAATAATTGACTACTAACATTTTATACCCTAATAAATTATTAATGACATTACCAGAGTTGCGCATTTAGACGAATTTACTCCGGGTGCAGCAAGATCTACTGATTGGATTATCCAGAGCTTGTGTACATTGTGTGCAATGTAACCGAAAATGCATATTCTGGAATAATTTCGTGCTCATCAATGAGATAGATTGTAAACTTGGAAACAACTAGAAAGTAGGCTCGATTCCGGACCTTTTACTCAAACAAATTAAATCTTCAATACCTTTTTTTTTCTTCAACGCCGGGAAATGGACCAACGCATCCCGCAGGGAAGTGGGTCTCCCCAGGTATGTGGGACTCACTGCGCCCGAAAGCTGGTAAATGGACGCACCTCTACCCACTAAAACCCGGCGAGTGCCACCAATGCCACCTTTGGTGAGGCGCCCCGGATCTACTAGCACAGGGCACTTCGACGACCAGTCAGTCCCCTCAGGGAGCCAACGCCACCTCCACGAACGGGTTGCCCCGCACCACAGAACAACCACTCCCACCGTTGGAACAGGACAATGAGGCGAGGTTCCCATTCTCGCCCCTTTCCCCCTGCTCTTTTGCCCCGTCTTCGTATAAGAGGGGTACAAAGAGCCCCCTTGGCTCAATTAGCTTCGCCCAAGGGGTTGGGCTCGCCCTAGGCTACTGAGCCCCACCACCACGACAAGGCTTGAACCATGGTGGGGAAATCTATAATACCTACGCTTGTCTACCACAAGTCCATGGCCTATTATTAATACTGTAAAAATATAATTTTAGAATTTAACCACGCACTAAATTCCCGATTCAATTTTTTGTGAGGTAAGATTGGGTCACTATCCGAATTAATAACTAAATATATCACAAAATGTGCACAGATCCAGGACTATATCGTATGTTATATTTTTACAAGATTATAATCAGAAAAGTTGATATTACTATCATACGAAGGAGAAACGTGTACGCAATAGGCAAACACGTGGTATAACTACAATAATAATTAATAATGTATGCATGAAATATCCTTACCTTATTTATCCTGAAGGTGCGACCCTGATCTTGAAATTTTTGTTCTGTTTGTGAAGGTTATAAAGGGATGGTCAAGTGGTAAGATTATTGGACACTTTACGGAATGGTAACAACGGTCTCAAACCCCGGCAAGTGTAGGTAATTTTGAAAGTTTTTTTTATGTTAATTAAATAGACAAAATGGCAAAGATACGACTATAAGCTATATGCTATAATGGCATAAATGAGTTTTCTCAGAATGTTCAGAAAGAAACGCAATCATTGTGTCGCCATTCTGAGACATAAGTTAGTCTTGGTGCCAGCAATTAGTGTGTGCCTTGCTTTTATTTCCGAAACACAGCATAGCTGTTTGACCCATGCAGCCGAAGCGTGGCACAGTGCATCCCTCCCACAGGTAAAACTGGTTCTATCGAACATTAAAAAAAATGTTGCGTAAGAAAATTTACTTTAAGGTCTTTCAGAATTGGAGTTCTTTAAAAACATTTTACTCAAGAAATAAAATATAAAACCATAATCGCTAATAAGCAATAGCAAACAACAAATGTTTACAATAAAATAGGGCAAACATATGAAAACTTTTCTCGCTTGCTGTTTATAACTCATTCTAAGCATCGTGTACGAGCGCTCTTGAGATCTGCACGGGAAAACGCTGACGCTGTGGCACAAGGCACAAGCATAAGAGAGGCGTTTTATTTTATAATTCTAAAGCAATCTAATTTACACTATATTATCAAACAATCAAAGCTCATTATTATAATATAGTTTATGGTATTTAGGGTATTTCGACGTAAGTTATTTGCTACGCCACTACACCGAGTATGTAACCGGATAGGATATTGATATGAGCTATACAATCCGAAACTAGTCAGTGGCTTATTTATTTATTTATTCTTTAGTTTACAAATAAATATAACAATTGTATTGAAGACATTGTTAAAAAGGTGTACTTATCTCTATCAGAGATTTCTTCCAGCAAAATATTTCTTCCACCTTGTAAAGTTGTGGGATACTCCTTCATTTCAAGACTTGTCACTGATATTATAATAGCACTTCAGCCAATCATTGATTTTTGTGTCCGTCCCTTTGGCCAACCATATTCTATCAATGGCCACATTCAGTCGGCTAATTGGAGCACAGGTCCGGCGCAGCGTCGCAGCACAATTTGGCGGATCTTTGTTAACAATATATTTTAATCTTATCTTATCTTATACCTTTAAATCTCGGAAACGGCTCCAACGATTTTCATAAAATTTTGTATACATGTGTTAAAAACGGCGATAAATCGATCTAGCTAGGATACATTTTTAGAAAACTTTTTTTTATCCGTGTTTTGAGGCATCGATAAAATATTATTAGAATACGAACGTAAATTTCGCTGTCAAAAAATATGTCATGGTAGCTTAGTGGCGAAATTATGCAGTTAAGTCCGAACGAGCCTGGTTCGAATCTCCTGTCCGAATTTTTGTTTTCCTTTTTTAAGATCATTTTTTTTTGGAAGAAAAATTTTATCACTTAGGGTACCGAGCAAATGCGCGGTCAACCAGGTACTAAATTAATTAATCATAATAATTATGACTTATTAAGTTTTTAAATGCCCCAAATTTTACATACATTTTAGCAAAACTTAATCTGAAGCAAAGCTTCTAATCAATAGATTCAGAAATTCGAGTCGAGTGTTTTCTGCTCTTGCAGAAAACACTCGACTCGATTGAAGGAGGAGGCTATTGAAATAAAAGCAACCGAATATTGATTGAATATAATAGAACATTTTTAATGTATGTTGCTTTCTACTTGGAATTCAGTTAGATCTATTTTACATTAACAAGCAAACATTAATTGCTTCTGTAAGCACTGCCTTGGATTATGTCAAATTATCGAGCTCTACGATTAGATGATGATGAGCGACGATGGTCCAGTGGTGAATGGACTCGATCCTGACCCCCTGTGTGTGCCTTGAAATGGGTTTTTCTAATTTCTAAGTGCACCCCAAACACGAGACTGTCGTTCGCTCACCGGTGAAGGAAAACATCGTGAGGAAACCTGCATGCCTGATGAGATTTAAAGTCTTTGAAGGTATGTGAAGTTCACCAACCCGCACTGGGCCAGCGCGATGAACTATTGGCCCATTACCCTCCTCGCCTGATTTCGAGGAGGAGACCCGTGCCCAGCAGTGGGACATAAAAGGGTTGATAACTTTTTACTTTTTACGATTACGAGGGACATAGTAAATAGCCCTTTAATTAGTTCTAGAAATGAGGAGAAAAGTCGTTGTAACCTTATTAAAATATTAGAATCGCTTAAGCTTATGAATTGAAGCTAGTGTCGCTATATGTACAACTGGGTCACGTGCGTGCTGTTTAAATCGCAGACGCTCTCATGTGACTGTCAGTTGTGTCAAATGAAATAATAAGTTGTGGACTGTGTTTTATAAATATTTGTATGAAACAATGTCGAAGGGGGTTGTTCTGCTGTCGGGATTGCATCTGTGATTCCTAGGAAAGCGAGATTTATACAAATTCTTTCAACTTTTTCTTCTCATTTTATTTCTCTTAAAGTAAATAGAAAAATAACTTTTACAAAATAGTTGTTGGTACCTGGAAGACATTTTTATATTTTACGTAACTCGGTACAAAATGTTTTCCTCTTGGATCGAACATTCGCGTGAGTCATTGTATTTATATTTCCTGTGTGGTATTTTGGTGGTTATTTTTAGTATAAGGAACAGGACAGACAACATCCTTACTGGGGCTCTCTTTATTTTATCTCAGGAATGACTGCTCCCTTGTACTCCGAATTTTAAAGAGTGGCTTAAATTTGATAAGTTAATTAATTATAGAGCTACTTACGAGACCGATGACGGCCAGTGAAAGCACATGCTAGTACCTCTTCCCGCATCAAATCACCGAAAGTGGGTTCCGCCGCCTGCGTAATTTCCGAGCTATTAGGTAAGTGTTCAGGGTGCCTATAGTGTAGAAGGAGGAGGGGTTGCAACCATCTGCCTCTAAAGGAGAGTGCAATCGTTGTCAAAACCCCTCAACACCACTGAGGCTTAGTGAGTAGAGCCTGAGACCACCTTACCCTCTTCTTGGGCGTAGAGAGTCCCATATAACCCTCCGGCTCCCCGGACTCCATAGTATACCTAAGCGCATTCCTCAGCGAAAAAATAGTACTTTCGTTTTGAAATATTTTTCTCTCATTTTTTTCTGAAGCGAAGTAAAATGGACCGAAAATATTATAAAGGGTTATCCACCGTTCCTTATTCCAAAGACTCTCAAAGGACATGATTAGCAGTTTGTTAGAGTCGATTATCTTCGGTCGAACAATCTCATAGTTCCGTACAATCAGTGTCGTCTCTCTGCTCTAATTTAGAAAATCCCAGCCTCGGCGAAATAACTAACTTTCTTCAAGGCTGGAATGAAATTCTGCTACATAATGATCACGTACTTCCTTCCATTGTGATATTTGATCGTGTCCGATTGGATTTGTACATGTTATATGAGAGCGAATTTCAATAATAGTCTGTATCATCATCAGGCTTTATCCGTCCACTGCTGAACATAGACCACCCTCAATGAACGCCAATACGACTGATCTCTTGCCACTCGCACACCATACACCTTCCGTAGTATCACTTTACTCTATGCCATACACAATAGTTAAAAATTCCATCATATTATTATTCTTGATGTATTAGCATCTGTTATTTCATAATGCTATTCAAAATTAATTTAAATATTTCATTTGTATTTATAATGACAGATGATGTCAATAGCATATATAAAATGACCACAAGCCGGCTAGGTATGCATCAAGTAATACCTCATGTGTATAATCATAATAGGCAATCAATGGACTGGATAGGTGCATCGACGTGTCACCTGATGTTTTCCTTCACAGATGAGAGAATGGTGATCACGTGTTCATGGTGCTCTAAGATATTCAGAAAAACCCGTTTCAAGACACCACAGGGTCCGGATCGAACCTGGACGCTCATGCTCAAAAAGCTGAGCATATTGGATATATGCTCGCTCTACCATCGTCGCTAATAATTATCAGGATTAATATTATTAGTTAAAATCCTTGTATAGATAAATCACCATGCTCATAATGAAACAGCTCAAAACTAAACTAATTAATCTTTTAGACTTATAAAATATTTTTATCAACAAATCCGTCTATCTCGACGAAATCAATTATTCGTCTATCTTCTGTTGGCACAGTATGATTGGCACAGAGTTCGTTTCCATCGATATCGAGCTCATCGCAACTTGGCACATTAATCTTCACAAGTCGATTCAAATTCATCTTTGTTTTAACAACTTTCAGCAATAAATTCGGAGGGTGAATTCGAACTTATGCAAAATGAAGTAACTTCTTCGTGCATATTAAGATTTATAAAGATTAAGTATTTTTTTTAACATGCATTAAACGCTTAATTCATGCAGAGAGTCTTACATGATTTAAATCAAGCGCATTATTTTCTCATTCAGAGGACGATCAATAAAAAAACATCTTGCATATTTAAAGAAATAAGTAAAAGATGAGCCACATAAGCACAAAATATATTTTTCGTTTTTTCTGTAAAAAAAGCGTAAAGTATCAACTCATATATTGTGTTCCACTGTTGAATAATGTGTTTAGTAAGATATTTTGGTTTTTCGGACACAAGGTGTAAAAAATGTTATTTCGCGTACTAAGATCCCGTTGTAAATCTTAGTTAACGCAGGCGAAGCTGCGGGCAACAGCTAGTCTAGAATAATCTAGATAACATGTTTCTTTTTTCAGAAAAAATGATAACACTGCCATGAATCCTGTATAGCTTTCTGTAAGAGAAATAATTTTTACTATCGGTTCAGTGCTTCCGAAGACGACCCCTACAAATATGGATACGAACAGAGTTTAAAAATTTACCTCTTACAAAATAAGTAGGCAAAATATAGACTAACAATCTTTTGGGCATAAGGCATACTAAAAATAGCTATAACAACTTTAACCTCATTGCCTGAAGCCTAAGATAATATTAACGTAATAATACTTGGATGTACGTGAAATTGGATGTAGTAAGCTATTCTTGATGATGCCCTGAGGCGCACTAAAGGTAATATATTTAAGCCGAAGCTATCAAATGTTAGTACATAAGTTGAAGCTACATCCTGGGGTGATTATAATAGAAAGTTTACGTATGATTGGAATCGAATGTCATATTATAATGTATATAAAAGGAAATCGAACCCATTACGAAAAGAGTTGATCGAAACCGCTGAATCTGTCTAAACAGCGCTACTAAAAACCTTTCAAATACTACATCCAAATGGGTTCATTAGTTTGAGAACTGCGGAGAATCATTGAGGGAGGCCTACGTTCAGCAGTGGATGGATAAAGGCTAAAGGATGATGATGATGACGCAGTAAATAACATGATTTCTCACAATTCCATAGATAAGTAGCATTACCATTGTGTAATAAAGAAATAAGTTTGAATATCCACATGATATTTTAGTTTTCTGTTGAAACTGTTTCTTTGAAATGAAAATATATCGGAGAAATAACTAACTGTATTTTCTTATCCCAATTCGTTAGAATATACTAAAATAAAACCTACTTTGTGTTATTTTAGTATTTATACTTAAATATCATACTAAAATAATTTCAATCTCGTAGTTCACTTTGCCTTTAATATCGAAAGAAAATTCGAATGACTCATCTGGCCTCATCTTACAGACTTGTCATGAGAACCAGATCTTAGTATACTGCAGGGTAGAGAGGAAGGTGATGTTTGAAGTTACATGTTTAAACATCA
This sequence comes from Lycaena phlaeas, assembly GCA_905333005.2. NCBI lineage: Eukaryota > Metazoa > Arthropoda > Insecta > Lepidoptera > Lycaenidae > Lycaena > Lycaena phlaeas. Next base: position 15,969,008 of record HG995169.1, on the reverse strand, counting down.
GAAGTGAAAATGCGTTCTAAATATAAACATTCATCATACCATCCATAAAATAACAACATTAAGGTTCACAGGTACATATTTTAAGATACATTCTTACTCACTCTGCCCATACATTCACTCACATGAACTACTGCAACATTATTACACCTTACACATTTAAACAAACAATGGCCTACGTAACCCTACAATACGATTCGGACAGAGCTTCGTCCTCCTCAAACTCACAGACGCGAATGACCCCTCTAACAATTATACCCCGCTATATAAAGGCAAACTTAATGACCTTCCTAACGCTCGGCCGTCCTACCCACACTTTGACAACGACTACGTCACGCCACACGCAGGTAAACTGGAACTTGTTCCCAGTTTCTGACTTATAGCCGCCAGATGGCGCTACGGTTGCTTACACATGATTATTAATCTTTGATTAATAGTGTTTTGAAACCATTAATGATTATCAGCATTAATGATGATCCTTTCACTGCGGGATATAATATATTCAATGAACGCGAAGACGGCCGATCCCTTCATACTACTGGGACTGACAGGCACTACCGTCCCGTGAGTCAAATCTATTTGTGGGTGTATCGATCGTATTTCCTCAGACAGCCTCCACTTCAGAGCTCTATTAGTCAACCGGTTAGTTCCTAGCGTATACGTACGTATAACGTATGTCGTTGTATATAATAATAATAATTATTATGGATGCTTTTACACCACGTCAATCTGGTTCGGTGCTAAGTTTCCAAAGAACTTGTGTTACGGGTACCAGACAACGGAAATACATTTACATTAATACATAATATATTCGAACCCGCTACCTCCGGCTTGAGCGCCAACGCGCTAACCACTGAGCCACAGAGGTCGTCAAATATACATCCTGTATAATAAAGGTAGAAACATACTTACGTGTCGTGTCGCAACGACACGACGTGCAAATATGTCTCTAACCATATTAAATGTATGAAACCGATATGCTTCTGGCGCGTCACGACACGCCACGACACGTAAGTATGTTTCTGCCTCCCTATTAGCATTTGCTAATAACTCAGAAACTGTTTGTTTAAAAAATCTAAGCGAGAAATCCAATCTTATTCTAAGCTATAAAATATTCTATTTAAAACACAATTGCCTCACGGCTAGTGCCAAGACCATAGTATAAGCCATAAGGTATAGACCACAAGAAGCTCTGTGGTTACTAAGTTATGTTCCTTGCACGTGAATAAGCAGTTACTTGGATGTTTATGTTCATTGTTAGACAAAAGAGGTCGACAATTCTAAATTAAAAACTATTTAGAAAATAAATTTAGCTTTTCCTGTCGTGTACTTGAATGAAAAGTTTAATTTTTTACTTTTTCTTATTTTTCTACGCAACGTGTTGAAATATTGTCCTCCATTTTCGCTACTTATACAGTTAAGAAGATTTCTAAGGGCTAATAAGCATCTGAACCGAAAAATGTAGAAAATTAAAAGAGTAAAATCTACTCAAATATAAGTATAGGCCCGCTTCTACGAAACTCAAAATCAAACCAGAAGGGTTCCCTAAATTTTCCGGGCCTAGTATAGCACGACGTCACATGAAGAGCTTAGTGGTGATCAGGCAGTCCCCCCTTACGAGGACTAGTATTGCCCTTCCCCGGCAGTCAGTCGCTGTAGATCCGTGACCCTCATAAAGCGGCTGAATAATATTAATGTAAATTTTATCAAAACCATTGAGTAGTTTTCCTGTCAAAGAGTAACATACGTTTATATACATTTTTACAAACTTTCGGGCTTATAATATTAATAAAATTTCCTGTTGGGCAAATAAGGTTCGAAAATGGAGGCCGTGTTTAGATAGAGTTGGTCAGATATTAACGGGAATACGATCTACTATAATATAGTCATTTATATCATAATCATTTATCATCACTATTATAATATAATTACTATTATATTATAACAGTGATGATTATGATGATAATATTTATATAAGTACAACCTGAAAGTTCATAGATTATACTAGACAGAACTGATGTGATGCCCACATCTGAGAAATATATTGTATTGTATATTTATTTAGGTCCGGCAAAATCCGCGAGAGATGAAGCCACTGTTTTACGAGAAAGATTTCTTCTGGATTTTCAGACATCAAGATTGTAAGATAATTTGTTTGCGCAAATTTGATCATATTTCCGAATATCGCTCTCAATTGAAGTGGCTTCCAATTCAACTTCGCCGGAATACGCACATTTTAACCTACATTTATAAAACTTTAAAACTTTCCACTCCCCAGTACCTAAGGGAGCGCTTTACATATAGGCCTATTAGTGACAGACCAACACGAGCTTGTACTCAAACAAAACCCTTGACCATCCCTTACTATAACAGTGCTGCTTATGGTAATAGTTTTACAGTAAAAGCAGCTCAAATGTGGAATAATCTTCCCCCATCCATCCGAGATAGTCCTACCATAACTTCTTTCAAATCTCGTCTGAAGCAACATTATCTGAACTCACTCGATAGTTAATTAACCGTTATATTTTTAATGTATATGTTGTATATTTCATACGTATTATAATATAACATGTATATATGTTTTGTGTATGTATTTATATATGTATTCATTTTAATGTATATTTTTAATTTATTGCAAGTATTTCAATTATCTTATTCAATATTATTATATTTATTTATTTGTCTTTAAGTGACGGAGTATCCCACAACTTTTCAAGGTTTTGCTGGAAGAAATCTCTGATAGAGATAAGTACACCTTGTTAACAATGTCTTCAATACAATTGTTATTATATGATTATTGTAAACTAAAGAATAAATAAATAAATAAATAATACCAAGGTTTTTTTTACATGACTGAATTTTTTTTAAGACTATATCAATTTTTTTTTAATTAACATAAATCAATTAACCTAGTTGCACTGTATACTTTTAGGACTTTATAATTATTATAATTAAAGTGATATACAACATCCCTAATTCATTACATTTGGTGGGACTCAAATCTGCGAATTCGTAGTATCTATTCATCTGTTCACCTGGTCGAGTATTTCAAATCGAACTTGGACCTTGCTGTCGTGTCAATATATACCCTTACTATTCCAGTCTGTAAATTCATTTCGCAAAAAATAATTTATACAAGTTTAAGTTATTTTGAACTAGCTTCAGCGGCTCCACTGAAAGTTGAGGCTTCGAAGTTTCGCGCCCCTTTTACTTTCACATTGAAGCGTCCCAAACCCAAAACTTTACCATACGATATTAAAACTAGGTAAAATAAACTTATGGCGTTTTATCAGAATTGTGTATATTTTCATCATCATGCGACGATGGTCCAGTGGTGGGTAGACTTGGTCCCTTATGCGAGATGTTCCGGGTTCGATCCTGACCTACCGTGTGTGCCTTGAAATGGGTTTTTCTAAATTTCATGGTGCACCCTGAGCACAACATTATAGCTCGCTCACCGGTGAAGGAAAACATCGTGAGGAAACCTGCATGCCTGATAAGATTGAAAGTCTTTGAAGGTATGTGAAGTTCACCAACCCGCATTGGGCCAGCGCATCGGTGAACTAAAGCTCATAACCCTCCTCGCCTAATTTCGAGGATGTGACCCGTGCCCGGCAGTGGAACATATAAGGGTTGATACTTTACTTTTATCAGTCTCATAAAACCAGTTTGGTGAAGACCAAAAAATGTGGGGTTTTGTAGCGTCCGTCTTTTAACAAAGTGTGCAGCTGTGGGCTGGTCACACACTCAGGAGAAAGTATGCCCGATGAGCCAATAAAGTTCAAGAGGCCGCGTTTAGTTAGATGAAATATCCATCGGCCAGGTGGAAAGACGATCTCCGTGCAGTGGTCGGTCCGTGTTGGATGCAAGTGGGGATCGGTCGTCACACTAGTAAGATTCTCTGCAAATATGTTATAATGTGCAAAGAAATAACATTTCATTCCTCAGGTAGTTGACGATTGCTAAGTAGTAAATACTTACATGGAAAACTAATATTAAAATGTGATGTCGTGGGACACCAGGTAGGAACGAAGTTCCTTCGGCTAAAAAGAAAGGTATTATACACTACACGCTTTCTTACGGTTTTACTATCACATTTTTTTCAGTTCAGTCGCGCAGCAAAATCCCTATCAATCCAATCAAAGCCTGCCGTAAGCATATACCATCAGCACTTTTGGGAAATTCAGTATAAACTATAAGTGTCTACCCAAATGAATACCACAAGTGCTTTCAGGACCTCGTCATCAGGTTCTTCGGATTCAAACCCATCAGCAACAGGACACTGGACTAGTTAGCAACAATGATCTCTGCTTCACTTTAAGTAAGGAAGTTACTTGAGCATAACAAAAAGTAGGTCAGTTAATTTATGTTCACAAAATCTTAAAATTATTAAAATAAACTTGATCTGATTTTTGCACTTTTTCTTAAAATATACGAAGTAAGCGAAATAGTAAAATTTATGAAACTTGTACATATCTTATCCAAACTTTGCCAATTTGTAAATGGCTAAGATATGTTTTAACTTTATTCTGATCGCTACTTTCAAATTTAAAAATATAGTTTTGAGTTTATTTTACACCGGACGAGTTTGCAATCTAATAAATGAGATCTTATGTTGTTTTTACTTCACCATCAATATAGATTTACCATGTAGAAGGGCACTGTTTGCATTATATATGCAACATTTGCACAAAATATAACAGTGGTGCTGCATGGACCCGCCACAGGTACAAACCCGATGCAAAGAAGCCGTGAGAGTCACACTCCACGGCTGGCGGGAGGCAGCCAACCATATTTTATACTCATCACAGGGTGAAGCCAACCGGCTCGCCTCACATCCGATGAAGGCTACTATTGCCATTAGCATGGCTCCAACTGAAATAATAAAAATTATATATTGTGCAATATTATATTGTTATATATAAATCTATGATATGCTTTGGTGAGTAAGTGTAGGGATTGATATTTTCTGACAGTAGCAGATTTCGTGTAACAATTACTCGCACACGAGCACACAAACGTTTGCGTGCTCGTGTGCGAGTAATTGTGTGCGCGTGTGCGTCTGTGTATGTGTGCGTTAAATCGATCATGCGATATCTGAATCCGTGAATGCATCTTGAATGTACGTGTCTATGTCTCCTACAGAAGCTAGAATAATTACACGAGCATATTAACAGTGTTATGGTGGCGTGGCACTAACACGCCGTTTAAGTTTAATTTTAAGCAAACAACGTTAACACGTGCGATGTAGACTGTGTTCTCTACGACGTGTTCAAAACTAAATACAAGATGTTCCCCGCAGCTCGGTCTTAGTTTGCTTTTTAGAGCTATTTTATCACGATTAATAGCATCCTTACTGATAATAATTATCGTTATTAAAAACACATGATCATTACGTCATTATCAACCTTATTTTGTTAGACTAAGGCATCTTGCAATTAACACTTATACAACCTACATTTAACTCTGCATGGAAATATAATTAAATAATCGTATGTGAAAGTAATAAAACACTTCGTATTCGAGCCTTTCTCCTCTACGTATACGTTACCGCGGTGAGCTATTAAAATTTTATAAAATCCCAATTATAAAAGCACCATCAAACACGTTTCGTTACACAAACATGTTTTAACAAACTAAACCAAAACTATTATAACTTAATTTTCGCATCTAGTTAAAGCGCGAACAAAATTTAAATTTATTATAACTTTGACGGGGCGAAAGAGCAGTCTGCTATCCAATTAACAAGTTTGACAGATACTATCATACAAGCTTAGCGGTTTACAGTACACCTATATTGGTTCCGTCGACGATACTGTACAAAGATGATATCGTTTGAACTTTGTATGAAGTTTTATGTAGGGGTGCATTGTAACGCACACGACTGCATACATCCTGCCATCGTTATATCTGATATTAATCAGCATTTCTGTATTTCTTTGAGAAAGGAAAGATATTGAGTGTAATTACTGACATAAAGACTTATGTCTTAGATACGCAACACATGTACACAATATTTGGCATACTCACACACATGCGTATCGACGATACCTCTAAGCGAACCTCGCAGTGCTGTCACTAGTAAATGCTGCGTGATGGGCGCGTAAATGCATATGTTTGTGTGAGTGTGCTATTTCGAGCGCTTGCTCTTAATTTCCGTTGCATACTTTTTTTTCTTTTACGCCGGGAAATGCACTGACGCATCCCGCTGGGGAGTAGGTCTCTCCAAGTGGGTATGTAGGACTCGCACCCGAAAGATGGTAATTGGACGCAACTCTGCCCACTAAAACCCGGCGAGTGCATAACATGTCACAGACTTTTTTGGTAAGTTGCCCCAGATCTACAAGCAACAGGGCACCTCGACCTGGGGTCGACCATAGGTCTGACCCATATACTCCTAAGATTTTGTATCCCAAATACATACTATAATATCGAACCGAAAATAAAAAAAATATATCATGGTTTTTTTTTTTTTTAACAATTATTGCCTTTACTAGTTTTAATCGAATTATAATAAAATAGAAGTTATGAGAGATTACTTGCTATGAGTCTTATTCGAATAGGTATTTAATTAAAAATCTGCGTTATGATAATTAAAATCCGCCATACGCTATATTATGCTCATTTGATTTGTATTTTCATTTTTAATGATTTTTTCCGTGAGTCACTTTTTTAACTTATTTAATTCTAGTGTGGAGAGAGTAGAAATAGCATGTGCCGGGTGTTTTAGCGTTCTCTCGTAAAACAGTGTTTTTGCTGTGTTTCGAAAAGGGCAAAACATAGAGTGCAGTAATTACACTTACATCAAAACTTAACTACTTATATCTCAGGATATTAGAACGCATTAACTTTTATGTTCTTGATAACGTTAATCGCTTACTATCAGGTGTCTTGCTCTCAAGAGTTATCAATAGTGAGGCTTACTAGCCTTAACAAGACAGATAGCTTACTAGCCTTAACAGATGCAGGCCGGCTTAACGCAAATGTTTACCTTAGGGAGGCTGCGCCAGTGCAGTGCGTCCGTCTTCCGTCGTAGGAGTACCATCATACTGTTCTATACTCATATAGGGTCCCTGCAGGTTTCATAAATAAAGGTATGGATTACTATCCATAGCTTTTTTTTTAGTTGTATAAATAAAGCTATTAATCCATACCTTTATTTATGAAACCTGCAGGGACGCTTTATGAGTATAGAACAGTATGGTGGTACTCCTACGACGGGAGACGGACGCGCTGCACTGGAGCAGCCTCCCTAAGGTAAATGTTTGCGTTAAGCCGGTGTGCATCTGTTGACGAAACGAGAGCCGAAGAACTAATGATATACAAACGCTGGAATTGATTTTCTTACCTTACGATCAAGACACTTATAAGAGTGTAGAACTTATTAAAAACGAATAGTTTGATTGTTGGCTTAGAGTAAAAAAAAAGTTGTTAATTGAGCATGTTAAAATGCTTTTAAATAATATAACAACTAATTGTTTTCTTATGTTTACGTAAATTTCATTAATTCTAATGAAACAACTTTTACGGATTTAATCGCAATTTATTGTTTTCTATGCTTGACGTTTACTTTACAGCAACTATGGTCACGGGAGTCCTGTAATATGTTGCTATGTGATAAAATCCGTAAAAGTTGCTTTATTATAATGAGTGAAATTCGCGTAAACATGAGTAAACAAAAAGTTGTTAAATTCTTTAACGGCATTTTAACATGCTCAGGTCGATTATAAAATAAAAGATACATGACTTCCAGACTGCAAGCTAATTTCTATGAAACGTGGCTAAGAGACGAACAGCATAATATAAAAAAACCCTTCTTAAATATAACGGCATGCTGTTTCGATAACCAAATTAATATACATTTTTAGAAATCCTAACCGCAGAAAATGATTATTGGACTATATATAAGAAGTATCAACTCTACGAACCCATTCAGATATCAAGAGGAAAGCCAAGGGACCTGGAAGATATAACTGACTGTACTTGCCCACGAGTCTACTGGCCGGCTTGTGGTACCGATGGCGTGACCTACGTCAACGCTTGTATACTGAATTGCTTAAAGAAGAAATTGAAAAGGCTAGGCCCTTGTATAGACTACAGAAGAAATGAGCGTATAGACGTTTCCAGAACTTTCGATAAGTATTTTTTAGATTGATTTGGGATTTGTTGTAAGATTTCAAACTGAAATTAAGTACAAAAATACATAATTAAAAATTAATAATTATACAATACTATAGAAGACAATATATAATACATTATTCATACAAATGATGCAGTATATTCTTATCAGTATTTTTTATTACATTATTTGTTCTATTTTATGATAAATTCTATAAAAATAAAGTTTTAGTTATATTGTGTGGACTACATATACCTCGGACAAGACCTCAGGTTAAGGTGTGAACTTAGTTTTCGCTTGCTTCAAAATGCATCTCTTTGATAGTAATTCAGTTCCACAGAAAAGCTGTTATTTTATGTTATATTATAATTCCAAATTAATTTTGGACATCTTGGATATAGAACCACTCAAGCGATATTATGAACATTTTGTGAAATTCGAAATTAGCATAATTTTTATTTAAAAAAAAATGTATTTAAAATTTTTATTTAGCCTAAACAAAATAAGAACAAAAGTTCAAAAATAAAAATACATTTTAAAACTTTGATAAAAGATCATTATTTGCATTTATATAAAAATATTAAAATTTAACAGCGATGTTATTGACAGCCACAATAATCTGCAGAAGCTGACATTTTTGATAGCCGCAACAATTAATGAAGTACAAAACATTTTATTTTAAACAAGCTGAGCTCGGCAAATGTCGTACTTTCCTCACCTTAAAATATTTAGCGTCATCATCATTTTTTTTTTACAAACCTTGCTCTGGCGATAACGGACTCAATAAAAAAGAATTATCTAATTTGGTTCAAGAAGATTTGAAAACAAAATTATATGAACATAATATAATTACAAATAACTATTGAATAAATGCGTTAGAAGGGTATTTAAACAGGAAGCATGACACGACGAATGTATAGCAATAAGTTAATTTAAATTGTTCTCATACAAGTGACATATTATAATATCGTATAAAAAGGTACAAGTTAAAATAATTTGCCTAAACAACTAACATAAAAGGGGCTACTGCGAAAACACTTGAAGAGAAATATCTGTATCTATCTATACCAGTAAGTGATAAGGTAAGTGCTCTGAAACTTGGAATGCCTGGTAAACCCATCAAGTAAATGAAACCCCATTGAGTTTAACAGTAATGGGAACGATGCGCTGTGCTGTGTTCCCGGCTGCATGGGTCCATCTTGCTTGTTTCCTTGAAACAGCCTGACTGTGACAATTACTGGCACCCAGACTTAACATGTCTTAGGATTTTCAATGGGCTAGTTCCATGTTAACTAGTGTACGTTTATGGGCGACGTCGACCACTTACTATCAGGTGGCACGCCTGCCAGTTTGCCAATCCAATTGACATAAAACATATCTGAACTAAAATTTATTATTCTACTAGCTGTTGCCCGCAGCTTCGCCTGCGTTAACTAAGATTTACAACGGCATCTTAGCGGGATGATATAGTCTATATGTTATATGACACGGGATGAATTATAGTCTATGTGTTAATTTGATGTATAAACTATATAATAATGAAGTTTCATCAAAATCCATTTAGTGGTTTTTTCGTGAAAGAGTAACAAACATCCTCACAAACTTTCACAAAGGACAAAGATATCCAAAGTGATATAAAGTCAAATAGAACGTCAATGGCAGGCGAAGATCACTGATCATCTAAACTATGTCGCCCTTTTGACTGATTTCGAAGAGCCTCATATTAGTAGGATAGGCTTAATATATTACAGGCTATCGTGTTACTTATTACTATCTAAATAGGTTAGATTTTACCGTAACGTTAGCTCTTAGATTAACGAAAGATAAAACTTGGATTCCTATTTATAATTCTAATAGAAAATAAATATAATATGTGTGAGTGCTAGCTACATGTTATATTAAATCATAAATGATTTACACCCTTTTTACCCACTGAATTACAGCTCACCTAAAATAAAAAACAGGTACCGGTCGACGAAGGGTCCAAATCGTAAGTCATTGAAATCAGTATCACTATAAAATATGATTCTTATTATAAAATATACTATTTCATACTTTCCAAATGCCATAGTCAATAAACCTCATGGCATTTTTTATTATTTAAGATTATGAAAGAGCAAGTAGCTCACGATAATAAAATGGTTTTTCGCATATGATGCATATTTGGAAGGGAGAATAGCACAGATATGTTTTTGGGCTGTTTGACATGGGTAGTTTATGCTTAGTTGCTGGGTAGTTTATGCTTAGTTGCTGGGTAGTTTATGTTTAGTGGCTGGGTAGTTTATGCTTAGTGGCTGGGCAGCTTATGACAGGCGACGTCGACAAGTAACCATCAAATGGCACGTCTGCCAGTTTTGGCAACAGTTTTGGTGGAGAATAAGGTAAGGGGCTCTAGTACCATCCTATTTACGTGCAAACGCAGCGTGGACATTTTAGTACAATTTGATATAGTTAATAATGGCATTAAGACCAGGCAAGCCTACATGTTTTCCTGCTTCAAACTTTCTGTTTTACAAACTTAATTAATGGAACTACTGATTTATTTTCTGCACGTCCTGCAAACTATGTAACCCAAATTTCAAACTTCAACATACAAGAAACAAGCTTATGTATAAAATTCATTGTATGTCACAAAAACTGTTTTCATTTAGTATATTGTGTGGTTTCTTCTCAAAAAATTTACCCGTTAGAATTAGATGTTAAAAATGCGTTGCGAAAGTTTTAAATGTATGTAGGCAACACTATTTTTGCAAAAAGAGTGCGTGGAGAGGCTTAGTAAGGTTTTTCGAGAACATCCAATTCCGAATTTGAATGACAATATAATGTAAGCGTCGATTGGCAGCCTAATGGAGTGTGACCTCGTGGAACTCGAATCCGATTTCCGGGAGCTATTCACTTGACCTCACCTTTAAAAGGGTGTTTTGGAGTTTATTTTTGTATATATCAAAATTATTACCGATATTATTACTGTGAAAATTATTACAGTTCACAATTTTTAAAAGTGAATTAAAAGTGTAAAAATTCTATGTTAAAATAATAATATAATACTTAACAGCTGGCTGGTCGAAGGTTATGCTACAGGTTTTAACAAAGACTTGATTATTTGATTCTTGAAGCCTCTTGTATTAATTATGAATAAAAAATCATCGATTTTTTTTTTTAATAATATCTATGGACGCTTTTACACCACGTCAATCTGGTCCTGTGCTAAGTACTCGAAGAGACTTGTGTTACGGGTACCAGACAACGGAAATACATATATTTAATACTTTTTATATTAATACTTATATTTAAGATTTTTATTATATAATACGCATATTTAATACACATCCATGACCCAGAAACAAATAAACCTTTTTTTTGTTCCCTGGCGAGATTCGAACCCGCTACCTCCGGCTTGTGCGCCACCGCGCTAAACACTGCGCCACGGAGGTCGTCAAGTCAATATTACATGATTATTTTTCTTTCACGTTATAAAAAAAAGATATTAAATTATATAATCATTAGCAATATTTCCCGTGAACCATGCATTCTCTACAGAAAGTTTGTGAGTGCTCGCGAGTGTAGGCATATAATATTATAGTGTGAGAAAGGAGGGCTTCTTCTTCTACACACAATTTCTGTAAAGACTGCATAGTTCGCGGCAAATATTGCTAATTAATATATAATTTAATATCTTTTTAAAAAGGATTTCCGCAAAGTAGCGCTTCAGTCTATTAACTATCGTATAAAAGAGAAACTACAAAATATATTATATTATACCATCGATTATAGTTGAGGTAATGTTTTGAATGATTGCAACATACTTTGGCATATAATAAATATAAAAGTTAACCTTTTTGCAACTAAATAAAAGCAAAAATAAATACTGGTTTGAGTTACAAAAAAATACATTTTTAACCATAAACCAAAATTGTACACGTAAATTATTATAAAACCAATTCCAATATTTTTTATTTGTATCTGACGTCTGAAACAGGATTTTCAATGAAAAGAAAGCTTTAATAAAATAAAATGTATTTGTGTTCTTTATATTTATTTTTGGAAGTGACAGAATTATTATTCTCGTAATTAATCATTATTGTTACAACCCGGTCACAATATCTGTGCACCTCGCTGAAATGTGGCGCCTCTCCCGCTTCCCCTGTCACCTCTCCGCGCACTCACCGGTGCGCACATTTCTCGAAAAAACTTTTTTTCACACCGTACCCAGACCGCCGATATGACGTCACGAGGTCAGGTGCACAGATATTGTGACCGGTTGTACTCTATTTTTGGTAACTCTATTTTCGAAGTGCCAATACTAATAATAACGTACCAACACTTCAGATTTAAAGGTAATTTATAATTAGAATTAATCATTAGGAACGCTCCTCCTTGTTCAATAAAATAGTAATATAGGTTTAATATTACAACCTTGATAGCCTCTCATAGTTTAATTGCTGATAAAATTTCATTATTAACAAGCAATTCCGCATAATGTGTAGGAGGTTTTCAATTTTACAAGCGTTTTCTGTTTGTGAGTAAAATGAATATTGTTTATAATAATAATATAAAGAAACCTGTAAAAATTTAAACTATTTAAGATGAGAGATTTCCTTATTTATCACACGTATACGAGGTATGAGTAGTATAATAGGTATGTCATCTGCTCACTTCCTGTACCGATTAAGCTCAAAAGCCAAAAAGACCTATCGAAAATAAATGGTGCGAGACCTAATATCATCATCATTTTGTCAAATTCTATAGTATTCATTGTATTAGTAAATTTGTATCAGTCAATTCTTTCATAGTATCGATCTCCGTGCAGTGGCCGGTCCGTGTTGGATACAAAAACTGAACGGAAGTATCAACTCTTTATGTCCCACTGCTGGGCACGGGTCTCCTCCTCGAAATCAGGCGAGGAATAATAGGATAATAGTTCACCGCGCTGGCCCAGTGCAAGTTGGTGAACTTCACATACCTTCAAAGACTTTCAATCTCATCAGGCATGCAGGTTTCATCACGATGTTTTGCTTCACCGGTGAGCGAGCGATGGTATCGTGTTTGGGGTGCATTTAGAAATTTATAAAAACCCATTTCAAGGCACACACGGGGGTCAGGATCGAACCCGGAACCTCTCGCATAAGAGGTTGAGTCCATCCACAACTGGACCATCGCGCTCTATTGCATGTTGGATACGAATGGCAAGGAACTTGTCGTCTTGGCGTTTATTGAGGGAGGCCTATGTTCAGCAGTGGTCGGATAATAGCTGATGACGATGATTGATATTATGTAGATTAGTTTTATGACCATCTTTCTAGCTTTTTTGGTAGCTACCGTCAATGGCTGGGGTGAGGAATTTAACTTTTTCTTCAACCCGTTCTCTATGGATGTGCCATCGTTGGATAATATACCACCGTCGCCAAACTGCGAGGACTGTCCCAGAATCTACATCCCCGTGTGCGGAGATGATAACAGAACATACATAAACGAATGCAAGTTGTATTGCTACAATCGTAAAAGAAAATTACCAGTGAAGATGGTTAGGACTGGCCCTTGTTTTGTATTTCCAGATTGGTAATTTTAAATATACATTTTTCGGATGCAAAAATCATACCGTTTTTTAATTTTAAACTATTTTTTGTGAATAGGTTTCTGTATTTCACGGCCTGTTTGAGCTGTTGCCTGCAGCTTCGGGCCCCTCAAAACCCGCAGTTTAGTGCGATAGCAATTTTTTCCAAGATTAAAACATGGATTAAGAAGCCTTCCCTGGTCAATAGTCGGGTTTGACAGACGCACAGTGGCGGATTTCACTTACGTATTGTCTATAAATTGGTTTGAATGACCCTATGCGTTCGAGAGTACTGTGACACTTCATAGTACTGTTTCTTAATACGGGTGTTAATGTTATTTGTTCTTAATAATATGATTCGATTTTAGTACTATTTCTCAATATGTTACGTAATTCTTGATAAATAATAGTAGCAGAATAAGTGCGATATTTTTTAATTAAGCATGTAACGGCCATTTCTAAACTTATCAACCATGGAACAAAATCAAAACATTTTTCCTTGATTATTTCTGAATCCATCACTAGATTATATTTTACCATCGAATAATTTGAATTGACATCATGAGAAAATATGTAGACTTGGACAAGATAAATGCATTCGGTAAGTGGATAATCCGACTTTTGTTACAGCTGCCATATTTCCTAATCGAGCAGTTAGGTAGTAATACTCTACTAGTAGTAACTCCTTTTTATCAGACACCTAGTTTTTGTATGTTCATCTTTTCACTGGTTTTATAAATGTTAAAATAATTTTAGGTGACGTCCTTTTGTCATTAAAGTGTTTTTTTAAATAATATGATTTGAGTCCCCTTCCTAATGTATGGTTAAATTAGAACGCTGCAAAGTTCTTTGCACAGTTATAATGGTTCAATGGCATTTATTTTACAAAATAAAAATAATTTAGTCGAATTAAAAAAATGACTATTTTATGTTTGATAAAATACTGTGTTTTTCTCTAATTATATTTGAATTATATTGATTCCAATTATAACTTTGTCAATCAACTATTTCGCCAAGAGAAGTTATTGAATAAAAAAAATGAATATCGCATTTTAAAGAGATGGTGACCCGGTTAAATTCTAAATAAAACATTCGAAAAGTAGAGCTGCATTCGAGATTATTATCAGGAGTTTTAAAAACTTTTGGATTGGATTTCACGCATTGACATTGCAGGCTTAAAAAAGTTATGAGATTAAGAGAATAATCTGAACGAAAATATATTATTAAGAGAAAAAATTGAACATACTTGATTTCATAATCACGTCCAATTAAAATTTAATTATGTGCAGCAACATTGTTCTTGATTTCCTTTTGAAGATGTTTTATAGGGTTGTACAGATAGACGTCACTTGGGATATTTACATACACTTCATAAAGTTTTAAAATAAAAAAATAAGTACTTATTTATGGTTGTACTTACTCATGTTTTTTAAATAAGCCTTTCGCTCATCTACTCTACCAATTAAGCGTAAAGGTCTTTAGACCAACAGCATAGGCCATTTCAAAAAAAAACTTATATTGAGAACAGGTAGTGCTATTACTACCAAATAAGGTCGGCACGATGGAGGTACCGCTCGTTGACGTAATACAGATTATTGGCGTAAAGTGACAGCTAAGCTGTCCCGTTTATGCGTGAGTTCCAGTGGCACATTTGGAGAGGGGGATAGGGAAAAGGAAGGCAACGGACGGCATAACCTTTATTAGTGTGGATGTTTATGGGCCATGATTGTCGCCAAAGATGTTCGACTATTCGGTAGCTCTTCTATTATATAAAAATATATATTATTGTCTTTTTTAATTATCTATTTGTTATATGACCTAGTACTGTATGTTTAAATTGATAAACCAACTAGAAAAAAAGCCACTTTATCGTAAGTCTGTCAGTATCGCTCAATTTCAAATTTATCAAGGTATAACTCACGTCCAATTTTGTCATAAGATGGTAAGTCTTGGGGCTATTATCATCATCATCATCATCATAAATCCAACTTTTTCCAGCCAATTCTCTAATGTACCTTACCCGTCCCTTACATATTTTCCCCCACTTTCCACTACATCGGTCTATCTCGCCATCGGCCGTCCTGGACTTCTCCGATCCAGTCTAGGCCACCTTTTTATTACCTTAGAACACCTACCATTACAACCTCTAGAAAAACGTCCTGTCTAACGACAATTCAATGCCACCTTCCTGTCTCTACCTTTTTCGTCTGTTCTTTCTTACGAAGTCGGACATCGGAAACAAATATAATATAAAAAAATTCTTTCCATGAAATTAGAGACCGCCGCGGGTGTCCAATAGCTTGGCTGCTTCTGACAACCGTGAATATTTATCTACAACTATTGCACAATAAATTTAGCTCAGGGAAAAGCTAATGCCTTTATCTTGGACTGCCTGTATCTTTGAATAATATCTTATACTGTAAAGGACAAAACAAAGGATTTCGGTTATATATGTACTAATATACAACGCGTCCGTGACACACATTCGAAAACAGTCTTAAATTTAAGCATATACCTTTTCGTTAGTGTTATATTCGTTTTGAATTAAATTTACAAGAATTTGTATATATTATGTTAAAATATGCTAATGTTTTATAGACGAATTTCTAAGTTAATATGTTCTGTTAGTAATAGATTACATAAGAAGTAATGCGATGTGCTGTCGTTGTCATGGATAAGCTTGCTTCTCTTTGCCAGACAACCAATTTTTTTTCGTGGAGCTTTGCTTTGTTCCCAAAAAGGCAAGACAAACAGGCTAACACCAAAATCTATGAAATGTCTTAGTAGAAGTAACATGTGCTTGTTGATAAGATGACATAAAAACATCTTATAATTTGTATGAGTAAATTGATGTTATATAATATATTACCTATGTGTTGGATTCGAGTGGCAAGAGATCGGTCGTTTTGGCCTTCATTGAGAGAGGCCTATATTATTGTTTAGCAGTGGACGGATAAAGGGTGATGATGAGGATCAGGTTTGAGTCCTAAAAGTTTATTTCTTTGTATATTTATACAATATAATTGACGGAACTGTCGTAAAAAAGGAGCCGTTTGGGGGCTTTCAATGAAAATGCTGCCTTAACCCTTTGAGACATAACAAAACAATTTATGGTGGAACTGTATATCCTGTATACAGTCAACAGGAAAATTGGATGGAATAAGTCTATACCTTCAGAGTAACATTAAATACAATTATAATGAGTGTCCATTTTAATACTATATTATAAAGCTTTATTACTTTAATGTTAAGTTAATGATTATACTCATAATATCTGAAAACGGTCGTCTCGCCACTCGCGTAAACATGGACCAAAAAGGTCGCTTGCATAGAGATCGTCTTCCCGTCTTAGTTAATGGCCGACTTTACAATTAATACTTTGTGTACTTAACGTTTGGTTCGATGTTCATTTAAGCAGGTCTTTATCCAGCAGAGGAAGGACAAAAGCTAATGATGATGACTATGATGGTGGTGATGATGGCGATGATGATGATGATGATGATGATGTTTCAGCTGTTTCAGCTTTCATCGTGACAATAACGACAGTTGTGTGTACTGAAAACCCGATATTAAGTCAAAAGGCAGCCCAGACGGTGCAGGATTGGTTTATGGAGAGGATAATTGACACGCTGCCTCTTCTGGAGACAATCACCAACTGCGACTGCCCACGGACCTACATCCCCGTGTGTGCCAGCGACAACCAGACCTACTCCAATATATGTTGGATGAATTGCTTAAATACCAAACGCGTGAAACAAGCGGTAGCAGTGCACTATGGCCATTGCATACAATTTATTATGCCATTTGATTATTAATATTAATTAAGAATTTTAAGGTACTTCCAGTACAGCATTATGTATACGCACCATCAGGGTATTTTCCCCACCAGCGGAAACGGGGTGTTACCCGATTAATTATTATATATTACCCGGTATTTTAGGGTTGATACGAGTAAGAGAATTTCGAGAAAAGCGCATACTCATATTATATGAAAGGCCCGCAACGCACCTCTGGTGTACCTAATGTCTATGGATGATAATATATAGTGTATATGAGCGACTATGGTCAAGTGGTGGAGGGACTCAGCCTCTTGTGCGAGAGGTTCCGGGTTCGATCCTGATCCCCAGTGTTTGCCTTGAAATGGGTTTTTCTACATTTTTAAGTGCACCCCAAACACAAGACCATAGCTCGCTCACCGGTGAAGGAAAAGATCGTGAGGAAACCTGCATGCCTGATGATTGAAAGTATTTGAAGGTATGTGAAGTTCATCAGCACTGGGCCAGCGCATCGGTAGACTATGGCTCATTACCCTCCTTGCCTGATTTCGAGGAGAATACCCGTGCCCAGCAGTGGGACATAAAGGGTTGATACTTTATTTTTTTATTCATATTTTTCTATGGATGTCACTCACTCTATAAAAAATAATATAACGGTTTACCCAATATGTACTTAATATGGTATATAATATAATAAATATATCATGGAAATAAAAATATTATTTCATATTACACGCAGTTGCCTTATTTCATACTATAAAGGAAAAGGAAAAAGGAAACTAGCATATGGATGGAATATGTGAAAATGTAAGAACAGTAAAAGATGATATATAAGATAATATGGATGCCAACAAACTGCGTCGTCTCACAACATCGACCACATAACCCATAGACTCCTAATAACAGGGGAACGGGTTCTGGCGACACATCTGACTTATAGTTCCGATGTAAGCCGTAAACAATGTACTCAAACTATCGTGTCGTCTCATTCTTTCCCGTTGCGAAATATGTCCATTTCTTTTTAACGTTCCGTGATTGGATATGACATTGAATTAGCTAATCACAGCATTGCAACCCCTTTCGTCTCACCTCAGCTAGTTGCCTGAATGCATTTAATACGAAAAATCAAACATTAGGAGTCTATAGGTTGTGTGGTCAATGTCTCACAATTATCAGTCATATAACACCCGCATTGTTACGTTGGTAAAAAAATTATTGCTCCTCATATAAGATTTTTAATGCTAATGAAATCTTTCAATCAACATGATTGGCATCGGTAAATACATTAAAATGCTTGTATTTATTTAGTACCAGTATTTTAATAACATATTTCTTGGTGTGTGTGTGTGTATTTGTATGTGCAAATTGTGTGCGTGTTTGTGTGTGCATGCTTGCTAGTACACATCGTCCGTATGTAGCACGATATTTAAGTTAACTGGCACTAATACAATTTATTTATTTCGTTTTATTATAATATTTTTTTACAGTTAGAATCGCCATTTTAATGATTACAATACAAGAAATGCTGACACAAGACAACTTGAAGGGTCAAATCGACCGCATTCTTCCGTCACTGAACCAAACGATGCCTTGCGACAAGTGTCCTAACGTCTATTTTCCTGTGTGCACTACCACAAACGAGACATTTATAAATGTATGTCAAATGCACTGTGTCAATAGAAGACTTCGTGTGAAGAGGCGTGGTATCTGCATTGATTTTAAATAATATACTTACTAAAGTCGCTGTTTTGTTTTTACCAAAATCCATGCTTTGTGACGAAACCAAGTTCGATTTGCAAATGTTGCTTATCCCCCCTCCCCACAGGTGTTGTACGGGGTTGCGTAGGTGTAGCTACATAACACCCCCATGCTCGTGTCTGATTCAGGATGCGAACATGTGCAAGAATAATATAATGCGAAAGCTATGGCGCCGAAGCTCTCAAACGACGAATCTATTTATATGCGATGTACTTTTTTGAAAGCAGGTTTTCTAGCGATACTTCTAAGGCTTGTTTTATAAAAAATCTTAGCCGTTCCAAAGTTAACAGATTTTTGTTACTGTTTTGAGGTTTTACGCAAAATATAACTTTTTTTTCTCGTTTTTCTTCGGGGATCCTGCATTTCAAACAAGTTTTTTTTTATTGCTATTACTACTTATTGACTACTTATGTTTTGACTTATTTCAAGTGTACAAGTGGTACTGTTAAGTTGTTTGGGAAAACCGGATGGCAATATTTTTTTTTTCTTAAACTCTTTTTCAATTTTTTATTTCTTCCTATTTCTTTCATCTTTAATAAATGTTTCAACTTTGTTGCTGCCAGCATTATGTGTTCATCATTTCATTCAATGAAAGAAAATAATGTTATAAGAAACTATTTCTCCTCCTTAGTGTTTCTCAGTAATGAGGGTCGTAATCTACCCTCTGTATCACTGTCCCTCTTATGTCTTTCTCCGTATGTTTCTTTTTCAAAATCACTTTAGAAGATTCTAATAGAAAAACATAATACGCTCGTAAGTTGACGCAGTCCCACATTTAATTATAGCCGAACATGAGCGCTTCAGAATAATAAAGCTGAGGATTACGCTCCACGAATTACGAGAAACAAGATTACAGATACATATTAAAATTTATATTGTATGTATCCCGAGGGTTGGATAAGAATCTTCATACCCAAGCCGTGCTGAGATATCGTGTAATCTAAATTGATTTTATACATTCAAAGAAACGCTTGTAAGGATATTGAGTGGTTTATACCGTTGGACGAGTTTTTACGTGCGTAGGCCTGCATGAGTCTATAGTGGTTTTTTCTTCTATTCTCTATGTTTTTATGTTAGCTGGATACGCAAGAGACGTGCTCTCCGATAATAAACGGTCAGCAATGCTTTTGAAGACCGCTGTAGCTCAAAGGCTTGCGCGTTAGCGCCCAGGCCGGAGCAGGTTCGAATCCCGCCAGGGAACAAAAGAAATTCTGTGTTCCTGGATCATTGATGTGTATTAAATATGTGTATTATATAGTAAAAATAATAAATATTATGTGTATAAAATACACCGGTTCTTCGGAAATTTACCATGGGACCAGACTGACGTAAAAGCGTCTAAAGATATTATTTATAACGCTCGGTTATGACGAATTAAAATTAGGCGTTATTCACATAGTAAATTAATGATCATTTTACAATGTCGTTTCTTTCAAATATGTTTTTTCAAGAGGAGCTCGTGGCGCAGTCGTAACAGCCGCGCGGATCGATCCACCAGGTTAAGCAACGCTTGCCGAGGTTGGTCCGTTGATGGGTGACCATCTTTACATACCGAGACTCCTCCGTGCCTCGGAAAGCACATTAAGCCGTTGGTCCCGGCTGTCATTCGTGGATCTTTGACAGTCGTTACGGGTCGTCAGAAGCCCGAGAATCTGACAAACAGTCTAACCGCGGTTTACCGTATCACCCAGTTACTGGGTTGTGGAGGTCCGACAGCAGTCGCTCCATGTAAAATGCTGGTATTCAGCTGAATCCGGTTAGAGTGGAAGCCGACCCCAATATATAGTTGGGAAAAGGCTAGGATGATGATGATGATGTTTTTTCAAGAGCTTTTTACCCACGTTGAAACAGATAACGATACGCCTATTATGGAATGTATGTCACAATATTTGTAAGCCAAAAATGTACATACAAATATTATCTGATAAACCAATATGTCGTTTCCGTATATATTTGAATATCCATAACGGCAAAGCAGATTGAGAAGTGAATATAAAGTGTGTGCGGAATTTGCAATGAGTTAAAAATGCAAACAGTTGAACGTCAAATACTTATTCCAAAGCAGAGATAAATCAATCGGGTGCTGTGCCACGCGTCTGTCTACGGGATTACCTGCCATTATTCTGGCAAAATCCATCATCCGTAAAGTAGCTGTACCTTGTTTCAGATAGTAGCGGGCAGGATAATGACACTAAGACATAATTATCTTACGTCTCAGTGCTTGTATCAGCTGCCCGAATTAATAATGCCATATAAACTCTATTAATATTTTATTTATTCTCATTATATTCTTGTACGGTTACGGGTGACCCATCAGATGGCATCGGGCTTGGCCCACCACTCGTTCCCACTGCTGCAACTCCTGTACAGCCAGGATCGACAGCGGCAACCACCAAATGACCCTTTGATACGATCTCCGGGAGCCCGGGAGATGCGTTAAAAACTTACTTGGGACACTCAACGAAATTAATCAGAAGAATTCAGGAGCAGTAGGAAATATTCCAGTTTCCCTCCCCGTTCAGAGTGAGTCAGTAGAGGATTGCAGTGACTAACAAAATACAATAAAAAGACAGCAGCCAGGTGAAGCCCAGCTGCAATGCACCACGCAGAAATAATTTATTGTCTACAAATATCTGATCTCTAGCAAAAAATTCAGACGTACATAGAAGGACAGTTCTTATGGGCGCTTTGTGACAAACTTACTGCGACGCAAACGCCCGCTTGGCGGCGTGACGAGAGGGACACCACGATGTCCCCAGCGTATGAGCCTACGAGAGCGAGCGAGTGCGAACCGTAGACATGTCCTCAATAAAGTCGGCACAAAAAAATCCTTAAGATTTGTACTTCTGTGTATGTCTGAATTCTTTATCTCTAGTAAAAATTCGATGATATTTTCAGTTGTAGATATATTTTTATATATCATGATTTGCAGCACTCCATTGCGATTGCTCTGTTTATAAACGCCAGCAATCTTCTAAAGCATTATATTTTCACATTTGAGCAAATGAAAGATTCCTTTGCGCGTTATATGCGAATATAACTGTTTTTATGCTTGAAACACGTTTATCTTTATAGTGAAGACATACGAGTCCGAATAGTTTCAACCTTTGATAGCCTTTATGAATATTGTGAAAGAATTTTCAGCTAATTTATAAATTTTCATTTCACTTTATGTTAAATTTAAAAGCTGTTTTAATTTGAACTATTTAATGCACTAACAGACTTAATGGGATTCATAAAGCGGGACACAAGTCGCTGTGTACTTTCACGTGGTTACAATCTGCCTTCGTTTTATGACGCAAAAAGGTACTTTGTCGTACCTTTATCTCTGTCTATTGTAGCTTATAATCTGAAGTATGCTTTTAATGTTTTATCTAAAGACTAGCAGCGCCCCGCAGTTTCACCCGCGTACTTCCCATTCCCGTGGGAGTACAGTGATATAAGCTATATTATTGTAAAGTTTCATAATAATTCATTCAGTAGTTTTTACGTGAAAGAGTAACAAACATCCATACTTACAAACTTTCACGTTTACAATATTAGTAAGACTAGTCACTAAGAGTATCAATCCATTGTGTCCCACTACTGGGCAAGCTTCGCCTCTTTTCGAAATTAGGCGAGGAGGGGTAATGGGCCATAATTCACCGATGGAGAATGTGGGTTGGTGAACTCCACACACCTTCAAAGACTGTCAATCTCATCAGGCATGCAGGCAACGGTGATCTGTGTTTAGGGTGCACGTGGAAATTTAGAATAACCCATTTCAGGCACGACAGAGGGTCAGAATTGAACCCGGACCCTCTCGCTTAAGATACCGAGCCACTGGACCACCTCTCTCTACGTCACTATACAACTAGAAATTCAATATTGTTCAACTCGAAACTGATTCCATAAATAAATAATTTTCAACTTTGATATTTCCAAGATGGCCGTATGTGTAGCATGCGGTGGCTGTTCTGGAAGTTTCTAGGTTGTAAAGACGATGAAAACTATGTTAATTAACTGAAAAGGTTCGGGTCCATGTTACAGGGTTTGCGAGTTTATTTAGGATCTATAAATTTCGTTGTAACCCTTAAGTATACTGTAATTATTAAGGGTTTCACTTATCCTAACAATTGTTGGTTTACTGTTATGTTAGTTTTACTAGGCAAAGAATTTGAGTCATTACGCCCGGCTTCTGAAACGTTAAGTGTATGTCAACTAACATGCTAATAATGACGGTTCAGATATGATTCTTGTGCCAAATTTTGACAGCTTTTCATTGTAGTTATTACGTAAATTGACAGGCTGATCAAATTATGTAATTTAACCATGCTTCTATCAATTCATTTGACACTTAAAAAGAGCTTTACAGTTGATTCGTTAATTTTTGCGCTGATCAGCTTTTCAGAAACTATGCGTTAGTGCGTTAAATATCCCAATGTATTTTTTATGTCATGAGAAGGTAACTAACCTGTCGGAGCCTAATGGTGACTACCGACGCTAATAGACTCACGACCAAAGGTTATACAGATGTTGCCCTCCTTTGGGCCCCTATGGGCCACTGGAAACTCACAAGCCGCACGAAACGCTAGAGCATAACTGTTACTTTACGCCGGTGTTATGTTCAAGAGGTTCCTCCCCGGTCGTAAATTATGATCTTATGTCGCATTACATTGATAAAAATAGCCCAACTCATAAACACATCAATAGATCGGGTATATGAAAAATCTAATTAATTATCACCATTATCATTATCAACCTGTTTCCTTCCTGTTTCAATAAATAACAAGATGACCGATCTATCCTCCTACTCTTGTATATTTCCGTCCTAATTAGTCCCATATTGTTGAAGGTCAACTGACTTTTCCTCTTCCCGAACACTTCCTCCACTTCACTCGTAACTTACTCCTCCTCTTCTTCCAAGTCAAACATTTTTACCATCGCTTGCACGCGCCATGTTTTCCGAAAAACCTACTTTTTGTGTAATAAAATCTAAGTTGGTTTCTAGACATTCTTCGTCTATCTTTATTAATATTATAAATGTGAAAGTAGGGATGTTTGTTACGCTTTCATGCGAAAACTACTCAACTGATTATCATGAAACGTTTTACACGTAATCTCGGTGGTACTAGAAGTAACATATGATACAATACAATACAATAAAGGAATTTTCAAAGGTATCATTTTGTTTTTTTATTTATATATTATCATTTTCCGAAGAACTTGTGCTACGGGTACCAAACAACGAAAATACATATATTTAATACTATTTTTTATATTCACATTACATATTTCAATTTGTATAATATTGTCGAGACAGTTTATTTATTTATTAAGATATCTATGTTAGTCAGTATACAATAAATATAGTTATTACATATTATTATGTTTCAGATTTTTACTATAGTATAATACACATAATATTTAATACACACATCCATGACTCAGAAACACAGAAACTTTTTTTGCTGGCGGGATTCGAACCCTCCGGTTTGAGCGCCAACTCGCACAGAGGTCGTCAAAAAGAAATGATTCGAATATTATTTCTTTTTTCGGTTGAACAATAAATAATGAATTAATATTAAACAGAACAATATGAAACACTTAGTATAATATCAAAATGGTATACATTTCCCCTGATGTACCACCGTCGCGTTACCGGCGTTACACTCCATCTGGCATACGTTGTAGTAAGATTTATTGTCTGAAGCGCACACAGGATCATAAATTTTGGAACAAACACATTTTTTATTTAGAGGATCGCCAGTTGTGGATTCCCTGCAATACAAATACACTAGTCACTATACACGACACGACACGACACGACACGACATTATTGTTTAATGTACTCACAATGTAGTTTCTTTACAAAATGTTCTTAAAGACTATAATAATACTATAGTGTATAACTGAATATAAATAAATTTGTGGTTAATTCACCATTCCCCAAACGTTCATGCAAATCCTCCAAATAAAAATATTAAAAATAAAATTAAATAAATATAAAATATTTTAATTTAGAAATATTTAAGCTTTATTGTTTATTTACTTGTAGTCCTAAGCATTAAAATATGTTATAAATATTAAATGATATTATATTGTTGCAAAAAAAATCAAGTCAAAATAAGCACGGATAAAGGCTGATGATGATGATGAAGGCTCCTGGAGCTATATGGAGACTCGCACTTGGGAAATGCACTACTATGGTAGTACCGACTCAATAATGTTTAAGGTACACACGCACGCACGCACGCACGCACGCACGCACGCACGCACACACACACACACACACACACACTAGAACGACCTTAAATAATAATAATCAATACTAAACGTAAAACAACATACATATTGTGGTCTCGCATCCAACTTCTAGCAATAAGGTCTCTATGATGCATGTCATGAAATGAAGAAGGGTTTGCTTTTCTTGGCTTAAATACTCTGCCACTACATCCTATTACTCCAATGTACATAGTGGTAACTGCAATTAGATAATTTTAATGTTTATTATTATGGGTATAAAGTCACAAGTCCGCCTCTAACTCATGAAATCTCTATTTCTGGAAGTCCATTTGTTGCTACTATTGTGCTTGGTATATAGTTCTTCCGATTGATATAGAACATGGAAAGTACAAAGCATAATCCTAGGTTCAGAAGTACATAATTAAAGTTAATATATCAAATACCCGAATACTCAAAAGTAACTCAAATTTAGGAACTGCTTACATTTTAATGAAAAACTCATTTCAAGGCTCACACGGACGGGTCAGGATCGAACCCGGAACCTCTCGCGTAAGAGGCCATCCACCACTGGACCATCGTTGCTCATCCTCCTCGCCTAATTTCGAGGAGGAGACCCGTGCCCAGCAGTGGGACATATAGGGTAAATACTTACTTTTTGCATTTTGATGACATACAGTTTTAAGGCGTACTTAGTAGTTTGAGGAGCCCCCAAATATTTGAGTGGCGTTTGATAATTCAGGCGTAAGTTTGTAAAAGATTTAATTTGAGAATGAGATATTATACACTTACATAGTAATATGTAAAATTTCATTTCCAATTATAAAAAACAATAACCATTAATCGTGTTGTAACAGACATTTCCTACGTTACTGATTACAACGATGAAGTGGCATGGTTTGTTATAGAAATGTCGTTAAAATTAATTGGCTTTGATATTAATGTTTCACTCTTCACATGAATTCATACGTTATTGTTTTAAATTTACTAATGCTGGACACTGAAAACTAAAACTAATGACCATAGTTACCGCAAAGTATCCGAAACGTCGGGAGTGTAAAATATAAAAAAAAAACTAATAAAATCCGTATAAAAGTATATTTAATTGAGCCATATGCGTCCACAGTGGAGCTTATAAAACTAGAGCTCCACGGCTCATGTTATTACAGATCAGGCCAGATCGGTCTACGTCTATGGATATCTGTGCGGCTCTGAACTTAGCTGACTGAACCTTACTGAGCTAGGATCCCTTGGCCAGCTTTCTCACATCAACCATTTCACGTGCCAGATATACATTAGAACCGAAGCGTACGCACCCAAACAGCGGTGAATCGAACCGGCGATAACAGGACTCTTTAAATCCGACGGTTCCCGTAACCTGACCCGATCACCTATAATAAAACAGACCGCGGAACCCCAACTTTACACTCATGCTTTGCGATTAAAATAAACTAAATCCTTGCTACTGCTCTAGAAAATTAATCTTTAAATCTGTTTAACAACTAAAATGAAAGAAAATATTAAACGGATAAAATTTATTTGGATGCAGCCAAGTCTTTGAATGGAGTACTGTACATTTATCTCAATCCATTGAGTCGGGAACATCTCTTGAAGCTTGATCGATCAGGGAATGAAGGAGCGATTTATAATAAAAACGGAACAGACATTTGGAGGCGAGAGATACACACGAGCGCTAAATATTTCCACCAATTATTATTTTTAGTGAGCAAGCGGATGAAAGGGTATAGGGGAAGGGGAAGACCGAACTGGAAGGGATAAGGAGAAATATGGAGGAGTATATAGTGACGCGGAAACTAACAAGTATAAGGCCAGAGTGGAGGCACAAAACATATAAAGTAAACCCCAAATGAATGGGAATAATAATGCCAAGGAAGATGATGATAATTATGTTGATGATGATGAGGATCTATTGGCGCGCCTTCCGTGTAATCTGAGTCCTATGCCGAGACGGCAAACGAAATGTTTCATGATGCTCTCACTAACCCTTTGTACTCAACACCTTTGTGTATGCCCGTTTATTCTATACTAGTTGTCGCCCACGGCTTCACTTGCATTAACTAAGTTAGGTAGATAGGCTACCGAACACTACTATTTTTCAAATCGCACAAGTGATTCCTGTGATTAGCGCGTTCAAGAAAACAAACAAACTTATATTTTTATTTGAGCTTCATATTTATCGAACGCTATTGCTTTTTTACGTAGGCAAACAGAGCCAGCAGGTAGTTAGCATTGCTCGCGTCGTCTAATACCCACAACAAATACTTGTAACCTTGTAGACACTGTGCTTACTATGATGACTAGAAAAAAGTATAAAAGGATCCAACCACAAACGGGAAAATTTGTAAGAATATATAAAAGAATATATATGATGAAGAATGTATAATCATACATCCTAACCAAAATATAACTCTTTAAAGAGTAACAATCGTTAGTATTGCAAGAAGTAGGCGGGTAAAACCGCTGGGCGCAACTCTCACATAATTAAATTTTATTTTATAATCTTTCAATAATATGAGACAAGAGGATTGCACACTATCAATACGACTAAAGATACAAATAGAAATGATTCCAATCTAATAATATTTTATTATCTAAATGCCAAAATGAACAACTAGGCCAAAGCTAGGCCACTGGGGAGCAACGAAACAAACTTGATATTATTTTTACTCTACGTCAATTTCAAGCAAGGGTTTCCTCGAAATAGGGAAAGACGAGGAAGCAAATCAAAAATGATTTTGGCGCAGTTCTAATAAATGGAAATTATACTATATCAAAATATTAATATTCTCTCGCCAAGATTCCCGTTTTCCCCACCAACTTACAAATACAATGGAAATAAAAATTTCGGCCCATCACAAAAATATATCTCTTTCATAACAATGTGTCCCAAGATAAAGTACTTCAAGAAATATGGGGGCGCCGGGCGTTGATGCAAACGATATTTTTCACAGCAATAATTTTATATAAAAGATTGATTACGCCTTTAGAAAATATTCATGTGCCTTTATATTGGTGACGTTCACGTGACGTTCTCTTAGCGATAGCGTTGTTTAGTTTATATTTGCTCTTAAAATCATCATTATTATGATCATAATATTCATATGTACTTAATAATATGTATATTTACTTCAAAGTTAAAAGAAATAAGGGCTAGATCATTAAAGTTTATTTCGCGTATTAAGGCTTTTAAGTTAATAATTATAATAAATAATACTATTTCTTATAATTATTATCTTAAAAGCCTTAGGGCCTTCACCACTTCCTGATAAGTGCCGAATAGGCTATCCACCAGGTATCCAACAGACGGAGTATGGAGTATCTATCAAATATGTTGTGGATAGCCTATCCGGCACTTATCAGGAAGTGGTGAAACTGGCCCTTATTATAATTATTACTCTATATAATTTTTATTTTTCTCCTAAATTTATGACTGACCCAAAAGTTTGCCGTAGCTCAACGTACTTGGAGCGAGTTATGCTAGATATTTCTGTGGCAGATAGAATTATTAATTAATTAATGAGCTCGACTGATTTCGAGGAGGACACATTTCGAGAAGACTAAGTCCTACGTCAAACAGTGTTCACTTATCAGCTATGTCGGAATGATACACCACCATCAGAACTTCACAACGTCGTACCATTTTATTATTTTTTATGGAATTTGGCGGACCAATCAACGCCGCAATCCTGAATCGCGCTATCGAAGTTTCATAGTTCGGCGCCTATAATATTACATGTATACAAGAGTTGATATGATGTTAAATGAGGCTTCTAAGTGACTTTTTTTTTTCTTTTACGCCGGGATGTACTAACGCATTCCGCAGGGGAGTGGGTCTCCACAGGCAGGTATGTGGGACTCGCTGCGCCCGAAAGCTGGTAAGTGGACGCAGCTTTACCCACTAAAACCCGGCGAGTGCCACTATTGCCACCTTTGGTGAGATGCCCCGGATCTACAAGCAACAGGGCACCTCGACGGCTAGTCAGTCCCTCAGGAGACCGACGCCACCTCCACAGAGCGGTTGTTGCGCAACACAGAACAACCACTCCCAACGGGACAATACGATGAGGTGAGGTTCCCACCCTCACCCCTTCCCCCTGCTCTTTTGTCCCCTCTTCTTATAAGTGGGATACAAAGAGCCCCCTCGGCTCAATTCGCTTCACTCAAGGTGTTGGTCACCCTGGTCTACTGAGCCCCACCGCCACGACAAGGCCTGAGCCATGGTGGGGCTTCTAACTGACCTAACACATCTATACCCATAAAAGTTACAGTATTATATTCAATGTAATGTCCGTACGTCCATATATAAAACAATCTAACAACCCACAACGAGCGGAACTCAGTCCCAGAGCTAGTATTAACTTGCCAGAAGTAATTATAAAATACATTTAAACCGACAACACACCATCCAATTAGGCTATCGTAGTGAAGGTAATAGCGTACCCTTTTACTTGAGCTGTACATTATTAATGATGATTAACATGGCGTGCGCCGGACATGTTGGAAAAATACCCGATGTACAGTTCGGACAGCTTTTGACATTGAATAATGAAAAGCGAACGCAAAGTACGTAGAAAGGTTTTTTTTTGCGCACATAATATTGTTTTACGACGCCACCGTTATTATTATTTTTTTCAGGAAACAAACAGACATACAAATGAAAGAAAATAAACACGAGTTCTACGGTGTGACGTTATAAAATTAAAATAAATTACCACAAAAATAAATTATAATCAAATAATATAATAAATGCGAAATAAAGATAAATAAGGCTCAAACTTAGGAACTCAGAGAAGACATGCTATTTGTCACAAAAATAAACTTAAAAGCGATAAAATTAAAGATCAAAGTTTATGTGGCAAGACGGGTTTTCAAGTTAAATAAATTCATTTTAATGCTTCAGATGAGATATAAAGTATAATATAAGAAGGATATAAAAGGAATATAGGCTAACAATTTTATCCTTGAGATTTTTATTTATTTCTGAAAATAAGAAATAAGCTTCGAGTAAAACGTTTTATGGACGCCGAAGAAGCAGTGGCTACGTTAAAAAAGGCAGTTAAACCCCCTCCCCCAAAGGACGAGTGAGCAAAGTGTTATTCACAGTGATGCCATCTTATACCGCGATGTATTGTTGTGAATGGAAACTATTTTGAAAAGGTAAAATAAAACTAATGACTATATTTTAGGACTAATTTCTGTGCTGTCATAATTAAAGATTTTCTCCTTACACTGCTCAAATGCTAGATGTCAATATAATAAATCTGTATTAAAATGTATAGCGAAATAATAGTCGTCTCAGAGGTTTCAACGGAAAATCTCGAAAACATAAAAAATATTTTTCTTCCATAATTATTAAAGAATCTCGAATAAAAATATTTTTAAAATTATTTATAGAGATACCTTGGGAGTAAATCGCTGAACTTTATTTTACTGGATATTTAAAATAAATCCCAGTGCGTTAGAATAACGGAATAAAGTTAGTAAAATATCTTTGCTACTTAATTAAATATTTATCTGATGAAGTTTTCTCGAGTACCATATTAATAAACCTCCATCTTTGCCTGCAGTAGGTACTTATTCATTTCGATACTCTGCGGTTAATTTTCAGAACATTTTAAAGTGAATTTTGTCTTAATCAGCCAAAGATTGAAATGTTTTTTTGATCGAAATTTCAATTGTAACTTTCCTAAGCAATTTCATTTTCTGCACAATACACTTATTGACATAGTCTGTTCATTTTTTGATTATATTATTCGTATGTGGAATCACATTAATGATTATGTTGTTTTAGGTTATTTCGTTAAAAATTCGTCGCCTGCGTTAACTAAGTTTTTGAGCGGAACCTTAGCGGGATTAAATTTAATAGCCTTCCACGATAAATGGGCTATTTTTTGTAGGTACGTTTGTTCACTAACTCCATCTAAGCGATCGGACTGATGAATGAAAATGATGATGATTATGATGATGATATGGTCTGTCATTTTGTTGGTAGTGACGCAGACCACTAATAAATTGCGCAACATTTTGAATTTGATTTTGATTTTAACAAAGCTTAATATTACGTAAAGAGTAGTCACATCAAAAATACATCATCTGTCTAACTATCTAACTATCATTCATGAGATACCTGGTGACAGACTGGCAGAAAGAAAGAAGGAGAGCGGAATCGTAGTAATAGAGTTCCTATTTGAACCCTGCAAATAGAAACATTACAAAATCCCACGAATCTATATCGCACCTGTAACTTGAAGGGTATAAGTATTTATAGCTTACCTCCCTAATACAGCAGTAATTCAGAGTAAAAGTCCAGCTGGCACAGGACCAAGATCTGAAACTTGGACAAACAAATCGACAGATTCGAACTTTGTGGCTATTTAGATACGAGATTTGGTTTAAGCCACGGTATCCATCCTTGGCTACGATTTATTTTGTAGCCTTTTTAGGGTTCCGTTTCTTAAAGTGACAAAGCAGAATCCGTATAAGTTTACTACTTATACTCTTCGTTGTCTGTATATGTGTCTGTATTTCATTCTGTCGTATCAAAACCTTGGGATAATGGGACACTGCCCGTTGACAGAGAATCGTGTTTGGTTAGAAACTCCGTGTCATGCTTAGATTTTTTATACCTGTACACACTGTGTGAAAATAATGTCTTGATATTTAATAGGACATAAAAATGTAAAGGATTTATAGACCTAAAAATATGAAATGAAGAATAAAGATTTACTTTTTTGAATAGAAGGCAATAAATACACTTTTCGCCTAGCGAACTTCACTAATTATTATGAGATTTATTTACAAATTATAAAGATACAATTCATCATCATCAGCCTGTATCCGTCCACTGCTGAAGCTCCCAAACAGATGCAATTGCTGAAATGTAAATTTTTATTATTATTTTTTAAATGTATTTTTAACATAAAATTCCACCATCAATATTAACATTTATTTTTTAATGCTCTCAAATGTATACATTTCCCTAAAAAAACTGCTTTATTTAGCTATGAACAGTGCCTTAATTCTACTTCAAGTCCAAACATACGAACATTTAAATTGATTCAAAAAAGACACGCTTATATTTAAAAGACTATAATGGCTAACCCTTCGGTGCTCGGTTTCTACGGAAGTCGATGACCACTTGCCAATACTACATGTTAAAACTATTATTTAAGCTCTTCTCTTTGTGTAAAAATAAATTAGAAAAAAACAACGTAAAAAATAATTTTTTTGCTCATTTTCGACTTTTTACCGTCTTGGCGTTTATTGAAGCCATCGTTCAGCAGTGAAAGGATAAATGCTGATGATATACCGTTTAAATCTGCAAAGGTATAGAAATTTGATTTTTCATCTTATATTTGCCGTGATTTTCAACTACTACCTTATATTCCTAATTCAAATCAATCTAAGAGATAAAAAGCATTGAATTTCTCAAAATAGGATTTTCTCAAATCCTTTTTACGTTTCCTGCATTGCGGATATTTTCAACGTCCCTTTGCTCAATTTATATGAATTAATGGTCACTTGGAGTAACCATACTTCATAGTATTTCCACCCGTTGCGAGTTCAATCGAAGCACTAGTAGAAACTTACGGGTTTATCTGTGCACATATGCTTTATACATTTTATCCTGAATTTTTGAAGTAAAACTTCTTTAGAATCGTTGTGATTTCAAACCGGATGCAACGGTGTGTATGTATATTGTACACTGTTTAGTACTTGCTTGTATTTGAGTTCACGTCTTTTTTTATCTCTAAAAGTTATACTAATAAACCATTACGAAGGCAAACCGCTTTATCAAGAAAACTTGTCTGCCAATCAGAAGATAGTCACAAAAAAAAACAACTAACATTTATTATAAGAGTATTCTATATTATGATCACGTTATCACGCATACATATTATTGTAATATATCCATTTATAAAGTCATAATTTAAAAATATATAAAAAATAGTAAAGTGTCAATCCTTATATGTCCCACTGCTGGACACGGGTCTTCTCCTCGAAATCAGACGGGGAGGGTAATGGGCCAATAGTTCACCGCGCTGGCCCAGTGCGGGTTGGTGAACTTCACATACCTTCAAAGACTTTCAATCTCATCAGGCATGCAAGCTCGAAATGTTTTCCTTCACCGGTAATAAAACATATGATTTCACTTATTTATTTAAAAAATAAATAAAAGATTTGTTAAGCAAAATATTCAACATTCATTATTAAGTTTTATTGATAAATATGAAATACACTGTAGGTAGGCGTAGATACGAAGGTCAATTTTTATAGTGATAAAACTCTAAAGTCTTATCGATATAGATACTTTTTCATTCCTTTTGAACATTGACAAGATGACACCATACTGACGCCGACGACAGTTATAGAATACGCGATATGTGACAGAAAAAGCCTCTGAAGTATAAGTTCCCCGTCAACTTATTTTACTTATTTCTAAGGCGACGTTTATCACTATAACGTCAATTTCTTGAAGTGAAACTTCTTTAGAATCGTTGTGATTTCAAACCAAATGCAACGGACAAAACGACAACTAAGAGACATAAATACAAAAGAGCGAGAGAGCAAATGTCGGTGTATATGTATTTTGCACACAGTTTAATACTTGCCGAAGCGACGATGGTCCAGTGGTGGATGGACTCGGCCTCTTATGCGAGAGGTCCAGGTTCGATCCTGACCCCCCCGTGTGTGCCTTGAAATGGGTGTTTCTAATTTCTAAGTGCAACCCAAACATGAGACCATCGTTCGCTCACCGGTGAAGGAAAACACCGTGAGGAAACCTGCATACCTGATGAGATTGAAAGTCTTTGAAGGTATGTGAAGTTCACCAACCCGCATTGGGCCAGCGCATCGGTGAACTATGGCCCATTAGTCTCCTCGCCTGATTTCGAGAAGGAGACCCGTGCCCAGCAGTGGGACATAAAGGGTTGATACTTTTTTAATACTTGCTTGTATTTGAGCATTTAACGTGTGTTTCGCTTCTTTCGTGTGTGAATCGCACGCATACCTTTTTTTTCTTGATTAATATATTTGAGCGATGATGGTCTAGTATTTATGTATCCTCTTGAGAGGCAGGGGTTTGATCCTGACGCCTTCGTGCATTCAGATGCCGTTTTCAAAATTACTACGTGCACCTAAGCCGGCTCCATAAGACCGAACCGACCGGCGAAGAAAAACATCGTGAGGAAACCTGCCTGATAAGATTGAAAGTCTTTAAAAGTATGTGAAGTTCGCCTACATTGGGTCAGCTCATTGGTGAAATGTGTCCAACACTCTCCGTAGTGTTTTCTCGAGGAGGAGGTCCGGTCTAGCATAATAATTATATGACATACAAGTAAAAGACTTAACTTGGCTTAAAATGAATCAATATTAGAGAGACTTATTTATATGTGCACCTATTTATTTATTTATTAACTTTCTCTCCTTTGTTAGAGTCGCAATTAAACAAAATCGAATGACAATCAGAAAAAGATTGAATTTTATACAAGGACTAGATGTTGCTCGCGGCTTTGCCCACGTTGGCAAAAAATCGTTGTTTTTTTTAGGTATACTAGGTTACTTCTACCTCCAAAAATATGTGTAGTTACAAAGTTTCATGATGATCGATTGAGTAGTTTTCACGTGAAGGGACTTGTCTTTGTCGAGCGTCATCACCGCGATGCTTGGCTCTGACGAGTTCTGGACGGCAATGACCTCTTTCTGCGAGACAGTGATGTCCCAGAAAGAGGCCGACGAACGGGTGAGAGAGGAGGCCGCTGACGTAGCCTCCCCCCGTAGACGACGAACGGGGGTGCGTCGGAGGCGCTATTTAATGCGCCTTCAATAAAGCCCCTGTGCTCGTGTCAGGCTCGGGATGGGAGCCCGGGCCCAGCTTAAGACACGACGTCGTGGGGACTGCCAAGTCGTAGCCGGGCCTACCCAGGCCCTGGTATGGTCGTAAATGATTTCCGCTGCGTCATCAAAAAAAAAAAAAAAGTTTTCACGTGAAAACGTAACAATTAATATCCATAGTGCCATGCTGCTTTGCAACCGAATTGGGCCGGCATGACCAGGGTGATTCCTCTCGCTCACATAATACCGGCGTAAAGTGGCAGTTATGCTGTCGCGTTTTGTGCGGTTTGTGAGTTTCCGGTGGCCCATTGGGGGGATAGGGAAAAGGAGGGCAAATCATATGCATCACCTCTGGTTATGTGGTTGCTTATGGGCGTCGACAGTCGTCAAAAGGCTTCGACTGTTCCTTTGCCCTCCTACGCTATAAAAAATAGTAAGGATAGAGACATGATAATATTATCTATATAAAATATTATATAAGAAGTAAAATTTAAGAGTATAAGATGTAGTAGGGGGTAATATTTTGGATTTACTGACTCGATATTCAATTATTTTACCCATAGTAGGTTATTATTTGTAAGTGACATAGGCTATAATTTATCCCCATACTCCCACTGAAATATGAAATATGGAAAAACTTCGGGTTACTGTTAGTATTATATAGATGCATTGACTGGATCTTCAATATTTGTTACGGCTTCATACTTTATTCAGGCAACCTTGCTAGATGCAGATGGTAGGCAGATGGCTGACTCGCGCTGGAGAGTCGACTTTTACCACGACGATATTCTAAGTCCATCAATGCATTTCTTACATTTGTCTATATTTTGTTTTTTTTTCTGGTAAATATAATTTTCGTCTACCTAAACTTTAGATAGATGATAGTTTAGGTAGATAAGTGCTGGTCGGCCATTAACCAGATGGGAAAACGATCTCCATGCAGTGGCAGGTCCGCGTTGGATGCGAGTAGCAAGGGATCTGTCGTCTTGGCGTTCATTGAGGGAGGCCTATGTTCAGCAGTGGATGGATAGAGGCTGATGATGATGATGATGATGATGATGATGATGATGATGATGAAATATAATTTTCTTTTATTGGTGAAACCAAGTTCTGTTAGTTACGTCTCTACGTCCCTGATTATGTCCGTTCTTCAAAAAAATCATTCTGTATATGGAAAACAACAAAGATAACATCAATCATCAAGATACGACTTTATATACTTTATATTAAACGAACATTATTCTAAAATTTACGTTCTAATATATTCAAAACCCAGATAATTATTTGGTACTTAACATTCGTGTGCTCGCAGCTTCTGCATATATTAGACTTCTCTGTATTAATTTGCATACAACCAGAATCTGTCACCGTATGATATCAGTCTCAGAGTTAGCTTAGAGTTTTAATGACGAGAAGAAAACGGACATTATATTTATTACTAGCCGTTGCCCACGGCTTCACCCGCATTAAGATTTACGAACATATCCGGTTTGATGATGATTATTTTTATAGCCTAAGTTACTCCTTATTATAGCAGCTACCTGCCGATAAAAGTTCCGTCAAAATCAGTCTAGCCATTTCTGAGATTAGCTTGAACAAACAGACAGGCAAAAATTGTAAAAAATGTTATTTTAGTATATTAACCGTATACATATTTATATTATGCATGTAGTTAAAAGCGCTTATTTGAATATAACAGACACATCAATTTTATCTATATGTATAGATTAAACAGCTGTGGAAACCGTTTCTAAATATGTTTCTAAATGTTAACCTAAGAATGTATTAGTCGGGTTTTGAAAATTTTGCATTTGGAATTATCGCAGAGAAAAGGCCTGCGGGAAACAGTTAGAAATATTTACACGTATGGCCTTCAGAGAGCTGATGATCATGAAGAAGATAACGACACATCACGTTAACATAATATTAATACGAATTTAATCCCTAAAAATAGTTTAATCTGAACAGATGTCATCTTGCCTGTTTCTGTGATACAGTTTTGTGAATTTTAGAAAAAGAATATTACAGTACATAACACCTATATTATACCTATTTCGGTGTAGCATGGTGCGGGTGACAGTTCCAGTAACGTTACGTTTTACTCTTGCAAGCCGTCGCAATTAAAAAAATATAATTAAGTATTTTATTAATACCTCATTCGTAAAATAGTAGATCGCCAATAACTGTGGTAAATTAAATCAAACCCAACCAGAATGTGATAGTCTCCAAATAAAATAAAATGGAAAGAAAAATTAAGCAAAGTCCTATGCGTATAACGTAAAACCATAGACGTGCTTAGTGATGGGACGTACTATACTAGGATGGAAAGTCGATGTTCTTTATAATAAAAAATGTATATTGGGCGTAGTTCAATTATTATTGTAAAAAGTCTATCATTATATTATGAAACAACAGAATATATCATTATCGTTAAAAAAGTCGTCACGAAAAAAATATAAACCTGATTTTGGTTATTTAATATAAGTTCAAAGCTACTATTATGTAGCCCCTAAATATATACATTGAAAAGTTTATACACCTAGATACACTGCACAACAGAATACACACACTAACACACACTACTATTAATAAGAACTATACTTACGCTGCGAGTATCGTTAGCGATAAAAATAAATAGCAAAACGTCACATCTCTAATCATGTATGTCAACGTCATATTGGCATGTGTCAGCCGCACCAAGCTACACCGTACTGAGTATAGGTGGCAAGTCTTTACTTTTGTCTATGAAACAAAAGAAAGTTAGTTATTATTGTCATTTAAAAAACGCATTTAAATTGTAAATAAATTTGTAATTTTGTAAACGATAGATAAATATATTTTCTTATCATGTTTAAAAGTTTCATAAAGAGAAAACTTTTAATTGCGAACTTTTCAAAGACAAGCTCCATTCTTGAAATGAACATTTTATCTAGAAAGCTTTTAAGTAATATTTAATTTTATTAGTTCAATTAAAATGCAGTTTTTAAGATTTTAATTAGTGAGCATAATTTTCTTAGTCTTTCAATCTTGGTAACAAACTGGGAATAAGCTTTGCGATAATATGGCATTCAATTAATTCATATTTTTTTGATTCGCTGGTTGCCTGGAAGAAATCGCTCTAAAGCGATAAGGCCACCAATTGTACTTATCTATTTATATTAACTTGTTTAGTGTATAAATTATGTATGTGTGCAATAAAGACTGTATTAATATTATTATCATTCAAAATTTGACCTCAAAGGCGTTCTATTGTTTTCATCTAGATAATATTTAACCTCTTTATAGCCTTTCTTATGATTTCCTTAATAAATACGTTCGCTTATACAAAATTATAAATAACTAGCTGTTGCCCGCAGCTTCGCCTGCGTTAACTAAGATTTGCAACGGGAGCTTAGTACGCAAAATAAGTAACTTTTCTGGTTGATTTTTTTCACCTTGTGTCCGAAAAACCCAAATATCTTACGGAACCCAATTTTTTTTCAGAATGAAATGTAGCCTATGTTACTCGTGGATAATGTAGCTTTCGAATGGTGAAAGAATTTTTGAAATCGGTCCAGTACTTTTTGAGCCTATTCATTACAACCAAACAAACAAACAAAATTTATGATATTTCCTCTTTATAATATTAGTGTAGATGATTTTATAGTAACT
This sequence comes from Lycaena phlaeas, assembly GCA_905333005.2. NCBI lineage: Eukaryota > Metazoa > Arthropoda > Insecta > Lepidoptera > Lycaenidae > Lycaena > Lycaena phlaeas. Next base: position 15,930,076 of record HG995169.1, on the reverse strand, counting down.
AACTATAAAATATGCTTCCTACTTTTATGTATACTTTTTATAAATATATCACCTTCGCATTTACTACTGGCAGAAGCGAATTATCGCGCTTTTTCGTATGGATACCATGCATACCATATTATTTTCCTAATTTCTCTAAAAAAAAACAATGTAATTATGATTTTCGATAAAATTCATTTTATTAACCGACTTCAAAAAACGAAGGAGGTTATCTATTCGTCTGTATGTTTTTTTTTGTATGTTTGTTACACGATTACTCCACAGTTTGTGAATGGATTTTGGTGATTCTTGTTTTGTTTGAAAGCTTATGTTTGCGAATTGGTCCCATATTAATTTGATCGATATCTAATCAGCGGTTTTTAAGTTATTTCAGTAGTGCTTATTTGGTTGGTTTTGTATACCCAGACGATTTGCTCATTTTATTACTTGTCGATGTAATATGAATAATATGAACCACCACTGAATAGGATACTTTGGAAAGTATCAAAGTGTTGTGAGGTCATTATCGTCAACTTTCATCCGTCCACGGCTGAACATAGGTTCCCTCAAATAAACTTAAAACTAAAATGTACAAAATAAAATTAATTAAAAAAAAACCAAAAACCGACTTCAAAACTATACCTTAATTTATGTACAACTAAAAAATTTAAAATAATGTTGAAATACTTTGAAGTGAAGTAGAAGTATACTATTTAAAATTGGGTATTTTTGGAGTCGGTACCAGCTAAAACATCGATGCCCTTCACAGACTTAATACTTGGTGTATGTGATTGATCATTAAAATATCCTCTTTGGCTGGCACCGACTCCAGAAGTACCCAATTTTAAATAGTATACTTCTACTTCACTTCAAAGTATTTCAATATTATTTTAAATTTTTTAGTTGTACATAAATTAAGGTAAGTATAGTTTTGAAGTCGGGTTTTGGTTTTTTTTAAATTATTTTTTTATTCTAACACGTCATTTTCATTCAAATCTCACAGAATGTGAAAATGTTATAAGAATGACATCAAGTAGGGTGACCATAATTACATAATATTACAGCAAAGTAACATAAATAATTATTTGTAGTGACTATGGGTAGAATTCAGTGAATAATTATTTACTTCACTGCAAGGTTGTGTGTGGCACAGAATTTACTAGCAAAATAATATAACGCGGCTGCAACTCACTGAAATATTCTAAAGCAGGTATGTACCTATGCCCTGTGAAAAAATGAGGACTTTTAATTTTTTTTGTACATTTGTAAAAAGTCGTTTACTCTTTAGGCCCCGTTCACACGATCGATTTTTTACCGAGCGTTGAAAAAGCGTTTGAATGTTGCATTTTAGACGTTGAACGTTAGGTAATAAATCGATTTGATCAATTATAATATATCATAATCAATTGATAATGCAAATCTCGGAACTCGAACTAACGTCAGGTTTTTAAGCGACGCTTATTAAACTCTCGCGTGAACGAGGCCTTAGGCGGAAAGTATTGCTTGACCTGGGTTTAAAGCCACTCCCTTTTAAATTACTCCTCAGTGATCGTTGTTTTTAATTTGAAGCCAACCAGACTTCTAATAAAACAACTTTTACAGAATTAATAGCGGTTTACTAAGTATAATATAATTTACATCCGTTAAAGTTATTCCATTATAATAAATGACATTAGCTTTAATTTTAGGAAGCAATATGTCAATTAGCGTTGGCGACTTCCATTCCATTCGTTCTTTTTTTCTTTTCTCTTTCACAATCTACTGTTCTTCTCTTTCTACACAATTGGGATGTTGACTATTTTTTTTAATTGATTTTATTTGATAGATATACTATAGATAAACACGAAAAAAATACTTTTGTAAAGAAATATGTCCAATTTTAACAAAAAATTAAATAAAGAAAAATAGTTTTTAAAATTGCCCTTGAAACGCTCCAAGCGTCATTACGTCACACACCGCATTCAGAGCTCGCGCTATGTTAGGTGAGTTAGGACAGTTTGTACTTAACTCAATGTTCAGTGACGTCATCGCCTTATTGGCGTTTACAGTCACGTGATAATGCATGATAAATAACGCATTTTAAATTAATTTTCTAAATTTTAAGACAAATAAGCAGACTTTTTAAATGTTATTTTAGGTTTTCTAATACTGTACTTAATATGTAAAACATAACTTTACATGACTTTGTAACATGTGTCAACATCCCTATTCTTCAGTATATGAGAAATTTGTAAAATGCTTTCAAATAAGAATTTAAATCAAATTTTGAAGGCTATGATAATAACTAAAGATATATTCTGGCTTAACATCTTGGCACGTTTGAAAACGTAATAACATTATTCAAACAGAACACAATTTACTAAACACTGTGTAGCTTAATGAAGCCTTAGCGTAATCTTGAATTTCGAATCAAGATAATTCCTGCAGATAATATATATACACTTAAAACAATTCAGATGCTTTCCTTCTTTAGTCCTACGATACCTTCTTCTAAGGAATCTGCCCTTCTTTATATGACTACTGCTGGGCACGGGTCTTCTTCTGATAAGTAGATAATTAATTATAAATGTTTAACAACTTTTACGGATTTTATCGTGTATTATTAAATTATTTATTTGTTTTCTGCGTAGATAGGACTGAATAAAATAAAATATTGATGTATCATAGGGTAGTTTCGAATAATTTTGTACCAGTAGGATGTCTGACACATCAGTTCTCCCATACCTTTGGTTGCTGTAAAGTATCCGAAACGTCAGGCTTGTAAATAACTTAATTGGCCGCGATAAAATCTGTAAAAGTTGTTTCATTAGAATAAATGAAATTAGCGTAAACATAAGAAATAATATATAAATGTTTAATTCCGATGTCTTACCGGTGGAACTATTACTCTGTGTCGCGTTCGCCTCTGTATGTACCACCATATTTGTTTCTTCATTCCAGTCTTTCTGTGTTTCGAGGAGAAAGGAGAGAGGGGTGTTATTACTTTCATCGAAACTTCTCACGCTTGGATGCGCAAGTCATTCATACGTGAGCTGAAACATATTTGGGCCAGTGTTAAGAACATTTTATCCCACTATATTACTATTTTCGGATAATTACATGTGTCGAGATATCTAATAACTCAACAGCCTCAGTTTCAGACCAAATAAACAGTACAAATAAAAAAACAGTACAAATAAAAAAAAACAGTACAAATAAAAAAAACAGTACAAATAAAAATAAACAGTAAAAATAAACAATACTATTTATTTCGCGGGTTAAGAACCAGAGTAGCGTAAGCGCAAAAATTCAAAAATTTTTTTTTTTTTACCATTCGCTTTATTAATCCCCGTATTTTTATGTGCCAAAAAACTGGAATGATGTAGTGTGTAAATTGCTTAGTACTAAAATAACATTTGAATAAAAATGATTTATGTTTACTGCCAGAATAAAGTATGTCTACTTACAACGATTTTGACATTATTTTGTCAAAAAAGTTAAGAGCACAAGGATCGAAACGCCATTTACAGGGCGAATAGGACACCGCAGATGCGCTTAACTAGCAATATTTGATTAGGTAGCCTAAGTTTGTTTCTTGCTGAATAAGCGTAAAGTACTGTTACAGCTTAAAGGACCCTTTTTTCGTGCGCTTCCGTGATTTATCTCCCTGCCAATAAAGCGTAAGGTGTGTAATACGCTATTATGGCACAAAAATTTTTTAATAATTAAGAGCCAAAATGACGTATGTCAACCTTTTTTTGAAAAATATTTTTTATTAAAATAAAAACGTTATTGAATTGTCCCAAAAGTTAAACCATTCTATAGCCAATAAAAAAAGCTTTATTATAAGTAAAAATCACATTTCTAATTATTTCACATTTTGCTATATTAGAAATATTAGGTGACAATAGGTAAATTTGAGTTGTTTTTCGGCTCTTCTGTAAAGTTGTCATTTTGTCCTCACACTACTCTAGTTCTTAAACCGCGATTTGGTCTGAGGCCACAATATTGTAAAACTTAAAAGTTCACTCGGACAAAGTCGCGGTAATAGCGAATGCGTTAGTAATAATCGGATTCAATTTACGTTGCAAACAAACAGACCGACATGGACAATATTGAGGCTCAGTCAGTAAGCTTAATTATCATGCTAACGATACTGTCACTTCCTTGTCTAGTATAATGTTATGGTTTAATTACCAATAGTTTATCATCAGCTTGCTTTGGAACCGGTGGTTGACTCAAGTGACCTTCAAAGAGATACTTTGGTGGTACTATTTTGAATAAAAAATGTTGGCTTGGACTTTGACTTTGACATCATTAAGCCTCATACATCGGACTATTGGGCATGGCTCTCCTTGAATTCGGCATCAAGGATGCCGATTTCCTCACGATGCTTCTTTTACGGTGAGCAAGCGATGTTCTGACTTATTATATAATATGTACTAATTATATATCACTTGTATTAATACCAGCTGACCAGGTAAACTTCTTCTGTCATATAAACTATAATAGTAATTTTACGTTCACATTAGAAATGAATTATTACCCTAAATTGAAATGTGCTGATGTACATAACTCCACGTTAATGAACTGCAGTAAAATTATTTAGATGTTATTCATACAAAAATATAATGTTCATATCGGAAATACAAAAAATGTAAAATGTTTTTGTATAGCGATAGATAAGGGTGGTAAAAATATTTTAGGCCTATTCCCAAATACAAAAAAATACCAGTGTTAGAAATAATCGTGAAAAGCAAAAAGTATAATGGAGCGTTCAGTAGATTTATACCTCACAAGATCACAGAGCAAAACACCAAACTCAAACCTAAAAGCAATCACACGGCCAAAACTAAAAGTCAAAGTTGTCAAAGTTACGAATGCCTTTTAAATTTTCCTGCAAAGTTGGGTTCACATGATACAAACAATATTTTCGACAGTCGGTCATAAAGGCCAACTAGGTCAACAGCCCAGGTATCATATAACTATCCACAGACACTACTTGTTACTATAATTATATTTCTTTTTCTCACAACTCACAAAAAAAACAAAAAGTTTTGAAATCTCTCGTTTACGTTATTTAATAAATACACATATATTTTCTAAGTACACGTTTCGAATTATAATAAATATCATAAATAAAATAAATATCATTCGTAAAACAAAAAAATAATATGCCTTGTTGCAATCTAAATATGTTAAAATATCAAAAGAATAATATATCATACAATCTAAATAAGTATATTAAGATAATAAATGCTATGATAAAACAAACTGCGGATGGCTTAAGCAAATCCAAGAAATTTTATTAGCTCGCCTTTGGCTTAATCAAAATTTACCGCAAAGTACGAAGATACTTTATGTAGCTTCGTAGCCTCGTAGCTGCGTAGCAATGTAGCATGTCTAAATGAATAAAATCCGTTACGCCGCTACGCACATAAAATATAAACAATTTAACCTGTAGAAAGCAATGGGGCAATTCGACCCAACGGAATAAATAACACAGGAATTCATTTTATTTTTTAAGCTTTAAATATTGAGAATTAATATAAATACATCTTTACAAATGGGACGAATTGTTATAAATAAAACTAATTATTAATAATTGAGACTAATAATTACAATCCTAATACTTACATTAACATTAACTTTCACCCAATTTAAATTATTATTATTCTTTTAAATTATTATTTGCGAGTACTTATTATTATTTTAGTTTACCGGTGGGAGGGATGCGCTGAGATCACTCCCATCTGCATGTAGATAGATCTTATCCCAATATCTTACCTGGTCAAAAATAGATTAGATTCCTGTGTGTATTGAACTGTATCACCATATATTTGTCCTTTCGAAATTACATTGTATAAGTATAAAACACTGGGTTACTGTTTAAAACACAGCTTTTATTATCATTATCAATATACCTTCAAACTGTATTCAATTTTGTTTTAGTGGGGGTCAAATGAGCCTTTCCGAGTGGTTTTCTATAAAAAATATATCATGTTTCTGCAGTGTTAAGTGTTGTTCCGCACGCATTTTAATAATTTCACCTACAAACAGCGATTACTTTTTACTGGAGAGGTTCTTATATTTTTGTACGAACAAATCCAATAAGGTTTCGCACAAATTTTATAGATTCATGCTTAAATAATAAACATATCGCTTTCTACTTGAAAAAATAACTGCCTAAATATGGTATGTTAGAAATGATTTACATAATTATTTTTACTTTATCATTTGAGGAATGGGTAGACTGATTGTGTTCCTCTACATTTCTTCTTATATATTCCGTCAAACAGGTTTTCTGTTCAAGACAAAAAGGCAGAACTTGCATTTTAATCACTGGCACTGTAAGCTTATATTACGTCTTAGGATAGGCAACGATTGATGCTGGGCTAGTCTCAGTTCACTCATGGCATGAGCACTCATCATCTTAATGCGACACTGTAACGGTTACTTTCCATATTCTTTGGGCTAACGTGTTAAAATGTAAAATGTATTTTAAAATTTTCTCTAAAGTTGACGGATATTATCACTTTAAACACGAGTTAGCTGAGAGCAAACGAGCTTCATCTGCGCCATGAAAAAGTTTTTATTAAACAATTCTCACGCTTCGCAATGATAGCTTTATTAGCCTTGATTCTTTGTGACTTACTCTATGTTATAAATTGTACTAGCACGTAGATATTATGTAACTTTAAACCAGACGCCCTACACTAAGACTATACTAGCGAAATACTTATCGCAACAACATATTTATTTGTTTTTATAGCATCGTCTTGGATGTTATGGTGTTATATTTCTATGGTCTAAATAAATAAAATATATTATTGTGTGGGTATCGCAATATTGTGTGCGATTGAATAACCACTTACGAAAACCATTTGCGCGTATGTACACCTACTTTCGACGAGAGTGTAAATGGACCGTAGAGGAACATCCAATTAAAAATTAGACAATCTCATATGGGTCAACATTATATGGGTATTTATCGTCAACGATCATCATCATCATCATCAGCCTTTATCCGTCCACTGCTGAACATAGGCCGCCCTCAATGAACGCCAAGACGAACGATCCCCTGCCACCCGCATCCAACACGGACCTGCCACGGAGATGGTCTTCCCACCTGGTTAATGGCCAACCAACACTTCGTCTACCCAAACGCGGCCTCCACTCCTGAACCTTATTGGCCCATCGGCCATCCGTTCTTTTGAGTGTGTGACCAGCCCATTACCACTTCCACGTGTATATTCTTCGCGTGATATCGGTAACTTTAGCTCTCTGACGGAGGATTATCGTCAATAAAATTATTATAAAATTATTTATTTTAAAAAATCTTATAAAACGGCAAAAATGTAATGTAATACTTAAATTTAGATCTATTTTGTTTTAGTTTTACAGCGGGTGAGTTTTGCTGCTCATATCTCTATAAATAATGAAGCCGGACTTGCTGAAGTGGATTGTAGTAATTGTAATCAGTGATTTTGTCCTGTTTGCCCAGATTATCAGGAGCCATGCCTATTCATCTAAATATAAAAACATTGTAAGGGTATAAAAACAGTAAAGTCGCGTTGAAACCTAAGCGCCCAACGCTTTACCATAAGTGCTTAAGCCAACTCATAGGTCTATGAACACCCTACTCGTCTGATTTCGAGGAAGGAAACCCGTCCTTAGTAGTGGAATATATAAGAGTCCAGTTTAAAAAAAATTAACAATAAACGAACATGAAAAATAAGATATAATATCTAAGAATTTTTGATGTGAAACTTCTTTAGAATCGTTGTGATTTCAAACCACGGAAAAAACGACAGGTAAGAGACACAAATACAAAAAAGCGAGAGAGCAAATGTCGGTGTGTATGTAGGTATATTGCACACTGTTTAATACTTGCTTGTATTTGAGCATTTAACGTATGTTTCACTTCTATCGTGTGTGAATCGCACACACACCTTTTTTTCTTTTCTTTATTTCACATTGCAAAATTTTTACCGTTTTTTGATAACATTGTGTTATATTATAAACAATTCTCTATCAATGCTCTATAGGTTTAGTTTGATAGACCGACAGATGAGTAGCAAAAGTTTAAGACACGCAAACCTAAAACTGTAATAACATTGCAAAAAAATGTCCCAAAACACCACATCGTAGTTTACAATTTTTTACAAAAAATGTTGCCAAAAATGTAATGCGGTCGAAGGTCACACATAAATTGTACAAACACAGGCTTAGTACGAACTTTCAGGACACAATAGGTTTTTGTCCAATTCACAGCTTTTAGGTTAAGCCCATGAATATTAAATTAATGAATAGTAACTTTTTGTATAGAAAACTGTTCGCGAAAGTTCTGAATATTTTAACAGCTGCCCAACAGTTTGTTAGCATAATTAGCTATTTATTATTAAAGGTTACGGGTTATGTTTTATCTAATAAGATTCAAATTATGAATTTTGAGAATAAATTTAATTACAATCAAAATTTATCATCGCCCACCTACGCTCACGTAAATATTTCTAATGTTTTTTTTTTATATAACGGACTAAAGGCTATGAGGAATAAAGTTATTTTATAAAACCCTTAATCATTTTACGGATGTTATTAGAGAATTAACTTAAGTGACGGGCAAAATATATCATACTAGCTTTTTCCCGCGGCTTCGCCCGCATCTTGTTTGTAGCTTATGTATTCCCTTACTATACAAATAAGTAAAATCTCTGTATACTACATTAAAATACTTGTTGCATTCAACGTGTACCTACATAATATTATGAATATTGTGCCCTTGACTATCGTTTGACAATTACGTCCTTTTTAACATTTCAATTGACGTAATAACGTGGGAAATAGGTTGGCAATTCCACAAGGGAGCTAAAGACAAGAAAGAAGAACGACGAAATTTGAATTTTACAGTAAAATATAGGCTTGGTCAAAATTCGAGATAGAAGGCACACCATTTCAACTTTCAGTCAAATCGATCCAGTCGTGTCGTAAAAGAGCAACAAAGAAACTTACATTCACGTTTATAAAATTCGTAAGGATAGTTCAAAGTAAATGGTAAGTTTTCATTCAAATATTTTTTTGTTATAAGATAAGAAAAAAAGGCTAAAATGTCTCGCACAAAGTAGCCCAGTTCAACTTTACTAATTTTGATATATATAAATCTCGTGTCACAATGTTTGTCCTCAATGGACTCCTAAACCACTTAACCGATTTTAATGTTTTTTTCTTTTAAAATGTGTGCTTTTCTCCAACTTAAAAGATAGGATAGTTTATTTCTCAAATTTGAGATTGCAATTTTATTTATTGCAAATTAATTGTTTTGACAGAACGAAGTCTGTTGAGTCCGCTAGTTTTGATATATGAAATAGTAAGTTCCATTTGTAGTAATTATTACACTGCCTATAATAAATAGTTCTTCTTTCTGACAGCAAATCCTAGGCTTTATAAATATGGAGCACGTGTAAATAACTCATTTAATGTATTATTATGTATGCAAAGTAGGGATACACATATTATAGGTGTGGCACAAGAGTAAATTTATCGCCAACCAAAAAATAGTAATAATTACTGACAGAGTTGTAAAACTGTTGCTTTTGTGTTATAAGTTATGTAAGAGATCTGTCGTCTTGGTGTCTATTAAGAAGGGAGGCTTCAAAAGTGGACGGAGAGGCAGATGATAATGATGATGAAAAGAGGTTATTTAAAAAATATGGCAGGTATATAGCTATTTATATTAAAGAGATTTACAAAAAAAATATCTTGCACATTTTTTAAGCAAAAAGCTACAACCTTCGGTCCATGATATTGTGTCTTTTACCCGCAATTTTGATTATTAAAAGATAAGAAGAAAAGAATTTTTGTATGAGACAAAGATTTTGGGAGGGGACGAGGAAATGGGTGTCTTTCTTATATTATACTTGAGCTTTTACTTCACACACAATGGTTCAGGCTTCGTACTTTTTCTTATATACTTATCATCATCATCAGCTTTTATTTGTTTACTGCAGTCGACACAAATCTCTTTTATTGTAAAACCGAGACAGCGATTCTGTTTTTTCGAAAGGTCTAGTTTTAGTTCTGATGACTTTTAAGCTCAATCGGTAGGTAGGTTAACAGATGGATCACCATTCAGCGATTCCCCACAACCTCATCCAATAAGGACATGCATTTAGCTGGGACGACGATCTCCTTGCTACAATCGCTTCTTGTTCAATAAATACTTATTTATTTATATATTGTTTTCATAAGTATGTAAGGCTATATATAGTCCGTGTTGGATTCGAGCAATTAGGGATCCGTCGTCCTGGTGTTCATTGAGGATGATCTATGTTCAGCAAAAGATAGTTAAGGCTGATGATGATGATGATATCAATTCCAAGTATTGTTTGTATAAACAGCGTCCACTCGAGTTGATACTAATGTACAAAGGAACTCTCCAATAAAAATAAAAACAAGTATCACTATAAAGTAAGAACTACAACAGATCACAAGTATTTTAATAACTTGATTCTATTGCAACAGTTTGATTATTATACATTTAAAAACTTAACAACTTTCCTCTTTACTGCACCATAAAGACTTGCAGTAAAGAGAGAGTATTCTATCTTGCTATTATTATAGGTAACAATAGCAAGATAAATATTATAAACGCGAAAGTTTGTAAGCATGGATGTTTGTTACTCTTTCACGTGGAAACTACCGTATGGATTTTAATGAAACTTTACAATAATATAGCTTATACATCAGAATAACACATCGGCTATAATTTGTCTCCTTACTCCCACGGGAACGGAAAGTACGGGGGTGAAACGGCAGGGCACTGCGAGTAGCAAGATAATTTACTCTTATATTTGACTAGCAGTGCCCCGCGGTTTCACCCGCGTACTGTTCCCGAGAGAGTAAGGTGATAAATTATAGCCTATGTGTTAATCTGATGTATAAGCTATATAATTGTAAAGTTTCATTAAAATGCATTTAGTAGTTCTTACGTGAAAGAGTAACAAACATTCATACTTACAAACTATCGCATTTATAGTAGTCAAAGTATAATGGACGAAACGCTGAGATTCGATGATCATCTGGTTGAACTGGAGGTAGAACTGGGCAATATCCGCTGGCACGTCTTGAGTTTATATGGATATATGAAGTCCGACGACAGGGAGAGGACACCATAAGTTAAAAACTTAAAAATTGTCTCGTTTAAAATATCAGTAGGATGTAATAAAGTTAAAAACCACTTAGACACAAATTCAAGACAGTGTTAGAATTTCGAACTTAAGACTTGGACTAATTCATTTATATTATATTAATGAATCTTCGAGTACTTCGAATAACTTTATGATGTTAGGAAGTTTGTCGCCTCTCGCTTCCCGGTACCATGTTGTTGTGAACAAAACGTCGGAAATGACAATCTTCATAATAGTCTAAGATACGGTATATAAAACGACCTTCACCAAGATGCTTATTTTTTTTTAACAAAGTTCCTTACGGCAGGCTTGGAAGGGATAGGGATTTTGCTGTGCGACCGAACTGAAAAAAATGTGATAGTAAAACCGTAAGAAAAAATCCGTGGAAAAAAGTGCGTGGAATAAAACCGTAAAATGAGACGTGCGCAGGCGCGACAGTCGCATACACAAGCGAGTAGTGTATAATACCTTTCTTTTTAGCCGAAGGAACTTCGTTCCTACTTGGTGCCCCACGACACCACATCATTTTTTTTACATTTCACCGGTTTGATTATTAGACAAATTCTATATATCAATCGAAAGTAGCCCATAGAATATGCTGACATTAGGTTGCCTATTATTTTCTGGTCACAACTCTCGGGTTGCCACGTGTAAACAGGTAAATCGATACTAGAGCATTTTGCACCGGTCTGATTATTGAATTGAAATTAAATGATATTAAAGATTATTACATTATGAACACGGTGGTATATAGTTCTTGCGAAAAATCAGTCCCGAATTCCGGTTGTCGAATTTTGAAAAGTGAAATCTTGCTGAGTCGTAACTATTCGTTTTAGAGTTCTTCGAAAGAGGCAAACATATAAAACATGAGCTATAATAAATAGATACGAATCCGTATCTAGCTGCCAGCAATCTCTTCGTCTAAATAAATATAACAAAATAATATAAGTGTGAAATTTTCAAAGCTAACAACCCCGTCGCGTTTGAGTGTACTTAAGATTTGACTTGCTATAAAATATTTATATTTGAAGCTTCGAGAGCTTACTTGAATGGAAGTGTGGGGATGAACAGAATTACAAACAGAAATATGATACAGAATTAATGAAGACTAAGTGGACTTACAAAGAGCTCAGTATAACGATAGAAGGGATATTATGTAAGGCATATTATTATAACATCTTGTCCCAAAAGTATAGCTCAGTGCTAGATTTACGCCTAGGCCCGTGAGGCCTAGAGCGGCATGATTTGAGGGGCGGCAAAATTTTTGAAATTCCAAAATTTTAGAGGCGAAAAAAGGAAAGACAGTCTCCTTTGAAAATGAGTTTTGATTAATTTTTGTAAAGAATTTTCCATAGAATATTTATAATAATTCCAGTTTTTTATTTACCTTTCGGTCTATGAATAAGATTTTTTTTAAAGATTAATTATAGTCTTTACTGAATGATATTCTATCATTAAGGGCGGCGCCACAAACAGGGCCTAGGGCGGCATCAAGCCTAAATCCGTCACTGGTATAGCTGCCGTGCCGCGCTCTGGTCTGCGACCACTATCATTATACTCAACATAATCACATTTGAAATAATGTTGGGAATCAACTTTACAAATGAAATTGTATGTATTGGTTCCGCTCGCATCTACGTTAAAATTTCCAGCGTCGAGGTTTGTTTTTATTATTTTTAAAAGTCGACCGAGTTACAGTTGATTGAGAAAAAACATTTTAAAATAAATTAAAACATCCATTTCATACGTAACGTGAGATCAGCCACTAATGAAGATACCGTATAATTGGACCGCGAATCCCTCGGGAATTGTGAGACACGATTTATTTTTTCATTGTATAGGATTTTTTTGCAGTGTATTAATGTGCAGGTAGGGTTTCTTTTTTTTAATGTAGTATATTGTATTGAGCGCGACCGACGCACTCTAAGTTTTTCATAATATAGCCGTTTAGCCGTCTTAGCGTTCATCGAAAAAGGCTGTTTTGGTATAGTCAAGAAAAGATTAGGCATGTTGATAATATGATAATACCTAGTAACATCAATATCACTTGATTGCTGATAATTTTTATATACTGTCAAATGTATACATTTTACATTTATACATTTCCCTATAAGACTGTTTAATTAAGCCTATTTATAGTATGCACAACGGCCTAATAAACCTAACCTAACCTGAAGATGTTTTCGCCTCGATGGAACAATGCTAAAGCTTGTATACATAATGTATAAGTTAAGTTGCTCTGTTGTTTCCACACTTGACTACGCGTGACAGGGAGCTGGGAAGTTGAAAACTTAATTGCTTAATTATTTCACTCATATTCCAGTTACCATTTCCATCAAGTTACTCAGTTAGGTTGCTATACGGCTTGTCTAATTAGCCCAATACTTAGCGTTTTGAACTTCTAAGCAAAGTGTAGATTATGGCTAGGGTATTTATATATTACACTACCTGTTTCGAGAGTTTTCGTTCTGCCAGAAGTATTAGTATTACATTTAAAAGTAGGGGTTGATCGTAGAAGGCGAAAATTTAGGGCTGTGTGTATTTTTGAATTCTCAAAAAAATATAATAAAAAAATAAAAAATTAAAATTAGCAGTAGCCGACCCTAAACATTTAGAGGGATGAAAAATAGATGTTTTCTATTTCACAGACCGGATATGCACACATCAAATGAGAATCGGTCAAGCCGTTTAGGAGTAGTTCACATGTACCGTGACACGAGAATTTTATATATTAGAAGACGTTTCTTATTTTTTACGTTCCTAGTACACGTAACACAAATAATAAGTCTCTCCGTTGTAATACGTTATAAGGTGAAGCGAAAGATAAATTAGTTCAAGTAAGTAAAACACATTTCATTACTGGGCAAAGTTTGTTATGTCAAGCGTCAAGCAAGGATCTTTTAAACATAAGAAAACAATAAGGATCTTTTAATCTTGTTAGACTTATGGGTTTCCTAAAAAGTTTTTTTTTTTGCCGTGTAAGTGATATTGACATGGCAGATCCAGAGAGAAATTTGTAAAATCCTATTCTTGGAAATACATTTTCAAAAACTTAAATCTCAGACCTGTCACTTTGAAAATCGAGCCTGTAACGAGTAGACAATCTTCGCTTTCGGTAACCAATGGAGTAGGTACTATTCGATTATAAACATTATATATATATCATATAGTGATCATAACATTATATTAATTAATTGAGACGATGGTCTAGTCAATATAACATAATTATTTAAATAAGTATCTCTGCTGGTAATTGTGAACATTTATTTTCCAATATCCTTTATTTATGTCTAACGACCGTCCCTTTTTACTTCAAATAACTTCTAATGTAGGCGAAATCAGATAAAAGGAAAGGGCAGTTTTTCTCCCATTTCTCCAAAAGTACCTAACATCTTTCAAAGATATTTATTACTCCGACTTTTTCTGACTTGATTTAAACCCTCGCAAGGGTGATATTTTAATTGTTTAAATGCGATTGTTAGGAATTTTATTAACAAAAAACTTTCAATTGAATAAAATGAAGAGGCAATATTTCCTTTAGATGTATTTGAGATACTTTGATTGAATCGAAATTGCTAGTTCCATTTATAAAAATTGTTCGATTAAAGAATAAAACTTCGATAAAGGAAAATATCACTGGGTGATTCACCAAAAAAAATACCTATCGATTAATATGCACAAAAAAGGAGGAACATAGAACCTCCTCCTTTTTGAAAGTCTGTTAAAAATAATAATCTGTGAAATGAGTGAAACTGTGAAAAAATCCAATAGTACCAAATACTGTTAATATAAATATTTGATTGCTCTAATCTCAGGCACTTTTGGTCGGATTCGAATGATTCTTTCAGTTTTAGATATTCCATTTGCCGTAGAAGGTACGAGGCTTTATTTCACCCCGTTAAGAAAAAAAAATTAAATCTGCCGCTGTAAATCTTAATTAACGCAATCGAAGCTGTAGCAACATCTAGTGATGAATATAGATGTCCCAGGTTATAAATGTGTATTTATTATTTTTTTAAATTTAATTCCGTTCTCTATACGCGTAACACAAGTTCTCACGGGTTTACGTACACGTTTACCTTAGCGTGGTGTGATTGTTCGATATTTATCTATTTCTATATTTACTAAGAAGTATATAGAGCATAAACATTACACACAGCAACAATACACAGCACCTTCTAATATACGTTTGTTGCTTAAGACTAGCCGTTTAATTACAGCTCATAAACTTATTGTACTCTGAAACTCGTAAAATTATTAGAATTGCGAAATGGCTGGCTAAGATAAGTGGATTAGACCACTCGAGCTGTTGAGGTTATGTTACTGTAACAACTGAGATATAATGTCTATTAACATAAATGCACTCATCATTTTAGAATGCATAATTTTATATAAGCGTATATTTAAAATTGTTTTTTTTTTAATATTGTAATTGAGAATAAATAAAAATAAAATATATTGTATATGTCTTCGTGTCAGTTCAGAGGGAAAAAATTTCTTCGGAGGAAAAATGTTTCTAAAGGCTTCTCTCTGAGTCTTTACCTCCGTAAAGGCTTTTCCGAAAATCTAGTCTAATAATTATTAGTTGTATAAAAATATAAAGAAGAAATATCAATAACTAGCATAAAGAAACCGAACACCTTGAAATATAATAAGTATTTCCCTACTAAAAATTAACAAATTTTATTTTTGAGTTAAAACTTCTTTAGAAGCGACTAGAGGGTACTCAGATATTTTTCTGACGGAAGTAACGCTCTGTATTATATATTCGAAAGTAACTTTCATGATGCATTGGATAAGAGTATATTATACCATTATATACTTTTACGCCAGCTGTGGCAAAGATATAAATTTGGATTAATTATGTATGTATTAAATAATGAAGTTTTATTTTGATCGCATTTCTTTATTTTTGGTGCGCTCTACAAAAGGCAGCTTATAATTTATTTTGCATTGTAATTATCTTTCAGCAGTATTAATGCAGTAACTATCCATGGCGCCCTGCCAACAGTTTTAGGCTTAGCACAAGACGTCATAATAGACTGTCTAGCGGTTTTGATAATAAGGAAAAATAATACTAAAGCGGTACTTTAATTACGTCGTTTTGTAGTTGATAAGGTTATTATCATATTTGAAGGTTATTTAATAACTGCGGTCGATGAAAAAATATTGATTTTTATTAATGAGATGACTAAATGAGCGGCTCATAAGATGGTGTGTGATGTCCTTTGCCGGCAGAAGTTCATAGTTAAGCTGCCTTCTTGAACACGAGGCAAAAAGGAAATTGAATATGGGACATAAAATATTACACCTAGACTAATCTCAACGCTTCAGTTATAAGACGTGCAAGAAAATCAAGCTTCAAGTCACAGCTCATTCTGCGTCTATTAGCCTAATTTTTTTTCTATGTATCTTAGGGTCGATTCGACTAATGCGTGCAGATGAATTCATTTAATTTGAATTTCCAGTTCTTTCAATGTCGTTATTTTCTTCAATGTTAATAGAGGTTAGGGTTAGGAGTTAGTAGGAGGAATAGGCTACACCCAATAAAATAAACACTTTTAACTTAACTTAATTTATTTAACATTTTAATGAAAGGGAAATAAGCGTTTTATTGAGTTCTAACTTCTATAATTTTTCTCATAATTCACCTAATGAGAATATTATGAAACAACTAGATGTTGCCAGTGACATTGACTGCGCGGGATTAGTACATCTACAAAACTTTATACTACATTTACTACATTTTTATGTAATGGCTTAGTAAATTTTTAATTGAAAAACAAAACATATTCTAAATAATTATAATTCATATTTTTCTAATCAATGATTTTAAAGATAGTGTATTATATAATAAAACATTGATCAAAATATAAAAGATGACAAAATTGAATCCGGCAGTGAGCAGTCGCAGCCTCTATTGAAGGATGAGTTATCTCCAACATATACGCAACAAAGGATTATTGAGACAATATTTCGCCGAAGCTTCTAGAGCTGTAAGAAGAACGAAAGTTATAAGAAGTCTAACCTTTTCATTGTCACAAAATAATAGATATTGTACTCTAAGAACTTTTTCTTGGAAATATATATTGTTCGCTTTTATATTGTAAAATTTGTGTTATATATTCACACAGTAACTGTTAATAGAATAGGTTGTTTACAAAAGTAAGGGCCTGTTTCACCACTTCCTGATAAGTGCCGGATAGGCTATCCACAACATATTTGACAGATACTCCATACTGTATCTGTTGGATACCTGGTGGATAGCCTATTCGGAACTTATCAGGAAGTGGTAAAACAGGCCCTAAATAAGTTAAAGTGACTTGAGCTCAAGTAGCCAAATAAATTAATAATAAGTATTAGTAACAATTATCAGCCTTCATCTGTCCACTGCTGAAATAGGACTCCTTCAATAAACACCAGGACGACCAATCCTTTGCCCCTTGCCTCTTGCCACTGCACTAAAGGATGATGATGGTGATGATAAAATGATGGTGATGGTGAAGATTAATAACAATAATATAATTATTATTAACTTATTAACTATGTTTGTATGGTACCTAAATTAGAATTATGTGGTCTGGTGTCTTTGGCCAAATGTACACGCGTCCAGTGCTGCATCAGACCACTATACACGTCCATTCAGGCCGCCACGATCTTTACCAGACAGTCAACGCTAAATGAAAAAGAAGAAGAAGAGAAAATATTTTATATTATTGACTTCGTAAATAAAACAATTTATTTAAAAATCCATGAGATGTTTGGCAAAATTTTTCTGAATTAGTATGTCAAACAAAAACAAAAAATAACTAGCAGTTTCGGAGATTAGTTCGAAACAAACAAAATCATATTCAGTGAAACCTGAAGAGTCGGACCTGGAAGAGAAACTTCTAATAATGAAAATTGCAAAGTCAAGTCAGTTTTTTATCGAACTACTTCTGATAATGGCCCTTTCGAATCGGTGAAAATAAATTTAATTTTTGATTTTTCTACGATTATCTGTATAATATAATATTCTATAAATAATTGTAACTCTATAGAATTATTGAGATAATTTACGAGATTAGGAGAGGTTTCAACGTTTCAGAAATATTTGTTTCATTACATGCTTATGCCTCTGTAAATGATACAACTATAATTTTGATACTAATTGGAAAAGTGGATAAATGAAAACCCTTTTGAATCTTACAAAGCCCTTGGTCGATTGACATCCCAATTAACTGTAACACAATTGTTTACAAATACTAGGTCAACGAGGTGTATCTCTTTTTTTATTCGTTTTCAAACCCACCCGTACAAAGCGAAAATAGTATAGTGTAAACGAATATATTTTTCCATTGCAAAGTCCATACACTATAGCTTTTAGTGTAATTATTACGTTTAATAAAAGGAAAATATTGAATAGACTAAGCCTTTTAAATTCTGCTTAACAAACTACACACAACCGGCATTAATTCAGGCTTCCACTGGTTTTCATTAAGACGGCAGGAATGCGCTAACAGCATTAAGACATAATATTATCCACTGTTCCTCGTGCCAGTGGCACGGATGCGCTAACAGCATTAAAGCAAACATAATGTCTGCTGATTCTCATGCCAGTGGCAGGGATGCGCTAACAGCATTAAGGCATACATAATGTCTGCTGATTCTTATGCCAGTGGCAGGGATGCGCTAACAGCATTAAAGCAAACATAATATCTACTGATTCTCATGCTGGTGCCAGATATGCGCTAACAGCTTTAAGGCAAACGTGATATCTACTGATTTTCATGCCAGTGGCAGGGATGCGCTAACAGCATTAAGGCATACATAATGTCTGCTGATTCTTATGCCAGTGGCAGGGAGCCGCTAACAGCATTAAGGCAAACATAATATATACTGATGCTCATGCTGGTGCCAGATATGCGCTAACAGCTTTAAGGCAAACGTGATATCTACTGATTTTCATGCTAGTGGCAGGGATGCGCTAACAGCATTAAGGCATACATAATGTCTGCTGATTCTTATGCCAGTGGCAGGGAGCCGCTAACAGCATTAAGGCAAACATAATATATACTGATGCTCATGCTGGTGCCAGATATGCGCTAACAGCTTTAAGGCAAACGTGATATCTACTGATTCTCATGCCAGTGGCAGGGATGCGCTAACAGCATTAAGGCATACATAATGTCTGCTGATTCTTATGCCAGTGGCAGGGAGCCGCTAACAGCATTAAGGCAAACATAATATATACTGATGCTCATGCTGGTGCCAGATATGCGCTAACAGCTTTAAGGCAAACGTGATATCTACTGATTCTCATGCCAGTGGCAGGGATGCGCTAACAGCATTAAGGCATACATAATGTCTGCTGATTCTTATGCCAGTGGCAGGGATGCGCTAACAGCATTAAGGCATACATAATATCTACTGATTCTTAAGCCGGTGACAGGGATGTGCCGTGTTGGACTTCCATATTATGCATGGATGCAATCATCCTACCTATTTTCCGTGGAATAGCTTTGCTGTGTATCGGAAAGGAAGACAGGACAGATAGAAGTCATTGTAAATACTAGCAGCGAGATCACCATTTACTTCTAGATGGTTAGTACACGCGTGGGTTTCATAGACTGGTGATCCCGGTGCCAAAATGAATTAAATTAATATTTATAGGCAAAGTTGACCATTCAGCATCTAGTTGCTCGTCTATCTCGCTAATAAAAAAGGTAATAAAGCCAATAATCTTCAAAATAACCGAATCAGTGAGTATATCAAATATTTCTGCTGTCGTATAAGTTTTGAGAGTATGTTATTTCTTGCGGTTACGTATTCATTAACTGCACTAGTATAATTAATCCCAAGAGTCTGTTTGTTTGGTTGCATTAACCATCAGAACTGTAACTAGTTGCAGTTAATATCTTAAACATTTAGTTTTAGTTTACAAGACAGTGAAGTGTACAGATTTTATGTGTCTTATATACATAATAATTTTATCTGTAAATACTCTATTATAGAATACTATGAAATATAATCGTCTCTTCTAGTCTCCTATAGAGTATCATTACATTACTTAATATCCCTGTCCTGTGCTAAAAATATTGACATTATCATATCAAATATTATTCTCACCGTGCTTTTTTTAACTATCGGCTCGAAAAACTATCGCTCTGGCCCCCGTTCCCCACAAACTGTCGAATAACACTTCAATTCCTGAACGAACTCTTTTCATATGAAGGCAACTTGTTCCATATGGATGAGTTTTCCTTCCGAACCGATGAGCTGTGGACGTGGTATGAAATTGTAATCTTACATTTACTATTTACCATCTGTTTCGTAAATTACATTAGACATACTTCTGTATCAATATTTTATTTTTTCTCATTTACCCCAATTCCATACTGTTCAGGGTTCGGTTCGTCAAAATTAGGATTGTGTTTTAGGATCCTTTCATCGTCCGTTTGTCTGTTTGTTAAAATAAACGCCATAAACTACTTCAAATTGACACAGAATCATGAATAAAACTTGGTCGAAAACTGGGTATCTAAACGGAAGTCTGAAAAAATCTAAAATCCGTTAGTGTTATTTGCGACGAAGAGTATTATTAATTTATACTTCTGTTTTGGTTTTTTTTAAATATATTTACTTATATAAAATTTATTTAGGTAAATATCATCCTTTTATCTATACGTAAATTAGAATGTCATTCGAAGTTATCTATTTAAATTATGAATTGAGGGTACTTAATATTATAAGTCGAAATGATACCTTCCACTATTTAAACTATCTAAAACGAGACATTTACCATGTTTTAATATTAATTCGCGGAGCTCGATATTTCGACATAATAAAATTATCTACGCATCCCCGCGAAATAATATTAAAATATGGTAAATAACTTAATATAACTTAATTTTATCAGTTTTCTTATAACTACCAAGATTTTTTTTTTATTTTTTCTACTCTTGGTGGAAATAAATGTTTAAATTAATAAAAATGAAAATACAAAATTAAATGTTAAAGACACTTTACGTGAAGTAATCGAGCCATCTGCTTCCACTCTACCAAAAAAGCTAAATGCCACTTAATTGGTAATGGAAGGCGATAATGTCCCTGGAGCTGATTGATGACGCTGGCGCGGATACAAATCTAAAATCTTCATCCAATGGAACGTATACATTAAAAACGTCAAGTCGGGAACGGTGAACAGGTCTAAAACGTTTCTACGACTTTATGGAGAAAAATATTACTTTGATCTCTAACGAAAAACTAGGAGCAAATCAATCTCTCTCTATTTAAAAGCTTTACTCTTATCGGTGGAGTATTCGCCACTCATTCCTCCTCTCCGCCAACACCTTCACCTCCTGATACGACGTAACCTGTACCTTCTCCTTTATTTGTTACATGTAATTCCTTATCGGTCTACCTCTTCCTCTTTTTCCATCAATCTTTCCCTCTATGATATTTTTTATAAACAAGTCATGTCGTATCAGGTGACCAATCAAATTTCCTTTTCGCTTCTCAACAAGCATCAGAGCAAATCTAGCTAAAAGCTATGCTAAAAGACCAGCCAAATTCGAGTAGAACTCATGCACGAAGAGTTCCTTTATCCGTACTATCATGCTTACTATATTACTTAATATATTATAATATATATGCAAACTGCCTTCTAATATTCAATACAACTACGTTGATGGTGTTCTCACATGCGCTGGCTGCTCACGTACCTTCCGAGCCAAGATAGGCTGTTAGCCATGTGAGAGCCCATCAACGCAATGACACTTGACACTCATACGTATTATACCTGTTCATCAGAAGCTTTTCGCTATAGCCGAAATCGTTTTGGAAAGCATCAACATCATCAGCATTTATCCGTCCACTGCTGAACATAGGCCTCCCTCAATGAATGCCACGATGACCGATCTCCTGCCACTCGCATCCAACACGGACCTGCCACTGGATCATCAAGATCATCATAATCTTATACCTTTAAACGAGCAATTCTTGTATATATATATATAGAATCTGAATCTCGGAAACGGCTCCAACGACTTTCATGAAATTTTGTATACATGGGCTAAAAACGGCGATAAATCGATCTAGCTAGGATAGATTTTTAGAAAACATTTTTTTATCCGTGTTTTGGGCAACAATAAAATATGATTAGAATCCGAACGTAAATTTCGCTGTCGATTTGTTTGTCATGATAGCTTACTGGGAGTTAATTAGGCAGATAAAACCGAACGAGCCTGGTTCGAATCTCCAGTCCGAATTTTTTTTTCCTTTATTTAAGATTTCTTTTAGAAGAAAAATTTTATCGTATCTAATCACTAAGGGTACCGAGCAAATGCTCGGTCAACCAGGTACTATATTATATTGTATAAAGCATTAGACACTATAACCAATGGGAGTCTGCGTGGTATTCGCAGTATAATAACTGGCGCCGAGACTTGATACCTAAGTGTCAGGATAAGCAGCATAATATGAATTTCATGGATTGGCCTGGTTTATGCTCATGGGTGACGCTAGTACCACCACGTAACGCGACTGCCTGTTTCGCTATTCAACTATCATTAAAAGTTGGTTATAGCCCGAACTGAATACAGGAAGGAAGTGAAATGGTATATGATACGTCGTAACGATTATTAATTAGCTCAATTAATGTATTAATAATTAATAATGTTCTATCATTGCATCCGCTATTATGCAATTACATGCATAATTTAATTAATTTATTAATTATATATCAGTGTAATTAATAAAATATTATATAATATGTAAGCATGGATGATTAAACATTCACTTTATAGCTTATACGTATATCCTCTTTTTGATATTGTAAGAAAATCCTTTATGGGATTCTTCGGGAAGGTCTAGTTCCTATGTGGAACTGGCATCTGCGAGCTATAGCTATTCCTAAGTCCCACTATAGTTGCGTCTAACTCATAGTGCACTAGCTGAGGCCGGAACATGTTTGCATATGAATAGATTTGAGATATATCATACAATGTCTCTATGAATTATATATTTGTCATTCTAAGTAGTTTTATTATTGTAAAGTAAAGTGGAGGCCGCATTTCGGTAGACGAAGTGTTGGTCGGCCATTACCCAGGTGGGAAAACGATCTTCGTGCAATAATCGGTCCGTATCGGATGCGAGTAGTAAAGGATCAGTCGTCTTGGCGTTCATTGAGGGAGGCCTATGTTCAGCAGTGGACGGATAAAGGCTTAACCCGAGATCGCTGCGTAAATTGTCTAGTAGTTGTCCGGCTGTTTCAGTGGTCAGGCCACTGAAACAGCCGGCCGACAAGAAGAAATACCTATATTAATATTATTAATTGTAAACTACATCCTTACTTAATATTATAAATGCGAAAGTAGCTCTGTCTGTCTGTCTGTCTGTCTGTTACGCTTTCACGCCTAAACCACTGAACCTATTTTGATGAAATTTGGAACAAGAATAGATTAGAGCTTGAGAAAGGACATAGGCTACTTATTGTCGCGAAAAAAAGCTTAAATAGGGGATGAACATTTGTATGGAAGTTCGTCATAATACATAGAAGATGACGCCATGAAACATTGCATTTGGGCACTTGATAATAATTAAATAGCCATTAATAATTATTGTTCCACCGTTTTTAAGATGGGTATGAAATAGGAGATGAAAGTTCGCAGGGTAGTTCAAAAATAAACTGTCTATGTTTACTATACGTACCTACGGAACTGCGCTACTCCGAATTTAACGCGAGCAAAGCCGCGTGCAACAGCTAGTAAGCATATAAAGTATGAAACAATAATGCTGAAGTATTTCTATAATTGAAACCTAGCATGTGAAGACTCCTTTGATATTATAAATCATCAATAATAAGCTAAAAATTAGATTAATAGGAACTGGTATGAAAGAACTGATTAAAGACCCTAAGTGAAAAATGGCACTAAAAGGCAAGTGTTTGTTTTATTTATTTACATATTATGATGCAACAGGATGAAGAACCAAGCTAAAATAATATGTTAAGCTCCATTCCATGCTTCCAAATATTGGACCTGACGAAATCAGAAATGTGGGTATTTGATCACACGCCCCGAGGGAGTAAATACACTTACTCGTGCGTTCACGTTTAAGCCGAAATTAGTACCAAAATACGTTTGGAAGAAAGAGTGTACCTTCAGTAAGATCAAATGACCATCTTAGAGCAAGGAATTAAAGATCGATGAGTAGTGGGAAAAATGAGAAGGAAGTTAATAAGCAATTAATTTTAGAGCAAAATTTATATTATCTTCAAATTTTGACAGCGCGAGCGCGTCGGTAGGCCTAAAATCTAAATTAATGCTATCTCACATGACAAGTGTGCGAACATGACGTGTGTTAGAATGATATACATAATAATTATTTCCTAAAACGACCACGCCAAAACTATAAATAGATTTTTAGTAAAAAAATTGTTATAGAATAACTCATAAGTAAGTGTATCTATTTGAAATAATTTTAGTTCAATTTTTGAAACCCTAAACTATGTCCGTACGGGCTTTATTTCCGAGCTTTCTTTCTGCGTATATTATTATATATACGAGGCCCCCGGGCTACAGGTTTCCAAAGTGTTTAAGTAAATATTTTAAAACTATCCAGAATCCTATATGAAAAATGTTCCGGCGTGTCGTTACTGGGCCACGCTAGGATAAGCTACGCCAAAAAGTATAAGGCGACGTCCTGAGCGAGCGATCTAGACACGAACACAAAGCAGTGCTGCGCTGCGCGAAAACAACGAACAGCAAACAGATTAATTATATAATAAGAGGCGAATCGTTTTAGGCTGACAAAAGGCCGGATCGCGATATTTTCGTGCAATGAGCAAAACGAGCGGCTATCGCTGCCAAACTTCAAGAGCGAACAGGGGGCCTAGCCAAAATGCCATTACGAAAACGACAGCGACGATCGTTCGTCCGTTCAAAGTTGTGATTGGCTAAATTACTTCGTCGATCGCTCGATCGTTCAATCGACGACGTGATTTAGCCAATCACAACTTCGAACGGACGAACGATCGTCGCTATCGTTTTCGTAATGGCATTTTGGCTAGGCCCCCTGACCGAGTCATCGAGCGTTCCATAGACTGGCCATGCCAGCGCAGACATCGATAAACGTTTTGGTTCATAACACAATCGAAGAACCTATCGAAGTGTCCTACGTGACCAACACGTGGGGTAAGATGCGGCGCGAAATGAATCAAACGCGGTCAGTTGGCTTGATATTTTCGTGCAAACTGGATGACGTACCGGCGTCGAAGATGGCTGTGCGAGACGATTCGCGTGCACGTAGGACATAGCCGCCGCGTCGCACCGCATTGAATTCGCGTGTCACCTTCATAATCGCGTTCGCTTTGAGGACATAGGCTAACTTTTCTAACATTACATCTTAATTTAAAGGATTTTAGGGTCATTATGATGATAAATAAAGCGAAAACGAAGGGCGAATAAGAATGTATCACTAGTTCTTACATGTAATGGTAGCATACTTTAATCCCCTCTACGAAAATGTGCATTCACTGCCCAACAGCGCACGTACTGGTTCATCCTTTGAATTTACATATTCAAATATGTAAGGATCAAAGAGCTACAGAACCCGTTTCACGGTAACCCCCGGTAACGTCTATTGAAATTTTAAATATTGTAAACTAGTTTGTTACAGCGTAATTGGGATAAAGAGATTTGCGACTCTAATACGCTTGTTTAAGACAAAATATTACAAAAAGTTGCTAAAACTGATTGAATCTCTAAAACAACTCCACGAAGTGAAAACAATAAAAATATGCTAAACTAGGAGCGACCTACGGTTTCACCCGCGTAATTAAAATTCCCATGGGAGTACGGGGATAAATTATAGCCTATGTGTTAGTCTGATATATAAGCTATATTAATGTAAAGTTTCATTAAAATCCATTTAGTAGTTTTTACGTGAAATAGTAACAAACATCCACTTACAAAATTTCGCGTTTATAATATTAGTCGGATATACTGTTTATCATAGTTTTGGATGTAAAAATAACCATGTACATATAAATTTGAAATTTCCCACTTCATCCGATATATTATAATATATGTGCGAATGTACAATTATCACTATCTGGTATACTAAGTCATAAATACTAATTTAAAGGTGATTAAAATCTATATACTGACTACGGGATGCACAAGCTATATGAAATATGTTATCTTACTAATCTACTAGGCGGCTGGACAGATTTGGCTAGAAACACAATTTAATCCGGCAGGTAGCGTCGTGATCGTATTTTATACCTCTTTGTTTAGTAAGTGCAGTTTTAAAAATCATTAAAAAGTGACATCATTAAGAAGTACTGTGTTATTTTATCTTGGACTTAGACGACAAATTTTTCCGTTATATCCTAATAGTATCTTCGACATTGTATTTTTTTTTTTATCTTGCAGAACGTAGCCCATTGACCTTAGGAATTTCTAAATTATAAAAGACGACGATATCTGTGTGGTGGTAATGATTGGACGCGGGGGCGGGGAGGGTTCATTGAGAGAGATGTCCAGTGAATACAAGATGTTGATTATGTTATCACTATTAATTTCTCTTTCATGTAGACCGATATCATCACTGACGTAGCTGAAATGCCCGAATGCAGGTTCTCGCAAGAAGCTTGCTATTTTGATGGCATGCGTATTTTCATAAAATAATAGAAATATAAAATGTAAAACAGCTTTATCTTAACAAGCGCAGCGTCGCAATTTGAGATTTTATGAAAATTGTTTCCGCGCGTTCCTTCGTGATATTAATGTATGCTTTAATACGTTAGCGCAGTAAAAATCCACGTTCTAACTGTAAAATATTGTGTACGTCACAATTTTTACGAGCAAATAGAACACTTGTTTCACTAAGACATGACGTGGTACATGGTGGTCTGTGGATGTCCCTTTCACCATCAGGCAAAACGACTGTCCGTTTGCCCTCTCTTCTATAAAACTAAATTATAACAATTTATGTAGGTACTTATATAAAAATAATGTGATGATGATGCCCAATGTGGATTGGTGAACTTCACACAATTTCAACGACAAATCTCATCAGTCATGCAGGTTTACCCACAACGTTCTCCTTCACGGGAGAGCGAGCAATAGTATAATGTTCAGTGTGTACATATCATAATTCAATTTCAGCTTTCTCTCGTGATGCTCATTATGCTTCTTCATAGAGAAAATTATTAAAATTCTCTTTCTCTCGTCAAGAGATATCTCGTTTTACGTATGCCAGTCCGGTATGCTACCGGACTTAAACATTATCTGTAATTAAACATTATCTGCATCTTCATAGTCTTACATTGCCCTAAATAGTTGACCAGGATAGGAAGTATCATTGGAACTAATACACTAGGGACAAGGACAGGCAAGGCATTGAAAAGGTATCAAAATATGAATCCATCGCCTGATTCTTATCTTATCAGTAAAATAAGAATCACTTCTACTTCCTAATTTTTTGGAAACGCTTCTTTATAAACGAGGAATTTAATATTGTTGTAATTTTATATCTAAACTCAAAGGAGAAATAAGTGTTGATTTAAAAAATATTTTAATATTTTTGCCAAACAAATTCATGTCCAGAGCAAATATTTGTGACACCATAAACAAATAGATTTACCAGCATGTTACATATTACATAATACATCCTTAACATGTTACATAGTACATAATACATCCCTAACAGCTAAAAGTGCTGATATGCATTTTCGTGTGAATTGTGAATTATATGTGAACGAGGAATACGAGTCGCCGATACAGCACAACGCTCAACTTTCATGGAAACCAACTCGGTCCCACGCGATCACCTCGCCTTCATGCCAGACGGGAACGAGCGTCACTTTGAGTTCTAACATCGAGCCATTGTCGCGTGTTAAATATAATTAATTGTAATTTAATTTTTAATTATAAATAAAATATTAAAAGTAACTTGGTTTTTTTTGCGACTCTCGGGCTCGCTCGATATAATTGGCGCAGTCGGTAGGATATTCGAATAATATCACGAATAATAAAGAACCTTCGCGAGTGATAGTCCGGGAGTGATCTAGAAATCGATCGGGCAGACACCAAGATGCTAATGTAAGTACTTTAGTTTCTATCTAGAGTTGCTCATATATCCTATAAGTGTTAATTTTTATCCTATAAGTATTTGATATACATTCCAAGATTTTCCATCCAAGGCAATCGCGGAATCTTAGGTGTAGTTATAATCGTTATAATTTAATAGATTCGAATAGGAATATTTCAGAAGAGTATTTTAATCATAAGAATTTTGTAGATAAATTAGTCGACATGTCGGATATTATGGATCATATTTTTAAAGCGCTTCGGTTATTGCCTGAATTCGATGGCAACCCGAATGTGTTAACTCGATTTATTCGGCTTTGTGACCAATTAGTTATTCAATTTATAAAGGAGGAACAAGGATACGAGCTTTCTAATTGTGCTCTCTTAAATGGCATTTTGAATAAGGTTGTAGGCCCTGCCGCCCGCCTTATTAATTCGAACGGTATACCCGAAAACTGGGATGGCATTCGTTCCGCCTTAATCAATAACTTTGCCGATCAGCGAGACGAAACAGCCTTATATAATGACCTCGCACTATTGAACCAAGGCTCTTCAAGCCCTCAGGAATTTTTCGAAAAGTGTCAAAACTTATTTAGTACCATTATGACCTATGTCAGTTTACATGAAACGGTGACGAGTACCATTGAATCCAAGCGAACTTTATATAAGAAATTAACTTTACAATCATACTTACGTGGTCTCCGTGACCCGCTGGGTTCTCGAATCCGTTGCATGCGCCCTGACACTATTGAAAAAGCTTTAGAATATGTTCACGAGGAAACAAATACGTTGTACATGCAGCAGCGCAACGAGCACCTGGCTGAGCGCAAGACGCCACAGGTAGGTGAACTAAAATTTAAGCATAGTCCTTTTTCATCCCCTTTTTCTATGCCATTTATGCAGCAGCAGGCCGCAAGGCAATTTAACATGCCAGGACCAGTCCGACCGATAGGCATAAACCATCAACGTCCTGATAATAATTGGAGGCCATTAGTTTCTCAATTCCGTGGACCAACTAGAACGCAGCAAATGTTTGCCGCACCACCACCGAATTATAGATCCCAAAGCAATGTATTTAGGGTTCCGCAACGTCCTTCCCAAGTAGGCCCTCAGCCCATGAGTGGCGTCAGTCACTTCGTGACCAAGCCACATCCTTCAAATCCGGTTCGTCAACCACACGACTGGAGTAGATCTGGCAACCCGCCACCTTCCAATTATTTTAAAACAAGAGAAATGAATTTAAATGAACTCTATGACCCAAATTACTCGATTGACCATGACTATTATGACTATCAATACCAATATCAAGACTATGACGAATATCCTGACTATACCTATAACCACTCGCAGTCACCATATCCCCAATATCCCGAGCATTATAGTGTAGAGGAGGTACAGGAAGATGCCCCGACCCCTGAAAATCAGGATTTTCAAAAACCGCACAAGTCAGACAAATTAAAATAGAACTAAATATACAGACACAGAGACAATTACCGTATATACAAATTTTAGACCCCCCATTAAAACTTTTGATAGACACAGGTGCGAACCAGTCCTTCATCAGCCCCAAGGCTGTGGAACGGTTCTATCCACATATTAAATGTAATTATGATCCGTTTGAAGTAACGAATATCCATGCCACCACCCGAAATGACTATTCGATTAACGTACCGTGTTTTAACGAAATTAATGAAAACGAAAATATTACCTTGTTTATCTATAAATTTCATAACTTTTTTGATGGATTAATTGGACTCGATCTTTTGGAAAAATGGGAATCAAACATAGATTTAAAAAATAAATTACTCGTGACAAGAAAAGCAGTTAACCCCTTACAACTATATGACTCACGTAACTGTAACCTATACGAAGAAATTATACCGGCAAACACTTCTAAATTAATTAGAGTACCTATTAACTTTCATGATGGCGAAGCATTTATCCCAGAGCAATTAATATCAAACTGTATTATAACAGACTGTGTCACTACGGTAAAAAATAATCGCGGTTTTATAGAAATAAAAAACCCGTCTCGTCATGACATAGTTTTTTCGATGGATCGCCCAGTTATTGCAGAAATATTTAATGTTAAGTGCATGCGAACTGACCAGCAATCAAACCGTGTTAATGAAGTGCTATCCCGTTTGCGTACAAACCATTTAAACCCCGAGGAAAAAGCCAACTTAGAAGCACTTTGTTCTAAATATGCTGACATATTTTATATAGAGGGTGAACCACTAACTTTTACTAATCAGATAAAGCACAAAATACGAACCACTGACGAATTACCGGTTTATACCAAAAGTTATAGGTACCCATATATCCATAAGCAGGAGGTACAGGACCAAATCTCTAAAATGCTAGAACAGGGTATAATTCGCCCTTCACAATCTGCATGGAACTCCCCCATCTGGGTTGTTCCCAAGAAAACAGATGCGTCTGGAAAAACCAAATGGCGCTTAGTGGTAGATTTTAGAAAATTAAACGAAAAGACAATAGACGATAAATATCCTATCCCCAACATAACTGACGTACTTGACAAATTAGGGAATTGTCACTATTTTACAACCCTTGACCTTGCTAGTGGCTTTTATCAAGTCGAAATGAGCCCTGATGACATTCCAAAGACAGCTTTTAACGTAGAACACGGACATTTCGAATTCTTACGCATGCCGATGGGTTTAAAAAATTCACCATCTACATTTCAACGCGTGATGGACAACGTCTTAAGAGACCTCCAAAACGTAGTTTGTCTCGTTTATTTGGATGACATAATCGTATTTAGCGTCTCCTTACAAGAACATATAACAAATTTAGAAAAGGTTTTTCAAAGGCTTCGAGAATCAAATTTTAAGATCCAAATGGATAAATCGGAATTTCTCAAATTAGAAACTTCTTATCTTGGACACATTATTAGTCGCGATGGTATCAAGCCTAACCCAGACAAAATCAAAGCCATTC
Source organism: Lycaena phlaeas (assembly GCA_905333005.2). Taxonomy (NCBI): domain Eukaryota; kingdom Metazoa; phylum Arthropoda; class Insecta; order Lepidoptera; family Lycaenidae; genus Lycaena; species Lycaena phlaeas. The sequence continues at coordinate 15,898,896 of HG995169.1, read as the reverse complement.
AAAAGTTTCCCATGCCAAAAACTGCCACGGAGATAAAACGATTTCTAGGATTATTAGGTTATTATCGCAAGTTTATACCCGACTTTGCGAAATTAACAAAACCTATGACACAATGCCTTAAAAAAGGATCTAAAATATCTGTTGTTGACCCTAACTATATTAACTGTTTCGAAAAATGCAAGACTCTACTGACAAACGACCCTCTTCTTCAATACCCAGATTTTGAAAAAGAATTTATTTTAACTACGGACGCATCCAATTTCGCTATCGGTGCAGTTTTATCACAGGGACCCATTGGGAGTGACAGACCGATAGCATATGCTTCACGAACCTTAAACACTAGCGAAACTAATTACAGCACTATCGAAAAAGAACTTTTAGCCATAGTCTGGGGTACAAAATACTTCCGACCCTATTTGTTCGGAAGAAAATTTAAAATAGTTACCGATCATAAGCCACTTCAGTGGGTTATGAACTTAAAAGAGCCCGGCTCAAGGTTAACACGTTGGCGATTAAAATTAAGTGAATATAATTTCACACCCATTTACAAACAGGGTAAATTCAATACTAATGCCGACGCCCTATCTAGAATAGAAATTAATAACGAAGATACCAATTCTATGGCGGTGAATCCTTCTGAAGCCGCCCGACCTTCTTCGAGTAGCTCCTCCACCCTTACAGCTCATTCAAACGAAGAGAATCCAATATTAGAAATTCCCATATCTGATGAACCTTTAAATAAATTCAGTAGGCAAATATCCTTTGTAATAGTAGGAGACATGAAAAAACGACCGATCTTGACCAAACCATTTGACAGTCATACCAAAACCACAATCCAACTATCCGAATCCAATTTAGAATCAGACTTAATTAATGCAGTTAAGGAATACGTAAATCCCAAAGTGAAGACAGGACTTATAATCCATCCACCCCTAGCCATGTACAAAATCATTCCTATACTTCAGGAAAAATTTAAAAGTTCAGCCATGAAATTAGTTCTCACCAAAATCGAAGTAGAGAATGTAAAAGAATATTTACAACAACAAGAGATTATAGATAAATATCATGTAGGAAAAACTAATCACCGCGGTATTAATGAATGCTTCCTAGCATTATCTCGCAAATATTATTGGCCCAAGATGAAGGAATCGATCGCTAAATTTATAAACGAGTGCAGTATATGTGGTCAGGCAAAGTACGATCGAAATCCGATCAATCAAAGATTTTCTATAGTGCCACCACCAACTAAGCCATTTGAGATTCTGCATCTCGACCTTTTTACAGCTGAAAATGAAAAATATTTAACATTAGTTGACGCTTTTTCGAAATACGCTCAAGCGTATCATCTCAGAGATGGCACAGCATTAAGCATAATTCACTCTCTCCTTATATATTACACCCATCATGGCATTCCTCTGACAGTTGTGACTGACCAAGGACCGGAATTCACAAATGCACTTTTCGCGGAATTTACACGACTTCATAAGATCCAACATCATAAAATCCTGTCACACTCTCCAAACGATAACGGTATTGTAGAGCGGTTCCATTCAACCATCCTTGAGCACCTTCGAATATTAAAACTTGAGAGAAAAAATGAACCGACCGTAAACCTTATGCCTTATGCAGTTCTGGCCTATAACAGCTCTATTCATAGTTTTACGAAATGCCGACCCATAGACTTAATCACAGGACATTTTGATCCTCGTGACCCAATTGACATTGATTTAAATGAACATTTACTCCAACAATACATGCAAGACCATAAGCGCAAAATGACTCAGGTATATGACATAATTAATGAAACCTCCTTACACAATCGGACAGAACTGACGGAAAATAGGAATAAAGACCGTGAACCCGAGCAGGAATATACCCCTGACCAACAGGTTTTCATACGAAATCCTCTAGCCAATAGACAAAAGCTTGCTCCACGCTATACACAGGACACGGTCCTAGCGGATCTTCCCATTCATATATATACCAAAAAGAAACGTGGTCCTGTTGCCAAATCACGTCTCAAACGTAGTCCTAAAAACCCTGTATTGTTACAGGATACTACTCCTGCTACTGATACGACTGACTCGAGGACAAGACGTACTGATTGACTCCCTACATAATAATTTTGATTTGATTTGATTTGATTTGATTACAAGATGGTCCAGGTGTGCTCCCTTTTAAACTGGGACCTACGAAAATAGTGTCTCACTATCATTCATTTCTCGTTAACATCGATCTATCCAATATTCATCAACAAATTAATTCAGTAAAACTTCAGCTTTCCCAATTAGTGCCGAACCTTAGTAATAAAACCTTTACCTTGTATGATCCTCATATAGAATACCTCATCTCAAAGCTAGAACAAATATATGAAAAGCTGCAAACCTTTGAACCAAACCGCAAGAAAAGAGGCCTTATAGATGGACTTGGTTCAATAATTAAAAGCATATCCGGTAATCTCGACTACACAGACGCGATAAAATATAACAATGCCATCGAAGTTTTAACCATAAACCAACATAAAATAGAGTCTGAAATAAATAGTCATATCAGTTTAAATAAAGAATGGGCTGTACAAAATTCGGAAATACTGAAAAATATTACATCAAATCAAGATAAGATAGTTAAAACACTAGATCTTATAATGAAAAGTGATGCCACAAGAGACGCTGAGTTAATTAAATATGCCCATCTGGCGCAGCATCTCATAATTCTAGGAGATAATATTGATAGATTATCGGACGAGATGTATAGACTAGAAGACACTTTAGCTTTTATTAGAATATCGAGTGCTCCGCACTCTATGCTAAGTATTAAAGATTTAAAATTTATGTTAGATAAGTTACAGACTCTTTATTCCAAGGATGAAATCCTTGACATAGAGATAAGATATTTTTACGATATAATAAGAATAGGTTATTTTTATGTAGACAGCCGTATAGTTATAGTTTATAAGGTTCCAATTGCCTTACCTTCGACATATGACCTTTTTAAACTTTCCCTTGTCCCTAACAGAAATCATCAAATCCTTTTACCTACCCTACCATATATAGCAATTTCTGGAGACGATTCTAAGTACATGGAGGCTGAATGCCCGAAGGTAAAAGAATGGTATCTCTGCCAAAGGACATCTATCTATAAAACTCGTGAGATCCCCGACTGTATCCATCAGCTCATCGTCAAGCAAGAAGTTTATTCATCCTGTAAGCTAGCTTCAGTAAACCTAGTAAAAGAAGCAGTAGAACAACTCGACGATAAACATTACACTGTGAACTTTCCTAACCAAACCAAGGTTAGAACCTTCTGCAAACAGGAACAGTACAGAATGCTTCAAGGAAGTTACCTAATTACAATCCCCGTGAACTGCTACCTCAAGACGCCCACCTTCACTATATCTAATTCAGATGACCACATTAAGGGCCACCCACTAAAGATAATGGAATTGCCTATAATAAATCAATCGAAGACATACTTAGAAGATTTCTCTGCCACCTTGACGTCAATCAATCTGCAACATCTCCATTCCCTGAATGAGAAGATAACTATACAGAGCCCGATCAAATTAGATGACATCTCGCAACAAAGTTTATATCATACAACTATACCATTTTATATTATCCTATCAATCGCAGTTGCACTATCAATATACTTTCTGCATCGATTTTATCAATCGAAGTATGCTCATAGCGATCAAGAAGAAATTAAGAATACCAATTCACATAGAGAATCATACTCGGAAATATCTGAAACAAGATCACATCCTAGCGAAATAAAGATCAATCACAGTGATATTTCGGCAACTTTACCAAAAATTTCGAAATAGTCACTGATCTACGAGGGGAGGTGTTACATATTACATAATACATCCTTAACATGTTACATAGTACATAATACATCCCTAACAGCTAAAAGTGCTGATATGCATTTTCGTGTGAATTGTGAATTATATGTGAACGAGGAATACGAGTCGCCGATACAGCACAACGCTCAACTTTCATGGAAACCAACTCGGTCCCACGCGATCACCTCGCCTTCATGCCAGACGGGAACGAGCGTCACTTTGAGTTCTAACATCGAGCCATTGTCGCGTGTTAAATATAATTAATTGTAATTTAATTTTTAATTATAAATAAAATATTAAAAGTAACTTGGTTTTTTTTGCGACTCTCGGGCTCGCTCGATATAATTAGCACAAGCAATTAAAATAGACAATATTTACGCTATATAATACGTATTACAAGGTGGTGTTTATTTTACTTCCTTTTTTATACGTTGTAAATATTAAGCATTTTTCACTTCAGCCATAGTTTTATCGAAGTGATTATTCTTATCGTATCTCGCTTTAAATTTTACGTAGTCCTCTGGCAATACATTTTTGACACCTTGGACGAAAACTCGAAACATGTGCTTCGCCCTATCATCGCATTCCTTGCAACCATCATCTACAATTTCAGTTAAGTGACCTGAAATGACAAAAAGTTAATAAACCTTCATAGATTGAGAACTCATTTAAACACATTTAATGAAAATAAATTTGTTCTATTTTATAGTTTGGATACTTAAAAATTGTATTTGAGAGTCTAATAGTAAATACGCAAAGTACTTAAAATAGAAAAGAAACTATATAATATTATAGGCCCTAGATAGTAGAGTATAATAATAGGTCTTTACCTATGAAATTGTCGTACTGCAGTACTGGCCATTTCAAATAAAATATTTTTTATTTGGCTAACTATTCTAATTTCAAATTAATTTATTTAAAAAATATAGAATTCTTTTTTTTTCAAACTAGTTATTTGTTCATTGATTAGTGATTAATTTTAATCTTTATATAGGCCGTACAGTTATTAGACCTAATAACCGTTACCCTCGAATTTTGTAAAAAAAAAATAGGTACAATTTTGGAGTAATCTTAAATTCGGACAGTTCTTGTGTCTAAATCAGTGTAACGTTATCCAGGATTGCGAAGGGAGCTAGTTATTAAATACAAAAAATCTTGTATACGAGAATATATTACACAACTCTTAAATGACTGGACCGATTTTAAAGTAATTTTTGTGTATAAGCGGATTCGAGAATGTTTTAGATAATTAGGTCCACTTTTAAATATTTACAGGAAGTCCGCGGGGTTAGTAATATCACTAAATAGAAGCGAATTACTAATATATAAATATAATAATAATATCACAAAAAAGAAATTCTTATTTATTTTGTTGTTAATATAATAAGAAATTGTCACCTTTATATGCTGTAGTTTGAGGCGTACACGGCGCTCGCTCTAGGAAGCAGTCCATATATTTTATCAGCTCCGTTTTATTTTTAACTAACTCTTCAACATTGAGATTTTCATTTATATCATTGTAAGTGTACGTATAAGCTGTCACCGCGTATATGCAGATAGACAATACGGACAACGTTTTTAGCTGCATGTTAACTCTAAAAAATATAATGATGCCTAATTTTAAATTTATATAAATTATTATTATTACAAAATACCATAACTGTTGTATCCTATTTCGTCTTGGCCTTCATTGAGAAATATGTTCAGAGAGGACGGGACCAGGTATCGGAAAATGGAGTTAAATGGATTTTGTTAACAACCTTAAGGAATAGATCAGCGTTCATGGTCTAGTGGGAATCGACGGACTTTTCTAGTCGCATATAGCTTGCTCAATAGGAAGTGAAACATCTTGAGACTAAAATAGATCTTTAGAAGGTTCGTGAAGCACAGAGGCCTTTTTTTCTTTACCGCCGGAAAATGCGCTAAGGCATCCCGCGGTAAGTGGGTCTCCCGGCTAGTCAGTCCCTCAGGGGACTAACGCCATCTCCACAGAAGGGTTGCCCCGCACCACAGAACAACTCCTTTCAACGTCGAGACAGTACAGTGAGGCGAGGTTCCCGTTCTCGCCCCTTGCCCCCTGCTCTTTTGCCCCCTTTTCTTATAAGAGGGGTACAAAGAGCTCCTCGGCTCAATTTGCTTCGCCTAAGGTGTTGGGGTCACCCTGGGCTACTGAGCCCCACCACCACAACAAGAAGCACAGAGGCCTGCCTTAGGCCAGCGCATCCGCGATCTTTTAACAATGTCTTAAGTGATTTCTAAATCTAAATATAATGATAATCTACAACTCAATACCTATTTTGCAATACGGCTTATTTATACTATTTGATGTTTAATTTATATCCCTTAATAATTATTGAAAACATACCTTTTTTTTTCTCTAGAACTTCACTTAAGTGAGAACGTCTCTTATTTGACAGTACACAAAATCGACGGCTACTTTTATTCAAAGAATCTGATTTAATTATATTTACGATTAATTAGTATAAAATTAATTTCAATCGTATAATTAATTTAATGTGTTAATTATTGGTTTATGTGTTTTAAAAAAATAATAGATTAAAAATATCCAACTTTCAATATGATGGTAACATTATATTCAAACAACTCTTACGGATTTTATCGCGGTTTATTTAGTTTTATTTTATTTTTTATGAGCCCGACGTTATGGATACTTTACAGTCAGTCCTCCCTTAACAATGGTTGCTGTAAAGTATTCGAAACGTCGAGCTCATCAAAAAAAAAATTAAATAAGCCGCGATAAAATCCGTAAAAGTTGTTTCATTATAATAAGTGAAATTCGCGTAAACATAAGAAAACAATATGATGATAATAGCCAAAGCTATGTTTGCCAATAAACAAGTTTGTTTAATTCAGGAACTACTTTATATTAAAATATAATATATCCACCCGAAATAACATAACGATTATTTTTTAATCACTTACACAATAACCAGTATAAGGTTGAATTAATTCTCTTGAAACCTCATTTCCTTTTGTCTCTACTCCAGTCATCTCCTCTTCTCGTCTCTACTCTCTACTTTTTCATTTTTCTCCTCTCTCCACTAACCTTCTTTACTCTAGCCTTGTCTTTTCCCTCCAACCTCTTGGATTTAAATGACAATCAAATTAATTTTTATGCATAATTTCTAGAACCTTCTTAAGGAGTAAAAATAGAAGTATATTTATCATGTTTGTTGTTTATGGCGCTTATTGCTGGTCTGTGTTCGGCACTGAACAGAAAAATATATATTTGTTCGTTATTAAATAATAACATTAATTGATTTCGTTAGTAGAGGACTTTTCGAAAAATATCATAATTTCAGTAAAATATGATTATGCACTTTCATGTCCTCCAGAGTTTCCCACTGACCGCGGGTTTATCAATTAAAATTATTCACTAATTATATTACTCGCAAGCGTAACTCTAAAATTTTATTAAAATATATAAAATTAAAACACATTAATTGCATCATAAAAGTATATTTCAAAGTAATTAAATCAAAATCAAAGTGTTCAAAACTATAAAATAATTAGGAATAACTGACAGAGGATCGGTCAATGGTAATAAGATTTTAATAAAATACAAGAGCATGATTTCTTTTTTCTTTTTTTTATGTTATAAGGAGACAAGAACACAGAACAAAACGGAAACTCACATGACGCTCGAAAGGCGACAGCATATCTGTTACTTTACACCGGTATCATGTGAAGAACCAATTCGGCTGTAAAACAGCCTCTTACAGAAGAGTTAAGAATACCAGTCTCTGTAAAATATTACTAGATATTATCTGGACCCGTGTCTGATTAATTCCAAGTATACAATTAAGTAAAATTAACAAAGTAAATCCTTTTTTGTTAAAAGTCTTTCACATTTTTTTACAATCTTACATTTTTCTTCTACAGTATCTGTGAAAAACATGGCTAACAAATAATTGTCGTTTATCTTGAATGATTCAACCTCGCCAAGCTAAAACCACTAAAGCAATTAGTTCAGTAAATCCGGTCAATAAGTTTCTTTTGTAACGTTAATCTACAAACCGATTTTACAAAATTTTATCACGATTTTTTACATTCCCGACATATTGTTTTCTTATGTTTCCGCTAAAAAACTTAATAAGCCACGGTAAAATCCGTAAAAAGTTGTTTAATTATAATTCCCAACATTATAAACAATTTATGCCAATTATAGTCACGGATTCGTAGTCAATTAGCCTATTCGCCAAAGGTTAAATTAGTCCTTTCTGTATTTTAATTTGTTTTATTATAATAGAGTGTTGCAATACATGCATGCAATACAAATCTACATACTAACATGCGCTGTTGCGTTACAATGAAACAGTTTTGCTGTTTTTGTGCTCCGGTACTAAGAATTCAAATCTTACGTCTCAGGAAGATATAAATAAGTGGCCTTTATTCCGCTGTTTAAAGGAATGTGGGCAATTCTAGGCATATCGCCAGGCTTAGTGGTCTGGTTATAGAGAACTCGGCATAAACCTTTACTCTAAACCACTAGTGTCTACTTCCGACTGTAACGAGTCGTCGAGTAGGACCAGCCTACCAGAAACGTAGACTCCCTTAAGTGACGTGGTCACGAGAACATAAAAGTTAATATTAACGTTAACGAAAACGTAAACGTTAACGTTACGAACATCCACACACATAACTTTCACGTTCATAATAATAATGAGAGGTTTTATTTGGCTATAATGTTTACTGATCCACATTGCGAACTTGTTAATTGTTTCAGTGTATTTTACATGCAACAAGCGAGGTTGGACTATTCTCTCGTAACATTAGGGTAAGCGGATCGCAAACACCAGTGTATCACCATACTAGTGTCTATCACAGACAACAAATAAAACGGGAAATGTTTCCCAAGTTCTGTGTGTTTTTATATAATAAATTAGGTATAAATTCTCCTTTTTGAAGTAAAGGCAGAATTTAAAAGCCAGACTAGGGTCAATATGTTTATGTAACTATCTAATGCAATATATAATATTATTCAATGTGAATTCTGAGTTCAATTAATATAAATGGGTTTTCATAGCACTATTTTGTAACCATGGAATACGCAGGAAAAACTAAAACAGCAAAACTTTCTGGAAAGAAACACACATTAGAAATTATTGCCGCTATCGGCGAACAATTCTTTGTAACCTTTTACTAGCTAATTTAATTATTTCGTAATTCTAGAAACTTTGGAAACATACTATACATATACACAATATTTGTACCTACACTATTTTGAATGTATGGTGAAAACGGAAATATTAAAATATGTATAATCAATGTTATAATAAGCCATAATGCGGACTCGCTCCGCCTCGATGATGGGTCGCCTGCGCGCCAGCCCAAACGGCATTCTGTCCGTGTTAGCTAACCGGTGGGACTCTTCCATGCTGCGGCACTGGTTGCTACTACATACTGCTCCGCCTAGGCCAGCGACTAGAACTCTGGCATATGGCTAATCAATTGCATGATTGCCAATTGATGATTAATGACAAGCTAATGGTAATTAACAAATAATAAAAATATTAAAAAAAAAATGTATACTTGTGTGTGTATGTGTATGCCAAATGTTCCTGTGTTACTATGTTGTTCTTACTAACAAAAATAAACTATAAATTAAGAATGTAAAAGCTAACAAAAATTTAAATTTATATGGAAGACATTTTCTGCAATAAAGATTTATTATTATTATTATATTGCCAGTATTAGGGATCTCTGTGCCGAAGTCCCAGCTACAGGGTGCTACCATTTCACTTGCTTCTCTCATGAAACAGGTTTGCTGTATTTCGGAGACAAGGGCAAGACAAGCAGTGGAATTAGTGGCACCGAGACTTAATACTTATATCTCAGGGTAAGTCGTAGGCAAACATGTATAGCATGAGTTGCCTTTTTTTTTCTTTTTTTTTTTCTTTTACGCCGGGAAATGCACTGAGGCATACCGCTGGGGAGTGGGTCTCCCCAGGCGGGTATGTGGGACTCGCTGCGCCTGAAAGCTGGTAAATGGACGCAGCTCTACCCACTAAAACCCGGCGAGTGCCACCAATGCCGCCTTTGGTGAAGTGCCCCGGATCTACAAGCAACAGGGACACCTCGACGGCTAGCTAGGCCCTCGGGGGACCGACGCCACCTCCACAGAGGGGTTTCACCGCACCACAGAACAACCCCTCCCACCGTCTGGACAGTACAATGAGGCGAGGTTCCCATCCTCGTCCCTTGCCCACTGCTCTTTTGACCCCTCTTCTTATAAGAGGGGTACAAAGAGCCCCCTTGGCTCAATTAGCTTCGCCCAAGGTGTTGGGCTCACCCTAGGCTACTGAGCCCCACCGCCACGACAAGGCTTGAACCATGGTGGGGAGCATGAGTTGCCTGGGCTAGTTCCAAGTAAACTATGTTGTTGGGCGAAGTCGACCACATACCATCAGGTGGTACATCTATCAGTTAGCCTGTCGAACTAACATAAAAATAATATGTACATTAAATAAAAATAAAATAAAAAATAAAAATAAAAATAAAAAAGCCTTTTATTTCCAGTAGTACATTAACACATTAACATGCAGATCTTATCTCTTGCCTATAGTACTCAGTGAACAATGATAAAAAAATAAAGAAACTAATATCTATTACACTTAATACAATATCTTAATAACTATTTAAATTTTACTAATTATAATAAATATTATTATGTAATAGGCAGTAACATTTTTTTTTTTTTTTTTTTTTTTTTTTTTTTTTTTTTTTTTTCTGTACTGGAACCCCTCTCAGGTAAAGGCCTCCTCCAAAGCTTTCCATTTCTCTCGGTCTTGGGCTATTCGTTGCCATTCTGGACCAGCAATTCTTTTGATATCGTCGTCCCATCTAGTAAACGGTCTACCTCTATGCCGTTTGCCTGGCGGGCCTTTCCATGATGTAACCGTGTTGGTCCATCTACGATCTTTGAGACGTACTATGTGACCGGCCCATTTCCACTTTAGCTTTTGGCTGTATTTGAGAGCATCTATTGCTTTTGATTTTGACCGTATTTTGTTGTGGTTTATTTTTTGTATTTTCTTGATATTAAACATGCTGCGTTCCATTCCTCGCTGACATGTTATTATTTTATTCTTTACTTTGTTGGTATATTTCCATGTTTGGCATGCATACGTAAGACAAGGAATGAGACACGAGTCCATGACTTTTTTCTTCAGTTTGATAGGCAATTCGCTTTTAAATATTTCCTTACAACTCCAAAACTTTTTCCAAGTCTGTTTTACTCTTCTCTCTACTTCCAGATCGTTGCTATCTCTGCAGAATCCAATTTGTTTACCTAAATATATATACTGATCCACATAATCCAATGGTTCATTTTCGATTGTTATTTTTGATTTTTTGAAGTTGGTCATTAATTTGGTCTTTGTGATGTTCATTTCTAGTCCCACTTGCCTGCTTGCTGCGTGTAGAGAGTCTAACATATATTGCAATTGTAGGCTTGATTCTGATAGTAAAACTAAGTCGTCTGCGAATCGTAAGTGGCTTAAGTATTTACCTTGGATATACAAACCACAATTTCTCCAGTCTAGTTTGTTTATGATAGATTCTAGTATCGCAATGAAGATTTTTGGGGATAGAGGGTCTCCTTGCCTGACTCCTCTCTTGACTGGAAATACTGGGCCAATGGTTTCTAGTTTAACTCTACTTGAGCAGTTACTATATAGGTGTTTGAGTATTTTTATGTATTGTTGTTGTACATTTTGGGTTTTTAGCGTGTTCCATATACTTTCGTGTGAGACTGTGTCAAAAGCTTTTTGGTAATCAATGAATATGACATACAGCGGTCTCTGTTGCTCTTGATATTTTTCCATTACCAGTTCTAATGTGTGTATATGATCTATAGTAGAAAAATTACTCCTAAAACCTGCTTGTTCGATAGGTTGGCTTTCCTCTAATGTAGCACTAATTCTTTGGTTTATTATTGTAGAGAAAAGTTTGTAAATACTAGGTAAAAGGCTTATCGGCCGGTAGTTGCTGATGTCTTTTGGGTCTCCTTTCTTGTATAGCAAGATGATATTCGATTCAGACCATTGATAAGGTGTAACTCCTGTTTCAAGAATTAAATTAAATAATTTGGTAAGTGGAGCAGCTAATATGAAGCAGGCGGTTTTTATGGCGTCGTTGGTGACGTTATCTGATCCTGGACTTTTGTCTGGTTTTAGTCTATTTATTGTTTCAATTATTTCCGTACATTCTATTGATTCTATGTGGGATTGTGGTTTCTCTGTGTCAATGTGATCCTTTTCCGAGTAGTTCATGTCTCTTGCTATCTCAGGGGCACTATAAAGTTTTTTATAAAAGTTTGTAGCAACGTTAATGATATCTTTTCGGCTATAAGTAGTGTCCCCCGACTCCTTCAAGCAGTCAATCCATGCTTTTCCTGTCCGCAGCTCTTTATACCCCTTTTTTAAACTTCCACTTTTTTCTAAATGTTTTTGGAGAATATGAATTCTATGGTTTTTGTAGTCTTTTTTTATATATTTGCTTAACAACTTATAAAGAGCTTTGAGTTCGTTTTTCATAGTTCGTGTTTTATTTTTAGTTCTTTGCAATTCTTGTCTTCGTCTTAAGAGTCTTTCTGTATTTTCTGTGAGAGCGCTGCGCACTCTTGTTGAATGCGACGTTCGCGCTACTTGTAAGCTCTCTGTTATATTTTTTATAATTTTATCGTAGTAGTCCTGTACTGTCACATTAGTTTCGGTGTGGAGTAGAGATATTAATTTATTTTGTAAGTTTTCCTTATAAATTTGTATTTCTTCTTCGTTTTTGAGTGTACTGTTTTGTTTATTTACATACCTGGTTCGTGTTTTCACATGCTTAGTGAGTGATATTTTAGCTCTAAGTGGTCGGTGGTCTGATGTAAAGTTTATACTTAGTGTTTCGATGTTTTGAAATGAGTGAGGATGGTTTGACAGTATGTAATCTATTTCGTTTTTATGACCATTCGGAGACTGCCATGTCCATTTTCTTTTATCTTTTTTCTTATAAAAGGTGTTGATGATAGCTAGCTTATTTTCCATCGCGAAGTCTATAAGTTTTTGACCTCGTGCGTTTCTTGTTCCATACCCATACTGTTTCATTACTAAGTATTCATCTTGTTGTGGTTTACCTATTTTGGCATTAAAATCGCCCATCAGAATAAAATCTTCGTATGCTTTATCCATTGCCTGGTAGACGGAGTCATAGAAAATATTTACTTGTTCTTCATCTGCTGCTTCTGTAGGAGCGTATACTTGTATGATAGTGAATTTCTTTCCTGGTATGTTTAGATTTAGTAGGGCTACGCGTTCCGAGACTCCGATGTAACTTTCAACGTATTGCTTCAGATACTTTTTAATTATGAAACCAACTCCGTATTTACCTTGCGTTTGTCCTGTGCTGCAGAGAATAAATTCGTCGTACTCTTTTATGTTATTTCCAAGGCGCCGAACTTCTGAAATACCTATTATATCATATTTTATATTTGTTAATGCTTTTTCCATTTCTATTATTCGTTCGTGTGATTGCAGAGTTCTAACATTGTAGGTTATTATGTAGAGTTCATTTTTATTTCTTTTTGATTTTTCTTTTTGCTCGTTTTGATCTTTTTGTGATATCTTTGGAGGGTTGTGGTCATATTCTTCCACGGTGACTAGCCGGCTTGGAAGATTTTTCGTTTTTGGCGTATTTTCGATGCAGATGTGTGCGTGAGAGGGGGTCTTTAGTTGTTATATATTATTAGTTTTGTTTTCCTGATTTATTGATGTATTAGTCGGTTGCTTATGGAAGAAATTCAATATGCCCGGTCTTATTGGCCCCTCCGATAGACTGGATGATCTTTGTATGGAAGTTCTTGTTTTATTTTTCTTATTGGCCTGCGTTTTATGTTCCTCGCTAGGGCTTGTGCATGTTGTGTTACTTTCAGGGGAGTTAGACAGCATTCTTTTATTGTGACTATTTGATGTATTTGAGTTTTTATTCGTATTTACTATTTTATCGTATTTGATTCTAACATAATTTCCTTTCTCTTTTTCAATTCGCACTTGCTCTTGTAGTTCCTTCCTTTTTTTTAGGACATACTCAGGGTAGTCTTCTTTTATATAGTAGGGGGTATCCACTAGTACTTTCTTCTGTTTAAATATGGCTATTTTTATACCAAGTGTTGTAACAGTTATAATTATCGGTCTTGGCCTTTCCCCTTTTTTTCCAATTCGTTTTGCTTCCTGTATGTCTCTTTGGTCTATCTTTATAGAGAAGTGTTCATTTATGAAATTTTTAATAATATTTTCTAAGTTGGAGTATGAAGATTCAGTTTCCGGGAGGCCGAATAGGACTATATTTCTTTGTCTCGCCTGTTTTTCGAGGAAATACAGTCGTTTTTCCTGATTGTCCACTTTAGCTTTGAGTTTTTCATATTTTTCTTCCAAGGTCTTAAATTTCTCGTCCAATATATTATTTATATTTTGCGTTACTTGCTCTGTTACATTTTCTCCGCTTTTCTGGATAGTTATTTTTTGTTCGTCTAATTCTTTTTGGATATTTTGCAGTGCTTTTAGAACTTCCTCCATGTTAAGATACTGTTACTTTGGTTTCAGTAGCGCACTCTTGTGACCCACTTCCGTACTATTAGTAAGTTACCGGCTAGGCTCGATTTATGAATCGATTTATCATAAGCCTAATCATAACTTGTCGTCGTAGTTCTTTTGGATTGCAACAGATGGCGTTGTTAATTAGACTGAACTTGCTGATTCATGTGAATTAGTAGGTTATGATATTTTGAATTTTCTTATAAAGTCTTTACTATTTCTTTTCACAACACTTCACATAGCGTACATAAATCTAATCACTAAAAATTGCCTTTTGTTTTGAAAAAGTCACTTATATCGACACCGCAACAGTTTATTTAACTTGGAGTTATTACACTGATTTATTGTTTTTCACACTTGTTTTTAACACCGCCCACAATATATGTTGAAGATGCAATGTTTCTTAATAAATTTTCTTCGTTTTATGAGGATTTTATGCACTTGTACTTTTTAAATTGCGAAAATATTACGGATACGATGTAAACAGTAGCACCGTGGCGCCCTCCCCTCCCCACACACATAATATGTACATTATGTGTTTCTAAATAAAACAAGATTACTTCCATCATAATTTAATTACGACGGTAAATTATTCAACCAAAAATACAATTATTATTATTATTATTATTGTATTTTTATAATAATTATTATTGTATTTATCTAACTCAACTTCACAACAAATTGAAGTTGAGACAAATGACGAGCGCACGCACATGCCGCGCGTAAAGTAGAGTTGAACTTTTAAAGTTATTTATTCAATAGTGTGTTTTTTTTATGATTAAACTCAAAATTTCTGAACCATAGCCATTGTCTGGTCGAAGTGTTTGTGAAGGTCGTACTTGTCGCGGAATTTCTGATAATCGTCTGGCAATATTTTTTTTATTCCCGCGATGAAAACTCGGAACATGTGCCTTCCAGTGTCGTCGCACTCTCTGCACCCATCGTCAATTACTTCAAAAAATTTACCTAAAACAAAGATAAATTAATTCATCATTATCATCAGCCTTTATCTATCCACTGCTGAATATAGACACCACTGAACGCCAAAACGATCAATCCCTTGCCACTCGCATCCATAGTAATAAGTGAGTTAGAGCGACGATGGTCCAGTGGTGAGTAGACTGGGCCTCTTATGCGAGAGGTTCCGGGTTCGATGCTGACCCCCCGTGTGTGCCTTGAAAAGGGGTTTTTCTAAAATTTATAAGTGCACCCCAAACACGAAACCATCGCTCGCTCACCAGTGAAGGAAAATATCGTGAGGAAACCTGCATGCCTGATGAGATTGGAAGTATTTGAAGGTATGTGAATGAAGATGTGGGAAGTTCACTAACCCGCATTAGGCGAGTGCCTCGGTGAACTATAGACGATACCTTTCTCACCTGATCTCGAGGAGGAGACCAGTGCCCAGTAGTTGCTACTTTACTTTCTTATTTATATAATAAGCTCGGCCATAACAAGGCGCAGATATCTTCATGATTGATATTATTAATTCTTGGAGGCTTTCGAATCCTCGGCCATTGCATAGTCGAATCATCTGCCAAGGATTCGAATCGAATTCGAATCTGACCATTGAACCGTGACGTAGTGACCAGTTGCATAACCACATGGCCAGCGACCATTTGAGCGATGAAAATTGTATGGAAAAACGTTAACAAAAAATATGACAAGGATCAAAATCTATTAATTTATTTCCTTCTTCCAAAGGAATTGTAATTTTGCTGAAATCCCTGCCCTGTTTAGGGAGTGCTAAATAAGTTTCCTTTATGTCCAATATAACGGTGTAACTTCAAACTAGTTAATGACGTGGAAACCTGACGTCTTGAATGTGAAGTTAGACAACAAGTCAACGAAGAGAAGTCTCCGGTGTATTTGTTTAGAGTAATAGACGAAGTTAACTACCGATTTTGGCTCGTCTGATAGTTTCGACAAATATGAAAAATTTCGTCGGATACGAGGTCTCAAGGGTAGTAATACTATATTGACGACCTCTGTGGATCAGCGGTTAGCGCGTTGGCGCTCAAGTCGTAGGTAGCGGGTTCGAATCTCGCGAACAAAAAGATTTTGTCCGCTGCTTTGTCCACGTGTAATTCGAAAAACTATATCAGTCATAGGCCAGGTAGACCAGGTCAGAAATGAAAATTTGAAAGTTATATTTTTTTATTAAAATTTTAAATTTGATAGTGACGTCAGTGTCGCATTAGCATGTCGGTGACTTGAATATAGACTGCTATTGGAAATGCGTCGCAACATCAACTTTTAAGCATTGCTAGCAAGCCTACTTCTGGTCACAGAGCGGGGTATTCCGTCGCTTCCGAAAATAAGTTCTAACAGAACGCGCTCTAACTTGAGTGTTACTAAAATTATATTCAAGTTATACGAAAACATTTTTTTTCCTCTTGCTACTGTGGCGCCACCCTATTTGTTGCTTTTCAACTAACACTTCGTACACAGACTGTTCATAGAGATGACCCTCTAAACTTTCATACTCCATTATATAAATTTTTAACATTTCAATTTCAACGATAAAAGTGTGTTAATAATTCTCGAATTTTGAATAATTCGGGATATAAAGTAGCTTATTTTTTAATCCATCCACCATCAGCTTTTCAGTTCAGCAAAAACGATTCAGCCATTTTATCAGAAAATGGCAACAAAAATCCAAACTTACACACTTGTGCGTTCATATTATCCTTACTAATATTATAAATGTGAAGGCGAGGATGTTTGTCACTCTTTAATTCAAAAACTCCTCGACGAATCATCATGAAACTTATTACACATATTGTGGAAGGTACTAGAAGTAACAGAATACTTTTAATTAAAAAAAATTTTTGCTGACGCGGGCGAAGCTGCGGGCAACAACTAGTAAGTTATAATATTTAATAAGAACATACTCTTGTACGCTGCAGTTTGCTGAGTGCACGGTCCTCTGTCCAGGAAACAATCCATGTACTGTATTAAAGCGGTTTTGTTCTTAATAAGATCTTCAACGACCAGAGTCTCATCGATATCAGTGTATGCTGCGGCACAACCAAAGACGAAGAACAGCGCCACCAAACCTAGAAACTTATCCATACCTGTTGATAAAAATAATTTTAAATATTTTCTTCAATTACAGTGTAGTTTAGAATTAAAGCAATTTCTGCAAAAAATGTCTATGTTTATTGAAGATGTTTTGACAAAATTGTTTTCCGATGAAAATTAAAGCTTGAATGCTGTTTGATAAATATTACTGAGGGAAAAGTGAACATTCCGACGTTTTTACAAATGTTATCGTGGACAGATATATTTATTGAGCTTAAAGGCCAACAGGCCGATATATATATATATATATATATATATATATATATATATATATATATATTGTTTGATTGCTTTAGAATCTTTCATGATAACATAATAATTTCGTTTACCTTCTGGACGGGTAAAAAAGACGAAAGTCAAAAATAAAACACATCAATATCGAAAAAAACACACGCACACAGTTTAGCTAATTATATCTCTGAATCTGTTACAGTACACACAATACATAAGACTTACGCGGATTTCAACCTGCAATCCTGTAACACTGAAATTAATACACCACAAGAAAAAATAGGAACTATACTTACTTAAAAATACAATTTTTGTTAAGTAAATAAATAGATTATGTAAGCACTTGAATGAAGGACACTTTTGTGGGCACTAATGTGATTGAAAATAAAATCTGAATATTTTTATACTAACGGGTGATATACATAGAAAATATTAGCATAACAAATTTACTTTAAAGGACAATAATTAATTAAAACATTCAGAATAATTTAAGTAATTAATTCAATATAATAAAATATATTAATAAAGAAAATGCGTTGTTCTAACGTAGGTTAGATTATTAGGAAAATCATTTCTCGCTTTTATACCTTCTATATAGATTTTATACGTGACCATCAAACGACTTTGTAATTTGAAATTGTGGTGATGCTCAAAGTTCTTAAATACACTTCAAGATCTAAAAATTAAAAAAAACCACATATATTTTTACCAGTGTGAAGGATATGGCGCTGGCGTGTGTTATGGAGTCAGATTCTAATGGTCTCCATTTAATGACTGCTATTGGTCCCAAAACCTAAGTCTCATTCGTGGATAATGCTGACCACTTGATATTAGCTATCAAAAAAAAAAATAGAAAAAAAAATATTTAAGATATTTCGTGTAAAGACTAGAGGCCGCAAGATGCGTGTAGCGGGTAGATGAGCCGGCAACTGTAAGATAATATTTTTTGCAATATAAGAAGAGTTCTGTAAGACGATTCGCGTGCATGCGACATAACCGCCGCGTCGGAACGCATCGCATTAAACTCGCACGTCACAGCTTCATAATGACGTTCACTTTGAAACATCTACGTAAGACGTAGGCTATATCATCAATGAGAAATGCTACTGACTTCTTGAGTGTATCCAGCGTGGTGTAACTAAATTTAGTTGTGCGGCTCAAAAATATCACAGCATATTATATAAATTCTTCACCAAGTCCTCTGACAAGATCCTCTGACACTTGCATATAATAAACTTTAGAAACACGACTGAGGATTTGAGTTCTTAGAGGATCCTGCATTTTAAACAAGTTTTTTATCTTTATTGACTACAAGTTTTGCTGTATTTCAAATGTACAATTTACCTACGAAATGGAGATGTTTTCATATTTTTTGATTACGACGAAAATTATAATGTTGACTAAAAACTCCGGGCTAATTTACAATAATATAATTTTTGATGTAATCAGTAATCGTCGTAATAGCGACGTTGTCAATTTTTTTTAATTTATTTTATTTGATAGATATACCATAGGCAAACACGAAAAAAAAACTTTTGTTAAGAAATATGTCCAAATTTTAACACAGAAATAATGTAAAGAAAAATAGTTTTTAAAATTGCCGCTAAAAAGCTCCAGGCTGTCATGTAACCATGATTACGTCACACACCGATAATCAGAGCTTAATTCATTGGTCAGTGACGTCATTGCCTTATATTGGCGTTTGCAGTCAAGTATGCATTGCATGATAAATAATACATTTAAAAAATGTAATATTTAAATAAGTAGACTTTTAAAATGTTATTTTATTTTTTCAAATACTGTCTTTAATGTTATGTAAAACACAACTTTACGTGAATTTGTAAAACGTGTCAACATCCCTATTAGAATCATTCATAATATCCTGTATTCTACATAGGTATTTATATTATGTTATACACAAGGCCCAAAAAATAGTACGAGCAAATTCACGGGGCACAGATAGTTGATGTAATTTTTATATTAATTTTAGTATACGTCTTATATTTTATTAATAATACGAAATATGAGCTGTATGGTAATTAAATCAAAAAGACAGTAAAAACGACAAAACAAATAATAATACACGAATAAAATTATGTTATTACATTTTTTTTTCTATGAGTTTAATTTATGAATATCTATGCAAAATAAGACATAAAAATAACAAAAAAAAAAAGAAAAAAAAGCATCATGGCAAAAACTTATTGCTAGCTTACCATAAAACCAAAAAATATATATTTATGTATAAAACTAGTTGTTGCCCGCAGCTTTGCCTGCGTTAACTAAGATTTACAACGGGAAAACTTAGTAAGCAACATAAGTAACTTTTCTGGTTGATTTTTTTGCACTTTGTGTCCGAAAAACCAAAATCTAACAGAACCCAATTTTTTTCCAGAATAAAATTTAGCCTATGTTATTCGTGGATAATGTAGCTTTCGAATTCGAATGGTGAAACAATTTTTATTACATTGCAACCAAACAAACAAAGTTTTTCTCTTTATAATATTAGTGTAGATGTAGTTAACTTTTACATCAACATGTGATTGTCACTTAACTCTTACTTAGTGACTACATCGCTTTAAATGAAATATCGTATGTATATTTGGTAAGGAACCTAAAACAATTGAACCCAATAGACAACGTTTTTATCGCATTTTCGTGACTAAACTAATTGCTGAACATGTGACCTTGTTAAGCGAAAAGTAGCTTTTGTCTCACCTAAAAGTATCTAAGAAAAAAAATCCCCAGGCGTTATAACAATCTTTTTATCAAGTACTAGGAGCGACTTTGGGTTTCACCCGCGTACTTCCCATTCATAGAAATCTAAATAATAAAGTAATAGAAATTGGCACGAGTGGGTGGGGCCACACCAAAAAATGAATTATTATTATTCATTGCATATTTTTGTGATACGATACATTATTCAATACATTTATTTTGGTGGTACGATGCTCTTCTATTAGCATCGAACATAAGAAGCAATGCATTAAGTGTGATAAAAAAATTGGTGCCAACTGCGTCACATGTGGTGGCGACAAGGTCTACGCGCACTTAGCACATCTATCACCTTAGACATATGTACAGTGCATAATACATATTATCAAATAGGTATTCAGTGTCACAATTACAAGGAATGCAACGATCTATAAAAAAAATAATGATGAAAATCGGTTCATAAACGATGAAGTTGTCCCGCGAACAAACATAAAAAAACAATTGAGAAACGCCTCCTTCCTTGAAGTCGTTTAAAAATAGACATCTAAAGAAGAAGATGCTCTATATAAGAAGATTTTGACTGTAAAGCGTGAAAAAAACAGATTTAGGTATAAAATACATATATACTATAAATTACTATACCTCAATACAAAGACTTAGAAATTATATATAGCCCTAGTTTTGATGCAGTTGAGTGAATAAGGGCAAAATCCACAGTAAATAGACCTAACTAACCCTAATACATCGCAGTAAAGGTTTGCCTAAATTTAAAATACAATGAGGCTTATAAAATATAAATTATCTGCGCACACGCATGTTAATCAGTCGCCAACAAAATAAAAACTTCAATTTGGCTTGCATAAACGTTTATATTTTTTAATACAAAATAATCATTATCTACATACTTAAAACTAAAATACATTTTAAAACTTAACTTGATAATATCACATATCAGCAGCGACGTTAATTAAAAATAAATGTTTAACATTTCAGCAAGTCTCGGGCTTGTTCTTTGATCCATATTATTTTGGAGCCTCAATTTCGTAAGCGCAATCGACGTTTACTTTTGGATTATGTAATTAGGCTCTTCTAGCTTCTAACAACATTAATTTCCTTTGTTCTTCGTTACAAATATTGTTTTATAAAATCTCGGCATCTCTATTATGTTTTATTTAGTAATTGTAATTTGAATCTCCATTATGTTTTATTTCAATACAACCGAAAACATAATATTATGTTCACTTCTCACGTTGGCAAGAACTTAATATGGTATTTATAAGTGGTATTTATTTTATTTTGTTAATTTAAACTTATATTTAAACACCTTGGTATAGTTAAACCTGTACAGTTTAATAAAATATTCACAAATATGTTCTTATATTCTTACCAAGTCCAAGGTAAGTAATTTTTTTATATAAAAAGTGAAAATATTAATTGAAATCTCATTGCACATGAATAATTGTAAAATTCAAGGAAGATGTCATAAGTACCGTCCAATAAATAACAATACAATAGTAAATTTTAAGCGATAACACACATTATTAAAAAATAAATTACTATATTTATTATTATTTGTAAGTACAATTCGTATTTGAAGATATCCTCTGTATTTCGTTAATTATTATCATTAATAGTTAACAGAAATCACAAATATATTGCTTTTAATCATATATATAATCTAAATATAAATTATGTTCCTAAATCCAATTTTAGTAAAGTAATACATAATATTGAAACGATAAAGGACGATTTTAATGCAATAGCTGCAGAGGCTGTGTGATTTAAGTAAACTACAGGCCACCAATGAGTGATCGATATTACTTGATTATCATTAGGAGCAGGCTTTCCTGTCGTTACATGTTCCAACATGTTATCAGGCATATAATTGCCACATGTTGGAAAATCTGGAGGAATAGGTGTCATTTCTTTATGTTCACCAACTTTAAATATCAACGCCATACCAACTTCAACATGAAATTCAATATGACAGTGGAATAACCAGTAACCAGGATTGTCTGCTTTGAATCTTATAACAGTATAACCACCATCTGGTACTGTTACTGTGTCTTTAAGTGGTGCGTTCTTTAAATTTCTCTTCAAAAGTCCAGCTTCGTCAAACGCTTTGACTTCTTCAACTGTGATTTCGTGTGACAATCTCCTCATGCCAACTACACGGAAAAAGTTACCGTGTAAATGGAAAGGGTGATTGGCGTCGAATGTTACTCCCTCATCAACTATAATAACTTCTACTACTGCATTCTTCTTTACAGATAACACATGTGAGCATTCACAGTATCCTTCTTTACATTCTTCGTCTATGCTTGATGCATTGCAGAAGTTGTCTGCTGATGGACGAGCCAACAATAGCGGACTTGATGGCATTTTCATGCTGATGTGATTCAGCTGCGGTGTATATAGCCGGTTATCAGCATCGGGCACTATAAAATAAGAAAAATATTTTGATATAGTTAATAGAATCAGAAGAACGGATGGCCGATGGGCCAATAAGGTTCAGGAGTGGAGGCCGCGTTTGGGTAGACGAAGTGTTGGTCGGTCATTAACCAGGTGGGAAGACGATCTCCGTGCAGTGGCAGGTCCGTGTTGGATGCGGGTGGCAGGGGATCGGTCGTCTTGGCGTTCATTGAGGGAGGCCTATGTTCAGCAGTGGAGGATAAAGGCTGATGATGATGATGATGATGATGATGATGAACTCATTAACTAATATATTATTACTGTTTTTTTAATACAAGCTCTTGCCCACGACTTCATCCGCGTCGAGTTTGGCACAGAAACAGAATTTTCTTGCTAGAGTGATATAAATATGATTATAAACATTTCACCTGTCGTAATTATTAATTACTTCAAATTATAAGACAAATATGGAACTACGAATTTTTTGGGATAAAATGTACCCTAACCAACCATTAATAAATTATCGGTTCAATAGTTTTCCTGTAAAATAGCAACAAACAAACTCACATTTGCAATTATATTTAAAAAAAACTTCCTCCCGCAAAATTAAAAAAGAATTTCCTCAAACATTGGTATTTATCCTTCCTTAATAATTTGTCCATGTTTTATTTAATCTGTCTTGAAGTTTCAGAGATTAGCAAATTGCAACTTAGCTATTTGAATATAAATAAAAGGTCATTTAAATTTACCTTGGTAATAGCCGTAATACGGTGATCTGTGGAAATGAGAATTATTTTTCGCATAAAAGTCGTACGCGACGTAGAATTGGTAATCAGCTACTTCCTTCAAGCTGTCATCGTAGCCCTCTAGAGACCTCATGTCAGCTACGCTTACGGTTTCTTCATCTTCCTCGCCTTTGTTTAACGCATTTAGTTGCTGTAACAATTTATATGATATTGTATTTACATTTCCTGTAACTGACACAAAAATACGGTTGTTTTACATTGACCGCTAGTGGATCTGTCTGAGACATCTTAGTTCTCGATCGAATGACCAATTTAATTTGATGACTCTTGGTCATGTTTTGTAAAAATTTGATCATTCGTTTTAAGATTTAGCTTTAAGATTAAGATTTAATAGTAATATTTTTATGTAATTTAGTGGTTACAGTCATTTGTTTTTTTTTTTAATTATTTTTAAGGTTAAACAAACCCTAAACTTACTCTGAGAACAAACCATAAACTAGGCGCTTAAATGACAACTTGTTTTTTATTTATAATTATATAAGTTCTTAGTACAGCTGCTATATTATATTGTTAAACAAGTGCTATTTGGATTAAAATATGAATACTTTTATGTACGGTTTTATATAAGAGAAAATAGTTCATACAATTCAAAGCGCTTAAGTTATTACAAAGATTATTAATATCAATTTGTTTAAACCTTACACTCACTTTTTAACGAAATAATATTCAAATAGATCAAGATATATAAATAGCTCAACTTTTACAACACAAAAATAGATTTCAGATAGGTACATTAAAACAAGAAAATGTTAAAGGAGGACAAAGCCTTAAAGCGTTTTGTTACAAAATAAAAAGGTACTTAAGCTCGGAGTATTTAAGTGACGTGAGAAAACTTTAACATTAAAATAAACGTTTCAATTTTATTTCTAGCATTACGTATGCTAAAAATCTAGATTTTAATCATTTTAGAGATTACTTAATAGATGGTCCAACCATTAAGTAATCTCTAGATAGATCATCGGTGCTCGCTTATTTTTACACGCTTTTTATTAGCTTCACTTGTATGTCAGTTTGTCAGTATGTCGGTATGTAACTCTCCGTGGGTAATCTGCGCGCCTGCGGCCTTCCTTGGTTCCGGTAGCCGTTTCTCAGGCTCCCTCTCCGAAATCGAACTCTGATTCCCCGTATTTATAATATTTATAAATAATTACTAAAAAGTAAAAAATAAATAATAGTTTAAAAAAACTAAAAACACGCTTTTTATAGAAACCCAAACTAAAAAATAGAAAATAAATTTTAATAAATTTAAATTAAGAATAGTGTTAAAAATTTCAATAACTATAAATTAATAATAGTGTAAATAAAAAAAAATATTTTATTTAAAAAAAAGCGTGGGGTCAATATAGTTATAAATATTTTATTGACAGATATGAGTAGAGTGATTATCGTTTTGATAATATCTTAAAAAGCACCCCACGCTTTTTTTAAAATAAAATATTTTTTTTTAATTTACACTATTATTAATTTATAGTTATTGAAATTTTTAACACTATTCTTAATTTAAATTTATTAAAATTTATTTTCTATTTTTTAGTTTGGGTTTCTATAAAAAGCGTGTTTTTAGTTTTTTTAATTATATTTTATCTGTCATTATACTTATAATTACAGATAAATAATTTCTATTCACAGATGTTTATACATACACACACACGCACGCACGCACGCAAGATAAAATGAAAAACATATGAAATATGACATTTAAATAATTTCAATTTTCATTAGTTAAAATAGCCATGGAAATTTGAAATCTAATATTATATATTTATAAGGAGTAAAGTATCTTACCAGGCCTTCATTGTGTGACTCTTCCCATGTTAAATCTCCGGCTGGTTCCGTCTCCATAGCTCCCTCGTAATGCAACACAGCTACTTGTTTCGCTTTGGTGAATCTATGGAAAACAGAATTATTTAATCACTTAATAATGGAGTATAAGTATAGTATATTTCAATCTGTTTATTAATAATTTTAAATTAACATTTTAGTATTAAAATATTTAGTATAGGATAAAGTCTCGTGAACAAGACATTCGTTGTCAAAATATCGAGCTCTGCGAAATTAAGTGAAAAAAAATGATAAATATCCCATTTTAAATCGTTCTAGTAATTAAAATTTTTATTTGGTTTCACATACATAATAATTATATTATGGGAGTCTTGGTATTAGGATTTCAAAAAATATTCAATCTACAGTTTTATTACGTAAAGTAATGTCAGTCTATAACAGCACTACTAGAGGGCTACCTCTTGAAGCGGCTAATAACCTTCTATGGGGTTATTGTCTTCCTCTGTTTGCAGGAACATTGGTGAATTGATGAACGAATTGATTGAATGTGTGCAGTCTTTCCAAACTATAATAATGAAGATATATTTGATGACGGCCAACGGATAATAAAACTGATATTCAAATAGATGGTCTCGATTTAATTTTTTTTTCTGTCGCATCAGAAAAACCTTGTAAATTAATCGTCCCCGGGAATATGTGGGACTCCTGGCACAAGGCTAACAAGCCTTCAGCGCCGGTATACTACACTCAAACTACTTCCTTCCTAGCTTCCTTCGGGCCTCTAAAAAGGGAGTGCTCAGGATCTGACTAGTACAGGACTTCCCCCGCAACCGGCGGGCTACCTCAAAGGTGTTAATCAGGCTTACTCTTAATATGGAATTCCGACAACGTGAAATACCCCGATGTTGAAAATTTTCTGCCGGGCAGATACGGAGCCTCACCCCGAGTTCCGTTAGGCGGGAGATAGGAGGTGCGCCTAGCGCTTCCTTTTAACCTGTTCTATGTTAGCGGACTGGGACGGACATAACGTCGTCCTCTCTGTCGCTTCGCGGCCTCCTTATGCGAAATTACTGTTTCGAGGAGGAGACCCGTGCCCAGTTGTGGGAAATTTTATATTACTTATATAAGGAGTCTTATTTATTTACGAAATGTTGAGAATGTAAGGAACACAATAAGGTCCAATAAATCTCAAAATAATTAGAAAAAAAGTCGAATCGTGAAAAATAAGCGAACAAACGAAAATAATGATAACGAACGTGGTAGAACGGCGACTGGGTTTTAAAATAACAAGGTTGGGAAATCCCGACCAAAATATTTTTTCATCGTCGAAAATGCACATCCCAGGTTCCACTTGTTATGCATAGAATATATTAAGCTTCAAGACCGAAACGAATTAAGTAAAAAATTTAAAGTACGCGCGAATATGAAACTTCGAACTATGAGGCCATGAAAAAAGAAGTAGGATGCGATGGAATTCCTGGAAATTACCGTCCGTGTTTCTTATGTTAGTTGGATAGAGAAGACATACCACCTGATTGTAAGTGGTCAACATCGCCCAATAACGTTTATCTTTTTTTAATAACAGGATTAGGTACGCTTTCGCGCCATTCAATGCAGTAAGTTCATGCCTCTTACTAAGTTCATATTTAGGGCCTCTTTCACAATCTCCAGATAAGTTCCGAATAGACTATCGGCAACATATTTGACAGATACTCCATACTTTATCTGTCAAATATCTGTCAAATATGTTGCCGATAGCCTATTCGGAACTTATCTGGAGATTGTGAAACAGGCCCTTAACCTCACAACTATTTCTTCTGATTTATAAAAGAAAATAGAATAGGCATACGCCATATTTTGCTACTTTTTACTTTAATCCCTTTTGCACAGTAAAAGATCAATAACTGACCTTTCATCGCAATCCATGAGTCCTCTGAAACGTATCCAGTAGTTGTCGATCTCGTTGTTCGCTTCCAGTATGAAGTCGTAGCGCTCTCCGGCGTAAGTGACGAGTGAAGTGGCTGCAACAAATAGGTATGTTTATGAAGATGCCGGAAAAATATTTATATTTATGAAGTTGTCGGAAGTTTTGTGGGAAACTGATTTAAGATATTTATAACTTAAACGTGTCAAACAAATAGTTATGTTTATGAAAATAAAATAGTTGTTTATGAAGATGCCGGAAAAATAGTTATATTTATGAAGTTGAATATTTATAACATAAACGTGTCAGAAGGTTTTGTTTATCCGCTACAAAGAAATATTAATTATAGGCAACTCCAAGTAAAAAAAAAATAAAGTATCAACCCTTATTTGTCCCACTGCTGGGCACGGGTCTCCTCCTCGAAATCTGGCGAGGAGGGTAATGGGCCAATAAGTTCACCGCGCTGGTGTGCGGGTTGGTGAACTTCACATACCTTCAAAGACTTTCTATCTCATCAGGCATGCAGGTTTCCTCACGATGTTTTCCTTCACCGGTGAGCGAACGATGGTCTCGTGTGCACTTAGAAATTTAGAAAAACCCATTTCAAGGCACACACGGAGGGATCAGGATCGAACCCGGAACCCCTCGCATAAGAGGCCAAGTCCGTCCACCATTGGACCATCGTCGCTCATAAACTCCAAGTGGAGCTATAAAATTGTTAAAATAATCTCTGTTGCCTGGTCACAGCTAGAGTTTTGTGTACCATCAAGGAGGTTAAGAAGGTGTCGCCTTGGAGGTAAGAAATGTGTTGTGAAGTTAGTAACGTATAGCCCTAAGCCATTTGAGTGTGAAGTTGACCCCACCATATATTTTTGCCTATCATTAGTCCTATAAAGTATAACGTATATTGTACAACACACTGTACAATATTTATATTCGTTATATTATGTATATAAGGAATATAAATATTACTCCATTTATATGTATATATTTTTTTTTAAACATTTTATATGTATATAATGAATATAAATATTACTTCAATGTATTGCTAATAGTAATCATGATATAAATTTGCAACGTAGGCAAAAATAAAAAAATATATATAATCACATTTCTTTTTTTTTTCTTTTTTTTTACAAACATTAATAATATTTGTTTTTGTGCAGTTTATGTATAAGACTGAATAATGTATTATATTAATTATAATAAGGGTCTGTTTCACAATATACTAGTAAAGTACCCTATAGCTATATGACACATAAATTAACTGACACATAAATCTTCTAGTTAGTCTTGATTGGGTTTCACCATCATCTTCCCTGTAAATTTATTTGGCAGATCCCTATTTGGCACTTGCTGGTTAGTAAGCTTGGCAACCTCGCATTTCATAGTTCCATTTTACGATAAATATGTTTTAGAAAAACATTCCATGTTGTAAATATACATGAAAATATGTTTTTATAATTTAATTGTATGTATCATACCATCTTTATACCTTTTATTTACATAGACCTTGTATATAATGTTATCCCTGAATTATTAAACGATCAAAACACAATTTAAATTATTTTGTATATTACTGTTACCGGAACGTCAAATTGTCAAATGTCGTGAAGCTGTCAACCGCGTATATATCTGTCAACTAATGGCCAGTTGATCCAACCTATAGTTTACAGGGAACTTTATTAGCCAAATATTGCTATATGTCAATTGTGAAACAAAAACGTTGTAGTTATGTGGTAAATATGTTGCAAATAGCTTAAATGGAACTTTATTAGGATATTGTGAAACAAACCCTAAGATATGTAATAGAAATGATGAATTTATTATATAATATTTTAATGCACTTACTTACACACGAAATAATTATAATGTTAAAAATTATAATATTATGTTTTTATGCTATTAAATTCGTAATATACAACCCGAAAGAGATATCCATGGTATTTAATTTTAAATCTCCTTATATTAATTTCCTAGTTCATGTTAAAAAACAGATCTTGAAGAAGAGGAAAAGGAGAGATGGTTAATTCCTCAAAATTTGTTTAACAACTTTTAAAAGATTTGACCATAAAACACCATATCCGTGATACTCATTTTATGTAATACTCATTTCAATAATGAGTAGAGTATACATACTCGACGCAAAGTAACATGCTCCACTACAAAAATCGCACAAACAAGATGAAAACTTTATAAAGCTCATAATTTCAGTCGTCGCTGCCATTTTGCTAAAAGTACAGCCATACATGCAGTTGAAAACGTGATATAGTTAGTTTCGTACTCATTGAACTCGTTAACCTTAACTTAACTGCCGTAGCATTTCGTAATTTCTATTTAAGGCGCTGTGTATTATGAAAATAGGTTTCATTAAGAATGACTTAGTTCATTTTTTGAGGAAATGTATGCATACATTGGGAGTATCGAAAATTAATGTTAATATTGATCTTATCTATAAGTGTTGTCTTTAAGACACAGTTTCGAAAAAATCTCGATATCAAAAAATCATAAATTAAACGTTAAAATGTTACATTCTAGCAATTATTGCAATTGTTTGAAAAAAAAACGCGAAACAGTTTTTGTAAGAAATAAGAATAATATTTTTTTCGATAGTAACGAAATACCGTACCATCTCGGCGTGTTTTCGTTTCTCTTTCATTCTAGGTAAAGTGAGTGACTTCCGCCCGCACTTAATTTACTTCCCTCAAATACATTTAGAAGTTGTCTTCACACAATATATTTGAACCCATGACTTTCATTAAAATTGTAGATGTTTGTATGTAGGTAATGTGCATGTATGTATAGCAAAACATTGGTACAAGTAGTGTACGATACGTCGAAAGTTTCGGTTTTCAAAGATTCTCGAAAGAAAAATTGGCTATTTAATAAACTAGACGTCCTCCGAGCACCGGCGGGTCCATGTTGGATGACTCGCATCCAAGGAATCGATCGTTTTGGCGTTCCATGAGAGAGGCCTGCTTCAGCGGTGGATGGATACAGGATGATGATGATGATGAGCCTTTTATTTGTCCAAGCTTTGCTTGGAAAGAAAAACGATACATTAATTTTGATATTATTTGATACTATGAAATTATAATATTAAATTGAATTAGGAAGGAAGTGGGAAATCAACTCGATTGTGACGTAATAAATATCAAAACCTGATTACAATGGTTGACGAAATAATAAATTATCGGAATGGAACCAATTGCTATATTTTCGACCATATAATATTTAATTAGAATTTAAGAGATGAATATATTATGTTCGATAAGGAGAGATATGGAGGAATGTGGAGGGACGAGGGAACTAACAACTATGAGGCCAGAGTGGAGGCACAAGATATATAAAGCCGACCCCAAATGAATAGGAATTTATAATGGCTAGGAAGATGATAATGATTATGTTCGTTTAAATAATTTCAAATTTATTATATATACACACTTTTGTATGTATCTTTTTATAGTATATCCCTGGTGGTAAATGGTCACCATACATAGACACACGCTACACCAGAGGATTTGATATTTAAGATATGGTGGAATGTTTTTGTAAATAGAAAAAAAACACATTAAATTATAGTTAAAAAAAATGTCATAAATATTGTGTTTTAAGCTAAATATTTTAAACTAGCAAGCACCTCACGAGGTTTTTCCAATTTCCGTGGTGGTACATGCATGAATATTATAAGTATGTATTAATAAGCTATACTAAAGTAAAGTTTCATTAAAATCCATTCAGCAGTTTTTGTGTGAGACTGAACTTTACTACTAGGATCTCATAAATTAAATAGATAATACGAAACAGATTCAAACCCTCGTCTACCTGTCGATAAAATCTCTATTCTTCGTACGATATTAAAGTTGAGATGAAAGTGAGTCATATGAAGTTAGAATTCTAAGATCAAAGTGTATCTTGCCGATCTCACAAATACGCTTACTTGAAATGGCTGAGGGAAATGTTCATACTTTTTGCTACATATAATATTGAAAAATCGTTCTTCTTAAGCTTGCCGTTTGCATAGAGGATAAAAAGACTTCTCATAATATGTAGAGTTTATGATAAAGTAAAAAAGAGTCACAAAAATTAAAAAAAAACAGTTCACATTCATATGCCAAATAATTTACAGTTACTCGATAAGATGACTATATAAATTATAATGGATGTGGAATATTGACGCGCCCTGGCAGTAAAATTGACATGATGCTCTAATGTCGTTCCATCATTCGTTTAAGTTTTTTTTTTAATTATACTCATAAAATTTCTTTTTTAAACCTGCTGTTCTGTGGATAAAAGTGTGCAAGTGCGGTCTTTTTTCGATTTTTTTTTTTTGCTGGAATACCAAAACCACTAGGTAAAGTAAGATTTTTTTTTTGTAATGTTGGTTATCGCCAGGAAATGAGTCGTATATAAATGCTTCGTTCAGGGCATCTATTTTTGGTTAGGGCAAGACAACGTTCTCCTAGTTCTTGTAGACTTTATCGTCCTTCCTTGTTCATGGAGGCTTTATTAGAAATATTTATAGATATTTATGTGAAGTTTAAAATTTTACATTTTATCTCTTACCTAAATGTTTCTTAGCAAAATTTGGATTGAAAAACAGATATAAAATGAACGTGATATTTTGCATGTCGATGAGCATACAGTCAGTCAAAAAAACATGATACGAAATACTTTAACCAATTTAATACATTACTTAATTAAAATTAAATAAGAAAAGTGAGCATATATTTTCTTTAATTTTGCCCTCCATAATTCTGCGAAAAAAAAAATCCAGGAAAATTTTACCAAAATCATATAAAGTTGTATATAAAATACATTTTTAGTTCGGTGATCTTTCTAATGCCATGTTAATACGTTCTATGTAATGAAAACACGTAAATTCCGACATTATTACTGTATCCATTTTTTTATAAGCCCAAAATACTTTACCGCAAATGTTATAGATTTTTACAGTGAGATAGAAATTTTCCCATCTAAAATAGTGATTCTCAGAATAGTAAAAGCCTGGGATGAGATGAGACTTAGAATGCTAGATCCCAAAATATATCTGAGTGAAGTAGCCGGTTAAATATGAATGGTCTTTCTGATTAATGCAAGCTGGTTAAGCGTTTATTTTGGGGTTGTGGGTTTTGATCCCGAAATTTTGTGATAATTTAGAGTGCATAGGGATGTTGACACCTGTTACAAATAATTCATGTAAAGCATTGTTTTACATATTAAAGCCAGTAATTTTTATTTAACCTCATCAAGCATAAAGGTGTCTACACGATGTAATATTCCTTAATATTCCTTCACTGGTAAGCGAATGATGATCTCGTGTCTGAACACGCACACATACAAATATGAAAAAACCCATTTCAAGAGAACGCAGTGGGGGTTAGGATCGATCCCGAACTTCTCATGAGATCGAGCCCATACCCATTAGAACATCGTCGCTATAATATATCAACTTGGGTGTGTGATTTATAATATTATAAACAGTTTTATCAGTGATTTTAAAAATGAAGACTTAAAAAATATATTATACAAAAAAATGTTATTTCTCGTACTGACTGTACATTGATTTCCCCTCGTCTTTATTATGAAACAATTAAATGTTGAGTTCCTTTAAAAAGGTATCTTGTTTTCATCATAAATATTGTTCCTACTGATTTTTTGTACACAATTCCTTTTTGTGTTAATTTGTTCGTTTCTGCTTCGATCACTTTCATTTTGGACTCTCCATTATTTTTACGAAATAAATGAAAAGAACTGTGATTAAATAACTAATTGTTAAGCGGCGATAATTATTGATATGCACCGTTTTGTGTGAAAAAATAAGATCGTACAAGAATAGAGAATAAAGATGATCGTGTTTTCGGTGAATATTTGAAAAAAAAATAGCAAATGTTCATGTGAGCGTTATTGCTATAAAAATTTAAAATGCCATTTTTATTATTATCATGACATTCAACACTATTGTGAATTGAAATGCAGTACACACTAAAGAAATAAAGGCTGATAGACTATTAAAGTTCTGGCACAGGTTATGGAGCTGAAGCTCGGGGAGACAAGGGATCAGTGGATTGGGCAACCTTCCAACTCGATGGGGCAACGAGTCCCACCACTAGTTGGACTTTTGGAACGTTTTAATGTTGAAAGAAGTCTATATCCAGTAGTGGTCAAAAAGAGGAATTCAGGGAAAAAAGGGGGATAGAACTTCAAATTTTAGAACTTCAACTTTAAAATTATTTACCGGATAAATTGAACACCATTTTAAGACCTGAGAGACCTTTTTAAAGGAACTCAACATTTAATTGTTTCATGATAAAGAGGGTAGGCGTTATGCCGCGCTCAAGTCAGCATGGGTCTTTTTCCTCCTTTTTACTATTCCTCTTATCTTACTTATTCCTCCCATGAAACAGCTTTGCTGTATTTGGATTGGATTGGATTCAACACATTAAATGAGTTTCCTGGGCTAGTGTCAGCTTGACATCTTTATGTTAATGGGCGATGCTGACCGTTTGCCATCATGTGGCTCGTTTGCCAATTTTCTCATCCAATAACATAGAAAAGAAACAAAGTCCATACAGTGTTAGTGCCAGATTGCTAGTGATGATGATGTGAGAATTGCATTTCGTTTGAATGCATGCAACAGGCGCTCAGGCACCGCAGGCTTCCTCGTTATATGGAAACAATGGAGCAATCGAACCGCAAAGAACACTTATAATTTTATAAGCCTAGGCTCTAGGCTAACACAACGTATGCGCTCTCGTGTAATCCGATAACGTTATAAAGGTGAAATTTTGTTGGTTTGTACCTCAATTACACGGATTTGGGGTGAATTTTCATTTACACGAAATTATTTTAAATTAACATTGCTATTTTCAGCATTAAAGCTGTTTAAAACGAGATATTAATGGCGTTAATATCTTTTGTTTCGCGGGGCTCGATATTTTGTCGTTTTTACATTTTGTTCATTCTACTACACATTATGTGGATACTTTTTGCATTGCCGTTTTTTGTTTTCGTTATTGTTTATTTCGTTTACATGAAATGAGCTCCTAATTGTCACCCAGAGCAGGCTGATTGATAATTGCAAACGATTATGAATTTGTATCGGCGACATTACAGCCAGCCCATGTTGGATGCGAGCGACAAGGGATCTGTCGTCTTGGCGTTCATACTGAGAGGCCTATGTTCAGCAGTGGGTAGAAGCTGATCATGATAATACTTTTAGATAGAATGTCATGTGCTCCATATCATTTCTTCTGTATAGATAGTTCAATCTCCTGATAAATGAGATAACGATCTCCGTGCAGTGCTGATCTGGGAGATCTGGGAGCTTATTGCAAGAGTCTTATGTCCAGTGATGAAAGGTTAAAATATTATAATAAGTTCCATACTATATTGATTCTTAAAAAAATATAGACACGGTAATAAAAGACGTCTGAGCTAAGTTAAATAATATTTGACTTCTTTTATGTCCGTAGATATTTTTATTATATTTCAAAAAATATTAAATACACATATTATGTGTATTTATTATTTTGTGGATTAAGCCCGTCCTGTAATACAAGTTCTTACGAAGTTGCCACTGCTTTAATATAGTGTGGTTGTTGAAACATACGTACTAGCAATGGACAAATACGTACTAGCGATGGACAAATACGTACTAGCGATGGACAAATACGTACTAGCGATAGACAAATACGTACTAGCAATAGACAAATACGTACTAGCGATAGACAAATATGTACTGGGGATAGACAAAAAGGCTTACCAGTAATAGGTTGCAAGTCGTAACCATCAGAAGCGATAATGGTGATATTATGACCATCCACTGACATCTCGATCGGGCAATTGAGGAATTCAGCGTTGATTACCCGGAAACGGTACTTGTAACCCTGGAACAAAAGATTAATTACATTATTTTCTAACGCTTACGCGATTTCCACTCCTTACAAATTTTTATTTTTTAAACTTTAGTACTCATAACGTACATTATTTAGCAGACATTATTTTTAAGCCTTCGTCACCATCATCATCAGCCTTTATCCGCTGCTGAACATAAGCCTCCATTAATGAACGCCAAGAGGACCTTAGTACTTAAAAAAATCCACAGACCTGTTCTACATTAAATCTGGCTGTCCTCATGTAAGTTGGTTTCGTTGTTTCGTTGAAAACTTTGAACCGTCCAACGCCATTGATGAGTAGAGTCGGTGGTTTGTTGTCGCCTCTGGAGTGGTGGTGGTCGGTGAACATGCCCGCGGAGAGCTCGTGAATCCAATCCGTGACTATCATCACATGTTCAGACCTGTTTTAAAATAAAAAATTGTTTAATTATCTATCCCCAATGGGAAAGGCAAAGGTCTAGAGTCCATACAGCCTTGTTTTAAAATAAATTTAAATTCCGAACGACACACAGATTTTTTTTAATATTCACAAGTTCAGTTTGGTGCTAATTCCTGAAGAAGCCCCTAAGAATATGAACGATCGCAATTTCAATATGGAATTACATTTGTATAAATAAATTGAAATGTTTTGTGAATGCATAAAATATCCAAAGTTACGAAAAGAAAAAAATATATCATTTCTCGTATTATTTATGAAATTATAAAAAAAGACATTCTCAAAGGACTTTTTCGTGTTTGGTTAGTGTATTGCTAATATTATAACATCGACGAAAGGAAATGTGTGAACATATTGCTTGAGCTTTTTAATATTTTTTTCGAAATATTTTGCCATGGTTGCAAGCTATTCAAAACCTGATAAATGTCTGAAATCTTCATAAACCGCCATTATTTAGATATATAAAATTCAGTAAATTATCTATGTTTATATTAAATTCCATAACTATTTAAAAATTCTCAAAGGTAATTTTTATTGGTTATTTTATTATGTAAATATTTCATTGAGCTTTTTCCCTTATCATCAGCGAGTGTATTTGTAAATGCAACAACGAAAAAATACGTAATCATTAAAATAAAAGAAAACATTAGAAAACCTACATAAATATATTTTAACTCTTTTGAGAATATAATAATACCTTACATAATACTAAGAATATTAGTCAATCGTTCAGAATTCGAAATGCAAAAAAGATAAAGCCTTTTGTAGCTTCTTTACAAAAGTGAAGAATTTTCTTACCTGTCATAGTCATACATATTTCCATGTGGATCCTGGGATTTTGGTTTCCGTATGATCAGAGCCCCGGCTGCACCATCAGCGCGCTGCATGCCAGAGTGGGAGTGCCAGAAGTGGGTACCAGAATGGGTCGCGTTGAATTGGTACCTGTTGGCCGAACATCTTATATTGGCACGATTGACAAGTCTGGTATTCGAGTGACCAGGATTAAAGGAGATATCGTATAACATGTTCTATTTTCAAAATCCGTATTCCATATTTTGTTCCCAAAATCTTATATATTTAAACGAGCAATTCTTGTATATATACATATATAGAATCGGGATCTCGGAAACGGCTCCAACGATTTTCATGAAATTTTGTATACTTGTGTTAAAAACGGCGATAAATCGATCTAGCCAGGATATATATTTAGAAAACCTTTTTTATCCCTGTTTTGAGGCATCGATAAAATATGATTAGAATACGAACGTAAATTTCGCTATCAAATAATATGTCATGGTAGCTTAGTGGTGAAATTAGGCAGCTAAATCCGAACGAGCCTCATTCGAATCTCCAGTCCAATTTTTTTTCCTTTGTTTAAGACAATTTTTTTTGGGAGAAAAATTTTATCGTATTTTATCACTATGGGTACCGAGCAAATGCTCGGTCAACCAGGTACTTAAATAATTAAAATCTGTACGTTTTCAATTAATGGGCAAATTGTGGAGGCTGCGTTTAGATTAATTAGGTAAATTGAGAACATCGCTCACCAACCAGTAAAGAAAAAATAGTGTGAAAACCTGCATGCCTGATGAGAATAATAATATTTGAAAGTGTGTGAAGTTCATCAACCCATATTAAGCAAGCGCATCGGTAACTATCGGTATACCCTCCTCATGATTTCGAGGAGGATAAGAGTAAGGGCCTGTTTCACAATCTACAGTTAAGTTCCCAATAGACTATCGGCAACATATTTGACAGATATTTGACAGATACTCCATACTCTATCTGTCAAATATGTTGCCGATAGCCTATTGGGAACTTAACTGGCGATTGTGAAACAGGCCCTTAGACTAATAATATCTATGGACGCTTTTTACACCACGTCAATCTGGTCCCGTGCTAAGATTCCGAAGAACTTTTCTTGCGGAAATACATACATTTAATTCTTTTTTATATTAAAACATATATTTTAAGATTTTTATTTTATAATAAGTACACATATTTAATACACATCCATAACCCAGGATAACAGATTTTTTTTTGTTCCCTGCCGAGATTCGACCCTCTTACTCGGGGCTTGAGCGCCAACGCGCTAACCTTTATAATGCCATGTACATTATATTGTTATATTTATTTACAACATAGAATAAAAATAACTATAAAATGTACACAACACACAGGCAGGATTGAAACTTTCAATTCTATTTACCTGAATGTTGACTCTGGGAGGATCGGACATTGAGTGACATATGGAGTCCCGTCCATATACGGAGTGCCCCGCTGATGCTGTCCATGCCAGTGGACTGTAGTGGCTTCGGTCATTAAATCGTTCTCCACGTCAACTATGATTCGATCGTGTTGACATACCTGCAATCGAAAGAGGTTTTATTATGTGATTCGGCCATTTTAAATATCAAAATTTTTATTTGTCCAAATGATGTAAAGGAAGCGACGATGGTTCAGTGGTGGACTCGGCCTCTTACGAGAAGGTTCCGGGTTCGATCCTGACCCCTCCGTGCGTGCCTCGAAACTAAATTTCTAAGTACACCCCAAACACGAGACCATCGCTCGCTTTTAGGGTTGGCAAAAGGCTGGCCCCGGCGAAGGCTAAACTACTGCCCTAAAGGGGACTGCCCGACGGTAAAAAGACGTTGTGCTATGGCGCAACGGATGGAAACCTGGTCTCAGTATGCTGAGCCCAGGTTTCCAGCCCAACAGGGGCATTGCTGGAGGCGCATTAAATAGCGCATCCTAAGCACCCCCGTTCGTCGCCTGTTCTGTTAAGCATGCCTACAACTAGACACATGAGGGAATCACCGCCTCTCCTAAGTTATGTAAAATACCTTTTCCAATAAAATAAAAAAAACAGAAAAAATAAAACATTTTAACACATCTCTCTATTTAGTGTGTAATGATCGACGTAACCTTCAGAAAAATCATTTATTATATGAATACCTCAGAGTATTTGTAACACTAATGACCATAAAAACTGTAATGCTATTCATATTTAAGTACAAAAACTATACAAATTATCATCATAATTATTAATTGCAAGCAACGCCCTACGGTTTCACTCGCGTCCTTTCCATTCCCGTGGGAGTACTGGGATCAATTATAGCCTAGGCATGATTCTGATGTGTAGGCTGTAACCTACACGTTGGCCCAATGTTGACCAATCGTGTATAGTACTGGGCCATTTTCTGTACAAACATTGCTGCAAGCATGTGCAGGCACGAGTACTGGGGGCCTAGCCAAAATGCCATTAAGAAAACGTTAGCTAAGTTCGAAAATGATAAAATGTATAGGATTGACACAAGGCCGCGCTCAATCACATGGTCCATCCTACACTTTTTATCATTTTCGAACTTCGCTAGCGCTTTCTTAATGGCATTTTGGCTAGGCCCCCTTCAGGCTTCGTAATCTACTACACACTTCTTGACTGATACGCCAACTAGTGGCAAAGACCATAATAGATTACGATTAACTTAACGAACTTAAATTCAATCGCGCTTAAAGATTAAACGCACATACTTTTATTTAAAATGGATTTTACTGCTCTTTAAAAAAAGTTTTTTTAAAGCTCAAATTCATGGAAATTTCAGGATTTTAATTGATAAGACTGAGTGCTTGATCCGATTAGACCAGACGATCGTCGAATTTTCGAATCAAGTTGAATGAAAGCTGCCGAAATTATCGTGGCAAATTTGTTTAGGCAATATTTACCTTTGTTGGCTAAACAAATTTAATTAATTAAAAATTTAATTGTTGCTTCTTGTAATCCTTCATAATAAGCATAAAGTGGTTCCGAAAATAGTAATAGTAAGCCTTCTTTAATGTCTTATTATTTAAAAATATTTGTCTATAAAAAGTAAAACAAAATATCAACATAAATATTTTAACAGTAACAGTAACATAGATAAATCAATATCTAGTTTTAAATAAAGAAGTCGACATAAACCTAATACGAATGTGTAGCAAACTAGTGCTTAGAAAAAATAAGGTTACTGTTTAAAAAGAAGAACAAAATAAACACAATTGCTCGAAATTTGGCGACCAAATTCACCTAATCAATTAACAAAAGAAAAGTCTTAAACTTACTTCAATAGCTGGACCAGGCATTTTCCTGTTGATGACGTTCAATGACCTGCTAATACCATCTGCGGGTATACAATCTATTCGCTGACAGTCTTCTGCCACATATGGACAATCATAGCATGCTTTACTCATTGTATGATACCATTCCAAATTAAAATGGTAAAAGCATATCATTGGTTCCTCACCCTCTCTGCATTCTCTCTGACAAGGATGATCTCCGTCTACTAATTCTCCTGTTACTTCATCATAACGCACATGAGCTCTCAAATCGTTTTTCTTTTCTATCCTCCTATCTCTCATTCTGTCAATTACACTCGCTGGGGTAATTTTTTCTGTTGCTTCTGTTGTATTTTTCTTTTTTGTTTGATATGTTATAATATTATATGAGTCGTTAGATTTTGGTTGCACGAATATACTAGAAGCACTTTCAGGTGCAACTGCATCTTTTTGATTTACAACTTTAATATTTGAATCATTTTGATCATTTTCGCCTGTATCAAGCGCAATATCATCAATGGGCTTATTTACATCCATATCATGTACATTTTCTTTTGGATCTGATATCAATATCTCTGTTCTATTTTCGGCATTTACCTCAATTTGTTTCTGTAAATCTACACCTTTCGTATCTGTAACAAAAAGAATAGTGTTATTAGTAGGAATATGAAATATACTTAAATGGATTATTTAACAAGTATCATTCTATAAAAAATCTCGACTAAACCAAATTATACATACTAGAAGGATTTTAGCCATTATAACTGAATGGATTTTAAGATACAAAAGGTCGGCAAAGTATATTCAATGGGTTTGAGCATAGAAATACTTCAAATATCTGTGGGTTGAAGCTTCAAGCCGTTAAAACAAATCTAGTGGCTGCTCGAATGGGAAGCTACTGCCATCCGGCATATTTCTTCCACAAAAGAGCTATGTGTTGTAGTAGCTAGGACAGAACGAGCGCAATTACACTTCCTGTCTCAACTATTTTACAGAACAGTGAACCCTACTGTAGGTTTTTCCTGTTACAATTTAAGCATGCATATATGTTTCTTGTGCACTATTTATTTACTACATTTAGATAATATCTCACTAACATGTATTAATAAAATAAAGTAGGTGATTCAATGAGCTATTGCCATTAACTTAAGTTCGAATGTATCAAAATGTCTCAAGGTTAAACTGAAAATAGTAATCACCATAAAACCTTTTTTTTATAATTAATAGGCAAACTAGCAGCCTTTCCGCCTAATGGTAAATGGTCCACATCACCTATGGACATAAACTAGTTTACTTAGAACTAGTTCAGGCTGTGTTGCCTGTCCTGAACCATAAGATGTTGATCTCGGTGCCAGTAAGTACTAAGCCACTGTTCGACTATCTTTTGCCATTAGATATTATCTATATATTTTGCACTCATATTACATACAATTTATAGTGCGATTCCCCATCATTAATGATTCGTTTAAGTGTTTAAATAATCCTACAAACATTATAAAGTTTGTAAGTATAGATGTTTGTTACCCTTTCACGTAAAAACTACTGAATTAATTTTAATGAAACTTTACAATATTATAGCTTATACATCGGAATAATACATAGGCTATAATATTTTTTTAAGCTATTGCATAGCTTCTATCGCGGGCCTTGAGCGCGGGGACCGAGTCGAGAAATTCCGTAACGAAAAAAAAACCTAACGCTCCCCACTCCGACGGGCACGGAGGTGTGGCTTGAAGGCCATGCATCGTCTAACGTCGTTTCTTTTCGGCAGTCTTCGACACGGTGTTTGTGTGCTTGCAACTAGACGTATTGTACGACACTACGAAGCTCGCACGAATAACAATAAAATATAACACATGTATTGTAAAATAATAAAAATATTTTAAACAATATTAGTTAATATTGTTTAAAATATTTATATTTTTTTATTTATTTAATAAAGGAAAAAAAATGTTTTCTTATCGGTCACCACGCTCAAAAAGTGTAACTTGAATTAATATCAAAGAAAAAGAAATACTGCATTAATAATTAAAATAAATAAATAATTATAATTGCATAAGTTGATACAAAATGCTATGCAATAGCATTACCGCGGCAGTCCCCGAGTGCCACACGTCTTTTATATATAATTTATCCCCTGACTCCCACGGGAGTGGAAAGTATGCGGGTGAAACCGCAGGGCGCTGCTTGCTTTGAATAAAATTCAATCAAATTAAATTGACTCGTGAATTTTCATTATCAAAATTACCTTAGAAACAATGGGACCATCAAAATAACCATTAGGTTACCCTCATATTCTAAACTCATTTTAGACCCGAGAGAGTGAACTATTCAAATAATTAAACAATTATATCATTATTGTACATGTATGATAGTCAAATTAATGCATTTAAACTTTGAAGGTTACATAAATATAAGGGAAAATTGTATTAAAATAGTGAAACAAGACCGTAATTACACCCTTACTGGGTTTAATTAATTGATGGAATAAAACAATTTAATAATATTCTTAATGCTATTGTTTGTGTAGTATTCGTGTTAATTGTTTCTCTTGTTTCTAACCAAAATAACACCCGTCTAAATTGTATTAAAACCTTGATTTAATTAAAGCTTAGCCGAAAACAAAGCGAACAAATGTTAACTCGTATCGCATAAAATTAGTAAATACTTTTCATTCAATTTGTAGCCGAAAAATAGACACATAAATCGCTTTATCGTTCATCATCATCAATACAGCATTGTCATTGTAATTTCCATTTATTTAAATGTTTTTTATAGCATAGAAGGGCAAACGAACGAAAAGTCTTGCGACTAACGACGCCCATTAATATCCACATAGCCTGAGGTTATCCAGATGCGTTGCCCTCCTTTTCCCTATCCCCCCCAATGGGCCATCGGAAACTTATAAACCGCACGAAACGCAACAGCATAGCTGTCACTTTATGCCAGTACCATGTGAGCGAGAGGTACCACCCAGGGGTTAAGAAAGAGAGAGAGAGAAGTTAAGAAATACTTTTGCCAATAAAGTAAAGTTTCAACCCATATACATCCAACTGCTGGGCATGGGTCTCTTTCATCAAAGGGGGGTCAGGATCGAAACTGGACCCTCTTGTTGTAGAAACCGTGTCACTCCCCACTGGACCATCCGCAAGTCGCTGGTCCTATTTCCTATCCAGCGCTCCAATCCGAAATACAGAAATACAGTAAAGGTTTCTACAGTCAAATTAGCAGGATCCTAGACTCCAAGCCATTGTACTAATGTACAGTCAACGTTCAAAAGTCCAGTAGCATCGTAACGATCATATTCGCTTGCCGGTATAGTGCGTATTTTGAATGTGTGCGCCATGTTACCATGTACACTTTACACACACTTAAATGTCTGGACTTTTGAACGTTACTGTACAATAGTCAGTATATTCAAAGCCAGTAAAGGTACACTAACGACCGGTTTCTGAAAGGCTGATCGACGCAAAAATTTACTAATCAACTGACAAAGCTGTTTTTAAGTGTCGAATAAGTTGCTAGAAACATGGTTAAATTACTAAATTAGATCAGGCTGTCAGTTGACATAACAACTAATGAAAAACTGTGAAATTTGACACTAGGATCGTATGTTAACCGCCATTAACAGCCATGTTAGTTGACATACACTTTGACCAACGTTTCAGAAACCGGGCGTAAGATATACGCCTGGTTTTAGGCCATTAGGTTAGATGACATTGTCAAAGAAGCCATTGGCCAATCTGCCACTGCATATAAACGTAATTATACAGTTAGTATTCGCATTAATTGTTGCGAACATGTTCTGTTTGACCAGTGCTATATTATCGTAGAAAGCCTGTAAACTAATAAGTCCTTTGAGTACACACATAGTTAAATTAGTATTTACCGAAATTCTAAATTTACCGAAAAGACAGCTCTTCAATTTTCAATTCAATCATACACGAACCTTTGACCTATAGAATGTCCAGCAAGCATAAGTTGCCCTTAAATAATAACCAATTAACTCACTCTAATCAAATAGTTAATTAAGTAGCATTTAATTAACTGCCTTTGAATGAGTTTTCGAGTTAGAGAATTAGTAGAACCTACTTAGTAGTATCATGAAACCCATGAAATACACGAACTTTACGACTGGCAAAAAATATCGTTTGTTTCTTTTTATAGAAGATCGGCAAAACGAACGGTTGGTTGTGGTAGGTGTTTTTTAATTATAATGCAAAGATTATTCATTTTATTAAAACTAATGAAGCAACCTTTACGGGATACCGTTACAAAAGGTCAGCGAAGGACCATGAGAGCCATAAAATCAGTCTGCAAATCAAAACCTTATTAATAATGAATGTGATTTCAAATTCGACTTCAAGTAACTGCCTTATTACCATTTACATCTCAATAGTATGGTAAAACAATTTATTACATTTTAATCTTATTAGAAACATCCACGACAATAAAGTATTAAGAAAGGCAATACGCTTGAAGTTTATAATTTAATTCCGGAGGCAGCTAACCTCGGAGAGGTGAAGTTTTTAGCTGAACATTGCGAAGTAATATTGTTTCTTGTAAAAACTTTGTTACGACTTTCCAGCACTTGAGAATACTATGCGTTCATGCTTTCATAACCAGAGTTAATTTTACATATTCTTCAATAAAAAAAGAAAAATAACTGTCATAGGAAAGTGAAAACTTATAACTTAGAATTATTGCATTATGAAATTTAATTAAAAAAAAGACGTGTGGCACTCGGGGACTGCCGCGGTAATGCTATTGCATAGCATTTTGTATCAACTTATGCAATTATAATTATTTATTTATTTTAATTATTAATGCAGTATTTCTTTTTCTTTGATATTAATTCAAGTTACACTTTTTGAGCGTGGTGACCGATAAGAAAACATTTTTTTTTCCTTTATTAAATAAATAAAAAAATATAAATATTTTAAACAATATTAACTAATATTGTTTAAAATATTTTTATTATTTTACAATACATGTGTTATATTTTATTGTTATTCGTGCGAGCTTCGTAG
Source organism: Lycaena phlaeas (assembly GCA_905333005.2). Lineage (NCBI taxonomy): Eukaryota > Metazoa > Arthropoda > Insecta > Lepidoptera > Lycaenidae > Lycaena > Lycaena phlaeas. The sequence continues at coordinate 15,854,044 of HG995169.1, read as the reverse complement.
TGTCGTACAATACGTCTAGTTGCAAGCACACAAACACCGTGTCGAAGACTGCCGAAAAGAAACGACGTTAGACGATGCATGGCCTTCAAGCCACACCTCCGTGCCCGTCGGAGTGGGGAGCGTTAGGTTTTTTTTTCGTTACGGAATTTCTCGACTCGGTCCCCGCGCTCAAGGCCCGCGATAGAAGCTATGCAATAGCTTAAAAAATGGAATTTGAATAACGTCATAATTGCCGGTGACGCGTACGGTCTATAAGATTTTCTCCAACCAAAAAGTGTTACAAACTGCTAAGCAAGTTTTCGCTTCAAAAAAATTGATATTTATACTTTGCCCTTGTGACTTAAAACTCAATCCAATGGATCAAAGGATTTCTAAGATATTAACGAAATCTGTAAGGACAATATAAAACGACTTCTTAGCACGTAGCACGTGTACGTGTATGAAGAACCGCAGTATCATAATCCTTACTAATATTATAAATGCGAAAGTAACTCGATTTTGATGAAACTTAAAACAGAGATAGATTACAGCTTGGGAAAGGACATAGGCTACTTTTTATTGCGAAAAAAAGCTTAGGGGGGTTTAAATAGGGGATGAAAGTTTGTATGGAAGTTCGTCATAATACATAGAAGATGACGCCATGAAACTTTGCATTTAGGCACTTGATAAGAATTAAATAACCATTAACAATTGTTCCACCGTTTTTATGATTTTTACCTATATGGGCATGAAATAGGAGATGAAAGTTCGCAGGGTAGTTCAAAAAAAATCTTTCTGTGTTTACTATACGTACGTACGGGACTGCGCTACTCCGAACTTAACGCGAGCGAAGCCGCGGGCAATAGCTAGTAATATTATAAATTCCTTTAATAGGTTTATCTATTAAAAAGGATTTTGCAAGTAAAAGCCGTTGAATAGAAGCAAATACGGAACCTACTACAATGGAGAGGCTGCATCAGAATAGTACCACTTAAGCACGATTGTTCTCCTTGACTATAAGGTTTAGAATGTATTTATTTATAATAAATTATATTCCATTCTAACAACACGTAGATAAAGTCACTTTTGTTTCACTAGTCTGGAATCAGATAGCAACGAGTGAGTTATCACAAATTATTATTATTATTATATAATAATAATAATAATAATAATAATAATTTATTCAAAAATACATGCATGGAAAATTACAGCTAACATAAAGTACAATACTATACACTTAGGGCCTGTTTCACAATCTCCCTTTATATATAACCTGAAAGTCTGACACCTATATTTATTTTTGATAAGGCGATAATCTGCAGTGTGTTTCATACAAAATGTGTAAAAAGAATCTATAAAAAAAGACGATAGATAAAAAGAAACGATAGAAGTGAAACACACGTTAAATGCTCAAATACAAGCAAGTACTATTAAACAGTGTGCAATATACATACACACCGACATTTGCTCTCTCGCTCTGGCTCACTAATTACAGGCGACTATATGGGACAAAGAGAAGAGACCGATAATATAAAATAGTATGTATATTTCTGTCTCATTCTTTGCCGGTTCATCCTACACATTTTTGTATTTGTGTCTCTTACCTGTCGTTTTTTCCGTTGCATCCGGTTTGAAATCACAACGATTCTAAAGAAGTTTCACTTCAAAATTGAGTATGTTTCAAGTATGTTCCGACTCTCAACTAAATATATTCTAATAACGGATTTTGTAGTGGTTTATTAAGATTTACATTCGACGTTTCGAATACTTTACAGCTGCTATGTTCACGAGAAACAAGATCAAGAGAACATGAAGACTTGGTAAAGTTGTTTCATCACAATGAATGGAATTGGCGTAAATATCTAATATTATTAAAAAAGCAAAAAACTTATTATAACTTGTTACTACTACTTGTCTACTCTGTTAGATGATAGCTTTCGTTTGTATTGGTCTTTTTAATGTCATATGAATGTCACCGAGCAGTCGGAAATTTCCGATAGCTCCCGACGCCCACAGACATCCGCACAACCAAAGGATATGCAGATACGTTGCACTCCCACCTCCCTTTTCTCCCAAAATATCACCAGGAGCTCACGAACCGGGGACAGCGTAGCTGTCCCTTTATGTCAGTATTATGCGAGTGAGAAGTCATAAAATTCTTAACGTTAGTTCGTCAGCTTATTAAGATGCTAATGAACCTTAAACGTTTTATACGACCAATTAAATTGTGATGAAAATTAAGGATCTCTTACAAATAGCCCGTCAATACAACTTTGGCGTACAATCAATAACATTAATTTGTTTAGTTGAATACAACTCCCAAATAACGTTTGCATAACTTACGGGGTTATAATTCTCGTCGGGGTTCCAAAACTTTGATTTATACAGATAAATAATGTACATTACATTTCCGCTTTTACTCCATTGTAATAGAGCTTTGCGTAATAAATCAGAGATGTTCTGTGGAATCTGTGTTCCAAACGTTAAGAGCTCCGACTTTACTGCACTGACCAGGATAACGAATTTCCGGGACATTGTTCTTACATAATATGATAAAGTGATTTTTACAATTGTAGCAACTTGCAGTGGCTGGACTGTGTCGGATGCGAGTGACAAGGGATCCGTTGTCTTGACGTCCATTGAGGGACGCCTATGTTATGCAGTGGATGGATAAAGGCTACTTATTAATAAACATTTCAAAAGGAAAATTTATTATTAACATGATAGCGCGCCTTTTCAGTATAATCGATTGCCGTGATATCAAATGGCACGACAATGCAATTTTTTTATTTTATTCCAATTTAACCTTAAAATTAATTTAAAAAAATTTAACCTCCGACGCAAAGAGAGGGGTGTTATAAGTTTGACGTTGATGTCTATCAGTCTGTCTGTCTGTCTGTGTGTGTGTCTGTCTATGGCATCGTAACTCTCAAACGAATGGGCCGATTTCCTTGCGGTTTTTTTATTGATATAGGCTCACCGTGTCAAATAGATATGTATCTTAATATTACACATCTTTGATTCCATTTAAAACAACCTCACGTAACTAAAATTTGCATTTAAATAATTGGCTAGAAAAACTATTGAAACTGAAAAGGAATGTCATGTATTGTTTAACAAAAACGTTTACAAATTCATACCAATAGTTAGGTTCAAAACAAAGCTTCTGCGACATAATGTATCGTGACCGGAAGTCTAGTTTTGAAGCGGTCTATCCTGTTTTTAGGGTAATTTTATCCGATTTTCCCGAAAGAAATATCCGGGACACAAAATAGTCCCGTTTCTTTTTATCTCATGTATTTTTATTAATAAATGGAAAAAAGCCATTTTAGAATGAAAACAATAAACTGAAGATTTTTCACTAAATAAGGTCGTCCATAAAAACATAATGAATACTATTAAATATACCAAAATTGTCCCATTTTATTAATCTCGGGTATTTTCATTAAAATGTTCGTAAGAAAAACCAGACCAAGCGTTTTTTTTTTTATAAGAAAAGATAATTTCTTTGGTAAAGTATTATTTATTAAAATATTATGTCAGTGTCGCATTTTAGTTCAATAATAAATGGGGACGTGCCCATGATTAGTAGCTTTGATAATAGTTATAGCGGTGGTAAAGTCGCATAGCGTTTAAATAGCGTCACAATCATAGTACCGCCAATCAAGTTCACTTAATCGCACTACTTGTCTTTATACTATAGTGCGACTAATAACATTTGATACTTGCTATATATATTGTGTGATTATGAGTAGTATTTTCTTATTTAGGTAGTTGTAAGTTTAAAAGTTCAACTTCAATTTTATTTAAAATTTTATATTAGATTTATGAGCAAAAAATGTCATCTTGATAAAGTCTTTAACGTGATTCACCACATTTAAGTTCACATTTAAGTACAGGGCGGTCTAATGATATAAAGAGATAAAAAAAAACATACAGACGAATTGAGAACCTCCTTCTTTTTTTGAAATCGGTCAAAAACAAACTGGTGTTGTAAATGGTCAGCCTAAAATACGCGTATATTACATATACTTACGCAACAAGTAAACACCTACACCTACGCAACGCAGTAGACAAATTACATTATCTTAATTATAATACATGAAATTTTCAATTCTGACTACGTTAATATCACATTATATAAAGTGTAGTGCAGTATATACGTGCATGTAAGCGTGATTTATCTTCGGCATGAGAATGCAACTTGTAAAGCAATTCAATTTGGCACAAAGCAACATAATGTATTACGTGGTGTGGCGGATATGTGATAGTTTGTATCTACGACCTCTTACTGCATATGAATGAGTAATGCATGAAAGATTAAAAAGCTACATCCCTTAGACGACCTCTGTGGCTCAATGGTTAGCGCGTCGGTGCTCAAACCAGATGGTAGAGGATTCGAATCCGCCAGTGACAAAAAGTTTATGTGTTTTTGGGACATGGCGACCTCTGTGGCTTAATTGTTAGCGCATCGGTACTCAAGGCGGGTAGAGAGTACGAATCCTACAGAGACAAAAAGTTTACGTATTTTTGGATCATGGATGTGTATTAAATATTATGTATATTATAATAAAAATCTTAAATGCATGCATTCCCGTTGTCTGGTATCCGCAAGACAAGTTCTACGGAAACTGACCACGGGACCGCATTGACGTGGTGTAAAAGCGTCTATATATATTATTATTATTCTTGATAATACTAAGATTGTTGTAAACGCTGAAGTACGGTAGATTGGCAGGAACCTTTTGGTGTTTTTTTTTTAATTTCCTAACAAGGCAACCAAGTAGTAGGAGCTCATGATTACTACCAATGCCATACACATCCGCACAGCCAAAGACTAAGCAGACGTTACCCTCCTTTACCCCATCATCCCTTCCTTTAATGGCCCACCAGAAACGGCACCAAGCCGTGCCGGCCCAATTCGACTACAAAACAGCATATTTTACAAATTTATTTATGGGTGATATTGATCACTTACTATAAGCTAGCACGTCCGCCAGTTAGCCTATTCATCTATCATAAAAAGTACTCGCGAATCTTCCCTATATATAATACTAGTAGCGCCCCGCGGTTTCACCCGTGTACTTCCCATTCCCGTGGGAGTACAGGGATAAATTATAGCCTATGTATTATTCTGATATACAAGCTATATTATTGTAAAATTACATCGAAATCCATTCAATAGTTTTTATGTAAAAGAGTAACAAACATCCATACTCACAAACTTTCACGCTTATAATATCAGTAAGGTGTGAGCTTAAAATAACCAACTAAATAGATCATTTTCAACATTCGCATAAGTTGGGCAGTATTAATAAATTAGTTAAGGCCGCACGCCGCGGTGTTTACTTGAAATTGGTCCAACAAAGTTTATCGCGCCTTAACTTGCAAACTTAAATAAATTTCATTCCAAGTGCTCGCGGTCTCGAAAGCATTTCAAGTACGAAATGTGGCCAAATTATGGCCGACTTAGAGTTCCTTGACTAAATGGGCAGAACCCGTATAGTGAGGGTGAACGGAGTAGGGCAGTCGAACCGCTTGACTCTAGTTCTCCTAGAACCAGCCCAATCAAGTATCAAGACTCATTCAAGTATCGCCTATCTTTTAAACAATTTCTTAATTGACGACTCAACTACCCGACTCCAGGGTAAATGGAGAAGGGCAGTCGATCCGTCTGACTCTAGTTCACCTAAAACTAGTCCAAGCGACTCATTCAAGTATCGCCTATCTTCAAACAATTTTTTTAATTAGCGGTGCAACTGCCCGACTCCAGTGTGAATGGAGTAGGGCAGTCAACCCGCCTAACCCTAATTCACCTACGACTAGCCCAAGCAACGCATTCAAGTGTCGCCTATCCTTACATAATTCCTCAACTGGGTCACGTCTTAAGTATACTATCTAATGAAGCTTATTTCTCACCCTCTAATGAGGCTTATTTCTCATGCAAATATATGGGTAAGCTAATTTACTTTCTTATCTAAGGGTGACATGATGCTTATCAAGGGTTAAACCCAATGGTTTAACCGGTCTCAAATGTGAGGGTATTTTAACCAGTAAAAGATATACTATAATATGCTATAATCCGGGTTTTTTATATTAGCTGAATAGACAAACTGACCGTCGTCCCACCTGATGTTAAGTGGTCTACGTCTTAAATAAACATAAACTAGTTAACCTGAAACTAGAACAGAACTCATTTTGTGTGCGAGTGCTGTACTTATATTAAGGGGTCGCAATAGTTATACATTTTATATTGATATTTTAAATTACATTATATAAGTTAATATGTGAGGAATCGTTTTATTTAACTTCAGTACTGACATACCTACCTGGTGCCCTGTTGCCAACGGATCCAGGGCACCTGACCAAAGGCGGAATTAGTAGCACTCGCCGGATTTAGCCGGTGGGTAGAGCTGCGTCTACTTACCATATTTCGGGCGCAGCGAGTCCCACATACCCCGCCTGGGGAGACCCACTCCCCCGCGGGATGCCTCAACGCATTTCCCGGCGTTAAAGAAAAAAAAGGTACTGTAATACATAGATGTTGAGTCTCTGTGCCAGTAACTATACTGCCCATCTTATGCCACTGCCTGCCTTGCCCTTCTCTTCAAAATACAGCAAAGCTGTTTCACGTAAGAGACATTGGATGGTGATGATACCAATACAGGAAGCGCGGCAACACGCATCCCTCCTACCGCGTAAAATATTTAAAATTTAAGTATTATATACTATAATTTGGCTTGTAGGTCATTGTGGGGATTCCGTGCAGTGGCAGGTCCGCGTTGGATGCGAGTAGCAAGGGATCGGTCGTCTTGGCGTTCATTGAGGGAGGCCTATGTTCAACAGTGGACGGATAAAGGCTGATGATGATGATGATGCTATAATTTATAGTATAGCATGAACTGGATCTAGTCCCAATTTTCAAATATTAACCATGCTTACCGAAAGCGAATTATTTGAGGTGTGAACCCTAATTATTATGTTAATAGAGCTTAAATAAATACGTTAGGCTTTAAACATTTGTTAGACATTTTTCATACTAATGTCTACAATTCCTCGAGGAGGAGCTAGTGGTTATGTAATACGCCGCACGAATCGATCCATCAGGTTAAGCAACACTTGCCGGGGTTGGTCCACGGATTTACATCCGTATGTAAGACTCCGCCGTGCTTTGTTTGCGAAAGTACGTTAAGCCGTTGGTCGCAGCTGTCATTAGTGGATCTTTGACAGTCGTTACGGGTCGTCAGAAGCCCAAGATTTTTAACAGTGTTACCACGGGGTACCGTGTCACCCGGTTACTGGATTGTGGAGATCAGATAGACAGTCGCTCATAACTACAACTGCTCGTATCTGGTCAACAGCTGAATCCGGTTGCACTGGAAGCTGACCCAAAAATATAGTTGGGAACAGGATAGACAGATGATGATAATCTACATTATCTCGAGTAGCTTGATTGAACTTATAATCACGTTCATAAGTCCACTCAAAAAGTTTTTTTTTTTTAACAGAACTGTTGATAAAAAAATCTTGTCGTTTAAAACTCAATCACTGGCCTTAAAACACCACTCTTAAAAAAGTGATGCAGACGATAAAATAAATAACTATTTTTTTGTTTTTATATTAAAACCATTTAAAATAATACAAAAAAAATATGTCATTTTTTCTAACTTCTACCTTTATGCTTATCTCATTTCAGACATCCAAGAACTTTGCAACACAAATTCCCAAAAGTTTTTAATTTAATACTTTTATAATGAAATAGCTACTTCCCGCAGCTTCGCTCGCGATATTTTTGATTTTAAATGGCATCTAGAATTATGATGAATATTTTAAGCAGCAGCAACATAAAAAAAAATCATCATCACCAGCACTTATTTATCCTCTGCCGACCATAGGCCTCTTTATTGAACGCCAGGACAACCAATCCCTTGTCACTCGCATCCAACACGGACCGGCCACTGCGTGGAAATTGTCTTCCCACCTGTTTAATGGCCGGCCATCACTTTGTCTACCTGGGCATCGCCTTCATTCCTGGACCTTATTGGACCAACATGTACTCGTATTTAGTTATTAAATAACAGATATACTTACACACTGTAGCAGCTACGGCCAATAAAAGAAGAAAGTATTTGTACATTGTGTTTAATTCTGAAACAAAGATAAATTCATATTATTAACCAGTTTTTCTTCATTTGAAAAAATTAATGAATAATGATAAATGAGTTTTATTGATAAATAATGAATAAATGAATTGCATGAATGAAAACATGAATTTTAATCATTGTAATTAAATTACCTTTTTCAAATTTTACCGATTCTTATGATATTCAGATTGTTATGAGCGACGATTTTCCAGTGGGTAATAGACGCAGTCTCTTATGCGATAGGGGTCCGGGTCCGATCCTGACCCGTTTGGGCCTTGAAATGGATTTTCCTAATTTCATAAGTGCACCCTAAACACTAAACTATCGCTCGCTCATTGGTGAATGAAAACATCGTGAGGAAACCTGCATGAATAATGAGATTAAAAGTTTTTGAAGGCGTGTGAAGTTCACCAACCCGCTCTGGGCCAGCGCAACGGTGAACTATGGCCATCATCTGATCTCAAGGAGGAGACCCGTGTCCAGCAATGGGACATATAATTTGTGTTGGTACTCTACTTTACTTTTACTTTATGGTATTTAGATATAGCTTTATTATATTATCTATAACTTTAAAAAACTAATCCCAATCGTAGTTTCGGAGAGTAATCATTCAAATGCACATTCACTTTTGCATTTACTATAAAAATATGTTTTTTTTTATATAACTAATCTATCCTTATATTCAACAATTAATGTTCATGAAATATTATACTTGTCTAATAGCTAATATTATATATTTATATAACAAATATTTAAAATATAGCAGGTAAATGTCGAGATAAATTCAAGCTGGCAACGAGGTCGCATATAAAAAAACAAAAAGACTCGTCCGTCATAATATGATTGAGATGCAGTGTGACGTATTGCGTTCCGTTGAATGACCTCACTGATTATTCTGGGAGCTCGGATAATATTTTTAAATTGCAATATTTTTTTGGAACCAAGTTCCTTACGGCAGGCTTGGAGGGGATAGGGATTTTGCTGCACGACCGAACTGCAAAAAATGTGATAGTAAAACCGTAAGAAAAAGTGCGTGGAATAAAAAGAGTTAAATGAGACGTGCGCAGGCGCGATAGTCGCATACACAAGCGAGTAGTGTATAATATCTTTCTTTTTAGCCGAAGGAACTTCGTTCCGACCTGATGTCCCACGACACCACATTTCTTTTTTTTATTAAGTTAATACATTTTTTATAAACGAATCATAGAAAAGCAACATGATATAATAATTCAAAACGGAGACAACTAATGATCACAAATCTTGAGTGTCATTTTGCCTTGGGAGCGTTTATTTGAATTATTTCACAAAGGAATATTAAATTATATTTTTTATGCGTACTATTTCTTTTTCATTCTTGAATGCCGTTGCCAGATGATTGAAATATCAAAACACTGTCAATTTACTATCATTCTAATCAATTATAGACAATCATTATCATCATCATCATCATCATGATATCAAAGAATATTTAATAGAGTTACAGAGCCTACATTTAGGTATTTAAAAGCAACCGGAACTATTACATTTATTATTGTCGGCCTCGCAAACCATATCGAGGTAATTAGGATTATAATTAATTAGTCATTCAAAGAAGTCACGTCTAGGTAATAAATTTTAATATCAACAGATAACAAAGCGAATGCGAATCATAAGTAAATTATGTAAAAATATAAATATTTACAATACGTGCACTAATAAAAGAATAAACAATAATCAAACAGATTAAGCTAAAAGCATTTTCAAATAAATTATTAATTCGACTAAAAGTCGACAAACACGTCTCATAAATGAAAGCATCATCTAAGAATAATTTACTACGATAGCAAAAATGCTAAAGTAATCTTGTCATTGGCCTTCAGCTAATTTTATTTTTTGAGATTGCATTAAGATCGTTTTTTTCATCCGTAATAAGGCGGCATTGCGTACGTTACATCATTTCTCTATGTATGTCAATGACGCTAACCGTAATGACAGTTTTGTACGTAAAATTTTAAATGCAAACATACACGTAAACATTACGTTGTGATACTATTGTTACTGTTACACTTTTAATTTATTTTTATGATGTAACATTAAAACAACTGCTGTACCCAGTTACTTGTAATTCCATCATTATTTTCAATTAACTAATGTACTATTTATTATACATACTAGATCCAATTATTATTATTTAATATGATAATATTATATTAATATTATGTGCAGTGGCAGGTCCGCGTTGGATGCGAGTAGCAAGGGATCGGTCGTCTTGGCGTTCATTGAGGGAGGCCCATGTTCAGCAGTTGACGAAGAAAGACTGATGATAATGATGATGATGTATTATGATCAGACAGCTGATAAGCCAAAAAGGGCCTGGAGTGGAACCTTTATTCAGGAGGATTGCCCTGAATATCCCTGGACGAGGAACTCTTGTCTCATTGGTAATAGCCGCGCGGATTCACCAGTTTAAGCAAGGCTTGCCGAGGTTGGTCCGTGGATGGGTAACCATCTTTACACACCGATTCTCCCCCGGGTTTCGGGAAGCACGTTGAGCTGTTGGTCCCGGCTGTTATTTATGGATCTTTGACAGTCGTTACGGGTCGTCGGAGTCCAGAAAGTCTCACTCAGTTACTGAAGTTACTTAAAAAGAAAGTATCACTCAGTTACTGGGTTGTGGCGGCCATATATTTTCCTATTAGTATTTCCCTTCCCTCCAAAATAAAGTAAAGCTGACTCACGTGAGAAACAAATAAGATAGTATCCAATGTAGCCGGTAGCGTGACACAACGCATCCCACCCACCGGTGATATCAATATAGCTTATAGTATCCTCTATTCTGCCCCCCTAGACAAGTGGCAGAAACGCTAAATTAATAGAAAAGTTTTTTTTTTTCGAAAAGTCTAAACTTTTAGGCCTGTTGGCATTTAAGCTCAATCGGTAGATATAATAGAATAGAATAGAATAATTATTGTATGGGAATGACACTAGCTGTCAAAATACATGTAATAAGTGTTCTATTCTATTCTATCCGTTCAACGTCTGTACCACTTGTTTAGGGGGATAAAACTGTACCTATTATGGAATAATTTTCTTGAATAACACATCCATACGCAGTAAAATATTTCAAATGCTCGCGTTTTTACCAAGAATTGTTTTCCTCCATCATTTACATCTTAAACAAAGAATATTTACTTATTATGGTTCTCACTATATAAATAAACCATTTTACGTAAGAAAAGATAAGTGCTCATAACTTTAGCCACGTGGGCTTATTGGAAGCAATCAAGAATTATTAAAAAACAGCACAAACTCAAATAGTTTTTTTCAATGATCTTTTTGTAAATACTGACGCGATCAACTGGTGTGTTGGTTTAGTGTTTGGCGACCCGGACTGCTAAACTAGAAGGTCGTGGGTTCGACTGGCTCAGGAACAATGCTTGTGTGATGAGCATGATCACTCGCTCTAGGTCTGATCTCGCTCTATCCTTCACCGGTGAGCGAGCGATGGTCTCGTGTTAGGACACATTTAGAAATTTAGAAAACCCCATTTCAAAACACAGAGGGGGTCAGGATCGAACCCGGAGCCTCTCCCATAAGAGGCCACTACCCCCTTGACCATCGTCACTATGTTGTTTTTGTATAAATTTCTCAAATTTATTTTAATAAATTTAACTTACAACGAGGTTAGGTTAACGTCGTGTGATTGTTGTATAATATTTTTTTTTTTATAATTTACCATTATAACGAATATAATAATTAAAGTATTTTTTCTTCGAAATAAGATTAAAAGTTGAAGATAAACAAAACAAAATGCATAATTGTATAATGCCACATGAAGATAATTATAAATTTGGTTAACTAAAGGATAATATTCGAAATAAACAGGTTTATAATATCGACCTCAAATTCTTGTTATGTCCTGAATTGTACTTAATTTTTTATCATTTCAATGTAAGTACCTCCTTTTTGAGGACTCAACATCCTATCTGGTAAAGGCATGAATAAAAGGTTTTCCGTCATATGACGCCTGGCAGATAAGTTAGTAATCACTAATCTATGATACTATGAGAATTCATAATAAAAGATTTATAAAATGCAAGTTGGATGTATTAAAAATGTGTAATTTGATAAAAAAAGTATGAAAAGTAGAGTTTCGTAAAGTAGAGTTGGGAGAGATGAACCTTTATATATCACACTGCTGGGCACGGGTCTCCTCCTCGAAATTGGGCGAGGAGGGTAATGGGCCATAGTTTAGATACACTTTTTTTTTTCTTTTACGCCGGGAAATGCACTGACGCATCCCGCTGGGGAGTGGGTCTCCCCAGGCGGGTATGTAGGACTCGCTGCGCCCGAAAGATGGTAAGTGGACGCAGCTCTACTCACTAAAACCCGGCGAGTGCCACCAATGCCGCCTTTGGTGAGGTGCCCCGGACCTACTAGCAACAGGGCACCTCGACGGCTAGTCAGTCCCTCAGGGGACTGACGCCACCTCCACAGAGCGGTTGCCCCGCACCACAGAACAACCACTCCCAACGTCTGGACAGTACGATGAGGTGAGGTTCCCATCCTCACCCCTTGCCCTCTGCTCTTTTGACCCCTCTTCTTATAAGAGGGGTACAAAGAGCCCCCTCGGCTCAATTCGCTTCGCCCAAGGTGTTTGGGTCACCCTGAGCTATTGTGCCCCACCGCCACGACAAGGCCTGAACCATGGTGGGGAAGTTTAGATACACTGGCCCAATTTCGGTCGATGAACTTCACACACCTTCAAAGACTTATTCTCATCAGATATAATAATAATAATAATAATAATATAATATGTTGGGTCAACTCACACACGGCCATCTGATCCCAAACTAGGCAAAGCCTGTTCTTATGGTAACCAGACAACTGATACATTACTTATGTATAATATACATATTATAGATAAATTACCACCAGACACAGAACAATTAATGATTGTGCTTATCACACAAACATTTGTCCTGGGTGGGAATCGAACCCACGACCTTCTGGTTTAGCAGTCAAGGTCACTAACCACTAGACCAACAGGCTAGTCAATGTTCACTACCGTACACAATGTTTCTTCTACCGCGAGCGAGTGAGACTCTTGTTAAGATGGAATTTTGAAATTTAAAAAAAACCTATTTCAAGGGGTTCATCGAACCCGTACCATCTCGCTCAAGAGGCCAAGCCCATGCCCACAGCAACTGTCGCAACGCTGTAACAGCGCTGCGAATTCAACTGGGTATTCACTAAGCTTGTCAAACCATATCAAACACCCTAGCAATGTCAACCTAACGCCTAGAAAATAACTCTTACAGAATAGCACTACTGGACTCTGGTCGCTCCAAGTTCGTTAAATGCGTATTTTAGATGACCTACTGGCAGTAGTCATAGCAACAAGGATACGTTACGAAACGTAAAACACCTTTCATTTACCAAATTTACATTATTAACTGGTTTTAAATGCAACAGTTATATGTGACTAACAAGATCTATATATAAACTTTTGATGACCGACTTAGTTGGAATATTTTTCACGTTTTGCAGTTGCGATGAAGATAGATATTTTGGGATAGCGTAAGTGATCTTTAAAGTGTCTTGTAAATCAGGCATGAAGATTAATATCATAGTTGTGTCCTGGTAAGTGAGCACGCCGGCATGTCATCTAATTCACGCGAAAATATCAAATGAAATGATCGCGTTCGCTTCATTTCGCGCCGCTTAGCCAGTGCTCGTTCGGTAGCAGTCTACCTGTTAGGTTTCGAATGTTTGTTGCTTTCGTGCCTCGCCTCGCCACCTTGCGTTTGTGTCTTGATCGCTCACGCTGGACGCAGCCTAAAGACCCTAGAAGACCTAAGAAGAAGAACCCCGTCGCTTTATGTCTTTGTCAGATAAAATCTCTTTACTTACTGACATTTTTTAATAAGATATTTAAACTTGGAACAGTATGTATTCCTGTACACATTTTTAATCAAGTGTTGTAGTGTATCCGAAACGTCGGGAGTGTAACCTTAATAAACTGCCAGAATCCATGAAGTTAGTTTCATTACATTTATTTTTATTTGTTTATTATCTGCAGCCCAAGGTTTTGCGATAAATTTACATTAGACGTAAACGGATGCCACGTCCTTATGTTACATTATTGCAGCTAAGATCATCGACTTGTCTCCTTAAAGTGCCATCTTCCATCGAAGTTTGGCGGTGATTTTGGTAACTTATACTCTTTATACCGTAAATATGATCGGGTGCTTTTTCAAAACCATTGGCGCGACTTTTGTCATGAGCAGTAATAACATACTTTGACCTGAACACAAAGCTGTCATCTAGAGGTACATGCATCTTGGATTAGCTTAGGAGACAAAGATGAGTGATTACCTGCTGCCAACCTAAGCGTACTTATGCAAATGTATGTTTTACAGGTGGCAAGATTGCTAGTTTGCTTATACAACTAATATCTGATATCATCTGCATTACGTGAAGGATTTGCTTACTAAAATCAACTCGCATGCCGTGACAGAAAAAGGCCTGATGCTGTAATATTACAAGTTATATTTTCTATGATATTCATAAACAAAAGATGTAGGTAATGACGATCAGCAAAATATTTGACATTGAATTAGTCTCTCTATTGTGATGATTTAAGGGTTTCCTTTCAAAAGTTATCGCCGCGCCGAATTCGACATATTTGACCTTGATAGAGTCATTGAGGAAGGCAGTGGTGCGTGACTAGGAATCATTGTGGACATATCTTACCATTCTTGGCCATGACTAAAGTCATTAAACTACAAGACGACACGCGTTTAAGGAAATAGATGGAAAAGAGTTTTCTATTGACTTTCTATCTGATAAAAAGAGAAAATTTTGTATTTATTGAAAAAACTTGATAACCTACTATTAATTGTGTATACGCACTATTGACAGACAAACAGACGCTAAGTAGATTCCCATCGTCTTAGGCGTCATAATCTACAGGCACAATTTATCAAAAATAAAAATATTCGATCGATGCACACAAATTTTTTCTTACGTTTACGCGAATTTCACTCATTATTATGAAACAACTTTTACGGATTTTTTGGCGGTTTATAAAGTTTTTTATAAACCAGACGTTTCGGACATAGAAAAAACCTTTAGTATATTATGCCCGAGACGTTTCAGTCTTCCCGTGACCATGGTTACTGTAAAGTGTCCGAAACGTCGGGCTTTTAAAAAAAAATCTAATAAACCGCGATACAGTCCGTAAAAGTTATTTCATTGTAATGATGTACACATTATTCATTATTTATAGATACTTCTTAAAATTTTAGGAGATTTTTTAGCAAAATCGACTAAATAATATATTTTGTATCATAGCGTTATATGCAAATTATATATTAATTTTGTACCAATTTCAGTTTAATGTCTATGGCGTTTATTACAAAAATGTTTGCATGATAATTTGCACATTCATGTGCTAAATGCATGCACGTGCTTTATGATTGTATACTTACGTGTATCATTCATAAGCCTATCATTTTAAGTCAAAAAAAAACAGGCTTGTTAGGTAAATGCTTTACAATTTTTATAAAACTGTCTATTTCTATAATGGACACGTTATTTACATACGCATGTAAAGTAACAAATATTGACTTAGTAGCTATTTACATGAAAATCTATTACTTAAGACACGTATTTGTCTTATTAAGCGCTGACCTTTTGCGGCTTAGTAATCTTCAACTAAACTAAAAAAAACCAACGTAAAAAGAACATACATTAAAAAAAGAAAACAAAACAATACCTTTAGCTATCATAAATTCATTTGAGTTACACCTATATTAAATCTGTAGGCCTATTCTGTAAGGTTGTTTTCGAATCTCAAAAGCGGAATCCGCGGTAATATGACGAATTTGACGGATTTGTATTCTTTAAAACTCAACTCTCTACCAATATCAATAAAGATCATTTTCGAAGTGACGTAATGTGAGCTCTGTCACTCAGGTGAAGCTCGCTATTGAAATAGTTTCTTACAGAATAGCCCTACTGGAAATTGACCTATGGTAAGTAATGGTGGTAACGGGCCTCAGAGATATTTTAATTAAATAAACCTTAAAAACAACGAGAATGTATACTAACATAGTTATAAAGGTTTCTGTTTTTTTATTTGTATATGATATACTAACAATACAATATGGACCTTGTGTTTGAAATAAATAAATTTATTTATTTATGGTAATTATCTTACCACCGTATATATATCATAGGCATTTAGTCAAATCGCACACTTCAATTTTATTTATTTGTATAGATAGATTTCTAAGAACCATCGCTAGAAGACTAGCTTTCAAAGAAAAAAACCGCATCCAAATTGGTTCATTAGTTTCAGAGATACGATGGCATTGACAGATACATAAACAAAGAGTCGTCGAACTTATAACATTTCTCGTTTTACGTCGAGGGTTCCACAATGTTATATCCTTCTTTAGTTTGGGGGGGAGGGGGGGCAAAAATAAAAAAATGCCACCCCTAAGACTTATATTTATTTTTACTTTTATCAGTCCACAAATTGATTGACAATTTGCCTAGTCTAGCTTCTTTAAATATAAAACTACGTCATTTTCTTACGTAATGTATAGATAATACTTAAGGATCTTGTACAATATGCGAGTACCGTCTGAGGAAATACCAGCTCTTATCCTTGATTGTGATATATCATTTGTCATACGGATTTCAAGTTTAATTATAAACTTATAAAACACATACGTTTTCTAAGAATTGAAGTTTATGAGAGTTGTTCCCAGTTTTTCCCGCCCTCAGAATGAAAAAGAAAAAATATCTTTGAAATACATTGGTTGTCATCATCATTCTTTAGACTCTATCCTGCTAAGAATAGGCCTCATTTAAAGAACATTAAGACCGCTTACGTGCTTGTTCATAAGTAAAGTAAAAATATAGTATTAATTTAATAATATTGTAAATTATCACATAAGGCCCCGTTCGTACCAGCGCTTTTTTACAGAGCGTTAACAAAGCATTTGAATGATACAAATGGATATGTATATACACGAAAGCGTTTTTAAAGCGTGGCAGTTTTCTGCCCATTGCTGTTGGATTTTCAACGTTCAGTGTTAGACGTTAAATCGAATTTAGCATGCCGAACTTATAACTCGAGCCAACGTCGTGTTTTAACTTATAAAGCTTATAAAGCGTGCTAATGAGGACTTACGCCTTTTTTAATATTTAATATTTAGTACTTATTTCAACTCAGAATACAAGAAGTGTGGATGACCCAAGAAACATTTTTATAGTATTTATGGGGCCGATAAACAGTTATAGCATTAAAAGGGATGACGCATCCTGGCCAAGAATTTATTACTTTATTCTTAAATTTCGTGTGACATGAAACTTAAACACTGCTTTTTGGTAGTATGTTTCAACTTCCAACTCTGATTTGGGGTGATACACCGGATTGGATGAAACTCTTTCATTTGAGACGACCATCTCATTCCGGTAGACTAGTATCTGACTGTTTCATGCGATGGTGGTAAGGACCCACAGGAAGACATGCTCCACGGCTGGCGGGGATAGCCCCCCATTTTTACTCATCACAGTGAAGCCGACCGGCTCGTATCACGCCCGATGAAGCATTAAGGCCACTAGGGCCATAAGCATAGCTCCAACCGAAAAAAGGTGTGTGTGCGATTCACACACGATAGAAGTGAAACACACGTTAAATGCTCAAATACAAGCAAGTATTAAACAGTGTGCAATATATATACACACCGACATTTTCTCTCTCGCTCTTTTGTATTTGTATCTCTTAACTGTCGTTTTTTCCGTTGCATGCGGTTTGAAATCACAACGATTCTAAAGACGTTTCACTTGAAAAAAAAATCTGACTGATAAGAGTCGCTGATCCATCGGTTGTGAGGAGCGAAAGAAAAAGATTGAGAGACTGGGAAACACGCTAGCAGTAGCTGATAATGAATCTATTTTCCATATCTAACTGTTGATATAAATCATGAGTGCAGGTTATCGGATCACATCAGCATTATTAACTGTATATTTTATCATATATAGCTATTGCGTACAGTCGGCAAAAAAGTGAGCTTTTCAGTCTACTGATCATCTACGGTACATTGTATGGTCAGCAGCGTAAAAAATATTGTCTAAGTAACACTCATAATTGTTATTTAATTCTATTACATTTTTGTGGTAAATAGGCGTATGTTGGATATTTTCATTGTATTTTATATTAGTATCCGACTTGGTCCGACAGGCAAACGATTTTAGTTCAAATTGTGAATTTGAATCGCGAGTCCACTTAAACCTACACAAAAATTCCATCAAAATATTATTTTGGAGTTCAGTGACATAGCACAACAAACAACAATATTATATGTATGAAAAATAAAAGTAAAGTATCAACCCTTTATGTCCCACTGCTGGGCACGGGTCTCCTCCTCGAAATCAGGCGAGGAGGGTAATGGGCCATAGTTCACCGATGCGCTGGCCCAGTGCGGGTTGGTGAACTTCACATACCTTCAAAGACTTTCAATCTCATCAGGCATGTTCAGGCATGTGGCAGGCCTCACGATGTTTTCCTTCACCGGTGAGCGAGCGATGGTCTCGTGTTTGGGGTGCACTTAGAAATTTAGAAAAACCCATTTCAAGGCACACACGGGGAGGTGAGGATCGAACCCGGAACCTCTCGCATAAGAGGGCGAGTCCATCCAGCACTGGATCATCGTCGCATTATATGTATAGAAGTACTAAGTAGTATATTATTTTGTTATTTATAATTTCATTTATAAGTCGTAATACTTAGTTACTATGAAACCTCTCTTAAATAAAATAAACATTTAAACAAATAGTAATCGTAAATTTATTCGTAAATACATAAAAAATTAAAGTGAGATCCAAATATAAAACAATTTTACAACAATTAATACAAGCTTATAGCCTCATATAAAAACCCATCTAACCGTTTGGCAAATCCATCAAACATATTTCATTTAATAATTCCTTCATACACACGTGACCAACATGTGTTAAAATGTAAATCCCCTTGCAAAAAACCCAACATAAAAGTTTTAGTTTTACTTATTAGTTTGTTTATTAAAATATATTATAAGATTTAAAGTGAACATGATTATTCTCATTACTATTATTCAAAACCTGATTTTTACCATGTCTATATTTTATTTCGCGCAACTCGAAGTTTCGTGTGAGCAAGAAATTTGAAGATAACGTCGAATTATGGCGCTCTGCGTAATAAAAATTAATACATGATAAACTAGCAGCACCCCGCGGTTTTACCCTAAAAAAACCGGCGGTACTCCTCTCCGTCATACTGCTGAGCCGCGGGATGGCGATGGTGTAGTCTGCTGATGCGTGCAGACCCTTCTGTGGAGTTAAGTTTGCCCCCCCCCCCTCTCGTCATGCAGAGGCCCAGAAGGGCCTTTCAACACTGACGCCCTTTGCAGTCCGCTCGGGGGTAAAGCGGGCGACAGTGTCCCCACACCACGAGATCCCTGGCTAAGGACGTTGCGGTCGTATAGTTTAACCCGCGGTTTCACCCGCCTACTTTCCGTTTTTCCATCCCCATAGGATTAATGTATTCGTATGTTTAAGCTATTTTATTGTAAAGTTTCATCAAAAACCATTCAGTAGCTTTTACGTGAAAGAGTGACAAACATACATCCAACTTTCCAATTTATAATATTTATAAGATATCGCGTTTTGTATACTTAATTTTAGTTGTAAAAATTATCCGCCACTGTAAAGCATACACTTCTATAGTATTCACGTTGAAATACAAGGCAGACGAATAAGTGGTGTTAAAGTAGGGTGAATGCAAAATACCAGGAAACCATTGAGATTATGATAATTAAATAAGAAGTTATTTTCGTCTGTTAATAAACACTGAGTGCGTATTACTCAGATGCTTAGAGTCCGGTCCGCTAAAGCTAGACTCACATGAGTCAAATTATTATTTAGGTACTTGTAGTTTTCCGCGCTTCATCTGCTAAAATGAATAAAAGAACGTCTTCCGAATGAGCGACGATGGTCCGGTGTCTAGTCCAGTGAGATGTGTTCACAATTTAAATGTGTGTGAAGTTCACTAACCTGCATTGGACCAGCGATTCGGTAAACTATGGCCTTCCTTGTGTTATTTCAAGGGACAAAGCCATGCCTAGTAGTGGGACATATTATATGAGTTGATACTTTACTTTTTACTTTTATTTCACTTCCGAATGTAGTTTATAATCGGACTATCAAAGGAAAAGAACTTTTGAATCAAATAGGTTTAAAGCTTTTTTATAATTAGCTGGCTCGAAAAAACACTCTTTTGTTATAAATTTGTTGTTGAATCAGGATATTATACCTGTACTTTGCCTAAAACACAAGATGCTTTATATGCAAATAATTACTCTGCCGGACGCCAGCTTTTTTACTAGACAAAGCCTAAAAAGGATTTAAGTCAAAGTTTCGTTTACTTGTTCTAAATACAGAAAAGCTCGCAGAAAAATACCAGCTTTTGAGATGACATCACTTTTGTTAAATAAAGATGCGGTGATTACGGGCCGGTGCCTTTTGGACCATTAAGAACTATACTAATATCTTTTATTGTTTTATATAAGAATTTCATAAATAATAATAATATTACTATTTTTATATTATTTTTTATTTTTATTAAGTAATGATATTATTGGAACGAAGTTCCTTACGGCAGGCTTGGAGGGGATGGGGATTTTGCTGCGCGACCGAACTGAAAAAAATGTGATAGTAAAACCGTAAGAAAAAGTGCGTGGAATAAAAGCGTTAAATGAGACGTGCGCAGGCGCGACAGTCGCATACATAAGCGAGTAGTGTATAATACCTTTCTTTTTAGCCGAAGGAACTTCGTTCCTACCTGGTGTCCCACGACACCACATTTCTTTTTTAATTTAATTAATTACTAACAGTATAATATGGACTTTGTCTGAAATAAATTTATTTATTTATGGAAGCCATCACTTATCTGGGAGGTAGACATAGACACTCGCTACATCAGAGGATTAGGTGCATTGCTGGCATTTCGAATGTGATTACGCTCTTTTCTTGTACCAGTTCGGAAATACTAGTGCCAGCTAATTCCTTATGTCCGTGCAAGACCATGACGTAAAAAATCGAAGTGTGGATTTCCGGACATCTAGGTGACGAAATTTAGAATTTTGACAGGATTGGTAGTGGAGGTATAAGGCTGCCTCCTGAGTGAGCGATTTAGACGCGAACACGGAGCGGCGCGGCGGTGCGCGAAAACAACATACTGTGAAAACCTATTGAAGTGTCCTACGTGACCAAACGCACGTGGGAAGCGGCGCGAAATGAAGCGAACGCGATCAGTTGTCTTGATATTTTCGCGTGAACTGGATGACGTGCCGGCGACGAAGGCGGCTGTGCGAGACTATTCGCGTGCACTTAGGACATAGCCGTGCTGCACTGCATCGCATTGAACGTGTGTCACCGCTTCATAAGCATACGCTTTGACCGTCTACGTAGGACGTAGGCTAAAAGTGGTGTGTCAGGCACCTATACGTGATGACTTACCTACCAGGCGAACCGATAAAAAAATATCAATATTTTGTGAAGTTTTCTCATATTTACTTGTATATGATTTTTTTTAACATTTTTTTTAGGGGAGGGCCGTGTGCCATTACGTACACGTAATGTGGGGTATGTCAGAAACTTATAAATCGCGACAGAATCCCTAAAATTTGTTCTTTTATAATCATTATAATAGTAAAAAGAATGTAAAAATACGAGTAAATACATTCTTTAAACAGGCGTATAATTCTTGTTTGGCGTAAAACTGCAGAACAAAGTTATGTTATCTTCATCATTATCAGCCTTTATCCACCCACTGCTAAACATAGACCTCGGATATTATAAATTATAAATGGGAACGTCTGTAAGTTTGGATGTTTGTTGCTCTATTACTGCTCTTTCAACTCATCCTAGCAAAGAATGAATGAGTTACTTCTCACACGCAGACGAAACCGCGGAATAAAGCTAGTTTCATTATAATGATCATAATATTATGATCAAAATAAACCCGCACGTTTGTGGCGCATGGAGGCGTCCTCATTTAACTTGTATTGCCAAAATCGTGACGATATCGAACGAGTTAATTGAACATGATATTAAAAAAACCGATCGTTAAACGTAGTTTATCGGTGACGGGTATTCCATGGTGACGTGTTCTCTTAATCGCCTTACATCGAATAACACATTTTTTTCCCGACTAAAACGAAAAGATATAGGGAATTATTCTAACTAAAAAAATTATATACGCCTAGATATATTTATCCGATTTTCATGAACGTCTGAATTTGTTCATATTATATTCCGGGTGACATCCTATTTATATTTTAAACGCGACAGTTTGTAAGTATGGATGGATGGATGGAGGAAAGTTTGTTACTCTTTCACGTAAAAACTACTGAATGGATTTTCATAAAACTTGACAATAATAAAGATTATACATCAGAATAACACATAGGCTATAATTTATCCCTGTACTCCCATGGGAATGGAAAGTATGCGGGTGAAACCGCGGGGCGCTGGTAGTAGACTATAATTTAACTGATTTAAAAAAAGAGTTCATTTTTACCGTACTCACACCTTAGTTTTATCTCTTAACGAACTGGAGAAACTAATAGAAGAGAACCTAAATATAGGCCGACACTTAGCACAATTCAAAATATTAAATCCTAAAATTGTAACTATAATCCACACATGTTTTTAATTATTATAATGAATGCGAGAGTTGTATAGAATAGAGTAACTTACTAGGTCCTTCCAAGTGTAGGTTATTTGTAGGAAGGTATATATTAGCATATAGATAACATGGTATAAATGTTAATTGATATCTATTTATTTATAGGTTATCAATACAGCCCATTGAATACGATCGAAAAACAAATAACTAGTCTTCGTATCTAGTACTAGTTTACACAGTAATTCTAGCTTTAGGTACGATAGAAAACGGTCGAAAGAAGATCAGCTAGTCTTACAATATTTTTAGCAATAGCTGGACTTATTAGATCGGATTTCTTATCTAGTACTAGTTTACACAGTAATTCTAGCTTAGGTACGATAGAAAACGGTCGAAAGAAAATCAGCTAGTCTTACAATATTGTTAGCAATAGCTGGACTTATTAGATCGGATTTGACAGTCTATCTCTTTTTCAGATATAGAAGGGGCTGCCCGACGCTACTAAGCAGTCCGCACAACGTCGTGTCTAGCGGAGCCCGGGTTCCCATCCCGAGCCCGACACGAGCACAGGGGTGTTACAGGTAGCGCATTAAGTAGTGCCTCTGACGCACCCCCGTTCGTCGTTTACTGGGGGAGGCCACGTCGGCGGCCTCCTCTCTCACCCGTTCGTCGGCCTCCTTCTGGGACATCACTGTCTCGCAGATTGAGGCCATTGCCGTCTAGGAATCGTCACAGCCAAGTATCGAGCTGATGACGCTCGGCAAAGACAAGTCCCCTCCGATGATAGACCTCGGGCGCACCTCGAGGGTGTGCTGGGCAGAGTCCACCGCCGCGCCACAATCGTGACATCCAGTCGTCGGCTCCCTTTGGGTCGTCCGACACAGGTAATCACCAAAGCATCCGTGCACGGTGAGAACCTGCGTCAGACGGAAGGTGAGGGGTTTGCGCTTATGACGCATCAACACAGTCAATCTAACTTAATCTAACTTTAATATAACATGGTCAAACGATCATATGATTATTTATAAAGTCGGTAAATCCTTATTAATATTATAAAGTAGGTAGGTTACGCTTTCACGCGAAAACTACTTAACTGATCAACATGAAACTTTGTACACATTTTCTCGGAGGTACTAGAATTAACATAGGATCCATAAAAAAAATATTTTTTGCCAGCTCGAGCAAAGCCGCAGGCAACAGCTAGTCTAAAATAAATAGAAAAATATCGAATAACGAGCTAATTTACTAAACTAATCTTATAGTTCTATCCGCCATTTACCTATGCATTTGTATTCAGCTTGCAGATGGTGCAATAATACCCCTGACCTTTATGAGGTCATGGCAGGTGTTTGACCACTAGTAAACGCCTTTTAATATAAAGAAGAAATTATTATTATTTTTTATTATTTTTACATTATTAAGAGAAGTAAAGAAAATTATTTTGTGCTGTATTAACACAAAATGCAGCACAAAATATTTTTTTTGCTTACCCTCTGAGCGCTTACCAAAATACCATTATAAAGATTTTAATTATAAGATTTTTTTTTATCATAAGGAAGTAGCCGAGCTGTGGGAGCCTTATGATGACTACCGACGCCCAAACTTCAAGGACAAGCAATATGAAACGTGACAGCACAGCTGTCACTACACGTCGGTTTTATGTGAGCGAGCCTAATTCGGATGCACGTATGCCACTACCTCTTACTCTTTATTGGTATTGCTACATTGTAAAATAAACACTATTATCTGGGCTCGAGCGACCATGGTCCAGTGGGTATGATCTCGGCCTCTTAAGCGAGAGGTTACAGTTTCGAACCTGCCCTCCCTCCCCCTCTGGGTTTTTCTTAATTTCTAATTGCAGCCTGAACACGAGGCCATCGCTCGCTCATCGGTAAAGGAAGACATCGTGACGAATAACTGGACTCCTTCCATTAAGTCAAATCTTACCAAAGGACACTTGTGTAATCTGACTCCGAAAAGGCCAACACTTTGAAGCACGTAGCATTATACCATGATTCTAAATGCTCTTAGCATTACAAAATACTGTTTTGCAACCAGTTTTTATAACTCTAAAGTTTATAACTCTAAAAATATTAAAAAAATAAAATCATTAATCTGGTATGTAAGTACTGTATGAAAAATAATGAAACCATTTATTTAAGGATTTATTTGTTCCACTTATATTATTACTTACATGTTTGTTACTTGCCCTGAGTGCTATTTACTTAATAGAACTTAAATAACCATAGACATTAATTAAGAACTTATTTCAAACATCTGTGTAAAATGTAATAGACACAAAGACACTGTCTATTAAAAGACACTTCAATTGCTAAAACAAAATTTACATTCGATAAAGAGTAAGTTTAGACCTAGACTATTAGATATATTTACGTGATGTTAAAAACAAAGGTCGAATAACTTAGCAGACGCACGAGATAATATTACGAATTTATAAATTCACATACATTACAGTAATATTCTTTCTATTATTTTTAACATTAATCAGTCCATACCTACTGAGTATTTTGACGTTAATTTGATTAAGGGCCTGTTTCACAATCTCCAGATAAGTTCCGAATAGGCTATCGGCAAATATTTGACAGATACTTGACAGATACTCTATACTCTATCTGTCAAATATGTTGCCGATAGCCTATTCGGAACTTATCTGGAGATTGTGAAAATTTAAACACACTTCAAACATTTTCGAGAAGTAATCTACTAGGAGGCCTATGTTCAGCAATGGATGGAAAAAATCTGATGATGATGATCATAATGATGATGATGATGATGACGGTGAGGAATCTACTGTGTACAATTTACGCCCCGACCGAATTCAAACTTGTATCTTTTACCACTATACCATGGCCTGTAACGATCCATTGTTGCATTACAATAATTGCTCTTATCTCATTAATAAGGCCTCAGTATGTCTGTCTGATATTAAAAAAAACTAGACAATAGAACCCACAATATTTCCTGTCTTGCGACATCTGTGCCTATGACTTTCAGGGTTTTACAAGCTGCTGACGTCATTAGAATCATCCTCTCCTAAAATCCCATCCTATCACAAAATACTTTTTTTTCTTTAACGCCGGGAAATACGCTGAGGCATCCCGCTGGGGAGTGGGTCTTCCCAGGCGGGTATATGGGACTCGCTGCGCCCGAAAGATGGTAAGTGGACGCAGCTCTACCCACTAAAACCCGGCGAGTGCCACCAATGCCGCCTTTGGTCAGGTGCCCCGGATCTGCTAGCAACAGGGCACCTCGACGGCTAGTCAGTCCCTCGGGGAACAGACGCCACTTCCACAGAGGGGTTATCCCGCACCACGTAACCCCTTCCAACTTCGGGACAGTACAATGAGGTAAGGATCCTATCCTCACCTCATTGTACTGTCTTCCTTACCTCTTTAGCCCCCTCTTATCCTATCCCAAAATCCTGTTTATTCTATCCTATCCTTGATATCCTATCCTGGCTTGAATTAAATAGGAAGGCGACGTGTTTTCTACAGCAGAGTGGGTGTTTGTGGGTGGCGGTAATAAAGTGACCATCTCGTTAACTGGTAACTCGCTCGTTTGACGCCTTATAAAGATCATAATATACATAGTCTCTTATAGATTCTTAATCGATTCACCTGATAGCAGGTGATTAGCAGGGTTCAGACACACATGGACTGAAGTAGAGGATGAGCAGGTACGTTGTAGGCCCTCCAAATATGAGTATGTAGATAGGTCTATTAGGTAGTTAGTTCTTTATGAGAGTTTAAATTAACATGGTGAATTTTGTTATTCAAGTTTTCAGTTAAAATTTTACAGGGTATACCAGATTTTAATTCAATATCTTCTGTGCATTTCCGCATTTTAAGTAAAACTGCGGAAATGCACAGAACGCACACTAAAAAAATGAAATTTAAAAAAAAAACATACAGTCGAATTGATAACCTCCTCCTTTTTTTGAAGTTGGTTAAAAATAGCCTTTATTGCTGTTTTCTTAGAAAATAATATCTCAATAATCTACAAATGTCTATTTATTCTTATCAAATGCCTATTATATTCTTATTATTACTATAAATCTATCTTAATTTATATTTCAACATTATGGGCAAACGGTATGTTGCGAATAAGGACTGTTAAATTAGAAAATTGATCTCAAAATAATCGATAAGATAAATCTTAGTCAAATCCGGCTACACTTTTTGTTACAAACTATTGCGTTATATTATACCATTACTATAGTATTGTATTAATAATTATTACTTATTAGTAAAATGGCGTTCAGTATTATATTTTTTGTTCCTTTTTTTGTGCTCTCAACAAGTTTTTGTTATTTAAATTGGCGTTTGCGTTGAGCTTACTTAAATAGCCTGTGAACCATGAAATATCTTAATTTTTCACAAATTATCGAGATACTAATTGTTTAATAATGTTGTGGAGGTTGTTTGGTTGTTTTGTGAATGCGAATGTTTAATACATTGTTTTTTTTATTATTTATTATACTCTACTAGCACCCATACCGAAATTTTAATAAAATGCCCCTACGAATTAGTCTCAATAATTTAATTGAGCTAAATTAACTGATTTTCGTGCGTAGAGTTGGATGCGAGTGCATCCTATCCGTCTTGGCGTTCATCAAATGGGGCCCATATTTAAGGACGGGATAGTGTTTTTTTAATAGTTAATCTGATTCTCTGAAAGATTCGAAAGATTGAAGTTCAAAGAAACTAAAATACAATGTCTTCAGTGAACTAGTTTACTTATTTGATACAAAAAATCACAATTAAGGGATATTTTTTTGTAGAGGAACATTTTATAAGTATGTATTCGTAGGTATATCATGCCAACCATTATAGGATTATATAGAATATATCCAGTGCTGGATTTACGTATAGGCCCGTGAGGCCCAGGCCTAGGGCGGCCTGATTTGAGGGGCGCCGAAATTTCAGAGACTAAATAAGTAAAGAAGACTGCCTTTGAAAATGAGTTTGGATTAATTATTGTAAAGAATTCTCTATAGAATACACCTATAACAATTCACTTTTTTTAATTACTTTTCAGTCTATGAATAAGATTATGTTTTTTTAAAGATTAATTATAGTCTTTACCGAATGGTGTTCTTTACTTTTTGTTTCATTACTGAATATCACATGCATATATAAAGCTTTTAAAAATGACTAAATCTTAATAGTTTCGCCCTGGCCCAGCAGTGGGACATAATATATTAAGGGTTGATACTTTACTTTTTTCTAGCATTAAGGGCGGCAAAATAAACAGGGCCTAGGGCGGCATTAAGCCTAAATCCGTCACTGAATATATCCACATTTCTAAACAAGCGATGAATTAAGGGACTCTTAATACGTAATTAATTAAGGGATCAATTCCTTTTGGTTACATTGAAAGCTGTTAATGGATAAATCCTACTAATATTATAAACGTGAAGGTTTGTATGGATGTTTGGTATTCTTTCACGTGAAAACTACTGAATGGACTTTTATGAAGCTTTACAATGACATAGTTTATACATTAGAATAACATAATATAGGTTATCAATTATCACCGTACCTCCAAGGAAATGGTAAGTACGCGGGTAAAACCACGGGGCGCTACTAGTCAATATAATGATCATGGTGCGCGTTATGTGATTAAAATGTACATTTTTTTTTTGATAGGGGCCTATTCTCAGCAGTGGACGGTTGCAAGTTCTTTTTAACGTAGTACCTGGGTGATTCATGACCCTTAGGGACTCACACGTGGGCAGTGCATACCCAAACTAAAACCATTGCGAGCACCTTCAGCCGCTTTTGAAGGGTCTCGCATATGCAGGTATCAAAAGCACTCCAGGCTGACCCTCGCGAAAGGCAAGTCTCTTTACTCCTCGTAAGAGCGTACTGACCGGCCCCTATTAAGTAGTCCCCAAACGTCGTGCCGTACCGAGTCCTGGGGGCCTAGCCAAAATGCCATTAAGAAATCGTTAGCGAAGTTCGAAAATGATAAAATGTATTGGATGGACCACGTAATTAGGCGCGGCCTTATGTCAATCCCATACATTTTATCATTTTCGAACTTCGCTAACGCTTCCTAATGACATTTTGGCTAGGCCCCCTGGTTTCCACCCTGAACTGGACTGGAGCACATGGGCATTGCGCAGACGCATTAAACGTTTTCAGGCATATAGATTTAAGAAACTAATTTTTATAGGGATACCTACCGAAATAGTACCTACATGCATTATACGAATACTTCAATAATATATTAATTTGTACTGATATTTATCTACACTTCTACACTAATATTATAAAGAGGAAAACTTTGTTTGTTTGTTTGTTTGTTTGGTTGTAACGAATAGGCTCAAAAAGTACTGGACCGATTTCAAAAATTCTTTCACCATTCGAAACCTACATTATCCACGAGTAACATAGGCTAAATTTTATTCTGGAAAAAAAGGGTTCCGTAAGATACTTGGGTTTTTCGGACACGAGGTGTAAAAAATCAACCAGAAAAGTTATTTATTTTGCGTACGCTGCCTAAACTATGAAAGATGGAACCATAAAATGTTCTAATTAATTGTAGATCTTATAAATATCTACAAGAAAGTCCACGACACACTATACCTATCTATGTCGAGTGAGGCACAACAACCATATTTTATTCAGAAATTTAGATTTTTTTGGACTACATTTAAACGAGTTTATTTTACTCATGCTTTTAATCCTTAAGATATGAAGCTAAAGAGTTTGTTTATTTGAACGCGCTAATCTCAGGAACTATCGGTCGGATTTTAATGAAACATTTCAGTGTTCGATAGCCCATTTATCGGTAAAGATATATCATCCCGCTAAGATCCCGTTGTAAATCTTAGTTAACGCAGGCGAAGCTGCGGGCAACAGCTAGTTTCCTATAATTGAATACAATACGAATAAGTATAATAATAATTTATTTATATTAATATATAAAATAAAACAATTAGCAAGATTTTAAAAATTCTCTTACGATATTAAGGGTAAAAAATCAGTCAGTGAACATCTGGTAATTCCTCGCCTAGGGAATCCCCGCCTTAGATTCCATCGTTAAATTCGTCTTATCGTAGTGGTTAGTTAGCTGGTCGAGGCACGCGGGTTCGAATCCCGCTACGTACAAGAATTCGTATGGTAAATATAGATGTTTGCAAAGGTCATTGATATTTATATGTATATTATTAAGTTCATCCGTTCTTAGTTATAATACGTCCGTCCGTAATATAAGTTCCAACGAGTTTTACCACGTGACTAGGTTAAGGTTGTGTGCATGTAAATTAGAATTAATCTATTTATAAATATCCTTTAATTGTACACTTACAAGCTTATAAAAAATATAGAATATTTCGAATAATCATATTTATTTTTATTAGAAAAATATCAGAAGGCCCGAAAGCCCGACAGTCAGTCTTACAGAGTATTCGGATTATACAGTTTAGACTGGAAGCCGACTCCAAATGCAGTAGGGTAGCACAAGAATATCTACTTATATTTGGGAGACAAACAATTATAGTATAATTCTAGAGTTTGGAAATAAAACAAATTACAGAAATCAACCTACCAAATAAACCTACCGAGCTATAGAGCTTAAAGGCAAGCAGGCTCACTAGATCTTTCAAAAAAAACAGAATTCGATAAATTTCCACTAATAACTACTAAAAATAAACAGAACAGTATTTATAACTAAACCAAAACCAAAAATATAATAACAATAAAAAATACTTTTTGAATATGTACGATGATTCCACGTCTTTAAGTATCGGGTACTATGTCGACTGTATTACATAATATTATTACAAAATTCATTCAAATTAGCCGATTACAAGTTTAATTGGTCAACAAATCGACAGACTTATCAAATTATATGAATAGAATTGAGGGGAAACTAACTCGCTAGAGAAGAGCTGCGAGCTTTGCGCATTCCTCAAGGTCAATGCTAAAGTCTCTCGTATGAACAAGAGAATATTGTATGAATTATGTACGTGCCTAATTCTCCTGATCATGCCAGTTATGAATAGAAAAGAAAAAGTCCTCCAACTTATAGATTAATTCTCATCTTAACTCTAATTTATAAAATACCCGTGGTTTCACCCGCATACTTCCCATTCCCGTGGTAGTACAAGGATAAATTTTAGCGAATGTGTTACCAGAGTTTAATTAAAAATCGGGTCTGCTGGAAGATATTCCTCTATAGAATAAGCTGTACCCTTGTAACTACCCTAAATTTTATTTTTCACAGTTAGTACAAATTTCTTTTTCTGTGTAAATCAATTGTTAAATAAATAAATAAAATCCATTCAGTAGTTTTACGTGAAAGAGTAACAAACATCCATACTTACAAGCTTTCACGTTTATAATATTAAGAAATAAGATGTCACTGAACTTTATCTAGTCGGCTGGACCAATTTTGATGAAAACTTTTGTGTGAATCCAATTGCATGGGAGAATGATAAAAATACATAATACGGTCCACCACAAAATGTTGACTACAAGACGTCCATCGGATCCGCTTCTATGTAACATTAAGTCTAACACTAGCAGATCCGTATAGAAAACTAAAGTTCACTTCATATAAAGTTATACCATTTATTTATAACCAACCACATAATATGTATTTAAATATATTTTAATTCATATTATAATTTATTCAGAATAATTAGCTTTTGTAATAATATTATAAGTGAGAGTAAATGTTATCTCACGAACACCTAATTGAGTTACGTACACTAAATTCACCATAACTGTCAGTCGGTTTGTGTGTAATATACTAGCTTTTACCCGCAACTTTGCCTTCGATAACGAATCATTATAATACCGGTAATAAATTATGTTTTAATCGAATGAGTAAATTCGATAATAGTCACAAATTATTATAACACCATCATCATCATCATCAGCCTTTATCCGTCCACTGTTGAACATAGACCTCCCTTAATGAGCGCTAAAACGACCGATCCCTTGCCACTCGCATACAACACGGTAGTATAGAATATAACATAAATAACATACAATAAGTATTAAGAGTGGCAAGGGGTCGGTCTTGGTGCTCATTGGACGAGGCCTACCTTATGTTCAGCAGTGGATGGATGATGGTGATGAATGTAGTAGATAGGGCTGATGATCACTGTGATGATTAAACCAAGAAATCGTTCCATGGAATTAAAAAAATGTGTGCTTTTATATCACTTTGGCAAAAGTATTAAATAATATTTTTGTAATTTATGTTAGTGGCAAGGGATTCGATCGTTTTGACGTTAAGGGAGGCTTGTCTTCAACAGTGGATGGATAAAGGCTGATGATGATGATGATTAAAATGATGATAAAATTTGAAATCAAAGTTTACGCTAATAATATTTAATGTATACTTTATACTAAATAAATAGAGTAACTCGCTGAAATACAAAGTAAACATAAAAAAGCCGGTTTATTTTATAATATCGGAAAATTCAGCATATCGCTGTCAGCGTCACATGACAACAAAGCTATTTTAAGGTGGAATTGTGTATTTATGGATCACATAACGTTTTAATATTATATTTAAAAAAAATCAATTCACAACAAAAATACATACTATAAAAAATAATTAATAAGTAAAATGCTCTCGCTAGAGCTGCTAACGCAAGTTCGAATCCAACGTTTTTTAGGATACCCATTTATTTTCTGTACATAATATTGTATATTATATTTACAAATATAAAATATGTATATTTTTACCGTATTATATTAAAACATTTGATAATAATTCTATTAACTGTAACACATTTTTTTCATATAGATGAATTTTGTGCATTATTAAATTAATTTATTTTAATAAAGAAAATTAACAGAAATCATATAATTTTAACATAAAATTTTAATTAAAAGCAAAAACTACTTACATATTTAAAAATCCAGTGCAGCAAATAATTGTCTACAAAAAAAACAATTACACACTACTTTTAATAAACACAAAATTTCAAATTTCGAACGCCAGCGTTCGATTCTCGTTCGCCGGCGAACGGTGCTTGCGGTTGGTGGACTGTAAATGACCACAGCGGCGTATCACCTGTTGCCTGCTTGACGCATCTTAGCCGTGGTCCAGAACGAAAGGCGCCAGCATAGAGGGTGCAAGTGATTATATACTTTGTACACATATACAATAGATGTTTAGTTGCACTAACTCAAATTTATATCTTGCACGTTACGACCTTGATATGGCGATGTATCGTTTCGCGCTCAAATTTGTATATGGAATGGCGCTTTATAGAGTGTCAATGTCAAGGGCTTTTACCGCATATTTGCCGAGCATAGACAACCAATAAAGAAATGGATTGAAGGTTATTTTAACATACAATGACAAAAATTAAAACTGTAGAGTAGAAAATCCTCGTAAGATCTCCAACTGTTGATAATGATGATGACGACTTATGAAGCATTTATTCAAGTATTTATTTAAATTATAAAAACGTGATATTCTCACGTGATGAAAACAGAGATATTATAATCGAAGGTATGTGCAATACCCATTTGTGGTATACAAAGGTTTTAAACATTATATTTCTTCTATACTATATATTATGAAGATTGTCTGTATGTTCTTTATAGAATCGTAAACTTTGATCATGTGAAGATCTTTAGTAAAGTTGTTGCGCATGAGCCCACGAAGGTTTCTGAATTGGTGCGACCAATTTTCCACAGATAGCGCCACTGTTGTTCTAAGAAATTTCAATATTTTGGTAATGTCTCCGCAAAATAATATTAAAAAACATGGTAAATATTCAGTTTTAAATGGTTTAAAAAATGAAAATAGCCATGTTCATTTATTTTATATTACTATTTACCTGTGGGAAGGATGCGCTGTGCCGCGCTCCTGGGTTCATGAGTACCACCATCTTGCTTGTTACTTCCGTGAAACAGCTTTGCTGTGTTTTGGCAGGCAGTGAAATTTCCAGCACCGAGACTTAATATATTATTATGTCTCAGAATAGGCAAGACATAGACGTGGTCTGGGCTAGTTCCAGGTAAGCTAGTGCAGGGGCTACATCAAGCACTTGCCATCAGGTGGCACGTCTGCCAGTATTCCTATCTAACTAAGACATAAAAATAAACATGTTACTTTTGCAATATAAGATCATAAATATTTTTAAGGCGGTATTGTGTTACAAGATAATGTTTTAACGGCCGACGCAAAAAGAGAGGTGTTTTATGAACAGACAAGTGTATTTTATGTGGCACTGTAGCTCTTAAATTGATGGACCGAAATGGATACAGTTTTTATGGGACTACTGACCCTGTCTGTAAATGGTCCTTATAGTAGCAAGCACCCCATATATTATATAGTACTGGGCACTGGTCTCCTCAACGAAATCAGACGAGGAGGATATCGGGCTATAATTCACAGAGGCGCTGGCCCAATGCGCGCTGGTGAACTTCACAAACCTTCTAAGACTTATAATCTCATCAGGCATGCAGGTTTCCTCACGATGTTTTCCTTCACCGATGAGCAAACGATGGTCTCGTGTATAGGGGGCTCAATTTTTTGAAAACCCATTTCAAGGCTCAAGTGTTCAGGGTGCTCTTAAAAATTTAGGAAAACCCAAGACACCACGAATTTGGGTAGCGGGGTCAGGATCGAACCCGGACCCTATCGCGAAAGAGGCTGAGCCCATACTCACTGGACCTGGATTGTTGACTGGATCAGTTTATCCGTATTCTAAAATCTAAAGTAAGTATCTACAAACTATTTGCGCTTTATACTGATTTTTTTATATAAATAAACAAACTTGCCTACCTATAATAATCCAATCCTACTAATATTATAAACGTGAAAGTTTGTGAGTATGGATGTTTGTTACTCTTTCACGTAAAAACTACTAAATGGATTTTAATGAAAGTTTACAATAATATAGCTTATACATCAGAATAGCACATAGGCTATAATTTATCCCCGTACTCCCACAGGAACGTGAAATACGCGGGTGAAACCGCGGGGCTCTACTGGTTACTTAAAATTTTATTATGTTTACGTGAATTTCGCCATAATTAAACACATACCTTTAATATTACCTGTTATATAGGCGTAATTACGCAAATTTGACTCATTAAAATTAAACAACTTTTACGCATGCCCGATATTTCGGATACTTTGCAGCAGGGTTTTTTAAACTTAGGGCTCCACGAACCCCTGTTAAAATTTTTAGGTGACGGCGAACTTAACTATCTAATACACCTCTCCTCCCTCAATTGACTGTTGAAGAAAATAAGGTTTTTATTTGAATAAAAGGTAACAAATAAAGTGCATATAGAAATATGTTTTTGATATTAACGTGATGTTCTTGTTTCTTATCGCAAAGGCCTTTTAACATTAAATTACCTTGATTCTGACTGGGTATCAACCGCTTTGCGCGAGAGTGTCAGTTATCAAGCCACCATTGCGTAAATCTTGTCGCAAACCCCCTGCCGCCGAATAGCGAACCCCTAGGGGTACTAGCACATAGCGGGATATGAACCCGCATGTATTAATAGTAACCTAACCACTAGGCCAGGATGAAAGTTCAACGAAGGAATCCACAAACGGGGATTCCCTAGGCGAGGAATTACCAGATGTTTAAGTGTTTACGTTTTAGCCTTAATGTCGTGAGAATTATTTTTTAATTAGGCAAATGTTTTGTTTATAGTTATATAGTATATATTTATAATAATAAATATTTAAATAATACAAAATTATATTCATTTTTATAATAAGCGTAACCCCAAAGTATGTTTAGTTACTTTTCATGGATTTTAATGCATAATATAAGAAATAAACGCCGAGTGGAGAAATTCTATAAAATCCATAAAAGAATGAAGATTATAATTTACAACTTTCTACTAAATAGTTCCTACTGATGCGGAACTTTTCTGAATAATTTGGTTCGGGTCCCAGGGCAGTTTAACGTATCCCTCGAGTTTCCGAGATCGTATGAAAGGGTTATTTGGTTACGCAGTACGCTGTCGATCTTGGCAACGCGTGTAACGGTGGAAAAGAGTTGGCCTAGCCCGTACAAAAAGTAGCATAGAGTCATTAGTCTATTATATATAATTAAGCGTTATTCTCACTAGGATAGTGTAATGTTGGCCATTTGCCTGTACGAACGAAACATCCTAACTCAAATTCCTTGGAATACGCAATATTAATTTAAGCTGACTATTAGAAATATCAAATAGTTTTCAAATCGCAATAAAACCTCCTTGGAACATGCAAATATAAACTTACGTGCTGTTGTGTTAAGCCTTTAAAAATATTGAAAAAAAAAAAGAAAAAGTATTGAAAGCAACACCTGAAAAAAATCGTTTCAACAAAACATACACCTAGACAATTTAGTAGAGCTTATGTAGTCTGTTGAAAAAACCCAAGCAGCGTAAACTGACGAGACCGAATTGGCAAAAGGCCCGCGAGCGAAAAAAGCTTTACAAAAAAAATCTCATACGACACAACACAACACTGGTGAATTTTTTGACTTTTGCTGTTAGTTACCTCAAAAGCTTTATCTTTCCGTGGTGTTTGATTGACGTGCTTTAAAAATGATTGTGTTGCAGTAAAACTCTTTTCTACAATGAGGCAAATAAATAAGTATATATTAATGACACATTACTTATTTAAACTATTTAAAACTATATTTACCATGTCGTTTAATATTCTTCTTCTTCTTTTTTCACTTTGGCTTCCTGAAGGATTTGCCAATATCATTGTTTTTTAATATTCTTTCGCGTGAGTCTCGTGAACGTGACATTCGTAGACAATAAATATCGAGCTCCGCGAAAGAATATTAAAAAACATGGTAAATATCCCGTTTTAAATAGTTTAAATAATGAACATTACTTATACTCGCATTTTCTCATATTTCTGTTTATAATGAAACCACTTTTTCGGATTTCATCACGCCATATTAAGATATAACCCAATGTTTCGGGTACTTTACAACCGTGGTCTCGTGAGGACATGTTATCTCTTATCTCTTAGTAAAAATATGTCCATTATGTGAGCTGTATAGCTGAAACGTGAACACGTCTGTGACGCAATGCCGTTAAAAATCATATTATGACTGTATGAAGTGTACAACAATTTGGGACGTAGATTGTATACTTCTAGGAGCTAGTTTTGGTGTAAAACTAGCCAACTACTTTAAAAACAATTTTTTTATAGCATAGGAAGACAAAAAAATAGTGATGCGTTTAGTGACTATCGACGCCCATTAAACATCTCTCCTTTTCCTATACCCCCAATAGGCCACTGGAAACTGCACAAAACGCGACAGCATAGCTGTTATTTTACGCCGGTGTTAGGAGACCGAGAGGCACCACCACGATTGGGCCGACAAAATTCGGCTGTAATGCTGCATGGCACTTTCCGATATTGTCAATGCGAGGGAAACCGGAAATCATAAATTGTCACAGGCTAATGCTAATTATATTATTAGCAACTGGTCAAAATCAAATATAATATTGATACACCAAAAAAGAAGTTAAAGTTTATACGAACAACTACAGCCGTAAAAGCACAGCGCACCAAAGAGTATGTGAAGCTAACGTAGCACATGGAAAAACTACGGACATTTGTCAAGTTTCGCTTTCCACGAAAATGTATATGATTTTCTCCACTGCAACCCACGGCGCCCTCCGACTAATAGTTTAACTTCATCCGCGAATGACTCGTCGACCGTATTAGATTTGACTAGCCAAACACCTACTCTCCAGAGTAGCGTGCACGATATACCGCGCCCCCTGCGGGGCACGGAGGGGGGCGCCCCCCTTTCGAATTTTACTAGGTGAGCCATCTGCTCACCTACCTACCGATTGACCTTAAAGTCTAGACCTTTCGAAATAAAAAAAGTGGTGAGGTGACGATGCGAATTTTAGGTGACGACGTGAGTTCAACGATTCGCTAACCTTAAAAATGGTCAACGCGCTTAAATGAGTTTTCACTTCAAAATCTTTTCAAACGAGATGAATAACAAAAACA
This sequence comes from Lycaena phlaeas, assembly GCA_905333005.2. Classification (NCBI taxonomy): domain Eukaryota; kingdom Metazoa; phylum Arthropoda; class Insecta; order Lepidoptera; family Lycaenidae; genus Lycaena; species Lycaena phlaeas. The sequence continues at coordinate 15,816,208 of HG995169.1, read as the reverse complement.
CGAATTATTTTATATCAAAAACGTGTGCCTATAAATATCAAGACAAAAACGCGAATTACAATACACGTGAACATGACTCATGTTAACACTTAATTTGTAATATTTAATGATAATGATTTAAACGTTTAAGAATCCTTAATTATTTTTTTGTGATTATTTATATTATTATCAATCACAGAAAATACTACTTAGCAACAGCAGCCTTTTTTTTCTTTAACGCCGGGAAATGCGCTTGAGTGGGTCTCCCAAGGCGGGTATGTGGGACTCGCTGCGCCCGAAAGCTGGTAAGTGGACGCAGTTCTACCCACTAAAACCCGGCGAGTGCCACCAATGCCGCCTTTGGTAAGGTGCCCCGGATCACCACCTCGACGGCTAGTCAGTCCCTCAGGGGACCGACGCCACCTCAGATGGGTTGCCCCGCACCACAGAACTACCTCTCCCAACGTCGGGACAGTACAATGAGGCGAGGTTCCCGTCCTCACCCCTTGCCCCCTGCTCTTTTGCCCCCTCTTCTTATAACAGGAGTACAAAGAGCCCTCTCGGCTCAATTCACTTCGCCCAAGGTTTTGGGGTCACCCTTGGCTACTGAGCCCCACCGCCACGACAAGGCTTGAACCATGGTGGGGAGCAACAGCAGCCTAGCCTAGCTGGTAGTGGCATGCATGGTAAAAGCTACTGACTAATGCTTTGTATGCTTTAAATATATTTTAACTACTATAGATGCGAGCAAATTAGCCTTACAGACTGACTCAGAAGTCAACGTTATGCAATATTGTTGAAGGGACCAAGACTTAAATAATATTATTCTACACATTTTAATGTTAACTAATTAACTATCCTTCCTTATTACCAATGGTCTGCTTCGTGTATGCATCAAAGTATCTAATTATTTAAATTGTAATGTTTTTTTTTTTCATTAAATTAAGTAAACGTCGACATCTCTTCTAAAATGATATTATGGCAATACTTAATAAAATGTGGCGGCAATTATGATAATATAAAAATAATTATATATTAATTCGCAAAGGCAGAACGGGAATATCAGTACGCGCCGTTGTGTTTTTTGTTTTTGATTTCCCGCTAATTAATTGTTATTTTACATTATTTTTTGTAAAAACTTTTTAAAAACCTAATCTGTATTTGTGGTTGATTGGCAAATATTGTGGTGGTCTGTTGGATGGAGTGAGAAGTGATAGTTGATTAATAGGAATGTAGCTTTAGGCAGTGGCGTAACTACAGGGTGGGAAGTCGGCAAAATGCCACGGGCCCCCGGTCGGAAGAGAATTCCAACTGTATTATTACACATTTAGTAAAAAAAAAATGTGTCTTCCTAGCATCCGATGAATTTGCCACGGGCCCCGAACGGTATAGTTACGTCACTGGCTTTGGGGTTTCTCCCTGTTTCTCAATACTTTAGACTTACCTTCGACCAGGAATAAATTGTTTAAAAAAAATCATTTTTTAATTTTGTTAGAAATGACAGCTGAACTTGGGAAATTTTTGAATTTGGAAGCGCTAATAGTGAATAAAATTATTATTATTAAGTTGTTATATTTTACATAATATAATAATCTAAATTGATTTTTTATCTCAACCTCAATAGAAGAGAAGGGATAGTCATCTCATCAATCTATCGCTGTATTTATTTGTATAAATATGGATAGCATAAAGAACATTAGAAATAATGTCCACCAGCCATTAAAATTAATGCGCAAAGCGTGCGAAAACATAATACTCTGTGTACTAATGTGTACTAAATGCATTATTAGTTCTATTTCTGCTAAGTACCTGGGTAGGTAATAGGTACTTAAAGCTAAGGACTAGTAGCCGTATAAGAGCATTGAACAAGTCTATAACATAAAACAATATTAGGAAAACTCGAATATTCTTAAAATGTTATTGTAGAAAAAAATCAAAAAATATTTTTCTGTCATCTTATTTTTTCTTCATAAAAAATGCATCTGATCCCTAACTGGTGCTATATAAACCACTGGCAACACCGGCCGGATGTGACTCCGGTGGCGCCTAACGGATGTGTCATTAATGGAGATTAATAATAATTAAAGCATAACATTAACGTATACATGCGAGCGACGATGGTCCAGTAGTGGTATGCGATAGGTTCCGGGTTCGATCCCGTGAGTGCCTTGAAATGGGTTTTTCTAAATTTCTAAGTGCACCTTAACACGAGACCATCGCTCGCTCACCGGTGAAAGATAACATCGTGAGTAAACGAGGAATGGACCATCCATTACCCTCCTCGCCTAATTTCGAGGAGGAGACCCGTGCCCAGCAGTGGGACATAAATGGTTGATACTTTACTTTTTTTATTAACGAATATAAATGAAAATAAATATTATAATTAAAAATATAATAATTAATAATGAATTTACAGTAAGTATGGGGCCGCGATGGTGGTTCAGTGAGTATGGACTCTCGCACAAGAGTTCGAGAGGTTCCGGGTTCAATCCCCCCGTGTGCCTTGAAGGTTGGTCCACCGGTGGAGGAAAACATGTGATGATGATGACTACAAAGTATTGACTGTAAAGAAAATGATCATCATAGATCCGATTTCCGAAAAAAGAACGAAAAATAAAAACAACACCTCATGTAATTTAAAATACAACACACACATGAATAATATAACAATTTGAACAGGACCCGTTTTCCATAATGACATAATCGGAATCATAGAAAAACCAAGTATTAAAAGTTCCGACAAAGCTATTTGTTATGTGGGGCGTGTGTGGCGGACAAAATATAATATACTACTGCAAATTAAAATACACGTTAACGATTATAAAAAACATATTAAAACACAGACAAGCGTGAGTCTGTCTCACACACTAAGGGTTCTGAAAATTTTTGTCTTTTTTTATGTTTCATAACAAAGTCAGGGTTTTTAAATTGTTTTCCTTTACTCATGTTGTGAGATGTAGCTTTTAAAAAAAATCATAATGCTACACCACATATAATTAATTGTAAATAAATCTTTAAATACGAATTTTCAGGTAAATAATTGAATTTCTTATTCAGTTACTTTGAAAGATTCAAAAACTAATTTTCAATGTTTGTTTTAAAACTACCCCAGAAAAGAGAGACGGTGGCTTTTTTTTAAATTTCGGGTAAACGACCTACATTTCGAATTTTTCTAACGCGTAAAAAATATTTAACTAAAAATTATTAAAAAAAATCTTTTCTACTTTAGTCTTGAAATTTAAAAAAATACAAAATACAACTTTTAAGCTATTTTTATTTTAATATTATAGTCTCTAACCTATCTCGGATAATTTTAATTTTACTGAAAAACATAAAGATATCAATCATCAATTATTTATAAAATGATGCTCTTAAACATTTTTTCTACTTCTAAAAATTAAAAACATTTTTATACTTATATTATTTTAGACTTTTGCTTACTAAGCTCCACTAGAAATGTTCAGCTAAATAGTAAAATGGCAATTCCTTTTTTTTATTCTGGAACCGAGGTGCGATTTAATAAGACCTAATGACGTCATATTTACAGAAATGGACTAAGGATGTAATTATTCTGCCAGCCAACGCACCTGTCGCGGAATAAAAAATTAAAAAACAGCCAAGTGTGTTGGAACACGCTATAGGGTTCCGTCACTAGTTGATTACAATACAAGTATACACGAAAATTTGTATGAATGAATAAAGTAAAAAGTATTTATAACAAGTGAGTCTCGCGTATACAGAAACAACACACTTTTTGCGCTCTTTAATTAATCTACATAATTCGAAATTCGAAACATAAACATACCCACGTGACCACCGAGATACAAGTGATGGCGGATTGCTTAACTAGTTAATAAAGGGTCCGCATGTCCGTGAGCGGAGATCCGCCACACGTCACTGGTCCAGCGAGGTCACATACCGACCTTCCTTGTCACACACATCCAATCTAAAACCGAATGAGCTTAGCCCACGGTTTTACTTATGACATCCTAGAGTTTAAAAACACTGTCTACATTTTTATTGGTAGTAGTCGAAGAATGCTCTGAGTTTATCAGCCCATGTATTTGCTTGTAATAGTGGTCGGATAAAATTTACAACGACAGCCCACGGTATAGATTCTGATGGTTGAATAAGATCGAATAAAACAAAAACTATATCTTCATTCATCAATGTAACATGATTTGTGTGACCCGGGTTTGTGTTCGTAACAATATTTATATTTTTTTCAGAGCCGAAAATAGGGCAGTGCCACCGGTGCTCAGGCACAGGGCGTAGACTCTGGGGGGCACAAGAATGGCCAGACCAGGCAGGACTATTTTTTTTTGTTTGCTAAGGGCACAGTTATAGAAGCTCACACAGGGCGCATAAAAGGCTATTTACGGCTCTGATTTTTTTAAGTTATATTACCGTGCAGCTCTGAGAGTTTAAATAGTGAAAATAACCACAAAAAGTATAAAGTATTAACCCATATAACCCGTGCCCAATGCTAGGCACAGGTTTCCTCCTCGAAATCGAGAAGAGAAGGGGTAATAGGCCGCAATTCACCGATGCCTAATGTGTGCTATTGAACTTCACACACTTTCAAAAACTTCCAGGAAGGCATGCAGGTTACCTCAAAATGTTTTCCTTCCCCGGTTAGCAAACGATGGTTCGTGTTTAAGATGCACTTGGAAATTCAGAAAAATCCATTTTATGCACCACAGGGGGTCAGGATTGAAACAGGGCTCTCTCGCTTAAGAAGCCGAGCCCGTACATACCCACTGAACTACTGTCACTTCTAAAATAACCGCACCTATGATGGCTATAATTTGTAAGCGACGATGACCTGGGCCATTTCTTTCTTCTTTGTCATTGGAACAAGCAAGGATCGATCATGATGATGGTCTGTGATTTAGAAAACTTAGAATTATAAAAGTTTTGTTTTTTTGTCAATGCAAGTCTTACGATTCAAAATAAACTTTAAATCATTCAAATTGATTAAAAAATGTTGGTAATTGAATAACAACATAATTACCAAAAATATAATTTGTAGAGATTTGAAGTGGTATTCGGAGGTCATCAGGTTTTAAATGTGTAAGATTTATCTCCGAAACAACATATTAGTAAGTTGCGTTATGTTACGCAAGAATACGGCCGGCCGGAATAAGTATAAATGAATTTACGGAGCCCCAACGATACTCTTTACCTAAGAAAATCATTGTCCGGCAAATCACAAATACATCGGAGTTCTCTTAACACGTAACTGAGTTCTATAGTTCCTGAATCCTGATACTTTTAGCAAATAGTTCTAGCGTTTTTACCTCCAAATGATGTGCTAGCTTGACGTCTTATCCATCGATCAAATATACCCGAGATATCGCACGAACACTGAAAAGTATCCCGATCCAATTGTGCTTAAAACTGTTCTAAGCACAATTGTGAGTATGGTCTCTGATAATAAATTTTTAAGACTTCCTTGATGCGCGCATTCTGTAATTCACTTTACACTTAATTACGTTTCAGAAATGAATATATTATATTCATACAGTTGGATATAAGGCTCTTCCATAAACGACAAAACAGCAGAAAACATTATTGAATACAGAATAAGCCAACAGTAAAATAGGAAGGTCGATTTTTAAATAAGCGATATATTTCCCGGCTATAAACTAAATTCTAGGTGCCGTTATTTGTGATTTATGTATCATAAATATCTTTGCAATATATGGCCTTTACGTACTACCTACTTTATAAATAAAAATAACATAGCGCGCGAAATTGATTTTCACTTCTCTTCATTTAATCTTCTTTTTTTGCATGCCGTACCATGCCAGGCAAACTGGCAGATGAGCCACGTAACATTAAATGGTCGACGTCGCCTATGAAGTCATCATCTTCATCATTGGCCTCTCCATCCTCTGTTGAACATACGAGTCTCTCAATGATGGCGTTCATTTGTGGATGGCAGACGATCCCTTGCCACTCCCATCTACCACGAACCGACCGCTGCACAAAGATTGTCTGAGCTAGGTTTCCTCATCATCCGTCCGTCATCCGTTCTCAAAAAATAATATTTCATCATCATCACCATCATCATCGTCATCACCTTTACCATAAGCTTTATCTGTCCACAATTAAACATACGCCTCCTTCAATGAACTTGATGAATAAAGCTTAGATTATTAATATTACGAATAAAGATTTAAAAAATGATTAACACAAAAAATCAAGAATGAATATTATTATAAAGGATGCTATTCGAATTTAAATGAGAAAGCGAAGCCACAGGCACTTGCTAGTTGATAACTGTAGATATACCTATTCTTAAGGTCATTTACATAGAGTATTAAGCCCGACTAATATGGCAACCTACCAAATCTGAACTACTCGCTTAAGGTGTGGGTGATTAATACTGTAGTCAAGACGGCGCTCATGATTTGTCTAACATAGACCACTAATTCTAGTCTAGCTCGTAATGGGACAGCTTTCTAATTATGGGATGGCTAGGTTATAATGGGACAGCTGGCTAATTATGGGATAGCTAGCTAATAGAAGGGTAACTAGCTCGAAATTGAAGAGAAACTAAGTATGGGATGGCTAGCTCATGGCTAGGTCTTAATGGGATGGATAGCAAATTCAGGGATAGATAGATAGTTTTAGGATAGCTTACTTGTTGACTACAACGAGGGTAATATAGTCGTTTCTTCCAAAGTCCCCAATTAATGCAATATAAAATGTACAATTTTATCAACCAGTTACTAATGATGATACAGGTAAATTTTGCAAAAATACGCGATTGCTCATTGGATAGTTAACGACGAAAAATGTATTGCCAGGGTTTTCCAGAACTGGAAAGTTAATAAAAATTATAAACAAATGAAGATAGAAGCCTAGAGAAAGAAAAACTAAATAGTTTTTGGCAAATATCTTCCACGACCATCGTCTTCATAACCTATATAAAATTTACCACAGAAAAAATATTTATTAAAATTTGACTTTCTTTTTCTATAATTCGTGATTTAAATAATACGCCATTTATTTATGATGCGAGAAAATTCTAGAAGCACAGCCTTCGTTACTTATGTATTCTAGCCTACTATTTCGCAACTTCACATTGAAGTGAGAATTGCACTTGACATGTTCATTTCGACACGTTGTGTATTTGATGAAGCATTTATGTAATGATTAAATATGTGCGATTATTTGATATTGCAGTTTGTATGTCAAAAAAGCGTGTGAAGACCGAAAATTAGAATACAGAATCATATTTTTTTCCGATAGTAAATAATGGGAATTATTGGAAACAAAAATTCTTGGCCAAAAATGTGTTTTTTCTTTGTATAAAACTGTTTTTATGATCCTTTTTTTTCTTGTCAAATTAAAAAAACTTGTGTATTTGTTTATATTATTATAATCTTATATTCTTATATTACTCGCCAAGAACCCACTGAAACCGCTGAGAACGCCGGATCCGAAGGCAACAGGACAACCTCAGCGACAGAGTAATTATGGAAGCTAGTTAACCGGGAACTAGCCTAGGCCACGTCTGTATGTTACCCATACTGAGTCATTCTATTTTAAGTCTCTGATAAGTAATTACTCTGCATGTTTTGCTCTCCTCTTCTAAAATAAGCAGTATGGTGGTAATCATGCAGCCAAACGCACGGCACGGTCAGGAAAACCAATTGAATCATGTTCTAATTCGGAACTATTTTAGGAATAAAATTGAAATGTCCACAAGCTACAGACGTATTTTTTTTATACGATTTAATAATAATGTCGTTACGTCTTTATACCGTTCAAAAAATTATGGTCGCGAAAAACTTAAAGTCGTAATTAAAAAAAAATGCTTTATATAGGCTTGATTTTTGGCAATATCGTTAATCTCTATTTTAAAATAAATCAGGCCAGTCCCGTTCCAAGTAATCTTACGCCCTTAATGTATTTTTAATGACGATATAAATTTACGCATTGATTATATTGGGAAGAATATCTAAGAGTTTTTCCACATTACTTTTCAGAATTGATCATGAGTCATGACCAATTATCAACATTATGGTATCGATAAATTGTATTTTATTATTCTTTACGTTAGTCGGATGGTAAATGGGTAATCTAACTCATGATATTTTTTTTTCGATAGGTCTAGACTTTTAGGCCTGATGGCCTTTAAGCTCAATCGGTAGGTAGGTGAGCAGATGGCTCACCTAGTAAAATTCGAAAGGGGGGCGCCCCCCTCAGTGCCTCACAGGGGGCGCGGTATATCGCACGCGCTACTCTGGAGAGTAGGTGTGTGTGTGTGGCTAGTGAGATCCAATACGGTCGACGAGTCATTAGCGGATGAAGTTAAACTATTAGTCGGAGGGCAAACTCATGATATGTAGTATATAGTAAGTAAAAACTGTCTTATGCCCGGTTTCTGAAGTTTCCAGTTATACTCTCATTAGCTATTGATACAATAAAGTTATGTATATGATAAACGTCGGTTAACTGTCACTGCGTTTCTGAATACGCAATGAAGCGTTCAATAACTATCAAACAGATAAGCAGTTCCATAATCTGCCGTTAGATGGGTCTGTTTAAGAGATCAAGTTTAAAATTGATTTTATTATTTTAATTCAGGATTATTACTAGTTTTATTTACGAGAATATTTTATTCGTATAAGCATTGTTTTAGTTATAAATTATTAAAATTCGCTATTTATCAGCGAATGAATTTTTTAAATAAACGTCAAACTCACTGATGTAAGGTTTATGTAATTTGCTTGAAGCAGAACGTCAAATAAAGTTATGAAATCGATAAACGGCACACATTGGTCAGTTAAGATAAGCTAAGTTTAAATGGAGTTTATCTTACATTGCGATGTTCAGAAACGCACTTAAAACTGCCGTTAAAAACTCCTCAGAAACCGGGCATCAGGCAACTAATTTATACGTTGCTTTTCCTGAGACGTAGAAAAGTAAGACTTTAAGCGAGCACTACGACATTCCATTTTTCATAAAAAATAGGTACAGATATAATAAAATTAAGTGTTTTACTTTTTATTATTTAATGCTATACCCACATATTATATACTATACGTCACATTTCAAAGCCACACCTCGTTTCCATTTGCGCCAGTCTAAGCATTCATTGGAAGAGGCCTAAGGCCAGCACTATGCGGACAGGCTAGCAAACTACAACAATCCAACAATTTCATACCACCTTCATCCGACGCGACGGTGGTGAGGCAGAGAATCGCCACAGGAACAAACCCGACGCCATGAAGCCGTGGAAGTCACACTCCACGACTAGCGGGGGGCAACTCCCCACTTACTATATCACAGGGTGAAGCCAACCGGCCCACCCCACTACCGACGACCACTAGCATAGCTCTATCCGAAAAAAAAACCACGTTAACACAGCCCCCTTCGCAAGAACTTGTATTACGGATACTAGGAACGCAAGTAAATGTAAGAAATTTGACCCTTTATTCAGCATACAATTTTTCTACCCTTGAGGGACTCGAACCCGAACCCCTGCGTAAAGTGTCGAGTAGCCTGATGACTAACCACCCGGTCACAGTCAAAATTCTCTTTACTTGATCTATTCCTACAATGTTTGAGTGTTCCAATCGAATACGATTTTGTAAGCTTATTTGTTTTCAATATGCCAGGAATCAGGATTTCACGTCTTGTTTACCATAATATACACTGGACATTAAGCCTTATACCCTTAACATAAGTATACAGGGGAATGAATGAAATTATTTGTTGTGGCACCTCATCCATGAGATTTTAATGGGACAGTGGATTGAGAATTAAAAAAATAATTTGATATAGAAAAACAACGCAATAGCCGCTTCGTATTTGAGAGCTTTGATATTTTTTCATTGCTTTTTAAATAAAAGGAATATACAGATTTTTAATGATCTTTCATTGGAAGTGATCTCATTTCGAACGAACTGGTATTTAATTATGATCAAAGCAATGTTGAGCCAAAAGCTTTGAAAGCTAAAAAAATAACCTAAATCCCAAGCATATCTATCCCAAAATCGAGGAGAGGCGAGGAGGGTGTTGGACATTCACCGAAGCCTTTTTTTTCTTTAACGCCGGCAATGCGCTTAAGCATCCCGCGGGGGAGTGGGTCTCCAGAGGCGGGTATGTAGGACTCGCTGCGCCCGAAAGCTGGTAAGTGGACGCAGCTCTACCCACTAAAACCCGGCGAGAGCCACCAATGCCACCTTTGGTGAGATGCCCCGGATCCACCAGCAACAGGGCACTTCGACGGCTAGTCAGTCCCTCCGGGGACCCCCTGCTCTTTTGCCACCTCTTCTTATAAGAGGTGTACAAAGAGCCCCCACGGCTCAATTCGCTTCGCACAAGGTGCTGGGTTAACCCTAGGCTACTAAGCCCTACCGCCATGACAAGGCTTGAACCATAGTGGGAATTCACCGAGGCCCTGGCTCAACGCGGGTTGGTGAACTTCACACACCTTCAAATACTTTTAATCATCAGGCACGCTTGAGGAAACCTTACGATGTTTTCTTTCACCGGTGAGCAATCGACTATCCCATGTTCACGTAGAAATTAAAAATGGTCTTCACAATGTCTATGGTACACATAGAAATTTGGAAAGAAACAATTTAATGGCGCCACAGGCCAGGATCAAACCTTGACCTCTCTCTTTAGCGTTTAGCTCCATAAAGCTAGACTCTAAATAATGTAACAGTTTGGTTTGGTTAGTTCTTTTTTGTGCCGCGGTGTGATATTTTGGATTCCAAACAGTGGTGGGTACATTTTCAACATTCGCAAACAAGTAACACAGGTAATATCCGACGATTTTCAATGTCCTTTCAGTTGAGTAACATACAATGCGAAGTTTTCGCTAAAAGGCTTTTGTTGTTATTGTAATGTTACTAAATAGATTTCCTAAATGTGATTATGATGATATGATATTTATAAATTAGATCTTTTACTTTCTGTATATTTTACATTCATTAAAAAAATCCATTTAATTCCCATAAAATATTTTTTTACGTGGCTTATTTATAAATATTATATTAATATTATTATCTACATAACTTTCAAAGTGCACCCTAAACACGAGAGCATCGCTCGCTCACCGAACGAAAACATCGTAGGGAAACCTGCATGCCTGATGATATTGGAAATATTTGAAGGTATATGAAGATCACCAACCCGCATTGGGCCAGCGCATCGGTGAACTATGGCTCATTACCCTCCTCGTCTGATTTCGAGAAGGATTTACGGATTTAATCGCGGTTTATCAAGGTTTTTATATGCCCGACGTTTCGGATACTTTACAGCAACCACGGTCACGGGAGGACAGTTCTGTTGACTTAATAAACCGCGGTAAAATCCGTAAAAGTTGTTTCATTATAGTAAATTTATAACATTCTTAAAACACGAAATTGGAGTATGTAAAAACATGTGTTTGAAGTGTTTACATTTAAAGTGGTCTATTGATGGCGTATGACGTAGCGAATTAACAAAAACTATTAAACCTGACATAAGTCCTGGTCGGGTATTTCCTCATGATATCATCTTGGTACTAAGCAAAAACCAACGCGTGTTTGTCGATGGGAAGCAATATATTTAACGTCCAACAACCAAAGAAATTCTACCAACACCACAGTAACGTCCGAAAATCTCAATCAATACAAGTTTTGATAAACTTCTTCTGCAAGAAACTTTCGCTTGGGACCTTTGAATCAATTGCCATATACGGTATTTCCGAACCGGTACGAATAAGAGAGGTTAGAAGAAGCATGCACACCTTCGAGGTGTGACGCGTTGGGTGGTGCTGCGTCACGATCTGACGTCTGTCATTGGATGTCCCAGAAGGAGGCCGACGAACGGGTGAGAGAATAGGCTGCCGATGCGGCCTCGCCCCGTAGACGGCGAACGGGGCGCGTAAAAAGTGCTCCCAATAACGCCCCTGTGCTCGTGTCGGGCTCGAGATGGGTACCTTGGCCCCGCTAGGCACGTCATCGTGGGGACTGCTTAGTAACGTCGAGCAGTCCCACCATATCTGAAGAATCTACCTTTGTCGGAGCCAGTCTGTCGCTGAGGTGATCCTGTTGCCTGCATATACGGGAGCCTCACAAAGCGACTGAAGGTGCTCGCAGTGGTTTTAGTAGGGTAGTGCATCCCAATGCGAGTCCTCACACACGCCAGTGTCCCTACCCGAGGCACTGGCATGGTGCAAAAGCATTTTCATTGCAACATCAAAAAAAAAGAGAAACTGGAATGCACCAGTTAATCGTCTAGAATGATTTTTTGATCGACAATTAACGTCAAGACGACCGATCTCTTTCTCTACGCAAGCTTAAGCTTATAAAAAACAATTGTTATATAAGGGTCGTTCTCAAAAAAAAAGTGTCATTTCACCTGGTTTTTACATTTTGTATGTTAATACTATAGTCTATTTGTGTAACTCTGTGCTATGTTATTATAAATACTTATCAGTGTCTCAATTCGTTGTAATCTGGAGGACATTCCAACATCATCAGTATTACCCCGCATCCATGTACTGGTTAACATTTACGGGTAATTACCAAGATGGAAGGGGAATACCCATGAATGCTTGTTATGCCAAATCGTTGGACCCTCCACCGCGGATGTAAATACGAGGGTTTTAATATGCCTTCCTTTAAAGGCTTCCAAGGTTCTTGAATTGGAGCTACACTAGGGCCCACATCCGCAAGCAGGTTGCTGGCCTGCGATGGAGTAGACAAAAATACATTTTAAATTTGAAGATAATAATAAATAAATATTACTAATAACTGTATAAGATACCATTGATATTATGGTAATATAACTTTATTATATTATGATTATTATTATAACTATCATGATTATTAATATTATTTTAATTTTTGTCCGTCTGTTTGTTTCGGCTAATGTCTAAAATGACTATGCTGATTATGACGGGACTTTCACTCTCAGATAGCTGATTTTATAAGAAAAAAAGAAAAATTTTATTGGAACACACACATGAGACTACAACAATATAGTTGAAATTGACTATAAAGAGCTACATCCATATAATAAATTATTCTTACAATTTTGCGTAAAACTATCATGTGTCTCAGAAATGCCAAAATAAGGAGTAACATATTATGCTACAAAAATAATCATTATCGATCTAGATATAACTGTAAATTTAACGCTTTTAAGTGCTGAATACATTTTTATATTTCTGAACCGCGGCTAGAATGCCAGCTTTAGAAATAGGTAAAGCAACGCATCCAGATCGTAGTATCGTAGATCGTAGATCGGAATATTTTGCATTGGGGGCTAAAAAGCAGCAACGAAAGCATAAAATATATAGCGGAAAAGTAACATAGAAAAAAAGAGAAAGTAAGAAAATGAATGTTCCATACTCCATCGATAAAATGGACAAGCACTCAACTTTTGATCACTTGAATATTTTTGGCTTTGAAGTCCATATTATAAATTTAATGGCGGAAGCTATTTTCAAAAGGCGTCCTGGCCCTGGGCGAGGTCCAGTACAAATAAACTTTATAAAGTTACAAACAAATTTTATGAAATCGTACAGACGATTAACAGGAAAATTAAATTTAGGTACATACATAATTTTAGCCTATTGACTTTGCGTTTGCTAGCCTATTTTCGACGCTCTGTTTCTCAAAATTATAAAATGAAATCACTTTCTCCGTGTATGTCTGTCGGTCAAACCAAAAGCGCCAAGTCCACAGATTGCTACAAAAAAAAGGATTTGCAATATGTCAGTGCTGTAGCTGTAAGTGCTCTAGCTATATTGCGCACTTATATGCGTGTTCTTATGGTATAAGAACTTTTTCGTTTTTATATTATAATTTGATTGTACAGCGTCTTTTTTATACGTTTTTATTAAAAATTATACATTATCATTATGTACAAGTTTGCGTATGTCTTAGTAATTTATTTATGTAAAAGTAAAGTAAGTATATTATGTATAGGTAAGTGCCCTGCTGGGCACGAGTCTTCTCTTCGAAATCAGGCGAGGAGGGTAAGAGGCCATAGTTCACCGCGCTGGCCCAGTGCGGGTTGGTGAACTTCACATACCTTCAAAGACTTTCAATCTTTTCAGGCACGATGTTTTCCTTCACCGGTGCGCGAACAATGGTCTCCTGTTTGGGGTGCACTTAGAAATTTAGTAAAACCCATTTCAAGGCACACACGGGGGGTCAGGATCGAACCCGGAACCTCACGCATAAGAGACCATCACTTATCCGCTATCGTATTTATGTTGTATCTAAGTGTTTATTGTAACTATAACTGGCTGTTCTTAGTAAATAAATGTATAAATAAATATCGTCGTCAACTTGTTCTCGTCTCAAGTCCATAAAAACTTGTGTAAGAGATACTAAAATGCAAAAATATTAAATATAGTTCGTAAATTTTCAATCGCCTTAGCATTTAATATTTTCGAAACACCAATAAAAATCATAAAATGTTAAGTTTTTGTGCCTGTAATGATGTGGAAGAATGAAATTCTTCAGCCAAGATGAAAGCCCATTTGCTAACTTATCAGATGTTATCTACACTAATATTATAATGAGGAAAGATTTGTACCTATTTTTGTATGTTTGTATGTTTGTAATGAATAGGCTCAAAAAGTACTGGGCCGATTTAAAAAATTCTTTCACCATTCGAAAGCTACATTATCCACGAGTAACATAGGCTAAATTTTATTCTGATAAAAATAGGGTTCCGTAAGATATTTTGGTTTTTCGGACATAAGGTGTAAAAAATGTTATTTCGCGTACTAAGATCCCGTTGTAAATCTTAGTTAACGCAGGCGAAGCTGCGGGCAACAGCTAGTATATAATATAATCTTTGATAGCGCGATTCAGGATGGTCCTGTTATTTTTACGGAAACCATGGTGGAGGTTTCGGGTCTGGTCGACCTAACTTGGAAGACAAGTTTCCTCGAAATGTTCTCCTTTAAGAAACCTTAAAATCAAAAATATTTTCTGGCGATGCACAAGTCAGGCTTAAATCTTAGAAAAACGTCGCTCTCAAATTTAAATTAATTTCAATTATTAATAAGTGCTTTATTTGTATTATATATATAGTTTATAACACACTGCAATATTATATTCCGCAAAGAACATAACATTAGTTACCACATTGAAATAAAATATCTAAAGAAATTGATTCTAGATTAATTGATGACCTCTGTGGTTCAATTAACAATAGTGCTAACTCGTTGGCGCTCAAGCCGGGATATAGTTGTTTCGGATTCCGCCAGGGAACACATAGTTTTCTATGTTCCTGTTTATTAAATGTGTGTATTCTATAATACAAATCTTGAATATAATATTATGTATAGTATTAAATATATTTCCGTTAGGTAATCGTAACACAAGTCTCTTCGAGAACTTAATGCGAGATCAGATCGACGGGGGTAAAAAGCGTTAATAGATATTATTATATACATGAGTAATCTAACGATAGAAAAAAAGAAAATATAGACATATTTTGTTTTTGCCTGTCGTAAAATCTCACTTATAGAGAACACAAGAAGTAACGGCCTCAGTAAAAAATAAACCCTCACGATTTTCAGGACTATAAATGTTCAATCCTTCTAATTAGTTGCGTTTCGGACAGATGTACAGACGAAGTAGTATCATTACTCTGAGACTTGAATCTCAAAAGCTCAGGAAACTCATTGCTATGTTCGCTGCTCAGGAATAAGTTTGAGTCATAAATGAATGAAAATACGCAACACATAATTAAGTTGCCTGAGATAATTGCGGATAAAGTATTTTATGTTTATGGATGAAGTCGACTTACCATCAGGTGGCACGTCCAACTAACATACCACCAACACCAACAACCAACTAAAATACCAGTCATGATACCACGTACACCAATGGGCGTAGCCACACTGGGGCAAGCTGCGGCGCTTGCTCCACCCTGGCTCTGACCTTTAAGGTGAAACATTTTTTTTTCTTATACTAACAACAATCATAATATCCGTAAATAAGTTACACAAAAAAAATAATCGATATGAAAAAAAGTGCGATCAAAACAGAAAGCGCGCACGAAATCCCTCTAAATTTATAGATTAACAAATAATAAAAAGGCTACAGGTTGACTACTGCCCCACCCTGAGCCCAAGACTGAATATGATCATGCGAACACCAACAACCAACTAACATAGGTTAGATGCAAGAATAATCACTTCTTCCTTTTTTGTAGATATTGACGTTAACAAATGAAATTCAGAAATGACCTAGAAATGTTTTTGTTATTCGTGTCCATTTAATTTAAATCTAAATTCATTTAGTTTAAATAAATGAATCCATTTCAAAGTTGGTTAAAATGTCCCCAGACTATAACGAATAGATCGATTCATTAAAAAGTAATTTAGACGCTTCTATTCCAAAAAATGGAATAATGCCGTCATACGAGTAATATAATCATGGAGCATACGTAAATACAACACACCACAGCCTGTTAAAATCATTAACCTTCTATCGTCGCAGTCAGTTAAATAAACACGTTTTAATCATGAGTTCAGGATGTCAAGTTTCTAGAGCTGCATGAAGGCGGAGCAGGTAATTACCGGTAAACATTAGACCAAAAATTAATAGGAAAAAAATTAGAATAAAATCCCCTATGAATCATTTGAAATAAATATGACGCAGGAAATTTACTCAGTCAATGCGTATTGATGGTATTAGGAATTATATAATTCAAAGAATCGTGTTAATGACGACAAATTAGACAATTAAAAAAGTAGCAACCCATCCAGGTCACACTGCTAGGCATGGGTCTTCTCTGCGAAGTCACGCGAATAATCGGGCCATAGTTCACCGATGCGCTGTCCCAATGCAGGTTGGTGAACTTCACACACCTTCAGACTTTCAAACTCATCAGGCATGCAGGTTTCTTCACGATATTTTCCTTCACCGGTGATCGAGCGTGTTCAGGGCGCACTTAAAGGGGTTGATCCTGAAACAGGGGGTGAAAATTTTTGGTTGTGTGTATTTTTCTCTAATCGGTTCTTCTCAGTGGGCTTGCTTTGGAACCGGTGGTAGACTCAATTGACGTTGACGTTGACATGAATTTAAAAGATTGACTTTTGACTTTTTTAATGCCACATCATTAAAAAATATAATTATTGAAAAATTTTGTCAATAAAATAAAAAAAAAATTTTGGGTGGGTCACCCTTATCATTTAGGGGGATGAAAAATAGATATTGGCCGATTCTCATACCTACCTGATATGAACACAAAATTTTATAAAAACCGTTCGAGGCTCGAGTCCTTTCGGAGGAGTAGTAGAACGAATATTGTAACACGAGAATTTTATATACATAATACATACTAGTATCTCGTATAAGATAATATTTTATACCATCAACTAATTTTTTATGTAGCGATTCTTCAAACATTTAGGCTACGTATCATTGAATAAAACACTATTCTTTATTATTCACTTAATAGAATAATTAACCTTTAAAAAAATAGCGGCGCAAACACTTTTTAATAATTTCAAGTAACGTGTGAACATAGCATTTAAGTTATAATTTTTCAAATGGGTCATAATTCATATTAATGTTAGTACAAATTGCCTGTGACTTTCCTCACAAAATGTTTTTATTAAATGCAAAGTAACTAAGGTATACTAGAACAGTAACACGAAACTATGAGTACGAGTAACCAAGTGATAAGAGTGTCCTGTGGTCTAGTAATAAGTCCATTAAAACTGTGGGACGAGAATCGTATTGTAAATGTAAATAGTGAGGTAAAGTAAATGTAAAAAATAAGTAAAGTAGCAACCCCGACAGCAGATAATATGCCGACTGCTGGACATGGGTATCCTTGGAATCAGGCAAGAAGGGTTTTGCTGGCCCAATGCGGGTTGGTAAACTTCACACACCTTCAAAGACTTTTAATCTGCTCGGCACCCCTAGACAAGTGGCAAACGCTCGCTTCTATTCTTTTGCGTTTACTCGCTAACTCCATAGGGTTGATGCAAATTTTTTTAAGAACGTTTATTAAGACAAATAATGAATATGATTTAGTTTGAAAAAACGTCTAAAAACTTATGTAATTCGTCCCCCGTAGAAGAGTGGCATAAACGCTAAACGATTATAATAGAAAATAATACTTATTGTATGGGAATTAACTAGCTTACGACATTTAAAAAAAAAATTCCATAAATATTATAACAATAGTATTCGTTTTAAACGAAGTACAGAGGTTGTTAAATGTTTTAACAAACCAAACCATATTCATTATGTATCTTAATAAACGTTCTTAAAAAACTTTGCAGCAACCCTATGGAGTTAGCGAGTAAACGCAAAAGAATACACCCCCGATAGCTTAGCACCAAATAAGTCTAGGTTACCTAAGAATGTCATAACCGATCCTGTTGATAAAATCACAGAACTGTTAAAGCGCGACGCTGAAGCGCGACGTAAGCTACAACACACACTCAGACATAACACAGCCGGTGTTAGGCACACATTCACACCGCATGGGCCCCGGGGTCGTATGCGACGTCGAACCCTACACTCCGTTGACCAGTTGATCCGGATCAACCGCGACAGCATAGGCTCAGATCAGCTACGAGTCGACACCAATATAGACCGTGTAATCACCGATAGCACTCTGCTATCGGCAGCTTGCTCGGGTCCCGCGCTTGACCCGCCTCCCCCGCTACCGGGGGAGGGGAGGGCCGGCCCTCACGATAGGTTTCTAACGTCACCCGTTCCAAACCAGTCGACCGTAGCTGACCAAGTTAGGTACAAACCCGACGCCATGAACATGGCGGGGGGCAACCCCCCAAATTTTTAACGTCATAGGATGATCCAACCGGATCACCCCATTTCCGATGACGCATAACGGTCACTAGGACCATTAGCATAGATCCAACCGAAAAAAAAAAAAAAAAAAAGCAAAAGAATAGAATTGAGCGTTTGCCTCTTGTCTAGGGGTGCTGGTCTCCTCACGATGTTTCCTTCACCGATGAGCGAGCGATGGTCTCGTGTTCGGAGTGCTTTTTTTTAATAATAATTTAGTAAAAACGTATTTCAAGGCACCAAGAATGTAGCAAAATTTTTAGAAAACTGTTTTTATCCGTGTTTTGAGGCAATGATAAAATATTATTAGAACACGAACGTTTTTGCTGTCAAGTAATATGTCATAATAGCTTAGTGGAGAAATTTGACAGTTATGAATCGAAAAAACCCTGGTTCGTATCACCAGTCCAATTGTTTTTTTGTCTTTTTTTCAAGTTCATTTTTTTATCATATTATCACTAAGGGTATATATAAAACAAAACAAAAAACCGAGCAACTGCTCGGTCAACCAGATACTATTGTATTAAGTATAATATTTATCATGTTAATGAGAGTTTTGTATGTTTCAGTTGAATAAACGGTCTTTACGAACAATGAAATCATAGAGCTATTTTGAATTGGCTCCTTCCGTTGGCTTTATTTACTAGTTGAGAGCAAGCGACGTCTGTTAGTGTACAATTATTTTCATCGTCTAGTAAATAAGTTCCGTACCCACAGGATAAAATAGTTACCCTGTTACTTTGACTCGGCTGTCCGTCCGCCTGTCACCATGCTTTCTCGTGAACCGTGACAGTTAGAACTTAGACAGTTGAAAGTTTCACAGATGATGTATTTATTTATTTACAATACGCTTTTACAACAGGGTCCCTTCTAATATACAGGAATTATGCCCCAAGAAATTTAAGATTGTCATCAAACAAAAACTAAGTAAAAAAGGATATTATAAGATTAATGAATATCTAGATGACGCAAATCCTTGGGATTGAACTGCTCTTCTATCAAGCTGTATTTATTTAGAATGTATATAAATTTTGAGCCTGCAGTATGATAAATTAAACTTGTATTAAGGTGAAACGTATGACATGTCATGCTCGCTTATGCCATTGCAGTGGTGGCGTTGTGTGATGGGTCCTCCACTTCCCTCTAATATGTGGAAGAGGTTGACGCTGGCACACGCGTCCTGGCCTATGTGAAGGTGCCGCTGTGGTGGCTGGTCGTGTTATGCGGTTTCTACCTCGCTTGGTTTTTTGTTTTCTTTTTATTAACATCCTCTTGTTTGTTTTGATATTGCGGGATCCAAATTTATTTACTTATTTATTTTAGGCAAATGTGAATTAATTTATGTAACTAGCATGTTGTTATTATTTACATGTATATTAGTATGTTGTTATTTAGATATATTTACAAAAATTGTAAAACTGTATTTTAAAAAGAGCAATCCTACAGAGTTTCTTGCTAGATTCTTCTCTGAGGAAAACTGCTACTTTGCGAATCTAGCATTAGCTTATAAAAAAAAATTGACATGTTTCAAGTGCTATGTAATTTGCCTACGAAATAAATATTATTTGATTTGATTTGATTTGTACTTATGTTGCCGCCATAAAGAAACACGGATCTCCTTCCGGTGTCGGAGTCCTTACTACTATAAATGTGAAAGTATGGATGTTTGTTACGCTTACGAAAACTACTTAACCGATCATCATGAAACTTTGTACACATATTTCAGTAGGTACTAGAAGTAATATAGTGTGTAGTTGCCGCTAACAACAAATAAAAAAAACGAAATAAAATGAAAAATCGAATTAATAATATTATATGGGGGCTCCGACAAACGTGATTTTTTGTTGTTAAAGTAAAAAACTTTGAGTTTTTTACCTACCTTCCAAAGGATACGCTTTTTACATTACTATACATGACTTTTTCATAAGCATAAGTTACCAACTAAATCTAAATTTCCACCACTCTCCTAAAATGCAAAATAATTTACTAAATATATTTTAATGCAGATTAAATATAATTATTAATTATTATGACTACTAATTATTATTATATAAGTATAATTATTTTAAGCAATATAAAAACGAATGGGTATTAATTATTGTAAACATACGGAAACAGTAGTTATCAAATAAAAGGCTTCTGGAGTTATTATGTACAATTAATATAAATTATCGAATCTCACTTCATTAATAATCAATATCAATAAACAACAAAACTATAAAATACAGGCGTACGTGACTTACATAAGTAATAGCGTGCTTAATGAAGTAATGTAGCCGTTAACTTGCTGAGACTAATCATTTAAATACGTGCTAAATAATATTACGGACACACAATGTCTTACTTCATTATTGATTTACACAACATTTACATCACACAAAAGCTTACGAGTCTGTTTGTCCATAAAGTATATACTAACTAGCCCCCGTGGTTTCACCCGCGTACTTCCTATTCCCGTGGGAGTACAGAGATAAATTTTAGCCTATGTATTATTCGGATGTATAAGCTATATTGTTGTAAAGTTGCATTAAAATCCATTCAGTAGTTTTTACGTGAAAGAGTAACAAACGTTCATACTTACAAACTTTCGTATTTATAATATTAAGTAGGAATTAAAATACTGGTGGGGGATGCTGTGCTTCCGGCTGCATGTATACCACCATCTAGCTTGTTTCTCCCGCGAAACAGCTTGGCTGTTTCGGAAAGAAGTAAGTGTAATTACTGGCACTAAGACACAACACTTATGTCTCAGGCTAGGCAACACATGAGTTGCCTGGGCTAGTTCTAGGTTAATTAGTTTATGTTCCTGACCAACATTGACCACTTACCACTTTTTTCACATTTATATTACCTATACCAGCTATAGCCCTCGGCTTCATTCTTTTATAGTGTATTCCATGTTATTTCTAGTACCTCCGAGAATATGTGTACAAAGTTTTATGATGATCGGTTGAGTAGATTTCGCGTGAAAGCGTAACAAACATCCCTACTTTCATATTTATAATATCAAAATATTAAGGATTAAACATTGTGTGGCAACTTACATGTATTAAGTTGATAAGATTAAATGTCTTCAAGGGTATACAAAACTACAAATCAGTATTGGTAAAATATGGACTCATTCCCTTCTCGCCTTTTGAAGACTTGCCTTGGCCTATCTTGTATATTACAAGAATCGCTTTATCATAATAATAGTTATCAGCAGCCTTTATCCCTTCATTACTGATAATAGGTCTTCCTCGATGAACGCCAAGAATCGTTTTATCTTAT
Source organism: Lycaena phlaeas (assembly GCA_905333005.2). NCBI lineage: Eukaryota > Metazoa > Arthropoda > Insecta > Lepidoptera > Lycaenidae > Lycaena > Lycaena phlaeas. Next base: position 15,794,153 of record HG995169.1, on the reverse strand, counting down.
GCAAATTTCTAATAATAGCCCGGGTGAAGTCGCGACAAAATTCAGTGCAAAATTAAAGTTTAATGCTCTGTGGCTAGTTCTAATTTTAGCCGAAAATTTAGACTTTTGTTAATGCAAAACATTCATTGGATTTGTAAAAGATAATTTTGCATGGCAAATCACTAACTGTCTTTTATTTAGTTAAATATACTCGTATTCTAATATTATTCCTGGCAATAGAAATTAAACATTTTTACAGGGAACGTAATAATAAAAAAAATGTCGAGGTGTGTCGAGGGACACCAGGTAGGAACTAAGTTCCTTCGGCTAAAAAGAAAGGTATTATACACTACTCGCTTGTGTATGCGACTGTCGCGCCACGCGCACGTCTCATTTAACGCTTTTATTCCACGCACTTTTTCTTACGGTTTTACTATCACATTTTTTTCAGTTCGGTCGCGCAGCAAAATCCCTATCCCCTCCAAGCCTGCCGTAAGGAACTTCGTTCCAATAATAATAATATAACTTTATTGCACACACATAATTTAAAAAAAATTAGACATAAAATGAAAAGGAGAAGTACAATAAGGCGACCCTATCGCTATATAGCGATTTAACGGAACGTAATATGCTAGACTATTATTTCTTCGTGCCTACTAGGCCTTTTTTCTTTAACGCCGGGAAATGCGCTAAGGCAACCCAGTCTCCCCAGGCGGGTATGTGTGACTCGCTGCGCCCGAAGGCTGGTAAGTGGACGCAGCTCTACCCACTAAAATCCGGCGAGTGCCACCAATGCCGCCTTTGCCGAGGGCAAGAGGCGAAAACGGGAACCTCGCCTTAAAAAAAAGATCGCTGTCACTGATCGCCAAAGACAAATGTAATAAAATAAAAAACAATCATATTATTTTACAGGTTCAAGGTTTATGTAGTTTTGTATGAAACATGTACACAGATAGGTATACTATATTATATTATTTAAGCCTTATTCACTTTTTCACACACACATTTTTTCAAATCTCACGTACGTTAACGTGATGAATGGTTACGTGAATTACGTTAAATTCGTACAATAATCTGGTTTTTCAATCGCAGCACGCGGCGATGGCCGCTTGTTATATAATCTGGTCCAATTATATAAATTGCTCCAACCTAACGTCTCCAGTACATCATTCCCACGTTGAGATTTTTGTGTAGGTGCGACAAGTGTGAAGTATAAAACAAATAGTAAAAAAGTAAAGTAAAGTATCAACCCTTTATGTCCCACTGCTGGGCACGAGTCTCCACCTCGAAATCAGGCGAGGAGGGTAATGGGCCAATAGTTCACCGCGCTGGCCCAGTACGAGTTGGTGAACTTCACATGCCTTCAAAGACTTTCAATCTCATCAGGCATGCAGGTTTCCTCACGATGTTTTCCTTCACCGGTGAGCGAGCGATGGTCTCGTGTTTGGGGTGCACTTAGAAATTTAGAAAAACCCATTTCAAGGCACACACGAAGGGTCAGGATCGAACCCGAAACCTCTCGCATAAGAGGCCGAGTCCATCCACCACTGGACCATCGTCGCTCATACTATACTTAGAAGTAATACTAATAGAATACTTTTTATTAAAAAAGGAATTTTTTTTGCAACGCCCGCGTTGGGCGTAGCCGCGGCCTAGTGCTACAGCTAGTATCTTATAAAGACAGCCAATAGACCCGACAACATCGGTGTTGTCTCATACAAAATATTTACCTAGCAGTGGACTGAATTGTGAATCTGAACCATTCTCGAATCCATTTGAGAGCAATGAAATAATCATCAAAACTGATCCAGCCGTTGAGATGGTTTTTTAAATAACAGTTCTTCTTCTTCGTTCCCTCACTGCTGAGGATCGTGACCACTTATGATTTTCCACTAGATACGGTATTGGGCCAAGTGGCCTGCTCGATGCAATTTGCTTCCCATAACAGTATGTAATAACAGTTACATAATATTATATACATTATATCATTTATTTTTTTCCAAAATCTCTCTAGCTCTTAGGCCTATTGTCACTGTGTAAAATGGGAGGTCCTCCCGTGAAAATGGTTGATGTAAAGTAGTCCGAAACGTCGGACATGTAAAATTAATAAGCCGCGATAAAGTTGTTTCATTATTATAATTGAAATTCGCGTAAACACAATAAAACAATATTTACATTGGGAAACGAGCAATCGTGCCATTTTATAGTGAGTGGTCAAGTTCAATGAACAAGTTTACATAGAGCTAGCCCACGTAGCTCATCTGTCCATATTTTGAGACTTAAAATGGCAAGTTTGAATGCCAGTGAATTAGATAGCATTAAGCGGGCGCTTAATATTTCGAATTAAAACAGAGCTTAAACTATTTAAAACGGTATATTTACCATGTTTTTTACCATTATTTTCATTTATTTACCATTATTTACGAATGTCATGTTCTCGTGAACATGACACTCTTAGACAATGTCGAAATATCGAGCTCCGCGAAATAATGGTAAAAAACATGGTAAATATCATGTTTTAAATAGTTTAAATATTGAAAATAGCCATGTATCTGTTTTATATAGGATTTTAAATTGAACACCCATGTAGCCGAAATTGTGGCACAAGCACATCAATCTATATTGACCAGTGAGGTCTAAAACTTAGATCATAGTATGTTCTATACAATCCAATGGGCCGTGAACTTCAATACATCCAATTAATTACAAAGCATATCCTTTGGGGCCACTCGGCCAGGTGGCATTGTCACCTAATAACGGACAATTCGTCTATTGTACGTTGAGTTTGACGTCGCACGAGCTACGTCTCGACAGAATGGATTATAATTAAGAATAATTTTCAAGGTCAATAAAATAGCAACCAGACTATTTCTATCAATAAGACTATTCTTTTACCTTAAGGCCAGTATATCCCAAAGCGCCTGTTTTTGTTTAAGTCGTAAACATAGTAATGTTGGTTTTTTTGATCCGTTAAAAATATATGTTGTAGTTTAGTATACATTCTTTTTTATTAACCTATTCAAAACACGATCATTGTAACTTGCCTCGATAAAAAAAAATCACAAACACAAGATGTTTTTGATTATTTTTCTAGTTGTAATTGAAGAATGTGAGATTTTAAGTTACAAAATTTATATGAAAAAATAGGTAATAACATTTAGAATTTTATTCTGATCTTACTTTTTTAAATAAATGTTCTTATTTTTCTTAATATCAAATAATGTGAAAAACTGGACTAGCCCCCAGCGCGGCCTCAATTTAGTTGCCTGCGAGGCGTTAACAAAGTAGGACCTATGTTTCGCTGCTGCCTGGCGGCTCCCCTCCCGCTATAGATCGTTAAAACAACGTGTGGAATATATAAGCCGGTGCCTGATATGATAGTGTACATAGGAAATAAAAATAAAAATTTGAACAATATTTAGTTTTAATATTTTTTTCTCATTTTTGTCGTAATCAGGATCATCAGCGTACTTTTTTTCCTCATTTTTATTTTAATATCGATTTAATGTTACTAATTCATCATCATCATCATCAGCCTTTATCCATCAACTGCTGAAAATAGGCCTCCCTCAATGAACGCCAAGACGGCCGATCCCTTGCTACTCGCATCTTTATTATTTATAAAAATATTAATTTTAAGTTCTAAATGGTGGTGAAGATGATGATCGCGGTGATTGTGGTGGTGGTGATGATGGTGGTGGTGGTGGTGGGGGAGGGGGGTGTAAATTGTAATAGTGATGATGATGAAGTTGATGATTACAATGATGGTGGTGATGACGCTGACGAGAATAATGATGGTGGTGGTGGTGATGAGGGAGGGGGGTGTAAATTGTAATAGTGATGATGATGAAGTTGATGATTATAATGATGGTGGTGATGACGCTGACGAGGATAATTATGGTGGTGGTAGTGGTGGTGGGGGAGGGGGGTGTAAATTGTAATAGTGATGATGATGAAGTTGATGATTATAATGATGGTGGTGATGACGCTGACGAGAATAATGATGGTGGTGGTGGTGATGAGGGAGGGGGGTGTAAATTGTAATAGTGATGATGATGAAGTTGATGATTATAATGATGGTGGTGATGACGCTGACGAGGATAATGATGGTGGTGGTAGTGGTGGTGGGGGAGGGGGGTGTAAATTGTAATAGTGATGATGATGAAGTTGATGATTATAATGATGGTGGTGATGACGCTGACGAGAATAATGATGGTGGTGGTGGTGGTGGTGGTGGGGGAGGGGGGGTGTAAATTGTAATAGTGATGATGATGAAGTTGATGATTATAATGATGGTGGTGATGACGCTGACGAGAATAATGATGGTGGTGGTGGTGGTGGTGGGGGAGGGGGGTGTAAATTGTAATAGTGATGATGATGAAGTTGATGATTATAATGATGGTGGTGATGACGCTGACGAGAATAATGATGGTGGTGGTGGTGGTGGTGGGGGAGGGGGGTGTAAATTGTAATAGTGATGATGATGATGAAGTTGATGATTATAAATATGGTGGTGATGACGCTGACGAGAATAATGATGGTGGTGGTGGTGGTGATGAATGGTGATGGAGGTGATAATTAACACTTATTTCGTTTACAATGATTTGTGTGTCTGTTTGTAATATGACCTCTGTGGCTCAATGGTTAGCGCGTTGGCGTTCAAGCCGGAGGTCGCGGGTTCGAATCCCGCCAGGGAACAAAAAAGTTTCTCTGTTCCTGGGTCATGGATGTGTATTAAATATGTGTATTATATAATAAAAATCTTAAATATAAGTATTAATATAAAACGTATTAAATATATTGTATTTCGGTTGTCTGGTACCCGTAACACAAGTCTCTTCGAGTACTTACCACGGGACTAGATTGACGTGGTGTAAAAAGCGTCCATAGATATTATTATTATTATTAATAATGCACAGAAGAATATCCCGGGTACGCATGTTAGCTACTACTACTACTTCTTCTTGTCGACTACTACTACTACTATAAAACAAAGTCGCTTTCTCCGTCCCTGTATCCGTTTGTACGCTTAAATCTTCCAAACTACGCAACGGATTTTGATGCGGTTTTTTTAATAGATAGAACAATTCAAGAGTAAGGTTTTTGTATATAATTTATTAAAATTTTATAAGCCTTGGCTAAAACATAACAATAATTGTTGGACGTGTCGGAAAAAAATAGGCCGCCTGGGAGTTTTCAATTCAAACGCTGCCTAAACCATTTGAGATACAACAAAAAAATGTATGGTGGAATGGTGTAGCTTAAATAGGTCTACAAAAAAGTCCACGATGGCATATGTCTATCTCTGAGCGATATCATGCTATATCCATTTAAAAATATTACGAAACAAAGTCGCTTTCTCCGTCCCTGTATCCGTTTGTACGCTTAAATCTTCAAAACTACGCAAGGGATTTTGATGCGGTTTTTTTAATAGATAGAACAATTCAAGAGTAAAGTTTTTGTATATAATTTATTAAAATTATATAAGCCTTGGCTAAAATATAACAATAATTGTTGGACGGGTCGGAAAAAAATAGGCCGCCTGGGAGTTTTCAACGAAAACGCTGCCTAAACCCTTTGAGATACAACAAAATAATGTACAGTGGAATTGTGTAGCTTAAATAGGTCTACAAAAAAGTCCGCGATGGCATATGTCTATCTCTTAGCGATATCATGCTATATCCATTTAAACATATTATGAAACAAAGTCGCTTTCTCCGTCCCTGTATCCGTTTGTACGCCTAAATCTTCAAAACTACGCAACGAATTTTCATGCGGTTTTTTAATAGATAGGACAATTCAAGATGAAGGTTTTTGTATATAATTTATTAAAATTTTATAAGCCTTGGCTAAAACATAACAATAATTGTTGGACGTGTCGGAAAAAAATAGGCCGCCTGGGAGTTTTCAACGAAAACTCTGCCTAAACCCTTTGAGATACAACAAAAAAATGTATGGTGGAATTGTGTAGCTTAAATAGGTCTACAAAAAAGTCCAGATTGGCATATGTCTATCTCTTAGCAATATCATGCTATATCCATTTAAACATATTATGAAACAAAGTCGCTTTCTCCGTCCCTGTACCCGTTTGTACGCTTAAATCTTCAAAACTACGCAACGGATTTTAATGCGGTTTTTTTAATAGATAGGACAATTCAAGAGGAAGGTTTTTGTATATAATTTATTAAAATTTTATAAGCCTTGGCTAAAATATAACAATAATTGTTGGACGTGTCGGAAAAAAATAGGCCGCCTGGGAGTTTTCAACGAAAACGCTGCCTAAACCCTTTGAGATACAGCAAAATAATGTATGGTGGAATTGTGTAGCTTAAATAGGTCTACAAAAAAGTCCCCGATGGCATATGTCTATCTCTTAGCAATATCATGCTATATCCATTTAAACATATTACGAAACAAAGTCGCTTTCTCCGTCCCTGTATCCGTTTGTACGCTTAAATCTTCAAAACTACGCAACCGATTTTAATGCGGTTTTTTAATAGATAGGACAATTCAAGAGGAAGGTTTTTGTATATAATTTATTAAAATTTTATAAGCCTTGGCTAAAATATAACAATAATTGTTGGACGTGTCGGAAAAAAATAGGCCGCCTGGGAGTTTTCAACGAAAACGCTGCCTAAACCCTTTAAGATATAACAAAATAATGTATAGTGGAATTGTGTATCTTAAAAAGGTCTATAAAAAAGTCCGCGATGGCATATGTCTATCTCTTAGGGATATTATACTATATCAATTTAATACTTTAAAAATTGGCAATTATAATGCAATAATTTGAAAGTTATTGACACAAATACGGTATGAATATGAAAATGAAAATATGAAAGCAATAATAGTATCCTAAATATGCCTTCAGAAAGTCTGCGAAGGGAAATATGTATTTATGTTCAAGATTAAATACTCACGTAACGTATCCATTTTAATACAAAAACTTAAACGTAATTATTAAAATAGAAAATGATCATGTGTGTTCAGGATCGATAACAAAACCATAAAACGCTCTTTATATAATGTAATTCTTATGAAATAAACTAAAGTAAAAAAAAAAACCTAGTAAGTTGCCATACGTTTAAAATTATACTAGGACGGACAATAAGTTCACGCCGGGTTCAAGAAAGTTCATTTGTTTCTAGACTACGCGTAAGTCGTCGTGCGGGGAGGCCGACAGCGCTCAATGCATAAAACGCCCGAATATACTGGCCTTAATGGTTATACTTTAAAAACCAACTCAATCACAAATAAAACTGTATAGTAGGAACGAAGTGCTTATTATAAAAATGTCAATTTCAAGTTCTATTCAAGATAAATAAAGAAAATAATTATTCAGGTATACATTTTTCTTGATTTATTTAATCAATAAAAATCAAAAAACTACTTTACTAAATTGTCTTAACAACTTCATTTAATGACAATAAAAAAGTAAAGTGTCAACTCTTACATGTCCCACTGCTGGGCACGGGTCTCTTCCTCGAAATCAGGCGAGGAGGGTAGTGAACCATAGTTCATCGAAGCACTGGCCCACTGCGTGTTTGTGAACTTCATATGATACCTTAAAAGACTAGGTTTCCTCACGAAGTTTTCCTTCACCGGTGAGCGAACGATGGTCTCGTGTTTATGGTGCACATAGAAATTAAGGAACTCCATTTTATGCACCACAGTGGGTCAGGATTGGTCGAGGTTTATTTGGCTTTTTATAATAATGTTTAAATGATAAAAACTACGTAATATTAATTAAAACATCAGTTTCACTTTTTTTTCCAAAGACATATGCTGTTGGCCTTAAGGCCTTAAAGCTAGTGAGTTATGCCTGTTCCTCTCAACTATTTATACTTCATTTTTAGAAATATATTTATCGATGAAATATTTTTAACAACGAAAATCGAGCACTTAACACTTTTTCTTAATAAGTAATAATATACCTACTTACATATTTTTTTATATATCCATTTCATTCTTATATTACAATTATTTTCAATCGATTGTTACAAATAAAAAAGTGATTGTTGGAATATTTTAGACAGTGAAAACCTTTAAACTATTTTTAGACAGTCCACATGACGTATCCAAAATTTTACAACACTTTTGTATATAAATTCTATCAATTAGTAAAGTCAAATAAACAAGCCATCAATTTTACACATTTATACGATATGTTCTTTTCAAAAACTCAAGGTAGTTAATATTATTGTTATCAGAGAGATAGTCTCGGAAATAAAGTTATCATTTCACGATAAGATGAATAGTGAACTCCCGCGACTTCGTTGATAAACAGAGCATAATTTTAAAATTCATGATAAGGTTATAAGGATAAGGTTTTTTCTATAATAAATTATCAAACTTTATTTAAATTTTTTCATCCATTCTCCAATCCAGGTAAGATTTTTCCTTCAATTACTTACTAATATTATAAATGTTAAAGTAAAATGTTTATTATACTTTCACGCAAAAACTACTCCACCGATAATCATGAAACTTTGTACATATATTCTCGAAAATACTAGGAGTAACATAGATTACAAAAATTTTTTTTTACTAACGAAGGCGAATCCGCGCGCAACGGTAAGTCTTATATAAATGAAGCAATCTCCAGAACTCTATAAGCTTACTGGCTCACGTATTCTTCATAATTGACCGACCAACTACTAGTAAGCTTACCCTTCACGTTATGTCGACTACTTGTTCTCTAGTGCTAATTTCGGTACTGTAAAGCCAGGATCGACAGCGGCAACCACCGAATGACCCTTCGATACTGTTTCTTGGAGCCCGAGGAATACACAACTGCGTCGGGACGCGCAACGAATTTTATCCAAGGGATTCAAGAAGAGTAGGAAATATTTCCAGTTTGCCTCCCCACTTACAAGATTGCAATTACTAACAATTAATGGAAAAACAGCAGCCAGAAGAATCCTAGCTGAAAGACCAGCAGTAACTCATCTACGAGTTAGCTCGATGAGAGGTTAATGATCTCATATCACGTTGCGATCGCCACGCTGTCGATCCTCAACTGGTCGACTGTCTTCTCATTCATTAAATGAGGCTGAAAGAGATTATATAAAAAATAGAAGACAAGACTGCAGTATAGGGGCTATTCTGTAAGAAACCATTTCGATATCGAGCTTCACCTGAGTGGTAGAGCTCACTTTACGTCACTTCGAAAGTGATCTTTATTGATATAGATAGAGGGTCGAGTTTTAAAGAATACAAATTCGTCATATCATCGCGGATTCCGCTTTCGAGATTCGTAAACGATCTTACAGAATAGCCCTACTGCTAATTACAAATCACGAAACTAAATTTTTCATAAAATCAATTTCATATTTAGACCTTTTTATGTCGTCCTTTCAAGAGAGAATTGCGCCATATATCAAAGGATTGTGAAATCACTTACAATAATTCGTCAACCTACCCACTCCCCTATCATAGTAATTGGGTTCATACTAATGGGTATGCTTGTAAAGTAGGTGGGAGTAATAATTCTGCAAAACCAGACAAAATTCTACTACCAAAAATATAATATTAAAAAAGGGTTGTCAGTGAGTCTTATTAAACTAATGAAATATTTTATTTGATTTTTAATTTAAAAGAAAATACCAAATTTAAACATATTTTTAATTTTGAGAAATCTCCTTATCTTAAAAATTATTTTAAATATATCATAACATTTGTACACAATCTACTAAGAACTTTTTTTTCAATATTACATTTTTGATTGTATATTTTTATTTGGGTTTTCAAAATTATTTCGCCCATATACCCGTTATTAACAAATTTCAAATTGATTACCGATAACTACTGTAATGATGTATATGTATTTTTGGATCTAATATAATACAGTGTTAGCAAAATCCATTCAGTCGTTTTCATTTAAATAACAAAAATGGTTTGAAATAAAATAATTAGCGAGCAACCGATCCTTTCTAACTCTATACGAATCTGTAGACAGATAGTCCACAGATAACAAACGGACTGTCAATTACTGGAAATACATACTCTTTCTTCTTTTATTTTTGACAAGCAAAACATACGCCCAGATTTCCTTTATAAAGACAAAAAGTGTATTTTATGTTTCAGATGTTATCCAATCTTTTATCAAGGTGTAAACATCAGTAGGAACACATGACAATAGTTGATATTAGTTTGATAAAACAAACAAAAATTTATCTGATAAAGAGATATGAGAACTTGAGGTGATATTTGACTACGTGAGGTCGCCTATTAAGAAAAAGATGACAATGTACCACCAGGAATAGATATGATTTTGAAAGCTTTGTCTAAAAAGATTATATTATACGAGATAACATTTTTTTTTAATTAGTTAATCTACGTATGCTGGCCTACAGCAGTAGACTAAAAATTGAGATAATATTAATGACAACCGTCCAACTCACCACATCTTAATTGGCATTTATAGTACTCTAATCAAGGAGTTGTTATCATGTTAGTTGTAATCTTTATCGTCAGCATATTAAAATTGCCAACAAAATTATCAAAATAGGTTTAATATATTTAAGACAAATCCTCAGATCTATATTATGAATATGTTCGACCAAAATCAAGTAATTAGTCAAGGAACCCAAAACGGTGTCTAAAATGTAGCATTAGGTAAAATATATGAGATAACAAACACTAAAAGAGAAGGAATTTAGGTCTTGGATAATATAATTAACCATTGAATAGAATTGAAAACGTGGCTTAACCAAAAACTTACCACAAGTGAGTCAATTCCAAATAACTTAGTCGCTGTTGATATGTGAACTACACAAACCGTTCAAAAGATAAAACCTATAGAGAAACGTAATTTTTTCTTGAAAACTTTCATTTTCCTTTTTACAAAGGGATCCACTGTGACAGTCCCATTAAAATGTTCGCGAAACTCAAAATTACGCGGATTTCGCGCAAAAACTTCATCCACCTGTACCGCGAAATGAGGATTACGCAAAAACCAAGTCCAATTTGAGGATGTATCTATTTTCGCGTATTGCGTGTGTCCGCAATTTAAATTTTGTAGTTGGAGTTGAGTAACCCACGCGGTCTCGGGGCCCGACTGAATGTACGATCCTTTTCGTCGTCAAATATTCTGCTTAATAATTTAAGACCGGTGTATACGATATAGGAGTCTATATGAAGATCTCTGGTATCACTTAACATATGCGACTGAATCTATACAGAGATGTTATAACATTAAAATATTCATTTCACTTATTAATTTCATCGCCAGCCGTAATCTGTACGACTATTAAACACATTTTATCATTCATCATCATCATCATCATCATCATCATCATCATCATCATCATCAGCCTTTATCCGTCCACTGCTGAACTATGTTCAATGAACGCCAAGACGACCGATCCCCTGCCACTCGCATACAACGCGGACCTGCCACTGCACTGCTCTTTCCCACCTGGTTAATGGCCGACCAACACTCATGAACCTTATTGGCCCATCGGCCATCCGTTCTTCTAAGTGTGACCAAACCATTGTCACTTCAACGTGCATATTTTTCAGTGGGCACCTGATCCGTGCGATGCCTTCAATTGATTTTGTTTCAAAATCTTCACGTATGTCTGAACGTGAGTCCATCGCTCGTTCATCACTGGAGGAAAACATCGTGAGGAAACCTTATGCAGGTATATGCAACTATACTAAAGGCTTAGCTAATCTTGTGTTCTTGACATTCAGATGACTGCTACGGCCAATTACAACCTGTCTGTTACTATGAGTATGAGATAGGCCTGTTATCTATATGATAAAATTGTCACTTTTTGACGCCTTAATTTTTATTCTTATATTTAACGTTGTCATCATTACGGATGATCTTCAATGAAATTATTTTAATTTTAAATATTAATATGGTAATGTGATACATAATATAAGAATGTAAAATACTGTAGTACACACAAGTAGGGGGCAAGGGGCGAGGACGGGAACCCGTTGCTGTCCCGACGTTGGGAGTGGTTGTTCTGTGGTGCGGGGCAACCGCGATGCGGTTGGCGTTGGCCCCCTGAGGGGACTGACTGGACTTCGAGGTGCCCTGTGCTAGTTGATCCAGGGTGCCTCACCAAAGGCGGCATTGGTGGCACTCGGGTTTTAGTGGGTAGAGCTGCGTCCACTTACCAGCTTTCGGGCGCAGCGAGTCCCACATACCCGCCTGAGGAGACCCACTCCCCCGTGGGATGCCTAAGCGCATTTTCAGGCGTTAAAGAAAAAAAAGATAAAAATAAAATAGGTCTATCGCTTGTATTGACAAGCAAAGCAAGCAAACAAGCAAGATTTCGCTTACTTTTACTTGCATAGACAAACGAGCAGACAAGCCACCTTAATAAAGTAATCAGCGTCGCCTCTGAACATTTACAACTGTATCTTAAACTAGCCCAAACAATTTACAGCATTCGTGAAATTAGACTGCCTGTCCTGCCCTTCTTTCTAAAATACAGCAAAGCTGTTTCACGAAACAAATAAGTAGAATAGAGTATCCATGAAGTCAACAGCGTGGTAGAGCATCCATCCCTCCTGTTGCTGAGCAAGTTCCTGATAATTTTATACGCGCATTGGCCAAGTATTCCATCTGTTTAGCATTTCTAAAATAATCTCAAAAGGACCTTGTTTTATCATCTCTTGCAAATATCATATAACATCTCATACGCGTGTCTCGATGTGCACTTAGCACGCCTACATCATGGTCTTTGTTCTATAATCATTATAGTACAAATTCGTTCAGTCAGCATTTCATACAATAAATTTGCTCAAGATCGGATATCAAGCAGGGGAATATAGCATATATTGCCTTCACATTAATAATAGAATGCTATGAAAGTGCTTTTACTTAGCCCCTGTAATTATTCATGTCTGGCCCAAGTACTAAAGGTTGGACACACTGAGATCAATCGATTTTAAATTTACGAAAAATATCAAAACATTTCACTAATACTAATACGAAATAACTCAAATTTAATAAATAACTGAACTGTGCCGATTTTGATATAATCAAATTTATTAACACGACAAGAATACCCGTTTTAAAATAAGAAGATGAATCCAAATCGGATCACCTATTTTGGGATTATGGCGTCATTCATATAACAGAAGAAAAGAAGTTAAATATGATTTTAGAATTCCGGTCGTTTAGCTTATAGAAAAGAGAGGGGCTCCTAAAAAGTCTTGCAGATTAGTCAACAATTAAGAAGGCGCGATAAAAAAGTGGGTCATACGGTCATACCACTTAATAGGAATGTTGCTTCTATCCGCAGTGAGGGTAATATTCTGTCCTGGACAGAGTAACCCTCGTTCAATTTACTTACAGGCCAATGATTTTAACCTTACGTTAGTCATTAGTATTTTAAATAATTTCTTGTGACGCCCTGTAGTGACTGTCAAAAATCCACGAACGACATTCAGGACCAACGGCTTTCTGTGATTTCCTAGGCACGGAACGGGACTTGGTAAGGGGATATTTTATGTCGTTGACAGCTTACCATCCTTGTTCGCTAGTTTGCCTAAATGTCGATTTACATTAAAAACTTCTTCCAGGTGTCACTCAGTGCACTCCTGAAACTCAAGGATCCATGTTCTGGCTACCCTGTGACATAAAATTATAAGTTTCTGGTGATAAGTGCAACCAACATTTGTCAATAATTAACAAGACGTTGTCCCCTTTTTCAAACAACTTCACGGTAGAAAAAATGAGGAAGAAAAATATCCAATCCGCTCCTTTTCGATGCTTCTCCTCTTGACTACATGATATGGTGGGAGTATATGTACCGTGATCAAAACCAGCTATGAAGTTCGTACGTACATACAAAACACTTATTCCAACAATTAGGTCCCAGTACAGCACTACCCTTATGCCCTTTAGAGTACATCAATTTATACAATACCACCATCAGTCAGTCTGTCACCATCAATACTCACGTGGTCAACGTGATCTTTATAAGCTCTGTCAAACCTCAAAGACTTAGCAAAACCAGATCACATTGAATACTGGTGATTAAAATTTGTATTACAGCTTACAGTATCGAACATTTATACATCAAAGCGGTATTCCTCGAAAACGTTTAACTAAGCCACAGCCGTGGCCCGCATATAATAATTTGAATTAATAATTATTATTGGTACCACAGTAATACGATATATTATCACCTCAAGACTCTTTATTATCACTTTAAAAAATATATTTTATAGTCACTCCTTCATTGATGACATATTTTCCAAGGTCCAATGTGTGGCAAGAGCGCATCTCATAAGGCGGCCTAATACTTCATAGCGGTATGCCCAAAATATTAGGTTGAGTACCATTAAGGGTACGCGTGCCATGGGTTGACTTTCCTGCACTAGCAGTTCCTCATAGTTTAATTTGCCCAAACCTTTCTTTTGTTTAGAAATCTTCTTAGATGATTGCAGGGTAACAGTCGGGCCAATTAATTAGCGGAAGGAGAAGAGGAGGAGGACATCAGATCATCCAGACGATCAGATTCAGCTACTGCGCATTGCATGTGGGCATTTCAATATTCTTAGTTAATCATAAATAATTATATACAGCCCATTTATTACTGCCCTTCGATTGCCTAAACTTTGGTCCATCGAGCCGGATTCATCTTATTCGCCAAATAATATCAAATATTATCATGATTATTATATCAAATTCTGAAAGGGATGGCATAAAAGCATAACTACGCTTTGCGCCTTCATTAGGTGAGCTACGAGAGTATATTCATATTAGTCTACTCTAGGTGGTAGTATTACCATATAAAATAGTTAAAAATTGCAACTTTAAAAATAAGTTTACCGCGCGAAGACAGGTAAAACTCGAGACTCATCAATTCTTGTCTATTCCAAGTCTAGAGTGAACCATTTATATCATTTTTTACCTGTTACAACCAATTTCGTTAAGCATAAAATTTAGAATATTTTCTTAATGCTGGCCAACGTCGCTATTTAGCAAATGGGTCAGCTTAGCGTTTACATTCATATCACTTTAAAATTAATATAATGTTTAGTTAAACGTAAAACTGTTAACAGGTACTTGAGGGTGCTGGATGACGTCAACGGTGGAAGAGCCAGTGCCTCGATCCTGTCCCGGGCCCCCATGAATCAATAATATAGGCAATAGGCAGACTATTTAGTCCATTAAACCTACTGTATTCCACGCGTAGTCGTGCGAAACAACTTTTTTTTCGAAACATCTAGACTTTTAGGCCTAATGGCTTTTAAGTTCAATCGGTAGGTGACAACTTAATATAATATTATTTACGTATCTTATTAACATAAAAATATATTAAAAAGTTGACATAATAATTTAAAATAAATAAAAATTAGTAACGAATAATGCAATTAAATTACGAACTAAATATACACACGAATGACGGTATCATGCCGTTTTCCGTCACGCCATTTGCGTCGATTTCACTCCTCGATTCCTTGGAAATGAGGCGTGCACTACGAAGCTTGCGGAAAAGTGTGACAATTCATGCTCTACGCCAAAAACTATTATCTTCACATACTATAAAATTGCCGCATAGAACTAGCTAAAAACAAATCAACCGTAAATTCCAGGACCGGGCGGTAAAATAAAACTACCCACACAACCGGACGAGGTCCTTTTGTTTTAAACTCTTGCACATCGATGTAATATAATAGATCCACTTCTTTTGTATATATGGAAGAAGAAGAAGTAATAGGTCATAGGTAAGAGTCATAGGTAAATAATTATGCTAAGGCTGGTGAATTACTACCCCCAAACATCTTTCGTCTCATCACACTTTCTTGTCTCATAACATTATTATATATTTATTTTCTTATAACAACATCTTAACTATAGATTTTTTAATATCTTGATTTGATTATAATTCTAACCATCATAGCGCACAGTCAATTATTCAATCGACTAACTTAAAATAAACTAGAAAGCTAATCGATAAGCTGAATTAAATCGATAAATTAATTTAAGCAGATTAATGTAGTATTAACTTTTAGTTCTAACAAATTTTAAAAAATACAGTTTTTGAGATTAAAAAGTGCTTTCTAATTTCTATTTCTATATTCTAGAGATAATGACGGACAAACAAAAATGTTTAAGAATTAATTCTAATTAAATAAGAAATATCTTCTTTTTTTTGTTGCTTACAACTTACTAACCCTTAAGAATATGTTTTACCACACGGTTGTACAGTCAGAGCCTTCGTATGGAGTACATTTTTCAATATTATGCAAATTCGAATTACCCCAGTAGTTCCTTATAATCGCAGCGTATAGTGTATCTAAATATGTTGTTATATCACGTCCATATTTTTTCTGAGAATATCACCACTCACTATTTCTGTCCGGATGTTCAAAGAGATACATTACACCGCCAATGCAGATACAGAACTCATCCTATGGAAATATATATAATAGTTTGAAGTTCTGTTTGTTTGTGTCTCTATAGAATAAAGATTCTTAGAAAGTAGCAAAGAGAGTCTGCTAAGCCAAACATACTAAACCATATAAATCTAAATAATAAGAAAATAAATAAAAGTGCTAGGTGCGCGTGACCTTGTCGCCACCACAGGTGACGCAAATGGCACCAATTTTTGCATCATACTTAATACATTGCTTTTTACATTCGATGCTAATAGAAGAACATCGTATCACAAAAAGAAATGTATGACTCAATGACACGCGTTTCGATAGATCACCGCGAAATATACCATTTCTATTAAATTATTATTTAGATTTTGAGACGGGAAACGATTAGTCAAGAATAAAGCTGAATCTGAGCGGGTTTTGATGAAATTTTGAACATGGTCTTATCCACAATTTAAAACAAAAAAACCACAGAGACAAAAAAAACACGGAGAAACTTATGCCAGTAGTAACCTAGTATACTTACTTGCCCTTATCGTGATAGCAAATCTGTTGAAATATATATAATATGAAGGCAGCAAAGCAGACGATCCCACAAAGCATTCATCCCACTCGACACTAGACTACAATTTCACACCCAATGTTCTACATGAACTTTAATGAACGCCAAAACTGAATACATCAAGCAACCGATACAGACAACAGAACCAAATGAACCAAACTCCCGCCAAACAGCCAGGGGAATCCCATCTTTACACCAACTTGCATAAAATAAGTTTTCACTTGAACTCAAATGAAACAGAATTTCGTTCATAAACAAAATTAATCACTTAAATAGCATGTAGTTTGCTCAACATACTGCGTCAACAAGGAGTTTGTGAAGCTGTGTAACTGATGCTTACAAACTTCAGCAATGGCGGAATATTGCGAGCGGGAAGCGACGTACAGTGGTTTTGATTTATTTTCATCTATATACCTATATCGTTTTTCAGACGAGGAGGGTGATGGGCCAATAGTTCACCGCGCTGGCCCAGTGCGAGTTGGTGAACTTCACATACCTTCAAAGACTTTCAATCTCATCGGGCATGCGTTTCCTCACGATGTTTTCCTTCACCGGTGAGCGAGCGATAGTCTCGTGTTTGGGGTGCACTTAGAAATTAGAAAAACCCATTTCAAGGCACACACGCAGGGGTCAGGATCGAACCCGGACCTCTCGCATAAGAGGCCGAGTCCATCCACCACTGGACCATCGTCGCCCCTCGCCTGATTTCGAGGAGGAGACCCGTGCCCAGCAGTGGGACATAAAGGGTTGATACAAACATATCGTTCTTATTTTTTATCGATGGGACAGACGGGCAATCGGATCATCTGGTTAGCAATCACCCATAACCTTTGACATCGGAATTCTTGAAAACGTTGTCTTTTATTAGTATGTTATTTTCGTATGGTGCTGTCACACTGCTGTTATAAACTGTTTATTCGACACGACAAAACTTTTTACTGTTTTACGGTATTACATTTTTGACTGTAGCACAACTGGCTTGGCAAAAATATGGCAAAGGACTTGTATCCAGCTCTTAATAAATTAAAAAAAAAATGGCAAAAGTATGAGCGCCTGAAAATGAGCGCGGTAACACACGCGGCGTCGCTTACCGCGTCTATAGTATTTGTGTGGTCTGTGATATATACGGACTAAGCTTTCGAAACAAACACTGTAAATGTCTCCGAATGAATATGATAAAATATAACAATTAATTAACGGGAAACCTAAAAAACTCTATCTACCGGTGCGTCTTGAAGTTTTTCACTGAAAATCCCTTCTCATGAGTTTTCTTCACCATGATCAGCCTTTCCAGATCATCATCATCATCAGCCTTTATCCGTCCACTGCTGAACATAGGCCTCCCTCAATGAACACCAAGACGACAGTTGCCACTGCCCTCCTGCCACTTGCATCCAACACGGACCTACCACCACTGTCTTAAAGTAACATTATCGTTAGGTGACGAGCATTCGGCGACGAGTACGCGAGTTGATTTTCATTCACCCAAAAAGTTCTCAACGCGGGTAAAAAAAGTTTTCACTTGAAAATAATATTACTAATAATAAGGCCATTATAATCTACTAGCATCGTCCTGCGGTTTCACCCACGTACTTCCCGGTCCCGTGGGAGTACGGGGATAAATTATAGCCTATGTGTTATTCTGATGTATACGCTATATTATTGTAAAATTTAATTGAAATCCATTCAGTAGTTTTTACACGAAAGAGTAACAAATATCCATCCATACTCACAAACATTCGCGTTTATAATATTAGTTAGGATTGCTCCGCTTATATTATTTTTAAGTACGTTTTAGTAAGGTAATTACGCATACAATTTTTTTTATGTATTATGTGACCAAAAACCAAGAATGTAACAAGTATACAAAATAAACTAAAAAACAGAAAAGTACTCACATAATTTCCAGCAACTTTAGCAAATGTTATACAGCAAAATATAAACACCTTTTTTCAAAATTACGTAAAAATATTAAATGAATAAAAAAATACTTTCCAGAAAACCGTTAAAATTAAAGTGTTTACATATTACTAAGCGTTGCATAATTTTCAGCCGGCTAATATGAGAACAAAACGTATTGTAAGATATGAGAGTGATATCTTATCATATTAAAATCGACATCTTGACTGTATCCCTAATGATATTGTTATGATGTCATAGCCCAAAGATGTAAATATTTAGAAAAACGTCTTTTAAATGCTTACACGGAAAACAAATTAAATTCGACGTCTAAGTATCTACGTGTATATTCCCAAAAAGCGAAAAAAGTGCGCAATAAAATACAAAATTAAAAAAAAGAAATGTGGTGTCGTGGGACACCAGGTAGGAACGAAGTTCCTTCGGCTAAAAAGAAGGAGGGTAGTGTATAATACCTATACACTACTCGCTTGTGTATGCGACTGTCGCGCCTGCGCACGTCTCATTTAACGCTTTTATTCCACGCACTTTTTCTTACGGTTTTACTATCACATTTTTTTCAGTTCGGTCGCGCAGCAAAATCCCCATCCCCTCCAAGCCTGCCGTAAGGAACTTCGTTCCAATAATAAGCCACATTAAAATACCCAAAAAGTAGTTAGATTGATGATGATGACGTAATCCCGGCCGATTTCAGCCACAGTGACTGTCTTCAATTCCGATTTTGAATTTTGTAGTTAGATTATAAATTGTGTAAAGGTTAGAAATTAAATCTAAGGTGATTCAATTTTTAACCATTACTATATTATAATGAAAGAACTTTGACAGATTTTATCAAGATAAGATTTTACATTCCCGACGTTTCGGATTTTACAACAACCACAATAAACCGCTGTAAATTCCGTAAAAATCATTTCATTATAGTCAGAGCATTTTGCGTGCGTTTTTGCGTAAACATTATAAAACAATACAAATTATAGTTAACTAAA
Source organism: Lycaena phlaeas (assembly GCA_905333005.2). Classification (NCBI taxonomy): domain Eukaryota; kingdom Metazoa; phylum Arthropoda; class Insecta; order Lepidoptera; family Lycaenidae; genus Lycaena; species Lycaena phlaeas. Next base: position 15,774,353 of record HG995169.1, on the reverse strand, counting down.
TATCTCTCTGCTACTCAGCAGAGGAAACGCCTATGCACATTCTCACTGAATGCCACAACCTAATAGTCGTAACTCTATTCTAGGGAAGCACGTATTGCACTCAGAAGAGATCAAATCTCTTGGTGCCAAAAATCTCCTAGAGTTCATAGAAACAAGACTTGGACCGGAGCTGTAAATAGTGATCTGACAAATGACAATAATCAATTTTAAGTAATATCTTATTCCTCAAATAATAAAATTATTGCAGAATGTCAAGAGCGCGTTTATAGCGTAAAGCGCTTTGGATTTCGTCAAAAAGGAATAACTCAAGAAATAATAAAGTTTGAATACTAAACGATGCTGCAATAATATAATTTTTTAATTTTTTCATTGTTAGAGAAAATAAGATTTAATTGAAATTCGCACAATACTAAGGAATGTTTTAAAATGAATTCTCATTTTCATTATCAAAGCTTTTTGCTTAGAGGAAGAAAAATCCGCCATCTCCTGTTTTTGTAGTTTTTTTATTAAATTTAAAAAAAACAATATAATATATTTGGCTTCTTTCTTCATATAATAAGTATATTGAATATTTATTTTTAGTGTATGCATTTGTGCATAATATAGTGTGGCTAAAAATTAATGTAGCACGATAGTTTAAATAATTGGATGTTGTTACTAAATTTCTGAAAATTTAAATTAACATGGTTATTTTCATTATTTAAACTATTTAAAACGGGATATTTACCACGTTTTTAGCATTATTTCGCGGAGATCGATATTTTGACATTGTCTACGAATGTCTTGTTCACGAAACTCAAATAGGGCAGTCAAAATATCCGCTAAATAATCTTAAAAAACCTGGTAAATATCCCATTTTAAATAGTTTAAATAAGTTTTAGGTCCTTGTAAAATCCCGTAAATATTTTTCTAAGACTACCTATCGACATAGACTAATTTCGAAACCTTCAAATAAACATAAGTAAATAAGTTCCATACTTATGGTGGAACTAATAAAGCTTGGTTAGCAAATTGCATTTAAGCATACGCGACTTGACATATTTAATTGAAGTAAATCATTCGAGAGAATAAATTTTAAAACCAATTATTTTTAGGAATCGTGAACGAAAATTATTCAAGCTAATATTGTTATTATTCAAGCTAATATTGTTAAATTACACTTAATAAACTCGAATTGTTTTTTTTTCTGATTAATCTATTCTGTCTAAATTCTAAAATAACTAATAAGTATAAATAAAATGTTAATTTTATAATGAAAAAAAAATACATAGCATCGTTAAATATAAAAAACACTCACCTCAGTTACCGGCAGGAACTAGCAACACTATCTTTATTAGAAAAAATATATATTGTAACACTTGTATAAAAATTATACTATTATTTAAAGTACTTGTATAATATTATAAAACATCACAAAAATTACTGGCACTGGTAAGTTTAGTGTAGAGCAAAAGGTTTATAGTAGGTATACCAATTTCATATCTTATCTTATTTATATATCGACATCTTGACTGTATGTTAATGACATTGAAATAATGTTCCTCTTTAATATACATAATACATATTATAATAATATGTGTGATTACAATTGAATAATCAGTTTGTTTTAGTAACAAAACAAATTCTCCCGAATTATACATATATAGATACAACATAGTAGAAATGGCTACGGAAAATATTAAAATCCGAATTGAATCCGAAAAGAATGAATTTAAAAAAAAACAAAAGAATAAGCCCTTGTGTACAACCCAAGTATACCCCGTGTTTTTGTTTGATGCAACTTTCAATAATATAATAATATTATAAGTACATAATCTAATTATTACAAGTCCACAAAAAAAAATAGTCTAATAAAACGCCTATTTTCATAAAAAGCCCTCGAATAATAGGTGTTATGTACAAAATTAACTTTATTTCTTTGATCACTTGCTGTCCGATAAATTGTTATTGAGGCATATAAAGATCTAGAGAATAAGAGAAAGAAACCTTCTGAAGAGGAGAAGGCTTCCATAAGCGAACGAAAGCGGGTATGCCATACTTGTAGTTGTGATGTGTACATACGTGCGTTCTTGTGTGCGTAATCACTGGCGTAATATGAGAGCGGTCCCGAGCTGACACACACAAACACAATGTACATGTACATTTACAAACGCAAGGATGGCTCAACCGCTTGCGCAAAAAAACATTTCTGAATTCATCTTCATCACAAAATAAGAAAGCTGTACCATGGTTCGATTTTCATTATGTCTGAAAACTTTACGAATCACAAGAAACAGTTGGTTATACATAGTAAAGCGAATGACCGTCGACAGAGAAATCCAAAACGTAAGAGCGGGTACACATTGGACGTTTTGAAACGCGCGCTTGGCTAACGCGCGTTTTGAGAACCCCGAATTCTATTAAAGTGTACACATGTATACGCGGGCTGCTGAACAAGCGCGCGTTTGACGCGCGTTTACATTTTTTCGTTCTAACGTGCGTTGTTATCGCGTCAGCTGCGCGCTTGGGGTTACATGAGCGGCCATTTTGTTGTACATTTGATCGCGCGCTTTTGTGTAGAGTGAGAGTGAGAGACGTTACTAAAATGGAGATCGAGCATTTCGATACTGATTATTTTTATAAATGAACTCCAAAAGCGACCAGCGATTTGGGATATGGAAAGTTCCGATTATACGCACGTAATTGTGTAATACTGTGCATGCCTTGATTATATTTTCCGCGAACTCAATGCTTACATCTATTGGTCTATGAAATATTCGCCATTTGTTGCTCAAGATTCCGAAAGTGCATTCGATATAGCGACTTACTCTCGATAATCTATAATTGAAAACTTATTTTGTGTGTGTAAGTTGTTTTCCAATATAAGGGCGCATCACATTTGACATGATACATGTACACTTCAAAAGAATTCGGGGTTCTCAAAACGAGCGTTAGCAAAGCGCGCGTTTCAAAACGTCCAATGTGTACCCGCTCTTAGCGTTCATTGCGGGAAGCCTATGTTCAGCAGCGGACGGATAAAGGCTGATGATGATGATGATGATGATCTAGCCTACACACATTTATAAACACAAAGACCTTAAAAATATTAACGGACCAATCAGCACCACACATTTACTTTTATTATTACTTGTACAAAACATTTGAATAAAATATTTCAAACATGAAAACAAACGATAAGATATGCGATTAAATAAGTACCTAGGTTTAGGTACCTACTTATAAAAAGATAAACTAAAGAACATGTGCTTATGGGAAGAAGTGGTATTTTCCATGGGGAAAATACAAGTGGCTGTTGTATTATTATAAAATATATTCTCGATATCAATAGAAAACATCGAAACATCATAAAATAAACATAATAAAGTCTTCCATAACAGCAAAACCAAAACTAATTCTGTACCTAGGTTCTTAGTCTTAGTCTATAAATATATATATACTCTCTGGTACTATTTCTCGACATGACAGCGGAACTTCAATCCCTCCATTAGTCGTCTGTCCCATTATATCAGGTTTCTCAAACTTTTTCATCACCACTTTTAATATTGGACATAATAAATCTGACGGACCCCTGCCTGCTGATTTATTTTTACTGTAAAATTAAGAAGTTTGGTGACAGTCCGAATTTATTCATTTTGTAGCATATGCAGTACAGATTTTCTCTGTTTAATTTCATCGGAAAACCATGCGGAAATCTTTTTAATAACACATAGCAAATACGGAAAAATCAGCTACTGTAGTGTAAAGCTCAACAAACGTCTTTATTGTGAGTATTTACAATATTTCTTTGCACGTCACGGACCTCAAAAATTCTTTTCACGGAACCGTTAGGAGTCTATCAAACACTGCATTAAATTTTGTAATTTAATAAGAAGCTGGCATTTAACCAGTAAAGGAGAATATCGTGAGGAAACTTGCATAGCTGAGATTGAAAAGTCTTCGAAAGTGTGTGAAGTTCACCAACTCTCAACTCGTTTGATTTGGAAACGGGAGGAAACGTAATAATATATGGAATGTTTTTTTATAGGTCTCAAAACATCTACTCTTCTAACAAGTGACTTACGTTTATAGAATAAAATAGAGTTTATAGAATAATGCTACGTACATTACTAAACGAGATTGTTCACAAATAATTCCTAAGCCAAACCGCTTTCATTTTCCTCTTAGAGGCAATACAAGGACAAAGATTTTCCCTAGTGACAATTATCGTATATTATTATTAATTATCCTCATGGAAAACGTATCTGAGGAGAAATTGGCAAAATTCAATCATCCGAAATCAGCTTCTATCATTTTTTTTTTAATAAGAGTGGGCAAAATAATAGTTTAACCTGGCAGTGACGAAATCTATATTATGCATCTAGACTAGAGCATTATTAGCAGGTGCGTTGTCGGCCTTTCAAATATGAGTACGCTCTTCACATAAAGGTCCATGATATTATGATAGCATATTCTAAATCACACCTTAGCCTTTATTTCGCTAAAACGTTTCAAAATTGATACATATTCCCGAAGGCACATGCCCGTATATGAATTATGAGTTCGCGTGTCGCAATCCATCATATTTATTGATTCTGTGGATTAACAGTGATGGATAATTTTAATGTACTTACATGTATCTATCTAGGAAAGAGCTTTTACAGTCAGTCCGTTAGGCCCCATGTATGCGAACGCTAAATAAGCGTCGTGTTAAAATTAGCGTGAATTACGAGCTCCGCATGCTAAATTTGATTTAACGTCCTACGCTTAACGTTGAAAATCCAACAGTGCGTAATAATAATAAAAAATATTGTTACTGTTATTATTTGTATCTATCAATCGCTTTTTTAATGCTGATTGAATGCTGAATCCTTGAGAACCGGGCCTTACATGATGGACTTACTGGACATGAAATTCTATCAAAAGCTCCAAGAAAGCAAAAGCTAGAACATTTGATTTCTTGGAGGTATAATATAATGTATTATATAATGTAATTAGCTCAAAGATGTCTCGCTTTGTAATAGCAACTCAGGTGATATTGCTAGAGTTAGAACTGATGTCAGCGTAGTCTCGTATGATAATGCGTAAATGAATATAAACTAATGTAATGTTAACAAAAAGTAGTATGCGCATGCTAGAACTCTATAAAACTAACTTTACTGTAGCCAATTATTATTTGTCTGGTACCGTACTTCATACTGTATCGAATCTTGGCCATATCGTAATATTATAAAATCATAATGTACGGTAGTTGACAATTTATGAAAAATAATTTTATTTCCTGAGGTTTTTAAAAATGAATTGTATTGTTCATGAAAACCGAAAAGCGTTCTTCTGTTCTGTTTTTTCTTTTTTCACATTTTTTCGCATTTTTCATTCGCACATTTCCGCTCGAAAACGCGGTCATCATCTATAAACAAACATTATATTTTGGTTGAGTTAATTTTCTAAATTAATAGTTTTGTGAAAAATGATCTAGTATAATGGGTTCTAAAAATTACAAAGACTGTATAGTACTGTATGTGTGGAGTTGGAAGTGAGAGTGGATTTATAGTGACGAGAAGGGCAAAACCGCGCCTTTTGGTGTTTCCCGCCGTTTCTCCAAATCATAGACTAAAGATTTGTTAAAGTTTCTTCCTCTTCTTTAAAGACAATTTACGACAGTTACTCGACATTGGCAATACACTAAGTGAACTCCATAAAAAAAGTTGGATTGTAAAATTTTTCCTTAAAAATGTCATTTGACAATTGACATTTCACATATTTTGTCAATTGTCAACGATGATTGGATTTTGTTCTGACTTCTGAAATCATCCCTTTAAAAGTTTTATAACTAATGTCTGTGTTTGATAAGACTGTTTTTAATTCCACCCTATACGAAGCGTTGTATCTTCAAATCGAAGATACTCTGACCTTCGCTAAAGAGTTTTTTGATTCGTGTGTCTCGTCGTTGCCGATTGAAAGTCTGCCGAAATCGTTTATCGGCTTACCTGAATTATCAGTTTATATTGAATTTGCTGAAGTATTCCATTTTAACGAATTTCAAGTGTTACTTCTTAAAACTTTTCTTCTAATCTTATTGTTTACATTGATTTTAATCCTCATTTCTTGGAGAGTTTATGGTAATCGTATTTCTGAACGTTTTATGAGGCCAGGTAAGCTTAAAAACATTATATTTTTATAACTTTAAATATGTATTTACTGACTATTCCATTACCTTGTAATGACATAAATCTTAATTCTAATGTAATGAAAACAACATTGACTTGCTTGACACAATAAAATTATACTGATTAAGGTTTAGTAGTACCTACATCAATGCTGTTATTTTCAGCCACATCTGCGACAATAAAACAGTTAAAGGATAGTGTGTCAAAGCTAAAATTACCTAAAGAGTACACACCAAGAAACTAAAATGACTGATAAAATAAAAAAGTTTTTTCAAAAGAAAAAAGCTGATGCTAAATTCAAGCTAGCTGGTCCAGGACATAAACTAAGTGAGTCCACAATTGAAAAACAAGTCTCCAGCTCGAGTAAGAAGCTAGATCCAGCCCCAAAAAGATCCGGTCTGTCAGAAGAGAGTAAACTAGCAGCAGAAGCTGCATTATCACGACTGCAGCAAAAACGAGAAAACCCAGCATTTAATACTTCATTAGCTGCTATAAGAGTAAGTTGTATATTATTGATTATATCAATTTGATAGCCTGCAACACATTAAATGCATCTGTCATGCTTCTTTTATGTATTTATATATAAAAGTAATCTGTTTTTTAATAATGTTTAATACTTAATAAACCATTATCAAATGCAAGGAGTAATTTGTTGTAATAACTATTAAAAAAAATAAACTGATTATTTTATTTCAAGGCACAAGTTAAGAAAGAACTGGAAACGGAAAAAGTGGAACCTCCGTCTGAGCTAAGTCAAGTAAAACAGAAAGTTGAAATTGAATCAGATTTACCTAAAAACTTAGCTGCATCAGGTGTATTCTTCAAGTAATAAACTTTTTTTTTTATTATATGTGTAATAAAAATTTAATTTGAAAATTTTTCATACTGTCAGATGTAAGTTATTTAAAATGATAATATAAACTGACAATTCAAAGGAGAGAGAGAGATAGAGAGACTCATAAGAGTTTAATAATAGGTCTCCTCTCTATTCTGTGCTATCCTTCTATATAAATATTGTGGTACAATACCATATGTTAAACCCTATACATTACTCTGTTTAGCTCTCAACAAACAAAAAACACTTGAAATTCAGCAATTATTACATAAGAGATTGATCACTAGGTTTCAAAGTTTTAGTGTTAAAAGTGGAACTTCCTCATTATTGAGCTGAGCACACTTAACAATAATTATTCTCAACTAGATTCTACCCACAAAATCTGCAATAAACTAAATCCTTTAATTCAATTTATTATTATCATCCTAATGCCATGTTTAGTCTCATAAATGATGGTATGGTGGTCACATATACCACAAAATGACATATTCAAATATAGTATGAATGTATGTTAACAATATTTCTAATACGGAAAGTATTACTTGCAGGTGTCCGTTAATTAGTAATGACATTCTTCCGCGAGATGAATGGAAACGGAACATCAAAACTTTCTTATATGAACAATTAGAAGAAGAAAGAGGGTTGACTGCCTGTCTGATGATACAATCATGCAACAGTAATAAGGAAAAAGTATGTTTTATTGTAAAGTAAGAGCAACAACCTATACATTATGTCACTTAAACTAGGTAATGAGTAACAGATTCAAAATCAAAAATATCTTTATTACGTAGGTACAACTTGTACACTTGAAATAAGTCAAAACATAAGTAGTCAATAAGTAGTAATAGTATATAAAAAAAAAAAAAAAAAAAAAAAAAAAAACTCGTTTGAGATGCAGGATCCCCTAAGAAAAACGAGAAAAAAACTTAGGGGTTGCTCTTTTGTCAATAAAATGAGTACATAATATTTTATAAATACAACATGTAACATCATATCTTAAGAGTGAGTGTCTTATTCCCAAGGTGTGGTATCTTCAATAAAATCTTTTATTTCGTAATAGGCTTTACCACACAAACGTTCCTTAACAATTTTCTTAAATTTATTAATGGAAAGATTTTGAACGTTTTCTGGGATCCTATTGTAAAAACGTATACATTGTCCCATAAACGAAGTACTAACTTTATTCAGTCTAAAGAATGGAACATTTAATTTATTTTTGTTTCTAGTATTTATATTGTGGTTGTCGCATTTTTTTACAAATTCATTAATATTTTTACGATTGGTGGGCTATTTGGACGCAAGTGGCAAGGAATCAGTTTTGATATTCAAGGGGTCACATAAGACCGCATCATTATCAACCTAATGATACTGTTACATCAAATTTAGGCAATATTTTGAGGTGTTGCCTTGAAATGCCATATATTATAACCTAACCCTTCAATGACTTCACAACTTAACTGCAAACACTGCAGTTTAGTTTACCGGAGAGTCACATTCAATTATATAATAATATGGCGATTCATCATAATCGGCACAATACATAAAAAAACAAGACAAAAATGTTGAGAATGTATTTCAGGTTGATACTTGTGTGGAGACGCTGTGCAAGTATTTAGAGAACATCATTACATACCCCAAAGAGGAAAAATATCAGAAAATAAGAATGTCTAACCGGTAGGTCCTAGGCTTTATTATAAATCTTAATATTGTGGATGCACTGAATGGCACAAAAGATAGCTATTATTTGTTGTTTTGCAATGAGAATAGTTTGCTCTTTTCTGTAATATAACTATTGAATATATGATTACATTCAATAGTTATATTCGAAACTCGAAAATCGAAACAAGACAACACTGGATATCTTAGTACTTGATAATAAATATCTCATTTTATCTATTTAGATTGGAACTAAAAAGATGTCTTATGGCTGACTGGATATTTCTATCTTTGAAATCGAAAGAGTTTTCTGGTCACAAAAAAAAAATCCAGCTTTAAGCCTATGGTTTTTAGCTGTTGTTTTGGTTATTTACAACTTTAATAATGCAAATGTACAATATTCTAGATTCAAATTTATGACTGAAATTTTAGTCTTATATATTAAAAGCACTAGACTTTTATAATGTAGTATGTTTTTGGGGTAATAATTTGATAATGTTTTAATCTAAGATTGTGTGTAATCAATTAAGTCTTATTAATAATAGGGCATTCACGGAGCGTGTTCAGCCAATAGAGGGGTCTATGGAGCTGCTACTAGCGGCAGGGTTCACCCAGCAGAAACTGCCCAATGCAGAGGGGATAGAAGAGGATTTCCTAGTGTTTAATAAGGAAAATGTCCCCTCAATTGAAAGCCTAACGGTAATGTATATGTAAGGGGTCTCCACTCCAAAGATAAAAATTTCTTTATCTGTCTGTAACCTTTTTCACAATAGTGGCTGAAAATATAAAATTTTAGCCTTATTTCAGTGAATTCGAAAATGACCGATCCTCTGATACTAGAATATAATTGGTTCAATCGGTCAAGGCATACACGTCAGTCTAATGGTCCCAGTTTTTTTTTTTCTAACTTTTTTTTTTGTTCACACATTAACAATTTTTTTTTTCGCAGACGTTGATAGAAGCGTTACGGACGGCAGAGCCGATCCAACTAGAGCTGGACCGCAACTTGCAAGTGCTGCTCCCTTCGCAGGCAGCCGCTAAAATGCAACTACCGCCGTCCTTCTACGCGCTTTCATCTGATGAAATCAAACGGGAACAGCAGCTTAGGTAAATTTTACAACAAAAATGTATTAGAATCTACCACCTACTTATAAAGAAGTTTATAGAAAATTTTAGAGTTTTTCTGTGAGAAAAATGGAGTTTTGCAGAAAACAACTTTAAACAAATAAATACAATTTCAGAACAGAAGCAATTGAGAAGAGTCAGATGCTCCGTACTAAGGCGATGAGAGAGAAGGACGAGATGAGAGAGATGAGGAAATACAAATTCGCCATCATCCGGGTGCGGTTCCCAGACGGAATACTGTTGCAGGTATTTAACATTAAATTTCACAGACTTAAGATTTAGTTAAATTGAAACTCAACAAAAAAACATTATAAATGATAAGTGGCATTATAACACTATTACTTATCTTTTATTAAGTAAAACTCATAGCCTAACCAAGCCCTAAGCTGGCTAGGATTATCACCTCACTAAAACACAACAATGCTACTCCACATCTGCCTGGGTTGTGGAAGCAGGTATACATACCCTAGAAGCCGGATACTCTTGCGGATTCCTACACTAGATGACATGGTGCAAGGCCAGTACTTCCAGCTTGGGACTTTAGTGCGGTCCCCACAGCACCAGCTCACCTCGGTGCACTAAAACCGCAGACTACCACAATGCCCCCGCAAAGCATTGGGAGCAAGGTGTGAGCCTCCCTACTTACATTTCTGCTTCCTGCTCTGAAAACTTTTTTAACGTTCCTCGTCAATTTTTGAAAAAAAATTTTTTTTTGTTATCTAGGAACCTTTACAGACAAATCCAACCTCGAAAGTTATACCATGTATATATATCCAACATTCACAGGGCACCTTTTCGGTGTACGAACGCTACAACGATATCCACGAGTTCGTCCAAGAGAACCTGGAGCACAGCGGACTGCCCTTCGTGCTGAACACGCCCACCGGCCACAAGCTCACCCACCACGATGCAGACAAGACCCTCATCGACCTGAGGTTGGTGCCCGCCACGGTTCTAACGTTTGCCTGGCATCACTCCATCGTCGACGACATCAATAACAGCCCCAACAAGGATGTGTATTTAAAGCCCGAGGTGATGGTCTTGGTTCAGGAGATTTAAGGCGAATTTGGACCCGACACACGTCTCTATGTTTGATTTTTCTGGAAGCATAACTATATGGCGAATTTAGGGAATAATATAAAATGCTATTGGATTTTTGGAGAGCATAAAAAATAAGTTAATTATGACATATTCAGTGTGACAAATGTGAATGGTTTTAATTTTTTTGAAGTTTTAATCTCTTATAAATCGATGAACGCCGCTCGAGCTGAACGCCCAAGTGAGAGCAGAACAAGCGAGATTTTACTCTCTTTTAAAAGATGGCATTGCCTAAACTAACAAGAGTAACTCCCTCGAGTGTAGGATTAACAATTATTATACATTAAATATACGGTCCTACCGTGATTCAATGCTAAATTTAAGTCAAAGTTATTCAAGTGAAAGCAGATATGCTAGTATGTCATCTTTACAAGACATCAACTATTTCAATCATTCAAGCCATTTGTCTATCCTCTTCATCGAGCATATAACCAGAATAGAGTGGTAATTTTATGTATTTTATATAAAAATAAAATTCTCCAAATTTGTGCTGTGATGCTGCGCCGCTTCTGCGTCTGATTGGCCAATAGATGGACGATTAGACGTGCACACAGGTCACTTTCAGGTTGGACGAATGGCTATTACCTCAGTGACAAATGAGTTTCGTACTTTATGGCTCAAATTACTATTATATCCGGTTTGATGGCTTGATAGACTTTTAAATAAGCTAACTATCGCAAATTGAAACTACTGCATAATATTTTCCCAAGTTCCAAAATATGTATGTGCATTTTGTTTTTAATGTTATTATTTATCTTTATATTATGACAGTTAATCTTTAAATCATGGATCATGAATATAATTTATATCTTTAATGAATGTAGTTATTAAGTTAAAAGACAAATTATTTTTATTACCGTCCATTGCATAAATGTTTGTTGTTGATTTTTTCAGCATTTACATTAAATTGAATGATTCCCAAACTAAAAATCATGTTAGAATATAAAACTTTACTAAACTTGATAAAAATTACATTAGTAATTATTAAAATGTGACTCCATAGTTTTAGATCTTGATGTTTTTTACATATTATCGTTTATGTTATAAGTCCATTGTCAGACCTTCGCACAATCGCCTAAAAATTGGACCGTTATTAATTTTCAAGTGAAAAATATATTATTTCTTACTTTGTTTTGAGTTTGCGTTTCGAATTTATAGTTATTTTAACATATTGTCTATTATTTATTAAAAATATGAGTCAATATTAAGTATAAAAAGTAAATTATTATTAGTTCCTAAAACGAATTAAACTTGCATTAGTCATATAAAATATTTTTGTTTCATTCGCTATTTCTCTGCACTGAAATTAATTTAAACTAGAATTAATCAAATAAAATTGTACTGGGAAATTACTGTATACATTTTAAAAAGGCTTTACTTAGGAAAATACCATCTTAATGTTATTCTTCAGCTGTTCAATATAAAATCCATGGCTATAAAGTAAAAATTTGAAGCATGTTCGTTGTTAAAATATATTGCTTTAGAAACACTGCATTAATGATTTTTATTGTGAACAAAAAATAAGAAGTAAATGAATTTAGCATTTTAGCTATTAAAATATGTGTATGTGATATCAGAAAATATATTTATGTAAATTGTTATCGTAATAAAACTATAATGGTATCAGTTGTTTTATTAAATTTACCACCACCATTTTAAAAATAAATCCCGTGAAACAGCTTTGCTGTGTTTCGGGTAGAAGGGCAAGTGTAATTTTTGCACTGAAGCACTGAAGCTTGTCTCACGACAGGCAACACATGATTGTTTTTCTCCATTGTTAATCACATAGGCCATAGACTGCTTTGGTGATTTCTTGTGTCGGACGGCCCACAGGGAGCCGACGACTGAATGTCATGATTGTGGCGCGGCGGTGGACTCTGCCCAGCACACCCTCGAGGTGTGCCCGAGATTGGCGGCGCTGCGTCATGATGTGACGTCTGTCATCGGAGGGGACTTGTCTTTGTCGAGCGTCATCACTGCGATGCTTGACTCTGACGAGTCCTGGACGGCAATGGCCTCTTTCTGCGAGACAGTGATGTCCCAGAAGGAGGCCGACGAACGGGTGAGAGAGGAGGCCGCTGACGCAGCCTCCCCCCGTAGACAACGAACGGGGGTGCGTCGGAGGCGCTATTTAATGCGCCTTCAATAAAGCCCCTGTGCTCGTGTCGGGCTCGGGATGGGAACCCGGGCCCAGCTTAAGACACGACGTCGTGGGGACTGCCAAGTCGTAGCCGGGCAGTCCCCCTGTTGTGGAGAATCTGGTCTTTGCCGGGACCAGTCTGTCGCTGAGGGTATCCCTTCGCCTGCACAGATCCGGGTCCCTCAAAGATAGCGGCTGAAGGCTCACGTAGCGGTTTCAGTGGGGTAGGGCCCCGAAATGCGAGTCCCCACACACGCCAGCGCGCCTACCCAGGCCCTGGTATGGTCGTAAATGATTTCCGCTGCGTCTTTAAAAAAAAAAAAAAAAAAAGAGGCCATAGACTATTCTTTTATAATCATGGATAAATTTTACCCTTCAAGTAAACAAATCTCTGCTAATTGAAATTTCCAACTAAAAATTATATAAAATCTATTTTTTTAACTATTATAATCTTGCCAAGTTTAGCCTGCTATGAATAATTTCGTATATCATCTATTTTCATTCAACGAATCCCATTCGACCTCCTGCCAACCAACTATTGTGATTTCCTGATCATGGTCTCATCTCCAGAACGCGATTAACCAATCGTCCACTAGTTCCTTAATGTATGTACCAGCCCACTTTAATTCTGGTACAGGAACGTATCTCATCACTATTAGGAGGTTGACTGACCCCTTTCCGACCGCGGCCTGGCATAATACATATTAATTTGATATAAAAACAAATTATATTAAAAATAGTTTAATCACAATACTTTTCCTTACAAATATACATAATGTTCAAATAGAAATCTCGATATCGTTGGTCTGCTCCGGGAGCTTGTTCTCGATGGTGACAGACTTCGTGCAGTCCTCAGTCTTATATATACCCACAAGGCGGTTGGAGACCTCGAACATGTTGTACCGCAGCGAAATTATTATGAATTGAGCGTTCCTCGTTCTTTCCTGATAAACATTTTTTACTTTAGTATATTCTTCATGTTACTTGAATATGCAAACTGAAATAAGTGCCACCCGATGGCAAGTGATCGACGTCGCCCATCGACAGTTAATAGTTCCAGGTACACTAGTTAATAGTTTGTCTGGAACTCGGCCAGTAGGGCTATTCTGTAAAAACCATTGCGATATAGAGCTTTACCTGAGCAAAGAATTCAGACGTATATAGAAGCACAAGTCTTAAGGATTTTTTGTGCCGACTTTATTGGGGACATGTCCCCAGTTCGCACTCGCTCGCTCTCGTAGGCTCATATGCTGGGGACATCACGGTGTCCCTCTCGTCACGCCGCCAAGCGGACGTTTACATTGCACAGTTTGTCCTCAAAGCGCCCATAAGAACTCCTTCTATGTACGTCTGAATTCTTTGACCTGAGTGATAGAGCTCACTTAACGCTCACTTCGAAAGCGAACTTTATTGATATAGATAGGGAGTCGAGTTTTAAAGAGTACAAATTCGTCATATCACCGCGGATTCCGGTTTCGAAATTCGAAAACGACCTTACAGCATAGCCCTACAGGCAACTCATTTACAGAGATCGTGTGGCCATCTAGTTAATAGCCGACCAACAGTTCGTTTATCTTGACGTACATACAAATGTAGGAGACAATGTAGGTCATCATCTGCCTAGCCTTTTCCCAACTATGTATTGGGGTCGGCTTCCAGTCTAACCAGATTCAGCTGAATACCAGTATTTTACATGGAGTGACTGCTGTCGGACCTCCACAAGCCAGTAACTGGGTGATACGGTACCCCGCCCACCGGCTTAGACTGGTTATCAGATTCTCGGGCTTCTGACCATTCACCCATCCACGGACCAACCTCGGCAAGCGTTGCTTAACCTGGTGGATCGATCCGCGCGGCTGTTACCACTGCCCCACGAGCTCCTCTACATACATTGTAGGTGACAATGTATGTATCAGCCCTTTTTATTGTTAGTTAAAAGAAATGTAAGTCACAAAGGCGATACCTTAATATAGTTGGCGACAATGGAGACGTTCTTGAAGTCCAGCGCCGCGTCGATCTCGTCCATGACGTAGAGCGGCGTGGGGCGGTAGTAGTGCAGCGCGAACACCAGCGCCAGCGACGACAGCGTCTTCTCGCCGCCCGACAGGTTCGATATGTTCTTCCACGACTTGTTGGGCGGACGGACGCTGGAACATTTGATATAAAACATACAGTGCAGCCTCGGGATCGCACGAATTTTTTAACTGAAAATGTTATGCCCAATGTGCAAATAACGCTGCGATGCGTTCGTATCTGCGAATACTATTACAACGTGTACGTACTATTACAACGTGTACGTACTATTACTACGTGTACATACTATTACTACGTGTACGTACTATTACTATGTGTACGTACTATTACTACGTGTACGTACTATAACTACGTGTACGTACTATTACGATATAATTTGGCTGAGAGTTAGTTGTCTCGTTGAAGTAATTGCCAAACTGCCAATTTGTCTATTCAACTAACAGAAAAAAATATTTCGACCTTCTCCTCGACTGATTTCGAGGAGTCATGCAAGATCGGCGGTTACCTGAATATTATTCCCTCTGTGAAGGGATCCAGGGAGTCCACGAGCTCCAGTTCCGCGTCTCCCCCGAGCGTGATCATCTGGTACATCTCCTTCAACTTGTTTGTTATCGTGTTGAAACCTGTTAATCATAAAATAATAGGCATCATTTTTTTCATACTTGAGATGACTAAAGAGAAGAACCCTTGTTTAGATCACTTTACTGTCTGCCGGTCTTTCATACCAAAACCTATACCTAGTCACATGACACAAAATCATTGAATAAGAAAGAAGTTAGGTCACATAATATTAGTAGATCTTAGGCTCAGCTTAGTAAATCAAGAGACTGCATCAATTTTTTGAGTATTACCTAATATACTTTTTTCGTCTGATCATATAGAACATTTGTATATAATATAACATAATATAACTAATAAGAATCACGATGCATGATAACAAATAATATGGTAAGGTTAATGTAAAATTATAATCCAAAAAGAACTTATTTGTATACAAGCCAAACCTTATTGTCCGTTTTGGATTTAGTTTGAACATGAGTCATGGAAAACATACCGCTAAGGAAGTCAGTGGTCCGCTTCTTCCTGAGCTGGTCGTACAGCGCTCTCATCTCGTTCCTCTTAGTGGTTATCTCATCCAACTCCGCCGCTCGCTTAAGATATACCTCTTCTTTGGTTCTGTAGTCCTGAGAGGATAAATATGCTAGTAGAGTACAATAGTGAGAGGAATGCATTTTTGCTCCCTCTCAGGCTAGGCAACGCATGAATCAGTCGTGTAAGAAACTTCAAATAGCCTTTTAGGAAATTATTCATATTATATCATTAGGTATTAAGTCTATGAACCTCACCAACAACAAGGTGAAGCAACACTTGCCAAAAGAATTACTCACCAGGATAAGCAACTCTTGCTGAGGTTGGTCCGTGGATGCTAGACCATGTTCACATACCGAGACTCTTCCGTGCCTCGGAAAGTACGTTAAGCCGTTGGTCCCGGCTGTCATAAGTGGATCTTTGACGATTGTTACGGGTGTCAAAACCCGAGAGTCTATCAAAGACTTAACACGTGGTACCGTATAGTGGTTATTTAGTATTACAGAGCCTCCAATTTTATTTATATACATATATAGATGTATAGATATGACAGTTTTTAGTACCTTAAAGTGGTTTGAAACTGCAATTCGCTTTAATATTGTACTTGTATGGCCTTGTGATTCACCTGTATGGCCTGCACGTTGGGCTTGGCGTCCCCCACGCGGGCGCGCTGTGCGGCGAGCCTGTTGCGCAGCTCGTCCACGGCGCACCCGTCCAGCTCCTCCGCGGAGTAGGTCTCCAGCGGCGCCGGCCGCTCGATACCCGGCACGCCGTCCAGCCCGGGGTCCTCCAGTTTCAACGACGACACCTGAAATTGTACCATACACAAACATGATTATAAATGCGTAGTCAGATTTTTAAATTATGATCACAATAGTAAAAACCGTTTGAGACATATTTATGAAATTTGGAGCACGTGCTTATCTCGCGAGTCTCAATATAATATGTGCCAAATTTGATACATTTATGTATAATATTTTTTGAGTTATGAGGGGTTAAAAAGTAGCGCCAAATGGTTATATTACTTTACAGTGCTTGCTCGCCAGCTGAACTTCCGCGCGTCTAGTTGTATTGTTTATTAATGATTATGTACCTTTTTTATATAGTGTATAATATTAAAATTATAGGGTATTCACATTGAATAATAATTAGGTAACCACTTGCTTGGAAAATTTTCTATGTAATAGAATATTAGCACTTTCAAACAAACAGTCATATTATAATGTTCCATTCTAATTACTGTAACCTTACAGTGTTAATAATATAACAAACCTCCTTTTCCCACATAGGCATTTTGCTCGTACAATCCTGAATGGACTTCTCCATTTTACTGACAGCGTTGTTGGCCTCCAGTCGCTCGCTCTTAGCCTTATTCTCTTTGCTCTGTAGCTTTGATATCTCCTGTCTGAGACCAGAAAATTCACTCGTTCCTTCGCTGATTTGCTCTTCGAGCTATAAAAGATATTTTTAATAAATTTATTGCCTTTTCGTTTTTTAACGTGTCTGTCGATTTCTTCTTAACTGTTAGCTTCAAGCTTCAAGACGACCAGAACTGCGCCTACTAACAGGCACCCTAACAGGACATGGTCACTATAACAAACATCTTTTCACTATAGGTGTCACGGTGTTAGGGTTATAAAAAAAATGATATAAATGGAATAAAATTAAAAATAAAAGATGTAAACTTTATAAATATATTATCGAATAAAAATTGTACAAAGAAAGTTATAAATTAAATTTGGAAAACACTATGGGCCGACTATTAAAAATGTAAGAAAATAATTATATAAATAAGTTAATTAAGTTAATTAGAGGTTGTAAGAGAGCGTGGGTTCGTTATTCCTGATATCAAGTTGGGAGCTAATCAAAAAGAGAACTTAACAAGACTGCTTCCGTGTCTCGTGCCACGTGGTCCGTGCTTCGTCCAGCGTGCCGTCCCGTTACTTAGCGTGGCGGTGAGCAGGACCGAAGCCAGCACTGTGGTGTGCAGTCCCCGAAGAGAGATCGGGAGAAGTGTGGGATCAGTGAGATCCTTGGGTAAGTGAATAAGTGGGTAGTGGGATCCGTGGGTAGTGGGATCCGTGGGTAGTGGGTAAGTGATAAGTGGGTAGTAGGATCCCAGCTGCTCTGGCTCCCGTCTCTGCTTCCTTCCTGGTCCCCGTCCACAGCTACTCGGCCACGCCCAGGAATAGCACCGCACCGACCACGACGGCAACGCCTAGGACCCCACTTAAAATACAACGCGGCGCGTGTGCGCTTCTCAGCACTCTCAGGCAGAAAAAGCACGATCGACCGGTCCGTAACCGGCACGCCACGAATTCAAGACGTTCCACATATCGTGACATCGTAATATGTCTTGGCCAATAGTGATCGAGTAGGCGAATGAAGAAATTCGCGCGCGGAATATGAATTTAGTATTAAAAAACGAATAAATAGTACAAAACTCGTAAGTAAATCTATGTAACATAATATATATGTTACAATACCCCCCCCCCCCCCCCGTCAGAGAAGAATTTTGCTTCTCTGGCAAAATTCTGAAGAAGGTAACGCGAGAAGAAACTCTGGCACAGCGCTCGAGAGAAAGAGAAAAAAAATTCAACGCTACTGATTCTACTTCTCACTAACAAGATAAGAGTTGTTAACTCATCCGTAGCCGATCACAGAAATGCTACGCTACATAAAAAAAATTTTGGCTTCACTGCTACACTGCGCTACGAGATGTAGACAGGGTATCCGATCATACGTCACTAACATTCATCATCATCCTAATTCTCACAAGCAGCGTGCGTTATCTGTACTACACAAACAACGCCCTGACACAAAGAGATATGGTCTTCTATGGACACACACTCAAACAGCTACTATAAACCGAAAAATTATATTAAATTTAATATGCCAAAAAGTATTCCCGATGAAGGCTTTTAGCATGTGTGCATATACTATAATAATATAAATATGTGGAATCGCCACCCGTCCCGGAATTAGATAAGCTATATTAAAGTTATTAACTTATGGCGTAGGCTTAAAATAATATAAAAGTACAATAAAGAGATGTACTCGAGTTATTGCTCAGTGGAATAACTCAAATATTACCAAAATACATATCTGGCACAAAAGTCATTGCTCAGTGGAACGACTTGTACCCTAAATACATAACCAGTACATAAGATATGTACCATAACACACAACAATCTATGTTATGTACCTATTGTATATGCACGCTTTAGAGATCATCACCCATCTCAAAATTGGAATACATAGTGTAAATTTTGAATAAAAAATAACGTTTTTACTTAGATTATTAATATTATTGATCTAAGGATTATAATATTATTTGATTACTAAAGCTACCTATTGTTTTCAGGTATTTAATATTAATTAGGTAAAAAAAATGTTTTAAAACAAATAAAATCTGGAATATGCCTAACATAGTATAACACCTAACATTTTTACCAATCAAATCTAATGATACGTCATACGCTAACGTTAACCGTTTAATGTAAAATAATGTGAAATACGTTAAACACTAACTCGACTTTTTGCAAGGATAAAAATTTTATATTACGTGTCATAGTGAGTCCTTATTGAAACAAACCCCAGAGATAATACAAAATAATACACAATAGATAACAACAAGTAAACACAAAAGTATCCGATACAGAGGGTATTCGGAAAAAAAGTGAACAACAAGCCAAGTACAAAGATTACGAGTTATATAACACTTATCATTCATTCTTAAGATTGAATATTTTATGATTTCATAATTGAAACTTTTATTATACTATTTTATTATATTCAATACTTACATTATTCATTTATCACTATTCACTTTATGATATATTAATTAAAATGTATACAAGATTTTAACACTTTATGATTTATCATATTTTAATTTAATATTCTAATGATATAATACTTTAAATTTTACTACATTTTAACATGAATTTGTAACTTGGTTTGCTAATATGTATAGAGAGAACATACATTAACAACATTACACAATTCACAATTCACAACACATACATTTAAAAGACACGGGACCATTTCCACACCACTAGACAAACTTAATACCAGGAATATTTTAACCGGTTGGGCGTCATTGTTACGCTTTAAAAAAAAATGTATAAATGAGTATAAATGAAAATAAAAAATGTAAAACTGTTATAGATATATTATCAAATTAAAAAGGGTATTACATTAAGAGTTAAGAATTAAATTTAGAAAAATAGGTTGAGGCCGACTATTAAAAATATTAGAATAATTAATTAAGCTAATTAACGGTTGTAAGAGAGCGTGGGTTCGTTATTCCTGATATCAAGTTGGGAGCTAATCAAAAAGAGAACTTAACAAGACTGCTTCCGTGTCTCGTGCCACGTGGTCCGTGCTTCGTCCAGCGTGCCGTCCCGTTGCTTAGCGTGGCGGTGAGCAGGACCGAAGCCAGCACTGTGGTGTGCAGTCCCCGAAGAGAGATCGGGAGAAGTGTGGGATCAGTGAGATCCTTGGGTAAGTGAATAAGTGGGTAGTGGGATCCGTGGGTAGTGGGTAAGTGATAAGTGGGTAGTAGGATCCCAGCTGCTCTGGCTCCCGTCTCTGCTTCCTTCCTGGTCCCCGTCCACAGCTACTCGGCCACGCCCAGGAATAGCACCGCACCGACCACGACGGCAACGCCTGGGACCCCACTTAAAATATAACGCGGCGCGTGTGCGCTTCTCAGCACTCTCAGGCAGAAAAAGCACGATCGACCGGTCCGTAACCGGCACGCCACGAATTCAAGACGTTCCACATATCGTGACATCGTAATATGTCTTGGCCAATAGTGATCGAGTAGGCGAATGAAGAAATTCGCGCGCGGAATATGAATTTAGTATTAAAAAACGAATAAATAGTACAAAACTCGTAAGTAAATCTATGTAACATAATATATATGTTACAACGGACAGCCCGCTATGCAGAGCTTGCGTAGCGGAGGAAGAAACAGCAGCCCATGTATTGCTGGAGTGCACAGGAGTAGCACCGCTACGGGCTGCCCATCTCGGAAGTCCGAGAACGCTCCCGGAGATCTGCGCCGATGTCAAGAGACTGCTAGCTTTCTTGCGGGAGCTTAACTGGCAGTAGGGAGTGCTTCAGGCTTATAGCACGCAAAATAGGCGCAAAAGCGTCGAGTTGCGGAAGCCAGCCTGACCTCAAGTAACAAGTAGCTTCAAGACTCCACCATTCTAGAATGGATGGATGGAGAAGGACTTTGTGAAATGTGTCTGTCTTACTATTGGATTAAGTTAACTTAAGAATGTAGGTTATAGTTTTTTATAAAAGCCTAAATAAAAATGTCACAAAAGGAGATTGTATGCTAGAAATAAAATATAGTAGTAATCCTAAAGGTAAAACATTTAAAATAACGAAGGTTGACCGGAAAAGATCCATTTATATACATAATTTTTTTAGATTATAAAACTATTAATCATTACTTACGTCATCAAACTCTTTTTGATACTGTGTAGTGTCCAGAGTAAGTTGTTTCTTCTGGTTGTTTAAATTTTCTAAATTTTTCAGCGTCTCTTTCAAATCAGCGTCCATTTGGCTGATTTTGTCTTTGGACTTTTTGGCATTTCTAAAAACATATCATATATTATCAGGTTTCATGCATAAAACATCTTAGAAGGACTACTTTTCTATATGTGTTTTGCAGAACACTTCATGTAATACTCATCTGCTTTCTCTATATAAATAAAAATCAAACTATATTCAAAATTATTACATCAATATTTTTAATTTATATTATTTAAGGCTACTAAAACACGACTTAAATATTTAAATTAGGAACACTGTGTATTGTTATCTATTGAACAGGGACTTCGTATTCTGGCCATTCAAACAGCATATTATAAATTCGCAGGGCACGGTTCTCCTCGAAATCAGTCAACAATGTTGAGCCTAATCTTGGAATGTGGATGTCTCTAATCAAACATGTTTTTTTTAAATTGTTAGATAGGCAAACTAGCAGATGTGCCACCTGATGATAGGTGCTTATAATCATAACTGAATTTACCCGGAACTATCCCGAACAACTAGATCACTTGTCGTCTATCCTGAGACATAAGATAATAATAATAATAACTTTATTTGCGAAAAAATTCAACTATAGGTGTTTTAAATCAACACATTTAGATCGAGAATACGGTAAAAACATACAGATATGAAATATTAACAATAATGAATAAGAGGAAAAGACAATAATAACGCAAATAGAGAAGTAAAGCAGTAACAAACTTCGATATAAAATTTAAAACGTAACAAATAAAAAAATGAATTTAACAGCAGATCAAACTTTATAGGCAGCAGCGTGTCCCACAAAAAGGCAACTCCTCAGCTTGAGTTAGGATTAGGTACATATAAGATGTTAAGTGCAGTGTCTCCGTGCAGTGGCAGGTCCGTGTTGGATGCGAGTAGCAAGGGATCGGTCGCCTTGGCGTTCATTAAGGTAGGCCTATGTTCAGCAGTGGACGGATAAAGGCTGATGATGATGATGAAGATGTTAAGTGCCAGCGAGTGGTGCCAGTAGCTAAACTAGTCCATCCCGTCTCTCCGAAACACAATGAAGGACACTTGAAATCTAAATGCAACTCTCTCACTAGGTGTGCGGGTGGGTTATTAGTGTACCTGACGCTGGTGTTGATGGCAACCCTCAGCTTGGTGATCTCGCTGGACACCTTGTCTATCTTCTTGGTCAGCTCGTCCACGTTCTTCTGCAGGTCGCGCACTTTGCTCCCCGCCACCGCAGATATCTGAGCGTCCACGCCGTGGACTTCTTTTTCGACCTTGGTTAATACAAATGCATATTATTATACAAAAAGGCTTAATATGTACAGTGTATTTACTGTGAAGGGTGTGTCATGAGTAATGAAATAGAGTTGTAATATTGTATAGGGCCTGATATATGCAGTAAATTATTGTTAAGGGCATGATACATGTCGTGTATTATTGTGAAGAATATGATATGTACGGTGTATTTAATTTATATTTTATTACTTGGTTGTTACTATAATAATGACATACCTCCCCAGCATTGTGTTTAGCCGTCTCCAATTTCTCCTGAGCTAATTTCAAATTCTGTTCCAGTTTGGATTTCTGCTTGGCATCCACTTTACAAGACGCCGCTTTGCTTTTTTGTTGCTGTATTTGAGCCTGAAGGAATACATAATCGTGTGTTAATAATAAAAATATATTAACATACACGAATAGTAAAAAAAAATCATCTACAATTTACTCAATCTTTCTATTCCTTATAGACTACAAGCCCATGAAGAAAAAAAACCTGTGAAATGACCCAACGTAAATAACGCTTAGAAGGCTAGTACTATATCAGAAAATAGCTCTGAACACTATGCCGTCATTTTTGAGCGGTACAGAAGAGTACGGGAGTAAATGGAATTTCCCAAAAATAAGTGACGAATTACGACCAACTGATCATGTACGGCTTCTTTCTAAGTCTATAGATGATTAAAAATAAATGTCGAAAAACCTAGTGCCGTACTAAAATGGTGGTTCCGGAAGTCAGTGCAAACTTTTAAATTGTCGATATTTGTATAGACTACATTCGGGTTATACATTTCTGTACGGCTTTTGTGTAGTTCCTTTGGCATATTTCATGGGCCGAAACCCTTTCCCTACACCCTATATGATATAAAGTTATCGTAAAATGTACGGCATCTTGTTCAAAATATTATTTAACACAGTCAATAATGTTTAATAATCATGCCGTACAAAAATTATGGTTCATAATTGCGTAAATAAACAATTTTCAAAATTTTAGGATTTATCGAGCTCTTACTGCTGTAAGATCATAAACTCATGAACGAAATTCCATTTACTCCCGTACTCTCCTGTACCGCTCAAAAATGACTGCATAGTGCTCAGAGCTATTTTCTGATACAGTAGTAGCCTTCTAAGCGTTATTCACGTTGGGTCATTTCACAGGTTTTTTTTCTTCATGGGCTTGTAGTCTATTATAAGATCTACACATTTTCATTTTCATTTACCCATTTATAATATCATTAGACTCTGTTTATGTCATTCATAATTCTAACTTTCAATCCTTTATGACTTTATGAACATGCATCTCCTCCTTTAATCACATACTCATCAGTCAAACAATACCTTGAGAGCGGGCACTTGCTCGGTTAAACTCTGCAGCTCAATCTCCAGTTTGTGCAGCATAGTCTTGCCCTCCCGAGCGCTGCGCTGCACTGTTACCAACGACTCCTCTATATCAGCTTGCTCACTTCTAAGTTCACTCAACCTAGAAAAAAAGATTGTTAAGTTGTTTTTTTTAGCACATTATTCAAGAACAATACCTATAAATTACTTTTTTAATTAAAAAGTGCATTATATACATAAATCGGAATATGTAACTAATATATTAGCCAAGTGTTGCTTCTGGCGGAGACAAGAGTGGGGTGTAAGTCATTCTACTCCTACAATATAATTTTATATAAACTAAAACTAATTGTTTAGTGTATATTTCATCACTGTACTATTTGCTATCAACTGTAATCATGATGTTTTTATGTTATTTGTATAACCTGACCAAAAATATATAAACCATGCACTAGTGTTACCGACTGTTACTGATATATTTTAGTAACATATAGTAAAGTCCATACAGAAATTAGTACCGAAATACAGCAAAACCTTTAATTTTTCTGGTTAAGCTATAAGAGTATTAACAAAACGCCTCTATTAGGACAGTATGTCTGTTGAATTTACTAGCATATGCATACATTTACATGGTCACTACAGTACAATAAAATTTTGACTAAATACTATGAATCATTTTTTATATATAGCGTAACGATTCATCATTCATTTCACAATCATTTTTTAATGCATTGAGTTATGTCAAAAGTGTTAAAAAATAGTTTTTGCTGATGTTAGCTACCGTACCGACATATATATGGTGTTCCATATAATAGTGTATACGTACCGTTCGTCCAGCTTGGCCAGTTTCTCCTCGGCGGCGCGCATTTCCCGCGGGTCGTGCTCGCTGGTGTCCTGCTGCACGCGGCTGGCCATCCGTCCGCGCATGGCCGTGCGTCCGCCGCCAGACATCGTACCTGAAATGCATAGGTTCAGTATATTCAATGACTTTAAGGAATACTTGTTGGTAACTAGCTGCTATCTGGTTAAAATCGCTCAGACAGACACATGTTCGAAAATTGAAAAATAAGGCCCGTTTTTTTTTTGTAGAACGTTCGGAACGGTCGCTTCACTTGATGATAAATGTTAAAGACATCCACAGACACACACACAGACAATCCTTTCAAATATAAGTACATATTATGCTATTTTCTTGGAAGCACCTAAGACGTATCGGTTCGGAAATACCATAGATGGCAGCTGATTTGCATAAAGAGGCTTTGAACTTGTTTCAAAAAAATTGGTTGTCTGTAAAGTCGGTTTACGGACGGTACAGCTGATCATGCCTCTCTCATGTTCGTGCCACGCTCTCGTTTTCGCCTGTAATATCGAGTTACGTACCGGCTATCTCGATGAGGTCCCCCTGCAGCGTGACGACGCGGTACCGCGTGGCGCCGTAGCCGATGCGCGACGCCTGCTCCAGGTCCGCCGCCACCAGCGTCTCCCGCAGCGCGTAGTAGAACGCCGGCAGCACGCGCTCGTCCTTCACTTGCACCAGGTCGAACAGCCGCGGAACGTTCTCGGGACTGGAAATATTTATTACCCTAGAAAATTCTCAGGACTGAAGATTTGATCGGATGTGATCCAATACAATCTTCCGCCGAAATTATTTAAGGGCTAAATAATAATAGCTTTGAACTTAAGTATATTAAATAATCAAAAACAGGTTTATATTTTTTTCGTGACACCTTTTTTAACAATAATGATAGTTTGTTGTTTCATTAATATAATGATAGACTTTTTAAAATAATAATTGAACTACGTCCAATATACATTTTTATTATAACAGAACATCGACTTTCCAACCTAATACAGTACATCCCATCACTAAACACGTCTACGGTTTTACGTTATACGCATAGCACTTTGCCTAATTTTCTTTCCATTTGATTTTATTCCGGTTGAGTTTGATTTAATTTACTACAGAAATTGGCGGTCTACTATTTTACGCATGAGGTATTAATAAAATACTTAATATTTTTTTTTAATTGTGTCGGCTTGCAAGAGTAAAACGTAACGTTAGTAGAACTGTCACCCGCGACATGCTACAGCGCATGGGGTATACCAACTCATTTGACACTTCGGAAACCGAGCGTTGGTGTAGTCCACTGCTACTTCAATAAGCTTATTATTCCCGTGATATCGATCTCCGCTATAGAACTAAAGTTACCGATATCACGTAGACCTTTTATTATATCAATCAAAACCAATTTTCTGCGCCTGACGGGATTCGAACTCATAACCCCCGCATAAAATATCCAGTAGCCTGACCACTCTCCTACTCACTAGCTGCCCTTCCTCTCGTACTGGCGCGTGAGGTGCTGCTGCTTGTCCAGCGCGATGAAGGTGGCGCGGCCGATGTCGTGCGCCTTGAGGTGCTCCACGCACGCCTGCGCAGTCTCCACGGTGTCCACCACGATGTTGTCGAGCGCGCCGCAGCACGTCGATATCGCCACGTCGTATTTCGCGTCGATACCACCGAGGTCACCCTGGCCGAAATCACAAATTTCGAAATATAAGATCTTTTTGAGGTTTTAAGACAGTGTTTCCCAAACTCTTTTGCTTTTTGGATCCCTTTCAAACTTTTCCTGCATCAGGTGGACCCCTTGCTGACCTTTTTTTTGCTCGTTTATTGAAAATGTAAAGATATTGCATTATAATAGTAAAATTCTTCTTGGTTGAATGGCGAACCAAATTAATTTTCTTAATTTTCATGGACCCCCGCTAACGATTGTGGACCCCCATTTTTTGTCACGCTCATCGTGGATCTCCTTCGAGTCTTCCGTGGACGCCTGGGGGTCACACCTGGACCACTTTGGGAATCACTGGTTTAAGAAATGGTTGGTTTCATTTATAAAATTACTAGCCATTGCCGTTGCCCGCGAATATACCGGCGTTAGCAAAAAAATATTCATTTTTTTTTAACGTATTCAATGTTACTTCTAGTACCTCCAAGAATATGAGTACAAAGTTTCATGATGATCGCTTCAGTAGTTTTCGCGTGATAGCGTAACGAACAGACTGAACAACCCTACTTTCACGTTAACACAGGATTATGGATTTCGATGGGATTAACGATTCATAGGTAATGTCGAAATATTTAACTCCACGAAACAAAAATCAAAAACCTGGTAAATATCTCGCTTTAAATATTTTTTTTTTATATAATTACTACGTTACTAAGTTTGCAGCTATCTATCAAAATTTTATCAGCCAAATCGCAAGAAAACGTTAATTAAAAACTTGAATAAATAAATTAACAAAAGATATCCTCACCAGCCTTCCAAATATGCCCGGCAGCCGGCCGGACTTCTTCTCTTTCATGAGAGAGTCCAGCACCCTGCCGCGCGACTTGTTGGCGCTCATGGCCTGTCTTGACTCTTCCAATTGTGCCCTGCATAATGCGATATTCAGATATAGACACTCTCTCTCTGACTCTCATTTCGAGGAAACCAGTACCAGTGCAGCAGTGGGATATACAAGTCAATGAAGATATAATAGGTATTTCTTACATGTTTTTTTTTTCTGAGTTGGTCTAAACTAATTTCCATTTAAATTTAGACCGACTCAGATTAATGCTATAGATAACTCAGAATGCGCGGCTTAGTATTAAAACCGACTTGGACGCCGTGGCGCTACCATGGCATGTAATATTTATTATTTTTATATTATAATTTTTATTTTTTTTTTACTTTGGCAACCAAGCAGACAATAGCTATGTCGATTTTGTTAATTTTGCCTACAAAAATAAATAAGCATGAGCATACTATTCACTAAATTCTATACATGATACATGTCTAAGAATCCCGGCACAGGCTAATCCTGAGATTAGAACTACATAACATACCTTAAAGTCCTTGACTGGGAGACTATAGTGGACTCCTCCGTCTTCAGGTTTTGGAGTTTGGTGCGCATATGTATCAACTCTTTCTCCTGTTTTGGTACCGTTGAGGACAACTCTTCTTGCTGTCTGTAAGTACATTTTTTTTACATTGAATATTATGTTGTTTATAAAATAATTACATTGTTGATCTGTATCCTATATCCAAGATACACAAAATTCAAAAACAATTTACAAAAATAACAATTATTATTACCAAACGCATTTTAGTAATTTATATCTTGTAAACGAAACTAATTTCTGTATAGACTATACATAGTAATTAACATATAAACTACACATAGGTACTGTACAAAATTACAATAGCAACACCCTATGCCAATGTAGGATTTATATATTTCTGGTAAGAAATATTTGACGCCTAAAACTAGTTGCAATAATTTACATGACATGTGTAATGTGGCTAATTTCGCTTAATAGCTTCGCTTTGGTTTGCATTTTTAACAAAAGCTATTTCTAATTTACATATTAAATTAAATAAATAAAAGAATTTACATTTTCTTTTCTGCTAAATTTTTTGTTGCATTCTCATAGGACTCTGTCATTTTGATTAATTTTTCCATTTCCTTCTCTTCGGTGCTTAAATATATCTTCAGTTCTGACTCTGCTAATTTGAATTCTTTATTTGCTTCATCCACAATCTTCTTCAATTCGATCAATTTTGCTTGTAACTTATCCTTTTGTTCTTGAAGGCCTTGGGTTTTGGATCTGCGAGAATTCACGAAAGCAATCATCATTATAAAATATCAAATTCAATCAACTAAACTTTTTCATACAGAATAGAGTAATTACAACAGTGTTTTTATTCTGTCTTCTTTACATTTTTAGTGAAAACTTTTTTAGTCGTGTTAAGCACTTTATGGGCGAACAAAGATCATAGAACTGTATTCATTTTCCCCAAACACTTCTAATGTACAGTCCAGTGTGTCATTATAATATTTCAAATATTTAGTATTAAAATAATAATTGACGAAATTTCTCTTATATTTAAGGGGCAACATACTAACAAACATTGTATTTAATGGAATAAATTACGTATATACTACCAATTTTGTTTTTATATTAATAATGATTGACATTGATATAATTCTAGATCTCACCTGACACTCGCCATCAACGTCTGCAGTTCCTCTTCAGCTTGGACTTTACTATCTTTGCTTTTGACTAACAACTTTTCACAGTCCTCAATTTCACGTTTGTTCTTTTCTGGGACCTTCAAATAAAAACAATACATATTAGAATTAAAAATAAATCATGCTAAAATACAAAAGAATCTACATAAGGCATAAACAAAAACATGTTCAGATGTTTGTCATTTTTGTGTTCAACCCCAATAAAATATGTTTTTTTTTTAAGTTTTAAATATTGTGGTATAATATAAGACCACACAGGCACCAGATAAGACACGCAACTTTTCTAATGCCTATCTAGTACTAAGATGGTAAATCTAGTCGCCAGTCAACACATTTTCACTTCTTGCACTCCCTTTTTGAAAGAAAATTATGTACACAAATCTTTAGGCCCATACCATCTTTAAGCTAGATCTTACTCTATGTTGAACATCATCATCATCATCAGCCTATATCAGTACATTGCGGATCAATGCCCCTCTTAAAGGCCAAGATGACCAATCCCTTCCAATTGAAGACCATCCATCACATCTACTGCATGGAGATGAGAAAGTCTTCCCAACTTTTTTTTTCTTTAACGCCGGGAAATGCGCTTAGGGCTCTCCTGGGGGAGTGGGTCCGCAGGCAGGTATGTGGGACTCGCTGCGCCCGAAAGCTGGTAAATGGACGCAGCTCCACCCACTAAAACCCGGCGAGAGCCACCAATGCCGCCTTTGGTGAGGTGCCCTAGATCTACGAGCAATAGGGCACCTCGAGAACTAGTCAGTCCCTCAAGGGACCGACGCCACCTCTACAGAGGGGTTGCCCCGCACCACAGACGTCGGGACAGTACAATGAGGCGAGGTTCCCGTCCTCGCCCCTTGCCCCCTGCTCTTTTGCCCCCTCTCTTATAAGAGGGGTAAAAAGCTAGGTAGCTAGGAGGTAAAAAGCCCTCGGCTCAGTTGGCGTCACCCAAGGTGTAAATGTCACCCTGGGCTACTGAGCCCCACCACCACGACAAGTCAGGCCTTGACTGTGGTGGGGACTGTTTAATAGCTGACTAACAAAAACACTGAACATACCATCTCTAATTCAATCAGCTTCCCCTTTTCTTGTTCTAACAATTGTTCCAAGTTTTTCTTCTTTTTGTTAGCCTGTGTTGTGTCAGCCTGAACCAAGACAGTCTTCTTTTTACAAGACTGTAACTTCTCAGCTATTTCATCTTTTTGTTTTTGTAGTTTATCATATTTTCTGTAGATAAATTTTAATTTTTAATCATTAAAATATAAAAAATAGGAACTATTATAGTGTTTTAATTAGATACATTCATATTTTCTGATCTGTATTCAATTGCAAACATATATTTATGTGATATTTTCCAATAAAAAATAAAAGCTTCTAATGAAACCATTTTTATTCCTATTACTTTTTTACTATCAGTTTTTCTGGTTCATAATACTCTTTGTTTAATTGTGGTGCTCAAATATGATATTCCTAGAATCTGTCAACCAAACCATTGAGGCCTCCCTCAGCAATTAACAGAAAGGCAGATGATGAAGAGCTCTCTCTTCAAAGAATGGTCAACTGTAATAGGGATGTTGACACATGTTACAAATTCATGTAAAGTTATGTTTTACATATTAAATACAGTATTTGAAAACCTAAAATAACATTTTAAAAGTCTACTTATTTGTCTTAAAATTTAGAAAATTAATTTAAAATGCGTCATTTATCATGCATTATCACGTGACTGTAAACGCCAATAAGGCGATGACGTCACTGAACATTGAGTTAAGTACAAACTGTCATAACTCACCTAACATAGCACGAACTCTGAATGCGGTGTGTGACGTAATGACGCTTGTAGCGTTTCAAGGGCAATTTTAAAAACTATTTTTCTTTATTAAATTTTTTGTTAAAATTGGACATATTTCTTTACAAAAGTATTTTTTTCGTGTTTATCTATAGTATATCTATCAAATAAAATCAATTAAAAAAAATAGTCAACATCCCTATAGAAAAAATTGTGTACTTACTGAGTACCATTTTTAAGCTCTGTCGTTTTTTCATGTAACTCCTCTTTAAATTTAGCCAGCTTTTCATCAATACCGCTTAGTGAAGCTTTCAATTCTTCCAATTCCTTATTTTTGCTTTCAATTATCTTATTTGTTTCATGTCTGAAAAAAAAGATACTGTATGAGCAAAAGGTTTTTTGAACTTCAATACTTCATGTAATGAAACAACTTTGGCGAATTTTAATAAATTATTAATTATTCAAATATAATATTTATAGTTTGTATTTACATTTTTAACAATAAAAATATTTTTATTTCTTTCTTCTTTAAATATAACAGCCATTTATTGAGTTCTTTATATGTGGATAATCAATATTTTATAGCAACCATAGCCTCCGCATGAGCAATTTAACTATACCAAAATATACAGCAGACATCGTCATCATCGTCGGCCTTTTTCCGTCCACTGTTGAACATAGGCCAGGAACATCAAGGAACGCCAAGACGACCGATACAACACATACACAACAGCAGACATGCAACTATATATTGACCATATAAGTTATATGCAGTTGCCGGGATTTGAACCTGCAAATGCTGCATACAAAACTTCTAACAATAACTATGAACAATTTTGTAACTTACATATATTTCTGTAGTAACATATTTCTAGTCCGTAAAGTGGTGTTAGTGAGGTTCATCAGCTCAACTGCTTCTCTCATTGGTTGCTCAAGTTTCTGCTTCTCTTGCTCAACTAATCTCACCCTATTTAATTTTTCCTTTCGCATCTCACTGTATTCTTCCACTTTTACTGACAACTTTTCTATAGGTTCCTGCAATATATTCTATTAAATTATATATTTTTGGAATTTAATAGCTTTAAGTACATCTAACAACTTTCGAATCCCCAAAACCAAGATTAAAATATGGGTCTTGTAAGTTTAGCCACTAAGAGTGTCTCTATAGCCTCATAGTTCCGAAGTGGCTGAATATCATGGTTTTTCAAATTTCAAGATCACTGGCTTTGTTAATGTGTTGGGGGTGTTCTTTAAAGTTCATCCTTTTGATTACCTAACTTACTTTGTATCTAGACGTTCCAATGATATCTTCTAAATACTCCAACATCCCAGATTCATGTTCTGTCAGAGCTTTGGGCTTCATCATTGCAATTTGTTCCACTTCTCCCTTTAAAAAAATGTTTATAATGTTTTAGAAAAATCTCTATATTGCATAGCCTTGTCCAGCATTTTCAAAACCCTAGTTAGGGACTAGCTAATAGCACAATATTACACAAATTGTAATAAATAAAAACCCTAGCAAATAACATGTCATATTATTTTATTTATAGTCATTAATCCTAATTAGCTTTAAGCTTAAATCAATGCAATATATGTAATTTCTTTACTATTACTGGTTATATGGACATATTAAGTAATATTAAAACTATGTCTGAGCTAGAGATGGTCTTACAAAGAGTTACGCCAAAATATATAAGTTTGCTATATATGCTTACCTGTAAAATTAAAAACCTGTTGTGATCCAGATCAATCCCGTTAGATCTTAACATTTTTGCAACTTCTTTAAACTGCACTCTCCTACCATTTAATGTGTAATAAGAAGAGTTATCCTTGTGTGCTGTCCGGGCCACTACTATCTCACTGTTAGGAACAACTGTAAACTCTTCTCCTTCCTGTAAATATAATTCATTTTTTTTTGGCTACAAAAACTGCTAAGTTGCCTAGAGCAATTCATAGATGCTGCATTGGAAAGCTGTTCCCAGGAACAAGATATTTGTAGATAATGTCAAAAGTGAAATAAAAAGGAAAGACATTGTAGACTGATTTTAAATCATTTTAGCAATGAAAATCACCATTTTAATTTAAAATCTTAATAAAGTATAGCTGTGTAACATGCTAGCACTGTAGCTTCAGCATCAGCATTGAATAAAACTGTTGTGGATGTGGATAAGAGTAAAAACATAAAAAACAAATTCACATTGAAGTTGATAATATTTAGTAGAATTAACTATGTATACTATTTCCTACAATGCCATTATCATCTGCCTTTATCCACTGCTGAACATGGGCCTTCTTCTATGAATGATGGACACCAATGAAAACTAAGACAACCCATACCTTGGCACTTGCACCTACCATTGACATGCCACTGCACAGAGATTGTCTTCTCATCTGGTTAACGCCAGTCCACTCTCCAAACAACACTATTTACATAATATTTAACTTATATAAGCTGAGATTATCTTACCCCGTCAATTATTTTACTGAAATGAACGGCAACACTTGCATTTGTTATGTTGGGGTATTTGCTTGACGAGTGGATGAGCACTGAAATCTTCTTGGACCGTATCTTAGTAGCCCGATAACCAAATACAAACAGCATTGAATCTATCACATTACTTTTGCCACTACCATTAGGACCGATAATAGCTGTGAAACTCTAAAAATAGAAAAAGTTGGATTTTTATTA
The DNA here is from genome assembly GCA_905333005.2 of Lycaena phlaeas. Lineage (NCBI taxonomy): Eukaryota > Metazoa > Arthropoda > Insecta > Lepidoptera > Lycaenidae > Lycaena > Lycaena phlaeas. Next base: position 15,740,525 of record HG995169.1, on the reverse strand, counting down.
ATATTTTATGACGTTTTCTTTTTATAACATAGACCTCATTCGTTTTTACATATGTATTCTGTATGTATGTTTTTTCTTGCATTGATTACATTTTATAAATAGTTTTGTTGAGATATAATTATAAATTTCATATAAATTGTGATTAAAATAAATCATGTCCCTTCCATTGAGTAACTACTAAATAAACTCATATGTACCTTGTGAAATGGTCCCAATATTTGAACACCAGCGTAACTTTTGAAGTTTTCATTAACAATATGAGTGATTATCAATCGAGGTCCTGTGGCATCAAAGGTAAGCGCCGGTTTTGGTGCTGGAGGAATATATATGTCACCTATTCGAACGCCTCCTTCGTCATCATCCGATATATGATCAATTTCATCATTGTCCGGGTCTCCGTCTCCGTTTTGATTTTGAACTTGATTAGGAATTTCATCAATGTCCATTGGCTCACTATCACCCTTTTTTTTCTTACTTTTTTGCATGTTAACTGTAATAGATGTATAATGCTCGCCAAAATTTATTCGTTGAGTTGCACAAGCCCTTTTATTTCGTTCAAATAAATAAAGTTTAAATTGTTTTTATGTAAACATAAAACAAACAATACAAAACGGTTTTGGGCTGAGCGCGGTTTTATTTTGACATTGACTTTCAAATTTGAATTTAGAGGGTTTGTTTTTAATTACTTGATTACAGGCTACAGCTGTGTGTAGTACCTTTATATTTTGACCATATCATAAAAAATACTATAGTAATTTTAAAAAATTAATAATAATTTTCCACTATTAAATTTATTAATAATCATATTAATAAGAAATTGAAATATCCTACCTTGCCAGATATTTGAAAACCTACCGATTTTTGTTGATAATAATAATAATATTATTATTATTTTGTATATTATATTTGTTTTTTAGCTGGATATTATTTTATTTTGTGTTACTGCTATTTTTATTTTAAAGCAATAAAAACTATTAAGATATTTTGTTATACCTTCTCTCATTCTCACTCTCACACAGTATTTTCAATATTCTAGGATTCATCACTACATATTATGAAACAAAGTCGATTTTTCTGTCCATATATCCCTTTGTACGCTTCTTTAAAACTACGCAACGGATTTAGATGCGGTTTTTTTTAATAGATAGGACCCTTCGAAAGGAAGGTTTACGTATATAATTTATTAAGTTTTTATATACATCGGCTAAGATATAACAATCGGCTAAGATAAAAAAAATCAACGAAAACGCTGCCTAAACCCTTTAAGATATAACAAAATGATGTATGGTGGAATTGTGTATCTTAAGTAGGTCTACAAAAAAGTCCACGATGGCATATGTCTATCTCTTAGGGATATCATACTATATCCATTTAATACTTAAAAAAAATGGGCAATTAAAGCGCGATAGTTTAAAAGCTATTTACAAAAATAAGGTATGAATCCTTATCAATTCAAATTAATTAATTGGCTTGAGCACTTTATGAAGATTATTTTTGCCTTTTACATCATGTAAATTAAATAAATACTTTAGAAGATATGGCAAAATCAAAATAATACGCAAGAAAATAAATCGTGTCTCCGTGATTTGAACGGGCAGTGTAATTATAGTATCCTAAATAGTACATCATAATTTATATGCAGAAATACAGAAAGCGAAGAGGTATAATGTCTTTATGTTCAAGATAACATAATATATCCATTTTAATACAAAAATATTAAATTTAATAATAAAATAGAAAATGATTATCATCAGACATGATAAATCCGTAAATCTAAAATCACGCGGACGAAGCCGCGGGTAACAGCTAGTATTTTATATTATTATGTAACTTTAATTAATGTTCACTAAATTTCACACATAGACATACATAGTTATAGTCTGTGGTTTCACATAAGTATAACTATTCTCAAAACATCTTATTACAGATTTTATTGCGGTTATTAATATTAATAACATATTACGATCTTGCCTCAGATCAGTAAAACAGATAAGTATAGATTTATAAGTAAAGAACAGATTAAAATAATTAACATATTCCTGCGCTAGGTACCGTGACATAATATAATAACTTTTATGACATTATAGAAAAAAACAAGAAAACTATATCCATATCAATAATTCTGAATTATTGATGTAATGGAAACGGAGCGTGCGAATTACGTTTGCAGCAGTTAGGATACCGAAAAAAAACCGATTAATTATTAATTATTTATTAATTATACAGTAATTATCTTATAACTAAAGACTGCTTTAATCGAAGTGGGAATAAAGAGTGATCAAAAATGATATTACAATTCAAATGGAAATAAATTATAACAATGGACATTGTAAAGTAAAATACGGGGAAATCATGAGGTGGTCGCCTGGGAAGCTTCCATCGGTTTGGTCCGTCAGCATATTCGTATGGTTAGGGTTCCTTAACTTGTGTTTGTGTTTTTTCTGTCTCCCTATAATTGATTATCATTTCGTATTTTATTTGTTTCGAGTGGTTTTGTGATTGGTTGGAAAATATTGCGGAGAACTGTTGTGGAACGCTATTTAGAGGAATCTTCTGGTAGATTTCTATAAGGTTCGTATTACCTTAATCTATCGTATAAACTTAATCCATATAATATAATGCGATTGGTAGCGAACATTGTGGTGGACTGTTCTCAATGTGTGGAGTTGGAAGTGATAGTTGATTGATAGGGACGTTAAGGGCGAAACCGCGTCCCTAGGCGTTAAACTCGATACTCGACATTGGCAATGCAATAAGCGCAGTCCATTAAAAGAAAAAAAAAAAGAATTGATGTTGTCATTTGTCAAATCACAAATGTCTAATGTCTATTTATCGAAGTTATTTAAAATATGGCGAACCGCACGGTTAAGGACGCCAAGTCTGTCAGAGGAACAAATCCACAATATTTGATAGAAAAAATTATTAGATCGCGTATTTACGATTCTAAGTATTGGAAGGAAGAATGTTTTGCCTTAACTGCGGAATTACTAGTGGACAAAGCCATGGAGTTGCGTTTCGTAGGAGGTGTGCATGGGGGATTCATATACCCAACTCCATTTTTATGTTTAGTTTTAAAAATGCTACAGATACAACCTGAAAAGGATATTGTTGTTGAATTTATAAAAAATGAGGAATTTAAATATGTGCGTGCTCTTGGAGCTTTTTACATGCGGCTTACAGGTTCTTCGGTGGATTGCTATAAATATTTAGAACCTCTTTATAATGACAACAGAAAGTTGCGGCGACAAACTCGCGAGGGACAGTTTGAAATTGTTCATATGGATGAATTTATTGATGAGTTACTTCGAGAAGAACGTTTGTGTGATGTCATATTACCAAGAATACAAAAAAGAAACATTTTGGAAGAGAATAACGAGTTAGACCCAAAAGTATCTGCCCTTGATGATGACTTAGATGAAGAAATGCCTTCAGATGACGATAATGTAGATGCCGAAGCCAAAGAGAACAAGAAGGACAAAGACAGGAGAGAAAGGGATAGAAGACGGGAAAGGTATGTTGTTTAAAGTAGTTTATTGTAGTGCAGTACAAGATACTACATAGTGTGTATATACTACTCAGAGATTATATTTTTTAAAGTTTTTTGTGTATTATGTTGATATTTATGGTTAATGATTATGCATATTGGCTGTGGGGCTTGGTAGCCCAGAGTGAACCTTTGGCGAAGCAAATTGGGCCGAGGGCTCTTTGTAGCGCTCTTATAAGAAGAGGCAATGAGTGACCATGGAAATCTCACCTCATTGTACTGTCGTACATACGTTGGGAGAGGATGTTCTGTGTCAACCCCTCTGTGGAGATGGTGTCGGTCGCCTGAGGGAATGACTAGCCATCGAGGTGCCCTGTTTGCTAATACAAAAAGTAATTCTGTGTCATTTGTCAAGTGAAACAGGATAAATTCTGAAAATGACAGTTTTTTTATTAGTTTTCAAATAGCAATGGGTTATGGTATGCTATGGTAAATCTGTGTGAGAAATCCTTTGAAAGCAAATAGGTTGTGGGGTCGATGCGAATATATATATGATTATATTTTTATTATTATATTATAAATTATTATTGTCCATTGCTGTGATACAATGTAACACACTTATAATATATTACTATCTCAGAGAGAGAGAGATGTGAAAATCTATACACACCTATATATACCTTCCGCTTTCTTTCCAAGGCTTATTTTCTTTCTTTTTATTTAAAGAAGCACATAATTCTTAAAACCAAGTTGTTTTTATTTTTTTTTAATGGGTATATTGATGAGATATTAAATTATATAATATTAGTTCACAATAGTTTGTTAGTGATGAGTATGATTTGTAGAATCATTATATAATTAATTTCTGCAAAGTATATTATAGAATCAGGTTCTATTAACTATCTGAATGTTGATGATCACGCATACAAATTGAATGCTACTAGACAAATAATATATTATTAATGACAATATGACAATGTCTAATAACTCTATATAACAAGCACCATGCACAAGCGAGAGTGCGGCACGAATGAGAGAGAGGCACAATCGGCTCAGTTCGGTTCATGCTGCATGTACTGTTTAACATTGTCAAGTCAAACTACCGCCCGTAAACCGACTTTACAGAAAGATCATTTTTTTTAATAACTCATTTGTTGTTTTTTCAGGTCACGGGAACGCGAAAGACGAGATAAAGATCGTAAAAGAGAAAGATCTAGAAGTAGAGAGCGTGATCGTAGACGTGAACGCGAAAGAGAACGTGAAAGGGAAAGAGACAGAGAGCGTGTTAGAGAACGAGACAGAGAAAAAGAAAGACGGGATCGACATGATGTAGAGAGAAGAAGAGACAGAGGGCGATATTAATTTTAGTGTAAAATTATTGAATTAAATACTATCAACATATGTTTTTATTTAATATTTTTTTCCTGGAAGATTCTTAAGGTTAGCAAATATGTACTGCATTACTAATTCTTGATAAAATTTTCTACTTTAAATATTCTTGTCTACATTAAACTTTAGGTATAATTTTAGCAGCATTTTCCAATAATAAGTAAATAAGCATATAAGGTCAGCTGCACACATACTTTTATTCATACATACTTTTTATATATTATAATACACATAAGCCGCTCGCATCAAATGGTGAAAATTCAGTCTATACATCTTTTTGGGTGCTACTTCCATTTCATTCATGATGTGGTCAGCAGTTTGGTTTATTTTCAGTTTAATGTGTTCATCCTTCACCATCAAAACTATCTAGAGCTAATATTATGTTTACCTACTAGCTCTTCTTTGGCCACATAAATTAAAGACGTCGCATTTTTCGTCGTGTTTTCGAGATAAAAATGGAAATGAGTAAAATAATAGTTATTATTTATTGCATTTGGAATATTTACAATAACAATTTCATAATTTATTTAATATATTTCATATGCTCTATTTACAATATTTTTCTGTACACACAGAAACATAACAGTTATTTATATAGTTTATGTAACATATTGTTTTGTTTAATGTTTATGGAAATTTCCCTCATTCTAATAATACAAGTTTTACGGATTTTTCTATGGTTTATTTTGTATGTAAGTTGGGCATCAACTTTTTTTACTAAACAACCATAGTTGATATGTTATGCACATATTATCAACTATAGTTGTTTAAAAAAATACAAAAAAAAAGTGTGAATAGTATACTTTCATGGGATAAGTGTTAAAATCTTATGCAAAATAACATAACAAATTTTTTGTTTGCTTCAGCAGAAACAAATATATTTTGTTTTTATTACAAAGGAGTAATTTGTCCCTATAATGACTTGGACTGAAGTTTAATCATGAACACAATACCAAAGAATTCAGACGTATATAGAAGAACAGTTCTTAAAGATTTTTTGTGTCGACTTTATTGGGGAAATGTTCCCAACGGGTTTAGTTCGCCCTCGCTCGCTTTCGTAGGCTCAGCATAGGAATGCTGGAGACATCGCGGTGTCCCTCTCGTCACGCCGCCAAGCGGACGTTTGCGACACAGAAAGTTTGTCCTCAAAGCGCCCATAAGAACTGTTCTATATGCGTCTGAATTCATTGACGATACGAATTCCTTATTCAAAACTTTTTTAAATATCTGTGAAAATTGATCACTCCATCTTTTTGAGTATAAATAGGAATTAACTACATACCTTGTTTAATTCATGCTAATACAAAAGATATTATTTTATGGAACACTTCATATATTAAGGATAATGTCACAGGTCTAATTCGACGACACGACAAAGTGATAATAATGATCACCTCTATGATATATTTAGTTTCTTTGTTATCAATATTTTATAAAATGAATTATTTAGTAAGTAGTAACAAAATAATTTGATCGATTTAATGTTTTACAGAGCATTTCCATTATAGTACAACTGTAATTGATAATAATATTTTTACTAGTAATCACTGAATTAATATTTAATATGTAACAACTAATAAATATGACTAAGCAAATAGTTCATAATGCTAAATGTAAAGTTTTAGAATATTTTATATTTTCTATTTATAATATGATTTAATATTAACATTTTATGTACACAATGATAATTTTAATTTTATTAAATCATAGTATGTATTATGAAAGCTTTTAGCATACTTAGGTCTGGAGCTTGAAGTTTTTATACTATGTTAGTGTTAAATCTTTAGATTCATTCTAAAATGGATAGTCATTATTTTTGTTGCCTCCAAAGTTAATCAATTGATTCTTTAAAAAATATAATCAAACAAAAAATTAGCTAAACATAATAGCATTTAGACAAACAAATTTTAGCTTTAGCTTTTTTTTTTATATAGGAGGGTGAAAACTTTTTTCTTGGTCCTTTCTAAATATCATGTAATATTTTTTTTGACTTAAATATTAACTCATACATGTTTTTATTACATAAAAATGCATACCAACTAATCATGTTGAGTATTCCTCTATTATGTAAATAATTTAATATTATAAACTTAATAATTAATTGGCTTTCAGCTTAAATACCTGCTGACAAGTAGGTAGGACATTATTTTAGAAGCATACAAAATTTGCAACTTTTTTAGCTGTTGTTTAAACGTTACAAGTTATTCGTTGATGTTGTGTTCATTTAGCCATAAAAAAAGTAATGCTCTAGCGGATGAGATCAAATCATAAAAATAGATTTTACAGCATGTGTGGTTTTTTTTAAATTTTTTGTAGCAAAGGAAACCCTGGTGAACTTAAGTATGGCAAGCAGGGCAACCGCCATGGGGTTCGAGACAAGGAAGCAAAACTAGTGAAAAGAGCACAAGTTATATAAATACTAAGTATCTCACGCCTTACGCTGCGCATTCACGCAGCCCTAGTATTTACATAGTCGATATGTCTCGCTCACTCCAATAAATAATTATTTCTCACTTTCTCACTCAGATTTTTACAGCACTTCACCAATTCGCGAACACAAAGGCATCGCAAAGACATACTACTCGGTACAAACCTATGAAGGCCCTTTAGAACGCAAGTAGAAAATCTTCTATACTGGTCATGAATCGTCTATTGTTGGAAAGGAAATTTTGAAGAAGTATGCATAGCCAAAGGTCTGGCAAAATATGAGCTACTTTAGGTTCTTTAGCACTTATAAAATGAGCAAATACCTGAATTGACTCTCCTACATTAACTAAAAATACAATTACTAGCGATGTGGCTCGGGTGAATTATTGCCATATTAAATTACTACTAAATCACAGACTGTGACAGTTTTAATTTTCAGTACTGGAATTTCGACTGATCGAATTCTTGATCATCGTACTGAGAGTTACCTTGGGCTAGAAAGTTGGAGCGTTCATTATAAATATACTCTTCTCTTCCTTCTTGATCCAGCAGAGTAGACGGTCTACTGCTCTGATGGCTTGGTCTTTTTCCATCAACGAATCAAAAGTAACGTACAGTTCAAAGCCGTTTGTGACCTGAAATAGATATTAACATAAATATCTTTCTATCTATATATCTTTTGTAGATTGAAAAGCAAAGTTTATAAATAACACCAGTCATTAATTTCTATTTGGAGAAGAATGCATATTACTTTAAAATTAAAGAGTAAACTAAGTGCGTTTTAGTAAATTATCATTATAGTTTGATTATGAAAACGCGAGAGGAAGTCATAAGTCAGGTATATTTTAGGATGTTGGTTACTAAGTTTATTTTATCACCTGATATCAATTTTATGGTATAAAAAAAGCATATTATTAATATTATTACTATTGTGAAATATAAAAAAAAATACCCAAGCTAAAATTGTATTCTGAGAAGTCGATCTAAATATTAACTTCGCTGGTGTCGACGCGCAATGTATTTGATTGCTGAATTCTCTATAATTCTTTATATAGTCTATATCGGATAATTTATTTATTTTCTTCTGTGTGATATCACCACCTTCCTTGTGTTTCTGCCTGTAGTCTTGCAATCTGTCTAAGCTTATAGGATCTGAGGTGAACAACTGTGCAGTCGACTTGCACTTGTACATAAAATGTCTTATTTCTGGTATACCAATGTGTTTCAATGGATTTGTCGTAGGTAATTCTTCGCTTCGATTTAGAGAGTCGTTTATAGCAACCAAACATTTCGACTTTCTTAACTTCTCAGCGATGGTATGCTTTGCTTGCGACAGTGGGTAGAAGGCATCTCTTTGTACAGTAAGGAGAAGAAGACATGCTTGGCAGTCCTCGGAGATATAAGACACATGCCCGTGAAGAAAACCTCTGAAATTGTCGAACAATTAAGTAAATTAATCGTGATAGAAGAAAAGCACGCGGAGAAAATACTTTATTATTTCAAAAACACACATTATGAAACTACCCTCGTTTTTTTTACATTTACACGCATTGTCATCGTATTTTGATCTATGGTCAAAGCATCAAGTCTCCAGCTCATCGGAAAGTCAGTGCAAAATAATTATAAGATTCCCGAAAATGTCTGAAGTGATTTAATAAGAACATGGTAAAAATTACTTACGTAGCATCAAACTTGGGCAAACATATAGGCGTCCAACTTTCGGCAGTCTTAAAAGACTCCGAACTCCTCACTAAGTTGAACAAAAGATGTATATCTGACGGGTGTAGTGTATACTTCTTCATTCTCACCAGCGTTATCAACTGATTGCCAGCCAACAATATAGCGAAAACTAAATCTCTTATTTTGTTACACGAAGATATTATCGTGTTAGTTATGTTTTCCCTAGATTTTTCGGCTAAGGGCAGACACCTTACAGCCCCAAGTAGAAACGCTGGATCTTTCTCCATAAAAATTAACAGATGATCTATTAATCTTTCCGCTCCTGCTAAAAGACGTCGTAGATCATAATTTCGTCTTTGCTCGAATATTCTATTTAACTGTGTTAACGTTAATACCGACACTATTTGGTTGAAAGCGTACCTGCGAAAACATTATCATGGTAAAAATCTGCAAAAAAATAAATTGGCAAAAGTGCACACGCAGGTATAAGAAGAATTGATCTTGCAAAAAATTGGGAAAGAGAAGCATATTTCCAAATTCGCATAGCGTCAAGTATACAAAAAAGCTTTATATAATTTAATTTATATTTCCTTGACATCCTTCTCCTGAGTGGATGGACTTTGATGATATTTTATTGTTTTTTATTGCATAACTGAAGGGATCAGGGACCTACAATGAATACTTTGGAACTACAATCCAACCAGCCTGTTATATGCTATGAAAAACAGAATATGAGTAACCAGCTTATAAGCTACAGTAATTGGTTATTTAAAGCTATTGACGTGACAACGTCTAATAACTCGATATCACGGGCAGCATGCCCGAAAAAGATGACGTCATGTAGCGTTCCGAAAGCGCTCAGTTCGGTTCATGCTCCATGTAATGTTTGACGTTGTCACGTCAAACTACCAACCGTAAACCGACTTTACAGACAACCAATACTTTTTTATTTAAGTGTTTAATATACTTACGTTAATTGTAAAACTAGTTGGGTTTCACTTTCATTTGATTTTGAGACGGCCACAAGTATTAACGGACCTTTCACAAGAAATACAGCTTTACAGTCTTTGGTGTTTATCGACCTTAAAATATCTTGATTCTGTTCTTCTACAACACTAACAAGAGCTTGTATAACACCACAAAGACCAGCTAATTTATCTTCATTCCCATACCTGTACATAATACCAATTTGCATTTAGATAAAATTTCATTTAAATAATCCTAATCATTTTTTAAATTACACCTCACAAGGAGGGGGTAAAAAGTAGCACCAAATGGTTTGTGTAATATTACACTACTGTTCTTGCTCGCCAGCTGAACCTGGCTTGACATGTTCCAATGTGTCTAGATATTAAGGAAAGGAAGTTTTGGAATAATCAACCTTGTAATTATCCCGCTCAAGTGGAGATAAGACTTCATAAGAACAAAAAAAGAATAGTAGTAGTGATATCCTTGTGCTTCCCTCCTACCTATATAGCTTTACATACATACATACCTTTACACTTGTTTTATCTGTAAAACAGCTTTACAGTGTTTTGAAAAGAATGGCAGGACTGCTGTTACTGGCACCAAGACTTAACATCTTACGTATTTGGTAAGGCAACATGTGAATAAAGTGATTGGATTGGTTTCTGGTTCCTTGTTTATAAAGTCAGGGGCAACACTTACCACAACTTTACCACCACTTACAATCATATGATTAGTCTGCTTGTTTGACTATCCAACTCTCAAAAAACAACAACGCCCAAGTAAATTTTACTATTTTTTTTGTCTCCAATATTTTAATTCCTAATAGAATGTGTTATTTATTACATTTTTTCACATGAGTAGTACAATTTTACTTATAGTCAACTATATTACTTCAACTACACAAGTTACAAATAGACAAAACTAAAATCTCGACAGCTGAATCCTACACATCTTACCTTGTATAAATAGGTTTTCCAGCAGTACTAAGTATGAACACATGTTTCTCTTTGTTTATTAATTCTGGTGATTGTAAATAATTTTCAATTTCATCTATATCGTCTCCATTTTCATCTAAATTTGAACAACTTGCTGAAGCTTGCATCCCACCCTAAAAAAATATTATTGTTGTGATTAAAAAAAAAACAATATTTTTTCTAATTATAGGGTTTTTTAGTACTTTTTACTATGTGGGAAACTCTAAAAGTAAATATGGGACAACTCTAAAAGTAAATTTGCTTACTTAATTATAGAATCTCTGCAATAGGCCCATACTTTGTAAAGAATTAAGAACATAGAAAATATGTGTAAGTGTAAAGTCACTGACAATAATATGATAATATTCAATGGTAATACTTAAAAAAACTCATATCATTAGAGCTGATGATCTTGACATGGCTAATGCAAGTTTGATAAGATATAATATAAAAAATACTACTACATAATACCTACTCCTTTAATATAAAGAAATCAGAAGTAATTATTTAACAATTATACATTTTTGATGCCAGAAGGAGGCAACTGAGACCGGTTGATATTCAGATTAGCAGCATTATGGTAACTAACATGACATGGACACAAACCATGATTATGCATAAGTGTTACCCTGATGCTTTTCCCTATCAATTAATAGGCTATCAGAAACTCCTACACAACAAATTGCTTAAAACGAGACAGAATAGCTGTCACTGACGTATTTCAACTGCAAAGCAGCATGGCACTACCTCTTACAAAATTTATCTACTATCTACTTCAGAACTACAGTGCCAGAGACACATAATTTTGGATATCAAACTTATTGAAGTTTATCAAATTTATTCACTTAGCTGGTATATTTGTGTTGAGGGTTGAAAATATAACATAATTTCAAATTAGAGAAAGTTTGATTAAAATTGTTACTTACTTATTCGCAATAATACTCACTTCTTTACTTTGTAAATCATCTGTAGATTTTATAGTTTTTAAACTTGAAGTTTCAGCCGGTGTATCTAAAATTTCACTTTGAATCTCACTAATTGTACTTGTAGTTTTTGTAAGAACACTCCTATCTTGAAGGTTAGAATTCATTTCAGTTGCAAATTCTTCAAAAGAGTCTGTGGGATTCAAGATACTTTCCGGACACGCGCCAGGCTCTAAGCTGTCCTCATTATTTTGAGATGAGGTCGCTGGGATGTTTTCTTTCGATGTAGAAGCCATTGTGAAAGAAATAATAAGATTATTTGATTAATACTTTTGAATTAAATAATAAAAACAATAATAAAATAGGATAGTGATTCTGATTTATGATTGTCACTTGACAGTGACAGTGACATTATACTTCTTTTCACTATTAATAAAACAGGGTAAGAACAGAGGCTTTAATATGGAGAAATGGCGGGAGATTCCATGGAGCGCGGCTTCAACCAGTCCTCATCAATCAATCTATAATTTTCCATTTCATCCATCCAGAATAGTCCATGACGATATTCGTCAACCAATAAAAATAAATACAGATATAATTTTTAAAACACAAACAACAAACCAAAATAATAATTAACTAACGGGAAACCAAAAAAACGCCCCAATATATTCCACCGTTGCTCTTTTATTTTGCTTATTTTTGTTTACGCTGGAACTAGAGGCTATGCTGTCAGACCTGTAAGTAAGTAATAATATTTAATCTGTAATATAGAGAAACCGCAACAATCAAGCTACTCCCACTATTTTAAGTTTTCGTGGATATTTTGCCATTGATAATACTATCACACTCTTTGTTAAGTTAATAAATCGCCTGCACAGAGAAAGAGGCCCAAAGCAATTACAACGAAGACGAAGAGGAATAAATTCCTATTTGGTCAAACACCTAGGCATAATCATTATATTCTAATGAATTAAGGTGTTATGGCTAAGTAGCAGTAAAAACGCACTACAAAAGTAAAATTATAGTGAAAATCGTGTTATTGCTAATGAATTAAAATTTAAAATATTTCTATCAAACAAAAATTATGATGTGTGTGATAATTTTATGTACTCACCTGGTTAATTTGATTATTCCTTTTTATACACACAAAACCTTATATTTAATCGTTTTCTTACTACTAATATAATAATATTATATAATATTATTAAAAAATCATCCATTCACTCCTATATCCATAACTCATAACATACTGTCTATAACAAGTTACAACTATCTTGTTATAGACAGTACATGATACGATTGTTACCTACGAGAAAATTAAAGTTTAATACAATATAAAACGAGCGACGATGGTCCAGTGGTGGATGGACTCCGCCTCTTATGCGAGAGGTTCTGGGTTCGATCCTGACCCGTCCGTGTGTGCCTTGAAATGGGTTTTCTAAATTTCTAAATGCACCCTAAACACGAGACCATCGCTCGCTCAACGGTGAAGGAAAACATCGTGAGGAAACCTGCATGCCTGATGAGATTGAAAGTCTTTGAAGGTATGTGAAGTTCACCAAACCCTCACTGGGCCAGCGCGGTGAACTATTTGGCCCATTACCTTCCTCGTCTGATTTCGAGGAGGAGACCCGCGCCCAGCAGTGGGACATAAAGGGTTGATATTTTACTTTACTTTTACAATATAATTAATAATACACACAATAATAATATTATTATTAAATATGTACCATAATTTAAGGTTCCTTACTTCGCTAGATACAAACGTAGAAGAAGTCTTAATTTCTAAAATAAAATTAAAGCTGTGTAAACTGAGTTAACAATAGTTTATTTTGTCTTTCTATTTTCCACAACTTAAAAAGTAATCCTATTTCATGTAAGAAAACTAAATACTACTTTACTTATTGCAACGGGAACTGTCTTTGTCTATGAGATACAAAAAATATCTTTTTTATGAGGATAAATAGGAGGAATTTTAATATTATATCGATAGCGCAGGTGTAAACGCCGCAAAAGGCTTTTTAAAGCTATCACCATCATCAACATCATTAGCCTTTATCCGTCCACTGCTGAACATAGCCTTTTTTTTCTTTAGCGCCGGGAAAAGCGCTCAGGCATCCCGCGGGGGAGTGGGCCTCCCCAGGCGGGTATGTGGGACTAGCTGCACCCGAAAGCTGGTAAGTGGACGTAGCTCTACTCACTAAAACCCGGCGAGTGCCCCCAAACCGCCTTTGTGAGGTGCCCCGGATCTACAAGCAACAGGACACTTTGACGGCTAGTCAGTCCCTCGGGGGACCGACGCCAACTCCACAGAGGGGTTGCCCCACACCACAGAACAACCCCTCCCAGCATCGAGACAGGACAATGAGGCGAGGTTCCCCTACTCACCCCTTGCCCCTTCTCTTTTGTGTCCTCTTCTCATAAGAGGGATACAAAGAGCCCCCTCGACTCAATTCGCTTCGCCCAAGGTGGTGGCTCACCCAAGGCTACTGAGCCCCACAACTAAACTGAACTGAAACAACAAGCATTAGGGCCATTAGCATAGTTCCAACCGAAAAAAGTTTTCTCCCTGGATACATACTGACCCTACATCAAAAAATTTTGTACGGTCTTAGCTGCAGCCCATTCTTGCTTCGCTTTACAGCGCGGCGCGGGCGGCGGCATACATTGCAAGAGGAACATTTTATTTCAATAATAATATAATATATTTAATATAAGATTCTTAGGTATCCTTTCCTCATAATACAGAAAAATATAGAGAATGTATAATGTTTATTTTCTAGAGATCAAAAGATAAGATATTAAATGTTACAACATGTGGAAGTACGAGTATATATTTAATCTTTTCATTGTGGAATTTAGTCATCTTGAGCAATTTATTGTGTTTTAATTTTATATCAAACAATGAATAATAAATATCGTTAGTCAATAATAAGCATTTCATTATCCTGAATATTGACTAATCGTTTACCCGTAAAGCCGAATTATTTGAATTTTTGACTTTTCGCCATTCTCTAATCAAAGTAAATTATCTACGTGAATGAAATTTAAGGATGTTATTTTTAATCATATTATGTTCTAAAAAAACTGGAATAGGAAAACACAATTGATGAAAATTTTCCGGATAGATTTTAATTTTAAAGAAGTGTCTTTTTTGCTACTTATTCCGGAACTGTATGTAATTCATAAATTCAAATTTTTAGAACGCATGCTACTTACTTACCTAGCCAATTGGGATAGATCATATTGTTATTTACTTGTGTAGTTTATTATATCTGATTTATTTTATACATACACGTTTTCATTTGTCTTTTAGTCCATTGACAAGTTACATTTGGGGTTGCGTTTTTTAGAGGACGCAATTTTATTTTTTTGATGTGTAGTGGGGCTCAGTGTAAAGCTAAAACCAAGTTTGTGGGGTCGCCACCCTTGTCCCACGGCCGCCATCTAAAAACTGGCAAGTGAGTCTTATAGTGTTAATGGCATTGTCTATAATCGTATACTCCCAATGCAGTTTTTACTTATTTGGAGTCCTGGACACGAAGGATAATGTGTCCCTGTGAGAAAGAACTATATTTTTCCCAAGGAAATAGTGGTTTATTTGGAGTTCATGGACATTTGGCCAGTGCGTAATGGAAAGATGGGCTATCCTATTTTCTATTGCATCATTTTTTTAAGTGTTAGCTGAATAGGTGTGACATCTTGGCAAGTAAAATAAATTAAAAAAAAATGTATGTGCAAGTCACACACGGTAGAAGTGAAACTCCTAAAAAGTCCCTGAATAAAAATACTTATTGAAAAAAAATTATCAATTACAAGCGACACCTAACAAATCATACCTGAACCATTACCGACAGTAGTAGTGCACCAGCTTGAGCTTCCTGCCGCTAGATAGTTACATCTACTTGAGCTCCCCCCGCATCCTGACCGTCTAATGTGTTCTATCTTATTCGTAATCTTTTTGTGTTTCACATTTCTTCAAATTGTTGAAACTTATTTTAGAACCTAGTGGTCAGGTCCTTTACTCCTGTGCGGCTATTCTGTAAAAACCATTTCGATATCGATCTTCACCTGAGTGATAGAGCTCACTTCACGCTCACTTCGAAAGCGAACTCACTTGACCTTAGGACCTTAGGTAGGTAGGACCTTGGATTAGGTAAGCGGTAATACCCCTTACGGAATACCGAGTTCATACTAATAACACAGTGTAAATAAATTCATACTAATAATGTCAACAATCTCACGCAACAGGGTATTCGTCTCGTCGCTACACTCACGAGTGTGGCGCTGCCGGGACTGTCGAGATACGAAATTGTTCTTACAGAATAGCACTGCTGGAGACATACACTTTGCTTTTGTTATTCTAGTGGTATTTACTGGCAGATACCTATTAAAACGTAGTTGATTCCATGTTGATTACTCAATATGTAATTGTGACAATAAAGGATATTTCCACAGATTTCTAATCCTAATAAAGTAAAAGCAAAGATAAGGTAATATTTATTAGGCTGTTATTATTCTCGGCAATCATTTGTTGACGCGACGGCAATATGTTAGTATCATATGCTACAATAATTGCCACTGTGATTGGGTTAGTCGCTGCAAAAGATAGTAAGTTGAGTTTTTTTTTATAATCAGTATAAAAGTTTTTTTTTGGAAAATCAATTTTTAAGCCCTTAATGCATTTTCAAGCAATTCGAGATGAGTATTTAAAGGAAAATTGCAATTGAAAATTACTGGAATTAAACAGAGATTGTGGAAGGAATTCCCAGTACCGAGCTTGCGTTTGCATAGGTACTACTGTTCTGCTAATCTCTTCCTCGAAACAGCTCTGCTGAGCTTAAAGAGCTAGACAGAGATCATCTGACTTCTCAGGATAAGCAACACGGTGGCCTTTTTTTTTTCTTTTTTTTTCTTTTACGCCGGGAAATGCACTGACGCATACCGCTGGGGATTGGGTCTCCCCAGGCGGGTATGTGGGACTCGCTGCGCCCGAAAGATGGTAAGTGGACGCAGCTCTACCCACTAAAATCCGGCGAGTGCCACCAATGCCGCCTTTGGTAAGGTGCCCCGGATCTACAAGCAACATGTCACCTCGACGGCTGGTCAGTCCCTCAAGGGACCGACACCACCTCCACAGAGCGGTTGCCCCGCACAGTAGAACAACCAATCCCAACGTCTGGACAGTGCGAGGTGAGGTTCCCATCTTCACCCCTTGCCCCCTGTTCTGTTGTCCTCTCTTCTTATAAGAAGAGCCGCCTCGCGTCGGCTATATTCGCTTCGCCCAAGGTGTTAGGGGCTTCTGAGCCCCACCGCCACGACAAGGCTTGAACCATGGTGGGGAAGCAACACGGTGGCCTGAGTTAGTCCCAGATGAACACGTTCATGAGTGACGCTGATCTCTTACCATCAGGTAGCAGGACTTTCAGTTCCGAGTGACATAAAAAGGGATCTTTAATAGATTTGTTCTCTTCTTTACTCTATACATTGCACGTGTATTATTTATTTGAGTTATTATTAATTGACATTTCGTCGAAGATGTTGATGTTGACTATGTTACTCCTTACCTCTACCCTCCATAGTGTTGACTTATCCGGGCTATTCTATAATTAAATATTAGTCATCCTGGTAAAGAACTTAGGTGTATATCTATTATTATAGGTTGATTTCGAATTTTACGCTTTGTAACAAATTATACTCATATCAAAGTAGAATTTTCTTTAATTTTTTAGAACATGTAGTCTGTTATTATGGAACGTGGGCAACGTACAGGAGTGGTCTTGGAAAATTCGACGTGAGCAACGTAAACCCGCATCTATGCACCCATCTCATCTACGCCTTCGTGGGCATAACCAACTACGGTGAAGTGGTTTCGTTGGACTCTTATTTGGACTTGCCTGACAATTACGGACGTGGTAAGTCGAAGTCTTTTGGTTATAAATTAACAACATGCCTATTTAGAAAAGCAGCATACGCTATAATCTGTAAGCTATAAATGATCGAATTAGGGATATACGTAACAGGCACAGTCTAGAGGCCAGTATACTAGTGATTAGACAATCAAAAGTAAGCAT
The DNA here is from genome assembly GCA_905333005.2 of Lycaena phlaeas. Classification (NCBI taxonomy): domain Eukaryota; kingdom Metazoa; phylum Arthropoda; class Insecta; order Lepidoptera; family Lycaenidae; genus Lycaena; species Lycaena phlaeas. The sequence continues at coordinate 15,722,605 of HG995169.1, read as the reverse complement.
TTCTTTAAAAGGCGTTCAATTTTTTTTTATAAACAATAAATAATAGGAGGGCAAACGAACAGCCGAAGCCTTGCGACTATTGACGCCCATTAACATCCACGTAATGCAGATGCGTTGCCCTCCTTTTCTCTATCCCCCACAATGCGCCACCGGAAACTCACAAACCGCACAAAACGCAACAGCTTAGCTGTAACTTTACGCCGATTTCATGTGAGCGAGAAGTTTCTCTCCGGTCCTGCCGGCCCAATTTGGATGCAAAACAGCATGGCACTCACTACTTCTTACCAAATGCCACTAAAACAGAACTGGTAAAGAAATTAAAAAGTAAATTTTTATGGAAAAAAACCACAAGGAATTTCTTTCGGGCATTTTACAATAACTTTTAAAATTTGTTAAAGAATATTTGAAAAGGTTAGTTTCACTGAATTCCTTTCTTGTCACTGACACATCATTATCATTGTAACGTGATAGTAATCACTAAATTGTAATATGACGTATCCATCACACTTGTAATGGATACGTCAGATTACAATCTTTAATCAATAACAACGATAAAATAAAGATTACAATGATAAAATTCAACAACTATTATCGGCTAAAAGGACTAATAAAAAATAAATACAAATCAAATCAAGACGGTTTTGAAAAATACTAGTGATGTCCTTAAAAGGTACTCAGAGTCACAAAATTCCTTTTTGTCCAAAACCGCTGAAATTGGGTTGCTAAAAACACACAAGGCTAACAAGAGCGTACTTGGCTAAGTAATGAAACAATACATTGCAAAGAACGCTTCTATGCGCTCCTGGTGCAATAGTTGGGTTTTATATAGATTTGACAGACGCATAGTGGCGTATTTCACTTAAGTATTGTCTATGAATTGGTTTGAGTGACCCTATGCGTTCGGGAGTTCTGAGACACCTTAAAGTATTGTTTGTGAATACGCGAGTATTTGTGAACATAGTCTTGGAAACGTTCACCAGTCTGGACAACACTCACCATGACTCACAGATTTGATAAGCTACAGGAACTTCGCAAAATAACACCGATGCGCCCGCGTTAACGTTAGGTTACACGTATAGTCACATCAGCACCCCTAGACAAGTGGTAAACGCTCAATTCTATTCTTTTGCGTTTACTCGCTAACTCCATAGGGTTGCTGCAAAATTTTTAAGAACGTTTATTAAGACACATAAAGTGTATGGTTTTGTTTGTAAAAACGTCTAAAAACGTATGTAATTCGTTCCCCTCTAGAAGAGTGGCATAAACGCTAAACGAATATATTAGAAAAGAATACTTATTGTATGGGAAATAACTAGCTTACGGCATTAAAAAAAAAATCAAGAAATATTATAACAATAATATTCGTTTTAAACGAAGTACAGAGGTTGTTAAACGTTTTAAAAAACTAAACCATATTCATTATGTATCTTAATAAACGTTCTTAAAAAATTTTGCAGCAACCCTATGGAGTTAGCGAGTAAACGCAAAAGAATAGAAGCGAGCGTTTGCCACTTATCTAGAGGGGCTGGACTGTGATAGGATATTATATAAACACATACATCTTGAGAGGAACCCTTCCACTGTAACTGATTTCAAGTTTCTAGATACAGTACTTTCGGTTGTGGGTTGATATAAAAGACATTGAGTCTTGCTTTGTACTTATATATAGACCTAGGTCTAGCCACGAATCTCTCACGATCTTTTAAAAACAGACAAATATAAAAGGTATTAATTCATTTATTTTAGATAATTTCGGGAAATTCAATGCTTTGAAGACTCAAAACCCCAATCTGAAAACATTACTTGCCGTCGGAGGATGGAATGAAGGTTCAGCTAAATACTCTACCGTAAGTAGTTCCAAAATGGGCGTTCTTTTTTATATAACCTTTTTACTCTCCCTATGAAGGCCTTTACTAAAGAACGCCTTTTGATTTTTAATCCTGTACGTTTATCTATTTGTAATCAAATAGCTCTCTAAACGGTGAACTGATTTTAAAGCGACTTTTTATTTAGGTTTTCTAGCCATTCCTTGTTATTATGTTCAAACGAAAAAACGATATTTTTTTTATTTAGACCTTAGTATATATTTCAAGTAATGCTTTTAACGCTGCACTAAATGGTCTTACTGGCTTTAATGGCCGTAGGCCATCCTTTCTTCTGATGAACGGATGGCCGATGCCACTGCCACTTCAACGAGCTTATTCTTTGCATAATATCGGTAACTTTAGTCTGTGCAATACGCTACTACATAAATTTAGCTTAGTAACTTTCTACTAAGCCTATGTAATTGTTCCTCTGAAAAAAATTGCTTTCTTCAAAAAAATTATTAGCACATAGGTCAATTAAATCATTCATCATACAATGTCAAAGCTATGAACTCAGCATGCAATAGTAATAATATTAAAGACGTCTACTTTCAGATGGCAGCCAGCCCAACATTACGAAAGAATTTCATAACAAGTGCAATAAACATGCTAAGGAAATATGGATTCGATGGATTGGATGTTGACTGGGAATATCCAAGCCGTCGAGACTCAACACACGGCAGTGCTGATATTAACAATTTCACACAACTGCTGAAAGAGTTGAGGAGCGAGTTTGATAAATACGGACTGCTTTTGACCGCCGCAGTCTCACCAACAAAAGCTACTGCGTCGCTCTCATATGATATACCCGCTATATCACAGTAAGTTTAAGACATGAGGCTCACAATATGCTAAATTTTTACCAACGCCTACACGACCAATATTGCTTTTTTATATTAGTTGGACTGGTAAACTGGCAGATGTCCCACCAGATGGTAAATGGTTTACGTAGGCCATTAACATAAATTTGTTTATCTGGAACTAGCCCAATCAAATCCTTTACGTGTTGCTTAATCCTGAGACTTAAGATGACAAAAAGTGGCAGTGATTATACTGTCTGTCTTACCTTTCTCTCCTTTTTAACTCTCCTTAATTTACGCAGGCGAAGCTTCGGGTAACAGCTAGTGACATATCATATTTTCAGTGTGTACATGTTAGTAAAGGAAGACAGTACGCACCAATAAGATATTATGTATTTAGATTAAACTAGCAGCGTCATCTGTGTATTTATTTGTGCTCTTTGTTTGATAACATAACATGCATCGAGTAAATAGAGGTAATAAATTAAACAAAGAAACAATAAAATAACAACTATATTAATTATGAACAAAATAACCATAAGTGCTACTTCAGCTCTGCTTTTAAGTTGCGTAGGAAAGTTAGCAACTACTACTAACTAATACCTACCCGATAGCAAAAGGTAAGCGTCACCAGTGTTCATAAAATATTATTTAAAACATTATCTCTTTTTATCACTATTATGCAATCAAAATAAATCTTCTTTTCTACGACGCAATATGACGTTACGTCTCAGTGCTACAAAGTCAAGTAATTTTTAACAAAAAAAGAAACGACTTCAAACAGTAAACTAAACACCAAAAAATAAATTTACTTTGCACAAAGTAATACGTATTTTTATTTAGTTAAATCAAAATGAATAAATAATAAATTATTTTATAATTCTGAAGTCGGTGCCAAGTAAAACAATAACTGTGTATAGATAATATTATCAATCTTTCTAACAACTTTTGTGATTCAATTATATATATTCAACTAGCTGTTGCCCGCGGCTTCGCTCGCGTTAAATTTGGAGTAGCGCAGTTCCCCTTTCCTGATTTAGAATGCTACATACAATTGTCAATTAGAAAAATTGTCATTACATAGTCTCTGGGCATCCAAATTTCGCATGAGCATGACTGGGACACCTAGTTTTAATTTAAGCTTTTGTGAGGGTGGGTACATCTGACAGCTCAAGCGAATTTAGAAACTCTACGGGATATGATATGCTCTTTTCTGCACCATAACTGTGTCTATTGATAGATACTCTGTTGTACCTGTCCTGGTACTTTACTATATATGTCTGGATTGACTTAGGTGATAATATCATTTTTAGGTGCTAAAATTGCTCTTTCACATAAATATTGATTTTCTTGTATATTGTTTTGTAAGGTAAAAACACTTGCAACTTATTCTAAATCACTGTGTACTGATTGAATCAGCCCTCTACATTAGTTTTTAGCCGACCATCTCCTATTTTAAATAGTGTTTCGGCATGGTTGCCAGCATTTGTGACATCATATTTGTAGTCAAACTGAACTTCCTTACGGTGGCCCATATAGTAAACGACTTGAGACATGCTTTAATTTCGTCTGCAAGTGTCCCCTTCTGAATGACTGCTAACGTTTGGCGGAAATCACCAGCGGATCACTGAAAAACCACCATCTCTCCCATAAATAAAAATAAAAATTTAAATAACATAGGTACTTTTGCGCAAATCCTAGAGCGTTCAATTTAGTGCTTCTACACTTTTTTGTGCGCCATAGTACTTTCATCCCACACCAAGATTTTGCACTGACGTGCAATAGCATGCCATGCGCTATTTTTACTAAAATTACAGATAGGTGAATCTTTCTGGGCGAGATCAAAGAGTAGCGCGCCATTCCCAGGTTCTGTTAGCTGCAACACTTCGTCAAATACTCGTTTTTGTTCTGGTAGTAGTTTCGGTATCAATTCAGCTACTTGCTGCTGCAAAGCTGGTATGTCATAGTTTGTTTCTCGTACAATATCATCTGATAGTTCATTTTCGTTCGTTCTCCGAGGGCTAATCATTCCAAATTCATTCAAACGCTTACCCACTATAGCCATTACATTGTCTTAAATTTTTCCAGGGGCTTCGTTATGCTGATCATGATAAATGTGTTCATTGTATATCATGTCCATGTCGTGTGTGTCTACGCAAGTCTGTAGCCTACGCAAAATGTCTTCCGCCATGTACTCTTTATATTTGTTCCATAATTCATTAGGATAAGATACCCCGCAAGATGATAATATTATGAGGGTTGCATAAAGGTCTCTGATTTTGGCTGGTGATTTGCACTGGACAGCTTCATCTCAGTGTTTATCATTCTCTAACAGACCCAGAGTTTCACATGCTTCTCTATATGTTCCAAATTCCTGGCCGTTGACAATTTTAAGATCACTATAGCTTATAAGACCCTGAATTTGGTGTAGTAGCAAACGTAAACAGAAACATTCAAAATTAGTATCGTGGACGGTGTACACATGACCAAGGGCATCAGATGATTTCACTCCGGGCCAATTTTCAACAGACATTGAAAACTGATGTGTTTCAGGTATAATAACGGGGGATTTTAGCACAGAAACACGTTTTGGCAAAGGAATCGCCCTGACAAAGATGGAAAAAGGCTGTTAATGTTGTTTTGGGCGGTGTATATACTTTTTCTTGGAAATTGTTCTCGGTAAAATATATGGGCTCTCCATTTTCTAAGTGTACAGCAAGATAGGTTACTGTTGGATATCTTTCAGGCAAGAGGAAGCTAAGGAGCCGCCACGCTACCTTATTACTGCTGACGTAACGTCCTGCTTGAAAGATTTGCACTTCATTCAGATGTGCTCCACCTTAATTCCTGAGATGAAATATAGCCTGTCAATTCATTTGTTTATATATTTGCATTGAAAATTTTATATAAAATAGGCAAATACGGGACGATGCAACTGTTGTCTAAGGTTTCGTTCGCTCCAGATCGAGTCTTAATTGTAACTGTTCGGCCATCGTCTTCGGGCGCTGTGCGCCTGTACAACGGGTAGCCATTGTCATTTGGCACAGTTTCTTTTATCAATTGATTAGAGAAAATCCTTGTGCATTTTCCAATGTTCATGTATTGCGAGGCTGAATTTCTAACACCACATGGACCGTGTACCATGTTTTGGATAATAGTGTTATACAATTCTTTATCTTGCACAGGATCAGGAATCCCGGCGCTAATTAGCCCATCTATTTGGATGGGCCGCATCTTCTTTTTTAAGCTTTATTAGAACGTGCACATGTGGCAGTCCCCTTTTTTTCCATTCAATAACATATAATTAAATACAAATAACAATACATGAAACATTGTATTTCGCCGAATATATTAAGAACATTAACGAAAGCAAAATTATATGAACAAATCGAAATTGTTACAGCTGAAAAATGCCCTCACGTGTCTGCCTGTTCGGGTAGCAATATAGCCACATTTCCCCCACTACGTCGCACTGCGCCAACGCAGATTTTTTTTTTGAACTACCCTGGAAACTTTCATCTCCTATGTAATGCCCATATAGGCGAAAACCTTAAAAACGGTGGAACAATTAATTAATCATGGTTATTTAATTCTTATTAAGTGCCTAAATACAAAGTTTTAAGGCGTCATCTTCTATGTATAATAACGAACTTCCATACAAACTTTTATCCCCTATTTAAACCCCCCTAAGCTTTTTTTGGGATAAAAAATAGCCTATGTCCTTTCCCAAGCTCTAATTTATCTCTGTACCAAATTTCATCAAAATCGGTTAAGTGGTTTAGGCGTGAAAGCGTAATAGCCAGACAAACAGACAGAGTTACTTTCTCATTTATAATATTAGTAAGGATTACTATTCCTTTCCAACGTTTTAAGGTTTGAACAAAATATAATAACAAATTCGTTTAACTTAACAAATAGGATCAGATACATGTAACGCCATCTGTTGACGACCTACATACCTACTTATAAGTCGATAAGTCGTGAATAAGTCGGTACTATAACGGCGGCTTTAAATATCCTATCTTAAAATTTTCTTATGTATCTTAAAATTTTGACAGATTTTCTAATAAAATGTTTTAACATTTCAAGATAGATAAGAAAATTTTATAAATAAATCGTAAATACCGTAAATCGTCAATAGATGGCGTTGATCTGATCCTATTTGTTAAGTATCTTATTTAGCTACATTTCAAATACATATATCTTTTGATAGAGTGAAGCGATTGCGATGAAACAAAAACTAAATGTTACTCCAAGTTACGCCAATTTTTTTTTTTGACAAAGGTTTTGTTGTTTTCACGTGATGCGTGCACAACTAAACAGACAAACAGACAAACAGACAAAAATTCCAAAAATGCTGGAAATGGATTCTGTTAGTAATCCTTTAACACCCAGGCTATTCTTTTTTTAAATATTTTCAATGTACAGAAACGACTCCTCTACAAATTTATTATATGTATAGATTTAATACGTTCATGCTATTATAAGAATTTGTCAAAAATACATATTTTTCTTATACCGTTATTACGTTGTAATTGCTTTGATATATTTAAAAATATTAAGTGTGCTTAGTAATTTAATATTGTAGTTAGTTTGTTGAGGCATTTACTTGGCCCCGACTTCAAAATTATAAAATAATTTATTATTTATTCATTTTGATTTAACTAAATAAAAATACGTATTACTTTGTGCAAAGTAAATTTATTTTTTGGTTTTTAGTTTACTGTTTGAAGTCGTTTCTTTTTTTGTTAAAAATTATTTTATTTTACACTTTTAAGTGATGGGTAGACCGAGAAATAATATAGGTGCAAAGTTCTCATCAATATAAATGAATTAAGTCCAAACACAAAATAGCTATTCTAAAGCGTTGAGGAGTTCTCTGAATTGTCCTTCGTCTTCATCATCAGACCCCTAATGACAGTCAAAACCCATCTAGGTGCAAAGTTCTTATCAATGCAAATTAATAAAGCCAAAACACAAGGTAGTTGCTGTGAATCGTTGAGGAGTTCCTTCAACTGTCTCTCGGCTCCATCATCACATCAGACCTGCATTATAACCTATATGATTGCAAAGTTCTAATCAATATAAATGAATTAAGTCCAAACACAAGATAGCTACTCCAAACTATTAAGGAGTTCCCTGAATTGTCAGAAGGACAATTCAGGGTCCTTCTTCTTCATCATCAGATCGCTAATGACAGTCACAACCCCTCTAGGCACAAAGTACTTATCAAAGCTAATTAATCAAGCTCAAACACGAGGTAGCTGTCGTAGTTCGTTGAGGAGTTCCCTCGACTGTCTCTCGGCTCCATCATCAGATCATCTCCAAACATTTATGGAATTATAGTGCTTTGAAATACTTAATGAAAAAACTTAGAAACGCACTAGTCATCTATACGATTTTTGAAAGTTCCCCTCGATTTCTCTGGTCTGCCATCATCAGATCCTGATTTCCTTAACATGGGACCACTTCGGAAATATCTACTTTCCAACAAAAAAAGAATTATCAAAATCGGTTCATAAAAAAGGTCGATAAGCCTTGAACAAACATAAAAAAGCATATATACGGTCGAATTGAGAAACGTCTCCTTCCTTGAAGTCGTTTAAAAATAGTACTATCGAAGTGTCTTTTTGAAGGTCAATTGAATCTACCACATACATACATGGTGCTTGTTTCCTTTTTGCTGAAACACAGAACATGAAATCGTTGAGTTATATAGTATTATAGCCTGAGAATAAATCCTAACTCGTTACCAGCCCACGTTAAATATGATTGGTGCAAATATTTCACGACATAATTTACTGTATTTCAGATACTTACACTTTATAAACGTAATGACCTATGATATGTATGGATCTTGGGATTCAGTCACTGGACACAATGCACCACTCCACAAGGGTGAAGGGTTTGAAAATGAAGCCAAAGAAAATGTGAACTCAGTTGATGTTGCGTTAGCGTACTGGTTAAGTCAAGGTAAGAAAAAGTTGCATATTTTTAATTGTTGAAATTAAATCTTCAATCGTCAAGACTTATTATTTTAATTATTTATTATAATGGATCAAGTAAGGACAAAACAGTAATTATACAAAGTTTTATTTTATTAGATAAAAAAATGATAACTAGAATATCATCTTTAATATTTTCTCGATATATTTTCATTCCAAAAAGTTTAATTTTTTTTAACTAAGTTATTAATAATTCAAAATCAGCGATTCTTGGAAATGATAGCAATGCTACTTACTCGTATCTTGCGAATTATTAAACATCGTATTATTTACTTGCGAAATTTATTTATCTAATTTATGTCACACTTTCGGGGCTCATGCCGTATACGCATTTGTGTTAATTACTTTTGTCTCTTTTTCTGCGCACGGAAAGAAACTAAGTTATCTCATTGAAGTTATGTGAAATGGGTGAAGCGAGCGTGGGATTTGTCCTTGAGTGCCTTAAGCAGACTCTTTTCGTGTCTTAATTATTTGCAAAAACATCCTCCTTTCTTACGCCTTTGCTATTTACGATTTCAGGATGTCCACCTGAGAAGCTACTTCTCGGTGTGCCTTTTTATGGGCGCACATTTAAATTGGCAAATGCTGCAGTTAATACAGTTCGAGCTCCCTCTTCTGGTCCGGGAATCGCTGGACCCTATACAGCCAGCAATGGAATGATAGGGTACAATGAAGTTAGTATTAGTACTTAGTTAACTCACTATCATCACCACAAGCGATTAGTATGTGTCCCAATGGCAAACCCGGGTTTCCCCCTCGAAATAAGACCAGCCACTAGCGATTGTGCCGTACAGCACACCCAGAAAGACTTTTTATAAGGCGCGCAAGTTTCCTTACGGCGTTTTCGTTTGGATTTATCAATATTGTCATGTGTATGGTTACTTTCACCATAAATTCACAAAAAAAACAGAAGTATAATATCTGGCACTATGGTGGTTTTAAATACTTGGATAGTGGATATTATTGTCTGACACGTGACACGTACGTAAGGCTGGTGCCTTCCGTCTAAGCGTGATCTAATTTCGATTCTAATATTTAGAATTAAATATATAAATAAATTCCTACTTTTTAAATTTAATTGCTATATCATTTTTTGTTTATTTACAAAATTCAAACAATAAAATATATTCAATTTATAAGTTGTTAATGAAATAACGAAAATCATCACTTTCTTTAATGAAGTACTAATTGTTACTAATTTTTCAGTTTTGCAGTAATTTAAAAACTGAATCGTGGGAAGTGCGCATAGATGCTGAAGCGAAGGTTCCGTATGCTGTTAAAGGAAGAGATTGGGTTTCATATGACGATGTTGACTCTATAACCAAAAAGGTGGAATACGCTTTAAGTTTAGGCATTGCTGGTGTCATGGTATGGAGTATAGAAACAGATGATTTTAATGGCGTTTGTCATAGCGAGAAATTTCCATTGCTAAATGCTATTAATCAAGCTCTGAGTAAAGACGGTGCAACTAGTGCAACCTCTGCAACTCCATCTACAGTGTCATCTACAGTGCCGTCTACAGTATCATCTACGTTTTCACCTACAGTGCCTTCTACGTCTCCGTCTACTACTCCTACCGTTCCACCAACTACACAATCTTCTGCTGTATCTACTTCTACAGCTGATTTAGCAGGTATTGGAAATTTAAACAATTATTACAGCTTAGTCTATGTTTTTTTACTAATAAAACTGATTTTATTGTTTTGAGAATTGTTAATAACGGAATTCGTTTGACTGTTTTTAGATTTTATTTTATTAAAATTTATAACAGATATTTTATGTTATCACATGGTACATTGGAATTAACTCAATTATATCATATAGCGTCACATAACATATTATCTTTATATAACATGCAAAATATCACGATTTATGGGTAATTCATAAAGATATTATATCAACATTATTCGTATCAAACTAATTTAATCTAAATAATATTATTTATTAGCTTTAAAAATAACCTACTTTACGTAAGTAACTTCAAATATTAAGATCTATCTTTGAAAAACCCTCCTCAATATCTAAATACGCAGATTAGATAGATAACAAAAGAAGTCATTTTTTTTCATTGTTTGTATTTTATTTATTACATATTCATAATATAGCGAAAAAAAGATTTTTCCTATTTTCAATATTAGAAACAGACACTTTCATTTTGTTTTTTATTTGTAAAAAAAATAAATTTGATAAAGCTGAATATGAAAATATTAATTAAAGTAGGTTATATTACATTTAAAATTAAAAATGTAGGTTAATTTTAACGGTTATATTCTATGTATTCCCAAAGGGCTGCTTGTTCATTTGCCATCCCACTAACGATAAGATAAATAATTTATGGCTGCATTGATTACGTGTAATGAGATACGCACCTGTAGGTTATTGTGTTCAGATTTAAAATTATATATTTTATGCCACCTAAAGTATTGTGACACTAGTAAAATTAAAAAATATGCAGCCCTAAAATATCACGATTTTAAAACGTCAATACGGTCCGGTTATGGTTCTGTTGTATAAGGCTGCGTTTACACTGGAGATGAGCTAAGCTGCGTTGCGAGGAATGTGCTTTACAAGAACCAATAGAGACGTCGTGCTGAACGTGGTCAGGCAAATGAAGCGTTTCTATTGGTTCTCAAAAACACATTCCTCGCAACGCAGCTTAGCTCATCTCCGATAGAAACGCAGCCTTACTGTACTCTATGAATAGGGTAATAGAATAAATATTTCCTAAGTTCACACTTTCAAGTTCAGTTAAATAAATAAGAGAGAAAAAACCTATTTCTTGTGTGATATAATACTGGCCATGTATAATTGATAGGTATGCCAAAATATACACCATTGTAGATTATTAAACCTTTTGCACCGAAGCCTATTCCGGAAAAGATGGTGATATAACCTACACGCATCAGGTTGGCTGGTCTGCTTCAGCAATATCTGGAAGAGCTTAGAGAAGTCCTTTGCCTAGCAGTGAAACCGAATAGACTTTTAAAAATAACCTTTTGCGATGTTGTACTTAATATTTTTTTAATTTATTTGCAGCTATGTGTCGTAGGCCAGGGCTGATAGCAAATCCAAATGATTGCTCATCATTTTATGTTTGTAGCTGGGATGCAAGAGGTAATCCAGCACCAATCCTAAAAAAATGTCCAGGTATATTGCACTGGGATCAGAGGATCTTGTCCTGCAACTATCCCGAATTTGCTGATTGTAAAGCATAAACTTCGTCTGCGGAAGAAATAAAATATTTTGTTGCAATTTAAATTTTTGCATATATTCTTTGCCTGCTATTGTTTGTACTTATAGTATTGACAGTTCAAATACTACTATTCCTGGGATCTTGATGTCTTGATCCTTCAAGATCAGCAAACAATTTAGTTGAATATCCGAAGATTGAATTTGCAATGAAATCGCAAAAATAGAAAACGCCTCAGAGGATACAAAAAGAATCTGCTTAAGACGAGGCACCCGAAAATAAATACCACGATCATCCTGCTCTAGATAGTTCCAGAATATATTTTATTATAGCAAAGAAAAAAAAAAACACTCTTTGAAACGAAAATCTATCGAGTAAATTTTTATTTATTGTATTTTATATCTCAGTTTGTTAGGATATAGTATGTTGAAAAAAAAATCGGTTGTCCGTAAAGTGGGTTTACTGACGATAGGCCGATTGTGCCTCTTTGTCGCTCGTTCCGCGCTCTTACTTGCACTTCAAGATTTAAATGGAACGCCTCAGAGCGAGGTAACGCCACATGAGTCATGTTATTTCGTGCGTGCAGCCGGCTCCATCGAATTATAAGACGTTGTCACGTCAAAAATAATATAAGTACTAAAATTTCATTCATGTTACTTATATACAATATTGAAAGTACGCTGCCAAATATTCGAATGCTTGATCTTAACAAATAAGCTATAATCATATTTTCCTAATATTACCATATAAAGTTATATATTCTCATAGATATAGAGAGACATAAAGTTGTATTAAGGCCATAAGTTCTTAACAAGTGTGGAGTGTTATCTATAGTTTCCAGTCGGTCGCATCGGAGACGCATAGTGGAACTCCCCACAGTCCAGACCAATTTGTTATAGCCTTTTGACTCTGCAATGTTATATGTACGTGATAATACGTGTAATATAAAAAGGTAGGTAAAATCGAAGGTATAGCTAAACAGGTTATATACTTTTTGAGTCTGTTCATTTTGTTCAAATTTTTTTAATTCTTTTATATGTTATGATGACACTTCTCGGATTATACACATTCTACAAATTGGTTTTTGTGAACATGAAAAAGATGTTTAATCAATTTTATCCTGGTTTTATATCATATCCTGGGAATTGCTGCTAAAGTGAGGTTATAAAATTAAATGCGATGTTCTTTTTTAGTCACAATGTAGCCTTCAGATGAATTTGTTAGATGAAAATGGCAGTGACCGGTCCATGTTGGATGTGAGTGGCAAAGAACCGGTGATGATGATGATGATGATGAATTATAAAAAAATGTGGCATAATACACATTACATAATATGAACATAAATATTAAACGTATTCGAACCGCGAATTTTTTTTAATTCATATAAAATTTACATTTTTAAACAGTATCTTCGCATACAAATTAGGCACTTTAAAACATACTTAATTACAACATAATATATGGTTCTACTGTTCCTAGTATGACAGTCATGTGGACAGCCGTGCTATTCTGTAAGAGTCATTTTCTAGGTAGTGCGCGGTGACGAGCTCGTCTCGCCCATCGCCTTCATTTCGATGACGAGCTTAAGTCTGAGCAAATCGGTATTCTGTAGCTACTATGCGCTCGTCGACGAAATCGTGGCCGTACGTGAAAACGCCCTCTTAGCGTCGTGAGGTCGACAAGTTCTAGGGCTTGACACGAATGTCTTAACGAAATAATCGGTAAATATCGGTTAACTGTTTAGTAGGTCATAAAAATGGAAAATAGGGTTTTTTTAATAACTTAGCACAATATATTATTGTTACACTTGATTTTTCATCAAAACATGAGATTGAGGTATTTTATATTTAAATAACAGATTTAAAACAAACAAAAAACCTCCTTGGCATTAGACAAATGGTTGACAATAATGACAATTGATAATTTTAAAACAATAATAAATTTGTTATGAAATTTATTTTGTCTTTAATTAAACGTTTTGAACATTAAAAGGTACGTATTAAAGCTTATATATTATGAATAATTAATCCATGTTGTGTCAATGCTAATAATTCTCAAGTATTATAGGTATTATGAAGTTATGAAACTTGTGTCCATAGTATTCATGGTATAAACATAACAAATCATCACAGCAAACTTACGATTTCCTTGTTTATTTTTAAATATTTATTTATCTTAACAGGATCATAATGTCAAGTGGAGAAGGTATTGAAGTGTTTGAAAGAGAGACGCTATCTTGTCACAGGGTGGCTCGAACCTCGTATGCTCGAGATCGCACACTACACGAGCAGCTTGGCAAGATATAGCCTGCAGTGCTTGCGTAAAAACTCAGCAGCAATGGGCAAAGGTAATTTGTATTGTCTATTTGTCAATTTTATTTGCTTTTATAATGAAACAGCTTTTACGGATTTTGTCGCGGTTTATTGAGTTTTTTACCTAATTTATTCACTATCAAATAGCAATTGAACAATCTAAATAATTAATAGCCATTGCTCTAACATATTATATTATGTGTGTTTAGTTAGAGGAGCTCGTGGCGCAGTGGTAAGAGCCACGCGGATCGATCCACCAGGTTAAGCAACGCTTGCCGAGGTTGGTCCGTGGATGGGTGACCATCTTTAAATACCGAGACTCCTCCGTGCCTCGGAAAGCACGTTAAGCCATTGGTCCCGGCTGTCATTCGTGGATCTTTGACAGTCGTTACGGGTTGTCAGAAGCCCGACAATCTGACAACTAGTCTAACCGTGGGGTACCGTATCAACCAGTTACTGGGTTGTGGAGGTCCGACAGCAGTCGCTCCATGTAAAATACTGGTATTCAGCTGAATCTGGTTAGACTGGAAGCTGACCCCAATATACAGTTGGAAAAAGGTTAGGCAGATGATGATGATGCTCTAACATATTATAATGTTTTGTTCATTGTTGTAGTATTGGAAGGATAAGAAGACTGCAGTGAAGAAGAAGGCAGCTAAAATATAGTAGAAAAATTTGGTTTGATGGGTGGAGACGCTTTTGCTAGTGGTGATGGGTATAATCTATTTGTAAGGCCACTGGCTCGAAGTCACGTAGACCTATAGCATTATGGCGTCTCTACTATTGTTGGCTATAAAAGGTTCAGAGATAGCACAGCGAACTATAAACTATTACACCGGAGGTTCAGACTTAATAATAATGAGTGTGGTTGGGTGAAGTGTGCTCTCGTGTGGACAACTTTATTAAATAAAAATATACATTTTATATATGTTGTTTTCTTGTACATTTTTTTTCTTATTATAGGTATTTATATAAAATATAACGAATTCTTATGAACCTCATTATAGAAACATATCATCATTATCATCATCACCCTTTATCCGTCCACTGCTGAACATAGGCCTCTCTCAATAAACGCCAAGACCACTGATCCTTTGCCATGTGCATTTAATCCATGTGGACTGGATACTGCACGGAGATCGTCTTCCCGCCTGCTTAATGGCCGACCAACACTTCGTAAACGAAGTGTTGGTCGGCGTAGGTAAGCCTAAGCGCGGCCTTCACTCTTGAACCTTATTGGCCCATCCGCCACTGCCACTTCAACAAGCTTAGTCTTCGTGTAATATCGATTTTCGATTTCTTTAGTTCTCTGGCAGAGGTCTTTGTTTAAAATCCTATCTGCCAAAGAAACACCTAGCGTAGCACTACCATAACACGTTGAGCTACGGCAAACTTTCGGACCAGTCGAAAAATTAAGAGGCCACGTTTCGGCCCCGTGGGTATTTATATGAAATATACGAAATTCTAATAAACTTAATTATAATTTAAAATAGCCTTTATTGCTGTTTTCTTACAAAATAATTTATCTACAATCTACAAATGCCTCTTATGATTACTATATTAAAAATCTATCCCCCTCCCGCCCTCTGTCTCTTGCTACTCGGGTCCATAGTGGACCTGCAACCTTTTTATTTCCTTTTTTTTATTTTTATACGAAATAATAAACATAGTTAATAAAATATTAATTATTTATTTTATAAATATAGTATACGTATGTGGTACACAAACTTTATTGTTTCAATTCCGATTCCACAATAGATTGTAACTCACTCTTTATCATTTAATAATCACAACAAACACAACAAGAAAACAGTTTTTATCGCGATCGAATAAATCCATATCATAGGAAACGGTTTGAAATTTTCGTAAGCTTGTCGAGTAGACCAAACTCGATGTCGTCCCTTTTTTTGCTTCTTCTGAAGAATAAACCATTGTAAAAATCGATCTGCCATAATTATGTAATATTTGTGACTAAAATGTATTGTGAATTTTGAAATGAACAATCTTTATTATACTTTCAGCCTCAAAAATGTAGCTTTTAGATTTGACACTTAAATGAGAGCCTGTAGGCGAGCCGTGAGGCGAGCTCGACACTATTTTTCGTTACGGAATACCAAAATGTATGAAGAAACGTCAAGAACACGCCGTAGAGTAGTTCTTGTCCCTCCCGTCACAGCGTTGATGACGCTAGTGTGTGTTTGATATGGTTTGACAAGCTTAGTGAATACCAAATTGCATTCACGGCGCTGTTACAAGGTTGCGATAGCGCTGCGTTTCTTACAGAATAGCACGGCTGTAACAATATCCATTTTCTATGACTAGGCTGGCCGACATTAAAATTATATTTAAAATATTTTTTATGTAACTCATTAATTATATTATTAGCAAATATTTTCTGAATGTTATTTTTGTTATTTAATGTAACATCTTAAGAATGTTGTAAAAAATGAATGATGTGAAAATTTTCAACAATACGGAAATCAAATTGTTCCTAAACCGCACAAAAAATTTTTAATATAATTAATTTTTGAAGGGGAATTTCGTATCTTCTATCATTTTATTCATTTTTCCTTCGACCTAAATAATTAGCCGAATGAAGAAGCCTGCGACCAAATTGTTTGATAACTTTAATTCTTTTCAATATTTAATTAAATGGGTCCCTCGCGGTGTTTATGAATTAGGGAGGTATAGAAACTTTTTATATTCTTATAAAAAGTATTTTATAACTTTTTATATCTATACCATAAAACCTTTTTATGATGTCTAAAATTTAATAAATTAATACTGTGAAGATTTTCTGTAGCTCAATGTGCTATGAAGCGTGCTATTCTGGGTGTTTCTTTGGCATAGAATTAAAATTATCGATATCACAGTAGCAGTGAGTTGGTCACATACTCAAGGGAACGGATGGCCGACCAATAAGGTTCAAGAGTGGAATCCTTGTTTAGGTAGAACTGTTGGTCGGCGATTAACCAGGAAGGAAGACTCTCAGACAGAAGAGATCTCCGTGCAGTGGCCGATCCGTGTTGGATGCGAGTTGCAAGTTCGTCTTGGAGTTCATCTAGAGAGGCTAATGTACAGCAGTCGACGGATAAAAGCTTATGACGATGATAATGAAATATCGAATAAAATACGAGTCGAGTACGAAAGTGACACTTAAGTACTTTCACATTTATAATATTAGCTTTGAGCCTGTTTCACAATCTCCAGATAAGTTCCGAATAGGCTATTCACAACATATTTGACAGATAGAGTACTCTATCTGTCAAATATGTTGTGAATAGCCTATTCGGAACTTATCTGGAGATTGTGAAATAGGCCCTAAGACTAAACACAAATAAAATTATATTTCATGAGCTATAATATTCACAAAGGATTGACAAATTGATAATGCTGCCTCCTAACCCACACTCATATTATGTAAAGACATCACGTACAATGAATTTGTCTCTTGCCAAGTTTTTATGTGTTCGTAAAAAGTGGCACTAATAAAACACCCATTTGTGGGGCTGTCACGGATTGTCAGGGGTCTGCCGTCTTGTTGATAGTGCTTTCGGAAAAAAATATTATAGTAACATTACAGTTATGGTACTCGAAAAACTTTGTCGAATAACCTCTTATTATATTTAGCGGAATATCGTTCTTGTTTCTTGATTTTTGAAGTGACAAGTCGCGTTGAGCACTTTTAGGCAGGGGAAAATCTTACAGGTTCGCGTCATCGACATGCTAATGTGAAATTATGAAAAATCATTTTTTTTTTGAAATTTCATAATGTCGTAAGTTTTTAAGCTAATGTGACAATATCAAATTATTATTTTTTGGATTTTACTCCTTAAGAATCGATTTTCCTATATTTTAAGGCCGGGGTATGGAAATTTATGGGAGTAAAATCAAACTATGAAGTTACACGAAGATGTCATACACGAGTAGAGTTAAACGAAAAAGAGAGCCTGAGAAACGGCTACCACATCCAAGCAGCAGTCGAGTTACAATCTGTATATTCAAATTCATTGTATATTTAATAAAAATAAATATATTATCACGCATAATAAGTATAAAATATACATTTATTTATCCTTATTCACTAATCCATTTTTTTATATTCGTTCGTAAGGAGTAAACTCCTGTTGTGCGTCCTAATAGTTCCATGTAGTTAGGCCCACCAAACTATACAACAGTTTATTTGTGGGATTAGAGCTTGTACCTTGACTACTATGGGTATCATTTAAAGTATTTAAAACGGGATATTTACCATGTTTTTTAATATTGTTTTGCGGAGGTTTTGTCTCGTGAACATGACATTCGTAGACAATGTCGAAATATCGAGCTCCGCGAAACAATGATAAAAAACATGGTAAATATCCCGTTTTAAATACTTTAAATGATGAAAATAACCATGTTAATTTAAAATACTATGGGTATTAACAAAACTATAAGATTTTTAGCATTAGGTACATATCCTTCATATCATGTTCGACTATTATATACTAATATATAACGCTATAGAGTTAGTTTGGTTGAACGCGATAATCTTAGGGACTATTGGTCGGATTTAAAAGATTTTTTTCAGTTTAAGAATGCCCATTTATCGAGGAAGGCTGGTTATATAATTACGCAGGCGAAGATACGGACAACAGCTAGTGTTTTTATACATTTAATAAGCACAGATTAATATTAATCTTCACCATTAAAAGTTTGGATGCTCGATATGATTTACTTTTAACGGATTTACCGGGAGGGATGCGCTGTGCCGCGCTCCTGGCTTCAGGTACCATCATCATGCTCGTTCCTCCCGTGAAACAGCTTTGCTGTGTTTTGGAGAGAAGAGCAAGACAAGCAGGTTAATTACTGTCCAATGTCAATTACTGGTGAAGTAGACCACTTACCATTAGAGCCATCTAATGGACGGAGTGGAGTAGGACCACCTAGAACAGTGGTTCCCAAACTCTTTAGACCCCTTTCAAACTTTTCCTGCATCAGGTGGACCCCTTGCTGACCTTTTTTTTTGCTTGATTAAATATATTTCATTATAAAAGTAAAATTCTTCTTGGTTCAATTGCTCATTGGTTCTTCACTATCGAAACCAAATTAATTTTCTTAATTTTCATGGCGCTTACGATAGTGAGCCCCCATTTTTGGTCACGCTCACCGTGGACCCGCTTCGAGTCTTCCGTGGACCCCTGGGGGTCCACCTGGACCACTTTGGAAATCACTGAACTAGAATAAAAAACCATATTATTTTGATTTGTTTTTAATTATTTATTTTGTCCTTATAATATTTTTTTATACGTGGATCAAAACTTTTCGTAGTGATATAACAATAATGATAATATACGATTGATTGATGCGTGATCTGAATCCGTACTTGTTTTGTTACTTCTGAAAAACAAAATATTATCAGAACCGACGTAGAGAATATTATGCATATTCCTAAAAAATATTATAACTTAACAAGCAGCGCTCCGCGGTTTCACCCGCGTACTTCCCGTTCCCTTGGGAGTACGGTGATAAATTATATCCTATGTATTATTCTGATGAG
Source organism: Lycaena phlaeas (assembly GCA_905333005.2). NCBI lineage: Eukaryota > Metazoa > Arthropoda > Insecta > Lepidoptera > Lycaenidae > Lycaena > Lycaena phlaeas. Next base: position 15,702,894 of record HG995169.1, on the reverse strand, counting down.
TAAGCTATATTATTGTAAAGTTTCATTAAAACCCATTCAGTCGTTTTTATGTGAAAGTGTAAAAATCATCCATACTTGCAAACTTTCGCGTTTATAATATTAGTAGGAAATGACATAGCTGTGTTTTTGCAACTGTAACTTTGTACATTTTTGGGTTAAAATCCTATTTCATTATGAATTTCGATTGATATCAAAAGTTTCTCAAAATAAAAAAAGATTGAATCGATTGAACTACTAGACACTATCGGTTCGGTTGAAGGCAGCAATGCCACCGATGTGAATCGGTGAGCCTCTGCGAATGCCAACCAGGAGGATTCTTCTCGTATTCTATACTGACCAGTAGGTCAGCGTTGGCAATTATGAGCTGAACGAATTACAAGCTGGCATATAATATTTATTTATTGAAGTGAAACTTCTTTAGAATCGTCGCGATTTCAAACCGGATGCAACGGAAAAAACGACAGGTAAGAGACATAAATACAAAAGAGCGAGAGAGCAAATGTCGGTGTGTATGTATATTGCACACTTAATAATGCTTGCTTGTATTTGAGCATTTAACGTGTATTTCACTTCTATCGTGTGTGAATCTCACACACATCTTTATTTATTTATTTATTTATTTAGGACAGCCAGTTACAGTTACAATAAATACTTACATAAGTATAAAAAAATACCTTAATTTGTCAAGATAACAACATTATTATTGATGAATTTCGGAACTCCTGGATTGCCTGTGTTATTTATTGCATCATTTACAGCGTGTAACAGAGCAAACTCTCGTCCACATCGCGCCTTAAAGTCATCGTTGTCTATTGACCAGACCATAACTCCTGCTATGTCTAGTGATAATGCATAGTTTACTTTTTCAGTTATAGAGTCAACATCATCGTAGGAAACCCAGACATCATTTTTAACTGCATAAGGAACTTTAGCTTTTTTGTCTCTCTGAATTATTGCGTTATTGCCTCTTATAAAAACACAAAGCTAAAAGATAATAATTATAATAATAATAATTGAATTGTCACATATACGTACAATATCCACAGATTTATAAATAAAGACAGATAGAGCATGCATTTAAAAGGGAATACAATCTAATAGACGTTTAGAGCGTCTATTAGCTTGTATTCCCTTTTGAATTTGTATACGCTTTGGTGGCGTCACGCGCGTGTTCGGCATGGTCCATCTGTCTTTATTTATAAATCTGTAATAATATCATATAGTGGCTACAGAAAATTCCAGATTTACAAATTTACATACTCATTCAAATAATCACAAATAATTTAACAAAACATATTTTGTAATGTTTTTGTACTATTCACAACTATCTATTAAGTTCGACTCATCGAAATATTGGTAAATTGTTTTCTAGTATATTTCCTCGAAAGATCTGGAAACCATATTTCGAAGTTCAAATAAAATGTAGTCATATCCATTTTTATTTACTCCCTTTATTTGGTGTAGGCGTAGTATGTAAACTGTTTTTTTTTTAACTATAAACAGCAACAACCACAGGATTGCTGCGTTGCTCTCCCATTCCCTATTCCCGAAATAAGCTACCGGGAACTCATAAGCCCCACGAAACGGTCACCACACGTCTGTACCACGAGCGTGTAGGCCCGATTTAGCTGCAAAACAGCTTGGTACTACGTCTTTTCTTCATCATGCTTCAATTCTTGCGTTTCTCTTTCTCTTTTTGTTCATAAATTCCTCCTAAGTTTTCTTTCTTATTCCCTCTTATTTGTTACATTTTATTGTCGGTTTAAGCCCTAATTCTCATCGTGTTCTTTTTGTGTAGCCAATCAACATAGCTAACCACTTACACCTTGATACGTTATCAAATAACTTTGACAAAGATAAAAGTGTTTCCATAACCTACTTCATTATAGTTCATGTTCCCAGGCGTTTGTGTAAATTCTCCTGCTGCACCAGGGCCAAGCGATGGATCACGAACTGAACTGTTTTTGGAATCTTGTAATTTGTAAGTGTGTCCATAAAGTGGTATGCCTAAAACAAGTTTCTCGGGCGGGCATCCTAAAATGTATACTCGGTAAATAAAAGATGTATGTAATGGTGCTAAGTTTTGAGTTTTATAATCCATTTATTTTATAATCGTTCGTAAGGAGTAAACTCCTGTCGTGCGTCGCAGCTGACACACACACCTTTTTATTTAAATTTTTATGAAAATGATGTGAAAATTATACATTTCTCTCAATAATAGTAGAAACGATGGTCTAGTATGGCCTTCTTGAGTGAGATGTACGAGTTTGATCCTGGCCCCTGTGGTGCCTTGAAATGGGGTTTTCCAAATTTCTAAGTGCATGTGAATACGATATCATCGTTCGCTCATCAGCGAAGAAAAACATCTTAGCGAAGCCTGCATGCCGGATGAATAAAGGTTTCTTTGCAAGTGTGTGAAATTCACCAAACCGCATTGGGCCAGGTCATCGGTGGACTATGGCCCAGAGCCCCATCAGGAGACATCATATTATAAGGGTTGATACTTTCTTTGATTTGGTTGATCTAAATATTCAGGATGAATTTTTGCTATGGAAATAAAAAACATTCCTTTTTTATATCCAGGTTTGAATAATGATAAATGATATTCTTTGTTTGTATTACAAATCTTTTACCTTCACTTAACCAATATTCCAAGGAAGCATCGACTGTGTGTAAATATTGATCTGGCACCATTTCGTCGCCTTCGCCTCGGTGTAGAGGCGAGTTATGACCAGTGACCCCATCCCAAGGCAAATTCATGTCGTAAGCCATTACGTTGACTAGGTCCAAATATCTGAAATTCAGTGGCATAATAAGCCGCCATAATATTAAGTGATACAATATTGTCTTCTCGTAATCAAACGCGGTAAGCATCCGAACTAATATTATATATATTTAAATATGAATAGTGATTGCCTTAGTTTATAACAATATAATTAATACAATAGTTTTTTTATGTATTCAACGTTTGATAATATACCAAATATTAAACTATTTATGTCTATGATTAGGATTGATGCTTGGCATGTTTGTGTTATAACCAATTGGAATCAGCTATCTTCGGCAAAATTTTGCCACAACCGAGGAGTGCCTCTTTTTATGCCAGGAGGAAACCGAGCAGTCTTAGCGTTATGGTAATTACCGGCGCCCATGGATATCCACACAACCAAAGGTTACTGTACTACTGTTGCGTTCTGGTGCGACATCCCTAACAGACCTTACATTTATTTGATTGTTCTGGCATGCTGAAATATTTTTATTTTTCATTGTCTAATAATGTTTTACGCCTTACTTGGATATATTTATGATATTGTAAGACAAGGATGCCAAATCTCGTGTAGCTGAAACTGCAGCCGTCAAAATCAGCCCGTACGTGTCGAACGCCTCCCTCAATTCCTTCAGGAGTTGTGTGAAGTTTTCCACATCTTGGAAACCGTGCACTGTGTCACGACGGGCTGGATATTCCCAACAAATGTCAAGTCCATCGAAGCCGTACTTACGAATCATGTTTACTGCGGAATTGATAAAACTCTTTCGTTTTGTTGCGTCGCCCGCCATCTGTAAAAGAAGAATTTAGAGAACATACTTCTCTCTGTTTTTTCTTTATTGGTTAGCAACACTAGCAAGATTGATCAGGTACCATACTGAGTAGCTAGCCAACCCCTCAAAAATTAAAATTTGATTTTTTTTGTTAGAAAGATGTTCATTTTTTTTATAAGGAGATTTCCGCACGCCTCATTGACGTCTCCGGGGATCCAAGGGCTGGCGCGCATTTCTGACAAAGGTTGAACCTGGCCATTCAACGGGGAAATGCCGCCAGCCTCTTGGGTGAATGTATATATATATATATATATTAAATTTATATTATTTAATAATAGCTTGCGAGCGTAGCGATTTGGGGTCAATTTTTTATATTGTCTAGTTTTATTTTATAGTTTGATATAAGTATATAGTTTATTTAGTAGTTTTAACCAATTATTTATAGTTTTTAATGTATATTGCCTTATGAATAATGTATTATTAATAAAGAATAACAGTAAAAAAAAAAAGATGTACACTAATTTATTGGATATCCTCGATTTTAATGAAACTTTACAATAAATAAAGATAATCCACGGAAATGGAAAGTTCGAGTCTTACTATCGACTGTTTTATTTTATTCTTTAGCTACTTTTGGTTTATGGTATTATATTATAAATAATCATTATTATCTACTTATAATATCTACTTACCAAAGAGTACTTAGCTGAACCCTCGTTGTATCCTCCGACGGACAATAACGTCTTGAGTTTTGGATTTTTTATTTTCAGGGCATTAAATCGTCCAAAATTGTCTAAAAAAGAATTTGTCAGAAGTTTAAGAAACATTTTCTGTTTCAATTTATATATCATTCAATTTATGTTGCATGCGCCAAAACTCTCAAAAAACATTATAACTTATAAATAAAGACTAACCTAAGTATAGATGTTACAAGTTAGCCTTTAAGAAGTATTGAAACTAAGCTACGTGCGTGACGTTACAAAATTAAGTAATTTCTTATATGAATAAGAAAAACAATAATTAGTACCTACATATTCATAAATAAAGACAGATGGAGCATGCCGAACACACGAATGGCGCTTCAAAGCGAATACAAACTCAAAAGTGCTCCCAAGTGCTTGACATTGCGTCGTACTCTAAATGTCTGTTAGATTGTGTTCCCTTTTGAATTTGTATTCGCTTTGGTGGCGTCACTCGCGTGTTCGGCGTGCTCCATCTGTCTTTATTTATAAATCTGTGCCTACAGCTATAAAATACTCAAAATATGACACAAGGATAAGTGCTTTAAAATGACAATGATACTTACTTCGACCCCAATTATCAGGCAAATCCAGGTAGGGGTCAAGCGAAATTACCTCCCCGTTTAAGTTGATCCCCGCGAAGCTGTAAATGAGATGGGTGCAGAGGTCAGGGTTAATATTATCCACCTGAAACTGGCCATAGCCCTGTCTGTACGTTGCCCAGGATCCGTAATAACATAAAACATGCTCTGAAAGAATTATGTGATATACATAAAGTTTACATAAAGTTTTTTTCTCCAAAAATAATCTCAACCTAACAATATATACTTAGGTATTTTTTAATTTCCTTCATTTTTTATTATTATGATACTAAATAATATATTAAAAATATTTCATCTTATATATCTTAAAGCTAGTTAACTTTACAAAAATATATCTAAGAGTAATTCAGCTTCGTCCGCGGAAGTAATTTATGTATTTTCATTACTAGAATGAGGTTAAAAATAATAATAAAGTATTTTTTTATTTTCAGATTGGACAATGTAATTTCGGAAAGAACATTGAATATTATTCATCAAATTCTGATCAGTCGTTCACATCACACAACAAACATCCAAACCTTCTAATTTATGATAACAGTATAATTTTATAATAAAAGTAAAAAGTTGAATGTTATAATAATAGAAAAATATACACATACTTTCTCCGGTCACATAACAAATACCGCTCAGGAATAAAAGTATCAATATTTGTGCCTCACACATTGCGGTATCATTCACTTGTTTAAATGGTATCACAAAAACAGTAATTTTGATCCTTATATAAGTGACTTACTATCAATATCACTCAAGTGTGGTTGAATTATTTTATCTTTTTTATCTTTTAACATCGACGGACGGTTAGCATCAATACATAGCGTGTAAGGGCAGGGGAAATACAATATAATTATAAGTACTACTTGGCATAAGTAGACAGCTATCATCATCACCATCAACCTCTATCCGTCCACTGGTGAATATAGGCCTCCCTCAATTAACGCCAAGACGATCGATTTAAAAAGACAGCTAGCTATAAAAAGATAAAAGTATAACTTCCGCTGCGGACAACAGCTAGTGAATCGATGAAATCTGTAAAGAGTACTTTTGTTACTATATTTTCTGCTATGTCGAATATCAACTCGCTTATCTTAAGCAAAGAGTAGTATGGGGAGATAATAGCTGATGATGATGATAGAGTTAAGCCTATCCCATTTAGCTGTTACTGTCACATAGGGCTAGAGACTAAAACCCCGAGATAGGCCGAAAAAATGCATTTGCATTGTAGAGACTTTGACTTTTATTTGAGCGGCCGTCCGCTCCGCAAAATATTACCGCAATGTTTCCCCAAATAAAACTAGGCTATACTGTACATAAAAGCCTTGTGTGGCTTAAAAAATTCAATTTTCGCCTCTATGTAGGGACGAGCTTGTTTTAACATGTCGATGGTGTTGTAATAATTACTTTTGTTTTAAACAAAAAATGTCGATATATTATCTTTACATAACACTAGCAAACCCTAGCAATATATTATATTATTGTACTTGGCCTTTTCTTAACACTAAAAGTAAAGCAAAGTATCAACCCTTAATGTCCCACTGCTGGGCACGGGACTCCTCCTCGAAATCAGGCGAGGAGGGTAATGGGCCATAGTTCACCGATGCGCTGGCCCAGTGCGGGTTGGTGAACTTCACATACCTTCAAGTACTTTCAATCTCATCAGGTATGCAGGTTTCTTTACAATGTTTTGCGTCACCGGTGAGCGAGCGATGGTCTCGTGTTTGGGTTGCACTTAAAAATTTAGAAAACCCCATTTTATGGCACACACGGGGGGGTCAGGATCGAACCCGGAACCTCTCGCGTAACAGGCCGAGTCCATCTACCACTGGACCATCGTCGCTTAACACTATAGTCAACAGTTTATTAGAAAGTGATGATTGCATTATTTTATAGAATAATTCTGCTACACATATACAATATTTTAATAATTAATGAAATTATTGTGCACCTGGGGAAAGCAATTATTTTTCTGACATACTTAAGTTATGCAAATGACACATTACTTTTAAGACGAGGCACCCGAAACACGCTTTACACGCTTGCTCAAATGAAGTGAAATGGGCTCACATTTGATGAGATAGATTGCTTAAAACCTCCACTTTACGATTCTCGCATTGTTTCATCATCTTACAGGTATAAGTCGTTTCAGGAATTCCCGGTCTGCGGTCGCGTTGTACGTGGCAGCGCCACACAGCTGCAGTCTATCCCTGCTGCCGAATCGCAACCACCAAGATGAGAATGAGATGAGAAGAATGTTACCTCAAGTATTTTTAGTTAGTCACAAATCATTCCTTTTTTTCTTTAAAGCTGGGAAATGTGCTTAGCTATTCCGCGAGGGAGTGGGTCTCCCCAAGTTGGTATGTGGGACTCGCTGCGCCCGAAGGCTGGTAAGTGGACGCAGCTCTACCCACTAAAACCCGGCGAGTGCCACCAATGCCGCCTTTGGTGAGGTGCCCCGGATCTACAAGAAACAGGGCAACTCGACGGTTAGTCAGTCCCTCAAGGAATCGACGTCACCTCCACAGAGGGGTTGTCCCGCACCACAGAATAACCCCTCCCAACGTCGGGACCGTACAATGAAGCGAAGATCTCGTGCTCGCCTCGTGTTCTTTTGCCCCCTCTTCTGATAAGAGGGGTACAAAGAGCCCCCTCGGCTCGATTTGCTTCACCCAAGCTGTTTGGTTTACCTAGGCTACTGAGCTCTACCGCCACGACAGGGCTTGAACCATGGTGAGGCAGTCACAAATCATTCCTACATTAGTGATTCATACCAAAAGAAGCACAACATGCATTACGGCCGGCTGGTCATGTGGATAGGCTAGTGAACACTACGCAGTTGTTGCGGGTTCGAATCCCGCCATGTGCTGATAATTTGAATGAAGAATATAGATGTTTCTAAAATCTCTTATAATGTTTCCTTTTTTGGTACATATTATACAATTTCTTATGAACATACCACAGAGCTCGGTTACCATAGTGTGTTTGTTGGGTAATATTTATTTATTATTAACTGTTGCCCGCGACTTCGCACGCGTTAGAAAAAATCCATTTTTTACACGCTTTTTATTAGCTTCACTTGTATGTCAGTTTGTCAGTTTGTCAGTATGTCAGTATGTAACTCTCCGTGGGTAATCTGCGCGCCTGCGGCCTTCCTTGGTTCCGGTAGCCGTTTCTCATAATATTTATAAATAATTACTAAAAAATAAAAAATAAATAATAGTTTAAAAAAACTAAAAACACGCTTTTTATAGAAACCCAAACTAAAAAATAGAAAATAAATTTTAATAAATTTAAATTAAGAATAGTGTTAAAAATTTCAATAACTATAAATTAATAATAGTGTAAATAAAAAAAAATATTTTATTTAAAAAAAAGCGTGGGGTGCATGGTGTCAATATAGTTATAAATATTTTATTGACAGATATGAGTAGAGTGATCATCATTTTGATAATATCTTAAAAAGCACCCACGCTTTTTTTAAAATAAAATAATTTTTTTTTATTTACACTATTATTAATTTATAGTTATTGAAATTTTTAACACTATTCTTAGAGCTAGTACATACTAGGCGCTCGGAGTTGCGTCGAGCGCGCGTTAGTCGCATACACACACCGCGCTTAGCACGGCGTTCGACATACGTTAGTAGGGCGAATATACTTTTGGCTCAGATCGAAAATGGACATCGGAATCATGTCAAATGTGATGCGCCCTAAGAGCTAGTACATACTAGGCGCTCGGAGTTGCGTCGAGCGCGCGTTAGTTGCATACACACACCGCGCTTAGCACGGCGTTCGACATGCGTTAGTAGGGCGAATATAATTTTGGCTCAGTTTGAAAATGGACGTCGGAATCATGTCAAATGTGATGCGCCCTTATAGTGGAAAACAACTCACACACATAAAAAAGTTTTCAATTACAGACTATCGAGAGCAAGGCACTATATCGAATGCATTTTCGGAATATTGAGCAACTAACGGTAAATATTTCCTATTCCTATCTTATTTTTATAATCGGGAGTTTCCATATTCCAAATAGCTGGTCGCTTTTGAAATTCATCTATAAAGAAATCAGTAAGTATCGAAATATTTGATCTCTATTTTCGTAACGTGCGTCCACTCTACACAAAAGCGCGCGATCAAATGTACAAACAAATGGCGGCTCATGTATCCCCAAGCGCGCACCTGACGCCATAACAACGCGCGTTAGAACTAAAAAATGTAAGCGCGCTTCAAACGCGCGCTTGGCCAGCAGCCCGCGTTTACATGTGTACACTTTAAAAGAATTCGGGGTTCTCAAAGCGCGCGTTAGCAAAGCGCGCGTTTCAAAACGTCCAATGTGTACCCGCTCTTATAGTGGAAAACAACTCACACACATAAAAATATACCCCTCGGCAGCGCTAGGACTGCTAGAGACAAATTTGCCAATTATTTTGTAAACGAGGGAAAGCTTCAATTGCAAGACAATATTATATAAATAACACATTATTGCAAACAAAAATTCTTAATAAATAATTTCTTTTTCTCCAAACTATGTTCAGCGTCACAAAAAATTTCTACCATCTCCTCCCAATTTTTATAATCGGGACATTCCATATCCCAAATAGCTGGTCGCTTTTGGATTTCACCTATAAAGAAATCAGTATTGAAATGTTCAATCTCCATTTTCGTAACGTGTGTCCACTCTACACAAAAGCGCGCGTTCAAATGTACAACAAAATGGCGGCTCATGTATCCCCAAGCGCGCAGCTGACGCCATAACAACGCGCGTTAAAACTAAAAAATGTAAGCGCGCGTCAAACGCGCGCTTGACTAGCAGTCCGCGTTTACATGTGTACACTTTAAAAGAATTCGGGGTTCTCAAAACGCGCGTTAGCAAAGCGCGCGTTTCAAAACGTCCAATGTGTACCCGCTCGTAATTTAAATTTATTAAAATTTATTTTCTATTTTTTAGTTTGGGTTTCTATAAAAAGCGTGTTTTTAGTTTTTTTATTAATTCTTATCCTATGTTACTAATTCTTGTACCTCTGAGAATATGTGTACAAAGTTTCACGACGATCGGTGAGTAGTTTTCGTGAAAGCATAACAAACATCCCACTATCACATTTATAATATTAGTAAGGATATGTCGAGAGTATATAATATATAGACAATGTCGTACAAATTAAATAAATCCTACGCCATAGTCCAATTATACATTCAATAACGAAATGCCGTATTCATGTCAGAACACTGGCCGCCAGTTAAAATGGTGAAATTTTATCCCTTTGAATAGCGAAAAATGGACAGATATTTCAAGCTTGTGACTTGACACAATCGAAACGAATAGACTGGATTTTTTACATATTTTCTATTACTGCGTTTAGTTAAGTTTTGTTTATTTATATATTTTTAATGTTTGCCAAATCATAATTGATTTTCAGGGATGTTTGTCAAGAAGATACTCTGAAATGTACACAAAATATTAAAGTAAGACTTAATATAATACGAATACTAGTTGCTGTCCTTAGCTTCGCTTGCATTAACTTAAAACCCATCCTAATTGATGCTAATTATTTGTATAGCCAGTGTCACTCAGTATAATTATGTACCCCATTAAGGTTCAGGCCTTGTCGTGGCGGTGTAGCTCAGTAGCCCAGGGTGTCCCTTACACTGACACGACGTTGGGAGGGTTTGTTCTGTGGTGCGGGACAACCCCTCTGTGGAGGTCGGTCCCCGAGGGACCGACCTCCACAGAGGGGATCCCGCGGGATTCCTAAGCGCATTTCGCGGCGTTAAAGAAAAAAATATGTATAATTATGTAAATTAATATTTGTGGAGACCATACTTTACTTACATAATGCACATATCGGGACGAACGGGGACGCATCGGAGGCGCTAGTTAATGCGCTTCCAATAACGCCCCTGTGCTCGTGTCGGGCTCGGGATGGGTACCCGGGCCCCGCCAGGCACGACGTGGGGACTGCAGTAGCAATCGGGCAGTTCCCCTATATCTGAAGAATCTGGCCTTGCCGGGGCCAGTCTGTCGCTGAGGTGATCCTGTTGCCTGCGGATCCGGGACTATCACAAAGCGGCAGGTGCTCGCATCGGTTTTAGTGGGGTAGTGCACCCCAATGAGAGTTCCCACATACGTCAGCGTGCCTACCCGAGGCTCCGGTAGGGTGCAAAAGCATTTCCACTGCGTCATAAAAAAGCTATATGGTTAGCAGTAGACCGATAAAGCTCGACGATGATGATGATGATGATGATGATGATACATAAAACATGTATTATATTTATCTGGCGTCTCGTAACAGACAAATTTTTTCACATTTGCTACCTTTAGTTAAAGATAAACAGCTTTTTTTAAATGATTTTTTTATACCGATATCCACAATCTAGCTGCATCATCTTTTAAACGATTTTTTTCATTCGTGGAGTAACATTTATTAACTTCGTATCTTTCCCACCCATGAAGGCAAAGATAGTAAAACATTATTTAATGATTAAAATACGATTTTTAACTTTAAACTTTGAAAGAACGTGAGTTTAAATCGGAAAAACTCGTTTATTACTTTAACTATTTAGAACGGAAGATGTTTTTATCTTTTGAGTCTCCTGAACAAGATATTCGTAGACAATGTCGAAATATCGAGCTCTACGAAATAAAGATAGAAGACATGGTAAATATTATAATATATTTTAAATATCTTAATATATATATTTCTTGTGTGCGTGTGTATGTGACTGAACTCCTCCTAAACGACTGGACCAATTTTGATGAAATTTTTTGTGTGTGTTCGTGGAGATTCGAGGATGGTTTAGATTCACAAATCAGTCCGGCAGATGGCGCTGCAATCGGTATCTAGGTTATTGATCTGTACTGCCACTATCGATTCGTATCTAAAGGACAACGTCTGTGGGGTCCGCTAGTATTATAATATATTTTAAATAGTTTTAGTGATGAAAATAACCATGTTAATTTTAAGTCGTTTAGGTTAGGTATGTCTAACCTGTCTTTAGGTGGAAAATACTATTTTTTTAATTTAAAGTTATAACCTTGCTTATACTCTGCAAAGATATTAATTTTATGTTAGTATTTATAAAAATATGAACATTAATTGTTTTTGTGCACTTTAGTTTATAATTATTGAGCTAATTGTTTTGTACCAATATTATTCACTTACGTCTTCGTCTACATGAAATAAGTTTATTTATGAATATCGTCTAAAATTCACATTTTAGACGATATTTGGCCGTCTGGGTCATCAGTTTTCTGGGACTCGACTATGTTAGTTAGGTACGACTAGGATCGACTAAGCAATTCATTTGCGTTGCATATTCTGCGATCGAAACTTACCATCCAACGTAGATGCTAAGTCTCTATGCTAATTATTAGCCTCCGTTCTATGTAGACGGTTAAAAGCTAACGCGATTATAAAGCGGTGACACGCGAATCCAATGCGATGCGATGCCATGTGGCATTATGGTCTAAGAGCCGTAGAAGTTCGTCCTTTACCGATCTGATAACCAGATGAGACGTATTTTTTTATCAAATATTTTGTATAAACATATGGGCCTATAATTACTTGCCTAGCCAAAAGTGCTCATAGCTATTTTTAATTTCGCCTCACTCTTCCCTGTGCTACAATCGAGCTTCACCTGAGTGATAGAGCTCACTTTACGTCACTTCGAAAGCGAACTTTATTGAAATAGATAGATAGACGAGTTTTAAAAAATACGAATTCGTCATGTCACCGCGTATTCCGCTTTCGAGATTCGTAAACGACCTTACAGAATAGCCTGACTGACCTGTTTTGCGAAATACAACAGAGTTGTTTCATGGTAAAAAAAACCAGGATCGTTACCACAATTTTTCCGTATCGGCCTGTTCGTGTGGCACAGCTCACCCATCGGTAATATTTGGTTTCTCGATACAATATTACTTTCATAGTTTCTTTATTGAAAATAAAATAAAAATGTTCAACTACTTATGTTCTGTGCAACTACCCGATTTTTTGTCATATACAAATACAAGATTAAAATCTTAATATTTTAGTTTGAATAGGTTTTATTTAAGGCACAAAAACGTTCTAGTTTAATATTTAAGTGAAGTATAAAAGCATTATATCAGCAGGATTGAGACCAAAGCAAACAGTTAGATGTTAGAAAGAGCATTCGTTGAGTAAGGTCACTCACGGTAAGACATGTTCATTTTCGTGATAAAACTCCAGAACCTTAAGAATAATTTATTGTAGATAATATTCTATGCCCGAGATATTAAAATTATATATAATCGATAATAGTCATACTTTGTATTATAAAGGCAAAATACATAAGGCTCACTACGTTTTTTTTTGACGAGTTCGAAAATCTTCTAAAAGATCATCGCGTCTCTTAAGGGGAAGAGTCTATGGTATGTGGAGATTTTTACCTACCAAAAACCCCCCGTGTGGTCTACCTCCGTGTAAGGAGGGAAGCTCTGGGTTCTCCGGCCTCTAGGCCTTGTCATGGGAACTTCACCAGTGTTTCCCAAAACGCCGAAGCACATCCCAGTCTCCTCAATACCGTTTTCAACAACCTCATACACACTGCTGTAGAATTATATGAACTGGAGCCCAACTCCGTCCACCAGCAACTCTTTTATTTTATATTATATTTATAAGCGCCTTCGTCTGCGCATTCTTGTGGGAAGCGACAACGGACAAATATTATACTTAGTCTTAGCATATGCAACGCAACCCTGCCTTTTGCCATTTCCCATTACCTTTTTATTCTTTTACGCCGGGAAATGTACGGAGGCATCCTGCTTAGAAGTGGGTCTTCTCTCGAGGGTGTGTGAGACACACCTTTACTCACTAAAACTAGGCTAGTGCCAAAAATGCCGCCTTTATGAGTTATTCCGGATCCACAAGCAACAGAACACCTCGACGGCTAGTCAGTCCCTCAGGGGACCGATGCCACCTCCACAGAGGGGTTATCCCGCACCACTCCCACCGTCGGGATAGTACGATGAGGTGAGGTTTGCGAGTGTTACAAAGAGCCCCCTTGGCTCAATTCGCTTCGCCCAAGGAGCTGGCTCACCCTAGGCTACTGAGCCCCACCGCCATGACAAGGCCTAAACCATGGTGGGGGCCATTTTCCTTTACCTGGACTAGTTCCAGCAATTCAAGCTTATATACCTTTTACCTTCTTACATAGGTTAAAGAAAGGTTGCAACGATGGTCCAGTGGGTAAGGGGCTCGGACTCTTGAGGGAAAGGGTCCGGGTTCGATCCTGACCCCCACCCGAGGTGCCTCGAAATGTGCTTTTCTAAATTTCTAAGTGCACTCTGACCATCGCTAGTTCATCGGTGAAGGAAACCAAGGTAAGGAAACCTGCTTGCCTGATCCTCGGTGAACTATGGCCCGATACCCTTCTCACCTGACTTCGAGGAGGAGACCCGTGCCCAGCAGTGGGACATATATGGGTTTCTATTTATACATATATATTACTTATAATACTACATTTTTATACATGTGAGCAACATGTATTAGTTTTTTTAACAAACAATAGTTTTTATTGTTACTCTTATTTTTACTATTAGAACTGTTTTTAGGTTAAAGCTTTATTAGGCTCATTTAAGGAATTTACCGGTGACAGGAACCACTATACTGCGTACCTGGTTGCATAGCTATAGCATACTACCATCATCATCATCAGCCTTTATCCGTCCACAGCTAAACATAGGCCTCCCTCAATAAACGCCAAGACGCCCGATCCCTTGCTACTCGCATCCAACGCGGACCTGCCACTGCACGGAGATCGTCAGCTACTCCCATCTTGCTGGTTTATCCCGTGAAATAGACTTGCTGTGTTTCGAAGAGCTGAGCAAGACAGGCAGTGCTATTATTGGCATGGACACTTAACATCTAATGTCAAAGGATATGCATCACATACCTAATCAAATTGCCTGGGCTAGTTCCAGTTGCCCATCCAAGTAACATAAAATAAACTCTTTTCTTTTATGCCTTACTATGTCATTTTTGCAGATTTGATACAAACATGAAGCTGATTATATTTTGTTCCCTGTGGGCTCTTTGTTACGCGTACACGGACATGATAGACAGCTTCGACACAGAGGGAATGACAAAAAACATAGAGTTGCTGAGAAGTCACGTTAATTGCTACATTGATAAGGGCCCTTGTGACGATATAACCCAAAGATATAAGAGTAAGTATTTATTTTTAAGGTAGACATAATTTATCAATCCTCAGCTTCGATCCGTCCACTGATGAATATAAGCTTCAATAAACTTGATTCAACACGACCACTGCACGGAGATCGTCTTCCTATCTAGTTAATGGCCAACCAACACTTCGTCTATCTAAACGCGGCCTCCACTTTTGGACCTTACCCTTGACATATTTTTAGGTTTTTATCTACCTGTACTTTGCACTACCTGAGAAATGGCCCCGCTTTCAAACTAAGGCGGCAGGATCTTTGCGTAAAAATCAAATGATTCTCGGAAACAGTGGAGCGGCAGCGGCGCAGGTCTACGTTGCCCGCTCCGCCACCGTCACCGCCCCGCTGCCCGCTAAATTCGAGGCAGAGGCCTAATGGGTACCTTTTAACAAGACATTGTCCTAGTAATCCTGAAAATTTCTGTTGTGCTAAAATGACGTAGGTCTAGGGGCTCCGGGCTCTTGGACTATATATTTGACAACCTTTTCAGTTTTCACTACATATTAATTGTAATTAAGAGGAAATTATTGATAAATTTAAAAAAAAAATGCGCAGAGGAAAACAGGTAGTTATTTGTTAAAAAGCTAATGTCTAGCTTAACTTGAAAGGCTTATAATCCCCAAAAAAACCGAGGTTTTTTTGGGGATTATAACTTATAAGCCTTTCAAGTTGTCAATTATCTTTTCAGAGCACATGCAAGAGGTGCTGGACGATGCCTGTCGGGAATGCAACACACGTCAAAAACATCAATTCAGGCTGTTCTTCGAGTCTACTAGAGATATGCTGCCAGCAGAATTCCAAGAAATGAAGAAGAAATACGATCCTAATGGGAAACACTTTGAAAATGACGAATTAAAGATTAAGAACTATTAATAGTTTACCGCCGATGCAGAAATAGGGGTTTTGTTAATTGGTCTGCTATGTGCCTGTTGTAATATTCTCGAAATGGACAAACCGATTTAGATAAGGCTTATTTCATTTAAAAGCAGGTTTCCTAGAAGTGGTTCTTAGACATTCTATATCGAAATCGGTTCATTTGAGGTTTTATTATTATATTATGTTTATTATTATAAAAGCTTTGTTTATTAGCCTTTAGTTGTCTTACAACTTGTTTTTCTTACCATTTGATAAGAAAATAGAAATATATGGATGTGCACCTGAAGTATTTTAGTTTTTTTCTTTATAACTAACGATCTCACTAAAAGATTTTTTTAGATGTATTTAAAGAAATTAATCAATCTGTTGTCTGTTACGCTTTCACGCCTAAACCACTGAACCGATTTAAGGATATAGGCTACTTTTTGTGGCGAAAAAAAGCTTAGGGGGTTTAAATAGGGGATGAAAGTTTGTATGGAAGTTCGTCATTATACATAAAAGATGACGCCATGAAACTTTGCATTTAGGCACTTAATAAGAATTAAATAACCACTAATAATAGTTCCACCTTTTTTAAGATTTTTACCTATATGGGCATGAAATAGGAGATGAAAGTTCGCAGGGTAGTTCGAAAAAAATCTGTCTGTGTTTACTATACGTACGTACGGAACTGCGCTCCAAATTTAACGCGAGCGAAGCCGCGGGCAACAGCTAGTACCTAATAAAAGGTTTTCCATAAAATATTTAACATGATATTATTATTATTATGTTTTTTTTATTTAAAATTATAACCTTGCCTATATTCTACAGAGATATTAAGTTTTATGTGTAAAGTATATCTAATGAAATATTTTGCACTTTGCATAAAAAACAAATTTTTCATTCATTTTTGAGCTTCATAATTGAGGTAATTATTTTGTACTGATATTATTCACTAGCTGTTACCTGCGACTTCGCTTACTTACTTACTTACTTAAATCTTTTAGTACTGAGTTACTTACCTTTTTGCGATTCTGCAGCACACATACTCTGTATTTTAATGTGATCTTATTAACATTGTAAAGATTTATTATTTTTTTGTTTCTTAGATTTAGTTTTTGTTTTCCTTTTTGTTTAATTTGTATGTGTAATGTGGAATGGTGAATAAAAAGTCTATCTATCTATCTATCTATCTACTGGAAATAAGTTTTTTTAAGTTTCATTAAGGCTTTTATATTTTCAACAATATTTGACCGTCTGGTATCTGTGTTCTTATAAAGTCAAAGTCAATTTTTTTTTATTCAAAATAGTACAACCAAAGTATCTTTTTGAACGTCATTGAGTTTACCACCGGTATCCTTGGTCGATTGAACTATATACCATCTAACATAGATGGTAAGTCTCCGATGCTAGTTGTTACACACACAGCCTGGTCTGCTTTTCAAAGTAGGATAGATATTTCACAGAGGAAAAAACCAGTTATCACTACTTTTCAATATCTGGCATATGTCCATGTTGACGGACGCGTGGCACGTCACATCTCGGTCATCTGTAATCTCTTCTTTGAAATTCTCGATATTAATCAGCATCTGTCTTTCCAACTTCTTTCTATTCTTCTTGACTTGTAACTTCTTTTTTCAACTATATTTTGGGGACGGCTTCCAGTCTAACCGGATGCAGCTGAATACCAGTATTTTAAATGGAGCGACTGCTTCTATAGAGGGTGATATGGTATCCCATGGTAAGATTGGTTGTCAAACTCTCGGGCCTCTGACGACCCGTGACGACTGTCAAAGATCCACGAATTACAGCCGGAACCAACGGCTTAACGTGCTTTCCGAGGCACAGAGGAGTCTCGGTATGTAAAGATGGTCACCCATCCACGGATCAACCTCGGCAGGTGTTGCTTAGCCTGGTGAATCGATCTGCACGGCTAATGCCACTGAGCCACAGCTCTATTTTCTCGATATATTTTTTTTTATATTTATTTCTTTGAAAATATTTTTTTTATATATTTTTTATTTATTTATTATTTATATATTTTTTTCTTTGAAAATAAAATATAAATTTACAACATTTTGTGCGTGTCCTTATGCTCTGCGCAATTATCTGATTTTTTTTTCATACATCAAGACAAGATTAAAATGCTATTATTTCAATTTGCATATGTTTTAATTTAGGCACAAAAAACGTACTTGCTTATTAATACAGTGAAGTATAAAACATTAGAAGGATTGAGACAAAACAAACAGTTACACGTTAGAAACAGCATTTGTTGAGTAAACCATCTCACGGCAAGACTTGTTGATTTTCATTACAACACTAATTATTCATAAGACTTCCTCTACTTGACAACGTAAGTCTAATTCTTAATTGTATAGGGTTGCTATAGATAAACCGCCCGACGGTACATGTATTGTATTGTTACCAACTTTAACTAGTAATCATACTTTGTGCACATAATAGTAGCTAGTATTTTAAAAATGGAACTGAGACACAATATTGCCGCCTTTATTCGAAAATGCTATAATATAGAAATAAAATATATTTTATTGGTATCATCATCATCAGCCGTTATCCGTCTACTACTGAACTGTTATTTGTATATTAATAATTTAATCTATACTTACTATTACAAAGAGGTAATATTTGTAATTCCAATTTAGGGTTCTCTCCAATTTTAATTTTCAAATTACATTAAAACTTTGTTTATATAGATTATATTTTTGCAGATTTGATATAACCATGAAGCTGATAATATTTTGTTCCCTGTGGGCTCTTTGTTACGCGTACACGGACATGATAGATAGCTTCGACACGGAGGGAATGACAAAGAACATAGAGTTGCTGAGGAGTCATATTAACTGCTACATAGACAAGGGCCCATGCAACGATATAACCCAAAGATACAAGAGTAAGTAATTATTTTTCATTATCATATCATCATCATTCGTCAATGATTAGAATGTATCCATCCACTACTGAACAGGCTTCGATGTACGTCAAGAAGTCCGCTCACTTGCCACTCGTATCCAATACGGACCGTCTACTGTACGAATATGGTCGACTGACCTGGTTTTTTTTAATAGCAGATAAGGGCAAACAAACGATCGATTCCCATTAATATCCACATAACCAGCGGTTATACAGATGCGTTGTCCTTCTTTTCCCTATTAATAGGCCACCGGAAACTCACAAACCGCGATAGCTTAGCTGTCACTTTACGCCGATTTCATGTGAGTGAGAGGTTCCTCCCCGGTCGGGCCGACCCAATTTGGCAAAGCAGCATGGCACTACCTCTTACTTGCCGAGTACTATGGTTAATGGCCGATCAAAACTTCGTCCATCCAAACGCGGCCTCCAATCTTCAACCTTATATAACATCCACCTGACAATTAATAAGCAAGACGATAACGATTATTTTCTCTGGATTTAAATTTCAAAAAGGCTTCAGAGGGACGTATCATGATTCCCCGATCATATCTAACCTATCATCTGATTGTCATTTCAACAGGCGATAGACGACGCTTTCTGACTTTTCAGGATATAAGCTGCCAATATTTCCATTACATTTTTTTATATAGGAGAATACGATGACTGAATTATAATAAAACAACTTTCAAGGATTTCGTCGTGGCTTTTTGAGTTTTTCCAAAATATCCGATGTTTCGGATACTTTACAGCAACCATGGTCACGGGAGGACCGAGCTGTGAAAGTTGTTTCATTATAATTAGTGAAATTCTCGTAAACATTAGAAAACGATTCGAAGATTAAATTATATGTATACAGGATGGAGGAAAACGCTAGCTATTATTTCATAAAAAGTTAATGCCTAACTAACAATACTTTTTTAAGATTATTTTTTATTTATGAGCCTTTCATGTTGTCAATTATTTTTTCAGAGCACATGCAAGAGGTTCTGGACGATGCCTGTCGAGAATGCAACGCGCGTCAAAAACATCAATTCAAGCTGTTCTTCCAGGCTACCAGGGATATGTTGCCAGATGAATTCCAACAAATGAAGAAGAAATACGATCCAAACGGAAAACACTTCAAGAATGACGAACTAATGATAAATAACTATTAGCGGTTTCTTTAACCGTCGATTCTGAAGTATGGGCCATTAAGAAAGCGTTAGCGAAGTTCGAAAATGATAAAATGTATGGGATTGACATAAGGCCGCGCTTAATAACGTGGTCCATCCTATACATTTTATCATTTCGAACTTCGCTAACGCTTTCTTAATGGCATTTTGGCTAGACCCCTGGGCTGTTATGTGCCTTTGGCATAATGGCATGAAATGAATGAACCGATTCGGGTTTGGTTTATTATCTTTAAGCAGATTTCCTAGAAGTGGTTCATAGATATACTTTATTGGAATCGGTTCATTGGTTTTAGGTCATTATATTGTTTGTTTAATGTAAGCCCTTAGTTATTTTGTGTTATTAGAATGTTTCTTTCTATTGATTAAAAAATCATGTGGATTGGTGTACACCCAATGTATTTTCTTTTTTTCTCCTTTATTGTTTTTTCGGAATGATATAATATATGCTTTTGGTCTTATGGCCTTTATTCTTAATCAGAAGAGTAAAAGAGCAGATGACTCGTCTAAAGGTTTTAAAGGTTTTTTTCCGGGTTTCCCTCGCCAGCCTTTGACCACTCGGCCTTCTGGAATCAAATCGGTTTTTTGTCCGTTATTAATGTGTGTGTGTGTGTGTGTGCTCCATACATATGGGAGCATTTCGAAGAAAATTAAGTTAATCCCGCCCACACGTTAGTGATGTCCAACGACACCGGGACCACCACCTCAACTCCTCCGACTCAACTCCGGGCGAAGATGAGTTACCTGGGTTGATCAGAATCAAACTCGTTATATTTTTGGGTGACGCAGGCCACTTCTCCCTCCATCCTTAAGTAACTCGCCTGCCAGGACACCTATATACGCATAAAGAGATGTTATAACTACCTTTAGCCTATTTATATAATACCAGACGTCGCCCGTGTTAGAAAAAAAACCACTTTTTTTAATGTATCCTATGTTACTTCTAGTACCTCCGAGAATAAGTTTCATGATGATCGGTTGAGTAGTTTTCGCGTAAAAAACATCCCTAATTTCACATTTATACTATCATCAAGGAAGTACTAAGGTCTAAGAGGTAAATTAAACGTTATAATTTTGCATGTCTCCAGCAAGATCAGGCTAAGATAGTTAATTTCCTTCTCGTTATCATGAAATATTTTAATTATTACTCTCTTATTAAACTGTCTTATAAAGATATAATTAACATTAAAATTAAGATTAGCAGATGCTTCTTATTTTGTTCGCGGTGACTTTAGTTTTATCTTTAATAAAATAGTTTAAACTTTAAGTCCAGATGGCCTTTAAGAATAATCGGTGGGTAGGTGAGCTGATGGCTCACCTAAAAATTAGTTTTAATGCTATATTCTACTAGCTGTATATAATGTTAGATTAATTCATAAAAATAAAACACATTATAAAATAATTAGAATTCCATATTTTGTTGTAAATCAATTTTGGAAAATGAGTTCTTCGTTTAAATTATCGTAGGCTAGCTGATGGGATGTAGGAGTTGCTTATCGTTAGGCATCTCACTTACACATAAGGGGCCGTTCAAGTATTAACTAAGCACTATGGGGGGATGGGGGGGTCTTTGCTTTGCTTATTTTGGATGACATGGGGGGTGGGGGGTCTAGATGATGATTACGTCATCGGTAGTATTTACTTTTTTACAGGAATGGCAACTCTCACAATGTCTTGACCTGGATCAGTCCTGACGGTTAAGTCGAAAAAACGGTCTCGGTTAAACGAGATCGATTTTATCATGTCGACGAAAAAACAATTTACTAATTGAAAAATGTTTACGTAATTACGGGGGGACGGGGTAAGACCTTTGCTTACTTTTGCTGACAAGGGGGATGGGGGGGGTAAATAATTGTAATAAATCTGCTTACGTAATACTTGAACGGCCCCTAACACAATATGCCCGAAGCTGTGCTTCATGACTGACGCGAATTCAAAACATTAGACAAAAGAATATATTTGTCGAAAGACTTCTTGATATAGATAATAAAAAACTACAGAAATAACAATGTCTACTACAGAAATAATAATTATAAAGCCGGCTCCACACGCTTGCCAAAAAACGGCACACAGCGAACACTAAACAACAAGCATGAACAAGCGAACGAGTGTTTGTTATTGCCTGTTTCTTTTTATGCTCGCCAGTGTTCGGCATCTGTGTCGGTTTTTCTTCACTAACCAAAGGGTATCGGCAAACAGGCTGCGGTATATCCATATTTTTCACATTTTACGTAGCTTTCACATGAATGAATTTTAAATCAACTTTACACTGAGACAGCTTATCCATCAAAATAACACATTCTTAATATCTGTACCTACTTATATTATAAACTAGCTGTTGCCCGCGGCTTCGCTCGCGTTAAATTCGGAGTAGCGCAGTTCCGTACGTATGTACGGTATAGAGTACCGAACTACCCCACTAACTTTCATCTCCTATTCCATGCATAGGTAAAAATTTAAGAAACGATGGAACAATTATTAATGGTTATTTAATTCTTATCAAGTGCCCAAATGCAAAGTTTAATGGCGTCATCTTCTATATAATGACGAACTTCCATACAAACTTTCATCCCCTATTTAAACCCCCCTAAGCTTTTTTTTCGCGTCAATAAGTAGCCTATGTCCTTTCTCAAGCTCTAATCTATCCCTGTTCCAAATTTCATCAAAATCGGTTCAGTGGTTTAGGCGAGAAAGCGTAATAGACAGACAGAGGTACTTTCGCATTTATAATATTAGTAGGGATTTAAAAGTAGGGATGTTTCTTACGTTTTCATGCGAATATTCTCGGAGATACTAGAAGTAGCATAGGATAATACATAAAAAAAGAAAGATTTTTTTGATAATGTGGGTGAAGCCGCGGGCAACAGCTAGTATGTTAGCTGGCTAGCATAGTAAATGCATAAATATTTGGTAAAATTTGAGTAAAACAATGAAGATTAAGGTAATCTCCAATGTTTTACACTACAATTATTTTAATTAAATCAATTGTATTACAATTATTGATCTACTAATATGAGTTACAATAAATCTGCTATTTTTATTTAAAAGGCACTTTAGTTTATTCAGACAAGAAACACTATTATTTATATGAAGATGTGTTAAGGACTACGGTGTCTGTGCTGAGAGTCCACAAAAGATACTGATAATATACTGCGTCGTAGTGAACAAGTGCGTTCTACCTCCCCAAACCAGTTGGATAAAATGAAGAAGAAAGAGGAAAACAGTTTTTTTTATCTGTCGTTATCTACTATCATATTATACACAGAACATATTATATACCCTCAAAGGAGTCTCCTCCTGATCACGGTTATTAAAAGATTACCAAAATATCATTTCAATAAGAGTTCTTGCCTGATTCCAGGGAAGAGACTTGTACCCAGCATCTATATAAGGGTTGATACTTTACATTTTTTTAACCGTTTAAATGTAAAAAACTTGGCTTGGCTTGAAAAAAACTTAATAAACCGCGATAAAATCCGTAAAAGTTGTTTCATTATAATGAGTGAAATTCGCGTAAACATACGAAAACAATACGTTTAAATGAAATAAGAAAGCGGTTATGGCGAAGGTTGCCGTAAAATATATTGACTCTTGTCTTCTCAAAAGAATGAAAGTCTTAATAAACTAGTTAATGGCCGACCAGCACTTCGTCTATCTAAACGCAGCCTCCACTCTTCAATCTTAATAGCCGATCCGCCATACGTTTACACAAGAGTATTTTTTATTGAATTATATTTTATTATTTTAATGAAATGTTAATGTATTTGTAACTGTATAGTTATTTCGGTGTAAATTATTTTAATCTTGATACAACCGAAGCAAACAGCATCCTCTCATTATCTTAGATTTGCATTGCGCTACGCTTATCTTTTGGCTCCTACGCTAAGATAACTATGTAAATTTCTAAGCATTAGCGTTATTAGGTAAGTGTAGCTTCTAATATCATCTTGTATGTTGTGCTTATCTGAATTGTAAAGAGATTTTTAAGATAATGTTGTAGAAAATGGATTCTTAGGACAGTAGAGGTATACAATGTTATTTAAATCTTTACTTACTATTTACAAGTCGCACAACATTAACTATAATAATAAAGAAATCGCAGTAAGGAACCTTAGACTTGGCACGACTATGTCCAGATTTCATTACTTTTTAGAGATAATCAAGCAGTTCCATCGAGACTTAGCTAGTTTTTTACAAAATGTTTTGGTGGAATATACTTTTTTTTTTACAATTCACAAACCTCACATACGTGTCCCTACACAATAGAAGCAAAGGAGTAACGCTTTTCGGTGGATATTTTTTATACACGGCGATAGTACTCCTAACTTACATAATACTTGCATGGTCGAAAAGCATTTAGAGCCCATAGTGATGTGCTTATCTACAGTAAAATGATTTACTAACTAGCAACACAACGTTACGCGTACTTGGGGTTTCATCGGAAACTACAGGCGCGCTTCCGTGGTGTTTTAATACCTTAAAGTTAAAAATAAAAGCTTATATTATTTTAAAGTTTTTATTTTTTATTTTCAACCATTATCATTATCTAATACATAGTATAAAACAAATTCGCTACCTTTGTATGTATGCTTAAATCTTTAAAAGTACGCAACGGATTTCGATGCGGTATTTTTAATAGATAGAACAATTCAAGAGGAAGGTTTATATGCATAACACATGCACACTATGTTATCCCGCTCAGATCCCGTTTAAATCTTAATTAACGCAGGTGAAGCTGCGGGTAACAGCTAGTAGAGTATAAATAATAAAGTAAAGTAATAATGTAATTATATTAGCATTATCTGTTATCATCCACAACCTTAATCTATGCTGTATCTATCCGTAATCTATGTATAAGTGATGCTTAATATTTTCCCAATTGAGCTATCAAAGAATCAAAATGGCTTCCAGTTGGATCGTACTTCTTTTTATATTCTATGTAATCGTTCGGAAAGTGATCCTTCAGTCCTTTTAAGAATATTTTGAACATGTGCCTTTCTGTATCATTACATTCGCGACAGCCATCGTCTACAGCCTCGCGCATGTGTTCTGAAAATAAAGGTATATTAAATGATTTAATATCAATATTATTATTATTACAATCTGGTCTATCATAGGCTTTAGGGGTCTACCACACGCGCAAGCTTCACCACACTTTTGCCTGCGCAGGCCGGCTTGTACACGGAACACGGATACAATTTTTACCAACCATACGCACCGCAAAAAATTAAAAAACTACGAGTAAATACCGCAGCCAGTTGAGGAATATTAAGTTCTTTGAATTGATCGCATCGATTCGGAAGGTTTATGAATCGATTCATTGAATCGATGTGGTGTTCAAGATCGATCTGAAAAATCGATTATATTACCCAAATGAATCGATTTTTTGATTAATCGATTTAAAATCGGTATGCCTATTAAAAGGGTAGCACAGCGAGGCAATAAAAATAAGTCTATTCCTTACTTTTATAAGCAAGTGTATCCTTAGTACATGGAGATTTGTCAAGATAACAGCCAATGTGTTTCTTTAATTCCGTAGCATTCGATACAACTGCAACGACATCTTCACTATCGTTAAGATCAGTGTACGCTGCTACCAATGCAATCGCAAAGAAGAACTGGACTATGAATATCTTGCTCTGCAAACAACAAGAGTTTTATAGGAGAAAATCTTTTTCTATAAAATTTCTATGAAACGCCATTACCATAGCCATTAAATCGTGAATATATTTTTACGTTTTAATTTCGCAGAGTTAAATACGATATCAATGAAAAGGATTCAGCGAAAGAAAAATGAAAAGAGTTGTAATGGTGTTATTATTCACTCAATCATAATATCAGCCGAATAAAATTAAACGAAAAACTTTTCTTTTGTATTACATTATTCATATTAATACTAGCTGTGCCAATGGACTTTTTGCCAAAATAACTAATACTACTAGGTTGATGATAGAAGGGTGACAATGGAACATTGTATGTGTTTTGTATACTTTATCATAAAAATAATATCTAAAAAACAAACATAGAAAATTAATGGATAGACCACCTCCCCCCCTAAAATTAGGAGGTACGAAAAATAGATGTTGTGATGACTAGAGAATATCAAAATATCGAGCTCCGACGAGTAAAAATTTAAAAAAAAATCATGATAAGTAGGTAGATTTCCGTCCTAAATAGTTATATCAAAGAAAATATGAGTTGAAAAAACATTTCAATCAAAATTACTCAACTGAATATTTAGGAGAATAAATTTGTTGTAGATAATAAAATATAGATTTTGACGTTTTCTTACCGGTTACTTAATATTATTTTATATAATATCTCGAATTATTTATATTTTAATTGAAATATACTAAATGAATTAAACTACATGCACATAATAATATAATGAAATAATTATTCTGATATAAAATTCACCTTCATATTGATTATATTATGAATTTTTATTTAAAGTTATTTCTAGATCTATTGTAATGCTTGCTAAAAGCGCTAAGCTTAGTTCATCAATATGTCTAGATGGAGTGTCGCCCTACAATCAAAACAAAAAAAAACTGGCCAACATTTTCAAACATGCGTTCGTGTATAGTGATACCAGCTACTACAGTTCTCCCATAATCATCCTTTTTAATCTCGTTACACTTCAACACAAACCTTCATTATAAATAAAAACATAATGCGTAACAATTCATGCGTATTCTATGACAGCGGGACGGATACTAAACACGGAGAAAGCATTTAGAGGCTAACAGTTGGACGCTATTTTTTGGACGTGTTTTCCGCGCGACACTCTATCTAGACATATTATTGATCTAAGGCGCTAAATTAAGTACCTCTATCATATTTACTGTGGTAGTTGACAGTAATAAAAATATTGGGAGATTTGATTTAACTACATAACAGTATAGTAATCTGACCGAAATCAATAGGATTTAATAATATTTTTTAAGACATAAATTTATGAAAATAGACCCATTTTCACGTGACAGTATACGCGAGGAGAAAAATCTGTAATGCAAAGTTTGTCACTTGTCACTTTTGTTTTAATAATAGTGGTTCAACATTGCGGTAATAAAAAGTGTATTATTTGTAATATTTAGAACCATTATACTTAATATTGCCCCGCAAAACTATTAATTTAGAAAAAAAAAAACAACCTTAAAATGTTAGTTGTGCCGTTCCTGCCCTCACGCCATAATAGATGACGATGCGATTTAAGGCGGAAATGTCAAAAAGTTTAAATAAATCTAAACGTATTATAAAACTATTTGTAAACATTTAATAAGTTGACGACCTCTGTGGCTCAGTGGTAAGCGCGTTGGCGCACAAGCCGGAGGTAGCAGGTTCGAATCTCGCCAGGAAACAAAAAAAGTTTCTGTGTTCCTGGGTCATGGATGTGTATTAAATATTTGTATTATATAATAAAAATCTTAAATATAAGTATTAATATAAAAAGTATTAAATATATGTATTTCCGTTGTCTGGTACCCGTAACACAAGTCTCTTCGAGAACTTAGCACGGGACCAGATTGACGTGGTGTAAAAGCGTCCATAGATATTATTATTATTGCAAGAAATACTTTGAATTTGGCTATGAAAGTTATAAAATGAAACTAAACTCTTTCGCTAAATTTATGATAAAAGAAGTCAAAGTTAAAAAGTTAAAAATAAATAAATAAGAAATAAATACAATCTCATATAATAAAGCAGAAATAATAGCTGGCAAGCTGCTGCAGTTCTCAATGCAATATAAGAAAAATACCTTATAACGTTGTTGTGTTAAACTATACTTACCATCTTGAATTTAGTATCTGCAATGTTGCGATTACAGTTTCCACCTTATATATAAATATTAATTTTTATAGAGAAATTAAAGTAAATCGTGATAGCGTAGGTAAAATATTATATAATTTATTTGTGTTTAAAATATAATTTATTAAATTAAATTATGTTAAACTAGCTGTTACCCGCCAGCTTCGCCCGCGTGAACTTATTCACGGATTAATTTTTCTGATGATGATCATTTTCTATTTTAATAATGACTAAGTTTTTAAACGACTTTAAGACGTTTCTCAATTCGACCGTATATATGCTTTTTGTATGTTTGTTTATGGCTTATCATCGTTTTTTATGAACCGATTTTGATAAGTCTTTTTTTGTTGGAAAGTAGATATGTCAAAAGTGGTACCCTGTTAAGGAAACCAGAATCTGATGATGGCAGACCAGAGAAATCGAGGGGAACTTTCAAAAATCTTAGGGGTGACTAGTGCGTTTCTAATTTTTTTCATTTAGTATTTTAAAGCACTACAATTTCATAAAGGTTTGGAGATGATTTGATGATGGAGACGAGAGACGGTCAAGGGAACTCCTTAACGATTTACGGCAGCTACCTTGTGTTTGAGCTTGATTCATTTGAAATGATAAGAACTTTGTACCTAGGAGGGTTGTGACTGTCATTGGGCATCTGATGATGAAGAAGGAGGACAAGTCAGGGAACTCCTTAATAGTTTGGAGTAGCTAGCTTGTGTTTGGACTTAAATCATTTAGATTGATTAGAACTTTGCACACATATAGATTATAATCCAGGTCTGGAGGTGATCTGATGATGGAGTCAAGAGACAGTTGAGGGTACTCCTCAACGACTCACAAGAGCTACCTTGTGTTTCAGCTTGATTAATTTGTATTCATAGGAACTTTGCACCTAGATGAGTTGTGACTGTCATTAGGGGTCTGATGTAGTTTTGGCGTGAAAGGGTAAAAAAAAATGTAACATTCATTCTTACAAACTACAATTTACTACAAACGTCTATTCTTTTACTGCAGTGAAAACGCGGCGTCAACGCGATGCAAATGACGCGTTTTCGAGAGCTGCCTAGGTCTAGGCTGTCGCTAGGTCTAAGTCTAGGCTGCGAACATTTTTATCAAAAGACAAAAAGAAAACAGCTTGTATGATGATATTCTAAACTAGACTAATTTCCTAAGGTCTACTGATACGTGTCTTGTCTATTAAAATGTACTTCCTTTTTTATATTTACTCCGCTCAAGTGGGCTGTTGGTCAAATTAGAGGTCTGTAAAAAATTTTTTTTACAGAGCTCTAATTTGACCAACAGCCCACTTTAAATATAAAATAAAATAATAATTTATACTAACAATAGTAACGGCTAATTCAGTTTTATCGGCGAGATTTAAATGAATAATTCTAAAATTAATACTCAACATATTTTTTGCCAAAAATAAATTCAGTTATATTTATTTATTCAGAATAAATCTTTATAATCTGATGATTATAAAACTGATGCCTTCATAATATGTCTACTGCTGGATAAAAGCTTTTTTGAATTAGCAATACGACACTCTGCCACGGTCTGCAAACATGGATCGGCCACTGCACGGTGGTACCTGGTCAAGCTGAAGTCAAGCTGGAAAGATGAAGTCATTCTTCATGCAGGTAGGATAAGGGGCCAATGACCGAGAGTGTGTGATGAGGGGTGCTGCATAACGATTTGACTTTGGTTATCGGAGGGGACTTGTCTCTTCCAAGCGTCATAACGCAATGAATGACAAGTAATTGACAAAGGCTGTCTCCTTCTGCGAGGCAATAATGTCCCAGAAGGAGGCTGACGAGCGAGTAAGAGAGGAGGCTGCTGATGAGACATCCCCCAGCAGCCAACGAACATAGGTGCGCAGGAGATACCACGTAATAGGCCTCCAGTAACGCCCCTGTGCTCGTGTCAGGTTCAGGTTGTGATCCTGGTCCCAGTTTAGTACGACGTCGCTGGGACTACCTAGTTGCGACCGCACAGTTTCCTGGCATTTATAAATCTCAATAAACCGTAAATAAAAAATTGTTCCATTATAACTTCCTTAAAGCATTTCATCGTCAAGCGAGCACTTATTCGAAACTTATCTTTATAAATAATTAAGTACCAGATCAATGTTCGCAATTCAACAAACTCAACGAGAACTTTAGTGAGCTTTTAACGTTGTATAAAAGTACTTGAGAATATCTCAGCATAGGATGAAATGTATTTGTTTTTTGTATATAATTTTTACAAGTCTATTTTTAGGCAAGGCCAGTCGTTTTTTTTGGGATGAAAATGAAAACAATGAAAAATATTTTATGGAACGTTTGCATTTATTTGTTTGTTTGTACCTAATTATAAAGGAAGAGTGTACCGTCTCTAGTATAATATTAAAGCCAAAATATTATAATATCGTGTAATAACGTCTGAACCCGAAAAGTATGTAAGCATGCGAAAAACAAACGGCGACGGTACATCCCACTTCTGAAGTGTAATAAAACCACCAGATCCAAATAACAGCTTCTTTATTCTCGGTAATACAATAATATCTCGTGATACCGGGTGATGCCAATACTGAGTGAGACCGAGTGTTTCCGAATCGTTCCTTCGTGCGAAGAACCCCGCCATTCAACCGTCAGCCCTTTTTATCTCTTTTGCCCCTCCAAAAGACCGAACTCAGTATTGCCAACATCCGTGTTGCCATATTAATTAAAATAAATTAAAAGTTTATTCAAAGTATGTTCATCCTTAAAATATATATCCTTACAATCGTTTTATAATGCTTACGAGAATATTACTTATAATGAAATAACTTTTACCTATTTTATTACGCAGTCCTACCGTGACCATGATTGCAGTAAAGCGCTTACTTGAAATGTCGGCAATATATTAAACACTTAATAAACCGGTTAAATTCATTTAAATTAAAAAAATATATATAAAATAAGTAAAATACGCTAATTACATATAAATCTAAGGTAATATATTCATGTACTGTATATTACATGATAAATTGTAGGCATCATAATATTTGATTGATGTAAAATAATGTCTTTACGATATGATCTGCCTAAAAAACCGATCCTTGCGGGACGCCGCATCTGACTCGCCTCATTAGAGACTACCTGTGACCCACACGATCTCTCTATCAGAGATATACACTCCCAGTAGCCTTAAGTGATACGGTGCTTCCGTCGAAATACTTCAATACTTACCGGATTGCGCTATGGGGAAGGCTGTCAAAGGCGTTGGCATTGTCCACCGTCATCACCACCACTCCCCGCCACGCGCCGTTTCGCTTCGCCGTATAAGATATCTTAGGGCGTCGACTAAACGAAACGAAAACGAAAATAGCCTTCTTCTGTGAGGTAGTGATGTCCCATAAGGAGACTTACGAACGGGTAAGAGGGGAAGCCGCTGAGGCTTCACCCCGAGAGTTACTTAATGCAGTAGTCAGGCAGTGCCCCCCTTTATCTGAAGAGTCTGGCCTTGCTGGGGCCAGTTGTCTCTGAAGTGATCCTGTGTGTCTGCCGATCCGGAACACTCACAAAGCGGCTGAAGGCGCTCGCGGTTTTAGTGGGGTAGTGCACCTCCACGCGAATCTCCACACACGCCAGTGTGCCCGCCTGAAGGTCTGGTAGGTGCAAAGCATTTCCATTGTTTCAAAAAAAGTTATATAAGTATAATATGTAACCTAAATACTCATCTAATTTATCTAAATTTGCTACTTCACACCAAACCCTTTTTACTTTACACTAGAGACATCATGAACGGTTTTTGAACAGTAATAATTATTCTCCGCTTAAATTTGACTCCGTTTCTTCCTTTCGAGACAATACTCTTTACTTCTGCAGTACTGTATTGTATGTATATTAAATTCGTCTAATACGTGCCAATGCATAGGTGCATTGTAGTGCCATCGCTGATCGCACGTAACACCTACATAACCTCTGGTTTTGTGGATGTCTATTGGCGTCTGTAGTTACCATAAGACTACGACTGCTCATTTCCTCATTAGAGTTTATAAAAAAAGTTAATTATAATTTTCATTCAAAGAAAAAAAAAAGTTAATTATAGTTTTCTTTACCAAACTGACTCAGAATAAAAAGTTAACTAAATAATTAAAAAATTTGAAAGAATCGAAACCGCAATAGGGTCGATATTATACAAACTTTTATTGGAGCTAGCTGAAAGCTTTATTGGAACTTTTAATATGAGCGACGATGGTCCAGTGGTGGATGGACTCGGCCTCTTATGCGAGAGGTCCGGGTTCGATCCTGACCCCCCTTGAAATGGGTTTTTCTAATATCTAAGTGCACCCCAAACACGGGACCATCGCTCGCTCACCGGTGAAGGAATACATCGTGAGGAAACCTGCATGCCTGATGAGATTGAAAGTCTTTGAAGGTATGTGAAGTTCACCAACTCGCACTGGGCCAGCGCGGTGAACTATTGGCCCATTACCCTCCTCGCCTGATTTCGAGGAGGAGACCCGTGCCCAGCAGTGGGACATAAAGGGTTGATACTTTACTTATTGGAGGTACATATTATATTAATACCGTAATATATTAACGATCACAAAGGAAATTTACTATTATATATGCAAATTTCTTAATCTAAAAAATCAAAAATTATATGGAACGTCATTGGAATTTCAATTTGAATGTAAATATGTAAAAGTAATTGTTTGTTGAGAGCGCTCGATAATAACTGCTGAAGGTATCTTTTTCACATTTTAGTTAAGTCACCTAATAAAGCGTATTTTTAACCGACTTCAAGAAAAGGAGGAGGATATCAATTCGTCTGTGTTTTTTTTATTTTATTTTTTATATAATTGTAAACTCATAACTTTTGACTGGGTGAATCGATTTCGATGATTCTTTTTTTATTAGAAATTCCAAATTGCTTTTGGCTGTGTGTTAATTTAAATCCTTTTTTCGTTCGTTTTTCATTAAGCCTTAATAAATTTGTGTTGGCCCTCTGAGAAAGTTTACTAGCCTTACTTGCCCCACCTAAAACTAAAAAGTACAAAATAAAGTTAATTTTAAATGAAAAACCAAAACCGACTTCAAAACTATACCTTTAAATTATGTGCAACTAAAAATGTTTAAATACTTCGAGGTGAAGCTAGTTAACAAAAATAATTAATCAAAGAATATAATGAAACTGATATGTCTTACTTATATTTTTTTAAATTAGTAATTTTTGGAGTCGGTCTTCTTAGATTGCATTAATACCTTGATACTAGGGCGAAACTAGTAATCGTGTGAAAATATTAGCACTCTGGGCACCATAGAGTAAAGTGATACTACGGCTGGGCACAATGACGCAAACTGTAGTCTACCTAAGTTAGGCTAGTAAAAACTTATTATTATTAGACATTTAATTTTATTGTTAGTAAAACAATAACTGTTACAAAGCTAATTGTAGTTTTATAGTGAATATTTATATATCTAATTATGTAAAAATTTTAGTAATAAACATAAATAATCTTCATAACAATGTTAATTATTTTTTATTTTTTATACCTTCGAGTTAAAATTGTGATGTAAATATTGGTAACAGTTTTTAATTCTTATGCCACTTTGGATGAGCATTCGACATGTCTTCACTTATTATGAAAGATTATTTTTAATTATGTGTTAAATAAAATTATAAGTAGGTATATTTAGTTATAATTGATTACTAGTCGAGCGTTCCGGCCTAGGGTTTCCTCCTCGGAATCTAGGAAGGCTCGGAGGATGTTGGGCGTTAACTCACCAAGGTGCTAATGCGGGCTGATGAGCTATACGCACCTTCAAACACTTCTCATCAGGCTTGCTTGCATGCTTTCGGTCATCTGTGAGCAAGTGTTAGTCTCATATTTAGGTTGATGATAATGATAGTGTAATTTTCTAGGTCACAAAGTCATTCCGAAAGGGAAAAACTCGTTACCGTGAAAAATTTCAATATAGACAATGCAAATGAAAGGTTCCAAAAGAAAACAGAATAAAAACCGTCCAAGAAGGTGCTGATCGGATTTATTCCGAGAGTTCCGTTATAAACATATTTTGTATTATTATGCTCCTACAAAAAACATTTAGGGCCATTATACTCGCGGCACGATATGATGGCCGTTTTGACACATTACAATAGTGATGTAAATGTCAATTTATTCTCGAAAAAATATAATCAAATCTGTATGTTTTTATTGCAAGAAGTACCTGGTCAAATAGCTTTAGTAAACTATATCACAATCTCTTATCTAAACTGCTTACAGTTTGTACTTTTCGAAGCAACGTCAGGTCGAAACTGCTTTGTTTTGTATTGAACATTGACGCAAGTTTGCCGAAGGTAGTAAGTAGTTGTATTGGCCAGCGATCCTATTAATTCTTCTATGTGAGGATCGTATTAGATTACAATTTAAAAAAAAATTGAATTTTGAAAAAGAAATGTTGAGTTTTGCGGGAACCGAGTACCCTAATAATTATAATATTATAAAACTAAAAGTAAATGTTCGCGGGACCCTAATATATTATAGTTCATAAAGAAATTAAATAAATAAATTTTGTTTCCTAAAATTGTACATTTGAAAATTTTTATGCTTAACTGCACGTCACTATTGACAATAAAGAACAGCAGTTTTCTCCTTCAAATTTGATTATTATAATTACGAAACTTCATGAGCGGACAAACGTCAAACGGCCTTCTTATCGTGCCGCAACTATAGGGCCATTAGCATAGCTCCATCCGAAAAAAAATAGACTTTTTGATGTGAAATACTGTAGGGCCGATCCTCTGCTGTTCTCGTGTAATGCTGTTACCTTACACCGTACCACCATAACTAGTACCAGTTACCACCCCGGCCCTGCCGACCCAATTTGGTTGCAATGCGGCATGTCACTACCTCGTACTAAATATAACATTTTGTAAATTTCGGATGCGGAATCCTAAAAATGCAAATAGCGTAACAAGACATGAAATACGAAATCTAAAAAGGAAAATCAAAATAAACTTTTATATAAATATTAGATTTACTTATTCAGTGTTCGCGGTCCTGAATAATGTTTAGAGGATTTTATTGTGTTCTGAAGATTTGATAATGTATCTTCATCTAACACCACTTACAAGATCTGAGGATTACCAATTTTTTTTCTATTGCAACATTTCAAACAGTTTTAAGCACTCACTAGTAAAAAAAACAGGTGTGTGTGCGATTCAGACACGATAGAAGTGAAACACATGTTAAATGCTCAAATACAAGCAAGTATTAAACAGTCTGCAATATAATCGTACATACACACAGATATTTGCTCTCTCGCTCTTTTGTATTTGTGTCTCTTACCTGTCGTTTTTTCCGTTGCATCCGGTTTGAAATCACAACGATTCTAAAGAAGTTTCACTTCAAAAATTGTAAATACAGTTTCTAGTCTTTTCAACTTAGCTATCGTGTACAATTGACGATGGCAGATGTATACGATTTGTCTGAAAGTACTATTAAGTGTTTTTATTTATCACAGTCGCTGCAAACTCAGCTATAATATACATATTATATACACACAGTAATACGAGTATACTTTCCCTAATTTTCAATAAAAGTAAGAGTAAAGTATTATAATATGTCCCTTGTTTGTCCCATTGCTGGGCACGGGTCACCTCCTCGATCTCAGGCGAGGAGGGCAATGGGCCATTTTTCACCGATGCGCTGGCCCACTGCAGGCTGGTCAACTCCAGACACCTTCAAAGGCTTCCTGATGTTTTTCTTCACCGGTGAGCGAGCGATGGTCTCGTGCTTAGGGTGCACTTAGAAATTTAGAAAAAAACCCTTTTCACGCAAAAAAGGACACACAGTGGGGGTCAGGATCGATCCCGGAACCTCTCGCATGAGAGGCCGTGTCCACCCACAACTGATACATCGTCGCATCGTCAATAATTTAATAGTATTAAATTTCCTAAAATCAACGATGGCTTAATTGAAAACGTGTAGGAAAGATTAGAAGGAAAACATAGATCACAAAAAGTGTTTTAAATTTACAAAAGTAAAAACCCTTTTAAAAGAGGTTTGTGCGTTTGTCTATATCAAAAACTATAAACATAAATTTTGTGCATTGTAGTGTGTTGTTACAAAACTATACAATGAATAAAACTAAATAAAACAAATAAATAACAAGCTATTATTGCTTCGCAATTTCGAAAAATAATTTATAACCACACTTAATAATTATGTATTATTATTGTAAACTTAACAAAAATTTTAAGGTTTTCTTATATATTATTATAAAAATAATTTGTATACCGTAACCGGTAAAACATGACTGCATTTTTATTTTTATCACCAAACATTTTTATTTTATTTTATTTTATTTTATTGGTTTACCAACAATTGATAACACAGATACAATTTGATTTGTACATAGATTTTTCACAGTTAATAGTGCCTCAATCACTTATAGGCAAACACCACACGATCAGTTATGTCACAGCAAAAAATAGTAAGTATAATAAGTTAGGAAAAAAATATTACATTAATAGAGATATAACATAATACAAAGGACATTTTTTTTTCCAAGTATGACTTCATAAATATTATGTACTATAAAAATAAAAACATTGTATAATACTCGTGTATAAAAATTAAATACCTTTATCTTTATACTGTTGTGGAAATCTTACATGGACAGTAATTTAATTTTTTTTATTAGTGTAACGCTAATGCTACAGCAAATACCGTGGTATATAGTACAAATAAAATTTTATCGAAAATCTCGGCAACTTCCATTTTTTCTGAATTATTCGTAAAATCTTCTTGCATTTCTTCAACATCGTTATTTGTTTCAATATCATTTGCATCTTCATCTTGTGAGGAATAACCTTCATTTATCATAGAAACGTACAGCTTACGTGTCTGTAATTGATTTTATTCATTGTTAATTTTATTATGGCTAAAATTCACATTTTAGAAGTTTCGCACCACTAGTAGATACTAGAAAAATGTTTTGGTGTGATAGTTAAAAAAAATTAGAAGATCTTTGAAACAAATATATTGCAATATAATTGCAATACGATTTTAATATAATAACATAAATATCTTTCTGAAAGCAGTAGGAAATCTAAAAAATTAACGAAAATTATATGAAAATCGTATTTCAATTATATTACAATACGATACTATTGAGTTTTAAACAATTCAATAAACAACATATAAAATATACGTAACAATCATAATGCTACAAAACTAAAAACTAAAATATAGAACATGATTTTAAATTAATATGGTTATTTTCATAACCAAAACTTGTTAAAAAGGGAGAACAATAATATCGTAGACAATGTCGAGCTCCACGAATATAAAAAAAAAAAACCATAAATAATAATAATAATATCTATGGACGCTTTTTTACACCAAGTCAATCTGGTCCCGTGCTAAGTTTCCGAAGAACTTGTGTTACGGGTACCAGTCAACGGAAATACATATATTTAGTACGTTTTATATTAATACATATATTTAAGATTTTTATTAATATAATACACAAATTTAATACACATCCATGACCCAGGAACACAGAAAACTTTATGTTCCCTGGCGAGATTCGAACCCGCTACCTCCGGCTTGAGCGCCAACGCGCTAACCACTGAGCCACACAGGTCGTCATATATAATCCCTTATTCCATATAATATATCCCCAATATTATCCCCTTCTACATAGTTCTAGTAATAAAATCTAGAAATTGGTGGTACCGTTAACAGTTGAGTACCTGTAATAGTACGAGTATTTTTGTAGTGTAACATAGTTACTGATGTGTGATTACAAACATTGCTTACCGTTGATTGTTGGAGACAAAAAAGGCTTCTTAACGTTTGTATCATAAGAATATTCTGAATGAAAGCAGTTTTACAGATCCTCTCACACAGTGATGTCATGATAGCTACTTGAATTAAAAGTGCTAATATAATTCCAGCCAAAACTATTATATATAGAACCACTGAAAAGTAATATGAAACAAAAAATAAATAAGAAGAATATGGATTAAATAGGCGCAAATTAAATTGATCAAGGTGTTGAATAAAATTTATTAATTTATTATGAACTAAAATACGCACTGAAAAAATTGCTTGAGATCACGAATCAAGAATTCAGTAGATATATAATGATGATGATGAGATTGAAAATGTCAAAGTAATTTAACAAGAAACTTATGTTAATTTAGAAGTTTTAGCGTAGGTACTAGGTACCACCACACTACCTATTTCCTTTTTAGAACAGTTTAGCTGTATTTTAGAAAGAAGACAAGCTTGCAGCCTAGCAAATAATCTGCAAGTTTTTCTATTCAATTAACATAAAATATGCAAAATACTCACGTATAGATGGGATAGTGTAAGTGGGTACAAGATAATCCATATAACATAAGCCCATACATATAATAATCACTGAACTTGAGTAAAACCATATTCTTTCCATTTGCAGTGGCTTAGACCAAAAGGACATCAGTAAAAATGTAACTAAAACTGAAACATTTGAATCAAATGAGCAATACTAAAACCCAATGCAACTAAACGACTGACTCCATTTTGATAAAGCCTCTTTAAGAAACGCGTCTAAATAATCAGGTTTACAAATAAAGTAACCCGAATACAAAATGGTTTATAAGCTACGGTGCCATTGACCGACACATATATTGGTCAAGTTTGATACAAGTAGAAAATGATAGGGTAGTGGGTAGGCAGGGACTAGTTGACAATAATAGAACAGTGGAGAGGAACGAAATTATACATAGCCTCGAGAATTTTGTGTCGAGTGTAATTTTTGTGCTATGATAAAAATATATACTACTTAGCTAGATTATTATTGATAGATTGTATAAAAGTCCCTTGATATTTCTCCAAAATTGTTACGGGCCAGTTTTAGTTGTGATTCAAATTAATGTCATGTCGTCATTTCCACTCAATATAATCATGACTGTATTATACATCTTTTGCACATTAAGAATTTTGTTAAGGATTCATTACACCTAACAAAAATATAAACTTCTAATTTATTGAAGCTAAGTTATTATCACTTACTTATACCTCAAGTTTTAAAGGCAATAGGTGTTTCGATTACCTATAATTTCTGTGTAAACCACTTGTTTACAATTTCCGTCTACTTACCAATTAATGGTGTGTAAAATACTGTATTATATGCAGAGGAGAGCCTCGTCAAAGTCATATTAAGAATGAGCCTGTCACTGTGGTGAGAAAGAGAATCTTCGTTCAGCTGGAACATTGTTTTCCAAATTGCAGCATCCAGAACAATCGGATCAACAGTAACTTTCCATGCGTTAACAACGACATCTTCCATATCTGAAAACTAACGATTAATTACTGATGTTTATTAAAAAAAAAGTAAATGACAAAAATACATAAGATTTAGACCAGTCCAAAACATTGCTGGGATATAAATATAGGGTATTAAAAAAGTGTCAAAAAATGATTAACGGAAATATTTGGAAACAGCCAGATTCTAGAGTAAACACGTTAAATTAAGATCAGACGTCTTTGGCATGCATATTGATATACCGATTCTTAGCTATGCATCTTGCAAAATCTGAGAAGGCGTCAGTAAAAAAGATTCCGTTTTATGTCAGATAATTAAATTGGAAAAACGTGTCCCCCTATGGGAAGTACTTTCATAAGATTCTTGCATGTATCGTACTTTATTACATGGGGCTAAACCAAGTGCAAGGGCATTCCGTGTTGGATGCAAGTGGCACGGGATAAGCCCTCTTATTTTTCACTGAGGCCTATGTTCAATAGTCGATGGATAAAAGCTGATGACGATGATAAAGAAGATGACGAAAACAGACAACACATTAAAGATAAATACCACCATTATCAGTCTTTTTGCTAGTTGTCAGTATAAATAAGTCGCAGCCAACTAGCTTACTTAGCTGTTCAATCAACAGCCAAGTTTACTAAACCCTGTTCAACTAGCGGCCTGAATAATTTTATTCAGGCCTGTCTCAATGTAATGTCTGTTACAATATTAAATAAAGTGGCAGACTAAGGCTATTCAATTCATTAAATTCAGATGACTTCCCGACTTTGAAAGAATGAGTAGGTATGCCATGGTGACAAGATGGAGTGGTGAGGGTGGTACATCAGTCTACTGTCGATGGTAATGTTTTCATTAGAACATCTCGGTTTTGAGTTTTAAAATGCTCTTTGCTTACCATTTTCATTTCTTTGCTATTGTTGTCCATAAGTCTAAGATATATTTTATCTTGCAGTTCTCGCGGTTCTAAGATGATTGTACATGAGTACTCATCTTGCGGCCACCTTTAATATAATATGAATGAACAATACATAGAAAAAAATATGAAACATTAAAAAAATAAGACTATGCATAAAAATTATCGGCGAAACAGACTCAGGGCGATATTATAATACTCTACAATGTACTTATGAAAATAAATTACGATAGACTCGTATTAAATTGAATTAGCTATCTGTTATAGGAATTTTCAGTTCTTGTTGATAATATTGTTTCTTACAGTCCCATCAAAGTTCTCCTCAAAATCAGGCGAGGAGGGAGTTGGCACCTCCCCTCCTCGCCTGAATTGGGGGAGGAAACCATCTTTAGCAGTGAGAGATAAGAGTGGATAATTTTATTACTTTTTTAAATATAGGCTATAAATTGTTTACCCGTGCCAAGCTAGGATGGACCGTTAATTAGATGCGTTTTCAAACACAAAATACTTACTTAGTCACTGAGTTGCTGTCACTAGCACACCACGTCTTTATAGAGAGCCGCGTAGAAAGACTCGCCTGACCACTGTGCAAGATTGTCACAGGCTCTGAAAGACTGGGGCTAAAACCGCTGATATCATCATAACTGAAAATTGAGATCAATATTATATTTAATATCTTTCACGACGCGAGAGACGCGCTTTGCGTCGCTTCCGTTTGCTTGTGTAAAATCCTGCCTGTTTCTCCCACAACTTTAGCGTTCCCGACTTACCCTTTGAGTACGGGACTCTAAAAAACTCTAATAAATAATAATAATATCTATGGACGCTATTTACACCACGTCAATCTGGTCCCGTGGTAAGTTCTCGAAGAACTTGTGTTACGGATACCAGACAACGGAAATACATATATTTAATACTTTTTATATTAATACATATTATATTTATTATTTTTACTATATAATACACATATTTAATACACATCCATGACCCAAGAACACAGAAACTTTTTTGTTCCCTGGCGAGATTCGAACCCGCTACCTCCGGGCTTGAGCTCCAACGTACTAACTATTGAGCCACAGATGACAATTTTATTTTTAAACCACATTTACTTTATAAATATAAATTCGCCGTGTACCTACTTACACAAATAAAAGTGGGTTCCAAACTTGCCCTTGCTTCACTGACAGATAAGTGGTTCCGTTGAACTTATTAGGATTCCACGCCATACTATCGTCTATCCATTTCTGTAAAAAGGTAGATATACTATCCCAAACTCCTTTTAAAACTATCTGACAAGGGATACAAACATTATTACACGTAGTGACCAAGATACTGGCCAATAACAATAAGAAACATTCTTAAAAACTTTCGCGTTTATAATATTAATTAGTCGAACCATTTTCGAGTTAAGCGCTTAGCAACATAGTTTTAATCAGACTTAATAATATAATCTAAGAAATTGATCAAGACTGCCACTTGAAAAAGTATTATATTATGATTATCTAAAGTTACAGATATGCACTACATAAAGCAGCAGGTACTTATTAAAAGGAATGCAAAGAGCAGAGGCAACCCTTCCTTCAGGCCATTCAGTACGGGTGAGCAAGGTCACAACTCACATAGGACTTTCTAAAAACATTTCATATGGCATGTTTAACTCTGACAAGTGTGCGTTCACCTTTAAAAATAACTAGCAGCGCCCCGCGGTTTCACCTGCATACTACCCTTTCCCGTGGGAGTACGGTGATTGAAATTAAAGCCTATGTGTTATGCTGATGTATAAGCTTTGTTATTGTTAAGTTTCATAGAAATCTATTCAGTAGTTTTTACGTGAAAGAGTAACATACTTACAAACTTTAGCATATAATATTTTTAGGTTAGGTTGTGCCTAATTGTCAAGCCATTCAGAGGCCGATCTCTGTCAGTTTGAATACAAATAATAATAATATGAATGGGTACCAAAAGAATAGTTGCTCCAATACTCAAAATTGGTTCTATTTCATCATAGAAAACGCTGGTGACGTGCAAACCAACGTCCACGGTCATTTCTGGATAAGGTGGTACACTCGGATTTTTATACTGCAACAATGTTTTCTTCAAATTATCATAGTTTGATATATTTCGTTCGGAAGCCTTAGAATTTGGAGCTGAAAGAAAAATAAAGATCTTTGTTTTTTTTTTGCAAGCGGATAGACAAGCCATATGATGGTAAGTGATAAACGTCTGTCAACATAAACAAGTTAACTTGCGACTAGCTCAGCTGATCTATTCTTCAAAATGCAGCAAAGCCATTTCACAAGCAAGCAAACGCAACACTGTTTCCGGCAAAAGTAAGGGGATTGGGTTTATTGTATGTGCCCGTTGCTCTACAGTAGACGAATGAAGTTTATGAGGGGCTAAACTGATGCTGACTAATAATGATGATGATAATTATGATGATGTTCATAATGATAATGAACGAGGTCTTTCTAGGAGGTTAATTATTAAAAAACTTGGTAGCGAAAAGCATTCTATTTTTTATCTATCAAAGTATCGTATGTTGCTATGATGCTTTGCATTATAAAACTACAATTCATGAGTTTGTAATCGCAAAACAAATACTAAAATTGAATCTGATATTTATTTCAGAAACTGTTGAAGGCGAAGAGCATAAAAGATTTAAAATATAAGATAAACCATTTATTAGAGTTATTTTGCACGAAGGAGACACCAACTTCAAAATCGTAAACTCAAAATACCTTTAGTAATGTTTGCACCAGGCGGGGGGCAGTCGAATAGGAATTTGGCTTCAACTCCGTTCCACGCGGCAAAACTAAAGTAATTGATGGGGATAGGGTCGTGATCCACGTAGCTAATGATGGGTAGGGGATCACCTTCTCTTCCAAATTCAATCACACCATCTGAAATAAATTCCTTCTTGCTTCAATATAATCTTATCTAAAGTCTGCAAGTCTTTACTTGAAAGACAACAAGTAAGTAGTATTATTAATCTAAGGCATTCACCTTCAACACCAGTCTTTATAAGTTGAACATAGGCGTTCTTTAATGAACGCAAAGACTACTGATACCTTGCCACTCGCATCCAACACGGACCGGTCAATACACAAAGATCGTCCTACCTAACTACTGACCTAACTAATGACTGACTAACAGTTCATCTCCCTAAACGCTCTCTCCACTCTTCAACTTATTGGGCCATCGGCATTTGTTCTTCTGAGTGTGTTCTCTTAGGTAGTTGCTGTGGTGTATCTCAAACAAATGCAAAGACTTCACAACAAACAGAATAAAAAAGATATTAGAAAAGTCATCCAAAATATCAGCGATCATCGTTATCGTGTTAGTGATCGATTACTTCGAAATTCAGCGAGGAGGATATTAGGCCATACTAGTTTGCTTTTGGCCCTATGTGAACTTCACACACCAACGTTAATCTCATTAGGGCCATCCATTATTGTGATGTGTTTTAGCATCTTTTTAACCTCCTCCCCCCATTCTGGTGATATGTAGTAAGGTTTAAGACTACCCCGCCAACCAAAAGCACGTAGAGGCCTGGCAACGGTATTACGATGATTTTTTCCCGAACACCTCCCTCCTCTTTTCGAGCACGTATTTAAAGGACGACTCCTTAGGCATGCAGGTTTCCATACGATGATTTCCTTCACTGGTGAGCGAGTGATGTTGTGATGTTGAAGAGCAAGGGGTATTGAAAACCCCAATTTATGTGCACTGGTTAGGATCGAATTCAGAACTTTCAAACGCCCATGCTCTAAGACTATCGTCGCTCAGTTATTGACGGTGGTATTCCTGTTTTTCTCTTCCATGGTTAGTATAAAGTAGTAATTGTGTATATTACTTTCCATTCTCGTGGGAGGAGTGGGATAAATTATAATTTATATGTTATTCTGATACGTAAGCTACTTACTGTAAGGTTTGATCAAAATGCATATAACAAAATACCTAAGAAGCATTTTCTACCTAAAAGAGTTGTGACAGCCTGGAACAGACTCCCTGTAAATGTCATCATGGCACCAACATTAAACTCCTTTAAGAATAGACTGGATAAACTAGATATCTTCAAACTATTTAACTCACACGCACCAGCTTATTAAGCTGTTAGTGTGGTTTCCATATAATAATAATAATAAAAATATATTCAGTGGTTTTTGAGCGAAAGGGTAACAAACATTCTTAGACACTTTCGCGTTTATAATATTAGTAGGATGCAGAATTACTTTCTGTGACCCCATTAGATTGAAAGATTCAGGAGGTCTGCTTTTGAATTTGCACACGTCTTATGTAGTCGTAATCACTTAAGACGCTTTTGCCCCG
Source organism: Lycaena phlaeas (assembly GCA_905333005.2). NCBI lineage: Eukaryota > Metazoa > Arthropoda > Insecta > Lepidoptera > Lycaenidae > Lycaena > Lycaena phlaeas. The sequence continues at coordinate 15,658,524 of HG995169.1, read as the reverse complement.
TTCGCGCGAGCGCTTTTTGTTGGAGCACTTTTGGATTTTCGCCGTTAACTGTTTGACATTAGATCGAATTGAGGATGCCAAACTCGCAACGTTGGATTTTACCGCGACGCTTTTTAAACGCTCGTACGAATGGGGGCTAACTCGTTCAACACCATATGGTATAATATATTACCTTCCGTTATTTTGATGTAAAACGCTCGGAAATCAATGGGTGACAATATCCCATGTGTTTTTGCGGACACGCGTGAGTTTTTCCGTAGATTACGTCGGAGCTCACTGAACTTGTTTGCCCCTCCACCAACAACTAAAACAGTCAATAATAATATATTCGATATGGTACATATATAAATATACAAAAAATCATCGTCGAAAAGTATGTACGCAGCAAACCATTTCAGAACACTGCAACAAATTATTAGATTAACCTTTTTTCTTGTGATGTTTATCGTCAGGTGTATGTATGTAAGTTTTGTATAAAAATTTTATGATTAATTATGCTTCACAGTTTAGGATAATGGCAGGACAACGTTTGCTGGGTTTTAGTATATTATTCGTAATAATATTTACCACATTATGTACAAGTTATGCAATTATTGATGAAAAAAGGTAACATTTTATGTAAAAGCATTCGCCATTTATATACATTAAAGTTATTTTTGTGTGTGTTAATTTACATCTATAAGATATTTTTTTAGTAATTAGTTTAGATTTAGATTTTATTTATAAAGTCATTAGTGATTTTATTAATAATAATAATAATATTATTTATTTGCATAAAACATACGTGGTTACATAAAGGTATTTAAATCAATTTTGAACGTCATGTTTTGTCTAAGATTATACATTAGCATGCAAAATGGATTTTTTGTCTATAATGATATTATCTTAATATATATATTTCTTGTGTGCGTGTGTATGTGACTGAACTCCTCCTAAACGACTGGACCAATTTTGATGAAATTTTTTGTGTGTGTTCGTGGAGATTCGAGAATGGTTTAGATTCACAAATCAGACCGGCAGATGGCGCTGCAGTCGGTATCTAGGTTATTGATCTGTACTGCCACTATCGATTCGTATCTAAAGGACAACGTCTGTGGGGTCCGCTAGTATATTTATAAAATTTATTAAATTCTTTTATCCCATAATGCACGAATTAAGTTTAGTTATTCTTACTATCCAATCATATACTTTTTGCTGACCCTATACTAACGAATAATATTTGTAATTGGGATTTCCCGAGACATTAAAGTAGGGAATAAACATAAATATTAAGCAAATGGTTCTTAAACATGATCAAGATACCACATTAAATTAATATAATTTGTATAATCTTTAAACTTTCAATTCTCAAACGTTCAATCAGGAGAAATGTGAACGTCGGGTACGTTCGTTATAGGCAAAATACTTAGACACGCTGTTTCACCATTTGAGACTGAATGAAAGGTCCTAAGGCCATCTTTTGCTATACATCAATTTACTCTTGTTATAATATAGAAATTGACACAAAGTTATTAAAATATTACTACATAACCTAATGGGCGCCGGCCGCGAGATTCTCGCGCGAGTGTGGGGAGTCCATTAAGAATAACTGTATATGTATTGTTAATAAAATACCTATTTCGTATACAGGATCAGTTGTGTCGACTCGTGAGTCTGTAGACAGCAATATATGCCCGTTGCTTGCCGCCAATATCGCTATATGCATTTCAAATATGACGTCTGATTCCTTAGGATGTTCAGTAACAGAGCCGACGTGATAAAAGGTTTCATACACATAACCGTGCTGGCATAAATACTCCTTACATCGTAATGCCACTGTAAAACAAGTTTAATAAAAGTTATGTAAGACAAGTGCATTTGCATGCAAAGACTCATGCATACCTTATGCATGCATTCCTATTTGAAAATAGGTGAGGAGGGAGTTGTCATAGTTCTTCTATGCATAACTGCGCTGATACCTTCACACAGGATCAGTTTTAAATATTATCATGGCATGCATATCTTGATGACGGTTCCCTTTTCTTGTCAGCAGGCTATGCTTACATGCATGGGTAAATTATAAAGTAAAACCCAATTTATGAAGAAAACTGAGATTGCGAGCAAGTTCACCTACGTTAACCAAGATTTACAACGGCATCTTAGCCTATAGCCTTCCTCGATAAATAGGCTAACACTGAAAAATCTTTTGAATCCGACCGGTAGTTCCTGAGATTAGCGCGTTCAAACAAACAAACTTCTCAGCTTTAAATATTATAAGAATAAGATAAAAAAATCGAAACTTCTTATTAAAACGACTTTTTAGTTCTTCATGTAATGCTTAATTTGAGAAGTCAGATGGTAAATGCCAGTGCCAGTAATGACACTGGATGTCCTGCCTTTTTTGAGCCGGCTATTCTTTCATGCACTGATAATGATTAATCTATTTGCCCCGATTCTCTAGTAAAGCAAAGCATCGCGTAAGAAAGCACATTTTGTATTTTGTAATAAAAAAAAAAACTTACTGTCATAGGTAAAGGTAAAGTTATTCGCTCTTACGGACAAAAATAATAACCAAACATATGATAAAACGGAGATACACTTCATTTTGTAAAGTAACAAACAAACTATTTCTATGCCACCGCCCGTTAGACTATCGGAATTCGAGCAAGAGGTTTGTGCGCACTGTGCGTTAGGAGAGCAGTACCGAGATGTACAGTATGATCAGAATAACTTGACAACATGAACACAGCGACAAATGCGCAAAAAAAAAAAAGATATTATATAGGCTGAAATGGTTTTTAGCTGTTATTGCTGTGTTCACGTAGGTGTTTTTTTATTTGTCAGGTACTTTTAATTCAAATTTATTCGGTTATAAATTCGATATGAAAATTGGTTATAAAAAATCAGATAAGTTATTTTATTTTACAAAATAAGTAATTGGTGTGTTCGTTGTTGGAATTTGTTTTATTGAGTGATTCAAACATGAATAAAACAATCATTTACCATTATTAAACAAGTTTTCTAAAAAAATATTATTTTATGAAAATCCTTGCGTGTTAAGGCGGTGCTTCACCGCGGCTTATGCAAAAACTAAGCACGTTTGTCAATCTTCGCTTTGCAAGAAAATGTATGTGACTACTTCCACTGCAACGCAATTGCGTGTACCCAACAAAGAATAGCGTCTCACGAAGACGATACGCATAAAGGCAGAAACACACTTACGTGTCGTGGCGTGTCGTGACGCGCCAGAAGCATATCGGTTTCATACATTTAATATAGTTAGGGACATATTTGCGTGTCGCAACGACACGACACGACATGCAAATATGCTTCCTATATGCTTCTGGCGCGTCACGACACGACATGCAAATATGCTTCCTATATGCTTCTGGCGCGTCACGACACGCCACAACACGTAAGTGTGTTTCTGGCTTTAATGTTTACAAAATTGACAATTATCTTGTAAAGCAAAGCTCGACAAACGAGCGTTGCCCCTTTGTGCGCCGCGGCGTTTCTACCACCATTTTCTGCGTTTCTTTTCAATTTGACTTTGACAGTTTTTTACTGTTGTATTTTTGATTTATGGCGTCGCTTCACGAGTAAAACAGTGACGTAAGACTAAGGCTCACGCAGCGGTTTTAGTGGGGTAGGGCACCCAAATGCGAGTCCCCACACACCAGCGCGCCTACCCAGGCCCTGGTATGGTCGTAAATGATTTCCGCTGCGTCATCAAAAAAAAAAAAAAGCGACGTAAGACTAGGCCGAGAGCCAAGAGCGGACGACTGAGAAGCAGAATATTTTCTTTTTAATTTTCTACTAATAGCCCATTAGAAAGAAGTTGAACCTTAACCTTTTTAACGTGATGGAAGGACGAGACGCCGACACCTGAGCTGTAACTTTTTTATAAAGTCAAAACTAACTTAACTTTGGAAAGATCTTAAGTACCTACCGCCATTAAACTAGCTAAGTACAATTAGCTATCAATGATTTTAAATCACTGTTTTGCTAGCTTAAAAAAATTTACATACTGATAAACTATACTAGTAGCACACCAAAATATAAGGCTTAGTTTTATTTTATTTATAATATTATATAGATTTACATAGTTCCAGGTTTTTAAATTTAGGTTCCAGGTTCCAGTACTTAAATATATGTATAACATAAGTTCCTGGAACATTGTACTATTTTTATTTTGTGTATTACGTGGTAATATTTAAATAAAACATTTATATATAGATATGACTAAAATTGGTACTGCTCGTGTAAAAGATAGGAATCCCAAAGGATATGTCCGTTATCAGACCGGACGCATGATAGATAAGGTCGGCCACTCTGTTTGCATTATTTTAAACAATAAAAACATATAGAACTATTATGATCACAATTATCAACCTTCGACTAATTGAAATAAAACACCAAATCAGCTGATCCTCCAACCTGCCATCCATCATCGGCCCTGCCGAGCGTTGTTCCGTCTAGCCTATTATTTGAACATTCTGTGAAATACTTGTGTCTAGTCCTCAAGTTCAAATTGGTGAAGAATAGAAGGAAAGCTCGTTACAAGACGAACCCTTTTTGCACTTACTTTATTAGACAATATTCTTATTTATAGAAGGATCCTGTTGCCTGTAGGTCCGCGGACCGAGAACCAACTATGAGGTACTTGTCATGCTGCTTTGCAGCCAAATTGGGCCAGCACGACCGGTAGGTACCTCTCACTAACATGAAATCGGCGTAATAAAAATGACAGCTTGTAAGTTTCCGGTGGCCCAATTGGGGGGGGGGGGGGGGGTGTTGTTAGGAAAAAGAAGGGTAACGCGTCTGCATAACCTCTGGTTATGTGGATGTCAATGGGCGTCGATAGTTGCAAGGCTTCGATTGTTTGCCCTTCTATGCTATAAGAAAAATCTATCTCTGAGGATATAGCGACCTGGATTCTTGGTAAGAACAACATCACGCTCCATCAGCTCCCCCCAAGCTGTAGCACTTCCTGACCTAGTGCAACCAGAGAGTTATCACCATGAAATAGAATCGCACCATCTCGTTGCCATTCGCAGGTTGTAAAGATATTGTGTCGGGTAGACAAATGCGCCATGATGACCACATTGACCAATATCGGGGTGGTCTGCTTCCAATACTTTGCGTATGGAGGCAATAGCCAATATCCAAAAAGAAATATACTGTCAGGATTTCTTACTACCAAAAAAAAATATTGAATGTTACAAACACTAAACCTACTTAGAGATGATAGAGATATTTTAGATTATGCAACGCCCGGAGACTCCCTGTGGTATAGGAATCGCAATGAGGTCAACTTACCAGAAACTTAAAGTAGTGAATTAGTAATGAGCTGGAGATACGATACAGAACAAAACAAATCGATTAAAGTTAATATAGTTAAAAATAGTCGTGACCACTTTTGGCTTGGCAAGTAATTATAGGCATATTTGTTTGTACAAAATATTTGATAAAAAATACGTCTCATCTGGTTATCAGATCGGTGAAGGACGATCTCCCACGGTCTCAGGTCTACTATAAATGAATAGAATAGAATATAATACGTATTGTATGGGAATGACACTAGCTGTCAAATGACATGTCGTAAGCTAGTGTCATTCCCATACAATAAGTATTCTATTCTATTCGTTTAGCGTTTGTTCCACTTGTTTGGGGGACTGATAGGATCGCGATCTCTATGCAGTGGACCGTGACCACGAGTAGCGGGGCCGTCTTGGCGTACATTGAAGGAGGCCTATGTACGGCCTAAGCCCCATGGGCCTATGCGATGGATGGATACATGTTTATGATGATGATGAATAAATTCTTGTAACACAACCATTATGAACAAAGAGAAATGAATAATTAAAGTGTTTTTAAATGTAATTTTTCTTAATTTGGTATTTAAATCTAAAATTAATTAATTAAATTTATAAGTACATAATTAATATTATATTTTTATTATAACCTTTGCAACATAATTAAAATTATCTTTATTATAATGTGGTCATAAAATTTTAAATTCTATATTTCAAAATCGTACAATTGTGGTGGTGGTATTGTTGTTAGAATTGGTGTTAAATTTAGAGTTTCGGGTTTGAGGTCGATTCGTGCACGAATGTTCTAGAATATTTTTTTTTTCGATTTTAACAAAAACAAATGCTTTACGAAATGTTCTTATAATAACAAATAAGATGGAGATAAAAATCTCAGAATTACATCTGAATAGAACAAGTACGAATAAACGACGACTGTTAATAGACTTGTTTACTTTTATTAATTATTATTTGTCACATGTTTTTCCACCGTTCACACAAGCGCTTTATAATCGTCGCGTTAAAACTCGACATTGGCTTGAGTTGCGAGTTCAGTAGGGCTATTCTGTAAGGTTGTTTTCAAATCTCGAAAGCGGAATCCGCGGTAATATGACGAATTAGACGGATTTGTAAAGATCATTTTCGAAGTGACGTAATGTGAGCTCTATCACTCAGGTGAAGCTCGATATTGAAATAGTTTCTTACAGAATGTTAAACTGCTACTGCATGTTAAATTCGATTTAACGTCGAAAATTCAACAGGACTGGACAAAAAAGCGCCACGCTTTAAAAAAGCTTCCGTATGAACAGATACGTGGGTATCAATTATATCATTCAAAAGCTTTTATAGCTCGGAAAAAAGTGCGAACGAGGTCTAACGTTTTACTCCATTTAAGTAAAGTTGTTAAAAAGAAACCACAATTATCTTCATATATTATCTATACTAATATTATAAAGAGGAAAGATTTGTACCTATTTTTGTATGTTTGTAATGAATAGGCTCAAAAAGTACTGGACCGATTTCAAAAATTCTTTCACCATTCGGAAGCTACATTATCCACGAGTAACATAGGCTAAATTTTATTCTGATAAAAATAGGGTTCCGTAAGATATTTTGGTTTTTCGAACACAAGGTGTAAAAAATGTTATTTCGCGTACTAAGATCCCGTTGTAAATCTTAGTTAACGCAGTCGAAGCTGCGGGCAACAGCTATAATATATCTACACTAATATTATAAAGAGGAAAACTTTGTTTGTTTGTTTTGAATAGGCTCAAAAAGTACTGGACCGATTTCAAAAATTCTTTCACCATTTGAAAGCTACGTTATACATAAGTAACATAGGCTAAGTTTTATTTTGAAAAAAAAAATAGGGTTGCGTAAGATATTTGGGTTTTTCGGACACAAGGTGTAAAAAATCAATCAGAAAAGTTACTTATTTTGCGTACTAAGATCCCGCTGTAAATCTTAGTTAACGCAGGCGAAGCTGCGGGCAAAGGCTAGTGTCGTAACGAAGTTGTAAATGTCCTATTATAATGTATGATTAAAATGCAACTTTATATTATAAGGATTAACGTAATAGCATTATTCATTTAATGTTAATAATTTGGGAAATTAATGCAACTGAAAATATCGCCGTCATCATTATCAGTCGGCTACTACCCACTGCTGAGTAAAAGGGAGGCTCCTTTTCATCTGCCAATCTCCTCTATCCCTTGCTTGTCTCCTCCATGTTTAGTCCACTGTCTATAATTAAGCCATTTAGCTAAAGAACTCCTTCAGAAAACGATCCAAATGTAGCGCAATATATTATCTTAGCACCTACTTTACTTCAATGATAGATATTCTTAGGATAATCAGGTTTTCAAGCATTTTAACCTTACTTCGCGACAGGGCTCCAAATTGGGATGTCTTGGTGGAAAATAAATGTTCAAAATAACTATCTAGATTTAATAACAATTTCTTTTCTAATCATGTTACTTGGATTGACATAAATGGAGGCGATCCATTTGATAATGAGGTCATTAGCATCCATGATACTAGCATCCGTATTCACTAACAATACTATGAGGTGTCACAGTACTCCCGAACACATAGGGTCATTCAAACCAATTCATAGACAATACTTAAATGAAATCCGCAACTGTGCGTCTGTAAAACTCATATAAAACCCGACTATTGATACCAGGAGCGCATAGATAGAAGCGTTTTATGCATAGTTATGCGTTCTGAAGTACTGTGACATCTCATAGTATTGTTTATGAATACGGGCTTAAAGTCTACCTGGGACTAGCCCAAACAACGGTTTCATGCCTATCTTAAGACGTAAGTTCTCGGTACATAATCCTATGTCACTGCTCGTCCTGCCATTATTTCGAAACAAAGTACCTTATGCTGTTTGACGGAATAAATTAGCAGAATATTTGTGACTAGCTGTTGCCTGCGTTAACTAAGATTTACAACGGGATCTTAGTACGCAAAATAAGTAACTTTTCTGGTTGATTTTTTACACCTTGTGTCCGAAAAACCCAAATATCTGACGGAATCCATTTTTTTTCAAAATAAAATTTAGCCAATGTTACTCGTAGATAATGTAGCTTTCGAATGGTGAAAGATTTTTTGAAATCGGCCAGTACTTTTTGAGCCCATTCATTACAACCAAAAAGACAAAGTTTTCCTCTTTATAATATTATAGTATATTTAACCAAGCAAACGAAAGCGTAGCAGCATACTCGAGAGCTGTATCTTCCTATACAGATGACTAAAATTTTTCCCCAAATTTCCCAAAAGAAAAAAAAAGGTATTAACTATTGATCATTTAAATTTAGCGGTAACCTTCGTATTTATCTGTCTTGCTCTTCCCTCTGAAAAGTAGCAAAGCCTTTTCACAGAAAAAACAAACTAGTATAATAGAAGAAATACCAGTAAATAGTAGATTTATGGCTTAACACTTACATATTTTTTTTAATTTATTCGGCGGGTCAAAAATGACAAAATAATATAAGGTAGCAGTTTTGACTTAAGCCTTTGTGTTTTATTAAAATCACACACTTATTTTTACAAACAAACACTTATTTTTTTTACTTCTTAGTAGGTAGGTACGTATAGATAAAAATAATAATTTAGGCACATTAATGTATATTTTATTTTAACTTATAATTAATTATATAATCATAATATACTAAAAAATTTGATGTATAAAAGAAGCGGGAGTTAGCTGTCGATGATAGTCAAAACAAGCTCTCAGGAGAGATAAGGAAACATTAAAAAGTCTTTCAAAAATATAAAAGGTATGTTCTGCATATATCTATCATATATTATAACAAACCTCCTTTTACCATTTAAAAAAATCAGATCACTTCGCATCTTATTTCGTACTTTATGAGAAGTGCTTCTAGGAGTAGTTAGGGCCAATTCTCACGTGAGAAATCGCCACATACCTATCCTTGTCCATTCTCACCACTTTTTCCTCTATCGTTGCGTCATTTTGTGAAACCAGCAGCTTTATGTCTCTCATAATATAGGTACCATACTACCTACCCTTTTTTTCAAATATTTTGTTCTCTCCTCCTTTTTGTACTATCCTCTTGTGTTCTCTGCTCCTCTTTCTAGTTTTATTAAGGGCCTGTTTCACAATCTCCCTTTAAGTTCCCTATAGGCTATTGGCAACATATTTGACAGATGTTTGACAGATTCTCCATACTCTATCTGTCAAATATGTTGCCAATAGCCTATAGGGAACTTAAAGGGAGATTGTGAAACAGGCCCTTAGGCTTTTTACTTTAAAGAATATGCCAACCCCATTATATTCCTAACTTTAAGTTCTAAAGGGAGAGGTTGAGTCACTGCGGGGGTCCATCGACAGTTAATATCTAGTTAAAACTCATCTGTTTAGTTCAAATTATTTCACTTATGTTTCCCTCTCTCCTTGAGTAGCGTCACATTCCAATAGAACATATTATGATTGTGGATCCTCGACTGTACCGTGGAACTGTACAGCATAATTAGGAGCGTAAGATTTCAATTTCAACGTCTTATAATTCAATGGAGCCGGCTACACGCACAAAAAAACATGACTTATGTGGCGCTACCTCGCTCTGAGGCGTTCCATTTCAGGCTTGAAGTGCAAGCGAGAGCGCGGAACGAGCGACAAAGAGGCACAATCGGCCCATCAGTATTTTCTCATGTCATTGTCACGTTCAACTATCGTCAGTAAACCGACTTTACAGACAATCAATTTTTATTTTATGCCGGAAAGCAAACGAGGAGTCAGAGCCTTATGGTGACAACAGATGCCCATAGAGAGCCACACAACTAAAGGTTTTCCAGATCCATTGCCCTCTTCTTCATATCCTTTCAAGGGCTAACAAACAAAAAGGATTAACAACAGATTTTTTTTTGTTTTAGTTATCATCATGATGATAAAGATTGTGGGACTATTATTTGTATGCACTGCTGCGTTGGCGTATACTGACGTGGACGATACTCTTAACGTCGACGAGTTGGTGAAAGATGGCGCCGCATTGAAGAAACACATGGACTGCTTTCTGGATAGACAACCCTGTACTGATCAAGACGCGCATTATAGCAGTGAGTGAACACATCTTTATTTATATACTAGCTGTTACTTGCAGCTTCGCCTGCGTTAACTAAGACTTACAACGGGATCTAAGTACGCAAAATAAGTAACTTTTCTGGATGATTTTTTACACCTTGTGTCCGAAAAACCCAAACATCTTACGGAACTCTATTTTTTTTTTCAGAATAATATTTAGTCTATGTTACTCGTGGATAATGTAGCTTTCGAACGGTGAAATAATTTTTGAAATCGGTTCAGTACTTTTTGAGTCTATTCATTACAACCTAACAAACAAACTTTTCCTCTTTATAATATTATAGTATAGAAAAAAAAGGACCAGGGTAAAAAGTGAAACTTATTTTTACATCATAGACATTTAACTACACATTTTTGGGATAATATTCCATTAAGGGTATAAAAATCTAAAATATTCAGCACTGGCACAAATGAGTAATAGTTTATACACTCCACAGCCGACCGTCATGCGACGTTATGTCACGTCATGAGACACCTAGAAATCACAAAAATAATAAGAATAAATTAACATGCCCAGTATTTTTTAGGGACACTCTGTAAAAAATTAACTTTGGCAGGTGATTTCATTTCAGTCTGTTCAGTGTTTCGTTGCTGGTACAGAAGGTAAAAGGTGTACATAATAAAAATGTAAATAATGTTACCTTACCTGTTATTTCGTTTATGAAGTTTCATTATTTACAAAATCAATAGTAAATCGAATTTGCTTACCCCTCACAAGTTTACTCACAAAACAACATTTCACTCATCAAGTGTGTGACAGTGACAGTTTTTTTAAATCTCTTGAGAAATTAAAACAAACTTATTCGTACGGTAGTGGGCTTACTCCGATTATTTTGATCAGTGTCATCTAGTGGAAAATAGTTGAAACTTGATAGTCATTTGCTAACGACTATGCAATATTTACTGCACGCTAGATTTTTTTTTTTTTTTTCGGTTGGATCTATGCTAATGGTCCTAGTGACCGTTATGCGTCATCGGAAATGGGGTGATCCGGTTGGATCATCCTATGACGTTAAAAATTTGGGGGGTTGCCCCCCGCCATGTTCATGGCGTCGGGTTTGTACCTAACTTGGTCAGCTACGGTCTACTGGTTTGGAACGGGTGACGTTAGAAACCTATCGTGAGGGCCGGCCCTCCCCTCCCCCGGTAGCGGGGGAGGCGGGTCAAGCGCGGGACCCGAGCAAGCTGCCGATAGCAGAGTGCTATCGGTGATTACACGGTCTATATTGGTGTCGACTCGTAGCTGATCTGAGCCTATGCTGTCGCGGTTGATCCGGATCAACTGGTCAACGGAGTGTAGGGTTCGACGTCGCATACGACCCCGGGGCCCATGCGGTGTGAATGTGTGCCTAACACCGGCTGTGTTATGTCTGAGTGTGTGTTGTAGCTTACGTCGCGCTTCAGTGCACGCTAGACCGCGCCCAAAAGAATTATTGACGTTTCGATATTTTATTCAGGAAACGTCGATGTTTCGATGATATCGAAATCAAACCATCGATGAATATCGATCATCCCTAATCTAGACCTATGTAAAATAATAAATAAAAAGCGCGATTTTGATTTTGCAGTAAAAATTTCTAATATGGGCATACTACTACTACTACGACTACGGCGCAAGTTTCATTTGTTTAATTTTCAGGTCACATGTATCAAATCGTCAAAGATGGATGCAGAGAGTGTAATGACGTTGAGAAGCACATGTTTAGAGTATTCATTGATGGCTTGAAGAAGAAAATACCTGAAGACTACGATGCTTTCAAAGCGAAGTTTGATCCAACCAATACTTATTTCGACGCTGCTATTAATCAAGTTAAAAAATATTAATCAAAACCGAAATGTGACTACGATTTTATTATAATTAAAGCTTTATGTTTGGGTGTTTTTGTTCGACGTCTGTTTGGTTATGTTGGAATAAATAATATACATGTAAATAAAGTGTTACACTTCATTTAAATAGGTTTAATATTTTTAATATCTTTATAATGTATATATATTTAAAGATAGAACTCGTCTGTTGCCATGGAGCTGTTTAGTTATAAGATTAGTTATTAATGTTTTAGTTTAGCTGTTTGGAATTATATATATTGTTAAATTAATACTGGTGAAACAATAGCTTTAAATGTTGTTTCTCTTTTCAGGTAAGATTTTTGTAAATATTTATTTGTAAAGAATGTTTTGTAAAATTATTAAATTATAAGTATTATAAAATAAAATATCTCTTTTCAGAGCAACGCAATTATAGTTTTAATTTTTCACCATAATATTATTATCTAAGGATAATAACATATTATAAAACAACATTTCTGCTGCTGCTTACCAGGAATAATGGATAAATTAAGATTTGAGTTTATGGTCAAAGCCAGCGAAGATATGAAAACAAATATTATTTGTGTGACGACAATCACAGATTTAGACGGACGGACCTTTACGATTCCAGATAAGTTACAACCTGTAAAATTACATGATGAAATTACACATACACAAATCTTTCAAAAAGTAAGGTCCACATTACAAAAACGGCACGAGAAACGACTGGTGTGGATATCCATGAATCCAGAGATGAAAGCTGTATACTGTGATGAAGATGGTAACAAACAATTTATGGGGTATCTATTAGAGGAACAAACAAAAGCACAAATATCCACAGGAATTTCCGAAGATTCTTTAATAAAAATTATGGAACGCTTCGCTGAAATGAAGAAAGACTCACAAAATTTAAAATCTTTTAATATTGGAAAAATAGTAGAAAAATTTGTTTTAGAAAAATTCAATAGCAAGATTACTAATGTGTCTCAGTGGATGACTACTTTTGAGGCGGAATGTGTTCGTATGGGAATAGAAGAAGATATAAAAAAAATTGAAATTTTTAGGTTATTTTTAGAAGATTCTTGTTTAGATTGGTATAGTTCTATGCTTATAAAGTATACAATAAATTCAGAATGGGCGATATGGAAAAATATTTTTTGTGAAACATATGCGAATAAAGGTTGGTCGCCGATCAGGTATGCAATGTTATTTAAGTATAGACAGGGCTCGTTACTAGAATATGCAATAAAGAAAGAGAGACTTTTATTAGAAATAAATAGTTCTATTAATATAACAACTTTAATTGATTTAATTGCCATAGGATTACCAAATTTTATTACAGATAAGATTGATAGGGTTAGTATAAAGAAAACTGAAGACTTATTCAATAACTTAAGAAAGTTAGAGTATAATTTAGTCAACAAAAAAACATTCGGTATAAGGACAGGACCTTCCGAAAGTAATATTAAAGAGAAAAAGGTGTATCCAATGGTTAAACCGTGTAAAATTTGTGAAAAAGAGAATAAAGGCAAACGTTACCATCCTGAATCACAATGTTGGTTTAAAATTAAAAATTATGATATACAAAATAAAGATAAAATAAGAAGTGTTAACAATTTTGAACTAGAGGCTGAATTAAATGAAATCGATCCAAAAAACTAATAGTGCCGCCATTAATAAAAATTAAATTACTAATTAATGATACGTTGGAAACAACAGGAATCTATGATTCTGGATCTAATGTGTCCTTAATTAATTCAAGGTTATTATCTTTAAAAAAAAAACCTACTCATAATAAAAATGCAGGTTTAAAAACTATTAATGGCGTAAAAAGAACAATAGGTATGGTAACTTTAAAAATAAAAATTTTTGACATTGAAAAACATGTCGATATTTTTGTTATAGACGAAGAAAACTTTGACTATGATTTCCTAGTAGGATTAGACTGTATACAAAAATATCGGTTAACTCAAAATGACAATTTAAAAATAGCTCAAAATGGCCTTATCAATAAAGACTATATAAAAAGCAAAGATAAGGATCCTATAAGCACTGAAGAAATTCCTGGCAGTTCAGGTAGTGTTATAGGAAATAAAAAAGATATAATATATTATAATAAAAAAATATATAAAAAACAAAATATAAATAATGAGTATGAAATAAACTTTAATGAAAATATAATAATAGATAATTTTAACATTTCTGTTAATAATTTAGATCATCAGAAAAAATCTGATATTGATAAATTGATACACAAATATAATTCAGTATTTGCTAAAGACAAGTACGATATAGGCACTGTAAAAGGTTATGAAGCCCATATTGATTTAATGATATATAAATATTGTAGTAAAAGGCCGTATAGGTGCTCTATTGAAGATATGAAAGAAATCGAAACACAAATATCAAAATTACTAAAAAATAATTTAATCGAGGAGTCATATAGCCCTTTTGCTGCTCCGGTAACACTAGCATTTAAAAAAGAAGATGGGAGGAGATCAAGGCTTTGTATAGATTTTCGTGAATTAAATAAAATAGTAGTTCCCCAATCACAACCATTTCCGCTAATCGAGGATCTAATGATTAAAACAAGGAATTGTAAGTATTTTTCAACATTTGATGTAAACTCAGCATTCTGGTCTATACCTCTTAAAATTGAAGATAGACACAAAACTGCATTTGTTACTCAAGAGGCGCACTTTCAATGGACATGTTTACCTTTCGGTTTAAAAACTGCTCCTGCTATTTTTCAAAGAATATTGAGTAGTATCATAAGAAAGTATAAACTCTCAGATTTTACTGTTAACTACATCGACGATATATTAGTATTTTCTGAAACGTTTGAAAAACACATTCAGCATATATCTTTATTATTGGAAGCAATTTTAAAAGAAGGTTTTAAATTAAAATTTACGAAATGTAATTTTGCACAGGACTCTGTAAAATATCTGGGGCATATAATAAAAAACAATACTGTAACACCACTAAAAGATAATTTGATTGCCATAAAAGAATTTCCGATTCCAAAAACACAAAAGAATATCCGACAATTTCTAGGAAAAATTAATTTCTATGGAAAATATGTGCCAAATATTTCAATTATATTGGATCCTTTACATAATTTACTAAGGAAAGGAGAAAAATTTGTTTGGTCCAATAAATGCCAAGAATCATTTGATACTATAAAAAAACTTCTTTGCTCAAAACCAATTCTAGCTATTTTTGATCCAGATTTACCAATACATATTTATACAGACGCTAGCATACAAGGTGTAGGCGCGATTTTAAAACAGGTTCAATCAGACGGTGATGAAAAACCTTGTGCATATTTTTCAAAAAAATTAAATGATTCCCAAAAAAAGAAAAAAGCCATATATCTTGAGTGCTTGGCAATAAAAGAAGCGGTAAAATACTGGCAGCACTGGCTTATGGGAAAGACATTCACGGTTTTTTCAGATCACAAACCTTTAGAAAGAATGAATATAAAAGCTAGAACTGACGAAGAACTTGGAGATTTAACGTATTATTTGTCACAGTTCAATTTTGAAATAATATATTCTCCAGGTAAATATAACATAGAGGCAGATACTTTAAGTAGAAACCCGGTATTAGAGTCATATGAAAATGAAGAAAGTAGTCTAAAAGTAGTAAATTTTGTTAAGTTAGAAGACATACTAAACGACCAAGATAAAAATGAAAAAATTAAGCAAAATATAAATAAACTAATATGCAAAAATAATATATATTATAAAAAAATAGGAAAAAATGAAAAGATAATACTTACTGAGGAGTTTAGTAAAAAGTTTATAAAGGATGTACATAATTACTACTGTCACATAGGAAGACAACAATTGGAAAACAAGATTAAACCTTTTTATCAAGCTGAAAATTTATTGGATAACATAAAAAAGATTTGCGAAAACTGTGGTGTATGTATAAAAAATAAATCTAGAAGCAAAAACAAGTTTGGATTAATGTCGTATTTAGGTCCCGCTACCTATCCATTCGAAATAGTGTCTATAGACACCATAGGGGGATTTGGTGGTGCTCGTTCAACCAAAACATACTTACATCTCCTAGTAGATCACTTTTCTCGTTACGCTTATATTTTGACATCCAAAACTCAGAATGCGAATGATTTTATAAAACTTGTTCAAAAGGTAACAAAAGATTATAAAATAGACTTGATTCTATCTGATCAATATCCAGGCATAAATTCGAAGGAATTTAAACAATTTTTAGAAAAAGAAGATATATCTATAGTTTTCACTGCAGTTAATGCGCCATTTTCAAACGGATTAAACGAAAGGTTAAACCAAACGTTAGTTAATAAAATTCGTTGTAAAATTAATGAAAGGAAAGCTAAAATTGCTTGGACAACTATTGCTCACGAGTGCACAGAAAAATATAATGAAACAGAACATAGTGTTACAGGCTTTTCTCCAAAATATTTACTGGAGGGAAAAAATGTTGACCTTTTACCGGAGGAACTGAAACAAAATAGAACAAATAATCATCTACTGCAAGATCGTAAAATTGCCTTAGAAAATAGTATGAAATCACATAATTACAATAAACAAAGATTTGATAAAAACAGAAAACAGTATGAATTCGAAATCGGAGATTCGGTATATGTCGAAAACGGAAACCGATTAAACCGAAAAAAATTAGACGAATTAAAGATAGGACCTTTTAAAATAATAGATAAAATATCTAATACAATTTACAAAGTAAATACAGGTCACAAAAAGACAGAATCAAATCTTTTCCACATTACAAAAATTATTCCAGTAGTGGAAGTAATGTAGGAAAAGAAGGGGGGGGGGGGGGGGGTGTAAATAAAGTGTTACACTTCATTTAAATAGGTTTAATATTTTTAATATCTTTATAATGTATATATATTTAAAGATAGAACTCGTCTGTTGCCATGGAGCTGTTTAGTTATAAGATTAGTTATTAATGTTTTAGTTTAGCTGTTTGGAATTATATATATTGTTAAATTAATACTGGTGAAACAATAGCTTTAAATGTTGTTTCTCTTTTCAGGTAAGATTTTTGTAAATATTTATTTGTAAAGAATGTTTTGTAAAATTATTAAATTATAAGTATTATAAAATAAAATATCTCTTTTCAGAGCAACGCAATTATAGTTTTAATTTTTCACCATAATATTATTATCTAAGGATAATAACATATTATATACATAAATACATAATATGATTACTTACTTTTTTATACCTCGATAAAGCCACACAAGTAGTATTTTATTAATGTCATGCATTAAAAGTAGACAGTTCATTAAAAGATTCTTGTCTAGCAGCTCTGACAATAGAGCATGTAAGATAAGAGACGAAACTTCATAAATATGCGATTCTCAAGGTTAGTGCTAAAGATAAGGCAACCTTAAGAAAAAAAGAAACTAAAAAGCCAGGCGGAAGGCTTGGCAAAAAAAAAAAAAATATTAATTCGATCGTACACAAAAAAAAAACATATTTAAAAATCTTTATTTATCTTATTATGGCGGTAGAAATTTTCCGCCTAAGAGTTTCCGCTCTTTAATTATCTGCTCTGTGGCACTGACCGGGAAAATATTTATATTGATGATGGTGCTATATTTTTTTAATAATTTATTTTGGTTGCATAGACAAACTGACTGACGAGCCATCTGATTGTAACTAGTCCACGTCGCTCTTGAACTCTAACTAGCTAACCTGAAACTAGCCCAGACACCTTATTACTTAACGGACTATTATATTATTGTGTTACTTATCCTGAGACATAAGATGTCTCGGTGGGGAAAGTTATGTTATAACTTAATTATACTTCTGCCTCAAAACCCACAAGGCTATGTGACAGGAAAAACAAGCAGGATGGTGGTACCTATGCAGACCGGGGCGCGGCACATTGCATTCCTCCCACCTTACAATATTACACGTAGGTATACAGTGCTTACATCTTACCTAAAAAAAATCCAATGACTACATATAATACAAGCGCCTGTACGTTTCAATTATCATTACATCTTACACTCTTGCTATATTTTTTTATCAGGCCACATTATAACCATGACATCAAGACTACATTGTTGAAATTGGAATTGGAAAACACATGGAATAAAACAAAGATTCGTGCCGTTTTTCCATTAAAATGAATAATTATATTAAAAATAACAGCGACATGGGAGACAGTTGTACACTCTTGTCTTTCCCTTCTTAATCCTACGGATAAATGGAACGGAGGTGCCGATCGGAGAAGGGTATCGTCTATCGGTGATGTGACTAGCCGACGGTAACTCTGTGTCTCCTACCATCGCCCTAGGCCAGCCACCGGACCTTGCTATCTTTTGAAGCTTGAATGTCTGCTGAAAGTGGCCTTTCAACCGAGATAGACTTTATGTATTGAGCAAGAGGGAGCCGCTGCAAAGAGATTGGGAAAGGAACGGCTTGGATTTTGGGAGAGGATAAGGGTAGATATACTACTCGGATGACTGCGGCTGAGGCAGCAGCAGTTAGCGTCGGGTCAAGTACGCTTACACCAGTCAGGCCAGTTAGGGACCTTTGACATGAGTCCATCATATTGGAACTATTAGCATCGATAGAATAGTCTTCGCTCTCTTTTCAGTTGGTTCAGCTAATCTTTTCCGTTGTTTGGATTATTGTTGCCTCTAAAGTATTTGGTGTTAACTGGAGTCAGGAGGACTGCTGCTAGCGGTGATCATTGAATTTGATGATCTAAAGATCCACACAAATCAAAGAGAAGTAGGTCTATGTGCTAAACCTTGTACGGTGTACTTTGGTGCGCTTAAAGGGCAAGGGAAAATTTAATGGTGAATTTTGATTTTGACTTGTTGTTGGACTGAAACTATATACACTTAAAAGTACTTTAAACTAAGTGCCTTTTACAAGCATTGCGTTCACACTAAATTTACTTGTTTTTTCATTTATTAGTTCGTGGGCATTTTTTGCAGTCGGATTTAAATTTTTTAAATTTTTTATTCACATTAAGAAATATGTAACAATGCTAACTTATCATATTATATGCCAACAATTTTAAGGTTCCATAAGATAATTTTTTTTTTTTTACACTTTAATATTTATTACGTTATAATTTGGTAATGTTATATTCCAGTGCGTGAAACTGAATCAAAATAGTATATTTCGTTACAAGTGCGGAAAGCCTGTCATTGCAACGAGTTCCGACAAATGTCGACCCGAGCCGAGGCGCAGCCGAAGGTGAGGGTTCACACATTCATTATTCTCTATATAGTTTGTGGGTTCACAGTCGAACAAGTTGCAATGACGGTTCCGCACGTGTAATGAACGACTATTTTTAATACAGTTGCGAAAAAATGAAGCGATTTAATAAAAACACAAAATGGCGCCGAACGTAAAAGAATATAAGCAGAGATTTTTTTTCTTCACTCATTCTGGGTAGGCAAAGGGAACTACGCCCATACAGTCAAGACTTCAGTGGAATTGTTTTATTGATAAGAAAAAAATAAATTTAATAAGATAAAATAAAATGAAACCTAGCCGAACACATTGAATTAAATAATTAAATCTGATATTAAATCAAATTAGTAGCTACTTTTTTAAAAAAATTGCATGAATAATAAAAAAATCAACGAATTCCTTTTAGTAAAAACTTCGTGGTTGGTTTTTTTCTTTTTAATATACATTATTTTGACAGTTGGGAAAGAGAACGCACGAGTTCGGAAAAGGTAAAGAAAAAGCACGAGTGTGTAATAGCCCACTTTCCGAACGCTATACGTCCCTGCAATACGCTACTTTTTGAGCAACTGTATTAAAAAGTATTATTACATTATTAAACACCTCAAAACAATAACCATGTTTATATTTTTATAATCACGTGCATTTTGTAGTAATAAATAAGCAACGATAAAAATACTTGGATCATTTTAGCAGTAATGTATAAATTATTCTAAAAGACTTTATTGTAAAGTTTCATCAAATTCCATTCAGCCGTTTTTGCGTGAAAGAGTAACAAACATTCACTGAAACTGACTGACTGGATGAAACTATTCATGATGAAATTTTCAATTTTATGTAGGAGTTCGATATTTTTGCAATGACGTAAAATGAAGCTATTCTGTAAGGTCGTTTTCGAATCTAGAAAGCGGAATCCGCGGTGATATGACGAATTTGACGTATTTGTATTTTTTAAAACTCGACTATCCATCTATGTTAATAAAGTTCACTTTCGAAGTGAGCGTAAAGTTAGCTCTATCACTCAGGTGAAGCTCGATATCAAAATGGTTTTTACAGAATAGCCCTACTGGTCGTTGTTTGTTCGAGTCAGGTTCTCTCTTAGCTAGTAAGTAAAAAAATAGACTTTTTTTTAACTTAAACTACAATAAATATACGTCTCCTTTCAAATGTTACATACACGCATATATTAGCGGAGTGAAGTCAGTTTTACGAGATAATAAAGTTGGTATCTTTTTGATTTATTTTAATGGCTTATTTTATTGTGTTATATTAACGTACTTACATTATACTTCGATCTACATGATCTTATTTATCCTCTCAAAATAATTAACGAAATCACTATATCGGTGAGTGATTTGTAAGCTGAATGATTTGTTTGCTGAGATAGACTATTTTACCTCTCTTACAGCAATAGCTGTAAGAGTATATAGAATAAGCTTAGAAGATTTCCTATTGTCAATAAATATTGAGTATAACTAATCTAATATTATAAAGAGGAAAGATTTGATTGTTTGTTTGTATTGAATAGACTCCGAAACTACTTGACCGATTGACAAATTATTTCACTGTTGGGAAGCTACGCTATCCCCGGTGAACATAGGCTATATTAAATTTTAAAAAAGGTTTTAAATCTTAGTTGACGCAGGCGAAGCTGCGTGCAACAGCTACCTCTTTATAATATACTAATATTATAAAGAGGAAAACTTTGTTTGTTTGGTTGTAATGAATAGGCTCAAAAGGTACTGGACCGATTTCACCGTTTGAAAGCTACATTATCCACAAGTAACATGGGCAAAATTTTATTCTAAAAAAAAATAGAGTCCGTAAGATATTTGGGTTTTTTGGACACAAGGTGTAAAAAATCATTCAGAAAAGTTACTTATCCCGTTGTAAATCTTAGTTAACGCAGGCAAAGCTGCGGGCAACAGCTAGTAATATTTTTTTTTATTAGTAATGTTTAAATATATTTATATTTGTTCGATTACAGTACGGCATTTATAGTTTTATTAAAATATAAATATTTCGGCAATATTTCAATCCCCATAATCATATTTAATGTTTGACTACTATAATAGGAGAAGAGACCGTGAGAGAATCGACCTTCACCATTCTGAAAACTTGTCTACGATAGCTTGTCTACCAAAAAGTTTTCATGGCCATTTTTAATTAAATTAACTATAATAATTTTTTTTAAGAAAAGGCAAGGCCGTAGTATTGCTATTGTAAAATTTATTATTTAATATGAGTAAAGTTATCTAAATTAACTATTATTAACTATTACTAAGTTATGGGCTCTTAGACTATAACATAAGTTATTCCGAAAATTTTCGACAGTAGAGGTAGGAACAAAATTAGTTTATCTTTGCTAGTAATCATTATTTATCTTTGCTAGTAATTAATATACTTATTTTGAGTTAAAAATCGTAGCGCGTGTAGAAGGAGTCACGATTCGAGCGCCTCTGAATGTTTTTGCTTTTGTATTATGAGTTAACACTTTATTGTACTGAGGGCCTGTTTCACAATCTCTAGTTAAATTCCCAATAGGCTATCGGCAACATATTTGACAGATAGAGTATGGAGTATCTGTCAAATATCTGTCAAATATGTTGCCGATAGCCTAATATACCCAAATGCGAGTCCCCACACACGCCAGCGCGCCTACCCAGGCCCTGGTATGGTCGTAAATGATTTCCGCTGCGTCATCAAAAAAAAAAAAAGAAAAGCCTATTGGGAACTTAACTGGAGATTGTGAAACAGGCCCTTATTGTTTTAGGAATGAAGTTATTAATATTGAGTATATTATCCCTAATTGCAACGACAGCTGCATACACTGATATAAATGATAATATCAACGTGGAAGCGGTGTTCAGGGACCCGGCTAAATTAAAATTTCACATCAATTGCTATCTCGACAGAGGACCGTGCACGCAAGAAATCGACGCCTACAAACGTATGGTTTTATTTGTTGTTTGTTGTTGTTGCTATGTTATGAAGTTGTTGTTGATTTTTGTTGTTGTTCAACATGACATACAAGTGTATTGTCGTCAATCAAATTATTGTAGCAAGATCATGCACGTGTTATATACGTTATTAAGAGAGGTTTTTTATGGTGTCGCCACAGATTTATAAATAAAGACAAATGGAGCATGCCGAACACCCGAGTGACGCTTCAAAGCGAAAACAAAAAGTGCTCAAGTGCTTGACATAGCGTCGTACTCTAAACGTCTATTAGATTGTGTTCGCTTTTGAATTTGTATTCGCTTTGGTGGCGTCACTCGCGTGTTCGGCATGCTCCATCTGTCTTTATTTACAAATCTGTGGGTGTACCTAATAAAAAGTAGTCTACATCACTATAACTATGAATATAAATAAGAGCCTGAAATATAAAATTACGTAACTAGACTTCGTAGTACCAGAAATTATACTGCCTGTTTCCAACAATTAGAGGATTAATGCAGGATAAAAAGTATCAACCCTTTAAGTCCCACTGCTGGGCACGGGTCTCCTTGAAATCAGGCGAGGAGGGTAATGGGCCACAGTTCGCCGATGCGCTGGCCCAGTGCGGGTTGGTAATATTCACATACCTTCAGAGACTTTATCAGACATGCAGGTTTCCTGGCAATGTTTTCCTTCACCGGTGAGAGAGTGATGGTCTCGCACTTAGAAATTTGGAAAAACCCATTTTAGGGCACACATTGGGTTCAGGATCGAACCTCTCGCATGAGGCCGAGTCTATCCACCACTGGACAATCGTAGCTCTCTTTTAATAAGTGAAATTCGTAAACATTAGACAAAAATAGTTATATAATAATAAAAAAATAATACAGATTATTTTATTTTAGATCATTTTCTTGAAGTTATTGATGACGGGTGTAGAGAATGCAATGACAAAGAAAGGCATTTGTTTCGTCTTTTCATCAAGGGATTGAAAGAACACTTACCGGAAGAATACGAAACATTTAAGAAAAAATATGACCCCAACGGTCGTCATTTCGATGCCACAGTGTCTAAAGTACAAAAGTATTAATTAAAATCTACTCACAACTAAGATGTTTCATTTCTAATAAAAAAAAATTAAGTCACTTATGTTTAAAGCTGAAACAATACCTTTTTTCTTGAAAATGCGCTTAGGCATCCCGCGGGGGAGTGGGTCTCTTCTTATAAGACGGGCACAAAGAGCTCCCTCGGCTCAATTCGCTTCGCCGAAGGAGCTGGGTTCACCCTAGGCTACTAAGCCCCACCGCCACAGCAAGGAATGAACTATGGTGGGAAGCTTTATACCTACAAATATGCAAGCGGAAAATTGAAAAGGTTGATTTTTTATTTTTCTTAAACGAGCAAAACGTTAACAAGAAATAGCCGAAAACAAAAAGAAGAAAGAGACCAGGGGGCCTAGCCAAAATGCCATTAAGAAAGCGTTAGCGAAGTTTGAAAATGATAAAATGTATGGGATTGACATAAGGCCGCGCTTAATCACGTGGTCCATCCTATACATTTTATCATTTCGAACTTCGCTAACGCTTTCTTAATGGCATTTTGGCTAGGCCCCCAGGGTTGTTGTTTGCCAACCACAGTTGCCAATGGGTGAACTGAATATCCATTTAATTCATTTAATTTAATTTCGAGGGGGGGGCCCCTCCACTATAAAAAAGGGTTTGCTTTTTGGAGGCTTCTTTTATTTTGGAATTTTTTAACCCACTTTAAATTTTTGTATAATGTATAGAATATAATTTTTAAGTTTAAAAAGTTTTCGTTTTAAATAGTGTGTATTATTCTGTGTTAATAAGGCTTTTTTACTTTTAATATTTTATTTTTTAATTTATATGTAAGTATATAAATTCTTTATTCATAATACAAGTTGGTATATACACTAAAAACTATAAATAATAGATTAAAACTACTTAATAAACTATATACTTATATATAACTAAAAAATAAAACTAGATAGTATAAAAAATCGATCCCAAATCGCTACGCTCGTAGGGTAGGCCCAAGAGGCTGGCGGCATTTCCCCGTTGAATGGCCAGGCTCAACCTTTGTCCGAAATGCAAAATAAATATACTTTATAATTTAGTGAAATAAGCTTTTAAAATAATCTTAACGTGTCATAGACGCGGTTACGTTTCCACAGAAGCAAAATTATCGGTCATAACTTCGAAGACTTTGTCTCTGTAGCCTACAAGCGGGTGAAACGATTTAATGTCGCGGTCTTCTTATTTCAAAATAGGATTGGGGATGAAGATTTCAAGCTGAGATTAAGCGGTTTCAATGCTATGAGCTATTTTGTGGTTTCTTTAATAAATACTTTATAAAACAGTCATCCAGGCATTAAGTTTATGTGAAAATAAATAATATTACAAATTTAATTTATTTTAATATCTACTTTTAACTTTATAATAAGTGTGTTTACAAAAATTCTTTAAATTTTATAGATACATTTTAATGCACTTTAATTATTCAAAAATATTAAATATTTGCATAACAAAACCACACTTTCCGTCGTATTTCTTTTCTATAAAATATAATTTTATATATTATGTTCTTACATTTAATTATTCTAAGTAGCGGAAAATATTATATTTTTATAGATACACTTATCATCTTGAAAATAAAATATATATAATTGTTGTTTTGTATAGCGCACTGATTTAATTTGGTGGTTTTATTTAGGTGAACACATTTTATTTGTCAAAAAAAAAAAACAAATATTTAGCTATCTAAAACCAAGCAAGTGCATAACTGCTTTCATCTCTTTAGGAGAAAGGAGTCTTTTTATGATTTTTTTTTATTTAGTTGGAGAGCCAAACTCGCCACCTGAGAGTAAATGATCGACGTTGCCCATGAACTTAGAACTAGCCCAGGCAACTCATTTATTGAGCCGAGGGGGATATTTGTACCCCTCTTATAAGAGAGCAGGGGGCAAGCAACGAGGACGGGAACCTCGCCTCATTGTATTTTCCCAACGCTGGGAGGGGTAGTTTTGTGGTGCGGGGCAGCCCCTCTGTGGAGGTGGTGTCGGTCCCCTGAGGGACTGACTAGCCGTCGAGGTGCGCTGTTGCTTGTAGATCCGGGGCACCTCATCAAAGGCGGCAGTGGTGACACTCTCCGGCCTTTAGTGGGTAGAGCTGCGTCCACTCACCATCTTTCGGGCGTAGCGATACCCGCCTGGGGAGACCGAATCCACCGCGAGATGCCCAAGCGCATTTCCGGGGCTAAAGAAAAAAAAGGCAAATCATTTGTGTTGCTCAATCTGAGACACAAGATGAAAAACTTGTTGCCAGTAATTACACTGCCCCATTTCGTTCTCCCCAAAACACAGCAAAGCTGTTTCACGGGAAGAGTTAACAAGATGGTAACCTTTATGCAGCTGGGAGCGTCATACAACACATCTCTTCAACTGTTAAATATTTCAGAGTAAAAGATTAAAATAATACGAAACATCGACCGCAAAGATCTCTCGCATCGACCAGCGGACTCTAAAAATTTATTATTTACAAAAAATTAAATACATGTCCCAAATATTACAAATTTTTAAAGATGCTTATTATATAACAACGGTCCCTATAAAACGCCGTATACGCTCCATACAAAGCATACTACCTATGCAGTTCGTGCAATAGTGAAGTACTTTTGATACATCTTCAGCAGTAAGTTGAAATACTATATAATAATATAATATCTGTGGACGCTTTTTACACTACGTCAATCTGGTCCCGAGCTAAGTTCTCGAAGAGACTTGTGTTTCGGGTACCAGATAACGGAAATACATATATTTAATACTTTTTATATTAATACATATATTTAAGATTTTTATTATATAATACACACATTTATTGTACATCCATGACTCAGGAACACAGAGACTTTTTTGTGTTCCTTGGTGAGATTCGAACCCGCTACCTCCGGCTTGTGCGCCAACGCGCTAACCACTGAGCTACAGAGGTCGTAGTAACTATATTATTACCATTACGGAATCCAGGTTTAGGATTAAAGGAGATAATCTATTCTAGTTGTTAAAGACTCTTATTAAGTCTGACAAGGAGAGTATTAGGCCATTTTCGCTAACGCAGTGGCCTATTTCGGGTTAACGTACCGCTGTTAACCCGCTTATGATTATCTTGTAGAGACCGCATTTTTGTGCTTACTCCTAGTTCTAAGTTTATGTTGTCACCTTTTATCAATTTTATGGTACAAAATAACGCGTATTATTATTACATCTAAAATACTGATTAATTTTATTAATGACTGTTTTCCTTGCTATTACTGTTTTCCATATTATCTGTCAATATTATAGTGAACGGTAGTTTAATATAACAATAGAATTAATAAAATATTTGTATGAAAGACATTAAATTGAGTTCACAATAGTAGAAAATATAGGAGAGGTACTAGCGTCCAAAACTAATTAGTTTTGTTTTAATAATTTACATTTTATTTTAATAAAACTTTTTGTGAATAAAACCAGACAAACACTGCGCTTATAATATTAATAGGATTTAATGAACAGCTTATTAGCAGTTATTACCAATATATTGATTGCTATACTCTATGAAACTCCACGTTCTTATAATATGTAGAGTGGGATCTAAAACACCCACGTTTCAATCATTATGAATAAGAAAATTTTCTTCTGGAAATTTTATTTTGTATAAAACTGGTCTATCTACGTAAAGTGTATAAACTATAAAGGTTCACGTGTCATAAGCTTTTTGTCTAATCTTATACCTTTAAACGAGCAATTCTTGTATATATATATATATATATATATATATATATATATATATATATATATATATATATATATAGAATCGGGATCTCGGAAACGGCTCCAACGATTTTCATGAAATTTTGTATACATGTGTTAAAAACGGCGATAAATCGATCTAGCTAGGCTACATTTTTAGAAAACTTTTTATCCGTGTTTTGAGGCATCGATAAAATATGATTAGAATACGAACGTTTTTCGCTTTTTTCGCAGTCAAATAATATGTCATGGTAGCGTAGTGGTGAAATTAGGCAGTTAAGTTCGAACGAGCCTGGTTCGAATCTCCAGTCCGATTATTTTTGTCCTTTTTTTAAGATCATTTTTTTTGGAAGAAAAATTTTATCGTATTTTATCACTTACGGTACCGAGCAAATGCTCGGTCAACCAGGTACTAATAATAAAACTAAACGTAAAGCATTTTTGAAGAAACCCTTATTATTTGATAGCCTACTTCCAAGTTATATAGCCTACTTACAAGTAATATTTTTAATATGATTATTTTTTTCATTTCACGCGAAAACTTCTCAACCGATCACCGAGAACCTTTGTACACTACTTTGTACTTCTCGGTACTAGAAGTAACATCGGAAACATTATGATTGCTATAAAGGGAGGGTAATGTTTTTGCCAGTCTTGCTATAATTGTTAATCATTGCATTACGATGTTTCTATTTCTTGTTTTTACCTGACAGAATGTAATCCAGATCTTTGAACATTGAACTACCAAGTAATATTATAATGTTGTATGTATTTTATTATGTACACAACTGTCGTGTGAAGTGTGATCAATCCAGTCACACGCAATCTTGTACTTAATGATTAAGATTTTGTTTCTGTGATAATATAAAATGTAAAAACTTTTTTGCATAAACAGGTTTTATTATTATTATTAAATTATTATTATTAAATAATATTTTTTTAGATTTAGCAACTGCTAGAATAATATGTAAATTTTATAAAATGATAGTAGCCTATGTGTTATTCTCACGTAAAGGATATATTATTTTAAAGTTACATTAAAACCCATTCAGTAGTTTTAATGGGAAAGTGTAATAATATGCATACAAACTTCGAGTTTATAGTATTAGTAGGGTTTGACGATCAGCGGGTAGATTAGTCAGGCTCTGTATTATTCACACGTGGTCGTAGCTTCGATTCCCGTCAACTGCAAATAGTTTGTTAGATAATTATGTCTGGATATAATTTTCTCATTTTATTAGTACCCGTCGCATGAGTTTTAACATACTTACCTGGTGTGAGTTATTTTTATGTATATATCGAATGTTGGTAACTATGGGATAAATAATTACGACGGTATGAAGATTTTTGTGCCTTACAGATATGACGAAGCTCGTGGTCACCCTACTCTCCATATGCGCCATTGCTGCAGCGTACACCGACATCGACGACACACTCGACGTGGACGCACTGGTGAAGAACACTCCGGAGCTGAAGGGATACCTGTACTGCTACCTCGACAGGATACCGTGCACGCCTTATAAACAAGCATATAAAAGTTGGTTTTCGAATATTAATGCGAATGCCACTGTAATGAAACTCATTTTACGGATTTTATCGCGTTTCAATAGTTTACAGCGACCATGATTACGCTTATATTATGATGTATGTAATGCGTATGTAAATTCGCAAAAGAACACAAAGCTATAAAAAAAGATCAAAATTTTGACCACGTTTTAAATTAAAAAAAAAACAGCATCCTACCTAATTGGTTCACCCGTTTGGGATTAAATTTTTTGTAGAGAGAGAGAGAGAGACAGAGAGAGACAGAGAGAGAGAGAGACAGAGAGAGAGTTTCTTTTTGGTAATGCCTGCAACACGGCACGGGTAGAGGTGGGAGGGATGCTCCCATTCGGTTCCGAAATAGAGGAAATTGGATTAAAATAAAACCTACAAGGACTATCATATATTATAGTATAAATGCTATACATGTAACTTGTTTTAATCCCATGAACCATTTTAAACTGGCTTTGGAAGTTCATTATAGACATTGGAAAAAAATGGAACAAAGTTATGCAGTGGCAGGATCGAACTCGGATCCTCTCGCACAAGAGACCGAGTCCATACTCACTGGACCATCGGCGTTCTGTTTTTATTTTTACTCTACTTATTTTATACTATGTAGAGACGTGAATTTTAGCATCTTGTTTCACAAAATAACATTCGGACACAGTATAAATGTTGTTTTAAGTGATACATCAAAAATATTGATACAAAAAGAGATTCATAAGTAAAGGACTAATAATGTTCGTAATTTTTCAGATCACATGCAAGAAGCAGTAAGCGATGGCTGTAAGGAATGCAACGATACTGAAAGACACATGCTCAAGGTTTTCTTGAAGGGTATCAAGGATAAATTTCCACAGGACTTCGAGGAGTTTAAAGCAAAATTCGACCCAAATGGTCACGTTGAAACAACATTCGCCACACTTGACAAGTTCTAGCTGGATTGCCAGCCGTGAAAAGCCATTAATATATGAATGTTACATAAATAAAAATTAATAAACTTAAAAATAAATAAAATGGCATGATAACGTAATGTTTAATTGAACCCATAATTATTATAATTTTTATCTAATAAATAAATCTAGCGTAGCTGTCTTTTTTAGTTTAAAAAAGCCACTTATATATTATAAATATGAACATCTAAAATCTTATCAACTTTAAAATAATATAGCATAATGACGTAATATTTAATAGAAACAATAATTATTACAATTCTTATTCAAAAGAAGTATCAAACCAAAACATACAATGGATTCATTTTCTAGCGAAGCTGTCTCGATAATAGATTTAAAGAATATTAACACTGCCCTTAAATTTAGTTCTGTTTACTCTAGTGAAGATACCACACCTTGGGATTAAGACACTTCCTCTTAAAATTTTACATGTTGCATTTATAAAATATTATGTACTTATCTCATTTTTTTGACAAAAGAGCAACCCCTAAGCTTTTTTCTCATTTTTCTTAGGGGATCCAGCATCTGAAACGAGTTTTTTTGGAACGAAGTTCCTTACGGCAGGCTTGGATAGGGATTTTGCTGACCGACCGAACTTAAAAAAAAATGTGATAGTAAAACCATAAGAAAAAGTGCGTGGAATAAAAGCGTTAAATGAGACGTGCACTGGCGCGACAGTCGCATACACAAGCGAGTAGTATATTAATACCTTTCTTTTTAGCCAAAGGAACTTCGTTCCTATTTGGTGTCCCACGACACCACATTTCTTTTTTTACTTTTACTTCTAATTGACTACTTTTTTGACTTATTTCAGGTG
This sequence comes from Lycaena phlaeas, assembly GCA_905333005.2. Classification (NCBI taxonomy): domain Eukaryota; kingdom Metazoa; phylum Arthropoda; class Insecta; order Lepidoptera; family Lycaenidae; genus Lycaena; species Lycaena phlaeas. The sequence goes on along the minus strand of HG995169.1, from coordinate 15,628,026 downwards.
TACAAGTTGTACCTACGTAATAAAGATATTTTTGATTTGATTTGATATAATATGAATAAAACAGTTATTAGAAACAGTAATAACTATCGAAATCAATTACATACGATATGATACCTAAAGGCTTTTAGTACTATTAATATGATATATGAAATATAATATTCAACGCAATGAAACTACAATATATCTGAGAACTCTGTCTGCAATGGCAAAGGCTTTACAGCCGTATAAGTGAATAGTATAGGATGAATGCAGGGAACTATGGAAAGTCGAAATAATCAAAATCAAAAAGTGTAGCAATGGTTTTGTTATCAGGACATTTTTAATTTTTCTGCACGGAGATCAGCTTCCCACCTGGCTAATGGCAAGCGAATACTTCGTCTACCTAAACAAGGTATTATCTGTAAAACCTTATAACAAAGATTAAATTGAAGTGGCAGTGGGCTGGTCATACACTCAGGAGCAAGGATATTGGATAGCCGATGGGCCAATGATGTTTAAGAGAATTACATTAGGAAATAATAATAAAGCATTAAATGAGGAATAGAAATAATCAGCCCATGAATTATAAGATTTATTTATTTCATCGTAAATGAAACTGAATTTACAAAAAGATGATAATAATTACCTAAACAAATTTATTATTTTTAGGAGATAATTTTAATGTATTTGGAATAAATTATTATAATTACAACTTATGTACTAGCAGAGCTCTGCGATTTCATCCCCGTACTTCCTGTTCCCGTGGGAGTACGGAGATAAATTATAGCCTATGTGTTATTGTAATGTGTAAACTATTATTGTAAAGTTTTATTAAACGTTTTTGCGTGAAAGAGTAACAATCCATCCATACATACTTACAACCATCAGTACCAGTCGATAGTAACTGATTTGACTAGTTCAAATCAATTAAACGACACGTCCAATAGGGTATTGGGGGGTTGCCTCCCTAAATTATCAGTCAAGACATCACGTGGGGGCTGCTGAAGCCACAACGCGCAAGCATTAGGGCCATTAGCATAGCTCTTTCCGACAAAATTAAACTTACAAACTTTCGCGTTTATAATATTAGTAGGAAATAGGATTATAATTATAGGGTTACATATTATTATTATCGTCAGTAATGCTCCTTTTCATCCTTTGCTGGATACGAACGAACTTTTAATAAACGACGAATGTTTCCTTGCCTCCAAGCCCTTGCAGGGTAAATATTACCATTTAGTTGGACGACGAACCGCTCTCTGTCTTCTCGGATCTGGGGGTCTAGCCAAAATGCCATTAAGAAAGCGTTAGCGAAGTTCGAAATGATGAAATGTATAGGATTGACCACGTGATTAAGCGTCACCTTATGTCAATCCCATACATTTTATCATTTTCGAACTTCGCAATGGCATTTTGGCTAGACCCCTGACCTCCTCTCCTCAATTCTATTAACCCAACGGAAGTCAGTTCTTTGGCCCATGAGACCGGCTTACTGCTATTACAGCAGTATTGCTTGTAATGCTACTTGCATATAGACTTTTATGATCTTATTATAATGTGAGCGACGATGGTACAGTGGGTATGGCCTTTTGTGCGAGAGGTTCCGGGTTCGATCCTAACTCCTTCTGTACTTTGGAAAGGGTTTTTATAAATTTCCAAATACACCATACACGAGACCATCGCTCGCTCACCGGTGAAGGAAAATACCGTGAGGAAACCTGCATGGCATGCCTGATGAGATTGAAAGTTATTGAAGGTATGTGAAGTTCACCAGCCCGCATCGGGCCAGTGCATCAGTTAATCATGGACCATTACTTTCCTCTCCTGGTTTTGAGGATGAGAGAGAGGAGAGAGTGCCCAGCAGTGGGACATAATATATGGGTTGACTTATACTATAAGATTAAAGACAGGATTGTGTGTTTTAATAAAACAAACAAAATAGCGTGGAGCACTGGCAAAAATGAGTAATAGTTTTAAACTACACAGTCAGCTGATGCGATCTATTGGCGCCGCCACATTGGCCTAATAGGGCTGCTGTGACGAGCGCCTTTCACTTTATCCCTACTCCGCGGCCGACCGTTACGCGACATGCAACACACAGACGAAAAAGCTTAAGACGATGTACTAAAAGTTTTACTTTAAAAAATCAATTATTTGTAGAGTTGATGCATAACCAGCAACATTTTTCATGCGTAAGTAAAAAATTCGAGTATATTATTATGTGGTAACGGAAATCGTACATAACAGCCAACGTAACATACATAGTCTAATTAAAAAATTAATATTTATTTATTTTTTTACACAACAGAAATATAGCACAATATCTAGTAAATAAATATTTTATATAGTGTAGTCTCTTAATAATATTTAATATTATAATTTTGAATATTAAAATTATAAATAATGAAAATTTAATAAATAAATTACTTAGGTTGTTATATTTTATAGCAAAATGTTATGCTAATTTCAATATTACTTATGTAATTTTTTCAGTTATTATTGGTATGCTGGCCGATCATTTTGCTTTTTTTCTCTTGAAGCTTTACTTTTAAAGAGTAGAAACGAATTTGCTTGTATTACTGAATCAGAGATTTTGCGTCACAGGGTTGAAACCATTCTATTGCCACCTGCTCATTAGCTGATTAAGATAAAGAAAATAATTATACTATTTAAAGTAATGAAAAATATAAGCTGACAATCACAGGGATTGTCGATACAAGTAAATCTTAGAATTATAAAATGAAATTTCAATTGTTTAATATTAAAATCTGACATAGCGACCTAATTAGCATTGCTGATGCAAACCTAGCATGTCGGTGACACGAACCTATTAGATTTTCCTCTACCAAAAGTGCTGAACGCGATTAAGGAAGTTATCATTTTAAAACTGTGAATAGAACTAGGTCACAATACAAAGGAATGATAAAAGTAAATTTGAGGAATGTAAAGATCTCAATAAACGATAACAAGCTGTACCGTGTCAATTGCATTGAAATCTGATGAGAAATTTATTAAGATGCGTGTTTGTTGGCCTCAAATTAATGTCAGATAGTCTTTCATCGTCCTAGATAAAAAATGTGAATAAGGACCTGTTTCACAATCTCCAGATAAGTTCCGAATAAGCTATCAGCAACATTTTTGACAGATACTTGACAGATACTCCATACTCTATCTGTCAAATATGTTGCCGATAGCCTATTCGGAACTTATCTGGAGATTGTGAAACAGGCCCTTAGCGTAAGTGGGTACCTACATGAAAACAAAGATTTAAATCGTTAGATATGCTCTCGCCGTCAAAAAGTGTGGACATTGTAATTGGTTATGAGCCGGTATTGAGACAATGGTGTCGACTCTGTTTATTACACAAATTGTGTAATAATTACTTTCTCTGTCTCACTGATTGCAGATGAGTGAGCTCACTCATTTGAGGTTGGACACATTTTGGAGCTGTCCTACTATTGCAAGGGCGTATATACCGATTTATTTCTTTGCATGAATATTAAAAAAATGTTTTGTTTTCCAAATGAAGTGCGAACCCAAGATCAATTTGTTCTACAATAGTCTGTAACTATATAGCCTTCACAGTCCATGATTTTAATTAAACTAAATTACAAACACATAATTAACATGCACATCTTACATACTTCAAATTTTCAAATTGGGTTATTATACGGCCCCTATAAAAAGCGGTATCTTCCTTACACATCGTTACAAACAGCTCCTGCGATAGAGAAGAACTACTGAACAAAATTTCCTTGATTCGCCTGATAAGTAAGTTCAACAATATTTGTATTTATTACTAGCTATTCTATGCACCTGCCTGAAATAATAATAAAAAAAAAACTTAAAAAACCTGGCGGTGATTCCGGACATTAACGTGTTCAAACAAACTTGGAAACCAAACTTTGTGTTAGTATGGTTAATTTAATTAGATATTTTCCAGTTAAAATACGAAGAGGATAATATATTCTTTAAATGAAATAATATTTACAAAAAAAAAAGATTTCTCATAAAAAATTACCCAGAAAGTCCCTTAATCATGAGATGGTTGCCACGGGAGACCTGAATAAATATAATCTCGAATCAACTCATCGAATCAACGTCTTTATAAATAAATTAAATGGATTATCTTCATTTCCAGAGGACTAAAAAAGTTAAGGAAAAAAGAAATTGTTTTATTGTTTTATTTTTAAAAGAAAATTATTTTAATATTTTATTTTATTATACTCATATTTATTTGTCATGAAAAAACCCTTAGAATATAATTTTAATGTAATGGATATATGAAAATAGTTTAAAATTTAAATTGGGTATAAGTATTGAGTATAAAAAAATCGTGTGGTAGTTTTTTGAAAATATAAAAAGAATTAATTAGTAAGAATGAAAGATAAAAATTTGGTTAATATAATAATAATCACATTAAACATTGGGCACGATAATTTTGTTCGATCTCAGCAAGATTAATTGATTACTTTGCTTGTTCTATTTTTCCATGATCATAGTAATTGTTATGTGAAAAGCAAGCAGGTTGCACGAGGCAAGACACGAAAATCCTACTAATATTATACATAATATATATATATAATATATTATCAACATAATATAATACATATAACCTATACCTATTATTAATATATTAATTACATGTTTGAAATAATCCTGTATTTACGGTAGAACATATTTTGGTTGGTGATATAAATACATTCTTTTGTTTTAGAAATGACAAAGTCAATGGGAGTGATCACTTTGCTTTCTATCTGCGTCATCGCAGCGGCCTACACCGATGTTGATGATTCTCTTATCATCGAGACCGTGGTCAACAATGACTCAGTGCTCACCGAATATTTGGACTGCTTCCTCGACAGAACACCGTGTTCAGCTCAAAAGCAAGCATACAAAAGTAATTTTTAATAACAAGTTTGATCGTATTTTAATATCAACGCTGTCTCAGTATAAATAAGGTACAGGAAACTACGCACAAATTCGCGTAGCGATACGCTCACACAAACATGTAACCCATCGACCAGACATCGAAGCGAACCTCGCAGTGCTGTGTGCGTGTGCCTTTTTTCGTAGTTTCTATATTGGTTAGTAATTATACAGTGCCACTGTCCACTTTTATGGACAAGAGAGCGTTACCTTTCTATCGTTATGATAAGAGAAGGAAAAGGGTGCGATGAGAGTTAAAAAAAGGTACCTACTTATAATATTTATACGCACCTAGCGTACAAATATGTACTACAAGTAATAAGTATACCCTACAAATCAAGCGAGAGGTTGGCATTAGTATACCTCTTGAATATTGTTTTTTATTTTTCAATTGACTATCTTTTAGTTTTATCGCCTATGTATTTAAGTACTTTGCAGCTAATTGTAAACTCATCAATCTCTATTAATTCTCAATTAATTATGTCTAAATTAATAAGATTAGTTACTGTAGGACTAATTCCGAGAAGGTCGTGACTCAGTGGTAATAGCCGCGCGGATCGATTTACCAGGTTAAGCAAAGCTTGCCGAGGTTGATCCGTTGATGGGTGACCATTTTTACAAACTGAGACTCCTCCGTGCCTCGGAAAGCACGTTAAACCATTGGTCCCGGCTGTCATTCGTTGATCTGTGACAGTCGAGACTGGTTTTCAGACGAGTGTCTGAAAACCAGTCTCAACATGGGATACCGTATCACCCAGTTACTGGGTTGTGGGAGTAGATAGACAGTCGCTCCTTTTAAAATACTGGTAGCTGAATCCGGTTCAAAATCAAAATATAGTCGGGCAAAGGCTAGGCACGTAGTACTAATATAATTATGCTCCGATCCGGTGCCAGAAGGCCGTACGGTCGACGACTTCACGGCTGGCGGGGGTGACTCCCACGCTAAATTCTACTCCTCCTATTATTATTACTATATATATATATATATATATATATATATATATATATATATATATATATATATATATATATATATATATATATATATAGTATAAGAATCGTATTTTCAGGTCACATGCTAGAAGCGGTGGGTGATGGATGTAAAGAATGCAACAACGCTGAGAAGCACATGCTACGAGTTTTCATTCAAGCAGTCAGAAGCAAAAGACCACAGGACTTTGAGCAGTTCAAGGCCAAGTTCGACCCTAACGGTCACATTGATACAACATTCAAACAAATTCAGAAATTTTAGATATAAGTCGTTACGAACAACTCATTTATTCCTGTAATAAAGAGGCTTAGATCATTAATATGTCTAGATGGAGTGTCGCCCTACAATCAAAACAAAAAGAACAGGCCAACATTTTTAAACATATGTTCGTGAATAGTGATGATACCAGCTACTACAGTTCTCCCATAATCATCCTTTTTAATCTCGTTACACTTCAACACGAACCTTCATTATAAATAAAAACTAATACGTAACAATTCATGCGTATTCTATGACAGTGCCCAGTGGGACGGATACTAAACACGGAGAAAGCGTTTAGAGGCTAACAGTTGGACGCGATTTTTTTGGACGTGTTTTCCGCGCGACACTCTATCTAGATATATTATTGATCTAAGTAAAGAGGTTAAAAATGTTTTTTTTTCTCTTAGTATAATATTAAATTGGTTAGAGCAACATTGAGCGACAATGGTCCAGTGGGTATGGACTCGGCCTTTTATGCCAGAGGTTCCAGGTTCGATCCATGCGTGGACGCATGTGCCTTGAAAATATGCTCGGTCAACCAGGTACTATAAGTTGAATTGGCAAAGTGCCCGATGTGTCAGTCAGTTAGGCGGCGTCATAAGTGAGCCATTTAGATCTGCCGTGGTATGACTAAAATGCCGTTATCCAGCATCTGGGCGATTTTCGTTTTTTGACACTAAGGAATAGAGAAAAAAATTCTCTATCGATCTGTATTTTCAGTTTTTGATATCTTTATTAGTTTTAAAAATTAAAATTAAAATATTGCCGTTAACGGCATACGTTATGCACTATTACAAATCATAGTTTTTTCGCGTTTTCTCAAAACTATGATTTGGTAGATAACGGCATTTAAGTCATACCACGGCAGAGATGCGTCAATGCGATGTGTCAAATCTATTGAAGTGTCCTACGTGACCAAACGCACGTGGAGTGAGGTGTCGTACGGCGCATTTAGTTCGCGTGTCACCGCTTCGCAATCGCTTCTGTGAGCGATCTAGACGCGAACGCAAAGCGGCGCGGCGCTGCGCAAAAACTAAAAACTGGCAAAACCTATTGAAGACGTTGCCGCCGCGTTGCACCGCATCGCATTTAATTTGCATGTCAGCGCTTCATCATCACATCTACGTAGGACGTAGGCTTAGGACTTATGCGTTGCATAATATGTAGGACAAAAAATTTGTAAGTTTACATGGAAGTAATTACACTCCATACCCTATCTTCAAAATCGCTTACTGTAAAAATGTTTCGTGACGAAAATCAGGAGATAGAGCAACCAAATACCTGTAAAAACTATGCGTTACTAAAATAAATGTTTATGATAAATCGTCAGTGAAGTTCTAATAGTGCGTAAATCAAAAATGGCTACTTTATAGGAGGGTAAATTCTATTGATTAGACATGGTGTTATATATAATAATATTATAAGGACGTTGACTATTATATATATATATATATATATATATATATATATATATATACTTTATGTTTAATCTATATATATAAAAATGAAACCCGTTTCGCGTTGTCACGGCATCACGTGTGAACGGCTGAACCGATTTCGATAATTCTTTTTTTTAAATGTTTGTGGAAGTCCAAGGATGGATGTTCCGGCGAAAAAAAATCGAATAATTGCCGGGAAAGCCCTAAAAACAGCCCTTTTCTTTTTCCCATACAAACGTTTTCTAACTAAAATGTAGAGTCAATCTGAACTTTATCGCTATTATATAAAGCTCATATTAGATTACAAACACTCATTGTTGTCTAAGCTATATCATATTAATAATTTCGTCGTAGACTCAATCTAAAAGTTACCTAAATAATAAAACATAAAAAATTAAAGATTTCGAGTCGACAACAAATATCCCCAAAATTTGGATTGTTGAGTATTTTGTTAAATTCTAATAGTGTTGACAGACAAAATATTGCAGTCCATTAAAATACAATGACATAATTGCATATTATCACTGTCATTGATAACGGGTGACATTTACTTTTTTTAATACGCTTTTGGCAAGGAGTATTTATTATTTGCCAGTGTCAAGTTTTGTTTTGTATTGTATTTGTATTATGAAAAGGATTATTTAGACAAAGAAATATTATGATCAGGAGAATTTATAGGTACTATATCAAAAGAATTTATAGATATACATTCTGTTCCAACTTGACGGCCCAAGAGGAACTGGAAAAACTTTTGTATTTACAACTATTGTACATTTTAAGATCTGAAAACAAAATATGCCTGCCTATAGGCAAAAATTAAATAATGCTATAGCATTTACTGGGATTGCAGCAAATTTTTAGATGGCGGTATAACAGATCACTCGAGATTAAAAATTCCAATTAATTCTGATGAGATCTCTACGTCTTACGTGTCATAAGGATTCAGGCAATTGATCATCAAATGAGGATGGTGTTGACCATAGCGATGCATTGTAGATAATTCAATTGTAGACCATATGTTTGATGTGTCGCTTGACACAAATGATACCTAATAAAAATTATTCAATGAAAACGTTACTTACTCCTCAAAACGGAGATCGTTTTCAATTGCACGACTAAGTTGTTGAAAAAACCTCCGGTGTGTTTAAAATTTAAGAGAGTTATAACGCTGTAGTTGAGGATGATCATAATGATGTTTTAGACTATCCCGTAGAATTCCTAAACTCGATATAACGATTGCAGGATTACCACCACACATTCCTTAAATTAAACGTTGGTTGTATAGAAATGCTTTTAAGAAATTTAAACCCTACTGTTGGGTTGTGCAATGGGACCCTACCGGTCTTATTATTAGATCGTTAGTTATGTGCATTGTAAATCAAATTTCACCCGAGCAAAGTCGGAATTTCATTTATTCTATCAAAACAGTGTGCGTTTGCTGTTGGAGGGTCTAATGTCGTGTTCGGAAACTCATAAAAGGTGATAATAACGCGAACCCGACCAAATTATATAGCTACACAATTTACGGGCTATGGATCATTAGTACTGACTTTCAATTTGGTCGGTTTCGCGATATTATTTCGTTTGTTTTAGTTTCAGGCAGGCACGCGACATAAAATGCATCAGTTTCCACGTCATTACATCAGTCAAACACAAACCGCGTTACCAAGAGTGTTTTATTATTTTTAATTATTAATTTAATATCCCTGTCGGTGCAAAATTATTTAAATACATTCTAATATTATTATGTAATTGGGATGAACACCGAATTAAATTATAAATATAGGAAAATGAAAACTTTACACACGTGTGATTTACTTTTAAATGTATTTTGTATATATTATATAGTATCGAAAACTTATCTGTTCGGGTGGTATAAGCTTTTGAAAATGAATAATTTCACTACAGTTTGTACACACACATGAAGCCATCTGTCGAAGATTAGGACCACTTCTGGCGAGACCGTTTCTTCTAGGCCGGAGATCTTATCGGAGAACGGAGACTTCTATAGCAAATTGTACGCGTCCCATGCTTCTCAACCTAATACCCGGAATAATGATCCGCGTGCCAGCCTAACACGACACCTCTCTGGAAAGCTTCTGAACATCAGATTAGATGAGGTTAGTTTGGCTCTTAAGTAGCTAAAAGGGGGAGGATTTAGCACCATAGACCACATTCATACTATAAGGCAAGTTATACGGAAGACCCATGAGTACAACCAGCCACCGTGCCTTGCTTTTGTGGACTATGAGAAAGCTTTTGACTCTTTTAAAACCTGGGCTGTTCTGGAAGCTCTGCAGCGATGTCATGTCGATTGCCGATACGTTAAAGTAATGAGAGGATTATACGAAGCCGCTTTTATGTTCATTCTGATTCCGGGAGGTCAAATAAGACCAATCCAACTGCATCGAGGAGGGGGATATATACAGGGGGATGTTCATTCCCCGAAACCATTCACGAATGATTTGGACGAAATCTTCAAGACTTTAAATTGGGCAGAATGTGGCATAAACATTAACGGCGAGTATCTCTGACACCTTCGTTTCGCCGACGATATACTTACTTATTATACTGGCCGAGTCGCTGAAGGGTTTACAAAAGATGCTGCACAGTCTAAACGAATCATCCCGACGTGTGGGCCTTAGGGTGAACTTGGACAACATGAAAGTCATGTTCAACGAACACGTTCTCCTTAGGCCGGTTAACGTCGATGACATAACTCTCGAAGCCGTGCAAGAGTATTTCTACCTTAGGCATACCTTGCAGCTAGGTCGACATAACTTCGAGAGGCAAGCCAATAAGAGGATTCAATTAGGGTGGGCAGCATTTAGGAAGTTTCGCCATATTCTCACGTCGTCCGTATACCGTACAGTTTAAAGACCAATGCGTTATCCCCGTGTTGACCTACGGGACTGAAACAAACTCTTAATTTACGACTGGAGCGTGCTATGCTTGGTGGTTCTTTGGCAGATAGGATTCGAAACAAAGTCCTCCTCCAGAGTACTAAAATTACCGATATCATGCGAAAAATATGTACGTTGAAGTGGCACTGGGCTGGTCACACACTCAGAAGAACGGATGGCCGATAGGTCAATAAGGTTCAAATGTGGAGGCCGCATTTAGGTAGACGAAGTGTTGGTCGGCCATTAAACAGGTGGGAAGACGATCTCCGTGCAGTGGCAGGTCGAGGGGAGTGGTACGGGATCGGTCATCTTGGCGTTCATTGAGGGAGACCTATGTTCAGCAGTGGACGGATATATGCCGATGATGATGATGTACCCATTATAAACAATGCCATCACAAGAATATAACCAGAATAGATGAGTTTGTGTGTTGTTGTAATAATTTGTTGATTATTGTATTTATGCTTATTAAATCCCCATGACCTTTGACAGAACGAAGTCTGTCGGGTCCGCTAGTATAATAATATATATTTTAGTATTTATTATTATGATAAACAATGTATTGCATTTATGTATTTTATTGTATATAGATATTTATATATGTATTTATTTAGGGTCAATGTGGGGAAGTCCGGCATACTTTTCTAAAATTTAACTTTGAATGAACTTATTGAATCGTATACGCATTCTAAAGTAACTTGTGTCGTCGGAAATTATAGGTAATATATTCATTTACTTGTGATGGTTTAAAAATAATATTAATTGCTATAGTTTTAAGATTTATGTGATATTTTTTAAAAATTGGCGTGTAGACGGACTTCCCTTGCAGTTTGAGGTAAGTCCGTCTAGTAGTCATAAAACCGTAATTTGTAAGGCAATATGTACGAAAACAGTTTCTAGCAGTGATGCATAACTGGCATTGAAATATGTGTTTTATACATTTGTTTTTAAAGCTTACATTTCAAAGATAATTAACTTTATTGCATTTTAGGGCAAGTTCGGCATATCTTTGGTGACAGGGGTTGCAAACATTTTCAATAAAAATGTAGCGATTTTTTGGGATATAAAATACAAATTAAAAATATAAATCTTTATTTGTAAAAAACAAATAATTGGAAATTATTAGTGACTGCAAAATCAACAATTACCTTCACTCATTCACCATCATTTGTGGGGTTAAAAATTTCCAAAATATTTTTGCATACCTGCTTCGGTAGTCTTAGCTTAAACTATACATAAATAATATTACGAGTATGTTAGACCTGTTAGAAATGACGTGACTATTAATTCTCGTGTATTTCTTTATTTCGTATTTTAACGTGCAGCTCCAAGGGTTGACTATCTGCAATTTAGGCAAGACCGGCATAATGACGGACTTACCTTAGGCATGCCAGACGGACTTCCCAACTATAGCATGTTCAGGTTAAAAATTTGTAGCAGCAGATAATTTCTAAATTAAAGGGATATAAATGAATTCATATAGAGAAACTAGCGTACCCCAGAGACGTTGTCCTTTAGATACAAATCGATAGTGGCAGTACAGATCAATAACCTAGATACCGACTGCAGCGCCATCTGCCGGTCTGATTTGTGAATCTAAACCATCCTCGAATCTTGAACACACACAAAGAAAATCACTCAAATCGGTCCAGCCGTTTAGGAGGAGTTCAGTCACATACACACGCACACAAGAAATATATATATTAAAGATAAGTATATGAATCATGACATGACTAACGTAATCATAGAAACTCCAAAAACTCCTTTGATTTTCTAGTTTTTTTTTATTTTTTTCGAAAAGATGTTGCACTCCGACTTCAAGTACAAAACGCAACAAAAAAAGTCCGATTAGTCCGATTGAAAGAAATCTCTTTCAACATAATGATGTTAGCGACATCTACGATTCTCAGTTCGAGCTAGCTTCGTAATACCGTTTTCATCGACCGAGCCACAATAAACTAGTCGTTCTAAAACGGGAGTTATTGCTGCTAGACGGACTTACCTCTCAGACGGACTTACCCACATTGACCCTACATGTTACAAATTTGTGTAAAGTTATGGTTTTACGTATTACTTATTTGTCATATATATATATATATATATATATATATATATATATATATATATATATATATATATATATATATATATATATATAAAAATGAATCGCAAAATGTGTTGGTAAGCGGATAACTCAACAACGCCTGAACCAATTTGGCCAATTCTTTTTTTAAAATAATCGCTGAAGTCCAAGGATGGATGTTCCGGCGAAAAAAAATCGAATAATTGCCGGGAAAGCCCTAAAAACAGCCCTTTTATTTTTTCCATACAAACGTTTTCTAACTAAAATGTAGAGTCAATCTGAACTTTATCGCTATTATATAAAGCTCATATTAGATTACAAACACTCATTGTTGTCTAAGCTATATCATATTAATAATTTCGTCGTAGACTCAATCTAAAAGTTACCTAAATAATAAAACATAAAAAACTAAAGGTTTCGAGTCGACAACATATATCCCCAAAATTTGGATTGTCGAGTATTTTGTTAAATCCTAATGGTGTTGACAGACAAAATATTGCAGTCCATTAAAATACAATGACATAATTGCATATTATCACTGTCATTGATAACGGGCGACATCTACTTTTTTTTAATACGCTTTTCTTCCTTCATTTATGGCAAGGAGTATTTACTATTTGCCAGTGTCAAGTTTTGTTTTGTATTGTATTACGAAAGGGATTATTTAGACAAAGAAATAATATGATCAGGAGAATTTATAGGTACTATATCAGGAGAATTTATAGGTATACATTCTGTTCCACCTTGATGGCCCAAGAGGAACTGGAAAAAATTTTGTATTTAAGACTGGTGTTACAACTATTATACATTCTAAGATCTGAAAACAAAATATGCCTGCCTATAGCATTTACTGGGATTGCATCAAATTTTTAGATGGCGGTAGAACAGATCACTCGAGATTTAAAATTCCAATTGATTCTGATGAAGTCTCTACATCTTACATTGTAAATTAAATTTCACCCGCGCAAAGTCGGAATTTCATTTATTCTATCAAAACAACAGCAAACGCACACTGCGTTTGCTGTTGGAGGGTCTAATGTCGTGTCCAGAAACTCAAAAAAGGTGATAATATCGCGAATCCGACCAAATTACATAGGCACAAAATTTACGGGCTATGGATCATTAGTACTGATTTTCAATTAGGTCGGTTTCGCGATATTATTTCGTTTGTTTTAGTTTCGGCACGCGACATAAAATGCACCAGTTTCCACGTCATTACATCAGTCAAACACAAACCGCGTTATCAAGAGTGTTTTATTATTTTTAATTATTATTTTAATATCCCGGTCTGTGCAAAATCATTTAAATTTACATACTAATATTATTATGTACTTGGGATGAACACCGAATTAAATTATAAATATAGGAAAATTAAAACTTTACACATATGTGATTATTTGCTTTTAAATGTATTTTGTACATATTATATAGTATCGAAAACTTATCTGTTCGGGTGGATTGTTGCTATAAGCTATTGAAACTGAATAATTTCACTACAGTTTGTACATGAAGCCATCTGTCGAAGATTAGGACAGCTTCTGGTGCGACCGTTTCTTCTAGGCCGGAGATCTTATGATGGAAGACTTCTATAGCAGATTGTACACGTCCCATGCTCCTCAACCCGATACCCGGAACAACGATCTGCGTGCCAGCCTAACACGACACCTCTTTGGCGAGCTTCCGAACATCAGATTAGACGTGGTTAGTCTGGCTCTTACGCAGCTAAAAGGGAAGGATTTAGCACCATAGACCACATCCACACTATACGGCAAGTTGTACAGAAGACCCATGAGTACAACCAGCCACCGTACCTTGCTTTTGTGGACTATGAGAAAGCTTTTGACTCCATTGAAACCTGGGCTGTTCTGGAAGCTCTGCAGCGATGTCAGGTCGATTGGTGATACGTCAAAGCAAGGGAGGTCAAACAAGGCCAATCCAATTGCATCGAAGAGTGCGGCAGTGCGATGTTCATTCCCCGAAACTGTTCACGAATGCTTTGGAGGACGTCTTCAAGACTTTAAATTGGGCAGGATGTGGCATTAACATTAATGGCGAGTATCTCTCACACCTTCATTTCGCCAACGATAAACTTATTTTGGCTAAGTCACTGGAGGGTTTGCAGGAGATACTGCACAGTCTAAGCGAATCCTCCCGACGTGTGGGCCTTAGGATGAACTTGGACAACACGAAAGTCATGTTCAACGAACATGTTCTCCTTCATAGGTCAGTTAACGTCGATGGCATACTGTGCAAGGGCCGTGCAAGAGTATGTCTACCTTGGTTATACCTTGCAGCTAGGTCGACATAACTTCGAGAGGCAAGCTGATAGGAGGATTCAATTAGGGTGGGCAGCATATAGGAAGCTTCACCATATTCTCACGTCGTCTATACCATAGAGTTTAAAGACGAAAGCCTTCAACCAATGCGTTCTCTCCGTGATGACCTACGGGGCTGAAATGTGGCCTCTTAATTTAAGACTGGTCCGTATGTTTTCCATAGCTCAACGTGCTATGTAGCGTGCAATGCTGGGTGTTTCTTTGGCAGATAGGATTTGAAACGAAGTCCTCCTCCAGATTACTAAAGTTACCGATATCATGCGAAGAATATCCAGTGGCAAATATGGGCTGGCCACACACTCAGAAGAACAGATGGCCGATGGGTCAATAAGGTTCAAGAGTGGAGGCCGCGTTTAGACAGACTAAGTGTTAGTCGGCCATTAACCAGGTGGGAAGACGATCTCCGTTCAGTGGCAGGTCCGCGTTGCACGCGAGTGGTACGGGATCGATCATCTTGGCGTTCATTGAGGGGGGCCTATGTTCAGCAGTGGACGGATAAATGCTGATGATGATGATGATTACAAACAATGCCATCACAAGAACGTTACCAAAATAGATGAGTTTGTGTGTTGTAATAAGTTGTTGATTATTGTAGGTATGCTTATTAAATTCCCATGACTTCCTTTCCAGATCATAATCTCCACTATATGAGCGAGGCACCCACTTTTTAAATATTTGTCACCTTAAGGTTCACCACGAACACAAAGTTCGCCTCTTAGTCTGAAGCCCTATGGCAAACATCTCAGTCGGGGTTTTAGTGGATCCCAGAAGGGTAGAGGTCAAAGTTCGTGGAAGCCAAGATCCTTTGGCCACCCGAGCTAAACCCCACACTGCCCTATCACCAGGGTGACAGTTTCGTTCAGAAGAACTTTTCGCGCCGACTATTGAGGATCCGATGGTGGTAAGGCATGCCTCGCCACAGGAACGAACCCGACGCCATGAAGCCGAGGAAGTCATACTGCACGGCTGGCGGAGAATTTTTTCGCATCACAGGGTGAAGCCAACTGGCATATATATATATATATATATATATATATATATATATATATATATATATATATATATATATATATATAATAAGTAATACGTAAAACCATAACTTTACACAAATTTGTAACATGTGTCAACATCCCTATCGGTCGATACGCGCCTTTCTCCTTTATCCAATGCCGTGTCCATTACATTCTCAAAAAAGCAGCCAAAAATGACTTGTACTGTACTCTTCACTGAAATATTTTATAGAAAAAATATATTAATATATATTTAATAGAAAAAAATACAAATGTAAATTTATACAACGGTTGAAAGTAATACAGATATTTTAATGGTCAACACATTTATATAGGATCAACTAAAATGTAATATAAATATTATATAGAAATTCTTAAGAAAATAATATGTAAATTTGCTATTAATAATTTAATTATTATAATATTTTCCACGGTATCCCAATGATACCTTAGAATCTAGATTAAGCACTGACGTAAAAGTATTTTCCTGCAAAAAAGCATTTTCAGTCACTTAAGGCACACCATTACTTATAGTTTCGATTTTTAGGGCCTGTTTCACAATCTCCCTTTAAGTTCCCTATAGGCTATTGGCAACATATTTGACAGATGTTTGACAGATAGAGTATGGAGTATCTGTCAAACATCCGTCAAATATGTTGCCAATAGCCTATAGGGAACTTAAAGGGAGATTGTGAAACAGGCCCTTAGGATCAGGTTAATTAATATGGAACCGTCGTATTCTTACATCACAAATATTTGATAAGTTGTATGATAATATATATGTCTTGCTAATTAAAGTATTTGGCAGAAATAATAATTATGATTCGTCATCATCATTGTCATTGTCATCATCAGCCTTAATCCGTTCATGGTTAGGTCTTGAACATGTTTTCAGTAATGCGCAAGATCGAGTGGTTTAGTCAAAGAATTCAGACGTACATAGAAGGACAGTTCATAAGGATTTTTTGGCTCAGTGGTTAGCGCGTTGGCGCACAAGCCGGCGGTAGCGGGTTCGAATCTCGGAAGGGAACAAAAAAAAGTTGGTTTGTTCCTGGGTCATGGACGTGTATTAAGTATGTGTATTATATAATAAGAATCTTAAATATAAGTATTAATATAAAAAGTATTGAATATATGTATTTCCGTTGTCTGGTACCCGTAACACAATTCTCTTCGAGAAGTTAGCACGGGACCAGATTGACGTGGTGTAAAAGCGTCCATAGATATTATTATTATTATTATAACCTCTAGTTGTGCAGATGTCTGTTCTGAAAGTTGACTATCGACTCTATAGAATCCGACTGTTCGTTTTCCTCCCGGCATAAAAAAGACAATATGCAGTGTTTTACAATATCTTTTTTTTTTTTGGAATTTACTCCTTAAGAATCGATTTTCATATATAAGGCATTAAGGCCGGGATATAAAAATCTATGGGAGTAAAATCAAACTGCGGTTTTAGACGATGTCACACGAAGCGAAAACGGGAGCCGATTGTCTCTGCCCCCTGATTCTGTAAGAGTTATTTTCTAGGCTGTACGCCGCGACGAGCTCGTCTCGGCGCACAGCGTTGACGGCGCTAGGGTGTTTTATATGGTTTGACAAGCTTAATGAATACCAAGCTAAATTCACAGCGCTGTCACAGCGTTGCGACAGCGCTGCTCTTCTTACAGAATAGCACTGCAGTATTCAAAGATGCTGTTTAGCTTATTTAATTAAATTATTGTTGTTTACGTTTTCACGGTTTTGTTATGTATTTTAACGAATTCATTGTATATTTAATAAATACGGATGTATCGCATGTAGCGTATGCCCTAAGTATCATATAAAATGCATTTATTTAGCCATATTCACTAATATTATACGCATAATTATTCACTTTAATACATTTGGGTTTCTAGTTTCAATATGTATATTTACGGTGACTAAACGATGTGCTTAAAGATTTTAATAAACTCCATTTTTCAATGCATTATTTAACTTGTATTCGCGTATCTCAACTGTAACTTATAAAAATATTATTATTAATATGTAGAGTCTAGGCGTTATCAAAATTTGCATAAAATAGCATCATGGCTTAAAATTTCCGTAAAAGAGTACATGATTGACATATTTCAAATACTAAATAGGTAGATTATGGTGGATAAAAAGACGTGCTTAAGTTGAATATCAAACACTCAAGACATTATCGAAGCGATCGAAGCATTGGCAATAAGATTAAAATATTTGACAGTAAGTTTTATCTTCAATATTTTATCAAGTTGTAGGATTTATGTGTTTTTATATAATTTTGTGATTTTTTTTTGTCGTTATTGAATGTGCGTTTTAAAGATTAAAAACGACTCCACCGATTTTGATCAAATTTGGTACACACCGCCGGCACATAATTTAGTAACAAGAAATAAGAAGTCAGCGATATAGTAAAATTATCTAATAGCCGTAGAAAGTAATCATCATCATCATCATCATCATCATCATCATCATCATCAGCTTCTATCCGTCCACTGCTGAACATAGGCCTCCCTCAATGAACGCCAAGACGACCGGTCCCTTGCTACTCGCATCCAACGCGGACCTGCCACTGCACGGAGATCGTCTTCCCATCTGGTTAATGGCCGACCAACACTTCGTCTACCTAAACGCGGCCTCCACTCTTGAACCTTAATGGCGTAGAAAGTAATGCATTCTTATATTTAATTTTTTTGGCGTGGGAGGCAACTTTAAGAGTTTTAAAATAATATATAAATGTGTAATCGATATGATAGAACCATAAATGTCATGGGAATAAATAAGTAATAGACCTGTGGTAAAATACCTATTAAAAGTCAAGGTAATGTAAAGTATAGTAATGTACTCCTGTTCTATGTAAAGAAAGAATAGCTTTTTCCGAAAGAAAGGTTGCACTGTACACACGTATTTGTGGAATCTGTAATCTATATCATTTACCCTGATAATAATCTGAATCTCGGAAACGGTTCCAACGATTTTCACGAAATTTTGTATACACGGGCTAAAAAGGGCGATATATCGATATAGCTAGGATACATTTTAAGAAAATTAAGTTTTATCCGTGTTTTGAGGCAATGAAAAAGTATCATTAGAATACGGACGTAAATTTCGCTGTCAAGTAGTATGTCATGATACAATGATATATGATGAATACATGATGCAAGTACCTGGTTCGTATTTTTTTTTTCAAGTTCTCTCTATTATAAGAAAAACTTTATCATATTATCACTAAGGGTATATAAAACATACTTTACTTTTGAAAATTAGGACAGGATGGGCAATGAAAATATTATTTACCACGTTACGTCAGTATTTGTTTTTACAACAATTAATGCAAAAAGAAAAAAAAAATTGCCACTACTTATTTTCCTGCAGACGTGACAAAGGCTGCGGCACAAACCACCATAGCTCAATGTACCCAAAATGCTGAAGGTCGCAACAAGTGGAGGCGCGTCGTGGCAACTAATGCAGTTCCACCATTCTCATGAAACCACGATCACTCTCAAGAGTGCACGACTAGAGAGAGAGTTTTCATATGATAATGGCCATGTTTCAGTATAACTATATTGACGGTCTTACTAAAAAAATATCTTTAACATAGTTTGCTTATTCGGCGCGTCATAATTACTTTATTTTAAGAAAACCTTCGGACTGCGACCGTGAAGGCACACAGAAACGTTCCGTGCCTGAAGATTTGTTTTTTGTATGTCTTATTTGTATATTCGTTTCACCGGTATTATAATATTCTGTACGCATAAATAATCATGGGACTCAGATAATATAAAAAAAAAAATGAATGAACTACTCAATCTTCTTTATTTTTTTGTTATTCAATTAATGTGATTAATGACTGATGGCATTTCAAAATTGTATATTTTGAAATTTAAAAAAAATGTACGATAATAAAGATTAAATGCAAAGCACATTTTATACTTGACAATACTGTATTTGTTACAGTCATGACCAAAGTTATGGTAGTTGCTGCGTTGCTTGCTCTCTGCGTTATTGCTGCAGCTTACACCGACGTAGACGACAGCCTAAGTATTGATGAAATGGTGAAAACCAAAAACAAACTAAAAGAGTACATGAACTGTTACCTCGACAGAACACCCTGCACGCCTCAACAGCAAGGATATAAAAGTATGTTTTATTTAAGTATTTTTCATCAGTATGTTTTATTTTTCATCATCATTATTCATGTTAGTTGGTTAGGCAAACTGGCAGACGTGCCATCTGATGGTAAGTAGTCGACTTTGACCATGAACGTATCCTACTTTTGCTGGAACTAGCCGAGGCAATTCATTCACATGTTGCCCATCCTTTTTTTTTTCTTTTACGCCGGGAAATGCACTGACGCATACCGCTGGGGAGTGGGTCTCCCCACGCGGGTATGTGGGACTCGCTGCGCCCGAAAGATGGTAAGTGGACGCAGCTCTACCCACTAAAACCCGGCGAGTGCCACCTTTGATGAGGTGCCCCGGATCTACCAGCAACAAGGCTCAAACCATGGTGGGGCTCTGAACATAGGCCTTCCTCAATGAAGGCTAAGATAAAATAGAATAAAACAGTTATGGTATCCTGAGACATAGGATGTTAAGTATCGGTGCCAGTTATAACACTGCCTGTTTTGCCCATCTCTCCGGGACACAGCAAAGCTGTTTTACGCGAGAAAGAAACAAGAGAACCCTTAGGGCCTGTTTCACAATCTCCAGTTAAGTGCCCAATATTATTTTATTGGTTGGTTGATTGGCTATTGGCAACATATTTGACAGATATTTGACAGATACTCCATACTATATCTGTCAAATAAGTTGCCGATAGCCTATTGGGTACTTAACTGGAGATTGTGAAACAGGTCCATACGGTCGCGTCGTGGCATCCCTCCCAATAAATTAACGATGATATGAACGGACTTTTTGTTTTTGTCTACAGACGTCAAAATTATAGGGTCAAAAGTATAACGGTTACTAAAGGAATAATATGTTTTATGATTTCTAGATCACTTCAGAGAAGCGGTAGGTGATGGATGCAAAGAGTGCAATGATGTTGAAAGGCACATGCTACGGGTGTTCATTCAAGGAATTAAAGATAAAATACCCGAAGATTTAGAAGAGTTCAAGGCAAAATACGATCCCAATGGGCACATTGATACTACATTTGCACAAATAAAGAAATATTAAGTTCTTTGCACAGATTTTTAAATAAAGACAGATTGAGCATGCCGAACACGTGAGTGATGCCACCAAAGCGAATACAATCCTAGAATAGACGTTTAGAGTACGACGCTATGTCAAGCACGTGAGTGCGCTTTTGAATTTGTATTCACTTTGGTGGAGTCACTCGGGTGTTCGGTATGCTCCATCTGTCTTTATTTATAAATCTGTGGTTTTTTGAATGACATGTAAATGAATGTTCAAAGTATTATCAAATAAATTTTCAGTACCAACTGAATTTAATAAACGTGTAAGAATATATAAATTTTATTAATATACCTAAATTATAATATCAGATATAGCTAACGTTAGCGCCAAATATTCCATATTTTTAGGTAGTATCTGTTGGCCCAACACAGTTGGTTGGCGCACAGTGTGCGAGATTTCATTCTTATCAATTCAATGGTATAGGAACTCCTAATCTTAGATTTTTAATAATATGTCTAGATGGAGTATCGCCCTACAATCAAAACAAATAAAACTGGTGTGTGTAAATAATGATACCATCTACTACAGTTCTCCCATAAATCACATATTAAAAATTTAAAAAAATAGACTAATGCAATATCATACACATCACATTTTTTTCGGTTCGGTCGCGCAGCAAAATCCGTATCCCCTCCAAGCCTGCCGTAGGGAACTTCGTTCCAATAATGTACGAGATATAGATTATTAATACTGATTTTCAATTTGGTCGGTTTCGCGATATTATTTCATGTGTTTTAGCTTCGGCACGCGACATATAATGCATCAGTTTTCACGTCATTACATCTGTCAAACACAAAAAGCGATATCAAAAGTGTTTTATTATTTTTAATTATTAATGTTATACCCCTATCTGTGCAAAATATTTAAATACATACTAATAATATTATGTAATTGGGATGAGCATCGAATTAAATAATAAATTTAGTAAATTAAAACTTTCCACACATGCGATTACTGTTTATTTGGTCTGAGAACGAAGTCTGTTGGGTCCGCCGGTATAGAATAATTTTAATGTTAATATTGTTGTTGGCCAACGTTGATATGTGGCCTTGTTTTAGCAACAAAGAATGCTAGAACAAATATTTTTAAATTAAAAGTACAATAAATAATAAAAATAAGTAGCAATAAAAAATACGTCACAATGAATTTTTAAACAAATAAATATTTTCTAGTCTTACATGTTTCAGACTTCTAGAATTCATGTTTTATAAGAATCAGTTCATCTAATTCAAGTTTATTAGCTTGTTTCATAATGAATCTTGTGTATATTATAGTCATTATAGTATAAAAAAAGGAAAGTATCAACCTTTTATGTCCCACTGCTGGGACGGTCTCCTTCTCGAAATTAGGCGAAGAGGGTAATGGGCCATAGTTCACCGATGCGCTGGCCTAGTGCGGGTTGGTGAACTTTACATACCTTCAAAGACTTTCAATCTCATCAGGCATGCAGGTTTCCTCATGATGTTTTCCTTCACCGGTGAGCGAGCGATGGTCTCGTGTTTGGGGTGTTCTTAGAAATGTAGAATTTATTTCAATTTAAAACTTATTTCAAAGCACACATATAATAGGTCACGATCGAACCCGGAACCTTTCACATAAGAGGCCGAGTCCATCCACCACTGGTATTACACACATATTATAGTATACATTATAGTATACTTATACTATACATTATAGTATACTTGATACTATTTTTAAAAGAGGTGGCTAACGGACAGTCTGTTCATCTGGAGTGATCAGTGATTAGAGACAGCCGACACCCGCCATGCCAGTAGGTGAGCTTATTAATTGTCTAATAATACGTTGACACCTTAAGTATGGCCATTGTGCTACCTCCTCCTCGAAATCAGGCGAGGAGAGTGACCGAGAATCCATAGTTCAGCGAGGCGCTGGCCCAATGGGGGTTGGTCACAATTCACATGTAGGTTTGCTTATGTAGTTTTCCGTCATCGTTGAGCGAGCTATGGTCTCCTGTTCAGGGTGCATATTAAAATATGCATCTCTAAAATATGTATAAAACCAATTACAAGGCACCATAGTTGGGGGAGCGGAGTATCGATATATATAACTAGCTATGAATACCCGCTTCACTGGTTTATTTTAAATAGTACAATTATTAGTTGATATTTGTATTTTTTGAGACGTTTAAAAAGTTACTAAAACACTCAGCATATTTTCGACCGATAAGAATGTTCATATACATTTTAAACCTTTCTAGTTTGCTCGGAGATTCCAGATCATTCTAGAATTTTCTAAATCACTTTCACTCAATCAGAATCTAAACGTAGACTTTAGAATTGCCCAGATCATTTTAGAATTTTCTAGAACATTTTCATTCTATCAGAATCTAAGTTCTAAAGTATTTAGTTCATTGTAGAATTCATTCTAGAATTTTCTAGAACATCCTCGACCGATCAGAACATTGTTATATACATATTAAAGCTTCTAGAACATTCCAGAAGTTTCCTGAATAATCCAGACCATTTTAGATCATTAATAGTCTCACATTTTCAAAGTTAACATCTTTATTATTCATTGACTTGCAACCACAATGGGAACCTTGCACCTATTGCCACATACAAACCTAGCCTAGTTTTGGCTGCAAAGTGAAATATAGGGACACACACCTCCAATTTTATATATATAAAGATGTACCATGCCCTTTAAACACTTCGCGTATACGCGTATACATATACGTAACGACGTTTGCCTTTGAAAGTAACATAAAAAACAAAATTTTTAACTATAAAATAATCGCTTGATCCACGCGCCATGCATAATATGAATAGGCGATTGTGAGGGTACACTACCCAAAGATTTAAACGATTTACAATAATAATAGTAAATCTTTGACACTACCTATTTCGTCAACAAGCTCGTTGGTTAGTTTGTGTCAAAAATTAGAAATTATTTGAATCGCAATGTAGTGCCGGTTGAAAATCGTCAATTACTCACAATTTAATTCATGATTGAGCATGCTGTAATATTCTGCAATATGTACGAAATATAGGGTTGTCCACAACGGAATAATGTAATATTGTTTTAAATTAATGCGATCACTATTCAATTTTAAATATATTTGTTCGGGTGCTTATCGCATTTATAGCTTTATTAAGGTTTAATAATATTTCGGCAAATTTGCAATCCAAGGCCATGACAATACTTAAGTGAAATCTGATACTGTGTGTCTGTCATACTCGACTATTGGCACGAGAAGCGCATAGATAGTAGCATTTTTTGCAATAGTCAATAGTTTCATGAACTTTTAAGGCATGTCAATATCGCTTGCAG
Source organism: Lycaena phlaeas (assembly GCA_905333005.2). Lineage (NCBI taxonomy): Eukaryota > Metazoa > Arthropoda > Insecta > Lepidoptera > Lycaenidae > Lycaena > Lycaena phlaeas. The sequence goes on along the minus strand of HG995169.1, from coordinate 15,603,597 downwards.
GGATGCATTGTAAAACAGCTTTACTGTGTTTTGCAAGACAGGCAGTGTTATACGTGACACCAAGACTTTAACATCGTATGTCTTAGGGTAGGCAACACATACATAAATTGTTTGATCTAGTTCCAGAAAAACTAGTTTAGGTCATGTGCCACGTCGACCACTTAGCATCAGGTCACGTCTTTCTTTTTCAAACTTGCATCAATCAAAATCATCAAAAACTATTTGCCTTAATTCATATCAATAACATTTTTATAATGTTTTTAATGGGAATTTTACTCATTATAATGAAAAAACATTTTACAAAATTTTCCGCAGCATATTTCAATGAAATTTCGACGTACTAACTTAACAGCATGGATGACCTTTCCATCTATCAATAAGAGTTTGAAATTAAATTAAATGTTGTTTTAATTTTGTACAACCCTATATTCACCGCAGCAACGTCGACGCCACAACCGCAAGAAGTGCGATCCGATCCCGCTACGACCAATTATCCGATGGAATTAATGCCGCCGATTTATTTCCATTCACACACCGCTGGCTAGTTTACTGATTTATGCGTTTTTAATTGGTCCCAAATGATTTTTTTATGCGGAAATATTGTATTTTTGTACAGTCAAATTACGTGTATGCGTTAAAACGCTAACATTAGCGTACGTCTTACGTAGGCGTTTCAAAGCGGACGCGACTACCAAGCGGTAATACGCGAATTCAATGCGATGCGATGCGGAGCGATGCGGCGGCTATGTCCTACGTGCACGCGAATCGTCTCGCACAGCCGTCACTGACGCCAGCACAGCATACAGTTCGCGCGAAAATATCAAGCCAACTGCAACTCAATAGGCCAGCCTCACTTCAATAGGTTTTGACCGGAGGTGAAGAAAGTTGAGGTTTTTTGGTGCCGCTTCGCGTTCGCGTCTAGATCGCGCACGTAGGACGCAGCCTTATACATTATACTTATATAATGAGGTAAGGGTAGCAATGCAGCGCCATCTAGTCACGAGTAGGAAAACTTTACAATATCGAACATCTCTAGATTCGACGAAGGATGTACTCATCATCGTGTCTGCGTGACCGATTATATCTATAATTTTTATATATATGTTCACCGATCTTCAGTACTCGTTTATGCTTTAATACATTTATATTATAGTCTATCACCCGTATTCAAGCAGCGTACTTGCCTAACTAATTAAACAACACTATGCAAAGAACACTTCTGTCTATGCGCTCCTCGTGTCTCCCCGTCGTTGACAGACACAGTCGCGGATTTCACTTAAGTATTATCTACGAATAGGTTTGAATGACCCTATGCGTTCGGGAGAACTGTGACACCTCATAGTATTATTTGTTATTACGGGTGTGAGTGTAACTAAAATAGTATGTAATGCAGGTTATAGTTTTGGGGTTTCAATAACAGTTACCACCATTTATATCTATTTCATAATATATTTATATTAAGAAAATAAAATAAACATTTCTTTATTGTCTCTCAATTCAATAGAAATTTCAAATTTAATACTTATTCAAATAGTAATTATCTTACCGATAATTTGGGTATTAATAGATTACGCATTTATTATAGTTTCAGAGCCCATTATCTAGTCTCTATAGTAAATAACAGGCAAACCGCTGCTAAGCCATTATTTAAACGGGTGAATCTTTTTTTATGTCATAGCAAGGCAATCAAGCAGTCGGAACCAAAAGTTACTACTAACGCCGACAGATATCCGCACAAACAAAAGTTATATAGTTATGCGGATGGCCCCGAAAAGGCCTACCGGAAATTCACATAGGTATGCGAACTGAGAGGTAAGACTCCGATCGTGCCGGCTCATCACGACTGCAAAGCAGAATAACACAACCTCTTAGTTCTTACCATCTGAAAGCATTACTCCCGACGGTGGTGAGGCAGAGATCCGCCACACAAACCCGACGCCATGAAGCCGTGGAAGTCACACTCCACTGCTGGCGGGGGGCAACCCCCCACTTACTATATCACTGGGTGATACCAACCGGCTCACCCCACTTACTACGAAGCATTAGGGTCATTAGGTCCATTAATATAGCTCCATCCAAAAAAGAAGCATTACTCACGTAAAAAAAAGTGTAATTTAATTTTGGAAATAAACAAGACACTGATCTGATTGTCTTGGCTCCGGACCCAGGGTTGTAAAGCAAACTGCAGAGGAAATGGTAACCAAAATTCCCAATTGGTCCAAAGTTCGTATGGGAATCGACAGATTTATGTTACAAGTTTTAGTTCAGTATCTGCGATGTAGGTCAGTACAATGTACATAAGATCTGAAATGTGAATATATTCAATATGGATTTCTAATTAATTGATTTGGTATATTCATGTTTTATATATTTTTGCAAATGTCTCACATAAAAATATTAAATTCATGTTTTAGCCACTACAATGAAAACTTTTTTTGTAATTTATCCCCTAATCCTTTTATATCTTAATATTTAAAAATCTGTGCTTATAACAATTACAAATTGACCGGTTTCGACAAATTCAGTCTATGACTTTGTCAGAAATTCAGTCTATGACTTTGTCAGAAGTTTTCATTGTAGTGGCTAAAAAATATGATTTCTTTCTACTCGTATAGAAAAACTGAATCCTGTCTTCTTGAGTACAGCCATCTTGTTTGCGTCTCCCGCTTTGCTGTGTTTTGGAGAAAGGGACAGGACAAATAGTATAATTACTGGCACAGAGATTTAACATATTATGTCTCAAAACACAAATGAGTTGCCTGGGCTAGCCTAGGTAAGCTAATTATAATTAATTTATGTTGATGGTATATGGGTATGGTTTACGTAGAGCACTTACCATCATAGTATCGTAGTACGTCTGAGACATAATATGTCTCGGGATAGGGAATATGGATGGATGAGTAGGAGGCCAGGTAAACGTGTATAATTACTTCTAATATATAAAATTCTCGTGTCACGGGGTGCACAATCGAACTACTCCGAAACGGCTTGACCGATTTTTATGAAATTTTATAGTCATATTCAGTTAGTCTGAGAATCGGCCAACATCTATTTTTCATCGCCCTAAATGATAAGGGTGACCCCAAAATATTGTATTGTTTTTATTTTTATGATACAGCATACAAAAATACATACACCCTTAAATTTAAAAGTTATGTTATTATTAATAATAACTTGTATGATATATTACTTATCTACTAAGTACAGACACTTATAATCATTATACATGTGTAATTGGCAGGATAAAAAGCAGGACGAATAGCCGATAAGGTTTAATAGTAATCGCAGAATTCAAAGAAAGTTGAGTCAAGGATTAGCGCTTACTTAAATCTTCTCAAATTAAATCTGAAGAAAGATAAATTTGACGACATTAAATATGCAAACCTTGTTCATAATGTACATCTTAATGTAGGCCGTTAGAACTGAACAATGTCTTTCTTACTTTACTAATTTAAATGATTGGGGTTTATTACGCTGGCAATCCCAAGGAAAGCTGATTTGAATATTTAAAGAGGTTTCCCCTTCGGAAATGTTAACAATTTGTCATTTTATATATATTATACATTTCATGTAATTTTTGTATATAATGAATATGAGGTTTGTCGATCTGTCCGTCACCTGTCATAATGCTTGTTATGTTAGTAAAATTAACAACGAGAGATTGAATAAAACAAAGAAGCCCGGTTTTTACGCGGGATATACGATATTTTATGCTCGCACTAGTTAATTTTCACATTTTCACATTTTTTTTTTCACATTCATAGAATGAATGATAATTTAATATAACTTTATATGACTACAAATGAAATGAAAAAAACTTTATGATGATTATAGTCCACATACGATCGCGTCATACCATTTCCCTTCATGATATTTATTATTACAGCGAAGGCTCACGAATCATCATCATCATCATCATCAGCCTTTATCCGTTCACTGCTGAACATAGGCTCACGAATAGACAATTGAAATCAAAACGACCATGTAGCAGTGGCTTACAGAACAGTGATAATAATTTAAATATTTTGATATTTTTAAATCATTGAATAAATAAATGTGACTACCTATACTAATTCTTCCACTCATTTCAAACTAGTTGTGGCCCGCAATTTCACCTGCGTTAACTAAGATTTACAACGGCATCTTAGCAGGATGATATAATATAGCATGTAGCCTTCCTCGATCTAACAGTAAAATAATCATTTAAATCCGACAAACAGTTCCTGAGATTAGCGCGGTCAAACAAGCTCAAAAACTCCTCCGCTTTATACATTAGTATGAGATTATTATGGAATTATAACGGAACAACTTTTACGAATTGTATCGCGATTTATAATATTTTTATATGTCCGACGCTTAGGCTACTTCACAGCAACCAATTTTGAAATCTGTAAAAGTTGTTTTATTATAATGAGTGATATTCGTGTAAATATAAAAAAAATAATTGTACAAACAACTATAGAATTTAAATATTTTATTCAAATTGCTTTGTTAAATGTTTTAATATTAAAAAGTGATTATAAATAAGGAGAGTATATTACTAAATTAATTTGAGACTGTCAGTAAAAGAAAAAATAAGATAAAGTATGCCTGACGCTTCTATTCCACTTACTTATCACACTCTATTTTTATCAAGACGCTACTTGATGTCACCTTGTATACAAGTAGCTCGATATAATATATAATATTCCATATTGTTTTCTTACGTATACGCGAATTCCACTCATTATAATGAAACAACTTTTACGGATTTTATCGCGTTCGCGCGCGGTTTATTAAGTTTTTTTTTATACTTTTACTTTTAACTTTTTGCTTTTTTTCGAGGGTAGGCGCCGTACAAGTAACACGCATTTTAGATAGTCCCAATTTTTTATGCTTTAATTATTTATATAACGCATAATTAAATGATAATTTATGTTTAAGTAAATACCTGTTACCACCGCCACTTGCTCCTTACAATAAAATCCTCAAGGCACTTCTTTTTTATATTTATTAAAATAACACCTCACATAACATATCAAAATGGAAGCTGTTCAGAAAACAATTGATAATCTGGCAACTGTTTTTAAAACGGGAATGGATGAATTCCACCGAGACTTGCAAAAGGCTACTACATCCTCTGTCACCGCAAGTCCCACTTCACGTATAGCAACAGAATTTGAGAATTTCAGATCATTTATTCTGGCTTCACTTCAAAATCTTCAAGCACAAGTTGAGCTCCTATCCAAGCTTCAGGACCAACAGGAGATGAGGAGCCGTAGAAAAATGCTGCTTGTGCATGGAGTTACTGAAGAAAATAAGGAGAACACAGCATCTACTCTTCTCAACGTTGTGACAAACCATCTAAAAATTAACGACTTCAATGTATCATGTATTAAGCGGTGTCACAGAATAGGTCAAGTCAAAGAGGATGTTCCGAGACCAATCCTTGTAAAATTTTATGATATTAATTTGAGGGATAACATCTGGCTTAAAAAATCTCACCTAAAGGGTTCAGGCATTACACTTTCTGAATTCCTGAACAGAGGAAGACATGAAGCTTTCATGGCTGCCAGGAAGTCATTTGGTATAACAAACTGCTGGACCAGAAATGGCACTATTATTATCTCTGCTCCAGATGGCACCCGACACAGAGTTACTTCAATAGGCCAGCTCAAATCTATTCCAACAAATGTTCCAGCTGGAGCTGAGAACCCAATAGAAACCAATCGTCAGGCAGCGCCAAAGGAGTCCAAACGTCCAAGACGACTGGTTAAGGGTAAATAGGTATTCAATTCCCACTGCAATTGCATAACTATATTTTATTAACACTTATTGCCAATTTTTTAATGTATTTTTTTTACTAGTCTTATGTGTATCTTTTTTGAGTAATTATATATCAATTCATGCTGTATCTCGCAGAACTTCCTATGTCTAAATATTTCTTGACGAACCTAACCTTCTTACTGTTTCATATTATTAACATTAATCTCAAAACTTATAATGTATCACTCGCCAAAAAGTGAACAAACTAGCCTACGGATACCTTTTCAAATAGTCTGGCTGGTTATGTAGGTACTTTGGAATTAATACACAAGTACTAACTTTATTTTTATGTTGTTTTTGAAGTTTGAAATGTGATTTTGTATTTGTAATTTGCATGTGTATACATGAATAATATTAAGATGTCAGAATTTCTACCAAAAGTCATCTGTCAGATGTCAATCGACTGTCACTGACAGCTGCCTTGAATACGAGTATTTTTGCCTATATTATATGCTTCGAGTACCTTTAAGATTTATGTCGGTTGGTACTGGGTAGTCCACTTTATTTATTATTTTAATTTTTTTTTTATATACATTTAGAAAATCAGATTTTTATTAATATTTTTATTATTATAACTTTTATTTATTTATATTATTACGTTTATTATATTTATATTTTACATAGTATTTTATCGTTATTTAAACACACACAAGATGCATAACTATATTAGTGAAAGCGAGGAGAGTAGTTTCTACTCACTATCATCTTCAGGGTCCAGCGAGTGTAGCTTTCAAAGTACTTCCTCTCTGCCACTTCACACTACACTTGCCTCCAGTTTTTCAGGGATGGGGAAAAATCTCAACATTGTGCACATAAATGCGCAGAGTATTCCGGCGCATTATCCAGATTTTCTAAATTCCTTTAGTTCACAGCCTTCCATACACGCTATCCTTATATCTGAATCCTGGCTAAAGCCTTGTCTGTCGTCTACATCTTACTCTCTTCCGGGTTTTCAACTTATAAGAAACGATAGGGTCGGCAGGGCCGGTGGTGGTGTAGCTATTTATTTAAGATCTGCCATTCCTTTTAAAATTTTAAGCTCCTCACCTCAGCCGCCGCCTGCTGATGAAGCCGAGCACTTACTACTAGAGGTCACACTAGTGCACACAAAAGTACTCCTTGGTGTCTTTTATAGCCCCCATCTATCCGTTAACTTTTTTCCCTCTTTCGACCAACTTTTAGAAATTCATACCCCTTCTTATCAGCATACAATAATAATGGGAGATTTTAATACGTGCTTGTATAAAGATGATTCCCGATCAAAAAAATTCATTTCCATTGTCAATTCTTACAACCTACATATTTTACCAACTAACGCTACACATCACTGTCCAAATTCCTCCCCATCTCTTTTAGATCTCATGATTACCTCATCTCCTTCGCTTGTTGATACATTTGGACAGTGCCCTGCTGATGGATTTTCGCATCATGACTTAATTTTTTTATCATATAAGTTACGTGCGCCTAAAATCAAACCAAAACTCCTTATGCAGCGTAACTTTAGGCGAATGGATGTACAGCGGCTTCGCTTGGATGCCGAAAATATGGACTGGACGGTGATCTCCAATGCCACAACTGTCGACGAGAAAATATTTACTTTTAACGATTTTATTATCCAACTTTACGACAGGCATGCGCCCTTGCACCTCGTAAAACTGAAACACCTACCTGCTCCTTGGCTCACAGATAATATTAGGGACATGATCAATAAAAAAAATAAAGCCAAGGCTAAGCTGAGACGTGTATACAGTGAATCCAACCGTGAAAGTTACAATAAAGTCCGTAATCGTTGCAATACTCTGTGCCGGGATGCGCAGATGCGCTACATCCACTCTTCAGTAGAAAACGGAGACCAGGCAAAAGTTTGGAAATTCTTAAAATCATTAGGCATCGGCAAGGAGCCCAAAGTCACTAGCAGTTTCAATTTAGATATAGAACTACTAAACCGTCATTTCACTTCCCCATTGCACTCTTTTGACTCGTATCTAAAAGCAAAAACTTTAAAAAATCTTTCTCAGTCACTAACTCCCAATGTTTCATCGTTTTCATTTAGTCAGTTAACCGTCAGAGATGTAGAAAAGACGATTATATCCATCTCCTCGAAAGCTGTTGGTAGTGATTGCATTGGCCGTGATATGTTAATTCCCATTCTTGATATAATTGCACCTGTTCTTACTAACATCCTTAACCATTCCATCAGTTCCTGTGTCTTTCCAAATTCATGGAAAGACGCTTTTTTATTTCCATTACCTAAAAAACCCAATCCTCGATCCTTCTCCGAATATCGCCCCATTTCCATTTTACCTTTCTTATCCAAAGTCTTGGAACGCATGGTTCAGGAGCAATTATCAACTTTTATAAATCAACATCACCTTCTCAACTCCTTTCAGTCAGGTTTTCGCCCAGGTCATAGCACGACTACTGCCCTTGTAAAAATCACGGATGACATTCGGTCGGGGATGGATATCAAGAATCTTACTATATTAACGCTGCTAGATTTCAGTAACGCATTTAACACCGTAGATCACGAAGTTTTACTTTGTATCCTTAAGTCCATTAACATCTCGCCTGAGGCTGTTAATTGGTTTCATAGTTTTCTTCTGGGTCGCCGGCAGCGTATTAAATTAGATAATGTTCAATCCTCCTGGTGCAGCATATCTGCCGGTGTGCCCCAAGGCAGCGTCCTGTCACCTCTTCTTTTTTCTATTTTCATCAATTCTATCTACACAATCATATCTTCTTCATTCCATATGTATGCTGACGATTTGCAGATTTACAGACAAGCCCCATTGTTTTCACTTTCAGATGCCATTGTCGAAACCAATAAAGAGCTAGACGGCATTTTGCAATGGAGCAACGAGTTTGGCTTAAACTTAAACCCACAAAAGACGCAATGTATCATAATCGGTAGCCGCCAGTTAATTGCGAAAATCCAATGGGACAACCTGCCCAAAATTACTGTTGGTGGTACTACTATACCTTTTAGCAACTCCGTGAAAAGCCTAGGCGTCCACTTAGACCAAACCCTTTCATGGCATGTACATATACAGGAGCTGCGCAAGAAAATGTTTAGTGCTGCCGCTTCTATGAGACGACTTGGTAACTTCCTTCCTATCCCTACTAAAATCTCACTTGCTCAGTCTATCCTTTTACCTATTCTTGACTACGCGGATGTGTGCTTCTGTGATTTAAACGAGAACTATCTCTGTACCCTGGAACGCCTTCAAAACTTGTGCATTCGGTTCATTTTCGGTATTAAAAAGTATGACCACATCTCGGAATACCGTACTAGGCTTAAGTGGCTACCTATACGATTGCGTCGCAATAGCCACATACTCCATCTTCTTTACAATGTCCTTTTCAATCCCCATACTCCCTCTTATTTAAAGGAAAAGTTTTCTTATCTTAGTGACAATTCTTCTTTCCTTCGTTCTTCTGATAAACTAACCCTTTCCTTTCCAGTCCATAAAACTTCTTTCCTTGAATACTCTTTTACTGTTTCTGCTATTCGCCTGTGGAATGCCCTGCCAGATTCGGTGCAGAATTCGCAAACTATTGCGATATTCAAAAAGCGCCTAAAAGACCACTATCTCTCCTTAGCCGCAATGTGACACATTGTTCTCGTCCATTGTATGTTACAATTTTATCGTTAATTTTGTTTCTCACGTTCAATAGATATTGTTCTATATGTACTAGTGTTGTATATGTATACATGTGTATGTGTGTATTTATGTATATATTGTATATGTATTTTTATTATTTATTATTAGTATTTAATTAGCATATTATATCATAATTACTATTTTTTGTATTATATTATTAATACCGAACAAAAGTATATATTTTTATTTTCGGTACTTTATTTATTTAACAAGAATGTTTGTGCCGACTCCTACCTTCTTTACGCTTTAACATAATATATTTCTTTCTTACTTTTGGTTGTCTGGTAGAGACCGCTTTAAGCGGTAAGACCGCCATTTTTTGTGCTAACTCCTAGTTTTAAGTTTATGTTGTCACCAATTATATTGTCTGGTACAAAATAAAGAATATTATTATTATTATTATTATTAACTATAGAATGTTATTCAATTACTAACTCCGCCGGCGCAACGATCTGAAGTGGATCTTTGCCTCCGATATGAGATGTTGCTTTCGCTTTGTGGATCTCCTCCCAGTTTTAGGAGGAAATGCTACCAATACAAACCGTTAATTTTCGTAAATTTGAATATAGAAAGTAATCGACTTCTCAACTGATTAAAAAAAATTTTGAAGTGAATTCTTTTGAATCGTTGTGATTTCAAACTCGATGAAAGGAAAAGTAAGTCTAAGTGAGAAAGAGAGACAAATTCAGCCGGCGAGAGAATGAGTTAGAACACATTAGACGTTAGGGGTGCGGAGGGAGCAGTAGCAGCAAGTAGATGTAGCCATCTAGCGGCAAGAAGCTAAAGCTGGTGCACTACTACTCGGTCGGTTACAGTTCAGGTATGATTTGTTAGGTGTCGCTTGTAATTGATAATTTTTTTCAATACTTTCAATAAGTATTTTTATTCAGGGACTTTTTAGGAGTTTCACTTCTACTGTGTGTGACTTACACACACATATTTTTCACTAAGTGACTAAGTCAGAACCATAAAAAAATAAACATCATCAATGGGATCCGGCTGTAAATTGGGGTCAACGGGGTCAAGGTTACGGGCAAGAAATAGTTGTTATTATTTCCTATTATTTCGCATATGTTTTGGCACAAAGATGACAAAATGATGTATAATTTCACGCCAAAACTCTTTATACTTTTAATTTGTTATCTCAATAACGAAGTTGGCAGACGTAAGATAGCTGGCTATATTTTAGAAGTCCTATGATATATTTTCGGGCTGGCCTATTTTCAACAATACCGCATTAGTACAAGCCCGCTTTTGTTATTTATGGAGAAATCGAAAAATTATGAAGTAATGTTCTTAATCCTTCCTGCTAATGTTATTAACGCGAAAGATTGTATGGAATATGGTATATTTGTCATCCATACAAACTTTCACGCAAAAAAAACCCGCAATAATAGTCTATAATATGGATTATACATCTGGATAACACTTTGGCTATGATTTCCTCGTAATCCCACGGAAATGGGAAATATGCAGACAAAACCGTGGGCCAATGTTAGTATTATTATAAGTGCGAAAGTTTGTAAGTTTCAACGTTTCTTGCTCTTTCTCGGCAACAGCAACAGTAACAGCTGAACCGATTCGGTTAAAAGTGGAAATGGCTAATACCTGAGATTAGAACAGCTACATTTATGCCGAAAAATTCTGTTTCTATGAAAATTACATTTGCCTCAATTATTAGTAGTCATTCATTATTATGTCAATTGAAATGTTAAAAACATAGAGCAATGCGGGACCTCCTTCCTCCTTACCGCCGTAAGGGGGACCGCGTTGCTTTAAGGTTAAAAACGACCTAATTGTCAAGTTATGCACAAAATGAATATGTACCGGCCGAATGCAACAAGTTTTTTACCCGAGTGAGGCGAAGCAAAAAGGAGGGTAGGAGGAAAAAGTATATAATATGTGTGTTTGATACCAAAAAAAAATAATATAAAATATGTGTGTTTGTATACAGAATGTTCATTTACGAATACCGGGGTCAATCAACAAACCATAGAAATCTAAATAATAATGTTATAGAAGTGCTAAGTGCATGTGAGCTTGTCGACACACTGGTGACACATATGACACCAACGCGCGTATATGTACGATTAGTGGATGAACTTAGTTATAGAAAGTGAGGTTAAAAATGGTGTTTTGCAGCATTCCCCAATGGAAAAATGCGTCTACAATGTGAAATTACATGAAAAAAGAAATAATATTTCATCGGTAAGTAGTTTTTTGTAGTAATATTTATGTTTTATTAAAAATAATTTTAAGTCGTAACCTTAGCCGTAACCTTACTATAAATATAATGAATGGCACAACTTTCGACTTTATTAATCACACACAATACATTGCTTTTTACGTTGGATGCTAATAGAAGAGCATCATATCACCAAAAGAAATGTAATAAGCAATGAATAATTATTTAATCCTTGGTGTAGCTCCGTTTGCTGGCGACACGTGTTTCGAAAGATCACCGAGCCATATACCATTACTATTAGCTTATTATTTAGATTTCTATGCAATAAACAAAGTAATAATAATGTCGGCGCCTATCGTGCCTATTCGGGCCTCGTCGGGCGGTGACAGGGCGACAGCGGGGTCAACGCACGGGAGGAGCGGTGAGCGGCGCACGATCGCTCGGCCGCCAGACTGCCACCAGCTGTTGCGCACCAGCATACGGGCATTTCGTTGTCTCACAATAAATATTTATATTTAAATACAGTCCACACTCTTTTTTATAACCCCCTTCGAGGCCTTAACATTGGTCCTTCGAGCCCTTGAAGAGGATTTGGTTTTTCGACGCGAAAGCTGAAATTCGGAACGTCAACATCGGCAGATTTGACCGTTAAAATACGAACACAGCAAGTGAGAACAAAGAAGTCGTTCCCGTAGCTGCAGCAAGACAACAATTCAAGAAGCTGGTGTCTTTCTCTGGGAGTATATTTACAGTATTTGAGTGAGTTCGTTCCAATTAAAAAGTTTATTTCCCTTTATTTTTCTATATTTTGCCGAAAGTTATTAGTGACTTTCTAATCTTTAAAATCATAGAAATTAAAATATTTACAAATAAAATATTACTAATAACTTGAATGCATTACAAATTCATTGTGTAGTTCAGTCGTATACGCATCGAGTAAGTTGTCGTGTCCTTGAACGTGACTTTGACCGCAATCCTTTGTCCTTGCATTGTAACGGACGATTGACCGTTAGACAAGGAATTTCAAGTGACCTACTTTTAATATTTACTATTTTTTATTGATTTAATTCATATTTTCACATTCGATTTACCTAAATAATGGCAGATAACATTAAAACATTAATTAAAAAACGTAGTTCAATTAAATCAAAGCTTACAATTTATAATAATTTTTTAAATTTAATTAAAAGTGGTCCCGAAGTATCGGATTTACAGCGGCTAGGCTTACAGGAGCGTTTTAACAAATTCGAAACCCTACATTCAGAATTTGATGACTTACAGACCCACATTGAAATTCTTGCCGACGATGCCGATGCAGCATTTGCGGAACGTGAAGACTTCGACCGTCAGTTTTTCGACCTGGTGGCACTCACGCGCAGCCTGCTCGGTGCTTCATCGAACGGTGCGGGGTCCGAGGCGGGCTTCGGAGACGCTAACTCAGGTGCACATATTTCCAATAGGAATGATTTCGTACGTTTGCCAAAAATCGACTTGCCTCATTTTGATGGGAATTATCAGTGCTGGCTTGAGTTCAGAGACACATTTAAGTCATTAATTCACGACAACCCTAGCATTAATAATATAAACAAGTTTCATTATTTGCGCGCTGCACTTCAAGGCAACGCAGCTTTAATTATTAAAAATATAGATTTTAAAGGCGACCACTACATAATTGCGTGGGATTTGTTGTGCGAACGATACAATAATAATCGTCTTCTTGTCAGTAACCATATTCAAGCGTTGTTCGATACCGAGCCAATAAGCAGGGAGTCGAGTATTTCAATACGCAATCTTGTCGACGTAATAAATAAGAATGTCAGGGCACTTACATCCTTAAACCAACCGACTGAACACTGGGATACTATATTGAGCCATGTAATGGTAAAAAAATTAGACATGACAACCAGTCGCGATTGGGAAGAGCACAGAAATACATTTTCCTCTGATAATCCCAATTTATCACAATTTTGTACCTTTTTAAATAGACGAGCGGACTGGTTGGAATCCGTTGAATCTAATATTAGTTCAACATCATCATCAGCTCGAGTTAGTCAAACGTTGAATACTTATCAAAATAAATCAATTGTTGCCTTAAATAATAATCACACAAACAACACAAAACTCACTCAAATCAACAAAAAAAATAATACAAGATTACATAAATTAAATAAATGTCCTCTTTGCTCCCAAGGTCACGCTTTGTTTAAATGCGAGTCGTTTCGAAATCTTAGCATAGAAGATCGCATACAAAAAATTAATGACTTTAATGTTTGTCAAAATTGCTTACGCTTTGGACATTTTGCTAAACAATGCAAACTTTCACATTGTAAATATTGCAATAAAAAACACAATACGCTTTTACACTTAGAAGCACATGAACCCAATAAATTTGCTGATCCTTTGCCATCTGCTTTGCTTTCGGCTTCGCCTTCTACGTCTAATGTTGTGCTATCAGCCAATTCTATGCAGCTTGCTACTTCTGCGCATGTTTTACTGTCCACAGCGCTCGTGAACGTGATCAGCGCGACGGGTAAGAAGTACACTGCACGTCTATTGCTGGACAACGGTAGTACGGCGAACTTCGTAACTAAGAGCTTGTCGGATACACTGGGTTTGTCACGACGCGGTACGAGCACCAAGGTAACGGGTATTAATAATCACATATCCACTAGTACACAGTCTTGTCATCTCACAATAGAGTCTTTATGCTGTGCCTTCAAAGTTGATATCGAGTGTTACATTTTGCCCGAAATAACAAAATTGCTGCCGTGTTCTTTCGTGAACATCAATAATGTCCCTATTCCTACAGGTCTTAAATTAGCGGACCCGAACTTTAATGTTCCGTCGGCCGTTGATATCCTGGTAGGGGCAGAAGTATTTTGGAATGTGCTATGCAACAATACTATTGACTTAGGCAAAAATCTTCCAAAACTATCAGAAACCAAATTCGGATGGTTAGTGTCAGGTAGTATTTCCCTACAACCTAACAGTAGGTCTTATTTTTCTTATACTCCATGCTTCCATTCCAATGTCACTCCCGATCTTACTCAATTTTGGGAGCTTGACAATGTGTCACCTAAGCATATACATTCTCTTGAGGAACGAATGTGTGAACAAATTTTTCATGAAACTACCGTTCGTAAAAATGATGGTAGGTTCGTCGTCACGATGCCTTTAAAAAGGGATCCCAGCACTCTAGGACAATCTTATGAAAACACTAAAAAACGTTTTCTGTCACTAGAGCGGAGGTTTAAGCGTGATCCCGCGTTTAAAAACAAATATATCGAGTTTATGCGCGAATATGAACGTCTAGGCCACATGACACTAGACTCTTGCAGTTCTATTGATAACAGCATAACAAAATATTATATACCTCATCATGGGGTTATTCGTAGTTCTAGAACTACTACTCAACTACGCGTAGTATTCGACGCATCGTCCTCTTCTAGTTCGGGAGTGTCATTGAATGACATTCAGATGGTCGGTCCCGTAGTGCAAGACGATCTTTTTAATATTTTAACACGTTTTCGTCAACATAAATATGTGGTGTCCAGTGACGTCGAAAAAATGTACAGGGCAATCGAGTTAACTCCAGAACAACGACCTCTGCAAAAAATTTTATTCCGGTTTGATCCGTCAGAGCCCCTTAAGATCTATACGTTAAATACGGTCACCTATGGTACTGCATCTGCGCCCTACTTAGCAACCAAATGCTTAGTGAGCTTGGCTGACAACATTGCGGATAGTAAAGTCCGATCTGCCATAAGACGGGACTTTTATGTAGATGACTATTTAAGTGGAGGGAGTACCATAGCAGAGACTGTCAACGTTTCAAAGCAGGTTCAATCGGTTCTGGCGTCTGCTAAATTTAACCTTCGGAAATGGAGATCTAACCATCCAGACATTCTAAAACAAATTTCAAATAGCGACAATTTCAATAATATTTTGCATTTCTCTGAACAAGGTTTAAATTCTTCTCTATCTAAAACTCTAGGTCTTAACTGGGTTTGTGATTCTGACACCCTGACTTATAGTATAAATATTACACCTTCTACTAAAGTCACTAAACGACACATCCTATCTGTCATCAGTCAGATTTTTGATCCTCTGGGCCTTGTAGGTCCTTGTATTGTTGAGGCAAAAATCCTTATGCAACGACTGTGGATAGAAAAATACGACTGGGACGACGAAGTAGCATTAAACATTAAAAATCTATGGTCTACATTCGAAGAAACGGTAATTGCATTAAATACTTTAAAAATTCCTCGTTGGGTTTTGCGTGAAGGCTCTACTATGCACGAAATACATGTCTTTACCGATGCGTCAGAAAAGGCATACGGTGCTTGTGTCTACATTCGTTCACGCAATACAATGGGTTGCATAGGCGTACAACTTCTAGTCTCTAGAAACCGTGTAGCGCCCATTAAGTCAACTACCATACCGAGACTCGAACTTTGCGGAGCTTTGTTAGGTGCAAGGTTGTGTACTAGGGTTCAAGAATCGCTTACCATGCCCATTCTTAGATGTAAATTCTGGTGCGACTCAACAATAGTCCTGGGCTGGCTCTCCACTCCTTCTAACCAGTTAAAACCTTTTGTTAGGAGCAGAGTGAACGAGATACATGAGAGCACGCGTGATCATACCTGGAGCTACGTACCGTCGAGGGACAACCCGGCAGATCTTGTTTCCCGTGGTCTATCCGCCAACAATATCATAGACTCATCTTTGTGGTGGTCCGGACCATCTTTTTTATTACGATGCGAAAACGAATGGCCAAAAATGCCTAATACAGTGAAACACGATTTGCCGGACGTAGTAACGCATTTCATTAGTGACAATAGTAATCATTCATGTACTATTCATCATTCAGACGTCACCAATCATTCATCAATCATATATAATTTATTAGAAAAACATTCATCTTTAACAAAGGTACAAAACATAATCTCATATTTACAAAGATTCATCTACAATTTAAAACATAAAAATAAATTAAGTGGCAATCTGTCGACAAAAGAACTACAAAATTCATTTAATTTAATAATTCATTATTCTCAGCTAGACATGTTTCCTGACGATTACAAAACTTTAAAATCTGGGAAAAAATTGGCTCGTGATAGTAAACTCATTCGTTTATCAGCATTCATTGATGATCATGATCTCATCCGCGTGGGCGGGAGGCTCGATAACTCCCCCTACGACTTCAGTACCAAGCATCCCATCGTAGTATGTAGTAAGCACATTTTCACAATTAAATTATTTCAAATGCAACATTTAAAACTTCTACACGCTGGCCCTCAATTACTTCTAAGTCACATTCGACAGTCGTTTTGGCCTCTAGGCGGTAGAATATTAGCTAGGTCTGTCGTGAATAAATGTATAAAATGTTTCAGACACAAGGCGCAAAACATACAGCCTATAATGGGTCATTTACCTAGCTCAAGAACTAGTCTCGAATTCCCATTTTGAACTGCTATGTAGATTACGCTGGCCCATTACTTTTGGCCGATCGCAAGGGACGCGGCTGCAAACTTACAAAATCCTATATGTGCATCTTTGTTTGCTCGGCAGTAAAAGCCGTCCACTTGGAGCTCGTCACTGATCTTACTACCGAAGCTTACATGGCCGCTCTTAATCGGTTCGTGGCACGTCGGGGTAAACCTCGAAGTATCACGTCTGATAACGGGACAAATTTCATAGGCGCCGCGAACGAAATCTACAGGTTCTTACGTTCATCAAATGTTGCATCTGAAATCGCGCAAGAGGGTATCGAATTCGTCTTTACACCGGCTTACAGTCCTCATTTTAATTCATTGGCTGAAGCCGCTGTAAAATCGTGTAAGCATCATTTAAAACGGTTATTGCATCTCGTACATTTCACTTTCGAGGAGATGGTCACTTGTCTCTCTCTTATAGAGGCGGTCTTAAATTCGCGCCCTCTTACTCCATTATCATCCGATCCCACTGATTATTCGGCACTAACACCTGCTCACTTTTTAATTGGACGGCCACTCTTGTCTGTGCCATGCTCTCAGACGACGGACGCCAAAATAACGACTCTGGAACGATGGAAGCGGATCCAGTACATCCAGCTTCACTTTTGGCGTCGCTTTCATAATGAGTACATTTCCTCACTTCAGCAAAAATGCAAGTGGTTCAGTTCCAGAGGTGAAGTGAAGACGGGATCCATGGTCCTGATCAAGGACAAGACGACACCGCCGCTGCTGTGGTGCCTCGGTCGGGTCTCCAGGACCTACCCGGGCGTGGACGGAGTCACAAAAGTAGCAGAGGTGAAGACGAAGAAAGGAACCATTCATCGTGCCTTCAACTGCCTCTGTCCTCTACCTATTGACGACTGACGTCAACCCGGGGAGTATGTCGGCGCCTATCGTGCCTATTCGGGCCTCGTCGGGCGGTGACAGGGCGACAGCGGGGTCAACGCACGGGAGGAGCGGTGAGCGGCGCACGATCGCTCGGCCGCCAGACTGCCACCAGCTGTTGCGCACCAGCATACGGGCATTTCGTTGTCTCACAATAAATATTTATATTTAAATACAGTCCACACTCTTTTTTATAACCCCCTTCGAGGCCTTAACAAATAATATGACCTTACCAGTAAGTTGAAATGATTTTAATTCCGTTCTTGCTCTTTGGTATAAGAATACCGTTTTCAATTTATCGTTATTAAAGGACGTATGCAATACTAGCGGCGCCCCGCGGTTTCACTTGCGTACTTCCCATTCCCGTGTGAGAACAGGATAGGGATAAGTTATAGCCTATGTGTTATTCTGATCCACAAGCAATATTATTATGAAGTTTCAGTAAAATCCATTCAGTAGTGTTTACGTGAAAGAGTAACAAACATCCATACGTACAAACTTTCACGTTTATAATCTAAGGGCCTGTTTCACAATCTCCAGTTAAGTTCCCAATAGGCTATCGGCAACATATTTGACAGATACTCCAATGCCGATAGCCTATTGGGAACTTAACTGGAGATTGTGAAACAGATACTCCATACTCTATCTGTCAAATATGTTGCCGATATCCTATTGGGAACTTAACTGGAGATAGTGAAACAGGCCTTTAGTAAGATAAATTGTAAATATTTTGCGTAGTTTATAATTAAATTATTAATTAAATTAATCTAGGCTGAAATGGTCATTTGAATTTCTAATACTTGTAGCGAGTTCCAATTTTATTGTTAATATCGGAACGTAAATTATTTCCATTCGCGAAATACTAGAATACTACCGTAAAATATGATTGCTAAGTGTGATGATCAATACGTGTGATTTTGTTATGTAAATGATTTATACATCAAGGAGACTGAAACGAAATAAGGGCAGATGACACACTCCCGACTACATAATGTATATATTTACCATTTTTTTTATTTATTATAATGAAACAACTTTACAGATTTTATCGCGATTTTTAAGTTTTTTTACAT
Source organism: Lycaena phlaeas (assembly GCA_905333005.2). NCBI lineage: Eukaryota > Metazoa > Arthropoda > Insecta > Lepidoptera > Lycaenidae > Lycaena > Lycaena phlaeas. Next base: position 15,584,492 of record HG995169.1, on the reverse strand, counting down.
CATCGAAGTTTCGGATACTTTACAGTTTTAAGAAACCATCACTATACAAAGTTTGCCATCAGACAACAACATGGTCTTGACATGAACATAGTCTTGAAAAAGCTCGCAAAAACTACGTAATCATGATAAAACTTTTTGGCCAATATGTGCTTACGCTTTATTTAAACTATCATTGATAGTCTAAAAGCTGATCATTAAGTCTACTACTAATAATGCCAGCGCACCCCGTCTTATACAGCCATCATCAGGTTCATGTCACGCCATGAACTGGCGTGACAGAATCATGCCTTTAGGCTGATCTGTGAAGCCCGTCTACGGTTACGCTCCAGCCTAAGGGTTTGATCGTCTGATGAATTATTAAATAAATTCTTTTATATCATTTTTCTAGTGAATTTTACCTTGTTTATCATTTATTATATATATTATTACATATTATATTATTAAGACGCTGAATAGAGCTAATCAAATCTGCGATTTCAATTTTTAAACCACGCCCACAATGTCTTCGACACACAGCGCCATAGCTTGTATTTAAAAAAAGCGGTAAAAGATCGAACTATTACAGCATTGCATATTGCAATATTAGCATTGTCTGTGATCAATGAAAGTAAGTTAACCAATAGATGGCGTTTTAATAAATAATACATAATATTTTTCAGAAGCGTTGCAATTAAATAGATAGGGCCAATAAGAAAATCGGATATTTTTAGTTTTATTTTTTTACTATTACAAATTTAAAAATTATAATCAATGCTTAAACACATCATTTGAAGGAGTATTTATTGCGTTAAATTTGTCAGTTATAATATTTCTCTAGTTGTATGTAATACATGCGCGGGTTTTTTATAGAAGAGGATAAAATGGGTATGCGGCGCACCTGATGGGAAGTGCTCACCAACAACGCCCATAAGAATCTGCGTTGTTAGCCTTAAAGGAATAGGAAGGGGGGAGGGGGGTCGTGTAGAGAGAGAGAGATAATATCTACATTTTTGTTTGTTGTTTTTTAATACGTATTCACATTTTGGTCTCTAAGTTTTTAATTTATATGGATTAAAAATCATAATAAAAATCTATTACCGAATATTTTTTATTATTATTTTTATACCGTGAATTAAGAACATGAAATTAATCTATAGATATAAATGAAATTGGAGCGTCTGTCTGTAATATTAAAATAACCACTTTTTACTATATGCATTAGAAGCGTATCACGGGTAGGTATGTTAGCTACGGTAGACATAAAAAGAAAAGAGATAAAACATTAAACAAGGACAGGGGTTGAGAAATCATTATCGTGGCGTGCATGTTAGCTGGGATGATCCAAATTATAATAGCCTGAACGACAACGTTGTTAGGTATGCGCGGGAGGTGTCAAGTCGGAAGAAAAGAGCGTCAACTCATATGAGATAAATAGTATCGTACAGGTCTCACGATATATAAGTGCAATATTTTGAAGGTATTAAAAAAACCAATACAAATAAAATATCATTTTTTATTTAGGTATAGTAGCAGATTTGCAGAAGGGGTATTACAGCTCTATATATTAGGTTGGGCTTATTAAGATAGGCTATAAATATATCATATTGTTTCAAAAGTAATGTATTAAAATATGGAAGTCTCTGTGACTCCAGAAAATTGTCAAGTCTTTATCACATTGTGGAATAAGAGTTTAGGTAAAAAAACGATAAATATATAATCACAGGATCAGTTATCTGCGCGAGCTGTTTTAGGCAAAATTTGTTTTGGTGACTACTAACGCCGCGGTAGGAAAAGAATAAACTAAATTACAATCACCTGACTGATTTTACGTCCGCTCTGTTCAAAGGGCTATATTACAATCTGCTATCTAGTTGGACGTTGAGCGACGCTTGTTCAATCAACGTACAGCCTAGTCATTCAATTAAATGTCATCATTCAATGAACGCGCTAGTCATACAATCAAATGACTGATTCAACCAGATGACTGCTACATATGCATTATATTATAGCATATAAATAGTATATTATTAGGCTTATTTTTTTCAAATCGTTCCAAATACACCCGATATGATGTAAATTGTAATGTAGGTAGAAATATTGTGAAATTTTATCACCGTAGAATAGCTCCATAGATGTGTAGGACAAAATGAATAAAACCTTGTATGTAACAATCATATGTATGTACTATCATAATATATACTGATTCGACAGGATTTGCATTTATGCCGTGTCTAAGATTGTCATAGATCTATGGAGACGAGAATGCAAAACTTACCGAATGTTTGTTTTTTTTTAGGTGCTTCATTTTTGGTACCTCTACCTCTTTTTTACATATACCTAATATCATTTTACTAATATTATAAATGTGAAAGTGAGTTTGAAAGAAAAACTGCTGAAACTCTTTGGCTGAAATTTGAAATAGTGATGGCGTATATGTACCTACCTTGTATTAGGACATGGACTGTATTATTTTATCCCGAAAAAAATAAAGTTCCCACGGAAATTACATTTGCCTTACTAGTAGTATTCATAATTACAATTTACGTCAATTGAAATGTTAAAAACGACGATTTATCAAACGAGCAATATTGTATGGTAATATGTAGGTACTAGGTAGGTACTGGCCGAATGTAGAACGCGACAAGTCTTTCAATAAAGTTTTATAATATTTTATATTCGTAAGGATAAACACTACTTATTTGGTTTTTTTTCCAATCTCATTTCTTTGATAGGACATCATTTGCACTCGAACACTCGAACTAATGGTCAACCGTCTTCTTTTACTAGAAGGAAAATAACAGAAACAATATTATGTAATATTAGTTATAAATACCTACCGTACTTATTGTTAGCGAGAATAAAAAATAGTTACTTTTGCTACCAAAAAATAGAAAGGTGAAAAACTGAAAAAATAGAAAATACACCAAAAAGAACATAACTATGAGAAAAGGCGAAAAATATTATATAAAAAAATCACCAAAAAAAAAGTCGCTTCTGACCGAGGTTTGAACATATGCATTATAAGGCGTAGATTATAAGGCACGTACAGCGTAATTCGTTCACTAAACCATTGCGCTATTCGTTCATTATGTAAATTATCGAATTTAGAGTTATGTATGTACGGACTGTACTAAAATATTCCTTATTGTATTGAAATGCGTTATTTGCGTGTTTTGATAAATAAATGTTGTAAATTAGATAGGTAGTTACTTTACAACTTCATTCATGTGTTTAAAAAAAAAAGTAAAGTAAAGTATCAACCCTTATATTTCCCACTGCTGGGCACGGGTCTCCTTCCTCGAAATCAGGCGAGGAGGGTAATGGGCCAATAGTCCACCGCGCTGGCCCAGTGCGGGTTGGTGAACTTCACATACCTTCAAAGACTTTCAATCTCATCAGGCATGCAGGTTTCCTCACGATGTTTTCCTTCACCGGTGAGCGAACGATGGTCTCGTGTGCACTTAGAAATTTAGAAAAACCCATTTCAAGGCACACACGGACGGGTCAAGATCGAACCCGGAACCCTCGCATAAGAGGCCGAGTCCGTCCACCACGAGAGCATGTGTTTTTATTTCATAATAAATCTTCTATTTTCTAGTCTCCATTTATTTCTTTTGTTTCGCATTTTTTAATATTATTTTTCTCCCTCTTATTCACACTCAGGTATATTATTTATTTTTCACACCTTCATTGACAAACTTGTTGTAGCTGGTAGAACCTGTGATGCGATCAGATTATAGAAGGTCAATTGTTGACATTGGTCAATGATAGATGGCGCTTATGCCATTGGTAATATTTAGTTTAATATATTTATTGTTATATTGTTAATAATTATCCCGAAATTACTTACGTTGCGCATTCACGTTACATTATATCTTTGTTAAATACAATTTTATATAGCAAAAATATTAATTCGCGAGCAGCGCGTTGTATTGTGAAAAATGACATAGGTCCGCTTAGCAACGCGCCTCAGCGCTTACTGTCGAATCACATAGAAGTAAAAGAGAAGCGCGATGGTGGCATCATGGAGCACGTTGGCTATGGATATTAATATAAGAAAACAGTTAATATTATCGAAATCTGAAAAGCAATCAAAAATATAAATTAACACGAAAATTTATAATAATATTATCTGTTACTGTTGTAAATTTTACCAACATATATTGTTAAGTAAAGGCGATATTTACGTTAAAAGTGCACTAAACACTGCTTAATTGGGATTTTTTTTTATCGAGAAAATTTCTAGAAAACGTGTTTTTGACTTTTGAGTGAACTTAGAAATATGATGAAGTTTAACATATATTTTTATCACGACCGTAAACCGTGTCAATTTTGCTTAAAATGTGTTTAGGTGAAGCCTATTTGACCCTGTTCAGCGCCTTAACTATCGTTTTACTACAAACTATACTTTCACAGAATTTAACGCGGCTTATTAGTTTTTTTTCATGGCCGACGTTTTGGATACCTTAAGAAACCTTGATCATGGCCCATAGTTCCTATAATCGCTTGCTTGTGCGACGCCTTAGGAAATATTAATTTCAACTCTTGATGCAAAGTAACGTTTCCCAAACTTACTACAGCATACTCGGTCTGTTTCCAAGTTCCGTATGGCCATTACGATTGAGTCGTCAGAGCTACTCATTTGTACTAAGTAATGACGCAAATTGCTCATATGCGACGTGTTCCACTAACAATATTAATGTATTTCACAATTCATCGCTTTGTTCCGAATATATATCAAGATTTCACTGCAAATGATATATGATTATAAGCCAGAAAGGATTTAATTATTATAATCTGTTTATTAGGTATAAACAGATTATAATTATTAAATCCTATAAAAGAAAGCTCAAATATTGTTTTAGTATTTTTTCTTACTTTTGGGGTGCGTGAAATTGCCGGATCAAAGCTAGTGTTAAATAAAATAAAGCAATAATTATTTAAAATAATATTTTGATTCGTAACTCTTAAGATTATGTTGGATTGGCAAATTCGCGGGGTGGTTTTTAATTTTTTTTTCTGCCGCCATTTTCAACCGTCAGTCAATTGTTAGCCTGCGGACAGCGGATTTTCAATTTTTAATCCTGTTAAGTAAAATTTCACGAACATTTTAAATGCGCATGTAGAACACTGATCGTCAATAATAGAGAAATTGAAATAGTGTGCTGTAATTAAATATTTGTTTAAAAACAACAAAGGAGATTACTGATCACATCCAACACTAGGGGAATCTAGTTCATCTAATACCATTGTGAAAAAATTTAAGCGTGGACAAGGGAACATCGAAGATGCTTACTTTGGCCTTACTTTGGTCGACCCAAGAAGTCTATGACCGAAGAAAAGCTTTTTTCGCTAGGCTAGTCACCAAAATGTATGGGATGGACCACGTGATTAAGCGCGGCCTTATGTACCTAAATCCCATACATTTTATCATATTCGAACTTCGCTAACGCTTTCTTAATGGCATTTTGGCTAGGCCCCCTGATTGCTTTGCAGAAGCGAATAAGATTAAGAATTTCTCGCGTCTGTCGTGCTATTCTGTAAGAAACGCAGCGCTATCGCAACTTTGTGACAGCGCCGTGAATGCAATTTGGTATTCACTAAGCTTGTCAAACCATATCAAACACACACTAGCGTCATCAACGCTGTGACGGGAGGGACAAGAACTACTCTACGGCGTGTTCTTGACGTTTCTTCATACATTTTGGTATTCCGTAACGAAAAATAGTGTGGAGCTCGCCTCACGGCCTCGCCTACATGCTCGCTTTTAAGTGTCAAATCTAAAAGCTACATTTTTGAGGCTGAAAGTATAATATTGTTGTTAAATTATTTAAATTCGAAATATATTTTAGTCACAAATATAGTAATTTATAAAGCAGATCGATTTTTTCAATGGTTTATTCTTCGGAAGAAGCAAAAAAAGGACGACATAGACCAAACTCGACAAGCTTACGAAAATTTCAAACCGTTTCCTGTGATATGGATTTATTCGATCGCGATAAAAACTGTTTTCTTGTTGTGTTTGTTGTGATTATTAAATGATAAAGAGTGAGTTACAATCTATTGTGGAATCGGAATTGAAACAATAAAGTTTGTGTACCACATACGTATACTATATTTATAAAATAAATAATTAATATTTTAATAACTAAGTTTATTATTTCGTATTAAAATAAAAAAAGGAAATAAAAAAGGTTGCAGGTCCACTATGGACCCGAGTAGCAAGAGACAGGGGGATGGAGGGGGATAGATTTTTAATATAGGAATCATAATAGGCATTTGTAGATTGTAGATAAATTATTTTGTAAGAAAACAGCAATAAAGGCTATTTTATTTTATAATTAAGTTTATTAGAATTTCGTATATTTCATATAAATACCTACGGGGCCGAAACGTGGTCTCTTAATTTTCGACTGGTCCGAAAGTTTGCCGTAGCTCAACGTGTTATGGTAGTGCTACGCTAGGTGTTTCTTTGGCAGACAGGATTTTAAACAAAGACCTCCGCCTGAGAACTAAAGAAATCGATAATCGATATTACACGAAGACTAAGCTTGTTGAAGTGGCAGTGGCGGATGGGCCAATAAGGTTCAAGAGTGAAGGCCGTGCTTAGGCTTACCTACTCCGACCGACACTTCGTTTACGAAGTGTTGGTCGGCCATTAAGCAGGTGGGAAGACGATCTCCGTGCAGTATCCAGTCCACATGGATTAAATGCACATGGCAAAGGATCAGTGGTCTTGGCGTTTATTGAGAGAGACCTATGTTTAGCAGTGGTCGGATAAAGGGTGATGATGATAATGATGATATGTTTCTATAATGAGGTTCATAAGAATTCGTTATATTTTATATAAATACCTATAATAACAAAAAAAATTTACAAGAAAACAACGTATATAAAATGTATATTTTTATTTAAAAAAGTTGTCCACACGAGAGCACACTTCACCCAACCACACTCATTATTATTAAGTCTGAGCCTCCGGTGTAATAGTTTATAGTTGGCTGTGCTATCTCTGAACCTTTTATAGCCAACAATAGTAGAGACGCCATAATGCTATAGGTCTACGTGACTTCGAGCCAGTGGCCTTACAAATAGATTATACCCATCACCACTAGCAAAAGCGTCTCCACCCATCAAACCAAATTTTTCTACTGTATTATTACTTTGACCACAACCACATAATATGTATTTGTCTCGCTATTCATATTTTAGCTGCCTTCTTCTTCACTGCAGTCTTCTTATCCTTCCAATACTACAACAATGAACAAAACATTATAATATGTTAGAGCATCATCATCTGCCTAACCTTTTTCCAACTATATATTGGGGTCAGCTTCCAGTCTAACCGGATTCAGCTGAATACCAGTATTTTACATGGAGCGACTGCTGTCGGACCTCCACAACCCAGTAACTGGGTGATACGGTACCCCACGGTTAGACTAGTTGTCAGATTCTCGGGCTTCTACCCGTCAACCCATAACGACCGTCAAAGATCCACGAATGACAGCCGGGACCAACGGCTTAACGTGCTTTCCGAGGCACGGAGGAGTCTCGGTATTTAAAGATGGTCACCCATCCACGGACCAACCTCGGCAAGCGTTGCTTAACCTGGTGGATCGATCCGCGCGGATAAACACACATAATATAATATGTTAGAGCAATGGGTATTAATTATTTAGATTTTTCAATTGCTTTTTGATAGTGAATAAATTAGGTAAAAAACTCAATAAACCGCGACAAAATCCGTAAAAGTTGTTTCATTATAAAAGCAAATAAAATTGACAAATAGACAATATAAATTACCTTTGCCCATTGCTGCTGAGTTTTTACGCAAGCACTGCAGGCTACATCTTGCCAAGCTGCTCGTGTAGTGTGCGATCTCGAGCATATGAGGTTCGAGCCACCCTGTGACAAGATAGCGTCTCTCTTTCAAACACTTCAATACCTTCTCCACTTGACATTATGATCCTGTTAAGATAAATAAATATTTAAAAATAAACAAGGAAATCGTAAGTTTGCTGTGATGATTTGTTATGTTTATACCATGAATACTATGGACACAAGTTTAATAACTTCATAATACCTATAATACTTGAGAATTATTAGCCTTGACACAACATGGATTAATTATTCATAAATATATAAGCTTTAATACGTACCTTTTAATGTCCAAAACGTTTAATTAAAGACAAAATAAATTTCATAACAAATTTATTATTGTTTTAAAATTATCAATTGTCATTATTGTCAACCATTTGTCTAATGAAAAGGAGGTTTTTTGTTTGTTTTAAATCTGTTATTTAAATATAAAATACCTCAATCTCATGTTTTGATGAAAAATCAAGTGTAACAATAATATATTGTGCTAAGTTATTAAAAAAACCTTATTTTCCATTTTTATGACCTACTAAACAGTTAACCGATATTTACCGATTATTTCGTTAAGACATTCGTGTCAAGCCCTAGAACTTGTCGACCTCACTACGCTAAGAGGGCGTTTTCACGCACAGCCACGATATCGTCGACGAGCGCATAGTAGCTACAGAATACCGATTTGCTCAGACTTAAGCTCGTCATCGAAATGAAGGCGATGGGCGAGACGAGCTCGTCACCGCGCACTACCTAGAAAATGACTCTTACAGAATAGCACGGCAGATATGTTCTAGGCTGATCCACAGGGTTCTCTTGATATATTCGTGGCAATAAATGAAACCTGGGCTCACCACTATGCCCCAGAGTCAAAATAACAATTTGAACAGTGGAAAAGATTAAGGGCCTGTTTCACAATCTCCAGTTAAGTGCCCAATAGGCTATCGGCAACATATTTGACAGATAGAGTATGGAGTATCTGTCAAATATGTTGCCGATAGCCTATTGGGAACTTATCTGGAGATTGTGAAACAGGCCCTAAGTGAACCAACTCTAAAAAAGCAAAGACAATTTCACGGCAGGCAAGGTAAATAACCCTGTAATTTAGAAGGACCGAAAGCCAAAGCCGAAAGCCAAAGGCAACTAATGCCTACCTAGCATTGGGAGTAGAACCTGCTAAAAATCTGTGATTTGTCAAATAATTTTGAAATTACAGTTAAAGCTTCAGGAAATGGAATATATCATAGCAAATGTTGTACGAGTCTGTTATTCATAGCTATTAAGCATAATACCCAATTTCATGCTGGTTTATTTTATTTTGTAACAACTTTTTCAAATTTTATAAAAAGACACGTTTAAGTGAAAATGTTGGTATTAAAATGTGAATTTTCCTGATAATTTAATTCCATTACAAATAATCTAGTTAAGTGGAAAGAAAAAACTACAGGCACAGTAATGAGAACTAAACAAACTGCAGGAAAGAAGTGAGTCACAAATAACGAATAAGACTTGGTTTAAGCGCACTTGCAAATGCCATTTTAATTACTTTCCTTGCTTGCCATTGATAAGTCTTTTTGTAGTAAGATAAATAGTTAGTCCTTCAAGCCGGATCAAAGCAAATCAGACTGTATCCTATAACTTTGGAACAGGTTTTTATAATTGAATTTCTGAGACATTAATGTATGTTCCATTTTGATTATAATCATTATTAATTCTCTCTTAGATATATATTTTTTCTCTTCCCAAAAAGGGGCTTCAGACTCCACAGGTGCATAAACAGACTTTATAACCCTTATTAGTGATTAATATGAATCTGATTGATCTAACTATTAATAGGGAAACTTGTGATCTTAGTAACTACAGTGAATCTATATATTTTATTCAGTGTCAACCAGACTTAAAAAAGGGCGGGTTCGAATCTCGCATATGAGTCAGGCACAATATGTATTGTATCTATTTATATATGTCTTAATTATCTTTCCGTTCTTACGATCTTACCACAGTGTTAAGTTAACTTGATTTTTATTGTTCGATATTTATTTATTCAGCAACAATGGCATTAGAACTGGTACAGGCATTATAAATACTCGCACGCAATATTTAGTAGTAGTACTTAATTTTACTGCCTTTACCTGGAGATACCGTAAAACATTAACCTAGGTGATATCTATCTTGTAGTAAGACACTACTACATAGCCTTTTACTATCATATCCTTATTTCCCAAATATGTCCATAAATCCTTGCCATGATAAAATAGTCTAGTTCCAACTATGTCATTCCGTATTTCTTTGTTCCCTTTTTAAAACTGTCACGCGAGAATGAAAGTGAAACGTTAGAAAATCCACAGAAATAAAATCTAAAAATACTCGCCGGTGATTTGAAACTGTTATCATAAAAACGTAAAATAGTCTAAAAAATTTCGCGAAGTACATAATATTATTATTTACCTATATTATGTTACTTACATATTAATATTTCTACCGTTAGTCACTTTAATATTGCTGAATCTGTTAACAATTATTGTACATGTTTTAAAGTGACTAGCGGCAGAGATACAAATATCTAATGTTAAAGACATTTATGGATGTTTAAAACTCTGCCGTTAAACTTTCTTCAGATATATGTACGTCCTTGTTTTGCCAAAAATTTTATGTTCACCGGCAAACTGGAAGTCACGTACCTAAGTCGTTATGACGGCATTTCCAAAGTTTCGACTAAAATCGCTTTCAATTTATTACACAAACGAGACATGTTCAGAACAACCCTAAATAATACCTGCATGTGAGGAAATGCTGTATGCAAAATGTTATTAATTCTAATTTTAAAATAGAAAAGTATGATTTGCTAAGTTATGATTTAGTCTGAAGTCAGCTAATTGTAGATTTTTTTTAAATTATTTCATTTCCCAGCTAGTAATAAATACTTTGTTTAGCCGTCATAGTATTCCAACACGGGCGTTTACTATAAACTCTATGTTATTTAATAATGATCAGGAGTTGATGCCTTGTCCGGAAAGACAGGAATATGAAGAAAGGATGAAAATGGTAGCTCGATCTTCAACTAGATGGTATGGCAATCTCAATACAGTGATGGGTTCTGCTTGAATGCAGGTAGCTCGGTAGTTTTTGCGTTAATTATAAGAATAACAGTGGACGGATAAAGGCTGATGATGATGATGATGGCGTAAGTAATGAAACCTTACACTTTAAGTTTTGAAACGTGCAAAAAGCAGTTCTAAGTTTTAGTACATACAAACTTTCATAATCACGTGATAAATAAGGAATAATACATTATCGCCTCGAATCGAATCGAAAATCGAATCGCCTGCTCCGTTTTTACGCGATGTTGAGTTTTTACGCGGGATTGAGTGTTTTTTACGCGACGGTAAGCGGGATCGCGGGTTTTTAACGTAACCTATCTCGCGCATTAAGGTTTCCGAAATTCATGTTTTTTTATATTATATTTCGAAAATAGCGAATTTAAGATTGTTTCCTTTCTTATGTTGTAAAACGTATCTTCTTACCGAACATGATTCTATGATAGTGTGAAGTACCCTTTTGGTTTGACCAACCGACAGACAGATATATTGCAACGGAATTATTATGTAAGGGTTCTCTTTATTCATATTGAGGAACGGAAAGCAGAAAAGCCAAGTTTTTTTTCCATAGTAAAAAAAAATACTTATTAACAAGCAACCAATATACTTATATAAATTAAACTATTTGTTTGTATTACATCAATTAGTATTTACAGGAGCAGCTGTTTATTACTGCGATTTCACACTCGTTGAAACCTGGTTGTAAAGACATTGGTTTTAATTAAAATTGTACGTACCAACGTATCATTATAATTAATGTTTGCATATTTCCGTCGTCCTAATTAAATTTTACCCTTGCATTAATATAAACTCTTGACTTTCGAAACACGCATAGATTGAAGTAGGTGAAAATCTGTGAAAATAATATATAAAATTTATTTCTCAGATAGACAGACAATTCTATTATGAAAATAACTAGCTGTTGCTCGCAGCATCGCCTGCGTTAACTAAGGTTTACAACGGCATCTTAGCGGGATGATATAGTCTATATTATCCCGCGTTCCCGTGGGAATACGGGGATGAAATATAGCCTATGTGTTAATCTGATGTATAAACTATATATGAAGTTTCATCAAAATCCATTAAGTGGTTTTTGCTTGAAAAAGTAACAAACATCCTCACAAACATTCGCATTTATAATATTAGCAGCTATACTTACAGCTGCCTTTACTAGCACCCATATTCACAAACAATATTTTGAGGTGTCACTGTACACACATAGACAATACAAAAAAGTAAAGTATCAACCCTTATTATGTCCCACTGCTGGGCATGGGTCTCCTCCTCGAAATCAGGCGAGGAGGGTAATGAGCCATAGTTCATCGATGCGCTGACCCAAAGCGCTATAAAAATAACTTTCATAGTCTAACACATTCCACGCTAAACTTGACACGACCAATCTACAATCTTTGTTTTAAATTTTCATTAGTGAAAGTTTATATTTTTAATTAAAACTTTTATTTGAGTCGCACTGTTATAAAATATATTTTTCGTCTGTCAACATTTGCATAATGTTTGCTTGAAAATAATCACAAGTTGGCAGTTCCAGTCATTTGGAGCTGGGAACAAAAGAGTTTCAGAAGAGAAATGCACATTTAAAAAGGAGATTTGTTTAAATTTTAAATGCAAACTTTTATTTAGTGTTTCTACTCGCGTTTTATGTAAATGAAACAGTTTCACAGGCAAAAAGCGGTGTGGATTTTTTTTTGTATTGTCAGGCAGATTGGATTGGATTAAGCTATTTATTTGGGGTGAGGCTTTTAGAATAAAAAATTAGTCATTCTTTTTTCCAATAAAACGTTTGATAGATACTTTTCAGAATCAGCAGTGCTATTCTGTAAGAAACGCAGCGCTGTTGCAACGCTGTGACAGCGCTGCGAATTCAACTTGGTATTCACTAAGCTTGTCAAACCATATCAAACACCCTAGCAACGTCAACGCTTTGGGCGCGAGGAGATCGTCGCAGCGTGTTGACAGCGCTGCGTTCTTACTAAATAGCACTGCAGCTTTTTTGAAAATTATATAATTTATTTCTCCGCGGTGCATTGCGGCTGGGCTTCTCCTGGCTGCTATATTTTTTTTGACTTTTGTTAGTCACTGCAATCCTGTACTCTCTTCAGCTTAAACCGGGGAGGGAAACTGGAAATATTTCCTACTCCTCCTGAATTCTTCTAATTCATTTCTTTGCGGGTTTCAAGGTAGTTTGAACGTATACTTTGGGCTTCCGGAGATCGTATCAAAGAGTCATTTGGTTACCGCTGTCGATCCTGGCTTTACAGGGGTTACAGCGGTGGGAACGTGGGCCTATGTTGCAATTCCAGACCCATAGAGTAAGGTAAAAAGAAATTGTTGTTTTGATTAATTAAGATAATAATGTAATAAGGGCATATAATATTTTTGAAATGCAATACAGCTTAATATACCAAAAATATACTTAATATTGTCATATTTAATGCATTGTTTGTGGTTTCCTTTGAACGGTGAGGTTTTTATTTAATATTACGGAATGTATTGCAATTTGCAACTGAATACAATTATTGGAAATATCAATAATGTATTATATTTTCACAAAAATTAAACAATGTAATTAAGTTTTACATTTCGTACTTATATGGAAATTCCCGTTCCAATATCACAATTTTGGCGCTTTTTGAGACCGCGACTACAGCAATGGGCTCGCTGAATTTACGCGATTTTAGACTTTTTATATCCTTTATAGCTGGAATTTACGCGAATTGTTCTGTCAAATTTTTTTTAATTAGTTTTTTTTATCTTACCGCAACACCACTTTCAGGTCCAATAAATATTATTAATATATACCATTCGCAAACTAACTCTGACGCATACATCAAATTTCATGACAATTAACAAAAATGACCATCGATCCTACTATGTATCCAAAATCAGGCGATAAGGCTTCACAACTTGGAACTTTATCCCACATACACAACATCACATAACATCCCCTTAAATACCTCATCAGGCATGCAGATTTTCTCAAGACGTTTTTCTTCAACGACGAGAAAGCTGTGTTCAGGTACTCAGGAGAGTTTAGAATATTCGGAGCACATTTCAGATGGTAAACCAGTCATTTAACTTGGAAGCCAAGTAGGTAGCCAAGAACATTAGGAAAAGCTAGATTAAACTCCTTATTTAATTTTAAACACCTTATATAGTCATAATAATTAAATTAGCCGTAGGAATTTGATAGAGCGCGTGTGGTTGAAGCAAATTAAAATAAAATACTTTTATGCAATAAATATACAAAAAGCTTTTAATGTAAAAAGCACAGCGCCAAGGATTTCAGGTGTAATCCTTATTAATTCTGAAACATTTCAGCTTTACACTTTTTCTACGAAAGTTTTATCGCCAAGCCAGCTGTCCATTGAATGTAATGTAGATAAAAATATGACAAGACTCAAATCAAAGAAGTGGGGATTGTCTCCTATGGCGGCCACCCTCCCACGGAACACGGATACAATTTTACCAACCACACGCACCGTGTTCCGTCAACAAGCCGGCCTGCGCAGGCAAAAGTGTGGTGAAGCTTGCGCGTGTGGTAGACCTCTAAGAGTTGGGCACCCAGGAACCGTAAATTTAGTATTCATTTTTGGTTCTGATAATCTCCAAACGACTTTAGTAAAAAAAAAACTGCTAAAATAGAACAAAGGTTATTCATCTCTTAACTCAATTCACTCCGATTTCAATTCGTTTGAATTGAGAGCTGTTTTTTTTTCTACAATTTTAATAAAACTAAACTATAAAAAAGTTGTTGATCAGGGCATGTATACACGATAGATGTACAATATCTTAGCTAATATAAGAATTTATGTTTCATAAAAAAATACACCGAGAGATGGAATAAAGCCGACGAGAGTTGTGATGTTTGGTGTGTGGCACGATAGCGTGACGGCATGACGCTGCCTTGCCGCTTACAGTCATGGCATTCGAATTGATTTTACAGATAATAAAAACTAAAAACATTGCTCATTGATTATGATACATGAAATATTCAAACTGATTTCGAGCAGTTGTGTCATCCAGAAACATAAATGATCTAACCTGTTGTCTTTGATTTGTTTGTCTTTTCATTTACTTTTACCTTTTTACTTTACGGTACACAGATGCAGTTTTGCATCTTATGCTTTATTTATATGCGTTATTTATGAGGACTGAAATGCAGCTACTTCACAAGACGCCATTTCCAAGAAGTGTAACTTTTAGAAACGTTCGTTAAGAATCACGGTTGTATTTACCGTTTCCAAGATAGCCAAGAACTGTAAAGTACTTTTAACTTAGTTTATGTAGTTTCGAATACAATCCACGACGGCTGTTACGTGGTGAGATTATCAGGATAGAATGGGTGAAAGGGAGGGGGGGAAACTAGCAGTCGAAGCGTTTTTGGTGACGATCAACGCCCATCAACATCCACACAACCAGGAGGCTATGAAGATGCGTTACCCTCGTTTATTCAATCCCCTGAAATCCACTGGAACCTGAAATATGAGCAAAGGTTAAGGTAGGTAAGGGATTTCGATGAAATCTTAGAAATTACAAAAGTTTGAAATAAAGAAATAAATCATAAAATAATTAGGTAAATAAATAATTAATGTCGTATTGGATGCCAAGAATAGATAGATATGAAATGGAAAAATAGATTCGTTAGATGAAAACGAAAAACATGGAAATATTTTTCATTCTTTTAATACACATTTTTTTAAAGTGATACTGAAATTCGATCGGTACGGTACGGATCGGTGGACGCACTTGTATTATTTTCTATACAGAGCGAACTAAAATCCGTTGCAAATGGGCAAATTAAAATGTGTGCGTTGCGTCCGGCGCGGACTGCTACGAGTCTGCTGTGAGCAAAGTACCAAATAGGTACCTTAAGAAGGTCGTCTAATCTAAAACGTAACTAGAAATTGTATTTTAAAATTAAAACTAAAGATATATCCAATTATTGTTACGTAAACCAATATTTAGGTACATATAGATTACAGACTCTTGATGTAATCTGTTTTTAATTTATTATATTATGGAAAATACACTAAATCCGTTTTTTTATATTTTTTCAGCTAGAATTACTATAAGTTATACATAAGTTTTATTTTTTACGTAACTCAGCGCTTACGTAATCCAACTCGTTTATGTAAGTGGAAGACGCCTATAACTCATCATCGAGTGTTGCTAGCTTTTCCATCTAATTAACTTTAATAACTAACCTGTCCTCAATAGTAAGCTATCATGGTCTGGTAATTGAGTTGGGTCCGGCCTTTCGAGTCTGGTCGGTGTTTGATCCTGACCGGTGCTCCAAATGGGTTTTTCCAAATTTCTCCGTGAACATCGCTTGCTCACCAGTGAAGGAAAACATCGTGATCAAACCCGGATTAAATATGAGATAAAATTATTTAATGCTGTGTGAAGTTCACCAATCTGCATCGGGCCAACCCATCTGTGAACTATGGCCCAATACCCCGCTCGCCTGATTTGTAGGAGAAGATCCTTGCCCATCAGTGGAACATATAAGGCTTGATCTATATATCACTATCAAAAAAAGTCGCTTTCTCTGTCCCTATATCCCTTTGTACGCTTAAATCTTTAAAACTACGCAACGGATTTTGATTGCTTTTTTTATGGATAGGACAATTCAAAAGGGAGGTTTATGTACATAATTTATTAAGTTTCTATATACATTGGCTAAGATATAACAATAATTGTTGGAGGAGTCGGAAAAGAATAAGCCGCCTGGGAGCTTTCAATGAAAAGGTTGCCTAAACCCTTTGAAATATTATTATTATAATATAATAAAATAATGTACGGTGGAATTTTGTATCTTAAGTAGGTCTACAGAAAAGTCCACGATGGCATATATCTATCTCTTAGAGTTATCATACCATATCTATTTAATACTTAAAAAAATGGGCAATTATAAGGCGATAATTTAAAAGTTATTTACTCAAATACGGTATGAATCCTCATCATTTTAAATAAGTTAATTGGCTTGAGCACTTCATGAAGATTATTTTTTACCTTAACATCATGCAAATTAAATGAATACTTTAGGAGATTTGGCAAAATCAAAATAATACGCAAGAAAATAAATTGTGTTGCCGTGAATCAACGTAATATAATATAATAATAGTATCCTAAATATGCCTACAGAAAGTCTGTATTATTTATTTTACATAGTCTCCGCCTTGACCAGGTATTTACGTCGTTGCGAGAACTGCTTAGTGGCGGCCGAGCAGTTCCCCTTTACAAGGAGTAGTTTAACCTTCGCCGGAACCAGCTTGTTGCTGTGGTATTGCTGGTTGCCCGCAGATCCAAGACCCTGAAAGCGGTTGAAGGAGTTTTTTTTTATTTACATAGTTTAGAATCATAGAAATATTAAGAACAAACTTATTCAAATATCTGTGTCTAGAATAGTAACTTAGATGCGAATAGCAAGGAATCAGCCGTCTTGGCGTTTATTAAATTTGGTCTGTGTTCAGTAATGACGGATAAAGGGTAATGATAATGATGAACTTTAGGCAAAATTAATAAAAGACGACCTTTATTTTTTACTCACATTGGGGTGCACTATCCTACTAAGATCCGCCAGCAACTGAAACCCACAGCGACAGACTGGTCCTGGCAAGACCAGATTCTCTAACAAAAGGGGGACTGCCCGGCCGCTGTAGAGCAGTCCCCACGATCCCCTAGCCTGACACGAGCACAGGGGTGTTATTAGAAGCGCATTAAATAGCGCCTCCGACGTACCCCCGTTCGACGTCTATGGGGGCAGGCCACGTCGGCGACCCCCTTCTGGGACACCACTGTCTCGCAGAAAAAGGCCATTGTCCTCCAAGACTCGTCACAGCTGAGATACCGTACTCATAAAACAGTACTTAGGAAAACCAGACTATGGGATATATATTATACAGTCTAATTTGTTATGCAACACTAAAATATTTAATCTACAAATCTTATATATAAAAATGAATCGCAAAATGTGTTGGTAAGCGGATAACTCAACAACGCCTGAACCAATTTGGCCAATTCTTTTTTTAAAATAATCGCTAAAGTCCAAGGATGGATGTCCCGGCGAAAAAAAATCGAATAATTGCCGGGAAAGCCCTAAAAACAGCCCTTTTCTTTTTCCCATACAAACGTTTTCTAACTAAAATGTAGAGTCAATCTGAACTTTATCGCTATTATATAAAGCTCATATTAGATTACAAACACTCATTGTTGTCTAAGCTATATCATATTAATAATTTCGTCGTAGACTCAATCTAAAAGTTACCTAAATAATAAAACATAAAAAATTAAAGGTTTCGAGTCGACAACATATATCCCCAAAATTTGGATTGTCGAGTATTTTGTTAAATCCTAATGGTGTTGACAGACAAAATATTGCAGTCCATTAAAATACAATGACATAATTGCATATTATCACTGTCATTGATAACGGGTGACATCAACTTTTTTTCCTTCATTTATGACAAGGAGTATTTACGGGTTCCCGGCGACGGTGGTCCAGTGGTGGACGGACTCGGCCTCTTACGCGAGGGGTTCCGGGTTCGATCCTGACCCGTACGTGTGTGCCTTGAAATGGGTTTTTCTAAATTTCTAAGTGCACACGAGACCATCGTTCGCTCACCGGTGAAGGAAAACATCGTGAGGAAACCTGCATGCCTGATGAGATTGAAAGTCTTTGAAGGTATGTGAAGTTCACCAATCCGCACTGGGCCAGCGTGGTGGACTATTGGCCCATTATCCCCCTCGCCTGATTTCGAGGAAGGAGACCCGTGCCCAGCAGTAGGACATATAAGGGTTGATACTTTACGTTACTTTTTTATAGCATTCATTGTAAGTAGAACAGATCACTTGAGATTTAAAATTTCAATTAATTCTGATGAAGACTCTACGTTTTACATATTATCATAAGGATTCAGGCAACGGATCATCAAATGAGGACGGTGCTGACCATAGCGATGCATTGTAGATAATTCAATTGTAGACCATATTATTATTTGTAGGAGAAAGCGTACTGGCAGGAAATCTAAGCTCTCGGATGAGACGCTCGGGCTTATGAGGGAACGCAGAGCACACACAGACGCCACTTCTACAGATGTAAAGCTTCTCTCCAAGCAGATCTGCAAACTAATACGCCTTCGCTGCTCAAATACGCAACGGATTACCGAAGCAATTGAGCAGAATAGAGGGTTGAAGGTTTTTGTGGAGAAGCTCGGGAGAAGCCATCTGTCGAAGATTAGGACCACTTCTGGCGCGACCGTTTCTTCAAAGCCTGAGATCTTATCGCAGATCGAAGATTTCTATGGTAAATCGTATGCGTCTCACGCTCCTCAACCCAATCCCCGGAACAACGATCCGCGTGCCAGCCTAACACGACACCTCTCCGGCGAGCTTCCGAACATCAGATTAGACGTAGTAAGTCTGACTCTTAAGCAGCTAAAAAGGAAGGATTTAGCACCATAGACCACATCCACACTATAAGGAAAGTTGTACAGAAGACCCATGAGTACAACCAGCCACCGTGCCTTGCTTTTGTGGACTATGAGAAAGTTTTTGACTCTATTGAAACCTGGGCTGTTTTGGAAGCTCTGCAGAGATGTCAGGTCAATTGGCGATACGTCAAAGTAATGAGAGGATTGTACGAAGCCGCTTTTATGTCCGTTCTGATTCTGGGAGGTCAAACAAGACCAATCCAATTGCATCCAGGAGTGCGACGGGGGATGTTCATTCCCCGAAACTGTTCATTAATGCTTTGGACGTCTTCAAGACTTTTAATTGGGCAGAATGTGGCATAAACATTAACGGCGAGTATCTCTCACACCTTCGTTTCGCCGACGATATACTTATATTGGCCGAGTCACTGGAGGGTTTGCAGGAGATGCTATACAGTCTAAACGAATCTTCCCGACGTGTGGGCCTTAGGATGAATTTGGACAACACGAAAATCATGTTCAACGAACACGTTCTCCTTAGGTCGGTTAACGTCGATGGCATACTCTCGAAGCCGTGCAAGAGTATGTCTACCTTGGTTATACCTTGCAGCTAAGTCGACATAACTTCGAGAGGCAAGCCGACAGGAGGATTCAATTAGGGTGGGCAGCATATAGGAAGCTTCACCATATTCTCACGTCGTCTATACCGTAGAGTGTAAGCCTTCAACCAATGCGTTCTCTCCGTGATGACCTACGGGGCCGAAACGTGGCCTCTTAATTTACGACTGGTCCGTAAGTTTTCCATAGCTCAACGTGCTATGAAGCGTGCAATGCTGGGTGTTTCTTTGGCAGATAGGATTTGAAACGAAGTCCTCCTCCAAATTACTAAAGTTACCGATATCATGCGAAGAATATCCAGTGGCAAATATGGGCTGGTCACACACTCAGAAGAACGGATGGCCGATGGGTCAATAAGGTTCAAGAGTGGAGGCCGCGTTTAGATAGACTAAGTGTTGGTCGGCCATTAACCAGGTGGTAAGATGATCTCCTTTCAGTGGCAGGTCCGCGTTGCACGCGAGTGGTACCGGATCGGTCATCTTAGCGTTCATGGAGGGAGGCCTATGTTCAGCAGTGGACGGATAAATGCTGATGATAATGATGATGTACCCATTATAAACAATGCCATCACAAGAACGTAACCAAAATAGATGAGTTTATGTGTTGTTATAAGTTGTCGATTATTGTAGGTATGTTTATTAAATCCCCATGACTTCTTTTCCAGATCATAATCTCCACTATATGAGCGAGGCACCCACTTTTTAAATATTTGTCACCTTAAGGTTCACCACGAACACAAAGTTCGCCTCTTAGTCTCAAGCCCTATGGCAAACATCGCAGTCAGGGTTTTAAGTGGATCCCAGAAGGGAAGAGGCCAAAGTTCGTGGAAGCCAAGATCCGGCCACCTGAGCTAAACCCCACACTGCCCTATCACCAGGGTGACAGTTTTGTTCAGAAGAACTTTTCGCGCCGACTATAGACGATCCGACGGTGGTGGCATGCCTCGCCACAGGAACGAACCCGACGCCATGAAGCCGAGGAAGTCACACTCCACGGCTGGTGGAGGTCCCCCCCCCCATTTTTCCGCATCACAGGGTGAAGCCAACTGGCTCACCTCACACTCGATGAAGCATTACGGTCACCAGGGCCATTAGCATAGCTCAAACCGAAAACAAAAGATTAGTCTTTTATTTTATTCTTCAATAGATAGGAACAAAAAACTGCCACATACCAGATCTTTGTGGCAGAACGAAGTCTGCCGGGTCCGCTAGTACTATAATATAATAAACATATATATTTTTTTTGTCATTATCGTTATCCCTTATAAACATATTGATTCAACAAATACTGGCTAAATATTTTAAGCATGGTTGGAATACTTAGTAATAAAGCTTTATTGTTTACCGTTTTTCATGTACATTTCTAGTGAATTGTTTTATTATTATTATTGATATATTTTTCGCGCTTGTATAAATATGATATTTAAAAATTGCGGAAAATGTACTAAGCTTTAAATTCTGCAACAAAATATATCAATTTTTATTTACTTACAGCCCAGATGAAGTAGTCATGTATTTCTACTAGTTTGGGCGTCTGTAGTTATCAATTTGGTTCAAACCTGGATACTTAAGTAAATGCATTTCCTGTGTAAAAAAAATGTTAGAATAATTTGTGTCAAACAAATGAAACCAAAAGTCTTCAACCAGTGTGTATTGCCAGTGATGACCTATGGTGCTGAAACGTGGTCGCTCACTATGGGCCTATCAGAAGGCTTAAGATCACCCAAAGAGCAATGGAGAGGGCAATGCTTGGAGTTTCCCTGCGTGATAAAATCGGAAATGAGGACATCCGCAGGCGAACCAAAGTTACCGACATAGCTCGACAAATTTCCCTTATTAAGTGAAAATGGGCAGGGCACATTGCTCGCAGAACTGATTGCCGCTGGGGCCGTTTCTGGAGTGGCGACCATGTACCGCAAAACGCAATGCTGGTAGGCCTCCCACTAGGACCTAGTGACTAGGTGGACTGACGACCTGGTAAAGGTCGCAGGAATCCGCAGGATGCGGGTGGCGCGTGAGTCGTAGAGATCCTTGGATTTCCTACGTCCAGCAGTGGACATGTTTTGGCTGAAAGTAAGTAGTAAATCAAACTAAAATAATCTTTATAATCTAAATACTTAAAAGATACTCTACTTTCAGAGGTCCAAAGCGTATTATGTTTCTGTACAATATCTAATCGCCTAGACCATCAATGAACCTAATTGGGCGTGTAATTTATGCATCAACTGCCGTGAGTAATGACCTGTTTTCCCTCAAACCACAGTCTTGCGGGCCCATTGTTACGAAAGGCCTTGCAACCATTGACGTATGCCTTCATAGTTAGTAGATATTCACAATTGTATTTATGTTGGCAAATTGCTAATGCTCACAGAATCAATACTTTCCATCGTAATCTTAATCTTTATATGTGCAGATATAATCATTATCCAGATTTTAAGCTTTCGATAAAACTTGGAGATCCAAATTGAAACTTCCTAAATTATTATAATTGGCTTGCCACGTTTTGGTAGCCAGGAAGAGGGATTTTGTTTGTGTAATCCATAAAATAGCTTTGCTATGGTTAGAAAAAAGGGTAGAGTTACTGGCGCGTGTCTTATTTTTGCATTCTAGATTTAGAGTGCCTTTGTAAGCTTAGGTGTTTTTTCTTAAATTTATCTGTTAAATGATTAATATGTCGGTTGCTGTCTATTTTTACGATACTGTATTTTGAACGCAACTGTATACGCGTTTAAAATAGGATCCCAGAAAACGTTCAAAGTCTACTCATAAAAGAATTAAAAAAAGTTATCAAAGAGCGTTAACAAAGTAAAAGATTTTTATGAAAGATCCATACTTTCGGAATATGGTGATACCCCAGGAATTTCAGGATAACATGTAACATTTGTTATAGAATATTTGAAAAGATTAGCTCCACTGAATTTGTTTCGCGGGTTTTTCACTTAGTAAGCTTATCTTGGAATCAGTGGTAGATTCATATTAATATCGGGTATAATTGATCGAAGTTAATATCAAAAAGATACCTTGGTCGTACTATTTTGAATAACAAAATTGATTTTGATTTATGATTTGATGCTTAATATTCTCTTTCGGAAACCCTCTAAATCCTTTTTACGAGCTAAAGGGGAAGATTATGAAAATTAAAATAGCACAAATGATCGTCAATAAATATTTAGGTCATTTTAACAGTTAAATATTGAACCCTTCGCAATGTTTTGAGCACTCACTACGTCATTCCAACTATTTTTGACAGTCAGACTTTGGTGCGGTACATTTTGATTGTCTAATTAGTAGTGGCACTAACTGTAAATGGAAGTCCCAGCTTCATGTATTCCTGAAACACGGGAATTTTTTTTTGTGCTCTCACAAATCTGCATGTGTAATGAGATCATTGGGGATGTGCGTAGTTGGCTAACCAACGTCCTATTCTGGGCTTAACGCATAACTATGAAAAATAATTGTTTTGCTTGATATTGATGGTAAAGGGACTTAAAAAGGGACCCTTAAATCCAATAAGGGTCACACATGCATATTATTTATACATGAGTTTAGGTAGATGAAGCGTTTTTTGGCCATTAACCAGGTGGAAAGACGATCTCCGTGCAGTAGTAGTGGTAAGTTAGAGAGAAGTCGGAAATATTATATTTAAGATTTTTATTTTTAGCTAACAAATAACTAGCGGGATTCAAACCTGCTACTTCAAGCTTGAGCGCTAACGCACTAACCATTGATCCACGAAGTTGTACATACATAGGGCCCTTCATAAACCTTAAACAATTCTCCATTCGGTTTCTTTGCAAATAAAGTATTTTGAAGAAATAAAGTCTACAATTTCGAGAAATATGTTATTGATACTGTTTAGTCCCAGGGGAATTATTGATTAATAATTAATTCATTATTTAATTATTGCATACAACCATGTGCAATTACTCTAAATTATCTGCGTGTCTAGAGAGTTTTTATTGAGATTATTTTAATTAAATCCCTAATCATGACTGAAGTATACAAGGTACTTTATATTCGCGGTTCTGAACAATCTATAAAGAATATATTATTAACTTTGTTTAAAAGTAAAACAGAGTCGACGTTCGCGTGAAGTTTAAAATTAATTAACACTAAATTAAGAAATTCCTCTTTTCGATATACATAATTAAAGACCATGCTTTACGAGAAACGATTTCCTAATTTGGACATGCAAGATTCAAATCTACTTGGTTAGGAACTAATCTTCTTGGCGTTCGTTGTTACTTATACAAGGTGTATTTGGAGCGCTTGCAGAAACGAAGAGGAATTATAGTATTGGCATAGCCTGACATGATACAAGTGTAAAAAACGCGAATCTTATTGGTTGTCTTTTTTTGTGTATCCAGTTTGGTAAACATACATACAGACATATTTTGATGATGATTTGCATTAATGTAATTTATTTATTGAATACTACGGTTCACACCAGTCGGATGACACCACCGGTGATTCATAGAGTTCGTTAATTACGTTTAAAAAAATCCTTTTTCTAAATGTTAGGATACTTTTAGAAACTTGTTCTAGTACCTTCGAGACTGTGTAAAAAGTTTCATGATTGAGTAGTTTTCGCGTGAAAGCGTAACAAACATTCCTACTTTCACATTTATAATATTAGTTAGGATTAATAAAAACTGTAATAACATGAACTCATATTAACGGTCTCATTGCCATACGTGAATCACGAGTTGCAATTTTTGCCCATGCAATCTATCCATGCCTTGCCCAACCCAGAAACGTAAGATGGTAGATAAGGGGGCCTAGCCAAAATGCCATTAAGAAAGCGTTAGCGAAGTTCAAAATGATAAAATGTATAGGATGAACCACGTGATTAAGCGCGGCCTTATGTCAATCCCATACATTTTATCATTTTCGAACATCGCTAACGCTTTCTTAATGGCATTTTGGCTAGGCCCCAAGATCGTACCGTTTTCTTGTGAGTTGAGGCAAAATAGAATGTCTCGATTTGTAATTGTTTCTTTGCTATATTAATAAAATGAATATATTATGTTTACTTGGATAGACAATCTGGCAGACGTGTCACCTGATGGCAAGCGGTCGACGTCACCCATGAACACTAACGAACTTACCTGGAACTATCCAGGTAAGCTCGTTAGTCTAGGCAACTTATTTATGTATTGCCTATCTTGAGACATAAGATGTTAAGTCTTGGTGCTAGTAATTGCCTTTCTTAAATTTAAAGAAACACATCTTAGCTGTTTCATAGGAGAAACAAGAAAGATCACTTATTAGGTCAAGATTTTAATTAATTATATTTTTTTTCTGTATTAATAACGTTAAAACTGTCATACATATACATGCGATATGAACTTCATATTAATTAGTCGGTTGAAAAAATATACTTAAGAATTAAATATTAAGAGGCCTCTTTTAAAATATACAATTTTAATTATTTCCAACGTTCTGCCGATGTTTTAAAATTCATTAAAGCGTTTTAAAAAATAAAATATTTTATCCGCCTCCATTTTATTAATATTTAATATAAATTACGATATAGTAAATTGGATACGTGCACAAACATCTTAACGAATAACTTATTTATTGATGAAAGTGTTTATATTGAAACTTTGGCAGAAAATATTTTACTACGTAGCGATCGAATGAAACTTGCTTCACGATAGCATCAAAACTTGAAACAATTTTAAGTTGTTAAGGGTATTGGAAATCGTATATTTTTTTAAATGTTTTTCATTATTTTAAACAAGCATCATCGGAACTCATTACTGCTGGTAATGATTTCTACATAGGCTGGTTACAATTAACTTCTTTTGTTTATTTTCATGTTCAGTGGGTTTGGGCTCGGCCTCTTTAACTAGAGGGTCCGGGTTCATTCCTGACCCTGCCTGCCTGATGCCTTGAAATGGGGTTTTCTAAATTTTAAGTGCATCCTAAACACGAGTCCATCGCTCACTCAACGGTGAAGGAAAACATCGTGAGGAAACCTGCATGTCTGATGAGATTAAAAGTATTTGAAGTTGTTTGAAGTGGTAAGGGCCAGCACCTCGGTGAACTATGGCCCAATACCCTCGTCGCCTGATTTAGAAGAGGAGACCCGTGCCCAGCAGTGAGACGTATATGGGATGATACATACATATAAAATTATCTACATGTACAAAAAAATCGAGTCGCGTTGATTTCATTCCTTTCGGGAATTCCTGAAAAATCGATTTTGTCGCTTTGAAAACGATAGTTCAATACCTCTATTCGTATTCAAGCCTTTCAATGAACGAGCGAAAAACGAACTAATGTAAGTAAATAGTTTGAATTGATGTCAGTACATAAAACATAAGATAAATAACTTAAGATTAAACCTCAGAGTAATTCACTTATAACTGAATTTTAACCTGAAATAAAGTTATTTCAGTGGGGCTAAAAGTGCGCGCCTTCACGAAAATATGCAAAATATATTACTTACACTAAATCAGTTGCACAACAAAAAAGTTTTGACTGCGCCCAGAATGGAGTTTTCATTGCAAATGGAAGATTTTTCATAATATACGTGAATAAAGAGCGGTGTAAATCCAAACTCCCTGGGAGTTTTATTAAGCTCTCTTAAGTGAAGGCGACCATGATTTTCTACTATAAATGGATACAATAAAAATCGTGTAGGTATGTAAGGTAATTTATCTCACGACAAAAATATTAGTTTTCTAATGCCCGGTTTCTGAGGAATTTTCAACGGCAGTTTATCTATTCATTAGCGCCATTGGTTCGATAACCTAAGAAAGTGCGTTTCTGAACATCGTAATGTAAGATAAACTCCATTTAAACTTAGCTTATCTTAACTGACCAATGTGTGCCGTTTATCGATTTCATAACTTTATTTGACGTTTTGCTTCAAGCAAATTACATAAACCTTACATCAGTGAGTTTGACGTTTATTTAAAAAATTCATTCGCTGATAAATAGCGAATTGTAATAATTTATAACTAAAACAATGCTTATCTACCCTTGAATAAAATATTCTCATAAATAAAACTAGTAATAATCCTGAATTAAAATAATAAAATCAATTTTAAATTTGATCTCTTAAACAGACCCATCTAACGGCAGATTATGGAACTGCTTATCTGTTTGATAGTTATTGAACGGTTCATTGCGTTGAATACGCAGTGACAGTTAACCGACGTTTATCATATACATAACTTTATTATATCAATAGCTAATGAGATTATAACTGGAAACTTCAGAAACCGGGCATTAGACAAGTAAGTGCGTCTGTGACAGTAGTTCTTATACCGGTGGACCGATTTAAATGCGGTTTTTATATTTGAAAGATTGCTCTTAGATGTTTTTATTAAAATCGGTTCAGCCGTTTCAATATCATCAGGTCTAATGATATTTATTTTATCTTTTTATCGTGGCTTTAAATTTTAATCAAAATAATAAAATACCGATAGCACCTCGCTTTGTTGTATTATTACTGATTGAAGTTGTTGTAGTAATGTAACAAAAGTTATTCCTAGAAAACATTTTATCATCATCATCATTGACAGCCTTGTATTAATAATAATTGACAGAAACAATTGTTTTAAATTTATGTTGATTCAATAAATGCTTGATTCAATAATGGCAGTAGGTGGTCCTTGTATATTGTATGTCTTTCTCCGTGTGTTTATATTGATTAGTGTTACATTTTTATCGCATTCGTTTTTTCGTCATCATGGATACATTAAAGATTCGAGTAATTGTGAAATACACATGTAATTGTGAACCATCGTGGCAGCAATGCGGTAAATGCGGTAAATATCCATTCAATTTGAATAAACAATCTTGTAAAATTGATGTAAAATGTATACGTAAAGACTACTTAATTTATACGTGAAAAAGATATTAAAATATTTAAATTTAATACGCTAGTTTTATGGTCACACTACATTCTTACGTCCCATCCTATAGTGAAAAACGCGGGTTGAATGAAATAAAATGAATTAAAGTAAAATATACGCGCTAGGAAACCCGAATCGAAACTAAAGTACTGCGGTGCAAATTATGTCCCAATGTTATAGAACATAATATGCAGGAAAGACGGCTAAAGGTTTTAAAAGGTCTGGTAATTTTTATTCTATTGATAATATACTTTAAGGTGACGTCCGTATTCCAAAACGTCACTTGAATATCTGAGTGCTCCTTAAACTACTAAACACGACTTCAATCCTTTATATTATACTCAACTTAAAATATAAGCAGCTCTTAAATTTTGGCAGATCTCAAATTATGTCCCACTCAAACGCCACTTAAGTGAAAATTCGTATACAGAAACGCCACTCAACGAGTTTTAGTGTATACATTTAAGGACTTCTCAGCTAATACGAGTGATCGTACAAATTGCTTTAGTGACATTTGTGTATACCATTTAAAACTAGGGGACGCTTAAATGTATGAGGCTTCCAGTTAAGTGGGATTGAGTAGCGTTTGAGTATTCTGATTTCTGACATTAGTAGTTCAAACTACCGTGCGTAATTAGATACGAATGGCGGGGTTCAGCCGTCAATGCGTTCATTGAAAGAGGCCTATATCCTCAATAAGCTGATCGTCATAATGAATAACCCTTAGGGCCTGTTTCACAATCTCCCGTTAAGTTCCCTATAGGCTATAGGCAACATATTTGACAGATGTTTGACAGATACTCCATACTCTATCTGTCAAATATGTTCCCTATAGCCTATAGGGAACTTAACGGGAGATTGTGAAACAGGCCCTTAGAATTACGATATTATGACGTATTTGAAATTGAATCTTAAGCCAAGTGACGCGAGTTCAATCCTGTGTGAACTACAAGGGTTTTCAGCGGCGCTTCATAGAGCTAATTTCAAATCCTGCCGTGAATGGAAACATCGTGAAAGATTCATTGGGCAAGTATAAATGAAGCATATTAGATACCATTCCTACCATGATCCAGGCCTTGTCGAGGCGGTAGAGCTCAGTAGCCTAGGGTATGCCCAGCACCTTGGGCGAAGCAAATTGAGCCGAGAGGGCATAAGAAGAGGGGACAAAGAGCAGGAGGCAAGGGGCGAGGACGGGAACTTCACCTCAATGTACTTTCCTGACGTTGGGAGTGGTTGTTCTGTGGTGTGGTACAACACCTCTGTGGAGGTAGCGTTGGTCACCTGAGGGACTGACTAGCCTTCGAGGTACCCCGTTGCTAGCAGGTCTGGGGCACCTCACCAAAGGCGGCATTGATGACACTCGCCGGGTTTTAGTGGGTAGAGCTGCGTTCACTTACCATCTTTGGGGCGGACCGAGTCCCACATACCCGCCTGGGAGACCCACTCCCCAGCGAGATGCGTCAGTGCATTTCCCAGCGTTAAAGAAAAAAAAGCATATACCTTGATTGTTCTCGAGAAAGCTCAAAGAAGGTTTACATTTGTTTTTAACTGTATAAGAATTATACCCTATTGTATGTAGTATTTTAAAACGACGAAACATGTTAACCGTTGCTAATATTATATACATAATAATACCTAATATAAAACATTTAATACTCGTTTAAAAGTGGTGTAATCTGATTCATATTTATATATTATGTTATTTCATAGAAGAACAGTCTACAATATTTTATGATTTGTTTTTAAATATTCCAGCTTAAATAAGTCAAGAGCATCTTATTATATAAGTACTTAAATATTTCCATAGAAGTTCTGCAGAATAGTGCGAGTCGTTCAAAACGCACTTATAAGATCTGGAAGTTGACTTATTCTCCATGAAAGGGAACCCTTCCTTGGAATATAAATTATGAACATCCTGCGGCTTATTCTTCCGCATTTTGATGAGAGAGATATATTTACGAGGGACACGTGCGCCGTGGAATTTTTATGTCTCTTTTCTATAATTCATAACTGCCCGTGTAAAATATTTTGTAGTTCTAAAGGGAAATTAATTCACATAGTAAATCTGCTTTTTAACATAGTTTTTTTTTTTATGCTTACGCTAATTTAAATTATTGTACTGTGCCACGCTCTCGGCTGAATGGGTCCACCATCTTGTTTGTTCCTTCCGTAAAGCATCTATGCTGTGTTTTTCCGAAAGAAATGAAATACAGGCAGTGTAATTACTGCACTGATCCTTAACATCTTTTGTCTCAGGTAGGGACAACACGTAAATTTTAGAAAAGAGTTCCAAGTAATCTAAAAAGTATTTTTGTTAAGAGTTTATCCTGATTTGTTAAGATTTTTCCACGTCAAATGTTTCCATTTTCCGGTTATTATCGTTATTTTTCTCACGCAAAATATGGTACAGTGTATTAGCCTAATGTCCACCGAAATTACTAATAATTTTTCAATCTCATCAAATTTGACATTATATTTATTGAAAAAAACTTCTCAATTCGCACAAAAGTTTGAACCCATTTGAACTATATATTGTTATGTATGTCTGTATATGGCACCGTAGCGTTTAAGCGGGTAAAACAATTTGAATGCACTTTTTACTTCCTAGCGGTGGTTCTTAGGGATATATTATATTACTAGCTGACCCGACAGACTTCGTTCTGCCAATATTAAAATTACAATTACAAAATAGGGGTTGATCGTAGAGGGGTGAAAATTTAGGGTTGTATGTATTTTTATATGCTGTATCATAAAAAAATAGAAATTAAAAATTTTGTCTAAAAAATAAAAAATAAAAATTTAGGGGTGGACTACCCCTAACATTTAGGGGGATGAAAAATAGATGTTGGCCGATTCTTATAGATAAGCACATAAAAATTCATCAAAATCGGTCAAGCCGTTTCGGAGGAGTATGGCGACGAAAACTGTGAGATGAGAATTTTATATATTAGATTCAAATCGAGATTATATATTAGATGCACCTCTTTCAAGTTCATCTGTTATTGTGTTTCACTTAATTTTAAGATAATACATTTTTGGACAAATTTATACAGTAAATACGGACAGTTTTAAAAATAAAGACAGATGAAGCATGCCGAACACGCGAGTGACGCCACCAAAGCGAATACAAATTCAAAAGCGAACACAATCTAATAGACGTTTAGAGTACGACGATATGTCAAGCTGTTATAAGCGCTTTTAAATTTGTATTCGCTTTGAAGCGTCACTCGGGTGTTCGGCATGCTCCATCTGCCTTTATTTATAAATCTGTGTAAATACGTATAAAAACAGCAGACATCGACAGTAAAATTTATTTAAACAAAGTGTCTAAAAATGAAACGATGACTTTTCAATGCAATGTAAAATTCAAAGCACAATGTGATCACAAAAGGACGCAAGTGAAAATTTTAACAGGCTAAAAAACATGCATTTCAGTCGTTCCAATTGTCTGCCCATTCATTACAGAGGGATTCGAAAAATGTTTTAAATCTTCATTTTTAATACATCGAATTTTTAACGATATATTTGAGTTGGACTTTTCTTTAATTTCGTACTTATAAAATGTGTTTAATGATAAAATTGTTTTTATATTTTGCCTTTGAAAGAAGTAGTTAAAATTTGACAATTTTGCTGTCCTAAATGATTATAGTTAGATTTTTTACTGTAAAATATCATTCATTATCACCTTATCGTATCCGCTTAAGTAAATATTTAATTTGATATAAGCCATATTTGTAAGCTGTGTAAACTTTATCTAATAATTTTGCGTAAATTCGTAATGCATTGTTACTTATAATAATGGGTTTATTAAAATTATATAAGTTAAGTTAAAATTATATTTTGCTTTGTTAACAGTTGCTGATGTTGAATTGGTATTTAAATTTAATTTTAATTAGCACTCGACTTTTATTTTATATAATATTTTATTTTATACTAAATTGTTTTAATCCTAAGCAACCGATAAAAATTCCAAAACATATTTTATTTAAGCGATAGTCCCATTTATTTACTACGTTCATTATTGTAAAAAGGCTATGGCTAATATAAAGTTCTTTTTTAATTTTAATTAAATTTTTTTTGATTGAAAATAATAGGTATCTCCAAATCAGCACTTGAATCTAGCCTGCACAAGGTGAACCCATTGATGAGAACCGGGGAAGCATACTCAGTGGTTCTAATCTTTTGCATATATTATACTTCAAATTTTTTTTAAATTTTAAGTCGAGTGAAACTGCGTGATATATTAGTCACATGCGAATATATTAAATTATCTTAACCAAGTAAATCCGTGGCAAATCCCATTCAATATAAGTTATAACCAAGCGAGGGAAGTTACATTTTGACACGCGCAAACTGGGAGCATTAGTGAACGGCGGCAAAACTTGAACCCAACCTTGCCAACTTAACAACCGAGTAATTACCAGATGTTGTACTTGACAGGTGCAAATGTAGATGCGGGAAATGGAGAGCTCTGTGCCCTGATCTGGTCTCCGTTGCCAATTTATATCATCTTATAAAAAATCATCTCATACATATCCCACGATATGTATGAGATGATTTTTTTAATCATATATTAAATATGAGTATTTGTGACTATGAAAATAACCATGTTGATATCAAATCAAATTATTATGAAAAATTTTATCAGTAACCGGACTAGAGCGGTAAGGTCTTAGATGTAAATAGTTAGGGTTCAGTCGGATTGTCGTTAATTGAGGAAGGTAGTGGAAGATCCCCACCATGGTTCAGGCCTTGTCGTGGCAGTGAGTTAGTAGCTCAGGGTGAACCCAGCACCTTGGGCGTAGCGAATTGAGCTGAGGGGGCTCTTTGTGCCCCTTTTATAAGAAGAGGGGGCAAAAGAGCAGGGGAAAAGGGGTGAGGAGGGGAACCTCACCTAATTGTACTATCCCGACGTTGGGAGGGGTTGTTCTGTGGTGCGGGGCAACCCGTCTGTGCAGGTGGCGTCAGTCCCCTGAGGGACTGACTAGCTGTCCATGTGCGCTGTTGCTTGTAGATCCGGGGTACCTCACCAATGGCGGCATTGGTGGCACTCGCCGGCTTGGAGAAGGTAGAGCTGCGTTCTCTTACTAGCTTTCGGGCGCAGCGGGTCCCACATACCCACCTGGCAGACCCACTCCCCAGCGGGATGCGTCAGTGCATTTCCCAGCGTTAAAGACAATATAGAAAAGGCAGTAGAAGGATGATGGCAGAAAAAGAAATGTTATTGATGATAATGATAATCCTGTTCTTTTCTCATTAACAGAGCAAAGCTGTTCACGGGAGAAACAAGCAATATGACACCTATAGAGCCGGTAGCGCGGCACAGCGCATTCCTCCAACCAATAAAATGATGAAATGCTTGAGTCAAATTAAATACTTTACAGCAACTTGGAAATGCCGTAATCAGGTTGAATGGTATCGCTGGCTGGCTGCCAATACGATTTACTATTTGTTCTAATTCAAACAAAGGATGTCAGCTGACAATAAATACAATGTGACAGTTGTAAACTAAGATACCCTCGGGTGTATTAATTCTACTTACTGGATATATGAACTCTTTGCGCTGATTTATTAGAATATCTTATATCTTTAAACGAGCAATTCTTGTATATATATAATCTGAATCTCGGAAACGGCTTCAACGATTTTCATGAAATTTTGTTAACGGGTTACGGGTTGAAAACGGCGATAAATCGATCTAACTAGGATATATTTTTAGAAAACTTTTTTTTGTACGTGTTTTGAGGCAATGATAAAATATCATTAGAACACGAACGTTTTTGCTGTCAAGTAATATGTCATAATAGCTTAGTGGAGAAATTTGACAGATATGAATCGAAAGAAGCCTGGTTCGTATCACCAGTCCAATTGTTTTTTTGTCTTTTTTTTTCAAGTTAATTTTTTTTAAAGAAAATATTTATCATATTATCATTAAGTGTATATAAAACAAAACAAAAAAATCGAGCAAATGCTCGGTCAACCAGGTACTTTAGTTAAAAGTCTATACATTTTAGCTGTGAAAGGTTCTTTTAGATTTTCTTGTAGAGTTTTAATTAAGTTTACTATTGTTTTTATTGTTGATATGGTGAAATAAATAAATAAATACGTTAAACTAACACTTGTCTGTCCGTCTGAACGTGTACCTTACCCGCTACTCGGCACGGATCCCCTCCAGTCGCTGTTAGGTAATGGACATAGTTTACTACACTGGCATTGATCCAAATTTTGACTAATTTTGCGTCTAATTTCATCTATAAATTTAATCTGTCCAAGGAAAATGGTTCACCAGCATACACTTGAAAAACGTAAAGATATATGAAATCATAACAGAAGTGAAAAGGCATCTGGAGCCATAAATGAGGCTTTTATTTTTGTAACATGTGGACAAAACAAACTTTAGTTATTTAATACTATGGCGTGATTATGATCTAACCGTATTATTAATATGTATCTTTTTAATTTGTATGTGCAATGTGTAATTACGAATAAAAAATATATTTATCTATGTACTATAATGAAACAACTTTTACGGATTTTATCGCGGTTTATTAAGTTTTTTACAACCACGTTTTGGATACTTTACAGCAACCATGGTCACGTGAGGACTAGCATGGCCGTGGTAAAAGTTGTTTCATTATAATAAGGGAAATTCGTGAAAGCAATACCAGTCCGTATATAATATTACTATGTTACGTGGTAAAAATATGTAGCTTTCTAATGGTGAAATATTTTTTATAATCGGTCTAGTAGTTAATAAGCTAAATCGTAAAACATAAAGTTATGAAAAATCAAAGCTTTTTTCTTGATGATATATATAATATTTTATGTGAAAATAATTTGATAAAACAAAGTCGAAGAAAAAACTAGTTAGTTATAAGATAATTGTTTGGACCCGCATACGAATCTAACTTAAACTCGCTTAGGAGTTGCCTTAGAAATTCCAAAGTCTGTGGTATGCCTGTCTGACCTGAACTCCTTGAAAGGCGAAGGTCGATGGAAAGGTAAATGTTCAATCAACTAAAGCTAATAGTTATTGAAACGAATCTAATCGAAATTCAAATAATAGTTATGATTGGTTTATAATGTTTCCGCCAATTTCACTCATTATAATAAAACAACTTTGATAGATATTTCACATAGATTATAATGAAACAAATTTACGGATTTTATCGCGGTTTGTTAAGTTTTTTACAAGCCCGACGTTTTGGATACTTTACAGAAACCGTGGTCACGAGAGGACTGTGATTATAATGAGTGGAATTCGCGTAAACATAAGAAAACAACATTCCAGATAGAATCAAAAAGTAAAGTGTCAAGAGTCAGAAATTTTAAAATTTGTGATGAACAGCGGTACTTGTACCTACCAAAAAGTTGTTTCATTGTTATATTAAATAGACATGATGCATAATAAGTATTTAATATTTTGATTTTATTTCATGGAATATTGTAAACGTATATTATATAAAAAGTCTAAGCCTGTGGGTGTCGGTATAGTAGGTAGGTCGGTAGTGTCGGTAGGTAGGTAAGGTATATCTACACCCACAGATATCCGCATAATCAGATGACGATTGTGCCGGCATAATTCGGCTGCAATGCAGCTACAGCACTCCCTCCTAAAATGATCTGAAGTTTAAAAACGAACTAAAGTTCGTTTTTCAACTTCGTTTTTAAACTTTTCTTAAAAACGAACTTTAGTTTAACTTCAGATG
The DNA here is from genome assembly GCA_905333005.2 of Lycaena phlaeas. Classification (NCBI taxonomy): domain Eukaryota; kingdom Metazoa; phylum Arthropoda; class Insecta; order Lepidoptera; family Lycaenidae; genus Lycaena; species Lycaena phlaeas. The sequence goes on along the minus strand of HG995169.1, from coordinate 15,548,899 downwards.
GTTACGATTGTTACTAAATGCATAGTTACCAAACGAAAGAAATATGTCGCTGAATTCACTGATATTACGTAGGTAAGTAGAGGTTAGCAAACCGATTTTGTCTCAATGATGGAAGTCTTGGTTGGTGTGGAATGCTCACAAGCGAAGATGGCACTTTACTACTTACTATTTGTTAACACAGCTAGTTGACACGTCTTCGCCGTGATAGCACACCCGGCAGATGTGAATCATCAACGTTAAAATTATAAATCAATAAAAAAAATAAGTAGCAATCCATATAATGTGTTCCACTACTGGGCACGGGTCTCCTCAAAATCAGGCGAAGAGGGTATCTGGCCATAGGCCAGATACCCTCTAGCGAGGCGCTGGACCAATGCGGTGGTTAGTGACACATACCTTCAAAGATTTTCAATCTCATCAGGCATGCAGGTTTCTTGACAATGTTTTCTTTCACCCGTGAGCGAGCAATGGTGTCGTGTTTAGGGTGCATTTATATATTTTAAAAAAACCATTTCAAGGCATCACTGGGTCGAAACTAGACACTTTCGCTCAAGAGGCCGAGCCCCGTACCCACTGGAACATCCACTGCTGAATATAGGCATCCCTTAATGAACGCCAAGACGACCGATCCCCTGCCACTCGCATCCAACGCGGACCTACCACTGCACGGAGATCGTCTTACCACGTGGTTAACGTCTGACCAACACTTTGTCTACCTAAACGCGGCCTCCACTCTTGAATATCGACGATAATAAAAAAAATGTTGAAAGATTATTAGCGCCATACCGTTTGTTGAAACGGCATGATAGTCTCTTTATTGTTACGCTATCAGATGTTTCAGCATTTGTACTCTTAAAATCTTAACGTCTTCGACTTGCCATTTGTCCTAATTTTAATTATTGCATTGAATAATAATAGTTTTGTATATGGGATAAGTATAATAATAAAAACCAGCTATAGCTAACCAGCTATAATAACTAAAGCCGCACAGTTTATTGATTTTTATTATAATATTATAACAAGCTGTGAGTATTTTTGCGGTAAAATCCGGGATATATAAAATAAAATCTCATTTAATTTCGGCCGATTCAATAGCCTTTAACTATATTATGTTGAAGCGCCGAGGGCATTCCCCGAATTCACAGCAAAGGTGGATTTCATAATTTATCATCGTTCATTATATAGCTATATATTGGAGAATGTAAAGAATCCCGTGTCACTGACAAAGCTTTTATGTCATTCAACTTTGACGGATTGGCTTTCTATTTAAAATGCTCGATGTAAACATAAAGCATATTTGACAGGGGTGTTCGGGGGCAGTATTGGGACCGATGTTTCACGAGCTATATTTTCAATCGATTCCGGTAAAGGAAATTTGAATGATAAAAAGTATCTGCATGTACTTGTTTGAGTTAAATAAACTTATATGAAAGTGACCCATATTTTTGAGATCGTATGTTGATACAGCTATTCAGAAAAATATCAAAAGTAGCATTTAATGCATTTAAGGACCATCAAGACATTTATTTATTTTATTCGTATACGGTGCCTAAAAAAAAAAAAAGAAAAAAAAAATTGACCGTATATAAGGCGCTTATGGAAGTAGCACAATAAATATTGAAAGTCTAAAATTTTTATTTTCGTAAATGTCGTTTTCGTTATATATATAGCATTTCTTTTTATTTATTTGTTTTTTAGCATAAATATTTTATAATGAAACAATTTTTATGGATTTTATCGCGGTTTATAAAGTTTTACATACCGAACGTTTCGGATACTTTACAGTATTCCTGGTCGGAATTCATTATGACTGATAATAATATGGTCATTATAATTTTTACAAATAGTATAAAACGTCGTTCCTCAAAGTTGTTTCCTTTGTATGTATGCTTAAATCTTTACATGTACGCAACGGATTTTGATGCGGGTTTTTTAAATAGATAGAACAAATCAAGAGGAAGGTTTATATGCATAATACATGCACAATAATTATATTATCCCACTTAGATTCCGTTCTAAATCTTAGTTAAGGCAGGCGAAGCTGCGGGTAACAGCTAACAGCTAGTAAGTGATATTCGCGTAAACACTTGAAAAATACAGTGTAATTGCTGCACAATGGCGTCCCGATTTTTCTTCACGCTCTCTATCGATAACACAACACCAGTATTATCGATAAGAAAATTTTAATTTTCAGTTTTAAAATCGTGTTAATTGGAATACGTGCTTAAAATATTTTTTTCATCACGGATATAATATTATGTTGTTTAATCGGAATCATCTCTTTAATATATCGGATATTTGCATTGTTTATCAACGACGTTTTTATTAACTTTAATATGGAGATCTGGCTCGAAATTACCGGTAATTTATATTAATTATCATCATTATTTAAGACATCGTTTCTTTAGCATAGAAGGGCAAACGAACAGTCCAAGCCTTGACTGTCGACGCCCCTTATCATGCACATAACCAGATGTTATTCAGATGCGTTGCCCTCCTTTTCCCTGTCCAAATGACCGGAAACTCATAAACCGCACGGAACGCGACAGCTTAGCTGTCAAGCAGCATGGGACAACCTCTTACAAAATTCGTAGACAATGTCGAAACATCGAGCTCCGCGAAATTAAGTAAAAAATATGGTATTTTTTTCTGAGTTTTTAATTTAAAAGTTTAAGTATAATAACTATGTTTGTCCGTTTTATTTGAAAATATCTATTTATATATACATACTATTCTAATGGACCCCAATATATAGTTGGGAAAAGGCTAGGCAGATGATGACTATTCTAATGAACGCCAAGATATTTTATTTAGATTGATAAAAACCTATATATACAGCAGTACTGTTGGCACTTACTACTAAGGCTGATGACGATAATGAATTCATGTTTAAATTTCCCTCCGAGGCCTAATGAAACAAATCAACGAACAGACAGATTTGATTGAACGTTTTCCTAGCTCGGGTACATTTATGAATATCAATACGGGCTTAGATCTCATGGACGTGCGCCGGAGGCAACAAGTCAGAAGAATGCTTCGGTTCAAGACGATGCTCTATTATTTAACGTTAAGTATATTTACGCGAATTTAACTCATTCATCATCATCATCATCTTTTGTCCATCTACTGCTGAACATAGGTAAGAAAAATTTACAAAATATAAAGTAACAATTCTTACAGATTTTATCACTTTTTATTAAGATTTTTACATGCTTCTTTACATTTTTTTTTAATAAAGATATCCTAAAATACCCTATGATAATATGTAATAAATGTTTTAAGAAGTCCTATTTTTTAATTAAATTATATTTATATGTGATTGAAGTTGCCATAAACATTTCTAATAGATTCTAGAATGATTCAGTTTTTTTGTAAAGAATGTGTGTTGGTTAAAATTTTTAATTTGGAAATAAAATAAGGTAAAATAAATATTCGAAATTTAAATAATCATCATAGAAATACAAGGAACAAACATAACCTTAATGTGCTATTTCTTAGACTACACAATGTCAGTAATTGTACAAAGAAATAAAAGAAAGAAAAGGAAAAGGTTCCCATAAAACGTTCAAAACATCTGAAGAAAAAAAATCAAAAAACGGCTAAAAAGTGGTTGTGTGTTATGAGATATTATAGATAAATAATTTATAGAAGTAAACACAGATTTAGATTAAGGCTTGCTACGTTTTATATTGTATATGGTTTGATATTAAAAAGATTAGTAACACTGAGTTTGTTTCGCGGGTTCTTTCAATGGACTAGTTTTAGCCAACCAGTAGTAGAAATATTTGACGTTCAATAAGATACTCTTATGCACAATATCGAATAAAATCTCTTTTACTTTAAGTACTTTACTTTGGTTATGGTTAATATTACATTTTTCCAGAAACCCAAAGACAAAACGTGGAATATTCCACACGTGAAGAAGTCGCATATTTTAAAACATGCCGTTTATTTATTCAGAATGATATTCAAAGAAATATTTCAATTGGAGATATTCCGTGCACGTGTTCAAAATCCAAAATATTAAACGTACATTATTCATGTAACACCAGCACTGTACAGCATCCATCTTGTAAGGGGAAGCTGCGACTGTGCATAGAATTCCCTACAATGCCTGCTATGCTAAAATGTTATTTTAAATTTGGTCATATTTCAAGAGAATGGAACTACGTACAACTTATCAACGGCACATGGCTGATGGCTGTAAGCAAATTATAACGTTTTCATTGTAAAAAAATGCTGGAAAGGGTTCATAAAATACATGAGATGTTTAGGGGGGGAGGGGGTCGAGTCAAATCTCATCTAATCTTACGTTGGAGAGAGGGGGCGTCTCGGAAAATATCACGCAATTTTTTTTTCTGATTGGAACAAAGAAAATACTATTTTACAGAAAATTAAAAAAAAAACACCTCACGTAATTTATGGACGCCCCCAAAGCAGTGTATTTTGTTTTTTTATAACTCAACCATCATGATCAGTTTTTTATATATCTTCTGTCTTCGTCTTCTTGGTGAAGACGATGATGATGCTAAACAGATTTTTTGAGTAGAGACCGGACCACATTTGGGGATGGTTTCAGTAAACGTCCGAATCCGAAAAATCGAGCATGAAAAAACTTTTAGAGCATGTACAATATTTTGTGTGAGTAAAAGTGGGCATGAAATATCTAAACTTTCGAGATAGCGATAGATCAGGTGTGTATCAGGCAAAATTATGACTGTAATATTTTAGATGCTTAATATTGATATACGTAAGCATTTTAAAAGAATATCAACTAGTTTTCTTTTAAAATATCGAATGGGAATTTTGTCCAGGAGTGGAAAAATAAAGATTGAATGTGCAAGATAATAATGATTTACAATTTAGCGATAACATTAAATTGATTCAAATAATTTAATAAGATAGAGATTTATACTAAGAAAAAAAACCGAATGCAAGTTTGACTCGCGCATGAAGTATTCCAAAACAATTTAAACAAACTACAACATAATATAATTAACGTTTTTTTATATAAGCGTCTATAATGATTAAATTCTAATTGATTGTTAGGTTGATCACAATCTCTCTGATATAATATTATTACAATAGATTTTGCTTATACCATATTATATTAAAAAATGCCTAGGTCTTTTGAACTTTCTATTTAAACCGAATTCTCATAATTCTAAGGTTATATAATGCAAGCATAAACGGGGCCGTCCCAATTGGAGAACTTGTTTCTAAGCAAGTACAATATTCTACACAATGCACTCTGAGAGCGCAATCAATTGTAGTCATCAAATGTGGTTTGGTTGAGATTTGATATTATTTATGGAGATCCTTGAAGGAGACCAACGTCAAGTGGACTTGTTTTGGCTGCTTAATAATAATAATAAGTTTATAATTACTTATTTAGTCATGTATTATGTAATTAGCGACCCTAGCGATAAACGGTAAATTCCATTCGGTAATAAAAATTGGGATTGGACCTCCTTACGAAAGCAGGGTCAGGCTTGGTAAATAGTTTACTAATGCTCTTGCTCGCCTTTTCTGGGTGGTGAAAACTTTCAAAAACTATCAATCTCATCTATCATGCCAGGTCTCCTTGCTGTGTTTTGGTTTATAAAGGAGTAAGCGATGTTACCATGTCGAAAATTAAACCTGAACTCTTTGAGTTTGAGTACATAACCACCAGACAATTACTGCTCTCACTAATACCAGCTAATTCCAGTTCATGCTCAATTTACGTCGAGACAGTGAATTCTGAGAGCCTGATTGGTTGTTTCGAAGGTAATCTCTGAGTCTGCCCAATTAGATTTGAAAAATTATCTCTACATTTGTTAATCCTCTTATCGAGAAAGGTTACAGACTATTTATTTAGGATAAAGGTTTTATTTTATGCTTTTATTAAGGGTGGATGACCGTAGAAAACAAATAGCATTTGTTTCATTATGAATAAAAGTTACAACACTTCAAAGTTACTTTTGTACAGCGTATACTCGTTTTATTGTAGACGATCTCCGTACAGTGACCAATCTGTGTTGGATGCGAGTGGCAAGGGATCGGTCACCTTTTCGTTCATTAAAGGGTCATATGTCAAGCAGTGGACGGATAAAGGCTGATGATGATGATACTCGTTGATAGGCACAATATGTCAAGCGAACAGAGAGCGGACGACTAGCCGCCATTACGTATGACGTGAAAACCTAATCACGTGATGGAAATGTCCATTTACGAAGCCCGCTCCTTCATAACTCTAATTACACCCAAAAGTGAAGTGCTTATGAAGATGACTCTAGCAACATGCTGACATATTTTCAGCATAATTTTTATTATTATTCATATCAAATACAACTTATTATTACATATTGAACTGTGTCACAGCTGTCCGCGCCTTCACCTCGGGTTGTGTTTGTTTGTGTACATTGTGTGCTTGCCAATTTTGTATGCGTGCGTGCGTGCGTGTGTGTGCGTGTGTGTGCGTGCGTGTGTGTGTGTGTGTGTGTGTGTGTGTGTGTGTGTGAGTGCGTGCGTGTGTGTGTGTGTGTGTGTGTGTGTGTGTGTGTGTGTGTGTGTGTGTGTGTGCGTTTTTGTTTTCAGTATTCAGATGTGCCGTTGTATTATTTGCATGATGTGCCTAGATTTTTAAATAATAATTCTATTCTGTTCTACAAAAGATAAAAATAGACAACTTAATATATTACACTCTCTGTGAGTTTGTCTAGTCTAGTGTTAAAACAAATTAATTTCAGTTCTGAGATTCAAATATCAAATTGACAGTGGGTTAACCACTTTTACTGAAATTGATTATATGACTGAGAAATATATTATGTTTAATCATAAATGTGACTTGATCGGAGGGCAGACAAGAACATTTGCAATTAGAAGCAGATAGAACTTAATATAATAAAACTAGGAGACTAATATTGTACTAGCATTAGCTCTATGTAAACGTATTGTTGTCTTATACTTACGCGACTCTGTGACTGCTGACTCTACTGACTCTGATTTTGTCAGATTATTATGTTTATATTACACGTACGTTACGAGTGTGTAAGAAAAATCTTTTTGTATAAATAAGCGATCGTCTAATCTCTCCAGATTATTACCCGGAGCTACCAACTTTTAAATAATTCAAATAACGAACATAAACGTGCTATTTGTAAATCTTTTAACATATCAAAAGTACAAACCTGCACGATACTATGACCTGTGAATAATGTTGGATCAGGCACAAAATCGGGTTGACAGGGTCAAGCATACGAACCTTTGACGTAGTCCTTTTCTATTTAGTTTTATTCCAAAATGGAGTTTACGCATTCAAAAGCACCTTTTTGAAATGCAAATACCCTTCCATTTACCTTTGGGCATAAAAGATATTATAATATAAATGATTCATTAATAAACCGAATTTCGAAATTATAGAATGGCAGATCAAACAACTCAAAAACGTCAGTAGAATTGTTAGACAGTCAGGTACGTAATATTTATTGATAGAAAAGCAAATTGCTTTGTGGATAGAAAATTGTATATAAATCAAAATAGAAATTAGACGTTCAGGTATAATTCATAGAAAAGTTATATTTTTTTGTCTATAATGTGCGTTTTTCAGAGGATGAAAGATTTTTGGGTAGGGAAGGTCGGAATAAGTTTGTATGTTTTGACACTCGTAGTAAAGTTCAACTCTAAATTTAATCGTCAGTTTAGCTTCTGCTTATATTTCAGACTAGCTGTTGCACGCGTCTTTGCCTGCGTCAACTAAATTTTAATACGGGTCTCTAACTTTTTTGAAAATTTAATATAGCTTATGTTCACCGGTGATAGTGTAGCTTTCCAACAGTGAAAGAATTTTTCGAATCATTCTAGTAGTTCCAATTCAAACAAACAATCAAATCTTTCCTCTTTATAATATTAGTACAGTATAGATATCTTCTTCTCTTCTTTTTTCTATTATATAAATAAAATGTTGCTAAGTGAAACTCGAAAATGGTTCGACTAATTCGGCTAATACTATTTTTGTATTTTCCCTAACGCCCATGGAAAGTTTTTATAAAAATAAAGGAAAAAAACACGAAAATGGTAAATATCCAAAACTGTATCCAAGGGAATTAATATTTGAAACAATAATTACCGGAACGATGGCTATCCGCTATATGATCGCCGTTCGACTGCAGATAATGGACGACCATACATTTATTATATTTTTATTATTAACGTTTAACAGGATGAAATCTGTCCGGGCAGCTAGTCTAATATATATAAATCTCATGTCACAATGTTTGTCCTCAATGGACTCCTAAACCACTTAACCGATTTTAATGTTTTTTCTTTTAAAATGTGCGCTTTTCTCCAACTTAAAAGATAGGATAGTTTATTTCTCAAATTTGAGATTGCAATTTTATTTATTGCAAATTAATTGTTTTGACAGAACGAAGTCTGTCGAGTCCGCTAGTTTATATATAAAATTCAATAGCTGTTCGTTAGTCTCGCTAAAACTCGAGAACGGCTGAACCGATATACCAAATATTAGTTTGATATATTCGTGGGAGCCCAGGGAAGGTTTAAATTATGATAAAATGCGGAAAAATTGCGAGATAAATTTAGATTTAAAACATGTAAAATAATGACACTATAACGACACTTCACCCTTGGTTCAGACAATACACCTGTGATGCGACAGTAAGGACAGTACAACGTCTGTCGGGTAGTAAATAATATAAAGTAAATAATAAAAATAATGAAAGCCAATCAAACGAAACATTCTTCTGAATATTGCTGATCGCATAAACCTCAAACTAATCGACTCTTTGACAAGTTAGTAGCGGACAAGTTTCGTGGCGTTAGGGAAAGCGGGAGGATAAAAAAAAGGTTGCAGATCTTAAACGAAACATTATTCTTGTTCGGATAACGGGATTTTATTGAATTAAAGCTAACATAAGTAAGGCGTATTATTCAATTATTAAAACGCGTTACCATAGCCCTTAGTTCGTAGGATTTACCTTAGACTTAGTATGTCGGCTACGAGGAACTCATGCAAAGGCATAAAGCAATAAATAAAGATATTTGACATATTCATTCATTTTAAATTTTAATAATTGTGAATAGTGGTGATGATACGAATCAGAAAAACACTCTTCATATAAAATGCCAGTAAGTAGTTACACCATTTTCCTTCTAATACTCCAGAACCTTGCTAGTTTGTTTAATAGAAGAATTAATCAGGATTATGGCAACTATCTCAACCCGGCCGTCACACAAACGGTGAGCGTTTCGAACGTTTATTCGTAGCTGACATACTGGTTGAAACTTGTACTGTGACATAAGTTTTGTTTAAAAGGCACACATGGAACTGAACACACATTAATCCACCGGTTCCACCGGTGTTTTAGCCTATTTGCAAGTAGCTGGGGACTAATATAAGTAATACTAATATTTATTGGAAGAGATCTTTTCCAACAGTAATCTCAAAGACGCTAATGATTGAGAACTGATGATAATGATACACGTATGAAACAATGAATGCACACATGGAATTGAACCCATATTAATCCACCGGTGTTTTAGCCTATTTGCAAGTAGCTGGGGACTAATATAAGTAATACTAATATTTATTGGAAGAGATCTTTTCCAACAGTAATCTCAAAGACGCTAATGATTGAGAACTGATGATAATGATACACGTATGAAACAATGAATGCACACATGGAATTGAACCCATATTAATCCACCGGTGTTTTAGCCTATTTGCAAGTAGCTGGGGACTAATATAAGTAATACTAATATTTATTGGAAGAGATCTTTTCCAACAGTAATCTCAAAGACGCGAATGATTGAGAACTGGTGATAATGATACACGTATGAAACAATGAATGCACACATGGAATTGAACCCATATTAATCCACCGGTGTTTTAGCCTATTTGCAAGTAGCTGGGGACTAATATAAGTCTATTTATTGGAAGAGATCAATTCCAACTGTGATCTCAAAGACGCTAATGATTGAGAACTGATGATAATGATATTTTATACCGTATCAAAAAATCTCTAGGGCAAAGAAAAGGTTAAATTGCTGAATTTCATTTTACAACTAAAAATTATTAAAACAAAAACTCTAGAATCCCAAGAGCTATATGTCGAAAGTTTTTTAATAAGAGACCAAAGGTAAATAGTTAGATTGGTTGGTATTCAAACGAGTTTCACCCCGGGCCGTAGGGATTCGCTTAATTATTTCTGTAAACGTGAAAACTTGGGCGATTTAACCCTTGTCGATTAGCGAACGGCTTAGAAATAACTTTTCGTCTTCTTGAATTGCCTTAAATTAAAATTGTTGTTACAAATATGCAAATGGTATTTGTGATGATGTCGGAATATTTTAGTGTATACATGAAATTTAATTAATGACTTTGGTTTAATTACGTATGTATACAGGTAGGCTTATATATATATTTTAGGCTATGAAGGCAGGCTTTATGAGTATTATGATGTAAATATAAAATAATAACATACTGGCAGAATCTGGCAGAAATGGGTGACATTCAATAAGAATTAAGCTTATCATAATATGATCACTTCATCTAGATGAGAAGTCAAAGAAGTATACACTGCGCGGGCAAAGGAAGAAAGTATGGCATTATGTTTTTTATGGCATAGAAGGGCAAATAAACACTCAACCTTCTATATAGTCATAAGAAGGCAATTGAGCAATGGGAGCCTTATGGTGAGTAGCTCATAGACATCCACAGAATCAGAGGCGTTGCCCTCCATTTCCTTATCCCTCCAATGAGTTACCGGAAACTCACAAACCGCATGAAATCGAATGTCGTTATATATAATATTAATATTACATTTGTTTATTACAATATTCAAAATCAAGGTGAAAATTCACTGTAACCATAGCAATAATTGATATTTTTGGCTTCAGAATCCTTTGTCGTGCAACATTTTCACCTGCTAATATCGCTATTATTTGGTATATCAAAGTAATTCGTGCGTAACGCGTATCTCACGTGATGTGGTGCGATTTAGTTGCCGAGCTCGCAACGTCCAATATTTAATGTAAGCGAAAATTTGGGATGGTATGTTGACCATAGCATTAGCGAAATTGGTAGCAATAACATGAGAAAATTACGAGGAAAACAGGCCAATAAACACATGGTACTAACCTTAAGTGCTTATCGCCTTTAATAAACTATTGCAATTTTTCCCCTGTATAAGGCTCTAAGATATATTATATTTTCTGCTTTAGTATATATTATTACTTACTTATAACATATAGTGATTATTGAAAAATTATAATAATCAATAAATATAATCAAAAACCGGTCAAATATCACACTCAGGATCAGTTTGACATCTAAATAAATTAGTGTCAAGAAATCAGAATAGATCGTCACCGGACAAACTGATAATACTATCACTGATATGACAGTGAAATTATAGTCATATAATCGGGATTATTAATTTTAATATCAGACGGCCCACAGCAAGCCGACGACAATCAAGAATAATATAAGAAATCATTTCTTACACTTATGACCGGTTTCTGAAACGTTGGTCAAAGTGTATGTCAATTAACATGGCTGTTAATGGCGGTTAACATACGATTCTAGAGTCAAATTTGACATATTTTTATTGTAGTGGCTCTGTTCATTATATTTTCATTAGTAATTTAACCATGCTTCTAACATATTGTTTTCTTATGTTTACGCGAATTTCACTCATTATAATTAAACAATTTTACGGATTTTATCGCGGTTTATTAAGTTTTTTACAAGCCCGACGTTTCGGATATTTTCGGATATTGACACCTCAGTCCTCCCGTGACCATAGTTGCTGTAAAGTATCCGAAACGTCGGGCTTGTAAAAAACTTAATAAGCCGCGATAAAATCCGTAAAGTTGTTTCATGCTTCTAGCAACTCATTTGGCACTTAACAAGAGACTTGACAATTGATTTGTTACTTTTTCCGTTGATCAGCATTTCAGAAACCAGGCGTTAGTATCAATAAATACTTTAAGTGTTAAGCATCATCACCGCGATGCTCGGCGATGACGAGTCCTGGACGGTAACAGTTTTTTTCTTTGACACAGTAAGAGAGGGGGGAAATAGGGTATATCCCCATCTATAGTCTAGGAGCAGGCATGCGAAATACATTCCCGTGCTTACTCAAAAAAAGTTAAGTGTTACCGGACTTAATTAATACTAACGTCATCATAATAGTCAGTTTCGCGAGGAATTAATTAAAATGTTAATACTTTAATAGCTTGCAAATTTGATATATGGTAAATTTATTACGTTAAATGTCATCGACCATAATATCATAGTATGGTAAGTGCTAACGCCGAAAATAGCGCTTTAGTACGCGAAAGCTTTATAAAGTCTCCAATTTGTGTTACTTCATATGATTTTATTTCATAGGATTAAATTAAAATATCACTCTCTATTGATTTCATTATCTATAAAAAGCGCTTACTTAATGGAATGAATTAATTTATAAGGATGTCGTTTGAATTTAACAGAGAAGTGAATATCGTATAAAAATGCATGCTTCGTGCGACTAAAAGTCTTCGAAGTGTGAAATTAGACTCACATTGAGCCAACGCATACGTTAACTGACACCCGTATTCACTAACAATACTATGAGGTGTCACAGTACTCCCGAACGCATAGGGTGCTTTAAACCAATTCATAGACAATACTTAAGTGAAATCCACCACTGCGCATCTGTCAAACCCAGACTATTGATACTAGCAGCGCCTATGCGCTTCTATCTATATAAAAGCGTTCTTTGCATAGCATTGTTCCATTATTTACTGTGACACCTCATAGTATTGTGTGTGAATACGGATGTAAAAGTCTTCTGCTCGAACGCAACTTAAATTTGGGAGCTGCTTATATTTTGATGACATATGGATTTAAGGCGTGCTTAGCAGTTTGAGGAGCCCTCAAATATTTGAGTGGTGTTTTAGAATTCGGGCGTTCAAGGCGTAAAGTTCGACTCACATTGAACCATACGTGAACTGAGACTCGTACCCAGCGGTGTCATAGATGCTAATAGTAAAAGGTTTAATTATTATAATATGTTCAGTCAAGTTTCATTACACGTGTATTTTATTAAAGTTCTGAAATATATTATATGACAATACAAATCATGAATAATAAATATTTTTTCAGGAAAACAATACACCAACGCTTTAGATTCGCTAAGTTTGTACAAATAGCTGTGTTCCAAAACAATATAATTATGCAGATTAATCCCTTTATGCGCCCACCGCAAATTTCGCATAGATAATGCTTTTGCCACTCTGTAATTCTATACGCGAACAATATACAAATCATATTCTTAGTTACAATAATTATTGTGTTTGTTAGTAAAGCCGAGTGGATTGGAAAAACTTTTCACGGATTTAATGGCGAATATGGGGGAATTAGGTACTGAGGAAAGCGTCGTAATGTTACTAAGTTATTACTAAGTACCCTAAGATTACAGCGATGATGGTCCAGTGGTAGATAGACTCGGCCTCTTATGCGAGAGGTTCTGGATTCGATCCTGATCCCCCTCACGTGTGCCTTTAAAATAGGTTTTTCTAATTATTTAAGGGCACCTCAAACACAAAACTTTCGCTCACTCACCGGTGAAGGAAAACATCGTGAGGAAACCTGTATACGTGATGAGATTGAAAGTCTTTGAAGGTATCTGAAGTTCACCAACCCGCATTGGGCCAGCGCATCGCTGAACTATGACCCATAACCCTCCTCGCCTGATTTCGAGGAGGAGATCAGTGGAACATAATATTATAAGGGTTGATACTTCATTTTTTTATGCTAAGATTCATCATAATCAGTCCGATCTTGGGGCTTAGACAAAGTAACACTTAAAAACTATAAAGAAGTTCGAAAAGAATAAAATGAATGGTATTAACATACGTCGCGCTAAATCACGTGGTCAATTGTTATCTAAACAAAATCATCAACTGTCTATTGACTGTCGATCGTTATTGTCAATATCTTATTGGCTGGGAAATTGTCATTGATAACTCAGAGATGATGACCAATTTCGGCATATTTCCACTACGAAGCGATGTTACTTTGTCTTAGCCCTCTTTATAGAAAGTGAAGTGTTTTAGTGGCGTAGTCATTGGAAATGAAAATAAAAATATATTTCATTCTTCTTTTATTTTTTGTCTTAGTAGAGTGCTTCATGAGGTTAGCCAACACTTAGGAAATACACTTAACATTTCGCGACGTTTCGTTAAGTTATAAATTCGCAAAATATAAATGTTGGAACCAGCGACCGTGAAAGTGGCATGCCTATTACACCTTTAAAAGTACATCCCTCAGAATTTTTATCTACCTTACTGCCATAGTAGTCTATTCTAGTAATCTATTCAATTTGTTTAGCGTTTCTGCCACTTGTCTAGGCGGGCTGGCCAGTCCACGGGACAAGATTGACGTAGCAAAAGCGTCCATAGATATTGTTATTATTATTATTATTATTATCATATCATATTATATCAACATAATATAATATCAGAATCTTGTTTTTCATTATTTAAGCACTTGCGGCTCCCAAAACATGGTAATATGAATTCCAAACACAGCGGAACCAATGAAAACATCCTCGTAAAGTGCGGGAGCAATGTATTAACGCCTGCTTTTCTGTCTGTATGTAACAAAATAACGCTTTATGTGGATTGGCGCCAAGCCAGGTTCAGAGGCTTGTATCAGACTGAATATCACTTTTGTACACGGTGGTCTAATGGGAAGGAAACTGAGATTTTTCATTAATTGAAATAGCAACATTTTAGTTATTGTTATTTTATTCAGGCACGACTCACGTAACGAATTTTATTATAAAATACATTAAAATTGTTATACATTACATTTGCACTAGCGCATTTTTATCGAGCGTTAAAAAGCGTTTGACTTACACAAATGGATATCTTTGCATTTGTTCTCAGGAAATCGTTTTTAAAGCGACGGTTTTTTTTACCGAGCACTGTTCGACTTTCAATGTAGAGACGTTAAATCGAATTTAGCATGCGGAGTTCGAAACTCAATATTCAAAAATATTAGTTTGGTAGTACACTTGTTTAGGACTCGTAATATTCGCGGGAGGTGAATTTAGTGTGGCAAGCGACACAAACTCTACGTGCGAATGCCGAAGCGGAAGTGGGGCTTGTCGGGGATTGCGGCGGTGTTAGGATTTTTTCGTTACGGAATTTCTGGATTCAGCCCCCGCGCTCAAGGCCTGCGATAGCAGCTATGCAATAGCTTAAAGAAAGCTTTACAGTGACATTATATTATACACATAGATTTCTGCAACTATTTCCATAACATCCATGTTGAATAGAAGATACCTAACTACCAAAAACCAACTGATATAAATTGCTCGCTACAGCCCGTCGCGTGTACCACATTACAAAACTAACGCAGCCCTAATTTGAGAGCTTGCTATTCAGGAATTTATTTTTTGGTCGTCTTGTACGTCGTCTACTCTTTTTACACAAATAGCACCATAACTACTTGTTTATTGAATAAGCATTTGGCTCGATACAATGTTCCCGTTCCTATAAACTTTCACGAGTATCTCTTTGGGATGAATTAGCGATATCGCTGCGAATCTTTTGAATAGAGAAAATATAAGAAAATTTTCTTATGAAAGAGCATTTTATCGTAAACTTATTCTTGATTTTAAGGTTCCGTAGCTAAATGGAAAAATACGGATGCATCCAAACTTCCACCGAAAATTGGTTTGGACGAGATCTGGTAAGTAATTTCTTTTTATAATACGTCATAAATTGTAAGCCGCAATTTACATATTTTCATTCAATCAACTCGAATTTATAAAAAAAAAACATTTATTAACGGAACTTTTTATGGTACGCATCACACTTGGCCGCTTTTTCTTTGTTTTAATGCAGTAACATAATTGACTGCCGAAATATAAAAAGCATTTTTTTTTCGCAAAATGCCTTTAAGCGAAATCAAAGCAGTGGGCAGATGGCCCACCTAAGTACACAAATATATTATTATGAATATGAAATTTAGACAGGAAAACCGTTTGCCCATCTACCTGATCGTAAGTGGTCAGCGTAGCCCATACACTGTAATATGTTAGTTGGGCTTAGACATAGACATTTCTTTCATCCATTGCCTATGGGTGGGCCGAAAAACCTTTATGCTCGAATGCTGTTCGAATTTCAAATATTTATTGTAGTTCATCATTTTCTTAGAATACTTCACTGTAACCTAAATGGGGACGCTTTATCAATTAAACCAATGTCACTTCTGATGATAAAAATATTATTTATCGTTATTCAGACTCCATAACATCTGTATTTCTTTTATAAGTTGATACGTTTTTATTTCTGATTTTTATTTAAAAAAATGTCAGTAAATAATTCAAGGAACCTTTTGTGCGGTGAAGCCTATAATAAAATAAACGAAATTTATTGAAGGACAACCTTCGGAAAGAGGCTTTTCACATTCTTTTGATTTAAATTTTTGTAAAATATTTAGGTGTTCGCAGTATTTTTTTTGTAAAAATTAAATAATAAAGTTACCTACTGGTAAATGTTCAGCATATTTGTAACTTCCAGCATGAGCAGATATTACTCATCAACAGGTCAAGAAATATCAAATTTACCTTTTTAACAGGATCATTTCATGAGCGTAGTTTAAATTTCATCGTTTACTTCGCCCGCGACTTTGCCCGCGACTTAAGATTAAAGATATGTTTATTCTCATAAAGACAAGATAGACACTTACATGAGAAACATATTATTCTAGTACAAAAATTCACTGTCGCCCGAACCAATAGCACAAAAAAAACACATAGTAAAAAAGTAGTAATCACGTTTAAAATCATTGGCTCACTTAACGCATTTAAATCCAAATTATCTGATTACATATTCTTTTCAATTAAATGTTACGCAAGTTTTGTTTTAAATACGTTAAGTGAGTTTACATTTCGTATATCGGAAGGTATCCGATTAAAAATTTGTGCGCCTTCAAAAGTGAACATTTTATGTGATTTTGCCCGCGTTAGCAAAATAAAATATCCTTTTTTTAATGTATCCTATGTAATTTATGTAAAATAATGTGTGCAAGTTTCACGATCATCGATTGAGTAGTCGCGTGAAAGCGTAACAAACATCCCTACTTTCAAATTTATAATATTAGTATGGATTCGATAGCAAACACTTTTCCAAATCAAATTCGCAACTATGTCAGTCCCATATAAAGAACGACGAGACTACAAAACACATGGGGACATAAAATCAGTGACCCGAAGATTTCAAATGAATAGAGGTGCGCTTTTCGCGTCTCGACACCATTTCACTTTATTAAACTCTTAGGGAGAGCGCAAACTATTATAGTTTTGCAAAGTTATTTTAGATTTAAGTATACAGACGATGGTCTAGTCCAGTCTATATAGTTTATTCCCCACCTACACCTGAATTGTGACGGGTATAACCCTAAAATGATTTTCTGAAAGTTCCTATTAATGTCGCTTGCTCACAAATATATAAATACTTAAAGGAAAGTATTTACCCAAATATGTCCTACTGCTGGGCACGGGTCTCCTCCTCGAAATCAGGCCATACAATGTTAAGTAATAGCTGCACAGGAATATTTACAAAACCAGTAGTCAGAAGGAGCGTAACTAAAGCTGTACCAACTATGCCGATGATACGGAGCCCTGGGCTTTAGAGTCGTCAAAGTGCATAAGCAATGTTCTAAAATCACATTTGATATTTTGGTAAGTATGAGGTCCTGCTAAGACGAGCTACTCTACTACTACAGGTAAAACCAATCAAAAATCCACATCTCACACAGAAGTGGAGTCCATTCCCACAAGCACGGATTTATAAGTAAAGACAGATGGAGCATGCCGAACACCCGAGTCACGCTTCAAAGCGAATACAACCTCAAAAGCGCTCTCAAGTGTTTGACATAGCGTCGTACTCTAAACGTTTATTAGATTGTGTTCGCTTTTGAATATGTATTCGCTGTGGTGGCGTCACTCCCGTGTTCGGTATGCTCCATCTGTCTTTATTAATAAATATGTGCCCACTAGTAAATATAATATCCTCGCCCTGATAATAAAACAGTACAAATACGTATAGCTATATATAGAGTTCTATTTGTAAACGTTTCTGTTAAACTTCGTATGAATTCCGTAGCTACAATTACAGGGACGTTCTCAGTACGCCCTTATAAATCTGAGAAGGTATTTTCAGAAATCTGTGCGCAAATACGTCAGCGTTGTGTTTCAATTCGGTTGAGTGGAAAGCTTAAGTGCCCACGTCGATGTGAGATTGGCTTATATTGTATCATCATCATCATCACCTTTTATCCGTCCACTGCTGAACATAGGCCTCACTCAATGAACGCCAAGACGACCGTATACTATATTGTATACTAAGAAATATTGGCAAGCATTTATAATATGGTGAAAGTTTTATGCAGGTTTTTAACGTGACAACGTCTTATAATTCGATGGTTCCGCTTGCACGCACGAAAAAACGTGACTCATGCAGCGTTACCTCGCTCTGAGGCGTTCCATTTCAGGCTTGAAGTGCAAGCGAGAGCGCAGAAAGAGCGACAAAGAGGCACAATCGGCCTATCGGTATTTTCTTATGACGTAACGTTCAACTATCGTCAGTAAACCGAGTTTATAGACAACCGATTTATTTTTATATAAGAGGGGGCAAGGACAGTGATCAGCGATGACAAGTTAGCCAAAGCATTAGCAGGTTTGTCACCGGCCTTTAAATATAAGCATCTTTTCTTCAAGGTCGCTAAGTCGGTTCGAAATACTGTTTGTACTTTGCGTTATAATATTTTTACGTTTTGATAGGAAATCTGGCAATCGAGCCACAAAAACGGAAAACTTACAGCTAATATAATATATATATAACACAAAATACAACAGTTATAAAGTCAATTAAGAGTTTTCGCTTATAATATACATTCATTTAGTACCTTATTAAGATATTGTATTTCTTAATTACATGCTATTAAACTGTCACTTGATACATTGGTTTACGGACAAAAAAGCTATAACACAATGTTTTCTTTAATTTTACAAACTTTTTCTTCAATTTTTATAGCATATTTGAATGCTCCATTAAATATTGAAAATGAATATGTCAAATTTTAGGTAATTAGAGTTCACCTAAGAGTACTAGGAGTTCACTATTTGTTATCATCATGAATTAGTCCAATTTAATATTATGTAGTATTTTATGTATTGTGTTATGTAGGTTTACTATATTAGAATATAATATAAATAAATTTTATGTGTATGACGTGTTTAATTTTTTTTTTAGTTTTTTTCCGCATTATTTTTCTATCCGCACTTTTTTGTGTCTGTTGGCAGAAATCCCTAAAAGAGATAAGCACGCCTGTGTATAAATACTAATGTAATATGTTGTTTCGTTAAATACCTTTTATGTACATAAAGAATAAATAAATAATTACATACACTTTCCGTTTTGATTTATTTTATTTGTTATATTAATTATATTGCAATAACACATGCATGATATTATAATATAATCAAGTTGCTAATATTTCTTTCATTTGGCTTAAAAATATCATATTTTTGGCTTATCTTTAAGAGGATTTCTTTTATTAAAATTAATTAAACCAGTTTAGCCAGATTTATTTTTAAGTTTATAAGTTTTAGTCGCATTGCCATAACAGCATACAGATGCTACCTTTACATCATAATATAATGAATATGAGATCATTCATATTATGTACTGAAATTTAGAATAAATATTGAACATTTGTGGCCAATTTTGTTATGGTAATTAGTAAATTAATTCACAATTTCCGTCATAAACATCAACGCAATTACTCGTTCAACTGTTATTAATCTATCAACGATTCCATCATATTAAATAATGTAACTGTAAATATTAATAATTATATTGTATAATATATAATTAGGTATTTGAATACAAAACTATCGGTAATCCTACTATCCTACTAATATTATAAACGTAAAAGTTTGTAAGTATGGATGTTTGTTACTCTTCCACGTAAAACTACTGAACGGATTTTGATGAAACTTTACAATAATATAGCTCATATATCAGAATAGCACAAAGGCTCTAATTTATCACCGTACTCCCACGGGAACGAGAGTACGCGGCTGAAACCGCGGGGCGCTGCGCGTTTTTATGTAAAATGTTAATTTCTGCCTATGTTTTCGTCGATGCACTTTTCTTTGATATTAATATATATAATATATTTATTTATTTATATATAATCTGAATCTCGGAAATGGCTTCAACGAATGAAAAAGCCTGGTTCGTATCTCCAGTCCGATCATTTTTTTTGTTTTTTTTATAAGTTAATTTTTTTGAAAGAAAAACTATCATATTATTACTAAGGGTATATAAAACAAAACAAAAAAAAGACCGAGTAAATGCTCGCTCATCCAGGTACTGAAAAAATATAACATTCCACTACTATATAAGATACTTTAATTTAATAGTTTTATTTGGTTTGTCATTTAAAACTCCGAGTTCCTATTCAAGCGGAATTTAGGATTGTTTATCGTTAATATTACAATTTCTGTAATATTATCGTGGTTAGTACGCGTTTAATTAATGAGTATACAAAATTAATTAGAGGCCGATACCGGAGACGCACCCGACGTATAATTATGCGGTAGTACATAAGCGTATGTACTCGCTCAGGTCTCGAAGTGGGGGTTCTTCCCTGATAAAAATACGGGACAATAAAAACCCGTTGATCCTTGTCTCGCTGTTCAAATAGGTCTCTGCTCGCTACTTCACAGACTACCCTCCGACTAATAGTTTAACTTCATCCGCTAATAACTCGTCGACCGTATTGGATTTGACTAGCCAAACGCCTACTCTACAGAGTAGCGCGCGCGATATACCGCGCCCCCTTTTCGAATTTTACTAGGTGAGCCATCTGTTTACCTACCGACCGATTAAGCTTAAAAGTCTAGACCTTTCGAAAGAAAAGTCACTTTACAGAATGTGTGTCCTACACAACTGCTTATTTAATGAAATTGATGTTTTCATGCTCTCGGCATCTTTTTAAAACTAAAACTAGAAAACTATTTTTAAGCTCCATCACCTTGGTATTTCTTTTAACTCTGGATTATGTATATTGTGTAGTTATAACTAATCATCTTTATTGTCCTTGACGTTAAGTATAAATGTTCTTAGTGAGACCTAGAGGGAAAAATTTGTATAATATTTTCATTTTCTATAAATGTTTCTGTACCGCTTTCCAAATAAATATAAAACTATTAAAGGCTGATTTGAAAGATGTCCATAATTATAATGAAACAACTTTTACGGATTTTATCGCGGTTTATTTAGTTTTTTACAATCCCGACGTTTCGGACACTTTACAGCAACCATGGTCACGGGAGGACCATGGTCACCATGGTTGCTGTAAAGTCCGAAACGTCGGGATTGTAAAAAACTAAATAAACCGCGATAAAATCCGTAAAAGTTGTTTCATTATAATGAGTGAAATTCGCGTAAACATAAGAAAACAAGATGACCATAATATTATACTAGATATCAAATTTCATTGTAACTACAAATTTAATTTACATCATTATGGCGCGTAGCAAAAATATTCAACTAACTAACACTAAATACACTAATGTTTCCGACCAAGAATGTTAAGTGACTGAAAATTGGATAAAATATTCAGTACAAGCCCGGTGACCAAACATAAGTGACCGGGAACGAAGCGACGAAATTCGTCCGATTTCCTCTCACGTACAAATTATTTGTTTAGCCTACAGCGGAGTTAGTAACGATTGTATTTTTAGCAGGTTATATTATATTTTGTTATAGGTATAGAAAATGGTGGCATGAACGTAAATGCATGCATATGCTGTTCTTTCTCTTTTTTACACATTTTACTCAGGAGATTGCATGAAAAAATGCAAGGCGTATTTGATGTATATGCATTATGCACTCACTATTTTACTCTAGACTATAGTGCAATGGGATCCTGCATCTTCGGCGATCATGCTTCTGAAACAAGTTTTTTTAAGCATTTATTGACTACTTCTTTTGGCGTATTTTAAGTGTACAAGTTGTCTAAGAAATAACGGTATTTTGATTTGATTTAATTTGATTTGACTAACGAATATTTGTTATGATTTTTTTAATAGAAGGCGAAAAGAGGAGACGGAGTGATGGAGATCACCCATAATAATAATTACGCGATATTCAAAATATATCCCGCCATACCAGAGCATTAGCAGGTGCGTTGCCTTGTACATAATACTCAGTTTCTATTAGGTATATTATGTATATTTTTGTCCAATGCGGATTTATAACAAAATGCGTTTACTGATGAAGAATATGAATTAATAATAATTAGACATTTACGGAAACAGAATACAAAATTAATGCCTGCTAAAAATATCGAATATTTGAACTCATAAAAAAAACAAAGTAAATGAAACAGACTTACAGTCTTACGACAAGTCTTGTAATCTTTGTCTGTGCTAGTCCCGGGAGAGCATTATGTTCTTTAGTTGACCTCTCACCATCCTGATAAGTCCTGACTTATCTGTTAGTTTTTTATCCATTAAAACAAATTACATTTTCTATAAAAATCTAATTATAACCTTATAATGTCTTATCTTGATTAGCGGTAACGGGCATATAATCCAGATTAGTGTGATGAATGCATATCTTAGCATAATATGGCAATTAAAATTATAAGCATATGCTTAAATCAATTACGTCATTGTTCGCGAGAGTGATAACAATCTTAGTGATAAGTGGTGGTGTGCAACCAATCTACATCTCTGCCATAATACAATAGCCATAAGAGCAATTTTGCACTGCATTTCATTGTGAAAAAATACGGATCTGGAAAAGCCTTCTGCGCCATCGGTACTCGGGCGATGTAAATATTGTGCCTTAATCAGTTTATATTATGATTAATTTAGATATCCTTACCGGTAGCGCTGCACTCCCGTCTGCCTGGGGACTACCATAATATTATTATGATACTGCGTGTTTTTTTTGTGAAAAAGCTAGAAGGACAGAGTGTGAGATAGTACTCGAAGATGTCGTCGCCTTGCGTCACGCATATCCATGAACGATTTAGATCACTTGAAATGGATCAGTACATTTTAAACAACTTTAAATCTTTTTGCGCAACGATTCTGAAAAAGCTAAAATATAGCTTTTTCAGAATCGTAATCATTATTTATATTATTTTTTATAATTATATTATAAATAATTATTGTCAGCATTTCAATTATGTTGAAATAATTTTATAGGCCTATGTTCAGCTGTGCACTGACAATGGTGATGATGATGATTATGTTGATTATAATAATAATAACAATATCTATGGATGCTTTTACACCACGTCAACTGTGTGTTACGGGTACCAGACAACGGAAAATACATATATTTAATACTTTTTATATTAATACTTATATTTAAGATTTTTATTATATAATACACATATTTAATACACATCCATGACCCAGGAACACAGAAACTTTTTTTTTTGTGTTCCCTGGCGAGATTCAAACCCGCTACCTGCGGCTTGTGCGCCAACGCGCTAACCACTGCGCCACAGAGGTCGTCATATTATTAAAACTATTTAAACAGAAGTAAAGACATACGAAGATTATGCTGACATATCGAACTCCGCAAAATAAAAATAAAAAATATGGCAAATATTCCCAAAAATAGTTTAAATAATGAAAATAACCATGACGATGATGATAATGAAACAATATTCATGTTTTGCCGAGCATTAATCGGAGGAGGGAATAATATACCGTATGAGTATTATAATTTTAGTTATAATTAGATTTGCCATGTTAATAATGAAGTGATAATTGTGAGGATGCAATTAACAAAAATTAAAATAAATAACATTTTCATTGAAAAGTTAATTATAAAAGTAATTACATTCATTGATATGTTTATCGGCGTTGAAGCAATAACCGTAAGTGATTCAAATAATAACAATTTGAATTCAATTCAAAATTACGATCAAACTGTCTGCACGAGATCATCGTGGTATGAGATAATTACGTTAAAAGGAACATGTAGTGTACGTTTATATTTTATTATTAAATTAAATAAATAATAAATTAATAAAATTTAATATAACCTATGTTCATCGGGGATACCATAGCTTATCCCATAGGTGAAAGAATTTTTCAAATCGGTCAAGCAGTTTTGAAACCTATTCAATACAAACAAAAAATCAAATCTTTCCTCTTTATAATATTATTATATTATTAGTATATTAAGTGTAGATAAGGTGGTTATCAGCGATGGATATCACTTATCGCGGCTATCTATGGATATAGACCAGTCAACGGGGGATTTATTTTGGGGGTTGAGGGGTTGTATTGCCTGCCTTCAAATATAAGAGTGTTTTATCTATATTATTATTTACAGAAGATAATGTTTAAACTGTAGTCCAACTACATTGATAATAATAAATTAATTATAACATACTTAAAATCGCCAATATTATAAATGAGAACACTTATAGAATTTACACAATTTAAATACCGCTACAGAGAAAATACCAAACCACCAGCTTTCAAATAAGATTAGATTTTCTTTAAAATAACACTCAAAAACGAAAATACAGCTAAAATTCCTTTCTCTTATTTTGAAGACGGTTAATAATATAAAAACCGCAATCTTACTTAGACAACAAATCATAATTTATTTTTAAAGCACCTTCATTATTATCATCGTTTATCCTTAAAGCTTAAAGAAAAGCTCATTACTGTTATATAATAGCTCCATTATCTAAAAAAAACTGTAACCACTAAGTTGAATAAAAATAGATTATTTTAAATGTTTTTTTTTTATTTTTAACATTTTCTGAGCCCATTTAACGTTGTAAATCTAATAAATTGCGTTCGCGGTTTTGTATTAACTCGAGCCTTTGTTTTCCAAAGATATTTCAGGCGTTACTGTTTATTTTTTATTTAAGTACGCTCTGAATATATTGTGATTATATTTTGCCAGCTTATTTCACATTTTACCAAATTTATTCCTCATTTATTCACAAATAAACCTCAACACTCATTATAATTTTGAATCAATTGATAAAAAGTCAATGACTTTTTCAATCACGTCAAAGCCAAATTTAAATCATGCCCCATTTTAAGGAGATCCGTGCTCGGCAGTGGGACCTAAATGGGTTGATACTTTACTTTATTTTTTACGAAAAAGTCTATGCGTAACTCAAATCACTAACTATGCTGCGAAGTCATGATTTATGAATCTACCAGTGCCCGATTTTCCTAGAAACACCTCACCTCACACAACTGATTGTGGTACAAGCTGCCAAAGGTATTTCCGAATCGATACAACAAAGGAATACTCAAGTATCCTCATTTATACTGAAACAAACCCTCATAAGAGTCGCGTCTCCACTTGGTGAATTCGATTTAACGTCCACCGGACATCGTCGAAAATCCAACAGTGCTCGATAAAAAAGCGCGGTGCTTTAAAAACACTTTCGTGTAATCAGATATTATTTATTACAATATGCGTATCCATTTATCTAATTCAAACGCTTTTTAAATGCTCGGTAAAAAGTGCTCAGACGAAAGGGGCCTAAAAATCGTAGCGTTAAACGTGTCTATTATTTGTCATTAGGTCTATGTCTCTACGTCAGTTATCACGTGTTACTATTGCCTCCTCTTAAAAAAAATCGGTTGTCTGTAAAGTCGGTTTGCTGGCGATATTTGAACGTGACAACGTCATAAGAAAATACTGATGTGCCGATTGTGCCTCTTTGTCACTCATTCCACGCTTTCGCTTGCACTTCAAGCCTTAAAAGGAACGCCTCAGAGCGAGGTAATGCCGCATGGGTCATATTTCGTGCGTTCAGCCGGCTCCATCAAATAATAAAACGTTGTCACGTCAACAGAATCATGGTAACCTCATTAAAAATGATGGAATGTAAAGAAATAATTTCGATACAAAAATAAATTCATGACAGCGATGCAGTAATTTATTCTAATCACTTTTCTTTAGATAATATTATGTACATCATCAACAGATCTTATCCACTGCAGAACATAAGCCTCCTTAAATGAACGCTAAGACGGCCGATCCCTTGTCATTCATGCTATTAATAATAATTAATAAATCCTCAATATTATTTTATTCTTCTTTTTTTGTGAATATTTATTTATATAGGAGTTTTATCCAACAAGGCACGTCATCTCCATTGTGCCTACTCTAAAAAATACATGAAATTTTCTTTATATTTCTACTTTAATTAAGTCGCCTTTTATAGCTTTTCATTAATTATTAAAATTTACTGGTTTTAATAATATAGCGACTATGATCCAGTGGTTATGGGCAGGTCTTTTGAGAAAAGAGGGTCCGCGTTTGATCCTGGCCTTATGTGGTGCTTTGAAATTGGTTTTTCTAAATTTCTTAATACTTACCAGTGGTAATTACGTTTTAGTATATTATGTCCAGGCTCGGCCTCTTAAGCGAGACGGTCCGGGTTCGATCCTGACCCCCTCCTTCTGTGGTGCCCTGAAATAGATATTTCTACATTTCTAAGTGCGCCCTAAACACGAGACTATCGCTCGCTCATCGGTTAAGGAAAACATCGTAAGGAAAAAAGGATGAGATCGAAAGTCTTTGAAGGCGTGTGAAGTTCACCAACGCGCGTTGTGTGCATCGGTAAACTATGGCCTATTACCCTCCTCGCCTGACTTACAGGAGAAGACACGAGCCCAGCAGTGGGACTTGTAAGGGTTGTTACTTTATTTTATACTTTTTTATAATTATTTTTTGTGTCTTAAAGTGTACGTACGAGGTTATTTGGTCTCAGAGATTCCGAGTGTAATTAATCTTAATTAATTTTAAGATGTCAACTAGACTAAAAATATGTTTTCAAAGACACAAACTCGAGCATCCATTTACATGAGGGTAAAATTGAAATGAAAATAAGTTTTCAAATAGTAGGCACACAATATTAGGTTAAAATAATTACTCAACCGATCTTCATGAAACTTTTTACACATATTTTTGAAGGTACTAGAAGTAACATAGGATACATTTGAAAAAAAAGGAAAAAAACATGCGGGCGAAGCCGCGGTTAACAGTTAGTCCTACTAATATTATAAGCATGAATGTTTGTAAGTATGGATGTTGATTTCTTTCGCGTAAAAACTACAGAATGGATTTTTATGAAACTTTACAATAATATAGCTTACACATCAGAATAACACATAGGCTACAATTTATCTCCGTAATCTCACGGGAACGGCAAGTACGCGGATGAAACCATGGAGCGCTACTAGTTATAAATAAGAGTAAGGGATTTCTGTACAAACAAATACCAACGCACTTTATTTTTCTTCTTACCAGCAATATCATTAGAAGAGAACATTATTTGTATCACTAGAACAAGACAATGCAATTTATTTGTTTTATTGCAAATTGAAATCAATTGAATTGTTCCTGCGCCCTTTTCAACTGCTGCAGCTCATTGAATCATTATATCAATGCTCTATTTGCAATTTCGCTCAATTGTAGATATTTAGATCTACTTGCGTTTTACTGAAATAGATAAAGCTATTTAGTTGGTACCTTTTTTTCCTTTAACGTCGAGAAATGAGCTTAGGTATTTCGCGGGGGAGTGGGTCTCCCCAGGCGGGCATATGGGACTCGCTGCGCCCGAAAGCTGGTAAGTGGACACTTACCAGCTACCCACAAAACTCGGCGAGTGCCATCAATGTCGCCTTTGGTGAGGTGCCCCGGATCTACAAGCAACAGAGCACCTCGACGGCTAGTCAGTCCCTCAGGGGACCGACGCCACCTCCACAGAGGGGCTGCCCCGCACCACAGAACAACCTCTCCCAACGTCGGGACAGTAGAGTGTGATGATATCCTGTAGAACAAAGCGTATCGTTTTGACATGCAATATTAACCCATCCGCGGGTCTATTTCTAATGTTGGTAAAAATTTTAGTGCAAGCCTCTTCATGTCTTTTCAAGCACTTTTGTGTATATACAAACCAATTTTCGTTGATGGCTTTAATGATTTCATATTATATACAATTCGATTGACAACACTGCAAAGCTTTTTCACAGAAAAATATGCAGCATGGTGATGCAATAATGTTTTTTGTGTTAATTGGCGATTTTTATGTGCTGTTTTGATATTAGCGCCTCTTTCTACAGTCCAAATAATTGGCGTATTATCGATAGTTTAACTCAAGTTTGCGCGCCGCACTACGTGTGCGTGCCCTTGCCATTTTACATTGTCATTACACAACCTTAATTTATTTATTGGCAGTGACGTAATGTCAAACTATTTAGTACGATACACTTACATTTTAATCTCATTACCGTGGGCAGTTGTCGACATTTTACAACCTACATTCAGGTTTGCTGACTTAATCCTACCATTTCAATAATTCACAAAGGTTGTTCATGCATAAGGGAGAATACTTGAAGCGTTTATGACCCATCTGCTTAATTTATGATCCGGGTTTACATGGCTACAAGGGCGACTTTTACTGTTCCAAATTGTTTACGACTATTGCTACTGGCCTTTAATATATTATACACTTTCGACTCCCCTTTTTACAAGCTTTTAAATGTTCAAAAAGATCATTTCTAATTTAGATACTACTACTATTTATTGTACATTGTCAAATTGTTGCATTTTCAAAGTAAAACAAAAACTAGAAATGTGTATTATTTTATTTGTTCACCTGTTGTTATGCATAAAAGGCAAACTGAAATAGTCACAAATCTGTTTTTGCGAATTGTCTGTCCGAATACTTATTGTTTTTTTTTTCTATAATACAAAGAATAAATTTTAAATTTATTATTTATCATTGTTATTCTTATTTTAATAAATACGTTTTTTTTTCATTTTTGTCACTAGCCCACATACTCACAAAACTAAATACACTATCGATAACGATAATGTGCATCATTATGCTCGCCCTAGACTCGCCATAAGGCTCGTGAGTGGGAGAGAGACATAAATACTCGTACTAAATAATATCTACTAAGACTAATATTGCATCGGTGTGTTGTGTAAATCCAAAATTATTATATTTTTGTATAAATCGAGGTCTGTTACAAAATGCGAATAATAGAGCCGAAAAGGCTCATTACGAAAGTCTTTGGAGCATAAAATGAAGTAATAAAGGAAAGGAATGAAGAATCACTGAGATTAAGTGTTTACTTTTAAGTGATACCGCGATAGACTGTTTCCTTGACTGAAATTACTTTCTTATTGTGATTTGAAATATTTTTGATGATGACTTTGATGTGTAATACCAAAATAGTATAAAATTTCATTTATTACTTAATTAGTCTTGGGTTTTGTCGATAAATATGATAGTAGTCGATAATTTGCAAAAAAGAAAGAAAAATATGGTCACTTTGGTATAAAAACCTATCGGATAAACTTAAACTAATCGTGTTTTCCTATCACATTTTGTTAGAACATAATACATATGACGAAAAATCTAATACATTAAATTCTCGTCTCACAATGTTCGTTCGCATGTTTCATTCCAGCCATTCCTTAAGCCAGCTTTCGCCTGTTTTCAAATTTTTTATTCCAGCCTAAAGAAATATGGTTCAATGTCTTTAAAATACAGGTTTGTGAAGGCTTCAACCTGTTCATTTGAAGAAAATTTCTTTCCACCAAGAAATTCCCACCAAATTTGTCCGAATTTGCCCCATGAGGAAAATAGCTGGATGGGACAGCAATTCGAAACCATAATTACGAATTTGAGCCTTTGACTCGTGTGAATTCAGACGTTGTCCTGGTGAAACAACTCATTCCATGTTTAATTTCTTCACGTGAATGCGATAAAAAGGTGTAATATGTATGCTGAGTTTATTATTTTGCCTTTTGGAAGGCAGTCCATCATAATGATATCCTTAGCCGACAGAATTGTCTTCCCTTTCTTTGGAGTTGTTTCACCTAATCTTTTTAATTTTTTTGATTGTTGTTTTGAAATTTTTTTTTTAATTTATAATATCAAAAGTCAAAAGTCAAATTTTTTTTATTCAAAATAGAACAATCAAAGTATATTTTTGAAAGTCAATTGAGTCTACCACCGGTAGTAAGGATGTGATATTAGTAAGGATGTGCTTGTTGGGTCTGAAATTTCTCTGATATTTATACACTTTTCCGACGTCTTTTTCGGTTGTAGACGTCATTAGCCGACCCGAGCAAGGATCTTCTTCCGTGTTCTCTCGTCCACTTTTAAATTTTGCAACCCATTTTTCACAGTGGAATAAGGCGGGTCAGATTCCCTTATAATGTTTGCATATATATTTATTCGACAATCTGGTGTACACACGTATTTTGTTAAAAAGTATTCTCGAAATTTCATCTAAACAGGATTACAAATTGAATCTGCAGGCTATGTATTGTGTAATAATAGTTTAAAATGGTGGCAGATGTTTTTGAGGGCTAGGCCGCGAATTTTTCTATCCATCTAGTAGTCTAGAGATTCAAAGGACCGTTTCTTAATGAACTACTGAGTGTATTTTAAGTGATTATAGTTTATAGCCCCCAAACAAGAATATGAGTATTATTAGTTTGATCGCTAAGCGTGTCTATGTCACCGAAGTTCTCAAACGGATGAACCGAATTAGATGCGTGTTTTATGCTAAACCTATTTTGTAACGGTGCTTCATTACATATTGTATTAAAATTCAATCTATATCGGTTCAGCCGTAGACGTAGTAGTTTTAAAGAATACCCTTGTAGTCACAGATTTATAAATAAAGACAGATGGAGCATGCCGAACACCCGAGTGACGCTTCAAAGCGAATACAAATTCAAAAGCGCGCTCAAGTGCGTGACATAGCGTCGTACTCTAAACGTCTATTAGATTTTGTTCGTTTTTGTGAATTTGTATTCGCTTTGGTGGCGTCACTTGCGTGTCCTGCATGCTCCATCTGTCTTTATTTATAAATCTGTGCTTGTAGTTATGATAGTCTGAAGAATCACGTAATATGATACATGTGTAATAATTCAGTTGCCAGTTCCGTGAAATTCGTTGTTAAATCGATAGAGGTCGTTAAATCCGCGTCAGTTTTATGACACGCTGCCATTCTCTGGAAGTAATGGTCGTATGTTATAGTCACATACTTTATTACATAAAGTAAGTTTTTGAAGTTTGCTTATGTACTAATTAGTATATGAAAGTAATCTACACTAATATTATAAAGAGGAAAGATTCGATTGTTTGTTTGTATTGAATAGGCTTCGAAACCACTTTACCGATTTTAAAATTTTTTTCACTGACTACACTATCCCCGGTAAACATAGGCTATAAATTTCAAAAAAAATTAGGGATCTGTTTTTAAATCTTAGTTGACGCAGGCGAAGCTAAGTGCAACAGCTAGTTAAATATAATTATGTCCCTTCTCTATTATTTATTGTTCGTTCATGGAAAGAGATCAGCGAAAGAAAAGATGGGAAAGTAGCAGGCTAGCATACAATAGTAGTGAAGATTGCCAGTGCAATACCTAAATCATTGTCAAGTCCCAAAAGGTCTTTGTGACATATTTTGGAAGATATCTGTGGGATTAGCGCTGACATTTGCTGATAAGGATTTTTTGACGTGACAACGTCTTATAATTCGATAGAGCCGGCTGCACGCACAAGAAACATGACTCATGCGGCGTTACCTAGCTCTGAGGCGTTTCATTTAAGGCTTGAATTGCAAGCGAGAGCGCGGAACGAGCGACAAAGAGGCACAATCAGTATTTTCTTATGACGTTGTCACGTTCAATTATCGTCAGTAAACCGACTTTACAGACAACCGATTAAAAAAAAAGCCGTTTTTGGTATATTTGAATGCATATCAACGAATACACGTATTTTTTAAATATGTAATATCAAATTCAAGGTCCATCATCAATTCATTAATTATAATGTTTATTTGAGACATACAAAATGAATAAAATGTATAGAAGTAAAATATATATTTTTATATATATTATATATTCATAATTATGTATTAAAAATAAGTAATCCATTACGAAAGAAATATTGAAAAATGAGTATAATCGCGCGCTCATTTAATTAAATCGAGAACGGGGTCGTTGAGTTTGCCATGGCTTTAAACTCATCGAAATAAAAGTAACTATTACACAAAAGCCTGTTTTAAACTATTTAAAAGGTTGATGAAATCGAACAACTCACCTCACGTCACCATCAAATTATTAACATTTAATTAGAGTTATGCTCGTTTGACGTGAAATATAGAAATTTAGCAGCGTATGACAGCAGCGATCTAAAATATAAATGGCGCCCATTAGACGGCCGGTATACGATGGATTTGAGAAATAACCCCGTAGTTGCAGCTGTAGCTGTGACCTTAGATATCGTGATTAATTGGCTGTTTATTGATTATATTATGTTGAAAGCTCTTAGGGCCTAATCCGTTTTGATAGGTAATATGTTATGATATTAAATTACCATTAATATTTTCAGCATAAAGACAAAATGGAATACTATCATGCTTGGGAACATGTTACGGAGTTTAAGATTTCGACGCTGTCTACGATTGCTTTGTTCAAGATATTTGAGTGTGAGATTATTGTTTCGTCCAGTTTTATTTAGTTTTATTTTGGTATACAACTCAAATGTCTATTGCAAATAATATATAATATTAATTGCCGATTTTAAATACAGCCTAGTTATGAAGACGACTAATGAAGAGTCATTTTAAAATTTATTAGTTAATGGGCCGGGTGCTGGTACGGGATGCTGTTCAGACACGCTGTCACCTTCTCATCTACATGGAAGCAACAACAAATCTGATGCGGCCTGTGAAGTGGCTGAAAAAGCTAAAGCTTATAAGTACAGGAGTCTAGGCTTTTTTTTTGTACCTCAAACCAATTACCAATATAAGTCAATTCCAAGAAAAACCCAAATTCTTTTCTTTAGAAAATATTTTACAGTTTCTAAAAGGAAACCGGCAATATGAAAAGGTTCTTAGATAGCATCAAGAGAAGTTTTCTCTGAGTATTCCTCCTAGAATTTTAGGTGAGGAAAAACTACACAATACAAACTGAAGCGAGCATGGACGTGCCTTTTAGTTCTCGCTAAGGGTGTTTTAAGGAAAAATAACAGTACAATCCGGAGCTGGCGAAAAGGGTACTTTAGTATAAACTTTAGTATTCTTATCTCACTGTACCTATGTTATTGGATGTTCTAAATTGATTAGAGATTTAGATAAAGTATCCATGTATATCATCATCATCAATCCATGATAACTTTTTAAATATATTTTTTTAAACAAATTGGCATTGACATTGGCCACGTATAATCTAGTCACTAAGGACTTAGCCTTAAAATAAGACGTCTGGGTTTGAACTGGAACAGTGCACATAAAATCTTTTTCCAGAAATTTCCCCGTGCTTTTAGACGAGTTGCTTTCGTTCGCTCATCGATAAAGGAAAATGTAAGGAAACCTGCATACCTCATTTGGCTAGCTAGGCATAGCTAGCATCATAGGCATCCTCATCGTCTGATTTCCAGACGGGACTTACCTAGGAGTAAGACATATAATAGGGATCAAATGTTGTTAATGATGAAATTGGCAAATATCTATTCCATGGCAAGTCCTCGACAAAAAAAAATAAAAAAAGAAAATGAGTCCATTAATCACTGGACTATCGTCGTCATCAGAATCTCAATACCAATAATTAATCATATCTTTCTAAAATATTTAGCACGTTTTTTTAGCTTTATCGTGGCGGTAGGGCTCAGTAGCCCAGGGATAGCCCAGCACTTTGGGCGAAGTGAATTGAGCCGAGGGGGCTCTTTGTATACCACTTATAAGAAGAGGGGGCAAAAGAGCAGAGAGCAAGGGGCTATGACGGGAACCTCGCCTCATTATACTGTCCGGACGTTGGGAGCGGGGTCATGTTCTGTGGTGCGGGGCATATCCCTCTGTGGAGGTGGGGTCGGTCCCCTGAGGGACTGATTAGCCGTCGAGCTGACGAGCCGTCTGTTGCTTGCAGACCCAGGGCACCTCTCCAAAGGCAGCACTGGTGGCACTCACCGGGTTTTCGTGAGTAGAACTGCGTCTACTTACTAGCTTTCGGGTGCAGCGAGTCCCACATACCCGCTTGGGGAGACTCACTCCCCCGCGGGATGCCTAAGCGCATTTTCCAGCGTTCAAGAAAAAAAAGAAGTAAAGCACCAAATCCTAAAACTTCATCGGCTGTGCATCGGTCCTAAGCCTCTGCCTACAATGTTTCATAACATATTATATTACACTGCATCATTTAATTAACATACGTAAACAACTAAACAAAACAAAGTTAGTGTGATTACATGGGTTCTGAATGTTGTGGCACTTTTTAAGGACGCATATACCAAGTTAGTTGCCCAAAATTGTGTCGCCAGTTAAGTGTTAACACCAAACCATTTAGAATTTCAGACCTCAATCCAAAGTATTTTATTTGAGACCCGCTTCTAAATTGTTTAGAGGATGGTACCCAAATAAAACTACAGTTTTATGTTTATACGGAATTATAATTAAAGTTTCATAGGACTTTGGAAATAAAAAGAAATGGTTTCGGTTTACGCTTCGACTTTAAGGGACCACCTGTTACAGCTATGTATTGTACCTGTACGAATAATCGAGGAAAGACTAGTTTAGTGATTGTTTAAAAGATGTTGGTATCTAATTATAAAGATTTTTGAAGATAATCGAAAAACTTATTACCCTATTTAACCTGACGGCAACAAAAAAAAAACACCTAAAAATAAACTTGATATATATATATTTATTAATGCTTTATAATGCTTTTGTTTTTTTATCGATGTGAATGGATTGGGCTGCTCAGCTAATCATCCGTTAAATTGCCCGTGTTTTATTTGTGTATACCGATTTAAATTGAGAGACACTTTAATGTAGGAGGCATTTAGTTAAGGGACGGAATTGAGTAGCGTTTGAGTATCCGGGCATTAATGAAGTGATAAAATGCCTACGCGCCCTGGCCATAAACTAGCAGGAGATCGTACAAAACAGGGCGCGGTGGCGCCATCTCGTACCGGAGGGCAACACCCATTTCGGGTCGTTGAGCCAGCGAAGGAAGACTTAGAATACGGATCTTAATTAATGATTCTACTAGAATATGTATTCGCCATCTAACAACACAGTGATAAGATCTTTATAGATGCGAAATAATACACAGACAATCTTTTATTGAACTATATAACTAAGACCTTGAACATTGACCTCGACATTTGTTCACGTATTCCAAGCTGAATTCGTGTTAACAACATAAACGACCTTTTTTATTAGAAAATTACTAAGCTATATTTTTGTATATTACCTACATTAGTAGACACTTACTACATGAGAAGCTTTGTATGTACGTTACTAGCTTTGAAATTGCACACACTTTCAAAATCTATTTTCAAAATTTTTCAATTTTTTTTTACAATTTACCTTAAAAAACCAAGCGACATTTTAAGATCAGGTGTATATGCTTTTATAGGTGTAATATCGGGCTTGCGCCGACTAAAACCGTACGGTGTCCTTCCTCTATTTTCTCGTAGGAACGCTTTCAAATATCATCTGTGACTGCGACAGCGAGTGCAGGTCTTGCCTCAGCGTTAGCATCTCCTCAGAGTAAGGCAGAAATGATTTTTACTAATCAGCTCTTAGAAGCGTACGAGAGCACTTGACAGCATACAACCTCGAGGCCTTTAAAACTACAACGTACTAAGCATCTACGAACTATTGTGCTTCTTCTAGTCCCATCTTTCCAGCGACGGATGTGATGAGAGATGGATCTACTTTTTGGAACATATCGAAATCTTCCATTTCTCATCTCTCATCTTTCCAGCGACGGATGTGATGAGAGATGGATCTACTCCGAACATATCGAAATCTACACCAACTAGACACTTAACATTTACATGAACAATCAGGGCACAAATTTGTTAAATATAATAATGGCAATTCATATAATTAAAGAATGTTTTTGTTTCAAGTTTTAATATTAATTTCAGCGTTATCTGCTGCGGAGTGACTACTCGGGTAATTAAAATAAACTTTCTGTGAAACTTTCGTTGAGGTAGTTTGCGAAACAATACAAACTTGTGTCCGAATTGTGAACTTTAATTGGTGTGGATAATTTACTCTTTCTTTGGCTTTTCTTCAACTTTAAAATTTAAGTTTAATTGAAAAATTTATGACTGTTAATATTGTATGTTTCCTTCATTATCATCATCATCATCAACATCGTCATTATCATAATCAGCCTTTATTAGTCCCCTGCTGAACATAGATCTCCCTCAAAGAACGCCAGGACGGTCGACCCCTTGCCCCCCAGATATGTGTATGTACCTTACACGTTTTAAATATGATAATTCTTTTTAAACGGCGGGGCTGATTTTAAATATATTTCTTGTATTGTGTGTTATTAGTGTTACAGAGGATTTTTTTGTGCCTATGTTGTTAAATTTGCTTTTGTACCGAAATATATACGTTAAGACCATTTTTGTGATGTTGCCTATTAAACTGTATTACAGTACCCGGCAATAAATATTGCACATCGACCTTTGGAAAGAGACAATCGCCTAATTTCGGCTTCGTAGAGCGTTATCTCTGTCGTATGTACGAAATACAAACAATCCGGTATCTTTTAAGAGCTGTTAAAACAATTATGATTTGCTTCTTTTAATAATTATCTCTATTATTTTTATAAAATACACTAATTTTCATACAAGTGATGGCTTTAGATTGGGGTGAAATAAAATAAAAAAGCTATTGTAATTAAAAAAATCGAATTCTCAATTACTTCCATTTCACTATCTGTGCTCTCAAAGAGTTCAATATCTCTGTCGCTGTCGCCGTATAGTCTCTTCAAATAATTTATGCAAGTTCAATGATTAATTTACGATACTTCTAAAACGAAATATTATACCCGAGTATCTTAATGTTTCTAAGCACTTCGATTTCATAAAGCTAATTGATCAGACTATAATATTATGTAGCTAAAGTGTTGAGTGTTTCTATGGCCGCCTATAAACAAGAAACTTCATACAAGTAAAGCTTAAGCATGTACACAGACCAAATTTGATCCAAACTACTTCATAGCTGAAGCGACAAAAGCTAATTAAGGTTTGCTAAGTTTGAATCTGCCTTATGGTACAAATGTAAGGTTGAAAGCGGCGTCAAATATTCTAAAACAGAGCTTCTAACTAAAGCAATAAATATAACTGCAACGTTTGCTTGAATTAATATGCATTTTGGGAATGAGGAAATAACAAAAACCTTAAAACGATCGAAAATAGTTAAACACTCGCATTGCAAAAAAAAAAGTTAATTTTGTTTAATTATTGTTTTCATTTTTCTCTCTCATTTTATGTTCACAGTACCGGCAAAAAGTACATTTCATTTGGTCACTTCTTTCTTAAATTATGTACATTTTATGCCCAAATACTCAAACGCCACTCAATTCCGTCACTTAGCTGAAGGTCTTCTACATTTGAGCATCTCCAAATTTTAAATGGTGTACTCAAATGTCACGCAAGCAATTTGAGGGATGATTAGCTGAGCAGCCCTTCGTACGGCTGTCAACGTACTTGATAATTCCCTGGTGTAGAAGGTTGACGCTTATAATTTATCACCAGATGAGCCGACTGTCTATTTCCTCATCTTGTATAAAAAAAACAAGCATATTATACATACTATAAGCTTACGCTGGCCGCGAGAAGGCCACGCGCGCGGTG
The DNA here is from genome assembly GCA_905333005.2 of Lycaena phlaeas. Lineage (NCBI taxonomy): Eukaryota > Metazoa > Arthropoda > Insecta > Lepidoptera > Lycaenidae > Lycaena > Lycaena phlaeas. The sequence goes on along the minus strand of HG995169.1, from coordinate 15,511,135 downwards.
CGAGATTTCGATCACCTCGCTTGGCGAACTATGTATGTCAGCTGTTGCAGTCCAGCCGGCATGAACATATACGTATACAATAAACAAATTACATTGATGTTTTTTTTTCAAAAAACAATTCTTTTAAAGCATTATCATAAAATGTCTGTATTATTATGTAGGTATACCAAACCGGATTATACAAAAAAAGTTAAAAAAGACATTCAAAAAATAATTTAAAAGGCGTTTTACCCCTTGTATTATGTCAGGCCATACACTATCATACCTCTTCGTTTTTGCAAACGTTCCAAATACTCCTTATATAGTTGTCATGCAAGGCAGGAAATGTGGAACATGTTACCATGGTGTTTCTAAAAGGAACGTCATAGGAACTTAAGTCTATAGGTCTAGGTGTCGGCGATGACTAACTTCCAAGTACAAGACTCCCTGACCGTCTGTTTTCATGATCTATACAAATAATAATATTGTCTGTGCCTTGGTGTCCCAAGGCACAGACAATATTGTCACAGATAATATTGTCTGTGCCTTGGGACAGCGAAAATTCTCATCGCGTTTATCGATAATGTTCACGATAAGTGTGTCAAAATTTACTTAAATATATTTTATTAGATAAACGGCTTCGTACTTAATATCGGTTTTCGATTTCAGTGTTGATAATATAATATTAATTATAAGTTGAATTACGCTAAGCTTCTTACTCAATAAGATATTAAATTTTTCTCACTAGCGTGTTGGTGAAATTCCAGTATATTTTTAAAAGACCTATCCTTCTCTAATATATCGTTTTCTTCTGCTTTTCTTGCTTTACTCTGATGAATGAAATCAAATAATATATTTACTACTACTTTTTTGGTAAATGATTACAAGACATTAATAAATATTACTGGTTCTATATCTTACCGGTTCTGTATTTACGCGATTGAATAAATAAATAAATCTTTATTTTATAAAATATGTTTTCATAAATTTGTTAAATTAATATAATATAATATTAAATTCTCGCAATTAAACTCCTCCTAAATGGCTCAACCGATTCTCATGATATTATGTGTGCATATCGGTTAGGTCTGCGAGTCCTCCGCCAGGGAACTAAACTTTAGTTCCCACAGTTTAAAGACCAATGCGTTCTCTCCTACGGGACCGAAACAAACTCTTAATTTACGTATGGTCCGTTATTTTCCCGCTATGGAGTGTGCTATGCATAGTGTTTCTTTGGCAGATAGGATTCGAAAAGAAGTCCTCCTCCAGAGTACTAAAGTTACCGATATTATCACGCGAAGAATTTTTAAGTGGCAATGGACTGGTCACACACTCAGAAGAACGGACGGCCGATGGGCCAATAAGGTTCAAGAGTGGAGGTCACGTTTAGGTAGATGAATTGTAGGTCGGCCATTAACCAGGTGGGAAGAAGATCTCCGTGCAGTGGCGGGTCCGCGTTGGATGCGAGTGGCAGGGGATCGGTCGTCTTGGCGTTCATTGAGGGAGGATATGTTCAGCAGTAGACGGATAAAGGCTGATGATGATGATGAAATGTTAAGGGTGTATGTACACTTATTTGTAATGCCAACTGTAGACTGCTCATAGGACGTCATATCCTATTTCTAGTACCGAGGCCTTCTCTCTCGACGTGATAGGGGTAAACAACTATAAATTCTGGGTGCCGCAACGGACGCGCTCGCTATAGCGAAATACAGTGTCAGAGTTACTGAAAACACGACTACAAATTCTGTGGACTATGTAATTTACATTGCGTGAGACAGAGCCGAAATAAAGTGACCCCTTAATTACACATTTAATAGCGCTTTCCGTAAATCTATATAACTTTTCAGTTGGTAACGTCTTTTATTTCACTGCAAATGGGCTTATTTTGTAACTTAAAATTGCATTAAGCTTACTATTAACATTCTTAATTTTTGGTCACGGGTTAGGATCATCGGGATTTAAGTGTCGGTAGCAAGAAGTTTATATTAATAAAAAAAATATGTAGTAATATAAAAAAATAAAAAATACAAAAAATCCATTTCGAAACGAATAAAAATATCACAATCGTAGTCGATATGAATCTGTTTACGTTTATATTTAATATTTTCTATGTATCCGTTTTCTTTATCTATTATATCACCCTCTATTTTGTGAGTAAGCAATTATTCTCAATATTTTCTCACAATGAAGATATAAGAGATGACAAAATTTTTTTCACTGGACACCCTCTTAAATTCATATCATGATATTTATTATATTCATCATGCACTTGCATCATCACGGCACGCTTCCAATGTGACTTTTTATATTTATAATTTAATAATATCATAATAATTATTATATTTTTAATTTTCTCTTCTCTCGGCAGTCCTGCCATTTTTTAGGATTAAAAAGTTACTTGTATTTAGTATACATACAGCAATAATGTCGGTCCACACAGAACATACTTATTTTACAATGGAAATAAAATTAATTTTAAATAAAAAACCAAAAACCGACTTCAAAATTATACCATAATTTATGTACAACTAAAAAATTTAAAATAATATTAAAATACTTCGAAGTGAAGTAGAAGAAGTAGAAGAAGTAGAAGACTATTTAAAATTGGATATTTTTGGAGTCGGTGCCAGCCAAAGAGGATATTTTAATGATCAATCACATACACCAAGTATTGAGAAGATGTCTGTGAAGGGCATCGATGTTTTGGCTGATTCGAATTCTTCTACTTCACTTCGAAGTATTTTAATATTATTTTAAATTTTTTAGTTGTACATAAATTATGGTATAGTTTTGAAGTCGGTTTTTGGTTTTTTATTTAAAATTAATTTTATTTTGTACTTTTTAGTTTTAAGTTTATACATAAGTAATATAGTTTTTATTTTTTCTTGCAAAATTTTTGGCGTTCCCGATCTGTGTTGGATGCTAGTGGTAAGGGACCTGTCGTCTTAGCGTTTATTGAGGGAACCTATGTTCAGCCGTGGACGGATGAAAGTTGATGATGATGACTTCACAATATTTTGATACTTTCCAAATATCATATTCAGTGGCTTTTGTTTACATTATTCATATTACATCGACAAGTAATAAAATGAGCAAATCGTCTGGGTATACAAAACCAACCAAATAAGCATTATTGAAAATATCTTAAAAACTGCTGATTAGATGTCGATCAAATTAATATGGGACCAATTCGGAACCATAAGCTTTCAAACAAAATAAGAATCATCAAAATCCATTCTCAAACAGCTGAGTAATCGTGTAACAAACATACAAAAAAAAACATACAGACGAATTGATAACCTCCTTCTTTTTTGAAGTCGGTTAAAAATATGAATAAGCCCTCTGCACGGGTACACAGTATCATACAGCATAATTGTTTTTCAAAAAGTTTTGAATTGGTTTAGAAAATTAACAGAAATTATTAGACAGGATTGACGGAATAAAAGAATTCTTAGCTAGACTACTAGGCGACTACGCTAATTTGACAGTTAGCCTATCATTATAAAAAACAAGAATTCCTCTTCCTTCAACAGCCTGTTGTCTTTTTTAAATATAAATAGTTCGGAGAATGCGATTAAACTTGCACAAAGCGCTAAAACGAGAAAAAAAATCCAGATTTATAACCTCCCAGTTAGTAAACAATCGATGAGTTATTATCACTCCGTACCAGTCGCCCGGCCCTATTCACTCAGGTGGGCACAAAAGGAAAATATTCACCTGCCATTATTGTTCATACCAGTTATGAATTATTCAGCAGGCGACCTGTGATTTGTGGAATGCGTCTCGTAAGCACAAGCCTAATTTTAGCAGCTTTAAAAATTTTCCTCGGAATCTTTCCTTTAAGTTTTCTTTTATTGTAGCTGATTTTGATAATCCTTTCAACGCAGTATGTTTGGCTTGGGAGTAAAATCGACCCGAATGGCATGACAGCAAACCGCATGATGAAAGAAATGAACCGCGGTCTTTGCACGTGTACGTGCTTTTCAGCTGTCGTTATCAAACGCCAACTCAAACGCCACTTAAATATTTGGAGTTTCTCAAACTACTTAGCATGCCTTAAATCCAAATCAAAAAGTAAGCAGCTCCGAAATTAAGTTGCGTTTGAGTATTCGGACGAATGCCCGATTCGTTTGAGTCAGGGTTTCTTAAACTCGTTTTAGTCACGGAAGGATGTTTTAAATTGAACATATTTGACAGACCTCTGCCTGCCTTTTTTAGCATTTGCAAGTAAAGCGACAGTTGCATATTTTTACATTTTCAAGATGTACTTTACTGACTGTATGGAGTATTTTGTTGACCTTTATTTTTGAGTAACGTCTTTATAACAGACAAAATTTTTTGAGAGGCTATTCTTTTACACGGATCCCTTTAAGGTCCATGTACCACAGTTTAAGAAACTCTGGTTTTAGTGGAGCCATATATTTTGTTTTAATATATAATAATAATACTTCGGGTCTCAACCGAAAACTATTACTTATTTACATGCAGCAGTTATCCCTTTCTTGGAATCAAACATCACTAGGTAAGTTCGTTTGATTCTTAATTGTATACGTTACGAGAGTGATACTTGCCTCAGGTTTTTAGCTATAATATTATGTAAAATGGGATAGTAATAGCTTAAGATAGGAGAAACAGATTCATCAGAGTATGGCATTCGTACCTGGTTCAGGGCTGAATAGTTTACCGATTTAGCTTCTATCTTCTTTCACGCAATTTTATAGTTTATTTACACACAATTCAATACAAAAAATATTTTATGTTATAGAGCATGTATAAAATAAATATATAGTAAAATTTTTGGGGCTAAAGTAAAAGAATGTTGCTCAAAAGTATCAAAATATGGCCAACCACGAAACAAATAGCTTACAAAATATTTGTGCCTCGTGTTATTACGAGGAAAATATCCAAGGGTTTCAGGTTTTGCAAGTTACATTTTGATAGGTTCGCTTGTTAATTCTGCTGCAAAATATAAATGTATTCTGGTGTGATGAATAGTATGGCATGGAGCTTAGACGCAGCATGAATACTTGATGTTACAGTTGCTTTATCAGATAAGATAAGAGTAAAATGCTGTTTATTGTTATTACTGACACACACACACACACACACACGCATACGCACGTACACACACACACACACACACACATACACACACACACACACACACACACACAATATATACACATATCAACACACACACATATTGTATTTAGCCACGTAATTTTTTACTCTTTACATTATAAATTGTAATAACATACTAAAAATATATATTTTTATATAATATGGATTACGATTCTAGTGGAGTATCTTATTGTTATGGAAGAGCGGGATCTCCTAACACAAGTCTATATGTACTTAAAAGGAGATCCCAATCAAAATTCAGCCTTTGTAACATCCTAGATATGAATAAAGTTTATTATTATTATTATTATTATTATTGCATTGAAAAAATACTTTGTCCCAAGGATGTATTCATCATCATCATCATCTGCCTTTATCCGTCCACTGTTGCAACTAAGGATGTATTATGGTCCTTTATTTCCTAGCTTGAAAAATAATCATAACAAGCAAAACAGCTTGTCAATAACATCCTTTGTTAAGTTTGAGTAAGTCGCAATGACCACGATGGTACCTTTCGCTCACATAATACAGGCGTAAAGTGACCGATATGCTGTAGCGTTTCGTGCTGTTTATAGTTTCCAATGGCCCACTAAGGACAATGCATCTGCATATTTTTTTAGTTTATATTAGTTTTCTATTAGTATTTTAGTATTTTGTTATTGTATATAATATTTTAATAGGAAATTAAATTTTAAAACCATTGACCAATAAAGCTAAAAGACACATGTTTTCTTCATAAAGTAGTAAGACCTAACAACTAATAAGATATAATATATATATTTTTATTTTGAATTGGAAAATCTTTTCGTTGTATAATTTTTTTGGAAAACACTTAGACAATCTGAGTGCGTCACCTGTCGTTAAAATTTTAATTGAAATTTCGTTTACATATTATACAGACTGGATACGACGATACGACATTAAATTAAACTGCATAATAATAATATGTAGAACAACCATAAGAGTCTGTATAAAAAAAATATTCAAAAATACCTCGTAGTTTAGGCACAGGACAATATTTTCATTTCTATAAACTTTTCACTGAGCTATCGTCGGCGCGGCATCGTCAAAGAGACAGCTGTGCAAAAAGGACAAAATATTGTTTCTATTTCGTTTTGATAATTGGTTGGAAATATGAATTGGGAAGTAATGTTGACCTTGACGATTATGCACTCGTGTCGTGTAAGTTGTGTGTCAGTACTGACACTGAAGTCTTAGTAGGTCACCGCGATCCTGTAAGTTGTGACGTCGCACGTTCTTTGTTTGTGACAACGGTGATCATGCGTTCACCGACACTGATATCTGATGATCACCATGACATTATTGCCGCCAAAATATTACGGCGTAAGTAACACGACACTACGCAGTACGCAGAACGCACACTACGTCGTATCCGCCATTGTTATCGGTCAGTGAACCTATTTTTACATAACTGTTTTACTAATATTTTATATTTATGATATTTACTTTGTTTGAAAAAAACCTTGTTTTATATATATACGTCAGGATATTTTTGATAGATTCAAAATACTCGTATGGACTAGTATAGCCGTTAAGTTGAATTAAAGTCGTATGATCGTATCCACATTGTATAAGTCATAGTGTATAGGAGTTTTAATTAAGGCGCTGTCCAGTTCGGAGCGGACATCCAATTGTCACCACTTGCATTATTTTAGTATAAATAAATAAGTCATAATTATTTATCGTTTATTTTTCCCATTTCTTACAATCAAGTGTTACATAATATTAAAATCACTGTTTTAATTACATCATTAGGCGTACTCATTAATGTCAATATTACTAATTATGACCACCTAGAAATCTTTATATTTTAATTATATTTACATATCACAAATTATAATATTTATTTATTATAATAGTACAACATTTGATTAGAAACATTTTAAAAACTTATCTTTTACTTGCGACGGAAATAAGTTGCAAAAAATAATATTAGCTTCATTACTTTTAATTTATCATAAAATAACTAAATTAAATACACTGAGCTAAATTATTTTTGAATATTTTGATGCACCATCACATTTCTTGCGTAATTAATTTTACGTACATTTTATTCAATTAAATAATTTAGTATTAATCGGATAAAACGCCCTAATTTATATAAGGAAAAAGATCTCTGTATATATTTTTCTTTATTAAACACCAGTTTCAGCTCTTAATGTACTTGTTAACTTTCCGTTACGGTGACATAAGGGTTTAACGTAAGTATGAATAGTAAATAGATCTTGAATGACTTTAGTATAATTTTCTAACAATTTTAAATCGAAATAAAAATATTTATGTTATAAAAAGACAATAAATATTTCCATGAAAATGGCAACACGTTCAAATATTGTTTACCTACCTACACTTGATTAGCAAAATATACAAAAATGTGACGATCCCATCACCTCAAAATAGTACTTACACCTACAAGTTAAAAATCATGTGGTTTTTGTTGGAATAAAGAATAACGTGTAATGACAACTTAATTTCACTGAAATTCGAATTAAATTTTTGTTATAAGTTTCTTTTTTACTTTATATTACAATGTATAAAATTCAATGAAAAAAACAAAGTTAATATAAATGTCAGTACATAATATTATTCTATATCGACTGGCCTAATGGTAGAGTTGTTAGTGACCCCGTCTACTAAGCCAGAAGGTTGTGGGTTCGATTCCCACCCAGGACAAATGTTTGTGTAATGAGCACGATCATATATTGTCCTGTGTCTAGGTGTAATTTTATTTATGATATTATGTATGAATTTAAAAATATATAAGTATGTATCAGTTATCTGATTACCATAAGAACAGGCTTTGCCTAGTTTGGGGTCAGATGACTGTGTGTGAATTGTCCCAATTATTATTAATAATATTATTATTATTTATTTAAAAAAACTAATTAATATTTATGTAGGGGCTTCAGTGTACTATAAATATTATCACTCCCACAAAGTAAAGGAGACAGGAATAAAATTAATAATTAAATAGCACTGCATCAGACATTTCATTTTTAAATCTTAATTTCACAATAATTGTGAATAATGAATAAAATACATCATTCGTATATTAGTCTTAATATTATTTTATTCATATCATATATTACTAAAATAAGGAATGTCTCTAGGAGAAAGATACAAATAAAAATCTAGGAAATGGCATTAGTTTACAATTTATTGAGTGATTCAAATTAGTCCACTACGAGATCTAGCAGTTCAAATAAAAAATAATTACGCTTAAAACAATATTTACATTAATTTTATTTACAAATCGATTTAATTCTATACAATCAGTCTATTTTAATAAAATAGCTAACGTATACTTAATTAATAACATCATTGATACCTAGTTTAACAGTTACATGAGTTCAGAAAACTAGGCCTAAATGTACATTGAACAGTTAACAGCAGTTATTACCAAATGCATGACAGTAAAAATGTATGTACTAATTAAAACTATCTACATAATAATATTATAAATTATAAACGATCGTTTTTCCGCATAATAATAATAATAAGGCGCTATACAATCCGACGCGGGCTTCCGCATTGGACGTTCCGCATCGCACTCTATAGCACCTAAAGAATATAATATTAAATAAACATTATATTTATTTCATAAGTAACATCTTGTAAATCTTAAACCCTTCAAATAATATAATCATCATCAATCATATCGACACTTATGTTGTTTCAAACGGGCGTCGGTCATAGTTCATCGACGCGCTAGAACCTAACTACATAGTACCGACTAATAGAGGTTGTTGAACTTGACACACATTTAGAGACCTTTAATTTCATTAGACATGCAGGTTTCCTTAGGATATTTTCCTTCACCGGTGAGCAAATGATTTCAAGCCACGACGAGTTTAAGATCGAACCCTCCTCTTATTCAAGAGGGCGAGTAGTACCCACTAGAACACTTTAGCTCACTAATAATAAAAGCCAATAAAAAATTTGCAATAGATACTATGAATTCAGAAAGCCTAAAAAATTAGAAAGGAAGGTTTATTTTTTTGTACCAATCTTCATCATTATCATCAGCCTTTATATTTTCACTGCTGAATATAGGCTCCCTCAATGAACGCCAAGATGTACCAAACTTACTGGAGGATATTAGCTATTTATTATTCCGTATGGCTAAGTAGCAACTGGTTTCTTAACGCTGAAATAACCTTAATATCATTGTCACACCATCGTCTTACTGATATCTTAAGCGAGGACAATTAACATCAGGTTATGAAGCAATGACTAGGTCTGAAGCCTTGATCTGGCCAGCTTGATATCTAGATGCCTAATAAAATCCTGATACCTGAGGTTTGAAGTTTGTCAAACCGAGGAGATCATTGTGAACTTTGGTCACACACTCCATGCCTAAATTCGAGAAACAATACGTCTAATGCTTAGATCAATAATATTATGTCTAGATATAGTGTCACGCGGAAAACACGTCCATAAAAATAGCATCCAACCGTTGGCCTCTAAATGCTTTCTCTGTGTTTAGTATCCGTCCCGCTGTCATAGAATACGCATGAATTGTTACGCATTATTGTTTTTATTTATAATGAAGGTTTGTGTTGAAGTGTAACGAGATTAAAAAGGATGATTATGGGAGAACTGTAGTAGCTGGTGTCACTATTCACGAACACATGTTTGAAAATGTTGGCCAGTTTTTTTTTGTTTTGATTGTAGGGCGATCCATCTATACATATTAATGATCTAAGGTCTAATGCTTGTTTCCTCCAAATAATTAAATTAATGGAATGTATATGAGGCGATAAAGTATATAATATTATATACTTAAGCTAATTTAAACTTTCTGTGGGTCTGTAATTTAATTACGAACATTAAGAAGTACAATAAACATCTCGGAATCATAAATACTCATTACACCAAAACAAGGTATTCTGTTGTTTGTAACTTTATTTTCATGTTACCAAATCATCGTTTGAATACATCAGAAGTGATATGTATTAAATACACGTCAAAAGTTATTAAATACAAAGTATAAAAGTTTTTAAATACAAAAAATAATTTTTAATTCGATTTAATTGATTGTAAGATAAACAAAACAGATAGACAAGTTTCGTATTGTAGTGTTATTATTGTATGCAAATTATAATGAATGAAATGAATTTAAAATATGAATGAAATTAAAATATGTTCTTTTATCATATTATAATATTCTATATCACTTATAATTAAAATCACATACTTTTTTAAATCTTAGCTTGGAATAAAGAAGTAAAAACTAAACTGATTAGTTTCGACTTGTACCTACGACGTTGTCAACTTACCATCAATTGTTTTTAAGCTATTGCATAGCTTCTATCGCGGGCCTTGAGCGCGGAGACCGAATCCAGAAATTCCGTAACGAAAAAACCTCACGCTCCCCACTCCGACGGGCACGGAGGTGTGGCTTGAAGGCCGTGCATTGTCTAACGTCGTTTCTTTTTGGCAGTCTTCGACACGGTGTTTGTGTGCGTGCAACTTATTTATAACACAATATTAACTTTTTATTTATTTAATAAAAGAAAAAAAAATGTTTTCTTATCGATCACCACGCTCAAAAAGTGTAACTTGAATTAATATCAAAGAAAAAGAAATACTGCATAAATAAAATTAATAAATAATTATAATTGCATAAGTTGATACAAAATGCTAAGCAATAGCTTTATTTTTTTATGTTTACGCGAATTTCACTCATTATAATGAACTTACCATCAATATTTCCTATCCAAATTAAGATTTAAAAAAGTATGTGATTTAAATTATTACTACTTAATCAGTAAGTTAGCGATGGGTAACGTCACTTACTTGTCTTCTTTTTTCCTGAAACATTGTCAACGTCACCCATGACATAAACCAGTTATCGGGTTACATAATGAACCAGGCTTGTTTACTTAAAAGTAAAGAAATAAAAATTATTAAGAAACATGTATCAGTAAATCATTTTAAAATTCATAAAAGCATTAAAATAATTTGAATTGGTAACAATAATCCCAATAATTTAATGAGTTTAATACCTACTCGCCAGATTGAAATTATTCCGCTGTCGTACGTGATTTAATATTAATTGTACTACCATAAAAAGTAAGCGACGACAGCCTGGTTTGTAATGCATTGACGTTGGAGGTTTTGGTTTGAGCTAGGCTTGATTTCTCAGAGGTGCACTACCTCGTAGAAATTAGTTTTTCTAAACATTAAACTCGCATGGTGAGATTTTTGGTAACCTTTTGGGACTTTCATTTGGATCTTTTGGGACATTAATGTTGATACAGGCATTCGTATCGGATACGATCGAGAAACTTCTTAGGATTTCAGATTTTTGAGCATTGTGATTGAGACTCAAGCTAAAGCCCTAACAAAAATGGTATTACGTTTAAAAAATGCGCTTTAAGATTATCAAGGTCATGCATTTGATAAATTGTGTTTGCATAAAACGAAACAATTAGTTCGAAACAACATAATGGGCGTAAGAGAAGGTTCTGCGTTTTACAAATTAAAATCTTTTTTTTTTCAAAACTAGGCCTTTTAATGTTAATCCAAAGCCGTAGTAAGGCTCAATTTTGAAGGCCACTTCTATGAAAGTTAACACAGGACTTGTTCTGAATTTACTGCGAAGAACATTTGTATGCCATCGACTACATTTGCAATGAATTACCAAAAACTACTGAAAATATTTTTTTATGATATCCTATACATATGCTGGTGGCTTTTTAGTCTTTAGCAACTTCATTGGAAATGGCAAACTTTTGTTCATCAACGCGCAAAACATGTGTTTTCTATACAGCTCTCTGTCCAAACACATATTTCACTATAATTTTTTTGCAATAATTGCGCTATTATCACTTTGGAATTTATATAATAATACGCTATATTAATATTGTATTAGAATATTTAAGTGTCTTTAGTTTTTCCTCGCGTATCTCGGCGATTTTGTAGATAAAAAGGTAACTAAAATAAATATATACAAATCAATCATATCATTCATATTCTGCTTAAAAATTGTTTTATTTGGCTATATCTTTTCTAACATTGTCAATTTAGAACCGACAAAGAATTTCACATAAATTATAAAATGAATGAAACGACAGAACTCACCCTTAAACCTATTAAACCCTTATCAATACATCAACTTAGTATACAACCCTGGATTTACTACGAGTATAACATACATTACATAACGTTCCCTATGAGATACATATCAACTAGCTATCTTATCGAAGTTTCACTGTAATTTTGAAGGAGAAATTGAAGAAGTAGTTGTACGGTCAGCACCAGGATGGTAGGAATACACATTGCCACGCCACCTGTGAACAACACAAATTCGATTTTAGAATTACTTTCCTAATTTGAAATTGACCTATATTCCGAATATCAGAAGTGGTAAGTTAATGTGTTCCTCACGCAGTGAACAACAAAAATTCGATCTTAGAATTACTTTCCAATTAATGTAAAATTGACTTATATTCCGAATAATAGAAGTGGTACTTGTGCGTTCACACAGTAAACAACACAAATTCGATTTTAGAACTACTTTCCAAATTTGAAATTGACTTATATTCCGAATATCAGAAGTGATACTTGTGCATTCACGAAGTTGTGAGTTATGTTTAATATGTCTACCAGAGTTATTGAGTCGTTTACTTTCTTCATTAAAAGTATAAAAAGAATGAACACGAAAAATCGAAGCTAGAGCAAGTTTTTGCGTATGGTACATATTTAATTAATCTAAATTCTTTTACGGAAAATTGAGTAGCTCACGTACTTAGCCACCAGTTACCACCGCTATTGCTGCTTTATAACCGATTGATAGAGGTAATTACCAAACCATCCTTTGATATTATAATTTCTGAGAGCTCGAGGATAAAACTAAAATTGCCTTCCGACTTTGAGGGATTTGAATCATTCGTGAATAGGAAGTGATTTTTAGTTTTCCCTTATTATGTGTATTCTAATAATTAATAATAATAATATCTATGGATGCTTATATACTACAATCTGGTCCCGTAGTAAGTTCTCGAAGAACTTGTGTCACGAGTGCCAGACAACGGAAATATAATTAATCCTTTTTTTATAATTTTTTATTAATATGTATATATTATATTTAATACACATCTATGACTCAGGGATACAGAAACTTTTTGTTTACTGGTGGGATTCGAATCCGCTACCTCCGGCTTTGAGCGCCAACGCGCTAATCATTAAGCCAGAGAGGTCACAGATGTTTTGAACGTATGTCGTTTTCTATATATATATCTTTCTTATTTGTATAGAAAGTAATAAAAGATCTGTGTAGTAGCCTATGAAAAGCTTATGTACGACTTGAGGTAATATTATGTCTCCAATAATAGCCGAAGCGAAATCAAAAAAGTTTCTCACGAGATTGTTGTAATAAGTGACTTCTGTTTTGCTACGAATTTTTTCAAGCATGAATGCTCGTCCTTTTTGCCAAAGATTGCGCTCTCAAAGTATGTGCGGTTTACTTAAATCTGTTGCCCTAAGTCAAACAGTCGAATAAGGGTGACGGAGCACGTTTAAAGGCGAATCTTGCAAGTATTGGAGCAAGTCGTACACGCCCGTATCAGCTAGGTGTTTCGGTTTAGGAGCTGAGTCTTCTGTAAAATACACATAAAGCTTTACCTGTCAAACTTCGACCTAACGCTGACGCAGGGTTGGCACTCCGTTCTTGCAGCACAAGGGTGTTACTGGTTGCTTTCCATATATCAAATAATGACGCTTCGCACCTAGAAGAATATATAATATAAACGAAAACATACAGTTAAAAATACATAGTTACATTAAGTTTTTTACATGACTGACGTTTATGATGCTGTATAGCAACCTTATAAAGCTTAATGAGTTACGACAAAATGCGTATAAGTTGTTTAATTAATTATCTATAGTGAGTGAATATTATTAGGAAAATTTCAGTCCAGGACAACATCAACTATCGGCCCACTAGCTATTTTTTTATTGTATATTTCAATATTCAATACCAAGGCTATACTGGAATAATATAGTTATGTAAATTCCAGTCTCCAATTTATTATTACAAATTATTTTATTTAATGAGTGAAATTTTCGAAGTAAAACTTCATAAAATTTGAGAAATTGAGAATGGCTGTACTTGTAGATGGTCTTTGTATACATTAAAGGTGGCTTGAGTCCAAGTTACTTTGTAAGAAGAACTGACGATAATACATAATATTATGTCATATGATTAGGGGACATTATCGCTTCCACTAAATACGATAGCTAATATATATTAGATTACAAATAACAAGTCTCCTTCAGATACACAAATATTCAAAAGAAAAAAAAATCCTCAACCCTTAGCCCGCTTAAAGCTTAGAATAATAATGAAAGGTTAACTAGTGAATATAATTAGATAGTTTTGAGTCTCTGCACACGAACAAACTTTCTTATTGAAATTTACTGCAAAGTTTAAGCAAATATGGCTGTTACGGTGAAATTGAAGCAATATGTAAGGATTAAGTGATTTACCGTATCATAAGCGTAGGAACAGGAGACAACACGGCTGCTTCTAACTCTAAAGTAGATAAGCTAGATGCATATCCATTGCTGAAATTGTGCACGTGGTTCGCTGTGAAACTTGGTACCTGTAATAGAGAGATTATATTAATATATTTGATAATTTACTGCTAATAGCTCGATGTTTAATGAAAGTTTAGAAATACGAAGGATGCACTCCTGGTTCTCTCTAGTTTACGTAAAGTGTCTGGAAAGCAATATGGCCAACGGAAAGTGTCTGGGAGTATTGACGACTTATTTTTAAATATATCGTCTAAAACATAATAATAATATGTGAAAATCCGCCATAAGAATTTGCATTAAGTTAACTAATTATTTTTAAGAGCTGTTATGAGTCTGGTAAGCAAAATGGCCGACGACAGGTGTCTTGAAGTATTGACGATTTATTTTTAAGGATATTGTCTAAAATATACGTCAAAACCAGCTATGAGAATTTATATGAAGTAAATGATGTTATAATTATGTATTATTTATGAATACTTAAAGTATCAACCCTTTATGTCCCACTGCTGGGAACGGGTCTCCTCCTCGAAATCGTTCACCGTACACCATAGTTCACCGTGCTGGCCCAGTGCGGTTGGTGAACTTCACATACTTTCAAAGACTTTCAATCTCATCAGGCATGCGGGTTTTCTCACGATGTTTTCCTTCACCGGTAAGCGAGCGATGGTCTCATGTTTGGGGTGCACTAAGGAATTTAGAAAAAACCATTTCAAGGCACACACGGAGGGGTCAGGATCGAAGCCGGAACCTCTAGCATAAGAGGCCGAGTCCATCCACCACTGGACCATCGTCGCTCAAGTTATGATCACTTGATACCTGGAAATTGGCCGTTACCAGGTTAGCAGGTAGGCATACAATGTTAGTACATACTAATACTACTCCTCAACATTTCGTCAGTCATAAAATATTTGACGTCTGCAGCCCTATGGTTTTTTTTTTTTTTTTTTTTTTTTTTTTTTTTTTTTTTATTTATTTCACTTTATACATACATTTGTTATTCATATCAATCAATCGCCAAACTGTTCAAGCAGTTTGTAGGCGTTCCGCTCAAACTAATACATTTTGTATGTAATACTCTAATACAATTATTTTGTAACTTTATATAATATACATATTAATTACCCTTTAACTTTATATAATATACATATTAGTTACCATTTTTTTTTTTTTTTTTTTTTTTTTTTTTTTTTTTTTTTTTTTTTTGCTCCATTAGGTAATTAATTAATTCATCCTTATAATGAATTTCATCATTTATCCTTTCCAAACATGACGGTTGGTTTTACAAAATCTATTTTTCACTTATTTCCTATGCAAAAGTGTGGTTATTATCCAAGCTTCATGATATAGCTTTAACAAGCAAAAGATTTTAAGGTGAAGTTTTTATATGGATATACTAAAAGTACTAAGAAGTTTTCGAGCTATTTTCAAGTTATTAAACAAAGTCCTAACTGAATATTATGCTGCTAGTATGTTACAGTATTTTACGTATATGCTATTTTGAAAACGATATATTAGTTTTAAAGCATCAGTGTCTTCTTTAATAATAATATTGTAAGGAGGAAATATTTGATTGTTTGTTTGTATTGAATAGGCTCCAAAACTACTTGACCGATTTGAAAAATTCGTTCACTGTTGCTAAGCTACACTATCCCCGATGAACATAGGCTGTATTAAATTTTCAAAGAAGTTAGGGACCCGTTTTAAGTCTTAGTTGACGCAGACGAAGCCGCGTGCAACAGCTAGTCTGTAATAATAACTTAAAAACTGCTAAGTACTCGTCAGCACTTCATAATAGATGCCTGTAATTATACTGCCTCTCCTAGCTAACTTTCCGGAACACAGCAAAGGCGGTTCGTATGATAAGTAAGCGGCATCCGAGACGAGCGCCACTCAAAGCGCACCTTTATCTTTTCTATGAACTAATAAAGCTCAGGTGTACCAATAGGTGTATCGAATTATTACATTTACTTTATAAACTACTAGCTGTTGCCCGTGGAACTACTACTGAATG
Source organism: Lycaena phlaeas (assembly GCA_905333005.2). Classification (NCBI taxonomy): domain Eukaryota; kingdom Metazoa; phylum Arthropoda; class Insecta; order Lepidoptera; family Lycaenidae; genus Lycaena; species Lycaena phlaeas. Next base: position 15,494,457 of record HG995169.1, on the reverse strand, counting down.
GATTTTGATGAAACCTTACATAAATATAGCTTAAACATCAAAATGTAATTTATCCCACTCCCACACATTTATATAAACAATTTAAAACGGGATATTTACAATGTTTTTATCATTATTTCGCGGAGCTCGAAAAAAATCCTATCCCCATATTACTACGAGAATGGAAAATACGCTGGGGAACTGCTAGTAGTATTATGTGTGTGCACTATTATGTACGTGAGTGTGGTAACAAATGTATGACCAAAATCCATAAACTCACCATTTGCTCATTGACGAACCAGGTGATGTTAGCGGCCGGCAAGGATGGTGGTGATGAGCAGTTGACTCTGATGTGGTCACCTCCAACGTAGGTGAGGCGATTGGACGTCACGTTTGGGCTTATCAGCGGTGGTTCTGTTAAAAAATATGATAAACTAAAAATTTGCAAATGAACTTTTGCGGGAGGGTGTACTGTGCCGCGTTACTGGCTGCATGGGTGCTACCTTGCGTGTTTTTCCCGTGAAATACATTTACTGTTATCGAGCCTTAACATCTTATGTATCATCTATTAATTGTCTCCACCACGGTTCAGGCCTTGTCGTGGCGGTGGGACTCAGTAGCCCAAAGTGACTCCAACACTTTGGGTGAAGCGAATTGAGCCGAGGGGGCCCTTTGTACCCCTTTTATAAGAAGAGGGTGAAAAAGAGCAAGGGGCGAGGACGGGAACCTCGCCTCATTGTACTGTCTCGACGTTGGGACGTTGTTTTGTGGTGCGGGGCGACCCCTCCGTGGAGGAGGTGTCGGTCCCCTGAGAGAATTACTAGCCGTCGAGGTGCCCTGTTGCTTGTAGATCCGGGGCACCTCACCAAAGGCGGCATTAGTGGCACTCGCCGGGCTTTAGTGGGTAGAGTTGCGTCCACTTACCAGCTTTCGGGCGCAGAGAGTCCCACTTACCGGCCTGGGAAGACCCACATATTACATAAATATCGTACAAATATATACGGGAAAGCTTAAAATATTTAGCACGTAAATAAAAGTTGATGATGCTTTTAGCCCTAACGGTTTCGTTTGAACAAACGCTGACAACTGAATGGTCTTCATTCGCCAGTGGAACTTTATCCGGAGTGAATGGGATGAGTTGAACGAACCAAAATCTTTTTCAATTCAGTTAAGTAAACAAGATCCGTCTCTTAATCAAAGCAAATCACACTTAAAGTTTATGTAGTTGCACTTCAAACGATTTTGTTTTTGTCATTTGTGTTATAATATGGCTTTAGTTTTTTACGGGTTTAAAGTCTAGACTGAAATTTCACTTCAAAGTCACTTGCTTTTCTATTTTCATTTCCGATTCAAATTATATCGATTACAGCTTAATATGTAATTATTATTACAATTAATGTTTGTCTAATGTAATAAAAATAATTTTATGAAATTCCGTCTCATTTTGTTTGTATATATATAATACCTAAACTACTGCACTTATTACATGCTTGAGCACAATACACACCGATCTAACCAGACGGCTTAGACAAAGTAACATCGTTTCATGGCGGAAAGATACCGAAATTCGCCATCGTCTCCGAGTTATCAATGATAATATTTTCCTAGCCAATATATATTTACAATAACGATCGATAACTAATAGACAGTTTCTGATTTTGTTAGGATAAACGATTGACCACGTGATTTAGCGTATCTGCTATACACGAAGCGATAGCGATAGCGAAAGCTCCCTTGGGGCCTAGCCAAAGTGACATCGCTTCGTAGCGAAATTTGCTATCGCCTGTAAGTTAACAATAACAATTTCCTAGCCAATGTACAGTGACTGTAGCGATCGTTGTTTCGAAATGGATATTCTATAACCAAAAGATATTGGCTAGGGTATCGAAAATATAATTGTCAGTGTATCTATAAGTGTCAAATCAAAACAACATCGACCACGTGATTAAGCGCGGCCTTATGTCAATACCATACATTTTATCATTTTCGAACTTCGCTAACGCTTTCTTAATGGCACTTTGGCTAGGCCCCTTTATCTCTACGTAAGCTATCTAAAAATATCCAGATATTAATATTAAGAAATTGAATAAATAAATCTAAATCCAGACACAATGTTCACAAATATTGTCTTAAAGGGCAAAATTGTGTATTTTGCGCTTGAAGGGTTTTGAACAAATGAATTAATATTATGCTCAATGATAAATATATGACGTCATTAACTTGTAGTTTCACTTATCATGTACGAATAGATGACATTTTTCCCACGAGAAACGTATCGTCAGCTCCGAGAGAAAGGTGTACGTTGCTAAAAGTAATAAAGTATTTGCATACTGTATGTTAAACGGGTCCTCAAAAATTTTTCACATGAAACAACAATTTAGCAAGCGAGACTGCTCGCACTTGGGCGCGCGCCATGCATCATAATTTTATTGGATTTGACCTAAATTTAATTATAGGCAAACTCCATTAAGTTCTCATCACGTGAAAATATGAAATTTTTAAACATTCCAATCCTCTCTTTACTTTGTTCGATCGAAATTTAAAATTAGAATATTGTCCGAAAAATCATGTTCGTTTCAGATTGAAATCGAACTGGATAGCTCGTATTTAACGGACGCCTCGAAAAAAGTGCCAGCTGCGATGTGAATATGCAATATTTCAGCAAACCTAACAAAGAATTTCACATAACTGGATAAATAAAGTGGATGAATTATTTTATCAATTTGATAGCGTCTAGTGAGTTATATACTTTTCAATTTAAATTGGTAAAGTATTATAACAATTTATATACTTTACAAAAATAAATTTAATTTTTTTTTAAATAGTGTCACGTGGCTTATTTTCGGTGAACTCCAAGACTTTTTATATAACGAAGGCAATCAAACAATCGAAGCCTTTTGGCGACTATCGACTTCCATAATGTTATTCTCCTTTAAACCATCCCAAGGTGGCCAATAGAAACTCACAAACCACACTAAACGTGGCAGCATAGCTGTCACTTTGCACTGGTATCATGTGAGCGAGAGGTACCACCCCAGTCGTGCTGGCCCAATTCGGCCCCAAAGCAGCATTTCACTACCTGTTACAGTCTGTCAGTCAATCTCTACTAAACCATATTTAATATCTTTTTTTTATATTATGTATACAGTTCGATCCAATTTCATATATATTTTTAGCATTATAATTAGTGACAATGTCTGAGGTAAGAAGTCGATCAAGACCTCTAGTACAATACGTATTATTGTAGATGATTATGTTAATATTTTAAAAGTAAATGCAGGATGGCCGCTGTAAGTGCTCATAGCGTGCCTGAAAAAGTGTAAGTCGAGTATTGTATAGTTCTTTTAGGGATTTGAATTTTGATGAACTAGCGGTGATTATTGTGACTTTATAAGTAAAAATGTGTAATACGAAAAGAAATCAAAATTACGCAGTAATATTTAAAGGTTTCCATGCAAGTATTTTTATTAATGTTGTATAAATACTGGCAACTTGAAAATGGTTTTAATGCATCATTTATGAGAGAGCGCTTGTAAGGAGACTATCTTTCTATATTGTAGGTAATTATTCTTAGGGCGGGCGTTCTTTCTGGAGTTTTTGTTTAAACAAAATCGTTTATACTGTAGCCTGGAGGTGTAGTACAACAACTCTAAAAATTGTTGTGCTTGTGACATGACGATTATTTTTGTGTTTTTTATTATTAAGAAAATAGGTAAGAAAGAAATATATAAGTATGATAAGAGTTGCACTTTAAAAATTAAAGTTTCACGTTAAATTACTGTGTTAGATCTTTATTTTGAATATGAGTAGTGGTTAAAAAAAGAAACATATTAAAATAAGAGATCGTATTTAACAGGAAGCATTAAAAGATCAGCCTATTTGGTGTTTTAAAGAGAATTAATGCCCAGTGATGAACAGAAAAATGTTGCCAATTGTTATGTTAGTATATTTTTATACAAAGTATTATCATGTACTTCATATTACAAATATAAAACTCATGCTCCCAGTCAGCTGTCATCCCAAAATTTCTTAGATGTGTCATCTCCCTCGAGAATATCACAAAGTGCTCCTGTTGTGTTAGGGCACGTCAATTAAGGAGGCTAGATTTTTTTTTTTTTTTTTAATATAGAGACGAAAACTTACGACGACTGATACATTTGTGATGATCGACGAAAATTATTAAAGTAGAAGTGGAAGGAGAAACGTATTTCTTAATATACAATATTATTTTCACGAAGATAATGTTTTATGACTTCCTCAAGAATTATTTTTCTAATTAAGAATACTAATTGTTGATTTAATTTATTTATTTTGATATATTTTTTTCGCCCACGTCTACTTAGATCTGTTTTGTTTTTGTGTACGGACTAAATTTGATTATTATTATTATTAGTTGTCTTAATTTATATTTGTGTGCGTGTGTGTAGATTTTTTAAAGCGTTAATATTGTTGCGTTTTTTTTTTAATTCAAATACTTCGTCGGCAATTCCTCATTTCAGCTGAAATTGCTACAGAAATGCAAATCTAAGAGCTTTAGAGCGTTAGTTGGTAAAATGTTTGTAATAACTCATATCTAGTAATGTTTTTAAATGCTAAAAATCAAGGTTAAGGTATTTTGATGCTAATATATTAGATAATGATGTACAGATATTTTTTATGATTCTGATGTTAGCATGGATTTGATATTAATTTAAACTAATTTGTTTTGAAGAGTTTTCTTTATCCGCATTGAGCATTTTTTAGATAATCATTAATTGTACTTAATTAAAAAATACATAAAACTTTTGTAGCTAGACGAATAATTGTGCAATTAATTACGGGGTCCAAGTTTAAATTCAGTAACGGAATAAGACGGTATTTGCAGTTTTGTCAGCTCCGAGCAGAGCACGCGAGGGGATTAGAGCATTTTCTGAACATACAGGGAATGTTAGCATTTGGAAGCAAAAGGATTTACTCATTCATCATTATCATCACCCATCATCCATTTTAATATTTGATAAGTGCTGTGTGTCCATTAATCAGCAAGTTTAACTAAAATTAGCCCGGACTACTCTTTTACATGCTGTCCTTTTTTTTTAAAATTTTATATAAGGCTTTGAACACTAAATCTCATAAATGTACAATTTCCTTTACGTAGGTACTCAATTGGCAGATATTTTTTTTAAATTATAACACACATACATGCAATTGTCTTGTCTATTTCATAGACTTTTCAAATCTTTCAAGATCTTGCCAATTTTAAAACGTAAGATGGTAAGATGGTGTGGTTTCTAAACACGTTTCCGTATTCAGTTATCAAATTCGAAAAAGGAATTCGAAAATTGAATACGGATTCCAAATGTTTGCGGCCAGGCTAAGTTTATTTCATCCCCTTATTACACGAATTACCTTTATATTTATTAATACTAATAATATATTCAACTACAGATAATCACCGACAACGACCATTTCAGCGGCCTTTATATCCGTGTGGAAGAGCGGAGCATCTGCGGAGACCTCACACTGGTACTCCCCTGTCAACACCCTGTCCACTTCTGTTAGCACCACCCGGTTCTGATCTGATGCAGCTACCTGTGGACAAAGCTTGTTGTGTAACAAAACTGTAGTGCTCATAAATATGTGAAAGAAACCAACATGGCAGAGCTAATACAAACGCATGTCACCTAATCGCGATGAATAAGGGCCAGCGATGGTAGGAATGCGCAGTGCCTTGCTACCAGCTACATCATCGACTAGTCAGTCGCTCAGGGGACTGACGCCACCTCCACAGAGGGGTTGTTCCGCACCACAATTAACATAAAAAAGTCACTGTCCTGGTCGATGACCCCAGGCAGCTTACGGTGGAGATTCTTGCCGAGACTTCTGTTTTGGATAGGAGGTCTCTCGGTTTACCGGACACATTACACAGAGTTCGCGGCTTTAGATACCGCCAAGTGTTGTTTGTTTGTATGGTGTAAATTAAAAAACTTAAGCAGCAAAACTCAAAAATTTTACTCGTAATGATATTATGGATTTTGTACTATTCTCGTCCATGGTTACGGTACTAATTTTAAAGATGTAATATATAAAATGTTAAGTAAAAGGAATCGGTCGTCTTGGCGCTCATTGAGGGAGGGCGTTGTGTAGCAGTAGACAGATAAAGGCTGACGATGGTGATGATGATGATTATACTATTTGTTAAGAAAAAAATACGATCTTAATGTTGCGAATAATATATATGAGAAGTAGCCACTCAGCATTTACCACTCCATTACGGTGAAGGTGAGACGGATTTTCATTGACTCCTCAATATAACGCTATTTCTATGTGAGTACAATCATCGCGATCTTACTTACGTCGACTTTAATGGCGGCTACGGGAAAGACTTTGGTCGCTGGGGACTCCTTTGGCACATATCGGTAGAACTCAATCATGTTCCTGTACCATCTGATCGAGTATAGCTGGGCCCCTTCCAGGTCGTAGGAACACATCAGTTCCGCATCGCTTCCAGTCAGAACTGCTTTAGGGACGTGAATTTGCAGAGACTTGAGCGTGTTGACTGTACCTGTTAACAAAAAATAAATTTAAAATTACTTAACGAAGAAAATCAATATTTAATTACACTTGCCCTCTCCACGCATAAATAATGATAACATTAATACAACGCGTATCGACGAATACGCAGAATGGCCAACATTTTTATCGCAAAATAACTAATCCGCATACTGGCATACTATATAATATAATATAGTCTAAGATCCGGGATTAGAAAAATATACTCTCATCTGTTAATTAAATGAAACATTTTTTATAAGCTGATTTCAATATCATGAACCTATAAAAACAACCTCTGCCATCATAAGCCTTTTTTTTCTTTTTTTTTTTTCTTTTACGCCGGGAAATGCACTGACGCATCCCGCTGAGGAGTGGGTCTCCCCAGGCGGGTATGTGGGACTCGCTGCGCCCGAAAGGTGGTAAGTGGACGCAGCTCTACCCACTAAAACCCGGCGAGTGCCACCAATGCCGCCTTTGGTGAGGTGCCCCGGATCTACAAGCAACAGGGCACCTCGATGGCTAGTCAGTCCCTCAGGGGACCGACGCCACCTCCACAGAGCGGTTGCCCCGCACCACAGAACAACCACTCCCAACGTCTGGACAGTACTGCTCTTTTGTCCCCTCTTCTTATAAGAGGGGTACAAAGAGCCCCCTCGGCTCAATTCGCTTCGCCCAAGGTATTTGGGTCACCCTGGGCTACTGAGCTCCACCGCCACGACAAGGCTTGAACCATAGTGGGGTGCCATCATAAGCCTGCCGCAATTAATGGTAATTAATTAATCAGCAACAATTTACAAGGCAAAAGTAATGTAAAATACAAAACGTACAACTTAAAGAATACATTACAAAGTACAAAATCTATGTGTATGAATTAGGATTTCCGATATTTGAATAATATTTTAGAATTTGCGAAACTCTTCTTTACATTACAAGGGGACTACAACGCTAAATAGAAATTACTCAAGCGTCGTTGATACAACCCGTTGAAATCAATACACATTAGATTTCGAAGATTAGATGATTTAAAAAAAGGTAAGCGTCAAATGTAAATAAAAATATTGTTGCACACACTCATGCGCGTCAGATATTGATAGCATATTTCATATCCCACGTATTTTTAATAATATACGTATGTCAAGCTGGTCGTTTGCATAGTGGTGTGGTCGTATGTGACGGTTGAAAATGTCATGTAATATTCCAATAGACAATCATCGAGAATCTTTTCTCTAAATCTGCTAAGCGTTGCAAATTCAAGATACCACAAAAACAACTCAATTGAAGAATGAAATTATCGCTTAAACACGAGAATACCTCGTAAACCTACGTTGATAAATTTTATTTGGAAATTGAAAAAGGAGTCGTATAAATGGTATCGAACAATAGTAAAGAATTTATTTAGCAGTGAAAGGAATAATAAAAGGAAAAATCAGTAGCCATTTCACATATATTATGAAGTAAAATTTCTTTAGGCGCGACTTTTTCCGTGACGTGATTTTTTTCTAACGGAAGTATGGAACACTGAGCGTGTGTTCCATATTTAAAATAGTGATTTGTAAAACTTCTCTAAGTGCGATTGGTGGGCAACTGACTGATTGAAGATTTCTGACAGAAGTAACTCTCAGTGAGTATATTATGTACACTGTAAAGCCTGCTGTACACGTTGGCAAACCGCGGTCGGTGCGTGAGTTCGGACAGTTACCAACGTGTTTTGGGCGTTGTGGCAACTAAGAACAACTGCAATTACTAGAGGCAAAGATCTTAATAAATTACGAATAATTATTGTTAAGGCTTACTTCAATCGCGCGTAAAAGATCACATATTTTTTTTGTAACACAAATGTGCCGCAATGCAGAAAAAAATATGCATATATTAATTTTTAATAATACCTTAATTAATTAATAATACCTTAAATAATATGATCAATTATTCTATATTCTTCTCAGTGAAAGTTGTATTTATTTGTTATGAGATTAATTATTATTTCTAACAAACATATTACGTTTAGCATATTAAATAAAACACTTTATCCTTTTATAAATAAACTTGCCTGATATGAACATCAACGATAATTGTTCGTCGCGCAAAGTCGCGTAAAGAGTCAATTGAAATTAACCGAAGAAAATCGTATTATATTACATTGAGTACGTGCGGGGGCTACCCTCCAGACCGGAGGGGTGAGAGTTAGGACTTTGTGGTGATTGCTTAGTCGTGGTTGGATAGTTCCTCTGTATCTGAGGAATCTGGCTTGCCGATGCCAGTCTGTCGCTGAGGGTTCCTATTGCCTGCGGATCCAGATCCCTTAGAAAACGGCTGAAGGCGCTCGCAGTGGTTTTGGCGGGGTAATGCACCCTAATGCAAATCCCAACACACTGTGTTGGACTTTGAAAAAAAAAGGTACGGCAATATAATACATGGCAGGGGGCTGGTCACACATCCAGCAGAACGGATGGCCTATGGACCTATAAAGTTATAGAATAAATGCTGTTTTAGGTGGACGGATAAAGGTTGATGGTTAGGATGATGATGAAGCACGTAAAGATGTTGTTGTCCATTATTTGGAAGATATTACTATGTATTTAAAAGGATAAGTGTGTCTAAAATGTAGTATTATCTACATTTTGTATTTATATTCACTTAACAAATAAAATTGTCCATTTGTCCAATAACTTTTACGCTCGCCCCATCGAAACTTCCACGTAACACAACAAGTAACAAAAGTATCGAATCAAATTTGAGCTAAATGATAGCGCCGCGGCTGTCATTTAATGTTATGACCTAACTTCTAACGAGTTGCCGTAAACTGGAAATTTACTTTCTTCACCTTGGAAAAGTAACAAGGTAATATATACTCGTAAAGCCTTACACCTCACTCACATCAATGTAATGCTGAGATTCCAACGTTTCTTGACTTTTCGAGATTATTTTTCCTCAAATAAATTCTCCCTCGTTAAAATGTTACAGCTTGTATAAAATGGAATTGCACTAAAATGGGGTTTTACTAATTTTTCACTTGGGTATTATGTTTTTGTTTTGAAAAAAAAAGTAATTTTCAACTAATAATGTTTTTTTTTAAATTCTTTAGCCGCGTTAGAACCTTTTGGTAGGAGAAAATCTTAAGATCTTTTAAACCTATAAAAGTTTGCATTAGCGACATGCTAATGTGAAATATGAAGTCATAATAAAATATAAAAAAACTAGCCATTTTTTAATATAATATAATAAGTAACACATCAACAATATGTATTATACAGTTTGAAAGGATTCCTTTGATAAATGAATAGAGACATTGTAAGAGATTCGCATCATTGTTACATTTATAATTCAAAAATTCATCATACCCAAAGGCTGAGAAAATCACCGCCTTGCTTAGCTACTCATATAATATGCGTTCTTGAATACATTCTAGAAGTGTCTTTGTGGTACACCTCTGAGAAAATTATCGTACCCAGAGACTCTCTAGATCATCTCCTTATGAGGTAAGCTAGCAAGTACTTTTGGGTTACACCTCTGAGAAAATCATCGTACCCAAAGGCTTAGCCCTTGCTTAGCTACTCATATAATATGCTTTCTTGAATATATATATATATATATATATATATATATATATATGCATTGGCTGGTTGGTAAATTTTCACCCTTCTACGATCGACCCCTATTTTTTAACCTAATTTTGCCAGGACGAAGTCTGTCGGGGCAGCTAGTATAACATAAATATTAAACGCTATTCAATATAATAAAAATATGGTACTATGAAAAACTTATGCAAATGCATTCACTTTTGACTTCCAGAAGTTTCAGTAGCGTTGCAGTTTCGTGCACCCGCAAGCAATTTGAAACCACTTTGATGTGTTCTGAAGTAAAATGGAATAAACCGCGAGTAACAAACAAAGCATACTTTAATTTAACTGTGGAAATGTCCAGGAACTGATCCGAGATGATCTATATATTATGGGCTTCCAACCTGCAACACAAGGCCCAGGTAATATATTAATGGCCCCATGCTATTTAAAACAATATAAAATACTAGCAGCATCCCACGGTGTCACCCGCGTACTTTCCATTCCCGTGGGAGTACAGGGATAAATTATAGCCTATGTGTTATTCTGATGTATAAGCTATACTATTGTAGTTTCATTAAAATCCATTCAGTAGTTTTTACGTGAAAGAGTAAAAATCATCCATACTTACAAACTTTATGTTTATAATATCTTAAGTAATAAGTAAGATATAAAAATATGGAAAATTATAATATTATTTGGCAAAACTGAGATTAACGTTCTATTTCGTCGTTACTATAGAAATAAGTTATCAATTTAAACTACAATTAGTTAGTAAAATGTGCCCCAAGTAACCCATCAAATGCACCGATTCACCATTGATATTCGTTGGTAAATGACTGGGAAACCAACGAACAGTCTTAAGCACCTACTCGCTTAAGACTGCGCTTTCGTTGCTCTACCGAGGTTAGGACAAGAAATAATTGAATCTGCCGTAGATTTCAAAGCAAACTTCACGAAGAAAACCAGCAATTTCAGTTCAAAATCAGTTCATTTTCAGTCGTAAGAAAATGGATATAATTAGAACTTTTCAAAACTCATTTCTTATTACATACTTATACATATTATATTGGATATTGAGCTTAACATTCTTAAGTCGCAAGAACGTAATTATAATGATCAATGTTTTAAAATCTAATTGAAGTTGAAAAAATCAAAGCTATTTCATAGATTTTATTCTGCTGCTAGTCTGAAATGAAATAAAATTCGTTTGCCATTCGCAACGCATCGTTGCACTCAATAGATGTTGCTCCTTGTTTCTTTTGAAGCGACTATTATCCGATACTCGTGCTCAGAGATTTTAAAAGAATTTTGTCACTAAAGGCTTCCAAGAATGAACTTATATTTTGAAGTTGAAAAGCTCAACAAAACACCCAAATACTGAAATTACAGCAAGTAATTGCTTTAGAATTCATACTAATTTTTTGTTTGTGTAAATTTAAAATAGAAATAGCACTGCATTTTTCACAAGGATATATGCGTCATTTATTTAATAGATCTAGGTAATTCAATATGTAAACTGTAAAATAGATGTAATAAGCTTCCCTAGCCCAACGTACGACTGGCACCAGAATACAATGGCTGCTACATGTACACAAGTTCCACGTCTAATTTATATTTTTATAGTTTAAAATTTAATGAAAGTGATACTTTTTTTTAGAATTTTATCGCGGTTTACACGCATAAGCAATATGACATTGGAGTGTTAAGATACCTCAGTTAGACTCCTTTCGCATGAGCGCTTTTTTATTGAACGTTAAAAACGTTTGATTAACACAAATGGATAATCTTGTATCTGTTCACCGAAAGCGTTTTTAAAACGCGAGGTTTTTGTCGTGTCGAATTTTCGACGTTGAGCGTTGAATGTTAAAGGCTACTGCGAACGGAGTCTAAGGCCCCAATAACTAACGTATCTAATTTTTCTGAAGGTTTCTGAAGTCCCAGTTATACTCTCATTAGCTATTGATACAATAAAGTTATGTATATGATAAACGTCGGTTAACTGTCACTGCGTTTCTGAATACGCAATGAACCGTTCAATAACTATCAAACAGATAAGCAGTTCCATAGTCTGCCGTTAGATGGGTCTGTTGAAGAGATCAAGTTTAAAATTGATTTTATTATTTTAATTCAGGATTATTACTAGTTTTATTTACGAGAATATTTTATTCAAGGGTAAATAAGCATTGTTTTAGTTATAAATTATTAAAATTCGCTATTTATCAGCGAATTAATTTTTTTAATAAACGTCAAACTCACTGATGTAAGGTTTATGTAATTTGCTTGAAGCAAAACGTCAAATAAAGTTATGAAATCGATAAACGGCACACATTGGTCAGTTAAGATAAACTAAGTTTAAATGGAGTTTATCTTACATTGCGATGTTCAGAAACGCACTTTCTTAGGTTATCGAACCAATAGCGCTAATGAATAGATAAGCTGCCGTTAAAAGTTCCTCAGAAACCGGGCATTAGACGTCGGTGACAGTTAAAACCGATGAAATATTATGTACTCCTATTTGAAATATTTTGAAATTGCAACTACTCCCAATAATATGATTGTCAATTTTGAATATCAATATTCCATTTAAATAATTTTTTAAACTAAAATAGTACCTAAAAAAAATCTTAAAACATCTTCAATCAAACCAAATTGTAACGTTTTCATGTAGTGGTATAAGCATTAGATAATGAGCATAAAGAGTAGAGAAAGATTAAGAGAAAAAGGGTTATAGAATTGTTAGTATACGACAATCCCCAAATAAATCTTTGAAATGTCCAAACGTAACATGTTATAATTAGATCATTAAACACAGATTCCGCTTAATCTCTGGGGATTTCAGAAGGTTTTACGTTAACAAAAAGCCCAGGTTTTTATTACGTTACTGCAAATAATTCTCTAGGGATAATTAATATGCCAACGCGAGAAACTGTGAGCCTTTTATCAAGATTAAATGGATAATATTTCATTAAATTACACGACACAGAAAGAGGTGAACAAGCCAGCATTATTTGAGGTTAATTGAGATTCATACATTTAATGATAATAATCTGCAAAGTTGTATTAAATTGAAAAAGTACTTAATTAGCCGTATATTTAATTCTGTTAGAATTACTGAGCATATATTTTTTTGATATTATGTTATGTTTTTTAGCCAAGGATGATTGTTTTAGTGTTTGATTTTCGCTAAAAATCATCATATTATTCGTCATCATCATCAAGTTTTTCATCTGCTCTGTATATACTTGAAAAAAAAAACGCTTTAAAATATTATTATTTATTAATGATTAAAAAACAGTACCAACAGTGTTAGACGACTGGTTGGTCGAGTGGTCAGACAACTGAATACCACTTGTAGCGGTCAGGAGTTCGAAACCCTGACAATTTGAATAATGAATACAGATATCTCCGCCGAGTCATGGGTATATATTTATGTTAATTTAATTTATTTATATGGGCCTATGTTTATCAGTGGACGGGATAAAGGCTGATGATGATGATGACTAAAAACCTACTGAACCGATTTCAATAAAATTTGGGAATTTGGTGTTTTGGTGTACTTAGAGAAAAAAAACGAACGTATGGGAAGAGGTCGTAAATTATATTATTTCATACTGATTGATGAAACTTAGCTTTGCACTTTAATAGTATGGTAGGAAGTGGACGACGACGCGACGGCCGTCACACAAATTAAGCTGTAATGACAAGCGCGCACACAATAATATCGCAAGCTTAACTTAAACTATCTATACGTGTATAATATGGTATCCAGCAAAATACAAACTATTTACTAGAAAAAAGAACAACAAGCCGACCCGGCAGCTAGTAAATAATAAAATCCTAAACAAAAACGATTAAACATTAAGGGCTACCCAAAAATTAATCCCTTCACGGAATGTTTGGACCCGTCTCGTATTTACTTTATTTTGTAAGCCAAATAGCCAACAGACCCATATTTTGTTCAAAGGGAATTTGAGCTTATGGTACTTTACGAATTAGGGGTTCATTTGATATAAGACTAGCTGTCGCACCCAGCTTCGCCATTTTTTTTTGCTTTTTTTCTTTAACGCTGGGATATGCGCTTAGGCATCCCGCAGGGGAGCATCTTTGCTGAGGTGCCCCGGATCTATAAGCAACAGGGCACCTCGACGGCTAGTCAGTCCCTCAGGGGACCAACACCACCTCCATAGACGGGTTGCCTCGCACCACAGAACTACCCCTCTCAACGTTGGGACAGTACAATGAGGCGAGGTTCCCGTCCTCGCCCTTGCCCCCTGCTCTTTTGCCCCCACTACTTATAAGAGGGGTACAAAGAGCTCCTTTTGGCTCAATTCGCTTCGCCCAAGATTCGCCCGGGTTCACCCTAGGCCACTGAGCCCCACTGCCACAATGCTTGAACCATAGTGATGCCCGCAGCTTTGCCTGCGTTAACTTAGATTTACGGCCGTATCATGATTTATGGTGATTATTTTTATAGCCAGTGTCACTCAGTGTTATAACGTAAATTAATATTTGTAGAGACTAAATTTTGCTTTGAGTATGTTTTTTTAGTTTTTTTGTAATCGCTGTTTCATCCGCGCAGTTTTCGTTCCAGTGCGATTTTCAGGATGAAACTACACCTAACCTTTTCTAGATCTAAAACTATATCCATATTCCACACACAATTTAATTTGAAACGTATAACATTTTTTTTTAAATCGCGATAAATTTTACTTACTTACATACTTACTTTTGCGGCTCAGCGACCCAAAGTGGATCTTGGCCACCGAAACGAGACACTTCCACCGGTCTCTTCCGTGCGAATAATTTTACTTATAGAATTTTTATAGCCGTAATAACTTCTACGAGAAAGGTCATATCCGTACAATTTAACAGCTTAAAAATAAATCGATGTAGTATAGGAAAATATTTAATCGGGTTTAATTTTATTAGTTTACATTAGACGCCGATTGAGTCTTAAGTACGCAACTTTTACAGCACAGCTTTTATTACTCCGAACTATTCAATTTAACGTTCACAATGACTTTTTAAAATTGATTCTCACACTTATTGTTCTTTCTCATTCTCCCAACAATACAAATTACCTTTGGCTTTTACGTATAACAAGCACGGCACACCAATAGCGCGATTTAACTTTTATTCAACGCCACCTAGTTTTCCAAGAAAGAAACTTTAAAATATTATTTTTATTGCATGACTATGACATGACATATAATTAAATGATTAACAATTTAGTTATTACAGTGATTAAAATATTACTCCATACAGACAGACACAACACGAACTTTTTGATGCTTATTAAGAATATTTGATCAAAAATCGGTTCTGATTAAAACATTCAATTTAATACATAGAACTCAGACCAGATATTGTTTTCTTCTGGTCCTCCCGTGACCATGGTTGCTGTAAAGTTTCCGAAACGTCGGGCTTGTAAAAAACTAAATAAACCGCGATAAAATCCGTAAAAGTTGTTTCATTATAATCAGACCAGATATTCTTTACATCTACGCAGACAATGGAAAAACAAAAAATATTTTATATCCTTATGTATTGTATACAAATACTTGTGTATTGAAAAATTAAAATTATATTAATTGTATTCTCTGTTTCTCATTCCTCAATCATTCAACCACAATGTGCCACTGAGAAGCGTGGCAGGGTACAGCTAGTTCATATATAAAATTTTAACTTTTTTTATACAGTTCATTGGATGGGAAATCTGGTCAAATCACTAAATGGGAAGTGATCTGCGTCGCAATTTAACATAAACGTAAGTAAATACATTATGTTAAGGCATTGCGTTGTCTATCCTATGCGTAAGACGATACAGCAGAATAAAACTTTTTCCAGAACACAACTAAGCTGTTACTGAGATACGCAAGATGGTACTCATGCAGAGGCTGCGAAAACCCTCTCCAACTGCTTTCATAATATATTAATGATTCAAAATAAAAAACAAAACAAAATTTGTATAAACAAAATACATTTGGCTTACCGAACAAAAATACCCATAATATTATTATGTTAACAAGACTGGTGTATTGTTATCATTATATTAACGAGAATATCGTGTGTTTTGAAAAAATGTGTGGTCATATCTCGGTATTGTATTCGTAATATCTGAAACATAATATATAGAGCCAGCAGTATTGCCATATTTGTGCTGAATTGAATAGTAATAATTATTACTAATTGATTGATATTATTAATTGAATAGTAATAATTATTAATGTAATATGATAAATATAATGATTGTTATGTTTTTGATTGACAGAATATAAATTTAATTTATAATAATTATATTATAAATAGGTAAAGTTCGTGAATTTTGGTTGTAGGGGATAATCTCTGTATCTACTAAGCCCTTAGATCTACATTTAGATTTTAAAATTGTTTAACTGCAAGAAGGCTATGCATTTTGTAAGTGACTATAGTTATAAGAAATAAATAAGAAGAATAAGCTCGTTGAAGAGGCAGTGGGCGGGTCACACACTTAGGAGAGTTTGGCCATTATGGTTCAAGATTGGTACAGTGCTAGTGATTATACTGCCTTTCCTGCCCAGCAATACAGCAAAGCTGTTTCACGGATGTAGCAAGCAAGACGTACTCATTCAAACCTATGCTTCGATAAAAAAAAACTGTAGTATGTAGTCAGTTCTTTTATTGCAGCATTTTTGGTGTTTAAAGATATGCCAGTATTTTTTAAGGCACTTTTGTTGGTTAAAGTTGTGCCAGTTTTTTACTAAAGTATTTTTGATAGTTACAGTTGTAAATGAACACTAAACAGGAAGCATTCTTGGAAAAAAGTAAAAGTAATTGCTCATACTTTCTTTCTAGTCATAAGAAACAAGGAAATTAATGTTTATTTTACTTTTAACTTATTTATTTGTAGACGAGTCACGCGACTGGCAAACAACGTCTCTGAATCCACACAATTTCACAAGGTTGTAGTTATTATACCAAACGGTATGTATGATACGTTGCCTAAATTGAAACATAAGATTGATTATTAATAACAATGCATATCTTGACCTTAATCTCTTCTTACAACACGACTGCTGAAGATAATAAATATTATACAGGATAATATTATATCTACAGACAAGCACGCGGCACAAAGTCGCGTCACACATGTAAATTCCGCATTTAATGTTTGCTATAACAATCAACGGAATTAGATCACTTTCGAATTAAAAATAATATATTTCGTTGCAAAAGGCAATTTCTTGAAAAAACACCCTTTCATAGCAATCTCTTATAAAAATATTTTGCTTAAAACGCGTGATACCGCATAAAATACGCCCCATCAGAGCCGTATTAAAATAATATTGCCCAACAAACTCTAAAATTTTCCAAATGGCGTTCAGTTTGCACAAACAAACCATAAATTCGGAGATTTAAAAAGCTTTTATCTCTTTGTTTGTCCCGTTGTTTGGTACAATACTGTTCGATATAATATCAGTTACTGTTAATATGATTGTTCCGTGCAACATGCCTATTTCATTTGATAGAGTTGTTTTAATATTGTTTTATTTTAATTTTTAGTAATTTTGTATGTCTAGTCGGTAAGTTCTCGGCCTATTAAGTTGAAGGTTTGGGTTCAATCCTGACCTTGAAATATATTTTTTCTAAATTTCTAAGTGCATTTGAATGGGAAATTATCACTTGCTCAAAGGTAAAGGAAAACAAAGTGAGAAAACCTGCATGCCATATTATGAGATTAAAGGTTTTTAAAAACTTTTGAAGTTCACCAACCCACATTAGGCCAACACGTCAGCCTATGGCCTAATACCCCCCTCACCTGATTTCTCGAGATCCATGAACAGTAGTGGAACAATAAAGGGTGATATAATTACATAATATAATTGAAGCTACGTGCATAAAAAAAAGAAAAAAAATCTTCCATTTCAAAAATAACCATTAGTGTCTATCTACATCTACATACCAATGTGATTTTTGGTCGACCCGTTCTTTCAAATTCAATGCAAAACTAGATAAATTTTAAAAGGGAAATATTTTACTTAATTTGGCTAAGTGATCCCGCAATTGTGCAGAACATCATGTTAAAATTCAAGTGAAATTCGTGTGTAAAAAGAAACCATGATATTTTGGAGAGCCTCGTGGGATTGGTGTCACGGAGGCTAACCCCGTAACTAGACGCCTAATGTAATTAATGGATGACCCCTGTCTTTGACATAGGTCTTTTTCATTGATTTATATTGGAAGATCCTATATCCTATCTGATATTGGAAGAATAATGTTTATCTTAGAGTTTCCTTTATTCCAAAACTTAATTGGACTAATTAAATAACTATAAAGAATAGTGTTATGCTGCTTCACACCCTTTCACCTCCCCCTCACGTAATTCCGGCGTAAAGTGACAGCTCTTCTATCGCGTTTGGTGCAGTTTGTTATTCCGGTGGCCCATTGGGGGTAGGAAAAAGGGAGGGACGGGGTGACTAGGTCACTGATCGACAAAAATATAATAATTGTAATCGAATCTGTGACTTAGATTCTTAGAAAGTTTGTCGTGGTTGGTTAAGTATGTTATTATTGGTAACTTATTTATGAAGAACTAGCCTAGTAAGTACTTCCCATTTCGTTATTATAAACTGTGTTATTCTGGTATATCATTAAATTTAGTGTGAAAGAGTAACGAGCATCCACACAATTTTCGCGCTTATAATATTAGTAAGATATGCAACCAACCCAATTTTGGTATGAGCAAGTTTAGTCTAGGTCAAACTTGTAGGAACTCTAAGCAAAATTAGTATGGTACGTGTTTATGACTGTATCGTCTTCGCTTTAACATAAGACTCTTTTGTTCAAAATGAATTTAATCACCAAACCTGGCAAGGTAAACATGGACCAAACTAAACACTAATATAGATATACAAATTTCTGAAGTTCAAACAAAGGGGTGACCTTTCTTCTATCCTAGTCATGGCATTTTTTATCAAACGGAAATCAATAATCTCAATTCCTTACACTGTTGATTGAATCACAATAAAGCGTGATACGAGCTATGAAGAGTATCATTATTCATAAAAAAATTCTTAAAATACCTTTACCAGAAAAGACGACACATAAATGAAAGCAGATTACACTAGTCTATAGCAATATTTCGCAATAATTAAAAATGAGAATAAGCACAATTACAGAATAAACACAAAAAAACCTTAAGGTATAACATAACCGTTTACTAGTCTAATAGTGAACAGACAATGGCTTTTTAAATAAAAGCCAAGACGGCATATTTTACGCCACTCACATATTATGCTTCATATTGTGAAGTGTCAGGGGCGCCATGTGAGGACGAGGCGTCTGTACGGCTTGGGTGCCGGTATAATACTTCTTTATTGAATTAATACAATATCTTATATACTAATTAAGTACATATGTCAGGGCACAACAGATATTATATTGGTTAATTTGTAACTCGGATGTGCCGTTTTGAAGAATACCACCTATGTTTAAACTCACAAACGTTACCTCGATATAGATGAGTTCAATTCAGTAACATACTATATATGTTTTTGCATTTTATAATTTGTATAATCTTCTTTATAAAAATATACTTATTTTTATTACGAATTTCCTTTTTATTCTACGAATAAAAAGTAAAGCCCACTTCAACCCCTATTTGATTAGCAACTTTTCTAAGACGGTCTAGATTTCCACTTCTAGGAAGCTCCGTTAGGAACTTTATAAAGATAATTCAGCCTGCATATATTTTACACTGTAAAAATCGAATAATCTTACGTTTCTCGAAGCATTAGTCTTTTACTCGTATATATTGTAATAATGTGTAAAGGGTATTTTTGTTTTGTATAAAGATCTAGTTGAGTCAGCAATATTAAAATATTATGTCTATTGCTTACGCAAATTCTACTCATTAAAATGAAACAACTGCTATCGATTTTATGGCGGTTTTATGAACATTTACAGCTTTTTGTTTGTATTTTTTGTCTATCCCAAATTTAGTAATTATGTTCCACTACGGCTAAATTTTACACAAAATTTAAGGTTTCTTACATCTGAGTTTGCAGAGTTTTTTTTCCAATTAATTTAACAATCAAGTTGATTATTTCATAATAAAAAATAATAGTTCTATTTTAAATTTATTTATAATTTGCAGATTGCTTTTTTAATAAATAATGTTTTAAACAACTAATATTTGATCATAATAAACAAAAATAAAAAATAACTTAAATTTTTTAATTAAGTAATTACTTTAAGCACCTGTAATTATATATGACATATTTTTCTAAGAAAGTATGTAAACAACAAACTTACATACTTCTTTTAAAGCTCATTAGGGCATCAACGCTGTGACTACATTTGTTCTCGAAAGCTTGTATATATTAATGAATAAGAAAAACTAGAACACGAAAAACTTTAATTAATGAATTTCAAGAGAAATAGCCTCAATTGGAATTCTGTTTTTTGTTTAAATCCTTTTACTAAAATTGGAAAGAGTTTATTTATATTCCACATAGAACATCCCTATTTTATTTTAGAATAGAAAACTCTTATCGGTGTCAGTTTGAAAAACGGCAGTATTTTGGCATACGATAGCAGTATCGAAATCATTCAGTTGAACACGTTCCAGATTTGTGTGCAATTTTACGTATATATTTCGCCCATACCAATTTTATTACTAGAACTTGTATCGTTTTCTCTATATGTATGATATTTGTATGATGTTTTTTTCAATATCGATACAATATTAATAGTATGTAGGTGTATGTATGTTCTACTTATGAGACAACCTCTGTGGTTAAATGGTCAGCGCGTCGACGCTCAAGCCCGGAGGTAGCGGGTTCGAATCTCGCCAGGGAACAAACAAAAAGATTCTTTTGTTCCTAGGTCATGGATGTGTATTAAATATGAATGTGTATTATATAGTAATATCTTAAATTTATGTATTAACATAAAAAGTATTAAATATAATAAATGTATATCCGTTGTCTTGTAACACAAGTCCCTCAGAAACTTAGCACGGGACAGGTGTAAAAGCGTTCATAGATATTATTATTATATTACTTACTAGCTGTTGCCCGCGGCTTCGCTCCTGTTAAATTCGGAGTAGCGCAGTTCTGTACGTACGTATAGTAAACACAGACTTATTTTGTTTTACCATTATTAATGAATATTTAATTCTTATCAAGTGCCTAAATGCAAAGTTTCATGGCGTCATCTTCTATGTATAATGACGAACTTCCATACAAACTTTCATCCCCTATTTAACCCCCTAAGCTTTTCTTCGCAACAAAAAGTAGCCTATGTTCTTTCCCAAGCTCTAATCTATCTCTTCCAAATTTCATCAAAATCGGTTCAGTGGCTTAGGCGTAAAAGCGTAATAGACAGACAGACAGACAGAGTTATTTTCTCATTTATAATATTAGTAAGGATGAGCTTTTTCCAAACGTCATTAAACGTAAAAAAAATATATATTACATATATTTTTCTTGATCACAGCGATTTTTTCTCGTAAACAATAAAGTTGTAGCTCTCGTTGCAATTTTATAAGATTTTACTCTCCAGGATTTTTATAGGAAAAATGTTGAACTAAAACGTTTTATTTCGCATTAAGTGATGAGTTTGTAGGTCAGTGCCTAACTATGGCAGCATAATATTACCGCGGATAAGTAATTTATTAGTAGCTTCATTATGTAGTTACATTATGCCTGAATACTCAAACGCACTCAATTCCGTTACTTAACTGAAGGTCTCCTACATATTTTAAGCATCTCCTATTTTTAAATGGTATAATCATGTAATTTGAGCGATGATTAGCTAAGCTACATCTATCATCATCATCACCCTTTATCCATCCATTGCTGAACATAGGTCTTCCTCAATAAGCGCTAAGACGCCCGCTCCTTAGTATGTGGTTAAGTGGGATAATTTGAGATCTGCCTAAAATTTTGGAGCTGCCTAAATTTTAAGTTGAGTAGGTATATCGAATTCGGATTTAAGGCGTACTTAGTACTTTGAGAAGCCCTTAAATATTTAAGTGGCGTTTGATAATTCGGCCGTTAGTGTCTCCGACGAAGATACCCGATACTATTAAATTCTAAATATTTTGACTGAGCCATGTCATAGGCAAACAAACAACGAACAATAGCAGACATAATAAGGAAAATTGTTATGATACAAAACATAATTAATTTATTCAAAATACAACAAATAATTTAGTGTCAAGTGGGGCAGTTCTACACAATCTTAATATATATAAATCTCGTGTCACAATGTTTGTCCTCAATGGACTCCTAAACCACTTAACCGATTTTAATGTTTTTTCTTTTAAAATGTGTGCTTTTCTCCAACTTAAAAGATAGGATAGTTTATTTCTCAAATTTGAGATTGCAATTTTATTTATGGCAAATTAATCGTTTTGACAGAACGAAGTCTGTCGAGTCCACTAGTATTATTATAATTTCGAAATTTAAGTCAGTTAGCTACACCGTTCAACTGATGGCTGGTTGGCTAATAGAGTTGCGAAGTAAATGCCAAGTTCGGGAAGGGGTTGACCTCCAATTAAATGACGGTCTACTTGCAAAGGGTGGTCCTGGTCTTCCGCCTTGACATTCGTTGAAATAGGCAGATGTCCACTTCACGGATGGAAAAGGCTGAAATAGACGTGACATATTTTATTGTTTAATTATAGCTTTCTCGTCATTGGGGTATTCAGTACTGGCATTCTGACTGAAAACAAAAACTGAACAAAAATTCATTTGGAAATTTTTGCTACAGATTCCTAAAATCTGCATGAAATTATAGCGAACATTTTTTCGAGATTTTACCGTGGATTATTGAGATTTTTACATGCCTGACGGATTGGATACTTTACAAAGACCTTGGCATAGAGTAAATTAATACAAAGGAATCTATATAATATTTTTTAGGAGAGAAGTGTTTCGCCATTACGTTCGAACGAGATGCAGCGATCGAGGTGTCCCTTTCGCTAGTAAATTGTGATAGACTCATTCCTGTCTTTTTTGGTAAATCCTTTGTTCATAATTTGTTAGTGTCTCTGTTGAATTTTTATGAAACATATTAAGTTTGTCAGTTTAGTTTTAATTTATCTAACAATCCGCTCGTTCTCTAAAAATATTATAATCTAATTACCGGAGGACTAAGGTTGCAGACGTCCTAGCGTTACAAAAGTTATTCGAAACTACCCTACGATACCTTAACATTTTCATTACTCCTATTTACAGAAAGTCCTAACTGATTTTTCAATATAATATGTCTTATTAAGCCTAGATTTTGATAGAATTATTTAAATAGTGTTAGTCTAACATGTAAAGGTCATAATAAATCGCAATAAAATCAAAGATGTCTATTAAAGTAAAAAAATATACCTTACCATATTAATAACAAAGTTAAGCTAATTTATCATAGCTCACACAATGTCACTTAGAAGTTAAGTGTTAGAAGTTCTTACTTATAAAGTAGGTATTATGTCGCATTTTACTTTGAAATAAAGAAGAAATTACTCAAATATTTAAAGTCGTAATATTAAACACAGTGCAGAACTTTGCTACATTCTCTAGACACTTAGTACAATATTATTAATTCTGTACAACATTACTTTATTGTAAAAAAATCATAGAAGAAATCCGAAAATATGGAGAATCGGTTAGATTAAAAACGAAGGAGTAGGATCTAGAAGAATGGAAGATCAATAATCTTAGTGTTTATAGGAAGTAATCTTTACCTAGCACTAGACTAGGAGCTGATAATAATAGTGCCCTTTTGCTAGTAAGCCCGGGGCACCTCACCAAAGGTGGCATTGGTGGCACTCGCCGGGTTTAAGTGGGTAGAGTTGCGTCCATTTACCAGCTTTCGGGCGCAGCGAGTTCCACATACCCGCCTGGGGAGACCCACTCCCCCGCGGGGTGCCTCAGTGCATTTCCCGGCGTTAAAGAAAAAGGAGCTGATAATGACGATTATGATAGTGATCGAATAGATAAAATTATTAATAGCACTAAACTACTAGCCCTTTATCAGATCAAGTGGCTGCATCATTAGCTCTATTGATGCTACAATTATGTAAGCAATAATGCAAGCAAATTAATCTATGTATATTGCCTTTAATCAGATGGAAAGACGATCTCCGTGCAGTGGCAGGTCCGTGTTGGATGCGAGTGGCAAGGGATCGGTCGTCTTGGCGTTCATTGAGGGATGACTATGTTCAGCAGTGGACGGATAAAGGCTGATGGTGATGATAATATTGCCTTGATTATCTTGACTTTACCACAATCCTTATGATATAGAGCAGCAGAGTAATAAAGTTATAATCTATTTTGAGTAGCACTTTACAAATGAAAGCCGGCCTTGCATTAAAAGTTGTTCTAGAATAAAGCTTTTGCTTGAAATTTGTTTACGTAGAGTATTCAATCCCAGGTATTCTGATACGTATATTCCGTTTGCTTTGTGAAAACTAAAGTTGCACTTTTTGGAAGTGGGGATTGGATCCTTGGGATTCAGATAATGAACAGTTTAACTTTTCTTTTATTATTTGAGTTAAGTAATACCTAAGTTATTGACTACTATACTAGTGACTTTGTGAAATAATGATCACAATTTAAAAAATGATAGGAAACTAGCAGAGTTTCTTGTGGGTATCTTCTCTGACATGGGCGCGTTGCGAACCCTCATTATAAACTTAGTCGCTAAGACGATCATGAGTGATCATTATAAAGATCCTATAAGTATGTGAAAATTAATAAATAAATAAAAATAAATAAATATTGTGAGATACAAGGTTACTTTACTACTGCGTGACTACTGCGTGATATTTAACACAATTTTACAATTATTTGTCGACCGGTAGGCTATTCTGTAAAAACCATTTCGATATCGAGCTTCACCTGAGTGATAGAGTTCACTTTACGCTCACTTCGAAAGAGAACTTTATTGATATCTATAGAGAGTCGAGTTTTAAAGAATACAAATTTGTCAAATTCGTCATATTTCGAAAAGTACCTTACAGAATAGCCCTACTGTTAATTAGCTGTAAATAAACATGTTAATTATCTATTACAGCGATTGCAGCAATAATGAAGATTCCCATAATAGCAGACTCTTGTCTTAAGGGCGCGTATTTCAAGCTTATCTAACGGCTATAGTGCTTGGATAAAACTACAATATTTTTAGCTAAAATCTGATAGCGTTTATAGCAGTCCCAGTTTTGTTAGGGTTCCGTTTTTAGCTAGCTTATTCTCTTGTCTGTGATAACATAATGTAAATTTGTATTTCCATGCCAACGTAAAAGGATAACTGCTACAATGTTTAACATTGATACAGAATTAATAATAATAATATCAATTGATAGCTTCATTATCTATGTTTATGCATCTAAAACTGTAAAAAAAAGTATACATTTACAAAAACAAGCTCTTCAAACTTCAACTCACCACTTTCATTCAACACTGATTTTAGCCTAAATTTTGGCAAAACTAAATAATATACGGCGAAAGAAAGTATTAAAATCGGACGAAACGGATCGAAAATACGGACTTTAAAAGTTAAAATAGATATTATATTCTCCAAAGAAACACTCAATATTTTATCTTTATGTCTAAAAATCTATTCATATTTTTATGCGGTCTCAATCGTTGTGCATTTAATTATATTATAGCACAATAATTGTTCACACACTATGTTTGGTGTCTCACCAAACACAGTGTGGGAACATATTTATTAAGGCTCGTCTACCGACTTATTGAACCTTAATTAATAATAATATTATTAAAGATATAAAAAATAAAAAATATTATTCTTAACACCCAGTCTACGTAGTAACTATATATATAATATACGTTTGTAAATCTAAAATATATAGTGAATAAAATTGAATGGCATAAATATTATTGGATTAAATACGAAAAATATGTATACTTAATGAATTAAAATGTACTAACGAAATTTTAACAGCAAACACTTCACAGAGCCGTAAATAGCCTTTTTTGCGTCCTGCGCGAGCTTCCATAACTGCGCCCTTAGCAAACAGAAAAAAAAATTCCTGCCTGATCTGGCCAATGGCCCCCCAGAGTCTACGCCCTGCCTGGGCACCGGTGGCACCGCCCTATTTGCAGCTCTGACACTTCAATTACCGTTCAAATAACAAAATCTCAGAACTTATCGTATTGAACAATTATTTTGTTTACTTATATCTGGGCTATGTTCAGCATTGGATAAAGGCTGATGATGATGATGATGATTATTATTTTTATAACGTAGATATTACATCATCATGGTGTTTCATCATCATTGTTGTCAACCCGTCCACGGCTGGATATGGT
Source organism: Lycaena phlaeas (assembly GCA_905333005.2). Lineage (NCBI taxonomy): Eukaryota > Metazoa > Arthropoda > Insecta > Lepidoptera > Lycaenidae > Lycaena > Lycaena phlaeas. The sequence continues at coordinate 15,468,071 of HG995169.1, read as the reverse complement.
TCTTTTAAAATTTCGAATTTCAAATTCGTGTAATTAATAGTATACCACAAAGCGCGTGTTTGGTGTTGTCACAGTGTTCCTCGTATCTAAAAACCGCTGCAAAAACTGAAACATAACAATCTGTTAGTTTCCATTTAAAACCCGCGTTGAAACGAGTTTTGGTATGGCGATGCGAAATTGGTTTTCCACTTTCCACGTTTACCGTTCGTTTTATTTCAATAGCTTTCGCAAGTGTCAGCGCTTTGTTGGATTGTGGATGGAACGGATTGTCTGAATGTATTGTTTAACTTAATGAATGTCATTTAGGACTGTTGGGTGTTTCTAGAATGTTGTATTTAATACATCAAAATAGCTAAATTGTAACACTAAATAGCTTTTCAAACATAACAAAAATAATTGAAAAACTAAAACTAATTTCTACTTTGTATTATACGTCTTGTAATGATTCTAACTTGCTTAGTCCAAGCTGGATTCAAGAAGCGAGGATCGGCCATAATGGTCTTTAGTAACATGGGGTTAAGTGTAAGTGGGTAAAAAAAAGTAAAGTATCAACCCTTATATGTCCCACTGCACGGCACGGGTCTCCTCGAAATCAGGCGAGGAGGGTAATGGGCCATAATTCATCGATGCGCTAGCCCAATGCGGGTTGGTGACCTTCACATACCTTCAAAGACTGTCAATCTCATCAGGCATGCGGGTTTCCTCACGATGTTTTCCTTCACCGGTGAGCGAACGATGGTCTCGTGTTTGGGGTGCACTTAGAAATTTATAAAAACCCATTTAAAGGCACACATTGGTCGAACCCGGAACCTCTCGCATAAGAGGCCGAGTCCACTCACCACTGGACCATCCTTGTCAAGTGGATGCCATACTGATATTGACAATGAAGTGTTGTTATTAGACTTTATGGAGATAATACCCTAGTTTACGTAAATTATTTTTATATAAAATTGCTGATAGTATTCAAACGATGTTCTTAGAACATTACTCCAGCTATTTCTAAGAAGCATTAAAAACTGATCCCCTCCCAGCGACAAAAGTTCAGAGAAAGGTCATTAATCATGCTGCGAACTGGCAGGGTCTCAGAAAACAAAGGGCTGTCACATCTTGCATAGTATAAATCCATTTTTTATATAAATCAGCTCGTAAAGAGAATTTCAATAATATTTAATATTTTCTCTTTATTTTTATATCTGGGCCTGTTTCACCACTTCCTGATAAGTGCCGAATAGGCTATCTACCAGGTATCCAACAGATAGAGTATGGAGTATCTGTCAAATATGTTGCGGATAGCCTATCCGGCACTTATCAGGAAGTGGTGAAACAGGCCCTAAGTAAGTTATATGTACCCAATAAACGATGAGATAATAGAGATTTGAAGCTGAGACCTCCTGTGGTGTCAGGTCCACGTAGGATGTGGGTAGCGAGAGATTGACGTTTATTCAAAGGCCTATTGTAATGTTTTTCCGACCATTGCTCTGGCAGCAAAAAGGTAACTAAGCAAAATAAACGAAACTAGATAAACCGAAAATAAAAAGAATGAAGGTATGAATAGACAAACCTTGTATACTAGGTTTGTAATATTTATTTTTGTAAGTTTTATTTCTTTAAGGTATTAATTATTGTAATATGTTTACTTGTATGCACAATAAAGTATATTTCTTCTTCTAGGTTTATCTATTTGAGCAATATGAAACTCTCTTTTGGCATAAAAATCGAAGCACTATTACATTAATTAATATATTAAGTTTTTATAATAAGTTTTAAATATAGAAAGTTTAATTGTTTTTTTCATAATTATTGTTCTGCCCATTGTCTTTTTTTTTAATTTTAAAAGATTATAATAATTCAGAGAGCTTTTTAAAAATGATGCCAAATTACTTGCTGACTTGCCGTTTGATGCCCATTTTTTTCTTTTCCTAGCTTCCATATTCTGCAACGTATTATTATCTAAATTTATACTATCTAATATATAAAGAAATAACACTACTTATTAGAGTTAAATAAGATTATTTGATTCAAAAATTTTCTTTACTCTAAATATAAATAATATGACATCAAAGCGAAAGATTTTAAGTTTGGATGTTTGTTAATCTTTCACACAAAAACTGCTAAATGGATTTTATGAAATTTTACAATAATATAGCATCAGAATAAAACATAGGCTATAATTTATCCCCGCACGCAATCCCGGAAATGGGAAGTACGCGGGCAAACCGCAGGGTGCTGCTAATTTATTATAAGTATAAGTATAATAATAATGTAACTGTTAGTTATCAAAAGCAATTATCAGGATTTTAAAAAGTCTCAGACGCTTTAAAACCACAATTAGGTCGTTCAGATCAATCAAGTTCAGAGCAAAGCTTATTTGTCGCTCAATCGGCTAACGACTCTATTAGGTCGAAACCTGAAACCTTTTTCAATTCACAAAATGATATCTTTGAAGAGTTTAATGGTTTTATTTTTACGGAGTTATCCACGGATTGCCGAAACGAGCTTATTAGTGAAATGGACATCCAATTTTCGACGATTTTTCTACCAATTTTCCATCCATCATCATCATCTTTATTCACTTTTTTTCACCCGATATTTTTTATGGCATCAGCAGGCAAACGAGCAGTTAGATCCTTATGCCTTCCTTTGTCCAATCTCGAAATATTCCATCAGAAACTCACAAGCCGCACAAAATACTGCCGCACGCCGCAGCATAGTTGTTACGTTGCTATAATTATTGTGTACTACGCATTCAAATCCGAAACCAAACCACCCTGCGTTTCCCCTAACGAGGTGAAAGAAGATTCCATCATGCGCCTAATTGTTTTGAAAGAGTAGTAATGCAAGGCTTCTCCTTCAAATGAGAGCCTTGACGGTCGATCCTTCACCATTGTGTGTATGCAAATCTTAGACATTCAACACGGCTTAAGGCCATGTTATTTCGAACGCCTTTTGAACAATGAATGAATTTCATTTTACACCAAAAGATGGATCATGAATCCGTGAATACCTCCATAAAAATAATACAATTAAAGATATCATTTTGTGAATTGAAAAAGGTTTCAAGTTTCAACCGAATAAAGAATAGGTCTTATATATGAGTCTAGAGCAGCAGCGTAGAAGTTTAACGATATGACTACATCACAGCATTCACTGCCAAGGCGCGCAAATAAACGTCAAACATCTAAAAAAAAAAAGGGAAAATAACTTAGAATAGGCCCCGTCCAGTTCTATACGACTTTATCCTTCTGACACCTTACATATCGAAACACTGGGCGCTATATTTCGTAAGTTTCAAGTAGAACGGACCAACATTTGGTATCTCACGTCTCAAAACAGGCAATACGTGAATGGCTTGCGTGGAATAGTTTCAGGTTTCCTCGTTCATATTCATGGGCGACGCTGACCACGTTCCATCATCATCTGGCTGTTGCAGACCAGACCATAAAATTCCAGGCAAATAAAAAAAAGACATAAAAAATATTTACGTACCTTAAAGTTATGGAATTTATAAAATTTTACGAAATAATTTTTGCACGGATTCTTCCAGAGAGGAAACTAGGTCACAATTAAAAATTAAAACCAATAAAACCCATCGGGCTCTTCCCTCCAATTAAAAACCATAATTACCATAGCTGGGAATTTATTGCATTAAAAGTCCTTAATGTTTTAAATTTTTACGGCAAGGTATTCCTATTGGATAACCAATAAAAGTGACAATTTCATCGAAAAAGAAAAATGAAAGGAGATCTGGTAATTATCAATTTAGAAGCTTATGATGGATGAAATGAGAAACATTTTTTTTGCATTTTGTACTCTTCCGGCAACTAATATCAAAGGTAATAGAATCAATTTTGAATCAGTGAAAGAATGACGATATGACGTGCTTTGTTGATGTTGACTACGGTTTGTGTGTATAAACAAAATTGAAATATGTGCTAAATAAATTAGTGCAATAGTTTGTGATACGGATTCTCAACAAACTACTTTAGAATTTATATTACACAAAAATTAATGCGGTGTATGCTGTTTTATTTAATCTAGACAAGGTTTGAGGCAATTCCAAAATGTGATAAAGAAATCTAGGTTCCGTGAAATAAAAGTGAAAACGTTTAACAGTTCAAACAGTGAAAATAATCATGTTATTTTAATAAATATTATAATTAAATATTATTCAACGATCATACCACGTTACCGTATTTATATTTTTTCGAAAGGTCTAGACTTTTAGGCCTGATGGCCTTTAAGCTCAAAAGCTCAATCAATGCAAATTATCTGCATCTGGCAGGATTCGAACTCGCGATCGCTGTTTGAAATGCCCAGTGTGCAGCCTGACCATTAAATTGGGCCGTCAAGTTATGAACCTGTCAGTCTAAATCACAGATAAAAATAAAACACATGCATTAACAATTACTTGTATTATACCATCTAAGGAAACATACAGATAAAATAACTTTTACGGTAAGTATGTGCAAATTGTTGTCGCGGCATTTCCGTCACCCTACACGGTGTCACGAAGAGAAATTGTTGGGAAACTTCTGATAAACTGCCGTGTCGTACGAACTTCCCGTACTGATTAGCTTGGGAAAGAATTTGGCACACATCGCGTTTGAAGAATGACTACGTTTTATTAGATACTACGCTCCTCAGGAAAATGAAGTGCAAAATATGCTCAATCGTGCGTGATTTGTTTTTTGAGTATTGGAATTCGTAAAGGATAAAAATAACGAGAAACGCTTAGTACTATAACACGCGAATTCAAGAAGCGCCTTGACTAAGTAATGAAACAATACAATGCAAAGAACGCTTCTATCTATGCGCCTGGTATCAATAGTCGGATTTTACATGAGTTTTACAGACGCACAGTTGCGGATTTCATTTAAGTATTGTCTATGAATTGGTTTGAAGGACCCTATGCGCTCGGGAGTACTGTGACACCTCAAAGTATTGTTTATGAATACGGATGTAAGAGTATGTAGGTCGATAGTATTGTTTACTTGCAATAGTTACTATTGACTCAAAGGCAGTCGTTTCACATTCTCAAATTTGTTTTTCGAATATTGTTATAATCTGCTTATTTGATGAAGAAATTAATTGACGGTAGTACATAGTATAAAAATATATTAGGTACTACAGTAATATTGGTAAAAGTTATTTTATTATAATGAGTGAAATTCGTGTTAATATTAGCAGGGAATAATAAGTTATTTATACTTTAGTGTAACGATTGGTAATCTTAAAAAGATCTCCTTAATCTTATGATAGTGATGTAATGCCCTAAAAAGGAGACGATCTTCCGTCACTAATATAATACATTCGACGACGTCAAAGATCCCTCTGATCCGGATTACATCCTTTCCCTTCTTGAGGCCAATTTATCTACCTTCCACTCCAGTAGCTCATATTCCCTTATAAATGACACGCGCCATTAATTCCTTACATTTAAGAAGCGAAAAATTACATTCGGTACATGGATTATTGATAATGTAATAAAAAACGCTTATATATTTTATACAATGCTGAAGTGGCCTTCTGCATTACCAAAGCGAGGACTCCAATATCTCTCTCAAAAAAAAACTCATTTCATTGATTAGGTGTTATTTATATCAAAATAAATAATATTATTGTATAATATCTTTAAAAAGTTGTGTATCGCGTATCGTATTCTATATTCAAAACCGCGAAATAGGCTCTAGTAAGGATCTACACCTTAATAGATCCTGTGCTGTCTTCATCTTCTATTTGGAAGGCCAGGAACGCACCAGCAAACCCTCCGATACACTGTCAAAGGATCTACTTACACCTACATGAATCGATTATCCGATTGTTTCGATTGTCGTTTGAATCGATAGTTCCATCTCCTGACAGAAATCTCCATGTAGATTAATTAATATACTATTCCTAAAGTATATATACTTAGGGCATCGACCGACTTAAACGAATATGTAATCGTTAAAGATTGCGGTAACAAACGTTAGTGACCAAAGAGCGTTGTTTTTAACAGACGACAAAATTTAACGAAGTCTCTTAAAAGGCAGAAACACACTTACGTGTCGTGGCGTGTCGTGACGCACCAGAAGCATATCGGTTTCATACATTTAATATGGTTAGGGACATATTTGCGTGACGCAACGACACGACACGCAAATATATCCCTAACCATATTAAATATAGAAACCGATATGCTTCTGGCGCGTCACGACACGCCACGACACGTATGTTTCTGCCTTTACGTTAACAGATGATTTGAAACAATCAGTCCTAAGTAAAGGCTTTATAGATTGATGAAATTAAAATAACTTACATCACCATGGTTACATGTAAAATCACATTATCCTGATATATTCACGTCGGAGAACTCTCGCTCTTTTGTCTCCGCGAAACTTCCAAACAATAGTTAATCGCTTAAGTTTCTGATAAATACACATACTTATGGGATCGGCGGGCATAATAGCGCTATTTCCAATATTAAGTTGTATTTAATTAATATTTGATTGCTTAGGATGTGTTTTAAAGTTTAATATTTAATACACCCATCCAATCAAAGAGTTTTTTAATTGACTATTTCAAATACAAAATAATAAAATATCTCGTAAAATGACATAAATAAGGAGGTCAAAATTATAACGACCAGCTTCATAAAATAGGTTATTGCAAAGCAAATTTAAGGAATATAATGCAGCGCCCCGCGGTTTTACCTGGGAACTTTCCATTCCCGTGGGAATACGAGAACAAATTGGAACTTATGTGTTATTCTGATCTGATTATGTAGATGTGGGTTTTGCCTCTGAGTGAGAGGCCCGGGCTCAATCCTGACCCTTAAATTTCTAAGTACTACCTGAACATGAGACCAACGCTAGCTCATCAGTGAAGGAAAACATCGTGAACAAACCTGCGTGCCTGATGAGATTAAAAGTCTTTGAAGGCGATTATCAAACCGCATTTAGCCAGCGCATCGGTGAACTATAGCCCAATTCGCCTGATTCCGATTTTCTTGATTTAAGAGTCCCGTGCCCAGCAGTGGGACATATTATAAGGGTTGCTGACTTATACCTTTGTTGGTAATTATTATAATTTAACAAAACGAGCTATCGGAATTGAAATGTAACTTTTTATTGCTGATTAATATTTTACATCAGCCGAAAAAAGTTGAAACGGAATGTCGTAACAGAGTTTCGCGCGAGCTTCGGGCGAACAGCTTTTATTATTCAAAGACTTTGCTCATGACGGCATGATGAATGTTGTAAAGAACTTCAATTTTTTTTCATCATCTGCTAAAGCGAATAAAAGTTATAAATTTTTGATTTAAGCTCCTACTGCGCTGCTTAATTTCTTATTTCACTAAGCTTATTATATTTGATTGTCGTTTTATTACTGTAAGAAATTGTAAAAGAAAATCTCTTCGTGGTATAAAGATATTATACTAAAGTCTTATGCGTCTTGGTCCCTTACTGTGAATAAAATTTAAAACCTCTTTTATAACCTCCACGCAAAATACTGGTTTGTAAGCTTGATCGCTTATACTGGGGAACAGATTTGAATTTGATTTGAAAGGGATAAATAACGCCGGTTCTTAAACATGTTAGATCATAATCCATTCGAATAAGTACCTGGTTGACCGAGCATTTGCTCGGTACCCTAAGTGATAAAATACGATTAAATTTTTCTTCCAAAAAAAAAAGATCTTAAAAAAAGGAAAAAAAAACGGACTGGAGATTCGAACCAGGCTCGTTCGGACTTAACTGCCTAATTTCACCACTAACCTACCATGACATATTATTTGACAGAGAAATTTACGTTCGTATTCTAATCATATTTTGTCAATGCCTCAAAACACGGATAAAAAAAAGTTTTCTAAAAATGTATCCTAGCTAGGTTGATTTATCGCCGTTTTTAACACATGTATACAAAATTTCATGAAAATCGTTGGGGCCTTTCCGAGATCCCGATTCTATATATTATATATATTATACAAGAATTGCTCGTTTGAAGGTATAAGATTTGCTTTTGGCTTTTTTATTGTATTGCGATTTTCTTCTAATCATAGAAAAATAGAAATTTACTTATTAGTCTATACTAATATTATAAAGAGGAAAGATTTAATTGTTTGTTTGTATTGAATAGAGTCCGAAACTATTTGACCGATTTGAAAAATTATTTCACTGTCGGGAAGCCACACTATCCCCGGTGAACATAGGCTATATTAAATTTTCAGAAAGCTAGATACCCGAATTAAAACTTAGTTGACGCAAACGAAGCTGCGTGCAACACCTAGTATTTCATAAAGGTTAGAGGGAGTCGAATATATGTAACGAGTACGATTATTTTATACACAATATTGTAGTATTGGAAACAGCTATACAATTTTTGTATCAAGCGATTTCGCTGATAATGATATTTTAAAGTTGTAATTCAACGGAAATATAAAGGTGTATTTTTTATCTCTCATTAGTATGATAGAGCCTTTATTCTGTATTCTGAGCTCGTCTATTATCGAGCCAACCACATTTCATAGGGACGAGTGGGGGTAGCATTTACGAGACCAAAGTTCTTCGGTTTCGTTTTAGTTCTGATGTACATTTAATTTACAATGTGGACGTGGTTTGACGATATTTTTTATTGAATACAAACTTTTTGTGTAAAAGACTCTTTGATAGAAAGCTACCTATATTATCATCATTTTGCGATTTAGTCAAACATTATAGTGCAGTGCAGCAAAAAAAAACATAAAATAAATATGTGACCCTAGTGAATCGCATTGATGTTTCAATTGTTATTGTAATGCCACTGTTAAGTGTGCAAATAATGCTTTGATGTAACTTGATTTCTATTTTTTTAATAAAAATCGATGCTCATATAATGAAAGGCGCGATCGATCCATATGTGATGGGTGACCATCCTTACATAGCGAGACTCCTCCGTGCCTCGGAAAGCACGTTAAGCCGTTGATCTCGGCTGTTATTCGTGGATCTTTGACAGTCATTACGGGTCGTCAGAAGCCCGAGAGTCTAGCCACGGGGTACTGTATCATACAGCCACTTTGTGCAGGGCAGGTAAGCAGCTCGTTGCATTAAAATTTTCAATATTCATCTGCATCCGGTTAGACTGGAAGCCGACCCCAAATATAGTTGGGAAAAGGCAGATGATGATGATGATGATGATGATAATGCTAAAACCTACCTACCGGACGCGCTATGCTGCGCTCCCAGCATTATTCTGTATTTGTGTTCGTTGCTGAGTTTCAAAGAGAAGGGCAAGACAAGCAGCAATTACTAGCTAGAGACTTAATATCGCATGTCTCAGGTTAGACGACACGTAACTGAGTTGCCTGATGTAGTTTTGGATCTACTTGTTTATGTTCATTCAAGTCAAACAGCATCGTCACATGAGGAGACATCAGACGACTAAAAGCGACCAATCACATCACTAGATTCGATCTAATAAATTATGATTAGTTTATAGTTTAACATAAGTTAGTGAACAGATAGAAGCGAGTAGTCAAAGATTTAGGACATGGGAAATGATGATGAATGAGGACAGTTAGAAGTATGTTCTTATGTTAGATGAAGAGACAAACAGACAGACGTACTTGATAAGCGGTCTACGGCGCCTAAGAACATAAACTAGATACTAGTTTAGGTCCAAGGCAGTTTTAACATATCCCCTGGGCTTCCAAAGCCACTGTCAATCCTGGCTATACAAAGGTACAGCAAAAAACCTATTATAAAAATTTCTTCAAACAAGTTATTAATTATAATTACATAATTGTGGACAATCAGTGATAGTCCAAAGAATTTTAATTAAATTGTATAATTAAATTAATTGGTGATTGCACTGAAGTGTAACACTGAGTGACAAGTATTTTCAGGCAAATTAACGGACACATTGTCTAGAAACGACCCGAACATTAGAGGTTTTACCTCTCCCCCTTTGTTCCCTTAATTGCAACTGCTAAGGACCTCATTTACAGTGTATAAAGTGTGAATGGAATTTTCGGCTTTTGCTTTTAATGGCTACTCTGGTCCATGTAAAATATGGGCCCTCATGTGTCTAATTACTCCATTTTAATTATGAAGTATTATAATTGGGGGATGCATTTTTTAGAGTTACGAATTTGTGTGAGCTATTAAACTGCCACAAGACACACATCATTATTAATAAGAATTCATAATTCATAAAAAGTCAAGATATAGTATATATAGTCAAATATAGCATGCACACATATCGCACACACATAAATTAATTGGCCATGGCGTAGTGTACTTTGTAAGGACATTAAAATAATATGTATTAAGACTCTCGGCAAGAAAGTCTGAATCAAACTACTAAACTTTTTTTTTTTATATCATAGGAGGGCAAACGTACAGTCGAAGCCCTTTGGCGACTATTGACGCCCAAGCAGCCACATAACCAGAGGTTATGTAGATGCTTTGCCCTCCTTTTCCCTATCGCCCCAATGGGCCAGCAACTAGCAACTTATTTGACACTTAACAAGAGACTTGACAGTTGATTTATTAAATTTTTCTCTGATCAGCCTTTCGGAAACCGGCCGTTAGTCTACTATCTTCTTAGAGCAACGCTGTCCTTCTTCCTCATTAAGGTGTCGTAGACCGCGTTGCTCTAAGACTGTCTTGGATTATTGTTTGTGTTAACAATATACGGTTTTCGTATGTTAAAAAAGGCTTAAAGGCATGAATATTTTTGAACGTAGCTTAATTGAATAGCATAGTTTAAGCTTACTTTATTACATTTCATTCAACATATTTACAACTAGCTGTTGCCCGCAGCTTCGCCTGCGTTAACTAAGATTTACAACGGGATCTTAGTACGCAAAGTAACATTTTTTACACCTTGAGTCCGAAAAACCAAAATATCTTACGGAATCCTATTTTTTATCAGAATAAAATTTAGCCTATGTTACTCGTGGATAATGTAGCTTTCGAATGGTGAAAGAATTTTTTTAAATCAGCCCAGTACTTTTTGAGCCTATTCATTACAAACATACAAAAATAGGTACAAATCTTTCCTCTTTATAATATTAGTGTAGACTAGAAAATCGGTATCAATGTGAATAATGATAAATTAAATTTCAGTGTGTTAATTGAAAATATTTATTTTACTTTTTATCTAATGCCGGGAATAAGACAAGTTATTTGTCTTTATAATTCTAATCTAACAAAAATAATTTTATCCAGAATGTAAAAAATTGTACACCTCGTAAATTATGGAAACATATTTAGAGTTTTCAAAAATCACGTTATACAAAAAATATTTATAACCAGTCAAAAGCAAATAGCTTAGATTATTTTGATAATAATATTCAGCTTACTTAAGCTGGCTAATACGAGCATGTATGGACATGTTGAAAAGCACTTCAAGGCAGAGGCATGCAAATTACTTGCGGTTTGCTTAAATTCAAATCCTTTTGGTTATTCCTATATTGCTAATATGAATTGCTTATTACTTTGAAAACTTTAGGAAAGCTAAAGCCAAATGTTTCATCGTGCTGTGTAGGTTCATGTCTAGTAATTTCAGTAACTTTCATAAGTACAATGGAATTATTCGCGTCCTCTTTTATATTAAATTTTTGGCATCGTTGCATTATGTTTTATTTGCAATCTTTATGAAAGTACGATGGATAGTTTAATATTGATTTCACATCCGAAGAATAAACCTATAGATTATTTAAATTTATAATAGATATCCTTAATAGTATATTAGTATTATTATACTTTATTATGACTACTTCGGAAAACTTACAGCCTAATAAATATATGAAAGCCAATTACAAGTTTTCACAAATTAAATGCCTAAACAGATATTAGATACTATACGAGATAATATCGTAGGATTTTTTTAAATAAAAAAGCTTCTATTAGAAGCTCATAATATCATTCATCATCATCATTATAACTAATAATGAAAAATGTCTAGAGGTTATTTTTTTTTCAAATCAATGAATACTATAAAATCTCTACTGCAATTTGTAGGACTCCTCAAGGGATCTCCACGAGGCCTTGCGCCGGTTTTGGTCCACCTAATTTAAGTAAAAATCCCTATCGTTAGCAGACTTTCCTCAAAACCAATATTTATAAGTTCAACGAAACTGAATAAACAAATGCAATAGAGAAAACTACTTGCTAAGTAATAATTTTTGTTCGTTATAAATGTACCAGTAAAATTCAATTCCTTTTAAAGTTTCCACGCGTCCATTGAAAAGTTTAAATCAATTCAGTGAATCGTAAAGATAACAAATATACACAGGCGAGTGTTAACAAACAAGTAGTAAACTCGGCAACTTTCGTATCGGAGGGCGCAATAAATTCAAGTAAATGCCAAGCTTAGGTGGATACATTGAAAGAGTTGCGAAGGTATTGGCAATTGTGAACAAACTGATACAAATATATATCTGAATTGGTCGGTCGGTGATGCACGTTATGCTTACAAACTTATTCTTGGCTACTGCTTTTTTATTGATTGGTACTTCTTCGTGGATCCGTTTGTTCCTATCATCATCATTATCATCATCATTATTAGCCTTTATCCATCCACTGCTGAACATAGGCGCGGTCCAACACGGACCTGTCACTGCGCGGAGATTACCATATATCACCACCTGGTTATTGGCCGACCAACACTTCGTCTACCTAAACGCGACCTTCACTCTTTTGTTCCTATATGGCAATATAATCAGTTATTTGATGATTGATGCAGATTCATGATCGGTATAGAGCCATCCTCTATCTTTTTTTGAGAAGCAGATTTACTTTGTTACTTGAATAAACGAGAGACAGAGGCGGCATCTAATGGTACGTGGTTGACGTCAAAATTAACATAGCTAGTTTACCTGGAACTAGCCCGAGAGAATCATTTGGGTTGTCTATTTCGAGTCGAGATATCTCAGTTATTACACGGCATGTTTTGCCCTTCTCCCTTGTCTTTCTCTTTTTCACTGAATACAATGTATCAATATGTACAATATACATGTCTTATATATTGTAGTTATTTTGTATAATATTAAAAATAGGAAAAATTGAGAGCATATTTTTTGGCATCCGTAATCTGTGCTACTCTTGATTCAGTTGAAAATCAGCGTCAGATAACATTTTTCTGACACAATGCTGAACTGGAAGTATTTCGACCCTCACATGAGATATTATACACTTATATTATAGTTATTTATTGTATATGAGACATACAATTTCAGTTTGCAACTATTGTTTTTCATTTTTACTTTCAGGATGGATGATGGAAGAGTATTTTTACTTTTTTATCTATGTATCTTTTTATGTGTTTCCCTTAGTTGTGTCATATAATTAATGTTCATTTCATTTTTCTTTCTTTCCTTCCTTCATATAACATAGTTGAGCTAGACCATTGCCCAATTGTCGACTGCCTCTACTTCTTCCAAAACTTAGCCTCCACTTCAGAACTTAAATTCCAGTTTAGTTTAAAATTTCATGTTATTAAAAAGGCAAATCGAATTTATAATTTTTAAAACACGAGCATAATGTTGTTAACATACTAAATATAATGACGCAGCAAGCAAACAATACAGCAACCATGGTCACGGGAGTCGTGACCATGGTTGCTGTATACGTGGTTAGTAAACCGTGATGAAATCCGTTAATTTGTTTCATTATAATGAGTTAAATTCGCGTTAACATAAGAAAACAATATACTAAATAAAGCTTGTATCGCATGCAATTTCTCTTGAGAATAACGTTATTACTTATGCTCTACAAAAATGTAGAGGAAACAGAAATTGATCGTCATATTTATATCTGTCGCGAATCTGTAATGCGTTTCGATTTACAGAATTGGTCTGTTGGTTTCACACTCGCTCTGGTTACTGGTGATAAATTTAGAGATGCCAATGCTTGTTTATTGGCAACACGCCTCTAGGCTGTTAGTTCGCTTAATATTTTACTCTTGGCACTTTTTAGAAGATAAAATAATTATTATTTAACATTTACGGTAAAATAATACTGGAGGGAGTCGAGAAATTATAGGACAAGATCGAACTATGGCTGTTAAGAAGGAGTTCTTATTATAGAATAAATAAATGTTACCAAAGAAAACAAAGATTTTTAATTATAAGATGTTTCAAGGGTTCCGTACCCAAAGGGTAAAAACGGGACCCCATAACAGAGACTTCGCTGTCTGTCTGTCCGTCTGTCACCTGTGTATCTCAAGGACCGTAATAGCTAGACAGTTAAAATTTTCATAGATTGTATATTTCTGTTGCCACTATAACAACAAATACTAAAAACAAAATAATAATTAAAGGGGGCTCTGATACAATAGAGTAGTTGTTGGCGTTTTTTGCTGTATTTCATGAACCGTTTTAGCAAGGAGGTTAAAATTTTCACAGATATTGGATTTTTATAGTCGCAATAATAACAAATACTAAAAATAATATTTAAATTTTCCATATAACAAAGTATTTTTTTACCTTTTTCTGGTACGGAACACTTATGGCGCGAGTCCGAAAAATCCGTAAAATCCGTAAAAATTGTTTCATTATAATGAGTAAAATTCGCGTAAACATAATAAAATAAAATTTGAGTGTGAGGTTAAGAATACTAATATGCAGAAGATTCTCTTCAACAATAAACTACAAATGTGAAAGAATTTAACTTAAACGTAAATTATAATTCTTGACTAATGTTAAAATGTCAGTTTGTCATGTTAACAATAACTTCTTAGTTATTGCTGAAAATAGATTTCTAGTTCTTACTAGAAATCTATTTTTAGTTATTTGTGTAACCAAAATATAAATATATCAAAGATTAGCGCCCCGCGGTTGCACCCACGTAATTACGGTTCTCATGGGAGTACGCAGATAAATTGAATCATAATATCTGTTATTTGATGTTGATATTATAATAATAATATATATGGACGCTTTTACACCACGTCAATCTGGTCCCGTAGAAATGCATATATTTAATACTCTTTATATTAGTACATATTATATTTAAGATGTTTATCTGGAGGCACGGCAGTGCCCCCGCTAAGTCGAGCGCGAAGCAAACACTGCAGTACCGTCCTTTACTGGAACCATTTCGCCGAATTTTCAGGCTTATATAATACACACATTTAATACACATCCATGATCCAGGAACACAGAAAACTTTTTTTTTTCCCTTGCGAGATTCGAATCTGCTACCTCCGGCTTGAGCGCTCTGAACATTAATTCAGTAGTTTTTGCGTGACGGTGTATAAAACATACATCTATAGATATTACGTTTACGTTACGATATAAAGATAGAAAATGGATCAGGTCTATATATTAGTTCTAATATATTCAGATTAATGCCAATTATCTCGCGCGAATCCGTCAGAGCGTGTTGATGATGTGGTCTGTATGCAGAGTGATATTGTAAGTGCTATGTCGAACCGTTGCTGTTTAGTATACTGACTTTAGCTTCCTTATATTCTATATATTATGTATTTCTACATATATTATATCCTTATATAGTACATATATATATATTTTACTTGTTGTCATAGATTCTCTAATCGATTTTGAAATATTTGAGATTACTGATTATATTTTTTTGTAATATTATTTACTTAAAATTCGGTAGGATTCCAGGCTTTTCCTTTCTGATTTAGAACCACTATTCTGCTTTATTCCTTATTTTAAACAGCTTTGCTGTGTTTTGAAAATATTTGGAGGACATGTGGTGTAATGAACGACACCGATCTTACTTCTCTAGACAGACAATAAATGAATTAGTTTCCTGGAGTATTTTGCTTTACCGAGTAAAATAAAAATGCGTAATATATTAAAATAGATTATGGCAATTTTCATATAAAGCGACTTACCAAAATCAGGTGAGTCCCTATTTGGCAGCAATGCATTGCTCCTATTTTTAGCCATTGTTGGGCCGAATATTCACACGAGACTTTTAAGTTTTAATATGCAGATATGCAGGATTCAAGACGTTCTTCGCCACTAGTGAGTAAAATATATTCACAAGGTCAGGCGTACGCAAAAATATGAAATCCATTTTTCACAAATGTACATTTTCTGGCTCGAAACCAGATATTGCATTTTGAAATCTGAATAAATACCAAAGAGACGATTTCTGCTTACGTCATGCTGCTTAAGTATAATGAAAAATTTAAATATTATGTTGTAATACCTATAACGTGTTGCCTAATACTATCACAGATATAATAATTATCACTATCATCATCATCATTATAATTTTGCTACATTACGATGCCCAGCTGAAAAAAACTGCTTCATCATATAAAGCCCCAAAATCAAGTTTTACCTATATCAAGTTCGTAAGAAGTAAATTGAATTCCCCAAATTGTCATTTTTAATCTTTCATTTTATTTATGGTAATGTATAATATACTTGAATACTTCCTAATGCTCGAATGAGGTTTGCCTCATTTTAGTTTTGAGCTATAAAATATATAATAATATTACACACGCCTCTTACATTTATTATATAGTCTCATACCAAAAAATGTATTTTATCATTCGTAGGCACATATTAGTTATGACATCGAGACATATTTTATTTGTCCGCAAAGATCAAAATGTCATCCCTAAGTGTCACCCATATTCAATGTCAAACTTAGCTTAATATAAGGCTAGATGCGCACGGGTTACTTTTGTCACCGTGGCCTTAAAGTTTTTGTCATTGTCACGTTACGTTTCCAAAGTGCCATTTGCCGATATGTCTCTGTCATAAAAACCTAATGGCGCGATGACATTTTCGTCACGGGCGTGTTCGCCAGTCGGCCAGCATACATAAATGTCACCCACTTATGTCACGTCATAACACGCGCGTATCTCCATACATATCCATGGACTTGAAGAGTAACGAAACAGTCACGGTGACAAAAGTAACCCGTGCGCGCATAGCCTTAGTGTGGGACTGAGTAAAAGAGAGACATCGCAAAGATTTTTTTTTCATGAATAAGCGTAAAATTTAAGCTCTCACGCTAACTTCAGACCGCTAATTTAAGCGCACACATTTATAAAAAAATAAATATTAGCGGTACCCAGCATACAAAAAAGAAAAGAGTGTTTAAGTACCTAAGAGGCTTACTTGATACAACCAACAGTATATGGAAATTGTTGAAAGTGCTGTGGATAATGAGATTAAGATATTATTCAAATATATCATATTTTACTTCAGTATTAAATCAAATTGGCACTGCAGGCACAATCGTAATTAACTCATCCTACTAATATTATAAGTGCGAAAGAAAAGTAAGAATGTATGGATGTATGTTTGTTACTCTTTCACTCAAAAACTACTTAATATTTTTTTATGAAACTGCAGAAAAATATAGCTCACACGTCAGAACAATACATGTACACCCACGGAAATGGGAAGCGGATGAAGCCGCGGGGCGCTGCTAGTGTCAAATAAATCCCATGATACTAGTTATTTAATCTCCATTGAAATCGCGTATAAAATAGAGCCAGGATGTCGTAGATTGAGTTTCATTGGATCGCTTTTGTATTCTTCGATAGCAATTTAAACGAATCTGTTGGCAAGGGTATATTGACGCAAACTATTATATACGTTATCCAACAGAATCAGGGTTTAAATTGATGATACGACTAACGCCCGGTTTCTGAAACGTTGGTCAAAGTGTATGTCAACTAACATGTATGTTAATAGCGGTTAACATACCATTCTAGAGTCAAATTTGACAGCGTTCCATAGTAGTGGCTATGTCAACTGACAGGCTTTTCAAATAATTTAAATGACTGAATGATGAACTCATTTAACACCTAACAAGAGACTTGGCAGTCGAGTTGTTAAATTTGCGTTACTCAGCCTTTCGGAAATCGGGCGTAAGGCTACTGTATAACTAAATCAAATGTATATCACCATGAGGCCTAGCCAAAATGCCATTAAGAAAGCGTTAGCGAAGTTCGAAAATGATAAAATGTATGGGATTGACATAAGGCCGCGCTTAATCACCTCCATCCTATAAATTTTATCATTTCGAACTTCGCTAACGTTTACTTAATGGCATTTTAGCTAGGCCCCCTGATCACTAATTATGATTGAATTTTTGTATATTAATCAATACTTCTGGATTATATATTTAAATTTTTGTCTAATTTTAAACATAAAAAACAACTTATTTAACGTCAAAAATCTAACGTTTCTAAGGCGAGCCAACGCCAATGATACTCACCAGTCGTAAGCTTTTTATAATCTATTACACATTTTATATTTTTCGTCCTGTCTACAATCAGCCATGTTGTCACTCTACAAAATTCCTTTCAATTAGGCTTTTACTAAATTTAAAAATAGGCTGTTACGGCTCGCAGGGTTTTGGGTACCAGGTCAGATCACATTACTTATTTACATTCCGAAACTTTTGTTCCATGCTTCATTTGCATATTTTCCATATCCTTTCATCGTTAACAAAATGGTTGATTTGTTTGTTGCCTTCAACTTTTCAAATTTTGGGCGTCTATGGGAGGTTGATTTTTAGAGAAAATTAACTATAGAAAAAACGCAACACAGAGCATAGTACTAATAAATATTGAATGAAAGCATAGTAAAAAAAGGACGAAACTGAAAGTAAAAAAAAAAGTAAAGTATCAACCCTTATATGTCCCACTGCTGGGCACGGGTATTCCTCGAAATCAGGCGAGGAGTGTAATGGGCCAATAGTCCACCGCGCTGGCCCAGTGCGGATTGGTGAACTTCACATACCTTCAAAGACTTTCAATCTCATCAGGCATGCAGGTTTCCTCACGATGTTTTCCTTCACCGGTGAGCGAAAGATGGTCTCGTGTGCACTTAGAAATTTAGAAAAACCCATTTCAAGGCACACACGGACGGGTTAGGATCGAACCCGGATTCCCTCGCGTAAGAGGCCGAGAAATTGAAAGTACTGTAATATAATCTATCTTCTAATATATAAAATTCCCGTGTTACAATGTTCGTTCCCATACTCCTCCGAAACGGCTCGACCGATTTTATAAAATTTTGCGTGCATATAGGGTAGGTCTGGGAATCCGCCAAAATTTATTCATCTCCTTAAATGCTAATTAGGGTGGTCCCCAATTTTTTAATAATTTTTTAGACAAAATTTTTTATTTTTATTTTTTATGATACAAGAATACATACAACCCTAAATTTTCACCTTTCTACGATCAACCCCTATTTTAACAGCGATATTATTAATATTTTGGCAGAACGAAGTCTGTCGGGGCAACTAGTATGTTACATAATATAATATAATACATACAAATTTAGCGTACACATTGCATGTTTATTTTATTAGTCTATGCTGCCCCACAGCTGGGCAAAGGCCTTCGCCAAGCTCTTTCTCTTCCAATTTAGCAAACTATAAAAGCGACTTTCATAATATTATAAAATCAACTTGGAGAATTCCAATAATCACTGATCTGCGTAAGAAGTCTTGAAACGATTTGAAAATTTTTCTCTTTTAAAAATAGAATTCCGTAGAAAATTGAGCATAATATTATAATTTTTACTAAGAATTGATAGTTTAGTTTATTTATTAAAAATGAGTCCTGCTATAATACAACAGCACTATTTAAGAAAATCTTCCCCATTTTCTATGTTAACAGTGTGGTGATAATTTTAATACTTTTAGCAGACACTACTTATCAAGCTATTGATTCAAATAGGACGCAATAAAATAGTAAAATGAAAAAAATCATTGCAATACGAAAGATATTTAAATATACATTTAAAAACCTTAATATCACTAGGTTATCAGAGCTCAGGGGAAAAATATTGTAGGCAACGTAAAAGCGTAGATAAACATATGGCGAATTAACGCCTATGCTTTACTCGACGCGAGCGAAGATTTATCCGCGCTGAATATACCTCTACTGTCCTCTATTACACCGTGCTAAATATTAATACAAAGACGGGACGTTCTACACTCTTTATCGAAAAATTATTTAGCGCCATCATATTTTTTTATAAGCAGACCTGAGCTGAATATAAACAAAACAATAAAAAAAAAACTAATTTGGTATTGTGGTTCTAAAGTTATGTCCGTAATTACATTTATATCGATTTACGTTGATATGTATTAAAATTTAATTTTGTAAGGCCTAAGTTAACTTTCAATAGTATCAACAAGAACAGGCAGGCAACATGACCACCTCAGCGACTTGCTAGCCCCACTGAAAGGCCAAATAAGTCTACTACGCAGAGGCTACGTTACTCGGGAGGAAAACATCGACAGCAGCCTCCTCTCACCCCATCGTCGGCCCCCTTCTGTGACATTAGTATTTCGCAGATGATGAAGACATGCCCATGACATGCCCCCCGGGCACTCGAGGTTGTGTATCGTCAATTAGCCTATTGAACATTAGTTCAATTATAATTATCTTTGTGATATAAGATTACACTATGTCGTAAGTGCACATAATAATATGTAATACAAGAACATCCTAATTAGGTACTTAATTAAAGTATTAAATTGCACCCTATTATTACTGTATAGTAGATAGTAAAATAGCTTAATTTATGTTTGGTTTATAAATAAAGGGAATAAATGAATTAAAAAAGGAAGAGATACTGATAGACCTCTCGATCATATGACACCAACGCGCCGTAATGTGTCAGCTATACTGTCATAGTTTGTAAGTTTTGAGTGTCCCGGTGGAAGGGATAGGGAAAAGGTAGGAAACGCATCTGCAGAATCTCTGGTTATGTGGATGTTTATTGGTATCGATAGTCGCCAAAGTTCTCGTTAATGTGCTATAAAAAATGAATAATAAAAATTACTTTATTTTGATAATTATTAATTAAAAGAAAAAAATCGTAAAATAAATATTACATTAAATTGGTATTATACAAAAACATAATTCATTAATTCATATAAATAATATGGAAATTTTGTTACTCGAAAGTTGAACATAAGCAAAAAGTGAAAAAGTTGATGGAATTATTTTGAATTTTATTCCGGACAGCATGATAATAGAATATTTCTGCATTACATTAAATATTTAATAGCCTTCGAATGTAAAATTTGCTTTATTTCCTGATAGCTTTTTCTCGTATTTCAAATCAATGGCAGCTAATCTGAAAAGCTCGAAACAGATGGCGCTAGTGTAGTTGGGGGTCATGCTATCTGTCGAATTGTTCAATTTCATTTAACATTATTGTTTTCGTGAATAAAAGGCCTAAATGAATAGAAATAAAATGCCTCGACAAACTCTCGTGTTTGCAATCAACATTTTATTCAGTCGGACTATGTGATGCCTCTGGACTCTGTGAGCGATATCATTCCTATATTTTATAACATCAATTTTATAATATTTTGTTTATTTTATAGCTACCTAGACTTAAAAAGGATGCCGTGCCCAGCCAGTTTAAATGGACTAAAAATCCACGAGTAGCAGCACTGTAGGAAGAACAACGTACGACAAAGCGATCACCCTAAAGTAATCTTTAGATTTGTCTTCTGAACTTAATTCAATAAACCCAATCACACCAGAATCTTGCAATGAGATTGAAATACCGATGGATCCAAGGGCAGCTTGTCAGTTTAAAGAGGTGCAGATATGTGATGCATCAACTATAACAAGCACGTTGCTTACTTCATTTTGCAAATTATTATGGTTTACTTTTTGATGAGGTCTTCCTTTTTGCCAACTATTCTAGCATTTCTTATCTTTATTTCGTTTTTCTGAAATCTCTAATCTAAATCTCTAATCTAAATCTGCAATGGCGGGCATTATATTATTGTCAGTATGCCGTTTGGAAAAAAAAACTATAAATTCTTTGCTGTTTTGCAACTTGCAACCTGCTTACGACTCATTTAAGTAAGAAAAACAAACTAATAATAATAATAACAAATAACACACTTTTATCAGAGTATTATTTTCAAAAATCAGAAGGATCAAAGAAATAAATGAATGGAAACCAAATATTGACTGATATCCTTGCATCGATCACGTATATCCTACCTCTAGTATACTATCTAATGTAATAAATACCCTGTAATACCTCGTATAGTCTACCAATGATTTATTTATAACAAATTATACAACAAGTGCTCCCAGATTTATTTAATAATAAATAATCTTCTTTAAATACTAAATAATCTTCTTTTAAATGACTGTCAATGGACTACGTCATCTTACGCATCGGTGTGATACGAAGCCCTCCCAGTACTATAGTACAGCTTTCATCTAAAGTAGGTTAAAAGCGAGTTGCATTAAGGTGAGTTGATACGGGCGATACGGTTTATAATGTACTCGAATCCCTGCTCATATTATAAACATATAATGCGGCAATATTGTACTGTTAGTCAACAGGGATGTTGCAAATGGAAATATGTTTCGTGGATATTAAGATTTAATCCACTTTTGGGAAAGAAGCGGTATGTTTTAATTTAAATGTGACTTTAGAATTATATGTATTTTTTTTTTGTATATACAGACCTTTTTCTTTGTAATAGAAAAATATGATAATTATGTGAATAGACACTGAATAGAATAAATTAATACACACTATCACAGCTTAGACTTTTACAATGTTTTTTTAATTTATTCTTGAATAAGACATAAAAATAATATTTCATGAAAAAAATCAAAATCATCGACCTTTATCCGTTCAACTACTAAACATAGGCCTCCTTCAATGAGTGCCAAGATGACCGATCCATTGCCACTCGCACGGCTATTGAAGGACATAATTATACATGTGTCTTAAAAATTCTTTATCCCTCACCAAAAAACAGGGAACAGACTTGATCATTTTCTTAATCTAACGCGAACGAGGCCGCGCACAAAAGATATTTTTTCCTAAAATGTATTAATACGAAAAAAAAGATTTTGTTTTATAATATTACTGTTGTTCATAGTTGAATCTATCTGGGAGCTTACATGGTTTCGAAATATTAATATTCGGCCTTTGTTAAATACGGCTTTATAATATCCGTGATCATGACTTTTGGAATATTACCGAATTATTGAAATCTCTAATAATATGGTTTTGTTAAGCTCCAGTTTGAAATTATGCTCAAACATGAAAAGCTGAGCTATTGAATATACAGAGAGTTATTATTACTTTTGTATTACCTACTCGGTTGCGTAGCCGAGTAATAGTATTTAACTTTGAATAATAGTATAACTTCACGCGTTAATGACTCGTCGACCGTATCGGATTTGACTAACTAAACTCCTAATCTCCTGAGTAGCGCGCCATACACCGTGCCCTCTGCGGGACGTGCAGGGGGGCGTCTCCCTTTGGAATAAATTCTAGGTGAGCCAACTGCTCACCTACCAACCGATTGAGCTTAAAGGCCATCAGGCCTAACAATGTAGACCTTTCGAAAAAAAGAAAAGAAAAAAATATATTTGACATTCTGGATAGTTTTTTGAATTTTGCTAATATACTTTGGGGCACCTGTAGCTCGGGGGTTCCTGTCATAATATATTTTGTTGATGCAGCGGTAACGTTCCTGATATCATAATAATGATCATGTCATCACCATTGAAACTATTTAAAAACGGGATATTTACCATGTTTTATAGCATTATTCCGCGTAGCTCGATATTTCGACATTGTATTCTTTAAAACTCGACTCTCTACCCATATCAAAAAAGGTAATGTTCGAAGTGACGTAATGTGAGCTCTATCACTCAGGTGAAGCTCGATATTGAAATAGTTTCTTACAGAATAGCCCTACAGGAGTCTCGTGAACATGACATTCGTAGACAATGTCGAAATATCGAGCTCCGCGAAATAATGCTATAAAACATGGTAAATATCCCGTTTTAAATAGTTTCAATAATGAAAATAACCATTGCGGGCGGCGGGAGTGATGCGCAAAGCCTTGGGTGACGTATGACGTTTATTTTTTTAAGTGGACTGCACTTAGTGCTTTGCCAATAACGAGTATGAAAAATATATTATGAGGGGCATTGTTAACGGACAAGAGGAACTTATGACAGAAACGTTTAGTTTTACAAGAAGCACTTTCTGGTCAAACTATTGTCAATCTATTTGCAGTTAAATTATTTTTATGTTGAGATCGAATTTCGATTCGGACGACCGTAGTGTAAATATCTGAAAATCACATAACTCGGCTTGTTGGACATGTGGCTAAATGCGACGACAATTTCCGTCCAGTAGCTGATACAGCTTGGTCCGGAAATTGGTCAGCTTACAATACCTTGTAAATCTTCATTTAGCAATAGATTTATACGTCTGCTGTTCATTATGATGAGTAAGCAGTCGTATTGTTTATTTCTAGCACGGGACGACAAATGTTAATTGTTTATAATTTTATGTGATACTAGCTGTTGCACGCAGCTTCGCCTGTGTCAACTAAGATTTAAAACGGGTCCTAACTTTTTGAATATTTAATATAGCCTATGTTCACCGGGGATAGTGTAGCTCCCCAACAGTGAAAGAAAACTTTCACTATTGGGAATACAAACAAACAATCAAACCTTTCCTCCTTATAATATTAGTATAGACGAGTAGCGCCCCGCGGTTTCAACCGCATACTTCCTATTCCCGTGGGAGTACGGGGATAAATTATAGCTTATGCCTTATTCCGATTTATTATAATTTATCCCTGTACTCCCACGGGAATCGGTAGTACGCGGGTGAAACCGCGGGGCGCTGCTAGTTCTTTAATATTTTTTTAACCGACTTCAAAAAAAGGAGGTTATCAATTCGTCTGTATGTTTTTTTTTTGTATGTTTGTTACACGATTACTCCGCTGTTTGGGAATGGATTTTTGTGATTATGGTTTTGTTTGAAAGCTTATGTTTCCGAATTGGTCCCATATTAATTTGATCGACATCTGATCAGCGGTTTTTTTAATTATTTCATAATGCTTATTTGGTTGGTTTTGTATACCCAGATGATTTTCTCATTTTATTACTTGTCGATGTAATATGAATAATATGAACAAAAACCACTGAATAGGATACTTTGGAAAGTATCAAAGTATTGTGAGGTCATCATCATCAACTTTCATCCGTCCACGGCTGAACATAGGTTCCCTCAAATTTTGGAGTCGGTACCAGCCAAAACATGGCTGCCCTTCACAGGCATCTTCTCAATACTTTGTGTATGTGATTGATCATTAAAATATCCACTTTGGCTGGTACCGACTCCAAAAATACCCGATTTTAAATAGTATACGTCTTCTACTTCACTTCGAAGTATTTCAATATTATTTTAAAATTTTTAGTTGTACATTAATAATTAAGGTATAGTTTTGAAGTCGGTTTTTGGTTTTTTATTTAAAATTAATTTTATTTCGCATAATCATTACAACAATATTAACAATTTTTGATATTTATTGTGATTTAAAACTAAAAATCATATCATTCAATAAGTACGTTCAGGAGGCATATATAGTCCCCAAGAGGCTTCAACTCGACTTTTATATACTTTCCCTCAATCCAGGAAATAGATGTCACTACACATTGGACGCGAGGGAAATACTCTTTTATAACTTTATACACGGAATTTTCAGCGTATGGTTAAAATCGTAAATATTTATTTGTATACCGAACGCGGAAAAAAAGAAAAATATCGCTGCCTATTCAAAAAGAGGTTTACTACAATGAGTTTATAGTCGGTTATTAGAGTGATACCTTTTAATAGTATCAAGAATTTT
This sequence comes from Lycaena phlaeas, assembly GCA_905333005.2. NCBI lineage: Eukaryota > Metazoa > Arthropoda > Insecta > Lepidoptera > Lycaenidae > Lycaena > Lycaena phlaeas. Next base: position 15,442,446 of record HG995169.1, on the reverse strand, counting down.
CCTTATCTGTGTTTGATTAAAATTAATTGATGAAAAAACTAATAATATATAACTCGTAATAAAAGATAATTAATAATAGATAATATTATGCCTTTTTGTGTCAAAATATTTGCCATGAAAAAACATGCCAATGAAAAAAGGGCTTAGAAATTAGATTCGAGGGATTGTTATACCAAAAGTAAAAAAATACTTAGATACAAAACGTATAAGCATGCTGGCAATGGGCCGATCACATACGAAGAATCTGCAGCCAATGGGCTAATAGAGTTAAGGGGTGGATGCCTCGCTTTAGAAGACGGAGGGTTGACCTCCACATTGTTGGAACAGCATAAATAATATCATGTTTAGTTTCAGTTTGTTCAGTTTTCATGTAAAAGAAGTTAGAAAGTTAAGTTCAATTAGGAAGTTCTTTTTATATGAGGAGTCGAAAATCAAATTGAACTGGATGTGGGTGAAATATGGAATATGTATCTAGTGGAGGTATGCCATAAGGAGGGAATCGACCACAACCTTAAGGTTACCTTATCGACGCCAACAGACATCCGCACAACCAAGGGTTATGCAGATGTATTGTTCGTCCCCCAGTGGGCCACCAGAAACTCACAAACCGCGCCTTACGTGACAGCGTATGTGTTACTACGTTGGTGAAATGTGAGTAAGAGGTACATACCTGTCCCAGTTCGGTCTCAAAACAAGCATATCTCTTAAAAAAATATTTATATTCGATATTTCATTATATATTTGATAGCATTAATCGGCAGTTAGCGGTAACGGTCTAGTCATCTAGCAGTATAGGCCGACCGCAGCATCGGCTATCGATAGATAGGATAGATAGGATCGAGCAGATAGGCTCGGCCATCTTATTGTTTATAAAGACCTTTGCCCAACAGATCAAGTAGACGAAAAAATTATGATAATGGAATTAGAAGTTACTTTGTAAATGAAAAAGTTATAAAGGTATATTAAAATGAACCGCACAAAACAATGTCGCAAACATTATTGAAACATTAAAACGCTAAGCGTAAATCCGTGTTTCTCGTTTATTAGCAGTATACTCAAATAAGGACTAAGTGTGGAGTGGGACTCGGGGAATTACCAGGATTACGGGCAACCGTAAAACATCTTAAGCCTGTGTCAAGTCTCCATAAACAACTTCCATTCTTCGGTATTAAGAATACGTTAAAACGATGTACAGTTTAATATTAAGTTGTAACCTACTTTACAAAAATCACATTGTATTATTTTTTTCATAACAAATATATTATATTATGGTTATGGCAAAATCTAAATTAGTTATGATTTTTATCTGCATTTTAATATTCGGCTTTTATCTGGATACGACCTTGAACTCTACGTAATATGTCCAAACTCCTGATATAAAAATAAAAGAATATTTTATGGAAGACGAAATGCGACGAGACTTCTCTTTATATACTTTATTTTATAAATATTAAAGAGATTAGTGCCACTGAGTTCATTTTGCCGGTTCTTGTCAGAGGCTTTTAAACCGATGCAGATTCAGTTCAGTTACATCTCATATTTACTGTACAACATTTAATATTTTGTTTATTATTTATTTATACTTACCTACATCTTACCACAGGGGGTCAGAATCGAACCCGGACTCTCTCACTCAAAAGGCCGACCCATATCCACTATAGACCATCGTCGTTTCGTGGAGCTTCTGCTTGGGTAATCAAGTTCGTTCATTTCATGCAAATCGACAATATTTAAATACATTTAGAAAGGACAGAATTTAATGACTGGCACTGGAATCTTCTTTACACTAACATGTACATAATAATGTAGTAAGATGATCTATATGCAGTGCCCGGTGCGTGTTGGATGCCAAGAGATCTTGGTGTTAATTGGGGGAGGCCTATATTCAGCAGAGGAAGGATAGGAACTAATAGTAACACTGTCGCAGTAAAGGTTTTTCTAATTATAGATATTAACGCTAGTAATTATTTCTAATATGCGTTGACCTATTTTTATGATAGCTGATAATGAGCAGACGAGTCACGTGACTTAGTGGTTAGTTAGTCTCAGTGCCAGTAGTTGTCTCTCTTGAACTCCTCTCCAAAACACAGCAAAGCTGTTTGACAGGAGATGCATGCACGATGCAGGTGGTACCCATGCGGACGGAAGCGCGGCACAGAACAATCCTCTTCCCAGTAAACCTCTTAACATAAGGTGGAATTTTTACCTATAAAAAATGGTAATTTGCTGAATTTAAATTTAAAAATGTATATGTATTAAAACTACTTTATATACATTTTATTTGGTTTGCAGATTAGAAATGTATGCAATGCATTGCATACAATGCATTTTTGTTTGGTACCAAAAATATTTAATCTTTTCGACCACGTCAAATTCTTTATATACAGTACTTATAGATGCTTTATTTATAAAAACCGATTTGTGTGTGTACAAAATAACATGAACAACACATAACATTTAATCTACCTCACGTAACGAACTTGCAAGACCAACGGTCCAGAGATCGACGTACCTAACAGAGAATGCTAGAGCCCTGAATCCCTGACTAGTTTGAATTTAGAATTCAATTGCAAACTGTATTTAGCATATTGAGTTACAATAGGGCGCGGCTATAAAAACGAAAAGCAAGAATATGAACGCATAACACGTCCAGAGTTGAGTTGTTTTGTAAGCGAGCTGGACAGGCAAATGTCAAACTGTAAGTGACGCTGATTGTTCGGGTTCACCTATAAAGATAAACTTTTTCATCTGCGTCTTCAGTTGCAATGTCTTTGACGAAAGAAGTGATCCATATTATCATCGTCATCATCAGGTGCCATCTTCATTTTGAATTTCGGAGGTCAGTTGGCAAAATTTTTACGATCCCAGGCTGCTTCTTTAAGTTGCTTACAGCTTTGTTTGGTCCAGTCTTTGATGACATCTCACATTTTCTCCTCTGTCGGCCTGGGCTTCACCTTCCCGGGATCCTGCCCTCCAGAATTAACCTTGAAAATTCATAAAGAAATTCTTTCTGCAGATGTCCAAAGAAGGTAATTACATATCTCGTTTCATTATATGATCCATTTTGCACCGATAAAATCCATGCCTTAAAACATACGTTAGTACATTAGCTCAATCGATGCCAATCGATCATAACCGCAAACAAATGAATCCGATAAACATTTGTCATCATAACTAGCCAAATTTAAAACTGCCATTATTGTTCCAAACACATGTTATCTTATGAATTTAGTGTATCTCGTAAACCGCCAAAGTTGGACCAAATGTGCCAATTCGTGACCGCGAGTGTTGCGAAGTTTCTCTCATATTTAATTTGGCACCCGTACCAGAACTGTACTTATATTCTCTTACTTCTTACTTATTATCGATATATCGATTGATTCATCTTCCGCTCGCATCCAACACGAACCGATCACCGCAAGATCGTCTTTCAACCTGGTTAATGGCCGACCAACATTTCCTCTACCTAAAAGCTATTTTAACGCTATTTTCTATTAATTGATTAATCCACCTTAATCACGTTGTAGGTATCACCCAAAAACCTTTAAGTTCTCTGGATTTCATTTAATCATTTAGTGATTTATTCGTGCCCTAAACATATCGATCTCACTTAAAAAAAGTTAGAAAAACCTTAGTAAAAGTAAATACTTTTTCCAACTTGGCTTACACATCTATCCTAATAGGAGCACAGAATCCTGTGTTCTGAATTCGTCGACGACAATTTGACATAATCTCAGGAAGCCCGGTCTTAGCAATTAAGTCAAATTAGAGCCTTAACAATGAAGCCACTGCTAATACCTTACCAATAAACGGATGTCCAATTAATTATTACAATATTAAAATGGAATTTTACATGAGAACATTCTTTTAATTATTAATTTTTTTTTGCAGCAAATGAAATAATTTATCATTTACTATCACTGATTCCCGAACTTTCGTTTACATGCTGCTTGCGGACAGGAAAAACGAGGACAATAGTTGTGCGTCTTTTCACTCAGGTAGTCACCATAAGGCTTCGACTAATCATTTGCCTTCTTAGGGCATAAAAAACATGAAAATCATATTGACTCAGGACTTTGATTTTTACATACCTAATAAAGACTAATAATATCTGGTATAAATTTCAACTGGCTAGGTCTACCCGCTCGAGAAAATCAGTGCTGACACACGGAAAAGCAGACAGAGAGACGTATAAGAAAGTGATCTTATAAGGGTTCGTTTTGATCTTTTTAGCTACGGAACCAGCCAAGAAGACTGTTACGTGAATAAAGTTCTATTGCTATTGATATTAATCGTTTTGCCCCTTGGGCCTTCTTATTTTGACGTATGACTTTGCGGAAACAATCAGTCATAATCTAATATGTTACTAATTATTTTCCTTCCAGTGTAACCATCTTTATACATAAATAAATGACATGTAACAATATGTAAGGGTATATAAGAGTGAAGACGAAGGGTTGGTCGACCATTAGCCAGACAGAAAGACGATTTCTGTCCATGTTGAATGCAAGTGGATAAAAACAGCTTACGCATTACAGATTCAGCATACACAAATGTTTACAACAATATTCTTAAAGAGAATCCAGAAACATAATAAAAAGCATTAAATGCATCGCAAAAATTTTATTTTGGAAGCGTTCGCTTCGTAAACATATACATTACAAGAAAAATATTTGGCGGAGTTTCAAGTAGGGTGCTCATATAAAGTTTTTTGGACCAATTTGGTTGGATACTGGCCTCGGATTTATTCGAAACTGTATCTTGCGAGCAATCTGCACTAATAGGCGAAGTTGGTATGTTCAATGTTGTGGAGTAAACTCCAAAGTAGTCTAAAGACTTTCTCACGGGAATTTTGGATTATGTATGTTATGTTAAAATATTTTGTTGGTTAATTGTTGAAAATTATATTTACTTTGAATAATTTCCTTGCTGGTAATCTGAAAAGTGGCTTAAATTGTTGAAAATCCAAATTCTTAAGTAAATTACCCTTTACAACAACATATTATGTGCGAAGCCATACACAAACTCTGGATTAGTTCGTTTTGCAACACACACTAGTTCAGATTTCGTAATATGGCTGCAAATTGATTTTAGGATTTGCGTTTTGTGAAAGGTGAACTTGGCATGAAGCCTTTTTATGACTATAAACTTAGACAGGAAATTAAAAACCGAAGTCTAGTTCTCGTATTTCTCAAAGTAAAACTAAGAATGCTTTATTTAAATTTTAAAATTTCACAATACATATTGTTTTCTTACATTTACGCGAATATAAATCACTATACTAAAACTACTTTTGTGGATTTTTGAGTTTTTTACATGACCGACGCTTCGGATATTTTACAGAAACCTTGGTCACGGGACTGTCACAGTTCCAACCACAAAAAAGTCAATAAACCGCAATAAAATCCGTAAAAACTGTTTCATTTTAATAAGTGCAATTCGCGTAATCGATATCGCTCGGATTGTTCCTTCACAATACGTGTTAGTAACGTTTCTCAAAGCTTTACCCGCATCAAATAATAGTTACCTTCGTGTTGAAATACAAGCATAGGCTTGTATCACGGCGGTATTTAACAAATCATAGGTTTTTACTATCACAACATTCCAATAACCTATCGAGTCCTTCTTAAGTTTAATATTACGTACTTATTAGTAAAGGAGAATTAGGTGAAATCGCTTCTTGAGTGCAAGTAGACGGAGATTGACCATCTTAACATTCACTGAGTGAGGTCCAGATCGAGCAATAAATCTAAAAAGACAAAAAATTATAATGACGATAGGCGGTGTGTAGGATATGAAGTTTTGAGGGGCAATGGATCAGCCATCTTATCGTTCATTGAAAAAGGCGTATGTGCAGCATAAGATGGAGAAACGTTGATTAGAATGAAGATGAAGTACAAGCATCGTAAGCCAACTAATATGTTTACGAACCGAAGGCCAAAGACTGTCGCCGGCTTATGAAGCAGGGAAGCAAACGTGAAGGCATTCTTTCAATTCAAGGGAACCTTGAAATCATACTTACTTTATTAGGGAATTTAACTTCTTCCAAAATAAATTAAATAAGAAAGATGTAATAAAAAAATGTCTATAAATACTTTTTTGTTTAATAATTTTTTATAATGAAACAATTTTACAGATAATTATTAAGCTAAGTTTACAAATTAACTTAGAATGAAAGATGAAGTGCCTTTTGAAGTATATCAAAAGTTTAAATCTCTATTAAATCAAAGAACTCTAAGGTATTCTAGGAACTTCAGTTCTAGTTTATCCTAAAGCTATCTTGTTTCTTATTTTTACTTATATCTTGTGCCTTATTTGTTTAAGATAATAAATAAAACGTTTTTATTGACTACATGAAATTAAATTTTATCATAATATTATAATAAGAATAATGATTATTATTATTATTTGTTATCACCTTAAAGGGTCTTAGTATTGTGGGACATTCCGGCAATACTTCACACTATATCTGTTCTGCGGAGTATTACAGCTTTCTACATTTTATTCCTCAGAGTCACTGAAAGGTCTAGTTTGGCCAGATTCTCCGACAGATTCTTCATTATTAGTAAATGATATTGAATTATTATTATTATTATTTATTATGTGTTATATTATAATAAAATTGTAAGAAACTAATGTATTTACATTCATTGTAGAAAAACTAATACAGTTTTTTACTTCAATCAGAATGTATATATAACATATTATAATATATAAGTCGATACAATTTTTTTTTCCGTCTATATGTTTGTAAAAAGAAAATACTGCACGGAATCGAATGTTATTATTACTAAAATATTACTTGAGCCTTGAGGTCTAGATAGTCTCAAACAAAGCTTCAGTAAACAATCATATAAATAATCATAGGAACGTAATCCCCTATATAATTCAAAAACAAAAGACAGAATTATTTTACAAGGAAATATATTAAGCGAGCTATATTAAACCAAATCACGTATCGGATACTTTTCTTTAGCAAAAAATGATCCTTCGCTTTAAGTATTCCAAGATTTAGTAGCAAGAATAAAATAACGTGCTGAAATTATTATTACGATGATTCAAAATAATAGTAAGAGTTTGAACAGTCCGGCCAGCTTTTAGGTGACACAAGACCTGACAACCTTCTCATCTGATAGAGAAGAGAGAGTAAAATTATTACGCTACCGGCTTATAATGTACTACTCTTTTAATCTTACTAATTATATACCTCTTTTGCTTGCGGTTTGGCACTATTAACTAATATCATTATTATTTTATGGATTACCATTTATTTATAGCATAGGAGGGCAAACGAACAGACCCTTTGGCGACTATCGACGCCTATTAATATTCACATAATTCATACTAATAATTCATAGATGCGTTGCCACTCATGCATTTTCACACTAAATTACTGACTTGCACATTTAAACTTAAGTCATGTTTATACTGGGTTAGCTTTACTTGTAAAGTTACTTTACTTGTGTCCTTCATCATTGTTATCAGCCTATATCCGTCCATTTCTGAACATAGGCCTGCCTCAGTAAACGACAAGACGTACTTACTAAGTTTTAATTCTTATCTTTACTATACTAACAAATATTTTTTAGTCAAAATATTTACGAGCAGACGGATCATATTATGATGGTCAGCATCGTCCATAAACATAAATTATACAAATAAACCTAAAACTAGCTGAGGAATCGTATTAACTTATTGCCTATTATGATATTTTTTTTATATTGGTAAATCGGGTTTAATAATAGCCCCGCGGATCAATTTACCAGATTAAGCAAAACGTGCCGAGGTTGGTCCGTGGATGGGTGACCATCTTTACATACCGAGACTCCTCCGTGCCTCGGAAAGCAAAGTCATTTGTGAAGCTTTGACAGCTGTTCGTCAGAAGCCCGAGAGTCTGACAACCAGTCTTACCACGGGGTACCGTATCACCCAGTTACTGGGTTGTGAAGGTCAGATAAGCAGTCGCTCCATTTAAAAAACTGGTATTCAGCTGATAATTGGTTACACTGGAAGTCGACCCCAAAATATAGTTAGGAAAACGCTAGGCAAATGATATTGGTAATTGCTACCAGTAAATGCCTGCCATGTACTTCTTTCGCAAATACACAAAACTTCGTTTTATCTACAAACATCAACCGTTGCTTATTTTTGTCTATCTGTATCTTGTGTTTGCTCTCACAGTACTCGGTTTCGAAAGTTTCTATTTGTTGATCAAACGGGTAGTATTCGGCAGTGCAATTACCGCTTGTGCAGCAAAATGTTTCATTGGCTAGCGCTTTAATGAAATTAGTGCGGTTACTCGTTTAGTGTTCCAACACGAGCCAGTTGTTAGGTGCGGTGAGTGCTCATCTAAATATTTTAATTATTATGACGTCACCATTTCGCGGCCATTACGTTAATTTAGTTTCACTTTTACGTTTGTCTATCAGTCATTTAGTGCTAATTAATGAATGTCAAGTAGACACGGAAATAGACAATGATGAAGGGTCAATTACACGTTTGCATAAAATCAGTGGATAATCAAGTCCAAATAATTAAATTAAATTCCTGACTCAGGAATTGATAATCCTCATCATCATTATCATCGTCAGCCTGCGGCAGTCCACTGCTGGACATAGGTCTCTCTCAAGGCACGGCATTTCTCTATCTTGAGCTTTGAGTATCCAGTTGCTGCCAGCCATCTTGAGCGGATCGTCGGTGTATCTAGTAGGAGGGCGTCCAATACTACGTTTGCCCATGCGCAGTCTCCAATGCAGAACTTGATTACTCCATCGTTCATCAGTTCTGCGACAGAAGTGATCTGCCACTTGAAGCAATTATACTAATTTTAAATAGTAAAAAAAAAACTAATTTAAATTAAATTTATCTCTACGAATTTACAATCAAAAGTTGCGTCCAATAATGAAGTTATGAATTAATGCATAACGAGTCCGTAGATTACTGTAAAGAAAAGCACATACAATTTCGAAGAAGAAACCCAGCAGTGGGACCTATATAAGGGTTGATACATATTTTTTTATTTATTACACTATATTTTTTTATAGACGCTATTTTAATATAACAAACAATAATAATATTTTATCCATATTAAAATTTACATACATGTATTCCAAAGTTGGTCGGTAAAATCTAAATGCCCTCAGCGCTTGGAACACTCAAATGCAAATATTTTTCATTTGAAAATCACTCCTGAAATTTCGAATTTCCTTTCAATTGAAGTGGTAATTTAAAGTAAAAGTTCGTATAGAATAAACGAGAGCAAAGCAAATTTATGTAAAAACTCAATAGGATTATTGCCAATTTCTAATAGTTATTCAATGTACTAAAGTTCAAGCATTTTTTTTTTATTTCGTCGGAATATTTTATGCCCTATTGCCTACTGTATGCGGTTGTTATAATAGTACGTACGCGGACGCTCGTAGCACACACGTGCGTATCTTTTACACGTTTTATCTTCATTGCAAATACCATTCATTTCCAAGAGTTCTTTGTGCAGGAGGAACAAAAAAAAATCGATTGCATTTTTACACGACGATCTGTTTGATTACTTTTTTTTTGTATTTTCGTTTTATTATTTCTTTTTCGAACAATTTATATTTTATGATATATTTTGTAATAATATTATAATATGTATACGGCTAGGCAAATGTGGTATAATTGAGTCTATAGTGTAAAATGAAATAAAATTTGACATGCAATTATGTAATAAAATAATATTTATTACAAAAAGACTTCTAGAAGCCTCAAGATAAAAATAAAATCTTTATAAATCCCTCATAGTTTACGGTATATAAATACATCACAAAACTCTGATGTTTATTATCCTCTCGTCTGTTAGCTGTCAAAATGACAATTCTTCCCCATCTGTGGATCCCATCACAGGACTTTCAACAGACGGGATTTGAGCACAAATTTTTGACACCTAGGTTTATAAAAACTATTTATTTTTAAAATCTACTTGTAGTTTTGTAAAACTACAATAAATTTTATAATTAAGATATATTTCTTTAATTTCTTACATCACTAAAAGTTGATGTTGAATTGCATTGTAACTGTTCTAGGAGAAATAATATACGTCTCCTAAAAGTTACCTTTTATTCTCTCTTAAATATAAATAAATCGATTGATGGATGTAATATTATATTTTTTATATACAATGTTACACATATTATTAAATTGAAAAACAAATTGCATATGTTCCATACATTTTTTTTCATTGAATCTATTTTAAACTTTGGACGAAAAAAGCACTTTTTTTTATTGTATTTTTTTTATATTTATACAATTATTTTTTCACATATATTTCATTAGAGAGGGAGAAGCAGTTCATTCTAATACGATTTTAAATGTGGGCGAAGGAGTTAGAACTATATAGACGCCAAAATATGCTCAAAACTAAACAAGGTGATCGCAGCTGTGGCGAGTCCTGTGACAGGACGCTCCACAGACACGGCGAAATTACTAAAGTCCTGTCATGGGACGCTCCACAGACGAGAGGTTATTATGAGATTATATATTTTTTTAAATAACTTTGAAAATTTTGTCCTTTGTGCAAGATTTGTCAATTTAAGGAGAATTAATATTTGTTTATAATATCATAGTCGATTGCTGACTAATGAATATTTAAGTGCGCAGGTATTAGCATAGAATTTTTTTTTGTGTGGACAAAATCATAGAATGCTAATAAAGAGTGCTACATGACATTTGTGCCGTTCTATGAAAATATTGTGTCATGCACCGATATACGAAAATTATCGAGTTACGGATATTTTCTACAGACAATATGTCATGCACCGTGCTACGAATCAGTAATATAAGTCATGTACAGCGCTACGAATCAATCTTTGACAAATACCGCAGAACCAATGCTACGAAACAATGCCATGTAGCGTGCTACAAATTGCTACGCACTTAAACAGTGTCGGTAACGAACGTCAGCACCCACAATAAGCTGAACACTAAATTTTGATTAGCTTACATGAGCTACGATATTTTGCCGTACGATTTAAAGATGAAATATAATATGGAAAGGTGATATTTATGAGGTCTATAAAATGTTTTTTTTTTCATTACTAAAACTATATTTTAAAATGGCATATTAACCATGTTTTTTATTTTTTTTTAATAGTTTTAGTTATAGAAAAGAAAGAAATTGAAAATAAAAGGCGCAAAAAAGGACTACATATAAGACTGTATTTCGCAAATGGTCTAGGGTCGTTTCTCTCTCTGTCGTCTGTTTCTGGTCGGTGAATACATTTTTTTAATATTTAAATGTAATTATGATAATTTAATATCACTATTCCTTGTAAATGGATTAAGGATAACATCGCGAGAGATTAATGCTTTATATCAGAAGGCTTAGTCAAAGTAACAATGTTTTGTAGCGGAAAGATATCGAAATTCGTCATCGTCTCTGAGTTATCAATGACAATTTCCTAGCCAATAAGATATTGATAATAACGATCGATAGCCAATAGCTTGTGATTCTGTTACGATAATGATCGACCACGTGATTTAGCGCGACTTATGTCAATCGCATGCATTTTATTCTCTTCGAAATTCGTTATCGTTTTTATTACTTTATACAAGCAACCAGATAAGATTTATGGGGATTTTTAAGTTTTTTTTGCTGCCACCCCATTTAAGAACCTAACCTAACACCCACCTCGCCGTCTTTAGAAACGAAGAAGCGTAGGTAGCACTGGTAGTTAATTTATAAAGGTCGCTTAGGTAATTAAAAGCTAAAATTAAAATAATTAATAACCAAAGTTCAAAATCTAATATTTCTAGTACAAAAGCACAAACGTCACTATAATTTCCCTGGTTCAAAGATTCATTATGTGCTTAAATCAAGTGTCGTATAAACATTTGCCGCCTAAATTCTCATTAACCTTAATCGCAGATTGAAACTATGATTATAATTCTGTCTGGTGCGCGATTTTATAACGCCAATTACGCCGCGGCACAGCCGTCGATTTCTGATGACGGTATGATTGTATGGATGCGATATTGTTTATCATTTAATTTTTTGTTTAAAGCGATATTTAATCATATCAGAGATGCGTTTTTTTCGTTACTGAAACGAGCGTTTATTTTTTGTTCGACATAAAATATAGGCACGAAAGGCAAGAAAATTGTGAAGTCAATACATTTTTGATTCTAGCACAATTAGGTTTATTATATTTGGCTTATTATAATTATGGTTCGCCGGTGGCTTAAAATCTTAAACGAGCTCTGTATTTTGTATATATTTTACATATTTATTTCGTCACGATGGCTGTAAAATATACGAAACACTGTCATAAAAATAAAGTACTAAAAGTCCATAAAAGTTCATAATAAAGAAACGCAGTCTTAGATATTAACATAAATAAATAAACGGAGTCTGAGATATAAAAGTTAGGCATAAAATTAAAAAAAAAAAAACATTCTGCAGTCCTACCAGCCTCCTAAATAGCCAGTTTTACTACACAGTCGTATTTTTAGAATTTTAGTAATCAAAATGATTTCATATTAATCCGCTTAAATCCCTGGTAATAATTATAGATAGTCCAGAGCTCATCTCGCGGATAGACCGGGTTGACTTGTCTCCAGTGCTCGTTTTTTGGGAATCAAATTTGGGAATATGCTTAGATAAAAAATTTTCATGTTCACATCATATCAAAGAAATGTGTAAAACTGTGTGTGGCTCTGTAAGACGCCATCATAATCTTTTAGCAATTCAGACAAAAATATTACGACCACAATCATTGTTAAGAATTATGCAAATGTTACATTAGCCTTCCCGAAGAATAGATTAATAAACTTGAGCACCTTCAAAATCTCGTTCGATTCACATTTTGGTTGGACAAATATTATGATCAGATCTGAACTCCGCTTCGCTAAATTCAAGTGACCGCCAATTCGTCTTCGCCGGAATGTACTGTAATTTTTGGTTTGTATATTACCCTAAATATTTCATGAAAAAATTGTGTTTTTTACGTCTAAAGGAAAAAATCGCTATCCAATACAACCAATATTCCATCATACACAAATCTATTTGTGGGATGCTTTGCTTATTAATTATATAAGGCAAGCTGAAAACTTCCCTAATATAAGGAAAATTCAAGAAAATTAAGCTATAAACAGTTTATATATTTAGCTAAAGATTATACTCAAGTGAAACACGTCCCTAAAACATAATATTGTTTCCCTTTTTTGAATTATTTATAATACTCATTAATTCGTTTTATTCATACATTTATATTTATGTTTGTATCATGTGAATCTGTGTATATATGCTTTTATTACATGTATATAATATAGTAATATTATATAAGTATTTGAGTTTTGATGTATATGTATATTTATGACTTAGTTTCCGTGCAATATGTGTCTAGTTATATCGTATGTAATATTTATTGTATAGACATCATAAGTTGTCAATCGGACATAACATTTTATTTGCACCACTTAAAGGAATTTTATATATTGTGTCCTTTATCCTAGGGTTATTTGGTAGAAATCGCTTTTCTACCTCTACATCTACACTAATATTATAAAGAGGAAAACTTTGTTTGTTTGTTTGTTTGGTTGTAATGAATAGGCTCAAAAAGTACTGGACCGATTTCAAAAATTCTTTCACGATTCGAAAGCTACATTATCCACGAGTAACATAGGTTAAATTTTACTCTGATAAAAATAGGGTTCCGTAAGAAATTTTGGTTTTTCGGAAACAAGTTGTAAAAAATGTTATTTCGCGTACTAAGATCCCGTTGTAAATCTTAGTTAACGCAGGCGAAGCTGCGGGCCACAGCTAGTTAACGATAGAGTCGCCTTTGTGACTGCATTTAACTGTTTAAATTTTCAATTTTATTGTATTATTTGTTATTTTGTGGGTGCATAATAAAGTATATTCATTCATTCATTAAAAATGACAAACTGTTGCTGAAAGTCCGTGGTTTTAGTAATTAAATTATATTCTTGATTCTATAATTTGAATTTGCAAAAACAACTTAGTTTATTGGCAGTACGAAGCTATTAGCGAACACTTTGTAACACATCCATTATACTATGTACCACAAAACCCATTTTTTTGTAATGTGTAGCTAAATTTCACTCAACACCTATAATGAAATAACTTTTTCTATTCTTGGATACAAAAAGTTCCTGCGTTAGTTTAGGTAAAGGTAAATCACAGATTTATGACTAAATATAGTCTGAACACGTGTACCCAAACGCGTGGCAAGGTCGACTGAGTGGACTCATTTAGAAATCCTGAAATATATTTGACCAGATTGATTATATAAGATATAAAAACACTTTTTTATTTCATTTATGTACTAGCAGCTGAAGTCCAGAAACTATGCTCTCCTTTGATCGGGTCAGAAATAATCGCCCTAGCCGGTGACCAACGTGGGAACTCGTAACGGAGGCTTTTCTCGGAAAGAGCATTTTGCTGGATTCCCATAAAGAATATCAGTTTTCAAAAAATAAAATATTTATATTCCTTCGGAAACAGTAAATTATCTAAGATATATTGAGATAAAACAGTGAGAATTCAAATTTTTATCTGACACTAACTTACGTTGTCAACAAAAACTATGTTACCGCAGCTTAAACGGCTCAAATCTGAGAAAGACAGGTCAGCACCACAGAAACCAGTTAAAACCACGTATGCAGGTCAAGGTCTATTCAAACCCTATTTCATTTGAGATAAACTTTTACCCTAGACTAGCAAATTATACTTTTTAATAGTTAGTATCCAAAATCCTAGTACAGTATAGATAAATAAGAAAAAGTATGCGAGAGTACATTTTTCAACATGATATTTATGGAACAAATGATGAAAAAGCATCGATGCATTCAAAAGGTTGAATCTGTGAAAAGCTCGATATAAGCGTTTCATAATTAAGAGTATTTCGCGCCGGCATAAAAAATCTAATGTAATTCCTCAAACACGACTTTTCATCTGCGAGAGAACCATCAAAGGGAGCAACAGAAATGCATTTTCTGCTGCAACCAATAAAGCGGAGCCTCTCCGAATGAAGATATTACCGTAATGGATTTCTAGCGGCAAAAAAATCTGCAGCGAAAAAAAAAGCGCTGCAGAGGTACACTGATTTAAATATTTATGAACATTTACATTAACTGGAAATCTCAGACTCGGTGAGGAAACGAGTTTTTACTAAAATAAGTTGATTTATTTTACATTTTTTTTATAATTTAATGCATAAACTGAATAGTAATAATTTATTATGACAATTCTATAAAGTAACTATAAAGTCTCAGTTTAATATGTATAATCTATGAAAGTAACTTTATTTGTAGATTTCACATTTTCTGACATTTGGCTGCTATGAGTACGTCACTGAAAGTATTGTAACTGGAAAAAATCCTTACAAATAATGACGGAGTTTTCTTTTACATTATACTAATAATAATTGGTCTTTATCATGAATGAAATCAAAATTTACTTAATTTAATTAATTAAGTAAGGATTTTAGTATCATAAAAACATTTAATTTTCAATCAAAAATTATTGTCATTTTAATTTTTCTTTAATAAGAATCAATTTTGATTTTTAACTAGTGACTTGGGCAAACATGTTGCATTAGACACCAGCTTATGAGCTTAAAACAAACCTAAAAATTTTGGATATTTAATTTATTTATTCAATAATAAATGTAAATAATGAAAACAATATTATTATATTATGTATTCATAGCGAAAAACTTCGCCAGAGAACTAAAGTTACCAATATCATGCTAAGAATAAGCTCATTGAAGGGGGGGTGGGCTGGTCACTAGTGTGTAGTACTAGTACACTCAAACGGATGGCCGATGAAGGTTCTAGAGTCAAGGCCGCGTTTAGGAAGATGAAGTGTTGGTTGGCCGTTAACCAGGTAGGAAGTCGATATTTATGCAACAATCATAATAGAAAAAAAAGGTGTGTGCGATTCACACACGATAGAAGTGAAACACATATTAAATGCTCAAATACAAGCAAGTATTAAACAGTCTGCAATATACGTATACACACCGACATTTGCTTTCTCGCTTTTTTGTATTTGTGTCTCTTACCTGTCGTTTTTTCCGTTGCATCCGGTTTGAAACCACAACGATTCTAAAGAAGTTTCACTTCAAAAACTAACTGAGATCGTCGTCAATCTCTTAGGTCAATTTGAGGTCAATCGTCTCTAAATAGTTGTTTCTAAATAGAAACTTCATTACATACAAATACTAAAGGGCATTTCATAAACACATTATTATTCTAAACATACCCTTTGAGAATATAATTTAAATGAAATAGTGAAATTAACACCGTATCAATTAAGAGGGACAATATTTTGGTAGAGATGGACTGCGTTAAAATGCAAATCAGGTCTATTGTACCGATAGCGTAACTCGTTGAGTTATTGTGTAGACTCCGCATGTATTAGCGAGCTTAGCGGGAAGCGAGATATGGAAATCAGACAAGAGAGACCAAAATATAAGCCAACAATAAGTGAAGTATGATTTATATTAAATATACTTTTTAATAGTTGTAAATTGTCAAAGTTTTTCTTTATAAAATCAGTTTATTTTAGTCTAATTTGGTCTTAACTAATTCCCAACTTTATATAACATTAATAATAGGAAATTAATAATGATAACTATTTTCTAAATAAATTACCTAATGCTTGATTTCTAGCTCTTCCTGACTTCATATTATGTACATTTAATATTATTTACTTATTTTAAATTATATTACAAAATTTTAAAACTACAATAATAAAATACTATCAAATATCAATACGTAAAAAATAAAATGTCCACACTTCAGAGAAAAGTAATGGCAATCAGACAATATAGTTAATACTCACAGAAACCCAGATAAACATTTTAATAATAAAGTGAAGTAAGCCAGTATTTCGTATTTTGGAAAGTTAAGACTAATAGAATGTACGTACTCAAAACTCGGGCACATAATTCTACGGTAATGCATAAAGAACCCTCACATTCATACATTAAACGAATAGCTTCGTTACATTAAGTTAACAATGGTATGATTTGTGCAAAATCTGCATGTTTTTGACGTGACAACGTCAAATAACTCGATACTACGGGCAGCATGTACGAAAAATATGACGTCATGTAGCGTTCTGGAAGCGAGAGCGCAGCACGAACAAATCAGAGGCATCATCGGCTCGAGGGATCGAAAGTCGACTCAGTTCGGTTCGTGCTGTATGTAATGTTTGACCTTGTCCGTCCGTAAGCCGACTTTACAGGCAACCATTTCTTTGAAATAGTTATTAAAAGGAAATATCTAACTAGGTACCACGTGGCTTTACTCGTTCAGTTCCCGATCCTGTTAGATACAGAGCTCAGCATTGCCTATGTCACATAAGCTACTGATTTTCATTAGTAATGATTGGAATTTATTGGAAGTTACTCCTAAAGAATCGATCTTCATATATAATAAGGCCGGTGTATGAAAATCTATGGGAGTAAAATCAAACTACGAAGTTACACGAAGATGTCACACGAAACGTTAAACGAAAAAGGGAGCCTGAGAAACGGCTACCACATCCAACGAAGAAATCAGGCGAGCTAAGAACTATATTTTAATAAATTCATTTTATGTATAATAATAATAAATGTATCAAGCATGCTCTAAGTATAAAAAATGCATATATTTACCCTTATTATTAATCAATATAATATTTTATAATCGTTCGTAAGGAGTAAACTCCTGTCGAGCGTTGGAGCTGACACACACACTTTTTTTAATCTCAAATATACAGTACTTGCCTGTACGCAAAATGAGATTAACAAAAATGGTTAATAAATAAAGTTGAGTAAACAAAAAATACGCTTAGATTTTCGGCCTTTATTTGCACGCATAACAGTCAACGTAGGCCAAAATTTAAGAGCCTTTTACAAACCCAAAGCTGACATAATCCATGAGAAAATAGGGGAATGCTCCACGCTTGTACGCCTCCCATATCCTCTCCATATTTTCAGCATATAAATTAACTCATAACTGAATATTCTGGCCAATTCTAAATAATTGTGTACAAAATGGAGATTCTGAACCCTGTTTAAGGTTATTGTATAAATAAATAATTCCCCTGTTGATTATTTGTTAACCTTTGTTATGATTGTAAATATTAATACGGCATAATTAAAATGTATACGAATAATATTTAAATTGTGCTTTTAATTGATTAATATTTTGTGATTTTTGAACAGATATAACCAGTCTTATGTTTAATCATAATAATTAATTACGTAAAATAATTTTTAAATCAAAACCTTACACAATTATTCGTTTTGTCGTCGTATATTGTGAAGTCTGGCTGATAATACCGGCAATGTTGCTGTTCTAGTCACACATTTCAATGAAATGAATGCCCGTGAAGAAGCATTTTTACAATTACACATAAAAATAGACTCTATATAATTTTGATCATAGATTTATAAATAAAAACAGATGGAGCATGCTGAACACGCGATGACGCCACCAAAGCGAATACAAATTCAAAAGCGAACACGATCTAATAGATGTTTAGAGTACGACGCTATGTCAAGCACTTGAGAGCCTTTAGGGTGTTCGGTATGCTCCATCTGTCTTTATTTATAAATCTTTGATTTTGACATAATCCATTTTATCGCCACATTTATAGATAAATTAAATTTTATATATAGACATCGTGCTGGATGCGTGTGGCCAAGGGATCGGTCGTCTTGTTATTCATTGAGGGATGCCTATGTTCCGCAGTGACCTGGATAAGGTTTGATTATGATGATCATGTAGATATATATTAGGTATTAGTCTTCTATCAAGGGACAAAGATATAAGGGTTTTTATCAGGCTTAATTAATCAAAATAACCGAAAAAGATAAATGTCAGTCGACATAAAAACCACTGCCAAGACAGAAATTACCAAATTGAGACGACTTAAGCTGTCCCCAGTTTATAACAAAGTTATGGCTTCTAGCGGAGCAATTAATTTTGTTTTACGTTCTCTTTTATATGCTAATGTTCTTGTAGATTGTTCCTTAAAATGTTTTATTTCGTATTTTGGTCACACAAGTTGGTTGATATTAATTATTGTGGATATATTACGTACTTATTGTATTTTACCTCTGTAGCCCAGTGGTTGTTATGTTAGCGATCAAGCCAGAGGTAGCAGGTTCGAATTCTGCCATGAACAAAAAACGTTTCTGTGTTCCTGGATCATGAATGTGTTTTAAATATTTGTATATCGAGTTATAATTTATTAGTTTATTTTTTATTTTATTAGTTTTTATTTCAAGCTCTTCGGAAACTTACCTCGAGACCAGATTGACATGTAAAAACGTCCATATTATATTTATTTTTACGTGCGCTGAGTGACTGGTGTTTCTTTGTTCTGGATTTATTTATAATTTAAAAAGGAATCTCAAAGTCTGTAATCGGCCTCCATCACTGGATTGTAAAATGTAAAAAAAAAAAACAAAAAAATCTTCTCACTTCTTCTTCTTCGAAAAATAATGTTTGCAAATAGCTGAAACTGTGCAAGAGTGGAGGCTGCGATTGGTCAGACGAAGTGTTAGTCGGCTATTAACGAGGCGGGAGGATTTTCTCCGTGCACTGGCCGATCCGCGTTGGATTCGACTGGCAAGTGATCTGTCGTCTTGGCGTTTATTGACGGAGGCTTATGTTCCGCAGTAGGCGGATAAAGGCTGATGATGATGATGATGAATTGTGCAAAATTCTATTTACCCACGATAGCATCTTAACAATTAATTAATCATAATGATATTATTAATTTATTACGTATATGATAGTCAAAGACACTTTTTATAAAATTCTTTGGATGAAATAAGCAGATCTTGACAAAAATCTAAACGTCGAACATTTTTAATAGTGAAACATTTTAAGATAGAGTTCTGAAACGTCCAGCGAAGGTTCATATTACGCTCTAATGTACATTGTTACCCATTCTCTCCCTTTCCTCGAGTGGGGTCCAGGCCTCATTACAACGAGGCAACACAGCAGTTTTGTTTGTGAGTGGTCTCTTGTAAGTCTTTTTTTGAATTGAACGCTCAATTTTTGTGGTAAAAACTGAATTAAAATTATGCGCCCTGGAAATACTCGCTTAAACGTTAACAACTATGTTTTGTTGTTTTGTTGCTGCTCTAAAATGAAATTTTGAGTCTCTTCGTGGAGAATCTTTTAGAGAAAACATATTTACAATTTTCTTATTGTTTTTGTTGTATTTATTTATAAGCGTCATATTAATTATTGACGATTTTGATATAAAACTTAAATCCCTATAAAATATAAATCTATAGCTTCGCCTGCATTAACAAAGATTTAAAATGGGTCCCTAAGTTTTTGAAAATTTAATATATTCTATGTTCACCGGGGATATTGTAGCTTCCCAACAGTGAAAGATTTTTTCAAATTGGTCAAATAGTTTCGGAGCTTATTCAATACAAACAAACAAATAAATCTTTCCTCTTTATAATATTATTATAGATATCTAGTAAAATTTAACATCTGATTTAAAAGTTTTTTATGTTAGTTAGATGAATATACTGATAGTAAATAAATCTAGCTTACATGGGACTTAGTAATTTTGAGACATAGCGGTGTTATTACTGCTTTATATTTTCTTTCTGAGACATGCCAAAATTTTTCACAGAAGACAAACAACATATTTAGATGATAATATTATGATATAACGATACAATATAAATGCGCACAATATATAAGATACATATCTTGTATTTTTCCTTTAGAAACAATTAGTTACAAACAACTTACTAGTTTTAATAATCTACGAAAGTGCCCAGATATCTAAGATTATATGGGCGATAAAATTTCAATATCTGGAACATAACCAAATAGAGAAATAAAAATCAACGTAGCTAGGAAAAAATTGACCCCGCATTACAGAGGTTATTTCTTTTCGAACGGATTGCCACGGGCTTTGAGTGTCGGTGAAATAATGTAGCCTTAAAACGAAAGAATAAAGAATGATTTTTCATGAAAAAATACAGGCTGAGGAAATACTTAATAGGTATTGATTTAAATCGGCGTATTTGGTATTTTTATATCAATGCAACATCATCATCAATATAACATCTATAACGGTAGAAATACGCCTTATGCGTGTCATGATAATTATGTATCTATCTTAATTTTTTTTAAATATGTTGGGACAACTCACACACGGATCATCACCATCTGAATCAAAACTAGGCAAAGCCTGTTTTTATGGTAACCAGACAACTAATACATATACACATATATTTCTAATCAAAACATATTATAGATAAATTACGCCCAGATACAGAACAAATGATCATGCTCATCACCCAAACATTTGTCCCGGGTGGGAATCGAACTCACTACCTTCTGGTTTAGCAGTCAGGGTCACTAACCACTATACCAACAGGCCAGTCAATAATGTAATCTATTTATGTAATCAAATTTACACTTCAGATGGAAAAAAGCTTCAATGCCATATCATTCACACAACAGTCTTCCCTAAATTTATTAAATGAAATCACATCAAATCATTCAATCTAATTAAAATAACGCCAAATCACCAACAACAACAAAATACGACCAACCATTGATCGATTAATTGGACGTACTCGTAATTACAACGACATAATATATTTAAACGGCAATTGAGTTTACCACCGATTCCAAGGCCAGCCCGCTGAGAAGAATCCTTGTAAATCATAGTGGTGTTTAGTTTCCTAGCTTTTAGTATATCAATCCATTCCTTTATGGAGTTTTAAATCCGCAATATTCCCCTCTGTTTTTGTTTCTCATTTTTTTGTCAAATCAAAGTACGATTCAATTTCTTACACCGTGTTTATTGACATGGAATCACCTATTTATTCAGTGATATGGATCACATCTATTATTAGCTGCCTCGTCAGTTCACTTTATGGTAAAATAGGCTAGAAATAATTAATAATGTAGGATATAGAATTTTATTATAGAGCCTTTATATATAGAATTTTATTAATAAATCCATATAAATAATTATGTTGTTGGATAGCAATAAATAATACTTGAATGATTTGGACACTTTTAGTAGAACACACTATCACTTATGCAATTAGCTCCATTCCATTCTTTAGACTGAATAAAGTCAGTACTTCGTTTATGGGACAATGTATACGTTTTTACAATAGGATCCCAGAAAACGTTCAAAATCTTTCCATTAATAAATTTAAGAAAACTGTTAAGGAACGTTTGTGTGGTAAAGCCTATTACGAAATAAAAGATTTTATTGAAGATACCACACCTTGGGAATAAGACACTCACTCTTAAGATGTTACTTGTTATAACAACATATTGTATTTATAAAATATTATGTATCATTTGTTGACAAAAGAGCAACCCCTAAGTTTTTCCTCGTTTTTCTTAGGGGATCCTGCATCTCAAACGATTTTTTTTTTATTACCTAGATACTCTTGACTATTTTTTTTTACATATTTCAAGTGTACAAGTTGTTACCTACGAAATAAAGATATTTTTGATTTTGATTTTGAGCACGGGCACAATATTAACGCCTCCACGAAGGGTTACAAGCTTTAAGAGCATTAACGCCGATTTTGGCTGCTTGGACCAAAAAACGTACATTTAAAACACTTTTATCTCCTCACAAATCGTTGGTACCGAAAGTGTGAATTGCTATTTATTGTAGCATATAATATATCGATTTTAAAAGTTGACTGAGTTTTTGTTTGAGACAAAAACCGGTTTTTCAAATGACGTAATGACAATAGGTGAATTTAACATCGTGGTTTTGTTCACTCTGACACATGACATTTATGAGCTAATACAAAAGAAGAGGTAGAAGATGGTTTTGTAATTGAGATTTTTACATGACCAACGTTTGCGATATGTACTTTACAACAGCCACGGTCACAGGTGTCATACATTTCTGCAAAGATAGAACTATATAAATTATCAATGTATCATGTTCAAATAACACACACTCCTCTGATAACCATGATTGCTGTATATGATCAAAAACGACGGGAATGTAAAAGTTGATTAAGCCTCGATAAATGCCGTAAAAGTTCAAAGTCAATGTATTTGTTGCTACTTATTTCGTTGTAATAAGCTAAATTGGCGCAAGGAGCGTAAAAAACCAGTCATGTTTCACGAATCGATCTACTTGGCTATTGTGTAGATGCTATGGATATCGTGAATCAAATTTAGTTTCTGTGCGTCGCGTCGATGCCGTAACACCGACGTGAGCTGAGAACACAAGTATTGAAAAAGATTCCTCCATTCGAGACCGCGATAAAATAAAATTTTCTCTTTTTATTGCAATAATATAGGCCGATACTTTAGCATCATTATCATTGCTATCATCAGATTTTCTATCATTATTGGCCCGTGTCTGATACTTAATAAACCTCTTTTAATCTGATCCTATCGCCAACCACAAATTCAAGCTAGCCGCGAGTATAGGGAACATTTAGTTAGAGATGAATTGACAAAATTTAAGGCATAAATATTACTAAGATATACCGCCTAACCCAAGGAAACTACAACTGCAAAACTACTACTGACATTGAAACCTGTATCAGGTAAACTGAAAACATTCTAAGCAAACTAAATGTTAAAGTTAGTATTTTTAAATATTTTAGATTCAGAAGTAAAAAACTAGGAGTATATTAACTAGAAAGCTATAGCAAAAATGGCTTCTAATTCAATTTAAGAAAAGAGAACATCTGGTACATTTTGACAAATATGTTTTTTAATTTACACTGATATGCTTTATTTTACCGTGTGCCAAAAAAAAATCCAAGCGGTCGCATATTTTATAGTGGATATATAGCAGATACGGACTTTTCGAATCTATCGCTTTAGCATGTAACGTTTACTTTTGTGGCGGAATTTCCGCCACAATCCTAAATTTCGAATTTTTCACAGTTCAGCGCTGTTTACACAACAGTTAGTATAATAGCAAATAGGCTTCGGGTCCTGACCGAGGATACCATTTCGCTAAAATCACTTAAATTTCATTGATTATAATGAAATAACTTTTCGGATTTTATCGCGGCTTATTAAGTATTTTTACATGCCCGGCGTTTCGGATACTTTACGGCAACCATACTACGGACCGAGTTAAATGTTGTTTTTTAAATATTTTAGTGTAGAGAATAGCAGTTTAATAATTACATTATAATAAACAAAAGTCACATAAAGATTATAAAAATAATACAATCAAAATTCTTTGTGCTTCCTGAAAAGTTTCGAAATTCAAATATGCGCTTTTCAAAATTGAAAGTCTAAAAAAATCTGGGTGAGATAAACTATCTGAAGCCTTCATGCAACCGCTACCATCTAGCAACTTAGGTACAAACCATGCAATAAAGATAACATTGATGTAGGCTTAATATTATGTAGGACCAGTTATTCTAACTTGTTTATACAAGTGTTCAGGGATGTTGAGTTATATTTTAACGCATCGTAATTACGACGATGAGCAAATATTTATATATTATTATATTTTTGTACGATATTTATTAAAACTCGACTTCAGGTCGGTTGAATTATAGAACTCGGTACGGGCTAGTAATTATTATATTTATTATTTTCATTAGCTTCTATTATTATTATACCTTCTTTAGGATGCACATCTGCAAATATTATAAAGAGATGACCTTGAGATGCTGACAAGGTCTAATTTTGTTAAAATTAATGTTATTGAAATGGTTTTTAAGAAAAAAAACGATTGGTTCTGGCACATCAAAAAAATGTATAGATAATATGTTAACATTCATCATTTTTCTAAGACCGTGGCTGAACTTGATACATATTTAGCGGAAATTGGCTCGATAAAAAATGATTTGCAAGTATGGTCTAAGGTCATCATTAAATGGCTTTTTTAGCCATTTCGTGGTGAAAGGATCAGCCAATCTGCGTTACCGACTAGACTGTCCGCAGATTGCCCAGGGTGCGCCAAGCGCGATGAATTTTTATGCGCGCTATTCGGGGAGGCTCCTTTCGTGCACCCCGACTCGACAAGAAGAAGATTAAATGGCTCTGTCTCTTTATTTTCGTGACTATGTTTTAATTACATACCCATAGGTATGTAATTAAAACATAAAGTCAACATATTCATACCGAAAACGGCGACCAAGTCATATTTCACAAATAATATAAATTTTATCTCGCTTAATCTATCGTCCTGCTTGTCTGCCGGTTCCCCTAACTCAAAAAAAAGAATTTTTTTGAGTTTTCTTCGCGACTATACATATAAGAAAGCGTGACATTTTTAAAGGTCAGATTGAGCGGAGACAAAATGTTGCGGGCTTCATGCCACAGAATTAATGAAGTAATTTGTTCACGGTTAAGTGTACCTGCGTCATAATCATTCGCTTAGTGCTTTATTTATTAAATTTTGACAGACAGGTATGGTTCAGTGGGAAATGTAATGAATTTATCATTAAAAAGGGGCAAACGAACATTTTATCTGGGACTAATTGATACGCGTCAACCATAAACACCGCTTTTAAATTAGAACAATACGGGGTACCTCAGAAATGAACCACTTCATCTAAATCTATGCTAAAAAGAAAAAAGAAACTATCCAGCCGTTTAGGAAGAGTTAGAATACAAACACACGAACACAAGAATTTTACATTTAAAAGACACTAGTGGATCTAGTACACGTTATCCTTTACATAAGATTTTATAGTGGGCTATCAATTAGTGAATCTAAGGGGCCTACCACACGCGCAGTCTTCACCACACTTTTGCCTGCGCGGAACATGGTACGTGTGGTTGGTAAAATGGTATCCGTGTTCCGTGTACAAGCCGGCCTGCGCAGGCAAAAGTGTGGTGAAGCTTGCGCGTGTGGTAGGCCCCTAAATCATTCTCGAATCTACTAGAACAATCGCAATAAAAATCATTAATATCGATTCAGCCGCTTATACGACTTTAAATTACAAATACGTACAGAAGAATGTTATGTTACTATAGAACATATCCATAACTGGATTATCACGATACAACCATTCAAACAATACAGATAATCGGATATAAATAGCTTACATGAACTTTACATGCTCAGAAGTTTTACTGCCAATTCAACCCATTAGTAAACGTTGAAGGAACGTACAGTCACCTAGAGTAATATATACACAGGAATTCTTGCTTTGACTATATCTAAAATATCTAAAATAATGTAATACTAGCTGTTGCCCGCAGCTTCGCCTGCGTTAACTAAGATTTACAACGGCATCTTAGCGGGATGATATATCTTTACCGATATATGGGCTATCAAACACTGAAATGTTTAATTAAAATCCGACCGATAGTTCCTGAGATTAGCGCGTTCAAATAAACAAACTCTTTAGCTTCATATCTTAAGGATTAAAAGCATGAGTAAAATAAACTCGTTTAAATGTAGTCCAAAAAAATCAAAATTTCTGAATAAAATATGGTTGTTGTGCCTCACTCGACATAGATAGGTATAGTGTGTCGTGGAATTTTTTGTTGATAATTATAATATCTACAATTAGTTAGAACGTTTTATGGTTCTATCTTTTATAGTTTAGGCAGCGTACGCAAAATAAGTAACTTTTCTGGTTGATTTTTTACACCTCGTGTCCGAAAAACCCAAATATCTTACGGAACTCTGTTTTTCCAGAATAAAATTTAACCTATGTTAGTCGTGGATAATGTAGGTTTCAAATGGTGAAAGAATTTTTGAAATCGGTCCAGTACTTTTTGAGCCTATTCATTACAACCAAACAAACAAACAAAGTTTTCCTCTTTATAATATTAGTGTAGATCAACTGGCCTTGTAGACGTCTACAAGGTTCTGAAATTTCGGCGGTCAAATTCAGACAATTGTCGTAATTTGATATTTCAAGCGCAACTCTAGGCTAATAATTATACTTTTGTATGTTATTATTGCTGATTGTTATCACCTATGGCTTCATACGCTAGAGATAAGTAAATTGTGTATGTCGTAGAGCAGGGTTCGCGAAAAAATTTCGTAATGGTGGCTTGATAACTGACACTCTAACGCAAAGCGGTTGATACCCAGTCAGAATTAAGATTATTTTATGTTATAAGTCCATTTGCGACAAGAAACAAGCACACCCATGACATTAATATCAAACATAATATGTTGGTATTATATAATATGTATTTCTAATAATATGTTTGTATAATATAATATGTATTTCTATTGGCACTTTTGTTGTTACCTTTTTTTCTAATAGTAACCTTATTTTCTGCAACAGTCAATTTGTGTATTAGGTTTGCTGTCACCTGAAAATTTTAGCACGGGTTCGTGAAGCCCAAACTTTGAGAAACCCTGTCGCAGAGGAATCAAGTCAATGCGACATTAATATACGACAGTGACTGTTGTAGTATACTCGGTGAACATCACCGATACCACAATTACACGGGCTCGACACTCCGAACGTCCGCTCTCGCCCATGGCTCTCGCTGTAGTGACGTGCGTCCCACCCGTACCGTGAGCACGAGATCGTGTCTATAACTATTTATAATATAGTTGTACACTAACTACAAACACTACAACTGTAACTACATAAATTTCATTACTGTGACGCCATTATAGCAGGTTCTAATGTATACAAATAATCGTTGTCGACTGTACATCAATATAAGCTGACAAAACAGTAATTATTAGTGTGATGTAATAACACTGGCAATATTTACACTAGGCTGTGGGAAAATTGCGTCAATAAATATGCATATTTACTTTCGCTTGCTACTATGTTCGGACTAAAGAGGTCATGAGTGTTTGTTATTCGCAGTATTTACTATTTGTATTTCCATTATACGGTCGACTTATTATCTGGTGTTGCCCACAGCTTCTCTTGGTTAAACTATCTTATATGTTTAAACGAGAAATTCTTGTATATATTATATTATTTAATCCAAATCTCGAAAACGGCTCCAACGATTTTCATGAAATTCAGTATCCGCGAGGTTCCAGGGGTAATAAATCGATCTATCTAGGATTAATTTTTAGTAAATTTCATTTTATCCGTGTTATTAGGTAATGATAAACCGCTACAATATCATTAGGGTCTGTTTCACAACATACTAGTAAAGTAACCTATAGCTATATGACACATAAATTAACTGACACATAAATCTTCTAGTTAGTCTTGATTGGGTTTCACCATCATCTTCCCTATAAATTTATTTGGCAGATCTCTATTTGGCACTTACTGGTTAGTAGGCTTGGCAACCTCGCATTTCATCGTTCCATTTTACGATAAATATGTTTTAGAAAAAAATTCCATGTTGTAAATATACATGAAAATATGTTTTTATAATTTAATTGTATGTATCATACCATCTTTATACCTTTTATTTACATAGACCTTGTATATAATGTTATCCCTTAATTATTAAACGATCAAAACACAATTTAAATTATTTTGTATATTACCGTTACCGGAACGTCAAATTGTCAAATGTCGTGAAGCTGTCAACCGCGTATATATGATCTGTCAACAAATTTATCTGACAGATGAATTTGCTAATGGCCAGTTGATCCGACCTATAGTTTACAGGGAACTTTATTAGCCAAATATTGCTATATGTCAATTGTGAAACAAAAACGTTGTAGTTATGTGGTAAATATGTTGCAAATAGCTTAAATGGAACTTTATAAGGATATTGTGAAATAAACCCTTAGAATACGAAAGTAAATTTCGCCGTCAATTACAACGCTAATATCTCAGTTGGAAAATGAATACAAAAGGGCCTGGTTTTGTATCTCCATGCTGTTTTTTTTTTTCTTTTTTTTCAACTTCCTCTTTTGGTGGAAACTTCATCTCATCTATAAGGTTATAGAAAACGAAAAAAAAACCAGCAAATGCTTGATCATACCAGTACTAACCTCTTATTAGGTTTAAAACATCTATATATAGTTATAGATCAATATAAAGGATATTTGCATAAATGCAAATCTCCGAATCTACAAAACAGGGAGTTTTTTTTGCACTTAATCACCCAATTATTAAAAAAGGTGGTATAATATTATACACTTTTGGGGAAATATTAATTTTAAATTTTAAAACGGCTTATAAAAATCACTAGACATTCATCAAAGCGGTTCGTGTGGTTGTACAGGTACAAATAAAACAAACCATTTCCAAACAGCGTTGTATACATAGCCCAGACAAACAAAAATCCAATTACTATACCTTTATAGTGAAAATTTCATTTTCACTGTCACAGAGTATAAAGAAACAAAAGTATTTAATAAAGGAAGGCTAAAAAATAATATATTGGTGTCGACTAAAATTAATCATGAGACGAGCGTTTTGATGAGCGTTGAGCAGAATTAATCGACCTATATCCAAATAGCATAATCCGAAGAGAAATATCTAGATTTACAGACATTCAATTATTGTTGATATCTTTTACTTCAAGTATCAACCCTTATATGTCCCACTGCTGGGCACGGGTCTCGTTCCTCGAAATCAGGCGAGGAGGGTTATGGGCCAATAGTCCACCGCGCTGGCCCAGTGCGGGTTGGTGAACTTCACATACCTTCAAAGACTATCAATCTCATCAGGCATGCAGGTTTCCTCACGATGTTTTCCTTCACCGGTGAGCGGACGATGGTCTCGTGTGCACTTAGAAATTTAGAAAAACCCATTTCAAGGCACATACGGACGGGTCAGGATCGAACCCGGAACCCCTCGCATAAGAGGCCGAGTCCGTCCACCACTGGACCACCGTCGCTTATCTTTTACTTATCCTCACTAATATTATAAATTTGAAAGTAAGTTTTGGTAGTAAGTACGTAAGTTGTTACGCTTTCACACGAAAACTACTCAAGCGTTTATCATAAAACTATGTTTACATATTCTCGAAAGTACTAGAAGTAACATTCCTAGGAAAAATAAAACAAATGTTTTTTTTTTGCTAACGCGGGTGAAGACGCAGGCAACAGCTTATTAAGTAGTAGCGTGGAGGTTTGAATTTGGGGTTAAAAATGTAAAGAGCAATTAAGTTTATAGAATAATGCGTTTTCACAAAAAAATGTATTCATAATAAATGGTATGCATGTGTGAGCCGGACCAAAATGTTTAATGTCCTTAGTGGAAGGGATAAGTAAGCTCGTCATTTTACTCCAGTGTGTTTACCAGAAGCATCAGCGTTATTCCAAATAAACACATTCCAACCTAGTTTATTATTAATAAACTTTTTATTCCTCCTCCCTTAAGGGTATAAGATATTATCACCATTTTATTATCATCCACGTTAGGACCAATGTATGAAATCAGAAATGGCTTGTTTATTTATTTTGCCCAACTCTTTATATTACCTTTTATCTTTATGTTCATCTCATGGCCAATATCTTAGATGTTCAACTTGACCTAATTTGACCTTGAAAAAACCATCCCGAGAAAAACATTAACGGTAAAGAATGGTTGCAACGGTACTGCATGCCCATTATAGGTACCATTATGGTTGTTTCTTCCAGCAAACTGCTTTGCTGTGTGTGTTCTTGCAGCAAAACTTATTTTGTCACGTCTCGGGATAAGTAACATGTAAATGACTAGCTGGGGCTAGCGTTACACTAATTTAAAAAAAAAAACATAGGTAACACTGACCACGTCTCTCACTTTTCTGTTTTTTTTTTCATATAATGTTACAAGCTTAGATTATTAATATGTCTAGATGGAGTGTCTCCCTACAATCGAAACAAAAACAACAGGCCAACATTTTAAACACGTGAATAGCTTAGAGCAAGGCGGTCCTTCTTCCTCCTTACGGTACTTCCGTAAGGAAGACCGCGTTGCTCTAAGGTGAATAGTGATACCAGCTTTTTTAATCTCGTTACACATCAACACAAACCTTCATTATAAATAAAAACAATAATGCGTAACAATTCATGCGTATTCTATGACAGTGGGACGGATACTAAACACGGAGAAAGCATTTAGAGGCTAACGGTTGGACGCTATTTTTGGACGTGTTTTCCGCGCGACACTCTATCTAGATGTATTATTGATCTAAGGTTACAAGCCAATACAAACATATGTTTAAGAGAACATAATATAAGTGAATCGCATCTCTGAAGTTTCAAAAAATTGAATTAAAGGCAAAATTTGGATAAGATCGGCCCATTAGTTATTTTACGTCGATAAAAAAGTGAAATGTATGTACATGAAAGTGTAAGTTACAAATTATGACATATTAACATATCTTTTCTCTTGTTCTTGCTTGCTTGCTTGTCTTGTTTTTATTTAAATAATACAAGCAGTCCACCCGGCTTTAAATAGCATACTAAATAGCCTATATTACCGCTGATAATGTGGCTTTCATTTATACGTATAGGAATTTCTCAATTCCGTCCAGTTTCAAGTAGTTTAGAGCCTATTCAATGGAAAGAAAACAAACAATTAAATCTTTTCTGTTTAAAGTGTGAGTATAGCTGTTAAACTGCGCAAGACTTTTGCTCTCACAAAAGGCAGTATTGACACTAGTCATTATTCCCAAGATATCATCGAAGCGTTTAATCTTTGCGTTAATTTATGAATTTGATCAACGAGGTGTAATAGATGGACAAAAAGAGAGAGAGAAAGAAAGGGAGAGAGAGTTTACAATTAAAATATGAGTATGGCTATAAAACCGGGTTCCGGGTTTTTTTACTTTACTACAATATATGCATGTAAACACATCAATTCTTTAGGATCCCATAAGGAAAATACATGACAGGAAGAGCCTTCAATCCAATAATAGTAAAAACCAACATAAAACCTGTATTATTTATCGTCGAATGTAGAGCGAAGTCAACTCGAAAGAATAATGGCCCTACAAATGTTACCGCTACCGCTAATCTAACCGGGCAGCGATTTATGTACGAGAAGAAATATGGCGGCACATTTTGTCAGCGTTTTTTTACCAACTGAATTCTGACCACTATCCTTTTGATAATGGATGGGTTGTCCTACATAAGATAGCCATGGATGAATAAATAGCCCTACGCATTTTGCTTACGTTTCTAAAATTTACTCTACGATAATAAGTATATTTTTTACAAGGTCCACAAATTTTCCCTAACTCAACGTAGCGTGGTTTTTATAACATAGTCATGTAATATGTACCAAGAGTGAAATAAATGCGTAATATTGGATGAAGAGCCTAATGAAAATAAATCACGATATTCTTACATACATTGACGTGATGATGTTTTATAAATCGACGAACGCCGGCTGCACGCACGAAAAAGTATGAGGACTCATACTCACGTTTCGTCACAGCCAAGCGCCCGTATAATTATAGCCTGTAAACCGAATTTTCAGATAACCATCATCATCATCATCATCATCATCATCAGCCTTTATCCGTCCACAGCTGAACATAGGCCTCCCTCAATGAAATCTGATTAAAAATCTGTATTATGTGATGACACATGTAAACAAATGTTACAGGGTCGTATTTACAACATGAAAGAATTAAAATATTAAGTTTGGATCAAGTAACAAAATAATATATGAATAATTTTGTCACCCAAATCGATGATGGACAAAAATGCAAACAATTGTTTTAGTTAAAATAATTTAGAGTTAATATTTTTTAAAATAGTAACAATTTTTTTTACAGTCTTTGCCCAAGAGGTTTTATTTTAATTGTTTCCTATGTTCCTAAATAATATGACTTAAATAGGCTAACGCATTTATAATTTCCAAACGTAATTAATTTAGCTTTCCTGAACGAAACATGTCCTACTACCCTCATCCTAAATCTATTCCATCCCTACGAATCTGGGGGTACTGGAAAAAGTGAGTTGACGTTTCGCCGTATCGTGGTCGAGTCGAGCTCTCGCGTGTCTCCTCGAATAAATACCGAAAACCGTCTGGACTCATCATCCCGTCGACGCGTAGTTTTATTCGCGGTGCGACATCATCACGGGTGTGGAGAACAGTATAAAGAAGACTAGGCGCCTTTAACATCTTGCGCGGGGCAACGGGAACCAGGTTCGTCCCTAATAATTTATACCTTAGATCTTTAATATGTCTAGATGGAGTGTCGCCCTACAATCAAAATAAAAAAACTGGCCAACATTTTCAAAGATGTGTTCGTGAATAGTGATACCAGCTACTACAGTTCTCCCATAATCATCCTTTTTAATCTCGTTACACTTCAACACAAATCTTGATTATAAATAAAAACAATAATGCGTAACAATTCATGCGTATTCTATGACAGCGGGGCGGATTCTAAACACTGAGAAAGCATTTAGAGGCCAACAGTTGGACGCTATTTTTTTGGACGTGTTTTCCCCGCGACACTCTATCTAGACGTCATATTATTGATCTAAGATTTATACCTTTTCCTAACATACTATGATTATAATATTTTGCACTTTAACTATAAAAAGCTAATGATGTTCGATCTGAAAGCCTTTGTTGGATTCCCAAACCTACTAAGATCCTTTCATCTACAAATAATAACGCGAAGCGAAGGCTTTTATCATCAAATTGAAACTGACAAATGATATTGAAGGAAAAACCATCTATTGGGGAGAATGATGTAATAAAACGTTTTTCAAGTAAAATAAACAGGCAAATAGGAGGCAGCGACATACGCTTCCAAACTAGGGAAGGGAAGCGTGAAAAATACTTTAAATCGATTTGAATCGAATATTGAAACGATATACCACTAAAATATATCGATTCCTGACAATACAGACACATAGTCTTATTTAATATAAGTATGAATAAGGTAAATCTATTTATATAGAACAAGTTTAAGTATGAGCTTAGTAAAGAGAACCAGAAATATTGTAGGTATATTGGTATCTTTCTAGTAAAGATAGAGAAGAGACATAATATTTATACAACGATAGGGTTTGCAAGTCACACCCGTTTTCATCAAAGGATTAAAAAAAATTCTTTGCCTTTCACTTTTTTCCCTCCACCTATGCAAAATATCTACCAGACGTAAATAAAATATCTTTGAATATGTATGTGTAATATATCGATACTTTAACGAGACATCGATAACTCGCTTGTAAGTCCTGTATTCTCATATCACTACATATTATAAAACAAAATCGCTTTTTCTGTCCCTATATCCCTTTGTACGCTTAAATCTTTAAAACTACGCAACGGATTGTGATGCGGTTTTTTTTAATGGATAGGACAATTCAAGAGGAAGGTTTATGTACACAATTTATTAAGTTTTTATATACATTAGCTAAGATATAACAATAATTGTTGGAGGTGTCGGAAAAAAATAGGCCGTCTGGGAGTTTTCAACGAAAACGCTGCCTAAACCGTTTGAGATATAACAAAATAATGTATGGTGGAATTATGTATCTTAAATAGGTCTACAAAAAAGTCCGCGATGGCATATGTCTATCTCTTAGGGATATCATACTGTATCCATTTAATACTTAAAAAAAATGGGCAATTATAACGCGATAGTTTAAAAGTTATTTACACAAATACGATATGAATACTTATCATTTTTAATCAATTAATTAGCTTGAGCATTTCATTAAGATTATTTTTGCCCTTTACATCATGCAAATTAAATGAATACTTTAGGAGATATGGCAAAATCAAAATAATGCACAAGAAAATAAATCGTGTTGGCGTGATTCGCACGGGCGGTTGTCTGGTGTCTAAGGCCGTAGTGTATTAACTCTGGCAGACGTAATATGATCAAAAATCCTACAAAAATCTGCGAAGGGATATAAGTCTTTATTTTCAAGATAACATATTATATCCATTTTAATACAAAAACTTAGTATGTAATTATTATAAAATAGAAAATGATCATCATCAGACATGATAAATCCGTAAATCTTAGATTCACGCGGGCGAAGCTGCGGGTAACAGCTAGTAAGGTATAAGAAAAACAAAATAATAATCTACATAAATTGGATTTTCTTTGTGGTTTTCCGCTTACGCTTTGAAGCCTCGCTGTAAAAATTCACTCATTTAATGCACATGAAAATTTTCCGGGAAAGAATAAAAGTCTAATCGACAAAAGAGATTGTATGATAACGTATATAAAGTTTGTCTTTGCCCACGGTTTTCCGCGTGGACACAGTTTTATCCTTATAATCAATATGTGAATATAATATTGTGTTCGAGATATAATTTTCAGGAAAAAAACTAGGAATATAGTTATATTTCTGGACAAAATGTTGTCGGCATTTTACTAACGGTTGCTGTATAAAAGGGTATCCACAGACAATATCTGTTGATTTATATATTAAACTATATTTCTATGCGGAGGTCATGAAATCATTAGTGAACAGAACAACTCGATTAAATCTAGTGCCTCCTGAGAGTGGTAGACGCCTAGTGTTATGATTAATTAATAGACTCAGAGAAGAAAGAAAACTCTGAATAAAAAGAATATAATACAGACCCACATGTTATACAACCTTTAAATAGTTAACTGTTATTTAAGATTTATCAGATCTTTTAAAATACTTACAAAATTGTTTACTATTATTTAAGAACTTAATTTGCTTCTGTTAATAGTATAATAAATTGATTAAATGATATAATATATATATATATATATATATATATATAACCTAACATAAGTAAAATGAATCGATAGAATCACAAAAAAAAAGTAAAGTAGCAACCAATATAATATTATGTCCCACTGCGCGGGCGCGGGTATGCGGTGAGAAATAATAATTACACTTTCTATATGGAAGAATGTCAAATAATTATTTTATCTTTTTCTGTTAATATTATTGTATCTTGTAGTGCACAATAAAATATAATACTTCATTCATTCATTCAAAGTTGCTCGTCGGAAGTAGAGATGGATAAGCGTGACGGGGGTATCCATGCTGGGAAACGAAGCATTTAATTAATGGCATAATGACAACACCAATTTCATATCGAATAATTAGTCCAAGAAAATAGGTATTTAAATCGATATTTCGAGTTTAAGCTTGAAATTTTTGGTATAAGATAGGTAAAAAAAAAACTTTCTTATATAAAATTTACGCTCTACAATTTTTACAATTGATTGAATGTACTGTCGGCCCTTGGTGGAAGTTCATGTTACTATAATGAAACTTTGTTTATCTAATTTAACTGTAATAATATATAAAAGAAGTGGCAATGGGCTGGTCACGCACTCAGAAGAACGGATGGCCGATGGGCCATTAAGGTTCAAGAGTGGAGGCCGCAAGCATAATGCAAGCATTTAATCTATGTATATTGCCATTAACCAGATGGGAAGACGATCTCCGTGCAGTGGCAGGTCCGCATTGGATGCGAGTAGCAAGGGATCTGTCGTCTTGGCGTTCATTGAGGGAGGCCTATGTTCAGCAGTGGACGGGTAAAGGCTGATGATGATGATGATGATGATGAATATATAAAATAAATAGTGAAAAAAGTGTAAATAAAGTTTCATTATAGTGGCTCTACAATTTTTGTTTGAAGGTTTTTCTTCTAACACTTATCGTTTCCCCAAAATTAAGAAAAACCTACTTCATTTATATTTTTTCTTCGATTCTTGGGGGTGAAATTAAAAAAAAACTTTTTAGTTTTTAAATTCTTCAAAGTAACTTATATCAAAAATTCAAGCTTTAACTAGAAATTTCGATTTCAGAACCTATTTTCTTTGATTAAGCCCACAAGTATACATTCATATTGGCAGAAAAATGGGGAGCTTGTAATCTGAGGTGGACATCAGTGGGCTGATGATGATACATTTAAATAAATATTGGCAGTGTGCGGTTTTCCCCGTAGTTTTCGTATTCGCGGTAATACAGGGTTGAAATATAGCCTTTTACTTGCTAATAATAAAGCTTATCATAGATGAAAGTATTTTTGAAATCGGTTTAGACGTAAAAAACAAACTCACATTTGCATTTATATTAGTTAAATAGTGAAATAGATGGGGTTATTTGAAATTTGACTTTTACCAGCTAACGTTAAATTGAATAATTGTATTTTCAACTCGTTCAACTGCATTCAAATTCAAAATATAAACTAAATTTATTTTCAAACTATACATTGGAAAGGTCAAATGATGATATGAAATACAGACCTTGTTGAAAGTAGTTTGAATTATGTTTGAGGGCTTAAATCAAGTACATATTTTACGTCATCAAAAACTCGATTTTTTGTAATTATATATTATGCTATTCAACATTTTTTGTTTATCTATAAAACTATGTAAAGTACAATGAGGCTGAATATTTTGGCATGAATTTAGCCTAGTAATAATTATTATGATTCTGGAACTGAGTGTAAATAAAAATTATTGGAAATGATGATGATGAAAGATATGGGGGAACAAAGGGCGTTATTTAGCACTAATGTGACACTGGTTTCTAAAGTTCACATAAACTAAAAAGCTTTCTGAAAAGAATGCGAATCTAATTAAGAGTATCAATAAAGACGTAGCAAAAGTTGTTTTTGTTTTAACTCTTTTTCTGTTATATGTCATGTTATTGAAATTTCAAAAGATACATATTGAATTTCGTTTTATTTTCCTTGACATTTCAATTTATCTACACGACAAGATACTTCTGTTGGTAGGAATACGCTTTGTATGGCGCACGAATACCTCCACCCTGCAAATATATTCTTCTAAACAGCTTTCTTCCGGAAAAGAAGGGCAATGCAGTTTCTCAACGGCATTTCTTTCTTTGAAGTAAGCAATGCATTGTACTATAATTTACACCATGGGGTCAATCCCAGGATTGTTCATGTACGTTTAATGATCTAAGAGGCTTAGTTTAGTTCTCTATATACACAAAAGGTAATCTTTCAATATTATATACTACGTATACATGAGAAGGGATACTTATTATATAGTTCCAATACCAATTCGATACGATAACAAAATCACTTATCTCTTCGTCAACTTACCATAAAATGGTAACCAAAAAATTAAAAAAAATTGAAACACGGCTTGACAGGGTCATGCCTTTTGCCGTCACATTATTTCGAATTTAATGCCGAATTCCTTATAAGAAATATCTGAGGGTTAAGACAAAGTAACATCGTTTTGTAACGGAAAGATACCGAAATTCGTTTTCGTCTCTGAGTTATCAATACAATTTCTTAGCCAATAAGATATTGAAAATATATGTTTGTGATTTTGTTACGACAAACGATTGACCACGTGATTTAGCGCGACTTATGTCGATCCCATTACATTTTACTGTCTTCGAACTCCACGATCGTTTTTAGTGCTACTTAGTTTAAGCAGCCATTTTATTGTTATTTATTCGCTAAAATAACCGTCTCACTACAGTGTGTATTGCTGCCAGGTTTTTGATTGATTGATGTATATGCCACAACGCGCCTCAACGCCTTTAGTCGAAATTGTGTAGCAAGAAGTCGTAATTTATGAGTTCTCTGAACAAGGTATTGATGTGTTTATTGCAATCGATCAACTTTGATGTATGCCTTTTATTGCTTTGAATATTATTTAGACAGTGAAAAAAAACGTTACTTTAACAAGCTCTTTTATATTTTTTATGTTTGTAGCTAGTAGTTTTCTAATGTTCAGGCAAATTTCACTCGTTTTACAAATTTAATCGCGGCTTATTAAAATTCTTATATGCGGACGTTTCGGGTGCTTTACATCATGGTGTGACCTAAGTTCCTGTAAATTATAAAATACGAGTCTACTCACAGGACCGTACTTTTTGGAACACAATGTGTGTTCTGTTTTCGAGACATTAAGGGTAATAAAATTAAAAAATCTTACTAAAACTTAGCGTGGATGAGTTGATTATGAGATAAAATTGTTGAATAATTTGCATTAGGAATAGGTCCAAGCTCTTTTACGTTGTACAAAAATATGTATAAACGAATATCAATTTTGAAAAAGTCATTTTAAGATCTTTTCCCCTTACTCTAAGTTATTGGTAATATTAACTGTCTATGTTTTCTCTAGTGTAGCATTACATGTCAATCTCAGCTTTCATAGCAATTGAATTGCGAGTAGGTCGCTCATTATATACGTCAAGCAACTGACGTTTGATGGACTGTTATTAGAGCTTTCTAGTGGGTTTATCCATTGGTGGTTTTATCATCACATCAGCATCGACCCTTACATTTTCCTGCTATTGGGCATTGGAAATCAATCAAAAAAAATGTTAGACTCTTTTTGTAAGAGTGGAAAGCTTTGCGCATTAATGTGGGGATGGGTCGTGGGGTGACTCCTGGCGCCAGTATACCGTGCTTAAGCACTGCAAGTTGATTTCAACCGCTCGAAGGAAAGTGTTCAGAATCTGACTAACCCCCATTATCGACCGGTTTCTCAAAAGCGCAAACTAGGCTTCCACCTAATATCTCTTAACTAAGCCTGAAGCGCGCCTCTGAGGCTGGAACTTTTCTATCAAGGGCCCACGTTAGCCTGAGTCCCATCAGCCACGAGGGAAGCAAGAGATGCGCACAGCGCTTCCTCTGCATTATCTTAGTCAACGGAGCTGGACGGATGTGGCGTCGACCTTAGTGTGCTACTTGACGGCCTTCTTCTGAGAAGTCGACCGCTGCCATGGAGGATGATGGACCTCTGATACGCTGGCTCAATACTGATGAACTTCGCATATCTTCATGTAAGCAGGAATTGAGATTCATCACGATGCTTTCCTTCACCAATAAAACAATGATGGTTTCATATTCAAGTTCACCAAAATCTGGATCGAAACCAGACCTCTTATTCGAAAAATCGAACTCATTTATAGATCATCATCACTTCTGATTATAGTGATGTCTTAAAATACAATAGTCTCAGTGATTTTTATCAATCCTTATATGAGGCTATTGAGATTCAAAACATTCGCTTTCAATTGTGATCATTTCAGAATACGAAATATGTATCCGGTAATTGGGGAAGGCTTTGTGTTAAAAAATATAAAAGTGTGAGGGCACATAACATGGCATTGTGTCGCGTCTGAAAATAGAAATCCTTAATACAATACCAGATCACCATCATCATCAGCCTTCATCCGTCCACTGCCGAACATAGGCCTCCCTTAATGAACGTTATAACCAGGTACTTTTGATATTTTGCTGATTGTCTTCTTTTAGGAAACACATTAACAAAATATTAAGTTTTTTTCATGTATAGTATCTAAAATATAAACTGTGTTAATTGCTTTTGGATTGTATATCATGATATAGCAAAGTATATAAAAAATAGTTAAATAATTTGAAAGAAAAATCAATTTTATGCAGAAAATTACAATTTTCGTAATCCGCAAATAGAATTTAATTATTTTTTTAAACGAATGTATTTTTATAGCCCAACGCTTGACAAAGAAACAGATGATTATTTTTATTTAAAAAATTCAAATACGATTTCGACAAATATCCATGACAGAAGCAGCACAGTAATTTGTTCAACAACAAAGCCACCAAACTATTTAAAACGGGATATTTACCATGTTTGTTAATATTAATTGTTCACGAGAACAAGACGTTCGTAGACAATGCCAAAATATCGAGCTCCGCGAAATAATATTAAAAAACATGGTAAGTTTAAATAATGAAAATAAACATGTTAATTTAAAATACTATATAAAGCCATAAAAGATATTCAGACGCTAGAACGTAGTAGTCATAATATATGGAAGTAGTAAAAGACAAAAGCAATAAGTGCGATAATACGTTTAGCAATTGCAAAGTCATGACACAACGCTTACATTCTATTGTTAGTTGTATAAGACGAAAGTTTCAAGTGACGACAGAAGCCAGCAATGAACAGATGGAATTTTACGCTAACGCTGTACCCTAAAAATTTTACCGCAAAATATTTTCGACAGGAACTATCTTTGAGCTGTATTCGTGAAATGTATGTTGATAGGCTAAAGCGTCGCAGAAGCTCGCGGAGTTCAAACGAGCACGGTAATGAGACGTCACTTGCGGCGCTCACAATGTTTGCCTTTGAGAATTTGGCTAGAATTTTTGGTATATGAACATATGA
Organism: Lycaena phlaeas; assembly: GCA_905333005.2. Lineage (NCBI taxonomy): Eukaryota > Metazoa > Arthropoda > Insecta > Lepidoptera > Lycaenidae > Lycaena > Lycaena phlaeas. Next base: position 15,401,514 of record HG995169.1, on the reverse strand, counting down.
CATTTTATTATGATAAAATATTTGAATCCATTTTATCAGGTGAACAATTATGACCTGATTTTTCCTTGTAGTGAAACTTATAGAGATAATTTAGAGCAATATGACTTCAGCGGCGAAGCGTTTATCCTACGAAGCGTGCCGAGTTACTATACTTTCTTGAAGCAAACGAAATTGATATTAAATCCTTACTATCATAAATGGAAAAGTGGGGATGTTTGTTACGCTTTCACGTGAAAACTACTCAACCGATCATCATGAAACTTTGTACACATATTCTTAGAGGTACTACAAGTAACATAGGTAATATTAAAAAAGCCGCGGGAATTAGCTAGTATTATATAACACAATTAATTTAATTTTGCAAATCAGATTCTAGTTCCTGGTCAAAATTATTCTAATTACAAACAGTCTTTAAATTATAAAATAGACTTTATTTATTGCGAGGACATGTAAAATTCAAGTTTACCTTTTCAATATTACAGGATCTTTTTGATTTGTGTGTCTAAAAGCTTTGTTGACCATGAAGGCTCGGCCTCTTGATCAAGAGGGTCCGGGTTTGATCCTGACCCCTCTTGTGCCTTGACGCATTGCCTTTCTGAATTACTATGTGCACCCTTAACACGAGACCATCGCTCGCTAACCGGTAAAGGATAAGATGGTGAGAATACCTGCATGTCTGATAAAATTGAAAGTCTTCAAAGGTTGTGAAGCAACCCGCATTAGACCAGAACGTTGGCGGAATGGCTCAATAGCCTCCTCGCGTGATTTCGAGGAGGAGACCCGTACCCAGCAGCAGACATATTATATGGGTTGATACGTTTTTCTACACAAAAATGTCGTTAGTATGTTTGGGCATACATTAGCTCCAGATATAGAGCAATCCTTTGCGTGTTACTTGGAGACAGACATAGTCAAACAGGCAGATGGACCATCCAATGTTAAGATATCAGCGTCGCCTATGGGTATTAAGTATTAACAGGCTTATTACTAGCTCAGGTAAATTATTCGTGCGTTATCTATCCTGAGAAACAAGTAAGTTTTGGTAGTGCCAGTAATTTCGTTTAATTACGAATATCTACGGATAATCCCCATAGGCAAGATACCGGGTAGAAAGCCACCAGGAAGATCAAGGCAAAAATGGTTTGACGATATCAAGGAGTGGACTGGACTAACACACTATCAGATGAAAAGTATATCCCATGATAGGACGGAGTTCCAAATGCTGACCTCCAGCCATCAGTATGAAGATGGCACCTCATGACGATGAGCAATTTTCTATCCCTTCCTTCTGTCTAAAGCACAAAAAAGCTGTTATACGGAAGAAAAAAGCAAAATGTGTGCATCTACATGGTGTCACAACATATACAGAAGAAATGAGCAAAACGTCTGCATATACATGGTGTCACAACATATACAGAAGAAATAAGCAAAACGTCTGCATATACATGGTGTCACAACATATACAGAAGAAATAAGCAAAACGTCTGCATATACATGGTGTCACAACATATACAGAAGAAATAAGCAAAACGTCTGCATATACATGGTGTCACAACATATACAGAAGAAATAAGCAAAACGTCTGCATATACATGGTGTCACAACATGTACAGAAGAAATAAGCAAAACGTCTGCATATACATGGTGTCCCAACATATACAGAAGAAATAAGCAAAACGTGTGTACATACATGGTGTCTTAAGATTTTTAAAAAAGTTCCTTACTGCACAGCCTTCAGATGCAACTAATTCAATAATGCATACTAAACCTGGCTCGTACACTATAGGCCAACCTACTTTACAATGAAGCCTCACTATGTAGACTGTTTTACATATTGCACTGAAATACAGACAAAAGTCTAATAAAGGCTGAAAAAAGTTTGATGGTGACGAGAATATGACCTTTCCGACCCGCCACAAATACTGGTACTAAAAGTACACATGAAGAGCGGTTAACCAAAACGAACAAAACGAATCAAAACACAAAAAGTGAAATAAATCTTCGTATATGAATTTTATCGCTGTTTTCACGTTATAACGTGTCAGAGAACGTGTGTGTAACGTGTCCGATTCTAACCCTAGCTGGGTTAGAATTAAAAGAAGTATTGTGATAGATATTATTAGACATGCACGAATGACACTATATCCTTTTTTTTTTTTGATGACGCAGCGGAAATCCTTTTCGGACCATACGCATACGCAGCGCTGTCGTAACACTGTGACAGCGCTGTGAAATCAACTTGGTATTCAGTAAGCTTGTCAAACCATATCAAACACCCTAGCAACGTCTACGCTATGGGCGCGACGAGCTCGTCGCAGCGGTGCGACAGCGCTGCGTTTCTTACAGAATAGCACTGCAGGACCTTGGGTAGGCGCACTGGCGTGTGTGGGGACTCGCATTGGGTGCACTAACCCTACTAAAACCGCTGCGTGAGCCTTCAGCCGCTATATCTGAGGGACCCGGATCTGCAGGCATGACACTATATCCTAACCTACGGGATGACTTGATCATTCTTAATGACAAATTAAACGTAGTGGATTAATTAATTTAACACAATAGATACTTACTAAGTAGCAATAGTGATTAGAGATTATTATAGGTACTAACACTATCTACACCAAATAAGTATTTCTACAATAAAAACATGTGACAGACCATTATAATATCAAATTAACAAACACACAAACTGTCACATTTTAACTCTGTCATGGATGCTGCATTAAAAACGCCATACATTACCTGTCAAATGTGCCACCTAACAGTCAGGGAAAGTGGCACAATTAGGGCACGCCAGTCACCCTTTGTGTGCCTCAAGAAATTCCTTTCAACCCTTTAGCAGGCACTAAATAATACAAAAGGTAATGTTTTTCTAAACTTTGGCCCCGAGATAACGCGCACTAACACAATATTTGCGCAAGTTAATTGGATGGTGTGGCGGAAAAATTATAACGGTGCTCCATAAATATTAATATTTTATATAAAAATGTTTTCCTAACCAATTTAGTGCGAGGTAACAATATATACGGCCATCTGACCCAGACTCTGACATAGTCTTTTTAGATGATATAGTGCCTGTGATTATAAACTACTTTAAAACAGGATTATTAAAATTATTTATCATATAATAACATATCTACTACTGTCGCACTATTTATATTTCTGCCAAAGTTAGAATAAAATTAATATAAGTAGAAAGAAATAAAATATAACTTTCATGATCGGCTTATCCTTATCAATGTTAATATTAGTTTGATATGAAAACGAGCAAACGAGACTTTATGGTCACCTTTGCCCAGGTAATTTAGGACTAGTCTAGGCATTTCAAGCGACGGTGGTCCAGTGGTGCGTGGACTCGGCCTCTTATGCGAGAGGTTACGGTTTCGATCTTGACCCTCCGTGTGTGCCTTAAATGGGTTTTTACTAAATTTCTTAGTGCACCCCAAACACGAGACCATCGTTCGCTCACCGGTGAAGGAAAACATCGTGTGGAAACCTGCATGCCTTATGATATTGAGTCTTTTAAGGCATGTGAAGTTCACTAACCCGCACTGGGCCAGCCCCCACCTGATTTCGAGGAAGAAATCGTTGACCAGCAGTGGGACATAAAGGGTCAATACTTTTTTTAGGCAACTAATTTATACTTTATCTATATTGATCCTGAGATCCGGGATTAGCCAGAACCATTATCCGTCTGGCTGCCTGAAACCTAATCTCTAGATTAAAGTGACTAGCCGCACCACAATCTGCCATCGCCTTGATTTTTTTTAATTGTTTTAAGGTTATAAGCAACCTACACTGGCTACACTAGAAGAAAAGTTTCTAATATCAAACAAGAGTGACGCGTTCGTTACAACAGATAAAAAAATATAACTTACCCATCAGCTGCAGAATAATACAGAGTGCGCTTGTAATTAACACTCGTAGTCGAGACATTTTGATTGTCTGTATTCTTAAGCAATCTCCACACCCACTATATACACGTCATTATAAGTTGTTTTATGAAATTTAAACAAGCGTGTACTTTATGGTTCACGCCATTTTAACACGCCATCTGAACACCAGTCTTCGAGTGCCTGAAACAAAAACGACTCAATGAAGCAGAGCATTTGAATATTCGACAATAGTATACAAGAACATTCTGGATTGTTTCCAAATACTTGAGAACGTTAAAATATTTTGTTTTGATGTAGTGTTACGATGTATGCTTTTCTATCTACAATCGTGGAAAATTGTGCGCCTTTTTTGTAAAAATGCGAGATTTTCTGAGACTGTTGTGTTTAATAATATTGTAGTTGCCTCCATTTTATGTGTATTTTAGATTCCACTTTTGTATTTTTGGTTTATAATTTTCCTATTTTTTCACCTCTATTTCATTTAATTTATATACTAGTGTTATATTGGTAATATCTTTGGAATGTTATTTATGCATTTTTTTGGTTTTATTTAAAATAAAACATTTACAAAAAAATCATCAACAAAAAATTGCATAAAAAGTTCGAAATAAAGATACGTATATTTTTCATGGATATCAGTAATCAATATTGGAAACTCATGGATTTCGTATTTACTTATATTTTATATTTAATTTAATATCCGAATTCATATAAAATAATTTGCTACTTACAAAAATATACCTATAATTTAAAATTACATCGTTCAATTTTCAAATTCAAAAAAAGAAATTCAAATCTCAAATTTCACAATACCTATTTATTATTAAATCCAATTACAATAGCTAATGCATGATGTTAAAGCATTCACTTTATTGATTTTATATATAGACTCATTCCGTAGATTTATCATGAGTTAGGTCAAAACACTGTTAGGTCTGTGAACTTATGATGCCATTGGTACTGCCCTGCCCTGTTTCTAACAGGTGCTATTTTTGTTATAAAGTAATATAAAGATGCACTACAGAACTGGGCATTCCCAGCAGCATCCTGAAAAGATTGTTACATAGAACCCGTAGGCCATGGAATGCCTTGAGTGAAGCTGGATCATTATCTGGATCACTAAAATCATTGGCAAGAATAATTTGAATAAGGTGACATTTACATCAGCATGTTATCATGTCATCTAACATTTTTTCTATATATCACTATCGTCTTAAAGGTAAGATAAGGTAAGGTAAGATACGTGACATAAAGTTGAACCTATTCACTCAACCAACCTCACTACAACCTGAGGGGTGGCACATACCAATTACTTATACCTTTATTCGTTGTTCATTTTAGTTATTCATCGCAAAAACATTCTCAATTTATGTTTCTCGACGGCTTAACATGAAATTCATCATAAGGTGTACGAAGTTCTTGACTCCAGTGGCGTTTAACGTACGACAAAGTTCCCTGTATTAACAGATGTCCAGCCTAGTTCTGAAGTGGCTACTCATAAAACTTGTTACCCGAGTTTAACAAGTCACTTCAAGTGAATTTAATAATATGATTGTGAGGAGCTCGTGGCTCAGTGGTAACAGCCGCGTGGATCAACCACCAGGCTAAGCAACGCTTGCCGAGGTTGGTCCGTGGATGGGTGACCATCTTTACATACCGAGATTCCTCTGTGCCTCGGAAAGCACGTTAAACCGTTGGTCCCGGCTGTCACTAGTGGATCTTTGACAGTCGTCACGGGTCGTCAAAAGCCCGAGAATCTGACAGCCAGTCTTACCGCGGGGTACCGTATCACCCGGTTACTGGGTTGTGGAGGTCCAATAGCAGTCGCTCCATGTGAAATACTGGTATTCAGCTGAACCCGGTTAGACTGGAAGCCGACCCCAATATATAGTTAGGAAAAGGCTAGGCAGATGATGATGATGATTGTTATTTAATATTTTATTTTAATAATCCCAAATTTATAATCTGTGTTAATTATGTAATTAGTAGATTCTATGAAAATATATAAATTTAGCTATAATTATTTTGATTTTAGAAACAGAGTAGTGTCTGCGTTTCAACACCACACACCTCTGAACCAAATGAAGATTTTGATGATTTTTTGAATATTTCACCCCCACTATCTCGTTTTTCTAAAGAGATACGTGCCCTCCAGGGAGACATCATATGAGGACGACTTAGCTATGTTCGTGCTAACTATACATACTACATAAATACAACTAAAACATAAGTGTGAGAGAAATAATTAAATAGTTGGAAACATTATAAACATAAAGTTATTACTAAACACACAAAAGCTACGTTTATGATTAGATTTTCCTAAATAAACAGTTAAGGTTAAATTCCTTTTACAGGGAATTTACTGTATATATTATTATAATATTATATAGTTAGAAATCTGAAGTCGTCAATCAAAATGAATACATCAAACTATACCAAATCTATAAACACAAATATTAGCAATTTAATCAAAATTACGTGTAAATACTATTAATTTAGAAAGAGGTAGTGCCATGCTGCTTTACCTCTCGCTCACATAATACCGGCGTAAAGCGGCAGTTAAGCTGTCGCGTTTCTTGCGGTTTGTGAGTTTCCGGTGGCCCATTTGCGGGATAGGGAAAAGGATTGCAACGCATCTGCAAAACCTCTGGTTATGTTGATGCTTATGGGCGTCGATAATCACCAAAAGGCTTCGATTGTTCGTTTGCCCTCCTATGCTAAAAAAAATGTATAAAATTATTTCACGAAATTGAACAATGCACCTAATTTGTCACACATATAAAAAAATTTAAAAGTATATCAGAATAATAAATTTTAAAAGTAGATCGCGCTCGCTAGACTCGCTCAATCAAAATAACTTCTTTAGTAAAACCACAATAGCAAATATTCTATAGAATCCTAAATAAACATTTGAAACTTTTGATATAGTTGCCGTCTTTGTAGCTTGAATGTAAATGTTAAATGCTTTAAGATTGATACATCATAACCAATACGTACTCATATTAAAAATGCGAATATTTATTGTTTATTTGATAACGTGTCATGTCTTAACCATTAAATCAATCAATGGAAATACACAGGCTACGTAATCAGCGAATAAAGTATTCTGTATTTTATTCCCGTATTATGTAAAGTATAAAGAGAAGGAAAGTAAGTAAAAATCGGGTGTAACCGTGGAGTGTTGTCTAGTTAAATTATAAATTAATAAAGTGACAATTATTAGTTAATTAATTACACACACTATATTATATTTATGACAGCTGTAAGAAAATAAATTAGGGTGAAACATTCTTTGGCACTTCCCCAATTTTAGCCACTTTGAGAAAACCTCTTGCCTGATTCCTTGCCACTCGCATCTAAAATAGACCGGCCATTGCATGGTCATCGTCTTTCCACCAATAATGGCCGATCAACACTTCGTCTACCTAAACGCGGCATTCACTATTGAACCACACAACGTGCTATGGAGCGTGCTATGCTGGGTATATCTTTGGCAGATGGAAATCTTAACGAAAACATCATCAGATGAAGGTATACCTATGGTCCTCTTTTTTTTTAAGTGCAAAGGTTTCAGGCAATTTATTCTTTCTAATATTATAAATGCGAAAGTAACTCTGTCTGTCTGTTTGTCTGTCTGTTACGCTTTCACGCCTAAACCACTGAACTGATTTTGATGAAATTTGAAACAGAGATAGATTAGACCTTGGAAAAGGCTACTTTTTGTTGCGAAGAAAAGCTTAGGGGGGTTTGAATAGGGGATAAAAGTTTGTATGGAATTTTGTCATTATACATAGAATATTACGCCATGAAACTTTGCATTTAGGCACTTGATAAGAATTAAATAACCATTAATAATAATTGTTCCACCGTTTTTAAGATTTTTACCTATATATGGGCATGACATAGGAGATGAAAGCCCGCAGGGTAGTTAAAAAAAAATCTGTCTGTGTTTACTATACGTATGTATAGAACTGCGCTACTCCGAATTTAACGCAAGCGAAGCCGCGGGTTACAGCTAGTACTTTATAAAATCTAAACACTTTATCAATTTCTAACATATTTTCAAGCATGGAATCTCATAGCACTATATAAACGCTGTAAGTATGTACTGTATCTCAACAGTGTAAGCCGATAAAATCCAATCATACGATAATTTATTCGATATTGCGTTGCCAATAACATTTTCGATAGCTTTGGGGGACAATGGTAACAAGCTGACTATTAAATTAGGCACAATCACACAAACCAGCTTTAGGACAAACAACTGCATATTAACTCGGCGTTGGTATCAAATGTACACAAATCTAGTTTGATGATTCCAGTATAATACGATTTTCCGTCATATTAGATTATTCTAACGTTATAAAGCACACTATCAATTTGAATTTGAATAATTAAAAATGTTAGGAATAATATTATCCATCTACACTTCTACACTAATATTATAAAGAGGAAAACTTTGTTTGTTTGCTTGGTTGTAATGAATAGGCTCAAAAACTACTGGACCGTTTTCAAAAATTCTTTCACCATTCGAAAGCTACATTATCCACGTGTAACATAGGCTAAATTTAATCTGGAAAAAATAGGGTTCTATAAGATATTTGGGTTTTTCGGACACAAGGTGTAAAAAATCATCCAGAAAAGTTACTTATTTTGCGTCCCGTCCCGTCCCGATCCCGTTGTAAATCTTTGTTAACGCAGGCGAAGATGCGGGAAACAGCTAGTCTATTATATATATAATTCCAGTGTCACGATGTTTGTCCGAGATGAACTCCGAAACTACTGAACAAATTTTAATGTTTTTTCTTTTAAAATGTGTGCTTTTCTCCAACTTAAAAGATAGGATAGTTTATTTCTCAACAAAAAAACTGCTACATACCAAATCTTTTTGAAGTCTGACGGGTCCGTTAGTATACTATAATAATACTTAAATTATTAATAATCAAAGCAGCAACCGATATTCACGTGCAATATTTCTAACAAAAATATTATGAACAACTGCAAATAAATATACTTTTACCTTTATCCCTTCCATAATAGTCTTGAAAGTCAATGCGAAAAGGAAATAATAGCAATATTATTTTCTCATATAAAACCCATTGAGTATTCATAACCTCAAGTGCTTATCAGTGTTTGCGAGGGTTGAAATGATTAATACAAAGGAAAAGGTAAGGTATATATAATAAGGAAACTATTATTTGATCCGGGATTTAAGTTAGAAATAATGCGACATTTGCACTACTTATTTTTAGTTTGATACGCGAACAACCTGACGAGTCGAGCTGACCTGACTGAGGCAACTGCCTAGTCTAAGGTTTAGGTGCTAGTAATTACACTACATTACATTTCAAAACACAGTGAAACTATTAATAAATTTGTGAAACTATTAATAAAAGAATAAGATATTTAAAAAAAATCAGTTCCCTTAAATCCCTTAAACAATTTCCCCAAAATGTACCTAAGCACCCAAGTCCCAACCATGCCAGGCTTATGAAAGCCCTCGTCGACTGATTTAGAGGAGGAGACCTGGGTACAGTCTTGTGACATATAAAGGGCTCCTATGTCACTAAATACTATCGTTACTAGATAAGAAAAAAATAAAGGCATATTTTTTTAATCTAAGCATACAATTTATATTATATCCAGGAAATAATATTAAAATATGGAAAATAAAAAATAAAAGTAGAAGTAACATTTTTTAATTTTTTTATTGTAGTTTAATATCAGTCAGATTAAGTAATTACCTTAACTTTTTTCTACACAGATAAATCACGTGACTAAATTTAAAATGGCGTCATTTAATTATTCGAGCTAAGTTCAAATTTATTGAGCCCTAAAAAATATGAAAATAAATTCAACCTTAGAAACTTGTTTCTCAAATGAATTACGTCGCGATGGAACTTAATTCAACTTAAACTTTATTTTGAATATAAAATGCTTTCCTCATTATTTTATGTGCATGTAAGAGAGCAAATTGTTAAACTAAGCCAACTACAATTTAAAAGTATGAATTAAACGTAGCCGCGAGGAGACTAAAATGAATTTCACCTCATTTCCTCACACAGTGAATGGAAAAAGTATTTCAAACTACTCACAAAGCTGTTGGATGCTACTTTTCGAATAAAATGAACTCCAACTTTCTATAAACATTTCATATTTGATTTCCCCGTTTGTTTTTAATACGCCATAAAGCGTTGTTAGTTATTATGAGTGCTTATAATTCGAAACAACTTTTATGGATTTTATCGCGGTTTATTAAGATTTTTATATACCCGACGTTTTGGTTTTACAGCAACTATGGTCACGGGAGGATTTCGATATATTACTATGAGTACAAGTAAACATTAGAGAACAATTAATATGCTTATTTTTGTATTAAAAGTCTATCTTCGTGGTTCATTAACACTAGCCTAACAAACAGCTGACTGTAATAAGATATCACAAAAAACAAGCAACATTGTCCAAATAAAAAAGAAGGGGGAGCTGGTTTGTAGGTTTTTGAGAATTTGGATTATTTTAAATAATTGGAATACAAGAGTATCTGGGGATCGCCGACACGACGGTCACTAAGAGGGATCTGTGTTCAACAGCGGACCTATACTGACTGATTACCACGATGATGATCATGAATATTAGCAACACGCATTTCTGAAGTAAAACTTCTTTAGGCGCGACTAGGTAGTAACTCAGATTCTTTTTGTGACGGATATAACACTTACTCTATAGTTTGTTTAGTTTCCGCTATTAAAAAGATATAATTTTTTTCTTTAATTATGTTGGAACAGGCTAAGACCAGAGGACATACATAAGAAAAATTATGATAACATATTTCGAATGAAAAAAATATTTGTAAAGCACATGAATTATAAATATAACATGATATTTTATTATTATTTTAATTAAAATTTTATCATTTCAGTGATATATGCCGTCAATGCCAAAAAAGTTTTATTTCAATCGCGCGTAAAGGTTACACGCACACACTTTTTTCGTATTGAATGTAAGTAATAGAGCATTCGACCAAAACGCCAATGGATATTTTTATGTCACAAAAATATACTGGAATAATTTAGCGATTACGCAAAAGGGCACATCTGCTTCTCGTATTACACTGTTTATCTTCAAAATTCGAGCACATCCTTTTAGATCTGCACACTAACCCTCTCCTCCAATATCTGCGCTCTAGATGGATCGACTATATCAACACGAGACATAGCTGGATATGATCGATCGCTTGACAAAATATTAACAAAGACTTATTATTATACTGAGAACTTATAGTATAAATAAAAAGAATATAACGAGAAATTTAGGTGTTAGTTGTTAAAAAAAAAAGTATCAACCCTTTATGTCCCACTGCTGGGCACGGGTCTCCTCCTCGAAATCAGGCGAGGAGGGTAATGGGCCATAGTTCACCGATGCGCTGGCCCAGTGCGGGTTGGTGAATTTCACATACCTTCAAAGACTTTCAATCTGATCAGGCATGCAGGGTTCGTCACGATGTTTTCCCTCACCGGTGAGCGAGCGATGGTCTCGTGTTTAGGTGCACTAAGAAATTTAGAGAAACCCATTTCGAGGCACTCACGGGGAGGTCAGGATCGAACCTGGAACCTCTCGCAAGAGGCAGAGTCTATCCACCACTGGACCATCGTCGCTCGTCGTGTTAATTGTTAATAATTAAAAAATGTATAATGCAGCCTTACCTGCCCCTTTTTATACAACGAATATGCGTACTCCTATACTGCATAGTACCACGATAAATACGACTAATTGTGCGAGTGTTTTGCAATGATAGAATTTTAATCCTAACGGGCTAAAGAATAAGAGCTATATATTACTGATCATCAATGGGAAGAAATCTGGAATCGTCATGAAAGTGGGGAACAAGGGCATTGTTTGTGTAAACGCAAAGACCAGGATAGGTATCTAAAATAACAGTGCCGCCTTAGGATGCTCGTGTAGCTGGATCTCCGGCCGAGCGAGGTGGTATGCTCTATCAGGCCTAAGCCCACTTGACAGATGTATCTATCATATATAAGCTCACTGTGATGACAGATGTATCTATCGCGGTGACCTGCGTAACTCCGATAGCGCGATTCAGGATTATAGAGCTGCTTGGCCCACCACAATCTAAATAGGTGAATCATTATAGAATGGAGCATAGTAACTAAGTTTTAAGAATGCCGGTTGTTGAATATTGAAACGCCAGTGCGGGTATGGACGAACGGCGAGCGGCCAGAGCGTCTGTATCTAGAAGATTCGAATCAAAAAATTAAAGTTGTTTGAGCTCTATTTCACCTGGATCTTTAGGTATTTAAAGATAAAAAACTATTATTTATGAAATAAAAAAAAATATGTACAAAGATATTTGCCATATTGACATTGTAAACATTTGAGCTTCAGCTCTATTATCTTTGCGATTATCGTACTCATAAAAAAACTGATGTCTATGCAACGACGGGTATAGATCTGGGAAGCCATTTACTAGCAGGTCCGGTCTAAAGTATCCGCAACTCATTTCCGGCTTTACGACGTCGACCCTGTTCCCTTCACTAACAATTCAATTTTTCAATATTTCCAGGATGTTTACAAGACACATCGACCGATGAAATAAAAGATTTTATTGAAGATACCACACATATCGAATAAGACATTCACTCTTAAATTTTACATGATATATCTTATATATAAATTATGCATTTTATTTCTTTGACAAAAGACAACCACTAAGTTTTTTTCTTGTTTTTCTTTGTATCCTTTTCCTGTATCTCAAACGAGTTTTTTTGGTGTGACAACGCCTTCTAATTCGATAGAGGCGGCTGCACGCACTAAAAACGTGAATCATGCGGGGATTTCAAAAATTCTTTCACCATTTGAAAGCTACATTTCAACAAAAGTAACATAGGCTAAATTTTATTCTGAAAAAAAGTTCCGTAATATATTTGGGTTTTTCGGACATAAGGTGTAAAAAATCAACCAGAAATGTTACTTATTTTGGGTACTAAGATCCCGTTGTAAATCATAGTTAACGCAGGCGAAGCTGCGGGCAACAGCTAGTTATTGTAAAATTTTATTGAAATCCATTTGGTAATTTTTACGTGAAAGAATAACAAACATCCATATTTACAAACTTTCACGTTTATAATATTAGTAAGACTAGTAAGATAGTAAGATAATAACACTAGCGGATCCGACAGTCTGTGCAAAAAAATATTGTATTGTACGTGACCAAATTGTAAATCAAAACCATTCTCAAGTCCAATTTAACACACAAATAATTCATTTGAATCGGTCCAGCCATTTAGGAGGAGTTCCGTGACAAACACACGTAAAGCAGAAATATAAAATAAAATGACATAACCATTTTGATGCTATTAGTAATACTCAAAAATAATAACTATAGGGAAATATAATTTTCACGAATTCTTGTCATAATAATGATCGATAGTTGTCGTGTTATTTTCAAAACCACAATAAAGGGAAGTGACTCGGCACTTCGGTCATAATTGAAGGCATAAAAGGCCGTGTGCGTGACTATTTATTGTTTTATTATTTCCTACAACAGATCTTACTAATATTATAAACACGGAAGTTTGTAAGTATGGATGGATGGATGGATGGATGGATGTTTGTTACTCTTTCACGTAAAAACAACCGAATGAATTTTTATGAAACCTTACAATGACATAGCTTATACATTAGAATAACACAAAGGCTATAATTTATAACCGTTCTGCCACGCGAATGGGAAGTACGTGGGTCAAACCGTGGGGCGCTGCTAGTAGAAAATATATAAATAAATGATTTTACTACTTACCTACTAGACTTTAATGTGCCAATCATAGGTAGGTAACTTACCTATACGTAGATCTCCCTGGAAATGAAAACCGTAGATCTTGGTTTCCATAATTCAGAGCTTGACCTGCCTCGTATGATGAGGCAGCCCTAGACATGAGACAAAGTCTTTTCTAATATTAAGGATTCTCTTAAACAAGTCTAGGATGAGTATAAATGAAACGAAACAGTTTTAGCATAAAGGAAGTGCTAATAAGAAAATCTTTCTTTCTTCAGAAACGTAGAGTGATAATGGGAAAAAGAACTGTCCTTTTAAATTCAAGTACATTCTCGTTTATAAATTAGAGGCTAATGATAATAATGATTCATTAAATCTCGTCAATCATTATTAAACACCCTTAAAACAGTAGGTACTATTCCGTAATGACGCCGTAAATCGGAGCGATTAAGGATTGCATACAACATTTTCCAGACGTTTCTCGATTCCTTCGTAGAACTTGTATGCCACGATAATTAAGCTTTTCAGGTTTCGCCTGCGGTTATTTCGTTTGTGTCAAACTAAATTCGAAAAACAAAATGTAATATGTATTAACATGCAATCACGATTCGTATCTTATCTTATATCTTTAACCGAGCAATTCTTATATTATATACCTGTAATGTAATATATAATTGTAGAATCAGCATTCATAATTTTAATTTAATTAATTATAATAAGTAACTATAATAATACATATTTAAATATTTCTTATATTTTATTTAAATACTTTGCTTTATTTCGTATCGCTTTAATTACACTAGCAACATTAGCGACTGTCAAATTTGTCGGTAATTCGAATAAATTTAAATGTTTTAAATCTAGTGACGGTAGATATTGGTGACTGTGTACTGCTCGCCGGGCGGTCGAACGCAGAACCTATTATCGAAGAGACGCGAGCGCGCCATATTGTCGCTTTCGAACTTGAATCCTGTCGAATTATCGTTTATATACATCATCAAGAAACATAAACTCAGTGCGTGTGCGAAGTGTCGTATTCTCGTTAATCCAGGACATTGTCGGATTTGTCGGCGCAGATATCTACAGCAGCTAAGAAGAGACGCTGGTGAGTCGGTTGCATGGTTTTTCCAATCATCTATTTGTCACTAGATAGCATTCGTATCATACATAAATACAGTCTACTTTCCACTATTAAAATCGATAGTATACATGTACATTTTTTTGGTTATACGATTTTCATAAAATTTTGTTTACGTGAGAAACAAACGACGATAAATCGATCTAGTTAGCATACATTTTTAGAAAATGTCGTTTTATCCGTGTTATGAGGCAGTGATAAACCGCTATAGGTAGAAAAAGATACTGGTTCGTATCTCCAGCCCGATTGTTTGTTTTTTTTTTTTGGAGTTCCCTTTCTTGGAAGAAAAACTTATGATATCATCTATAAGGGTATCCAAAACAAAAAAAAATCTGAACCATCATCCACCCAGCCAACATCGTCCTTAATTTTGGTAAATAATAATAATAATGAAGGCATCAAAAATCACCGGAGCGTGAGTCATCCATGATGATCCAGATGCCCTAATTAATTATTATTGTTATTTACCAAAATTAAGATTTTTTTTCTTCTTTTACGCCGGGAAATGCACTGACGCATTCCGCTGGGGAGTGGGTCTTCCAAGTTGGTATGTGGGACTCGCTGCGCCCGAAAGATGGTAAGTAGACACAGCTCTACCCACTAAAACCCGGCGAGTGTCACCACTGCCACCTTTGGTGAGGTGCCTCGAATCTACTAGCAAGGGCACCTCAACGGCTAGTAAGTCCCTCAGGGGATTGGTCCCCCTCCACCACCACCTCCACAATGCGATTGCTCCGCAACCATTCCTAACGTCTGGACAGTACGATGAGGTGAGGTTCCCATCCTCACCCTTTGTCCTGTTGGCCCCTCTTCTTATAAGAGGGATACAAAGAGCCCACTCGGCTCAATTCGCTTCGCCCAAGGTGTTGGGGTCACCCTGGGCTACCGAGCCCCACCGCCACGACAAGGACTGAACCATGGTGAAGTAAAGCTTAATTTTAATACAGTATAGTTAAATTAAAAATCTTTATTATATTAAAACATCCAAACCAAACATTTGAATGGTTTTTATTGTAAAAATAACTGTTGCCCGTCTACATCGCCCGCGCTTTTTTAGTATTACGGACTTACCATGTCATGATGATTATTTTGATATCTTAAATTAGTTGTTACATCAGCTATTTTCCAGCGAAAGTTCCGTCAAAATCAGTCAAGCTGTTTCAGAGATTAACAGACAGACAAAAATAGTAAAAAAATGTTATTTTGGTGTATTTACCATGTACATCCATAAGCATTAGTAAAAAGTGGTTATAATATTACAAACAAACACTCTTATTTTATTTATCTGTAAGTATACGTCATGAAATGAAACGAAAAAATTAACAAGAAATTTTTAATTATGCTTTAATAAAAATATTCTGTGTAAAATTTTCTGAACACAATTTCACTCGTGAAATGTACGAATTATAAAGAAAACCATTCTAAGAAAGTAATAAAACAATAATTTTCCTTTCAGTTTGTTTAATGAGGGTTTCACTCCTAAGTAAACATGGAGGCAGCCCAGTAATGTAAGTAAATTACAAGCAAATTAGATTCGAATCGAAATCTTTGAAGTATGAATTTTTCCTAATATTTTGGGTAAACAAATTTACTTTCATAAAATTTTAAACCGAGAGGTGGATAAATGTGGTAGGTACAGCTTCCGTGGTAAATAAATATTTAATATTTCTTTAAAAAAATTTATTCTGCTATATTTTTCTTTTCAAATGTTCTTTTCTAATGATGTTAAAAGAGTACTTTGAAGTTAGAAGTTGGATTTGAAAAAGTATTTTTGCATCTTGTGGATTCTTAGGAAAATGATATTTATTTTTGTTGATATATAGGGCAGTCTTGGCGTTCATTAGGGGAGGCTTATGTTCAGCGTTGGACGGATAAAGGCTGATGATGATGATGATGAAAGACTATGAATCTAAAAGTGCAGGTATGATTGATACATAATTCACGCAATTGTTAGCCCCCACATTCACTTTGGATACGATCCTAGTGATTTACGGAAAATATGTTATTTCATTTTTTTGGTAAATAAAAGCATGTGGATACTTTCTGCTGATATAAGAATATTATTTTAATAAAATACAATAAAACAATAATGACAAAATAAATTATACATTAATATTTCGGGCCGATCAAATAAAATATGAATCACTAGCTATTGCCTTTTAGTAAATAAAAACTTTTTTTTTTATAATAAGTATCCTATGTTGCTTCTAGTACCAAAGGAGTTTACAAAAGAAAACCAATTCGACACGGGTAGTATTTAGTTTAGTTCTTACTAATTCCTACTAATATTATATATGTGAATGTAGCTTTGTCTGTCTGCTCTTTACCCTCACTAAACCACAAAAAATTGAATGAAAAGTACAAAGATAGTTTGAGACCCGAGAATGGACATACGATAGTTTTTATCCTGATAACCCCACGATAACGATGTGGATCCTTGACTGTCGAAAAAAAGCCATATAGGAGCTTTCAATGAAAGCGCTGCCTAAGCCCTTTGAGTTAGTAGTGTATACATCCCACTACAATTAATAGAACGTCACCAGTATTGTGTTACATATTCATTAGGTATTACGCTGAACCAGTCAGTCACCGGTGCTCAAATAAATAGCACGTTTTATTTGACCATACCAATTGCTAAAGATACCTTCTGATAAACTCAAAAGTCCTAAATCCTCCTAACCTAACCTAACCATACCAATTGCTAAAGATACCTTCTGATAAACTAAAAAGTCCTAAACAATCATCATCAAACCCACAATATTTTAAAGTGGTGACGGTAGTGACAGGTGACGTGCAATTAATTGTGTTCAAGTAAAAACCCCTGAAGACAATCTTTGTAAGTGGCAGGTCCGCGTTGGATGCGAGTAGCAAGGGATCGGTAATCTTGGCGTTCATTGAGGGAGGCCTATTTTCAGAAGTGGACGGATAAAAGGTGATGATGGTGACAAACCCCGGTGCTCAGGTCTTGCTTAGGTTGGGATTTTGGGACTAACAGGACCTAGGAACAGCGGGGAATCTATTTTTTTATTCTTTATTCTTATTTCTTATTTTTTATTCTTATTTAGTTATTATGATGTTAGCTATATTATTGTAAAGTTTTATTAAAATACTTTCAGTAGTTTTTACGTGCGGGAGTAACAAACCTCCATCCTTACAAACTTTTGCGTTTATTATACGAGTAGGATATCGATGTAACTCTTTCATAAAAGTCAAAGCAGTGATATTAACAATACTAATAATAATAGATAGAAATAAATTTTAAAACTTATTTCATGTTAAATATTAATTAATTTTTTAAATTATTTTTAAAGCATTAGATATTTTAAAGTAAGAACTTTTTTATATTGTTAAAGTTATATGTTATTCCCATAGAAGTTATTTACATCATATCATTAAAAGTCAACTCTCTTTCAATAGGACATAAAATACAATAGGAATAAAAATGCTTAAATTGTAAAAGTTTAATATAAACTAAACAATGTAATTTCCAACAAGTACAATTTCAGTGTAACTTTTTTACGAGTTTCATGTTTTTATGTTATTATTTTTATTGAAAATAAAAGTTGTATCGAACAGCTGCCATCTCAGCTTCGGACGGTAAAGCTATGATTTGATTCAAGAAATATCTTATATAAATCGGCTACGTACGCGTTTTAAGTTTATACTGTTTTTATTTAATTATATGTACTTACATTAGAATTTATATTAGAAAAAAATCCTATATACTTCACATGGCACTTCAAAAACTCCATTTCATCTTCAGTAATAAATTCACACTAATATATTAAGATTATTTTGAAAATGTATAGATTATGTTCAGTTTAGGGAGCACATAATATTATGTAAAATATTTTCTTTAATGCTACTTTATTAAAGATGGTATGAAAATACCTGAATATGAAATAAAAGGCGAACCTTTTTATAAATTCGGTGAGACCCGTTCACGCATAGCCAACTTGAACACAATAATGAGTCGGGAAAAGTAATTACACTACCCAGTTATACTCTCGGGAGCAAACGGAAGAACAGGATAGTGGACACCGCGCAGACAGATCCGACAGGCAATATCTCAAAGGGAAAGAAAATTAGCTATATATATAAATTAAATTTATTCTATTCACACTTCGCTGGAATATTATTGTGTATTTCAATAAAGATATAGGAAAGGATCAAAGGATAAGCGGGGATATATATTACGTGACTTATCGCGAGCCCTAGCTAAATTTGGTTACAAATTACTTTGGTGATGAGAATTTTTAATATTGTCCGATCACCAGTCTACCCAAAGTTGTCCGAATTAAAGGCGGCTAAAGCAAAGCAAATGTTAAACTTAAAAGTTTTAAATATAACAATTTTACATAAGATTTTATTTTTTAATATAAAATTAAATTTATTTATCTCCAAATTTTTTTGTTTTTTGCTGGCGGCCATGTTCAGCATTAGACGAATAAAGGCTGATGACGAATCATCATCACATGATGATGAGAAAAAAGCAACCCAATGCTGATTAAAAGTGCTGTGCATTTTTTAAAGAAGACAGAGGGAACGGACCGTTGTTTGTTCATGTTACATAAGTAATAGCGACATTCGAAGACACCCGATACACCAGAGTATTAGCAGGTGCGTTGGCGGCCTTTCAAATATTATGAATTTTCTTGAATGTTTCTAAGTTGTATTGGTTCGGAAACAACGTAGATGGAAGCTGATTCTACAAAGTGGTCATACGAGACAGGAAACGCCGCAAGAATCGATTTGTTGTGGATTTCCAAACATCGAGGGGTATAGTACTTAATCGAAATAGGTTTTTTTAATGGTGATAAAATGGTGATGATGATGATGAAGGGAACCTGCATTTAAGGTGAGTGAATTTCACCAGCCAGCATTGTACCAGCGCATCGATGAACTATGAAGGAACCACTCTCGCTAAGGAGGGAGAGAGGACCCGGTGGAGATCCATGCCCAGGAATAGGGATTGATACTTTTTACCATTAGTATTCAAAATGATTAAGTTTTTTAGATTTTTTCATGAAAAAAAAAACATTTTCCGTCAATCGATGACTGAGAAAAAAGTTAAAGTTTTTTTTTATAATCATACCCACTGGACAATCGTCTTATCCATTCCAAATTGGCAGTATTTTTTTTTTAAATGTCTTATAATCGACGAATCGAAAAATCGAGTTATTTTGACTTTTGAACTCCATTCGGTATATAAAGATTCAGTTTTGTTTACGGTTTTGTGACATGATACTTAAATTATATTGCGGCATACAACCCACCTAGAATTTTATATCACAAGTTTGTTTTAATGTTAATGATGACGTAACTAATCCAGAAACATGACCAATTAAATGAGAGTATATCGCATTGGGCTCTTGCCTCGCTTAAGCTATAAGGTGCGATAAATAGACAAATTGAATGTATTTGAGCGGGCGGCAAAACCATTCGATCTGGAAAGTCACCATGTAGAAATAAAAGTGAAACAAAATGACACGATGGTCCAATATTCGTTCGAATCATTTCATTCAATCGTTCAGTCAAAATAGACATTCCAGTTTGCATTAATTCCCAACAAGTTGGATTTTTGTGTAGGCCTTGAATACGTCATGACAAATGATATGTCAAAAGTCCCCATCGATTCCGCTTGTGCGTTGTCTACCGTAATACTTGAATTAGTTATTTTACCTTTGATAATCCTTTTTTGACAAGCATATTTTATAAGAAGTAAATATTACAAAAGTACATCATAAAATGTAGTTACTAACGGTTGACTGGTCCTTCATTCTAAAAATAATTCGTAAGCACGAGCTGATGATAATGAAGGCAATAGTTGGTAATAGTTACAATGGTTATATTTCGTCAGTGACTATTAAAAACGTCAGAACTGCAAAATCTACTTTTTTATTTTATTTCATAAAATGTGTCTACATAACCAAGACAATCATCTGCTGAAGAGAAAAAATATATATTATGGATAGTTTTTTAAATAGCCACATTAAAAATGTCGTATTTTACCAAGATAGTCCACTAACAATGTCGGATAATAACTACTGACGGTCTTAGCGGGACGCGCGGGCGGGTGAGCGCGCGCGATCTGCCAGATTCGACAATGTTAGCGGAGTAAACGAACGTCCCACTCTCACTCATTTTTTACGACCATAGTTATAAATTTTTACTTTTTAACCCCATTCACAATGTCTACAAGATCAGCACGTCTAATTTAATGAGCTTCTCAACAAGGTGGAGAAATATATGATAATAGGAAAAAAAATGCCGATGGAAATATTGTGACCATAGCAAAACCTAGTGCGGAGACAGGAATTTTTATTTATTATAATATTGATTTTACGATTTTTAATAGTATTGCTTATGTTTTATTGCTATAACTGATTCAATACTTAATCACACTAATATTGCCTTGCATGTAATTTAAAATTGTAGGATGTACCACATCCAACGTTGTTAATCGGTTTTTCAAATGCGTAAAATGTCGGTAGTACTACATAAGACATTATTAATGTTTGTATATATAATAATTAATGTTTTATAAATGTGTAAAATGTCGGTAGTACTACATCCGACGTTGTTCATCTATTTTTCTAACTGGTTAAATGTCGCTAGTACCAAATCCGTCGTTGTTTACCGATTTTCATGTGAATTAAATGTTGGTAAAGCCACATTTGACTTTGTTTAACGTTTATTAGATGGGTTAAAATGTCAGTAGTACCATCACCATGACGTGGATGTGGTACTATTTACTACACTAGCATCCAAATACATAGCATACGTGTTCATGTAACAATCTTAGAAGGCTATAAAATGGGTCATATTTGTAAAAATAAGTTTTATAAGTATTTTTTATTTATTTATTAATCAATATTTTTTTAATAGTTTTTCGAGAGTCTCCTATACCGGATAGTCTTGAAGATCAGCTAATTGAAATGCAAGATTTATTCGGCCATGTATTTAACGATGATGATGAGATATAAGCAAATAAAGCGAATGACACTGGGGCCGTAACAACACATACACCATCAGCACTTCCACCATCGTCGCTTTCATCATCACCGCTTCCATAACCATTTTTACTGTCACAACTTCTACCATCACTGCCTAATATGTACTACAATATTGAATTGGCTAACTAAGATTCTCTAGAAAATATGATAAATAATCTATCTAACTCTCAAATACAAAAAGACAATTTTCCTAGTGATGGCAGAACTCCGATGCCATCACCATTTTCTCTACATGAGTGCGATATCAAACTTTGTGCCTGTTTTGAATGAGGATGAAGAGATGATTAGAAGCGTTTGCGATCATGCCTACCATGCATGCATGCATACCATCATATTTTTCTTTGGTAGAATCACATTATATCAGGAAAAAATCAAAGAAATTATATTTAGAAGGTGTTCCTAGTGCGTCTCGCATGTATGGTCTATATTCTGAGTGGTTTGATTCTGAAAGATATATGTACCGGAGGAATGGTACTGCCTTGTTCGCTGGGCTAAGGCTGAAGGCGAACCTTATGAAGTTATGTCAACTCCAGGAATGTTAGACTTTAAATCCTTGCTTCTAAATAAAAATTGGAACAAAGATACAAATAATGATTAAATACATTGGACACGTATGAAAGAGGTGACAGTTAATGCACATCATTTTGATATAATTGCATATAAATATGATTTTGAGGACGCACCTAGAACTATCGTTGTTTTGCGATCTGGTAATCGCAATACAGCCAGATTATCTCGGGAATTTTCTATCAAGCAGGCATATGATAGAGAGGTTCTATAAGTCGCAACAAACATAAAGATTTACTCAGTTTGTGTAAAAGTGAGATAATCCCCAGAAAATATTTCTATTTCTATGAATATTTAAAATACCATAATAGAACAGAAGAAATCTCGGCTGAGGAAGAGTGATTTTAATTAATTAATCTAATAAATATTACTGTAAGTTTTCATGAAAACAAAAACTGTGATGATTGACCTAAGTGCCTTAACCGCTACCGATTTATTTTTTAAGAATTATTAGTAATAAGAAGATTTTGTATTTTGTTTAATTGATTTAAGTTATGCCATCAAATTGTTAATAAAAAAAGACTGATTTTAATAATTTTTAATCAGCATTTATTTTATAATTATGTAAGTTTTTAATAAAACTAAGAGCTGTGATTATAACCTAATTGCGTATGAAAATTTGATTTTCTGAATAGAAAAGAAATATATTTTGTTTCGATAAAATATGTTTTTGAGTTTTATTTGATAAAAGTTAATAAATAGACACATTTTCTTAATTTTTGTTTTGCGTTTTTGTCAGAATTTTTTACATGCGACATATTTTTTAAATAAATAGTAATGCTAACAATGATGTAAATACCACTTCCGACGAGCAATTATCGATTTCGTACAAACAACAATGTCCGTTCTGGCACTTCTGACAAATCAGCATTGCTTGTACCCCGTTAAAAAGGTCAGAAGTGACTTTTCTCATATTTACGTATTAAATACTGTTTACTCATAATATTGTCCTGAACGTATATAACTTATACAACATTACTCTAAAATTTCATGACCCTATTTGAAATAAGTAAAAAGTTACATACAAATTACACTTTGCATCGCTCTCCTGTAAAATTGCTGTTTTTCACATCCGACTTTTTTAATAGTCATGGGCGATTTGTATTAAATATAATAGTGGTAGTAATGATATTTGTAGTAATAATTGTAGTAGTAATGATAATGGTAGTAATGATAGTTGTAGTAATGATAAGATAGTATCAATAATGATGTCTAAGATGAATTTTTGAAACATTTTAAGGATGTCGATATTACGGTTTTAGCTAGGTTCTTAAAATAAGGCAATTCGTATGCGGCCTGGATGCGGTCAGTGAATTTGAAAAGTCATAAATGATTCAATCTTATCTAGCATGCGGGTTTCCTGTTCTATTTGTTGTTTTACATTATAGCGGAGCACGCGACAGTACTAACATAAAAAAATTCAGGCAATGTAAAACTTGTATACTATATTCGATTTTATTTGTTTTTTTTTTTCGATTATTAATTATTGTTTAATTTCCGATTTCGTATGAAATAGAAATTCACACATAATATGCTGTTACAGAGGCACTATAAATAACATAAAACTAATATTATAATAAACAACAAAATAAAATATATTCGTATTATTATTTGACACCGGAAACCGGTACCACAATAAGGACAGAACACGTTGATCCGACAAGATCCGTGCCGCCCTTAGCTCTCCGCGTTGCAAAGAATCAGATGGAAAATTATACACCTTACCTACCCTCAACACTTACGAATATGACACAAGAAGAAGGTTTTTTTACTTACCAAAGTCAAAGTCAAAGTCAAAGTCATTTTTTTTTATTCAAAATAGTACAATCAAAGTATCCTTTTGAACGTCAATTGAGTCTCCCCCCGGTTCCAAAGAAAGCCCACTGAGAGGAACCGGCGAAACAAACTCAGTGGAACTAATCTTTTCATATTCTATTACAAAAAATTAAATACATATTACTATGTTAGTAAAAAAGTATAGCAAAAACTCTGTTGGGTTGCTCTTTTCAAAATATAGTTAAGAATTTTTATAAACATACTACTACCTACTACTTACTACACACTAGCCTAAGATTAATAAGTAGGTTTTAGACCCCGCAACCTTTAAAGAGTTCTGAAATATATAAATATTATCTTTAGAATTCTCTACCAGTTACTCATCACTATTATATCTGCTAGTTCTTTCAGTAGCATTAATAGTAAATGATTTGTTTTCGGTAGTGCTCTTTTTAATCCATTTAGATTGATAGACCATTACGTGGGTATTTATGAGAATCGTAACTTACGGCCTTATTTGGGTTTGAAGTATAATTTATCGTCTTCAATTCTATCCGTAAAGAAGGAAAGGTTAAGCAATAAATTGGGCGCAGCTGTGTTACGGACATAAGCGGGAATTAGGTAACAAAGGAGCCGATTTGCGAACGTTTCTCAACGATTTGTTATGGCTACAAAAATTTAGGATATTGCGAATTGTGTACCATTAAATTTATTTCGTGATTTAGTTGAATCGAACGTTTTGTTCGAATTAAACGGAGCCATGTTGGTTCCTAGAAAACTCTTTGAGAATAGTAGTATGATTTTCTTTATTTATTTTTATACTAACTGTTATCTATAATTGCATATTACATACATACAATCTAGTTTCTATTGTTTTATGTTTTACATAAGCATATCAAGCTATTTTTAGTAAAAACCTACCTGTAATACAAGTTTTTATGAGTACAAATTCAAAATATTGAACACAATAATTATTATAATTATTAAATAACATTATTCAATCCGTTATGAATATTATATTATTATAAAACACGGTACCTAATAGTTTCAACATTTTATACAAACATTACGAACTAACGAACCCAAACTATAATAATTATACATATTACCAAAGTGCTTCTGTGAATTCAAATGGCTGTGAAGTAACAACTAATATATTCAGAACATTCTGGTCATCCAGAAATTATGACCTAACATTTGGCTTATCTGAAATTTTTATCACTGGCACGAAGTTAGTTCGAATAACTTTAGCGCCAGGGAGTATTTCAAATTGTGGTTTTCAGATGTTTCTGTGTTTTGCGGTTAAATTCGTAGTGTTCAAAATACATCGATTCCTGTTTGAGAACAATTTCGTTTGTTGTTTATTCTGAGAATAGATGAGAGATGATGTTGTAAATAAATGTGGTTTGAAATAGTTTGAGCGATGATGGTCCAGAGGCCTCTTATGCCAGAGATTCAAGGTTCAATCCTGCCCCCCCCCCATGCAATCCTTGAAATAGGTTTTTTCTAAATTTCTAAGTTCACCCCAAACACGAGACCATCGCTCGCTTACCGGTGAAGGAAACATCGTGAGGAAACCTGCAAACCTGATGAGATTGAAAGCCTTAAAAGTATATTAAGTTCATCAACCGACACTGGGCCAGCACAGCGCATCGGTTAACTATAGCCCGATACCCTCCACGCCTGATTTTGAGGAGGAGACCCCTGCCCAGTAGTGGGACATATAAGGGTTAATACTTTACTTTTAAAAATAGTTCCACAGAGTATTATTTCCTATTTAAATTAAATCTATAGTAGTAAGCCTATTTAAGTCAGAGCAAGGTTTTATATTATAAAGAATAAGAAATATAAAAGGGAATGGGAATAAGTGATTGGATCGGTTAGAAATACTGGCGGAAAGAGATCGGTGTTAGCTTACAGCAGTTCAATAATTTATATTAAATATTAAAAGAGAAAAAATAGGAATAAAGAAGCTATACAGCACTTCTCAGTGGCAATGACAGGCAAATTCCCAGTACAATCCTGGGCACTATAAAAAGAACAAAATATTTATTAATCAATATAGTTATAGTACATAAACTTATATATTTTTTTCATTTAATGACAAACTTTTTTGTTTTAATTTTTTTTAATACAGCGTCCAAAAATATATATTTTGTATGTACCCCTAAATTTTCAACCTTCTATCACCAACCCCTCTTTTTTAACAGCAATATTAGTATTTTGGCAGAACGAAGTCTGTCGGGGCAGCTAGTCTAATATATAAAATTCTCGTGTCACAGTGTCAGTTACTAGAACTCCTTCGAAACGGCTCGATCGATTTTTATGTAATTTTGTATGCATATTCAATAGGTCTGAGAATCGGCCAACATCTATTTTTCGTCTCCCTAAATGATAAGGGTGACCCACCTCAAAATATTTTATTTATTTTTATGACATTTTTTTGGTTTTATTTTTTTTTTCAATATAGCATACAAAAATACATACAACCCTAAATTTTTGTCTCTCTACGGTCAACCCCTGTTTTTTAACAGCAATATAATTAGTATTTTGGCAGAACGATGTATGTCGAAGTCTGTCGGCAGATAGTTAATTATAAAATTATAGAAGACTGACAGTACCAAATTATTTTCTTTCAAAATGGGTTAATGTGCTTTATAATCCACATGCTCTAATGAATATGCCTTGACCTGATTCAGGAAGATATGGAAATGGGCCCATCATTATAACATTATTATGTTCTTTAGCCGCATATTTAGGGGATCAAAGATGCCTTTTAGCTTCAATACATCATGTGACGTCAATAGTAAGATTTGCAGCGAATACATAGGCAAAAAGAAAGAAGATAATAGAATCAGAGGTTGCTTCTCCGATCCAGTCTAGGCCAACTTACTAGGTACTGCTGTGTACCATCTCCTATCACACGTCTAACCAAATGCCCTGCCTAATTCCATTTCAATTTCGCTACCACATCTCCGATGTCTTTAACCTACGTACGTGAACGGGTATCAGATTCGTTAGTTCAATCAGCTACACATATTATTATCGCCTATCGTCCCTACAGCGATGAAGTGAGTTCAACACAACCCAGCATTCGACACCGACAAACGTATTGTTTTATTATGTTAATATAATGAAACAACTTTTAAGGATTTTATCGCAGCTTATTAAGTTGTTCATATGCCCGATACTTAGGATACTTTACAGTAACTATCACAGAAGGACCATGGTTGATATAAAGTACTATATCATCATCATCATCTACATCTCACACGACAGTAATAAGCAGTAGGTATCTTAACGTTTTTAACGCATATACGTTCAACAGACATTAACCACATGCCTTTATATCCAAAATGCCTAGGCTCACTAAACACATTTTTAGAATCAAACATTTTGTTATTTATATAAGGTACAATTGACCTATTTTTTCTTTTACAAGAGCTAATGAAGTTTGCTCTGTGAGAGGGATTTGCCCTGTTCTCATTGTTGACTAAGTTCCCACTGGGATTTCGCAGTAATGTGTTTTTGTAATATACTTTTAGTTACATGATTTCAATTTTAATTATAACTGTTTTTAAAATATTTATGAATTTGTTATAAGTTATAGTTTAATATTAGTTCGTTATATGATCGCAAAAATATTAATGAATTTGTTAAGAATACTAAACAAATATAAATTTGATGTTTAATTTTTTAGACTTTAAAAGTTAGTACTTCCTTGGGAACAATGTATACGATTTTACAATAGGATCCCAGAAAACGTTCAAAATCTTTCCATTAATAAAAAGAAAACTGTTAAGGAACGTTTGTGTGGGAAAGCCTGTATGAAATAAAACATTTCATTGGGAATAAGATACTCTCTCTTAAGTTTTTTTTCTCGTTTTTCTTAGATGATCCTGCATCTCAGACGAGTTCTTTTTTGTTAGTTCTTTTGACTATTTTTTTACATGTTTCAAGCATACAAGTTGTTACCTACGAAATAAAGATATTTTGATTTGATTTAATTTAAAGCAACACTGTTTGTAATATAATATAAATATAATCTTTTTTAAGTAGCCTTAGCCCTTAACTGTTCTCCTGATCGGTGCCCTTTTATTCTTTTGGTTATTATAATATTATATCGGTGAAGCTTTTTGAATCGTATGTATATCTTTTGTACTTTTTGTTTTATTTACATTTGTTATTGTTTTGATTGATTTCATGGAAATTTTAAAGGAAATATGATAACTCAAAATGGTTCAGTATAGCATAATGCTTATGCGGGCTTAAACTATCGCAAATAGTTCCCTGTCACCTCTTAACTGGGATTACCTTGTATATCAAAGTAGCTAAAATTAAAACAACTGGCAGACTCCAATATATTCGATTTGTACCCAGTTGCTAAGGATATAATCACCAATCACCTTAAAAGATAAGGTCCTTATCGTTTAAGATGAATTTAAATTATTTTTCTGATATTTTTTTTTTACAAAAGCGATTTTTTACGGAACATGTTCATTTTATAAGATCTTAATCTAAAGTTACTTTAATTTTCGGCGACTTATTATATCAGGCATAAAAAGGCTGGAGTCATTGCAAATTGGAGATTAGAAAGATCTCATTGCGTAATCTGGATCAGTCCTGAGGAAAATCTAATTCTACCTTATAAAAGCAGACGATAAATTCGAATAAGTTATGTAAAATGATAAGAAATATACTCAATATAATTTAATATATTCTATCTAATAAATACACAGTGAAGCTCCTTTGAATTTAAATTGCAACAATTGAAAATGTAATATTCCAGGAAAATAGGACTCGAAATCAAAAACTTCAGATAAAATATATTATTTGATTCTTTAATTTTAATTAATTTAAAAGATTTGTAAAACAACTGTAAAAGTTATATTATTAATTTTTTTGTATGTTTGAAACACGATTACTCTGCTGGTTGTAAATAGATTTCATTGTTTTTTCACGTACAAGCTACAAGCTACAATAATGTGCTCATTAGCTTCTCGATGTAAAAAGTAAAAAAAAAGTAAAGTATCAACCCTTATAATATGTCCCACTGCTGGGCACGGGTCTCGAAATCAGACGAGGAGGACAATGGACCCTAGGGTACCGATGCGCTGGTACAGTGCGGGTTGGTTAGGCTAAATAAGAATTTCACAAGCCTTCAAAGACTTTCAATTTCATCAGGCATGCAGGTTTCCTTACAATAATTTCCTTCACCGGTGAGCGAGCGATGGTTTTGTGCACTTGTGCACTTGTGCACTTAGAAATTCAGAAAACCCAAGGGTGGTGGGAGCACAGGGGGGATCAGAAACAAACCAGACCCTTTACCTTACCCCTATTTTATTATTGAAGTCACTTACACATAATACTAAGATGCACTTATGCATAATGCAACGCTCATTTACCGCCACCTGATTATTTATTTTAATGACTTATCTTTAAGAAATATGACAAGATGATAATATACTGACTAACTCGGAGTTTTACTTATCATTTAGCATCAGGTTGCTAAATGATAAGTAGATTCCCAGGGGTAAGAACTATTCGTACGTGAACTTGTTTTGTGGGTGCACAAATGCACAACACATTAAATGCCAAAAAAGATATATAGTTTAATATTTAATTTAATACCTTTTTTAAAATAGATTTCCGCA
Organism: Lycaena phlaeas; assembly: GCA_905333005.2. Classification (NCBI taxonomy): domain Eukaryota; kingdom Metazoa; phylum Arthropoda; class Insecta; order Lepidoptera; family Lycaenidae; genus Lycaena; species Lycaena phlaeas. The sequence continues at coordinate 15,371,677 of HG995169.1, read as the reverse complement.
AAGTAACGTCTGATTCTATTAACATCAAATGTTACTCTAAACTTTCAATGCTCGTAAAGATTACACTAAAAACTATATTAAATCGTTACGGGCATAGTCGATGGTATAAACTAGTCTGTCATACGAACATGTTCATAAAATATTTGCTTACTTTATTATCCAATAAAAAATAACCGCATTGTTTACATCCACACTAAATACAGTAGAAATATATTGCGGAGTCAATACGGCCATTCTAATCCGACAAAATGGCTTGTTTGCGTAAATAGTATTGTGCGGATATTGTTATTAAATTAATTTCATCGCATAAACCCGATCAGAGTAAAAGATTTCTATTCCCCATTCATATTATTGTATGGTAAATTTATCGTGAATATGAAATAAGTTTGTTTGTTCGAAATAACAAAGATATTTGGTCGGAATCGCTTAGTCGATCGTGTAATAATTCTTCCTGTAATGATAATTTATCAATCCCCAAATGAATGTTCTGTCCCTTACTTTTGTCTGAGTTTCATAAAGCTAATAATCTTATATTATATAAAAAAACTCGGGTCTCTGTTTTTTTTTGTCATTGTGTTTGTACTTAAACTCCTCCGAACCGATTCTTATAAAATTTTGTGTGCATATCGGTTATGTCTACGAATCGGTCAACATCTATTTACATCCCCCAAAATTTTAAGGGTGGTTTACCCCATGACTTATTTTTTTATTTAGATACAAAATTTTTGTTTTTATTTTTTTTATAATGCATTCAAAAATTCACACAACCCTTAATTTTCAACTATCTACTATCCATCCTTGTTTTTAACAGCGATATTAGTACTACTACTTTTGGCCGACCGAAGTATGTTGAGACAGTAGTAGTTAAAAATATTTTTTTGGTATCTTCCGACGACAAAAAAATTGTTAAATGTTTTATAACAACAATAGTTTAAGACAAAGTGACATATTATTATTGATTTTGAATATAGTGTTGCCAGGGCTGCCAGTAGAGCCAATTTATTTTATACCGCTCGGTCACTGAAATTATACCGAATCAAATCTCATCATACAAAGCGACAAGGTTGTTAAAAATAGTCTGTAAAAGTACAAGTATAAATATTTTTAGTTATTTTGACTTACCTAAAATATGAAAAAATACTAAGGGCCTGTTTCACAATCTCCAGTTAAGTTCCCAATAGGCTATCGGCACCATATTTGACAGATATTTGACAGATACTCCATACTCTATCTGTCAAATATGTTGCCGATAGCCTATTGGGAACTTAACTGGAGATTGTGAAACAGGCCCTAAACGATTTACATTCGTAGATTGTTATGTCCCCATCAAACCCATTACAGTTTGTTTTTAAGCAGTTTCTATCTTGAGTCTTTATTTTTTTTAATTATATTTTTGTATCCAAGTATACGAGGGAATCTGGTATACAAACTGGATACATAAAATAACTATATTATACAATTTTTTTATCCGATTATACAATCTGGTAGCCCTGCGTGTTGCTCAAGCACTCAATAGAGGGCCATCGTTCTGTCTATCTAAATTCTGCTTGCTATGATGTCTTATAGAATATTCCTAGGCCTTAGCGCCAGTAATTGCACAACTTGTCTTGCCGGTTTCTGCGAAACAGCAAAACAGATGTATGAACAAATTTTGCACTATTATTTAGCCTCGAGCCACACTTGGCTAAATTCCTTATGGCAAGGTACGTGTTGGCACCGAAACTTACACTTTGTACCTACCTACTACCACTACCTTACCTTACCACTGAACAAGTCCTAGGCTACTTTTTTAGCGAGGGTGTTGTAGATCTCATATCTTTTATCAGTAATATTGCTTGTCTTGGCTTGCCTTTCAAAACAGCAGAACTGATGCACGTAGAAAATACTAGTTCATATAAATGCAATATTTCAATCGTAAAACACAAAGGAGATAGTGCTATGCTGCTTGACAGCCAATTTAGGCCGTCATGGCCGGGGTGATGCCTCTCGCTCACTTAATATCGGCATAAAGTGACAGTTATGCTGTCGTGTTTGGTGAGGTTTCCAAAAGTCCATTTGGAGGATAAGGAAAAGCAGAGCAACGCATCTGCATAACGGTTGTGTGAATGTGTATAGGCTTCGAAAGTCGCCAAAAGGCTTCGATTGCTCGTTTGCCTTTCTATGCTATAAAACAATAAAAAAGCACAAAAATATTTTTATGCCGTTGAAATTCTTATTTTTAAGGACATCGTACCTATGATTCTTCATATATAGAGCAGTATCAAACGATGATAGGTAATATTTCAGTCTCTTCTCATTTTGTAAATGAAAAGAGACTGAAATATTATGAATTTATTTGTTTAATTATTTATGTACACAGGAAACTTAAAGACAAAAACAATTAAATTAAAAGATAACAGTACAAAGGTGCAGCTTATTCCACACTGAAATTTCTTCCAGCTGACCTAATACAGGAGAAGAAGAACAACAATTTTATATTAGAAACTTCTCTCAATTAACGCCAAGATTGACAATATTATATTCCATTAATTGAAGATTGACAATATTATATTCCATTAATTGTTAAATAATCTATCACAAAGTCTTTCTTTGTCCTCAAATATTAAGTTTAATTCATTTTTCATCATTTTAATAAATAAAGTGCGTTTCCTTTTATTATATTTACATTACTTGTTGTGTTTTTAAAAAGGTTTTCTTTTGTTTTTCCTTATTTTATTACTCGTATCTTCGTTTCTGCAAAGTCATAGTTTCGTCTAAGTAATTGAAATGAGCTAGTGAGTAGATAAAAATAATTCTACAGGAATATAATGTAATTTTTGTGACCCAACACACATAGTGACATTAAATACACATTTTTATTATAAGAGTGAGAAATCTTTTAAAAATATGTATATTATGTTGGGGAGATAAACTTTTAATGACTAAGAAATATTATATGAATATTTATAAGGAATCTTATTAGTAACTCTAAAAATGAAGTTATTTTCAACCTTCTTTCGATAACTACGATGTTAAAATATTTTCCGTTACTTAAAATTCTCAATAGAAAATATCCAATATTTCACAAATAGACAATACTTATTCAGATATTCAACGTTAACGCTTGTTAGGCGCATATGGCGTTTGCCACCTGCCACAAGGGATTTGTATCGGAATCAGGCTTCGAGAATATATTTGAATACATAAAGCGGTTGTAAATTTTGGTCTTTGTATTCAAAGAATCTTGAAGGTCATAAATTTAGATAAAATTATATTGTAAAAAAAAGCATCTATACGGACTACTATATATCGAATTGAAAAACATCTTCTTCCTTGAAGTCGTTTAAAATATATTTCAGTTGAATAATCAATGTATTTTCACTTTAAACTATTCATACTAATCTTAGAAATGCATAGGTGGATGTTTGTTACTGAATCACGACAAAACTTGGCAGTGTTTTAGTTTATATACCAATTTAACATTATATGTATATAATGTTATTTTGGTATATAAACTTGTGGTCTGCCACACCTTATCTTAAGTGTTCGAAGTTTCTGCGGAAATCCAAATTTGCGTAATAAATTTCCCGAAACCGTCATCCAGGCAGTCCTAAAAGGAGATAGAGTAAGATAAACTCCTAAAGTAGAGTATATGCAACTCCACATACTAACAACCTTTCTAATCTCGACCTCTGTGGCTCAGTGGTTAGCGTGGTGGCGCTCAAGCCGGAGGTTGCGGGTTCGAATCCCGCCGGGGAACAAAAAAGTTTTTGTGTTCCTGGGTCGTGGATGTGTATTAAATTTGTGTATTATATAATAAAAAAATCTTAAATATATATACATATATTTAAGATTTTTTTATTATATAATATAAAACGTATTAAATATATGTATTTCCGTTGTCTGGTACCCGTAACACAAGTCTCTTCGAGAACTTCGCACGGGATCAGATTGACGTGGTGTAAAAAGCGTCCATAGATATTATTATTATTATTATTATTATAATCTCCATTTAACGTGAGAAGCCCTGATAACTCCAGGAGAACTTCACCAACGACAAATAACTCTCTCGACAGATTATAAACACTTTCACGCACAATTAATGATTTCATAACATTTTAAACAAATATATAAGCATAAAGGTTTTTTTTTATAATATATAGTATAAAGGTTCTTAAAAGAAGTGTTACTGCGGTTTTTTTTTCAATACTTCAGTAATGTAGTAACGTAAAGTAACGTGACCGGATTATTACTCTTAAATAAGATCCCTTCGTGTAGGTGTAGATTTTTAATCTCATCATTCATTATAATGAAACAACTTTTACGGATTTCATCGCGGTTTATTTAGTTTTTTACAAGCCCGACGTTTCGGATACTTTACACACCTCACCTCACCTCCCGTGACCATGGTTGCTGTAAAGTATCCGAAACGTCGGGCTTGTAAAAAACTAAATAAACCGCGATAAAATCCGTAAAAGTTGTCTCATCAGGCATATTTTCTCACAATATTTTCCTTCATCGGTGAGCAAGCGATGTTTAGGTGCATGAGAAATTTAAGATAACCCCTTTCAGATCACCCAGGGTTAAGATCGAACCCAAACCCTCAACCTAAGAGAGTCCGTATCAACTAGACCGCTCACTATTTTCGCCTAAAAGCAATTAACGATAGCACTTTGATAAACGGTACATGATGCTAAAGGATTTCTGTAATCGCACCCCAATACATCCGGCTGTTGGGAGGACGTTATGTCGTCGATAATTAATCCAATATCGATGCGACTAGACCTTTTCATCGTGTTGACCCTTTGATCTTTATCATCATCAACACCATTATCGTCTTAGTTCCTTACTTTCCCGTAAACGGAGAAGCCTTGTTATTGCTTCCTTTGATGATGATTTGCTTCCTTGCCCGTAATAAGTACTCAACGCTATTACAAATAATGTAATTTTTAGGACGTCATTAATGTTTGGATATATTTTATTTCAGGGTATTTGTTTCTAGTGTCTTGTAGGAACTTATCATATCCCAGTATAGGGCGCCGTCACTACATGCAAAACAGGTCAGCTGCAGGGAGCTGGTCATTACCATTTATTATCATCTGAAGAATAAAGCTTTAACCTTAACCCTAGCTCTATAAAAATGAAATTCGAAACGAATGAAAATTTTAGAATATTGCTCTTTTCGAATCCTCTGCTTAAAATAAATAAATACTCAAATGAGCCTTTAGAGACAACATAAAAAAATAAATAATGTTAATGAACTTGGAATAGATTTCAAATTATAAATACATTGTATTTTTAAAACGTTTAATCCTGTTTCTTTGCGTAACAGTTCCAGTTCCACTTTTTCGCTATTTATAATATAACTAGCTGTTACCCGCAGCTTCGCCCGCGTGAACTTAGGTTTACGGATGTATCATGTTTGATGACGATCATTTTCCAATTTAATAATGACTAAGTTTTTGTATTAAAATGGATATAATATGGTATCTTGATACATATTAAGTATATTCCTTCGCAGACTTTCTGCATGCATATTTACTATTTAGGATACTATTACATAATATTACACTGCCCTCTCAAATCACGGCAACACGATTTATTTTCTTGCGTATTATTTTGATATTGCCATAACTTCTAAAGTATTCATTTAATTTGCATGATGTAAAGGGGAAAAATAATTTTCATTAAGTGCTCCAGCTAATTAACTGATTTAAAATGATAAGGATTCATACCGTATTTGTGTAAATAACTTTCAAATTATCGCGTTATAATTGTCCATTTTTTAAAGTATTAAATGGATATAGTATGATATCTCTAAGAGATAGACATATGCCATCGCGGACTTTTTTATAGAACTATTTAAGATACACAATTCCACCATACATTATTTTGTTCCATCTCAAAGGGTTTAGTCAGCGTTTTCGTTGGAAACTCCCAGACAGCCAATTTTTTTCCGACACCTCCAAAAATTATTGTTATATCTTAGCCAATGTATATAAAAACTTAATAAAGTATATACATAAACCTTCCTCTTGAATTGTCCTATCCATAAAAGTAAACCGCATCAAAATCCGTTGCGTAATTTTAAAGATTTAAGCGTACAAAGGGATATAGGGACAGAAAAAGCGACTTTGTTTTATAATATGTAGTGATTAATTCAATACTTGAAACAATTGAATGTCCACTTTATTATTATAATTAAATCGTGTCTCTCTAGTCGGATCTAAGCTTTAGTTGGTGCAGCGTTCATTAAAAAGACAAGATTTAAAAGTGGATGGAAGCTAACTTTCAAACAATTATATTTACTATTCATAAATTAGATTGTAAGGTTGTATTTTTATGGCGTGGTAGAATATACTAGTATACTCATAATATGCCATGTTGAAATTATCCAAAAACCTTATGACATAAACATACTATGAGGTTATTTTACTGCTCGTTTTCCTAATATTGTAACGAGCGAGCGAAGGTTCAGTGTGTATGAGTTCTATCCTGCCCTGCCGTGTGCCTTGAAATGGGTTTTTCTAAATTTCTAATTGCACCCTGAACACCAGACTATCGCTTTCTCACGGATGAAGGAAAACATCGTGAGGAAACATGCATGCCTGATGAGATTAGAAGTCTTTGAAGATATGTGAAGTTTACCACTCCGCATTGGGCCAGCGCATCGGTGAAATATGGCCCATTACCTTCCTCGTCTGATTTCGAGAAGGAGACCCGTGCTTACCTGGGGGATATAATGTATGGGTTGATACTTATGCCTAATATACAATAAAAAGATACAGACACACCAAACTTCATTGTATGTTGAGGTTGCTCCTACTTTTTTCTAAATAAAAAAATGGTTGTAGTGCCTCACTCGACATGGATAGGTATAGTGTGTCACGGACTTTTTTGTACATATTTATAAAATCTTTTACACCTTGATTTTTTACACCTTGTGTCCGAAAAACCCAAATATCTTACGGAACCCTATTTTTCCCAGAATAAAATTTAGCTTGTGTTACTTGTGGATAATGTAGCTTTCAAAAGGTGGTAGAATTTTTGAAATCGGTCCAGTACTTTTTGAGCCTATTCATTACAACCAATCAAACAAACAAAGTTTTCCTATTTATAATATTAGTGTAGATGTAGACTAGCAGAGATCCACGGTTTCATCCACGTACTTTCAATCCCTGTGGGAGTACGAAGATAAATTATAAGGCTATGTCATTCGCAAATAACATAACCTTTACCATAACCATTACCCCTACAAGCATACAAACTCATAAACGATGGCTCATATATAATATTATATTATAAGCCATAGTTTATAAGTTTGTTTGTATATAATATATTAGTATATAAATGAAGTTGATTGAATATTTATATTAAAAGTATACTCTAATATAAATGACGTTGATTCAGTTCGACATATCGGCGTACTATTCCAGCTAAACCAATAGATCTCAGATGGCAACACGGAATGGATATGCAGAGCATCTTCAGAAGCAATCAATACGCAAACAGCTTTGGTGAAACGCATACATTTGCGGATAATAGGAATTCATTTTATAGCTTTGTTCCAATACATATTCCCATACATATTTATTTCCATACAAAGAGCTCTATTAAAGGAAAAGCTTTGTGGCTTTCTGTGTCTTTGTTTTTGAACAGGACTACGGAATCGATTTTATTTGTGGGTAATATGGCATTTTTTATTCATCGCTATAGAGTTCTATATCCTGATAGTATGAATATTGTTACTGAAAAAACATCTTGAGAACTATAAGCCCTTCAGGCGGGAAAGCATGGTAGAGTTCTGTTTGGTATAAAGCGAGGCTTGAAATCACATGAAAACCTCATATTGAATCTCAGAGAGAGTTGAGGTATCCTAGACCTTTTTTCCCAATGATTCATCTAATATATAAAGTTCTTGTGTCACAATGTTCGTTCCCATGTACTCCTCCGAAACAGCTCGATCGATTTTTATAAAATTTTGTATGCATATAGGGCACGTCTGAGAGTCGGCTAGCATCTATTTTTCATCCCCTAAATAATAGGGATGATTCCACGCCAAAATACTTTTTTTGATTGACACAATTTTCCATTTTTTTTTATGATGTGGCATCAAAAAATACACACAACCCTAAATTTTCACCCTTCTAAGATTAGCCCCTATTTTTCACTTTTAAATATATATTTAGCGTTGATTATCTAGTGGATCTGTATCCACTAGACTGGATAGAATTCTGGAAGAAAGAAAAAAAGAGAAGTCTGGAATTTGTGTGTCTAAAAAAAGTCTGTGTAAAAGAAAAAATCATGTGGGAACCTGCATGAAAGATACGATTAAGGTTTTAAGAATGCAAAGTTCGCCAACATGCATTGAATCAGCGCATAGTCGAATCATTCAACGCCTCTTCTCACCTGTTTTCGAGGAGGACATTCGTGCCCGCTGTAGGATAGATTGTAATATTACACACTATCCTTTCTCTTAAGTTGTATATGAATTGCTTGTTACTGTGCAATTCAATAAAATACAAACAAACAACGTAACATTAAACTTTCATATATACATATACAATTAAATTTTACAAATAAAACTAGCCTTCGGACACAATATATACACCAAAACCATTGTACATAATATTTGAATAGAAATTGGCAACATTATACTGCACCTATTTCCTGTTCTGAGATATATTTTATCTTGAGAAATAAAAAGGTTCTTTAAGGAATTCAAGAAGCTATATTTCTAAAGTGACTGCATATTGGAACAATGCGAGAGGAAATTTTTATTATCAGGTTACGAGTGCCGTGTGATTAAGCGTCTTGAGTTTTCCTGAAAGAGGTCTGTAGGCTTATGTCTTAGAAATGAAGCTAATAATAAGCAATAAAGTTTAATAAAATATTTTAAAAAACTATATCTGAAAACTGTTCAACGTCGATTCGAATATTTAACGATATAGTCTTCCTCAAAAAATACGCTATCTACCACTGAAAGATTTATTCAAATCCGACCTGTTTTTGACGGTTCCTGAGATTAGTGCGTTCGGAAAAACGAATTAATTAGCTTTATATATTAGTATATGGTTATATAGAGGAGAAGGATTTATATGAGTGTGGGTGATAGTTAGTTGTATGTTATTTTTCATCCTTTTTTTATTTAAAATGCAGTAAATTCATCAAACTCAAAAACATTAAATCTGAATGAACTAGATTGTTTTCAATGAAATTGACTTATCGAAAAATGTTTATTATCCACTAAAAATAATCGACTAAACAAATTCAATGACACTAATGTTTTAAAGATATTAGTTTAATTGAATTCGTTTAGACTTAGGATAGTTCTTTTTAGAGAATTTGAAACCGGTAGTAGAGTTAATAACGTTCAATAAGATACTCTAATAATAATGCCTTTTTTGCTTTTACTTTTAAATTTATTCAACTTACAATATTAAGCCGTAGCTTTGAGTTTTCTCTAAATTGTCCAATATAAAAGTAGTTGACATAAACCTCTGTGAAACAAGACCGGCACGGAGCAGGAAAAGTATTAAGAAGCTGGCCATCTTTGTAGCTGTCATTTTAACAGAAAAAGCGACACTTAGGTTCCTTGGCACGTTCCACTGCGCCCGACTCCACAACTGACCTTGCATTATAAAATAGTGCCAGAGGATTTCCACACTTTTTATTCAAGTACATACTTACCGAAATTTATTACATTCCCATGGCGCCTCAAAATGCACGTTAACTTTGGATGTGGTATTGAGATTTTATAAATTATGCAAGAAAATTCTTAGCTTTGTCTGGTAATGAACAGCTTATTTTTAATCCAGACAATTGCACCTCACCGTTTCAGGAACTTATCACAAGTGAATTAGGACAAAAATAAAATTCTTTCAGGATTTGCTAACTTTGCGAAACTCGTGCGAGTCTCGTGCGGAAAAATAAAATGTGAATACAAATGTTTGATCCGATATGGGACAAAATCCTCGGTCGCTAACGTATGTTTGTATATCAATATTCCGAATGAATGAATGAATGAATGCATATATTATGAATGAATGAGTTCATATTATATAATATATTGTATTAATTGCAAACTAGAAGTTATCGTGTTCGGTGTTTAATATAATTTAATAAGTGAATATGTTATCGAGTCCTGAGAACTCGGAGCTACGTCTAACAAATTCAAATCCCCCGACGGCCGTACGGTCAGCCAAGTGAGTTCGGCTTGTGTTGAAATATTAATTAAATTTCAAACTATTACTTGTTCTTATAATTTTCTTGTGAATTTGTAATTTTGAAATTTTGCCGATTTTGCCGGTGGGACGGATGCGCTGTATCGCTCTTCCGGCTGCTGTTATCACCGTCTTGCTTGTTTCTGTCGTAACTTTGATGTTCTTCGAAGAGACTTAACATTTTATGTCACAAGATACGCAATATATGAGTTGCTTGAGCTATTCGAGTACACAAGTTAATGTTTATGAGCAATGTAGACCACTTATCATCGGGTGGCACGTCTGTAAGTATGGCTGTGTAGTAATTGTATAATTAAAAAACATATTTTTGTAAAAAATTCCAAAACTTTGCCATTCTATAAGACGATTAAAATATCGTTACGTAATACATGCAGTGATAATAGTCAAATCTATTAGTACTTTGCCTGTCTACGCTATATGGTACGAATTAATTACTCACTCTGATGCTGCGCTTTACTTATAAGGCGATTATGATAACTCGACTGCAATTTAGATTTACAGAAAAAACTCGTGTGTAAAACTGACGGGCGGGTATATAATATTACAGATGTTTAGATAATATTTGTACGTATATTTTTTTAATATGTACTGAAAGTTTTCAGTAAAAATGTGCTTAAACTATATTTTGTGAGTAAAAAACGCAAAGGGTAAATCAGATTTTCATTTTGATGGAAGTAACGCTCATTCTATATTCAAAAATAGTAACTTGCCTTGGTTGGGACTCGGTAGTCGGTCGGAGGTTTATTATGTAAAGGCTGCAGTACACATTGGCGCAACTTGTAGCAACGCGCTCGGCGAGGGCCTTCGGCCAACATATACTGGGCCGTTTTTTTTTTCTTAACTCATACACCAACTAGTGGCAAAAATCATCATCAATAGGGCTATTTATATTATAGCGTTTTCCTTCAATCGCGCGTAAAGATACGTATACACTTTTTTTCGACATAAAAATCAACTTTTTACTACTAGTTTATTTTTTTGTTTTAGAGAGAGAGGGGTAAGTCTGCATTCCAAAAGAGTTTTTACTATATACATTTTGTTGGCTTCTTATTTTAACGATCATGTGTACAAGTTGTTACCTACGAAAAAAATATTTTCATTTGATTTGAATTACATTTTATAATATCATCTACTAACAGAATCTGTGAAATTATACTAACATGACAGATCAATCATCAATTATAATTGTTGTCATTCTCTACTGCTCACAATAATTGGACATGACATGTTAGTATTGCAATGTAAATTTATTACGGCAGTACATGACTGAACATATCATTATATGTATTAATTCAAAGGTACAGAGTTTAATTGAGGAAAACTGCATGCCTGATGAGATTAAAAGTTATCAAAAAGAGAAGTTGACCGCAAACGTGTGAGCGTACCCTGGCATCAAAATCATCCTCGCCAGATTATGAAGAGCCGTTCTATAAGACATAAGAAGCAGTAGATTTAGATCTCTAGATCTAAATTCATCATCATCATGATCATCATTGCTTATCATAGACTATCACGATAAGCAAAAAAATACATGAAATACATATTATGAAATTTTGAACACTTTGAATCTGTAAAAGTGTCATTGTAGGTACTATCAGAAGCTAAAAAGTGTAGATTTCCAAACTTTTTAGTGCGAAAATTTCGTTATTCCGCGTAACAGACATTGTAGTTTCGAACAGTAAAACCGACTTCAAATGGATCATTCCAGCCGAAGTTAAAAGTATCTGGGTTAAAGTCTGCAGGAGCAATACGATTCTGTGATGAAAAATAGCACTACATAAAAATATATGTGACAAATAAAAAGTGTTTACAAAAAGTGCATCATAAAATATGATTTATTACATCGAGAAATTATGCCGCTTAATATTGTTGTCGTATATGTACTATGTATGCATATATCTTATGTACCTAATTCCTGTTAGTCTATTTTTTCAGATAAAAAATATGTTTATAAGTCTAAAATTCATTCGTTCATTAAGAGAGGCCTATGTCGATTTAAGGAACGTTGTCCCCCACTCTTACGTCATCGACATAGTATCCATAAAGTCGTTCCAAAAATAAAACAATTTCGTTGAGCCTAAAAAATACGAGCTGGTACAAAAGTAATTACAGGCGTAGTTTGGGGCCCGGGCGAGCACGTCCATTCATTAATATGCTAATACAGTACCGGAGCATCGAAAACCGAATTGTTCACGAAAGAAACTCAACGCGAAATATTTTGTTGGTAATTGGCGCTGTATACGTGGAAGATAATGAAGTAATAAGGTTGAGAATTATGGAGGTAGTATTGCTTAATACAAGGTATATTATTACATACATTCCTGTCATACATACATGTATATTACATACATACAGTCCTGAACTCGTAAGTCCTACCGAAAGCACCGATGGTATAAACGGTCGGCCACAAGTAAGACCGACTTCCTGAGCCGAAAGAACGTCAAAGTCAATTCCGAAAAATTTACAGCAGTTAACTTTTGTTGGGCTAACTTCATACGGTTGAATATGCTTAAATACCTTTTCAGTGGCAAAAAATTAAGAAATAAAAAATTAAATATTATAACCAATTTAAAACTAAAAATTATTTTGCCAATAAAAAGGCTAAAATAAACAATTATTAAAATAAATATAAACCAAAATTCGTTTTTCGTGCTTATTGGTTGTGAACATTTTTTTTTAATAATGTATATCTTTAGAAATGTTTCGTGTATTTTATGTGTTTAATCTTTTGGTCACTTCGGAGTTCGGACAGTCAGATTAATTTAAATACGTGGAAACGCCTCGCAATACGTCCCTGAAGCCAATTCAAAAAACTTTTATATGGTGCTCTGTGCAAGATTGCATTTGCTTTTTTATTGCTGTCATTTGAATTTCCTGTTTTCTGGATAGAAATATTAGACATTCGTCAGTAGCAACAATATTTATGAGCTGTGAGAATTACCTTACGTGTAAATGTTTGACAATAATATTATATTCAATAAAATTAATTATAATTGAAAATTTAGATAAATCGTTTTCAAAACTTATACGGCATATTAGGTATATCTATATAACGTATAAGTTTACCATAAGTAAGCTATGCTTCTGTACTATGCTCTAAGGTACAGTCAGCGTCAGATTGATCTTAGCAGCCAAAGTGCTCAAAAAGATCTGACGGACAGAAATTCAATAATATCTAAGCATTCAAAGTTGTCATATTGATGTTAGCATCCAAAGTAGTCAAAACATCTAAGCAACACATTTTCCATATTTATCGGAGCAGCCAGAGTATTCATATACATCTTAGCATACAGACTGTTCACAGGTATCTAAGCATCCAGAGTGTTCAAAAATATCTTGGCATAACAGGAAAATCAATCTTATTACCAGTACTTAAGGTGTATGTGACTTATATTGATGGCAGACGTCAGTCGTAGATACCCAATTAGTATCATCTGTCTTTATTTACTTCATATGTCTTTTTAATAAGCTATCCCTTTCCTTCAATGTGTTTGGTTTTTGACATGTTATTTTTCTATTTCAGAATTTGTTGAAATCAAATATTTTATATAAAACATTAATTATGTGATCATAAAGTGTGTTACACATTATCGCCAAAATTAATTATAAGTATTTAAGTTTATCAAACACAAGAGTTCGCCTATTCGGCAAGAATTGACTATGTAGTATGTGTGTCATTTTTGTTTGTGACCAAATCAGAGGACTCTTGTATTACATAAAACTAATATAGATATTTAAAAATATCGATTAGATTATATGAAAACTATCTTTAAACTTGTCGCTAATGATAAGTATATCATCATCATCATCATCATCATCATCATCATCATCATCATCAGCTTTTATCCGTCCGTCCGTCCACTGCTGAACATAGGCCTTCCTCAATGAACGCCAAGACGACCGATCCCTCGCTACTCGCATCCAACGCGGACCTGCCACTGCACGGAGATCGTAAAAAATAATAATAATATTAATTGATACGATAAATATATGTTGTAGTATATTACATTACAAAAAACGTGCAATATAACGAGTGAAAAAGTGCTCTGAACAAAAATGTGTAGAGCCGACCCAAACTTGTGTCTCAGAGTATAGTACGCTCGCTGAAATCTTTTGTCGAGAATGTAGAGCGTCCTTAACAATTACAATTTTGACAGCATAAATGATTTATTAAAAAACTAACTTTCTATCCATTATCATCATCAACCTGTATCCGTCCATTTACGTAAGCCGATATGTATTTCTGAAAGTTGCTTCTTACCGAAAGATTTTTTTTAATTTACAATTAGCATCAAACCATTATCTAGTCATGTGATCGTCAATCAATTTTGAAGGTTAACTTTCTTACTGATTACAACTAGAACAAGTCTACCAAAGGCTAAAATGTCCCACTAGAAATAGAGTGAAAACTGAACTACGGAAAAATTATAGACCAATTGCCTGTTGTTGGTCCGACTTCTTAGCTCCTTCTATCATATTCATATGATACCTAAAATTGCAATGCATATTTGAGATTTTTTTAAGTAATATTATTATTATTACTATTGCCTGTACAGTTTATTTTATTTTATTATTTATTTAATATGCACCGGCAATAAAACTTATAAGAAATAAAATTCAACAAATCAAATTAGGCAAATCAAAGTTAACAATAACAATAAAAAATTTATACATAAAATAAAAGATGACCAGTTAAGGAAAAAATAACAGCAAAAATTAAGAGTTGAAAGTTTCAATTAATGTATAATAACAGAATAAATGATGACATAATATACTGTTGTTTCTTGTTTCTTTACAAAAAAGGAATCGAGAAAAATATATAGAAATTTATATAGAC
Organism: Lycaena phlaeas; assembly: GCA_905333005.2. Lineage (NCBI taxonomy): Eukaryota > Metazoa > Arthropoda > Insecta > Lepidoptera > Lycaenidae > Lycaena > Lycaena phlaeas. Next base: position 15,356,617 of record HG995169.1, on the reverse strand, counting down.
GACTGATCATTGATCATCATTGATGATCATTGAAAAAGGCCTATGTCTGGAAGTGGTCAGAAAAATAATAATGATACAATAATCGCGTGTAGCCGCCATCAAAGCGATCAGATTTAAATGTCTGCTTTCGGAAACATAATATTATGTTTGATCCAGTCTTGCTTTGTGGAATAAGCACCCATCTTGCATAAACGTAATCAGCTGGTCACCTGGCGAAACGTAGGTATAGTCTTGGCTTCTTCTGGAGTGAGGGCTCGAGGTTCAATCATGACCGTAAGTAGTAGTGCTTTGAAACGTGGGTTTCTAAATTTTTGATTACACTCTGAGCATGATACCATCGCTCACTCGCCTCTCGATTCACTAACCAGCATTGAGCCAAAGCATCTGTGAACTGTAGTCCTAGCTTCTTCGTCTGATTTCGAGGAGGAGACCTGTGCCCAGGAATAGGACATATTATATGGGTTGACACTTTCCTTTCATTTATGATTACTCCAGCTCTAACTCCGATAAAAATGTTGTTTTTTGCGCGTCTATCTTAACTGCTATAAATCGCGGGAAGGCTTGCAGGAGATCCTGCAATATAAGTGAATCCACTCGACGTGTGGGCCTTAGAATAAACTAATTGGACTAGACAAAAGTTTGAATTTCGAGAGGGAAGACCTTTGGAATGGTGCCCGTTCTATGGAAGCTCAGTCATATTCTCGCGTCGTCTACACCACAGAGTTCCAAGACGAAGGACTTCAACCAATGATCATTCACCGTGATGACGTACGGGGCCAAAATATGGCCTGTAAATATACGACTTACCAGAACGTTTGTCGTAGCTCAAAGTTCTATGGAGCGTGCTATGATGGGTGTTTTTTTGACAGATAGGATTCGAATCGAAGATCTCTACCAGAGACCTAAAGTTACCGATATCACGCGAAAAATAAGCGAGTTGAAGTGGCAGAGAGCTGATCAAACACTTAGGTACCGGGTTGTCGATAGGGCGGTAGGTAAGGTTGGTCAAAGAGTGGAGGTTGTATTTAGTTAGACAAAGTGTTGGTCGGCCATTTGCCAGGTGGTAAGATGATCCCCGTGCACTGGCAGTTTTAGATGCTAGTCGCAAGGGATCGGCCGTCTTGGCATTCATCAAAGGAAGCTTATTTTCAATAGTGCATGGACAAAAACCGATGATGATGATATTTTACGTGACAACAGCAAGATGACAAATATGAATGCTCAAATAATATAGAAGTACCAGGTTGACCGAGCAAATATTTGGTTTCTATTTGTTTTGTTTTGGATACCCTTATATATGATATTATGATAAAGGTTTTCTCCCAAAAGAAGGAAGGAACAAAAAAAAAAGAAAAAAAAAATTATTGCACTAGAGATACGAACCAGGCTCTTTTGAGTTCGGGAAAGTCGGATTTTCTAACTGAGCTACTCAATCTTAATGTTGCGTTGCGAAATTTACGTTTGTATCCTAATGATATTGTAGCGGTTTATCATTACCTGATAACACGAATAAAACGATATTTTCCAACAACATATCCTAGCTAGATCTATTCATCGCCCCTAAAACCCCGCGTATACAAATTTCATGAAAATCATTGGAGCCGTTTCCGAGATTCTGATTATATATTATATAAAAGATATAGAATTTGTGTCCATTACATATTCATTTTGCTATTTGGTATAATTTCATGTTCGCAATATCGTCTATTGATTATTATCTAAAATCTAAATTTAGACAAAAACATCGAAGAAAAGCAAAATTCTTTAAATTACAACTTTGACAATCAATAGTAAATATTGTTTGTTTTAATTAATTTTACACTCTAACTACGTCTAATAAGGTAATGTTTTCCTTTTAACAAGACATTAATTGTATCTCCACGACTGACGTCTGCCAGCAATATAAGCCACATACACTTTAATTACTGGTAATAAGATTGATTTTCCTGTTATGCCAAGATATTTTTGAACACTCTGGATGCTTAGATACCTGTGAACAGTCTGTATGCTAAGATGTATATGAATACTCTGGCTGCTCCGATAAATATGGAAAATGTGTTGCTTAGATGTTTTGACTACTTTGGATGCTAACATCAATATGACAACTTTGAATGCTTAGATATTATTGAATTTCTGTCCGTCAGATCTTTTTGAGCACTTTGGCTGCTAAGATCAATCTGACGCTGACTGTACATAATCAATGGTTCGTTTCTTCAAATCAAATATTTAGAATTCTCTTATCTAGGGATTTTATCGGCGTTTGTTTATTTTTAAATTGTAAACTTCTTTATTCGCGTTAAGCAATTTTTGGTAGAAGAAAATCTTATAGATTCGCGTCGCCGACGTGCTGATTCATACATTGTGATGTCATTATGAAATTTCAATTTTTATTAGTGAAAACTTCTTAAGCCGCGTTGAGGACTTTTTGTTAGGAGAATATTTTAATAGGTTCGCGTCACCGGCACAACAGTATGATATTATTAGGACGTAATAATGATTTTTTTTTGTATCATAATTTGGAATTTCATAATATCATTTTGAGTTATAAAGTTTTCACTTTCATCGGCAGTCCCTACTGACTAAGCTGTCACCCATATTCACGAGGTTGATCGTGGTTGACCAGTCCTCCCGAGCGCATAGGGTCATTGAAACCAATTCATAGACAAATAAAATCCGCAACTGTGCGTCTGTCAAACCCATATAAAACCCGACTATTGACACCAGGATCATAGATAGAAGCATTCTTTGTATAGTATATTTTCATCGTTTACTGTGACACCCATAGAAATATTAAGAACTTATTTCAAATATCTGTGGTGACATCTCAAAGTATTGTTTGTGAATACTGTTGTATCACTTTTTACATGACACTCGGATGCTTTAACCACAGTTCGTCAGGACTTTTCCAGTAACACTGTTTGTTAATGCGAATCTTGAGTGAATGGGCAAATTAAATTTTACATTTAATTAACCTTTCAGAATGTACTAGGGTGACATAAACGTCAGAGTATACGAACTCCTCACTTCATGCACGATAAAACACTGTAATATATACTTTGGTATAAAACGTCGTACCTTTGAAATGTCGTATGATTTTATGTTTTCAGAATATAATATCTGTCATAAAACACCGTGGAATTCGCGTCATGTCACTTTAATGTCACGTTCTCAATTACCAGTGAAGGGTAATAAAGGGATGCGACGCGGGTTTTTTCGTTTAACAATTTTAACCAGCACATTTACTATCTGATATTGAAATCTGTGTAGATATTTTAAATTTATATATTTTTTCGAAAAATTCATTATTCTAATATGATAAAGCGAATTTGTTTGTTTGGATCTCAGAATAATTTACAATAATTTACCGCTATTTTTAGCTGTTCTATTAGATTGGAAAAATTGTTTTTGCATTTGTCAGCAACATGATTAGGGAAGTTCGTAGGCTATATTTTATCAAAGAAATTGTCAAACATTCAAATATCCAAACTTATAAACTTTCGCATTTATTATATTATTATTTAGATCGTGAATGTATAATTAAAGAAGAAAATTCAGAATAAACAATCCAAAAGCTATTGTTAAACTAGAGCGACTATTTTTATTCATAAAAAACCAAGAATTCATATCCGAATCAAATGTATGTAATGTATCTCCCTCAAATGTGTGTGTATGATAGTTTAAGCATTTGGAGTAAGAGCTCTCATTAGTAAAACTCCTGCTGGGAAAGTTTAGATCCGGTGACATTACAGTAATTATAACTTCAATCCAAGATTTATTGCAATCCTCTGGTATTTGCAAGTTCTTTTACCTTGCAAATTTCATTGAATTGTGGATTTGTATTTATTTACTTAAAGACTAATCAAGCGGCTTTCTAGTTTTTAACCATTTAGTTAACTTTACGTAAAGTATATATAAGGTAGCCCGAATCTAAACCGTTCTCAAAATATACACTTTATATATTTATGTAAGTATACGACTGATTTTGATAAAACTGTGTGTTCAAACCAAAGAAAACCATCAAAATTGGTCTAGCCGTTTCGTATGAGTTCAATAACATACACATGTAATAACTATCATATAATGGTCCCGTGACCATGGTTGCTGTAAAGTATCCGAAACGTCGGGCTCATAAAAAACTAAATAAACCGCGATAAAATCCGTAAAAGTTGTTTTATTATAATGAGTGAAGTTCGCGTAAACATAAGAAAACAATATATCATATAATTCTTGGCGTTCATTGAAAGAGTCTAGATCCTATGCTTAGCAGTGGACAGATAAAGGCTAATAATGATGACGTATTAGTCTGAGTGTGGGCTATAATATTGTCAATTTTCATTAAAATCCCCTTCGTAAATTTGCGTAAAAAGAGTAACATACATACCTACATCTATAATATGATAATGTGAGCAGAATGCGTACTTGGTCGGATGACTCGGATTATAAGTCGGATGTTTCAACTTTCAAGTACCTACCGCATTCGGCCCACTTCACTCAACATATCAAAAAGACCCGTGAAAAACGGAAAAATGGATACAAGAAATATTCTAGGTATGCAGATACAGATACAATGGCAAATTCAATTTTGAAAGATTCAAATCTGTGTCATAATTTTAATATCAAATATTCTAAATGCAGTAACTCTTCACAGTAAATGGGTCGCTAGTGTCACACAAAGATTAAGTCCAGACGAGGGCAACAAAGATGAAAGCCGTCTATATCAACCCAGTTTCCTTCCCACTTTAATGGTGTCGTTTGAATAGATCTTCCATTTTACTGTAAATTTATAATTTTTATACAGCACAAGTTTTATTTCTTCAGTATGTTATATCCTGTAGATTTGGCCACGATCAATAAATGTTTTATATCAATATCTCTTAACTCAATATAAATTCGACGATGATACATCATCATCATCATCAGCCTAGCCTTTTCCCAACTATATATTGGGGTCGGCTTCCAGTCTAACCAGATTCAGCTGAATACAGCATTTTAAATGGAGCGACTGCTGTCGGACCTCCACAACCCAGTAACTGGGTGATACAGTACCCCGCAGTAAGTCTGGTTGTCAGATTCTCGGGCTTCTAACAACCCGTAACGACTATCAAAGATCCACGAATGACAGCCGGGACCAACGGCTTAACGTGCTTTCCGAGGCACAGAGGAGTCTCGGTATGTAACGATGGTCACCCATCCACGGACGAACCTTGACAAGCGTTGCTTAACCTGGTGGATCGCTCCGCGCGGCTGTTAACACTACGCCACGAGCTCCTCATACATCATTATCATCATCATCCTTTATTCTTTCATTATAATTTCCGAACGCATAGGGCCATTCAAATCAATTCATAGACAATACTTAAGTGAAATCCGCTACTGTGCTTCTGTAAACCCGACTATTGACGAGAGGAGCGCATAAAGTAGCTTTTTTGCATAGTGCTGTTTCATTCGTTTGCCAAGTACGCTTCTTGAATATAGGCGTTATGTTGCAAAGTTCGATATTTTTGCATTGTCTACAAGTGCCGTAAATAAGGCTTTTTACTAAGAGATTTTTTGAACACTAGTAGACAGTAATGGCGGCTATTTACTCTCCCGAAATATTCTAAGTCAGGGCGAGTGACTCCTCGCCTTATTTCGAGGAGAAGACCCGTGCCTAGCAGAGGGACATATTATATGGGTTGATATTTTTTTTTTGCTCCTTTTCACTTTATCAAGAATAAAGGCGCGTTACAAATACTTTAAAATTATGTTAGATTTTCCCTAATATATGTGCTCGGATGTAAAACAATCGAGGTAACGAGAAAAGTAAACTTCAATAGCTCTTGTTTGATTTTGGGGTGAGAATATTCTTACACAGCTCCATCAGAGTCCATAATAGTGTTTGTTCGACGAACCCTTAAGAAATTGTTAAAATGTTATTAAAACATAAAGATTATACCCACATTAGGTAGTAACATTAAATTGATCGCATGTTGTTGATTACAAATCATTATCAAATAATTAATAATTAAGAATTTCACTTATTACAAGGAAACAAACTTTACGGATTTTATCGCGGTTCATTGAATTTTTTACATTCCCAATATTTAGGATACTTTACAGTAGCCATGATCACGGGAAGACTCCAGTATCCCCACAATGGTTCAGGCCTTATCGTGACGGTGGGGCTCAGTAGCCCAGGGTGACCCCATCACCTGGGGCGAAGCGAATTGAGCCGAGGGGGCTCTTTGTACCCCTCTTATAAGCAGAGACAGGGGACAAGGGGCGAGGATGGGAACCTTGCCTTATTGTTATGTCCCGAAGTTGGGAAGGGTTGTTCTGTAGTGCGGAGCAACCCCTCTGTGAAGGTGTCGTTGGTCCCCCGAGGGACTGACTACCCGTCGAGGTGCCCTGTTGCTTGTAGATCCGGGGCACCTCACCAAAAGCGGCATTGGTGGCACTCGCTAGGTTTTAGTGGGTAGAGCGTCCACTTAGCAGATTTCGGGTGCAGCGAGTCCCACATACCCGCCTGGGGAGACCCACTCCCCCGCGGGATTCCTAAGCGCATTTCCCGGCGTTAAAAAAAGGAAAAAAAGACTCCAATATAACAAAGTGATTTTAATGATACTTTTCAAGTATAGTCAAATAGATAGTGGTCAGCGTCGCCCATGAATATTATCAAGTAACCTGAGAATATCCAGGGAAATCGTTCAAGTGTTACTAATCGAGAGACATACGATGTTAAGTCTCTCTGCCTAGGATTTCCGATATTATCTATCACGGCCAGCTTGTAAAGTCAGATGGTAACGTTGTGCGTTCGTCTGTCGCCAAGTGCAGGCAATTTATGTTACGATGAATTTGTCTTAAATTTATTTCCATTTCGTGGTTTGTTAATTATCGTTTGCTAGCGAAATCTGAGATATATTATATTATGCATGTATTATGCATTTTTTTTATAGCATAAGAGGGCAAACGCACAATCGATGGCTTTTGGCGACAATCGCCGCCCATAAGTATCTACATAACCATAGGCTATATAGATGTGTTTCCCTCCTTTTCCCTATCCCCCCAATGGGCCACCGGAAACTCACAAGCCGCACGAAACGCGACAACATAACTGCCACTTTACGCCGGTATTATTTGAGTGAGAGGTACCACCCCGGTCGTGCCGGCCTAATTCGGCTGCAAAACAGCATGGCACTACCTCTTTATACACCTTACCGCGCATACCTTTGTCTTGAACTGTTCTATCTATTAAAAAAACCGCATCAAAATCTGTTGCGTACTTTTAAAGATTTAAGCATACATACAAAGGAAGAGACTTTGTTTAATACTATGTAAATATTAAAGCACTTATAACCATTAGATTTTTTTTACTTTTTAGCATTGTGGGACTCGGGAATGTTATAATGGAGGTGTGCAAGATGCACACCTCCATTGTTTTGCAGTGGATAAAGAAATTGGCCAGCCCCAGGCGCCTACATTAAGTACATATTTTATGCTTTGCAATCTCTATATCTCATGACCTTCTTGGGATAAGTACGCTCTTATTCCACGATTTTATTGCCTACAGTATTTAAGATACAAAAAATACATTCGTTTATTTTAATATTTCATAACGCAAATATTTTCCTGCAATTTTTTACGCGCTAAGGAACTTTTGCGCTTAGCTTTTCAAAAGCTTGCAAAGTGGTATAAAGTTTATAAAAACAAGGTCTTTGAATCGCCTCAAATAAAGAACATAATAATATGATTTTTAAAGCCTATTGTGCTTTGAGAATACAACAAAATAAATCGCAATTTCTTGAAATGCTGCAACTACTAAATAAAAATCAGCACAGTATTATACATTCTATGTTGAAATTAGTTTATTTACTATTAACATAATATACGCCTGAACTGATATAATATTCTCATATCTTCTGAACCAAATTAGTAGCCAAATGAAACTAATATGTTTTAAGCTCAAATGACAAATAGAATCCCTATTTCAGGCTTTGTTTGAGTTATTTGACAATCAAACATAGGGAGTCAGACATCCTATTAATAAATAATTTTAAATTACATTCACTTTGTAGATTAAAATGGTTATTTTCATTACTTTTTTATATTGTTTTTAATGTTGAACTCCGCAATATTTTTTTTTATGTTGGGACAACTGACTGATGAGACAAAAAGTCTTTGAAGGTGTATTAAGTTCACCAATCCACATAGGGCTAGCGCATCAGTGAACTATGGCCCAATAATCTCGTCTGATTTTGAGGAAGAGTGACCGTGCCCAGCAGTGACATATTAAACAAACAATAATACGGGCATGAAATGATGTGTCTGAAATAAAGATTTTCTATTCTATTCTATTCTATTATATAACGGTTAAAATATATCCTACTTCCTACAAATATTATAAATTTGAAAGTTTATGAAGAAGTATTCTGTTACTCTTTCACGTAAAAACTACCGAATGGATTTTGATGAAGCTTTACAATAACATAGCTCATACATCAGAATAACACATAGGCTATAATTTATCTCCGTACTCTCACAGGAACGGAAAGTACGCGATGAAACCGCAGGGCGTTGCTGTTGCTCATAGATCAAACTCAAAGGCAAGGTCAAAAATTTTATTCAAAATAGTACTATCTATATAGCCTTTCCTTATATATAATAAAATAGTACAAAATGACGGGGGCCCGGCCATCTTAGTGTTCATTGAAAGAGGCCTTAGAGCAACGAACGGAAAAAGTGAATAATGATATCAGTTTGCTTTTTAATTGTGATAGCCATAAATTAATTTTAATAAATGAGTTTTTTTTTGTGTACAGATAAAAGCTGGATCAACTTGCAATTAATATATTATTGGTACTCTATTTAATTAAAAATACACCAAAGTTTTGTGCATATAAAATGAATAAAATCGACATTATTTTTCGGATATTATGAAGGATGTGTGCCGCGGGCATAATAATAAAGTACGAACAAACTGGGGGAATTGTTTATTGTATTTTAATAAGGTAATCAGAATAAGAAATATTTACAATGGTAAATTTAATATGAAGATAATATTTAACATCAAAGTGAGCGATCCTGGGGGGATTTTTGTAACGTTACCGGAATAAAGCATTGTAAGAAATATTACATTAAATATTATTTTCATTCAAGACTATTTGTAGAAAATAATTATTTCTTTTCTATACTCGGAGCTGTTATTAAACTTCCTACTACCCACATCTCAACTAATAATATCTCTATTTAATATAGAGAAGACATTGTGAGTATTTGTAAGAATTCTTTCGGATTCAGACTACCTAAAATTCAGGCTGGACAAGCCTGAATTTTAGGTTACGGTCGCGTGTTCAAATCCAGTTGAGACCAAACTACGTCATGAAATTGAAAGTTATGTCAATGTCAAAGTTTTATATAGAGAATTATATTTTAAGAATGTATACAATGAAAAATTTATTTTTATTTATTTCTGTTGACTTACCTGAAGCACAAGTTTCGGACTACGAAACTAGATATAATGTGATTGCTTAATAAACAATAGAGGTACTACACGTTATTGTTTTTTATACCAATATAATATATTATTCATTCAACAAATAATTGGTGTCGTTCCCATGATAACAACGTTTCCCTGGCTTACCCAAATTCTCTTTGAAAAATAATTTCTAACATCGCAAAATGTCGAAAAAACCGAAATGAGATTTGGCTCGCGTTCGCGTGCGACAAATGAAATATTTGTATGGCGCTGTGTGGCGTAAGCTGTCGTGTGGAAGGGCAAACAAAAAGATTTCTCGGTTCGTTAGATACATATATATAATACTTAGAAGAAACTGAACAAATTTACGTAAATAATGATTCCTTACATTGTTGAAACGTGAGATTATTTGCTTTACGCCTTCGGGAAAATGAAAATAGTAGAATGAAATTCGAACGTATGATCGACGATGGTTTAGTGGGTTTAGTCCTTGTGTTAGAAGTTCGACCCCGACCAAGTCAGAAGATCCAGACAAAGCCCTGAATTAAGTTTTTCTGAAAATTTATCCGTCCACCTGCACATGAGAATATTGCTGTCTCACCAATGACGTAAAGCATCTTGATAAAACCTGCATGCTTGATGAAATTAAAATATCTGAAGGTGTGAGAAGTTCAGGAAACCGCATTGGCGGGGCATCGATTTTTTCACTTTATTTTGAAGAGGAGACCCGTGGCCAACAGAGGATGTCACTAGAAGGATGAGGGCAAACTTAAAATTGTGCTCAAATCCCGCTTATGACAAATTACATTTAATAATTATCTTGTATTCAGTTACTTTATGACTGGAAACGATCCAATGGATATCGCACAAGACGGTTGATATTCTGTTAATCGATAGAAAATAGGTGAATACCTATTTCCTAAGAGCTCTATGACTCTTGCTCAGTAATACAATATTTAATAACTTTTTAAAATGTGCCTCCTTAGAACGTTATTTATTGGTCACCTATCCTGATATTATACGCAAAAACCTCTTGATATCGAAAGAAAAAAAAGAGAAAGAGTATGCAAAGGAAATGATAAAAATTGAAAAGACCATTACTTTAAAAGGTAGAATATATATTTACCACTTTTATTGTAAAAATAAATACTGGAAGCTAAGGATGGTAAAAAAGATACCAAATCATAAGGATCTCCCAAGTCATCTCTGGCGTGATCCCACACACAGCGTTTGCTATCTCATAGCAGTTTGAATTAATCCTAGTCCAGAAGAATACACGCGGATCGTCGCTGCAGGAGTTGTCTTCTCTTTCATCATCATCATCAGCCTTTATCCGTGCGCTGCTGAACATAGGAACACGTCTTCTCTTTATTTTTATTTTTTTAATAATTGGTTAATTAAATATTACAAATCGTCACAAAAACAAGATATTCCAATGCAAAAGAAACCAAAATAAGTATCAAATTATGGTAAGCTCGGTAGTAAATAAACTTTATCGTTTTTTAAAATGTTTGAGCCCCCACAAAGCAATGTCCACAGCTTCAAGAAAATGAAATTATAGAAAATCGCTTACTACAAATGAAATTCTCTTCACAATTTCAAAAGCAACTTTTCTTGGAAACTCTTTTGGTATGAATACAAATAACTATTGCAATATTGAATAAATTTAATTTTTTCTTTTGATATTATGCAAACGTATTCTTGAATATTTATAAAAGATTTGTAAAACGAACGAGAACTATTTTTAATTATTACCTTAATCAAAGCGGAAAATTAAAATTCATTCAACCTTTCCCGGGTCGTCCGCCCGACTTCAGCGGCTGGTTATTTTCTTGTTTCTAAACGAGACTTATTAACAGTAAAAGTGTATTTTACGTCATACTGACTAAGGTACGATCGTATTATTTCAATATAGTATTACATTATTTTCATGATATTAAATCACTAGAATTCCTTAGACCTTTATGAAATCCTGGTATTTTGGCAAGACGTAGGATAAACTGATGGGATGACGACCTCTACGTAGTTGTCAATAGTTGGATGCAAGTGGTGGGGTATAAGCCGTCTTAGCGTTCATCAAAACAGGCCTAAGACGCCTACATATTTGTTACGTTACAGGTTAGAAAGAGCTAGGCACAATACTGAACTTTTGTATAGGTAACACTCAACTTCTTAACATCTCGTAAATGTGCCATGAGGGGAATTCTGGCAATTCCTGCAAAACTGTTAGACTAACCTAAAACTTAGAACTATAATGCAAACCGGGCACTCATGTGGTCGCCGGTCAACTAACCCTCAAACATGCCAAGCGGGTTTACGAAAAATAAGATTATCATCAGTCTTCATCCATCCACTGCTAAAAGGATTTATTACAAACTAGCTGTTGCACGCAGCTTCGCCTGCGTCAACTAAGATTTAAAACGGGTGTCTAACTTTTTGAAAATTTAATATAGCCTATGTTCACCGAGGTTAGTGTAGCTTCCCCACCATGGTTCAAGCCTTGTCGTGGCGGTGGGGCTCTGTAGCCTAGAGTGAGCCCAACACCTTGGGCGAAGCTAATTGAGCCAAGGAGGCTCTTTGAACCCCTCTTATAAGAAGAGGGGGCAAAACAGCAGGGGACAAGGGGCGAGGATGGGAACCTAGTCTCATTGTACTATCCTGACGGTCTGAGGGGTTGTTCTGTTGTGCGGGGCAACCCATCTGTGATCCGGGGCGCCTCACCAAAGGCGGCATTGGTGGCACTCGCCGGGTTTTAGTGGGTAGAGCTGCGTCCACTTACCAGCTTTCGGGCGCAGCGAATTCCACATACCCGCCTGGGGAGACCCACTCCTCTGCGGGATGCGTCAGTGCATTTCCCGGCGTTAAAGAAAAAAAAAAGGTTAGTGTAGCTTCCCAACAGTGAAAGACTTTTTCAAATCGGTCGAGTAGTTTTGGAGCCTGTTCACAAACAATCAATCAAATCTTTCCTCTTTATAATAATTATATAGACAAAAAGATCATGTTAAAATAATTAAATGAAGCTTTAGACATAAATAAGCAATGATACTTCTTAATAATTATGATGCTTTCATTAACTTATCATGATCATAGAAAGCCTTAGAAGCTATTTAGTTTATAATTAGCAAACTATTAAGCTGTATCAAAAGGTATCACAATTTCCTGACACTGACATCAAACACCAGTGGCATTCGTTTCCTCGCGTCAACCGTTAACCCTCCTTGTAAAATTATAATAAATAATATAAGATTATAAAGCTTTTGATTAATTACCTTATCCTCGTGGAGATATGGTTGCGTTTCTAATTAGAAACAGTCCCAAAGGTACAAAGTGGCAACGTTTTCTATCTTAGTATTTTACCCGAAGCGTATTTGTTACTTAAGAAGGTATAATATCATCGTTTTTTGTAGAATTATGAAAAAGGCCATATTAAGCCGCGGTTTTCTCTTTCTACATTAAACTGTTATTTTGGAATACACATAAATCCGGTAACGTATTACTTTTTTCCTTACGTTTCTCAATACAGATATTTTTTCAAATGTAGCTAAGTCGATAAATATAACCAGTACACAGGTAGAGTGGGAGTCATTTGTGAATAAATATAAACTGAACACATATTATGATGTAGGAATCATCCACAGTATATTAGCTCAACCAAGAGCAGAGGTAGCTAGAGACTTAAGTTGGATGGTTAACGAGCCCCCGCAGTGACACTCTCTCTCTCTCACTCTCTCTCTCTCACTCTCTCTCTCTCTCTCTCTCTCTCCCTTTGTAATTAAAGTTAGGGGTTCAATGGGGTTAGCAAATACATAGGAATAAACCCCTAGATGAAATAAGAATAAAAAAAATATATGTTATTTGCCAGAGAAAAAATATTATTCATCTAAATCTCTTGTCCCGTCCTTAATTTCCATCATTTTCTTCCTTAGGACACGATAAAAAGGTACCGCGTAGATTTCAAAAGGCCTGTCTGCGGATGGCGGAAGTTTCCCAACAAAACAAACATACAATATTTCATCACAGTTGATGTTGAATTCTATTAATTACGTTATATTTTACTGTCAGCGTCCCTTACATACTGACAATGAAACATATTTTGGTATGAAGTATCATATAATGTTTATTTTTTGCCGAGTTTAATATTGAAGCACATTTTCTTGACATTATCAGATGATTCAATGCGCTACTTTGGAATAAAGGTGCCTTTACATTTGTTATTTCAGTAACTTGTGCAAGAAAGAGCTAATGATTCTTATTTAAGTGATCGCTTTCTATTAGTAGCGTTCATATAAATCATCATAAAATTGAAATAGGACACTTGAAAAATGGTGAAACGTAATAAGGTTTTGTTACGGGTAGTGATTTGAGGAACTGAATAAGTACTTCAACAGACAAAGAAGAGTTTATTCGCAAAACTTCTCGAACAGAGTTCAGTACTGTGTTCCACATGTCATCGATGTATCGTAAAATGGGATTTTTGAGGCTAGCTTCTTTCAAACGCTGTTCTTTACATCAAAATGTTATTATGAAATGTTTTTTGTAGTAAAATCTTGCTAAGCCGCGTTGAGCACTTTTTCGCAGGGAAAAATCTCAAAAGTTCGCGTCACCGACATGCTAATGTAACTTTATGACGTCGTTACGAAATTTAAAATTATTAGTATTAAAATATGAAATTTAGAATGTCATTTATTCTAAGTTATAAATTTTCATTTCTTTCATACAAAAGGGTGCAGTCGGACGGTAGGTACACTCGGTGGTCAGTAAACAACTACACCTGCTATCATGTCTAAATGGTGTGAGTTCCTAAGTCATTAGTATAGGTATCATAATGATATAGATCATTATTTGAACATTTAATATATTAAAATATGCTATACGACATACATAAGAAAAATAGTAGATTGCCTTATTTCAATTTTTGAATTCATTTTCAAAATTCAAATTTAAAATTTCAATCAATTCTCCACGTAAGTTCAACATGGGTACACACTTAATATTATGATGAACTTACGTCGAGAATTGCGGAAAAGTTGTGAGTATCACAAACAAAATGGCCGAAACAGTTAAATTTTCATATTTGTGTGTTTAAATTCTTAATTTCTTTTTATTACTTTTATCATTATTGTTGTTATGCTTTGATTTGATTTATTTAACATTGATAATATATTTTTTATTAAATGTTTTTGATAATTTAAATTATATTATTCATTTAACTTTTTTTTCTATTGAAGCTGTTAGTTGTTTTTAGAATTCAAATGGACATCTTGTATTAATTGAATATTGTGAATAGTTTAATTTTGACATATTTGTAATTTTTATCTCATATTTCCAGTTGCGCGATTTAAATGATTGCCTGTATGTAAAAGTGCAATTATCTGTACCCACACTATAAATGTTAGCTGTCGAATAATAATTGTTATAACTTTTGTTGGCTGTTCATATCAAATAAATAAATAAAATAACTTCAATACATATGGCAGTCGGCCAGAAATTTAAAAGTATGATCTATGACCCGTTTATGTCAAAAATGATTTATCATGAAAACGTAACAAAAAGGAATTTAATAATATGAAACTAGTGCTAAACTACGAAAAAAGTTTCTGTCGGAAAAATTTATTACTTTTATTACTCTAACGTTTATTTCTGTCCTAGTTTATTATAGTCGAGTCTAGGTATATAATCTATACCCCGAAATAGTAATAACAAAAATATGTTACACGAATTTATTTATAGTTGTTTATTTCTATGTTTCTTTAATACATGAATCCAATGATCGTTGTTCTGAAAAGTGTTTATTGTCATAAAAAATGTCAATAAAAATTAATATCTAAATCGGTGCAGTGGCTCTGCAGTTATTTGCGTACTGTATACATTTCACCAACTCATTTTTCTTTTTCTATTTAAAAAAGTACAGATTTGTCGCGGTTTCATTAAACAAAATATTTAATGTAAAGCCAAGATGCAAAAATACTATAAATTATATTTTAATTGATTTTTATAGTACGTTTATATGCTTCCGAGCATTCAACGGGCTCTTGCACCATTTAACTTCAAAATAAAGCTCACAAATCACTAGTATGTCAAGTACGAATTAGTAAAACTTATAGCTCGAGTCATGTACTCTTGAGAACTTTTACCGTAAGATACTTTGAGCTATATCTGATGTAACAAACTTAATTAAATTTAACTTCTGTACATTTGTTTCCATATACGTAAGATACATAATTCAAACGTCCTGAAAAACTTTTCTAATTATCTCGATCATTTTCTTCAATCGTCTTAGTATTTAATAATATGTATCACACGTTGTGGGTGCGATCGTAACATCAGTATTAACAATAACATAATTTATAATGTTTGTTTGAAGTTTATGTATCTTGGTAATTGTTATTATCCTACGAAATACTTACAAAGAAAGTCTAGTTGGAGTTTGTTAGGAAATGTAGTAATCATAAAATACCTTCGTGATAGGACACGTGATAGGACATCGCCATAAAGATTTAAATATGATGATGATGATTTTGATGATGAAGATGATGATGATAATGGAATGAAAATATATTAGATGAACGACACATAAACCAATCGCGGGAACATTCACAACCAATTCAAGGAAACCGCAGGATTGACGCACACTTATTCGTCAGAGTTAATAGACATTAGGGACCTGACGTTGAATTAACAGAGAAAGTGTTTTATACACGTATTTAATAAGCGTACTTGGCTAAGCAATAAAACAACACTCTACAAAGAACGTTACCTATACGCTCCTCGTGTCAGCAGTCGTCCAGACAGACGCACGGTAGCGAATGTCATTAAAGTATTGTCTATGTAGCGACGGTGGTCCAGTGGTGGACGGACTCGGCCTCTTATGCGAGGGGTTCCGGGTTCGATCCTAACCCGTCCGTGTGTGCCTTAAAATGGGTTTTTCTAAATTTCTAAGTGCACACGAGACCATCGTTTGCTCACCGGTGAAGGAAAACATCGTGAATCAAACAAACAATCTCATCAGACATGCGTCTGATGAGATTGACATTGTCTTTGAAGGTACATGAAGTTCACCAACCCGCACTGGGCCAGCGCGGTGGACTATTGGCCCATTACCCTCCTCGCCGGATTTCGAGGAAGGAGACCCGTGCCTAGCAGTGGGACATATAAGGGTTGGTACTTTACTTTACTTTTATTGTCTATGAATTGGTTTGAATGACCCTATGCGCTCGGCAGTACTGTGACACCTCATGGTATTGTTTGTGATGTTAGAAAACTGTAAGAGACCGTTGACTAATATTATATGTCTTATGTATAATCTAAAAAGATCAGCGACGAACCACCACCATCAAATCACCACTATCATCGTTGATGGATATCCATTTAACTGAACGAACACTGGAAATGTATTTTGAAAAATGAGTCCAATAGTAGACGGTGCGCTGATACACGTAGAAGAACCCAGCAGTCAAAGTTGGTCATTAGAATCCGTGAAAATGATTCTAGAAACAATAAAATCAAAAGTTTGCAATTAATTCAATTATCTAAAATCTTGAGTAACGACCGTCAGGTGCTCACGATAGCAAGAACGGGCAACTTAATGTGGTATTTAAGCTTAAGCTAGATTTTCATTGTTTAATTGTTCTTAGTATTTTGTGATAGAACCACGAATGATTTAAATAACACCTACGACCGTTTGAGAGGATCATTGCGTTGATTAAGCAAGCAAGATAAAAGCAATGAAAAGTATCAAATTCAATTACGTTCAAACAGATTCGGTGGATTTGATTAGAATTAAATGAATTTTATTTAAAACAAGTTAAACCTAGGCAAGGTTATAGTGCCTTTACAAAAACAAAATTAATGATCGTCTTCGCTGTACAAATCAAATCTTTGGTCTACATTTATAAGTGTGAAGGAATCTATACTAATATTATAAAGAGGAATGATTTGATTGTTTGTTTGTATTGAATTGGCTCTGAAACTACTTGACCGATTTGAAAAATTCCTTCACTGTTGGGAAGCTACACTATCCCCGGTGAACATAGGCTATATTAAATTTCCTAAACTTAGTTGATGAAGGCGAAGGCGTATATAATGTACCACCTGATCCTGGCTGACTCTTGAGGCTTCGCAGATAAAGCTGAGAACATATAGGAGAAGCAGAAGGTGTCACGGTGCGTGCGCTTGGTGGCAAAGGTACTCCGCTCAAGTATACACAAATACACACCCTAACAAGACGTGGAGGACTACATCACCCGAGTACCAGTACTATACCAGTGCCGACTTAGGAAAATTTCAAACTTAACAAACAATAGCGAAGGAAAAAACTTATAATACAAAACCACCTATCAACGAAACAATTTATCCATCGCTTGCTGGTGAGAAAGGTGAGCTTATTTAGAGAGCAAAGATTAAAAAATTGGAAGTTAGTGATATTCCCAAGCCCGCATTTGACCAACTCGTAGACGACGTATATGATAACTTCCTCGTCTATTTTCGAGGAGCAGACACATAACCAGGGTCATAACATTTATGGATGTACTACTAAATAAAGTACAATCGGATAATACCGCATGCGACTTAGTCCAAAACATTTTTACAGCATAATACCATTGTATATTTATGAATATTCGTTTTAATGCTCTTCGTATTCCTTCGAGTTTTTATATTACTTTGTCGTAAAATATTCTCTTGGCAACCGAATTTGCACTGCATTAGCATCTCAGTTTTTCCGACTTTAGAATTATATATTTTTTGTTGTCTGTATATTTGAATGTTTGTTGTGTACGAATGTTTTGTGTATGAATCTTAATCTTCGTCAAACTTACTATCATCATCATCATCATCATCGTGATATCGTCTATCGACATCACCATTACAATTATCATAAATCCATACACGGTGACAAATCGGAAACATATCTAAATGACGGAAACAACAATAGTCTAAGATACGGTATATAAAACGACCTTCACCGAGATTCTTATTTGATGAAACTTGTTTTATATTCAATTTAATATGTCAATAATATGTTGCATATGGGTTGCCTAAAAAAATTCAGTCCAGGATATAATTTTCAAAATTCGTCAACCGGAATTCGGAACTGATTTTTCGCAGACAACCCTTTACCATCGTATTTATAATGAAATAATCTCTAATATCATTTAATTTCAATTCAAATAATCAGACGGATGCAAAATGCCCTAGTATCGATTTACCTGTTTACACGTGGCAACCCGAGAGTTGTGATCAGAATGTAATAGGCAACGTAATATATAATAAATATATAATATTAATAACTAAATATATAATATTCTATGGGCTTCATACTTTCGATTGGTATAGAATTTGTCAAATAATCAAACCGGAGAAATGTTTTTAAAAAATATATATTTTTTAAAATTATTAATAAATCATATCCTGGACTTTTAGGCAAGCCATATGCAACATGTTTATTGACATATTAAATTAAATATAAAATACGTTTCATCAAATAAGCATTTCGGTGAAGGTCGTTTTATATCCCGTATCCTATGCTACAAATACACTTTTAGAATACAGCTTGATGTATTCACTCTAGAAACTAGATATTTCAGATCCGATCAAAGTATGTAAAGAATATCAAACAAACTCTACCATTTCTCCACCATAACATCAGCTGCTATATTTTTATAAGATTTGTTACGGAGGTTCTATTTTAATAACAAAATACCTAGAACTTCTCAATGACTTAAGTGATAACACTCGTTAATTAGAGGTGAAAAATAGAATTTAAAACATAGCTAAAATAGAGGCCTTTAAAACCGGGCAATGAGATTGGGCTACCATCTTATCCCATCGCTTCGTGCAAAGCAGACTGGTTCCGACATAATTCCATCAGGATGCAAAACTCATGCAACTTCACTTCCATTTAACTTTATATTCCAGAAGAGTGATAAACGACTAGTTCTTGCAAATCACAAAGACGGAAAGAGCCCAATCACGAGTAAAAGGTCAATTTTGGGCTATAAGCAAAAAGGCGTCCTCTCCTGAAGAGGACAACTGGAAGCTAAATCGGTCAAATTGGCCTCACTAAAGACTGTAGCCCAGGAAACCGTTGTATGACTCCTGATTTTGCGTGTCGTGTCGTTGCGACATGCAAATATGTCCCTAACCATATTAAATGTTTGAAACCGATATGCTTCTGGCGCATCACGACACGCCACGACACGTAAGTGTTTTTCTGCCTTTATTAAACATATTTTTGTCATCATTGTTTTCATTTATCTGTAGCCAGTATTTAACAGCAAAACTTTCAATCAATATGTAAATTCTACCAATTCAAACCAGCTTTAGTATAAAAATCATTGTTCCTTTACTAGAGCCAACCAAATACAGATTCTTGTTATAAAAATAAATACACATGAATGTTGTAACTATAGAATGCTATTGATTGAATATATACATATCATATATAACTTACTTATTGTATAATATAATAACTAAAATATAATATTATTAAAAGGAGTTCCTTAAGGCAAGGTTCCGTAGATGCTGGCAGCGTTCCCTCTTTGTATAGCTAGACTAATTCTTTGTCCGAGGTAGCTGCCAGCTCTTCAGTCTCCTGTGATGTCAACTAACTAATTATTAATAAAAATTATATTTTGCTTCCATAATGATAATGTACTTATACTTTTTGTACAGGTTATTCAAGTGCTTATCCTACTATCCTTATTTATCAATGCGAATCTTTGTAAGAATGTATGGAGATACATACATCTATACTTTCTTACGTATGTTTATTACTCTTTCATGCAAAAACTACCAAATGGATTTCGCTACAACTTTAGAATAATATTATAAATAATAACTATTGCTTACAAATTTATCATAAACACTACCATTAATGTAATTCATACTATTAATGTAATCATACACATTATATTAATAACCACATCAATAGTAAGATTTCTTATCAATTGTGTTGACGCGTTTAACAAAGGAAATATATTTCTTCACGTGCTGAAATTCCAAGAACATGTGTGTACATTATAAAATATTGAATATATTTTATATATTACAGCCAAAACTTAGTTTAGGTACGATTTTTTTATTAAATATCATTAAAGTTTTTACAAAAATACGATACTAAAATTCTGTATAATATTATTTGTTCCGAATTAAAAATAGAGTATTTTTAAAAATGTTATGTAATACTTATCATTACTTAAAAATATAAATAACTCACCACTTCATATCCGATAAAACACAATATCACTGCACAATGATTTCAAAAAGTATTTCATAAATCCGTGAACTGCGTAGAACTCGCGTAACAATTTCAAAATGGCGGTATAGTCGTCCGCCCGCCCCAAGCTTCGACGTCAAACTAAGCTCTGACAGACGGCACTGGCCGTGGATGTTTCGGTATGCATTTCTCGGGATTTCCATGCAGTTTCTATATCGGATATTTTTTCACCAGTGTTTTTGAGGTCGTTGCTAAAATGTAGTGAAGCGGACGATTATGAGTATTTAAAGTGTTATTCGTATAAACGCGGTACAAATGATTTTTATTTATTTATATTTTTTATATTTTTTGTGTATTGTATTTGTTATGTGTAGTTTTTAACCGTATAATTCAAATTCCTTTATTTGCAATCGTAGGTTCATGCGTACGAGTAACGTGTAGCCTTTATTTATTTCGTAGAGTCGAGTGGTTATTGAAAGTTGGTTAAATTAAGAAAGTTGGTTAAGTATTGGACGGACGAGCTTACGATGACCCTTATGATGACTTTAAGCAAAGATTTAAAAAATGCCCCTAAGTACTACAACTTATCCCGAAGTATAATAAATATTAAAACGAAACCACTTCACAAACTTTTACTCTGTCCTTATTTTCACTTGTTTTTTCCTTGTCATTCCTAAGCCCCTAATCCCAATATGAAAAAATTGCGGCAATAATTTCATGAGCCGATTGCTTGTTTGCCCTCTTATATAAAAAATATCGGTTTGCCATCAATCACCGGTTAGCAGAAATACTTCATAAACGCCATTCTTCAGCATTGGAGTCAATTTGTATGTTTAATCCACAAGAAGAGTAACTCACCAATCGTGTTGTATAAAATACTGGAATAGTTTTTTTTTTTTTCGATTGGAGCTATGCTAATGGCCCTAATGCTTCGTCGATTACACAGCTGGAATAATCCTATTTGTGTTGGTTTAAGAAGATTTTAGATAAAATAAATTGGCTTATTTCTCGGTCTTTTTTATTAGGAACAGAAAAAAATAAAAATGTCATCAAATTATATATTAATTAGCAATATCCCGCGAACCATAAATAATAATTAAAATGTCATTCATCAAGAGTGGCCATAGTGATATTATATACTTAACAGTGAAATTTAATTTATTGTTAAACATTTAATAAATGATAAAAATATATAAGGCACCGTTAATTAATTAAGGCTCTTGCAGGGCTACTAGTGATTGTTACGAGCTGTCTGTTTCAATAATTAATCAAACTTTGTCACATCGTTCAAAGAGCTTTAACTGTCATTGTAATTCATGAATTATTGTGACGGTACGATTTATCTGTTCCATTGCATCGCGTTTACTTTGTGACCTGTTACTGATAATATGAACGGATGTTCCAATTGACTTTGACCGAATCACGACTAAAGAGAACAGCAAAAGGATGCACTTAAGTATTCAAGATATTTAATACAATTACCATCATCATCATCATCAGCCTTTATCCGTCTAGTGCTGAACATAGGCCTCCCTTAATGAACGCTAAGACGACCGATCCCTTGATACTCGCATCCAACGCGGACCTGCCACTGCACGGAGATGGTCTTCCCATCTGGTTAATGGCCGACCAACACTTCGTCTATCTAAACGCGTTTAAGTAGACAATTACCATTGTGGTCCAAAATGGGATTTCAAAGTAGAAGAGTTAGACTGACAGTATTTTTGACAATAGTAAGATCAGGGTTTATTAGACCGCGATAAAATCCATTAAAGTTATTACATGATAATAAGGTTTTAAGCTATTGCATAGCTTCTATCGCGGGCCTTGAGCGCGGGGACCGAGTACAGAAATTCCGTAACGAAAATAAAAACCTAACGCTCCCCACTCCGACGGGCACGGAGGTGTGGCCGAAAAGAAACGACGTTAGACGATGCATGCATCGTCTAACGTCGTTTCTTTTCGGCAGTCTTCGACACGGTGTTTGTGTGCTTGCAACTAGACGTATTGTACGACACTACGAAGCTCGCACGAATAACAATAAAATATAACACATGTATTGTAAAATAATAAAAATATTTTAAACAATATTAGTTAATATTGTTTAAAATATTTATATTTTTTTATTTATTTAATAAAGGAAAAAAAAATGTTTTCTTATCGGTCACCACGCTCAAAAAGTGTAACTTGAATTAATATCAAAGAAAAAGAAATACTGCATTAATAATTAAAATAAATAAATAATTATAATTGCATAAGTTGATACAAAATGCTATGCAATAGCATTACCGCGGCAGTCCCCGAGTGCCACACGTCTTTTTTTCTTTAATTGAGGATTCATTCCTTTTTTTCCTCTACCTTTTGCCTTCAACTCCTAGAATAGTATTTGCGACCCCCTTGAAGGTCGCTAGCCACAGATTAATAAACACTAGTCTTACACATATAAAACCTGATCGCCTGATTTAAGCCAGCACCGCATGCCATATTAATTAAATATTATAATTAATATTTTATACTAGTTGATTAAACTCGTTTAATTTTGTTTGAAGAGAATGTTCAACTCGTCTTTTTGGTGTGATAATTAGCGAACTCGCTGACCTATATAAAATCAATTGATTGTTCTTAATTTGCTTCGTCTTGGAGAATTTAAAACGACTTCGGGAGCTACAATTCTTTTACTCTGAAGTTTGGTTTATTTTCTTTACGCTGAGCTTAAGTATTCACTTTATGTAGTGTTCCCTGTTCTTTGGTTTGGAGATGGAATAATGACAGTAATTTTACAGATTTGTTAATTATACTATTTCCATTTTTTATTTTCTCGATGACAGTTTCAATTTGATAGTTGTAGTGTTGTGACCAAATAAGTAATGATATCACCATCATCATCATCATCATCAGCCTTTATCCATCTACTACTGCACATAGGCCTCCCTCAATGAACGCCAAGACGACCGATCCCTAGAGACATCGATAGCATAAATTTATTATATTTTGAACAAAGACAAATACAACAAAAACATTCAAATATATTTTTTCGTTCCTTTTCATTGTCGAGAGTCACAGTTTGAAAAGAGCTTCGAAAATTTTAAAGAAATTGACATTATCAATCAAGAATTAATACGTATAACTTCTTGTAATGTAATATAATATTAGTTAATAAATTTGTACAAAAGTATCCGGCAGTAGTTTGGTTTCTTACATCTTGTAAAAAAATATCGGGTCTGTTATCGTGTTACGTTTATCGATATAGCTCTATCCCTATAAGTTTCTCCGACTCTAGTATAACCTTGTACGTGTGAAAACGTCATATTTTTATAAAATAATGCATACATAACGTAAAAAAGACGCTCGTTAAAGTTTCAGTCAGGATCTGTCATCGAGAAAATAAAGAAATGGAAATAGTATAATGCTACCATTTATCCGCACTATAAATAAATTATTGTCATTAATTATTATTTGTCTAGTGTCATTGAAATCATGATCATTATCAGCCTATATCCGTCCACTGCTAAATATAGACCTCTTTTGATTAAAGCTTAGAGTGCCCATCCATTCGCACTCGTCAACACGGAGCCACATACATCTTGTATGTGGCTCCGTGTTGACGAGTGCGAAATGTGGTAAAAGTCCCGTGTGGTAAATGGCCGACCACCATTTCGTCAAACTAAACGCGACTACTTGGAAGGTCAAACGAATCTAGTAAGAAGTACTAGGCCTCGTATGCAAGAGGTTCCGGGTTCGATCCTGACCCGCCCGTGTGTGCCTTGAAATGGGTTTTTCTAAATTTCTAAGTGCACCCCAAAACACAAGACCTTCGTTCGCTCACCGGCGAAGGAAAACATCGTGAGGAAACTTGCATGCCTGATAAGATTGAAAGTCTTTGAAGGTATGTGAAGTTCACCAACTCGCATTGAGCTAGCCATGCTCCTCCCTCGATTTCAAATCGGAGACCCGTGCCCAACAGTAGGATATAAAATAAGGGTTGATACTTTAATTTTAAAGTAAACATATCTTCATTAATAATATTAAGAAGTATATTCAAAAACTATCTTCGTTGTGTATTGTCATATTATCCAAAATATTGGTATTTCTTTAAAACGAAAAATATCTTTAGTGTAAAATCTATAATCTTTATAGGTACTAAATCGACTATTATATGGCTTTCGTCGTTAGAAAACTACATTATCTTTTAGAGAAAATCTTTATTTTATTTCAGTATAATATGATATTCGCAAAGTTAACACGAGCGAATCGGATAAGCGGTTGTTAAGCTTACAAGTTAAGATTTGCATTTATCTTTTGTTACCCGACGACAAAGCCGAAAGGGTCGTGATTTTAACAATGTATGTATGTTTGTATTAATATTTGAACCTAAACCGCTTCTCCGCTTTTGATATGTGTCAATTAATTCGAAAATTATGGTAAATATTTCGTAGCAAATTGTTACAATATTATGTTAATAATTATAAGTAATTTATTTAATTGAAAATCATTTCGTAATATAATACTAATAGTTAGTCCATAGAAAAGTTACATTAAGGTTGCATTTCTCAGAAGATGCTTTCTTTATGTGTAGGGCGGGATTAACAAAAGTTTAAGTTTGTGGTGTTCGCCACACTTGTCCTCCGGCCGCCATCTTGGCAAAACAGTTTCAAATGGTTTTCTCTGGTTTTCTAGTAAAGCTATAGAAAAATAGTCATTTTACAATAAAATAACAAAAGATCTATATTTAAACAATTCGCCGAGAAAATTACAAAAAATTACAGTAATTATCTTATCATCACTTCCTCCAACATAGATGCAACCCATAGCCTCTAAGTTTATCATCACGTTCAGTCGTTGCTCAACAAACACTATGTTTCTCAAGATTGGGGGTAGAAAAGCATGAAAAAACTTTAATACCAATAAAAACTTTCAAACCTCCATCGCCCGAAATTAATTATCTGCAGATGCAAGGCAAACTGCGAAGGTATGTTCAATTGCCGAATAACAGGCCTCAAATGCTCTGCAGTATTCCTCGATAGTTGTCGTGAAACCTGCAATAATATTTTGGAAATATCAAAATTAATCGAAGAAAATGAATTCAATGATTTATTATCCGTCCGCAATCACGCCAATTCTATCTCCCGTTATTCCGCAAACAGTTATCTTTAATACTGAATTAGATTCTGAAGCGCAGTCTGGACCATCAAAGAGAACACTCCTCCAAACCTTTCCTCATGGATGATATGAAAAAGGGTTGATAATAAAGAAATATAATGTAGTAATATTAGGAATGTAGCAATAAATAATAATTAGGAATATGATATTATTATAATATAATAATACACAGGAATATTAACATAAATTTAAACGATATTGTAGGTATATTTGTATTGCATTCTTACAACTTACAAGTATTTAAAAACCCAGCCAACTTCGGAGCCCTGTGGAAATTATTCGAAAAAAACTCCCTGATCGTTCTTTTGTCCTTTCGTTTTAAAATTCTCCGAAAAGCAATATAGCGCCCAAATAAAATTTTCAGATATTTTTGTTAATAACTTTTTTTTTCATTTTACGTTGAAGATTTGTAGACATTTGGATTTGCTAAAAATAATTTATTTTAAATCCTACAGGGCAGCCAGTTTACGAGATACAGTGTTAAATTCCACCCCTTTTTCCAAACCCCTCCATAAACTTAAGCTTAGTATTAAGTTAGTTAACCCCCCGCGCGGGGCCTACTAACTTTGCTAATACTAAGCTTCTACTAGGGCTAAAAAAAATAGATCCGAATGAATCCGAGGCCTGAAACTGTAACATTTCTATTCTATTATCTACTGATACATTTTAGTCGTAAGGCATTATTCATTTGAAGGCATTTTGTGTAGTTAGATGAGTTGAATTTCAAGCACAGTAAGTAAAGTATCAACCATTATAATTATGTCCCACTGCTGGGCAAGGGTCTCCTCTTCGAAATCAGGCGAGAAGGGTTAATGGGCCATAGTTCACCGATACGCTGGCCCAATGCGGGTTGATGAACTTCACATACCTTCAAAGACTTTCAATCTCATCAGACATGCAGGTTTCCTCACGATGTTTTCCTTCACCGGTGAGCGAACGATGGTCTCGTGTGTGTACTTAAAAATTTAGAAAAACCCATTTCAAGGCACACACGGACAGGTCAGAATTGAACCCGGAACCTCTCGTGTAAGAGGCCAAGCTCATCAAGCATTGGACCATCGTCGCTAGTTTTTTCTTTAATGAACATGAAACTAATCTCGTAATAAGTTTGTTGGAATTGGGTACCAAGGACAGAAAAGAAGATATTTTTTATGTACATGTAAAGGAATACCTAGAGATGTCTAGGATCCCTTTATGAATAAATTAAATAAATACTTTTTAAAATATAAAATTTGTGTTCTCTGACAGATGACGTTAGCGAACTAAAAATGTAAGAGATTTGAAAAATAGAAATATTAGGAAAATAATTTAATTTGTGTTATTGTTAAAAGATCGGCAAATAAACTTTAAATGTCGTTTCTTTATTTTACAGGTAATATATTTTGTATATCTAGAATAAGATAATTATTTGTTTTTTTTTTAATGTTAAAATGAAAATAAAATCTTTATTTTACAGAGCAACACATGGTTTAATTTGCCGTATAAATATTATTATTAGAAAAAGACTTATTGTCTTATAAAACGACATTTTTAGTAAAAAAAAAATGGAAAAGTTAAGATTCACATTTGCTGCGTTAGCAGGATCTGATAGTAAAAGCAATGTAATTTCAATAATTTCAATTGAGACACCCGATGGACGCGTATTTGACATTCCCGATGATTTGAAATATGTAAGCAAACACACTGCTATAACAGCTACGGATGTTTTCACCAAAATTAAGAATTCACTAAAGAAAAGACACCAGACACGAAAAATATGGATTCCCTTAACCGAAGATTTGAGGAAAACATACTTAGATGAAGGTGAAAATTTACAATTTGGTAACCAATATTTAGAGGAAATTACGCACGAAACAAACTTCACTGACAAGAATACTAGTAAGATCACTGAAAATAAAAATCTAGCGAAAATAGCAGAACGATTTTTACTCGAGAAGTTTTCAGGAAAAACATCAAATGCCAACCAATGGATCAATGATTTTGAGATTGAATGTACACGTTTTGAGATATTAAAGGATGAAGAAATAATTGAGACTTTAAAATATTTACTAGAAAAACAGTGTATAGATTGGTATACTAGTATGTTAATAAAATGTACAGTAAACGCAGGATGGGCCATATGGAAAACACATTTTTGTGAAACATACGAAAACAAAGGTTGGTCACCAAGTGAAATATGCATTCACATTTAAATTTCAAGAAGGTTCACTACGGGAATATGCTACAAAAAAAGAAAGATTGTTACTAGAGATAAATAAAAATATTGACACAAAGACATTAATTCATCTTATAGTTATGGGTCTACCAGATTATATAATGAATAAAATTAATAATGAATCAATAATATCAACTGCAAGTCTTTTCAATGAAATTGGTAAACATGAACAAATAGTTTATAAAAATAATTATAATATATTCAAAAGAAGTACATTACATAATAAAGTAAGAGTTGATAAATATACACCTTGCAAAATTTGTGAAAATCTAAATAAAGGTAGTCGATTTCATTCGGAAGAAAAATGCTGGTTTAAACAAACTGATGATTACGAGAAAAGGAAAAATTATAATAGAAATGTAAACAACACTGTATTAGATGTTGAATTAAGTAATAGTGAGTCAAAAAACGAATAATTACACCATTAATTAAAGTAAAACTAAAATTAGAAGAAAAATTAGACATATTTGGTATTTATGATTCAGGCTCTAATGTTTCCTTAATAAATTCAAAATTAGTAAGACTAAAAGAAAAAGAAAAGAATATATACGACAATACAAAATTAATAACAATTAATGGTGTAAAAAAGACAAAGGGTTTAATAAAAATAAAAATTATGATCTTTAATATCGAGAAGAAAATCGATGTTTATATTGTAGATGGAAAAGACTTCAAATATGATTTCCTAATTGGACTTGATATTATAAAAGAGTTTAATTTGATTCAGAATGAAAATCTGGAAATCGAACAAAAGTCAGAAGAAAATTTTAAAAAGGAGCAAATATATTTGAAGAACAAACCTAGTGAAAATGAAAATATAAAGTACTTGAATATTATAAACTTTAATGAACATATAAAAGATACAGAATTTAAAATGGATCTGAGTCATTTGAATAGTCAACAAAAATCAGAAATAAATACACTTATAGAAAAATATAAATCAAGCTTTGCAAAGGATAAATACGACATTGGAACAGTAAAGGATTATGAGGCACGCATAGACCTCCTTGTGGATAAATACTGCTGTAAAAGACCTTACAGATGTTCAATAGAGGATAAACTGGAAATAGAAGAACAAATACGAAAACTGCTTGAAAGAAATCTTATAGAGGAATCATACAGCCCATTTGCAGCACCAGTAACCCTAGCTTTTAAAAAAGAAGACAATAGAAAAACAAGATTATGTATCGATTTTAGAGATTTAAATAAAGTGGTAGTACCTCAGGCTCAACCATTTCCTTTAATAGAAGACTTGGTCACGAAAACCAGAAATTGTATATACTTTTCAACATTAGATATAAATTCTGCATTCTGGTCTATTCCTCTGCGAATTGAAGATAGAAAGAAAACTGCCTTTGTTACACAGGAAGGCCACTACCAATGGACATGCCTTCCATTTGGTTTGAAAACATCTCCAGCTATATTTCAAAGAATATTAAGCAACATACTGAGAAAATACAGGTTAACAGATTTTGCAGTAAATTTCATTGATGATATTTTAATATTTTCAAAGTCTTATAATGACCACATAAACCATTTATCACGGCTTTTAGAAGCGATAGAAAGAGAAGGCTTCCGACTTAAGTTTACAAAATGTCGATTTGCAACTAATTCAGTAAAATATCTTGGACATATCATAGAAAATAATACAGTAAGACCAGTAAAGGATAATTTAATTTCAATAAGGGATTTCCCAACACCAAAAAATCAGAAAAATATTAGACAAATTCTAGGAAAAATCAATTTCTACCGTGAATATATACCTAACAGTTCAATAATTTTAGAACCATTACATAATCTACTAAGGAAACACCAAAAATTCATATGGACAACAGATTGCCAAGAAGCTTTTGAGAAAATTAAACTATTACTGTGTTCACAACCAATACTAGAAATTTTTGACTATAATTTACCAATAAATATATATACGGATGCATCATTAGAAGGTATTGGAGCAGTGTTAAAGCAAATTCAACCAGATGGAAAAGAAAAACCTGTGGCATATTTTTCAAAAAAATTAAATGTAGCCCAAAAGAGAAAAAAAGCTATATATTTAGAGTGCTTAGCCATTAAGGAGGCCATAAGATACTGGCAGTACTGGCTAATAGGCAAGCGTTTCACAGTATATTCGGACCATAAGCCATTGGAAAATTTAAATATAAAATCAAGAACAGACGAAGAGTTAGGAGATTTATCCTATTATCTGTCACAATATGACTTTGAAATAAAATATGCACCAGGAATTAATAACTTAGAGGCAGATTGCTTAAGCCGAAATCCAGTATTAGAAGCTAATAAAGATGAAGATGAACAATTAAAATTAATAAATTTAATAACATTTAATGACATATTAACAGATCAAGAGAGAAATGAAGATATTCAAAAATACAAGAACAAGCTAATATATAAACGCAATATATATTATAAGAGGATAAGAAAACAAGATAAAATAGTTTTGACAGAGGAGTTCAGTGTAAAACTTATAAAAATAATTCATGAAAATATGTGTCATATAGGTATAAAACAAATGCAAAAGAAAATAGGAAAATTTTATACAGCAAAAAATTTAAGTAAAAATATTACTGAAATGTGTAAAAAGTGTGAAATATGTATAAAAAATAAAACAAGAGGACAGGCTAAATATGGTTTAATGTCATATTTAGGCCCTGCTACGAAACCATTTGAAATCGTATCAATAGACACAATTGGTGGATTTGGTGGCTCACGATCAACGAAAAGGTTTTTGCATCTTTTAGTCGACCACTTCACTCGATATGCATATATAGTAACCTCAAAAACACAAAATGCAAAGGATTTTATAAAACTTATGAATATTGTACCGAATTGTAATGAAATTGGCATGGTACTCACAGACCAATATCCCGGAATTAACTCAAAAGAATTTAAGGTATTTTTAGATGAAAGATCAATCGCAATAATTTTCACGGCAGTGAATTCGCCGTTTTCTAATGGACTTAACGAAAGGCTTAACCAAACACTTGTTAATAAAATAAGATGCAAAATAAATGAACATAAAAATACTAAAGCATGGACGACTATTGCTCACAATTGTGTAGATAGATATAACAGCACAGAACACTCAATAACAGGATTTGCACCGAGATACCTATTGGATGGTACCGATGTTTCACTAATTCCAAATGAACTTAAAATTAAAAAAGAAGTAGATGACTGGATAAGTGATAGGAAAATTGCATTAGAAAGAACAATTAAATCACATGATTATAACAAAAAGTTAATGGATAAAAAAAGAATAAACTATAATTTTAAAGCGGGGGATATGGTATATGTTGAAAATGGTCACAAACTAAATCGAAGAAAATTAGATGAGTTAAGGATTGGTCCATTTAAAATCGAAGAAAAAATATCGCAATCAATATATAAGATAAATACAGGATATAAAAAGGTTGAATCAAATCTATTCCATATAACAAAACTTATTCCTGCCTCCAAATTAGAAGAAATTGAAGATTGAAAAGAAAAAAAAGGAGTTGTAGAAGAGAAAATCTCCGAGGAAATTTTCTCACCCTAGAGGGGGAGATGTAAAGGAATACCTAGAGATGTCTAGGATCCCTTTATGAATAAATTAAATAAATACTTTTTAAAATATAAAATTTGTGTTCTCTGACAGATGACGTTAGCGAACTAAAAATGTAAGAGATTTGAAAAATAGAAATATTAGGAAAATAATTTAATTTGTGTTATTGTTAAAAGATCGGCAAATAAACTTTAAATGTCGTTTCTTTATTTTACAGGTAATATATTTTGTATATCTAGAATAAGATACTTAATTATTTGTTTTTTTTTTAATGTTAAAATGAAAATAAAATCTTTATTTTACAGAGCAACACATGGTTTAATTTGCCGTATAAATATTATTATTAGAAAAAGACTTATTGTCTTATATACATAATAAATACGTTCACGATGCTGGTACTACTTACTTATATCATATAAAATTGTCGGGATTCGAACCCCAATCGTTAGTTCTATTATATTATGACTGCAGTTAGACTAGCCTTTTATTCAGTCAGATTTAATAGAGCATAATATATTATCACTTTGATATGCCAATCGACACACAACCAATACGAAAGCAATAAACTTATTCACATATTTAGGTACGGTATTTAATAATAATGCTCACAGGAGAAAAAGGCCCAAATAGATTTGTCGGGTGGTCCAATCGAATTACCATCACCACAGCCAATCAAACTGTAGCGCGCAACAGACAAAAAATAAACATGTCAGTACACGTCACAACTAATTGCACGTAGAACTGTTACTGTTGATTGGTTTGGGCCTCTGTTTACTGTAGCTGGGGCTGTACCAATAATACAACAGTATTATATAGTATGCCAATACGATTTAAGGACCTCCGATCATCTACAGTACTATCATACGGTATTTCCAATACACCTTAGACCAGGGCCTCTTAGACTTTTTTATCACGGATCAGTTTTAAAATTGAACATATCTGATGGACTCCTTCCTGCTGACCTTTTTTTACTTTTAAATTTGGAAATTTCGCTCATCCTCATCGCTGCTTTCTCGACCATAAAAAAAACTTAGTACATTTAGCACAGCAATTATTAATCCTAAAATGACAGCCTATTTTGATTGTATATTAAAATGCACCGCTAGAAAACCTGCCCTTCCAGACAAGTTGCAAACGCTCAGAAACTCAGTTGCGAATTGATATAAGCTAAAAATGTGACGCCATATGTCTCAAAATCTTTGACGAACGCTTATTCAGACACATACTTAAGGTATACGAGTATGGTTTTGTTTGTATAGACGTCTAAAAACGTACGTACTTCGTCCCCCCTAGACAAGGGACATAAACGCTAAACGAATTTGCGTTTGCCACTTGTCTAGAGAAACTGTTTTGCCTATGATAAACTGCTTCCAATTCGGTTTTATAGTGCCACAGATAAACACAGCAGTTAAACTTAAAACGGTAACGCTCTTTTTGTGAGCGAGAAATCTACGATTAAAAATATTGCGATCACTCATTCGAACACAAACTTCAAATACAATTCCTGTCCAACACGAATATAGATACAAATCCTTTGAAACGAAAGCATTATTTATTCCAAATTTACAAACTCCTATCCGCTATGTCCTTCCAAATAAGACTTAGTGTTTCAAAGATACTTCATTAGGGACTTTGAGGCAGAACTTTATGAAGAGATCACGAGAGACGTTGATGGATTGTATACAAACGCGATAGGCATTATGAACAAAGTTGCTTCGATTCCCTTGTTTTATGAAATATGGAAACCTCTATTGACAGTGATGTTAATTTATTAAAATGTCACTGACAGGGGGCGCTGTGGGTTTTAGTCAATGTCGTGACAAATCGTTGATTGAGCGTGGTTTGTGGAAGCGTGAATTAGAACAATACTTTGGCTTACGTTATCATCGTTTATCATAATCGTGTGTCGGTTGTTATAGGCTATATTTTGTCCAAATTACGAATTCCGCTCGCTCCTGTCTGCATGGGTATTACCATCGTGTTGTTCCCGTGAAACAGCTTTGCTGTGTTTCAGACAAAAGGCCCGGGCAGGGAGTGTAATTACTGGCACCATGACTTAACATATTCTAATGTCTCGTGGTAAGATACATGAGTCCTTGGCTAGTTTGAAATGGGCTGATGGGAAATGGGAAAAAGGTTGGTGACGTGACCACTTACCATCAGAAGGCACGTTTGCCAGCTTTGCCATAAAAAACCTGTTTAAATTGGTTTTATTATTTATCATCATACATAATAATATACATGGAGGCCTATGTTTAGCAGTGGACGGATAAAGGCTGATGATGATGATCATACACATGGTGCATTCGAATGGTCTCGATTCTATTGGGATCGGTAACTTTAACACAGACGTATTTTATGAACTATCCTGACCTTAACAACGTTGTTACCTCGCCGATGAAATAGAACACTACTGCGAAACCTACAAGCTTCACAATATTTAAGTTATTTGAATGTGCGTAAAGTTCATCAATATACATTGCTCGCTGGCCAAATTCCAGCCAGGTGAGCTAGCTTCTAACAACGTTAATGTCCAATTTCAATTATCATTAATATTAAACATATTAAATACATTTAATATTATTATTTTAAAAATATTAAAATTTTCTTAGAAAATTTCTTCCTCTTTAAGGATATTTTTCCCATCTATTGTACATCTCAAATAGTTTTAGAAATATTTTCTAACCCTTCATTACTCGCATGGGGTCAAAGCATTTTCGGATTAAGAAATGAAGCACATTGCGCGGTCCGATTCCTCCAGCGCCTGGAAAACCTGGATGCCTGATGAGATCAAAAGTCTTTGAAGGTGTGTAAAGTTCAGCAACCTGCATTGGGCTAGCACTTGGTGAACTATGGCGCGATACCCTCCTCGCCTGATTTCGAGGAGAAGTGCCCTATGTAGCGATACTTGTTAAAGTGTAATAATTTATGAGAGATATTTTTATATTCCTAATTCATGACGCGTAATAAGAATTTAATTTAAAAAGGTATTTCCAAGCTTCATTCAATATGAAAATAAAATAGTAGACAGCATGTTCTCTAGTCTTAACATTTTCAATGTTTCACGTTTGAATGAAAAAAATTAAAAAGGCCTGTCAGGTGCAGCAAATTTTATTTATTTTGTCGAGATTGCAATTAAAATTGCAGAAAGGAAATACTATTTAGAAAGCTAATCAAAGAAATAACGAGTTGTCGGCGTTTGACTCATTGGGGAAATGTACATATATATAATACATATACGTAACTTTAGATTATAGAATTTAAAACTTTATTGTATACTAGCTGTTGCCCGTAGCTTTACCTGTAAGGTTTACAACGGGATCTTAGTACTGTTTTTTTGAGTTTCCTGGTTGATTTTTTACACCTTGTGTCCGACCCAAATATCATACGTAACCCTTTTTTTCAGAATAAAATTTAAACTATGTTACTCGTGGATAATGTAGCTTTCGAACGGTGAAAGAATTTTTTAAATCGGTCCAGTACTTTATGAGCCTATTCATTACAACCAAACAAACAAACAAAGTTTTCCTCTTAATAATAGTAGTGTAGATGTAGATGTAGAAAAATAGTATTTCGATTGCAATATAAAATATAAAAGTATCATGCATTTATTGTGAAGAGTCTAGTTTACAATACACAGATCTATATAGATTTATTCTGGACTGCAAGCAAGAATTCAAGCTTCACGTAGACTATTGCGTTATAGAAACCCGAGGGATTAGTTTGTTAATCTTGTTTATGCAAAACAGAAATGTATCATTTATCCTTGCTTTGTTTATCGGTCGAGAGCACTGTGCCATCCGTATGGACCACCATTCTGCATATTTTACATCATCGCAAAAATCAGAAATGGCAATATGATAATGTGACAAGAAAAAATGTGATCAACACAATATTAATACCTGAAATAAAAATAAACATGCTATGCTCAAGGCTCCATAAAATTAGTGATTCCTTTATGGACAATTGTATACGTTATTTAAACTATTTAAAACGGGATCTTTACTATGTTTTTAGCATATTTTTTTTAAATAATTTAAATAATGAAAATAGCCATGTAAATTTAAAATTGTATACGTTTTATAGTAAACTTCCCGACAGTATAAAAGGGTTATCAATTAATTCATTTAAATCCATTATTAATGCAAAACTTATATTAAAATCATATTATAATGTATAGGAATATATAAATGACAAAAGCGCTTGGAAATGAATAGGGATGTTGATACATGTTACAAATTCATGTAAAGATATGTTCTACATATTAAATACAGTATTTGAAAACCTAAAATAACATTTAAAAAGTCTACTTATTTGTCTTAAAAGTTAGAAAATTAATTTAAAATGCCTTATTTATCATGCATTGTCACGTGACTGTAAACGCCGATAAGGCGATGACGTCACTGAACATTGAGCTAAGTACAAACTCACCTAACAAAGCGCGAGCTCTGAATGCGGTGTGTGACGTATGACGCTTGGAGCGTTTTAAGGGCAATTTTAAAAACAATTTTTATTTATTTAATGCGCTGATGCATCCCGCTGGGGAGTGGGTCTCCCCAGGCGGGTATGTGGACTCGCTGCGCCCGAAAGATGGTAAGTGGACGCAGCTCTACCCACTAAAACCCGGCGAGTGCCACCACTGCCGCCTTTGGTGAGGTGCCCCGGATCTGCAAGTAACAGGGCACCTCGACGGCTAGTCAGTTCCTCAGGGGACTGACGCCACCTCCACAGAGCGGTTGTTCCGCACCACAGAACAACCACTCCCAACGTCGGGACAGTACGATGAGATGAGGTTCCCAACCTCACCCCTTGCCCCCTGCTCTTTTGTCCCCTCTTCTTATAAGAGGGGTACAAAGAGCCCCCTTGGCTCAATTTGCTTCGCCCAAGGTGTTGGGGTCACCCTGGGCTACTGAGCCCCACCGCCACGACAAGGCCTGAACCATGGTGGGGGTATTCTG
This sequence comes from Lycaena phlaeas, assembly GCA_905333005.2. Lineage (NCBI taxonomy): Eukaryota > Metazoa > Arthropoda > Insecta > Lepidoptera > Lycaenidae > Lycaena > Lycaena phlaeas. The sequence goes on along the minus strand of HG995169.1, from coordinate 15,320,056 downwards.
TGTTCCTGGGCTATAGATGTGATTTAAATATATTATGTATTTTATAATAAAAATCTTAAATATGTGTATAGTATAAAAATATTACATTTTATATCCGTAGCACAATAATATTATGTCCTTCGAGAACTTACCACGGGGCCAGATAGACATAGTGTAAAAGCGTCCATATTATATTAATATTATAGTATTATGTCACCGTAGGAACATTAAAAGTGCATGGTCATTTTACAGTTTCATACGCTTTGAGTATTGTTTGTTAATCTCGTGAATGCGAAGTTGAAGGGTGTCTTTGAGACGAGCTCTTGAGTAAAAGTAGGTGAGTTCTCACTAGAACACTGACCTTAGGGAACTTACCCGCGTCACTGCTTTCAATGTGAGGACGCATATTGTTTATAATACTGAAAATAATATAAGTATATTTGCCATGCAAATATATTATAAATCATATTATATATTTCTTGATTAGTTTGTTTTCTATTGCCCCTAAAAAGTTACGTAAGTTTTTAATCGTGCGACCATCTGCGCGAGTGCCGTACCTACCATTCTGCTTCTGGTTAGGTAACCATTCTGCTGCTTTCTTCCGTGCAACAGCCTTACTGTGTCACTATAAGAAGTATGTACCTTCATGTACTCGTACGCTTATTAGTATAAGATTTCACTTGAGGAAGATGAAGATGACCTTGACTACAGCAAGGATTTTGAGGAAATTTAAAAACCACCGCCAGAAGACATGTTTTCAAATAAATATAAAACCGCATATAAATCGGCTATTAAACGGTGACGTTTTAAGGACTACGGTGCCATAGCCAGCGGCCATAACGTCACAACACTGTCTGTTTTCGTCACGGGCTTAAAATACTAATCCTAAAAATATTATTACAAATGTGAATAGGCATTAGCAGTGGACGGATAAAGGCTGATGTTGATGATGAAATGTGAATAGAAGTTGATTGGTTACGTTTTTACGCGAAAACCACAGAAACCGATCATAATTAATATAAAAAATAAGACGACCTCTGTGGCTCAGTGGTTAGCGCGTTGGCGCACAAGGCGGAGGTAGCGGGTTCGAATCTCGCCAGGGAACAAAAAAAAAGTTTGTTTGTTCCTAGGTCATGGATGTGTATTAAATATTTGTATTATATAATAAAAATCTTAAATATAAGTATTAATATAAAAAGTATTAAATATATGTATTTCCGTTGTCTGGTACCCGTGACACAAGTCTCTTCGAGTACTTACCACGGGACCAGATTGACGTGGTGTACAAGCGTCCATAGATATTATTATTATTATTATAATGAAACTTTGTGCACATATTCTTGGAGGTATTAGATCGGACATAGGATACATTTTATGAAAAATAAATTACGTCTAAGTTAACGCAGGCAAAGCCACGGGCAAAACCGCTAGTATCAATATACATATTATAAAAAACCATAAATAATTGTAAAATTTACAATTAATACTTTTATAGGAAAGTTCAATAAATGTTTTATATTCATCACGTCTTCGGCTCTTCTGTCGTTTCAGATTACGCAAAATTTAATTATCAGTTTAAAAGTATTTTGGACTTTCCTCCGACGCGAGGAAAATAAAATTAATAGATATTTTAATTATTTAAAATCACTTGTAAGTCTTTTTGCCGTTTTTAATATTAATTTTTTCACAATTATGTTGGTGATAGAAATAATAATGCCTTTCATATTATTATGCTTATGATCTTATGTAAAAAAGTAAAATTAAATTATTGGGGAGAGTTAATGAAGCTGTTGGCGTTTTGTAGCAATGTTTATAAATACTTATTTAATATTTAATTTAGGCCTTAAAATTAATACTTTTTGCTTAAATACGTTTAAGGCATATAAAATCGCGTTTTTTTAAATTTTGCTTCAAAACGTTAATACCTGACACATTTTATTTTGTTATGTCGATAAATATCGATAAACTGTTATGGCCATTCTTGTTTTTATTGATAAAAATGGCTTCTAAGTTTTACAAATATTGTACGGTTGTTTAAGTAGCATTATCAAAACACCTGAAGTCCAAAAAATGTGTAGGTAATTTAAAACAAATATCATAATGAATCAACTTTTACGGATTTTATCATGGTTTTGTATGTACAAAACCATGATGAAATAATGATACATACGCTGGACATGTGTCCAGCGTATCGGATACTTTACGGTAACTGATACCTACTCGGGAACGAGAAAACAAATAAACAATTTATTTAAAATGCCCTAATAATTAATAAGCTGTAAAATAATCCTAACAATTAATAAACCGAGAAGCTTAGTCGTGTTTACATTTGATACTTGTCAGGGCTTGGTAATACCTACTTTCTCTAATGCTTTTTTTGAACGAAGTTCTTTACGGCAGGCTTGGAGGGGATAGGGACTTTGCTGCGCGACCGAACCGAAAAAAATGTGATAGTAAAACCGTAAGAAAAAGTGCGTGGAATAAAAAGCGTTAAATGAGACGTGCGCAGGCGCGACAGTTGCATACACAAGCGAGTAGTGTATAATATTTTTTTTTAATAGATAGGACAATTCAAGAGGAAGGTTTATGTATTTATTAAGTTTTTATATACATTAGCTAAGATATAACAATAATTGTTGGAGGTGTCGGAAAAAAATTAGCCGCCTGGGAGTTTCAACGAAAACGCTGCCTAAATTCTTTGAGATATAACAGAATAATGTATGGTGGAATTGTATATCTTAAATAGGTCTACAAAAAAGTCCGGGATGGCATATGTCTATCTTTTAGGGATATCATACTATATCGATTTAATACTTTAAAAAATTAGCAATTATAATGCGATAATTTGAAAGTTATTTACACAAATACGGTATGAATCCTTATTATTTTAAATCAGTTAATTAGCTTCAGCACTTCATGAAGATTATTATTCCCATTTACATCATGCAAATTAAATGAATACTTTAGGAGATATAGCAAAATCAAAATAATACGTAAGAAAATAAATCGTGTTGCCGTGATTTGAATGGGTAGCGTAATAATAAAATCCTAAATCTACACTAATATTATAAAGAGGAAAACTTTTGTTTGTTTATTTGGTTGTAATGAATAGGCTCAAAAAGTACGGTACCGATTTGAATATTTATATATATTTTTAGCCGAAGGAACTTCGTTCCTACCTTCGTGTTCGTGTCCCACGACACCACATTTCTTTTATGAATAAAATCAAAATCAATCAGAATCATTGTCTTCTCAAATGTGGCTAACGTTTTGAGAACTGAGCGTACAAAAAATGAAAATGTTTTTTTAACTATTGAATAGCTACTATAATAACTTTCTCTTAAATATAATCTATTGCTGAAAACTGCATTAAAATCCGTTGAGTAGTTTACAAGATCTAAGCGAACAAACAGCGGAAGCGACTTCATTTTATGCTACGTAAAGAAGTTTTTTCTGATGATATTATAGACCTTTATACTAAAAAGATTAATTGAAAAATTATGTAGAGTCATTGAACTATAAGAGCATTTCTTGTAAATCTTATTATCAACATTCCAGACATCATTTAGTCTGTAATAGAAACGTTTGTAAATCTATTTAAATATTCATTAAATTCTTCTCATGTACTCATCTAGAATTTATTACAGTAAACGACAAGGCGATGTTAAGAAATAAGAGTAGGTACAAAAAGTGTACACATAGATTGAGATGCAAAGAAAACAAAAAGGAACGCTTAAAGCCATTTTGTAGAAATGAAATCCTATTATAAGTGAGAAAATTCTCTTCTATATAACAGAGCTAAGAGGAACGGAGTGTATAATGCGGATGTAACAGCTGGTTCCGGAGACGGTCACGGCACAGTCAAGGCGTCTACACCTGCGTCGCAACGGCACAATTTACGTAGAACATTACAAACTTCTATCAATGAATAAAACGAAACACAAGGATTTTCCGTTTGTTTTCAAATGTTTACGCAAATTTCACTCATACTGATTATAAACGACTTTTTATAATATCAATTTTTATATAATTCATTACAGTATAAAATAAAGACATATTTTTCCGGTATGAAAAAAATATGAATATTTAATATTATTTTATTCATCACTAGCAGCGCCCCGCAGTTTCACCCGCGCACTTTGCAATCCCGAGGGAGTATAGAAATAGTTATAGTCTGTGTCGCACAAAAATAATGTAACCTGGTACAAGAATTATCAAAATCGGTTCATTACACTAAATCTAATTAGACTAAATCTAAATCTAATTAGGGGGTAATTTCTAGAGGTTATCAAAGAGACTTAAAAATAGGGTATTCCCCAACCTAAGGCTTCTCAGGATAATTTGTTATAGCACATTTTATAAGATTAGTTTCACAAGTTAATTTCGACGGTTCTTCTCAATTGTCTTAACTTAGAACTATCAGTAGATTAAATTATCGTTCAAAAAGATACTTAAATAAATTAATAAAAAAGTGATTTGATTTGATAAAGTTCCAATTATTTGTTTTAAAGTCGAATATTCTAGAAACTGTTGGTTATTTGACTGGAAAATTAATTCAATAATTCTAAGTTTGAAGTTGTTTTAGGCCTATGTGTTATTACATCAAGTTATCTAGGAGAGATTCTCATATTTATATGGTAAATGAAACTAAATATTTACCTGATGAATGAAAAAATATTTAAAAATGACACCATGTTTTTCACATTTATTTCGCGGAGTTCATTATTTCGACATGATCTAAGAATGTCTCGTTCACAAGTCTTGTGTTGTGTGTAGAAAACATGGTAAATATTTTGTTTTATTAACTTTAGTATTGAACATAATCTCGTTAACTTAAAATCGTGCCAACATCTTTTAAAATTACCTGACGTAAAGAGGTAATAAAAAGGTTCTATAACTTCCATACACAAAAACGAATTAACTGCAAACTCAGCGGTCGGTTATCATTGCAGTTCTCGATAAAAGTTTATTACACTAATAGAAAGCTAAATAATAAGGTATTAGAAGTGCTTAGTGCACGTGATCTTGTCGCCACACAGGTGACGCAGATGGCACCAACGCGCGTCATACGATTAGTCAAATTAGAACAGAAATGTTTCATAGCAAGTGAGGTTACAACTGGAGTTTTGTAGCATTTTCCAATGTGAAAATTCGTCTACAACGTGCAATTGCACGAATAAAGTAATAACATTTCATTGGTAGGTAGTTCTTTGTAATAATGTTTTATTAAAATAATTGAGTTTTATTAAATTGAATTAACGGTACAACTTTCGTCTTTATTGATCATACTTAATACATTGCTTCTTATATCTTCGATGCTATATTAGCATAATATTATCACAAAAAGAAATGTATTAGGCAATGAATAGAACGGTTTAGGGCAAGATTCTGACGCTGCTATTGCTGTATAAAATCGACAGCGATAACTACTAAATGACTTATTAATAATACTATGACCTGCCGCAATTAATTTAATCAGGACAATTCAGGAAGGCTTGAAAATATTTTCTCTAACTCCCCGATTAAATCAGAACTGTGCAAGATTGTAATGTCTTGAATGAAAACGTTAACAGTAGAAGAATTGATCATCATCAGCCTTTATCATTTAACTGCTGAACATAGGCCTCCCTCAATGAACGCCAAGACAACCGACGCTGCAATTCATCTCAGAATTATTATTATAACATTGAATTTGTTTATCAATAGTGTGCCCAAAGTTATTAATATAAAACTAGACACCATGTGGCCTGCTGAGAAAGAATTGCTGGAAATCACGAAAACACCGCTAGGGAAAACTAGGTAATAAAAGGAAATTGGGTAAAAATATCATACTGCTGATACTTAATTATTCTCACAAGCAATTCTTGTACATATTGAAGAGTAAATGGGTTTTGTTATATTATATTTCTTATTAACAATAATTTCCTATTGGTTCCGCTTCCAACGCTGTATGCCTCTTCTTTTCCTTCTGTAGCTCCTTTTAATCTTCAACATTTCGCTTAGAGTTCCACGCTCTGGACTTATTCTCGAAATAAGATCAGGACATCTGTAATAATATCGTATACAATTATTTTTAAAGTAGAGATTAATGATCATCATAATGTCATCAACATTATCCTAAGATAGAGGAGAGTATAGGTTCTTAGTTGACTGTGCAACTGCCAGTATAAACTTCACCATCAAATACTCGTTTCGTTAAAAAACTTTCTCCACGATATAGTTTTTTCTCCTTTAAGCAATATGTTTGTAGGTCAACTTGACCATATTGTCATCTGTCTCACTAACACAATAAAATCTGATAGTGAGATATAAGACAGCGATGAACGACATCATTATTTTTATAAAATAAAATTTCAGCATGAGATAGATAATCTATCTTATAAATAATATTTTCTTTGACAAATATTATTTTTATTATATTCATTACAAGCAGTGTCCCGCGGTTTCTCCTGCGTATTTCCCGTGGGACTACGGGAATAAATTATAGCCTATAATATGTCTGATGTGTAAATTATATTATACTAAAGTTTCATAATATTTCATAATCCATTCAGTAGTTTTTTTTACGCGAAAGAGTAACAAACATCTCTACTTACTGCATTCATAATATTGATAGGAAGTAGAATTGATATAATATGATCTCATTATATCATCGCATAAAAAATATTGTTTACCTGTCCTTTGTTTATAAGTTTTACCTTCTATTCTTATCAGTTCAAATTCAAAAGTTAGTAAAGAAAAATTCAGTGTATAAATAGGATACATAAAAGCGAGAAATTTTGAAAGAGGAGTAGGAGAGATATGTTGTCATGTTGTGTGAAGTGTGTGGAATATTTAGAATTGCTAACGAAATATCTATCTAATAATCAGAGACTAGAGTGCTGAGGATTCAGAACAACCGGTTACAAAACTGAAAACAAGAACTATGCCTCCTTGAGGGTAGGCATGCCTTTGTTTAGTGTTTTTCTTCTATATAACATTACTGGCGGGGCGTTTTTCATAATTATGTGTAATAGATGGTGGATTCGACTTGTTCAAAGCCTTACTTGTAAATCTCATTTGTGATAAGATTATTATTCTTGCACCTAGCCGTCCATTTAGTCCAATACTTGAATCCTTCTTTGTGAAAAATGGTCACAGCACATGCGGTGTCGTCCCTAATGTCGTCATCTAGCAGTGCTGAAATAATAATAATAATAATAATATACTTTATTGCACAGCACACATAATTTATACATTAAATAAGATAATCTTACAGTAAATTGGTACAATTGGCGGCCTTATCGCTTTAGAGCGATTTCTTCCAGGCAACCAGCACAGGAAGGAGATGCACATCTTAGATTATTCTCGTGTGCGCACGAACCAAATTTGAACCACAATAAAATTAATAGATAAAAATTTAAGCCAATAAAATCAAAGAAAGTAAAAACAAATATAAAGTAATATTAAACAATTAAAACAATCAAATACAGAGAAATAAAGAAACACGTTAGGTATACATTAATTATGTTCTAGGTAATGTTTTTTGACAAGAGACTTAAAACTTTTTAAACTTTTAGCCTCTTTTATATTAATAGGTAATGAGTTCCATAGTCTCACACTCAAAGCATTAAATGAATTACTGAAATAATAAATTATTTGTAATAAATTGGTTAAGATAAATAAAACAGATGGCGTATCTGGTTATTAATTATCACACAGTAATCAGTAACATAAAAAATTCACTGTCAACGCATGTTTTCGCGAAAGCGGGTGAGCTATCCTTATGTTTGTAAATGTATATGCAAATTTTCTTTGTGTGTGTAAGCTTGGGAGTGCTCTGATCACACGCCGATACGCCCTCTGTGGTTACGCACACAAGAACGCATGTACCTATGTACACATCACAACTACAAGTATGGCCCACCCGCTTTCGTGAAATAAAACAACTGCGCCACCATTCTGTTCAATTATTCCGTAAATCAGCTTTGTTGTATTCCGAAAAAAGGACAGGATGTACTATGCAGTTACTGGTACCGACACTGAGGCATGGATAAGTTGGCCTGAGGCTGTTCCAGAGAATTATCAGAAGACTCCAATCAGTTGGCATATGCATGTTCAGTATCAGTCCCTCTAGACAAGTGGCAAACGCTCCGAAACTTAGTTGCCATAAACGCTAAAAATATAACGCCATAGGGTTGTCGCAGAATCTTTGACGAACGTTTACTGAGACACATACTTAAAACGTATGTAATTCGTCCCCGAGACAAGTGGCATAAACGCTTAACGAATATAATAGAAAAGAATACTTATTGTATAGGAATGACACTAGCTTACGACATTAAAAAAATCAAGAAATATTATAATAATAATTTTTAAATTAACATGGTTATTTTCATTATTTAAACTATTTAAAACGGGATATTTACCATGTTTTTTATCATTGTTTCGCGGAGCTCGATATTTCGACATTGTCTACAAATGTCATGTTCACGACAAAACAAGGTAAATATCCCGTTTTAAATAGTTTAAACAATTATAATAATAATGTTCATTTTAAATAGGTTTCAACGTTGTTGAACGTTTTCACAAACAAAACCATATACTTTATGTATCTTAATAAACGTTCTTCGAAAATTTTGCAGCAACCCTATGGAGTTAGAGAGAAACGTAAATACATAGAATCGGAGCGTTTGCCAATTGTCTAGAGAGGCAGATTTGGGAGTAGCTACCTAGAGTTTATGATAACGAAGGTAAAGAAGTACAGGAACTGGAATGACGTGCATAGCTAGTAGACATTAATAATCATCATGTAACTCATTACTGATCATGATTCGTGATACATGACAATCAACAATAGTTAGTGAGCATCAAGACGAAACCACGAAAGCCTTCGTCCTTCAAACTAAAGTGGCTGCCACAGGATTACCGAAATATGAAAATGATATATTATTATATTATATTGGAATTAACTGCATAGGTACGCCAATAGCTTTGCATCAAAGCGGTTATGAAAACATTTCCTATTCGCTGGAGCTAGTTCATCGTATTACCTCCTTCCGTAAGCCTTATTACAACCGCTAAAGACGTGTACCTAGTTAGCAGAATCTGTAATGAGCAACGTCTTTAATGCAACGTGCATGTTATACCCTATCAATCATCTTAGTATTGCAATTAAATGAAAATCTTGCTAATATTATTATTTAAACGTACGTAGAAGAAATAATATGAAACAAAATTAATTTGTATTTTTCTATATTAATTCAATAAAGTAGTATCTTATAATTTATTTGCGTATTCAATATTATAAAAAGTGTACCTTAACTTTTTTTTGTTTTCGCAGGGAAAATGGTTTCTACTCATACCAGGTAGAATTCTTGGTTCTGTGACCTTATTAGGCTTTAGATCTTCAATGTGTTCCTCTTATTGTATAATATTATTATTTTAATTATTGCTATTCTTGTTATTTTTAAGCACTTTTATGTAGGAATAAATCGTATACGTCGTCACCGACATGTCATGAGGTTATGAAATTTTAAATGTTAATAATATGTAAATTTTTAAATTCCTTTAAAAGATTCTATACCGCTAGGTAATTCGAGTGCTCTTATCCAGAAATAATTTATATGACAGAACTACGTTAACCGGATCGGCTAGTATTTTTATAATTTTCTTAAAAGGCTCTTATTACTCGTATAATCTCAGGTCAATAATAATAATTATTATAATTATAATCAATTCGACCAGCTGGTATAATGGTCGTCATTGGATACTAAAGAGATCCGGGTTCGAATAACCAAATACTTATTTGTATGATAAAACCACCTATGCCATGGAACTTGTACCTGGGTACTTCATCATGATACACGGTCTACTGGATAGAACTTGTGTCATGATCGATCTAAACTCCAGTCAAACTCGATGAAGAATGTTTGTAAACAAACCACAGCTGACTTTCAGGGTTGTCGCTTCAATATTTTTCATAATTTTACACTTTTGATAGTTGAACCGTGAAACTCAGTCAGACTATTTATAATATGATGAATTGTAAAATTAAGTTGAGCATCAAAATTGATAAATAACTGTTTTAAATCAAATGTAAGTGACCCTTTATTACATTTCTATTTTACACTGTATTTAATGTTGCATACATTCATAATACATTTTTCGAATTTCGTAATGGAATTTATCGAAATAGGACGATTACTTGATCGAATGTTAGACGTACCCGTATAAGATATTTTTGAAGGCGCGGCTCCACCGCGGCGCACGAAAATTTTACAAACATTGGTCAAGCTTCGCTTTGCAATTAAGTGTATGTGATTTTCTCCAGTATTTTATTACGTGATACATTATTTGATATTTACCTGTAAAGTGAAGCTTAATAGCAGACGTGCGTAGCGCTTTTAAGATGATGTTAGACTGACAGACAAAATATTTTATGTCACATTATACATTAGGTACTTTTTAGTTTAGATTAATGTATGTGGCAATGGTAATTTCAGGAATAAAATTACACTGGTCTAGACTTCAGAATATCTCACGTTATTTGACATGGTAATGAGATCTGAAAGCACACAGTATATCTCTTACTAAAGATAATGGTTCTAGTTGTGTCTAATGTTTTCTAGTTTATTTTCGCAATGTTTTAGTCTCGTACATTTACAGATTACTTACTTTATATTTACTATTAGTGTTTACGTGAAATATACCTACTGTAATGATAAAACTATAAGTGCTAAAATATTGTACTTTCAACTTTAACGTATGTATCGAATAATTAACTAAGTAAATAGGCTACATGTTGAATTGTTATCTTTTATTACTTTATTAAACAGGTCTTCATAGAAATACTACAAAAAGTGGTTTAAGGATATTATTAAAGTCCCTAAGCAAGGTTTGGTCTGATAAATGAACGATTAAAAAGAGAAATAACAGAATACTTAGCCATGATTTTTTCATTTGACCTAAGTCTATATTCTCTTACATACCAAATCATCTCATTATAACCTCTTTATAACAAAAAAAATATCAATTTAGTTTTTTCATGTATGACAAACTAAATACTTGAACACTAAACTGTAAACAACGCAATACGGGCCTTAAATTTACATAAAAAACGAGTTCACAAATTGAAAGTCATTTTAGTTAACAGTCTTTTTTTTACAGCAGTCAATACTTGTCTATGTAGTCTGCATATTATTATTTACGTCATGTTTTCCTTGTCAGTAACAGTTTTCTATTTTATAGAGATATCACTAGCTCACTAGAAATTCGACGATAATAATCATCATCATCATCATCATCATCAACATCAGCCTCTATCCGTCCATTGCTAAATATAGGCGACCCTCAATGAACGCCAAGACAATATACCTCTGGCCACTCGCATCCAACCGACCGGCCACTGCACTGTCTTACTAAACGTGGCCCCCTCTCTTGAAACATAAGACGATCACACTCACACGACTATTAATTATACTTTTTTTCGAGTAACGAAAAAGGCATCCCCGTTTTGTAAGGAAATTATTAACTGTCATGTTAAGCAAGCAAATAATTAGCTGAAGCTTACTGTATCACATATGCTGAACATCCTATTATCAATCCCAATTATGAAGCCTTGTGATCACAGACTGAATGGTAACCAGCTTCACTTCGTCACGGCTATTATGAGACAAACTTGTCAATACACCCAATCAGTCTAGCATAATCAATTTGTGATGGTCTCATTATGTTTAATTCAATGTAGATGTAGCAATAAGTGGGGGGTGAATAGAGTCTAAAGATAAATGTTTAGGAGCTTACGCCATACTTTAATCTTTAAGCTGATAGTATTGACGATGTCGTGCGACTTGAGTGAAGAATTGTCTCATCTTATAAAAGATACGTTTGAAACAGAAACATTATTATCTATTTTGCATAAGAGATGTTTTGGTTTAGAACGAGCTAGCTGATTGTTATTTTTGACGCATAAAATCTCTGCTTAATAGTTACGGTAGCGTTGCACAGAAGATAAATGCTTCGCAGCTCTTAGCTACATAAACACTTCTCGTTTTAAGAGCTTAATATATTATGAAGATCCTAGAAACTATATGCTTAAACTTTTAGTATTATCATTTAATATGGCACATATTTTATGTCTGTTTATGTCTGCCTGCCAATTTACCAATCCTACTAACATAGAGAAGAACGAAGGTTTTGTAAGTACTAAAAAAACTAACGATTACTTACGAACTACCTTTTAACCTCTAATAATTCTTATACTTAAAGAAAAGAAAAAATACACAAAACAATTAGTGATACAAGTGAGCTTACAAAAATATTATTTTTTAAATGTTAAGATATCACTTGTACTTACATTCGCAAGCTATATTACATTCTCCTCCCTTTTTTCCCTCCCTGCACCATTTGCTGGGAATCTGAAAAGTAATAAAATTTTATTTAGACAGCCATTTCCAAATGTAGTGCGTTCTAATAGCAATAATTAATCAAACATTATTAGCCTTAGTGTAGACGTTTAGGTTGTAATTAGAAGAGGGACACTTCTTCGTTCGCGCTTTATATCCTGGCTCTGGGCAGCTTGATTAGCTTGAGCTAATTTAATATTCTCCTTTTCTTATGTTTTGTAAGACTTAAATCATTTAAAGAGTTAAATCATTGAACTATGACGATTTCAATTAAATGGTAGAGGTTATACTGGGGAACTCCAAGTCTTACAAATAAATGGTAATCTCTACTATTTTCCTGCTCGGTAGGTATGTTTATAATAAAAAATTCAAGGTAAAATTACTCTACAAGTAAGTACTTTAGTACTTAATATTTAAGAAATCCATAGCTCCGGCAGAGACCTCTAAATTAATCATACAAATTGTGTATTCTTGATCAGATTCGAACCAATGCTTTCTGTTTATTTTAATAAGTTAGTCTTATTAACTTAGTAAAATAAACATTACTACATTATTTATGACTTATTGCTCACTTGGTAAATACACTATGTATCGATAAAAACTAAATACTTTCTCTTGTAGAAGTCACCTGATACAATCCATAATATTTCCGTCCGCTTGGCGTCACCTCGAAAGCGTTTGTTTCCCGTTTACTAACATTCTCAATGAGACAAACCCCTGTAACAACAAACATAATATGCATTAACATGAGAAGTAGTAAAGGAAAGTATATGTCCCACTGCTGGGCATAGGTCTCCTTCTCAAAATCAGGCGATTGGGCTTGACTGCTGCTGGCCTAATACGGGTTGGTGAACTTCACATACCTTCAAAGACTTTCAATCTCATCATGGAGGTTTACTCACTGGTGAGCGAGCGATGGTCTGACGTTTTAGGGTAAAAAGAAAAGTAAAGTATCAACCCTTAAATGTCCCACACCTTGGTTTCCTCCTCGAAATCAGGCGAAGAGGGTATTAGACTATGATTCACTGATGCACTAGTCCAATGCGGGTTGGTGAACTTAACATACTTTCAAAGACTTTGAATCTCTTCGGGCATGCAGATTTCCTCACGATGTTTTCCTTCACCGGTAAGCGAGCGATGGTCTGGTCATTTTAGGGTGCACTTAGAAATTTAAAAAAGCTCATTTCGAAGCACCACTGGGGGATCAAGATCGGACCCGGACCCTCTCGCTCAAGAGGTCGAGCCTATACCCATTGGACTATCACAGCTCTATATCTATTAACGTAGTTAGTATCAACCTTTTATATATCCTTTCTTCATCATTGGTAGCATTATTAGTTTGTGTTAAAATGGCCTCTAAGAAATTAGACCTAATTTTGGCTGTCACTCACTCATGAACATAAGCAAGTTCGCTTCTTCTTAGAGTGTCATCTCCTACCGGAGGTCAGCTGTCATTAGGCCTATTTTGGCTTAAGAGGCCGCTGTAAGTTCGCTTTAGTAAACGCCTAAGACGCATGAATAAGCCGCCTGGGCTTGGCGGGCACTGAGAGTTAGATTTCAAAGAAGGATTGCTACATCAAACAATCAATGGCTATGGTAAAGCTTAGTGACACAGAAATTACGAATCTCCAACAATGTGTTGACTCGTAATTAATTTTTGAATTGCTAATTTTATCATTAGCTGTGACCGGTGTTTGCATGCTTATCAAAACTGTTTCAATCTGAATATCAGATATATAGAATATCCTATAGTATATATCATTAATGAAAAATATGTGATCATTTTAATAATATTTATATTGTAAAAATAATTATGTTAATTCAAAATTTTAAATTTATCTATCGCACTATAACTTTTAAGCCGTATTTGGTACGTCCTAATATTATACATATAATATATTATAATTAAAATAACACATGTTCAGGTCTAAATAACATTTGAAAATTTATGTAATTATATTTATCTTGCTCGCTGCGTCCTAGTGTTTAAACTATGTAACATATCTTATAACAATAAAAACACAAAGTCATATTATCTTTCTTATTATATATAAAACGCTATGTTACTTAAAAAAATTGCTCACACTGTCCGAGGAAAATATCCCTGGGTATCCCCACTCTGAGTAGCTCTCGTACGAGCTTGCATCTCGTCTCAAATCTCCTACAAGACACACTCAACAGGAGACACGCGAACACACACGCGCACCGCATAGCGATCAAGGACGGTATGCGCGTTGCGCACACGCAGGTAACATCTAAACGATCTATTTATAGAACCGGTATGTTTTTGTTTTTTTTATGTTAAACCGCTACGATATGTTTAATTGTTGTGCACGCCTATTTTGACTATTTTACTAAACTAGGTAGTGCCCGCAGCTTCGTCCGCGTTAACTGGGATTTACAACTGTAACCTGATTAATGATGATTATTGTGAGTATGGATGTTTGTTACTCTTACACGTAAAAACTACTGAATGGATTTAATAAAACCTTACAATAATATGGCTTATATATCAGAATAACGCATACGCTATAATTTATCCTCGTACTCCCACGGGAACAGGAAGTACGCAGGTGAAACCGCCGGGCGCTGCCAGTCACATGATATAAAGGCCAATTTTTTATTCGCACGGTTTCTTGAGTTCTCAATTTAACTATGGAGTAAACTATAGAGAGAAAAGATTAGTTCCCCTGAGTTTGTTTCGCCGGTTCTTGGTTGGCTCGTTCGGTGGGCTTGCTTTGAAACCGATGGTAGACTCAATTGACGTTCAAAAAGATACTTTGCTTGTACTATTTTGAATTAAAAAAATAACTTTGACCTTAGTATATATAACTCACTTTTAAACCTCATTTAGTAAACGCTGAATCGCGAAACGAACTCAGCACGAACCAATAGGGCTATTCTGTAAGAAACTATTTCAATATCGAGCTTCTCTTAAGTGATAGAGCTCACATTACGCCACTTCGAAAATGATCTTTATTGATATGGGTAGAGAGTCGTGTCTTAAGGAATACAACTCCGTCAAATTCGTCATATTACCGCGGATTCCGCTTTCGAGATTCGAAAACAACCTTACAGAATAGCCCTACAGCACCATCGATCATTGATATTGTGCGACGGTCTATTCATTGTGTGTTAATACAATAGTACCTGGTTGACCGAGCATTTCATCGCCGTTGCTCGATACCCTTAGTAATAAAATACGATAAAATTATTCTTTAAAAAAAAATGATCTTAAAATAAGGAAAAAAATAAAATTCGGACTGGAGATTCGAACCAGGTTCGTTCGGATTTAACTGCCAAATTTTACCACTAAGCTAACATGACATACTATTTGACAGCGAAATTTACGTTCGTATTCTAATCATATTTTATAGATGCCTCAAAACACGGATAAAAAAAAGTTTTCCAAAAATGTATCCTACCTAGATCGATTTATCGCCGTTTTTAACACATGTATACAAAATTTCATGAAAATCGTTGGAGCCGTTTCCGAGATCCCGATTCTATATATATATATATATATATATATATATATATATATATATATATATATATATATATAAGAAAAAATCACTACGCGAGGTACGCAGCGTATGGGTATAATACATGGGTATATTAAGACCATAACTACCGGAAAATCAATTTAATTGCGTATATTAATATACATACTTCTTAGAATCCAGTTTTTCCTTACGGCTGTATCCGTACAAGTAACCATATTATACAACAAACGTACAG
Source organism: Lycaena phlaeas (assembly GCA_905333005.2). Taxonomy (NCBI): domain Eukaryota; kingdom Metazoa; phylum Arthropoda; class Insecta; order Lepidoptera; family Lycaenidae; genus Lycaena; species Lycaena phlaeas. The sequence goes on along the minus strand of HG995169.1, from coordinate 15,303,950 downwards.
AGTATTATTGGGACGAGATAACAGACATTTCGTCAAATCGAACGTATATAATAATACAATATACTCCTGGGAACACAGATTTATAAATAAAGACAGATGGAGCATGCCGAACACCGAGTTCCGAAAAATTCAAAAGCAAATACAATCTTGACGCAGAGCTTGACATAACTTCGTACTCTAAAGTTAAACGCCTATTAGATTGTATTCGCTTTTGAATTTGTATTCGATTTGGTGGCGTCACTCGCGTGTTCGGTATGCTCCATCTGTCTTCATCATCTGTCTGAAACAGCTTTGCTGTATTGCGGAGAGAACAACAGAATAGGTATTGCAATTACTGCCACAGAGACTGGACTCAGGACAGGCAACACATGAATAAGTTACCTGGGCTGGTCTTAGGAAGTGGAACTTATAACTAAGAGGTAGAAGGTAATGATAATATGAAATTTCATTAAGTTTAATAATATCATTATAATGTCACATTAGCATGTCGGTAGCGAACCCATCAGATTTTGCTCCTACCAAAAAGCGGTGTGGCTAAAGAAGTTTTCACTTCAAAAACCATCTCTTCTATTACCTACTTTTTACCTCGAAATATTTAGGCAGCACGCATTGATTTAGGCAAAGATTCACAACACGTACAACGTGACTATTCAAATATTTGTCGAAAATTACGTAGTTTAAGACAAAGTTTACCTAATTCAATTATCAGTAGCGATTATTTGATAACAAACAATTAACAACGAATTTTTATGTAGTGAAATGTAATTACAAACTTTAATTCATTTAGGGTCAACTATTTTGCAAATAAAACTTCATCATCGTCAGCCTTTATCCGTCCACTGCCCAACATACTCCAAGACAAACGGCCCTTTGCCACTCGCATCCATCACGCACCGGCTACTGCACGGAGATCGTCTGCCCACCTGGTTAATAGCCGACCGACACTTCGTCTACCTAACGCGGCCTCCACTCCTGAGCCTAAATGGAAAAATATCTGGGTTGTAGAGGTCAGATAGGCGATTATAGTAAATATCCCCTTTTAAATAGTTTCAAGTGTTTTCTTACTATTTAAAAAATACCAGCTGCGTGTCGGACGATCTAAAATTTTATTTTAGCTTATAATGGTTTTCAATTAGTTTTCAATCGTTTTCATATAATATGGTTTCCAGAATCATATTTGCTGGCAACCCACAAATGTCCCACCACTGGGCACGGGTCTTCTCCTCGAAATCAGGCGAGGACTCCCCTCGCCACCGTATCGGGCTGTAGTTCACCGAGCCGAGCCGAATTCGGGTTGGTGAACTTCAAAAACCTTCAAATATTTTTAAATCTAATAATTAGGCATGTAGGTTTCCTCACGATGTTTTTTCACCGATAACCGAGGTACGGTCTTGTGTTCTGGGTGCACTTAGAAATTTAGAAAAACCCATTTCAAGGAACCCCTCTGTCAAGATCGAACCCGGACCTCTCTCCTCTCTTTAGAGAGGCTGAACTCATAACCACTGAACCATCGTCGTTCCGCCGCCGCCATTTAACCCATATGATAATTAATTTATTGAGAATAAAAAATATACACATGTTTTAAAAGTAAATTTTTTCGTGACCAACAAAAATCGTGTTTTATTTGAAAAATCCGTGCATAGAGTAACTTTTATTCACGTTACTATTAATAATGTCACTCATGACTTCCCCCCCCCCCCCCTCCCTGCTTCCCCTCTTACATATTTTATCTGTTATCCTTCGCAAATACTGGTAAAATGTTTAATACCTAATTAAATTAATTATCATTCACAAAAGCAAATTAATGAATTATTAATGATGTTTTCAGTTCAATGAAATTATGCAGGAAAAACAAATAAAATTTCAATGAATTTTTTGGTACATTCAATTGATTTTCTCGGTCTAACCTCAAACAAAATGTTCATTTCTTGTTTTTTTTTTAATATACATAGACACTAATTAGAGTTCCTAGTTAAAAAAAATCTTGCAAAAGTAAGAACTTGGAAAAAAAGGGGAAAAAATACAATTGGACTGAAGGCACGAATCTGTGTCATCTGGTATTGGAGCCGTCCGATTTCCCATCTGATCTATTATAACACCATATTTTTTCGTGATATTGTAGCAGTTTTACATTGTTAATTAAACCTAGATAGATCGATTTATCGCTTCTGAAATTCCAGCTGTACTGATTTTATGAAAACCATCAAAGCCGTTTCCGAGATTCAGATTATATTAAGATATATAGGCATAATTTACATGATATTGTGTAAAGATGAAATCAAAATAATTGAAAAAAATGTTAAAGTCGATAGTTTTTAGAATCTACTCTATAATTATAATGAAACAAATTTAGGGATTATATCGCGGTTTATTAAGTTTTTTACAGAGTCCTCCCGTGACCATGGTTGCTGTAAAGTATCCGAAACGTCGGGCTCATAATAAACTAAATAAACCGCGATAAAATCCGTAAATTTGTTTCATTATATGGAGTAAAATTCGTGTAAACACAAGAAAAAAATCTACTTTATGAATAAATGTGGATAATACGGAAAAATATTAACAACTTACAGTGTCCTAGAAACGTTCTTTCGATAAATTTCGTATTGGTCAATTCTTTAGCCAATCTGCATCTCGTAAAGGTTTTCTCCTCGCTTTTGAACACACATAACAGAAATATGAGTGCCAGTATCTTCATGTTGTCGCCATCATACATAATGCTATGAATACGAATAAACCATCAGAGCAATAATGAGCGAGTTATACAAGCAGCACTCATCTGATAAAACTCTTAACATATTACGTTACACCCTTAAATAGTCATTTGATAGGCCATAAGCATATCTGAAGATAAAATACTCAGAGAAAAAAAAATAACTTTAAGTACTAAATGCATAATTATTTTGTTTTTTAGCTAACGTACATATTTATTTCTCTTTCAAAGTCAGTCTTAAAATATATATTATACTAATTATACTATAACAGAAAACACAGAAAGCATTTAAAGCTTGAGTCAAATATTTTTTTAAATATTACGTTCGTACTACGGTATGGTACACCCGTATTCACAAACAATACTATGAAGTGTCACAGTACTCCCGAACGCATAGGGACATTCAAACCAATTCTTAGACAATACTTAAATGAAATCCGCCACTATGCGTCAACTCTGTTATGTGATTAAATATATAAGTATTTCATTTTCCTTTTTTGTGGCTTGTAATTACTGCCATTGAACACTGAGAGGAGGCCAATTTGTGAAACTATAATGTGAAATATATATTATATTAGTTGTGTACTACAACTACTAATACTTAAATAATTCAAAATTAAATCTTTCTTTCTTTCGATTTGTAGTATCGGGCCAGTCTCTTCTACAATTAACTGTCATTTTGTATAGTGTAGTAAACTTTAATGAAACAAATTAAAATCTACTAACAAAGGCAATTTATTTGATATTAGTAAATTAAACTATTGTTTGATATAGGCAAGAGAGGGACACAAAAGTTCGTTTGAATTAATCCCTAAACTTTTGGGTGCAGACGACACATAATTGAGTCCCAATTGTTATCGTGCGTACTAAAAATATACAGCGAGTTCTTATTTGTTCATTTTATAAAACAAATTATAGGAGTTCAATCGCGATTTATTATTAAGATCTTTATAATACACCTGCCCCTCTAGACAACTGGCAAACGCTAAACGAATAGAAATAGAATAGAATACTTATTATATGGGAATGACACTAGTTTACGACATGTAATTTGCTGCTATAGTTATTCCCACACAATAAGTATTCTGTTCTATTTCTATCCGTTTAGCGTTTGCCACTTGTCTAAAGGGGCTGATTAGAGACCACATAAATACTAAAGACGTAAGGAGCGCGGCGCGTGCTACAGCGTTCATGATAATGCGCTCATATTGCTGTTAAACGTAGCTCAGTCGCACTACCAACGAAAGGTATTTATTAATATAAAGAATAGTATAATAGGTTCGATCCTGACCCACTTTGGTGCTTTAAAAAGGGTTTTTCTAAAAAAAACTCGTGTACTCTATAACACCAGACCATCGTTCGGTCAACGGTGAAGGAAAACATCGTGAGAAAACCTGAATTCCTGATGAGATTAAATGTCTTTGAAGTGTGTGTAATTCACCAACCCGCATTGGGCCAGCGTATTGGTGCAGTATGGCCCAATACACTCCTCACTTGATGACACTCAATTGAATTGTATAATTTATATACAAAAATGCCATCCTAATACCAGTTGAATCTATTAAATAAGTAAAAATAAGATATTAGTTCTCAGACAATAAATAATATTTATCTTTCCAATTTACGTACATGATCTGCATTATTTGTTTAAAGATAGGTAAGATATAGTAGGTATTGTTTGCTGAAGATTTCCCACATGTTTTTCGAATTAAATAATAAAAAAAATGTGGTGTCGTAGGACACCAGGGAGGAACGAAGTTCCTTCGGCTAAAAAGAAAGGTATTATACACTACTCGCTTGTGTATGCGACTGTCGCGCCTGCGCACGCTTTTATTCCCCTCACTTTTTCTTACGGTTTTACTATCATATTTTTTTCAGTTCGGTCGCGCAGCATCCCCTCTATCCCCTCCAAGCCTGCCGTAAGGAACTTCGTTCCAATAATTGAATTACGATAAGTAAAAACTTTACTCGCAATGTACTATAATGTACTCGTAAAAAAAGTTTCTCAATGCCAAATTTTCGGCAAGTGGTAAGCAATGTACACGGATTGTATTAAATTTTATTCTTCATAATTGGCTCGCCTTACCTTGTATTATTTACTTTTAATTGACGTTCAATAAACTTTCTCTGTACGTGCTACCTTGATCAACAAAAAGGATTTTGATTGGGTAGCATGTAATGCTAATTAGATTTACATACATACCGAAATAATCTAGTATTCCTGAACTGACTAGACTAGACCGGTCTAATGATGTAGTGGTTAGTGACCATGACTCTAACCCAGAAGATTGTGGGTTCGATTGACACCCAGGAAATAAATCTTTGTGTGATGAGTATGATCACATAATTTGGTTCTGTGTATGGGTGTTTATCTGTAATTTGTATGTATTTACAAATATAGAAGTATGTATCAGTCTGGCTGCCATAATACAGCCTCTACCTAGTTTGGGATCAGATGACCGTGTGTGACTTGTTCCCAACACAATATTATTATTATATAATTATTATTTTAAAATAGCAACATTTATATTACCAGCTGTTGCTCTCGGCTTCGCCCGCGTTAGCAAAATTGAATATGTGATATGTATAGAATATAGTTTTGGAGATAGTGAAAGAGGAAAGAAATATTATTAAAACTGTTGAGAACCGAAGAGGAAATCTGATTGGTCACCTGATACGACATGACTTGTTTATAAAAAATATCATAGAGGGAAAGATTGATAGAAAAAGAGGAAGAGGTAGACCGAGAAGGAGTTATATGCAACAAATAAAGGAGAAGGTACAGATTATGTCGTATCGGGAGGTGAAGGTATTGGCGGAGAGGAGGAATGAGTGGAGAGGAGGAATGAGTGGCGAATACTCCACCGACAAGAGCAAAGCTCTTAAATAGAGAGAGAGAGATGTGTACAAATTTTCATGATGATCGAGTTAGAGAGTAGTTTTTGCGTGAAAGCGTAACATCCACGCTTTCATTTATAATGTGAGTAAGGGTGTATTTAAAGACTTTATAGATTATAATCTTAGTAAAGATATAGCATACCTATTATAAGTATGTATAAGACTAATAAAAATTAAATCAAATTCCAACCTCGCGAAGTACTGTTCCTGATCTAACATGTACTAACTAAACTAGTTTCACTGCTAAGCCAAAACCTACAAGCCAACTTTGCAATTAAATTAACATTCAGGGACTTGTTACCGGTCGATGAGACCCAGTCACACCTGTTTCGCAAAATAGCTATTGAACTATAAAGTTTCTGACATCGCACCCCCAAACAACTTCCAACTATTAGTATTTCACTGCGGACGACATCTATTTTGAAGTACCTGTGTTATTTAGTGCAATGTAATGTGCTAATAATGCTTGTGTATTTATCTCAGAACAACAAAATTGGTTCCTAGATATAATTGAATTATTTTATGCATCGACCACATAACCCACAGACTCCTAATATAACCCCACCATGGCTCAGGCCTTGTCGTGGCGGTGGGGCTCAGTAGCCCAGGGTGAGCCCAACACCTTGGGCGAAGCGAATTGAGCCGAGGGGGCTCTTTGTATTCCTTTTATAAAAATAGGGGACAAAAGAGCAGGGAGCAAGGGGTGAGCATGGGAACCTCACCTCATCGTACTGTCCCGACGTTGGGAGTGGTTGTGGTTCTGTGGTGCGGAATAACCGCTCTGTGGAGATGCCGTCGGTCCCCTGAGGGACTGACTAGCCGTCGAGGTGCCCTGTTGCTTGTAGATCCGGGGCACCTCACCAAAGGCGGCAGTGGTGGCACTCGCCGGGTTTTAGTGGGTAGAGCTGCGTCCACTTACCATCTTTCGGGCGCAGCGAGTCCCACATACCCGCCTGGGAGACCCACTCCCCTGCGGGATGCGTCAGTGCATTTCACGGAGTAAAAGAAAAAAATAAAAAATAAATAAAAGACTCCTAATAACAGGGGAACGGGTTCTGGCGACACATCTGACTTATAGTTCCGATGTAAGCCGTAAACAATGTACTCAAACTATCGTTTCGTCTCATTCTTTCTCGTTGTGAAATATATCCATTTCTTTTTAACGTTCCGTGATTGGTAATGTATGGCATTGAATTAGCTAATCACAGCATTGTAACCCCTTTCGTCTCACCTCAGCTTGTTGCCAGAATGCATTTAATACGAAAAATCAAACATTAGGAGAGGTTGTGTGGTCGATGATTTTATGGTACAACTATTTTTTTTAAATCTATTAACTTATCTGTAATATCTATGTCATTATTTAAGTGCTAAATTAACGGGGACATATTACGTGGAAAACTATTGGTTAAACAATAACAATAACGAGAACGACTTTCATTATTCACTTTTGCCCTAGTTTATCGTATGAGTAGATATATTAACCGCAATTTCGGACTGCAGTGTTGTCTGTATGATTTACTAAGCGAACATAAGCCCTATCATATGAATGTCATTCATATAAAATGACCAGTTCTAATTTACGGTGATGATTTTCTTGATATAACACGTGTAATATTATTTTCCCTTTTCACACACAATTCAGAAATCGTGCTGTATTTCACCAACTAACAATGAAATTTAAAAGACAGACAAAAGACTATTAGTAACAAAAGATATAAGTACATATACACTAAGAAAACCCAAACGGGATAGGAACTTGTTATAGGGTATGCAATTAATAGAAATATAGTACATACCTACTCACGTACGTACATACATACTTATTCAGTACAGACTATAGTAATTATATTAATTCAGCACACTTAAGCATTCAAACCCACAATCTTAGTGGCCTGTATCCTTTAACATTAGTTAGCCGATTTTACCGGTCCTTCGAACCGGATATTTTATGTTTGTATAATATCTAATCTTTATATTATTATTTTTTTATGATTTAGCTGGAATTGGAAATCACTGTTTCCTGTAGTAGTCAAATCTCAATGCCAAATACATATCTATTCTGCTCATCTATTCAAAGCACAGCGAATCTGCCTTACTCTAGTAATAAACACGATTTTGGTAACGTTGCACATGGGCGCCCAGAATAGAACGCATCTCTCACATTAATTTATTCCCTTCAATGAACACCTTATTGGATGGAAATGTCTAGAACGTTTGAATCTCGGTTGCAAGATCGAACTGCGATTTATAGTTTATTTGAGGATAGTAAGCCAGGTCCGGGAAGATAGAAGAAATTTGACGGCCGAGCAGATGGGATAGGATCTCCGTGCAGTGGTCGGTTCTAGTTGTATGAGTACCTGCTATGGCTGCCTTAGTGTTCATTGTAAGATGCATAAGTAAGCAAAAATTGTGATGGCGGCTAATCCCTTTCTCATAATATACCATAGTTTCTAATTTGAATGTGATTAAAATCAATTATGATAAGTTTATAAGCTCTTTAAGTATTATCAAATTAAGATTAACGGTGAGATGGATATGCACTTTGACTTTATGATTCTGTTACGTGAATTTTGGAAGATAAGTATCAAACCCTTACCGTATGTAAGGGCTGGCTCGTTACATCGTCACACGTTAAATTATTATAATATTAATTTACAAGAGCCTACCTAAAACACTGTCACTAAAATTAATATTATTATTTGATCATCAAATATTATCTTAAAGCCAATGTGTAGATATTTGTCGCAGGTCGGTTTTTATGGCATAGAAATCTTATCGCATTGTAGGACTTTTTTGAAAAGAGCTATTATTAATAAAATTAGCATTTATATTTTGTAAAGTCTTTAAAAACTTTATACTGCGTAATATTGGCTGGCATTGAGATATAACTTCTTACGTCTCAGGGTAGGGAATGCTTAGAACGAAAGAAAGAAAGAAGAATGAATAATCTTTATTTGACACATAAAACAAGGGTGAAATACAACCGTGCCCAGCAGTAGGACATAATATAAGGATTGACACTTTACTGATAATTTATTATACTAGCTGTTCAGTCCTAATTTTACCAGTGACTATTAAAATTTACAACCTTATACCTACTGATGATGATGATAATTAGTATAGTTTAAAAAATCTTAAATATAAGTATTAATATAAAAAGTATTAAATATATGTATTTCCGTGGTCTGGTACCCGTAACACGAGTCTCTTCGAGTACTTATCACGGGACCAGATTGACGTGGTGTAAAAGCGTCCATAGATATTATTATTATTATTATACGTCATGCAGTATTAACATAGCATAAGAACGAAAAGAATTTAAAAAAATAGTCGAACGATTCTTGAATTAAATTATAATAAACGAGCAAGCAAAATTATATCCTTCCTCAGAATAATATTTACATCGATAAATAATGTTAGTTTTAACTAAATGACAACCCTATGTCATGGGTCAGCGTAAAGAGATAAGTAAGCTGTGCTCTGTCGATGCTATCGATACAGGGTTTAGCGCAGTCGATCTAAGCCCGCCACTTGATTTATGACTTCAAAGCCTACCCAACGGCGGAAACATCGATCACTACTTTTAAATATTTACGGCACAAAAACAAGCTGTGTTTATACATGATTTTTTCTATGAGGTCCATGTTTGTATGATTGTACTGAATATCGTTGAACGAGATTTTTATTAAGTTGGAAATAAACAATGTAGAGACCATTTCACATCTTTGAAGTCATTCGGTCCATAATCTTCTTCCCGTGGTTGACATTTTACCTTTTATCGTTCGCTGTCGGATATAAGCTTTTCTGGACTTTTAACTAAACACCAAAATTGCCGGTTGCATCTTCTGCGCGTGCTAAGTTCTATAATTCGACGAAAAAAGTAAATCGCTATTGACAAGATTGCCTATAATAATAATATATTATCAGCATATTTGACGTTCTAAAATCTAAACTACATTTTCTGTAAAACAAAATTGAAACAATCTAGCTTTACATTAACTAATTTCGAGTCCTGTGGTTTTGAACTAGGAGTTCATATTTAAATTAACCGATTTTAATAAAATATTAGAGTCTGATCCGAATAAAAAATGGATATTTTTATACATCGTCTATTGTCTATGATAGGCTGCTTCGAATATATATATATATATATATATAAATATTCGAAGCAGCCTATCATAGACAATAGACGATGTATAAAAATATCCAATATTAACGCCCGCTTTAAAAAATTAAGCATAAATCTAATCACACAAGCGAGTAGAGTTGCAGTTTTTCCGAAATCAGGAAATTATTCAGCTCCTGATAACCATTTATATTAAAAATTAATAAATAAATTTAAAGTATATTACGAGAATATTTGTTTATTGAAAAATGTATATATCAGTAACTGTTTTAAAATTAATCGGTGGGGATATCGGTAAAAATGAGATGATAATATTCTCCCACTGTTACACTTTAGCTAGCAGTTGTGAGCAAAATCCTCTTATTAACATACTTAATTAAAACTGAAGAAACTAATAAAAATAACTACGGAAAAGGTGTCTTTTTAGTGTTTCTTTTTTTCTAATCTATATTAAAATTCCAAAGTTTTTATATACGCGAATCTATAGCGCTTTATTATGACGGCATTTCGCGATGTCAACTTTAAAAATTAATAAGCATGTAACATTCTTATTCACATTTCTTGTAACGGGATTTAATATTGAGGAAAGACGATCGCTCGGGGCTCCTTTATGATAACAAGTCAAGTGTCTGTAAAGGAATCGCTATTAAAATCGAAAAAGAGATTTTTTTACGTCTATAATATAATATTTTTGGTTTGGCTTTGACGTTGCGAATAAATATAGACTTTATTACCGATGCCTACGATTTACTGTCTCAGGGTGTGATAGCTTAATGAAGCCGAATGTTCGATTTTAGTATCTAACAGATATTTTAGTGTTTGGCACGGGAATGGCCCGTGGGAGCACGGTGATAAATTATAGCCTATGTGCTATTCTGACGTATAAGCTATATTATTGTAAGGTTTCATCAAAATCCATTCAGTAGTTTGAATGTGAAGGAGTAACAAACATCCATACTCATGTTATCATGCAAAACCAGATGTTGTTGGGCGTAACTCGTAGTAGTAGCGTCACAGTAGTCAACATAGTGCTTTCAATGCTCATTTGACTTTTCGTGTCAATTATTTTTAAATCTTAGAAGGTACGTATGTAACATAAAAACTTACAATGTCGAGCTCGGACCAATCGAATAAAATAATTGTAATTCCAAATTCAAACTTGCAAAAACGAGTCTGTAAGATAACAATGTTCGGTGATGGATCCCAAAGAAATCCTGAGTAAGCCCACGTTCCAGAAACAATTCCATAATCTTAATAGAACAAATAGCCGTAGATAAAGTCGAGTCGGCAGAAAGTTTTAATTAGCCAAGTAATCGCGCCACACCTGTAGGCACCATTATTCCCCGGATAAGCGTCTCCCCAATTTATCCTGATGATATCAGCACTTAATTAATGGAAAGGGAAATCGTGACCTTGGTATTTGCTCCGAATATTGATGAAGTTCGTATTTAATTTAATCGTGAAATTAAAAGAAATTATGTATAAAGTAGTATCATTCTGAGATAATCTCAGGGCAAAGTGTTTAAATGCTATTTTTTTCTTAGATAAGTTTAAATGTCTGAATTAGTGTGTAATGATATTATCTCGCCGCTGCATAGGTAGGACATAATACCATACTTATATTTTGATAAAAAACATTGATCTAAAAGATCTAAATAATATTTTTACGCGGGAAATTACCTTAATACATATGACCGTTGGTAGTTATGTGGCACTCGCATCCACTAATGTTCCTCCCTTCTTCTTTTTGACAGGACCATGGGAACGCCAGGCATACAACCTATGATACAGTCAGAAAAAAAATTGATCATATGCTTACTCTTTAATAAAAAATACCTTTAGCTATTTTGAAACTCAGTCTACATTTTAGAACTCAGTGAGTACGCCATTAAGTGATGAGTAGATACCAACTCATCTCATTTTGTATGTGTTTGCCAATGGAAGATTAAAATAATATAATCCAATTGAATGGTACTATGGTAGAAAAATAAGACGATTGATCAAAAGCTCTGTTCTAATCGACGTGAGGGATATAGCCGACAGTAATATATTACGGGGCCCACACAAGAAAGGAAACAATAACAGACTGAGATAATATAAGGCAATGTAGTCAACTACAAAGGGATACGACATGTATTTCCGAAACCCATATATTTCAATTTACTAACATGCATGTAGATAAAGGCGACTGTTGCAATAATATGTACTATATACTAGCTATTGACTGTGGGTTCGTGTGCGTTGTTGGAACATCACTATCGATTCATTATGATTATCTTGTGATAGAGCACATATGATTATGTTTTTATGGCTTAAAATCTATAGTACTTTCAATAATTATTTTGTATCTGCTTCATCGAGCATAATATTAACAGATAGTCACATCACTATGTGAGCCATAAGAAACTGTTATGTAATTTGTCACTGATGTAATAGCAATTCAACCAATCAGTGATTTGTATCGTACTTTCTTTGACTAATCAACCATCAATGGCCATAAGTCGACCAATCAGCGCGCAGAACCGGCGCTGCTTCGCAGCACTGGCGGAATTTGTTTTCATACAAATGCATAGTTAACATTACTCTATTCCAGTCACATGCTTCATGAGCTTTTTGTTGTTAAGCTAAATTATAAGATATTATTAATTTAGTTTCGTATTTGTATTGCTCAGTTCCATGTGTTCAGCATATTGGTAAGACTGATGGTGCGTTATTCTCCGAGTACATTGGACGGAAGTCTGGCAGTGGTCGATTCTAGTTGCTGTAGCTGGGTTCGGGAGTCTATACATCAAAAATGACCTATGCAGTAACAAAGGTTGATAGCGATTATGATGATTCAAACATTACCTTCGTTGCAATAAATGATCCGCCAGTCGCAACCAACTTCGAACCGTATATTACTTGTAATTTCATTTATGGTTGCTTTAAGTTTTCAATCATTAATTAACACGTGTGTATTTAGCGTTCTATTCATTCACAAGCTTCATCTCCACTCTTACTTAATTGCCCTCGCTCGTGATATATTGATACTTTCATCTGAAATCTCCACTGATCAAGTCTCTTTTGAAGGGCGCTCATTTTTATTAAAATGTATTTCATGGACGCACTACAAATGACGATCGTCCAGAGGGTATGAATAGAATAGAATAAACATAATATTATGTTGAGGAATATACTGCCACACGTACTTAATCGGATACATACACACGGCACATAATATATAAGAAAAAGAAACTGTATTGACTCGGCCTCGTGTGCGAGAGGTTTCGGGTTCGATCCTGACCTTTGTTATGGTTATGTGCCTCGAAATGGGTTTTTTCTTAATTTTTAAGCGCACCCTAAACACCAGACCATCGCACACTCACCGGTGAAGGAAAACATCGTGAGGAATCCTATACGCCTGATGAGATTGAATGTCTTTGAAGTTATGTGAAGTTCACGAACCCACATTGGGCCAGCGCATCGGTGAACTATAGCCTATTACCCTTGTCGCCTGATTTACAGGAAAAATCCGTGCTCAGCAGCGGGACATAACATATGATAATAATAGATATACTGATAAACTATTTAAAACGGGATATTTACCATGGTTTTTAGTGTAATTTCGCGCAGCTCGATATTCCTACATATAATCCCGTTTTAAATAGTTTAAATAATGAAAATAGCAATGTTAAAAATCCTATACTGATAAATTCCTAAATAAAAATTTTAGCAGACAACAACTACGTGGTAATCCAAAATATGCTTTGGCGTATTCAAAAACAATTCCAACAGAATTATTCAAATAGTTTCAAGAACACATTTTAATTATATTGCCTCCCGAACTATCCTGTCGTGAGATCGAGTAACATCTTCATCAGAATAATAGAGGGATGTAATTAAATTAGAGACCAAATAGATTTCTAGAATAAATTAAACCGGCATTCAGTTTTAGAATTAATGTCGAGTGCCTTTAGAGCGTTAATTCATTGTTTCTGTACGATTTCGTAGTTTATGTTACTTAGGAGATAAAAATGGTACCTGCTTTATTTCAGTAGAATACTTGATTTATCACTAACTGTTGCCCGTAGCTTTGCCTATGTTAACTAAGACTTACAACCGTATCCTGATTACTTTTAGTACCTGGTTGACCGAGCATTTGCTCGGATTTATTGTTTTGTATTATATACCCTTAGTGATAATATAATAAAGTTTTTCTTTAAAAAAATGAACTTGAAAAAAAAGACAAAAAATGAATAATCGGACTGGAGATTCGAACTCCACTAAGCTATCATGACAATATTTGACAGCGAAATTTACGTTCGTATTCTAATGATATTTTATCATTGCCTCAAAACACGGATTTAATTTTTTTTTCTAAAGATGTATCCTAGCTAGATCAATTTGTAGCCGTTTTTAACCCGTGCATACAAAATTTCGTGAAAATTGTTGGAGTCGTTTGCGAGATTCAGATTATATATTTTCAGATTAGACAAGAATTAGTCGTTTAAAGATTAATAATATAAAGTTAAGGTCACTCATCTGTATTTTAATATTGAGAGTTTTTTTTTAAGTTATTTAGTTAATTCGTAAAAACAAATGATTTAATATGTCCCATTTATAATATTGGAAAGAATAGATTACCATCATCATCATCAGTACTTATCTGTCCACTGCTAAGCATAGTCCTCCTTTAATGAACGTCAAGACGGCCAATCCCTTGCCACTAGTCAATACCTCGAAGAGCTAAAAGAGGCCCTAAGGATTTTCACTTTTAACCAACTAAACAAACAAACTCTATTATTAATTTATATATTAGTTTATATACATAAGTATTTTCCACAACAAGTCTTTCTTGTAATATTATTAATCATCTTATACTTTTAAGACAATCGGAAACCGAAGATTCAGTTTTTTTATCCTTTACTTTTGTGTATTTTTAAATAAAAAAATTCAAGTATGTATTGAAAGCATATTTTGTGAAATTTGTATTTAAATTTTAAGAAAAGATAAAATCAATCCAATATCGCGTGGGAGAAGCCCCTTGCCTGACAACACAATTATAAAATACGGTTAAACGAATTATAAACGGAAACATGTGTACCTCGCAATCTTACACCCGGGTCTTCTCAAAGAAATCATGCCACAATAGGCTTAAACATGAGAAGACACGGGTTCCTTAGATAGCTGAGTATCTTGTGAGGGTCACGGCAGGGCTGGATGCAGGCAACTATAGAGTCAATCAGTCCGGCAATGGAAGTCTATCTCCTGCAGAACACGACGACTGTTCTTAGTGTGGATAGCGTGATCTGAGAGTCTGTACCTTTTTAAAGACGTATTAACCTCATAATATTATGTTCTGAGGGCCGGCCGCTCGAATGTTATGAATGATGAATAATAATTGGCTACACCGGATCATGGGAGTGTATCATCATCATCATCAGCCTTTACCCTCCACTGCTGAACATAACACCTCAATGAATGTCAATACGACTGCTCCCTTGCCACTCGCATCCAACACGGACTAGCCTCCGCTCGGAGATCGTCTTCCCACTTGATTATTGGCCGACCAACACTAGCGCGTTTAGGTAGACGACCTACACGCGGCCTCCACTCTTGAACATTAATGGCCCATCGGTCATCCATCCTCTTGAGTGCGTGAATAATATTTATTTATTTATAATTATCACTATATGTTTTCCTTTAACATAAAGTAGGACATGGATACAAGGAAAATTTATCTAGTACGAAATCACCAGTCTGGTTTACCGGACGTCTCTTAGTCTACCACATTATCATTATATAAAATCATTATCAATATATAAATCGTTTTGTTCAAGTAAACGTGTAATTCCAGTCCAATAATTCATAACATCAAAGTCCCTGTAAACGCATTTTACTGGCTTTAATATTGCAAAAGGGAGAGTTTTTCTGTTAAATGTAAATTCACCGGTCCACGGAGCGCTATCAAGGATTTCTCTCTCATCGAATATGTAAATCGCAGGTAAAATTGAAAATACCTTTCGAAAGTCGATTAGTTGCTGAACTCGGAGAAATATTAACGTCGGGAGCTGCAAATTGATTATATAACACTTATACATAATCTTTGATGGTTTTAATTATTATATTTATCGTTTTCAATGCATTGAGAACTGTTTAAAGGTTTTACTTTCATCCGCTAATGACTCATCGACCGTATTGGATTTGACTAGCCAAACACCTACTCTCCAGAGTAGCGCGCGCGATATACCGCGCCCCTCTTTTGAATTTTACTAGATGAGCCATCTGCTCACCTACCTATCGATTGAGCTTAAAGGCCATCATTCCTAAAATTACGTTTTGAAAAAAAAAAGGTTTTACTTTTTTGAACTACTTATTACTTGGGTATGTCCATCTTGTTTAAACATCAGAAGTGAAAATGCGTTTTAAATATAAACATTTATTATATTATCCATAAAATAACAATATTAAGGTTCACAGGTACATATTTTAAGATACATTCTTACTCACACTGCCCATACATTTACACACACTATCGCCATATTACACTTTACACATTAAAATAAACAATAGCTTACGTGACCTTACAATACAATTTGGGCAGAGCTTCGTCCTCCTCAAACTCACAGACGCGAATGACCCCTCTAATAATTATACCCCGCTATTTAAAGGCAAACTTAATGACCTTCATAACGCTCGGCCGTCCTACCCACACTTTGACAACGACTACGTCGCGCCACACGCAGGTAAACTGGAACCTGTTCTCCGTTTCCGACTTATAGCCGCCAGATGGCGCTACGGTTGCTAACACGGCCATCCTGCATCGTGCATGCCCTCAGGCACGACATTTCCACACATCTAGTCACACAAGAAATATATTAATATAGAAACACAAATTATCATAAACTGTCTCGATTATCATGACTTTCTATTAGGCTGGTGCTAGTTTCGTTCGTACGTGTAACCTTATTGTACCTTTAGTCTTAGGTTCCAATAAACGTACGAAAGAAAGCAGCACCACCATGACCCTAGTCTATTCTTTATCTACATGGCCACGGTTCACCTTTATGCTTAGGCAAAACCAACCAAACTTTTAGCACCGTCCCTTTAGTCTTAGGTGACGTCTAGTAGTTTGTTTCTATTAGGCCAATAAGATAAAGAAAAATATAGCATAAGATAAAGAAAAAAGTAACTTTAACCTAATGTCACTTTGAACAATTCATTTGCTTATCTACCATAATACTATTATACTTATCATTATTCATTCAATAATGTATTACCCGACTTTACCCGAATAGTATTACCTGAACACTATGGCAATAAATATCTCACTGCCTCTTAGATTTGATAATCGATAAGTCTTTCCCCAGTTTATTTTAATATTATCTAAAACGTTTTTAGGCAGGCCCGAAGCCTATAATCATAAGTGTTGGCATTTAATTAAAAATCAAAAATTTCAGTTGTCCCTCTGACTTGTGAACACACGCAACTAGGCACAGCAACTCCCTTTATTAGCAACATTTTTAACTTTAGTTACCCAACATAAAGGCGTTCCTATCGTCATCATCGAATTACAAATCTGGAATGTCTTAACTCTTTAACAACATAATTTCACACTATTCTGATCACACGACTGGCTTTTACTTTGCCTTACTGCTTATACACTCATTCCTTTAACCACATATAAATAAAAAGTGTTAATCTTTACCGAACCACTTTAAATCCTTACCGCAATAAATTTAATAAAACTTTCATTTAAGGACATTTCGTCACACTTGAACGTACCAAAATAGTCTTTTATTCACCTGGTGATCATTTTCATATAAAGGACATTAGATCACTTTAGAATATCACTTTCATTTAACGAAACTTCATCATACCGAACATAAATTCATCTTTACCTCGTCTAGTCATCACTTCCTTTTAAATAATCTGTCATCATACTGAACGTACCAAGTTAGTCTTAACTTCTTCTAGTGATCAATACCTTTTAAATAATCTATCATCATACTGAACGTACCAAGTTCATCTTAACCTCGTCCAGTGATCAATTCCTTTTGACAAACCTTTCATCAGACTCCACGTACCAAATTAGTCTTCTATCATCTAAAGAGCACTTTCTCATACTAGAACATTCAACATACAAGATCTTCTCTTTTTATAAAATACGTAATTCTTATACTATTAATTTTATGTAAAACATTTTATCTTGACCTACAGAACACTTTCTATTAAAAGACATTTTGTACCATTTTAAATGTATCAAATTCCTCTTTCCATACAACAATAATTGTCCTACTTCCTCGTTCACTATCTCTTATATACTATGTCTTCGTATTATATTCTATCATATCCTCGGCTCATTTCACTATCCATGAAAGTACCTTTAACACTGCTAAAAGCTGCTCATCTTGTCCATTACTCGTTTGCCTCTTATCTAAATTAGCACCATAATACCACATTGTACAAAGCTATACGAAATTAAGTTACCACATGGTTTTATTAGACCAGCAATACGCACGCAATAATATATCTACAATTATCCAGCCAAGTAAAATACGCGACTGTCCACTTAAAAACCACAAATCACTTAATAACATTTAAAAAAAAAAAAAAAAAAAAAAAAATTGAATCGCTTTCACACTTTGTGGCAACAGCTATATCAGACAAGATTAACATACCAGCTGTGTTTGATCCATTACTCAACCATTCACAAGACCACATTCGCATTGTATCGCATTGAGTCATCTCGACCATCTACTCTCTGCTTTTGATGTGTTCACGCTGTATATGGCTGCTCCCAGCATCATACAGCATTCAAGCTATTATTTTAGTAACCACACTATAGCCACACAGTGTCGTGAGGATTTACCACCGTCTGTAAAAATAAACTAAAGCCTGGCGCGCTAATGCGCCTATTAAACAATTCACACTAACGTCAGTAAAATTGTGGGGCAATGAATTCGCCATCCCACTTCTGATTTAAACATCAGAAGTGAAAATGCGTTTTAAATATAAACATTTATTATATTATCCATAAAATAACAATATTAAGGTTCACAGGTACATATTTTAAGATACATTCTTACTCACACTGCCCATACATTTACACACACTATCGCCATATTACACTTTACACATTAAAATAAACAATAGCTTACGTGACCTTACAATACAATTTGGGCAGAGCTTCGTCCTCCTCAAACTCACAGACGCGAATGACCCCTCTAATAATTATACCCCGCTATTTAAAGGCAAACTTAATGACCTTCATAACGCTCGGCCGTCCTACCCACACTTTGACAACGACTACGTCGCGCCACACGCAGGTAAACTGGAACCTGTTCCCCGTTTCCGACTTATAGCCGCCAGATGGCGCTACGGTTGCTAACACTTGATATTCGTTGAATAAGATCTAGGCCAGTGGATAAATGCTGATAATAATTATTGGACCAAATGGGCTGACAAATACCCCTCAACGTTTCCGTTCCGTTTTTTTTTTTTTTTTGATAGCATCGTAGGGTAAAACGAACAGTCGAAGTATTTAGATGTCTATCGACGCCCATTAACATCCACTAAACCAGAGGTCATGCATGCGTTTCCCTCCATCTACTTATCTCCCCCAATGGGCCACTAGAAACTCACAAACTGCAATTTAAACGCCAGTATTATGTGAGAGATACCACCCCAGTCACGAAGGCCAAAACCGGCTACTAATAGTATCGTAAACGTTACGAAATATATATAATAATTTAAATATTTAAAAATAAATGAACTTTACTCCGAATATAATTTTATTTCAAGCCACATCGTTGTGTTTTTTAACAGTTAAATATAAAGTAGTACTATATTAATCTTTGTATTCTGAAGTAATTGCCGAGCTTATATTTTTATTACACCCCTACTGTAATTCAGAAATAAAAATTATGGATATACAGTATCTAGAAACGGCATAGTTTTTTATCGTATTCCACATCTCAACATTCGTCCACTGATCAATCGAAACTGGTTTCCATATTGACTTTAATTATAATAGACTCTGCCATTTCCAAGTTATAGGCCTTCAAGAAAAGACTACACATATTTGAAAGGCTGGCGCCGCACCCATAATCCTCTGGTGTAATGTCTGCGGATGTGTGTGATGATCACTTCCAACCAGGTCTGACTTGTCCCCTCCTACTATATAAGAAAAAAGAAAAAATACCCAGTGCCAACTTCTTCACTCATATTTGGTTCGAATCGAAAAAGTTATTCCCAAAATTTTAATTCTATCCTCAAATGAAAAGACAATAATATCATCTACAGTAGCGTATTAAAATAATATTATCTTCCGATTTCTTTTCTGTGTTCTAAAGTAGGAGAAGGGAACCCTGTTACCCCGAATTTAACGCGAGCAAGGCCGTGGCAAGCAAATAAAACACTGTTCCCCTTATAAATTTATTACATCACTGTTGTTAATTTCATCAAGATTTGCTTACAAATAATACAGATAAAATTGTTATTTTAATTATTATTATTATTTTTTAAGAGAATAATATTCGAAAATAATTTTTGGGCACAACAAGTCATCCATTCACACATTTTTTTTATGCACTCATATGTATACAGTTCCCTAGACTATTCATTTAAGTCTTTTTTCGCTATATACAGCGAAAACAGATCTAAAGTCTGCCAAACTAGAGAATTTTTATGCTAAATTGTACGTTGTCGTCTCAGTAATGTAGTTCCTTGTCCACCAGTTGTTAAATCATGAATATCAATAAAAAGAGTTCTTCTTCTCTATGTTTATAAAACAATTGCTGGTAATTTCGTCATATAAAAATAAAGTCACATCCAGTGAATGGTATGAGAACAAATCATCAAGTGGAAATAATTAGGGTGGCCACAAAAACAATTTGTGACCCGTGACGGAACTCAACACTGTGGCAATGTTTGTTTTATCTCGCGGACTGCACTCACTTTAATACTTCCTGTTGGCTTAAATATCAGAATTCATTTTTGATTTCAAGCCGCGTTCAGATTTTTGTGCGCATAAGTTCAAAATTTATGACTGAAATTCGCAAAGTGTGCTTAAAATTCGAATGTCACTCTCAAATAAAATTTGATACATTTTTTTTAAGCGCATAACTAACGTAATATGGGCTACATAATATGTAGTAGTAAGTGGTCAGCGTCACATGAACATAAGCTTTACTTCAGCTAATCCAGGCAACTTGTTGGAGGTGCCCCGGAAGAGCAACAGGGCACCTCGACGGCTAGTCAATCCCTCAGAGAACCGAAGCCACCTCCACCAGAGCGGTTGCCCCGCACCACAGAACCACCCCTCCCAACGTCAGGACAGTACAATAAGGCGAGGTTCCCGTCCTCGCCTCTCGCTCCCGGTTCTTTTGTCCCCTCTTCTTATAAGAGGGGTACAAAGAGTCCCTTTCGCTTCGCCCAAGGTGTTGGGCTTACCCTGGGCTACTTCATTATTTTATTTTCAATACTTCACCTACCCTAAGACTTAATATTATGTAATGTCTCTGTGCCAGTCATAATGCTGCCTCTTCTGCTCATATAAATTAGACCTTACTAGATTACGGTAGAGTCTATACTGCCACATTTATAAAACAATTCGTTGATTAAGTATAGACAAGCTAATGATAGTCTTTTTATCATTAAAATCATTGCTAAGATTACTGGCAACATTATCAAAATAGGAAAACAATTGAACTATATATTAAAATAGCCGCATTGAGAAGGGCCAAAGCCAATTTCCGTTTGTGTTAAGAAGTTACAGGATAGTGACGTCACACAGAATCATGTTGATAATATGGCGTGTTAAATCTATTAGCGTTTGTATTCTTCAACATTTAGAAAAGGTATATTATATTGTTCTGCTCTCAAATATAATTATATAATCATCTTTTATCTTCATCATATTAAATCATAAAGCGATCCAAAACAAAAATAATAAAAGGGATGCGTGAATAAAAGGATTTCTTTAATGTGCACGCAAAAAATGGAAAAAAAATCCGAGTAAAGTATCAATAATTATTATCCCCGACTATAATTCAGATAAAAAAGCTCAAAAGTTGTATGTAACACGCGCGAGAATCTAATATTCTGAGAATTTTAAGACTTTCTTTTTGAGTACCTAGAGGACCCAGAATTTGAGCATTTCGTGTGCAAATTTGAATTTAGATCTTAGAAGAGAATTTAACCTTAATATTATAGGGATTAAATACGAGCCCGACATTGTAATCAAAGATTTTCCTAAATGCCCAAGTGACGAGTTTAATAAAATAACTTTTTAAAAGCCCACGTGCATTCTTTCTTTTTAATTTATTATGAAATGAATTAATTTATTATAAAAACAAATAATTTATATTCATAAAACAGAGGAACGAAGTATATTTAAGCTCCTTTTAAATTTAAAAATGTCTTTAAAATCGTACATAGGAGTGATTTCAATAATGTCAGTGTTCTTTAATTATTAATAATAGTATTAAAATTCTAAGGCCTCATTGCCTTGAGAGCTTTTTTACCGAGCGTTTGAGGAGACCTGTTGGACTGGTACGCAAGCGTTTTTTTTGTCGAAGACTTTGAATTTTCGACGTTAAGTGTTTGACGTTAAATCGAATTGAGTGCAAACTCGCAACTCGAGCCAACGTTGGGTTTACCGCGACGCTTTTTAAGCGCTCGTGCGAACGGGGGTTATGACCTTTGAAGCTTTTAATGAATACAAAAACATTACCCATTAAGATATTTTATACTGGGAAAATTTTATTTTTCATATAGCAGATGTAAATGAATAGAAGATGAAAGTAATAAAGATACTTTATTGCACACATACATAATAATTTATACATTAAACAACATATACAGTAAATAAGTACAATAAGCGGCCTTATCGCTTTAGAGCGATTTCTTTCAACCAAAGTACTAAACCTAACCAAAGAAAACGTGGTTCTTAAGATTTAAAGTGATAAAATACCTATAGTTAGTTTTCATAAAATTAATATCAAACCTTTTTACGGGAAAAATAATTAAAAATGTATAATTTTACATACTTATTTTTCATTACTTACATTAAGTAAGTGTATAATATTATCGAATAAAAAGAAACAATTCTAAAAAATGTGTGTGTGTCAGCTCCGACGCACGACTGGAGTTTACTCCTCAAGTACGAGTATCTAACCATACGCAAAAAAAATTATAACTTCACAATTACAATGTTAATTATTGATATTTATAACAAAAAAAATAGCAATATAAATACATCGACACTAATAGAAACAAACAAGCCCAATAACATATAGTATATAGGTATAGTCGCCTATATAGCATACCCTATGTACGTCTCAATACACTCACAGCTAAATTAGAAAGTTGCGCACTAAAGGTGCGCACCAAAAACGTGACACTTTTTCGTTAGTTCAGTTGGTTTTACCCCTCGGATTTTTCTCATACCGGGCGCCTTATATATGAAAATCGATTCTTAAGGAGTAAACTCCAAAAATGTTTACAAAAACATTTACTATAGTGCTAATTCCCAATTGCTAGTTAGGTTCTAAAAAGATCGTTAGCAATCAGGACACAAGCTACCGTATAAAAAATCCTATTAACATAATTGCTATAGACTTTATTTTTATTAGTACAAATTCTGTGCCAAAAGCTGGTACTTTAATTACCTGTGTAGCAGCATTGCGATTACAACCTCCTTTCTTGTTTTCGTATATAAAATTCTTTATTCAAAATTAAAAATTAGTATATTTTTTTGTATTTATTTTAACGTTAAAAGACGACGTTAAGTCGTGAGATTTAAGACCTAATGTTGCTCAACAAGTTAATTGAAACCTTTTGTTTCTGGCACTATCTCGATACAAGATGTTAAGTCCCGGTACTAATAATGGCAGCCAGTCTTTCCCTTCGTTACAAAACAAAGCAAAGCTGTTTTACGAAAGGTACCTTTCAACCGGTTCAATGTGTGAACGTGACTTTTATCTAAAAATTATTTCGCAACATTAATCATATGAAAAGTTTCACTCCTATAAGATGTGACTTCATAAGAATCTTGAGCTTGATTTTATGTCACTCTCCATAGGATAGATGATTTTGTCTGATTTTGTTTGATGATAGAATACCAATTATCTACACTATGGAAAGTGGAAACCAAATCCTCGCGCCCATTTTCAAACACCATTGGAGCCATAAATGGCTCCAAACGGCGGGCCGCTCCCTAGTTCCATAAACACGGCAAGCGGGTCTCACGAAAAAAAATTGAGATGATTTGGGCAGTTCAATTGTGTCGACACATAATATATTCTGAAAAGAAAAGAAGAACCACAGGAAAACTTTCCGTATTTCATAGAATTTGTAATTAATTATGTTTAAATGAAATGTTTTGTACCAATGCTCAGTGTTGTTAATATAGTATGGCAATAGTTTCTACTGATATTTACGTAAGTATGTGATACGTTCTATATTAACTATCTATACAATCCATTTTTTTACGTTATAATATTATATACTTGTAATATATTACAAAATGTTACATGTTTATAGTAATACATACAAAAACTTTACATTTATTGTAAATAGGTGTTCCTACACCGCATGCGAAAAGTAATATGCAACCAACAATGATAAATTATTAAATTTATCATTGTTGGTTTTAGCCTGCGTAAAATTGCGGTATTACTTAGTTAAAGTTAGCCGTGGCAGATCACACTGGTGACACACATTTGTCCGTTCAAAAGGAATTCAAAAAACGAATTTACTGAACAACACAAAAATAGTAAATTTCCCCTCAGCCATTCCAAGCCTAAAGCGCGTTGATAAATTACATTACAGTATGACAGCGCCGCTGAATAGAGAACAAATGTAATAGTAATGAACTGCTGACCCGCTTCAGATGTTCAACATGCACTGTATCTTTTCAATAAGATTTTTATTCTTCTATATATTTCATACTTTGCTCTCGTTTTATTTCTTGGCTTACTTTTATTTACTTAGTTTTTATTTTTGAGTAATCAAAATAAAACCAGATTTATGTCAGATGTTCGTGGATGTCAGACAACTTGGCTGACAAGGAGTCCTTACTTTTAATGATTGAGTTGAGTCCAAGTTGCTATTATTAACAAGTACTTAGTGCTCAACTTCGACTTAACTTTCGAGTTGGCGGCCCTTTTTATGATTTATTAAAATGTTTATTAAAATGAAAAAGTTTCCAGCTGTTATAAATAACAGTTCAAAAACTGTCCGCAATGGCGCTGGTGTAGTAAAAAGGTGTGGTTTTGGTATACATATCTATGCGTGTGTGCGTGATTTCATAGCACACACACGTTTAAAAATTTAACCTCTTGCTACTTTACTTTTCCAACGGATGCTTTTCATGCACAGAGATGCAGTTGCTCCTTATTTTAATACTCCATGATAGCTTGCACGTTGTTTTCTCAGATACTCGAAACTTAAAGATGAAACGATTTCAAAAAAACATACATCTGCAGAACTTTGCACATATAGAACTCGGAAAAATGTTTTTTCCCATAATTTATACTGATATTTTCTCTATAACTACATCAGTACTCTCATACAATAATAAAGATAACGACGATAGTATAAAGCTATTCAAAAATAGCTTTACAAAATTCACATGCTATGCAGATTGAGTGTACCGTCAGAAGAAACGTGGCTTATAAGTTGGCGTTGTTTGAAGCTTGTCACAAGTATAGTCGGCACATAAAAAGGCTGTCGAGTGGCTCTCTCCGGTATATTGCGCTCTCGTCGCGCAAAAAATAGAATGTCCCACTTACTGTCGGAGGTTTTCCCTCAAATGTAATTTGAAAGTCGAGTATTATTGTTCCTTAGTTGCAAAGCTACGTCTGGGATCTACTTTAAAAAATGTAATACTAAGTCATAACTATTATATTGTTTGGTGATATTTATTTAGATATTGTAGCGACCAATCAAATGCGTAGACGCACAGCGCTCATGTGTTCAAATATTCAAGTTTAAATAATTTGCTTTACCCAATATGATTACTAAGTGTCGTTTCTGAATTAGGTTAACTAAATATCAGAAGCTTATTCAAATATTTTATATTCTAATTGGCTAGATTACAACGCAGAAATCCATTTAAATTTGCACAGATCATTGAAATTTTAACTTATAATTTATAATAAGAAATCCTATAGTAAAAATATTTACAATAATTGGCTTAGGTAAAATTTACAAAATAATTAAACAATTTTTTTATTTGCTTAAAATATTTCATCACGAACTTATATAATTTCATTTAAAATCTTCGAAATACAATTATAAGAGGCACTTATTTTAATTTAAAATTATTTTGTATTAAATTATTTTGCTCTGAGCAAGGATTTTTAGAAACTAAATATTTACAACAATCATAAATTATTGATATTTATACAATATTTAGTAGACATTTTTTATTTACTTAACAATAATTTATCTACAAGGAAAAGGAACATTGAATAAACTATGTAAAAATTAAGAGTTAGGTACAAAGGGACTGCTTATTTCATAGGGCATAGAAGAATGTATGCTAATAGACCCGATACTGACTTACATTTTTTAATAAATTTCTACCACCTCCATTAATATAAAACCTCATTATAATATGCTATAATATTATAATAAAGCAATAGTCGACTTCACTTCTTCAAAAATTTTATTATTAAAAATATGTTTTGTGGATGTATTTTCATTACAAAAATTACGGAATTTAATAAAATTCTGCTCTAACTTGAGTGATAATGGTCCAGTGGGTATGGGCTCAGCCTCTTAAGCAAGAGGGTCCGGGTTCGATCCTGACGCCCTGTGGTGCCTTGAAATGGGTTTTTCTAACAATACCATACCATGATTTCTAAAAAGAACTGAAACGGACACGCAAAAATCTTACGCGATATAATTGGTGCAAACCAATGCATCTTTTGCATTTTATATAAAACATCTGTTGACGATTTGGCATTAAAATTAATTGTATAAACGGCAAGCGCCATGATGCTTTTTTATCTTACCCCGCTGACCTTCCCGTGGCGGACTTCCACGTGACTACTGTAATAAACTATTCTGCAACATTACAAAACATACTTAAATATGTAAGGAGTGGAGTAACGCTTTCGTTCCGAGAAACTCGATTACCACTCTATTATTCATCACATCTCCGTCTATCTTTTTTCTAATGTTACAGCATTTTGTTGTAAGCATATTTTTTAAAATGTTACTTAAATATTCAAACTGGCAGACGTAGCACCTGATGGTAAGTGATCGACGTCGCCCATGAACATAAACTAGTTTAACTTTTTTTTTTACGCCAGGAAATGCATTGACGCATCCCGCAGGGGAGTGGGTCTCCCCAGTGGGTCTGGTGGGTCATGTGGGACTCGCTGCGCCCGAAAGATGGTAAGTGGACACAGCTCTACCCACTAAAACCCGGCGAGTGCCACCACTGCCGCCTTTGGTGAGATGCCTCGGATCTACAAACAACAGGGCACCTCGACGGCTAGTCAGTCCCTCAGGGGACCGACGCCACCTCCACAGAGTGATTGTTCCTCACGACAGAACCACCACTCCCAACGTCCCTGCTCTTTTGTCCCCTCTTCTTATAAGAGGGATACAAAGAGCCCCCTCGGCTCAATTCACTTCGCTCAAGGTGTCGGGGTCACCCTGGGCTACTGAGCCCCACCGCCACAACAAGGATTGAGCCATGGTGGGGAACATAAACTAAACTAGGCCCATGAACATAAACTAGTTTACCTGGAACTAGCCGAGGCAACTCATTTATGTGTTACCTATCCTAAGACATAAGATGTTAAGTATCGGTGCCAGTTTTTACACTTACGATGGTACATTCAATCAGTTATTACACTAAAAAAAGTATAGTATCAACCCTTTATGTCCCACTGCTGGGCAAGGGTCTCCTCCTCGAAATCAGGCGAGGAGGGTAATGGGCCTCTTATGGAAATACTTCACCGATGCGCTAGCCCAATGCGGGTTGGTGAACTTCACATACCTTCAAAGATTTTCAATCTCATCAGGTTTCCACACGATGTTTTCCTTCACCGGTAGTTATTACACTGCCTGTCTTTATCTTCGCAGCAACACAGCAAAGCTGATACACGGGAGAAACAAGCAAGATGGTAATGCCCATGTAGCTGGGAGCACAGCTCATCCCTTCCTCCTATATTAAATAAATTAAAAAAATATTTCCTTTAAAAAAGGTTTCTTTATTTAAAATACATTTTCTATGTCAATGCAATGCACTGCATACTATATTATGTGTATATCTCACTTCTGGTCTCCTGAAAATTAAGCAGGGATAAAACCGGAGTATACAATTAACTAGCTTGAAACTAGTGGCATGAAACCACGACATGAAATCATGTACGTTTGCTAATTCTCACAATCAAGTGAGAGGGTATTCGGCTCTAGGTCGCCTGCGCGCTGATCCAATACGGGCGGGCAAACGTTGAATCCACAAAGACAGGTTCCATCAGACATAAATGTCTTACTATAGGTAAGTAAGGTTGTTTATCAAGTGAAGTGTAAAAAGGTATTTTTTTTATGTATGAAAATAAACCCACTAGACAATTAGTCCGTCAACCTTTTAAAAAATAGTCTACCAATTTAATAGAATTACCGTAATTTCCTACTAACTACTAAATTAACTACTCAACCGACTTCATAAAACTTTATAAAACGGGATATTTACCATGTTTTAGCATTATTTCGTGGAGCTCGATATTTTGACATTGTCTACGAATGTCATGTTCACGAGACTCAGTCTCGTGGTAAACATGGTAAATATCCCGTTTTAAATAGTTTAAATAACCATTAAACTTTGTACACATATTCTTGAAAATAGGTAGGTTCTTGAAGATACTAGAAGTGAATTGATTACATTATAAAAAACAGATGTATGTGCGATTCACACATGATAGAAGGGAACACATGTTATGTGTGACACATGTTAAATGCTCAAATACAAGCAAGTATTAAACAGTCTGCAATATACATACACACCGACATTTGCTCTCTCGCTCTTTTGTATTTGTGTTCTACCTGTCGTTTTTTCCGTTGCATCCGGTTTGAAATCACAACGATTCTAAAGAAGTTTCACTTCAAATAAATTTAGAATGCCGAGACGGCAAATGGCGTGGCGCTATCGTGTCGTGATGCCCGCTACTTACAACGTCATTATGCCTCCGCTGTCGCCAACTTCAATTGACAATGAATTGCAATATAAATATGACTACACAATTAGTTTTCCATGAGCATATTTTTTTTAAAACAAACCAAAATAGTACCTTTGTGTAAATGCGTTGTATTTTAGTTAAACTGCAAATAATGGGGCGAGTTGTCGTTTTACGTCTTCCCTGCATATTGCACTAAGCCTTGCTATCGGGTCCCGTTATGAAACTCTCAAAAATCTTACCCTGCATTTTCCCGGATGGCTTATTTGAAATTCGTATGACATGGAGATGGATGCAATATATATGACGTTTTACTTTAAATGGAATATGTCAGCAAATCGTAATTTAAATTCAGTAATTGCATAAACTGAGATGGGCGAAGCCGATGGACTTTAGAATAAGCATGCTTGTGATGGTAGGTAAGTAAGTATCA
Organism: Lycaena phlaeas; assembly: GCA_905333005.2. NCBI lineage: Eukaryota > Metazoa > Arthropoda > Insecta > Lepidoptera > Lycaenidae > Lycaena > Lycaena phlaeas. The sequence continues at coordinate 15,274,605 of HG995169.1, read as the reverse complement.
ACCCTTCTATATGTCCCACTGATGGCCACGAGTCTCCTTCCTCGAAATCAGGCGAGGAGCGTAAGGGTCATTTTTCGCCGATGCGCGCTGGTCCAATGCGGGTTGGTGAACTTCACATACCTTTAAAGATTTTTAATCTCATCAGGCATGAAGGTTACCTCACGATATTCTCCTTCACCGGTGGGCGAACGATAACCTCGTGTTTAGGGTGCACTTAGGAATTTGAGAAAAAAAAATCTAGAACCCCCCGGGTCAAGATCGAACCCGGTACCTCTCGCATAAGAGGCAGAGTCCATACCCAATTGACCATCGTCGCTCAATAGAAGATATTATTATTATCTTGCAGTCTGATAGAGTCAGAAATATAACGAAATAACTTGGTAATCAAATCGTGGTCACGTTCTGGCGATTATTTGACTTATGAGGCAACAAAGATTATGAATAGAGACATCCAATATGGCGCACTATTCATCTGTCTAGCCTTTGCCTAACTATATTTTAGGGTCGGCTTCCAATCTAACTGGATTCAGCTGAATACCTGTATTATAAATGGAGCGACTGCTAATCTAACCTCCACAACCTAGTAACTGGGTGATAGTACCCCATGGTAAGACGTTGTTAGACCTTCGGGCTTCTGACGACCCGTAATGACATGGATCCACGAATGACAGCCGGGACCAACGGCTTATCGTGCTTTCCGAGGCACGGAGGAGTCTCGGTATGTAAAAATGGTCACACATCTACTTACCAACATCAGCAAGCGTTGCTTTATAATTCGAGCGGATATTACCATTATTAGATATTACATTATTATTATTATATTATTATTATTATTACTATTAGAGCCACGAGCTCCTCTATTCAATATGATAGTTGCTGCTCATCATGCTATTGGCCGATGGACTGGCCGTATACCTACCCATGAAGTGGTTACAGGTTACAGGTCATGGATGCTTCCTCGTCATGTTCAGGACATTATTGTTCTTTATTAGACCTCTTATATTATGTTTATGTTCTTTTTTATTAGCAAAATTGCACTCGTCGTTGAGAAATTATTTTGTCTATGTTACTGTGACTATACTAATATATGAGCGTTCGAAAAGTAAAAAGTTCTCCATACTATGTTATAGTTATAAGATTAATGTATTAATATAAACATGTGAATAGCTTTGTTATATAATATAGGATTTTATAATTTAAATGTTTTTGAGCTTTAACGTTATAAATTAATCTATTCACAGCTTTTTGAATGTTCTGAATTTGAAATTATAATGGGACTGCTATTGAAAATAGGTTCTATTTTATTTAAAAAAAATTAGGTACCTTTATATATTATAAATTGAATCATTTTATGTACTTATATTTTATTAAAAAACGAGCTTTTAAGAGACTTCGCTCGGATTGAAGCAATTATTTTTTATTACAAAGTATCCTGTTACTTCTAATACCTTCAAGAATATATGTACAAAGTTTCATGATGATCGGTATAATAGTTTTCTCGTGAAAGCGTAACAAAAAAGCTTACATTCAAATTTATCATATTAAGTCGATGAATATAGAAAGGTCACAGATTTGAATACATTGAGTTAAATGATGTTATGCATAACATCATAATTAAGTAAATGTTAAATGTCTTAAATCGCCTAATTGTACTACTCCTCACATGATTATATCCTTTATTTTTGTGTAGATGGTGTATAATAATGTTATAATATAACTATATTCATTATACTTAATATAATATACACTTAGTTTAGTCATTCAAACACAAATGTATGAGGCCAGCTCTTAGTTGAACTATGATTTAATACCCTCCTCACCTGAATTCGAGGAGGGAGAAAAGTGGAACCTACAAGAAACTTTTTCAAGTTTGTATAATTGTATTACTTAATTCAACGGCGTAATGTCTGCTTTACCTGTATAAATAATAATAATAATAATAATATAACTTTTTTGCACACACATAGTTTAAAATAATAATAATTTATACATAAAATGAAAATGACCTTATCGCTATAAAGCGATTTCTTCCAGGTAACCATATATTGAAAGAATAAATTACAGAAGGAAAAAAGGGTAAATAGTGAGTAGAAAGAATAATTTGTATGTAAAAAGTAGTTTACGGGTGTTTTATTAAGGAAAAAAGATAAAATAAATTTCATACTATGTGCATTACTTGGGAGTATCAAAGGAACTATATAGAGTTGTGAAAATGCTTACTTTGTTATATTTATCACAATAATTATTAGCCTTTTCTGCTGGAGATAGGTCTCTTACAATGAACGAAAAGACGGTCGAACTGGCCACTGCACAGAGATCGCCTGCTGCTCCTGTGGGAGGGAGGCCCACCCTTTATCTTCTCGAACGTGGCCTCCACTCCAGAACTCTAAAAGTTTATTGTATATATACATTTATTATAAAATAAAACAAAACCTGGATGAAATAAAAAGTTAGAAAAGATATTAAGTGGCTTTAGAGTTAATCTCGATAAATAAGGATCATCGAATTTATTACAAGCTTTTTTATTAAATAAGAATTCCAAGAAATATCTAATTTTTATATATAAAGGCAATCGACGGCTAATCGCCTGGTGTTATCTAGAAAGATTATTGTATGAAAATTCAGATTTACAAAAACTTTTATTTCTTTATTTATTTCAAATAAATGATTTTAATTTAAAAATTGTTTACTAAAGAGGTGAGTGCAAACTTGTACCGCATTAGTCGTCAAAAGTATTAATAAGTTGCTGAATGACAAAAAAAAACATACAGACGAATTGAGAACCTCATTTTTTGGAAGTCGGTTAAAAACAAGGTTGTATTGCCATAATGCGACATAATGCGTCACGAGCCGAACGCTTAGGCCGTACGAGTACGTGCTTTTACATGAATCTTTCATGCTTGTTCGTAAATTTATCAGACGCAATGTATGTAATCACATCAGAAAACCCACTACAATGTTGTAGCCACTCTCTACATGTACACAATATCGAGTGGCTGTATTGTAAGACATATATCTTGTTAGTAATAACATTTGCCAGTGTGGGATGCAAGCCCTTTCTTTGATATATTAAATTTAGAGACAGATATCGTATATGTTTCATGCCTGTTAGTTTAAAGTTATAGCATAGAAAATTGAAAAAGAAAATACATCGCGATATTATTGTTTTCACTACACGTGGCCATTTATAGTATGACTGGTCCGAAAGTTTGCTGCAGATTGGGGTCTATGGACTGTGCTGTTTGGCGTTTTATTGACAGATTGGATTTGAATGAAAGGCATCTGCCTGAATACTTACGTTACCGATATCTCGCGAATAATAAGCACGTTGAAGTGGTAGAGTGCTGGTCACACAGGAGAACGGATGGCCGATGGGCCAATATAGTTATAGGCTAGGCCGTCTTGACATTCATTGAGCGAGGCCTATGTTCATCACAGGACAGAAAAGCTTATAATAATAAAAATAATAATATAATATCTATGCACGCTTTTACACCACGTCAATCTGGTCCCGTGGTAAGTACTCGAAGAGACTTATGCAACGGGTACCAAAGAACGGAAATACTTATATTTAATACTTTTTATAATTATACTTAATACTAGCTGTTGCCCGCAGCTTCGCCTGCGTTAACTAAGATTTACAACGGGATCTTAGCGGGATGATATATCTTTATCGATAAATAGGCTATCTAACACTGAAAGAAACATTCAAATCCGACCTATAGTTCCTGAGATTAGCGCGTTCAAACAAACAAACTCTTTGGCTTTATATCTTAATAAAGTAATAGTAATAATATTATATAAAGCTGAAGAAACTCTTCAGTTTGAGTAGAACTCCTCTCCTGTAGGCTGTACTCCGGCCCAGGCGCGTCACGGTCGCGGCATAGCCGCGAATTAATTTTATTTAAATTTTATTAAATTCGTAATATATTTTGCACGGAATTTCCGATTTTAATAAACTAAAAAGTTATTTACAGGCATTTAAACGGCCTTTCTTGAGAAATCATTTATTTAGATACGGTTTAAGGCAAAGGTATAAATAACTTGATCTGATTTTGGTCGGACTTAAAACATAACTACAATAGTTAGATACATCCCGACATGTTTTGTAGATATTAATATGTTCTTTGATATTGTGAAAGATTTTTTGTTCTATCGTCAATAGTTTTGGCAGCGCACGCGATGAAAGATATTTTATAGGCATTTTTTTTACACCTTGGGTAACATTATTGTAGTTTTAGTAGGGATCCTTATTCTTTTCTTACAATTAAAATAGCCTATATTAATCAGTGACAATGTAGCATTCAAATGGTAAAAGAATTTTCAAAATCGGACAAATACTTTTTGAGAAAATTCGTTACAAACATACATACAAACCTTACTCATAACTAATATCTAAACTCGCACGCGCACCCCTTGATGACGCCCATTTTCCAACGCGCCGTGCAGCAGAAATCGTAATATTTTAATTTCGCCATAACTTCAAAACCAAACGTTCAATTTTAATCATTCAAAGTCGAAATATTATCTACGTAAACTGTACTTAGTAATGAAATAATTTATTTTGATAAGGATCTAAAGCATGAGTAAAATGTTGCGCAAGCATGAGTGTTGCGGACTTTTTTGTAGATAATTATAAGGTCTTCAATTAATTAGAACATTCTATGGTTCTATCTTCTATAGTTTAGGCAGCGTACGCAAAATAAGTAACTTTTCTGGTTGTTTTTTTTACACCTTGTGTCCGAAAAACTCAAATATCTTACGGAACCCTATGTTTTTTCAGAATAAAATGTAGCCTATGTTACTCGTGGATAATGTAGCTTTCGAATGGTGAAAGAATTTTTGAAATCGGTCCAGCACTTTTTGAGCCTATTCATTACACCCAAACAAACAAACAAACAAACGAAGTTTTCCTCTTTATAATACTAGTGTAGATGTAGAATACACATATTTAATACACACCCATGACCCAGGATCAAATTAATTTTATTTTGTTCCCTGGCGAGATTCGAACCCGCTACCTCCGGCTTGTGCGCCAAGGCGTTAACCATTGAGCCACAGAGGTCGTCATGATGATGATGATGATGATGAATGACTAAATATTGTGTATAATGGAATATAAATCGGTCCCTATTGCGTTACCATTTACGTTTCATCAAATTAGACACATTAACAGCGTGTTGATGGATCCAGATTAGCTCATTTATGTAACCGATGGGATGACCAAATTCTGTCGATTATCGAACATGGCCGCCGAAAATAATGTCATTAAAAACACGCCGCTATGACGAGTTAATTAAAATAATTTTGCTTGGTCGTGTATTAATAAAAGGCTTATAATGTTCCGTCGATAATTTGCTTGTTTCATACAGATAATTAATATTTTTTGTTGACGATACAAACGGGGTTTTAAATGAATAATTAAGATTTATGGTTATAAGAGTATATGTATCAAAGTGATCATCAATATTGTTGTCTATTTTTTTTGGTTTTTTGTGTCTGCCAATATTATATTTGTGATTGTAAGTAAATTATAAAAGTTCTTATTCAATGCTGCGATGTATAGTATTGAATAAAAACTTTTTAATTTACATATGGAACGTCCATCTGTATTATCGGTTCCAAAGTTAATCCACCGAAGAACCGCGTAAGCAAACGAGTATCGGAGCGGCAACTCACGTTATGGTAAGTGGTCAGCGTCACTAATGATCATTTACAGGCTAATCTGAACTAGTTTAGAATAGAATAGAAAACATTTATTGAGAAACATACACTGCTACAGGCACTTAACCTAATATTATATTATCAATAAATGTACTAATAAATATATTATTGATAATTTTAAATGATTTTAATCTTTATTAAAGCTAATATGTGATTTTATAAAATAAATAAATACTTCATCGTCATGTTTATCATTTAATTCGTCAAACAAGGAAATGTTCTAAGTATACATTTCTATGAGTTACATTCTATTCTTCTAAAACAGACATCACTAGGGTGAAAAACGACATACCTGTACGGATAAACTGGAAAAGAAAGAAAATAGAACAGATTAGTAGCATCTTTTTTTAAACTAGCCTAGACGAAGTGTTGGTAAATAGAAAGATAGATAAACTTTTTATTTAGGTAGGGCAGTCCCTCGCTAGGGTACGGGAGCTTTAAAGTGGTTTTTGTTTGGGTAGTGTGTCCCACATAGTACTTCATGATTACCTTCTCTTCAAGATTTACCTGCGTCAAAAGGCTGGACAAAACGTTTCTTCCTGAAACTGGTTGACTATCGATGGTAGACAAACTGTGAGGCGAAATAGACAATGTACATTACCACTGAATTATTTTACCATGGTTTTAGTGACTCGCCTGGAGCTTTATTAACATCCTCTGGTTTGTTTTGGATGCTGCGGGGTCTAAATTTACCTACTCATTAATCTTAGGCTAGTGTGCAATAAGTGAGTAGTAAAATGTTTTTAAAAATTCTGAACTATATTTTAAAAAGAGCAACCCAGCAGAGTTTTTCACTATACTAATAAAGTATTATGTATTTTATTTTTTGTAATAATATCTGAAAAGAATAGTTCCACTGAGTTTGTTTCGCCGGTTCTTCTCAGTGGGCTTGCTTTCATAAAGATACTTTGATTGTACTATTTTGACTTTGGCTTTTTCCGAGTGGAATTTTGCTATTTATTTTAGACAAACTTCACCATGAGCTAGACACTTGAAATTTTAATATGCCTCAGAAGTCTATACTACTACTACTACTACTACTTCTGTGGCTCAGCGACCCAAAGTGAGTCTTGGCCTCCGAAACGAGAGACTTCCACCGGTCTCTGTCCTGCGCAACCTCTGACCAGTCCTCAACCCCGAGCTCACGCACTAGTGGCGCAAACCAAATATCCTTGGAGAAATAAAAGCCCACCGCCTCCGATGGCTCGGCCACTTGGTCAGAATGGGGGAGGATCGGGGAGTATTGAGAGCATATCTTGGACAACAGAGTGGACAGCGCCCAGTCGGTCGTCCCAGATATCGCTGGAAGGACATGGTGGAGGCTGACCTGCGTGAGCTCAGAAGTCTATGGCAATGCATAAAAATATAGCAAACTCGATATTTTTAACATTTTTTAAAATACAAATAAAACGGTAAATCCTCAACTAAAGCTGTAAAAGCAAGCTGTTCTTGCGGCCAATTCCAGGCGAACACACACAAGGAGTACAATCGTTCACTACCAAAATAGTTTTTTGGGTGAGCTAAAAAAAGCTAGAACCGGATGAAAATTACTATTAGATAGTAGTAGCACCGCCCCGCGGTTTCACCCGTGCACTTCTCATTCCCGTGGGAGTACGGGGATAAATTATAGCCTATGTCTTATTCTGATGTATAAAGTATATAATTGTAAAGTTTCATAAAAATCTAGTTTTTACGTAAAAGAGTAACACACATCCATACTTACAAAATTTCGCGTTTATAATATAAATAGGATTCTTGTACATAGCACAATTCATAATTATTATAATATACTTAGTACTTACCCAGGTAAATGTTGGTAAAGCGAGTGGTATAGAGCCAAAGATATAAATAGGCATTCTTTGACTGAGAGCCATTGCGAATATTCTAACATTCGTTTTATGTTGAGCGTTGTAAATATACCATTTCTCTGTGACAAATTCTTCTAATTTTTCACACTGAATAGAAACAATTATAATTTTAATAATATGATGTTATACAAATTGTTAATAGTAAAATCTATAAAATAAGTAACTACCCCGACAGACTTGGTTCTGTGAAAAGTACTAATATCACTGTCAGGTTGATCGTAAAAGGGTAAAAACTTAGGATTGTATGTATCATAAAAACAAAAAATATATAATATAACAAATAAAAAATAGCAGGTCGGCCATCCTTATCATAATTATAGGGGTAATTAAAAAAATATTGATCGATTCTCAGACCTATCCAATATGCACAAATAACAAAACGGGGTTGAGAAGAATAAATAATTTTAACAGTCTACATAAGCTTGTTCTATTCTAACGCCTGTTTATGGGCTAGAATAGAACAAAAGACTTATTTAATTTTGATGAATGAGGTGTAAATTGATTCGCTATTAAAATCTGGATGCTGCCTACACTTTAACCGCCTTAAAAGTTTTTTAGTCGGGTCATAATAACTTTTTGTTGTTTTCGTTTGACTTACAATCAGTTTTTGTTTTAAGGCTGATTTTTGATTCGTCAGATTCAAAAATATAGTGTTGTATTAGTAAAAATATCAAACCTCATTCTCAACTTGCTGGCCGAGTGCGCAAAACAGTAGCACCATAAGGATGAAGCATATTTCATGGACGTAGTACTTCGCGGTATCCAAAGACATTTTATCCTACAAAATTATATTTGATTAGTGTTTCTTCCTTTTATTGTCTTGATTGAGGATCTTAAATTATACAATTCGGGCCGGCTGATCGAGTGGTCAAGCTACTGGACAGTTTATACACGGTCGTGGTTCCTAATCCAGCCAAGCACAGATAATTTATATAATAAATATTATAGACGTCTGCAGCGCGGGTCATTGACATGGCCTACTTTTTGAAACATTGAAAAACTGTGAAAAACACGGAAAATGTTGCCCTATCTACAATGGTCAAATGGTAATGGACTCGGCCTCTTGTGCGAGAGGTTCCGGGTTCGATCCTGACCAGTGTTCCTTGAAATGGGTTCTTCTAAAACTTCTAAGTGCACCCTAAACACAAGATTATCGCTTGCTTACCGGTAAAGGAAAACATCGTGAGGAAAGCTGCATGCCTGATGAGATTAAAAAGTGTTTGTAGGTATGTGAAGGTCACCAGCCTGCATTGTGCCAGCGCATCGGTGAACTATAGCCCATTACCCTCCTCGTCTGATTGCAGATTCAACTGTCAAACATATTATCTGGTTGGTACTTTCCTTTTTTTTACTTTTCAATAATATCACGTCACTAGATAAATAATTATTGTGACATGACTTTAATTTTTAATTACCGAAATCGCTATTTTCACCGAACACATGCATACCAACATAACGGCCACCAACAGTAACGTCAAGTAAAACGGTCTACATATTACATTCAGTCGGTTGGCGAACCTGAAACGGAATAATTCATAAATTAAATATATTAATTATTAATTAGTGTTGTAATACGATTTTACATTATTTTGGCCTTTTGAAATATATTATTTCGTATGACGTATTTTCATAGTTTCTAAACCGGGTTTCATTATCATTATTGATCTTAATGTATCTCACTATTGGGAAACTTGATGGAAATCAGGTGAAGAGGCTGAAAAGAGTTAACTAATGTGCCAAAGTAATGCGGAGTGGTAAACTTCATATACCTTCAAAGTCTTTTAATTTAATTCTTACCTCAATTTCTTTTAGATGTTTGCCTTTACAGATGAGCAATCGATGTTTTCATGTTCAGGCTCATGGGTCAGAGAAGGTTTCTCTGACCCATACTTATTAGGCATTCCCGTGGGCCCTCGGAGCCCGGGACGGAAAAATGGTAAGATGGATGCAGAATTTACACACTAAACCCTAGCGGTGTTCTTCTCGTCGTCTGCCCGGCGCGACCGCCTTCGCCGCCGTACTCTCCTGAGGGAAGAGGTCAGAGCTCGCCACCTCCTGCAATATCACCTTACAAAAGGAGGACCGCCTGTCATGCGCTCTCACTGATGGTCATCACTCGGATGATGGCAGACAGGTCCGTGCCAACCTCAGGGAAGTAAAGCCCATACCTTGAACGTTGCTCACAAGATTTATATGAATATTTATAGCGACTCCTTTTCTCGACGAAAGCTCAGCTAACTTTACTCATTATCATATGCGATTGAAATTGTATACAACCTTTTAATCTTCACATAATGTATGATACATTGTGACAGCAGTTCCGTACAAATCATTTGCCAATCTTCTTCCCTATCTTTTACGATTTCTATGGCTATTTCGTCTAGGTATTGCAATACGAAGCGAAGAATCCTCAACTGCCGCACAACTTGTCCAACAAGAAATATTATCGTCATTTGCAAACCAGGATATGCTAAAACAGAAGATATTTCACGGTGCAACAATGGTTAATTTAAAAAATCATAGCACACCTCATCACTCTCACTGGCTCAGACCAAATAAACAGTATTATTTGGTCACTCACTCACTGGTAAATATAATAAAAACACATTCTTCACTAGCACTTTCGACGCAAAAGACGGATGAAAACTTGACTTCTAAGTGAAAAGTAGGTTTTATTGCGGTGTTTCGTAATTATTTTTAATTAAAATTGGATGAGATCATCATTAATTTTAGCATTCGGTTTTTTAAATATAACGTCATTTTAGCTATGCATAAAAATTAAATTACCACTATCACCTCCTTACTCTACTTTAGATTTAACACTCACATTTTTTTTATTATTTCAATATCATGATCACCATCATTTTCTTCTTCTTCGTTTCCTTCTTCTACAGCATAATCATCATCATAAGCCTTTGTTCGTCCACTGTTGAACACACGCCTCCTTCAAAGAACGCCACTTACATCCAACATTTTATTTCAATATCATTTTATTATTGTCTGATCAGGGGGCGCCCAGATCTGATAGCATAGTAGACAAATTTAATTACTTACCTATGCAACACAAGTAACCGGCGTACGCATGAAATATAAACGATGCAATATAAACGTTGAAGTTCTCCAATCCCCAAGGAAACCACATGTCGAACGCTGAAATCGAATGGAGTTAGACAAGTGGAAATACGAATGAATATTGTACACCTCTTAATCTAAGCGAAGGCTTTGTACAATTTTATTTTTAACAATCTGAACGCAACAAATATCATATTATATTATAAAGAAAGGGGTAGTGCCATGCTTTGCAGCCGAATTGGGCCGGCACGACCGGGGTTGTACCTCTCGCTCACATAATACCGACGTGAAGTGGATGTTATGCTGTCGCGTTTCGTGCGGTTTGTGAGTTTCCGGTGGCCCATTGGGGAGATGGAGGGGCAAAAGGAGGGCAACGCATCTACATAACCTCTGGTTATGTAGAGGTTATGTAGATACTTATGTGCGTCGATAGTTTTCTATATGCTACGTTTCGGATACTTTAGTATCCGAAACGTAGCATATAGAAAACTTAATAAACCTCAATAAAATTTGTTACAGTTGTTTCATTTTTTTACTTGTATTTCGGAAACATACAATTACTGTAACACAGTGAGTTTTGATGAGAGAAATTCGTGAAAACATTAAAAAATATAACTAAATACAAATAGGTAACGCGATACTGCTACTGCTGTATGCTCTGACCGGCATGAAATAGTCCCACCTGCCCAGTTCGATTTCCTAATATTCAATAGTCATGTTGAACACTTTTCTAAGTTGGCTCCTCGTTCTAGTTTGTCTAAGTTTCCTAGCATAAAAAGATATATAAATAGCATAAAATATCGCCTCTAAATCTCACCTAATAGACGTAAGCTTTTATCTTCTCTCACGTACATAAAATAGATTGGACCACATAAATACAAAGAGGCGCACACCCACACGCTCGCAACGTAATATACAAGCAATATCCTTGTATACTTTAATATTTTCTGTTGTGAATCCAATACTAAATTCTTTAATTCAGTGAGCTTCCCACGTTTCCGTCTCAAAGTTAAGGCGTGCTCAATCAACGGCATTTCCAACATTAAGTCAATAAAACCAACTTCTTCTAGAAAGATCCTGAAATCTTTTTTGAAAAACAAACAAATCCCGAGTGATATGAACATAATGACCCCAGTCGTCCAGACGCAGGCGCCTTGGATGAAGAGCAATAAATTTGAAGCATTAGAAAGTACAAAGCCAGTAGTGAATAAAAAGGTTAGGAATCCGAGTAAAAAGTTCAAAAACTGTAACAGAAGCCATCCTTTAGAATTCCAGTTTCGCTTCGCGTAGATGGAAATTCCAGCAACAGATAGGACTCGGTCGAAAACTTGGAAAGTTTTATCCATGACGGCAACTGATGTGAAATGATTTATAAAATGATATATTTCATTTTTCAAGCAACTTAATACAATCGTATGGAAAATGTTTCACAATATTCATTTTAAATGTTATTTCATTTGGAATATTGTTTTATGGCACGACTTGAAAGATAATTATATTAATGAGCCGAATGTTTCCTTGTGTTTCACATTTTGTGGTTGTTATAATGAGATTTTATATGTGGAATTTTTTTATTTATACTGATAGTTGTTTTCATTATTACTTTTTAACGTCAAAAAAACTCAAAACTGTCTCGAAAAACCCATCGCCACTTATAACAACCTCAGCTTGCAATGTCGAAGGTAAACGAAGTAAATTTAAAAAAGCTATGTAACAAAACTGATTTAAGACTTTGTAATGGTTACAAGTAATTTAAGTTGTTGGGGCTAGGTGAAACTATTGTTTCTACGACAGTACATTATCTTAATATTTTTAAGGGATTGTTAAGTTGTAAAAATGACAACGTGGGACAGGACATGTGTGTCGGTAATTGTAGTGTTAACATGATTGACACCTCTTTGATATTCTTGAAAATATAAGATTGTAGGTGTCCGTGGATAAATTGTAATTATCTATTTAAATGCAAAAGAAATTTTACAAAGTATCGATAAATTAACCTACCATTAGTATTAATGCTGGCTCACATTCGCGCGCTCACAAGTGGAAGCCGCGAACCGCGAATGTGGATAGCTTTTGCGCCTCTTCACGGCCTTAGCTCCTTTTTACGGTATTTTGCGTCCACGACAAAGAGTATGTAAAACACACACCTCCCATGAACGCAAACGTATCCACACTCGCGCGTGAAAACATTAACGTGCTTATTTGTTTACAGAGGACGGTGCGTCAAAATGAATGTCAGTTAGACGAACAAGCGGGAACTAGGGCCTTACTCTCGACACTCGATTTCATTCTAAATTGGAGATTCCAGTCCAGAGTAGAAGGCGACTCAAGCGCAGGATCAAACTGAGTGACCATTTTCGGAACTAAATGAAATCGAATAAATTCGAACATGCAATAAATTCGGTACTCTCAACGGGATTTTGACGTTTAATACTGAGATTGAAATCTTGTTTGCGGTCGATAATAAACTGTTACTAAAAACATAACTTTTCGCGATCGTGTTGTGATATAATAAGTGCTTTATCATTTATGCATTAAATAATATTATATTAAATTATATATATTATATAATATCGCAATAAACCTATTTGTAAAGTATCTTTATTCAAGCAACCCTATCACACGCTACACTTTACAGTCTAAGTATACACTTACAAGAATTTTCATATCGCTTGACTCGCCCACTTAAATATACTTTAAAGATCACTAAGATTTCTTGCATCATAGGAAAATAAATATAGTTTTCTTTCCACGTTTTTCCATATAAGATTCGTTGAAATAAGAAAATATATTATATAAAATATTTAAAATATAAGCCTGTGAGACTACGCGTCGATAATGTTTAATGATTGACCGACTTAATTAACCTGGAATGAAACGAACCAGGTTTTTATTGGTTATGAAAAATAATGAAAAAAAGAAATTTAAAATATTTAAAAGAATATTTAAATTTATATGCAGATGAAAAATGACTGGACGGATTGACTGCATATTAATTTCAAGTTTGGAGTTGTACCTGCAGAATTCTGAAATTTATAATGGACCGGGAGCCAGGTGAAAATTTGGTTAATCATTTCCTCCCGCGAGATACTTCGTGAGACGTATCAGAGAACAGTATCATAAAGCCTCGTGAACGTCAGCTGGCTCTCGGTTGGAGGGATGAGCGGTGGGAGCCCCACGCATGAAGAAAAATAAAATAACAATTCAGTCACTTCCTCTCAGCTCAAATATTTGTTAAATTGAAAATGATTTTTTTTTCACTTTCAGTGGAGTGGTTGTATGGATGATATATTTATATATTAAGCTATCATCCATATAAACCACTCCACTGAAAGTAAAAAAAAAATATGTTCTAGTCACCAGCTGACGTACAATGTACCATGTCATAACCAGCTGTTTTTTTTTTGTTGATATATTGGGTTAACTACAACTTAACCAATATTTCAGCTGAGAGGAAATGACTGATTTGTTTTTTCTACATGATTGGGAGGCTCCCACCCCTCATCCCCCCAACCGCGCGCCAGCTGACGTCCACTAGGCTTTATAATACTATTCTCTGATACGTCTCACGAATTATCTCGCGGGAGGAAGTTGGTCATAAAGACCTGTTACTGGCTCCCGGGCTATAAAGATCATGTGTATGATAAACTTTACAATTAATACAAAATTAACAGCGTTTATCTCTGTTACTCTCAAAAAAGTTAGATATAAGGGCATAAGATATAAGCACAAGACTTAGTAAGCAGCTAATGAGCCAAAACCCTAATTTACAATCTAATCTAATCTAGATTGACCGCTGGTCTTAAGCAATGATTTCAAACACGTTTTAAAATCGTATTAGCCCACACAATACGTACTAGTGTAAGAGCTACTGGTTATTTTTTTACAATTTAAAAGAGCTATGTAATATGTTATTTGAATCGCACAAATAAATTATGTCCATACATACAAATCAAGATTCTACCAATATTACTAAATTGCCGCTTGTAAACATACAAAATAGGTTCCGACTTCACACGAGCAAATACACATTGATCTGAGTCATAAATCAACAAACAGTACATTTTTAGTCCAACCAAAAAACAATTAGCAATCGGGATTTTCATCTGTCATCCGTCAAAATTGGTTCAACGTTGATCCATCACTCAACCGAGCCCGTTCGCAGTGGCACCAGTTATCACGTGGACATTAAGTCCCATTTTACTATAATTACTTACTATCTGCATATTCATAAGCTAAGAGGCTGTTTTTAAATACACTTATCTTGAAAACTACCGTTTACATTAGCAAAATTCTTTTTGCATGTGAGATGTTTTTTTACTGTAGAGGCAAGTAAAAGCGTAAGGAGCAACTAGTCAATAATAGTAATGATAATGAAAATTTCTGTGAAAACTCGGGTATTAAGAGCGGAAGTAGTTTTCCAAAGGAACGGAAGAAAAATACACCCATATTCTGAAAAACAATTTTTATATTCATCATATTATATTATTACCATTTTGATATCGTAGTTCGGCGTGGGCAATTTTAATGGCATCTTTCATATTTGTGCCACCTAAATTTTATTATGTTTAAAATATAATATGCTATTACAAAAGAAAATCCAATATACAGCCAGTGAATGCTTTCTCCACATTGGGCTTAGTTACCTCTATATGAATTTCTACATTTTAACGCCTTTTCATCTAATCAATCCAAATAGTTTTCTTGGCACCAGCGCTAGTAATTTGTCATTTAAAAGCTGAGCAATTCATAACATCAAATGTATTAATACATAATACGAAGCAAGTGAGCTATAAATCTTATGTATCACTATTGTTATTTTTCGCCCTAATGCTTTGTGTGGCAAAGATTTATGATATGTCCGCATTGAGTGTTTCTGATAATTGACTGTTGTGTTATTTCTTCAGCTTATATTATTGTTACTAAAAACTGTTCGTCAGACATATCGTGAATGTATTCATTTGTTTGTCAAGCGGCAGTATGTTCGTCATCATTTTCATTTTCCTCTATATGATTAGAGACAAAATTAATCCTAAGAGGATCCTCACCTTACATGCTTACTTTCCTCTCACGTCTTAAATGATAACTTCATGACGTAATGAGAGATGGACATAGATTTTTATGCAATTTAAGAAGGATAAAAAAGTGGTTCCATACTTGAAAAAAATACTTAATTTGATTAATTTGATTTGAGATGCTAAATATTACTTTTTTAGCAAAAAATAATAATAGATATACAGATAATCGGGAGTCAGAAAGCTATTTTCAACAAAGATTTTCAAATATAATTTAAATATCTGCTTAGTACTATCTAAACTTGTAATATAACAAACTATCAGTGCCCGGGGTTTATGGGGATACTCGTTTATTCATCAAAATGTATTCAGTAGTGTTTTCTTATGTTTACGCGAATTTCACTCATTATAATGAAACAACTTTTACGGATTTTATCGCGGTTTATTTAGTTTTTTACAAGCCCGACGTTTCGGACACTTTACAGCAACCATGGTCCCGTGACCATGCTGTAAAGTGTCCGAAACGTCGGGATTGTAAAAAACTAAATAAACCGCGATAAAATCCGTAAAAGTTGTTTCATTATAATGTATTCAGTAGTTTTTGAATAAAAAAGAAACAAACAAACATCCACACATTGATCAACATCTTCATTTCATTTATCACATACATCCATAATATTATATTATGAATATTTATTACTCAATTAAAATGATGCACGGTGTACTCACTATCCAAAACGCTAAATATTACTAATTTATATTAACTTTTAAAATAATAGTTGGATATACCTAATATAGTATCGCTAAGTTTTTGTAGTTATTGATATGTTCTATATATTTTTTTTTTTAATTAGCCTATGCTGTCCCACTGCTGGGCAAAGGCCTCCCCCGTACTCTTCCACGTATCACGGTCCTGCGCCACCCCAGGCCAGTCCGCTTGGTACGCATCTAGGTCGTCGCGCCATCTCTTTCGGGACCGACCTCGGCGACGTCGTCCATCTTCTGGCCCCCAAAATGTGGTTATGTTCGCCCAGCGATGGGAATGCATTCGGCTGACGTGACCCGCCCAATCTCATTTCAGCTTAGCAGCTTTAATGCCCACGTCAGCAATGCCCGTTATTGAGCGCAGTTTGGTGTTTCGTACTTTGTCTTTTCTTTTTATGCCTAAGATACTGCGCTCTATAGTTCTTTGGCAAACTCTGAGACGGAACTTCTTTGATTCGGTCAGTGACCAGGCCTGAGCACTGTTGGTTAGAATGGGCAGGATACACATGTCGATTAGCCTTCTCTTTAGGGAGATTGGTAGGTCTCCCTTCAAGGACCAGTAGCTTTTCCAGGCGTTTTATATAATATTGTATAACACAATTTTGTTCTATTATCAATAGTTTTCGCAGCAGATAGTTTTTTAATTGTGAATTTTTAAAATCTTTTGCTTTTTAAGTTTATTTATTACAAATATACACACGCACAATTAAATACAAATATTTTCTTTTAATAATAATATTAGTGTAGATACTAGAAAATTTATTAATTATTTATTAAATTATTATTACAAAGAGTTAATTATCTATTCTGTGAGTTTCTATAAGCTGTAATAAAATCAATAAATAATATAAATTTATATCTTTTATCATAGAGATACATTTATACGTAGAGGAAAATGATTACATTAGATTCTAATGTAATAATTTTTCTCTCCGTGCCACGAAAGAAGATGTTGCCAGATTCTAATCATTAGAATCTTCTTTCGTGGCGCGGATTCTACGACTCTATTACCTATCAATAGTTGTTAATATTCTTAGGGCCTGTTTCACAATCTCCAGATAAGTTCCCAATAGGCTATCGGCAACATATTATTTGACAGATATTTGACAGATACTCCATACTCTATCTGTCAAATATGTTGCCGATACGTTTTTCCAGAACTAGGAGTGGGATTAAAAAAAAAAACCCAACTTGAGCCGCCAACGTGGCCTACCCTCGTAGACGACGAATAGGGGTGTGTCGGAGGCTTCCAGTAACACCCCTGTGATCGTGTCGAGCTCGGGATGGGAACCCCCGGGCCCCGCTAAAGACACGACGTTGTGGGGACTGCCAAGTGGTAGCTGGGCAATTCCCCGGTATTGTGGAGAATCTGGTCTTAAAAAATTCATATAAAAATGTTAGTGTCTCATAATATTATGATCTATAAAAAAACTATGCCAAAAGAGGCATCGTCCATATGACCAGAATCGTTGCTCTCCTTTTCACAATTCACCCCACATGGGCCACTTGGGGTGTGAAAAGTAATATCATCAACATAGTATATATTATATGCATAATAATATATTGTACGCCTTATCAACGACGTACAATTTCATTATAAACGTAACGATTTTTTACAACTTTATTTGATTGTATTATGATTGCTTAAGGTAGAATTGCTCACTTAAAATCTACAGAAAAACATTTTTGTATCAGCTCTATATAAATATTTTTGTTTATTCCCTTTCAAAGATTTTCTTTTACATATCCCGATTTACTATCAAAATATCTTATAAATTGGTTCATAGGAAACGGGTACCTCCATATGCTATATTTATAGGATGTTCTTAATATCCTTTGATATTTATTTGCGTGTTCAACTTGTACTATATATATTACTTACAAACTGGTTGTGGATTCAAAATAAGAATCTGGATTGAAAACGTTTGAGGTCATGATGATGTCGTAATATGTCACAATTTCTTGTCGGCCACCTTCGTGAATAGGAAAACTTTTCAGGAAGGTTGCCGGGAAGAAATTGCTATACACGCAATAAGACCGTCTTTGTGTACACTTTGTTTTATATAAGTTAGATTGCTTTTAATTACGTTTGTATGAACAGTTAAGAATAATTAATTCGTTCAAAGTTGGAGAACCTCTGATCTAGCGCATTCAAGGTGACCCTTCAGCAATGATAAGCAACACACAACAAACTGTAATACAATGATGAGCAACACCGCCATTGTTACTGCTTGTAACGAATTGACAATCAAACATATGATGTGATGCATAGGATACGGTATATAAAACGACCTTCACCGAGATGCTTATTTGATGAAACTTGTTTTATATTTAATTTAATATGTCAATAAACATGTTGAATATGCACCGGTCTGATTATTGAATTGAAATTAAATGATATTAAAGATTATTTCACTATGAATACGGTAGTAAAAGGTCATCTGCGAAAAATCAGTTCCGAATTCCGGTTGACGAATTTTCAAAATCATATCCTGGACTGAATTTTTTAGGCAACCCATACACAACATATTTATTGACATATTAAATTGAATATAAAACAAGTTTCATCTAATAAGCATATCGGTGAAAGTCGTTTTATATACCGTATCTTAGACTATAAGCATATTATTCATTGTAAAGCGAAGTAATCAACACCGCCATGATCAGCCAAAGGTGAGGTCAGTAACTACTAATAGAGAAATGAATCCGTCCGGGCCAAATTGATTACATACTATCAGATGGTCTTTGAAATAATATGTATTTCAATTACAAGAGATACATTCATATTAACATTATTTTAATATGTATATTTAGAAGCGTCGGTGGTGTAATGGTCAGCATAGTTGCCTTCCAAGCAGTTGATCCGGGTTCGATTCCCGGCCGACGCACTTTTTTATGTAATAATAAAAATTGTTTACTACATTTTATAAGCAATTAAAAAAATGAATCAAATTAATTATTCATTAAATATTATATAGCGACGATGGTCCAGTGGCAATGGGCTCTTAACCGAGGTCCGGGTTGAATCCTCTGACCACCTGGTGGTATTGAAATAGTTTTTTTCTTAATTCTAAGAGCACCTTGAACTAAATACGCTTACCGGTGAAGAAAAACATCGTGAGGAAATCGCTATGCCTGATGGATTGAAAATTCTTTAAGGATGTGTAAAGGTCACCAACTCGCATTGGGCCAATGTATCGGTGAACTATAGTCCAATAGACCCTAGTAGTGGGCCATATAATATGGTTGGATACTTTTTTTTTTTAATATTACACAATTGTAATATAATCCATCTTAGATACTATTAAAATCAGCAATATTATTGTATAAGAAGGATATATAAAGGTAGCAGTGAGGCAGTCTTTATTAAGAAACACTTTGGCCATTCCGATACACGTTCATAAGACGTTTATAAGAAAATCCTTTTAATTTGCGCGCTATTTGCCGGGCAGAACAAATATTGACTCAGAGTATTGGACTGGACTGTCGTTTGAAAGAATAGCTCTCTAGACGATAGCTTGAGAGAATCAACTGTATTTTGTCTTATGAATAAAACTTATAATTTCAGCGGCTGTTAATATCTATTTTTTCCTGCCTCATAACTAATTTGAAATCAGAGCAGTGGCTTATTTTTAATGTTCAAGTCTTACAACGATAATGGGGTAGTTGTGAAGTATCCGAACAAAGTAAACATTCAACAAGCAATCCGTAAAAGTTCTTTCATAAAACTCTCAAAAACATTAGAAAACAAAATCCTACCTTCTTCTTGGTTTTAACTTACTATCACATGCCTTCTATGATAATTGATAAATTATGATTCATGAGTAACAATCAATTACTTTTCTTTATTCAGAACAATATTTATAACACAAAGGCAATTTCTCTATAAAATTTCGCCACTAAAAGTATACGTTTAAACACTCAAGCAGCTGTAAAATATTTAGCACGCCAGTCACAGGAGACCTTTGAAATCTTGTTTATGTACGTGAACTGTTCGTATTTTTCATGGAAAATACAATGGTGCGGAGGTCACGATAATTTTGACTCTCCATTCTCAAGGCGACACGATCCGAGTTCTGAAACAAAAGTTCTTCCAATGAATGGGTAACGAACTCTCAGTGTACGGTATAAAGTTCGCAATTGGGCGCAGACGTCTTGCACCCTAAAGTAATATTGGGTGACGAAGTGAACAGCGAAATACATAGAGCTGTTTGCACATGTTTCATCAATAATTGATTTACTTTATAACGCATGCTAAATAAAAGGAAAAATTTTCCTAATTTAATTTTATGTAAAGTCTATGTAGTGTAATCATTATTCATATTAAAATAAAGTTCTTTCTTGTCACGCAATACATTAATTGTATATTAATAATTATAACTAGAAGAATCGAAATATTTAAACAATTGCATTTTAGAAGACACAATTTTATTTTCAATTATATTATATTTGTCATATACCATGGTTTTTTTACAATTTTTCTTCGGTTTGGAAACTCCATACCTTCTACTATTTCACTGTGGACCAGTAATAAAAAGCGTTTTGCGTCGGTTTAACTCTGTGCGAATGGACTGACCTGCTAATATGAAAACTGAATGTTATTGCTCATGTTTTTACTTAGTTTGGTTATAGATTTTGGTCTAAATTTAGTCTGGTGGCACTCGCCGGGTTTTAGTGGGTAGAGCTGCGTCCGCTTACCAGCTTTCGGGCGCAGCGAGTTCCATATTCCCGCCTGGGGAGACGCACGCGGCCACCCACGCACCACCGACACGCTAGATTCGCGTCAGCGACACTTTAATGACGTCATTATGATATAATATAAGCTAAACGTAAGTTAATAATCTAGCAGAACTGACATTCAATGAAAAACTTACTGAAGAAAAACCTACAAAACTTCTTATATTAATATTTCATTAAAAATAAAAAATAAAACTATTAAGGTTCATGTTATACTAATTATTACAGTAAGTCAGTAGTAAGTAAGTTATAATAAGATTTTTATTGGAATACATCTGAGAGTCTGACCAATAATATAACGTAGTAATGTTCACGCATCACGCACGGAAAGTTTTTCTCATATTGTTTTGTACGATCTGAACCACTGATTGTCAACCATTGGCGCGTAAATCAATTTTCTTTAATACACAATAAACTCTTGAATCGAGTGCCGAGTTTTTCCAACGTCATAGTGTATTGGTTGCTCAAAATAGAAATACAAAAGACAATCTATTCTTTAACTTATTACTATACAAGAAGAAACTGTTATAAAATGTAATTTATATAAAAACGTGAGATAGAAGCTTCATACTTGGAGCCTTACATGAGTGGTGTCAACTATGCTTCCTATTTCTCTCTTTTGTTATACCATTAAGCTGTTTCGGTACATATAGCATGTTCACCTACAAAAGTATTCCTTGGTCACTACTTCGCGAGGACGAGGATCCAGTGGAATAATAATTATTTTTCTTGAGGGGTCTTGGTTCAGACCTGACACTCCTGTGGTACCCTGAAATGGGTTTTTCTACATTTATAAGTGCACCCTGAACACGAGACCATCGCTCATTCATTGGTGAAGGAAAAAATCTTTAGAAAACCTGCAAGTCTGATGAGATTGAAGGTTAATACTTACTTATTTTTTTTTACTACTTGGTTACTTACTAAATAGCTATAAACAGAATAAACAGTTTTAAGTAGCCCAATTAAAAATCTCACTATGTTACAAAAACAAAGATATTTCGGCTGATTATTTAAATCCAAAATGGTCTTAGCTTCACCAAACATACTATTTCAAAACTGGCTACGGAACGAAAAGATGGAGGTCAAAAACTACATACTCTTACATAACCCGCTGTTTTTTGACATTACAATTACAAAAGTAGATACTTAGATAAGTTAATCGAAAAGCCTCTACGGAGTATTATAGGTAGGTACACTGTCCACTTCCGTCCAAATATGGAGGCTTCTAGAAAAATATCTTGAATGCACGTATAGATTTGATATCGCATGACATGGCCGAGCTTCCGGGCTATTCGTACTAAATGCATGCAAATGCTATAAGGATGGGCATTGGCATGGATATGTGCGGTCTTGCTTGTATTGAATCTTAAATGTAGCCTATTGTACCTGTACACTATACAGTTTTTGCTCGTAGACATCCAAAATAAAAATAAAAACGTCAAATATACGTGCAGAAATAATTTTATTATATATATTAGATGAATCTCATTTATTTTGAGAGAATATTTTACCAAATATTTTTTTCCGTACTTTTACGTACACTGAACTGTTAAACATTTGATACAGTCAAAGATTAAAAAATATATTTATTTATAATAATAAGCAATAACTTAAACTGATACTCTGAATGGAGACTTGGACATTATGGACACCCTAGCGTCTGTCGGTGTTGTTTACGGTTTTTTTTTAATTATTACATATTTTGATTGATCGCATTTACAATAATTAGTCAAATATTCACACAAATATTTAAAAGGTTCACGACCCCTGAACTTTATAACTTGTGGCTATTTGATTTTGTATTGTAATATTATTGTATAAATGGAAGTTGTTTGCAACCACTGGCCTAGAATGTAGCATCTCAAGTCTCCATGTCCTAAAGGACCGTGTATCTATAGAACGTCCTGAAGGAGTCGCTACTGATATTATTGTTCGTTGGTTGCCAAGTGCTCTTCGATAACAAGACTCATAGTGTAATGAATTTTCACAAAATAAAAATTGAAGAGAAAGTAAAAAAGAAACTGTTTTATTTGTATAAGTTTAATATTTTTATCCGTCTACGTCAAAAGGAGAGTTATGTTATGTATATTTTCTGGCATATTCGTATAGTTTGTTTTTGACTATACGACTTAAGTTTGTATGCATGTTTGAATGTTTATCAATTTTAGTGTTTTTTTTTTATTTCATTTCGGTGAATTTAAATTGTACTTACTGTAGATATACATAAAGTTTTAATTGTGTTATCATATACACATACCTGTGGATGGGAGGTCTTTGCCTGTCATGCACGTCTGACAGTTTGGAATGTTTAACGACCTCCTTTTATATTATTCATCATCATCTCAGCCTATAGCCGTCCACTGCTGAACATAGGCCTCTCCAATAGTTGTCCAGCGCAACCGGTCCATTGCGACCAGCGGTTTTCACTAGATCGTCGGTCCATCTGGTAGGTAGCCGTTCCACGCTGCATTTGGTGGTACGTGGTCTCCACTCTAGAATATACGTGGTCTCCACTCTAGATACCATCTCACTGTGGTATATATTATAATGATAAGGTGGACCTTCTGGCAAAGCAAGCTGTAAACGATGGTTTAATTTATGATATTCTTCCATTTTATTCTGACTGCTTACATATTTTAAAGAAGCTTTGTTTTAACATGTGGCGTGAAGAATTTGATAAAAGGTCGGTGGAAAAAGGCATTTGGTACAAAACGATCCAACCATATCCACAAAAAATTTCATGGATAGAGAATGCGCTTAACAGAAATAACATTGTGACAATTTTGAGGCTCCGTTCAGGACATATTCCATCTAGAAAGTTCGCTTATTTAATGGGAAAAATGCCGTCACCTAATTGCGCAATATGTGGTGTCCCGGAGGATCTGTTGCATGTTTTGATGGAATGTGTTCGGAACGAAGAATTTCGGTTGTCACACTGTAACTTTATAAAATGTAACTTAGATTTAAATAGTACAAAATACTATTTTTAGGGTTGCCCCATTCGAAACAAATAAAAACATTATGTAAACTATATGATAAGGCGGTGGTGGGCTCATAGATATTGTAAGTTTATGTTATAGTTTGTTTATTTAATTAAGGCGACATAATCGCTTTGGCGATAAAGCCTTTTAATAAAGAAAAAAAAAAAAAAAAAAGAATCTTTAAGCAATAAACTTCATGATATATCTGTGCACTGTCACTGTGTCACTGAACTCCTCTTAAACGGATGAAACGAATTTGCAAATATGAAAAGTGTGTTCAAGTCGAAACGAGAATAGCTTAGATTCACAATTCGATTCATTACAAAAGGTTTTGTACATAATATAGATCAGGTTACAGCTCTTTGTAAAATAAAATACGCTGCCAGTATCTTTGGGACCTTGCTTAAAAGAACCTTTTAATAATATTATATTTTAGTTATTATATTATATTTTTAAGGTTTTTATGTAGTTTTAGATTCATTATATTTTGATATGAGGGTCAGTCCAATATTGTTTTATTTATAAGAAACACTCTGAACTTAGGTGCTCTGTAATCACAACACTTTTCAAAGACAGCCCGCAAGAATACTGTCGTTCTGTGGGGAATTACAGCGTCTTCAGTCGGAAACTCTTTGTATGGTTTAAGAGTGTTATTGTCTCACTTAATGTACACAATAACATTATTAATACAATGAATATTAAACAAATTTCCATACTTATATAAACGGTTTATATTTTTATTATTATAGCTAACGTTTCGGCACAAGGGTAGTGTCATGGCAGAATGAAAAATATACATTCAGTCATAGGTTCAGCCGATATAAGTGCAAACTTAAAACCTAGAATTATGACACTGCAAACTTAAAACCTAGAATTATGACACTGCAAAGGAGACGGTCCAAAATTGTATATGGGACATTGGTCTACCTTTGTACACATAATGATATGAAGGAAAAAATATTCAAACAGTTTTAATTTGTTCAAATTCATTAATTCTTTTGCATTTCAGCACAAGCATAATTTAATATTTTCAAGATATGCAACACTACGTGGTATAACAATGGCGTATGGATATTTTCTTTGGCTTTTGGCAATAAATCCATGTCCTAATAAAAAGGCCAAGTCGTCAAAATATCCACAAAAACGCAAGAAACACATTTACGAGCTAACAACTCCACAACAGAGCTTGAAATAGATACAACAAATTACAAAATTAACATAAGTGACGGCATTTGTCAGAAATGGCGCTTAAGTAATAGCCGCCATCTTTGTGTGGAATAGGTAGTATTTGAAAAACTTGATAAAGATTTTATTTTTGTAACTTATTACAATAAACTAATTTGTTTTATTTTAAATGAAATCTATGTATTTTTTCTTTATTTATAGTATATTGTACATGACCAGACTAGAAATGGACCGTCTCCTTTTAAACTATAGTAACAAAACAATTGTATTTTCATAATGACGTCATGTTGCGAAGGACACTTACCATCAGATGACATGTTTGGTTAGACACTAACATAATATACTAATAATAAAAATAATTATTATTGTTAAAATAATCAGTCTTTGTTACTTTAGGATTTTTGGTAACAAGACAATAAAATGAGACGCATGCAGCATGGCATATGACGAAAAAAAAAATTAGTTTATAATTTTATTTCATGAAATAATTAACCCTTATAAAAATAAATATTTATCTTAACAATTTTATTTGTTCACTTCATTCAGTCTTTGTGATTTGAAGACAATATCCGAGAAACATCCGAGGTGTACAAGGTCTGCCTTCTGCCCCCCTAGACAAGTGGCACAAACGCTAAATGAATAGAATAGAATAGAATACAGATTGTATGGGAATGACACTAGCTGTCAAATTACATGTCGTAAGTTAATGTTATTCCCATACAATAAGTATTCTATTCTGTTCTATCCGTTTAGCGTTTCTGCCATTTGTTTAGGCGACTGATCCGCTTGCGGCGCTTAGGGTCCGTATATCCAACTCGCGCACCTAAAAATACAGAAATGTCATTTGAATTTCAGGCCTTTCAGATGAAAACTACATTTTTACCTTTTTTTTAAATACGCGCAATATGTCCAGCTGCCGTAGGCCAATAATAGATTGAACGTTCAAAAATGCAAGGATAAAAATTTGGCGTCACTGACATACAAGAATACATACAGACATATTAAAAAGTGCGAGTCTAACTGGCACATGATAAAGTTTCATATCACGGTACTATTATATATTAACACCTTTGTTTTAATACAAGTAATAAGTGCCATGAAGTCTATAAGTTCTAAATAGTGCGACAACCTCTTTGAACTAGCGGGAGGGCTGCCATATAACGCGCTCCCCTTTGCTTAAGTGCCACAAGAGGAGCAGGACATACAGCGTAATTACTGGCACAGATACTGAGTACCGTTCGCGAGTGCCACCAATTCCGAGGTGGTGAGGTGAGGTTTTAGTGAGGGAAGGTGCCCCGGATCTGCTAGCAACAGCGCATCTCGACGACTAGACACCGCCTCAGGAGATCGGTGCCACCTCCACAGCGGAGTTATCCCGCACCACATAACAACTCCTCCCAATGTCGGGACAGTACAATGAGGCGAGGTTCCCATCCTCAACCCCTTGCCCTCTTCTCTTTTACCCCTTTTGTTATAAGAGGGGTACAAAGAGCCCCCTCGCCTCAATTCTTTTCGCCCAAGGTGAGGTCAGCGATTCACGCTGCATCATGTAGGTAATTTGACAGACGATGGGAATTCTGTTTTCCCTCGAGATGCAGAAAAACAAAGATAAGCCTCAAATGTATATTATTATATTATATTTTGCATGGACTATCATTATCTATCGACTAGTAATATGATGAACGCTAAGCCGGTTGATGTCCTTTGCATTAAGTTTTTGACATAATGTTAAAACCGTCTACTAGTTGAAGACTTTTCATTCTATCAGCCATCAGTTCGTTGACCGTTCTCTTCATATTAAAGTGGTTTATCTCTCATTTGATGACCTTTGAATGATTTTTGAATTACCAATTTAGTATGAAAATAGAGACCAAAATATAAATCCTATTTGGTGAGGATCGCGAAGCTGACAGAACAGGACAGTGGATGTCTGACAGAGACAACGATACACGAAGCTGTAATATTATAGGATACTCACTTGTGTATATCCGGCAGATCTTTACCCTTGCACTTCGACTCCCATTTGGGCCAGTAACGGAAACCTCTTTCCTGAAAAATGAGGTAGGCGCACTGGCTGTCGTCGCTTATATCCTCATCAAGTAGAGCTGTAAGTAAAATAAAAAATATAGTAGTTTAAGTACCACTTAAATAAAAAAGCTCTCTAAAAGAATTGAAAGGAATTAACAAGAAATATACCATTTATTAAGTATAGTAACTTAAAAAAAATACAAAAACAATTTTATACGCCATCTTAGTTTATAATAAAAACGATACTAAAATATATGTTTGAAGTTTTTAATACAAAATCATATATACGGTCGAATTGAGAAACGTCTCCTTCCTTAAAGTCGTTTAAAAATATTAGCTTTGCGTGACCTCTTCCTGTAAGCCTTCAATACTTTACATATTTTGATTAATTTTCCCAATTTTACCATTAATGAAAATTATGTGTTGAGATAATGTTTGAATTCATATCAAATTATTCCTCCAGTTTGTTTTCCTTTTAACTTAGCAAACTTTTACGTCTTGTTAATTAATTAATCGCGCGCTTGATTAATCTTTCAACGTACAAGTCAATTCGTGTACATGTCTGATAATATATTGTGATAAAAACGATCATCAACTCTATTAACGATGATGATTATGATGACGATGCTGGTGATGGTCTGGCCAGGTAGCCAGGATACTCCCACGGGTGTAGCAGCATCCTGCTTGTTTCTCTCGTTGCTGACTTTCGGAGAGAAGAACCAGATAGCATGGACCCAGACTTAATATATTGTCTCAGGATCGGCAACACATATTTGAGTTGCCTGAGCTAGTTCCAGATAAACTAGTTTATGGTGGGTGGCACGTTTGTATGTTTGTCCATTCAACTAACACGGAAAAACCACTTACATTCGCACGCGATGTTACATTTACCCCCTCTGCGTCCTTCTTTGCACCATTCACTGCCGATCTGAAGCGAACAAAATCTTAAGAATTCACTTTTATGATGAAACTTTTAAAATTAAAAGTTTCCGGTGGCCCATTGGGGGGCACAGGGAAAAGGAGGGCAACGCTTCTGCATAACCTCAAGGCTTTGATTGCTTATTTGCCCTTCTATGCTATAAAAAAAGTTTTAAGGATTTTGTCGCGGTTTCGGATACTAGCAAACATGGACACGGGAGAACCATTAGTTACCATTAGTTATTGTCTTCCCATGACCATGGTAGACTCTCAATATAAATATACAATTGTACCAGTGTTTGTTATCACTATTTCACTATTTTTATTTTTTATAAATTATTAAATTTAAAAAAATTAGATGTTTTATATTATTGTTTCCTAATGCTTACGCGAATTTCACTCATTATAATGAAATAAATTCACGAATTTTATCACGGTTTATTAAGTTTTTTGCAAACCCAGGAACACAGAAGACTTTTTTGTTGCCTGGCTTGAGCGCCAACGCACTAACCACTGAGCCACAGAGGTCGTCGTTGCTGTAAAGTATCCAAAACGTCGGGCTTGTAAAAAACTAAATAAACCGCGATAAAATCGGTAAATTTGTTTTATTATAATGTTTTTTATTTTAAAAAACTAGTTTCATTGTCGTTTACAAAAGTCTAATTCCACCATTCAAACATCAAAAAAGCTTAAATTAATCTAGTAATCAGGTGAATATTTAAAAATGTCGATGCATCTATAATGAACAAACAAACATATTTCATGAATAATTCTCCTTATGGCGTCGTAAACGTTTGAAACATACTTATACAGACTTTACCTATTTTTATATTCACCTATTATTTAAACAAAATACACACGCCGTACATACATACATATAACAATTATAAGTAGCTATTGAAAACTATTTAAAACCCGAAAATAAAAACTTCAAAAACAAATGAATTCTAGAATGTACTCACTTGGAATATACCATAAAATTGATTCCTCGAGGACTTGACAACGTGTGCTGCTGTGTCCAGGTTACTTTCACTTTTCATGAGACAGACCCCTGAAACCAAATAGTTATTTTAGTATAACACATTACTACGCATTGTATATAGACGCTGACCTTAAGTGCATTTTAATTTGACCTTTATGACGATTAAATTAAGAATGGGCATAGTGACCAGACCTTCCTGTTTAAAAGTAACTTAGACAAATATAAATAAAAGTACCTGGTTGATCGAGCATTTACTCGGTTTTTGTTTTGTTTTATTAACTTTTAGTAATAATATGATAAAATTTCTCTTTAAAAAACTGAACTTGAAAAAAAAAGACAAAAAAATAATCGGACAGGACATACGAACCAGGCTCCTTTCGATTCATATTTGTCTAATTGCTCCACTAATCTATCATGACATACTACTTGACAGCGAAATTTACGTTCGTATTCTAATGATATTTTATCATTGCTTCAAAACACGGATAAAAAAAAGTTTTCTAAAAATGTATCCTAGCTATATCGATTTATTACCGTTTTTAACCAGTGTGTTAAAAATTTGCTTGAAATTGTAGTTAGATTACCTACGTTTCTATTAGTAATAATAAAAGAATTAAAGTGCGTAATGTATGAATTTCCTGCTTCGTGTCAAACAAATGTGGTCACGTTTGTTAGGAGTGACAAAATAATCCCCCGGGGATTGGCCAGTCCGGACCTCTTGATCAAGGGGCTACTCCGGTACGTACATTTAGTCGGTATTTTTAATTACTTTCATCCAATTTAATATTATCCCGTCAATATAGTGTCGCTAGTATAAATTAATCTTTATTAATTTATTAGGTACATTAATCGTTCTATGCAGATATTTATAGAATTTATTTCTCCGTGGCGTATTGCAGCTGGGCTTCTCCTGGCTGCTATCTTTTTCTTGACTTTTGTTAGTCACTGCAATCCTGTACTATGCCGCTCTAATTGGAAGGATACTGGAATTTTTTCCCACTCCTCCTGTGATCTTCTGATTAATTTTATTGCCCAAGGCAGTGTTTAACGTACCCCCCGGGCTCCCGGAGATCGTATCAAAGGGTCACTTGGTGGTTGCCGCTGTCGATCCTGGTTATACAGGATATAGCGTTATTACCCTAGTCCGATAAAAAAATCGGTTGTCTGTAAAGTCGGTTAACTGACGATAGTTGAACGTGACAACGTCATAAGAAAATACTGATGGGCTGATTGTGCCTCTTTGTCGCTCGTTCCGTGCCCTCGCTTGTACTTCAAGCCTTAAGTGAAACGCCTCAGAGTGAGGGAACGCCGCATGAGTCATGTTTTTTCGTGAGTGCAGCCGGCTCCATCGAATTATAAGACGTTGTCACGTCAAAAACTAATCTCTACTATCAGGTTACAAAACAATAAAATTAATCTACAACCCACATTATCTTATCAAGTATCACCTCTTGGGTCAACAGCAGGTCTGAGGTCAACATGTTACGTCTACTAGTTTATCTCAGCGCTTAGACACAAGTCCTAATATTAGCTTTGTATCTGCATTGAATCGAATTTGTTAATTACGTATTTGTCTAATTTACCATATTATTTTTATCTAAGTATACTACTGAGAAGGTTACGGGAAAAATATCAGACAAATGCTATGTCTCGTACCACAAGGATTCCGTAAAAAACATAGTCTTCAAATTTTATCCCCAATTTTAATTGTGATGCTTTTCTTCTTGGCAAATTCCATAATTCTAGGTCAATAGAAAGTATCCTAATGGTTTTAATTAATCAAACAGATTAAGTGATCTCTTATGGGTTCTGGTGTATCATATTGAGGAAGGGAACTAGAAAAGGAGAGTAAGACTTTTAAGAGCTAGAGTGCATTATATAAAAAACAGAAATAATGCGTCTGAGTTGACACATACCTAAGAATCTGTAATAGAGTCACAATTTTAAACCTTTAGCTTATTCAAATATACATTGCCTTTGAAATTATCGCCAGTAAGAATAGATCAATTTTCTACGCAGTTCATTGGAACATAATCATGGAAGATCTAAATGCAAAATTGGCCAACCGAAAACATATGAACATCTGATAATGAAACAATACGGGTATGGCGAAAAAAACCATGAATGACAAACAATAATAGAGTCTAGTGTCTAGAAAACAAAATCTCAATTCTAAAATACTTTTTCCTAAAATAAACAAAAAAAAGATTGACACAGAGGGAAATGGGTATAAAAAAATGATCAAACAAACCAGAAATAGTACAAAATATAAAAGAATCGAACCCCAACTACTCCTCTGATTATGATGCGTTAAAAGCAACAGTAACGTGACTTCCTACTGTAAGAGTTGGAGCCAGTCTGGCTGGATGCGCAAGCGCAGCCCTTATGACGTAATTAAAAGAGTTTAATGATGATGAAATTCATAAGTACGTCGTACAAACAATGCATCGTTAATAATACAATAAATATAAATCACAATAGTGAAATATTTTAGTAGCAATCCGGTAGCTAAATACTGTCATACACAGTGTTTGTTTTAGAAACTGAGTAGTAACAACAGTAGTTACAACAAGTAACAACAAACAACCCAACAGTAGTAGCACAAATTGTATTAAATACTAAATTAATAGAATATCGCAACTTTTATAATATCAAACGTATCATTCCTTTTGTAACGTGTACATTATATCTATTCTAGTTTAAAATGTTAGAGATCGGTCGTCTAGGCGTTTATTAAAACAGGTATATCTAACATTGAACATAGGCCTGATGATAATGATTACATTATTTAAAATACCAAAACAGATTGTCCTTTATGTTTGTCCAACATGTGATTGTCCATAACATATTTGTTTATAAGTACAGTCGCGGACAAAAAGCGTATGACTGAAAAACTCTTCTTTTTCAGATCACTGACCGACGCGGGGTTCGGAAGGAAGAGATCCGAAGAGGATCTACCCGCCTCACTGCAGGTACGGTGGTGTTGAGCACGTCTAATAAGTGTACTGTTCTGTGTGTACTATGTATTAGGGCGGTATACCCTGGGCGAGAGTAGGAAACGATGGATGGATGGGGAGGTTGGAGGGGAGGACGTTGGTAGGACGTTCCTAAGTCTCCTGACGATATGCACCTGGATCGATTTGTTGCAGTAAGCCCTTGTGTGGCCGATTGTACAACAATAACAACGACAACCTTGAGACTAATACATAGATTCACACCTACACTTTTCTGTTATTCAAATGCATATAAAAAGGTCAGTAAGTATTATACTAATGAACGGGACAGACGCAGCAATGTCCTTAAAATGTGTACTTCTTATTAACTACAAATAATATTATTATAATATCGATAAAATTTTAAACTACATTTTTTTTACTACGGCTGGAAAAAGGATCATTTATTTATATTATTGATTCCAACATACCTATTTCTTAAGTTTACAAGTGACAATTTTTAATGAATGTCAGCATTTGTCAGTGGCTAAGCAATTTGAGCAAACCGATTTTAGGTTTCACCGGTTCAATTCTATTTTACGAATATTCAAAAGAGTTTGTAGAAGAATTACAAACGTACGTACATAAAAATTTTATATACAAAAGATGACTGTTTTATTATTATTGTATCATTTTGATTTGTTAAAATAATTACAATTTTTTAAAAATAATAATTTATAAGTAATTTATAGTTATATCTAGTTTTTTTGGGTTTTAGATGTTTTTCTTCAAAGGCAAAAAGTAATACAGTTGGATAAAACTGTATGATTGAAAGTGCAACAATCTGTTGAATTCAAAACAGGAAAACCTTATCTTTTTTGGTTTTGGCTTCACTGATGTGTTGTGATAAACACATACAAACGGTTTTTATATAAAAATATAACAAATTTCACAAACTTACAATTACTGAGAAAACTTTTTTGATGGAAATTCATTTTCAACAGCACATTGGTTATATCACATTTTCGGAATACTTTGCTGTTGACTGTCGTCAATGCCACAATGAGGAGAAGCACTCCTAAAGCACGTCCACTCTTCATGATGGTCGAAGCGAAACTGTCTTTCGAATTTCAATGTTTGTCGCCTTTTGACATCTATCACGGGAAACCCAGATCCGAATTGATTACATTGTTAATATACAATGATTAAGCATATTATAATCGTCAAACCCGACGCCATGAACATGGCGGGGGGCAACCCCCCAAATTTTTAACGTCATAGGATGATCCAACCGGATCACCCCATTTCCGATGACGCATAACGGTCACTAGGACCATTAGCATAGATCCAACCGAAAAAAAAAAAAAAAAAAAAAAAAAAAAAAAAAAAAAAAAAAAATTATAATCGTGTCCACGAATAGTTCTAAATTTAAAATATGCTTGCATACATACAGGCTGTACATAGGTCATAATATTACTCAGGGTTTTTTCTTTATACACGTTGGGTACTCTGCAAATTACAGCATGGAATACTGAGGGGTGACAGGCTGGTGGAATATCGAAAGTAAATGCATAATATGTAAGTGATATGACGTAAACGGCTAAACATACGAAAACAATTTAAAGATACTCGCCTGGTCTCTAAGACCCACGGACTACGATCTAAAATCAATATATTGTGGTATAAAATTAGTCCAGAATCATGCACGTTGAATTGGTATGCTAGTAGTTTACCTAAAAGCGACTGGCTTTTAACGAGTTTGATCCACTTCACGATCCCACCGCTGCAACTCCTGTCTCTCCAGGATCGACAGCGGTAACCGCCAAATGATCCTTTAAAACGATCTCCGGGAAACCGGGGTATACGTTATACGGGGATACGCCTTGGGACCTGCAACGAAATTAATAAGAAGAATTCAGGTGGAGTAGGAAACATTAATACAGACATACGATGTTATATCTCGTTGCCAGTAATCACACTGCCTGACCTGTCCTCTCAAAACAGCAATACTGTATCATGGATAGTGGTCACCACATAATCATCATCAACACATCTTTTACGCCAGTTTCATAATATGGTTATTTGAAGGTTAATCCGATCATTCTAACATTATACATAATACTATCGTTTAAGCCATATAATAACTATATATCGTTTCGGTATCAAAGGTTATCCAAAGACACATTATATTATATACTATATAGATAGTATAGACATACGTGATGCTGCCATAAATGCAAATAAAATGAATTACCTATCTACAAAGACGATCTCCGTGCAAGGGCCGGTTCGTGTTTAATGCGAGTGGGAACGTGTCAGCCTTTTTTTTTTTTCGAAAGGTCTAGACTTTTAGGCCATAGGCCAGATGGCCTTTAAACTCAACGTGTCGGCTGTTTTTGCGTTAATGGAAGAAGAACTTTTTTTTTCTTTAACGCCGGGAAATGCGCTTAGGCATCACGTAGAGGAGTGGGTCTCCCCAGGCGGGTATGTGGGACTCGCTGCGCCTGAAAGATGGTAAGTGGACGCAGCTCTACCCACTAAAACCCGGCGAGTGCCACCAATGCCGCCTTTGGTGAGGTGTCCCGCATCTACAAGCAACAGGGCACCTAGTCGGCTAGTCAGTCCCTCGGGGGACTGACGCCACCTCCACAGAGGGGTTACTCCGCACCACAGAACAACCCCTCCCAACGTCGGGACAGTAAAATGAGGCGTGGTTCCCGTCCTCGCCCCTTGCTCTTACTTGCTATTTTGGCCCTTCTTATAAACGGGGTACAAAGAGCCCCCTCAGCTCAACTCGCTTCGCCCAAATTGCTGAATTCACCCTAGGCTACTGAGGCCCACCGCCACGACAGGGCTTTAACCATGGTGGGGATGGAAGAAGAACAGTTCAGCAGTGGATAGCGGCTGATGAGAATGATGAAAGAAATTACACTTGATACAATATATGCCTATTATAGATAAGCCTAATATGTCCCATTGCCCAAAGTATTGTGACTAGGGCATCGAGCCCGGGTTTACCCGGACCGAAAAAATCCGGTTTTTCCCGGTTCTGAGGATCACAAAAAAACCCGGGTTTAATTTTCAAAACTCGGGTTTTTCGGGTTATTCGATTTTTTTTTAATTCTTTTGTTTTTGTCACTTCAAATGCAATAATAAGTAAATGGAATCAAAACACGCTTTGATAAATTATTATTTATTACGTAAAAACTAAATTCATTGCTACTCATACCATCAGCTATGCATTGCTCATGCCGTTCAGCTGGCAATTGTGGATGTAATGTACAAACGCAATGCCGGCTTCGAGAAAAATGTCGCTCAGCTTGCCGAACTTGACGAGAATGAAGATTTCCCTTTATCGTATTGGCTCAAAGACTGCGAACTGTAGAAATTAACGACGACACGAATTCCACAGACAATGACGAGGATGATGTTGAATTTAATAATAAATCCTCGTTTATGGAGTCTTTCAGTTCACAGTCTTTTAGTTACAACGATCTGCCATCAAAAGTACGAAATGTGGTAAAAATCTTCAAGAACTCTCCGACAAAAAACGATGACATCCTTCAAAAACATGTTAGATCAGATTTTGGACGAGAGTACTCCCTGCTGTTAGATGGAAAAATGCGCTGGAGTATCATACATGAAATTAAAAATATATATTACTAAAGCTTTAATTGACCAAGAACTGCGAGAAATTGACATTCAGCTGTCTATTTTGATAAATGAAGAAGAACTGAACAGGCAGTTAAGTCAAGCTGTTGCTACTGATAATACTGCTCCTGAAACTGGATCAGTTTGTCCATCAAACGATTTGCTTACAACTGTGAGGGTAGGAATGGCACTCTTCGAGAATGGCGGTACGCGACAGCGAGGGCGTTATCTATCGCTGGTATATGAACATTTAATAACTATTCCACATACTAGCGTCCAGCCGGAGCGTATATTTTCTTCGGCTGGAATTGTCTGGAATAGATTGCGTTCGTCTTTGAGTGACAAAACTTTGGATGCCCTAATTTTTTTACGTTCATTTTACATAAGTAAGAAGAAATTCTAAAAATTCAGTTCTGACTTCCGTTATTTTTATGTTGCGTTACGACTTACGAATTACGATATATCCAAAATGGTATTAGGTGGTCAGATGGTTCAGAGGTATGTTGTTTAAATAAATGCATAACTACTTTTTTCTTAGTATTTTAGTTCATTAGATGAAGAACTGATTATTTAAAAGAACGACTGCAATTTAAATTATATTAGAAAAGTAGAATAGAAGACAAGAACTATTCGTTCCTTGAGTGTTAATGAGTAGAAGAATTTTATTAATGTTAAAATTAAATTTTGTGATACTACGATAAAAATGTCTTTTGGAGATATTATTTTTATTAGCTTTTAAATACAATAAGTGAATGTAACCAAAATAATTCATTTTATGTTTTAACATTTCTCTGCAAGTCTGTGATTTAAAAAAAGCTAAATTACTAAGTTTTAAGATATTCTGAAGAAAAAATAAATCTTTATCACTTTTTTAAACATTAAAACTGTTTATGTAATTTTTAAAGTACTGTTTCATTTATTTAAACTCTTCCTCATCCTTTATATTTTGTACTTATTGTAGGAAATCGATGTATAAACGCAGATTATTGTGTTAAAATAAAATACAATAAAAAGATCGAAATGCTCGAAAAACCCGGTCTACCCGGGTTTTGATTATTCTGATACCCGAAAACCCGGGTTTTCAAAATTGAACCGAGTTTCGATGCCCTAATTGTGACTAATTTGCGCTGTGAACTTTACACATCAAAGGTAATGTGAACAGACTGTTTATTCACGATATTTTTTCTGCTCGACGAGCAAGCAATTTTGCCGATGTCCAGTGTTGAAGGAGACCAACATTAGTCCTCTCATTTTTTACTGAGACACCGTGTCAATCGTCGCTCACATAGCACAGATTTCCATCAAAAATGGAAATGATTTGTCTATACTTCTATACTTAATATTATAAAAAGGAAAACTTTGTTTGTTTGGTTGTAATGAATAGGCTCAAAAAGTACTGGACAGATTTCAAAAATTCTTGCACCGTTTTAAAGCTACATTATCCACGATAATGACGACGACGACGTAACATAGGCTAAATTCTATTTTGGAAAAAAAACAGGGTTCCGTAAGATATTTGGGTTTTTCGGATACTAGGTGTAAAAAATCATCCAGAAAAGTTACTTATTTTGCGTACTAAGATCCCGTTGTAAATCTTAGTTAACGCAGGCGAAGCTGCGGGCAACAGCTTGTATTAAATAAATGCAACTCATAACAAAATGCTACGATGGTTGCATTTCGTTGGTTTCGGTTGGGAAAGTCCGGGTTCGATCCCGTGTGTCCCTTGAAATGGTTTTTCTCTATCTGCACCCTAAACCACCAACCAGCATTGGGCCCTGACTTGACTTG
The DNA here is from genome assembly GCA_905333005.2 of Lycaena phlaeas. Classification (NCBI taxonomy): domain Eukaryota; kingdom Metazoa; phylum Arthropoda; class Insecta; order Lepidoptera; family Lycaenidae; genus Lycaena; species Lycaena phlaeas. The sequence continues at coordinate 15,236,958 of HG995169.1, read as the reverse complement.
GTGGACTATGACCCGATTTCGAGGAAGGAGACCCGTTCCAAGCACCAACATATATGGGTTGCTACTTTTTTTTTACAAAATTAAAATAAAATCACAATAGATTTTGTAATTCAGAAAAATCTGAAACAATTTTGATAAAACGTTTAAGATCTACCTCTAGAAAACTTGCTTCCAAATAATCTAAATTACATTCAAATCTTTAGCCCTATTAGAGAACTAGGATGCCACAGGCACTCTATATCGCCCGTCTTTTTACGTAGAAATTCGCAATAAATTTCTACGCAATAGGAAGAAGAAGAATATTAGAAAAAATAAATTACGTAAAAAACTAGGTACTACCGCGAGATTATGGAGTCGTTGTACGTACAACTTATTTTTTTATGTTCCAACTAAGACCGAGCTTATTTCTAGACATTTCTTTGAACAGTTAGTTCTTAGTAGGTTGGCGCCTTTTCATAGAAATTTTCTGTCATGAAAGGACATTTTATATAATGCTTTAAACATTGGGATTTTGAAATGACTATACAGTTGTATGGCTCGCTACATCGCGAATTTTCACTTCTCTTCGGATAGATAACCAGATAGTTCAGTACGACACACGGGGCGTCGACCCCTTTCGAATAATGCTTAGGTGGGTCACCTGCTGCATCTGCTCACCTACTATACCAATTGAACCTACAGGCAAAAAATAATAATAATAATAATAATGAAAGCGTGAGTAAAGTTCTGGTAGTTTCATCATAGATTTTTGTTATTTCTTATTAAATTTAAAGCTGCGGTTCAAATATATATTTCACATATCCATCGATTTTATCCCTATTTAGCTTGTTTAGCAAACGTAATACTATGTAATCCAATTATCTATGTGTATTCGGAGCGTCGCTAGATCTCAGTTTCCACTTTCCAGAGAAATGCGTCTGACGATATCTTAACGATAATTAACACGGTTCACAAAATATCCGATTATGCTTATTTGCAACCATAATTTACGCTATGATTTAATAGTTACATGTACAATGTACACTACACATGCATATATGAGCAAATATGCATATTACAGAGATCTACAATTAGAACTATAAATCATACCTCAATTCAGCTTGTTTTTATTCAATTTAATCAGCTTTTCTGCTTAAGAAACTGGCACTATATTGGTACCAAAGTGAAAATAACTCACTCTATTACAACAAGATAGCATATTTACTTGTTTGCCAATCCAACATAAAGAAAGGAAAAGTTTGTTGCATATAACTTCTAGCTAAAATTGATTGATTTACCTACCGATTAAGCTTAAAGGCCATCAGGCCTAAAAGTCTAGACCATTCGAAAAAAAAAATTGATTGTAATTGACTATATTGACTATTGAATAAAATTGACTTTACATACGCATGGCTGGCTGGTCGAGGAGTCAGGCTATTGGATACTTTACGTAGAGTTCGCGACTCCGACTCCAGACTACAGATAATTTGTATGATGAATATGGATGTCTGCACTGTGAGTAACACTACTTACCATGTTGCTATGTTAACGTAGTTTTATTATTGAATCATTATTGAAGTCAAACTTCTTTAGAGTCATTGTGATTTCAAACTCAATGAAACGAAAAAGTAAGTCCAAGAGAGAGAGAGACAAAAACTTAAATGTATAGAATTCAGCCGGCGAGAGAATGAGATAGAACACATTAGACGTTCGGGTGCGGAGCCCATGTAGCCTTCGAGAGGCAAGAAGCTGGTGCACTACCGGCTGTGACTTGCGCGCACATTTTTTTTTATTTATGTATATGCAAAGGTTTTATTAAAACGCACATTGACTACCGATCCACCGCCACTCGAAAACAACTTGACCAGCAAAATGATGCTCCTTCTTATTTCCAGGAAAACTGAACTTCTGTTTTCAGAAGAATATATTATTGTTTAGAAAATATTGCTATTTGTGTTTGTAAGGCACATTTTAATTATAATAAACAACAATACTGCCTACTGTGTAATTCGTTTTGTTTTTGCTTTCATATAAGATGTATTTTCTAATTATGTTTGTGTTTATTTTAATGGGAAATTATACTATATAAATTACGTATTCGTCGATCGACGCTTTGTTTTTCTGAATGAAAGTTGTCATGATCTTCATTATTATGAATAACGTATTCATCATCACGTAAGTAATATTAATATCTACCTTTCTCCCTGATGATCAAAGGCCTCTATTAATGAACTCCATGACAACCGATCTCTTGCCCTCACATCCAACACGGACCGACCGTCCGTAAGTCTACCAAACGTGGTCTCCAGTCTTGAACCTTCTTGGCCCATCGGCCATCCGTCCTGAGCCTGTGACCAGCCCGGTATCACTTCAACGTGCTTATTCTTTATGTGATATCAGTAACGTTCGTCCTTTTTGAATCCTATCTGCCAAAGAAACACCCATCATATCTCAATAGGACGTTGAGCTAATAGTTTCTTCCCGTACGTCATCACAGTAAGGACTCATTGGTTGAAAACTTTCACCTTCAAATTCAGAGGTCTTCTAATTACAGGTACGATGTGGTATATATATATCGACGACGTGGAATATGGCTAAGGTTCCAGTATACTCCCCGTCTCAATTGATTACTTCTATCGGCTTTTAAGTTAATCCTAATAATTTCATCATTCTTTATAAACAAAAATATATTATTTCCAATTATGTTGCCGGTATGTTAGAAAAATACTCAAATAGAAATCTTATTCTCGTATTGCTTGGGGCATAGAATAATAAAGGCACACAAAAGAAAACATTTTTTTTATTTATAACTCAAAATTACATTTCAGTCATGAGTTTTCGCTTAGGGCAGGCCTTTTCAGGCAATAAACCCCGTATTATTGTCTTCATATAACATTGTCTCCATACCGAACTGTCAAAACAAATGCGTTATTTTTTGTAAGGTGGTTTTTTGTATAATATGTTCGAAAAAATATTTAGCCACTTGATGTTAGGTGGCCCAAGTCTATACTAATATTATAAAGAGGTAAACTTTGTTTGTTTGGTTGTAATGAAGAGGTTCAAAAAGTACTGGACCGATTTCAAAAATTCTTTCTAAATTTTATTCTAGAAAAAAACAGGGTTCCGTAAGATATTTGGGTTTTTCGGACACAAGGTGTAAAAAATCATCAAGAAAAGTTACTTATTTTGCGTACTAAGATCCCGTTGTAAGTCTTAGTTAACGCAGGCGAAGCTGCGGGCAACAGCTAGTCGTCTATAAAGCGAGTTCATATTTTGAAACCAGCTTTATTTTTTTTCCAAATGAACTCTTGGCCTGTTGGCCTTTAAGCTTTATCAGAAGAGTAGATGAATGATGACTCATCTAAGAATTTTTATGAGAGGGGATCTTCCCCGCCAGCCACGAAGTCGAGAACAACCACAGTCCACACGTCCTTCTAGCATCGATTCGGGAGTCGGGGCGTGCAGCGGAGAAGTTATTTCGCACATTTAAATCTTTTGGTGTTAAAGACCAGATATAAGGCTATAATAAAGGCTGATGAAATGGTGATGAAATAGTTACAGTCGTGTGTCATCTTACCATCGTGTTGCTTGTCCAGATGCTCTTCAAATAGCATAAAAATGAGGTAAATCACATGTTATCAGTTTACCAGCGCTGAGCTTCCTTTAACGCCTGTTTTATCAGCCAAGCGCGTTGGAAAGGCCTATGTTCAGCAGTGAACGGATAAAGGCTGATGATTATGGTGATGATATTAGCAAAACACCCTTTGTCATGTCTCCTCAATGCCTCCAGAAATAAACGCCAAGACGACCGATCCCTTGCTACTCGCGTCCAACACGGGCCGGCCACTACTCGGAGACCGTCTTCCCACCTGGCTAATGGCCGACCAACGCTTCGCCTAATTAAGCGCGGCCTCCACTCTTGAACATTACTTGAATTAACTGCTTGACTTAATTAATTGCTTGAACTAACATGCCAGGTCCGGTTTTTATAATTAACATACATAATATTTTATGCTGTCTCTTACAAATTAGGATAACATATTTTTGTATATCAATAATCCATTTTTATAAATGCATATTCAATGTTCAAAGAGAAAAACATCAACAACAGCATGTTTTTGTGTATTGACCGACACAAAAACATGCACGCATAACTGCAAAGGTTTAAATAAAACAGCAATCAAAATGTTAATATCTTGTTAAAAAAATGCAGCTCATAAATTATTATTTACAATAATTATATAAACTAATTAAAGCAGAACCAAAGTTCTTTGACATGTACATTTAATAAAATAAAAACCTACAATACAAAAATACATATTTCTATCCTTGTAACAAGTAAATGATAATACAATAATTATGTAGAATAAAAGAGACTTATGTTACCATTAAATTTAGTTTATACATTTTTAGCTATCGGAATAAAGTCTATCATGCTATTTAGTGATCCGACAGTTACATTTAAAAACCCAAGGCTAAAGCTAAAGTGTCACAATCACAAACTAATCCTGTCACGACACGTTCAATTTCCACCTTTTTCATCTCACTGTGATTGCATCACGTAAAAAATTTTAGCCCAGGGTGGAATATCACTGAAATTTTTAATCTTGTCATACTAAAAGCATTGTAACCCACGTCAAAGCTATGAGTGTCGTCGATTTTGCTAGGCCTTTAATCCTTTTTAGTGGGCGAACTTCAAAATGATCCCTCCAGGAAATCCGGGTTATGTTGCATTCGAAAACCACTATAAAGGTTATAGTGGTCGACTCAGCGCCACACGGTATTATCCTATTTAATTAATATACCTTTAATAACATTAATGTTATATACATTTTACATAATTTTTAACATGGCGTCTTGCAACTATAGCAATATTTTGTCAATTCGAATAATTATTGTACTTAAGTAATGTGAAGATTTCTAATGTTATCAAAAGCCTCTTGTTAATATTATTAGATACCTTTTTGTACCTTCACAGAAGATATTAGTGCCAACCCAAGAGCGTATTAGTAAAATGAAATCTCTTCAGACACTTTTCTATGAAATACTTAAAAATTATGATATTTACATCGATTTATACATATTTATATAATTTCTTTACAACAATTAGATTTGTTCGTAATAGTAATAACTAAACAATAGACAAACATATTTTGTTTGTAACTAGTCGTGCATTTAATGCGAGAAAAACCGTCAAAATAATTAGTAGAATCGAAACAATAAAATTAACTCAATACAATTCTAAAAAGTCAAATGCATTATTTCGTCGAAACTCCGAATTCCTTAAAAAATTCGGTAAAAGAGGAATCCACATAATATTATTATATAGAAAACATAATACAAAACATAGTAAAAACATAAACATTATTTAGAATATCAAAAACAATCGTTTCTGTATGATATTATGTACTAGTCCGATCATACTAATTAATATATTTTTAATGTCAACATTTTTGAAGAAAGATTAATAAAAAAAAACAATTACGTAATTCATGTCTAATTATTTAAATCAGTCCAATTTGTTATTATAATAACTACTTAGAGTCCGTCAATAAGTGATAATTCTTATCAGTATGCTAAATTTCCCAGAAACAAAACGCGAACAAAGATAATTGGTTCCTGTATAAATTATTTTCTTATGTTTACGCGAATATCACTCATAATAATGTAATAAATTTGATGAATTTTATCGCGGTTTATTAAGGCTTTTACATCGTCGCTGTAATGTATCCGAAACGTTGGGCATTTAAAAAACTTAATACACCGCGATAAAATCCGTTAAAATTGGTTTCATTATAATTTTCAAGTTATACATATTTATTTTTATAGGAGTTAATATTATGAGGTGAGATAATGAAATAGAGATGAGATAGTAACATGTTTATTCGTATTAATTTGAAATAGTTCAAAAAGTAAAGTACCTACACAATATTGGAGGATTGCACGGCATTTCACGAAATACTCTTATTAAAAGTTGTCGGGGTTCAAAAATACCGTAAGAGGTAGTTTCATGCTGCATTGCAGCCGAATCAGTCCGGTACGATTGGGGTGGTGCCTCTTGCTCACATGATACCAGCGTATATGACAGCTATGCTGTTGCGTTTCGTACGTTATGGAGCGGAATATATTATATGTCTCGATGTCAGGAATTAGGCCTCCTGTTTTTCTTTTCGAAACACAGCAGAACTGTTTTTAGGTAAAAAACGGTAAAGTATTAACCCATATATTTTGCTAATGTACTGCTAGACACGGGTCTCTTCCTCGAAATCAGACGGGGGGGTACTGGGCTATAGTTCACCGATGCGGGTTGATGAATTTCACACACCTTCCCACATTAGGGTACACGGTAATTCTATTTAAAGCACGCTGCTGTGGATAACGTTAAGAATCCACGTATACAGTATTACCGAATTAAGAATTAATTAATTAATATTGAAAGTATTTGGTGTTATTGATGAAAGGATTAATGAGTATAAATTTCAGGATTTTATTGTAGCATTATATTCCGGTTTATGTAATAAAAAGGAAGCACGGGGGCAAACTATCGATAGATACTTGCCTTTTGTAGCGTTATTATTTAATTAATATAATATTTTAACTTACAAAATGTTAAAAAATTTATCAATTCGCTTTTGAGATTCTCTCAAATCGGCCCTGTTCAGTACGACAAACAACAATTTAATAATGCTTAGTGGACTTAGGGACTTGTTTGTTGAAGATAACATGCTATGTATTATAAATGCTCCGCTATTGGATTATAATTATTGAATTTTCATCGTTAATTTTCTGAAATAAATTTAATTTTTTATCCAATTACGTAATAATAATATTTAAACAAAATTATTTAAAAATAACTAAAATCTTAAATGTAACATTAAAATCAAAATGTAACAAAAACGAAAACGATTTTTGAAATCGTTAATTTATCTTAAAACAATTCGTATAAAAAGATAATATAACATTTTTAAATTAAACACAAAAAAAAATTAACTTATTTTTTTTTCCACATTATATCCACTGCTCAGGCGTAAACGAAAACGGTGGACTAAGAACACATCAAGAAAAAATGTACCATGTATAAAAAATTAATGAAGGTAGAATACCTTCAATAATTTTTTACATATTGTAGTTTTTCTCGAAGTGAATTACTTAAGTATAACTGTTTTATTTTTCATATTAATATTACAATAAACATACTATAATCTAATACGATTCACTCTTCTTCGCATAGTGTCTTTTAAATACAGTCTTTGTGATTATATTTCGTCCGCCATTAGCCATTTCCTTAGTCATTGTCTGATTAGAATAGATTAAATAACGCAATTTTTATTATTAATATCGATTCTCCTAAAATATAGAAACATATAGAGTCAACCAAATTTACACTTTAGACGTCGCCAACATAACATAACTAGAACGGGTGTTTTCCTCTGGCACTGGTTCAGTTCGGAAACACCGATGTGGCTGAAACTCGGTCGGTTTCTTCAGCATCTTCCTCACAAACCACACCAGTCCCACCACTATTATCATTAGACCCAGAGCGACCCCCACCAACGCAGTATTCAGAGTCTTAAACCCAGATTTCATTTCTAACGATCCAAGTGTCTCCAACAACTGCGGCACAACACATATGGGTCGGTTTTCATCAATCTTAAACTTTGAAATCGTCGCGCAAACTTCGTAAGGGCCTCGGATGAATCCTTCCATAGATATTTGTAAAGTTTCCTGACATGGAGTGTCCTTTTGAGCCACTAAAGACCCTCGGGTCAGCACCGCGAGGACCACGTAACAGTTGTGTATAAACTTATCGTTTGTAGACAGCCTTTGTGATCTCGGCAAGCCGTATTGAGATTTCAATGAGGGCAGTCCCATAACCGATATGAGTACTGTGAGTAATCCATCGCTGGTGACGTTGGATCGTACTTCTGATACCCTGGAATAAAGTGACAATGTACATAAATAAAAAAATGAAATCATAAACGATCTCCGGCCAGAGCTGGTCTAAACATCGCGGCATCGGGGATGAACCGTCTTATTAAAAAATATATAATTAAATGAAAACCTTGATTTGGTGTGTGTGTGTGTGTTCTTTTTGAATCTACTATTTTTGTAAAAAAATAATAATAATGAATATTTACACATGCGACACACCTATTCTTACTGGTACAAATTTAGAGAAAAAAAAATAAGGACACATCTTTATTATATTTCTGAAATCCACTTTTTATATGAAATCTAAAGATGTGTGTGTGTGTGTGTGTGTGTGTGTGTGTGTGTGTGTGTGTGTGTGTGTGTGTGTGTGTGTGTGTGTGTGTGTGTGTGTGTGTTATATGTATGCTTAGTACAACTTTTCTTATAATAGAATTAAAAGTAAAGTTTTTCGTGTGTTTATTCTAATATTAGCATTTATTGCTGTCGTAGTATTTGGGGTTGTGTAAAATATCGACTATTGCTCACCTCAATGGTTCCGTATTGAGCACTGCGGCGATCGTAGTCGGTCTAGAGGTGATATAAGCTGCTCTTTGTCGCACCAGCTGAGGAGCACCGCAGTCCAGCACTAAAGCCATCGGCACGTCATCGTTGTCCATCTCCTCCAATGCTATACAAAACCTAAACAAATAAAAAAAATATTCGTAAAAAAAAGAACTTACTTTATTTCATTATTGAGTCTGTTCTATTCATAGGCCCAAGTCAATTAAAGAATTCGCTTTGTATTAAAAATTTTAAAGTATTCTAAGTTCGCTGATTAATGGTTATGACTGTTATTTTATTGTACTATTTATCATAGCTAAACGCCTAGTTATTTTTATGGTGCTAATTATATAAATAAATAATTTATAGTCCATGAAAATAATAATAGTAACTAATAGGTACTTAAAAAAAAAAGAAAAAAAAAGTAAAGTATCAACCCTTTATGTACCACTACTGGGCACGGGTCTCCTCCTCGAAATCAGGCGAGGAGGATAATGGGCCAATATTTCACCGCGCTGGCCCAGTGTGGGTTGGAGAACTTCACATACCTTCAAAGACTTTCAATCTCATCAGGCATGCAGGTTTCCTCACGATGTTTTCCTTCACCGGTGAGCGAGCGATGGTCTCGTGTTTGGGGTGCACTTAGAAATTAGAAAAACCCATTTCAAGGCACACACGGGGGGGTCAGGATCGAACCCGGACCTCTCGCATAAGAGGCCGAGTCTATCCACCACTGGACCATCGTCGCTCTAATACTTTAAATAAACATTAATTATTTATGACATTTTCAATTTTTGAGTTACTTAATCAATTAACTTAAGCAATTTAGAGTTATTTTCCAGCTAGCTCAATCTTATTCAAAATTGTAACAACACAACTTATTTATATTTAGAACACTCCTGAATACTTTTATTTCCTTGACCTTTTAACTTTATCAGTACTCTCTTAATCTGTAATTTAAAACTTGAATTTAGTCAAGGGAATCTCACAATTAAATTTATTAAAATTCTTAATTACTTTCAATTAAAAAATTATCCTTTCGAATCCTGACATTTAATATCATTTGCTTGTGTTGCTTAAATATTCCATGCTTATAGCCTTTTTTATAATAATTTTATTTGAAATTTTTGAATTTGGATGGAATGGGATAGTGATAAACGCTAACGTCATGGGTGGTTGCAAAAACTTTGAACGTTTATTTACATACATAAGGTACGTGGTTTTACTTCGTCCAACTTAGACAAGTGGTACAAACGCTAAACGAATAGAATAGAATACTTACGCCGGGTTTCTGAAACGTTGGTCAAAGTGTATATCAACTAACACGACTGTTAACAACATACGATTCTAGAGTCACATTTGACAGCTTTTTACTGTATTTGTTATGTCAACTGACAGGCTAATCTAATTAAGTAATTTAACCATGCTTTAAGCAACTCAAAACGGGTTTAACAGTTGATTAGTTAATTTTTGCGTTGATCAGCCTTTCAAAAACCGGGCTTATTCTATGGGAATGACACTAGCTCACGACATGTAATTTGAACCTAGGAATATCTTAATAATATTCGTTTTAAACGAAGTCCGTAAGTTTTTAGACGTTTTTCCAAACAAAACCATATACATTAGGGTAAATATATTTTTCTAGGGCTGAGACTTACCTGTATAAAACTTATCGAACGTCTTGTGATTTGCCCAAGCAACTTGTCTGAGCTTTTCTCAGATGAACTTGTTAAAGATAATAATCAACGGCTCGTCTGTCTGTTTGTCTACCAAGCTAATATATAAAAAAACTTACGTGTATTTCTCAAGAGGGTCTATCTTCAGACCTCTCAAGATGACGTTGGCTGGGGCAGCCCTGTGGCACGCTACATGTTTAGGCAACCCTCCGCCCTTGGAAGCTGTGATGTCTGTGCAGCGGAAGCGTCGAGTTGATGGCGGGTCCAAGATCCAAGACAGGTGGACTTCCTCATCATCATACCAAGCGTCTAAGAGGCGAACCTAAAGAGACACGTATTTATGAAAATCATATTGACTTACGGGCAAAACCTAGAAGTTTACAATATTAGAAAAAAGTATCGAGATTCAATAGCAGGGCACCTCGACGGCTAGTCAGTCCCTCAGGGGACTGACGACGCCACCTCCACAGAGCGGTTTCCCCGCACCACAGAACAACCACTCCCAACGTCTGGACAGTACGATGAGGTGAGGTTCCCATCCTCACCCCTTGCCCCCTGCTCTTTTGTCCCCTCTTCTTATAAGAGGGGTACAAAGAGCCCCCTCGGCTCCATTCGCTTCACCCAAGGCGTTTGGGTCACCCTGGGCTACTGTGCCCCACCGCCACGACAAGGCCTGAACCATGGTGGGGATTCCTTATCCTATGCTTACTTATAATATTGCCTTTATTCGTCCACTGTTTGAAAATAGGCCTCCCTTAATAAAAGCCAAGACGGCCGATCCCTTGCCAACACGGATTCAATCGTTAGATCGTCTTCCCACATTCCCATGAGGCTATTATTTTGTGTTAATAAAATTTAAATAATTGCTTTTAATGAATTTAATCTAAAAGGATCTAGATGTACAATTCTTCTTGTTTCAACGAGAATGTTGAATAGATCTAAACTAATAACCGTTTTAAAAACATTCTTAAAAAACAAATAAACTTCTGCAGATTTTCATATCGATTTAATGAAATATTTCCGACAAAAGACGCAGACTTGAGTTTAATAAAACCGAGACCAATCCATTCTTAAAAGGAAATTCCTTAAAGGATGCAAAGTGGCCTTTCACTAGCTGCGATACTCTACATAATATTAAAATTAAAATATTATACTTTTAAAGTAAGAAACCACAAACTTTTTATCTTTTCTTTTTGGTCATTTTATTTTCATTAAATAATACAAAAAATTATTATAATTACTAACTTAAATTACTCTATGTAATGTATCTCTTTATGTGTCTACTTACTTGACTCATAGGGTTTTTGAAAAAGGTATACAATTAAAAACATTTTTAGCGTCTGTTAATGTCGTGGTTGGACCTTGGGGTGACCTTTTAAAAGTTCAGATAGCCATTTCTAAATTTTAATATTCGTGGAGCTGTAGAGATCGTTTAATCTTAAAATAAACGCCCCTCCAAAATCCATTTACCCTTACATTGAAAGTGGTGTCTAGACGCGATACACATGTTTTTCGAAATTGGTCATTCAGTCGCCTGCAATATCGCTATACGCATAAAATATGTAATTACAATAAGTATTACGTTTCATACATTGAAATATTCACGATCAGTGGAGAACTGTTGAGTTTTAAATTAGATATTTTTTCCTTTTTTTGATACATGTGTTAGAATTAAATAAATACAGAATGTAAATGTTTATTTTTATGAAAAATATATTTAGGCAACATTTGTCTCGTAAAAATAACATGTGTCGCTTAACTGTAACAATATTTAGACTACCTTACCTTTAATGTTTAAGATTAAAAGTAAATTAAGAGCTCATTTATTCTGAGAAATTTAAATAAGACACGAGACAAAACAAGTTACCTTCGCCGTAGAAAGTGGTAGGTCTTCCTCGCTCGGTACTTCCAATTCTTCATCGTACATGTCGTCCTCTAGCCCATCCACCTTATCACTGTACACTTCCTCTTCCGACTTCTTTGCTCTCGTCTCTATAGTGTTTTCTATAACTTTATTGTAATCATAATTGACTTCGTCTATGAGCTTCGTTTCAACGTGTTCGAATTCATCACACAATTTATTTTTCGATATCCTAGACAGCAGTGCCCCTTCCAAATGTGGCGGAGTCGCGCACACCGCAGCCGATTTATCAGTTTGGGACAGATTTTTTGCCTCCCTTAACCACCGCGCAAAGCCGGCCATTAAGCAATCGCAATTAAGTGGATTATCTGCAAAAGAGAACTAATTTATCTCTGCGTTTGGGACTGAACGGAAAATAACGATGTACCAACAGCTGCTTGGAATCATTTACGGTATTAGCCTTATTAGAAACGTAACGGCAAAAGGTTTCTTATTGGATAATCATATTTTATATTACCTTGCTTCCTTCTAAATTTGCACCCTATTGATTACAATGAAAATCTTTGAAAAAGGTATTTTGTGTGTTTTAGGTAATGGTTATAGACAAATTAATGACTCAGAAAACACACTAACATATTAAACCTAACTGGGACTAGTTTCCTATGCTGAACTAGTACAAACAACTGGTACAGGCAAGATTTGAAATGATTATAATGACACAACTTTCATAGAGGATACATGCCCTCCCTTAACAATGGTTGCTGTAAACAGTAAAGTATTCGAAACGTCGGACATGTAAAAAAATTAATGAACCACGATAAAATCCGTAAAACTTCTACGTTATATATGTTTATGTATTATTTCATTGAGGTCCAGTAGTGGACGGACTCGGCCTCTTATGCGAGATGTACCGGGTTCGATCCTGACCTTCCCCTCCCCGTGTGTGCCTTGAAATGGGTTTTTCTGAATTTCTAAGTTCACCCCAACACGAGACCATCGTTCGCATTCGTACCTGCATGCCTGATGAGATTGAAAGTCTTTGAAGGTGTGTGAAGTTCACCAACCCGCATTAGGCCAGCGCATCGGTGAACTATGGCCCATTACCCTCCTCGCCTGATTTCGAGGAGGAGACCCGTGCCCAGCAGTGGGACATAAAGGGTTGATACTTTCATTATAATGAGTGAAATTCGCCTCTCAGCATTGGGCTAAGTGCTATGTTGTTTCTCCATAGACAAACTAATCTAATACCTCCGGAAGAGTTTCCTAGCAGGGAATAAGGGGAATGAGGAAGATGTCAATCAAGATTCAAGCTAGATCGTATAGCTTGAAGTCTCGGATAGCTTGAATGCGAATAGAAACTATTACAGCTAATTTAAACCTTCTACCATAAAGTCAATAGGAAATATCAAAATCTCTGAGCGGATGTAACTCACCTGTCAATACAACTACGAGTACGTTATCAAGCTTTAAAATAGAGCTTTTATAAGTTTAATTCTCTAAGATACTATCAAAGCGTTATTTGTAAAATTAAAAATACATTTTGATCATCATCATCATCATCAGTTTCCGTCCACTGCTAAACATAAACTTTTCTCAATGAACACCAAGACGACCGATACCTTGCCATGTGCACCCAACACGGACCGGCTACGAAAGTCTTGCACTTGTCTTGTACCCGTAATAGAAATTATAATTAACTTACGAAGCCAACGTGATGTGGTTTATCGTAAAATATATTGATACTTCCTATCTGCCTATTACTATTTTTTCTCAACCACATAAAAAGAAAAAAAAATCCCGTGTCGCGCATAAAAATCCAGCCTTTTACCAGAAGTACATAACATGTACAAGTAAAATGATAATTCCATTACCTTCTATAGTGAACCGCAGTAAATCTCGGTGCTGCGTGAGCGCGCCGTCTTCAATCATCGATATATCATTGTCATGGAGGAGCAGCTTCGTCAGTCGATGGAGGGTTCGCAAGGGTTCCGCGGACAGGGAACGCAGAAAGTTGTGAGACAGGTCCAAATGAGTTAAGTTCACCAACTGCGCTAGTGATGCACCTACGAAACAAAAGTATTTCGTTGATAAAAAGCTGTTTTAAGGTTTTAATTTGATCTTAAATTCTATAAGTCCATAATTTAAGAACATATTTAGCTAATAAGCTACAGAATGAAATAATAATTAATTAGGAAAAAATGGTGTCGTGGGACACCAGGTAGGAACGAAGTTCCTTCGGCTAAAAAGAAAGATATTATACACTACTTGTTTGTGTATGCGACTGTCGCGCCTGCGCACGTCTCATTTAACACTTTTTATTCCACGCACTTTTTCTTACGGTTTTACTATCACATTTTTTTCGGTTCGGTCGCGCAGCAAAATCCCTATCCCCTACAAGCCTGCCGTAAGGAACTTCGTTCCAATAATAATTATTAAAATTTGCGATTGAATGTGTTTTTTTTTTCTTTTTTTTTTATCTCTCTTCAGATTTTTTTCAGTCAGCTCGTCTGGTAGATTATTGATAATTTAAACTTTGAATAGCTTCAAAGTTTAAATTATCAATAAAAATAAGCTTTGAAGCATGAAACAAGGGTTAACATACGACAGAGACACAGATAGTGTTAAGCATTTTCCTTATTGACATGAAACTATTAATGCGCCTTGGCAGTAAAATTGATTGCCGTGACCACCTATGGCATGACGATGAAATTACGCGTTGTGTTTTATTAATAACTAACGCCCCGCGTTTTGTCTGTGTAGTTTTCTTGATAATACTCGCAGGTTATAATGAATTTAATAACTACTATCTATGGCTTAAAGTAAAATCGAAGCCATTTTAAATAAGCTATGTCGTGCAAGATGACACGTAATTTAAACGAAAACATTAGCCCCTGTTTGAAGTGCTATATTCGATCGGCCTTTGATTAGATCCGGGAACAAGAATATCTATTGTGAGCTGAGCTCTTTGTCGCACAACTTCGCTGACGTTTCAATTTCCGTTACAAAAAAGGTAAGGAACTGGAAATAAAGAAATGTCGTAAACTGGGGAATTTATTCACGATTTATTAATTTGTCCCATATTGAGTTAGCTTTTGTGATACGGACATTTATTCGAGTCATTTGTTGTATTCGTTAGTTGTCAGGACAACAGTCGGTGAGAGCCCGGCAAGTAAAAGAAGCAACCCATACATTATGCCCAACTACTGGGCATTGGTCTCCTACTCGGAATCAGGCGAGGAGGGTATCAGGCCATAATTCATCGAGACGCTGGCCCAATGCAGGTTGGTGAGCTTCAGATACTTCAAAGACTTTTAATCTCATCAGGCATGCAGGTTTCCTCACGATGTTTTGAATCACCAGTGAGCGAGCGATGGTCTCTTATTTAAAGTGCAGTCAGAAATTTGAGAAAAACCAATTTCAAGGCACACCCCCGTCAGGATCGAACCCGGTATCTCTCACATAAGAGGCCGAGTCCATACCCAATGGACCATCGTCGCTGCCGTCGGCCGCGTCGAAAGCCCGGAAAGTGCTATTTGCTTTTTTATGCCCGAGGGAGGCAAACTAGCAGTCGGAACCTTATAGATTACCGACGCTCAAGTTATACATCCACACAACCAGAGATTATGCAGATGTATTGCCTTCCTTTTCCCTATCCCCTCGCACCAGCGGAAACTCACAAACCGGACAAATCGCGACGGCATAGCCGTCACTTTACGGCGGTGTTATGTGAGCGAGAGTTACAATCCCCGGTCGTGGCGGCCCAATTCGGCTGCAATACATCAATGGCACTGCCTATTACTATTTTTTTTTTTAACTTATCTTCTCTATTCGCACATAATATTTATCGTATATACCTATAACATACATCTTCAGCTTACGGATAGACTACGTACATACATAAATAAAAACAATAAATACCATTAATATCCTAGAGACCTTGGTCTAATGGTTAGTGACTCTGCTACGACTAAACTAGATAGTAGTGGATTCGATTCCCATCCAGGACAAGTCTTTGTGTGATGAGCATGATCATAATATTTTTTGGAACGAAGTTCCTTACGGCAGGCTTGGAGGGGATAGGGATTTTGCTGCGCGACCGAACTGAAAAAAATGTGATAGTAAAACCGTAAGAAAAGTGCGTGGAATAAAAAGCGTTAAATGAGACGTGCGCAGGCGCGACAGTCGCATACACAAGCGAGTAGTGTATAATACCTTTCTTTTTAGCCGAAGGAACTTCGTTCCTACCAGGGTGTCCCACGACACCACATTTCTTGTTTGTTATGTCTGGGCGTATATTTCTCATTGTAATTTATTTTATTTTATTTTATTTTTATTTATTTAGAATAGTTACAGGCTACAGATAATTCAACACGCACGTTAAAAATATAAATAGAAGAATCTTTTTCAACACTGAAGCCCTATTATAACTAAACACAACATTCTTACAACAAATTCGAGTCATTTAATTGTGTTACAAAGCCAAAAAGAAAAACATATAACAATACAATATTAAAAAGAAGAAGAAACAAATAGGCAACAATACAATTATGAGAAATAAGTTGATTGATTGGTAGACAACATTGCTATTCAAACCCGTAGGTGTATAAAAATAACGCTTTTAACTAATTGATATAAAATAAACAATTAATATAAAATAAACATAAAACATAGCATTCAATTATTACACCAATGATGCTTAATGAGAGATTCTTTGAAGGACTGATGGGTACAGTTAAACACATCGAAATCAGAGCATATAATATTATACAATCGACACATTCTGTGCAATGGATTGTTTTTTGAGACATTGTTCAGAGATTGTGGAATGTTAAAGAGTTTTTGAATACGCACAGACCTTGTTGGAACCCTAATTGATAACTGCTCAAATATCGAAGCATCTATAGTACCATTCACAATTTTGTGAAGAGTACACAAATCTAATATGGTTCTGCGTGTTTCTAGACTAATCATGTTGAATTTAGACAATCGGTCGTAATAATTATGTATTTTTCTTCTCAAGCCAAATCTAGAGCATAGTGACCTTAAAAATCGCCGCTGAATTGCCTCTATTCTATCTATATGAGTATTATATATAGGGGACCATATGGTTGAGCAATATTCAGTTATACTCCTCACTAGTGTCATATACAACATGATCCAGGAGGCTGAATCCTTAAATGGTTTGGCAGACCGGATTACAAAAGACAACATCCTGTTCGCTTTGCTGCAAATGTGGTCGTAATGTATATTGAAAGACAATGTCGAATCAAACATCACACCCAAATCCCGAACTGTATTCACGCGTGATAAAGCGATATTAGCCGCAGTATAACTGTATACTAAATTCTTTTTATTTTTTGTAAAAGTTATTACCTGACATTTGTTGCTGTTAAGGACCATGCGATTTTGTGAACACCAATTTACAATTTTATTTAGGTCATACTGAAGAGCTCTGCAGTCTTCAATATTGTATATTTGACGAAACACTTTTATATCATCCGCATAAGCAAGACATTCACTGTCAATGCTCATCAAGAGGTCGTTGATGAACATAATAAATAATAAAGGACCTAAATTGGACCCTTGAGGTACACCTGACGTTACCAAAAACGGAACTGAGTCATAACCACTCAAAGCAACTAACTGTGATCGATTACTGAGATACGAAGTGAGCCATCGATGAAGGTTACCATGTATTCCCTGGTGGTACGCTTTTATTAGCAGTATGGAATGATTAACACGGTCAAACGCTTTAGAAAAATCTGTATAAATTGCATCGGTTTGTATTCTATTATTAAGAGAATTGCATATGAATGACGTGTAAGTAAGTAAGTTTGAGGTCGTTGATCTTCCAGATACGAAACCATGTTGTAATGAAAAACGAATGAATAATATAATTAATATTACATATTATTTAAACGTTTAATTTAGGGCCTGTTTCACAATCTCCAGTTAAGTTCCCAATAGGCTATCGGCAACATATTTGACAGATAGAGTATGGAGTATCTGTCAAATTTCTGTCAAATATGTTGCCGATAGCCTATTGGGAACTTAACTGGAGATTGTGAAACAGGCCCTTAAAAGATTAAAGAAAAAATACGTCGAAGAAAAAAAAAAATATTAATAACTTTTCACATCATAAAAGAAAAGTTTCTATACATTTTTCGAAGCACCAACATTGTCTATAATATGTATTTATGTATTTTTATGTATTCATAGTCTAATTACCAAAATATCATATGTCTATTACATCAGATAATCTAGCGTCACACTTGTAAAATAATCACTTATTTGAAATTCAAGTAGCTTCAAAGGTCATCTCCATAGCATCTACCACAAACAAACTCACAAACATAAACTTTTCCTAAAATAGTTCGTTACCAAAATCAACATAATATATCATACAAAGAAGTTGAATGTGATTTTGGAATATTTTATGCACATGGCTCGTGACGAAAACTTAGTAACTCGCAACAGCTTAAATAACAAATATATGCAAATCGATCCAGCAAACAGAGTGCTGGCCCGTGGGCCGCCTGATCGCGGATAAATAAACATCCCGCGAGCCGTGCCAATAAACACTTTGACCATTCCCTGACCCTTTATCCCACACATAAACAGGCAAGTCGTATGGACCCCATTCGTTCCTATCATCATTACAACCCAGAACCGTAAATAGCCTTTTTTGCGCCCTGTGCGAGCTTCTTACCATAGCAAACCGAAAGAAATAATAGTGCTGCCTGGTCTGGCCATTCTTGCACCCCCCAGAGTCTACGCCCTGTGTCTGGGCACCGGTGGCATCGCCCTATTTACGGCTATGTTACAACCCAAACAACAGTTACTTATTTTAGTAGCCATGTTGCTTAACAGCCGACCTAGGCCGTCACGACCGGGGTACCTCTCGCTCACGTAACACCGGCGTAAAGTGACTGCTATGCTGTCGCATTTCATGCGGTTTGTGACAATTAATATGGAGCCTAGGGGGCTCTTTGTATCCTAATAGCTAAGGGGTAAGGACGGGAACCTTGCCTCATTGTGCTGTCCCGATGTTGGGAGAGGTTGTTCTGTGGTGCAGGGCAACCCCTCTGTGGAGGTGGCGTCGGTCCCCTAAGGGACTGACTAGCCGTCGAGGTGCCCTGTTGCTTGTAGATCCGGGGCACCTCACCAAAGTCGGCAATGGTGGCACTCGCTGGACTTTAGTGGGTAGAGCTGCGTCCACTTACTATCTTTCGGACGCAGCGAGTACCACATACCCGCCTCGGGAGACCCACTCCCCCGCGCGATGCCTAAGCGCATTTCCCGGCGTTAAAAAAAAGTATGATTATATTAATTCAATGTTAAAAATATTATATTCCCCAACCATGCCGGTGACGAAAGATACAGAATACTTTTTCCATTTTCATCAGCACGATAATTTTATTATCATTACAATTCATTCGATTTTACGATGCAGCGAAATAAAAGGAGAATAATTTATTATCGTTAATAAAAATGTAAAACTTGGATTGTTTCGATGTATCATTGTTCCAACGAATTGATTTACTCACCCGACACGGCGACGATTTCATTATGAGAGAGGTCCAAGTGAGATAAATTGGCGAGATGCTTGAACGCAAAGTCCTCCAGCACATCTATTTGGTTGTTGTGGAGATTCAAGTGAGTTAAGTTTGTTAGACCTGCAAGAAAATTTTATTTATTAAGTTGGTATCATCTTGCATTTTTTGGCATTTTGAGTTGGCATCGTCTAGCATAATTATGATCAGTTTTGCCCCATTAGAGGAATAAAGAAGGGGAGGGCAATGCCTCTGCATAACTTCTGGTTATGTGGATGGGTGTCAGTAGTCACCCAAAGTTTCCGAATGTTCGTTTGCCTCCTTATAGCTTAAAAACCTGTCGTGATATTAAATATATAGAAGATTGGGGTATTGACTAAAAGTAGGTAAATATGCTTTCGTTATTGCACATTTATCTGACTGTAATAAATGCAGAGGCAATACAGTAATGTAGTTGTTCGTAACCTCAACTATTGTTTACTTTCCTAGTTTTTAACCGACTTCAAAAAAAGAGGAGGTTCTCAATTAATCTGTAAGTATGTTTTTTTTATTATCTTTTATTCATCTTTCCTAAATTTGAAAGAAATTATTATTCAATATACATTTTACAAGCAGCATGCTCTTGCATTTTGCACTTTGCGGAAATCCAAAACAGACACTTGCTAGCAATATTCCGCCAACCTTTTGTACATAATATGTTTGCATCAATAAAAATTAGTTCATGGAATATTAAAAAAAATAACCTTAATTCGTGCTTTTTATTTTTGAGCCACTTTTCGCTTTAGCTTTAGCTTCAAAATATTTTTAGATTCACTAGCCTTTCTTTAAGGGGGTTTGGGTGGACGAAACCATGCGAAACAGCTAGTATCGAATATTTTCAATAATATTATATGTAAATCGGTGAGTGATTATTCAATTGAGATTTCTATTCTTCCAGCAACCCTCATGAGTAAGGAATATTAATCGATTCTAACGTTATCGAGCCAATGTACACATCATCCTGAAACTCGTTTGCGCGAGTCTGCAGGGCGGGCTACAGGAATGATTTATTAACGATTCTTGTTTTTTTTATTTTAGTAGTCATTGATTTAGGGCCTGTTTCATAATCTCCAGATAAGTTCCGAATAAGCTATCGGCAACATTTTTGACAGATAGAGTATGGAGTATCTGTCAAATATGTTGGCGATAGCCTATTGGGAACTTAACTGGAGATTGTGAAACAGGCCCTTAGAATCGTAACTGTGTTTGACTTGTTCTGCTAAGAACAGCAATCAACGATCAGCTAAAACAACTAATTTTGGAAAGCAAAGGTAACTTTGTGTTGTATGTAAGATATTTTGGAAAATAAAAATTTTAATGGGGAATAACAAATAGAACTTTGAAAAAGCCGTTTAAAAGCCCACTTAAAGCGCGCTTTGTTGCATAAAACAAAGTAAGTTTCGCACAAAAAAACACATATAAAGTTATGTGTACAGCAGCCAACAGCGGTAACCAGCAAATGAACCTTAAGAGCCCCTTCACCTTTTTAACTCATTTTGAACAATTTTGATTATCTTTTGTACGCAAGGTGAGAAAGTTTTGAACATTCTATTTCATTATTTTATAAGTAGAGTTCTTATTCTTGTCGACTAAGATAATTTTTAAAAAGAAATAATGAATATATTAATGGCAATCACCCATATTCAAAACCCCTTTTCCGCAAAAGTAACATGCGAGTGATGTTTGTGGTTCCTGAATAACTGCAAAATATTCTGAAAATTTAAAAAAATGTATATAATATCATTATATAGTCTACTCGTAACTAAAATGAAAAAAATATTGATTTTGATATGAAATATAACATTAAAAAAATGTTGAAATAACCTTATATGTGGAAAATGTCAAGACAAATAAGATTTTTTTGCGATACCTTAGAAACACTTTAAAATTTTAAAACAATACTCATTAATGTCTGGGTTACCCTTTAATATAATCTGAATTTTAATTTATAAAAAAACAATAACTTCATTTCGTAAATTAAAGGCAAAGTGAACTATATATTGCCTATATTTTCCTGTTGGGATAGTGTTTGCGCGCTCGATAATATAGGCATTTTAGTTTCGAGTAGACTATACAATGATATTATATATTTTTTTTTTTTTCAGAATATTTCGTAGTTCTTTGTTCAGGAACCACAAACATCACTCGCTCGTTACTTTTGCGGAAAAGGGGTTTTGAATATGGGTGATTGCCATTAATATATTCATTATTTCTTTTTAAAAATTATCTAGTCGACAAGAATAAGAACTCTACTCATAAAATAATGAAATAGATTGTTCAAATCTTTCTCACCTAGCGTACAAAAGATAATCAAAATTGTTCAAAATCAGTTAAAAAGGTGAAGGGGCTCTTAATACGATCGATGTATAGATAGTTCAACCCAACTTTGCGCGCCCATCGCGCGCATGTTACGTGCGCTTGTCATTACACAGCTTTAATAATTATGTGTAGCAGTGGACGACAATAGCCGCGTCATATGAATATAGTAGTTATGTTGGACTCGGTCACTTCAATTTCGTTCTCGCTGTCCCTAACTAACGACTCTGCAGATGCCATCAGCTCCCATAGAAGTTACTCAGGATGTTCAACTAAGGATTAATTACTAACCTGCTAACGCGCCTCGACGTATACTCGCGAAAGTATTGTCTGATAGATGAAGCGTCTCTAACTGGTTGAGGCTGGGCACGGTGTACGGTCCAACTGGTCCTTCCAGAGCATTGCTCGACACATCCAATTCGCGCAGAAAGTTGGCTTCCTGTAGTAAAAACTATAACATTAATAAATCGAAAAAAAATTATCCAATATAATAGGAATGTGCTCGTAATGGCGATTGTCTTTGTGGATTATTTATTTTTTAATTGACAGTTACGGATTTTTTTTTTTGGCACGAAATCGATTAAATTATTAATGGCAGGTAACTATGGCTAACATAGTACTAAGGTCTAGTATCTCACTCCTGGATAAGTGATTTAGGAGTAAACACTATAAGTCGATTCCTTATAATTAAGTGCAAACCTAGTAGTTTGTGTGCAAACCTGAAGTCCCTTTTTTATTATAATATTGTATATTATATATATTTTGATACTCCCTGAAATAAATAACAAAATTCCATAGAAATAAAACTTTAGCTACACTCTTTAGCAATTTACTGTTCGAACCTCACCACTTAAAAAGTTAATTTCGTTGGAGTAAGAAAGATACTACTGTAAGTGAAAATTGCATTTTGACGAAACTGAAATTCACTTTGTTACAATAAGTTAACTCGATTCATACTTCAGCTTGCTCACTTGTTACGGCAAGTCCGGAACTTACTCGTACTTCTCTCGTGGACGGGTGATAATAAGGCACTATCTTACGAGTACCTAGTTATATATTCAGTGAATTCTATATAGAACTTAACCCAGCTGAAGGATTAAAAAAAAGATTGACGTGACAAGATCTATTCTAATGATATACATATATGTATATTCAAAAATATATCTGTAAAACTTTGAATAAAATTCGCAACAAGTATTTTCTATGTTAGTCTGACAAGCAAACTGTCAAACCTGCCACCTAATCATAGGTATCGTTTATAAACGATCAAGTTTACTTGGAACAATGCCAACTAAATATCATATTTAAGCATGAATATCTTAAAAAATAAGTTTCGGTGCCAAAGATAACTACACTGTCGGTTTCGGATCATAATCAATGCCCTTTTTATCATTCACTTTCGAGGGCCCCACAGGGCCCCAAGCGTAAGAGAGACCTTCAATTTCCCCTGCACATTTATTCTCAAAACATTTTTGTCGAGCAAATTACATTTTTATAACATTTTCTATGAAATTATTCCTGCCTGACTGAAGCCTGTCAGTACATAACTGACAAAACCTTGACTTTGAGATAAGATAGCAGACTGAACACACTTTAGGCAGTTTTGTTTATAATCGGTGAACATGAGCAACAATGCAATTACTCTAGTTCAGAATCGTGGTCGGTTTATGTATCTAAACTAGAAATTGAATTTGAGGGAATTTGAAAGATAGAATAATCTTTCAAAATGTAGACAGGTTTACACCTGGCTCCTTGTATCGTGTCTGACTTTATTCGGCGTGAGCTCATTCATAATGCAGTGGCGCCATGCTGGATTCTAGCTCTAGAGCTGATTCTAGACTAGCTGGAAATTCTGTCTTAATCACTTGAAGCATAATATGTTAGAAGGAGATGACTCATATCGGATTGCTAATATAACGCCAAAATACTTATGTATAACATAATATTTTTATTTTTCTTCGATATTATTATCATAAGTATTACTAGCTTAATATAACCCTGGCTCTGTCTGTTAACTTAGGCTTATATTCGTATCCTATCGTTGTGAGGTCGGATATTCCGATCCGATCCCAAAAGGCCGTGCAGTGGCAGGCTGGCAGGGGAGATTCCCCCTCATTAAAAGTTTTCGATGAGCCATCTGCCCATCTACCTTGCAATGAAGCTTGAATGCCCTGAGGCGAACAGCATAGGCCAATTAAAAAAATTGGTTGTCTGTAAAGAAGTTGGACGTGACGTCATAAGAAAATTTGCCGATTGTGCCTTTTTGTCGCTCGTTCCGCGCTATCAGTTGCACTTCAAGCCTTAAATGGAATGCCTCTGAACTTTCATTTTAAAGTCAACTCAAGTATGTATTTATAAATCATGTTTGAATCGCAAAACATAGTTACATACCTTTAGCGCCACCAGAGCTGGTACTTTAAGCAGATTACCCCTGAGCCTCAGAACAGTCAATTTGGAAAGTGGTTTGAGCGCGTCCGACGATATGCTCGTCAACTGGTTATCGCTGATGTCCAGATACGCTATGTTTTGTACACCCTGCAATGAACGGATATTGTAGCGCCTGTTCTTGTTGATTAGCAAAGTGTTGCGGTGTAGCATTGCTAATGAATAGGACAGTGACAAATATAGGTCAGATTGTTACAATAATAATTAAAAATTAAAAAAAAAGCAACCACAATCGAGAACTTAAAAAGGCATCGATATACACGTATGGTTTTGTTAAGACAGCAGAGGTTTAAATGAACTTTTATTTAATATATACTGTATACATAGTAAGAGTTGACTCTTACTATACTCAAGTAAAGGCTACCTTTTATTTGATAAAGACATTCGTTGACAGTATTAGTTATAAAATAACGACTTATGTGGATAAACATTTTGATTCAAGGAAAGATATATCCGTAGTATGAAACGCAAAACGCAGTACAAATACACGAACAAAATTTTAGTTTCAAAGAAATTTTGCGATTCAAAATTCATTTAAAAACTAAAATACCACGAAATAAAAATTACAAGTTAGTTAACAAAAAATATACAATTGTACAAGCTCTAACAAACATTTTTTTCATGGAATGGATTTGAATTGAAAATGGTCTATATATTACGAAATATCAAAAAGATATGTTTGTACTTAATTTTAAAAAAAAACAGATGATAATATTTACACAATACTTTGTACTTTCTCCTACAAATACATACAATAAGTCCTAAAATTCCATTTGAAACAGAAATATCACCGTACATTTCTCAAAACAAACAATTTTCAGAATAACAAAGTCAGTCACAACTGGCATTTCGCATTCAATTTCTCAACTTTCTCAATATCTTAGCGGATTGAAATAAACAAAAGGGAAGGTAAATTGTAAATGCGTCTTATGTGAAGCTTGAAATTATTTCATGAAAATTTAATTTTAAATTTAATTTATCTACAAGTTGAATAAAAATTAATTATAAGTTGAATTCAATTTATCTTAGCTTTATAAACCGGCATCTTAAGTCGATGGTTTGACTCGAGTTTCAATCTAAGTTCAAATGTGATTTTAGCTACACAGATGTTTTGATGTAAAAATCTATTAGCGCTTCGTAGGAGTAAAATCGAAACGCAGACGGTATTTTTAATAAATTCTTTTTTTACGATTTTTTATTGATTTGAATTAATTACAGGTTGGTCACCCACAGGGTGTAAAGTTCACCAACCCTTAATTAACTAACGCGTAGGTTGTCTGGTTGATTGGAATGGTTTGATACCGAGGTGAAGCCTGTGGGAATCCCATTCTCCGAGATTAGACTTCTCTCATAGACGTGGGACGAATACAATAAAATTATACTAAAATCCTACTAATATTAAAAACGTGAAATTATGTAAAATATGTGGTATATTTGTTACTCTTTCACGCAAAAACTATTGAATGGATTTTAATGAAACTTCACAATACTTTATATTACACATCCGAAAAGCATACAGGCTATAATTTATTCCCGTAATTTCAAGGGAATGGGAAGTACGCGGGGGAAACCCCGGTGCGCCGCTAGTTAAGCAATAAAATTACCTTGAACGAACTGGAGTCTAATATATGTATTTTATTATTAGACAGGTCGAGGCGATCCAAATAATGAAGCTGAACCAAAGCCTCCGTCGGAACAGTCGGCAACTGGTTGTTTGGCAAACCTGTAAACATAAATAATGTAGTCTAAATAATAGTGCCAGTAAAAAAAGAAAAAAGATATTTTTTTTATTAATTTTATACATTATGGCTTCATTGTGCTGTATGACATGATGGTGTTTCGGCTAAAAATAATACACATTTTTTTTAATAATAACATTTTTTAAAAATTATAAATACCTATTTACTCAAAAAAATAAAATTAAATGGGCGCGTTCAAGAGTCTTAAAATAATCTGACTCGTACTTTGCGCTAATTATTCCTTATTTTAAGACGAATTTCACTAATTTTATAAATTAATTTCAATTTGCTACGTAAAATGTTCATAGTTAAATTTGTTGAAAGTTGATTACGTTAACCGTTCCCTTTTCAAATTACATTGTGTCGCAAATCATTATAATTAATATTTATAATATATGTTATAATAATTACTTGATAGCGAACGTTAAATAATACAATTTATTATTACACAACAATACTTAATATTAAGGGCTTGTATATTATACTATAACAATTAAATATTTTGAGAAAACTGCTTTTTCTGACATACAGGCAATAAGGATAGAGCGCTCTTGGACTTGGCTTATGAGAAATGCAATAAGTTTTCATACAACTTTATAGCAACAAATTAGCTGTGCTTTTGGATTTACGCTTTTCAAATTTGAAAATAGCTTTGGCATTATGTTATTTCAATCGCTTAATGTACTTACTACTTCCGCTAACCCCTGTTTAGAGTAAATATTTTATAAGATTTTAATTGATAAGTTCGTTGAAAAAGCTCTCGTATCATCAAACTGTACATTTTTGTGTACAATATTGGTTATGAAATATACGTACACCCGTACTCCCAAACAATACTATGAGGTGTCACAGTACTTCCGAGCGCATAGGGTCATTCAAATCAATTCATAGACAATACTTAGATGAAATCCGCAACTGTGCGTCTGTCCAACCCATATAAAACCCGACTATTGACACCAGGAGCAGAGAGATGGAAGCGTTCTTTGCATGGTATTGTTTCATTACTTAGTCAACTACGCTTCTTAAATACGGAAAATCTTAGAAAAAACACTACTTTCAAGACAATGTTTATTAATATTGTTTTTACACTTTTATAGAGACTGCACTATTTTAACTCTTTAGATTACTCGCAAGGGATTCTTTTGTCCCTTTTATCGAAACGAATATTGTAATTTCCTGATAAGATTGAAAGTCTTTGAAGGTATGTGAAGTTCACCAACCAAGACTGGGCCAGCGCATCGGTCGGACATATGTGTTGCTACTTTTACTGCAAGTGACAGTGAACAAAGGCCATATCTTACCTAGAGCTAGCAAGGTCGAAGAGATACTGCTAAAGGCACCCTGCTGCACCCTCTTGATATCCCCTGAGGATATGACCAAGCCGTGCAGCCCAACGCCGGCCAGTTCAGTGATGGAGGCGGACGACAAGGATGTAACACCACGGAGAGCGCAGTCCAGAAGCGATACCGTGCTGTTTTTGTTCTTCGCTTTTTGCTCTCGAAGATGGCGTCCAATTATCTAATGATAAATGAAAACAAATTAGGATGTCGTTTTTTCTTATATAATGTATTTTTTTTTCTATTGATTTGTATGCGTTTTTTCAACCGTGTACTATTTTACGGCTAGTTCTCAACATAAGAACTCTATCTCTGTTTATTAGCAGCTTCAAATCACTTCCAAACACAGAAATTAAAATCATATATGTAAAGTCAAACAACAACATATTTACGTAAAGTGAAAAGGCCGAAACGTAGCCTCTTAATTTACGGCTGGTCCGAAAGTTTGCCGTAGCTCAACGTGCTATGGAGCGTGTTATGCTGGGTGTTTCTTTTCCACTAAAGAACTAAAGTTAACGATACCACGTGAAAAATAACTTCGTTGAAGTGGCTATGGGCACACACTCAGAAGAACGGAAGGCTGGTAGGCCAATAAGATTCAAGAGTGGAGGCCGCGTTTATATCCATGCAGTGGCCGGTCCGCGTTGGATGCGAGTGGCAAGAGATCGGTCATGGCGTTCATTAAGGGAGGCATATGTTCAGCAGTGTATAGATAAAATGATGATGATGATGAAAGTGAAAAGATATATGAGCTAGGAGTTGAAAGTTCGCCGTCGCTCTTTTGTTTAATATAAAGCTGGATCCAAAGTTTCTGTAAACAATGGATCCGTCCTGATGTTTGTACAGATTTACATTTTATAATTACAAGCAAAAATGTAAATTGTGAAAAGTAGAGCAGCTTAATTTATGACTTTTTTTTTTTCGGGCTTGGCCCACCACACTTTCCCACCGCTGCAACTCCTGTATAGCCAGGATCGACAGCGGCAACCACCAAATGACCCTTTGATACGATCTCCGGGAGCCCGGGGGATACGCTAAACACTGCCTTGGGACCCGCAACGAAATTAATCAGAAGAATTTAGGAGGAGTAGGAAAAATTCCAGTTTCCCTCCCTGTTCAAAGCGGGAGACAGTACAGGATTGCAGTGACTAACAAAGTCAAGAAAAAAGAAGATAGCAGCCAGGTGAAGCCCAGCTGCAATGCACCACTTAATTTATGACTATTATAAACATGGTTCTCAAGAGTTTAGCTATGAGCATGGGACGATGACTGGGTTCGGCCTCTTAGGCGAGGAACGGGTTTGATCCTGACCCTCTATGGTGCCTTGAAATGGTTTCTCAAAAATTCTTAGTGCACCCAAAATACAAGACCATCGCTTGCTCATCTTTGAAGGAAAACATCGTGAGAAAATCTGCATGCCTGATGAGATTGAAAGTCTTTTAAGGTGTGTGAAGTTCACCCCAATAGGGCCAGCGCCTTGGTGAACTATGGCCCGATACCCTCCTCGGCTGATTTCGAGAAGGAGAACCGGGCCCAGCAGTGGGACATATATGGATTGCTACTTTACTTTATTATGAGATTCAGGCAAATAAATGATCTTACCAAGGTGAGAAACAGGTGAAGTCAAGAGTTTTGTACTAAGTAGTTATCATTGTAACTAAGGCAAAAGTAACATCAGTGTCCTATTATTCAGGATTGGTTATTTTTCCAAGTTCCTTAAGTTTAACGCCATATTTCAGGTTTGAATTGATTTTTTTCTGGTTAAGCAAATCCTTGGAAATCTTTTAGCAGTCACGATGGTTTCCTCAAGAGGTCACTTACAAAACCAATGTGAACGATGGAAGGAACACGAGAAAAATTTAAAAACCACCTTTTCAATATGTGCTATGAATTTTGAATCTTTTTTTTATAATTTACTGCAATACATTCGAATTTTAAAAAGGATTGAAATAGTATGAACAAACTTGCCAAGAACAAACCAAATCTCTATTATGAGTTAAGTGTATTCGTGAAGCTCCGTCTTGAAAGTGCCCCGGTGTCGCGGACAAATGTAAGTTCATTGTGTGGCTTTTAATGAGATGTCTTTTAGTGCATATGCAGCGTGGAAAGGGCTTTATGCATGCAAATGCATGCACTCTTACATTTATAGAAAGTAGTTCGCACTTCGCGCAATAGCGAATATATTGAATAAGTAACAAGAACCTATTCTGATTGTATGAAATATATTTCATTTTCTATAACACTAGCGGCCCGTCCCGACTTCGGACGGGTAAATAATTATACCGTCTGATAATATAAATTTAATGTTAAGAAGATAAATAATGTGGCTTTATATTATAGATGAAAGATTTTTTCAAATCGGTCCAATAGTTAGGTTATATATTTTGAAAAGAGCATCCCAACAGAGTTTATAGATTCTTCCCATATACTATACTAGTATGCATGTATTTCATTTTTAGTGATAGAATATTTGAAACGATTAGTTCCACTGGGTTTGTTTCGCCGGTTCTTCTCAGTGGCCTTGCTTTGGAACTGGTGGTAGACTCAATTGACGTTCAAAAAGATACTTTGATGGTACTATTTTGAAAAAAAAATTGACTTTGACTTTATGTTTCGGATCTCATTCAATACAAACATACAATCAAATCTTTTCATCTTTATATAAGCATAGAAACTTGAAAAAATAACCAAATTAAAAAAAATGTAAACGCAGTCTATTAACGATCCATTATAGATTGTGTTCGCCGATTTAAATATGACCGGCTAAGCTTAATTCACCAAACTGAAGCATACAAAATGGGCTTTGAATAATAAATAATCGTTTTCGATAGCCCTATTTTCATATAACAAAGCTGTGGATATGTTAATTTACATCGTGAATGGTTACGACATATTCAGCTTCAATATATTCTATATTTATGGGTGATCTAAGCTAAATATAGCTTATTGTGAGCAAGATTTTTTGAAGTGAAAGCTTCTTTAGCGGCGTTGTGTACTTCTTGTGATGGGTAAAAATGTTTACTAAATATTGTTATTGTATAAATAATGTTTATTTTAAACTCGCGTCAGGACACGTGACGTGAACTTCGTAAGACTGATCGATTATTTATATTATTAACATTGATTTTTCTGAGAGATAAACTTTTTAATGATAGTACTTTTATACTGATAATAATTAAATTTGTGCCAAATTATTCTCTTACCTTTCCAAAATATCAAAAATGCACAACGCTAATATTCCAGTTTTAACTTCTGCTGGCACTCCCGGAGTGCAACCCGTCCTTTTTTTTAGTAGAGTCGGCAAATGGACAGTCTGTCCACTTGGTGGTAAGAGGTCAATGACATCCATAGTCTAGTGCAGCCTTTAAGCCTGAGTTTATGTTGTGATTAAATACAGAAACCTAAAATTTATGTGGAAACAATTGCTCAGAGGAAAACACCGCAATACTTTTACTAATTTATTAAAGCCAACACCGTTTTTGTACAATTCGTAGCACTCACTCATCCGCCATATTCTTTTTTTTTATATCTCCGACCCGCTCATACTTAACGTACATCCCTCTATTTTACTCACAATTACTTTCATTTTCCCAAATTTATAATAAGCATTGAATACTACTTCTTCTTATTCTGTAATAGCTGCCACAAGCATCAGCCAATGTCAGAGTGAGTCTTTAGCTTTATGTTTACAAGAGAGTAAGTACTAAGTGGTCTGCTAAGAATAATGGTGTTGTGAGAGTACAAGGGCTAAACACTATTTTATTTATGATAACGATCGAATATTGTTGGAAAATTACCATCGCCTTTTTAAAACCTGCACTGTCACTCATAGTTAAAAAAAGACTGTAACCGTTCAACTTCTTTTTTCCTAGAGATGACATTATAAGCAAAATAATTTCTCTAACTGGTTTTGTTATGCTTGTCGCATAGGCATACGGCTATACTCCTGATTGCAGATGGTCTGTTCGAATAGGACTGGCATAGGCAACACGTGCGTTAAATCTCTATGTCAGGCATTACGCCTCCTGCTCTGTCTTTCCTTCCCAAAAGCAGCAAATTTATTTCACGACTGCTTGTTGGTAAATAGTGTCAAAGTCAAAGTATATATTGCTACTAAGTCTAAAAATTTCCTAAATATTATATTTGCACTTAAAACTTAGCACCTTTTACAAGCACTGCAATAGTATTACATATTTGTAGAGACCTAACTAAAAATAAAAAGACAAACGAACTTTTATAAAAAACGAGAATTCTATATAACATTCTCATTTACATTACTACGAATAACAATTGAACCGAATAATCATACATCTATGAATAAAATTTTTATAAAATAAACCATGAAGAAGATAGATATTATATTTTTTACCAGAGATGATTTAAAAACAAAAAAAATATTAATTGAAAAACAAATTCTGAAAGCTTTTAGTTTTATATAAAATTAATTGCTTATTTTTATAATATTAACGATAACAATAATATAATTTTAATCCTTTTTTACGCAGACAACCTCAAAGCGTCTAACAAAGTTGAAGGGTAAGATGGATTAGCTAGACTCTGTGCCTCGCGTCTGTATAAATGTTGGGAAAAATCTTAATTATAAGAAGCGATTCTTATATTGATTACGTGTCGACAACAGACCTTTCGAGACCTCCAGGACACTCCAAAACGTTTAGGTATTGTGTCTGTGCAAATATCGCCATATCCCACGTCGATAACAGAATATTTATCATGTGCCTTTTCACTGGAAAATGTGGATTCGCTATTGTTGAGGTATTATTTACGTTTTTAATCCAGCTAACGTTAACATTAGGCTAGCTTTTGTTCGGAAGGTCTAGACTTTTATCCCTTACGGACTTTAAGCTCAATTGGTATAGATTAGGCTAGCTAACCAACATGTTATATAAGAGAGAGTTTTAACCCCTAAGGGCCTGTTTCACAATTTACAGATAAGTGCCGAATAGGCTATCGGAAACATATTTGACAGATACTCCATACTCTTATCTGTCAAATATGTTGCTGATAGCCTATTCGGCACTTATCTGGAGATTGTGAAACAGGCCCTTAGGCTCTTGTATATAAATGAAGTTTTGATGTTTTAATGTTCAGGATATTTGCGAGTTTAATTCAGCCCCGCCATTGCAAGCAAGATTGACGTAATAAACTATGGACGCTTTTTACGCCACTTCAATCTGGTCCCGTAGTAAATTCTCAAAGAATTTGTGTTACGAGTACCAGACAACGGAATTACATTTAGTCTAATACTATACATATATTTAAGATTTTTATTATATGATACACATATTTAATACACATCCATGACCCAGGAACACAGAAAACTTTTTGTCCCTGGCGGGATTTGAACTCGCTAACTCCCAGCCAAAGCGCCAACACGCTAACCATTGAGCCACCGAGGTTGTCATGAGATTGTTGATGTTTTTTCTGAAATAGTACGTGAGATACAATTTGTGTTTTTTTGTGGCAATGTAAGAAACTCCATTTATCATTGAGGTGTCAAACAGACACCAAATTAGGGCGCTGAACTAATACAGGTTGGAGTGGTTTTTCTGATAACGATTGTTTGCACCTTCTTATGAGTTTTTGGTTTACGCTCCATCTACGGTAATGTGATGTTCCTTTTGTATTTACGCAGTAAGGAAGATGTTTTATTTTTGCTTTAGCTTTTACTATGAAATGCGCGGTCTGTAATAGTGTTAATAAATTATGATTTGCTTTCATTATTCAATTAAGGATTTACAATTATCCAATATTCACTTTATTAATTATAACGGTATTAACCTAGGAGGAGCTCGTGGCTCAGTGGTGATAGCAGCGCGGATCGATTCACCAGGTTAAGCAACGCTTGCCGAGGTTGATCCGTGCATTGGTGACCATCTTTACATACTCCTTCGTCCCTCGGAAAGCATGTTAAACCGTTGGTCCCGGCTGTCATTTGTGAATCTTTGACAGTCGCTACGAGTCGTCAGAAGCCCGAGAGTCTGACAACCAGTCTCACCACGGGATACCGTATGACCAAGTTACTGGGTTGTGGAGGTATGATCAGAATGAATTAAATGAATGAATGAATGAATGAATAAATGAAATATACTTTATTATATACACAAAATGAACAGAAACAATAAATCAAGACTAAAACTAAACATGAACATAATAAGCAGTCGCTCCATATAAAATACGGGTATTCAACTGAATCCGGTTAGACTGGAAGATGATGATGGTTACTAACTTACGAGGTAGTTCTTTGAACGTCAATTAAATTTATCACATTTCCAGCACTTCCACTTGCTACACTATCTTGTGTTCTCACCGCCATTCAACTAGCAACTTGTGTCTCAGGTTGCACAGCTGAGTTGCCTAGACCTAACTAAGTTTGGAATAGACTAATTTGTGTAATGTAGGTCTTTGAACACTTTACATTAAGTGTCCGTTTAGGCTTTACATCTATCTACTTAAAGTGAAATAATTTTAAACATAGCTCTATATCGAAAGCTTATTATTTTTATATGATTACTTGTCTTAATTGTCTACTCTCGATGGGCTAGACCTCTTGAGCGAGAATCTGGATTCGGTCTAGGCCACTAGTGCCTCTAAATGGGTTTTTCTACTTTTCTAAATGCACTCTGAACACGAGACCATCGCTCGCTCATGGGTGAAGAATTACATCGCGAATTAACCTGCATGCCTAATGATGAAAAGTAAATGAAGGTGTGTGAAGTTAACCAACTAAAAACAACGATGGCCCAATACTCTCCTCGCGTGATTTCGAGGAGACCTGTGACCAGCAGCGTGACATATATCGTCATAATCATCATCAATATCTCTTATCCGTCCACTGCGAAGATAAGCCTCCCTCAATGAACTCCAATCATGACATAATATTATATAAGTCGATATTTTTTTTTGTTGGTCTTATTCAAATTAATTTTCGTGCTTCGTATCAAATTGATGGAGTGTACAGAAACAAAGGTGATCCTTGTTCACGAACCCAACAGACGCGAAGCTTAATGGTATTAAAAGACCTAAAACAAACGAACTCCGGACCAGAAGTTTCTAGACCAATATTAGTATAGTTGATGAACTAAACATAGACTGCTAACAACATATGGTACAGTATTGCAGAAAGTATATCTTATAATGTCCATTCGTCTATTCGTCAGTGAGGACACTTGCTTGCATGATTAAAATAAAAATTATAAAATATAATATTCGTCAACCCAAAATTAGGCCTTAAAAGGACTGTGTTTTTTATGTTAGTTTTATGGTAGGTGAACTGGCAGACGTGCCACCTGATGGTAAGTGGTCAACGTAACCCCTAAACATTATAATATTACCGGGGATGCCCGAGACAACTTTTTTACGTCTTGCCTATTCTGAGACATAAGACGTTTGGTCTCGGTGTCAGAAATTACACTGCATGTTTTACCCTTCTCTCCGAAGCACAGCAAGACACAGGAGAAACATGAAGTCTGTACACATGCACATGCAGCAGGGAGGGTGGCACCACCGATTTCCCTGATACCTGACCAAACATTGCTTGCTTGCCAGCTAAGGAAAATATCGTGTGGAAACCTCGTATGCATTCCCTCAGAAACATTTATGTGTCTGTGAATTGTACAAGCGATGAATTCACTCTCGCCTCACTTGATTTTGAGGAGGATTGTGAAGATACGTATGTGGTTACCTGCAATGCGGTGTGGTCACCGGCGCAGCGCAGCGTGTGCGGCAGGTCGCAAGAGCACTCGGCGGCGGGGCGCGCGCTCAGACGCGGGCACGGCCACTCTGCCACCACGTGGGACGCCGCGCACAGTATGGACACAGCACCCATCAGCCACATCCTTTAACAATACAATTAACTACTTATTGAAACTGATAAAAACATACACTAGTAAGGGGGCATCCGTTAATTACGAGGTATTTTTTGGAGGGTTGGAATCTATCCCAGTCTCACCTAGATGAAAAGAAAACCACAAATTCGGATCACTTAATTTTATTAATAAATAAAGCAAATTCAAATTCAATTTTCACTTTATTTCGTGGTTAACCAACTTAGAAGTCCTTCCGGAACCATGGTTGCTGTAAAGTATCCGAAACGTCGGGCTTGTAAATTTTTTAATAAATCACGATAAAATCCGTAAAGTATCATTATAAACTTATTATGACTCAGGGCCGATTTTTCGAAAGACAGATAAATCGTCAGGTTACTGTCTAGTTAATTAATACTAGCTGTCACCCGCAGCTTCAACCAAGATTTAAAACTGCATCTTAGCGGGATGCATAGAAATCTAAATAATAAGGTAAAGACCACGAAATATAAAGCTCTTCAGCTTTATATTCTTTATATAGAGTTTGGTGTGTTTATTTTAGCGCGTTAGCCTCTGTAACTACCGGTCTCTACAGCTATTTTAAATTATTTGAACACGTCTTTATCCCTCCGATCAATCGTCACAATTTTTATCAGATAAATCGTACAGACGAATCGTACCGTATAATAATATGTACCGTATATGGGGCCCTTTAGTCTTCCAAACTCTTTTATAGCATACGAGAGCAAACGAACAGTCACCTATTGGCGACTATCGACGTCCACAAACATCAACACAACCAGAGGGTATGCAGATTCGTTGCTCTCCTTTAATCAATCCTCAATGGGCCACCGAAAACTCTTAAACCTTATAACTTTACGCCGGTATTATGTGAGCGAGAGGACACCCCGGTCATGCCGGCCCAATGTGGCTATAGAGCAGCATGGGGCATCTTTCTCTCTATGATCTATGGAATATGTTATGCGACTCGCAATTTCACCCGCGTGCCTCACGTTCCTGTGGGACTACGGGTATAAATTATAGCTTTTGTCACACACAAATAACGTAACTTATTTTTGAGAAATAATTTTCAATATCGGTTCTGTAGATCCATAGATCCTGATACCTCACAAATTTGGAAACTCACAATCTTTACCTCTTCTTAGTATATGACAATTTCGTTAGCTGCCACATTTAATACTAAATTGACATGTTCATTATTTTTATGTACAGGCGAACATTAGTATTAGACTATAAATATATAACCGCAAAATAATAACTGTAAGTCTAAGCGACCCTTATAAATCCTACTGTTGGGCATTGACGTCTCCTCCAATAAGGGTTAGCAAATTACACAAGCCCTCCAAGATATTAAATTTCATCTTGCATTTGGGTTTCCTCACGATCACTCCACCAGCCACAATAGTCAGATGTACGGGTAATTTTAGTTCACCTAGGTAAAGAAAATCATTGATCTGTAGTTCCCTAAGTGAGTAATATTTATTAGAATAAGATCATGTATTTATTTCATAAAGGGAGTATAAAGCCAAAGTAAAAGTAAAAGTAAAGACGTATACACGTTTATCGCCTCGCAGATCTAAGCAGACCTACCATCACTTTGAATCATAAAAATATCATATCATGTACCATAAAATTAATTGGACAAAATTCTGTCCGTAAGGCTCCTATAAATCTGAGAAAACGTCGTGAAATACAAATCTCAAATGGCAATTTCGGTCACATCCTGAGGTACTTGTAGAAGAATTGCCACTGCAATGCGTGTGGTCACGACGTAATGGGATATTTCCACTGAGTGACGGCCGGATGGAGCGAACCGCTCCCCAAGTTACGGACGCGAGCGAAAACCTGTTGCCATATTGGAAATGTTTCTATCGGGGTAAAAGCCATCCCTATTATCAATATTTTCAGCCAATTCTTAAAAGAAATCGATATCATTTCAAAGGCTCCGAATATGAACTGCGATATTTTATAGTTAAGCCAGCATAAGCCTGAGAAACCTTTTTTCACTAGTGATGAGAAAATATGAATGATAAAATTCTTGAGCACCATAAATATGACGTTTGTAGACAATACCGAATATCTGCGCGGAATAAAAATGGAAATAGAAGATAGGTATCTAAAAATGAAATATAAATGGGAGCTTTTCTTAACTTGAGATTAAGTTTTCTCTAATTTGAGGTAGGTACCTCAATATCCTATTTTTTTATATAATAGTGAAAACAGGAGCATAAAAGACGGCCCATGGGCCAATACGGTTCAAGAGTTGAAGCGCGTTTAGGTAGACGAAGACGATATCCGTGCAGTGGCCGGTCCATGTTGGATGCAATTGGCAGAGGATCGGTGATCTAGGTATTCATTGAGGGAAGCCTATGAATAGTAAATATAAAAATGTTCAAGTAATAAAATCTTACATGCAAATTTCGATACGTTTTAGTAGCGTATTAAGTAATAAGTCCATTAATTGTCCGTCGCATGTCCGTCGTCCACTATTATTCGCATGTGATCTATGCGTCGATATCCTATACTTTTATTTTCTAACATATCCTTCTGTTAATCTAGAATGTAGGCTTCATTTTCTATTGTGAGAAATTCCGTGCTGATTTTAAATGGGTTTTGTGGTTTATTCTCCATGATATAGAATCCATTGAGAGAGAAACTGAAATCAGCTTTATCTAATGCTGTAGCAAAAGAAAAGCAAACCCAACCATTTACGGTGAAGGGGTATAAATAAATAAGATTTATAAATCGTATATACTTATATATAAATCTGAAGAGTTTGTTTGAACGCGCTAATCTTAGGAACTATTGGTTGGATTTTAAAGATTCTTTCAGTGTTAGATAGCCCATTTATCGAGGAAGGCTATAGGCTATATATCTTCTCGCTAAGATCCCATTGTAAATCTTAGTTAAGGCAGGCGAAACTGCGGGCAACAGCTAGTAAATAAATATTACTCAACAACCACACCACGTTAACCTAGTCCTGTGGTAAATTCGTAAGTGTTACGGGAACTTGGAAGGGAAGTATATTTAAGAACAGATTCACCTTCCTAATTATCTGCACTTAGCGGGATTCGAACCCGTAACCGCTGCCTAAAGTGTCCAGTTGCCTGACCAATGGACTATCCGGTCGTTCAATACACTTAACACTATGTCTACTGTTATAAGTAAAGAAATTTACCAAATTGAAAAATGAGACGTTGAAATCAGGCTAGGGTAGAACGCAAATATAAAGCTTATGCGTTGAAATGTGGGTTGGCAAATCTCACACATCCTTAAAGACTTTTATTTCTATTCAATATGCAGGTTTACTTACGACATCCCTTTACCGATGAGTGATGGTTAAATAGAAAACTCGAACTTATCTCTTAATCTGAAATTATAACAAAAAGACCAACTTCGCTTAATCCGCTTTTCCTTTTGTTTTTTTTTTTTTAAGTAAAACCTCTTTACTCGCGTTGGGGACTTTTTTGTAAAGGAAAAACTTATAAGTTCGCATCACCACTGTGCAAGGTACGCGTCACCGCCCCATCATGGTTCAGGCTTTGTCGAGGCGGTGGGGCTCAGTAGTCCAGGGTGACCCCAAAACCTTGGGCGAAGAGAATTGAGCCGAGGGGGCTCTTTGTACCCCTCTTATAAGAAGAGGAGGCAAAAGAGCAGAGGGCAAGGGGCGAGGACGGGAACCTCACCTCATTGTGCTATCCCGACGTTGGGAAGGGTTGTTCTGTGGCGCGGAGCAACCCTCCTGTGGAGAGACGCCGAGAAACCTTATATTTAAGTAAAAAACTCGCGGAATTTTATTTAATTTGTTTTAGTCTTTGGGAATTTTGTTCAAGCTTATAAAAGCTTTTTGCGTGAAGGGCTAACAATCAATAACAAAAGCCTTAACTTCATTCAGCACGCCGAAGTTTGTTCCGTCGCGCCTACACCGCGGCAATATCAATTTATTAATAACGACAGATGATTGACCCACGAAAATTACTGAAGCATCTTCACTCTTATCAATGATCATCATCGCCTATCATCGATGATACTTACATATTTTTATGTTAATGGGTATGCAAATTGGCATACGTGTCATCTGATGGTAAGTGGTTGACGAACCTATGAACATGGCCTAGTTTACTTTGAACTAGCCCTGGCATTCACATATTGCCTATCTAAATATGTAAGATGTTAAGTCTCGGTGCCAGTAATACTGCCTGCCCTGCCATTATATGTATCGGTTAATTGGAATCAAACTAAGATCACTCCTTGTCATCGAAGTAGTGCTGATCTGGGCGTGTCTGAGTTGACTAGTTCTCAATAAATGCTACCATTCTACCAGAAACTGCCTAAAATATTTTCTGTTTTTTCTTCATATTATATTCCTTAAGCTCAAGAGCAGAACTAGAATACTTTTCTACTTGATACTACTACAGTACATTACAATATCGTACTTTTTTTTGTACCCCAGCTAATAATCTCTATAGGTCTAATCAAAGGATAGGTCATATCCCAAAACCCTTACATAGCTAATTATAACAACTACAAAAGGGATTGGTCACTTTATCATCTTCCTGTCTCTCGTTTTCGATGCACGTTCAATATACATACCAATCAACAATGCGACTTTGTCGTAGGACCTTTTCGACTACTTAAAAGGAATGTTTCCTTGACTATATTTTACTAATCCAAAAGATACTTTCTGCGGTAGTAACACCTTCCTTATATAGAAGTTATGATTCAATTCATAGATGAACGGATACTCCGGTCTGGGATAAAATTATTTTATCAATTTAAGTACAAATGCACTTTAACATGTGGACGACTGTACACATTTTGTCTGTTAAGGCGAAGACTAAATCGTGCTTGTTTCTTGTCGATATTATTTCATGTGAAATAAAAGTCTTTTTCGTCTTCTTGTATAATGTCTCTATCTTTAATCTTGTAATTACGAATTACAAAACAAAATCATAAATATATACGCTCAGAAAGTCTACATAATACATATAATATTATGTAGGAGTAGATCAGATATTGATATAAATTGGCATGAATAGATAAAGAAGAAGTAAGGCTATTGCAATAAATATTGTCTTCCTTGATCCATTCATAAATATAAAATAATGCTACATAATTGAAAAAAAAACCTCCTCGTCTGATTTCGAGGAGGAGAACCATGCCCAGCAGTGGGACATAATATAGGGGTTGATACTTTTATATAATTGAGAAAGAAAATATATAATCGATATCAAATCAGAGAATACAAATAGTCGAGTAAAATAAAAGTGCATTCGCTTCTACACACTCGACTTGAAATTATTAATGGCTACGATTTGCCTGGAAAGTCCCATAGTTTTTTAAACGGTGTTAGGAGACTCGTTCGGAACGATAGAGCCATAGAGATACTCAGAGTGAACTGTCTGAATCTAAAAAAGATTTCGCATTTACATAGTGAAATAACTTCGGAAATAATGTTTAAGCTTTATTCTGTATGAGGCGTAGAATAACAGGATAAGCGTAAATTTATTCATTTATTTTACTAAAATCATATATTTTGAGATGCATTCTGAGGAATTTATTAAAATAGATCATCTTAATTACAGTAAGCATTTGAGTTTGAAAGGATTGATTGAATGGATTTAAAACAACTATTTACGAATTTCATTCATTTGCATTCGTTAACGTTCAAGGCCTTATTCAAATCACCATAAACGGGGACAAAATTTGATCCATAATAATAAGTAACATTCGTTTGAGAAAACAGACATAATATATTTATATCAATGAGCACAACTGCATAAGATGGCGTTATCCGTGCAGAGAACGCTACAAGCAGGATGCAAGCAGCGGGACATCGACCGTCATAGAGTTCGTCGAAAAAGCACTGGATTGATATGGGCAGATAGTAATGAGCGTAATCAGGTTACTCACATACAACTACATACACCTTTGTAGAAATTAACTGTAATCCTGTACTGTATCCCGCTTGTAACGGGCAGAGAAACTAGAAATACTCGTATACTCCTGAATCCATCTGATTAATTTTGTTGCGGATCCCAAGGCAGCTTTAACGCATCTCCGGAGACCATATCAAAGAATCATTTGGTGGTTATCGCTGTAAACTACTAGTACCTATAAACTGTTAGTAAATAGAACTACAATAATCATAGCACACTCTTCTTGTCTTACAAGAAACCATATGACGTCACGATGAAACAACTTTAGAAGACTTTATCGCGACATTCTCGACATGTTTGATACTAGTGCAGTCGTAGTGATGCGCAAAGGAAGACCAACTCTTGGACATTATGGCGATGGTCTAGGTCTTTGATTTTAGATTTTACTCATTTAACATTCTTTAATTAATTAATAGTTACGTCAACCTTGTATAATAAAAGAGTTCAAGAAGTTCAAGTAGTATTAATTATACATATTATTTTAATCTTGCATTTAGACTTTCTCTTGATTTTGCTGGTTTGCATGACTAAGACGAATTTTACAAAATTATAATTACAAAAGAACTTCGGATATACATTTTATAACATGGCCGTTTCAAATAAAGATTAGGGCCCATGAAGCCCAGTTCATGGGCAATAAAACTTACGAGCTGACCAAGAAATAAAAAATAATATAAATAAAAACCATTTTGCGAAATTTGTTCTTTAGTTGGACATAGGTTGTGTTAAACATAACATTTTATATTTTAGACTTTAGGCAGTAATTAGTCCCCTGGAGTAGCGGGTATGTATGAGGGTCA
Organism: Lycaena phlaeas; assembly: GCA_905333005.2. NCBI lineage: Eukaryota > Metazoa > Arthropoda > Insecta > Lepidoptera > Lycaenidae > Lycaena > Lycaena phlaeas. Next base: position 15,194,958 of record HG995169.1, on the reverse strand, counting down.
CTGACCTCTAAGCATCAGGTAAACCTGTCCGTCTGCCCCCTCTACTAAAAAAATGCAGTGTTCAGTATTTTTTAAATAAAACTTTCGAGTGCCTCGCCTTAATAAATGCGTGTCAATGCGTGCAATCCTCAAATGAATAATTGCATAATATTCCCCTACGCACAAAACGGGTTAGTTGCAGTCACATCTTCCCATACACCGGGTCACGCGAGAGGTAACTTAATTTTGAATCTATACTAAAAAAACATTTTTTTTTTAATATCAAAACCTTTGGCACTATTTACACCGTTTTTTTTTTAATATCATAAAATTGTTTCAATCTCATCTCAATGATTTCTTTTTAATAACAAATCTTATAAGAATAAAATCATCTTATCTTTCTATTGAACCCTCTTTAGATGACATCGTAAAAATTTAAGATCTCAGAACAAAGGTAAAATCATTGCTCTAAGTTCACCTTTGAGTATGGAAAAGATATAATTTATATGTCTATCTGTGTCGCTTTTTTATTATTTGTGTATTTTTATTGTATTTTTTTTCTTTAGTCATTAAATGAAATAGCTTTGAATCCCACACAAAAGAAATGCGAGACGTCTTAATTATATAAATAAATTGAATAAATCGTCTAGATTTAAAGCAACAAAATAAAAATAAGGAATATCTTTTATGAAAATTATTTTTATTGCTTTTTTTTTTGAAAACCCTAGAATATATATTGTATAATATTTTTTCTTTCTATTTTCTAATTAGGTATGTAACAGTACCTAATTGACCGAGTCATAACTGCCTAATTTCTCAACTAAACTATCATGACATATTACTTAGCAGGGAAATTCATTATATTACGTTGGTATTCTAATGATACTTTATCATTGTCTCAAAATACGGATAAAAAAAAGTTTTTTAAAAATGTATCCTAGCTAGATCGATTTATTGTCGCTTTTGACCCGTGTATACAAAATTTCATATTCATATATATACAAGAATTGCTCGTTTAAAGGTATAAGATTCAGTCAAAAACAAATGTAGAAAGGACATCTTACAATAATACAATATCACAAACGTCAACAAAAACATTATCCTGCAACAATTTTGTCAAACAAACGCTACAAGAGTGAACTCAAACTTGCTCGAGGACTCAGAAATCTGCAACTTCTACTCGTTTCGATTTACTACGTTTTTCCGAACGAAAAATAAAATAAATTTGGAATTATCAATATTTCTGCTCATATTTAATATATTTTTTATTCTATTTCTATTCTATATTGTTATATCATTCTAATCAAAGTAAAAACATACAAATGCTTAAAATCTTTTAATTGACTATTCCTAGACGATTTCTCTATAACGATTAATCCATAAACTGTTTGAGGATTCAATAAAAATGCCAAAAATATAAAGAGCTAAAATGAAATGCAGATCTGCATCCCGTAGTTTGACTAAGTCAATAAACAACTTTGAAAATGAGAGCTGGATAAATGAGGCAAAACAAATACACCTTTTACATTAACAAATAAGCAGTGTATGGTTTCAATCCCTTTAGTCCATGATATATTATGAAGCTTGGTTACATTCTATTATATAATTGTGCTCTTAATAGATTCATTTGTTCCATCAATCAATAAAACAGGACTGTCCAAATTAAAAAAAAATCTCTGATTTTTTACCGGCCCTAGATTACTTAAAAGATGATTTCGGTTCTAAATATTACAATCTTCACACAAAAAGAGGCAAAGAAGGTAAAATGATACTTGAATACATGACGACCTGCCAACAAAAAAGCGTGTGTCGTTTGTCAAAGCAAAGGGGTCTTGTTAATGCTACTTTGACTTAAGGTGATGAGTTAAAAGTGAAAAGAATACATTGAGTAAGATTGCAGCGTAGCAATTCATCGTTTTTAATACGCTTTTATTAGCTTCACCTGTATGTTTGTATGTATGTTTGTAACCAACTCCTTTGAGCTCGATTTTGAACGATCAGATTTAATTCAAACTTTGCACACCTGTCAAAGATCGATGACAATGCAATAATTCGATTACAAAATCCGATTAACCTAATTAGATTCGCCAGGATTAATTAATTCCTTTCCACATCCTTTGCATACGAGTAAGAGAGATAGAGATAGTGCGCGAACTCGGAGAGACTCGGAGAGACTTGTAAAGCGTGTTTTTTTTTTAGATTTTTAAACTATTATTTTTTTCCAGAAAATTTTGTAGATAAAACTTTGGCACCTTTAAAAACCATATACCACCAAATCCTTTTAATCCACGTAGATGGAGCCAGGGGCAACGTTTATATTCTTTTATAATACAAATACGTCTCGACAGAGTCGATGCAGAAACATAAACACGTAGTAGAAACTCTGGCTTATCGTACAATGTGAATTGCATAAAGAGCCGTTTCATACCTCATTTCAAGTCCCCACAGAACTGAGCTAAACGCTCAATTGATATTCGCACTTGCTGCGACACAAGAAAGGATATTTTCCTTTGTATTTATATGTAAGAGAGTCGAGCAGCTTGCCAACTGTATAACGAAACAGTGCCTCTTCATATAATTGAGTTTCAAGTTTTTGAATGTACATTTTCATTAAATGAACTTAACATTTTTAACATTTTGCTATTTAAATTGTCAGCAATTTATATGTATTTGATATGCGAGGCCGTGAATTCTGCAATCATAAAATGGAAAACATCGCTTTATATTTGCAAAGTCTAAGGGCCTGTTTCACAATCTCCAGATAAGTTCCGAATAGGCTATCGGCAACATATTTGACAGATATTTGACAGATACTCCATACTCTATCTGTCAAATATGTTGCCGATAGCCTATTCGGAACTTATCTGGAGATTGTGAAACAGGCCCTAAATGCATTAAGTCCAATATAAGATACTATCGATACTTTAGATTTTACTATTACCAAAAACTGCTGTAAAATGACGTAGAGATCTCTTGTTCAATCCTTAATTTCTGTTTCTAATTTTCTAACATTTTATATCCATTAAATAAAAAATCATTGTACAATTAAAAAAAAGAATTATTTACATTGTTATTTTATTTTTCATTTACTAATAAATACTGTTCTTTTTATAATTATTTTTTTTTGTAAATAGTTATTAGTGGAAACTTAGCTGATTTCTGTAATTTATTTTGTTTCCAGTTTCAAGATTGTTATGGTAATACTTTGTTTCCCAAATATAAATCAATGAAATAAATTATAAAATAAAAATAAAAACTCTAGAAATTACAAAATATTCGGCTACAATGCAGCACGGCATTAAGAGCTAGTGCCTACCACTCTGTGCCATTACACTACCACTTAGTGCCATGCTGCATTGCAATGGAATAGTGGCGGCACGATTGGGACTCGCCCACATGACAGAGTAAAGTGACAGCTATGTTGTCGTGTTTCGTGCTGTTTGTGAGTTTCTTGTGGCCCTTCGTATAGGGAAAAGAAGGAAAACGTATTTGATCTGCATAAATCCCTGGTATTTCGGATGTGTATGGGCATGTCAAAATATTTGTGTAGCCATGTAGCTTGGACAGCCCTAAGAACATATGATATTTTTGGACCAGTTTCCCTGTCACATCCAAACACAGAAATACTGATGTTAAAAAAATACTATTTTTAATGTTATTTTCTATTAAAAAAATATTGTTAGTAAAATATATTTTATGTGCCGGACAGATTATTTGACTTGATACAAATGAAATGTGCGATGTTAAAAATAAAAAATCAATTACAGTTTCGTAAAACTGCTTTTTTATACATGTCGAGAGTAAAGTACATTCAATAATTCGCTTACCTATGAGTCCTGCGATACAATTAAATAATACTAGATTTTATTTGCGTTGAGAATTGGTCTAACATCATCATCATTATCTGCCTTTATTCGTCCACTTCTGAGCCTTCACTGAAAGGCCTCCCTCAATGAGCGCCAAGACGACCGATCCCTTGTTATTCGCAATGTCTACAATTGGTCTATTAATGTACTAACGCTTGTTTAGTCTAATATGTTATTTTTCATCACATATTCCAACGAGCTGCTACCGTAGCCAGGAAAAGTATGACTGCCGGGAACAGTACTAGGGGCAGTATTTTCTGTCTGTAATTCATCTTGGGGGGATGTGCTCATAATTGCCACGCTGAGCAGGCGAATTGGCAATCGCAGGTGATGATCAAGTCACATCGGCGGCACTGCTGCCTGCCGCCGATCCGTTTGATGGTGCCGCCATCATTTGGGGTGAACGATGGTCAGTGATCTAGTCTATCTCACTCTCACGATGAGACAGACTGACACCGAGCAATCGTCCACAGCATTTGCCTCGTTTGATGTTGCGAGGCTGAATGCTCTTTAACTTCTACGTCATTCTAGGTTGGTAGGGGTAGGGATATTCTTAAGCCACACAGCCATTTTTTAGGTGCCTCGACTTATTAGAGCCTATCTTTCTATCCAACAATTTATTTTAACATTAAAAAATCAAGAGACATTTTTTTTCGAAAGTAGATATTCAGGCCTGATGGCCTTTAAGCTCAATTGGTAGGTAGGTGAGCAGAAGGCTCACCTAGAAAGCAAGAGATAGCATTATAATCAATACACAGAAAGAAGATAAATGCGACTGAAACTACGGTAAGGCCAGCTTTTATTAAACTACGTTTCATCAGACCTGGGCGTTCTTATTCCACCTTGAGACTTCTTCAATGTCACATCACATATAATATTTATTACGTTTCTACATCTGAAGTATAAAGACTTCTTTGAGGCCTTAATAAAATGAATACTTTTGTCGAATACCAATTTGTGTCGACAACGGTTTTATAATATCATATCATATTATACTCAATATCATCTTGAATATCTAAGTAGAACAATAAGGTTCTAAATTCAAATCCAGCGAAATCTGAATGACTAGCTGATACAGAATGAGTCAAAAATAAAAATAATTAGAGTCAGAGCATGCTTCTTAATATTTTTATTAATCGTTTTGTAAATTCGTAATAAATTCTTTTGTTTTAAAAATAATTAGAATTAGAGCATACTTCTAATTATAATGTTTATTGTTGGGCGAAGGCCGGCAGGCGGCAACTCTCCTGTTAATCCTCTGGTATAAGGGGGGTTTTTGTGGGTGATCACTGTGGTAATAAGTACCACCAGGTGAATCAACTGTACCATTACCACCTATTTGTCCTCCTCCCTCCCCCCTCCTCCTTGCCTTGGAGGTGACAAACGAACCCCCAGACATTGTTGTCACGAGGATTTCTTGGTGTCAGTTGCATTCTAAAGGTATTTTCACGTCATTGTGCAGTTACTGTACCAATATTGAGCTTCGGATTACGCACAGTAAATGTGTCCTGACAGAGCTGAGTCGATAGAGGTTCGCCCTTCGTCACCATCGAGTGTAATCCGCTTACCTCGTGCGTGACATGATTGATGTCTGCATTAGACAATTTTGTACATCCATTCAGTAAAGGCTGATGATGATGATTTTTTTATTTTTTATTTTTTTTTAAGCATAGGAGGGCAAACGAACAATCGAAGCCTTTTGGCGACTATCGACGCCCATAAACATCTACACAAGCGGAGGTTATGTACATGCGTTGCCATCCTATTCCGTATCCCCTCAATGGGCCACCGAAAACTCACAAACCGCACGAAACGCGACAGCATTACTGCCACTTTACGCCGGTATTATGTGAGCGTGAGCTACCACCCCGGACGTGCCGGCCCAATTCGGCTGCAAAGCAGCATGGCACTACCTCTTTCTAACGATGATTACTTTGATGATGATGATGATGATGCTGATGATGATGTTTAGGGACTTTCAGTAATGTCAAAAATGTATTATTTTTATTTTATATATATTTTTTTAATCTAGTCTCCAGGAAGGAACGGCGAAAAATATTCCCAATATATCCCACTGTCAGTCTTTTTTTTGTTTTCCTTTAATTAATTGTTATTTTGTATATTATATTGTAATTGCTTGTGGAATTTTGTAGGTACCTAAGTATACGTTGTTCTGGGTGAGTGAAGTGGGGAGTGATAGTTAATTGATGGAGAGTTGAAAACTCGCGCCAAAATTGAAAATATGGCATTAAACCGATTTACACGTAATGTTTTCCCAAAAGCGGGCGCTGATAACCGTTAGCATTTAGCATAAATACATTTGTATTACTAAAATGTTTAGCCAAAGAGCCATAGAGCTCGTCTTTTTTTTTTTTGGAATTTGTATATTTATATAGAAGTAATGAATTGGTACATAACATGCAGTTAGGAAAATAATAATATTATGCTTTATGATATCAGTTAACTTAGGGCAGCTTTCAATATGCTATCTATTTTAAAATTTTCTTATCTATCTTGAAATTTTGACACATTTTCTGACAAAATCTGTCAAAATTTTAAGATCGATAAGAAAATTTTAAGATAGATAGGATATTGAAAGCCGCCGTTAATTTGTTGTAAATATCTAATCCGAAAATTTGTAGTAGGTAACAATTTTTGTTCCACCATTAATGGGCGCAGAAAGTTTAAAGCAAATAAAGTTTGTCGTGGTCGCAACATAATTAAGTTCCGTTTTTCTGTTTTGTTCTTCTATTAAGACTCTCTAAGTCCATCAGTGTAATAAAAAACCCTTACCAATAAGACGTATCATCGTATATTGCTAGCGTAGTATAATATCGTACTCCTGCGCATTGCTGTCGCGCAGTGTGAACCACGCTGCATTAATTCATTGTACATTTCTAAAATGCCAAAACCAAAATTCATTCCATTTCCAAATTTACGAGTATGACGCACTCGCAATAATAGTCATTAAAAAAAGCAAATTAAAATTGAAAGTCGAACACGTGAGATATTCTCAACGTAGCTGATATCAAAGTTCTTTGTGGAGCTTGATACTACTCCCCATTACATTCAACTGGGATTGTTCGTTTTGATCGAAAATTTCCTTTGTTACCCTCAATGTACATTTTTTTGAATTAAGCTTAATAATGGTGTTATATTGCACAAAGGCTTTTCTGGAAATGTTTAATTTTATTATATAAATATCATTATAATTCTACTTTATGCACATATTATATTATACTTTTTGTCTTCATTTATTTTTGTAATGTATCTTGTTAACAAATAGTACAGTTGGATGATACGAAAAGTTACCAATTACGTTTATTTGAATATAGTAATCAGAATATTATAAGTATTTGTCTTGTATCTGTAAATACCTGTCTTTCAATACTGGCCTTTTTATCCTAAAATCTAAAAGTCAAATAGGAATTAATTCATAAATTAACTATAATCATTATAGTGCGTGTCGTATGTAATATTATGTAGATAATACTATAAAAAATTACAAAACTTTTTGGATCTATTATTTTTGTAAAAAAAAAATAATATTTACACATGCGACATACCTATTCTTACTGGTACAAATTTAGAGAAAAAAAAATAAGAACACATCTTTATATTTTTCGTTTCATAAATCTCACAATAAGTAGATACAAATATCACTTAATGTTAAAATCCATGGAGTATAGAAGGAAAAAGAACCATCTTGTAGAGCGTACAAGTCAAAACAGTGTCCATCTGTAAACGAAAATTAGCCGCAACAGTTTCAAAAACCGTCCATGGCGCTGATGTAGCATAGTTTTTATATGCAATCTAAAGATGGGTGTGTGTGTGTGTTTGTGTGTGTGTGTGTGTGTGTGTGTGTGTGTGTGTGTGTTTGTGTGTGTATGTGTGTGTCTTGACGCACACATGTATGAAATACTTCAACTAGGTGCCTTTGGCGCCACCTGTAATTTGTCGCGGCAACACCATAATTTGTCATAATTCGACGGACACTTTTCATACACAGAGATGGTTCTCTTTAGTTTCTATACTGCATGCCAAAACCCAATCAACAGCGTTAAATCAACGCGACGCGGTAAATCTATACTAACGAAGACGAATGGGGTTCAAGAAAAAGTAGTTTATCGAGTGAATTGATTCCAGGTACATAATGAGCCGGCAATTAATATTGATTTGGGTGGCGCTGACCCTGATCGAGAGCTCGCAGGCGCACGCTCGCGTGTTCAACCGGTGCCAACTGTCCCGGGAATTGCTGAGATACAACTTCCCGCGAGCGCTCATACCGAACTGTAAGTCGTTCTGTTGTTTTGGCATCTTTGCATGGATATCATTTTATAATTAATCAATTAAAAAAATGATAATTTAATTGATTATTTAATTGTGTTTTTAATTAATAAGCGTGTCACTGTACAATTATATTATCATGATCATGTAATTCAATTATGATTTTGCTTTTATAAACATATCTTTCTTAATGATGCGAAATGCGCGGGAAGTAAAATGGCTAATGCCGTGATGGAAAATGGCATTACGCTATCTTCAATGTTTCGTTATTGATTTTCTTGATTTGAAAGAAAGAAAGAAGAACACTTTTACTATTCACAGCACCACATCAAAAAAAAATCGATTTTTATTTAGATTTTGTTGTTTATTTTGATTGTGTCACTACACAATTTATAAAAAGAAAATCTCTGTCATTAATTCAAATACTTAAATAAAATGACAATTTTGTATTCAATTGTGCACCCTTAAAGGTTTATAATAACTTTAACACGAACAAAAGGATCATATTATAATCCAGAATAATTACGTAGCTTATAAATACAAAGCTAAGCAAATCTACCCGTGAGCTATGTAAATCCCTCGTATCTTACATCTCAATTACAAGTCTAAGACAAAACTGTCATCAAACCCCCTTTAATCACCCGATCACGGCAAAGAGGGGTGTGCAATAATTTGATCTCCGGATGTATTTTAGATTTAAAACAATCTCGAAAAAATCTCAAAAACTCGATCGATCTCTTCTGGCGTATCTCATTTTTGAAGTGAAAACTTCTTTAGCTGCGTCGACTTTTTGGTAGGGAAAAATGTTATAGATTCGCATTACATTACAACAAATTAAAAAAAAAACTAAATGTTATAGTAGTAATTTAAACTATTTACAGTCCCCCTGCTGATGTCGATAAAAATGAAATTTTTATTAATTTTGATCTGGCGCTCGGATCTCTTTTTTATTGTTTTCTACTACCTATATTAAATTAGTTATGAATAGCAAATTGAACACTTTTCAATATGACTAACTTTAAACTGCTTTAAATCTTAAAGCCTGCCTTTGTTTCAGGCTTCTATCTCACTGTCATCACCAGATAACCATGAAACTACTCCAAATCTGTATAAAGTATTTACTGGATTTGACTTTTACATTTTTACTCTCCAAAATTCAAATGACTTCTACACAAGTTAAGATTAATACATTTGATAAATGAAAGTCGTAATTCACGGTTCAGAGCGTTTTAAACACAAGAAACTTTTCAGACGTCAAGGATTCGAGTAGAGAATCACTCAGACGCCTTATTCGATACAGATATTAGACATTGACAATCCAGATATCGAGACTAGGACCGTGCATAGAATTCCATTTTGAGATCTGAATTCATAATGCCTTTGTCGTAGTGGGAACCCAATTTACATCCTAATACGTCACATTCGCATATAAACGATAATAAATGCATAGATATTAAATTTGTATGTAATTCGGTGAACTAGGAATATTTGCTGATGTAATTCGAATAATTTTATTTAATACTAGCTGTTGCAAGCAACTTCGCCTGCGTCAACTGAGATTTAAGAAAATGGCTTCCTAACTTCTTTGAAAATTTAATATAGCCTATGTTCATCGGGGATAGTGTAGCTTCCCATCAGTGAAAGAATTTTACAAATTATTCAAGTAGTTTCCGAGCCTATTATACAAACAAACAATCAAATCTTTCCTCTTTATAATATTAGTATAGATTATCTTACTAATATTATATACGCGAAAGTTTGTAAGAATGTATATGATAATATTTGACGTTTTATACTGTATCGCTGTTGATAAAGTTTGTACCTTATATACTAAATCCTTATATTCATTTACCAAACTCTTTGGAACTTAGCTAGTCGATAAAATACTTTCTAATGATAAATAATGATAAAGAATCCATGCATGAAACCTACCAGCCAAATGAAGATTTTATAAATAACTAACACCCCAGATTTATTCTAGAAACTTCACATACCAGACTTAAAGCACTTTTTACAGTTGCGAAATTTGATTAAAAGTAAGATTAACGAAGTGGAAAAAGCATCCAATTGTCCTTAAACGTCCGGAGACAGCAAATAGATGGAAACAGAGTTTCCAGGTAAAGAAAACAGAGCAGTTTGTGTGAAATGGAGCTTGTCGAGCCAACCGCAGTCGCTACATTTTTGGGATTTAGTTTCATTAAAACTAATGTTGTAGATAAAACGAATTGGACAATGGAACATGTTTATAAAACATTTTATCATGATTAGCCTGTTGTCGAGAGAACAGAACTCATGGTCCGCAATGAGCCCAAATCATGCTTACGGTAGAAAATAAACTTGATTTTATTTTATTAAATTATCTATCTTGTGGCTGTAAGAGGCTAATCCGTGTTAGATGATAGTGACAATTATTGAGCAGGCAGTTTAGCAGTGGACGGATAGAGACTGATGTTGAAGATGATGATGATAGTGATGATAATGATGATAATGATGATACTGATGATTATGATGATACTGATGATTATGATGACAATGATGGTAATGATAATGATGATGATGGTGGTGGTGAAGATGATGATGAAATAATCTTTTACCTTAGAAATTTTTATATAGTATATAAAATATATATTTCTATAGTATTATAGGCCATCTTATAGGAAGCGCTTGAGCGAGATATCTGGCAGACGTGACTAACAAGCATAAATCCTGATTTCCCTCAGCTAATAATAATGATACCTCGAAATAATTACCAAAATCGATAACCGACTACAACCAACATTATTAATTTAAATCAATGAAATCAATTTGGCTCATGAATTCCGCATATATTTAGGCACAAAAGATGATGAACTATTTAATGTAATTTCGCGTAAGTTAAGATCCCAGAGGCACTTCAATGCAGTACATGTAACAGATGCATTAGAGCACACAGAGTTAATCAGCGGATGCCTTAGTTCGGTTCTCCCGAGGCGTGTGACGGAGATATGTAAAATTATAATTATCCTTTGACTGGCGTCTTGTTTGCGTTGCATAATGTTTTCACTTTGAGGTTATGTTTACGCAGTCCTAGTTTTGACGTTCCTTAGAGGTCTTATAAGTATACGAGCATATAATTTAAAAAATGCATTATATGCGGCTGTTTAAAATATGTTGAAATTTTATTCCTACTAATATAAAAAAATATATGTTATGGAACAGCTGAAATGGAAAGAAATACTATCAGTCTGACGACTATATTTGCACGGACGAATTTGTGGGGGTGGCTTCTAAAGAATATTATATTTTATGTCGTCAAATGGCGTCAGCAAATCCAAAATAAATATACCTTTCACGTTTTTAACTATTTCATAATCATCATCACCAGCTTCTCCTCCTACACATAGGCCTCCTTCAATAAACGCAATGACGACCAATCTATCTTTACAGAGTATAAATTTAACTCACTTTTTGTGTTGGTGTGTTTGTATACTGATATTTTAAAAACTGCTTAACGAATATTAATGCAGTTTTCACTATCCGCTTTGTTATGAATTAGGACAGGTTTCTTAATGTAATATGAGATATCAATATTTTTTATCATAGACAATAGATAAATGAGTGCTTGTTATGAATTAACTCAAAAACTACTTGACTGTTTTTTTTTTCAATTATTTCACCAAAAGAATGCTAGGCTACTACTGTCTGGTACAGGCTGTAAAATAATTATAATCAATCTAAATACGGCTGTACAACTAAACTAACTGGGCCAGGCTGCGAGCAACAGCTCTAAATTGGTTCACCTATTATCATCATTATTATAATTATTATTATCATTATCATTATTATCATTCTATTTACCAAAAATACTGGAATAGTCATAATTTGTACATAGATGAGTTTTGGAACAGTACAAGTCTGTTATAAAACTGATTTATCTACAAATTATGACTATTTCAATATTTTTGGTAAATAGAATGATAATAAAAAAAACTAGTTTATTTTCATTTACAATCTATCAAAAGAGGTCGTATATTCTGAAAGCCTGTAAAGAGCATCCGTCCAGATAATGGCTGGCGTCTGTCCCATTAGCTAAGCTATGGTATCGATGCTGCAGCTTTGTTATTTTTGTTATCAACTAGTGTGCTAAGCATCATCACTACATATTATAAAACAAAGTCGCTTTTTCTGTCCCTATATCCCTTTGTACGCTTAAATCTTTAAAACTACGCAACGGATTTCAATGCGGTTTTTTTTAATAGATAGGACAATTCAAGAGGAAAGTTTATGTATATAACTAATTAAGTTTTTATATACATTGGCTATGATATAACAATAATTGTTGGAGGTGCCGGAAAAAAATAGGCCGCCTGGGAGTTTTTAACGAAAACTTCATTAAGATTATTTTTGCCCTTTACATCATGCAAATTAAATGAATACTTTAGGAGATATGGCAAAATCAAAATAATGCACAAGAAAATAAATCGTGTTGCCGTAATTCGATTCTAAGGCCGTTGTGTATTAACTCTGGTAGACGTAATAATTGATCAACATTATGGTGGAATAATATAATAATAGTATCCTAAATATGCCTACAGAAAGTCTGCGAAGGGATACATAAGTATTTATTTTCAAGATAACATATTATATCCATTTTAATACAAAAACTATTAAAATAGAAAATGATCATCATCAGACATGATAAATCCGTTAATCTAGGTTCACGCGGGCAAAGCTGCGGGTAACAGCTAGTAATATTATATAACAATGAATATAATATTTTAACGTGAATATCGATTATGTGATAACAAGTTATCAAATAAGAAAAAGTAAAAAAAAAGTTTAAAACCTCATCATAATGTTCGTAGTTGAAAAATACTTTTCCGAAATAAAAGAAGTTCTCAAGGGACAGTAAAATCATTTGCTTAAACTTTGCCCTATTCTTTCTATAAATCATTTTACCAACCTTCTTTTAGTATTTTATCATCCTTTTTGCTTTCTTCCCATTTTGTCAAATCGATATAATTGTTTTTTTTTTTTTGTAAATATTATCCATTAAAATGAAACTTGTATATTGGCATAATAAAGTAGAAATCGGAATTTCCAAAAAAATAAAATAGTCACTCTTTCAGACGCCATCTTGAGAAAAACGTCACTTGTTCTACCACTTTGGTCCGTCACGACGTGAGTCTTCCGTCCGTCCGACCCTCATAAATCGAGGAGTAAAGTAAATACTGCAATTATCGTGATATATTAAATGGAATCATTGAAATTAATTTCTATGTATTCAGGCTACTTGTCGAATAAGTAGCAAATAATCTGTCGTGATTGCGACATGAGCGTAAGTTTAGTCGCATTTGAATAAAAACGAGTGTGGTGGACGCCGCTACGAGTCAGTCTGAGATCCGGGATTAGAAAAATATACCCTCATATGTTAATTACATGAAACATTTTTTTATAAGCTGATTCCAATATCATGAACTTATAAAAACAACCTCTGTCGCCATACACCTGTTGCAATTAATAATAATTAATTAATTAACAACAAATTTATTTTTATATTCACTCTCTTATGTTAATTACATGTAGTAAGTTAAAACCGTCAATATTTTATATTTGCCATGTAGTAGCCAGTCATCTATATGATTGCTATACCTACCTACAGCCAGGTGAGAAAAGGTAGATAAATGTAGCAAAATGTATTCCCCTCACATATAAATTAAAAAATCCAAGTACAATAATAAACGACGTCGTATTCTAAATATAATAATGTTTGGCTATCATATAAAAGGCTGATGCAGCCAAAAATAAAAGATATTATATTCAATACCGCTTGACGCCGTAGACCCGTAGCATGGCCCTCCTGATTAGGCATGACCATCCTGAATGAATCGCATGATCGACTACTATTTAAATTATACTTCAATAACTAATATACTCGTAATATCATGAAAAAGTTTCACTTCACACATGTGTCACACACACACACTCACACACTTTTATTGTATGTAGTTATAAACCTATAATACATGTACCTATATTACTTAGTTGAAACTGGAACGAACGCGAGTAATTAGAAACCAAAACGCCTATCTAGAAACCAAACTGCTATCGTACAATAGAGTCATTATTGTAAAACAAATGTAAATCAATGTGTGTCCCACATTCTCGTCATACCCATACGTCATACATAAATTGGAATCCCCAACGTTAGCCAATCCTATATATTTACTACCTTAGTACCTAGTTCGTTAGGAAAACCAGCCAAGGCCCAAATGTTTGCGTTGATCGACGTCCATAGTTGAAGCGTGGTCTATTTTCGACGTCATCATTATCACCATTTTCCGTCCACTACGAATTCTTTTTTTTTCATAATTTGAAACATAATGTAATTACAGATAGTTCAACTCAACTTTGCGCGCGGCACTAGGTGTGCGTGCGCTTGTCGTTAATTACACAGCTTTAATGTTTGTGGCACTAACGCGGTTGTGCTTCGCGCACAAAGTTGAGTTGAACTATCGACAGTATATTTTCAATTAAAGCTTTAATAAAACGCATTTTTAGCATAAAATTATTATTTATTTTGTTCTTTCTATTGAAACCGAGAATTAAATATTTTAGGTTCTTCTATTATTAATAGAGGCGTGAATGAAAGAAATCAGCCGAATTTCTGCTCAATTTTAGCGCTTTGCTTTTTATAACAACTGTGCTATAAAAAAATAATCAAGATTATTTTTATTTCATGATTATTAATTACTAGCTGTTGCCCGCAGCTTCGCCTGCGTTAACTAAGATTTACAACGGGGTCTTAGTACGCGAAATAACATTTTTTACACCTTGTGTCCGAAAAACCTTACGGAACCCTATTTTTATCAGAATAAAATTTAGCCTATGTTACTCGTGGATAATGTAGCTTCCGAATGGTCAAAGAATTTTTGAAATCGGTCCAGTACTTTTTGAGCCTATTCATTACAAACATACAAAAATAGGTACAAATCTTTCCTCTTTATAATATTATTATGGAATTATAGATTATAGATAACATCCATAAAATAGTCATGTTAATTTCTAAGTGCGTACTCATCGATGAGATGAAGGTTCCGTAGTCGAGTTTGATTGGATGCGAGTTTTAGATCCGCTGTCTCTAGGTTAATTGAGATACACCTATATAGTACCTTATATATCTACTATAAATAAAGTATATAATAAAGTCCACAGATAAAGGTCACAAAAATATGCTGATAAGAAATTCAAAAGCTACATCTAATGGGAGACCCATTAGATGTAGCTGAAAATGACACAAAATCACCACACACCGATTCTGGGCCAGGCAGAATATTGTTCCGAAAATAATACCTACGTTATATGTTTGTTAACAATACTTATAATAGACGTGCAGGATCTTGCATTAATTTACATGCAGGTATTTGCATGCAAGTGGTTACATGCGTACATGCGTGTACTCACAAATACTCAAAAATATTAAATATGTAAATTCCGGGGTTTATAGAATTGCTTGTAATCAACCAGACCACAGTGCTCATACGGCATAATGCGTTTGTGGCCAAAGCGCTTAATTTTAGTTAAAACTAAAATAATTCGCTTATACAAGTTTATCAATATGTCTCAGTTATTATGTTGAAACAACTTTTACGGATTTTATCTTAGTTTGTTATGTTTTAATATGTCTGACGTAAAAAACTTAATAAACCGCGATAAAATCCGAAAATTTGTTTTATTATGAGTGAAATTCGCGTATACACAAGAAAACAAAATGTGTCTCGCTCTCAAATTTTCCATGATTTTTTCTTTTTTCTCGCAGGGAAAATCCCTGCCAAAAAAAAGCGTTAAGCATCGGTAAAAAAGCGATCGCGCGAACGGGAGCCTACCCCCATTAAAGAACGAATTTACCCAATTATTATAATATAGCATGTTCCTTAGTTTGCCACAACAACTATTTTATTGCGAAGATAATTCAAATGATGGTCGTATCCCGTGACGAAACTAATTCAGTTGTACGGTTACGAAATCGGGATGGGATTTATTAATATTGGCGCCGTATCTTGAATACCAACGGCACCAATCTACTCGTTAATGTACCTATTAGTTTGGGTTACGTCGTCGTACTAGCTTAACTAACTATACGCGAGATATTGTATTCAAATCACTCTTAATATTAACATTCTGTACGAAATCATGTTTTAATTGTACTTATATACACGCAGAGCGACGATGGTCTTTGGTATGTGGACTCGGACTCTTATGCGAGAGGTTCCGGGTTCGATCCTGACCCGTCCGTTGAAACACGAGACCATCGTTCGCTTATCGGTGAAGGAAAACATCGCGAGGAAACCTGTATGCCTGATGAGATTGAAAGTCTTTGAAGGTATGTGAAGTTCATCAACCCGCATTGGGCCAGCGCATCGGTGAACCATGGCCAATTTAACCCAATCAAACCCTCCTCACCTGATTTCGAGGCGGAGACCCGTGCCCAGCAGTGGGACATATTATAAGGGTTGATACTTTACTTTAATGTAAAAGTATCCTATACTTTAGAATAGGATACTTTTACATTAAAATATTATATATGTATATATTGCTTTACCCGCAGCTTCGCCTGCGTTAACTAAAATTTAGAACGGGATCTGAGCGAGATAATAATATATTGTGCTTGTATTATGCATATAAACCATCCTCTTGAAAAAAAACGCATCCAACTTTGTTGAATATTTTTTAATATTTAAGCATACATACAAAGAAAGCGACTTTTTTTATACTATGTAAATATAAAGAAAAGATATACTAGCAATCATTAAAAATATGAAAAACACATTATTTTAGGGAACATATTATATTAAACAGCAGTAGCTATAGTCAAAGTTCACTTCTAATTTACTACGTCATAATCATCATCATCAGCCATTATTCGTCCACTGCTAATAGGCCCTCAATGAACGCCAAGACGACCGATCTCTTGCCACTCTTATCCAACACGGAGTTCAACGTTTTAATTCAACATGAAAATAAACAAGACAACTAAAGGAGTGTGCATATTTTTTTCTTATTGCGACGGCGTCAAGTTCTAAAATGAAATTCTAGGATTGCGAAGTACGTAATTCAAATAATAACATTAAGCCTGAAACCGAATGAATTGCGACCTCAATAAGCATCCGCGGAAACTCGGAGAGATCTCCTATTTGCATAAAAAGGGGGCATGATTCAAATTACAAAACATTTTGGGATTGTCTTTCATTTAAGTTTGAAATTGTTAGCGCCAACGGAATTGCTCGATAAGGGGACTCGGGTTAATACTAATTAATTCTAATTAATACAGCTTTAACACGAACGCAACGTTTTGCTATTATTGACGAGACACTTTTAACTATATTTTGTTGTTTGATCAGACTTATCATAGTTTGTGATTTTTTTTTATGATAACAAATTCCGTACGGAATTCCGTACGGAGGATTTTTTAATGTTAGTTGAATGGGAAAACTGTGACGTATCTTGTGGTAAGTGTTCAGCGTCTCTCGTTTAATGAACGAGAGGTCCTTTTTCCCATCATTAAAGATAGAGAACCCATAGATAGTCCCATCATAAAAGATGGAAAGAATAAACATGACACTCGATGTGTGTCTTTATTTCCGAAATTCACCGAAATATCTCTACCGGAATTTCACCGAAAAAATAAGCAGTGCTTAGTACT
Source organism: Lycaena phlaeas (assembly GCA_905333005.2). NCBI lineage: Eukaryota > Metazoa > Arthropoda > Insecta > Lepidoptera > Lycaenidae > Lycaena > Lycaena phlaeas. The sequence continues at coordinate 15,177,144 of HG995169.1, read as the reverse complement.
ACCCAAACATGAGTACAATGCATTAAGCGCCATCTCTTAAATAATTTATGATACATTAATCTTTTTATCGTTAATCTAATTTTAAAGATAAATTTATCTGTTTTCAACTTTATATTTTAACATTATATTTTGCACCGCAGGGGTGTGCCTCATCGAGCATGCGAGCGGAAGAACCACGGACAAAGTTACCAACCACAACAACGCGTACACAAGTTTTGGACTATTCCAGGTATGTCGGACTTTAAACCGCTAAATAGCATTAAATTTTCAAAGCGTATTCCACTCTTTCTGCGCATCTAAAAGGGTTTCATATTTCAATAAAATAGTATTATAAACCACTGTTCAAAAGTCCTAAATCTTTAAATATAATTTTTTTGAAAGTTGGAGTGCAAGTTCTCGTCTATTCTATATTATGCATATTTCACGGCTAGTTTGGGCCAATAAGGTTTAAGAAGCGTGTTCGTGTTTCAATATTGCTTTCAAGATATTTACATTTTCTTACAGGAAACAAAAAATCAGAAAGGTTAAATTTAATTTATTTGTTACAAACCTTTATTCTTATAAAGAACATATTGAATATCTAATACACATTCTATTTGGGATGAAGGAGTAATTCCCGAGGGATATACACAATGTTTTGTTAGAATATACATGGGCGGGATCTTACTATTTTTTATGTTATAAGGAGGTAACAGTAGTAAGCAGTCGCCCATAGATATCCACAGAACCAAGGGTTATGCAGATGCTTTGCCTTTCTTTCCCTTATCTCCTCCATTGGGCCACTGGAAACTCACAAACCGCACGAAACGCGACAGCATAGTTGTCATTCTAAGTCGGTGTTATGTGAGCGAGAATCCTCTCCGGTCGTGCCGGCCCAATTCGACTGCAAAAGCAACATGGCACTACCTCTTATTATTATCATCATCATCAGCCCAACATCATCTGCTTCTCCTTATGTTTAAATATTAAATAAATGACTGTACCAGCTGCAGTGGCGTAGATTTTTCCAGAGGAGCGTAGCTATTACGTGTCGAGAAAAATCGAAACGATATCCGGCAAAAATATAAATGGGATTTTGGATAGTTTTAGGACATTTCCTTATCCACTCTGTGACCCCACGTATCGCTACGCTCCTGGGTACCAGTGAAAGGGATGCGCTCCCGTCTGCTTGGGTACCACCCTCTGCTTGATTCTACCGTCAAACAGCTTTCCGCATGGTAAATCAAGGGAATCGAAAAATAGAGTCAGGCATTGAAATCGCTGGACCAAGTCGGACATCTTATATCTCAGGATACTGACTACTTACCATTGGGTATCTCATCTATCTCATCAATAAGGAAAAATCACAAAAGCATCGCTATACCAAGAATATAGAATTTCAAAGGGTCACCTTTGAAATTCTATATTCTTGGTATAGCGATGTTATATATTATTATACCTATGTTAGTGTAGAATATTATATATTATTATACCTATGTTGAAAATTAATAACTTGATTTCCAAATGTTTTTGACAAACGAATATTCATTATTTTCATGATAACTTCGACAAAATAATTAGAAATTCCTACAAACGTCTGTATCTCCACGTAATGATTTTCTCATATTTCGTGGAATTAATTTGGTATTACGTATAAGCGTATTGTAATATGCGACGCAAAGTCGTGAACATAATTCACAACATATTTTGTTAATAACCATTCAACACCAGTATCATCTTTTATCGCATAGGTCTCTTTTTATAAGAAATCCTCCGACAACCGATCTCCGTAACTCACATCCAACCGGCACCGGAATGGTAGCATCGCAATCGTTACTACATATGTATTTATTAACACGTTATTATTATCTTCGCCTGTATCGGTATCAATGTAATGGAATCTGTAAACCTCTTTCATTATTCTTTTTTTATCCACTTTAATTCATCAGAGTAAATTAAAATTTTGAATCTTTTTAAGGACTGATGCCAATAAAATAATTTAATAAGTTTGTTTCCAAAAATAAATAAAATCCAGAAAGCCATATGCGCAATTTACCATCTACCTTCTATTAGACTACTACTACTATCATTTGTGTGGTTTTTTTCTGTTTTTCAGGGGCGTAGCTACCACTGTATCATCCCTATTCAAAAAACGTAGTAAAAAACTATAGACTTTAAGGTAAGGGGTCGTCCATGAACATAGCAAGGTCACCAGGCAAGTCATTAACGTGTTGCCCATCCTGAGATAAGAAGGCAAGTATCTGAAATTACACGAGACCAGAAATTAAACTGCCTGCCATGGCCTCTATGAAATATGCCAAAGCCGCTTGACCAATTAAATAGCGGGATCAGGCATGTAGACGAGAGCTCGACACGTCGCAATCCTCCGACTAAGCCCTCAAAATATCGTTGCTATTTCTATTCGCGTGCGATAAATTCATCTAATTCTATATCGTTAAGCAAATGTAATCGCCATCAAATTGTCTAATTAGGAATGATTAATGTGACGCTGTACACTGAATTAATTGAGTTTTCACTGATAACGGATAAAATTACCCCGCGAATGTAGCCATCGGGATCATTTATTACCAGGAATATGCTAATATATACCCAACTTTCTAGAATATTTCATAGCTACCATCTTAAAAGGTTTTATGTCTAAACTTATTTTTGCCAAGATTTTGAATTATTGATTACAAATCACCTTTGCTAGTAGCGATACTGTTTATGCACTTTTAATAATGAAATGGTCACTCGTCCTCGGTGACGATATTTGCAGTAAAGTATCGGAAACGTCGCTTATTGATGAAAATGAATCTTATTGTACCGCAATTATTTGTAAAAGTTCTTGTATAGTGAAACTCAAATATTCAAAATTATCAAAATAGGCCTAATTAACCAGTTTTTAGGGAAATGTATACATTTAACGGCATCAATATATTGTGTTAACTTGAAATAATATGAATATAAATATAAATAATATAAATATTATTTATGAGGGGATTATAATCATGTTCAAATATTTTTCTCGAAAACAAAAAATAATAAAATAAAATGGTTATTCTATTATTTTTTTGCTTTTATTTACATTAAAGCAATTGTATATGTATTATTTTTAAACAAATCTTGATAAAATTAATAACAATGATAATATAATGCTATTTTCTAATGTTCACGTGAATCACTCATATGAAATGAATAGTATTCCTAGTAGTCTTACATGAAATACTCCGATGAGAAGATTTCTATGACTGTACTACAGAAATAATATTGCCCATAAAACACGTTCAATGCTCTAAAATCTCTGATCAGAAAAATATGTAAAACTTTTGTAAGACAAATGATGAACTTCGTACACTACTCATGATTTGCCATTGAAAAAGGACGACCGATTCAGCTCTAGAGCCTAAATATATTACAAAGGATCACGATTCATATATTCATGATTTCCATAGAGATATTATAAAGGGTCATTGTTCAGTGATAATAATAACATATGCATTAACGAGTATGATATATCTATTTACATTATAACGTTAGATTAAGGCCAACTGATTGCACACACTACAGCTTAAAATTGGAACACCACGCACTATTCACGTTTAAATTAGGAAATTTTGCTGCATTCACGCTTCCAAATTTTAAATTGGTAGCCATTATTATGCGGGATTAGGGTATAATGCACGAATTTGAATTTTCAAATAAAAAGACCTCATAGAGTTTTGGCCGTAGCTTTCCTATTTCGATTTTCGAACATAATTTTGATGAAGATCATAATATTATCGTGGTGGCATAAAATAAAACCAAACCACATTTACGTTGGCTGCATAGATGTCAGAGGGGGAGAGGAGGGCCTCCGACTAATAGTTTAACTTCATCTGCTAATGACTCGTCGACCGTATTGGACTTCACTAGCCAAACACCTACTCTCCTGGGTAGCGCGCGCGATATACCGCGCCCCCTGCGGGGCACGGAGGAGGGCGCCCCCCTTTCGTATTTTACTAGGTGCACCGTCTGCTCACCTACCCACCGATTGAGCTTAAAGACCATCAGGCCTAAAAAGCCTATCAGGCCGAAAAAAAAAACTTGACTGTATATTTCTTATTTTATACGTGCTGTATGTATACAAATGTGTGAAATAACTTAGGGTCTTATACAGTTTTTATATAGAAAATTTCCAATCATAACATAAATTAGGTAATGGAGACATTTATGCTAGTTTTGACCGAGTTCTACGCGGTGTACGTAAACCGTAAGAAAAACTTTCCAAAGCACTTTCAGATTGTGATTTAAGGAATTCCATTTAACAATATCTTTTGTTCGAACAATTCTGGTGCGAATAAATGTCTAGACTTATGTCAACTATTTCTGTATAAAAACGGTATTGAATAGTTCCAAGGCTTTACCATAACTCAATTTTTTGTGACTCGATAATTCTTCATTTTATTCGTATAATTTGAAGGTTTTAGATATTAATAAGGCTTGTTCAGACACAGCGTAAACTGTGCGATCAGAATTGCGCGGGCCTTATTTTTATGTGAAAAAGTAAAAAGTAAAGTATCAACCCTTATATGTCCCACTGTTGGGCACGGGTCTCCTTCCTCGAAATCAGGCGACGAGGGTAATGGGCCAATAGTCCAACACGCTGATCCAATGCGGGTTGGTGAACTTCACATACCTTCAAAGACTTTCAATCTCATCAGGCATGCAGATTTCCTCACGATTGTATTTTTATGTAGCTATACCTATTTGAATATATATTGAAAAAAGATTTTTTTTTAATTTTTATAAAGTTTTACATTTTCGACTTACAGCAAATATGGTGACGGTACATAATCACAGTTATTAAAGGCAAATTGTGTAGAAAAATCTACATAATAGTCGGTAAAATCTGGATAAATAGTATTAATATATTCCCTAAATATCATGATTTCAATGATACACTTATATTTAAAGCGTAGATTAATGATTCTCATATTAAATTGTCATTAGCCGCGCGTCGTGCCTCGTTTACAAAAACAAACGCTTGGCTAATATTATTTGAATATTACACACAAAATACATTTTAATTAAAGTATTATATTGTTAATGTTCAGCGACGATAGACCAGTGGGTATGACCTCTGTGCCGAGAGGGTTCAGGTTCGATTCCAGCCGTGTGGAGGCACCACGTGAAATGGGTTTTTCTAAATTTAGAAATACGAGATCATCGTTCGATAACATCGTGAGGAAACCTGCATGCCTGATGAGATTGAATTCTTTGAAGGTGTGTGAACCAACCCGCATTGGGCCAGCGCATCAGTGAACTATGGCTCAATACCTTCCTCGCCAAATTTCGCGGAGGAGACCCAACTGTAGGACATACATGGGTTGATACGTTTATTCTATTGTTTGAATTAAATAAAGTTTATTTGTATAGAAAAGTCTTTTTTAAGTTAAACAAATTAAAAGTAATACAGTACAGTACAGTACAGTATCAACCCTTATATGTCCCACTGCTGGGCACGGGTCTCCTTCCTCGAAATCAGGCGAGGAGGGTAATGGGCTAATAGTCCACCGCGCTGGCCCAGTGCGGGTTGGTGAACTTCACATACCTTCAAAGACTTTCAATCTTGTCAGGCATGCAGGTTTCCTCACGATGTTTTCCTTCACCGGTGAGCGAACGATGGTCTCGCGTGCCCTTAGAAATTTAGAAAAACCCATTTCAAGGCACACACGGACGGGTCAGGATCGAACCCGGAACCCCTCGGATAAGAGGCCGAGTCCGTCCACCACTGGACCACCGTCGCTTGTCGTAAAAGTAATAGTGAAACTAATATTGACAATTAAAATGACGTGGTCTTACGTATTGCAGAAACCTTACCTGTAATAAAAGAAGATACATATTATATACACATACAATATAGATACTACTAGACAAAATAAATTAACTGCTGGACAAAGCCTCTTTCGATTGTCGTCAAAATAATATCCCCGATTCGCGTCCAACTAAAATCGACTACTGCATGTCATAATATTACAGTTGATCGATTTGATTTCATTATTTATTATTATTATTTTATTGATCCTACTAGTTAATCATTGTCTAAGTGAGAAGAAAGTTTAGTGAAAAGTAAAAGAAACGTGTTTTAAAACCAAGGGATATGGTTTATTTTGAAAAATGATGTTTTATTTATTTGTAAAAAGAAGTATAGACATAATACATTGAAGAAACTTTTACATTTAATGCTGAACTAGCAGCGCCCCACGGTTTCACCCGCGTACTTCCCTTCCCCGTGGGAGTACGGTGATAAATTATAGCCTATGTTTTATTCTTATGTACAACCTATTTTATTGTAAAGATTCATAAAAATCCATTCGGTAGTTTTTACGTGAAAGAGTAACAAACATCCATACCTACAAACATTCGCGTTTATAATATTAGTACGATGTGTCAGTACCGTGCAATTACGCATAATGAATAAGATATAAGTATAATAGGATAAGTCATAATACAATGTGTCAAATATAGTAATAAAAGTAATGTAAGGACAGCATCACAATAATATTATATTGGCCTTATTTGAGCAAGTGTAGATGATAAAGGATCAGCTGGCCGATACTCCGACCCCTGTTAATCTGACCGAAAACTTGAACCTAACTTTAAGTTAGTTTAGTATCAAGTGTAATCACGTACGGACTCTAACTCAAGTTGCTGCTCATTTGTTTTATATTCACTTTTATTTACATTACAATCTACTACTTTATTATTTAAACTTCTAAACTTCAAACATCAGTGTTCTCAAATTTACAAAGGTTTGTTTACAGATACAATTGGTAGATAAAATTGGTCAATATCAAATAATTATGTTAATTTTAATTGTTATTTCATAATTTATCATTAGGTATTTGGCTACAGGGCTTTTTTTCGAAAATCTTTTTTGAACACAACATGATATTATTATGATCAAGATTGCCATATATTTTTTTAATGCTGTCAAATGTATAAATTTTTTATGTATACATTTCATAAGAAATGTTTGATTTGTGTTTTTTACCTATTTTGTTTTGTGATAAAGCCAAAACAAGAACCAAAGTGTTATTTTGACTAGCCACAGCACCCGAATACTATCTTTTGACATTGACATATTTGAGGTTGGCCTTTGTTTCCTGCTCGATTAACAAATTCTAAAATAAAAAAATAAATAAAAAAAGAGTTCTACCCATGGACTTAGTTCTATCAGTACTATGATTTATTGATAACATGGAATATCATTAGAGAGTTCCAATTATTAAAACTGTGATAAAACTTAATTAAAATTTCATTATCTGGCCTTTTTTAATATTATTTGGCGAAATTAAAATTAGGCTAATACCTCAAAGGAAAAGGAAAAAAAAGGAAAGTCTCGCAGATTTATAGATTTATAAATATTATAAATCTGTGTTATGTCTATTGAAATATCTAACATAGACATTGGATATGTGTCTAAACCATATGCTTTTATGAGCTCAATACAATAACTATTATAGCGAAACTTTAGTCATTTATTCGTGTCTAGAATCAAGCTAGAGGCAAGGCAGTATTCTGTATTATTCTCATTGGCGTTAGCGCGACCTTTCATGTCTATATCTTGTGACCCGCTCAAACAGTCGGGAATACATTTAGCCTCAAGTCATAAGTCCCTAATGATCTTTCTAAGTTATATCGGTTGAAACGGTCAAACATATTTGAATTTCAGTAAGTATATTGTTATAAAGTATTTAAAACTGATGGCAATGTACAAACTGTAAATAATTTTTTCTTTGTCAGCCTTGGTTTTAGTTATCCTCTTTTGAATTTGTTTGTGTAATGTGGAATTGAGGATAAAAAGCTTATATTTCTATCTAAGCTCAAGCCCCGATAAGATTCGTAAAATATACCCAGGCTCGTATGTGGGAATCGCTGCGCCTAAAAGCTGGTAAGTGGACGCAGCCCTTGCCCCCTGCTCTTTTGCCCCCTCTTTTTATAAGAGGGGTACAAAGAGCCCCCTGGGCTCAATTCGCTTCGCCCAAGGTGCTGGATTCATCCGCTGGGTTCATATATTAGAATAGGCAACAAATAAATAATTGCTTGCGTCGACCATCAGAGATGGAATGTCTACCAATTTGCCTATCCAACTAACATTAAAAAAAGTTATGAAATCACACATCACAATGAAGAATTTTCATTAAGTGTAAAGACACAGACACACAGGCAAAAGCCTACAGATAATCTTGCGATTTCTAAGGTATGTAATAAATTAAGTATAAACCAAATTTTCGTTCAAATGACACAGTATAATATTAAAGATTTATATTTTTTTGGGCAAATAAATCACATATATACATCGATCTACTATAAGCTCTCTGGAGTTTTAACATTATCTCAATTTCAGAAAACTCGACGCTCTAGACAAGTTCGCAAAGCAAACTATGAAATATCTTCATATTTGTTAATACAGTTCTCCGGTAACAGCGAAGCGCTGTATTCAGTGCTTTTGATTACTTTCTATAGCGTACCTGACTCCAGTTGCATTTTAAACAAACACTTAAAAATGCAACACTAGACTGCCCGGATTAAAGGGGAAATTCTAATATTACCTAGCTAGGAAAGGCTTTTGCTTATTTTATCATTATCATCTGCTCGTTACGTTTTACTTTGTACACTCTCTCACTTAACATTGCTCGACAATTACGTTTATAAAAATCTTTTTTCTTTGATATTGATCACTTTTGTCACAAGGTCATTTTTATAGACGATCAACATCAGCAAAACCAGAAAGTCTCCTCTAGACTGGTTCTATTTTGAGTATTAATACACTTAAGAGTTAAGACAAAAGCCTGATCTCAGTGCAGTAATAACCAATCTACTGGATGAAGTTCCTTAAAAAAATAATACTATAAAAAGGCATGCAAACGCGGAGGCAGCAATAAAAGCACCGCTCTCTCCATAAACGTATCTACGGTTCTGGATTTTTTTTTTACTCTCGGTCTAGAATTTTTTACCTAAAAAGGTTGAAAAGGATGATTATAATGCCTATTTAATTCATGAAACAATTGAATTCTCAGTATTTTATTTGCAAAATCATAATGTACACAATTATGGAGCCCGTCGGTAACGCAACTAACAAGTGAGAAGAAGTACTCTTAGCGAGACTTTCCATCTTACATTTTGCCTATCAATGCATAAATGAATTGGGCTTCCGGTGAACTCGATTGTGCTCATAGACAAAATGGACCGCTAACGTACAAACGGGTCGCATTATTTTACTTGCGTATCTTGCTTACAAAAAATATTATAATCAAGTACTAGCCCGTGTGAAACGCGCTAAAACTATGAATCCTGCAGTGATATTTGCATGATTTAGCGCGCTAATCACTCTGGTGGAATGTGATACAAACGGTCCTGCTAAATTACAAGTCCGTATTGATTCATCTCTGTACATTGAATATTCAAATCTGTATTTATATAGGCGATCCCCAAAGTATGAATATACGGCTGACTTCATGTTGTATTTAATGTGTCAAAATTCACTAAATTCTCTAAAACGGTCATGTGACCGTGTTAGTGAAAGTATGTACTTAACTACAGCAAATTTAATGCGAATGGTATTATTTAGATTTTATTGGCATAGGCCATTTGATCAGTTATACAACTAAGGCTTTATTGTTATAGCTTGCTATGTTCTGGGTGATATTAATCATCGTGCGACTCGTTTTGTATTCCTCTATTCAAATAACATCAAAGAAATTAACTTGAAACGACTTCACAGTGGTGCTCCGGTCGTTGAAACTGTCATCGTCGGTTCAGGTTCCTTACCGTCCCCACCATGGTTCAAGCCTTGTCGTGGTGGCGGGGCTCAGTAGCCTAGGGTAAACCCAGCACCTTGGACGAAGAGAATTGAGCCGAGGGGGCTCCTTGTACCCGTCTTATAAGAAGAGGGGCAAGAAAGCAGGGGGCAGCAAAGGGCGAAGACGGGAACCTCACCTCATTATACTGTCCCGACGTTGGCAGGGATTGTTCTGTGGTGCGGGGCAACACCTCTGTGGAGATGGCGTTGGTCCTCTAAGGGACTGACTAACCGTCGAGGTGCCCTGTTGCTTGTAGATCCGGGGAACCTCACTCCGGCACTCGCCGAGTTTTAGTGGGTAGAGCTGCGTCCACTCACCAGCTTTCGGGCGCAGCAAGTCCCACATACCCGCCTGGGGAGATCCTCTCACTCGCGGGATGCCTTAGCGCATTTCCCGGCGTTAAAGAAAAAAGCCGCCGAGATCTCTTCCCCCGGGCCCCGCTAGACGCGACGACGTGGGGACTACTTAGCAGCGTCAGGCAGTCCTCCCTATATCTGAAGAATCTAGCCTTACTTGAATCAGTCTGTCGCTGAGGTGATCCTGTTGCCACCCTAATGCGAATATCCACACACGTCAGTGCGCCTACCCGAGGCCCTGGTATGGCGCTAAAGCATTTTCATTGCGACATTTAAAAAAAAACAGGTATAGGTAATGAAGCTTATTTCATACATTTCCGTAATTAGGGTAACCCTATCCATAAAAACTTTTTTTGCATTTTTTAACATCCAAAATATTCAATGAAATAATTTATACGGCAAAACTACGTTCGTATCAGCTAGTATCATTATATTATGATATCGTATTATTAGATATAGTTTATGATGAAGTTAATCCTAAATTGAACTCTCGACAACCTTTACCTGCCCTATTCACTCCGCACTTGTAATAAAATATAACAATCAGAGCATCCCGCCAATAACAGACAAGTACTGTCGGCAAAAAAAAAACGTCGTCGTAGTTACTTCGGTCTAGTTATACGAAAAATTTAAGATATTTATCACGTTTTTATTATTAATATTATTATTATATATGAATATTTTTTTTGAATTTTCAATATCCATGGTAAATTTCTAAATATGTGGTTTTCATAAAATGTAAAATCTTATGACTAGCCACTATAGATTTTAATCTGTAATTATTATTAAGCTATTGCATAGCTTCTATCGCGGGCCTTGAGCGCGGGGACCGAGTACAGAAATTCCGTAACGAAAATAAAACCTAACGCTCCCCACTCCGACGGGCACGGAGGTGTGACTTGAAGGCCATGCATCGTCTAACGTCGTTTCTTTTCGGCAGTCTTCGACACGGTGTTTGTGTGCTTGCAACTAGACGTATTGTACGACACTACGAAGCTCGCACGAATAACAATAAAATATAACACATGTATTGTAAAATAATAAAAATATTTTAAACAATATTAGTTAATATTGTTTAAAATATTTATATTTTTTTATTTATTTAATAAAGGAAAAAAAATGTTTTCTTATCGGTCACCACGCTCAAAAAGTGTAACTTGAATTAATATCAAAGAAAAAGAAATACTGCATTAATAATTAAAATAAATAAATAATTATAATTGCATAAGTTGATACAAAATGCTATGCAATAGCATTACCGCGGCAGTCCCCGAGTGCCACACGTCTTTTATTTTTTTTTAGTTTTAATGTACTTATCATAAGAATGTGCATATTTTATAAAGCTTTCAATAAAATAGTGTTTATTAGGACTATATTTTATGTGACTTCCAAAACTTATATAAAAATTTACTTGGCTTAAATGCTATCACAATCCAAAGTATTCTTTACAAAACTCCAAAGGAGTACAAAAAACATCGTAACTACTCAAAGAATTAATTATTATCAATCACTTTGTATTGTTGGTCATGCAAACTGTGGCTGTTTTATAAAAAGTAAATCGATAAACATTTTATTTGCCGACGGTACAAGAACGGATGAGGCGTATTACCAGCAGATTTACTCTTGTTAATTTAGATGAAACGAGTTAGTGCACTGACCCCACGCTATCTGGGGCACGAATTTCCTTGGTCTTTGAATAAGACTATAATTCCATTCCGAATATTCAATGTCTTTTAATTAAATCCAGGTGGAAGGTATTTTAGAGTATACACATATTTACTTTCAGGTATATTAAGGACTATAAGTTTTGCTACAAATAATATAATTTAAACTAGTTTCCCACTCGCTGCTTCTCTTGGATCAACTTTGTTGAGATTATTACCTTTTGAACCAATGTAAGTGAACGCTGATGGTCCAATGGGTATGGGTTATGGGCTGGACCTCTTGATCGAGAGTCCGAGTTCGATCCTGACCCCGTGGTTCTTTGAATTTGGTCTTACGTCGTGATCGTGAGGAAACTTGCATGCCCGATAAGATTGTCTTTGAAGGTGTGAAGTGCAACAACCGGCATTAAACCAGCGCGATCTATGACCCAATTTTTTTTTTCGCCTGATTTCGAGGAGGACACCCATGTCCGGCATTTTAAATTAAATTGATTGACACTTTAATGTAATATGGCTTTTGAATGCTCAAAAAATTAATTATTGCCTACAGTGAGTTCAAAAGAATTTTTGGATTTTATCGACAAACAAACGAATTAATTCCTTGTATAAATTGTGTAGAAGTGTACTAATATAGTTCAAGTTAATTTAATACATCCAAAACCAAAAAAGATCTAAAAGATAAGTACAAAAAGGAAAAAAACTCCCGACTATTTAAAAATATTAAAAAAACAGTCACAGGGTATCAAACTTCTCGTCTAGACACCGTAAGTTTACGGACAATAACTAACTAATATAAGATTCGATAAAGTTCCGTTCTATATAAAAAAAAATAACCTAATCCTCGGTTCTGATGCGGACGACTTACGTTTTCAATCTCCCGAGATGTCTCAATTGCGGTATCAGCAAACGTGCAATGTTTATCCTTATTTATGTACTCGAGACTCAATATCTTGTAGCTGATGGAAATACGAAAAGAAAATTAAAAGTGTAACGACTTTTTAACGTAATGTGGGAAACATCCTAAACAGAAAGAAAGAAAGAAGTTTACTTTGGAAGATAGGATTCAAGTCGAAGTCCTCCGCCAGAGAACTAAAGTTACCGATATCACGCGAAGAATATGCACGTTGAAGTGGGCTGGTCACACACTCAGAAGAACGGATGGCCGATGGGCCAATAAGATTTAAGAGTGAACGCCGCGTTTAGGTAGATGAAGTGTTGGTCGGCCATTAACCAGGTGGGAAGACGATCTTCGTGCAGTAGCAGGTCCGTATTGGATGCGAGTGGCAGGGGATCGGTCGTCTTGGCGTTCATTTAGGGAGGCCTATGTTCAGCAGTGGACGAATAAAGGCTGATGATGATGATAATGATGATCCTAAACAGTAAGACACAAAGCATGATTATAATAACATATTATAATAGAATGGTCAATCAGTAAAGCAAAGGCGATAGAAATCCATACGTAATATTATAAATGGGGAAATGCGTGTCTGTTTGTTTGTCGCTTTTCACGGCAAAACGGAGCGAAGAATTGAAGTGATTTTTTTAAGTGGAGATAGTTAAAGGAATGAGTAGCTAACCTCCCACTTACCTAAAATGGGCGGTGGAAGTTTGTTTGGAGCATTCCGCAATGCTCAAGGTAGAAAGCTATAAATTGGCATGCGGACTATTTGTGACCAACAAAAAAATCGTGCATCACTCTTTTATGCACCTCCAACCCCTTAAAAGTGGGGGTGAAATTTTATATAGTTTTCACAGTTTTTAATATAGGGAGATAAAAATCGGTATACAGACTCACCAAAAAAACATAATACAATAAACAAATAATACCTCTGAACAAAGGAAAATAATAAACCATCGCAATTGATGCTATTGACTTTTAATGTATTTCTCACAATATACTTTTTTAGAATCGACAAAAATATACTTTAAAAAAATCAGTCTCATGAAGATCTCTCGTTAGTTCCCGGTGGATTTAGACAAGATAAGCGTTATCCAACATGAAGCTGTGCAGTTAACTGGACCGGCTGCAGCGAAACAAAAGATAAGTGAGGATTAAGTGAAGCACACGTAATCATTGTGTAATGTACAGCTCTGTGACTGATTAATTAATATCGATACTATATTGTCATGGCATTAGCAAATTGCTTGGCAGCCAATTTGGACCTGCAAAATCAGGCTGGTATCTCTCGCACATATAATACCCGTGTAATGCGACAGTTACGCTGTCGTGTTTCGTGCCGTTTGTAAATTTCATTTGCATAATTTCTGGTTGTGTGTACTTTTAGCAGAACGAAGTCTGTGCGATAAAAATAACTGATGACTTCGAAACTACTGATTCATTTTTGTGTTTGTCAAAACATTTTGCTTTAGTTCTTAGAAAATGGCGCTCAAATTTATATCACCATCTTTTGACATGGAAAGCATCTGTCTGAAACTATATAATACTAGTAGTGCCCCGCGTTTTCACCCGCGTACTTCCCTTTCCCATGGGAGTACGGCGATAAATGATAGCCTATGAGTTATTCTGATTTATCAGAAATATCATTGTAAAGTTTCATGAAAATCCATTGAGTAGTTGGCGTGAAAGAGTACAAGCTTTCGCGTTTATAATATTAGTAGGATTACACTTTTTTTAAATGATTGTAAGCGACACAATGTACACTATAGTGGCTTACTGTGTATAGTATCTGTACACAGTAAGCCAGTCTTATTTTAAATTGTTCTGGAGTTTTAATATATTATGTCATTGTAGTAGTCATGGCAACTGTTATGTTTATGTTTTTATGAAGTTTTATACTTAGATCATTAATATGTCTAGATGGAGTGTCGCCCTACAATCAAAACAAAAAGGACAGGCCAACATTTTCAAAGATGTGTTCGTGAATAGTGATACCATCTACTACACTTCTTCCATAATCATCCTTTTTAATCTCGTTACACTTCAACACAAACCTTCATTATAAATAAAAACAATAATGCGTAACAATTCATGCGTATTCTATGACAGCGGGACGTGTTTTCCGCGCGACACTCTATCTAGACATATTATTGATCTAAGGTTTTAAATTAAAGTAAATCGTAAAAAATGAGAAAGGGAAAAGATAATAAGTAGCCTATATATTTATAAATCTGTGAAGTAGCCTATAACCTCATTTACGAAAAATTATGTGTCGAATGGTTGCAATCCTATCCCGATAGCTTCAGCCGTTCTTAAGTTATAAATAGTATAACTAACACAACTTTCTTTTATTTATATAGAAGATGTAAATAAAAATTAATGTTGCTAAGCGCGTAACTCGAAAATGGCTCGAATAATTCGGCTAATATTTTTTTGTACTCGTATGTTCTTTAAGTTTCTGTGGAAGTTTTATATAAAAAAAAAAACATTTGATATGACGAAGTCTGTCCAGGCAGCTAGTTACTAAAATTGTTTCGGAGGTAAAAAGAAAAGACGGGTTGCACTCCGGGAGTGCCGGCAGAAGTGAAAACTTGATTATTAACGTTGTGCATTCATTTTCTAATTCTTTTCAATTTTTTTTTTCATACTTTGAAATTTTTTTAATCCAATTTTTTATGAAAATAGATAAAAAAAAAGGTTTTTTTAATTAATCGAAACGCTTACAATCGATAAAAAATATCGACAATCGAAAGAAAACAGTCGATTAATCGATTTCGATGTTACAACACGAGTAGTGTCCAACCGTCTTACGAATTTTCGATCAGCCCACATGTCTTGACGCGAGTTTCACAGTTTTTACCCATCCCACAAAAGTGCTCAACGCCTCTAAAGAAGTTTTCACTTCAAAAAATCTGTCAGCACAAAATATATCTACTTATCCAATCGCTCATTTATATTGAAAGATTATGAACGATATTGTTTTTCCTTATATAAAATACGACGCGGAGTTCAATACGCACGCGGCAGTCGGCACGCTCGACAAACCGATCGCAGACGAGGCGGGTCGGTAAATAGCGATCGAATACTTTCAGCGATTGCTAATCTCAAATCCCTTTGTGATCAGCTTTGCGGGATAGAAACTTAAGTTATATTGGACTTTTATTATCCTTCTTTATCAATATCGATGTAAGAATGAATGATTATTTTTAATATTTGTGCTATTTTTAAAAGTTTTTATATTTTGAAGGAAATAGACTTTTAAAATAAGAATATATACATAATCCTGCACATCAGCTATTTGATAGCATTCTTTACAATCAACAAATTTTTCTGAAGTTACTTTCAGTCAAAAGTTGAGAGTAGAGTAGTCTTGTCCCTTGTATTACCGTAAGTAGTACTTACAATAATAATATTTTTTTTAAGTCAGGAGCATCATCATTGTCATTAAAGAGGACTCCCTCAATGACCGCTAAGATCTCCTAGTCATCAAAATTAAGCCATTAAGGGCCTGTTTCACAATCTCCAGTTAAGTTCCCAATAGGCTATCGGCAACATATTTGACAGATATTTGACAGATACTCCATAATCTATCTGTCAAATATGTTGCCAATAGCCTATTGGGAACTTAACTGGAGATTGTGAAACAGGCCCTTATTATATTAAACATAATTAAGGGCGCACCTCCATCGCGCTACCCGCAGAGGTTGCGCACATTTGTCAAGCTTCACTTTGTAAAAAATGTATGTGATTGTTTCCTCAAAAAAAAAAACACTCTAAGCTCTAAATAAGATATTCTTGCAACTGACATTTTAACACGTGCGTGGCCTCAGCGTGCGCCACAGTGGAGCCGCGGCTTATAAATAACAAATTTTATCGTCTCATCCGCCGCTTGCTAAGAGGGAAAAGTGGAAAAAAAGATGTTAAACTTGTAGTCGTGCCATTAATCATGTAAGCATCGGCGCCAAAAGGGCAATCCATTTTATTGGAAAATAGATTGTCTTGGGCTAAACTCAATAAGGTAAAAGTAGGGCCAAAGTTCAAACACCTTCCATCCTGAATACGCAATAACATAATCAACGCGACTTAACAGATAACCCCCTGAATAACTCCGCCAATACAAACAAATAAGGGAATTAATTAAAAACGTGTTTGCCGCCAACATACAAAATGCAACGTAATTTACATTTTTATACCGACGCTACCATACGCGTATCTGACATGATTTGAAAATATGGCTAATTGTTCATGCCACGAGATCTGAATTTTTAAAACAATTTACTTGATTAATATTTACTTTATTTTATATACGGGTATAGTGAAGTGCTTAATTTTCAATCTACACTAATATTATAAAGAGGAAAACTTTGTTTGGTTGTAATGAATAGGCTCAAAATGTACTGGACCGATGTCAAAAATTCTTGCACCATTCGAAAGCTAAATTATCCACGAGTAACATAGGCTAAATTTTATTCTGATAAAATTAGAGATCTCTTTATAATATTAGTGTAGATAAATTGATAATTCATTAATAAATTCCTCCATATTGGTGGTCTTCTATTATAACAGTGGAAGAAAAACATCATTTCTTCTTTTATAACCCGTCCGTCCCATCCCATCCCATATACCATAATAGTATACTTTCAGAGGATAAAGAATGTCTTCTTTATCATCTGAAAGTGATAGAATTTCAGAAACGTTCAAGGTACACAACATGGACTTGGCCTCTTATGCGAGAGGTTCCGGGTTCGATCCTGACCCCACCGTGTGTGCCTTGAAATGGGTTTTTCTAATTTCTAAGTGCACCCCAAACACGAGACCATCGCTCGCTCATCGGTGAAGGAAAACATCGTGAGGAAACCTGCATGCCCGATGAGATTGAAAGTCTTTGAAGGTATGTGAAGTTCAGCAACCCGCACTGAGCCAGCGCGGTGAACTGTTAGCCCATTACCCGCCTCGCCTGATTTCGAGGAAGAGACCCGTGCCCAGCAGTGAGACATAAAGGGTTGATACTGTACTTTTTTTTACTTTACACAACAGCTTTGGAAGATTAGATAAAAGAAATTATCATATTAATTAGACTAATTTTAATTAGGGTGTTATTTAAATGGCTAGCATAATATTCGTATTTTTGTGAGCAGAAAAATATAATCTGGTAGCAGAAATAGCTAATTGAGCGGCAACTTATGTTCAGCAAACATTTTAAAATCAAGCAGCAATTTTGTGTCATTCTGGATGGCTCTAATTATTTTTGGACGGCATATTAATTAAAAGAGGGGCAATGTGCTGCTCCTGTTTAATAAAATTTTGGTAAGCACTCGGAGGGTAAGCAAAAATAATAATTTTGTGCTGCTTATATAAGTAGCATGAATATAACTTCAAGCAACTTTCTTTTTCATTAAATTCTGTGTTATAGCCCAGTCCACAGGATTTGATGACGTCATGATTTGAATTAATTCCCTGGTCCTTTATTAAGAATGATAATATAATTTATTAATTTCTTATTC
The DNA here is from genome assembly GCA_905333005.2 of Lycaena phlaeas. Taxonomy (NCBI): domain Eukaryota; kingdom Metazoa; phylum Arthropoda; class Insecta; order Lepidoptera; family Lycaenidae; genus Lycaena; species Lycaena phlaeas. The sequence continues at coordinate 15,158,895 of HG995169.1, read as the reverse complement.
AATTTTTATACAAAATTTTAGTTTGTAAATCGTATTTATAATTATTGTAATATCAAAAAATATTATTTAAAAATGTATAAACAAACAAAAGAAGAAATTCATAGCTAATGGGATGTAGAGGATTTGAACTTACGAACGACAGCGTACAGCCTTAGCGCGCGCGGACGGTGTTAACCGTAGAGTTGTACGTCTTGTTACAAATAAGTTTAAAATTGTGGATCCTTTCTTGCGTATTGAATGTTTTAATTTAATTTGATTTTTGTAGGTAATGATTGAATTGAATATTGCAAGTTTTTGAACTGCTTGTTTATTTTACACACCACCTACAATTTTTAATACCTGCATAATCTATCTACTATCTACATAAATCTACGAAACTGAAACAAAATAAAATCTTGAAGAAAAAAATTATTTCACTAGTCTTTTATTAAGAATGATAATATAGTTTATTAATTTCTTCTTCAATTTTTATAATTTTGTTCAATAACATACTTACAACACCATCTAGCGGTAAATAGCGCAAACCTACACCGGTGTGAACACAGGACATAAAATGTAATGCAAAGAAATGTGCCGTTCAAGTAATTATTTTGCCCGATGAATGTTTATTATGCGAGCTCATAATATTGTAAGCTGCTTATATATGATTTAATTTTTTACCATTATCAAAATTATTTGCGGTACAAGAATTGCTACCAGATTTATTTTATTGCGTACAAAATCTTTGTATGCCAAACAAATTATTTAAATGCCGATTTCTTTTGGCCCAACAAATTTTATAAGTGCCGTTCATTTAATTACTTCCCTTTTAATTATATGGGAAGCTCTATATAATATAATCTACGCAATAATAAGTTAAATATCAATAAATTTTGCTGTTTTAGATGACCATTATAAATTTCTAACAATTATTTCGATATGTGGGTACATTCAAATATTCCGTTCATTCGCGTACAAATTTTAGATTTTAGAACCCACATAGATTGGTTATATCATCACCATCATCATCATTATCAGCCCTTTCCCTTCCACTGCTGAACATAGGCCTCCCTCAATGAATGCCAAGACAACCGATCCCTTGCTGCTTGCCACTTGACAGTATTTTTTTATTGGCATCGGTTAATGAAAGGAGTATAATATGTCAGCTGGTGAGAGGGATGCGATGTTCCACGCTTCCGGCTGCAGGAGTGCCATTATCTTCCTTGTTTTTCCCGTGAAACGGTTTTACTCTGTTTCGGAATTTCACATCGTAACTGACTCAGGGTAGGCCACACATAAATAAGTTCTATCACGGTAAGCGAAGGTTAGCGCGATAGCAGAAATACTATACTATAATAATCAATAAAATAATCAATGCAAGTAAACCTTCCTTATATGTCTACATCATTAAATAATAATAATATCTATGGACGCTTTTACACTACGTCAATCTGGTCCCGTGCTAAGTTCTCGAAGAGACTTGTGTTACGGGTACCAGACAACGGAAATACATATATTTAATACTTTTTATATTCATCATCATCATCATCATCATGTCAGCCAATCGACGCCCACTGCTGGGTATAGGCCTCCCCCAAGGATCTCCACAACGATCGGTCCTGCGCTGCCCGCATCCAGCGGCTTCCCGCGACCTTTACCAGATCGTCGGTCCACCTTGTAGAGGGCCTGCCCACGGAGCGTCGTCCGGTACGCGGTCGCCATTCGAGGACCTTTCCGCCCCAACGGCCATCGGTTCTCCGCGCTATGTGTCCCGCCCACTGCCACTTCAGCGATGCAATCCTTCGAGCGATGTCGGTCGTTTTGGTTCTCCTGCGGATCTCATCATTTCTGATTCGATCGTGCAGGGAAATACCAAGCATCGCTCTCTCCATTGCTCGCTGGGTGACCTTGAGCCTTCTTATGAGACCCATAGTAAGCGACCACGTCTCACTCCCATAGGTCATCACTGGCAACACACACTGGTCAAAGACTTTCGTCTTGAGACACTGAGGTATTTCGGACGCGAATATATGCCGGAGCTTCCCGAATGCTGCCCATCCGAGCTGGATTCGACGAGAGATCTCTTTGTCGAAGTTGGCCTTACCTAACTGGACTGTCTGTCCCAGGTACACATAGTGGTCAACAACTTCGAGTGTAATGTTCCCGACGTTAACTGGAGCGGGTGCAACATGGACATTTGACATGATCTTCGTCTTGTCCATGTTCATCTTAAGACCCACTCTTTGGGAAACATTATGCAGATCTTCGAGCATTGTGTTCAGGTCTTCCAAGGTCTCAGCCATAAGAACTACATCATCGGCAAATCGCAGGTATGTTAGGTACTCGCCATTGATGTTGATGCCGAGTCCTTTCCAGTCCAGAAGCTTGAAAATATCCTCCAACGCAGCTGTGAACAGTTTCGGAGAAATAACGTCTCCTTGCCTTACGCCTCGCTGCAGTTGGATCGGATTAGAGCTCTGGTTCTGGAATCGAATCGACATGGTGGCGTTTTGGTATAAGTACTTCAGCACCTCGATGTACCTGTAGTCTATTTGGCACCTTTGGAGAGACTGCAGCACTGCCCAGGTCTCAATCGAATCAAAGGCTTTCTCATAGTCCACGAACGCTAAGCAAAGTGGCAAGTTATACTCTTCGGTCTTCTGTATAACTTGCCGCAGCGTGTGGATGTGGTCTATGGTACTAAAGCCCTTTCGGAACCCGGCTTGTTCGGGAGGTTGGAAGTCGTCAAACCTGCTAGCGAGACGATTCGTAATGACTCTCGAAAACAACTTATATATATGGCTTAGGAGCGAGATGGGTCTATAGTTCTTCAAGAGAGTTTTGTCACCCTTCTTGAAAAACAGCATCACCTCACTTCTACCCCATGCCTTTGGCGTTTTGCCCTCGAGGATGACAGAATTGAAGAGCATCTGGAGAACCCTCAGTATCGGCTTACCGCCCGCTCTCAGAAGCTCTGTTGTGATTCCGTCATCACCCGCCGCCTTGTTGTTTTTCAGCTGCTTGAGAGCCATACTAATCTCATACAGGCTGACGTCCGGGATATCTTCGGTAAAGTGTCGGGTAAGCTTGGCTCTAGGATCTTTAGCCTTGCTTTCAACGGGTGTTTGCGTGGAATATAACTGTCCATAGAAGCTCTCAATCTCCCTCAGGATTTCAGGTGTTGACGTAATGATGCTACCGGCCTCAGTTTTCAGCCTCGTCAATTGGCTTTGCCCAATAGACAGATCTCTGGCGAACACTTTGGAGCCTTTGTTCCGCTCAATGGCCTCTTTAATACGCTGTGTATTAAATTGGCGAAGGTCGCTTGTCAAAGACTTAGATATCTGTCTATTGAGTTGCCGATAACAATGGGCATCCGCTGAGTTCTGTAGCCTCATTTCGTTTCTCTGATCCATGAGTCGGAGAGTCTGACTGGAGAGCTTCTTTAATTTGGGACGGCGGGTTTTAAAATACTTAGACCCTGCTGTTCGGACAGTATCCACCACCACGTTGTATAGATCGTCCACATCGATGCTGTTCTCAAGGGCTTCGAAGCGGTTTTGAAGCTCGAGCTGAAAGCACTCGGGGTTTTGAATTTGGGCTGGTATTGGTCGGAGCGTGGATTTTATCAGTCGCGCTCTCTCAAGCTTTACGTCGATATTCAATGTGCCTCTGACCATGCGGTGATCGCTTCCTGTCTTAACAGCGTTGATCACAACGACATCATTGAATATATGCCTTTTCGTCGACATGATAAAATCGATCTCGTTTTTTACTTTACCATCCGGACTGATCCAGGTCCATTTGCGGCTTACGGGCTTCTTGAAGAAGGAGTTCATCATAAAGAGGTTCTCCCTCTCCATGAAGCCTGCCAGCATCTGGCCCCTTTTGTTCCGTTGCCCAAACCCAAATTGCCCCACTCTCAACTCATCACCGCAACGTTGCCCCAACTTCGGATTAAAATCCCCCATCACAACCGTGTAGTGGGTTTTATAGCTATGCATGGCTTTAGAAATATCCTCATACATAGCCTCCACTTCGACATCGTCTTGTTTCGAGGTCGGAGCGTAGACCTGAATGACATTCAGCGAATATCGTTTCGAAATTCTGAGTATCAGGTACGCTACCCTGCTCGAAACACTTCCGATAGTGATCACGTTGTTGACAAGGGACTTGTGGACGATGAACCCGACACCACCTAGGGACTGTTGGTCGCCCTCCCGGTGGTATAGTAAGTTACCGGATTGCAGGGTTATCGTGTCCTCTCCCTCTCTTCGGACTTCAGATAAGCCAATGATATCCCAGTGTAACTTACTAATTGCCTCTTCCAACTCTACAAGCTTTGCGTCAAGCCTCAGTGTGCGCGTGTTATATGTTGCCAGGTCGAGTCGTCGTTGTTGGCAGCCGGATCTTACCCGGGGATTCTTAGCACCCCCTGTCCCGCCGTTATCATAGCCGCTGCCGTAGCTAGGAACAGCGGGGCCGCCGGGGACTGGGGGCCGATTTTTTGGTTGCGTAGTCATTTTGGGGGGGGGTTGCCATAATCGCCACGCTTGGCAGGCGGGTTGGCGATCGCAGTATGGCCTGCTGTTATATGGAGATGCTGCTGCCCACCTCCTAATGGCAGTTTTCCCTCAGTCGGCTCTTACGACACCCACGGGAAGAGAGGGGGTAGTGCTATTCTTTTTATGTGCCGGCACTACACGGCACTTTTTATATTAATACTTATATTTAAGATTTTTATTATATAATACACATCCATGACCCAGGAACACAGAATATTTTTTGTGTTCCCTGGCGAGATTCGAACCCGCTACCTCCGGCTTGTGCGCCAACGCGCTAACCACTGAGTCACAGAGGTCAACAATTGTATTTGTTTCTTAATTACAATTTCAGGTTTCACGAAAATATTATTACTATCTGTAATGTAATATATACCTACAGTACTGCCCACCTGTCAAAGTTAACAAATGAGGATTAGAAAGAATCCCAAAGAACTACCCGAACAAAAGTAATCCAATTTCCAAGTCTAGGTCAGCCCAGCACAGCCTTATTCGAATAACAAACAGACACACATCCGACTTTCACATTTATTATATTAATGGGTTACAAGGCGTCATGTACAACGAAGGCCGTGGTTAAGCAATTAATAGCAGGGAGAGCTTTAATGAGTGGCAATTTTTCCATATAGTCCATGTGGAAAGGCAGTAAAATATCAACACGCCACCTTTAATGAGGCAGTAGTCGTACGACGCTATTTTGAATAATTAAATTAATCCCCCCTTTTTGTGGGGGTTTTTTGCACGATGGCATTTTAATTCAGACAAATGGGTACATATTATATTGATTATGATCTTTTTCTTTCTGTTGCAAGGATCAACAAAAGCCAGTAGATAAGGACATGATTGCTTGAGAATTTTCCTACTGTATCCATTTCACCGTTCGCTCATCGGTGAAGGAAAACTTCATGAGGAAACCTGCATGCCTGATGAGATTAGTTTTAAGGGTGTGTGAAGTTCACCAACTAGCATTGGGCCAGCGCGGCGCCTCTGTGAACCCTTCCTCGCCTGATTTCGAGGAGAGGAGACACGTGCCCAGCAGTGGGACATAATGGGTTGATACTTTTTACTCCTTTCAGGGTGTTATAGTTATGTACTGATTGATGGAATTAAATACACTTCTTGAACTGCCCCTCAAGTATAGGTGATTTGCGAAAGAAATTCACTGGCCTAACCACGAAGTTGCATACTGATTGTAGCCTTTTTGATATCCTAAGATTACTCAGTTTTCGATTCCACCCACGGTGTCATTTATGACTAATATTATGTATGTATAGTGCATATTTAAGAAATAAACTATTATATATCATTTAAAATTGCTTGTCCAAGCTTATGAATCTCTGCTTTTGTATTTTTAACAGAACTTTGAAAAACAAAATCGAAGAGTTTTTTTTTTTCACTTAAGAGCTTAAATGATTTATATACTTAAGAATTGAACTTGAAAATAATTTACGGCAGCCACATATAGTTTTGATCCATCCGTGGGCAAAAATCAGATGAAAGAGTGGCGCTATTATAACACAACGGTGTATGCGACATAAGCCCCGAAAGTATATAAATAAATCAGATTAAATAAACTACGCAAGTAAAGAACATGATTTTTCCCAATTCACGAGATAAGTGGCATTACTATCGTTTTTTTAATTTCGAGGTATGAATTCTTATAGTACCGATATAATTAGCAAAAAAATAAAAATATAGAGACGAGAACGAAAATCTATCGGCCAAATTATAACTAATCCTGTTTTCTTATCGCAGTTCGTTAGAATAAATCCTAAAATTTCATTAACGTAATAATCCTTTACTTTGTTTGAAACTATTCACTTACTCTTGAAACTGCCAAAAATTCGAATGCATCGTCCTAAGGCCAAGCCTTTTGACGAAGCACACTTCAAGAATATTATTTCAATAGCAAAGACATAAAACTTCAAGAATATTATTTCAATAGCAAAGACATAAAACTTCAAGAATATTATTTCAATAGCAAAGACATAAAACTAATGTGCATGATTTAATAGTTACGTAAAAATTAAGTAGCAAATTACGATAAACGATTCAATTTATAATGAATACTAACATAATAATTATGCTTGGCTTCGCCTACGTTAATTTAAATCTATAGTACCTATTAATATATGAGCATGTTTGACTTTGGTTAATTTTATAAATTTTTAAATTATAACTCTCTGAGGAGAAATAAGTGAAAAGTTCGACCTCGAAATAGAGAGAATGACGATCTCCGTACAGTCCCAGATCCTGGTGAGATGAGAGAAACCTTTTTAGAGTCGCAGAAAGAGGCCTATAATAGTGATAGTGAAAATTTTCAAAAACCTTTTTTCAAGAAAAACTTCTTTACGTGCGACTAGATGACCTCTAGTGGCGCCTAGAGAAGTCGTTTATGTAGTTTTACTAAATCACGTTCTCAAAAATACACATTCTTTTTTTAAATATTTCTAGAAGTTTTCAACCGTCTATTGTTGGCGTCTAATATACGTCAATACCCTGGACACGACAGGCAGAGCCTTACGAAATGAAAGTGCCGATCCCCGACGCTCAGTAGACTGGCGCGGATACAGCTCTTGTCGTATAAATGTCATCTGCGAGGACATTGTTTCACACTTTCGAACACGAAGTATTAAATAAAGGCAGGCAAGCCTTATTGTAAACTTCTTTTTGTTTAATAGCGGCATTCACCTCGGACAGAGTAAAAAAGTTCCAATTCAAATGGTACTTCCTCTTTAGTTTTGAAAGTTTGAAAAAACTGTTTATTGTATGTAATTATTCCTATTATGACTTATATTTATATATTTAATTCACAGATAAACAACAAGGAGTGGTGTAAGAAAGGTAAAAGAGGCGGTCAGTGCAGCATCAAGTGTGAAGGTATTTAAGATCTATTTGCTAATGGTAATTTTTCTATCCCATTTGTAGGGCTGGTACCATGGCTCCATTGGGAAAAAAAGCCTCTCTAGTCATCCAAGTATATAATATCTCTGTCTTGCCGCTTTTTTGTAAAAAAAAACAATTTTTCTGGGTGACTTCACAAAGGAGCATAATAAGCATTGTCTAAGCTCGTGCCTTTTAAAATTTAATTTGCTTGTGTTCACTTTACTTGTTTATGCACTCGAGCTGTACCACAATTTACATATTATCTGTTTGATTGTCTATGGTGCCACTTGTTTTTTTCGGCTTGAGTGTGCTCTTCAGTAACTACTAACAAGTTACTAAACTTGTTATATTTCATGGCATAGGTTTTGCCTTGAATAACCGCGGAATCTAAAAACGACAATTATCGAAGTGGTCTGCATAATTATTAATTAGTAAAGGCAATAATATTAAGTACCACATACACCGAAAGGCTTTCTCCTTCTTTCCAAAAAGAGTATTAAAAGTGTCTACCTTCTTGTATTGCCACTTATTTAACGTCTCTAATAGGTTATTATTTTAAAATTTCAGACCTCCTGAACGAGGACCTGGCTGATGACGTCAGATGCGCTAAACGTATATACGACCGCGTCGGTTTCAAGAACTGGCCGGCCTCATACGCATACTGCAAGGAGAAGAGCCTACCTGATCTCTCAAGATGCTAATTTTGATACTCAATATGTATTTTTTGTATAATCTGTAGATTAATGTGTTTTTTTCAAGTTGCCGGATAAATTTATGTTTAAAAATTAACAGTCTAAATTACTGGCAACATTTAAAAAACAAAATGGAATTATTAGAATTATTTAAATCTTAAGAATGTAACGAACACTGCCATATATGATTTCAAATATAACCTAAGTATAGTTATAGTTTAATTTTTAATGTAGATGTAGTTTTGTTTGTCATTTTTATAATTATTATAATAAACTGTGGTTCAATATTAAGGCATTATTTATTATACATAATATTAAGTACAAGGCCGTCGGTATAGACTTGTATTGGGCTGGTCTAACTTGAAGATATTCATATGTAGTTGTACCGGTTTATTGATGCTTTAGCGAGGAGAGGAGTGGAACTGACACCTAATTACTGATATCAGTCAGACAACATCGTTGCTTCAATTAGTTTATGTGGCAAACGCTCCGATTCTATGCAGTTGCGTTTTCTCGCTAACTCCATAGGGTTGCTGCAAAATTTTTGAAAAACGTTTATTAAGACACGTATTATCATCATCATTATCATCATAATCAGCCTCCATCCGTTCACTGCTGAACAGGCCTCCCTCAATGAACACCAAGACGACCGATCTCTTGCTACTCGCATCCAACGCGGACCTGCCACTGCACGGAGATCGTCTTCCCATCTGGTTAATTGCCGACCAACACTTCGTCTAGTAGCAGTAGTTTCTTGTATTTTTTTTAAATGTCGTAAGCTAGTGTCATTCCCATACAATAAGTATTATATTCTACTATATTCGTTTAGCGTTTATGCCACTTGTCTAGGGGGGATGAATAACATACGTTTTTAGACGTTTTTGCAAACAAAACCATATACTTTAAGTATGTGTCTAAATAAATGTTCGTCTAAGATTTTGTGACAACCCTATAGCGTTATATTTTAAGCGTTTATCGCAACTGAGTTTCGGAGCGTTTGCCACTTGTCTAGAAGGGCTGTTATAATTCGTCAGCGATGGTTATAGCTCTCACTATCGCTTAGCAATAAATAATGCTTTTCCTTTGTAAGAAGACCTACCTCTTGCCCATAATTTTCGCTAGACGATTAATTAATAAAAGATTAAATCACCATTAGTTGCTTCTAATTTTGCAAACTTAATTACTGCTAACGAACCCAGTTATATTATACTAACGCCTGGTTTAATTTACCTATAATTTTACGCAGATGCTTATTATTCCTATAAGAAAACGTACAGGCGCGTATGTGCAGTTTTAGAATTAAGATTTTGTTATTTCGGATTAATGGACACAAAAAGCATATTCCAAATTATTTTATTATTAAAAGGCTTTTAAGGTACAATTTTTAATAAGCTAGTTTAATAAAGTCAATAGTTTTAATAAATAAAAGAAAACACAGTAAACAGTCGTAGAATTGAAAATAAAATAGTTTAAAGATTTTCATCTGTTCATTGTTATTATCAGCCATATTATTACTTACCACTGTAAAATGTAAAATAAAATCTAATAATAATTATTAGGTAAAATTGACTCTGCATTCATAATATTATCATAACTCATAACAGCATCAGGGTGGTCTTTTGCTATCGATTAAAATATTCAAATGCAAGGCATGTGTCATGTTATGTAGCACAAGAGGTGTAGGCGATGTCATGATAAGAAAATGTAACTTCTTTGATTACAATCTACATAAACATTTGTATAACTAATATATAAACCATGTTTTATCTTTGACATAAAAAGTATCTTTTATATCTAATCATCAAAATCTGTTTCATCGAAACAGAGAAACATACATCTAAAACATAAAATTCTCGTGTCACAGTGTTAGTTACTATACTCCTCCGAAACGACTCGACCGATTTTTATGAAATTTTTTATGCATATTCATATTATATGCATAATAGGTTTGAGAAACGGCCAACATCTATTTTTCATCCCCCTAAATGTTAAGGGTGGTTCACCCCAAAAAAAAATATTTATTTATTTTTTAGACAATTCATGATACAAAATACAAAAAATAACTTACAATCCAAAATTTTTACTTCTCTACGATCCCCTGTCTTTGAACAGCAATATTAGTACTTTTGGCAGAACGAAGTCTGTGGGGGCAACTACTTAGATTTATATAAAACGATATTAATCAATGCTTATTGATCATAGTATTTCTATTTCGTTTTGTTTGTTTTTTAAGAGTTATGATTTGGATTAAGCCACCAGATGGCCGGGCTAAAAGCCGAGGTTGGCCAGGGGCTTAGGGCTTTTAACATGAATGTGTTCAACTGATCCTAAGCCACCTAATTACATTGTGTATCCTACTCTTCTAACCGGAGCAGTACACACACAGCTGCGTCATGGACAAGTAAGCCAGATTTTAATCTCTATGGTACAAAACAAGTCTCTATATTCTGTTTTTAAATATTAAAAGAAACTAATTATAGTATTTTTTACTCAAATAGTTTTATGAATATTAATTGCTGAGCATAAAATCACAAAATGCTGAAATATCGAGGTAGGGTTTTAAGCGCCATCTTGAAAAAAAGTTTTCGAACGATATTTTGGAAACTATGCCATATGCACTATGTGGGGCGAAAACGTCGGACTCTGCTGTAGGGAGACATATCAAGGTTCTGGGAACTGACTTCAATAGATTCCGAGGAGTGAAGGCTGAAAGTGGCACAAAAATTTCTAGTGTCGAGGTGCCGGACCGGGCAAAAGATGACAAAAATTATTTTATTCAAAAAAAATATTTTCTTGAACTTTTGTTTTCTAAATTGGCCGTAACAAGTCTACTGACAGATGTGGAACATATATGTTAATCACAATTGATGATTAATATAAATCTATAAAACAAGATGATAGAGTTACTCCGTTCGCCGTCAGCAAGAAACGAGCAGAAATATAACAACAATAAGACGATTTCAAATATCCAAAAATCTTTTCAGATCCTGTCACAAGATTTACAAATTGGTATAAATCTAATGAGCAGGGAGTTTCATTCGACTGTAATCTCACAATCGAAGCCTCGCTATTCAAACACTTGATAAACAAACAATGTTTGTACTTTCATTTTAGCTTCTTTTTTGCTGAAACGAAATTCTGATTGATACTGATTTATGCTGAGCGTAATTGAATTTGTATACTTCGGAATTTTGTATACTTTTAGCAAATAGACATTCTCGTCGTGTTTCGAGAGGAATGTAATAATCATTATTCATGATAATATGTAATGATATAAATATGCAAGTTTCCATGTTTATTTATTACTAGCGGTTTCACTCCGCGGTTTCACTCGCGTACTTTCCATACCCATAGGAGTACGGGATAAATTATTACCCTTATTATCCTGATGTGATTGTATTATTAAGATATAATTGTATTGACGTATTTTAATTGTACAAGCACAGATTTATAAATAATATATGTGTGCAAGTATAAAATATTATAAATTTCATTTGAGTATTTTGAAATTTCTCGCTCTAAACGTTATTTTGTGCCAAGATACTTATTCATAATGGAATCTATGGAAATAAAAATGATTCCTGAAAATATTGTTAGCCCATAACTTCAGCTGCACCAAATTAGATAATTCTTTTTTTGTACTATCAGACGGTGGTGAGGCACGGACTCGCCATACCAACCCGACGCCATGAAGCCGTGGAAGTCGCACTCCACGGCTGGCGGGGGGCAACCCCTTTTTACTCATCACAGGGTGAAGTCAACCGGCTCGCCTAGGCCACTTGGGCCATTAGCATAGCTACAACTGAAAAAAAAACTTTTTTTGTTGTGTTGGTTATCGTCAAGCCAAGGGTTGTACAAAAAAATGATGACGCTAAACATTTTTTGGTTCAGCTGGTTTTGATGAATAGAAAGTCTTAATTACTACTATCAGCTTATAACCTATAAACTAGGTTTAGCGTTTAACGTGGTGTATTTTATCTATTCACCCTCATCATGCATCGTCATCCTCTTTATTAATAGGTTGTCGATACAAAGGATTTTCCGTTCGATACGAATATTACACAGGTAAAAACTTTCAGTTTAAGCTTTGATTTACTGCTTTCTTCCTTGCTTCAGGAAACTTACCCGTTTCAATGCATATTGATTTATACTTCAAATAGTCGTCACATAATTTACCTGGAAAGGAAAAAATATTTTTAGTTTCATGCGATCACATTTCATATTTTAATTATTAAAGAAAAAAAATATTTAGCCGCGCTGAGCACTTTTCTTCTCTAATCTTAGAGGTTCGCGTCACCGACATGCTTATGTGACATTATGGCGACATCATGAAATTGCCTATCCGATTACCAAACAATGTTCTATACATCTTTATATATAAAATTGGAGGGGTGTGTCCCTATATTTCACTTTGCAGCCAAAACTACGCTTTGCAGACGAAAAGTGTTTGTATGTGGCAATAGGTACAAGGTTCCCATTGTGCACTATGGTGGTTGCAAGTTGATAATTATAAGGATGTAACAGATACGGGGGTTGAAATATGTTAACTTTGAAAATGTGAGAATATTATTGATTCTGTCTGGATTGTTCAGGAAACTTCTGGAATGTTCTAGAAAGCTTAAATAATAATGTATACTTATACCAATGTTCAAATCGAGAATGTTCTAGAAAATTCAAGAATGATTTAGAAAATTCTAAAATGATCTGGGAGGTTCTAAAATCTACGTTTAGATTTTGATTGAATGAAAGTGAGTTTAGATTCTGATTGAGTGCTTTAAAATGTATATCAATATTCTTATTGGTCGAAAATATGCTAAGTGTTTTAGTAACTTTTTAAACATCTCAAAAAATTCTAATATCAACAAATAAGTATACAATTAAAAATGACCCAGCGATATATCCAACCCCTTGTATTGATGGCTAGTTCTATATATCACAACAGGAATCAAATACAAAAAAACAAGACAAAACTTTTCCACGCAAACTATCAGTCCACGAATTTTAATATCATTTTGTAGTTTATGATATTCACCTGGAGCTCGTCTGCACTAAAACTCCACTCGTTACAAAATATCAAAGCCAGTGAATATTACTCGTACGGCAGTTTGGACTTGGTTTTATTTTTATCTTGATGAAATCCCTGTGGCTTATGTTCTATCTGGTTTAGTGAGAATTCAGTAGTTTATCATTCTGACTAAAACATGATGATCATTAGTTATGCTCATGTTTTTGTTGTTTGTGCGTAAAACGGGATATGAAGGGGTTAATACAAATATGATCAACGACAGGAAAAAGTGAAGGGAGTTAACATACACAGCTGTATTCCCAAATGAAAAGGCGAGGAAGAAGAAAACGAAGATATAAAATATGATAAAAGAAAAGTAGTTCCAAAGTTAAGCACTTTTTTTTAAAAAAAAGTTAGGAATTCCCCTTAAAAAACTTACGAAATTATTTTCCTACATTCCATTTTATCGGCTAAATATACCCTCCCAACTCCCTCCCAGTTCATAAGACACACACACACACACACACTCACACTCACACGCGCACACGCCACGGACACGCATACGCAATCATCATCACCTCTTACAAACTCTCGTCCAAAGTCATCCGACGGATCTGCTGTTATCCATCTATTAATATTATTTAATTATATTATCTATTCGAGGTATCATACAAAACCACTGCTACTTTTATTGCTATTAGAAGTTCTGTGTGACAGTGAGCTGATTATAAGCTTGCGAATTGATTAATGGCCCCTTGCAAAATATGGCAATGTGGATATCACATTTTGGGACAATAAAATCGTTCAAATTCTAATAGGTATTCGAAGAAATCTTCATCACTGATGCAGTGTATATTGTCTCAAGTTAGAGAGATATCAACATTTTTCCTTGGTGGGTATCGTATGCACGACCATCTGGTTTAGCGGTTAAGGTCACTAACCAGACCCATAGGTCAATATCTGTGACAGAGATATTCATCAAATACCGCCCAAAGGGAAATTACAAAACCGCATTCGACTTGATAAAATGAAAATTCGGCGCGTGATTTAATTCATCAAAGAGAAGAGGATTAACGTTTATTTCAGATTCGCATCCATTCGCTAAAATGCTATATTAAAAAAAAAGGATTTATTAACCATTACCAGGCTCAGTCTAAATGGATTCCACTGAAGCGTATATTATCATCAAAACAAAAATTTCAATTAGAAAATTAATGTACATCGCGATTTATGTTATATACCGATAATTACTGTAAGTATTCATTGTTTTTGCACCAAAAATAAACGTGATCATACAATGTTTACGCGAGATTGAAATAAACTTTATAAGAAATTGATACAAGCTAATCCTTTTTCTAATAATGATAATAATAAGCTGTCTCTCAGACATAAATTCATTCAATACGCCTTACCATACTAGAAATGTTACAAAATTAAATAAGTTAAGTTTGTGAAATTAAATTATGAAATAAATAATAGTTAAAAAAAACACTTAAAGCAATGGATGGACCAATGGGCTCAATGTGAACGGCTCGCTGAAGTAAAAAAAAAATTCAGAAAACATTTGCATTTAGATATCAAAGCAAGATAAGTACGGAAAAACTTGACTTTGCAATTTCAATAAATGCATGTTTAACCATCATAATATTGCCGCTTATACGAAAACTTAATGATATTGCACTGGAAACTGCCTTCTCGGTCCACAGCGTTTTAAGGACTTGCCGAGTATGATCATGTTATTGAAATATCGTATCGAATGTTTCAGAAATAATAAAAAAGAATATCTCAAATTGGGCATGCTTTTGAATTTAAACGAAACGTAAATATTTCCACTTTTTGAAGTCAATAAGGAATATGTTTTTATTTTAAAGAATAATATATTATGTTTTTTTTTACTAAAACCGTAGGGGATGAACTTTATATGACAATTTCAGAAGTCAAAAAAACGGAGCTATGCTATATGCTACTTAATCACCAACAACGGCAATAAGAACATGTAGGTAGGCTATCTCTAGATAAGCAAAGCATGTCACCTCGGACACCGAAAAGAACGAGGTTGTACTTTAAAATATTGACCATGGACATTTGCCATTATTCGTCTTCCCACCAGCAAGGAGTTCCATTGGGACTAGACATTTTGCTAGATCTAGGTTTCACATCCTTGTCCATCGTAAATCATGTCGATGACTATGCTCTAATTCACGTCGAATATTCTTTTCCATTGGAAACTTCAGATTTGAAAGTACAAATTATTACCGAGAATACTCACAGAGTATTTGAAATATTTAAAGTCCTATATTTATTTAACAACTAACCAACGCGAGGTATTGCACGACAAAAAGCGAACAATGTTAACATGTAGGGCCGTATTCCCACGTAAGGTCATCGACATCAAATCGATAATGGTTTTTGCAATCGATTCCTGAGACAGGCTCGGATGCCATCACTAACGAGGTAACTCTTTGTTTATCGATAAATGCCTCGAAGGACGTCACTCGATTTGGACGTGAAAAAACTTGACAGTTTCAACTTTGGAGCATCTTGGGGAAGATTTATTTGGGAGCCATATAAAAATATTTTTTCATATGTATTGAAGCAAAGTTAAACCATGGCAGTATAAAATTGATATCTGTAATAATTTTTGTAAAAAAAATCATAATAATAATCGTATTGTATACCTTTAAACGAGCAATTCTTGTAACTATATAATCTAAATCTCGGAAACGGCTCCAACGATTTTCATTAAATTTAGTATACATGAAGTTTCAGAGGCGATAAATCGATCTAGCTAGGATTATTTTTTAGAAAATGTCATATTATTCATCTTTTCAATAATTAATTTTCCCGATCAAAGCTCGGTCGATACCTAATACAAAAAATTGAGGTCTTTTTACTTTTTTTTACTATTTTAAATACTAACTTAGGAACACGTACAAAATATTATATAGATTCAAACCATATCTGTGATAAGTCGTCTTATTTACGTTACATTATGATAACTTTACAGCTAATATCATATAAAATAAAGTGTCTGAATTATGTTATGCACTGAATTACAAACTATATTTAACTAGCCCGCTTGATTTCAATTTTCATGTAACGTGCCCAGCAAGACGTATATACTATATTTCTTTTGAGTCCGAAAATGTGTCTAAATTGTGTAAGTATTATTAATTCTGTTCTCTTATTTACATGCATCACTCATCGACTAAAACTGGCTTCACAGCTCAGTGTAATGAAATAAAACAATTTCGGTGGTAAAAAGCAATTATTCAACCCACTCAGTTATACATTAACAACACGAAATACCTTATATAAATTTGTGACTTGTGTCTGTCGGTGTATACATTTGATAAAAAATTATCTGTTGCCAGGGACTTCGTTTGCGCAGGATTACATTATATTCAACGATTCACACAATATCTTTTTGAATTTTAGCCTATATGTTATCTCATATATAGGCTTGTAAAGAATCATAAAATCCATTCAGAAGTTTTTGTGTGAAATTATAACAAACATTTATACATACAAACATTATAATATTATTAGAACCGCCCCGCGGTTTCACCCGCGTACTAGCCATTCGCGTGCGAGAACGGGGATAAATTAAAGCCTATGTGTTATTCTGATATATAAGCTATATTAATAATATTGCCTATATATCACAATAACACATATTATATAATATTATTATAAAGTTTCATCAAAATCCACTCAGTAGTTATTGCGTGAATGAGTAACAAACAAACATCTATCCATCCATCCATATTTACAAACTTTTGCATTTATAATAATATTAGTAGGATAAAAACGTTTATAATATTAACAATATTCATTATGGGATGATCTACTCGTAAGTAACATAATTTGCTGTGGTAATAACCAAAAAATACTTACCATAATTAACTCATACTAAATACCATAAATAAAGTAAAATAATAATGCCAGGTTTATTATTCAATAATAAAAACAAAATCACTGTACCAAGTTAATTCATGCAAAGCTGCCGGTCATATCTAGTGCTAAAACAAGACCTTAATTTTTCATTTAAATTCCAAGAACGTCGAACAAATAAATTTTCTCTAGTTAGCTCTCTGGCGTATGTTATCTTTAGTCAGATATTTAAGTATTCCAGGCGCCATGTGAGTAAAGAGGAATATCGAAAAATTTATCAGCCCTTATCAACTCTTGAATTAATTTGAGTTATTGTTATCTAATGTTTACACGAATTTCACTACAGGAGAACCGTGGTTGCTGTGAAGTATGCAAAGGGTCGGACATGTAAAAAAAATAATAAGCCGCGATAAAATCGGGTCAAGTTATTTCATTGTAATTTGACTTATTGAGCCATTTTTCGTTGGCCATAAAAGTAAGTATATAAAATAATTCTTCCTCTATATATAATATAAAACATCTGACGATGGTCCATAGGTAATAGACTCGGCCTCTTTAGTGATAGAGTTCGATCCTGACCCTGCTTTGATGCCTTGAAATGGGTTATTATAATTTCTATAAGTGCACCCTAAACACAAGACTATCGCTCGCTCACCGGTGAAGGAAAACATCGTGAGGAAACCTGCATGCCTGATGACACAGTCACTCTTTGATGGTGTGTGAAATTCACCTACCCGTATTGGGCCAGCTCATAGGTGAACTATGGCCCAGTACCCGCCTCCCCTGATTTTGAGAAATTCTGAAAATTGGCCAACGTCTATTTAAAGGGTAAACGATAAGGGTGACCTAACCCAAAATATTTTTTCTTATTTACAAAATTTTCAATTTTTATTTTTTTATAATGTGATATTAAAAATACACACAACCCTAAATTTTCACCCTTCTACGATTAACCCCTGTCTTTAAACAGTGGTATGAGTGCTTTAGGCAGAATGAAGTCTGTCGGGGAAGCTCGTAATATAAAATTATCCATTATTATTATTATTATTATTGTGATGTCTAATAAATAAATATCTTATTTTTATTGATTTAAAATACAAAACCCACTCAACTAGTTAAATTAATAATAATAATATTATATAGTGATATTTATGTAGCAGTAATGTGATCTTGTAAAAAGTTTTCACAGTTCAAATCAATTAGACAGCAACACCCACGCATATTCTAATAGTGTCGTTGGGCGAACAACATTCGCCTCGATTTGGAAAGTAAATGCGATTACAATTTACAACCTCACACTTCTCACACGAAATGTATACAGACAAATTTATGCATTATCTTATATAACAATAGTATCAAATTTTAATGAATCCATTTGATATTATCATAAGCGTGTGCCGTCGTACGGCTACGCCCACATCTGCGTGGGCCATGGAAACTACAGCGTGCTTGAGATTGTTTGCCATGGAGAACAGGCGCAACACGCGCATGAGCGGAGCGTCACATCCATTATAAAACTTTAAAGCACAGTACAGTTTAGTTGACATAATTGAAATTTCTCCGGATTTTAAAATATACATTAATCATTTTCAATAAGTACATATCACTATAAGATATTTCGTAACTAACTTTAGAATGGCTAATTTGAATTTTACACAGGGCAGTAGATACGCATTGTTTGGAATATACGGTAGTATCCCTTAGTAGTTTATGGAATATGAATTTAAATATAAAACTGAATCTCATAGTGTAATTATATTATTATTTTATATTTCCGTTATAATAAAAGTAATGGCAATTTGTTTTATAGTCATTAAAGGGTAAAAAACATAATATAAAGTATTGTATATTTATAAAAAAAACTTAACATTGGCTTTATAATAAATAGAAGTGGTACAACTTAAATTTCTGGCCAACTAAAAGGGTGATCTCAATACGATAATTTCAATACTATGATATTATTTTGTTTGTGACATTTTTTTATTTCTTCTCGCGTTAAAATTATTTAACTGTTAAGTATAGATACAAATATATTTTTATCTACACATAATCTTTATCAAAAAATCCTTGTAAATTCGTGGTTGTATTGCGTGGAACACTGCATAGTGACCGCAAAAAACATGCTTATCTCACCAGCATGGTTCAGGCCTTAAATAAATAAAATTTATAAGCTATTATTTAAAAATGACAAGTTTTATCCGACGTATAAAACGTCCGTTGCATGTAGTCCGGTGGAGACCGTATATGGATATTTTCATGCATAAATTGACCAAGCCCGTAAACTGGTTTTGAACTTGGAATTGAACTTGAATTGATGGATATTTGTTAGAAGATACGAAGTGATAATAGCGACGAATTGGAAACAATGAATTGATCAAATCATGTCAAATGAAAACCAAGCCAAGTTTAGGTGGCGAGCAAGCACCGTAAAGTAATATTACACGAATATTTATTTCTAAATAGCTGCTGACACAGCCACTACAATGAATGCTATCAAATTTGACTCTAGATTCGTATGTTAACCGCCATTAACAGCCTGTTAGTTGACACTTTGATTAACGTTTCAGAAACCTCCTGAGAAACCAGAAAGTTCTTGAGATTAGCGCGTACAAACAAAACTCTACAGCTTTATATATTAGTATAAGTTATACCTACAATTAAGATACATCGGAAAAAAGTCAATAAAAAAGTCGATAATTTTACTTGTTTTGAATGCAAGCTACCCTTAAGAAAATAAATAAACTTAGGGGTTACACTTTGTTAAAAAATAATATAAATTAGAAAGGCTGGAATGAACCTGATAATCTACTGGTGTAGCACGTGTCTATGGATGCAGCTATCACTTACCATCAGCTGGCACGTCTGCCAATTTTCTCATCCAACTAACATTAAAAAAATCACATTGATGTTAATTTCAATGAATTTATTAAGCAGATTTTCGTAAACCTTAAAGCACACACATTTCATAATGTACGCTTATCCTGGCAGAAGTAGGATTCCCTACTATTAAAACAAGATAATGCCTCAAATTAACATTATACCAATCTGGACTTTCCAAATAGTAGGGAATACTAATGATGCAATATTATTCAATACTTTGACGCTTTGAACCATTTATCATTAATCGTGCTGCAGGGAAACAGGACGAAGCGTCAAATAGATTTATCAATACATTTGATAGATATCGAATAGATTAATTATTATCGTACCAACTCGAGTCTTATGTGGCGATTATGAGCATTAACATAACAATAATAGAGGCGGAGACGAATTACGAGAAACACCTACGTCATTAATGATCATAATATGATATTATAATAGCACTTAAATAGCATCATGACAAGGCGGAGTTGCCAAGTTGAAAATGGCGATGAAAGAACTAATGATAATCATCATCATTTATCATGATCATCATTAACTTTTATCCGTCCATTGCTGAACATCTCTTCGATGAATTCTAAGACGGCCGATCCCTCGCCACTCGCATTTAATAACAGTTTGTTTTTCCAAATTTTTTTTTCTCGTTTTTAAATTTTCAAAAAAGTTTTTAATTTTTTAATTCTTTAAATAGTTCTTTTAGAAAAAAAAAGAATAGTTACTTTTTCTTTTTGTATTTGTCTTTAAATTATGTTCTTATTAAAAATATTTTAATGTAACATTTACTTACGGCTTAGAAATAATATAAAACAAGAACAAAATACAGACATTCTAAACTTGACACTGACAGAATCGAATGTAAAAAGTACCTGGAAAAAAGAAAAATATTCTGAATTTGATTTTGAATTATTATAGAATTCGAATATTTTAAATATAAATTTTGGAACTCGCACACAAATTAATGAAACATATTTCGGGTTGTTGGGTACATAATATATAATTAGAAATAATATAAAACAAGAACAAAATACAGACATTCTAAACTTGACACTGGCAGAATCGAATGTAAAAAGTACCTGGAAAAAAGAAAAACATTCTGAATTTGATTTTGAATTATTATAGAATTCGAATATTTTAAATATAAATTTTGGAACTCGCACACAAATTAATGAAACATATTTCGGGTTGTTGGGTACATAATATAAAGAGAAGAATCCATTATAATAATTTTACGATTCAATATTGGTCAGTCAAATTTGGAGTCGTAAACGTTATTCGATAGTATTTGTAGTGAATACACTTTCATAACGCACAATGGAAGATGTTACCATAAAGTAATGATAATATAATAGCCTTCACATCAAAAAACTTCTTAAAATTTTCTCTCACAGTATATACCACGTAAAATTTCGGTAAACGAAGAGCTTCTACGATTTGCATAATAATGCGTGATAAAAAAAGTTTCCGAAAATTTGAAAACGACGTTTTTTACGATCGACCGGTAGTATTTTACGTGAAATATTCTGTGAAGCATAAAATTCGTGTGGATTTTCTTACTATTTAAATTATATGATGAATTTCAAAATATTTTATGTGATGTCGTCGGTTGACATGCAAAATTTTTATTTACATACAAAATTTTATTTCACGTAAGCTACATCAAAATACTAGCTCAAATAAGCAGCTTCATCGCATACTTAGATTGATAGCCTAGCCAATAAAGATTTTGAAAATTATTTCGTAGCCTGTCACTCAGTGTTGTGCATTCGAACGATTTTTTTAATCGGTAGTGAATTTTTTGAATTAATTCGTAACCAACAACAAACAAATTTATTTCTATTTTCTATGATTCACGCTCCTGGCTACATGAATACCTGAAGGTGAGAAATTAAATCACACCAAAATATCTTTATTTCGTAGGTAGCAACTTGTACACTTGAAATACGTCAAGAGAAGGAAACAATAAAAAGTAAAAACCAAAAACCAAAAAAGGCAGCGTCACTACTAGCACCAAGCAACACTTAGGGCACAGTATTACATAGCAAATATTGTAATACTGTGCTTCGGGCTAACATGCGTACAATGAAATAATACCTCTTTGCCAGGGAGAGAAATACTACATCGAGTATTTTCTCGATTACCCAAACATGCGCACTATGAGAGACAACTAAAGTTGAATGGCCTTGTTACCTCTTCTATTGCCGTGATAAGAAGGGTATCGCTAGAGCTAGAGTTAGCTACTGTAGACATAGAGATAATACGAGAAAAGTGGTAGACAGCATTTTGTCGTGCTAGACCGGCTGGTTGTCTGGACTAGTTCCACTTAAAGTAGTTTATGATAATGGGCGACTTGTTTCACTAAGACATGATAATTGATATTTAGTATCGAGCATCGACTAATATGCTCGTGCCACAAGCCGCCCACTGAGCATACAATAGCAAGGGATCGGCCAGACCTACGCTACAGACGTCCATAGCTCATAATTGTGCCGCTTGCTTACTGCGAGAGTGGGATGAACATCCAGAAATGTAACTTTAAACAACTGTTTCATACTTTATGGTTGGCTATTTGACAGTATGAAAAATGGTGAAGTTTTTATTGCCAACAGCGTAGATTATGGCTTATTTTATACACATTGCTTGTAAAAATATTTTACATATCAAAACACTTAAAATAAGTGTATAGTATCACCAAAAGATTCAAAATAAAACTATATATGTTGCGTTTGGAACTATATGATTAATAACGGTTTGGATTGGCTAATATACTATGATGTCAAGCGCCTGTAAACATCTACAGAGCAAGTATTAAATTCTACACATTACTCCATAATATATTATATACAGAAGTGTGACGTCACTAGACTGTTTCGATAAATGCTGAAGCGTTTGTTTTACAGCAAATAAAACTTTTAATAAATTAAAATGTTTGATCCATATACACCAATATACAATATGAAATGTTTATTACGAACTCGTCAAATAGGCTATTTAGTGCCTTAATTTTAAAATTTTAAGCTTATGGAAAATAATCTGCCTCTGCGGTGTTTCCTATATGATTTTATGAGACTACTTAAGCTTTACCTAATTAATAGTTTATTAGTAAGGATTCCGATACTAGTTTATACGACAATGATATTGAACCATTGCTTACCATTGAAAATTAAATTTTCTAATTTGTTTCAAATTTTTTTTCATACCTAGCTAGGTACTTTGAAAAAAAATTTTTAACCAATTTTTTATGAAAGTAGATTTTTAAAAAATCGATTTTTTTTAATTAATCGAAACCCTTACAATCGATTAAAAAATATCGACAGTCGAAAGAAAACAACCGATTGTTCGATTAATCGATTTGGATATTACAACACTACTCTCCAACCGTCTTACGAATTTTCGATCAGCCCACGTGTCCTGGCGTGATTTTCACGGTTTTTACCCATCCCACAAAAGTGCTCAACGCCGCTAAAGAAGTTCTCACTTCAATTATCTTGTTTAACTCTATCTTTTAACATGATAAGCATACATTTCATGTGTTTGTCCCAATATGTTATCTATTACTTTATGGACAAGTTCTATCATTAAGAGCAGATTAAAAATGTCTATCAATCAGATAACTAATATGTGGGACGATGGTAAGCAGTTTCACCATGCAACCAAGATGAATGACGTTACCATACAGCGCCCACGCCAGGGCTGCCAACACGAAATTAATTTATAGAGTGGGTGTCAATATTACACTAGATATCTTATATCGTATATTTTATAAATAAAGTAACACTTGATGCTTTTAAATTGTATTTTATAGCGTCGATGCATAGGAAAAGAGGTGAGATTGTACGGTTCGTAAACATATAGGACTCCCCGCTGGTGTGGCATAATGAAAGTTTATGTGCAACTTATTGAAAAATGTACCGTTTCTTATGAAATTGACTAAATCGTAATCATATTTTAATAATTGATTATGTTAAAACGTAATTATTATACAATAAATTAATCATTATTAATATAGTAAAAATAACATTAATAAAAGCCTGTTTTATTATAGATAGCTTTTCATTTAGCTTAGCATTTTATAATATAGTTATTTATTGCTCAATGTTCTTATTTAAAATTATAAAAGCACAGACATAAAAGGTTTTTACTTTTTTTTCAATGAAATAAATAAAACGTTATTATGACAACATTTCATAGAATTTTAAACTGTGTGATTTGGCTTGGTGAATTTTAATCCAGTTTTGCACGAAAGTTTAAATATGAATCGAAGGAACGGTGTAAATACTATACACAATAATTGTTAATCACAATATACTATTATTAGCTATCAAGATAATTACCTAATGTAAACAATCATCCTAAATATATATTATAATTTCTCGTCAAATATTTACATTGGACGTATACACTAATTACCTACATTTATTGCTTGACTACTAATTTTGTAATACATAATTTCTATTTTTGAACACAAAAGCTACTTTATGTATTTATGTATCATATTAATATTATAGACGCTGTAGTGTGTATGTATGGAAGTTTGTTACTCTTTCACATAAAAACTACTGAATGGATTTTTATAAAAATTTGTGATTTAATAGCTTATACAAATGAAAAATACGTATTAAGATAGTGTAAACTGTGCATCGAAGCCTGCTTAACGTAGGCAACAGAAAGCAATGTTTAGGCAATGTCTGTAAATTGTGAATATATATAAGGTAACCTTCAAAACTACAAGACTTTACAGTCAAAAGCTTTCGAATTCTATGTTACTTCGAGAATTTTACTATGTTACTTCGAGAAATTCGGTTAAGTAGTTTTCGCGTGAAAGTGTAACAAACATCCCTACTTTCACATTAAAAACGTAAGGATTATATCACAACTGTCGTAGTATATTCAATTGTGTCTTGTGAAGAGTTAACTTTATTTTGGTGAAATAAAATTCGCAATTTTTTTTAGTTTGAAAGAAGAACATTTACACCCGTACAAACGTAACGTGGTTAACGTAACGTAACAAAGGTAATGTGTCAGTTAGATTTGCATGCTGTAATAAACATTCAGTAAGTATTTTAAAAAAATTTATTGTAATCCAGACTAATGCCAACCCTGCATACAATTAATATGTGTGAATTAGCCTCTTTATCGCCGCCACGGCATTCGGGTTAAACATCTTCGTAGAAACTTAACTACACGGCCTCAACTACACATTTTGCACCTAATCACATAATCACAAGGTGCATTTTCATATTCCTTAAGGTGTATGATTTAAGTATGAGCACAGACAACAGATGTAAACTTCCTTCGAACTCCGTAAAGCCTTCTGCATGCTTAATTCAAAACTTTCAAAAATTCAAATCAACTTTTCCTTCTAGCTACTATTTATAAGTTTTAGAACTTACTATAATATCGTAGAATACCACTGTTCTTATTTTTAAACTTAAAAAAAGAAGTCTAGAGTAATATAAAACTAAAAATGCAAACTCATAAACTCTTAGGAGTTTGCAAATTTTGACAAGACTTCTTACCACACACGTCATAGGAAAAATATTTCAAGAAAACAAAAAACATTTCATACAGTATGACCTCAGTATAAGCACAATTGTATTATTTGGTAGGTACTCTTCATTTAGTTTCTTTATTTATTGTTTTCATTTCATGAAATATTATAATAATGTTAATTAGTTTTTCTGAATTTCCTACAATATAGTATAATAGACAAACAAAATAAGAGTATTCACATAATAAAATATTTCCACAGCGACATGTCCATTGGCCTCTCCACGGGATATACAATAGGCTTACATATCCGCTTGTCGGAAAGGCTTGGTTACATCCTAGTTATATCAACAACAGCACCAGATGAGCACTTTTTGATCAATGGAGACGATACTGTCCGTACGGCAGGTACAAACTTGTGAAAAAACCCCACGTTTTTATCAAAAAGACTTTGGAGCTTTATAAACTGTGAATCTAGGAGAACAACTCGAAAATTTAAAATATGTGCAATTAATATATTATTATAGCTTTTGCGAATATGTTTATTGTAAGGCGTAGGCAATCAACATTCAACAACTTTTTAACCGGAGGTTATCAATTCGACTATATGTTTTTTTAATTTAATTTTAAACTAGCTGTTGCCCGCAGCTTCGCCTGGGTTAACTAAGATTTACAACGGCATCTGAATGGGATGATATATAGCTGTAGCCTTCCGTTAAAATAGGCTATCTAAAAATTAAAGAATCTTTCAATACGACCAATAGTTCTTAAGATAATCGCGTTGAAACGAACTAACTAAATAAATAATAATTACTAGGAACGGAAATGAACTTAAGAAAATTATATAAATACATACACGTCCATGACCCGTTGCAAACATTTCTATTCTCAATACAAATTATCTACACTTTACGGGAATCGAACCAGCGACCGTAAACTATTTTTCGACCAGCCGGCCATCAGTTATTTTAAATGGTTCTGAAAATGCGTTTTATGTATAATATAATAACAAATTAATGTTTTTCAGTATTTCATTATTTATGTTGTGAGACTAGCTCCTTACCAAATTTTATGAATCTATATCAATAGGAAGTACCTTAAGAGTTTTGGTTTAGCAGACGGATGTCGAATTGATTCCGTATCGCCATTTCGAAGAACGGGACCCAGAGAATACACTACGATAAATTTGTAAGAATGTATAACGCTGATAACGCTACACGAAATGTGATACAAGTCTGTAGGTTCGTTTACGGTAGTTTTGTGTAGGAAGATGGAATCGCGGCCAACCGGAAACAACCAACAGATTCATAATAACCACAAAAAAAATATTGAAATTTAGTATCCGATGACTAATTTGTTAAATAACATATTCTAAAAATAGAATATACTGATGTACTCAGCTAAGTCTGGCTTTTCTAGCTATATTTTAAACTATGGTAATGCTACAAATTATCTGTAGAATTAAAATAGCAAGTGCGAACAGAAGGATAAAAACTGATCACATTCAAAGAGGTGATAGATAATAATAATGGGCCTGAAGTATTACTAATAGCCTACTACTAAATAAAAAGCAGACATGATTTTCTGGAATATCAACAAGAATACCGATGTCACCGGTTTTGGTAGAGTTTGTTCATGCAGTGATTGCAGATTCATATGACCATTTTGAAGTGAAAAGATCGATCGGGTGAACTCGGCACGGCCGAGTGTGCAAAGCAATAAAGATACCGTAAATATTATTTGAATATTATTAATAATTATTATTTCAACAATCATTTGGTTTTCACTTCCGCCGTGGGGCGTGCAGATAAATATAATATTTAAATGTGAGTATGATTTTTTCTAGAAGATTCCTAAGTATTGGTTTAAATTAGGTTTGGTATACCGTGCTTAGTTTTACATAGTTGTAAAGGGCTCATACATTTATTTCAAGGTCGTCCATTTGCCTATTACACACAAAAACTATTTCCACAGTTTATTGGTCATAATATACGGAATATACACAAAGTTAGTGTTTATGTGGCAACTAATAGACTGTACAAATTAACATACAACCCAGTAATGTGGAGTCATAACGCTTTGTGGGCAAACGTTCGTATTACCCTAAATCCCATGCTATACGCTTTTACGACGTGCTTTTTACGATATTGATGTTTTAATATGCATAAGTTTATTCTCATTTGAATTTAATATGTAAATAGCCTGTTAGAGTGTACTAGAGTCAGGCTTTCATGAATATTATCTTTCCTGCTGGACCTAGGCCTTTTTTAATGTGGCCCAAATAGTCCCTCGCTGGCTTCATCGTATCGGCCACTGCATGAGTATCATACCATCAAGTAGGAGTTCGACCTACTACAGTATAGATATCAACTAGTATAGCATCTACGAATAAAAGCATCGACGCACCTGCCACGCGGCACTAACTACTGACAGCACTGCGAGGTTCGCTTAGGCCCACTCACACAAACATGCGCAACGACTAGACCAGTCGTTGCGTATATTTGTGTGAGTGGGCCGTTTCAAATGTTTGTTCGGAACTCGTAATAACTATCATGACTATCTGTTGGTTATCATCATCCTCGTCACTCTAATCTGGCTGATATTAATTATTGTGATAGCTTTTCTGCTATTTAGCTGAATTATGTACAACTTATCAATTAATCATCATCATCATCATCATCGGCCTTTATCCATCCACTGCCGAAAGAAGGCCTCTCTCAATGAACGCCAAGACGACCGCTTTCAACTCACATCCAACACGGATCGGCCACAACCCGGAGATCGCAATGGTAAATGGCAATAATAACACTTATCAATGCACTACGTATAAATTCAACTTGTTTAAAACATGAAAACAATTAACAAAACAGAACTGAAAATGTATTTACTTATTTTCTAAAGATGCTAATTTATATCTAGACGTCAGATTGTAGAACGTCCGAATCTATCTGGACCATTTCCAAAATTCATTGAAAACACGAGAAACTTACTACTGAGATAACGAAGTTCAGAACAATCTCATGTTTGGTAACGCGGCTCACGAGTGAAACAATACCAAACTGACTTGAAATTTTACTGTATTTTTCTAAAATGTTTTTCTTATTTTTCTCATTTAATTGTTCAGTAAACATTGATATACTTTACGAAAGAAAAAGATTCAAATCATTAAATCTTTGTGTAAAAAATCTTTACTAATATTATAAAAGTGAAAGTAGGGATGTTTGTTACGCTTTCACGCGAAAACTACTCGACCGATCATCATCAAACTTTGTAGAGATATTCTCGGAGGCACCTACTAGAAGTAACATAGGATACATTTAAAAAAGCATTTTTTCTTTGCTAGCACGGGCAAAGCCGCGGGTAACAGTTATAAAATAATAATACTGAAGACTCTGTTTTTAATTTAACATTTCTCTTAGGGCCTGTTTCACAATCTCCAGTTAAGTTCCCAATAGGCTATCGGCAACATATTTGACAGATATTTGACAGATACTCCATACTCTATCTGTCTAATATGTTGCCGATAGCTTATTGGGAACTTAACTGGAGATTGTGAAACAGGCCCTTAATATATGAAATGAAAGAACTAACTTTTGCCTGCGACTTCGTTCGCGTGTACTTTAATTATGAGTATATAAAAAAAATTAATCATTATATTAAGTCATTTGTGACAAGCTACTTCTTCTTTCTTTATCGCAGTCTACATAATATACGGATCATTTTTATTTGTAATCAGGAGCATACATGTATACCAATTTTCATACTGATAAGTCCGGTAATAAGAGAATTTTCATAAAAAAATTACCACCGCGCCGCCCCCATTTTTTACCCCTTAGGAGATTCCCGCCTAAATTTATCCATTTCACCAACACAGATAAATTTTAATTGTAATCTCTCCTTATGTATAATATGATCTATATTTTATACTAATTATCATGATGTGTGTCTGTCGGTGATTTATTTCAAAAACTATCACTTTTATGGACGTTTAAGTCCAGAAATGAGAAAATCAAACTTCAACTGGTGCTTTCACAATATTGTGAGTACCAGGTGAACATGATTTCGGCGAGTATTATTCAAAGTGTCAACACAGTTGGCTTTGCGCTGTACAGCTCGGTGCTGTATAAATCCCCTGAACGAGATTGTTATGAAAATGTACCTGTTCATTTAACAGTCAGCCGCGGCATTTTAGCTGTAATCACTATTTGAAAGCATCATGTTTGGAAGAACTTGAAAATATACAATATTTAGTATATTCTTATTCATATATTCTGTATTTTAGAAGTGGCATGCCACAGCAGCTTAGGCACCAGTTACCACCCAGGAGATTGTACATACCTAGGAAGTTAACCTAGGTCCTTCCGAAAAACAGGCAGGACAATAAGCACAATGAAAATAAAAAATAATAGTTAAAAAAACTAAAAAAAACACGCTTTACAAGTCTCTCCAAGTCTCCCCGAGTTCGCGCACTAGCTCTATCTCTCTTACTTGCATGCAAAGGATGCGGAAAGGAATTAATTAATCCTGGCGAATCTAATTGGGATAATCGGATTTTGTAATCGAATTATTGCATTGTCATCGGTCAAAGGTGTGCAAAGTTTGAATTAAATCTGATCGTTCAAAGTTAGACAAAATCGAACTCAAAGGAGTCGGTTACAAACATACATACAAACATACAGGTGAAGCTAATAAAAGCGTGTTAAAAAGAGCACATGATTCGAGTCGCAGGTTTGCAAGCAGTGGCTATACAATATGAATGTGGTGTTTATTTAAATGAATGCTAATTTATTAGATTTACCTTGTTATTATTTACATTCATGTCCCTAATAAATAATAATTAAACATAATCTTTTATATTACGGCAAGAAATATAATGGAAAATGGAAATTAATGCGACGTTTTAGAATGGAGGCCGCTTCTGCAAGGACGTTAAGTAAATTGATTTGAAAAGCCGCAGAATCTAGACGTTACAAAGAGTCTTTCGTTGACGAACCGTCAGTCCGGTTGAAAATTCAAAACAGAGATCCACGTTTTCCATCCAAGACCTGGTGATATACGTAAAAAAGATTTTTTTTAAAATCGCCATAAAGATTCAAAAGTCAAAAGCAGATTTTCAAACCTTCACGAAGGATAGCCACTATAATGAAACTTTGTATACACTTTTTTCATTATTTATTTTATATATTATAACAGTTACAATTTAAACTGCCAATTTGATTCTTAATACCTACAGACTATAGCTCAATTCTTATCCGAGTAATCTCTGTCAACATCAATTATATGGGCTCTAACGGTAGTCTGCACACCGTACATACAAAAGACACGCTGATGACTTGGTAATGGATGAATTTTAATTACAAACACTTAAACACAACACTCATGTTCAAATACTCTCGAGGTTTACAAACAATATTAAGCGATGTTTTAACGTAGTTATACCATTAGAACCCCACCATGGTTCAAGCCTTGTCGTGGCGGTGGGGCTCAGTAGCCTAGGGTGAGCCCAACACCTTGGGCGAAGCTAATTGAGCCAAGGGGGCTCTTTGTACCCCTCTTATAAGAAGAGGGGTAAAAGAGCAGAGAGCAAGGGGCGAGGATGGGAACCTCGCCTGATTGTACTGTCCTGATGGTGGGAGGGGTTGTCCTGTGGTGCGGGGCAACCCGTCTATGGAGGTGGGGTTGGCCTAACCGAAGCAAGGCGGCATTGGTGGCACTCGCCAGCAGTGTTGGCAATCTGTGGGGAATTCCCCAAACTGCGGGGATTTTCAATCCGATTGGGTAATTTGTGGGGAGAGCGTTTATGTGGGGAAAATGCGGGGAATTTAAGCATTTTCACTAGAACTGAACTTAAATCTAATAAAACTAGTATAAGAAGTATAATTTATAAATTATTATATTAAATTTAACTTTAACTCAACTTATCTGACTGGAAGATTTAAGAACTTTTAGACATTTTATGGCAACAATTATGTCCATCAAACTTTATAGTTTATCAAACGGGGAAGTCCCTGTATTGTAACGAACTAAACAGAGTATTGCAGAATGCAGATAATTATTTAGTGTTATTGTATCATTTTCATATTCGGAGTTCACACAATATATTGTTTTATGTAAGTATACTGTTTGATCCTTGTTGTTTATTTGGTATAAATACAAAGCTACAATAGAATATGGATATGGAATAATATATTTGTCGAAAGAAAATTAAGAATTCTGAAAAATTTGAAAACAGAGAATCGCTATCTCCTGTAAAATGACACTGTATTAGCACATTTTGCCGCTAGAGAAGGTATTATGAAGAAAGGACATGCCTAAAATTTAATCCGTCAATAGACATGTTAACAAAAAAGAGTTGATACAGTGAAGATCTGTAATAACTTAATTAAAATCATTTAATACTTATAAGTAATAAATAAATTTGATTTATACATTGTGTTAGGTGACGGATTCCCGATACTTGACCCACATATTACAACGTTAAATTTTATCGACAAAATACTATACAAAGGGGGGTTTCACCCTTTTGAATGACAGCCATTTTTCAATTGAATATCTCATATGTTTACGAGTTCACCGAAACTTATTATTTTTTGTTTTCATGTTGCTCCCATGCACAATAGTAGTCTTATTTGAAAGATTATGATATTTGCTAGCATTTAAAACAAATAATGTTAAGAAGTAATGCAAAATAATCCACGAAATACTTTGGTTTAACCGAAAAATTTGGTAAATTTGGCTTGGGGGGAATATGTGGGGAATAACGATTTTATTTTCCCCAAAATTGGGGATTTTCAGCTAGGTTTTTGGGTAATACAGACCGTGGGAGTTGGCAACACTGCTCGCCAGGTTTTAGTGGGTATAGCTGCGTCCACTTACCATCTTTCGGGCGCAGCGAGTCCCACATACCCGCCTAGGGAAACCCACTCCCCTGCGGGATGCGTCAGTGCATTTCCCGGCGTTAAAGAAAAAAAAAGGAAACCATTAGAAAATAAAGAAATATGCTTTATATCCTTTTAGAGAATTAGTACTTAATATTAAAAAAAAAACTCCTTCGTTTTGAAGGCGGTTACAAAGTATCATATGGTTATCCTGGTAACGAAATTATTAACAGCCTTTTTATCAAAATTGTATTAGTAACACGCTAATGAGTTGGAAAAAACTTAACTCCTCCTTTTTGAAGTCGGTAACAAAATATCATTCTATCGTGAATTTCTGGGTAACGAAATTATTGACAGCCATATCAACATTTTTGTGGTTTACGCGCTAATATTAGTTTTTACATAATTGTGTTTAATCACATCGGTTACTTTCGGTTGTCAGGTATTTGATTTGAGACCTAAGACTGTCCTGGGGGCCTAGCCAAAGTGACATCGCTTCGTAGCGAAATTCGTTATCGCCTGTAAGTTATCGATAACAATTTCCTAGCCAATGTACAATGACTGTAGCGATCGTTGTTTCGAAATGGTTATTCGGTAATCAAAAAATATTGGCTATGGTATCGAAAATATAATTGTCAGTGTATCGATAAGTGTCAAATCAAAACAACATCGACCACGTGATTAAGCACGGCCCTATGTCAATCCCATACATTTTATCATTTCGAACTTCGCTAACGATTTCTTAATGGCACTTATAAGAAATAAAAATAAGATAAATTAATAATTAAACTAACAAGCCAAGAAAATGTTTTTCATTTTCATATTTATATACTACAGATGTTTTTATTTTATTTATTCCAAGAAAACACTGCCATAGTAATCTTCACAAAAAATGAAAGGCGTCATAATATTTTCATCTCAGTATATAAAATTTCATGTGTATGTATACCGCCAGCAAAACAAACTTGAATGCGAAAAATAATACAATCTCCATACAAATAGTCACGTACGGCCAACACAAACATGCATTATTTGAATGGAAGCGTGGGTAGACCGGGCGACGCTTCGCCTTCGGTATCTGTCACCCGAACGTTTTATGAGCCTTAGCGACATGGAAATAGGGCACAAAACTATATAATTCAATTGAAAGCTAATGACTGGTGGCCTCGTAATGAATGAATACATTTTCGAAGGAGTCGTAAATCCGAATTCTTTTAAAACACGTGGAACTTTTAGCTTAAGATACATACAAATAGAAAGTACGAATTTTGCATAGGCCCAAGTTAATTTGAATAAAACATTATCGAGTGCTTTCCCGAACATGGAGCGTAAAGTTCCATGACATTCTCGAAAAATATCCTACTCCTACTAATATTATAAACGTGAAAGTTTGTGAGTGTGGATGTTTGTTACTCTTTCACGTAAAAACTACTGGATGGATTTTAATGAAACTTTACAATAATATAGCTTATACATCAGAATAACACATAGGCTATAATTTATCTCCGTACTCCCATGGGAACGGGAAGTACGCGGGTGAAACCGCGGGGCGGTTTTAAATATGTTGATTTAAGGCAGAAGACCAGTGGAAGGGCTTTGCTGTGTCGCGCTGCCATCTGCATGGATACCACTATAATATTATGCTTGTTTCTACCGTGAAACAGCTTTACTGTGTAAATGGTGTCGATACTTAACATCATAGTAATATGTCACAAGGATAGGCAGATCCAAAAGCGAGGGTGATCTAACCAAAGCACCCGTTTTTGGACCTACCACTAAACTAACCAGTAACCAAGTCAATATTCACAAGGATAACCATAAGCCAAACCCGTTTTCATATTTTATGTTATTAAAATCAAACCCTGAAAAGCTTTTGTAACGAATACGTGTTTGGCAAAATTATCCACGAATTTTCTTTAAGATTTCTAATCCCTTAAACAAAATAATAGAAATTGTAAAATATGTAAGTAGATTTTTATCGTTTTGGAATAAATATTTTTTTCACACTGGCAAAGTTGGAAAAGTTGTCCGCTTACAAAGGGTTGGTGAAAGAAAGGATGATCTTATTTTAAGGGTTAAATGTCTTTATGTATTATGAGGAATAGACATTTTTATTTAGAGAGGACCGTGCAATCGGTTTTTATGGCAACACAGCGCTTATGAGATTTACTTGAGTGGAACATTCAGGCATAACTTTAAACGAGCAATTCTTGTATACAAATAAATATATTTATACTACAAATAATAAAGCCTTAGTAATGACTCTATTTCAATATGTCTTTGTTGTTCAAGTAATAATTCAATAGTGCCATCATTATTAAGGAATATTTTACGAAAAATTGTGATGTTTTGAATTTTTTTAATCTTATAAAAATATATCAAATTGAAATTGAAAAATTAAGTGAAACCTATTAATCTACACTAATATAATCAGGTGGTGATATCTACTACTAATCTTCAAAACCACTTATCGGATTTAAGATTGAGAAAATAGTATGTATGATGCTACGCTAACACTGAATATCATAAGCTATAGAGAAAAACTATTATGATTATAAAAAAAATCAATAATAAATTTAAAAAATCTGAAATAAATAATTTAAAATGGCCTATAAAAATCATCATCCGTTCGAAAAGGCTATAAATCGTACTTATTGCGGACAAAGCTGCGCGCAATCGCTAGTTAATCAAATTAAAAATTGTCAATCACAGGGACTGTTTCGAAATTCTTGATATTATGAAATTTCAAATTATTAAATTAACAAAATTTGAAATTTCATAATATCATAATGTCACATTAGCATATCGGTGACGCGAACCTATAAGATTTTCTATCGCACTTTTACAATTTCTTCACATTAATATTTCTCTTATCCAAATTCACTAACATTGATAATCATCATCATCTTCCTAGCCATTATTATTCCCATTCATTTGGGGTCGGCTTTATATGTCTTGTGACGCCACCTCCACAGAGGGATTGCCCCGCACCACAGAACAACCCCTCCCAACTTCGGGACAGTACAATAAGGCGAGGTTCCCGGCCTCGCCTCTTGCCCCCTGCTCTTTTGCCCCTTCTCTCATAAGAGGGGTATAAAGAGCCCCCTAGGCTCAATTCGCCTAGCCTAAGGTGTTGGGGTCATCCTGGGCTACTGAGCCCCACCGCCACGACAAGACCTGACCGTGGTGGGGAAGAGATGTTAAGTTGATGATGATAATCATGAAACCGCATTGATTTCGTAAAACACACGCCGGTGTATACAACACTCTCGGAAGATTGCGGTCCCTTAATATGTATGAGACAAGAAGTCGGGAGTATAATGCCCACAATACATGTGCTCGTCTATATTACTTTGTACTCTGCTATAATGTGTCTCCATGACTTTTACAACTTACGACAGCGATAAAAAGATGTGCACAACACTTTTCTATTAACTTTATGTGCATATCGTAATCTCTTTTTTTCATCTTCATTATTTCGACCTATAGTCTAGACCAGTGGTTCTTAACCGGTGGTCCGCGGACCACTGGTGGTCCCTGAAAGCATCCCTAGTGGTCTGTCCGCGGAACCATCCTAATAAGATGATAGTGACGTGTCAACATAACGCGATACGCGCTTAATAAATGAATTAGAACCATCCTCCTTTTAATTACATTTAGGTACTTTATATTAACTACAAACAAATTAACCAACTCGGTGGTCCATGGCAAGACAGAAATTTTGACAAATGGTCCCTTATATAGATAAGTACCACTGGTCTAGACAGACTACACAAGATTCAAAACCCGCTAACGCTCGTAAGCACACTCTTACTGTAACAGTCCGTTACAACACTAAATAATGCTAGAAACCGACTTTCATCGCATTTTCATCTATCAGGCACAACACTATTTAAATAATGAATAAATATTTCCACCGGATATTGCTAAATAAATCGTACAAATGGAGTACTCTCAATTATTCCGCATCTACCGAACGTCGTATTTTTGTCCCGGCTAGAAGGGGCAAGCCGCCAGGGAAATTACAAGCCTGAGATCCTCTATATAAGGATACAATTAAAGTGTTTTAAAACATAATACAAGAAGATTTATTTAGCTCACGGTAAACACAAACAAACAATCGGTTTAAGCGATAATTGGTTTGTGTTCATTTGAATAAATGTCAGCTGTTCAGTGTTGTCACAACAAGTACATCCCTATCATTCTTACCTTTCTAGTCTAATGATCGCGCATTGTCAACAATTGACGCCCACCGGACCGTAAGAGCACACCGGTCACAACACTATGCATGACGTCACATAGAACACTCCATTCATAAACATTGATCACCAATTTGTCTTTGACGGCACTAGGAAAGTTCGATTTTTCCGATAAAACACAATCACAGATTATATATCAGATAATCGATGGTAATGATTGAACCGGTTCTTAAAATAAACTTTTTATACTTTCATTATTTTGTTACTTTTTTTTATTACAGCGCGTGTGTATCGGTCGCCGCGCGCGCACGTTTAAACGAAGCCTCCCGTGATCGCCCCCGCAATTTTGGCGCGTGGGCGCCTCCAGCCAACGCTGCCTCCCAAAGCGAATTTGCGTAATATATTTCAATATTAAACAAACTCTCCGACACATCGACCGTATAAGTGTCGAAAGACGACCGACGACAGCAGGGGATCGCAGGAAAATGGCGAGCTCCTTTATAA
Organism: Lycaena phlaeas; assembly: GCA_905333005.2. Classification (NCBI taxonomy): domain Eukaryota; kingdom Metazoa; phylum Arthropoda; class Insecta; order Lepidoptera; family Lycaenidae; genus Lycaena; species Lycaena phlaeas. The sequence continues at coordinate 15,121,929 of HG995169.1, read as the reverse complement.
GTTCATGTTAGAATTTTAAATGAGTATCGAATAATGTATCGGACATAAAAAGCTATCGGCGGCTAACAATATTATGTGAGCTGGTGCGTTGGGAAGCGACTTGTCGGGGAGAGCCATGTATGGAGAAACGAGTTCGTCTGCAGTCCCACACGTTTCGACTTTTTGCCGCGCTGCAATCGAGTGCTAGGGGCATCTTCGGCCGGCGTAACTTGAGACTCGGGGTGCATAGACTAGGAGGATATCGATTGGGTGAGGATAGTTATGGCGGGTGTCTTCCTTTTTTGGTCAGCACTTGCCGAGAAGGAGCATTGTACGTATGGGTCGTGTGCTTGCGAACCACGTCTTGGTTGGCTTCATACATACGTAATGAAATCGTTGCCTCTGGAGTCCTAATTAGACGTCTCCGGCCAGGTAAGCGCTAACGTTCATTTGAACGTTGAAAATACCTTGGGATTTCGCTAAGTTCATTCATTATGGACGAAAGTAAAATAAATGTTGACTTTACGAGCGTACTCTCCATATATTGATTCATTTAAATGAAGTTTTTATGGCTCTTGGCCATATCTAATGAAGCGGTTCTTAATGTTTTGTATAAATCGTTTCCAATTTTATTGTTATTTATTTAACGATATAAAATACCTTAACTGAAAGTTGGAATACAATTGTATAATATATTATGTTTTATTTTAAGCGACTCTTTTTATTTTCGTTATTATTGAAATAATCTGAAAGGATATGAAGTTTCGCTCGTACGAAGACTAATATAGGGATTTCGAGTCTTAAATCAAAAGTAATTGATATATTGTAGGCTGCAATTTTTTCTTTTTGGTTAATTCAAGTATTAGCTACCTCATATTGTCATCATCATCATCATCACCGTCCACTGCTAAACGCCAAGATGACCGATCCCTTGCCTCTTTGTCTACCTAAACGCAGCCTCCACTCTTGAACCTTATTGGTCCATCGGCCCAACGGCGGCTCCAAGGGGGGGGGGGGTCATGGGGGTCATGACCCCCCTGGGCTGGTTCCAGAACTAAGGTGGACCACTAATTGAACATATAGTCCAGTCAAAAGTCAAGACTTGACCACGTCTATTTGACCCCCCCCCCGTACAAAAGTTGGATCCGCCCTTGCATCGGCCATCCGTTCTTCTGAGTGTGTGACCAGCCCGCTGCCACTACAACGAGGTTATTCTTCGCGTGATATCGGTAACTTTATTTCCCTGGAGGTCTTCGTTTTACAATATACATAATATCATAATATCAAGTAACTAACACTCAAAGCTGCATACGACATACGTGATGTCAATAGGACGTTTGTCCTTTATTATTATTTTATTCTTTTACGCCGAGAAATGCACTGACGCATACCGCTGGGGAGTGGGTCTCCTCAGGCGGGTAAGTGGAACTCACAGCGCCTGAAAGATGGCAAGTGGACGCAGCTCTACCCACTAAAACCCGGCAAATGCCACCACCTTTGGTAAGATGCCCCGCATCTACAAGCAACAGGGCACCTCGAAGGCTAGTCAGTCCCCTAGGGGACCGACACCACCTCCACAGAGCGGTAGCCCCGCACCACAGAACAATCACTCCCAACGTCTGGACAGTACAACGAGGTGAGGTTTCCATCCTCACCCCTTGCCCCCTGCTCTGTTGTCCCCTCATCTTATAAGAGGGGTACACAGAGCCCCCTCGGCCTGCCCCCTCCCCCCCTGGGCTACTGAGCCCCACCGCCACGACAAGGCCTGAACCATGTTGGGGAGGACGTTTGTCCTAGACCAGAGACCCACCATGCGTCACGATCCCTTGGGAAAATAACCTTACTAATATTATAAAATATGTGAAAGTGTGGATGTTTGTTCCGCCTTCACGCAAAAACTACTTGACGAATCATCATGAAACTTTGTACACATAATATTTTAGCAGGTACCGGAAGTAACATAGGATACTCTTTATTAAAAAAAGGATTTTTTTTTGCTCATTGCTCATAAACAAGATATCGGTATCTAAAAGTCGAATTATGAAGCTCAGTGAAAAAAAATACATGCTAAATATTCTAATTTATATAACGTTACCATAGAATTGTTTCTTCATTTCAACCTTCTATGTTTGGTTATTTTATCAAGTTTTGAGAAATTGTATTAAAACTGTTTTTTATTTCAAAAGTCGTTTATTAATATTGGTACCGGTTAAATTTCCTAGTGTTTTGTTCCAAGATTCCAATTTCAAACTTGTATTCGATCGTAGCCTGGCCCAGACAACCACTGTCCTAGACTATCTACCGTAATCTGGTAACTAGGATGAACGGTAAAACACTAGTACGCCATTCCACTGGAGCTGTGTCTCCTCATGCTCGACGGCCGTGGTTCCGGCCCTTTTATTTGTAGCAACAAAAGCAATGTTACTAAAGCAAATGAATTCTTTTGTCAAAAAGTAAAGTTTACAAAAAAAATCTACAAAACACGCTCTAATTAAATATTTAAATTATTATTATTTTATTCTATTATTATTATTTTATGTTGTATAACCATACAACTATAGCCACGGGAAAATCCATAAAGGTTTAATTAAATAATTAATGAAATTGGCGTATTTACGCGAATTTCATTAATTATTATAAAACTACATTATATAGTTACTTATTATATAGTACGAATACGAATATTTATTATAAAACAAAAAATATACTTATTTATTAGTCATTAAATAAAATTTAATTATTTAATATTTTATCATCATCATTTTAATCAACATTACTAAGTTGCTACTACGGAAAAAATAGATGTCAAATTCGAGTGCCAAGGAATCGGGAGTCTTAGCATTCATTGGAAGAGGGCTATGTTCAGTAATGGACGATTTAAACGATTTTACGATGAAAGTAAATCTACGATTAGATTTCGAACACATTTCATTTTTCGAAATTCTTCTTTTCTTTTATCTGTTCTTAAAAATTCAAAATATTTTTAAGTACCTATAGTATTATACGTTCACCAAACCTCAAACGGTCGTATGTGCTTTCTTTATTTTTCAACTTAAATTCAGTTTGACCTCAGAAAAGAAAAATAAACAAGAGAATTTTAACTTTGGCCGTTTTCAACTGCATTTTTTCCTAAAAACAATCCAATTCCCTTCATCACATCACGTTTGTGGCTACTCAAAATTGGCATATTAATCAGGAATCCAATGCGCGTGCCGCATAATCACACGTCGTGGGACGCGACCTTAGCCGCATTGTGGCACATTATTTCTAAGGCCGCCGAAAAAACGAAGACGTCCAAACTGCACCGCCTCAGATATGCCGAGCAGTATCGATATGGCTTCTATTCCCAGAAGACATTTTTTACTCACAAGGTCGATTCAGAGATTCTTCGTCATTATGGCATTAGACTATATTGTACTCGGAAATACATTAACTTGCTAAGAGTGAAATGTGCATCTGGCATACCAACTAACAAAATATGGTCTTCGAAAAAAGTTGTTTTAATGATTGCATAAAATAAGGACTTATATTGGCATACCGATGAACCATGTAAGTAGTCAATTTCGACGGACGAATTCATCTTTGCCACTTGAAACTATACACTACTAACACTTGAATATCAAAATAACAGTATATTATATTATATAGATACCAGCTGTTAACCGCAGCTTCGCCTGCGTTAACTAAGATTTAGAACGGGATCTGAACAGGACAATATATTGTGCATGTATTATGCTTATAAATCTTCCTCTTGAATTGTTTTATCTACTAAAAAAACCGCATTAAAATCCGTTGCGTACTTTTAAAGATTAAGGCATATATATATACAAAGGAAGCGACTTAGTTTTATACTACGCAAAGATAAAGAATAAAGATTGCATGAATCGGCTAAAATTCATCACTACGCCAACTGCGCAGCCAATGTTATTGTTACCAGCATGAATAACAGCAGGCAATGATGATGATCTGTCCAATCGCTTTCAGCCATGGCAACAATATATGACTCCTAGCAGAGAATTTTGATGCGATCGGAGATTGCGGGGAAGAGTTTAGTTTAATACAAACGCCTGTGGCAGTACTACACGCAATCAACGATTATGAGTATGATCGACGCCCTAAATTGTGAGGAATGGCGTCATGATCGGTAGTACCTGACTAGGATTTATTTAATTCATTATTTTTAGCTTTAAGACCATGTCCCTATAGTCAAAATAGATAAAATCAATTGTGTCTTAGGAAAATATATACATTTGAGAGCATCAAAAAAATGTTAGTCTTGATCGTATAGGGTAAACTATTACTATATATATTTGAGCTTAAATGCCATCAGGCCTAAATGTCTAGACTCTAGACCTTTCGAAAACAAAAAATATTGTATTCAAAACACGTTTTCGAAAAAAAAATGTTTAAGTATAAAAAAGAAACATGAAATAAGTATTAAAATTAACATTTAAGCAATTGTATTGCACTGATTCGTGTATTGATACAACCTATCTGTAATTATTACGAATTTCACTATAAAATTGTGTCTAAGAGCAAAGAAGAAGAGCTCTTATAAAGATATTTAGAATAGAAAACAAACATGAGACCACCGTCTGTGAATATTTTACATGTTTCTGCTCAAACATATTTTCATTACACTCCCTGGTCTCCAGTATATTTATTTTTTTACTGAATCATACATATACGTAAGTTTTTTTCAAAAATAAAGACATTTTTAATTAGCACCGTGTTTGAAGCATTCTGGGTATTAAAAAGATTTTAGTAAGTATGACATTTATTTTCGCTGTCTTATATTTAATACTAGCTGTTGCCCTCAGCGTCGCCCGGGTTGCATAGATTTATAGCTGTAGCCAGACTGGATCATTATTATTTTTATAGCCTTGTCACTTAGCATATTAGTATTAATGTCCAAATCAGAGAATAAGAGAAGAAACAAAAAACTGATTTATTCAGCAAAGTTAACCTTTTTTCGATGACGTAGGGGAATTAATTTCGCATGTCTGTGTACTCGGGTAGGCTCCAAGACCTATCATAACTAACCTAACTAAACCATCGGTGAGCGCCGTAAGCTTTTTTAAATTCTGGATCTGCAGTCTACAGAAAGAAAACAGCAAAGTAAGTCGCACAGTTGAAGAAAACACCTCTTTGATAAAGAAAATCTTATAGATTCGCGTTACCTCTCTTATTTATTACAACACAACTAGCTTGTGAGTGATTCGTTGTAAATGAAAATATCTCTATAAAAAACTCATTCAAGGGGAGTGAAAAACCTAATATAGAGCAGGAAGGAAGCGTTGGAAGGTCGCGCTGTGCGTCCGGTCTGCTTGGGTCCATTCTGTTTGATACTCCCGTGAAACAGCTTTGCTGTATTGTAGAGATGGGCAGTTTTATTACTGGCACACAGACTTATCATCCTGGACTAGTCGTATGTTTGTGTTCATGAGCGACGCTGTCCACTTAACATCAGCACCCCTAGACACGTGGCAAACGCTTGATTCTATTCTTTTGCGTTTACTCGCTAACTACATAGGGTTGCTGGAAAATTTTTGAAGAACGTTTATTAAGACAAATAATGAATATGATTCTAAAAACTTATGTAATTCGTCCCCCGTAGAAGAGTGACATAAACGCTAAACGATTATAATAGAAAAGAATACTTATTGTATGGGAATTACACTAGTTTAGGACATTTAAAAAATTGGATAAATATTATAATTATAATGTTCTTTTTAAACGAAGAACAGAGGTTGTTAAACGTTTTTACAAACAAAACCATATACTTTATGACGTGTCCTAATAAACGTTCTTCAAAAAATTTGCAGCAGCCCTGTGGAGTTAGCGAGAAAACGCAAAGGAATAGAATCAGCGGAAAGTCGCCTTCTCATTATCTATTCAACTGCAAAAAGCTTGCAAGTGCAGTTAGAAATTTATTGTTTATCTACATACCATACTATATTACTAAATTACTTACTGGGTTTTTCTGCTTTGTTTAAAATAATTATTTAATGTACTTGATTATTTTAATTCCCTTGTTTTTTACAATAACTATAAAGTAAATATTTTTTGCTATTCATTTATTTAATGTAGGTTCGTTTATACTACGTACATTTTACGAATTTCACCGATAATACGATTAAAATAATATCGTACAGAATGTAACGGTTTTTTATGCTCTGTTTTTTTTTTGTTGTCATCATATTGGTACATCAATTACTCAAAACAATTTAATCAAGTCCGAATTTTCAATTGAGCTATTATTTCATTATTTCGCGTCAAAATGGCGGTTAATATAATTACGTGTATGGTTTTATTACCAGTCGTGAACAATATTTGCGATGCTGTTAGTAATTATGGATTCCTGTAAGCGCAGATTTTAAATATTAATAATACTATTTGGATTTTGGGATTATGTTTATGTATGGATTAGGGAAACGATTTTGTGTTGTATTATATTTTTATACCACTATATTTATATAATCAAAACTTTGTTTTTTACTAACCTACGCTGTCCCACTGCTGGACAAAGGTTTTTCCAAGCTCTAGCATATATCGCGGTCTTGCCCCACAGAACAATCAAAACATTAAGAGAAAAATATATACAGAGAGATGCAGATACAGATTCCGAGTCAGATTCAGACTTTAAAACAGATACAGAATACAGAGACAGAAATATATATTTCTTCGCAAAAAAAATATTTCTCCTCCAATCCTACTACTTCTATCCTCCAATAGGCCGCCAGAAACTTACAAGCCGCACAAAACACGACAGCATAGCTATCACTACTCGGGCGTGCCTCTCATCTCATTTGTCCGAATGCAACATTGTACTAAGAAGTTTATGAATTACAAAGGGAAACCTATCATTGGCCTTATTTCCTGTAATGTTCATAACAATGTATATTTTCTAATGTAACACTGTTGGTTTTCTGAATAAATAAATAAATAAAAAATACTACTGACCACCAAAAAATTCAAAAGAAATGCCATTGGGCAATGCTTTGCATTCGAATCGGACTTGAGCCTGGTTTCCGTTTGTCGTAGTCTTATTAAAAATATAATAATACTTACTAAATTTCCTCGAAAATTGGTCCGTACATGATATCAACGAACGCGGTCAAATGTTATCATGATACGTTATATGAATGGTTGACTGATTAATTATTATTAATTTAATTGTCTTCGTAACTGTAGTATTAGTCCTAAATAAGTTATACTTGCAAATGCATGTATTTTGAAAACTATAACAAAAGTTTTTTTATATAATTTATCGTCGTGCTCCCTCGGGAACACAATGAATAATAAGTAAAGTATCTCAAAAATTTCAAATATAATGTCCTACTAATGGGCGCAGGTCTCCTCCTCGAAATCAATTAATAATATCAAAATAAAATAATAATACAAAATAATATAATAATAGTACTTACTAAATTTAATATTATTAGAAAAAAAAATATTCCCGGAGATGGATTGATACATATTGTATCAATCCATCTCCGGGAAGTGGGATTTCCCAATTCTTCTGAAATCAATTTCCATTTATCAGATGAAAATAAAGGTCAATAATTTTTAGTATAGTTATTTGGGCGGCGAAACTGCAAGATAAAGCTAGTGTTACATTAAATACACCAAACAGACGATTTTCAATTTTCTGTGTCAAAATATTATAGTGAACTCAACCCTGTGCAAACAATGTCCTTCCAGATTGCTTTTTAGTTTGAATAGTACCTATTTACAACTTTGTTATTTTAATTCAACGGTGTAGCGACCATTGGCGTTAAACTTATCATCATCATCAGCCTTTATCCATCTACTCCTGGACATAAACCTTCCTCTTGTCGCTCGATCGATCCCTTGCCACTAGCTTCCAAGGCGGCCACCGCAAGGAGGAAGTCTTCCAACCTGGTTAATGGCCGACGAACACTCCGTTTACCTAAACACGGCTTCCACTATTGAACCTTATAAGTTCAGGCTTAAACAGTGAACTTGAAATAGTTCGCTTAGTATTTAAACTTAAGTATGGATAGCACAGTAAAAAGTAAAAGTCGACTCAACAGGTATATGCTGAGCTGTAAGCTTCTTATATTTGATTTGCTTGTCTGCATGTTTAGCCTTCAGGAAAGTAGAAAAGAAAAATCACACAAGCCACTGGACAATTTTTATACAATTTAAAAGGATAGACATAAGAATAAATAATAAGCTCTATCGTAATATATCAATTTTGGTAAACGCAAGCGAGCGCAACAATTTTGTGCCAAATTGCCACACAAATGCGATACTTCCTATCATAATAAGAATACTAAAAGCTCGAAGACAAAATATTTTATTTAGTGTCATTATACAGGGAGACAACAGTCGACTACGTTCGTATGGAGAAAGAGCCGCTATCCTTTTGCCAAGATATTGGTAATTTATATCAGAATAATAATTATTATTGTATTGGTAAAAAAAATAGTAGCTTAGCTTATATTGCAAATGCTGCCTTATTTCCTATAGGGATAACCCTATAGGATATATTTATGAAGGCAACTAAAAAATACAACGGCTAACTGTCGAACATAGTAAAGTAGAACATAGTCAAATAAACTGCCTGCATACAATTTTTTTGGCTCCATTAAAATCACACATGTCCAGTGGTGTTCTGTGGTGCGGGGCAAACCCTCTGTGGGGGTGGCGTCGATCCCTTGGGTGACTGACTAGCCGTCGAGGTGCCCTGTTGCTTGTAGATCCGGGGCACCTCACCAAAGGCGACATTGGTGGAACTTGCCGGGTTTTAGTGGGTAGAGCTGCGTCCACTTACCAGCTTTCGGGCACAGGAAGTCCCACATACCCTCCTAGTGAGACCCATTCCCCCGCGGGATGCCTAAGCGCATTTCCTGGCGTTAAAGAAAAAAAACTTATACTACCATAGAATTTATATAACTTACTTTAATCAAAAACTGACTAAAGAATTAGCGAGAAAATCTATTTCGACTATTTGGACGTAACCGATTACGATGTATTCTGTATGGAGCCGTTGTTTAAACATGAAAATCTGCTCCTATAAAAAGCGTTAATAGAATTTTATATCGTGACAATATACCGGAAAGCCTCGTCAGAGCCTTTGCTCATTAGCAACTCGACTAGAATGGAACGGCTGAACGCCTCCAACGGATAACTAAAAGCTTCCTAGCTTACACTGGATCGATCTTCTTTTACTTTTAAATCTAATATTGCTGAGATGTAAAATTGTGGATTTTGTATAACATAAACAAAAAGATACATAAATAGACTTTTAGAATTCACTAAATGCCGTCTTGACATTTATTAAAAGATCTCTAGTTATGTCCAACAGTGAACGATGGGGATGATGATGATAATAAAAAAAGGTGTGTGTGCGATTCACACACGATAGAAGTGAAACACATGTTAAATGCTCAAATACAGGCCAGTATTAAACAGTCTGCAAACATACACACCGACATTTGCTATCTCGCTCTTTTGTGTTTGTGTCTCTTACCTGTCGTTTTTTCCGTTGCATCCGGTTTGAAATCACAACGATTCTAAAGAAGTTTCACTTCAATAATAAACGTAAGCATAATATTTTTGATATGATAACATACTTCGAATCTATTCAATAGTCTCTATAGTTGCCAAAATTATCTTATCTCACAAAATGGGCTAAACTGCACTGAGTGCTAAATTTTATCAAAAGTGTTAAGTTTTAGGGTTTATCAGGGGCAAAAATGTGCTTCGATATTTGTATATATTTTAACTGATTGTTTATAAAATATTGACATGTTTTCCTTTATTGCGTTTGCTCTCCGGAAACCAAGTGTTGCTTATCTTGTGTGTGAGTATGCCAGCTAAATGTTAAATTGAAATTATTTTCTAGTGATGACGACGATCTCCGTACAGTGGCTGGGCGAAGGTTGGTGCAAGTTGTTCGGCCATGTTTGCGTTCATTAGAAAGCTCTATTTCCAGTTGGGGATGGGGAAAAATCGTAATGATGACGATGATAAAAACAGTTTTTGAACAATGACCTTAGGCCCCGTTCGCACGAGCGATTAAAAAGCGTTGCAGTAATACCAGACGTTGGCTCGAGTTGCAAGTTTGGCAAGCTCAATTTAATTTAGCATCAAACACTTAACGTCGAAAATTCAACAGTGCTCGATAATAATAAAGCGTTGCGTTTTAAACGCTTTCTTGAGTGAACAGATACATGGGTCCATTCCATATCCATCTATCCATTTGTCTCATTCAAACTCTTTTTTTTAACGTTCGGTAAAAAAGCGCACGAGCAAACGGGGCCTTATTGTTAATACATGGCCACCACAATAAGCCTAGCCTTATTATTTCCGTTGGAGTCGGTGTCAGTCAAGGTAACCGACTCCAAAATTATCAATAAGGACGTGATAACGCAAAGATCTACATTAGTAGAAGAATAAGTTTACTATAAGTTGTTATTAATATTATAATTTGTATCACCAAAAATTTTAGAAATAATTATTTTATTTCTCTTTTTTTAAGTTGGTTTTTATTTCATCATCATCATCATCAGCGTTTATCCATCCCCTGCTGAATACAGACTTCTCTCAATGATGAATGCAAGACGACCGATCCCTTGCCACTCGCATCCAATACTACGGCTACTTCACGGAGATAATCTTCCCGTCTGGTTTTTATTTGTTTAATGTTAATCACGTGACACAGCAACAAATCGGCATATATTTTCTTCAAAACATGAACCAATTATATACCCTGTAACCCTACTCATAAGGACTAAAGAAAAAACGAAATCTCATCAACTAATCATCCAGTTTTTGTAAAAAGAAAAAACAATATGTTTATGAAGTAATAAGCATAAGCAAACAGATCACACAGTAATCTCTAGCACGTTCTCATTAATTATATACTAATTAACTAATGAATTACTTAACAAGAAAATAAGATAATTAGTGTAACATCGTATTGTTGTTCAATTAACTAAATACTTGCGAATGACACTTAATCTTATTTATTATGGAAGGCCAACTGACTCTTAACAAACTTGTGTATCCTCAAATTTGTCTCACAATATGTTCTTCTTCTTTCATATATTATTTCATTTTCAATTTATTGCTTTAAATTGGATGCTTTACAATTAATAATAATCTAAGAGCGAGTCTCGACAGTTTGTAAGAATGTATGGATGTTTATAACTCTTTCACGCAAAAACTACTGAAATTATTTTGATGAAACTTTACAATAATAAAGATTGCTAATCAGAATAACACATAGGCTATAATTTATCCCCTTACTCACTCGGGAATAGAAAGTATGCGAGTGAAACCGCAAGGAGCTGGTCGTCTTATACTTATATATAAAGCTGAAGAGATGGTTTATTTGATCGGGCTAATTTCAGTAACTATTGGTTGAATTTGAAACTTTATTTCAATATTACATAGCCCTGTTATCAAGGAAGGCTATAGAATATATATCATCGCGCTTAGTACAGTTGTAAATATTAATTAACGCAAGCGAAACTGCGGGCAACACCTAGTTAAAAATAAGCGCCAAGTATTTAAACCATAACGTCATTGATATTTCTTATCTGATAGATTATAAGTTATACATCCGAATACTAAAAACGTTGTACCCGCGCAAACAGAAGACAATTTGATGATTACATTGAACCGAAGGTAATTTTAAATCTATTTATTTTCAAGGAACACAAACAGTTCAAAGAAACACAATACAATTAAATTTACAAATATAAAACATATAAACCAAAAATGTTTCCAAAAATAAATTTTGTACAATCAGCATCGATCAAATATACCCACCACGGATTTCATCACGATTCATGGTCCTCCCGCTGCCATGGCTGCAAGTATCCGAGACGTCGGAAATGTGAAAAAGCCGCGACAAAATCCGTAAATATGAAAGCGAATGAAGCTCGCGTGATAGAACCATGTAAGCAGCTCAATAGTCGTCGCATTTCTTGCTAAATCCTTATACATTCGTTCATATTGAACGGGGCGTGTGTCATATTACATTAAAACGCCACTACAGCTGTTTCCGCCGGGCGCTCGTGTGCGTTCCCTAACCGTTTGTGAGCGATGTTTGTTCATCATTATTCTATACCCGGCGGGTGAGATAATTACACGATAAGTTGACCCCAGTGCGACCCGCCGATACCGCGTCTACTCATTCCGAGTGTGACACTCAGACGGACACGTCGAAATGATTCTGTGATGATGCATTGGTGTGTGATATTTGTGAGTTTGTGCGTCCTCAGCGTCCACGCTTCTGGAAGTAAGTTGCATCATATCCTGTTTGTTATCTGTCCATTCGATATCATTTCAAATTTCGATATTCACTTTTAATGCGGAGTTCGTTTTCATTTTTGTTTCTATATTTTGTGCCTTATCTATATGTTCAAAGGACCATAGGCCAATGAGGTCCAAATTACATAATTTTATTATAAACATGTTATAGTGATATAATTACAAAGACAGAATATTAGTATGTGTTCGTCTTTTATGTTATATATCTTAAGTCTCGATAAATCGACAGGATCTGGGGCCCTTGGATGGCCCCTGCAGTGCTCTGGCGCCTCAATAGCTACGCCATTTGTACGGCACAGAGTCACAGATACGAGTACAATATGTATAGCTAATAAATATTGTAAAGTTGGTCATACAATTTATGACGTCATAACAATAATTTTTTGGCGTGCATCCTGGGGGCTTAGGCAAAGTGACACTAAAAAACGATAGCGAAGTTCGAAAAGAATAAAATATATGGGTTTGACATAGGTCGCGCTAAATCACGTGGTCAATCGTCATCGTAGCAAAATCACAAACTGTCTGTTGGTTGTCGATCGTTTTTGTCAATATCTGGCTTGGAAATTGTCGTTGATAACTCAGAGACGATGACCGAATTTCGGTATCCTTCCGCTACGAAACGATACTTTGTCTAAGCCTTCTGTTTCCCGTACTCTTTGTATTGGGATTTGAAGTAATGAATGTATAATAAATATTTGAATATAATTTTGCTATTTGCTCGAAATTCAACAAGAGTTCATGATTGGCATGGATTTCATCATCAAAATCAGAATCAGTCCACATGGTGAAGTTATCAATGAAGTAATAATCTTTACATTCTCAACCATCTTTTATTCATTAAAAATAATCGAGCTCGACAAGTATATGTAAATCTTATCTGTTCACTCTAACGGAATTAATGTCTTAATTTATTAAGTTAGATGTGAGCCGCAGTTAATTATTAAAATCATTCAATCAATCAATCAATCAAGTTGGGTTAAACTACTATTTAGTGTTAAACGTAAATCCCCAGCAACCTCTTGGGCTTAGATAGCTAACCTAACATTAAAAACAACAGCATTTATTGTACGACTTCCCATATAACACAATACAATAAGTAAAAATATTTTTTAAGTTTTTATTGTTTTGTCGTGACATTCGTAAGTCTATGTTTCATTCATAAACGAAAGGACGACGTACGCCCGTACGCGTGGTAATATTATGATGACGATAGATTTATATAGTATATAACTAGCTCTTGCCCGCGACTTCGCCTGCGTTAACTTAGATTTTCGGACACATCCGAATTGATGATTATTATTTTGTAGACTTCTTGTTACATCAGCTATCTGCAAGTCCCGTCAAAATCGGTCAAAAATAATTGTAAAAAATGTTATTTTGGTGTACGCACCGTGTATGCGACGTATGCATCTAATAAAAAGTAGTTATTTTAATATTATTAGACACTCCAATTTTATTTCTATTATGATCTTAGATATTGATATGCTTTCCGCTTGCGATTAGCATAGAAACGCGCTACTAACAACATAATAGAAGACTTATCTATTATTATAGAAGTCTATATTTGGTGCAGAAACTGCAAGTCGCTTTTACTATTTACCCTCCGTCGAGATTCAAGGTACAAAAACATTTCAGCGGCTTGCGGGCAAAGCGATACATATTTTCTGTCTTCATTTAAGAGCTTTTCTCTTATCGGTGGAGTGATCACCTCTCTTTCTTTCTCTTTGCAAATTCCTTCAAACAAGCTTACATTCTTTTTGATGTGCTTTATATAAATTCTACTCTGTCTAGCTTTTTTCTCTTTCCCGCAATCTTTCCTTCTATAATATTTCTTTAAAACGGGTCATATCGTATTAGATGGCCAATAATATTTACTCTTTGGTTCACCAAAGTTTAATTAGTTGATTATGCTTCTCTTTTATTCTCCCTCCCCCATCCTTTTTCAGCACCACGGAAAGAGGTTTTAGTGCCGTGCTGCTTTGCAGCCGAATTGGGCCTCCACGACCAGAGTGGTACCTCTCCCTCACATAATACCGGCGTAAAGTGGCAGTTATGCTGTCACGTTTCGTGCGGTTTGTAAGTTTCCGGTGGCCCATTGGGGGTATAGGGAAAAGGAGGGCAACGCATCTACATAGCCTCTGGTTCTGTGAATGTTTATGGTCGTCGATAGCCGCCAAAAGGCTTCGACTGTTCGTTTGCCCTCCTATGCTATAAAAAAACACATTACTTTCAAATCCTTTCATTATTAAAATTTTAAAGAACGTAAAAATATTTTCCAATAATATTTCGAATAGCCGTACCTTTTATGCCTACGCACACTGCATGCCACGGATTATTTCGTACCAATGGAGCTCAATACTCAATCATTGTGTATTCAACAAGAGTTTCTGTGCGACAATGTATTTTATTTGAGACAGCAGACGCAGAATAATAGACCACAAATAACGTAGGTAAATCTTTGACACGCTTTCTATGGAATATCATGACTAAAACTTAGTCCAATACCTAGAATGCAATATTATTTCCACCTCCAACTAGAATTCTTTGGATAAGGTTGGATATAAAGCGGTTAGCCGATGGAGAACTGATATTGTGGCTTTCCATTGGTGAAAGATTTTTTTTAAATCAGTCTAGTAGTTTCGAAGCCTATTCTATGCAAACAAACAATCAAATCTTACCTCTTTATAATATTAGGAAGTATAAACGTAGTTCGAAATTATTGACGTAAATCCTACACATAGGCGCATACGTGCACTCACGAAGTTAGTGTTCCAATTTCCAAAGGCTTTAAAGAGCTTGCCATTTGAAACGTTTTTTTTTTCGATTTACAAGTTTTAGTCTTATTTTATAAAGTTTAAAAACTTATGCCTAGGCAAAAGAGGACCATTTTTTTTGACGTCGCAGTGGAAATCCTTTTCGGACCATACCAGGGCCTTGGGTAGGCGCGCTGGCGTGTGTGGGGACTCGCATTGGGAGCACTACCCCACTTAAACCGCTGCGTGAGCCTTCAGCCGCTATTTGAGGGACCCGATTCGCAGGCAACGGGAAACCCTCACCGGCAAACTAGTCCCGGCAAGACCAGATTCTTCACAATAGGGGGACTGCCCGGCTACCACTTGGCAGTCCCCGTCGTGTCTTCAGCGGGGCCAGGGTTCCCATCTCGAGCCCGACATGAGCACAGGAGTGTTACTGGAAGCGCATTAAGTAGCGCCTCCGGTGCACCCTTGTTCGTCATCTACCGGGAGAGGCCACATCGGCAGCTTCCTCTCTCACCCATTCGTCGGCCTCCTTCTGAGGCAATTAAGCTCCAATAAACAAAAGTAGTTGACGTTGATAAGACAAAGATCTTATATAAAGGCCATAATACGATAAATAAAAGTATTTAGTATTTAAGAGGCTACCTTTAATTATGTCCTAATGGGCTCGCAACTTAGCGGTGTTACGTAACACTATCGCTCAAGTAACTTATCTGAAAGTGATCTTCCAGTGACAAGGGTTAGACAAGGATCTGGGGAACTCGGACGGAGAGAATTTTGTTTTGTATCTATATAAATATATGTATATAGCTATATACTTAGTATTGTGAACGTTTTCGATCTGTATATATAACGTAATAAAGTCTGTTAGAGATATGTTATAAAAACCTTCTAGAACTTTACAATTTTTTTAAACTTAGCCTTTGCTCGTGACATTATATCCCTTGGGTGATATGACGTACTAGACGTCATCATCATCGTTAACCCTTATATATCCACTCTTGGACTGTTTCCTATATCTCGACCTTTTTCAGCGATTTGCATTTGAGCTTACATTTCCAGTATAATAAGTAGGTTGCTTTTTCTAATGGTTTCGGGAGATCCAATCATTATAATAAAACAACTTTTCATACCTGACGTTTTAGATTCTTTACAGCAGCCATGGGCACGGGAGGACGGGAGGTGTCAGACATCCTAACTTACAAAATTATTATACACTGACTGTATAAACCAATATTTTAATAAGTCTTTAGTTTAAGGTTTTTTAGTTTTAATAGACTGTTATATATTATAACCGTGTCTGGCCTATAAAATAACTTAATAATTTGCGACAAATCCACAAAACTTTTTTTATTAAAATAATAGAAATTAATAATGTACGTTGTACATTTATATACAGCTTACTATAACATCAATAACAGTAAATTAAAAACAATCGCGATTTTATAGTAAAGGCGTAATATTACAGGTTAAGTTACGTTACGGATAAACTATGAATTCATATTATGTATCGCACGCATCTATGATCTCATCACAATATATTGTTTTATTTCCATTACCTAGCTCAGACGGTTTTTGAACCAGTGACCAGCCAGAGCATTATTATATCCCTCCCATACCATAAGCAGATGTAACCTAACCAGCAAAACGGACACTTTCGCACTATTGCGGATAAATTCGGAACTAATTTCTGTATGGACTTTACTATGTGTTATTGTAAAAGATACAGTGGCGCCACCAATGCAGGGTATATTTCCGGTTAGGCTATAGGTAAACAGCTGTCAACGACCTATATTACAACTTAGTAACACATAATTATTTAAATTTATATGATTAAACTAAAGCATTTTTTATGAGATAGGCAAAGTTGTTATATAAGCCACGTGATAAGTGGTCAACGACCTACACACACATAATCAAGTTGACCCAGCAATGGTCCAGATTCTGTCGTTTTTCTTTGTTTCTAACTTAGTTGACAGAACTCGATGAGTACGAAGAATAAAAAAAGAATCCGGCTTTTGCCTTTTCACACATCCCATCTCGTTAACTTTGTTGTCAATATCACTTAGGACTTTCGTAATTTAAAAAAAGATGCGTAGGCGATTCACACACAATAGAAGTGAAACACAATATGTTAAATGCTCAAATACAAGCAAGTATTAAACAGTCTGCAATATACATACACACCGACATTTGCTCTCCCGCTCTTTTGTATTTGTGTCTCTTACCTGTCGTTTTTTCCGTTGCATCCGGTTTGAAATCACAACGATTCTAAAGAAGTTTCACTTCAATAATGAAAATGATTTACCAATTTGGATTTTCCATCATTGTTGACTCCTAACTGTTTTAGTGTAAATCTTTAATCCCTAAGTATTTTTTTATCATGTTTGCCAATTCGTAAGAGATATCTTTCTCACGTCTTCTTTTTATCAAAATATGCTGTGTCCATATCCCATGCTACTGCTGTTAAATAAAAAGACTACATTATTAAGGGTTGATCTTCTCCTGTTCGATTCGATCTTAGCATTAATTTTTGTTAATCAAATAAGATAAAAAAATAACTACAACAACGAATTAATCAATTATCATACTTAGAACTTGATAACTTTATTATAACTATTTAAAACGGGACATTTACCATGTTTTTAATATTACTTTGTGAAGCTCGATATCTCGACATTGTCTACGAATGGCTTGTTCACGAGACTGGTGGTAAATATACTATTTTAAATAGTTAATAATGAAAATAACGGGTTAACTTTTTTTTGGCCCTCGGCTAATATTTTAATTTCATTCGCTAATAACTCATCCACCGTATTGGATTTGACTAGCCAAACACCTACTCTCCAGAGTAGCGCGCGCGATATACCGCGCCCTCTGAGGTGCAAGGAGGGGGGCACCCCCCTTTCGAATTTTACTAGGTGAGCCATCTGCTCACCTACCTACCGATTAAGCTTAAAAGCCATCAGGCCTAAATGTCTAGATCTCTCGAAAAAAAAGGGTTAACTTTTCCTTGATATTAAGTAAACTATATATTTTTTATTACGATGTTTACTATAAATACATATTATTTTATAATATTAAATTAACAGTATGAAGTTTATGTAATGATTTAGGATATTATGGTAAGAATTATAATAAATACTAACTCATTTTCTATATTTACAGATTCGTTGAAAGATCCGTTTATTTGTGGGCCACCAACATGCACAGGTAAATGATTTAGACGTTAAATATTAATTAATTAATTGTTATAATTATTTAGTAAAAATATAATAATCTGATGGTTTTTCTACGTTCATAGTCTAGAACTCTAGAATTTATCGCAACAACCAGTGACTTAGCCCGGTAACCAAAGGCCCTAAAACAAAGTAAACTAGGGCCCGGGGGCTCCACTATTTAAAATCGTTTGTTTGTATTCCCCGTGTTCCGAATACAACGTACTCCAGATTTTAATTTTATTATCAATAATTTGACTGTATTACGACGAATCCGGAGTACGACGTAGGTATCTACCTACGTCGTACTCCGGATTCGTCGTAATATTATTGATAATAAAATTAAAATCTAAAGACAAATTATTATTGTGCGATATTTTAATTAACAAATTAAAATATGATGTCTTTCAATAATTTTACCTTTTTGCTGTATATAAGGTCTTTGTAAATTAACTACGAACCATTTGGGTACGTGATCTACTGCTTGTGTAAAGACGTTTAGGCACAAAAAAAAAATAAGTAAAAATTTGAAAAAAAATTAAAAAGTAATAAAAATTGCAAGAAATGAAATCTATTGAATTAAACCGTCTGCCCGCAATACATGTACACAAGAAAAGTATACTCAATTAAATCATATTGCAAGAAATTAAACCTATTGCAATAATAAATCGTCCGTGCGCAATACAAGGTCATTTCTCGGGTCATTGGGTTCATGTCTCGACAGCTGATCGACCGCCTCGCGACGTAACGCGGTTTCAACGATTTCATTCACGTTTAAGACCGCCAGATTGATAGCAACATACACAACTAAGTACCTTTTGAAATTTACATATCATTTAGGGTTTGAAATGATAATAATTATAATTAGTCGTAATAATAGTTAGTTAAGTTCTATGACCTCCCATCACACTTTTTACAGGCTTTGGACTGACAGATTAGCATAAACTAGTTACACCGACATTTAGTAGTAGTATAGCACTCAAGGCAGATATCAATTACTTTAAAAATCTCTTAAAAACTAATGTAAAATCAAGTACGTACATACATAACTTGTTTACCCTAATTTTGTTGGACGTTACCGCCACCATGTCCTGTACAGAATGACGCACGCCTCAGGCAATGTCTTTTCATCCTCATCGAAGTGTCACACTATCACATGTATGATGTAGTAGAACTGGAATACAAAATTGTCCAAAACAATTTTGATACCCGGTTTCCCGCCATTCCTCATTATTCACACAAAAAATGTGTTGTTTACGTCAGACATGGCAGCATGGCCTATGGTCTTAGCCGGTTCCAACAGGAACAAATATACGAAAAAAAAATGTGTTTGACTTTCAACTTTGTTTACAAACAAACTGCCCAATGTTGTTCTTTACTTTTTATAATATATTTCGGAAGATTGTAAAAATGAATGTAATAAAAGAATGTAATATTATGACAAGCAAATATTCCTTGTAGCTTTTCAGATGATACTTGAATGTTCGGTAACTAGAACTCGGTCTCAATTGGTAATGTCTAAATAAAACTTACCTTATAACGTTTAGAAAAATATCCCACTAGGAATGGGTAAATGAAATCGTATAAAAAAAGCCTTTGTAAAAATCTAGGCATTTACATTCAAATTAAGTATTTTGGTTAACCTTCTAGTTGTATTAGTTTACACAGTAGTTACTGCACATTTAAATGACTTGCGAAGGAGCCCCTATTTTAGCGTAAATGATAATATATAATAAAAAATGTTAAAGTTTGTTATATTCTTCTTCACATAAGATTATAAGATCGTCTGATAGTCATTGAGACATTGTTGATAAACTCGTGAATTTATATAATAAACCAATTCCAGACTACAATGAGACTGCTGAGTTTAAGAGATCATTATAAAAAAAAATCTTCATATTAACACTCTTAGATATTTTGTCATTTTCCAAATATATAAACCCTGTTCGTAATCAACCCATCACTTACTTCATAAAACTTTTTGCTATGAAATGTTGTCAATAATGATAATATTGATAACAATTCTAAAAATGAAAATAATCTTAATGATGTGAGGGTAAGGTGTAGAGAAAATATATCATTTAAGTAAGTTGTCAGCAGTTATTTCTAAACTGGATTCCTTAGGTCCTAGAGATTCTGTAAAAAAAGTCAACTTCTCTGGGGTTTTTTTTAACATAAATCCTAAATAACACATTTTATGCAGAAATATTATTTTGTTTAGAAAACCATGATATAGAGTATTGACCGGAATACTATTGGATACTTACATTTGACAATATTAGACTTAATTCTTAGCTTAATCTTTTTGAAGAAAAATGAGATTTCTGGTGCTTTTTTTATTATTATATACTTTACTCAATATATACAAAGAATGTTTCTGTACCAAAATTGTATTTTATTAAATCCTACAAAAAAATTGTTTCTCTGAATTTAATTTAACAGTTTAGAATAATATGATAATTTTCTATTACAGAGTCCCTCAAGTTCAAGTACATGACACCAATTATTTATCGGTATCAGTATAAAGTTAATGTGGAGTCGTATTTTGCTGGTTCAAGTAATAATCGCTCGACTTTAGATATATCTGCTGATGTGAGTATTTATTGTTTTTATTACAATAATTAATTAAAATATAAAAAGTAGTATCATTAGTACCTTTTTTTGCCTGAGCTATCTCTAACTATAAGAATGAGTCCTGCACCTCTTACCTCAAATCCAGGAAGGATAGTTATAGAACTTCAACCATAGTTAGCCTATTCATTCACTGATCATATACACAATGGCAAACTTTACTTCTTCGCATAGGGTAAATTAATCACTTACTTGCCATTCAAAATTTAATACAATATTATTATAGGTTGTAGTGCAATTCTTCAAACCCTGTGAAGGTCTCTTGCATTTAACAAATGTTGTACTTATCGACCAAGATGAAAATTATCCAGTGGAGCGGGCAGAGCAATTTATTCATGCTGTATCTCTCTATGACCTCAGGTAAGTTAATAGAAATACTATATACAAGTTTGCAGATGTGCCAGATTAGCTGGACAGCATAGCCCATGTAGAGAAAAAAGTTTACCAGGGGTTAACAGAACTCATTTATGTCATGCATAATATGACATAAATGATATGTGGTATGTCTCAATGTTAGTAATTATATTACCTCCCCTGTTCATCTGAAACACCGTAAAGCTGTTTCATGGATGAAATAGAATTGCCGTACCCCTGCAGATGGGCACGCAGCCCTCTACATCCCAGTATGTTAAATATGAGCGTAAATTAAATTAATTGTGGTTTCGACTTACATGCTAGTGAGCCGCAGATGGACTTTATCTTGTTTACAATGATTTGGTTGTTATACTTATTAGTTGTTTCTAAGCAGTAGTGAACTATTTGTGCACTAAAATAATTTAAATATGACGACGTATCTATTCATTACTGAAGTCGAATTCAAACGTTCAGCAAGTCTATCAATGCGTGTCACTTGGAAATCTGGCTAAATACCCATATACTGTTATAGGCTATATAGTGTCGATATAAAGGCCTTAGCATAGGGCCTCGAGCATGTATAAAATGAGAACGAATTTTAAAACTCATTCTGGGAATTACACCAGACGGCCACTAAATATTCATTACTGGCGATTCAAATTCAATTTATTGATTACACATCTCATACTTCCAGGTTTTCATTTCATGATGGCATTATATCAGAAATATGCCCAGATCAGGAGGAAGAGAATTGGGTGCTCAATTTCAAGAGAGCCATCTTATCTCTGTTTCAAAATAGCATGAAACGATTCGACATCCACTTCAATGGAATAGAGGTAACTAAAAGATTTAAAAAATTACATATTATGTATAAAGAGATCCCCTATAGAATAAAGCCATTTCTCCGTGTACTTTTCATTGGTTATGGCGTGTGTTGACAACTAATAATATTTCGACGTGACAACATCTAATAACTCGATATTACGGGCAGCATGCACGAAAAAGGTGACGTCATGTCGCGTTCCGTACGAGAGCGCGGCACGAGCGAAAGAGAGGCATGATCGGCTCAAGCGATCCTCTTAGTTCGGCTCGTGCTGCATGTGATGTTTGTCGTTTTCACGTCAAACTACCGTCAGTAAACCGACTTTACAGACAACCAATTTTTTTATTCACAGCAAGACATACACGGCACATGCAACGTGGAGTACGCGGTCCGCGGCCAAGAGAACACCAGCCTGATATTGATAAAGACTCGGGACCTGTCGCAGTGCACCGACAGATACAAGTACATGTCCATATTGCAGACTGTTCGATACAATTTCCAAAGTGTAAGATTTTTGTATTATCCTTACTTTACTTAATATTGTATGTGAAAGCGTGGATGTTTGTTGCGCTTTCACGCGAAAACTACTCAACCGATCATCATGAAACTTTGTACACATATCCTCAGAGGTACTAGAAGTAACATAGGATACATTAAAAATCAAAAGGATTTTTTTTTTGCTAACACGGGTGAAGCCGCGGGCAACAGCTAGTATATTTATATAGATCAACGAAAGCGCCGGCTGGACGAGTGGTCAGGCTACTGGAGTAGTCGCGGGCAGTGGCGGCTGTACCTTAAGTGCGCTCGTGCGCTGAACCACCAATTTAAGATTTAAAAATTTCAAACATTACTTGATATTTATTTATAAACCATGTTAAGTAATAGATATTTAATTTATAAGTACATACAAAAATCTTTATAACTAAGTATGTAATAAAATTTCCAATTATGACGACTCAATTTGAGCTCTTTGCTAAGCTATTAAGACTTATTTTCCATAATAGAAAAAATCTCGTGCGCTTCCACGAGCGCACGAGGGCTGCTAATATAACTTGTATGAGTTACGCACTATACGCCTGACGCGTGAAACAAAAGATAGTTCATAGAAATGTACCGAGAAATTACTCTGATTTCGTGCGCCGCACGCGCGTCCGAATTTGCCGAGAGCACCCGATGTTTAACGAATTTTGCCGGGCGCATGACGACGACAGCGGACATGATGTTTGCAAGTTGAGATTCCGCGTTAATTATTGTTTGTTTTAGTTATTGTAAAAACAATTAAGTACTATTTTTCTTTTCGTAATATTCTGTGTGTACTGTGTACAGTGTGTGGCGTCAGTGGAAGTGATGTTAAACAGAGATTTTAATAGTGAAATGTTAAATAGAAAGAAATGGTTGTGTGGATGTGAGCGAGCGAACGTGTCGCTTCAGAAAAATTTCTCATTGATATGATCAATAAAATCAATGTCCAAAAAATAATAAAAAATTAACATATTTTGTGTAAATTGTGGTTTTGTTGCTATTTCTAATCCTAATACTTAGTGAGCAAGTAAAGTGCACTACCAGTTCGATAACCCACCAGCCGCCACTGGTCGCGGGTTCTAATTGTCTTTTTTTGTGTCTTTTTTTGAATTCTTACAATTTCTCAGCCACTTTACATAGCCTGAATGCATTTTTCTCACAGAAATTCCAAACGTGGCCGGTGCTAAAGTCGGAGAGCAAGTGCCGCATAACCGTGGACCACAACATCTACGTGGGCGTGGCCTGCCGCGAGCGCCACCTGTTCGAGCCGTTCTCCGGCCGCAACTCGGGCGCCATGACCACCGTGGTGCAAGACCTGAAGCTGATCAGCGAGGTCAATAGGACCGGCTCAGACTCCATGCACACTGAGGATAAAGGTAGAGATTACCCTATTAACGGCGGTATATCCTATCTATCTTAAAATTTTCTTATCTATCTTAAGATTTTGACAGATTTTGTAAGAAAATGTGTCAAAATTACAAGATAGATAAGAAAATTTTAAGATAGATAGGATATTGAAAGCCGCCGTAAGAGTGTCAGCCTGTTGCCTGCATATCCGGGACCCTCACAAACCGGCTGAAGGCGCTCGCAGGCGGTTAGGGGGGCATCTCTCAGTGCAAATTTTAAAAACTATTATTCTTACATATATATTTTTAAATAGGACATAATATTTCTTAACAAAAGTCTTTTTTCGTGTTTACTTGTGGTATATCTATCAAATAAAATCAATAAAAAAAAATTAGTCAACATCCCTATTAAAACGAGAGAAAAATATGTGATTAGTTTTTAGCCAACAATCCAGGATCCCCATTATGCATTGGAACCTTATTTTATTGATTAATTATTACTACCTTATTTATCTGCCCTTTTAACCGAAACACATTAAAACTGTTTCGCGACTAAAATCAGGTCCATCAACGATAAATCATATTAGTAAGTCATCCTGCTTTTTGTTAAAATGCGTATCTTTTTATTTGTACGAGTATTGGTTGTCTGGCAGCGTGGTCGGAGATCCAGCGGCGCGCTAACATCCTGCACGCGCACACGCCGTACTACGGACGCACGGAGACCGGGGAACTCAAGTCCGCGAGAGACGTGCTCAAACTGCTGTGTCTGTGAGTGTACTAAAATGAAAACCCGATCAAAATGACTGATGATGAATGACAATGGTTTTAAGAATGAATGTCTATCTATACGTTGTATGCTATTAGTGATAGTAATATGATCGTTTCAGCGTGAAGCCGAACACGGACGAGGAGCCGCTGAGCGTGGACGAGAACATGGACAGCGGGTCCATCGTGGGGCTGTGGGGGCGGCTGGTGCGCGCGGCGCGCAAGCTGCACCACCCCGCGCTGGCGCAGCTGCTGGCGCGCGCGCCCACGCTGTGCCCCACCGCCACGTGAGTACCGCCGGCCGCTGCCAGAAAATAACAATGACTTTTATTTTACCGATGGATGGAAGGATGCGTTGTGCCGAACTCAGAGCAATGCAATGCAATTAGTTAATATGATTTATTTAGATACCAATTTCCTCACGAGTCATTTCAAATATTCCTAAGAAGCTGTGTATCGGTTAAGCGCGGTGAAGTTGAAATTTAATTATAAATAACTTGTGTTTAACAAATACAAATATTTTTCTGTTACCGAGGTAACAGAAAAATAATATTGTCGCAATGATGGCATGAAATGAGGAAATTTATTCTTACCAAAACATAATCCCTATTTTAAGTCTAGGTTCTTTAGATATATAAAGTAGTCCTGCTAACAACATAGCATCGTGAAAACTGAATGTGACGCCTGGTTTTTGGTTGAGACCGTGTTTTAAAAAATGGACTTTCTAAATTTCTTCTTGCAGCTGACCTTTTCAAAATAATGAAAAAAAAAAATGTGTATTGGAGTTAGTTATATAGCATTGTATATGTATTTTAGCCTGATCTGTTCTTACTTTCTATTTCTGAAGGTTTTCCATACATGTGTATGGAATATCCTCGTGAGTTCTGATCAGCCTACTTTATGTGATGTTCCAGGAAGCACATAATGGACGCGCTGCCGTACATCGCCAGCCCGGGCTCCGTGGAGCTGATCAAGAACATGATCCTGGCGGGACAGGCGGACGCAGACACGCGCCACGAGTGGCTCATGTCCATGGCAATGATACCCAGGTCAATACGACACTACATTATGAACTTTACTAACAGAACTTGATAATAGATATATTTGATTAAACACTCGCCCGTTACTTAGGATGACGACGCATCCCTGTGTGACTATAATTTTTCCAAATTTAATCAAAATCTGATAAGAGATTTAAGCATGAAAACATACCAAATAAAAATACTCACTTGTGCATGTTATTGATTACTACACAACAAAAATATGTATGTCCTATTACTGACTAAAATTAATATTTAAGTTATTGTATTTTTTGCATCGACACAATTATACATTTCAAACTTATTTTTATTACCATTATTAATAATAGTAACAAATACGCCCACATTTTTATAATGTATATCATTATAAACATTTACGCTTAAAATATTCATCGAAAGTTTTAAAATCATAAAATAAATAAAAAATATCATAAAATCAGACCGAATATTGCGAAATAGAGAATCTAATTCACTAAATGGTACTAAATATTTGTCCAGGCCAAAGATCGACATGCTAAAGAGCATGCTGGAGTTGTTGCAGAAACAAAAGAACGATAAGGTGATCAGCTTTACCGTGTCTTCCATGGTGCACTCGTATTGCAAACACAGCGGCAAGACGCGTGAGTATACGGGCCACGTGGAGCAGCGTCTTAGGGTCAATAAGGTCTAAGGTCATAGGGAGAGCCGCCCCCCCCCCCCCACGACCCAGTGGCACTTTCTGTCAGGCCTTCACCTCGGTGGGGGTAGTCCGCCTGGGGTCTCGTTTTGACGGTGGTAAGGCCCATGCCTTATTTCGGGTCCATACCCGCCACAAGAATGAACCCGACGCCAAGAAGCCGTAGAAGTCACATTCCACGGCTGGCGGGAGAAGTCACCAGGTGAAGCCAAGCGGCTCACCCCAAATCTGACGAAGCATTAAGGCCGCTAGGGCCATTAGCATAGCTCCAACCGAAAAAAAAGTTGTTAATAATCTCTAGAAAATCTGAAAAAAAAACTTTCTGTTATGATAAATGAATAAAAAGAAAACATTTTTAATTATATTCAAACCTTCTGAATTACTACTACTACAGTAAATTTACCTTTATATTTTTCTTAATACTTACACATTAGTTCGGGAATGCTGCGAGGAGACAACCCCCAAACAGATACTAGAAGAGTTTCAATCCATCATCAAGGACGTCATCGCAAAGGCAATCGACAAAGCATCAAGAGAAGATAAAGACAGAGTAAGCTTACTGTTTTATATGTTAGAATGCGCGAGGAAATACGGAAGAAGCTTCAGACAATTACCACTTGCCTCTTGATAGCAAACATTATGACCAAAAATTATTCAAAATTCATCAATTTTGGCCTTTTGTAGGAAGTAAAGTAAAAACTAACTAATAATGACACGTTCATTTCGGCGCGTGGTAAACTCATAATAATTTGAACGGGTAATAAGAACAACCCGTAATGCGATGCAGACACGAACTTTCATCATACAAATTATATTGGAAGAGTTTAAAGCGACAGCTCCAGTGTCCACTTCGTCCAGTCACTAGGCAGAATGGCTTTTTTTGAAAGCGATCTATGCATTTAGCCTTCAAAGCTACTTACTTGTCCAGGAGGTGAGCAGTCAGCAGATATCTCATTTAAGAATTAAAGGCCGTCAAATACGAGTGTTGTGTACTTGCAGTTGGTGGTCGCGATAAAGGCGCTCGGCAACATCGGTGGTTTCGGGGCGGAGGCAGCGGATGCACTACTGGGCGTGGCCGGCGACGCGCTGCTGCCCGTGCGAGTGCGCGCCGCCGCGGTCGACGCGTTCAGGCGCACGCCCTGTACCGATACACGGTCAGTACTAGAAAAGAGATTTTAAATTAACATGGTTATTTTCATAATTTAAACTAAGTAAAATGGAATATTAATATAATTTATCTCGTGAACAAGACATCCGTAAACAGTGGCGAAATATTGAGCTCCGCGAAATAATATTGGAGAACATGGTAAATATCCGTGAGGCAAAGATCCCCTGTGTAGTTGGCTACACTATAAGGTATACGGGAGAAGAGAATGAAACCCGTAGAGTACTTGGTTACACGGGCTGTGACGCGGGGGATATAAATGAGACCCCTATGAAGCACATTCTAGCACTGTCTTTCTCAGCCCTCCATCGCCAATAATACTAACAAGAATAAAAAAATTAATAACAATAATAAAGACACAAATTGTGCAATACAAGCGGTATTGCGCAATTTGTGTCAATGTAACAGCAAAACGATAAAAGTTAATTACAAAAAAATCGTATTGTAATCAGAGAGTTCTTCTTGGAGCTGTACCGGCACCACCCGGTGGACGTCGAGATCCGCATCGCGTCCTACCTGCAGGTGATGCGATGCCCCAACCTCGCCACCATCCGGAAGATATTCCACACGCTGCGGAACGAGCCCGTCAACCAAGGTAAATATAACAACTATCCTTAAATAAAATTGTTACGCTACCCACTAGACCGAACTAAGAAAATTACAAGTTACTTATTTATTTGACGATGATCCAGTGGTGGATGTACTCGGCTTCTTATGCCAGAGGTTCCGGGTTCGATCCTGATCTCCACGTGTGTGCCTTGAAATGGTTTTTTCTAAATTTCTAAGTGCACCCCAAACACGAGACCATCGCTCGCTTACCGGCGGAGGAAAACATCGTGAGGAAACCTGCATGCCTGATGAGATTGAAAGTCTTTGAAGGTATGTGAAGTTCACCAACCCGCACTGGGCCGGCGCATCGGTGAACTATGGCCCATTACCCTCCTCACCTGATTTCGAGGAGGAGACCCATGCCCAGCAGTGGGACCTAAAGGGTTGATACTTTTTTTTCCTTATTAATTTTAAAAACTTATAATAGAAGTTCGTTCGTTATCAATTCTTGAAGTCGACAACTGATGTATCTATTAAAATTCCTTATTGTAATTTACCGTCGCATTTGATTCCAGTGGCTACGTTCGTGTGGAGTCATCTCAATAACCTGGGACAGTCGTCGCTGCCGTCGCGAGTGGAGATCCAGGGCTTGCTCTCCGGAAACACCATGCCACAGCTCGAAGATAGCCCGGATTTCAGAATGTTCTCGAGAAATTACGAAGAGAGCGTGTTCTTCGATCAGTACAACGCAGGTACTAGCTTTATTTTGAAGAATAAGTTCTATTTATTAAATTTGATAGTTGGCTGTAGTTCCTAGATGTAGCTGTGTAATTTTTATTGTTTCTCATTTCCTGGATAAAAATGTACAAGTCTTGTAAGCATTTTTAGAAATGTAAAAAGTTTATTGCGTAAATTACTTGCGTGCAGGTGTGAATATGTGTATACGCTCTTGCGTGCATGAATGTACGCACGCTTGTTAATAAGTGCGGGGGTATTGTAAATCCTTGACGTTAATTCGACTCAAGTATCAGAAATCGAATATAAATTGACTCTATTAAAGGTGTATTTCCCATCATTTTTATATTTTAGGCGGTAACTACGAGGCCAACGTGATATTCTCTCCGGACTCGTACATCCCGCGCTCAGTGTCGCTGAATCTTACAATCGACATGTTCGGCGAATCTATCAATTTGTTTGAGGTATTGATTTATAGACATATATTTAATTCCCAAAAACGGAAAAATCCTTTATTGTATAGACTTTATTTATTTGTAAGTGTATTGAGCGAATGTTTCTTAATCTTAAAACTCTTAAAATTACAAACTCCAATAATGGCATTCAAAGCATTAATGTAATTTTGAACATTCCCTGACAGATGAAAGCGCGCGGTGAAGGTTTCGAGAGTTACTTCGAGGGTCTGTTCGGGAACGAGGGGCCGTTGAATAAGAACAAGGTGATGGATAAAATAAACAAGTTCAGATTCACGAGGTCCACCAACGAGACTGAGGAGGTGCGGGCGAAGGTCGACGCCCTCGGGTACGAGAACCACGCCCTCAAGCACAGAGAGCCCATGGCGGAGTTGAGCTTCAAAGTGTTCGGGAACGAAATATCCTTTTGGAGCGCTGAAGGTGACGAGGAGATCAGAAAGTCTTTAGAGAGGTTGAACCCCAAATTGAGAATACTGGAAATTCTATCTGGAAAAGTGAGTATACTGCATCTCTGGATATTTAAAAAACCAGAATTTTCAATTCAAAAACACTGTGTTACTATCGTCACTGCTCAAAACCGCTTAATCCATTCGAATCAATAAATCAAAATATGGTGGCGCTATTATCAAGAACAACAAAATTATACATAATGTTCAAACGAGGCCTTTTGGACTAACAGTATAATTGAATAAATATGTATCTTAAAATTCCCATGGCTCTTAAATTATCATCTATATTCTATGTGATGCAGGAAATATCGTACAACAAGGCGTCCCTGTTCCTGGACACGACGTTCTCTGTGCCCACGGGCTGCGGCCTGCCTCTCAACATGAACCTCATGGGCACCAGCTACGTCGACACCAAGCTGTCCGGCACAGTCCTCGACACTGTGTCGCGCTCCGGGAACCTCGACTTCGAGGGAAAGATCAGGCCTAGGTAAGCCATTGGCCAAGGCATTGACCACATAACCCATAGACTCCTCAGACAGAGAACGTCGTGTCCAGGAACAGGGACGCTGTTCCTGGACACGACGTTCTCTGTGCCCACGGGCTGCGGCCTGCCTCTCAACATGAACCTCATGGGCACCAGCTACGTCGACACCAAGCTGTCCGGCACAGTCCTCGACACTGTGTCGCGCTCCGGGAACCTCGACTTCGAGGGAAAGATCAGGCCTAGGTAAGCCAAGGCATTGACCACATAACCCATAGACTCCTAATAACAGGGGAACGGGTTCTGGCGGCACATCTGACTTATAGTTCCGATGTAAGCCGTAAACAATGTACTCAAACTATCGTGTCGTCTCATTCTTTCCCGTTGCGAAATATATCCATTTCTTTTTAACGTTCCGTGATTGGTAATGTATGACATTGAATTAGCTAATCACAGCATTGCAACCCCTATCGTCTCACAGCTAGTTGCCAGAATGCATTTAATACGAAAAATCAAACATTAGGAGTCTATAGGTTGTGTGGTCGATGGGCTAAGGATTGCCTTCTGATTGAATTCGTTTCGGGTCCCGAGTCATCGTATCCTTGATTGAGCTTGTGTCTCAGGGTCGCTAATAATGAGTTGTTCCCAGCGTGGCCGTGAGCGTGGCGGCGACGATGAGCGTGAACGCGGGCGCGCTGGCGGCGAGCGGCGTGCGGCTGTCGGCGCGGCTGTACACCGCCACCGCGGTGGGGGCGCGCCTGGCGCTGCGAGGGGTGGGGCACGCGCGCCTCGACCTGTCGCTGCCCAGGGACAAGCAGGAGATATTCGCAGCTAAGTACGCACGCACGCAAACTTTCCATAGCCACGCCTTTTGTGACGTGTGAACGTCGCGTTTGTGTATTTTTTTTTTTTTTTTTTTTTGCTTTTGCAAATATATATATATATTTATTTTTTATAGTCATCCATCGAATATATAAAAATACAAGAAATACTATACACAGTGTTAATTTGTACTCGTAGTAGGGTAACGTGAAAATTTAGTATGTTTCAACTTTCAGGTATTTATGTATCCCCGAATTCATTTAGCTTCCTCCCGAAACAACATATTTTAAGGTTACTTACGAGCTAAACCAGTATGGTCGATTTTTAGACTACCATGTTTAAATTTCATTACATCATGTCAGATCCGAGCTACTGGTCCTCCACGGAGACGAGGAGGTGCCACAGATGGGCCTGAACAAGAACAGGATAGAGCAGAACACCTGCAGCTGGACTACCTTCGACAAGGCCATCGGCATCAAAGTGTGCGCGGCGTATCAGGTAAGTGATAGTTTTCGTCAGTGAAATGCGATGAGATCACTCGGATGAGTTTATTGACAGAGTCTTTTTGAAGATACATATGTATTATCAAAGTATAGAAATTCTTTAAAATTAAATCAGCTAATAAAAGATCAAAGATTGACATATGTATGGGTCAAAATTTGGCACTTTACCCAGAGTTCGTGGTATAAATCCAATGCAAGTACCTGTCCTTTCAATATATATCCCGGTATTGCTCTGCCCTTAACCAGGTACCCATATATTCTCCGGAGACTGTTTTTCAATCGAAAATTCTCCTGTCAAAATATAAGCTTTTTTTAAAATATCGGTGGCTTTTTGGTTCGTTAAAATCTCTACTTTCTGATGGTGTAAAAAAATATATATAATGCCTATTTATTGCTCATTTAAGATAATTTATATACTTGAGTGACCTACGGTAAATTTTAGCTAATTCTAGAGAAGTGGGGATGGAGCTAGGAGGGTTTGGGCATAACTACATACCTGTTATTTCGTAGTAGCTGTAATAACCGTTAGCTAGTATTCGAGATCTACTATGATAATGTATATATTTTTTTACACCATCAGAAAGTAGAGATTTTAACGAACCAAAAAGCCACCGATATTTTAAAAAAAGCTAATATTTTGACAGGAGAATTTTCGATTGAAAAACAGTCTTCCTTTTCAGATATTAGGTTGAAATAAGGTGAAAAAATAAATCTTTTAAATCTAATAAATTACAGTGTATTTAGAACATAATAAGGTAAGTTTTTACCAAATTTCCTAAAACAAATATTTTATTTTGAAAATGATAAAAATAAAAAACCAAAAACTTGGTTATTTGAATTTTACACATCAATTTTGAGGTTATGTAAAAAAATTGTTTAAACAAAAGTTGTAGATCTTTTTATTACCTACAACTTTGCCATGTAACTCTTTTCCATAGGACTTGTAGTTTTGACGGAAATCGAGATAAACCATTTCCCCCCCTTAAAATCCACCCCCTCCCTTTTCCCGCCGTAATTTATTTTTCCTTTCATTTTTATCATATTCCCCTCCTTTTCTAATGAGTTTCATCCTACTGTGATTTTCTTTCTTTTTTTACCTTTTTTGAAGGCATTGGCACCGGTCTACTAGGGTTAACAGAGAATAGGTTTCAATCGATATAGTGTACTCCTGAAATTTACTCGTGTAATCGAACTTGTTACAACGCTAGCTTGCTGTTAAAGGAAAACAAAATTCATCCTAATGAAATTTAAGTGTGTGTAAGCCCCGCTATTATGCATTGCGTAGGCGCATTGGTGAAGCGCACACCGATGCGTACAGTACGGGTAAATTATCTTGACTATATAATACAGCTACAATAGCTGACTAAAAACTGACAAGTTGCCATTTTCATGTAGCCAAGATAATTTGTCCGTAATGTACTTCGGGACTGTGATCTTTTAACACGTCCGAACGTGTCCAGTTCCCGAATATGACGAGCTTGCGGCACGCGCCGTACTTCCTGATGAGCGGGCCGGCCAAGTACATCGTGTCGCTGGAGAAGGCGGACCGCTCGGCGCGCACCTATACCTTCCGCTACCAGTGGGACCGCAACGACACCATCGACCGCCTCGAGCTGTCCTACGACACGCCCAACAGCACGGTGAGCATTTACACTCCAAAACAATGACCCGAAGTTTCAAAGGCTACGTCACTCATTGCTAACTTCAGACCGGTCACGTTAAATTGCTGGTACTGTAAGGGTATTCTGTAAAAACCATTTCGATATCGAGCTTCACCTGAGTGATACAGTTCACTTTACGTTCACTTCGAAAACGAACTTTATTGCTATAGATAGATAGTCGAGTTTTAAAGAATACAAATTCGTCATATCACCGCGGATTCCGCTTTCGAGATTCGGAAACGACTTTACAGAATAGCCTACTTGTTTTATATTGTAAATTTTTCAATTAAATTACTAGCAGCCTATCAGCTATCAGTGACCTGCAATTTTCGACTTTGATTTGTATGTCTTGGCTTCAAAATATGCTAATATTCCAGGAGAAACGAATGTTCAACGCTCTACTAAGTTTCTCGAACACGTCGAGTATCGCCGAGCTCACCATACAGTCGTCGGAGAGCACCACGAAGGCGAAGGCGCAGTACCGCAACCTGCCGAAAGACAAGTCGCTGGAGGCCGTGCTGGACATTGACGGGCGCAAGCAGTTCGACACCGTGATGTCGGTCAAGCGGCTCGACGTCAAGTACGGCTACGTGTGGATTCCGCACGCCTACTGGGTGGTCAACGACGAAAAGGTCGCCGAATTGTCAGGTACGTCATTGACATACGAATCAACTGACCTTAGACCTGAATGAAGTATTTTTACGCATACGCAAATACCTAGTGAGTCGAATCAATCCATCCATTTCAAACTGACGTGAACGCTTTAGGCGCATGTTATTGTCTCTCGTAATTTATATTTTCATTCAATTTTATATATTATTTTTTGATGTAACAACGCCTTATAATTCGATGGAGCCGGCTGCACGCATGATAAAACATGACTCATGCGGCGTTACCTCGCTCTGAGGCGTTCCGTTTAAGGCTTGATTCATCAGTATTTTCTTATGACGTAGTCACGTTCAACTATCGTCAGTAAACCGACTATACAGACAACCGATTTTACCTAACTTTATTATTTTGCGTTTCCATTAACAACACAGCTGTCACAGGTGATATTTAAATCAGTAATAATATTTTGTTGCAATATTTCTTTGAAACTGTAATAAAACTGTATTCATGATATCGTGTTTCAGGTACTTGTAAAGTGAAAACGAAAGGGGGAGTCACGCAATGGGATGTCGACGCCGAATTCCAAACGAAGCAGTTGGCCAGCCGCCTCGTGGGATACTACACCGTGAACGGACCCACGCACAGCACCAAGCTGCAGCTGGACTACCAGTTCTACAAGACGCCCAAACAGACAATCAAGGCGGAGGGCGTGTACAGCGAGCGCTCCATGATGTTCAGACACGACGTGTACGGGGAACTGGCCGTCGAGCTCACCGCGTACCCCGGGTATAACTTCTACTCGGTCCTAAGGAACATGGTAAGTTCTGGAAGCTTTATTGCAGAAATGTTATTGATATGCAGACAAAAGTTTGAAATTGAATGCCAAGTCTAGTTTAGTCTAGTCTAATTAAAAGCTCCCCACCACGGTTCAGGCCTTATCGTGGTAGTGGGTCTCAGTAGCCCAGGGTGACCTTGGGCGAAGCGAATTGAGCCGAGGGGGCTCTTTGTACCCCTCTTATAAGAAGAGGGCACAACAGAGCAGGGGGGCAAGGGGTGGGGATGGGAACCTCACCTCATCGTACTGACCAGACGTTGCGAGTGGTTATTCCGTGGTTCGGGGCAACCGCTCTGTGGATGTGGCGTTTTTTTTAAAGAATGAAAAAATTGAAGAATTTTTTGCAAAAAAAAAACTAACTTGTATTATAGCGAACGTTGTTTTTGTTTTAGAAAACTCAAAGTCATTACGACATCGGCTTCAACGTGAGTGCGTCAAAGGAGCTGAAAGCGGACCCGGCCTTCCTGTTCGTGTTCCAGACCGTGGACAAGATGACGGGCATGAAGCTGAACACGGAGATATCCATCAAGAGACCTCGACCCGTTATCATGAAACTAGACTACGACCAGGTAACGTAACGCGAAGGACTGGCGCACTAACAATAAGTTTAAAAAGAAAAATACGATTTAAATGATAAATAGGCTTTTAGCGGGCAAAAAATTCATACAAATCTTCGGATGGTAGAAAATGGTATATATTATATGGTATATTTCCTAGATCTTTAGATCCTCTGTAGCAATACATAAAACGCAATAAATGACTGATATAAGTGGTACTCTGGAGTAATTTACGTAACGCAATCAGAGATCAGGGGAAATATGGGAAAGCGATATATTTCGGAAGACTTAGAGAATAATTTCGCAAGTTCCCTGTCCCACTCCCCTGATCTGCTCTGTACACAGTTATGAGCATGGGATATTTATGGCATATTTGCGTGGTATCTTGAACTCTTTGTAGCATTTCCTCGTGGAAAACTATATCTACTGCTGGTCACATGTCTAGCAAATGATGTTTCACAGACGGGCCCGAAGTACTCCGGCTCGGCGCTGCTGAACTTCAACCCGAACTCGCGGCCCATCGCGCTGTCGG
Source organism: Lycaena phlaeas (assembly GCA_905333005.2). Lineage (NCBI taxonomy): Eukaryota > Metazoa > Arthropoda > Insecta > Lepidoptera > Lycaenidae > Lycaena > Lycaena phlaeas. The sequence continues at coordinate 15,086,139 of HG995169.1, read as the reverse complement.
GCCACGTGTTCGCGCCGCCCGGCACGCAGCTGTACGTGGACGCCGAGCTCAACGTCACGCTGCCCGCGCTGCACCCCGCCACCGTGCGGGCCAAGATACATGAGAAGCGGCCCAACGACTTCCAGGTACGCCATCTCAGCATTAGACTTGTCCTTTATTTGGGCTGTGAGGCTTAATAATTTTTTGGTGACAACTGCTAAAATATTAAACAAGTGATTTTAAAAAATAATGTCTCTTGCATTCAATAAAAAAACATCACAAAATCTGATCATAGACAAGAAGTCAATATAATTACAGTTATATATTTATTATTCCATTTTGAGTAAGTACGGGCTAACTATGATCTTTCTTGCCTTTAATTTAATTATTGTAAACGTCAACGCTAAATGGTGGCAAAATATATAGCTATCGACCACAAAACCTATAGACTCCTAATGTTTGATTTTCCGTATTAAATGCATTCTGGCAACTAACTGAGGAGAGACGAAGGGATTGCAATGCTGTGATTAGCTAATTCAATGTCATACGTTACCAATCACGGAACGTTGAAAAGAAATGGACATATTTCGCAACGGGAAAGAATGAGACGACACGATAGTTTGAGTACATTGTTTACGGCTTACGTCGGAACTATAAGTCAGATGTGTGGCCAGAACCCGTTCCCCTGTTATTAGGAGTCTATGGGTTATGTGGTCTATGTATATAGCTAACCATGTTTGTAATGTAACCTGTTTTAATGCTGTAGGTTAATGCCGTGGGTATGTGGTTCACCGGCGTGGACTTCAACATTGACGCAGTGTATCAGGACCAATCGAAAACCAATATGGCGTCCCACAGACTCAAAATACTGATTAATAGCAGCCACTTCAAAGACATAGCCATGGATGCGAGGTTCACGCAGGACAATCGCCAAATCACGTTCATCGCTGAGGTGAGAAAATATTTTTAACACACATTATTACTTCTGTCTTCAAGTAATATCCTTCTTTGTTTTATGTAACGACACTTTTAACGTAATTTACAAATCCCAAAATGGCAGATAACTTAGTACCTTGTCTATAGTTTTTTATTTTACATTTTATGGTTCTTAAGTATATTTCCCATACTGTGGGGCCAAGGCAAAAAACAAATTATAACAAAATCGGGATAATATACAGTTTGATGTTGTAGTTATTCATTCCAAAATAATACACCATTGGTAAATGAGGACAGTGATCACGCGTGGGAGGGAGCCGGTTTTTTGTGTCATTTTAAGATTTCCTCTTTGTATAACTTTTAATTCGTAAAAAGATACTAGTTTCCTTTGAATTTCAATTGTTATTAATTTTTGGACCTTCATTTCCACCAGAGTTCATATTATTCACTCGTTCAATGAATGAAATATTAAATGAAAAGATATAAATTACAGGGTGAATACGATGCCGACACTTACAAGTCATTGGTGAGATACATTCTCATATCGGAGCAGAACTTCACGACGTACGCGGAGATCGACATTAGCGAGCGCGTGTACAGTCTCAACTTGAACGCTGATCTCAATAACAATACGGACCTCAGTATGGACGTACACATCGACCAGTGAGTAGTACTTGTTTGTGATTCGGATACCATATAAAAATGTTAAAAATAGAAGAAATTCTGGCGTTCCGCAAGGTAACGTCTTAGGTCCAATTCCTTATACAATTTATTCATTATATCAATAATTATATTTGCATGATGTTTATTCTTCCACAGATTACTTAAAGCACACTATACACGTAACTTTCAAATAATTCCTCTCGTTTGGCATGAACAATCAACTGTTTATTTTATTTTTTTAGATATCGCGACGTCCATATTTCATATCAGCGTGCAATATCTGACCGTCAGAAGAGACTGAGTGCTTCGTTGAATTGGGACGCAAATCGGGATCCTTCGCAAAAGATCGGTATCGACGCTAAACTCGACCACAAAGGAGATTGGAACCACGCCGGTGACGTCACCTTGCACTACCCCGGCAACGTGGTGAACGGAGAATTTGATTTTCTGCTCAAAAGTAATTTCTTTTCTGCCCTAACATTTTAAACATGAAAATGTGATAATTTGAATCTCTACATATTAAGATTTTCTGATTTTTACGAATAGATATTAATTATTCAATGACGCAAAATGTCTTTAAAATCTTTAAATTTATAAAAACACACATAACATTGTTTAGATTTGGATTAGAATAAGTTATACTTTTTGTTATGAAAAACTATCAAACAATGGACTGTGGAACGTGTATGCTTTATACTTGATACCTAAATAACACGTAGAATTATTTATTTTCACTTCATCGTGAAATACGTACATTCCGACCAAAAATAGACAATGGACACATACTCTCTACTGAATGATGTCGCTAAACGTAAGTCCAACAATAAGTCTTGATAAAATTTATATTATATCACACAGATTTATAAATAAAGACAGATGGGGCATGCCGAACACGCGAGTGACACCACCAAAGCGAATACAAATTCAAAAGCGAACACAATCTTATAGAATATAGACGTTTAGAGTACGACGCTATGTCAAGCACTTAAGAGCACTTTTGAATTTGTATTCGCTTTGAAGTATCTCTCGGGTGTTCGGCACGTTCCAGCTGTCTTTATTTATAAATCTTTGCTATATCATTTTTCTCTTCATCTTTTGCTATATCATAATATACAAATCTGTGATAATATACAAGCCGGCGAAGATAAGCAACAGCTAGTGTACATACATGCATGCGTTCAGGCTGATAATTGATACGTGCTAGTCCATGCTGGTAATTGATACGAGTTCACGCTTAGACTGGTACTGCGAGTGGGTGGTGCGCGTGGGCTGGGCGGGCGCGGCGGCGGCGGCGTGGCGTGTGAAGGCGTACTCGCGCGCGGCGCAGCACACCGAGTACGCGCTGCTGTCGCATCTCACCACGCCCTTCCCCGCCTGGCGGGACAACAGCCTCGACCTCATGTAAACACATTTCATATTACATTTATTTTATTCTAAGGGCCTATTTCACCACTTCCTGATAAGTGCCGGATAGGCTATCGGGAACACATTTGAGAGACACTCCATACTATATCTGTCAAATATGTCGTGGATAGCCTATTCGGCACTTATCAGTAAGTGGCGAAACAGGTCCTTAGATGAGCCATCCACTCGCCTAATGTATCGATGTAACTTTAAACGCTAATTTTGAAAATAAAAATATATTTATGAGCATACATAATATGGAAAGAGCAACAAAAGTTCTAAAGTTCCGCCAGTGATCCCTCTATTATACAAGAACTATAATCATTTTACGCTAAACTATTGTAATTTTTGAGAAATAATAAAACTCAAACTCAAACAGAACCAGAAATTATGAGGACATCACAGGAGAAACGTATATTTTCGAAGGTTTTTTTTTTTGCTCGACCCTAATTTCTTAGTTTTCTGTTGATTTTGTTCAAAATTATAATTCTAGAAAGTTCTGTCTTCAAATAAGTCAAATTAATAATTTGATAGGTGGCGCTACCAGGACAACATGCAATCATTGAACGGTAGCATGAAGTGGCAAGAGGACTACCTGGCCTTCAGTCTCCTGGCCGACTATTTACTGAACAACAACAAATTCTACGGAGAAATCAACGCGTCCGTCAACTCCACCATACCGACCCTACCCAAGGCCGCCGCGATCGCCAAACACACGGTCGTTTGGAAGAAAAGTATTGATACACTTTTAAGTTTCCAGGTAGATATTAAATAGATTTATTTTCATAGATTATTTAATATAATAATAATAATATTTATGGACGCTTTTACACCACATCAATATGGCCCCATGGTAAGTTCTCAAAGAGACTTGTGTTACGGGTACCAGACAACGGAAATACATATATTTAATACTTTTTATATTAATACTTATATTTAAGATTTTTATTATATAATACACATATTTAATACACATCCATGACCCAGGAACAAACAAACTTTTTATTTTTGTTTCCCGGCGAGATTCGAACCCTCTACCTTCGGCTTGTGCGCCAACGCGCTAACCACTGAGCCACAGAGGTCGTCAAATAATTAGACAAAAATTAGAGATTGCCCCTTTCATTTGTTTTATTTTACGAAAAGGGGAGGGCCATACTTGTAATTGTGATGCGTACATATGCGTTGTGTGCGTAACCGCAGGGGGCGTATCGGCGTATGATCAGAGCACTCCCGAGCTTACACACACAAAGGCAATGTATAAACATTAACTAACACAAGGATGGCGTTCGAGCGTCTCCTTTATGCGCCTAATTGTTGTGGTCGAGTAATAATATTGAACATTATCGCTTGTTTAGTATAACGAGGACGGTATGATGATGATAAACTCGTCGTGGTCCCTGGACAAAGGCGCTAAGGAGAGTAACATCACGGGGCGCGTGATACTCTTCACTCCGTTCCAGGTAAACGATCGCTTTAAGTTTTAATCGTATTATTACTTTAGATTTATAGTTGTCACTAGACTGTAACAATTAATTTAATATCATTCTTAAATCAAAACCCTTTACAAAATGTTACTCATAATTAGCCTGGCCGCAAAAGTTCGGAATCTAAATTCAATTTTCGAATTCGTTTCCCGCGTTCACTATAGTAAAATGTATGTATTCCGTACGAAACAAAAACGAACGTTTGCGGCAGTCAATATATTTATTTATCGATTTGATGTATTCTGAATGAATTTGGAAATCGAATACGAATTCCGAACCTATGCAGCCAGACTTATCAGTTCTTTAATCGTAAAGAGGCAACAGACAAACCTACTTAAACAAAGTGTAATACACAAGCTCCTAACAGTTTTACTTACAACTTAAATACCAGCCAAATGTAATAAATTCTAACATCTTCGGTAGCACAAGCATCAGCCAGACATAGTATCCGCGTCGTAATATGTGTTATATGTTTGTGTAATAATCGCATTGTATATTTCAGGGTTACACGAAGGGTTTCTTGCGTACGGAATTTATTTTGGGCAACAAAAGGGACATCAAAGGCATCACTTACTTGGATTTGGAAGACAGAGTTGTCAATATTTACGTGAACGGTATATTATTTTGCCTTAATTGTGAAAATGAAAATTAATTGCGCTTCTTGTACTCAACTTTATTTTATCATCACCACCATTTTTCCGTCTACTACTGAATATAGGCCCCCCTCATAAACGCACAGACAGCCGATCCCTTGCCACTCGCATCCAACATGGTCCGGCCACTGCATGGCGATCGTCTTCCCATCTGGTTAATTACTGACCAACACTTCGTCTACTTTGACTCGGCCTTTCCTCTTGAACCTTTTTGGCCCATTCGCTATCCGTTCTCCTGAGTGTGTAACCAACCCACTGCCACTTCAACGAGCTTATTCTTTGTGTGATATCGGTAACTTTAGTTCTTTTAACACCCAGAACGCTTCATAGCGCGTTGCCCACGGGTTTCAGAGGCCCTAAATTGTGTAAGAAAAATTTTTAAGGGCCTGTTTCACAATCTCCAGTTAAGTTCCCAATAGGCTATCGGCAACATATTTGACAGATAGAGTATGGAGTATCTGTCAAATATGTTGCCGATAGCCTATTGGGCACTTAACTGGAGATTGTGAAACAAGCCCTAAATCAACCAGATTTCTATTTGACTTACTGATATGGCGATAAAACAAGCTACGCCACTGACGCCCGAATTCTCAAACGCCACTTAAATGTTTGAGGGCTTCTCAAACTACTAAGCACGCCTTAAATCCGTATGTCATCAAAATGTGAGCAGCTCCCAATTATCAGTTGCGTTTGAGTATTCGGGCATGAATCCATCCTATGTGAGGTCCCCTGTCCTCGGCAGGTCACATGCGGCGCATCACCAACTGCATGCTAACGGTGAACATCAGCAGCCCGCTGCCGCAGTTGGCGCAGACCACGGCGCGCTTCGGCTTCGTGGAGGCGGACCGGCATCTCGTCGCTATGGTCGTCACGCCCACCACCACCATGGGTGAGTACGCCGGACGTGACTATATTTGACATGTTCTATTGAAAAACGTTATTGTTTGATGTATACAATCGTAAACCTCAATATTGACAGTTAATACTATAGAATAGGCGCTTCTTTATGAGACATATTAAATTGCATATTAGTTGACAACGATTTTCCGAACAACGCAGTATTTACAGCAAATAGTGAGTGCATCATCAGCATATAGTATCTTCTTCCTTTTTACCATACAACAATAAAGACCACAACCAGACAATCAACGCATATTTTCCCAGACACCAAGACATCCTATCGAATCCAAATAGCAGTTTCATATTCAGTCAATCCAGATGACGTTAAATGAACCCAAAATATGTTAAATTTATCCCCGTTATACATACTATGACATCCGTCACAAAGACAGAGGATTTCCATAGTCGAAAGCAATTTTCCACGCTGTAGGCCGGCCGTAGGACCATCCGATACTATATAGCAATTGGTTACACCATATAGTTTTATTGAAACATTTTACTTAATGACGAAAAAAGAACCAACAAACTAAGAGAAGAACGTAAGAACAAAGAAGATTCAATAGTTCCAAAACTTAAACATATATTTATTTTCTTTTTAACAAGGTGCATATTATTATCCGCTTTTATTTTTATATATTTTTTATTATTACTGATTTATTATGATCATAATATAGTCAATTACTTGTATTACTAAAAACATTTGTGTGTTATTATGCAATATTTTTTTTCTTTTAGGCATTGAAGTTCTCATGAAATTGACGTCTCTGCAAGACTTCCAAGTGTTTGGTCACGTCGCCTTACCCATACAGTATTTGAACAGAGCGATGTTAACAGCCAAACGGGCTCCGGAAGAGGTGAGATATGAGAAATACATTCTATTAATTCGAAAGTCACCCTAATATTTTTGTATAATCCATTCGAGACCTTTTGCTTTTTTGTTTGTAACAGGTCATATGCCTGATGAGACATGATTTAATAACATTAGCAATAGGTACATATTATGGTAGGTATATGTGAAATATTAAAAGATTATTTAAACTATTTAAAACGGGATATGTACAATGTTGTTTAATATTATTTCTAGGAGCTTGATCAACCCGCAGACTACTTCAGTCTTGTGAACAAGACATTCGTATACAATGTCGGAATATCGAGCACCGCGAAATAATACTAAAAAACATGATAAATATCCCGTTCTATCCCAATTTTAATAGTTTAAATATTCAAAATAACCATGTTAACTTAAAATCCTATTATAAAAGATTGTTTTAAAAAATCCGAATGCAATAAAGAAAACTGATGACCTTGAAACTGCTGAAAGTTTTTTGATAAAATTTGTATAGTTTTAGAAAAAAAGATATACCCATTTGAGAACTAGAGTGCCACAGACACTTGATTTTTGTCTGCTTTACCTCCGCAATATACAAGTAGAATACAAGCAGTATTATAAACAACATCAATTTCAGGTGGACTTCAGGGTAGGGTGGGGTAAGATGGACTTTGGATGCACGGGCATATGGCACTACCGATCCATACTCAACTTCGTGTACGTGTACAAGCTGTACACGCCACTCGACGGCTTCGAGGAGAACGGACTCGTACTCAAAAACGTGTACGGAGACGGACTCGACACGGAGCTGTCGCTCAGACTCTCCAAGCACAAGGTAGTTAATATCTCCATGATAAAAAACAATATCTCTTTCGACCCATTTCAGCCTATGTCATGAAAGAAAAAACCATTGTAAGGGCCTGTGTCACAATCTCCAGTTAAGTTCCCAATAGGCTATCGGCAACATATTTGACAGATAGAGTATGGAGTATCTGTCAAATATGTTGCCGATAGCCTATTTGGAACTTAACTGGAGATTGTGAAACAGGCCCTAAATCTTATACTTAATATATAAAGCTGAAGAGTTAGTTTGTTTGAATGCACTAAACTTAGGAACTACTGGTAGGGTTTGGAACATTATTTTAGTGTTAGATAGCCTTTTTATTGAGGAAGGCTATAGGCCCTAAATGATATTATCCTATGGGCAACAGCTAATGTTATATAAAATGGGTTTAGCTTCACAAATATAAATGGTAAATATAATGATCGTGCACCTTGCTCCTAGTGAGCTGCCAGATTTTGGCCTGTCATCTGTACCACTGATTCTGTCCAAAATAATTATAGATATTTAATGGTTTAAAATATCTCAGATTTTTTCGTGTGAAAAATCTATATGACATATCAACGTATACGTTGGCAATGAACTCGAATGTTGTAAGGGTTAATGACGTCTATTTCATTCGATCGTTTACTTTAATTACAATAAATCGTAACATCAACATAAACTTTTCCCGTCCGTCGAGTAACAGCCAAGTTTTTAATATAACCTAAAAGGTACTGCCATGCTGCTTTGCAGCCGAATTGGGCCGGCACGACCGGGGTGGTACCTTTCGCTCACATAAAATCGGCGTAAAGTGACAGTTACGCTTTCGCATTACGTGCGGTTTGTGAATTTCCGATGGCCCATGGGGATAGGGAAAAAGAGGGCTACGCATCTGCATAGCCTCTGGTTATGTGGATGTTAATGGGCGTCGATAGTCGCAGGGCTTTGATTGTTAGATTGTACATGTCGTTTTTGAAGTGAAACTTTAGAATCGTTGTGATTTCAAACCGGTTGCAACGGAAAAAACGACAGGTAAGAGACATAAATACAAAAGAGCGAGAGAGCAATTGTCGGTGTGTATGTATATTGTACACTGTTTAATACTTGCTTGTATTTGAGCATTTAACATATGTTTCACTTCTATCGTGTGTCAATCACACACACACACACATCTTTTTTTTTTGTTCAGTTCGGTATCGCGATCCTGCTGGTGGACAACGGCAAGGGTCTGGTGGAGGTGGTGCGCGACCGCTACCAGCACCGCCGCTCCAACCCCGACCTGCTGGTGGACAACTTCGACACGGAGGCGCGCGTCACGCTCGACACGCTCTACTACTCCACCATCACCTTCCACGCGCACCTCATGAAGGTTTACATTTTACTTACCTGTGTAGTGCCCTGACATATTGTACGTAATTAGTATATAAGATATACCTATTATATTCATTCAATAAAGGAGCATCCTCACACATCCTCATACTTGGATAAGCAAACGGCCAAAAGTTGCTAACTTTCACTAGCAGTATTCACTGTTGGTAAGTAGCCAACGTTGCCATCAACATCAACTATTTTAACTGGAACTATCCCACTGTGGTATCAGATGTAAAGTATCGGCGCTAGTAATCCCTTCTCGAAGCTACTTCACATGAAGAACAAACAGGATAGTGGTCCCAAGCAGATGGAAGCGTCATCATGTTCGTTGAATAACAATAACTAATAATAAGTTAACGTCGCCCGAGCTCAGGGAATAGATCTGAGAATAGATCCTCGATGGCTAGTCAGTCCCTCAGGGGACTGACGCCACCTCCACAGAGGGGTTGTCCCGCACCACAGAACAACTCCTTTCAACCTCGGGACAGTCAATGAGGCGAGGTTCCCGTCCTCGCTCCTTGCTCCCTGCTCTTTTGTCCCCTCTTCTTATAAGAGAGGTACAAAGATCGGCTCAATTCGCTTCGCCCAAGGTGTTGGAGTCACCCTGAGCTTCTGAGCCCCACCCCAAGACAAAGCCTGAACCATGGTTGGGTTGGGTAGATAACCTAGCAGGTGGGTCGTCAGATATAAAATGTTAAATACATAAAATAACGTATTCATCCAGGGCTAGATGTTATTATTCCCGTCGCAGATTACTCTCCGCCCATTATTCTATGACTTATTACGCAAAAAGTTGGTGCAATAATAACAATTCTCAAATTAACTTAATTTCAGTTCGTAGGCCCTGGAGAGGAAGAGATCATAGAAGCCAATGCGACATTACACCTCCCCGACAAGCCGCCCATCGTTCTCACCGACGTCTTCATACTCGAGGTAAACCTGCTTTTTGCATCACACTATTAATCGATTGTAACTTAGTTTGTATCATACTGTAAGTTGCTCAGTCGGATACTAAATCTGTGATCAAATATTTTCAAGGCCCTAAGCCCAGATATGAATTTGCAACTATTTCGAACGTTCTTGATGGCCTGTCCGATGTGACATCGAAGGCAAAAAATGGCTACGACTGATCTAAATTCCCCAACCGAATGGCTCCGCTCAACAAGGGCACGTACAGATGTGAGAAAACTAAAACTAGGGTAATTTAAAATCCTACTATTATTGTAAATGCGAAAGATTCTGAGAATGTTTGTTACTCTTTTACGCAAAAACTACTCAATGGATTTTGATGAAACTTCATGATAATATAGTTTATACATCAGATTAACACATAGGCTATAATTCTTCCCCGTATTCCCACGGGAACGCGGGGACTGTATTATCCCGCTATAATGCCGTTGTAAATCTTAGTTAAGGCAGAGGAAGCTGCGGGCAACAGCTAGTTAAGCCATAATTTTGAGTTGGCAACCCCTGTTTTAAATAAAAATTGACACACAATCTTATTATACAAAGCAGGGTATAATTTATACGTGCACGCGTTGTTTCATATGGCAGGAATACACGTTGATGCGGAACACGCTGAACCTGGTGACTCCGTTCCAAGCCATCCAAGAGCTTAAGTCCGTGTACACCGTTGACATTGTCATTGGGGAGAAGTTCAACGTCACGTGCGTCGCCCTGCTCTACAACGGGACCTACTGGCATGAGGTATGTGTATATATGTATAGCATATAAATATTCTATACATCAAATCCTTTGGAACCTTTATGATTACCTTTTGGAACTCATTGTGATTTTACATCATGAGTGAGTAAGGAGACGTTTCTCAATTCGACCGTATATATGTTTTTTTTTGTCTTTTATAAAACAACAAATTAACGTTTAAGAAGATATTGCTTATATTTTTCCCTCGCACTTTATATATTTATTGTTTAACTTTAAAATCACGTTGTATATCATAAAAAATCTTCATTAATAAGACAATGTAATCACGCTGTCCTGTCACTGCTGTGTCATACTTTTGAAGTGAAACTTCTTTAGAATCGTTGTGATTTCAAATCGGATGAAACGGAAAAAAACGAAAGGTAAGAGACACAAACACAAAAGAGCGAGAGAGCAAATGTCGGTGTGTATACGTATATTGCAGACTATTTAATACTTGTATTTGAGCATTTAACATATTGTTTCACTTCTATCGTGTGTGAATCGCACACACACCTTTTATTTTATTTTATCAAATATACGAATATTTTGTTCGTTAAAAGATTTCGTGGAAGATCTTCTACGTGAACGAGATCGGCGAGGACGAGGCGTACCGCGCGCACGTGGCGTCGGTGGCCGTCGCCACGCCCCTCGCCGTGCTGCCGGCGCTGGAGGCACGCGTGTCGGCGCGCCTCGAGGGCGCGCTGTGGAAGCTCGCCGCCGACCTCGCCATGCCATCCTTCAGCGTCACGTCGCGCGCACGACTCGAGGTACATACCAGCCACCACAGATTTATAAACAAAGACAGATGGAGCATGCCGAACACCCGAGTGACGCCACCAAAGCGAAGGAGCGACTTGATATAGCGTCGTACTCTAAACGTCTATTAGATTGTGTTCGCTTTTGAATTTGTATTCGCTTCGCATTCACTCTCGTGTTCGGCATGCTGCATATGTCTTTATTTATAAATCTGTGCCTGGCACTATATCTAATATTATACCTAATAGTTTTAATGTAGAATCATGTATATAATAAAGTTTGCTTTGATCAATAACGCTAGAATAAAATGTGTTGGTAATAGACATCAGTTTATATTATCACCATCATCAGCCTTTATCCATCCATTTCCATACCTCCCTCAATTAATGCCAAGACGAAAGAAGTTTATATAGTGAGTATTATAAATCATTACATTAAACATGTCGTTGCAGTTGGATGACCCCTTCGTCGAGACTTCCGGCAGCTTAAACCTGACGTCACCGTACTTAGAAGATTATTTCATAAAAATGGAGTTCAAGAAAGACTTCTCAGACCTTGAGAACGTCCTCGGAGGTGGCATTCAAATAGAACAAGGCGATCAGAATAATTACGTGAGTTTTACCACTCGTTTTGACTTCATTGTAGCATTGATAGTGCAACAATTATCTTGTTGTTAATAATATAGTTTTCCAAAAGAGCCCTTAAATAAAATTGCTTCGATCCAGTGCATTCTTCAATTCAGAGAAGCTCATGCAATGTTGTAGTTGGATATGATACAGGAACCCGCTTGGGCTGGGGGTGGTTTTCTGTTTAGCTATAACTGCTTGTAGCTGCGTTCAAAATCTTACCACTTCATTTAAAACGCACATACGTCTCTCTCATCTCAGTGTTATAGAGTTAACGAAATAAAAAACATAGAGAGACAACCTATATGAACACTAAAATAATGTTATTCCCAAGGTTTCTACCGCGCATCATTTCATACCGCGCAACCAGCCGCCTCCCACTGTATTTCCGAACCAATACATTTAAGAACCTTCCAGAAAAATGCATTACATCTAAAACACAGCTGGTGTTATCTAGGAATACCGGTGTACGACTGATAACAAAAGTAATTGCTACAATATGTTCTATGGCGTAGGTATTCGCCGACGTGGTTTGGCGGCCACCACCGTCCCGCCACATCCGATTCAAGGCCCGGGGTGCTCTGGTCCCGGTGCTATCCCCGGCGGAGACGGCGGTGCTGTACAGCGAGGAGAACAACCAGCGGACGCTCACCGTCGACTTCAACACCGAGGAGAACTACTACTCGCTGAAGGCTGACCAGTGGCCGGCGTCCATCAGTGTCGCCGTCAGCAGCCCGCACAAGGGTCTGAGGTCTGTGTCACCGATGAACTCGTCCAGGGAGTTCTGCAGGGCCTTAAAATAATAGTAAACACATGTGTATCCAGCCATACCATCCAGCTAGGTTTTTTGTCCAGCTATCCCAAACAGAGCATCCAGACACTCTTGCCTCAAGACAAGAAACACTCGACAACGTGCTCATTCGACGTCATCACCGACGAAAATGACAAACCACATTTAAAATGTCTAACAAATACAATTTTTTTTTTGACAGAGCCATGAAAATCTTGGGTGAATTTGCAAATGACGACATCAGAGGATCTTTCGTTTCTGACAATTTGGAGTACAGCATTACAGGAAAGGTTCTCAACCGAAAACCATTAGAGGTTAGCACACTACATAATATTATAAAAGTCGTTATTATTTGGTGTTTCATAGTTTTTTTTTTTTTTTATCTGATATTACTTTGTTGTGAATTTCATCTTAAAGGCTCCTTATCATCTTCCAGTTTTCGCTTAACCTGGTGCCCAAGGGCCAGGGACAAGCGGTGTCTGTCCGCGTGAAGATGTCGTCGAGCGACACGCAATACAGTGCGTCCGTGCACGTAGCCGCGCCCGTGAACGCCACCGCCCACCTGCGCGCGGAACTGCAGAACAACTTTACCGACATATCCTTCAAGGTACTATGGAAACAGTATTATGTTATAATAGGGATATTGACACGTGTTAGAAATTCACCTAAAGTTATGTTTTACATATTAAAGACAGTATTTGAAAACCTAAAATAACATTTTCACCTCAGCAGCTCAAACATGCCGCTTTTGCTGCGAGTCAACAGTGAACAAAATGCGATTTTGATTTGAGCGTGAGACAAAGTAGATTTTTAATTTTTCAATCTTCAGTGCCACGAATTGACATTGTTCAGCCATAAATTTGAAAAAATCGAGTTTTAATGTGCTCTGTCTCATTCACATCCATGCATGTGAAAGAGACAGAGCACAAATATAAAAGCGAGTAAAAAAAAAACCCCTTAGAAATTTGATTTTGGAATTCGACCTCAAAGAAAACACGTTCGGAAACGCGTAATACTAAGGTATTATGAGTTTCCTTTTAGATTGAATGAAAAATAACTTTAAATATATTTCTAATAAAGAAATTACGTTATTTTTAAAAATTATTTTTTATGTTTCATTTATAATTGCATTTTAATAAAAATGAGTCTGATTAATAGTATAAAATTGATATAAAACCAATACATTTATATTTAACAATGTTATAGAAGAAGAAGAAGAAGAAATCTTAAAAATAAAGCTTTTATATTATAATATATTATGTTATATTTAAAAATTAAACATCAGGGACGCGGTATTAAAATGCAATTTAAAAAATAGCGGTAATAAAAATAAAAATAGCGTAACGTGTTAAACATTGTCTCAATCTATTGCTGTTCATTTCCATGTCTCCTAAGTAATATGTGTTCTCACTGCTGGGGTGAAAAATTATGTGTGCAACATGAGAGCAAAGTTTTTTGCATCTCGTGCTGTTGAGTCCCTCACTACGCTCAGAATTCTAACTTTGAATCACTCGCTACGCTCGTAAATCAATCATAGAATTCTTCGCTTGCTCGGGACTCAAAATCAGTATCAATTATTATCAATTATTTTTATCGGCATGTGACGTAATCACGGTTACATAACAGCCTGGAGCGTTTCATATCAATCAAACAAAATCAATTAAAAAAGTTAGTCGACATTTCTATTGTGTACGCCCATTTAGTATGGTGGGAAAATATATTTACTAAACAAAATTACTACACTAAAAAGATGTAATATTCATGAATGCATTTAAAATATGCATAGATAGTCCAACTCAACTTTGCGCGCGACGCTGTGTGCAAGCGCTTGTCAATACTAATCTTTAATTTGTGTGACAGTGGCGCAATCATCATTGTCCACTGCCACACATAATACACTCAAATTTGATAAATTTTAATATTTTTTTGAAGGTTGATTTGCCCCACGTGAAGAATAAGGACGTATATTTCAAGTCACGAGTGGACATGTATCCTGGTCTTCGCAGAGTACTGAGTGTCCAAGCATCTACGCCACTCAAAAAACTTAATTTCCTCAAGGCTGACGCTGATTTCATGTAAGTGCTAGTACATATTTACAGAGGATAAGAAGAAAACTCTATTCCAACAGCAAAACAGTAACAAAACTTGCCGCATTGAGGGTTCTATTAGTAATAAAATATAGTAAAATCTAGGTAGTCTTTAAGAAACAGGTGTAAGGGACGTCGCGATAAAATGACAATCTCAAATCTCCCCAAACCTTCTAAAAATGTATAAGGTATGTATGGCACGTCCCCTAGTAAGATATGAATTAAGAAACTTCGGTCGCTACTCAAGTGTGATCCAATAATAATGTCGATCACTTTTGTTGTAGATTTGGACCAAAATCAGGTTACCTGCTGTGTAAATACGAGCTGCCGGAGATGAAAGGCGACGGAGACCTCAAGTGGAGTTTCTTGTTGGAAAATTTATTCATAAAAGTAAGTCAATAGAAAGGAGTATAAATAAAAACGAGTTTTTTTCGTTCGTTTTTTATACCATAAGAAGGGAAATCAGCAGTCGGAGCCTCATGGTGACTACTGACGCCCATAAACATCTGCGAGAGGTTATGCATTGCCGAAATCGGACAAAACGCGACAGCATAACTGTTACTTTACGCCGGTATTATATGAGCGACAGGTACCACCCCGGTCGTGCCGTACCAATTCGACTGCAACGCAGCAATAGAACTACCTCTTAGAATGTTAATATTATAGAACATATTTAACGCCATCTAATGTCTAGGATGACGAAGAATTTTATGGGATCATTATCTGTGAAAATGTTCATCTCATTTAGACATTAACTTTGTACTAAATAAGTTTCACTTCAAAAAAAATATTTTTTCTTGCGCGTAAATTCTTTAATGTTGTTTCTGCTTAAAAAAAAACTTGTATGTGCCCCAGGCCTTGGGTCGACAGTTAGTGAAACAAATTCAAAGGAGCATTGACTTGGACATATTCTTTGGGAACGACACGACGCCCGACGGCCTGCCCAAAACAAACGCTGGGTTCGGAATGGACTTGGATCGCGTATGGCAGTGAGTATTCCTGTCCATTCCATTTTATGTATGACATATAGTATGCATAATTTAATGTTAATAAAAAAACAATAATTTATATCTATATTTATCTCTTTATGTCTAACGATATAGTTTACAGTATTAATGGTGAAGCTAGCAGTATTAATAATGTTAAGCACATTATTAATAAGTGTATCATTAATATAATTTTGAATAAAATATACTTTTTAACAAAAATTACGATCTTTATATATATTGTTATAATATGTTTTTTTGTTAATTGAGTAGGTATACTATCAGATGAACCACATATATATTAAATAAAAATATATTGCGACCAGGATCGGCGCTAACGCGTCATTCGGCATGATAATGGAGCGGCGCATGTCGCTGGCGGTGCACGCCATCTTGCCCCGCCCCAACGTGGACGTGCACTCGCTGCGGCTGGACGCGCGCGCCGGCCAAGCGTCCCGCCCGCACGAGCTCACCGCGCTCTACACCACCGACAAGACCAAAGTGCGCGCGGGCGTCACAGCGCAGGTACTTGTTTTCGTTAAATTTATGGCATACAAGAAACTAATTTAAGAATTGATAAGTGCTTGTCAGTTGAGAAGACACATCACGATTAGACCAACTTCGTTACATGCCAAAAAAGTTAATAATGAGTTATTTCTATGTTTCTATTAACTATGATATTTTTACATATTATGACTCTTTATAATCAAAGCAAAAGTAAAGCTTAAATCCTGTACGGAGCTTTCGGAAAGATGCGCTAGTGCCGCGCCTGTCTGTTTATACCACGATCGATTTTAAAAATATCTATTTTTGAGACTAAGCTTATTCTACAGATGTTAAAAGATTTGGAAAGTTTTATCGGCAATTCGACCATCACGTGGACCTCGAACTCGGGGTACAAAAACGTGGACAACGTAGTGGCGTACCGCTGGGACGGCAATGGCTCCAACTACGTGGACTACGCGCTGACCACGCCCATGTACGACGGCCAGCCTACCTTTACGCTCAAGGGCTCCTACCAAAAAGACTTGGTACATCG
Source organism: Lycaena phlaeas (assembly GCA_905333005.2). Lineage (NCBI taxonomy): Eukaryota > Metazoa > Arthropoda > Insecta > Lepidoptera > Lycaenidae > Lycaena > Lycaena phlaeas. The sequence goes on along the minus strand of HG995169.1, from coordinate 15,069,109 downwards.
CTACGTCGTCCTAAAGTAAGTCATTTATTGTTTAGCACTCTGTACCCACAGGTTTTACCTACCCCGAAAGGAAAAAAAAGTGTGTGCGTACAAAGTACATATGACAGAAGTAAAACTTTAATATTTAACTACTAAACGAATACACAAACAAAAAGCGTTACTTCACGCAACGTTCGCCCTTTCTCACTCACTCTCAATCGGTCTCAATCACTCTCCCTCTTCTTCGACAACATTGCACATCTTCGTGACGCGTTTCATCCGTAAAAATGTTACCCTTACGCGCGCGAAGAATTTTCACTTCAATAATATCCTTCTTTTTTATAGGTCTAGTGAAAATAAAAGAAATGAATGAAATTTTAATGTAATAATATATTTTGTAACAAGAACGTGCTACGAAATACTACATTAAAAAGATCATTCCATTTTGATTCATTTGTGATACTCAATTTTGTCCATAACGTCCGAAATTCACTATCCTGGCATAAGGCTAATTCTCTGTACATTTTGCAGAGGCCTGATGCACCGCCCTGGCAATAGTCAAATCGGAGAGTTGGACCTTCGCTACGGAGGTTTCAAACACACTGACGGACACTTTAACTTCACTACGCCATTCCACACATTGCCATGGTTGAAGTCCATTTTCAACGTAAGTATTAAAGAATTTTAAATCTATTACGAAACAGCATAACCCAATACGAATTATGAGTTGTGTTAAATAAAATGATCACTTGGGCATTTCCGAACCATTTCGACTTAGGGACCTTCAAGAAAAGCATACTTATATTTGAAAGGCCGGCAACGCACTTGCTAAGCTCGAGCCGATCGTGCCTCACTCTCGTTCGTGCCGCGCTCTCGCATGCAGAACGCTAAATGACGTCATCTTTTTCGTGCATGCTGCCCGTAATATCGAGTTATTAGACGTTGTCACCTGAAATAACTTGATACCATAGCACAAATTCCTTCGTTTCAGGTAAATAACGGCGAAGAGAAATCTGACAATAAAGTGGACTTGTTCTGGCCCAACAAAACCGCCTCCATCAATACAACTCACAACTACAAGAAGCAAGAGGCGGGATTTACTCAGACGGGAGCGATTTCAATGTCCATTCCATTGAACACCCAGCACTTGGTGAACACCGAGTATTACTACGTGGAGGGGGACAAACGCAGCAATGGTAACGCGACGATCGACTTTGACCGCGAGAGATTTGTAGAGACCTCCTTCAAGCAGGTGCTCAGTAAGAGCGAGAGGAACCTAGACCTCGCCACCATGGATATAGAGGTGGAGAACGTGCACACACCGCTCGGTATCAAGTACATCCGTGAATTCGACGAGAAGGGTGACATTGTAAGTATTTATCAATATTTGTTAAGTTGACATAGCCTATAATAGGGATGTTGACACATGTTACAAATTCATGTAAAGTTATGTTTTACATATTAAATACAGTATTTGAAAACCTAAAATAACATTTAAAAAGTCTTTTGTCTTAAAATTTAGAAAATTAATTTAAAATGCGTTATTTATCATGCATTATCTCGTGACTGCAAACGCGTATAAGGCGATGACGTCACTGTACATTGAGTTAAGTACAAACTGTCATAACTCACCTAACATAGCGCGAGCCCTGAATGCGGTGTGTGACGTAATGACGCTTGGAGCGTTTTAACGGCAATTTTAAAAATTATTTTTCTTTATTTAATTTTTTGTTAAAATTGGACATATTTCTTTACAAAAGTCTTTTTTTCGTGATTGTCTATCAAATAAAATCAATAAAAAAAATTAGTCAACATCCCTATTGATTGAATGTACCGTCGGCCCTTGGCTACGTATTTTTCGTTTACTACTTAGTGTGTCTTTTACACCGTAGTTCTCTAATGCGTACACCGATTTGGATGCGGTAGGTTCTAGACATACTTTACCAAAATCGAGTCAGCCCTTTTAAGGGCATCAGTTTATTATTGCGTTGGGTACGTAAGTATAACTTTTTAATGTTGTTATGTTGTTTACAGGACGTTAAGCAAGCAACAATTTTCCATCTGCACAACGCGACGAAATTCAACATGACCGGCAAACTGGACGTGCACACGTACGACGTCGGCAAAGTTATCAAACTGACCGCCATACACGGGAACAGAACCTGGACCTTTGATAACAAATACGAAGCGCTCGATAAAGAGCTGAAGCAGGGCTCCAAGATCACGTGGGCGGGGGACGTCTGGATCAGCTACGACATACACGTCACCAATACCAGTGTTGTAAGTATATAACATTTTATTACGAAAGCCTGTTTGTCAGTCTGTTACTTTTTCACGCTTATATCGTTCAGATTTTGATTAAGTTTGGCAAGAAAGACGATATTATAAGGAAGAACGAATACTGGTAAAATAATCGAACCCGAATACGGTTGTTAATATATGTGGATTTGGACGAGGGAACCACTGTTATTATTGTTAGGGTGACCGCAACAAATCGCTTAGACCGGTAAACCGCGGCGACCCGAAGACGGTCAAGCCGTACCGTTGCTATACGCACTGTGCGGCTCAGTTTGCGGATGTAATTCTTTTAACAATATATAAATATATACCCGGACGGCTAGCCGCTTTGAGGGATGAAACCTTAGTCTATCGTACCATTCGCAGGCGGACACGGAGTCGCAACAGGTGGAGGTTTCGGTGCAGTACCCGCGGCGCACGTTCTCGGCGACGGGCGCGTACCGCCTGCAGGACGCACTGCTAGACGCGGACGCTCGCCTGCATTGGAACGTGCGTGCGGAGGACAAGACCGCACACGTGCGCGCCCGCTGGGAGAGCCCGCCTACCGCTGAGGGCACGCGACACGACGTACGATTGGCGCTCAACCACCCCTCCTTTAGGAAGGTACAGTACTAAAATGAGATCCTTCATCCTATGCAGCCATTGCAGCAGCATGTTGTAAGATGATTTGACCCAACTAATTTCAGCAAGGGCAACTGTAATCAAGTTTGTGAAAATATATGCGTGTGTTCGCATCTCTAATTTTTATATAGATGGAATGTTTAAAATCTAACTAAATATACAATATAAACTGAGACAGGGTTGAAAAGTCAATAAAAGATTATCGTTAGAAAAATATGGTTCCTTTATAGGAACCGACAATTTACTCGGACATCAATTACTAAAACTTACCACGTGCTTTTTTTTCAACAGGATGTAACATTAGAAGGCCAGTACCTCTCGACACCGTCGGTCATGTCGAATCTATCTTTAGAGCTGCAATACTCGGATTACGAAAACGAATACCTAAAACTCAATTCAATCCTTACCGATAATTCCAACGGTCCGATCAGAGACTACAAGTTTGCCCTGAAGTGCACTCACCCGTCTACCAACTTAGATCTGGACATGGTGTCCGATATAAACGTGCAAAGCCGCTGGTACTATCTGTACAACTACTACAGGTTCCAAAAGTCTCTTTTCTATGAAAAATTGAGAAGCAACAAATTGTTAGTCGATTTGAACAACAGCGCCGTCAACTGGGAGGTAAGTAAAGTTTCCATTTATTGCCATGGGATTTCCTGCGATTACTATTATTATGCCTCTAAATAATAGTAATCGCAGGAAATCCCTATAAAAACACTATATATAGCCAGCTTTGGTGGCCCTTACATTATTCATCATATAAATTATATATAAACAGGTCGATAAATGGGTTATTTAATTTCAGCGTAAAAACGAGACGTACTTTTACAAAGTGAACGGATCGTGGTCGCTGGTGTACCCGCACTATAGACTGAGGGGCGTGGTCGCGCGGCCCGACGCCAACGACACCATGTACGCTGAACTGTCCATGTTGGAGAAGGCTGTGTGGGCACATTACAATAGCACGGACGGTACGTCTTGAGCTTAACGTCTCGTAAAAGCTTTTGTTAATAATGCACTACTGCATATTTATAATCATTTACTCCTATCTTTCAGACATTTCATATCACACAATCGGAAAAATTATAGACACGCGCTCAGCTAGACTGGACGCGTGGAGGAACTACGATGACGTCACCACCGTGGACCTGGCGTCGTACATCCGCCTCAACCATTCCCGCCTCCTCACCAGCGCCGTGGTCTGGCGCCCGGAGATATTCGGCGAAGCCAGGGCCCAGGCCATATACGTGCTGAGACTACTGTACGCCCAGGTCAACGAAACGCTGGTCATCATAAAAGATGCCCCGATGGAAGCTCATCTCGCGTTAAAGGACATGTGGAACGACGCTAAGCCAAGAGTACGAGATTTTCTCGACGACTTGAACGATTTGCACGTTATCAAAGACGACCTTGACGAATTTGAAATTTTCCTAAACGAGTCGTACAGTAACAACGACTTTTATGTAAAGGATATTGTCGAATTTACGTATTATGTCCTCGACGAGATGGCTCTGAGGAACCATTTGGAGAGTCTCCCGGGCTTCGTGAACGACATGTGGGGTATGATGGGCAACACCAGCCGATCAATCAAACAGAGCTTAACCTACGTCGCTGACTCGATTAAAATGGCATACTCAAATTTCTTGGAATCGACGAATAAGATATTAGAAGCTGATCTGATGGAACTCGTATCGGAGAAGTTGGAATCGATGATCTTGCAATACGATAACTTCATAAAGGACTTGCATATGAAAGTTCTGGAATACTGGGAGGAGACGTGGGTGAACGCTACCACTCGGATGTCGAAGTACTGGCACGACCTGCTGAAGTCCATCGAGCCGCTGTTCTTCAAAGTGCTGCACTACACGGAGGGGTTCATCGTGACTATCTGGAAGGGGGTCATGGACTTCTTCCACGAGAGAACGCACGAGCTGACGGACACACCCTACTTTAATTACGTGTCTACGTTCGGACATGAAATGGATCGGTAATAATTTTTCATTTCCTAATTCATTTACACAATTTTAGCATCCTTAGGAGGCTATTTACGCTGGCATTACTATTATGCTCTATATATTTAGTATCAAATCAGTCAACCTCATACTGAAAATCCATCGACCACGCAACCTATAAACCGTATTATTATTATTTACTATTACATATATTGATTTTTCGTATTAAATGCATTCTGGCAACTAGCTGAGGTGAGACGAAAGGGGTTGCAATGCTGTGATTAGCTAATTCAATGTCATACATTACCGATCACGGAACGTTAAAAAGATATGGATATATTTCACAACGGGAAAGAATGAGACGACACGATACTTGAGTACATTGTTTACGGCTTACATCGGAACTATAAGTCAGATGTGTGGCCAGAACCCGTTCCCCTGTTATTAGAAGTCTATGGGCTATGTGGTCGATGTGAAAATCGCATGAACAAATTAATCCGCTTGTGGCCCAGGCAACTCATCATATTCTTGAACGTAACGCGGTAAGTCCGGTGTCAGAAATACACTGAAAAAAGATACCTATATAAGACGCAGTTTTAAAACGTACTCGTGATGCCATAGATAAATCAACAATATACAATAGAAAAATTGTTTTTTTTTTAGGATATACAAGGATCTAGTGAACAATGACATAATAACAAACATCAGAAAATATAGCAGAAAGTTCTGGAATGTTGTGTGGGCTAAGATCGAGAAGTACATTCCGTTCACAGAGGAGTTCAAACAGCTATACGGCGAGTTCAAAAACGCCTGGGAGAACTTCCTCAAGACGCCACAGGTTGAATACGTCAGAGCTAAGGTATGTCAAATTCTTTGATGACAACACGTCTAGGACCTTTACGTTCTAGGTTCAAAGAACTCATTCATTCGAGTCTCTCCTGAGACATAAGATGTGAAGTATTAGTGTCAGTTATTACACGGCCTGTCTTGCCCTTCTCTACGAAACACAGCAAAGGTGTTTCACGGGAGAAAAAAGCAAGATATATAAACAAAATAGCGGCATAGTCCATCCCTCCCGACGACATTAACGCTATACAGTTGTAGACTATATTCTAATTTATAATCTTCCATGGTTTTTCATGGTGTTACTTAAGGGACCAAAAACTAAAGCTTATGGAAACGACTTTTATGGACTTGATGTTACTCCAGCCACCCATAAATATATCTGGTTATCATCACACTACTTCGAATTTTAATAAAGTTTAATCTATTATATTTTAGTACAACGAAGCGTATGAGCGCCTTAAATGGTGGTACGACTACTTTTTGATCGGCGAGGCTATGAACAGCGTGTTCGAGATCGTGTATGCCAAGCTAACGGACCTAGCAAAAACCGCACTGCAGTATGAAGAAATGTAAGTCTCAAAATTGATGTATTCTTTTTATTAATGATTATTATAATGAGAACTTTACGGATTTTATCGCCGTTTATTTGACGTCTAACATTTCGCATGCTTTAAATATAAAATTGGTGTTTATAATTATAATATTGGTAATCAGTATTTTAAGCATTAATTACTTCAATAAAATATTGACATATTAACGTTTTAAGCATTGAAGTTAGTAAAAACGTGATGACCCCCACGTCATGTTTTCCGTAGTATCACTTTACTCTATGCGTCATTTCCAGCGAATATAAAAAAAAAACATATTTGTTATTATAAGAATTTAAAATTATGTTTTGGACCCGTAATAGGCCATTTGATGTCGCGGTATTCGAATTGATTTTATTAGATACTAAGCGCGCTTTAAGATTTCTAAAGCCGCCTCAACAATTTTGCTGCACCTAAAATCTCGTTGCCAAACCTCACACTCTCCATGTACTTCCAGACACCGAACGCCGAAGACGAACTTCATATTCGACCCGCGCAAGGGCGAGGTGCTGCTGGAACAAAAGCTGCCGATGTCGTGGCACGCGTTCAACCAGACGCCGGACTTCAGCGAGATCAGCGAGTACCGGGCCGTGCGCGACGTGCTCGACTCCTGGCTCACCAACCGCACCATCTGGGCCTACTACTACGACATCCGCCCCTACCTCGACCTCAACAACCTCATACCGCCCTTCCCCGGTCAGTATTGCACTTGCTTCATACTAGACATACTCTAATGGCTGTAGCGTTTCCGCGCACGACCCACCTCCCCCGTCAGAGGGGAGAAGGGAGTCTCCGACTATTAGTATATCTTCACCCGTTAATGTCTCGTCGACCGTATTGGATTTGACTAGCCAAACTCCTACTCTTCTGAGTAGCTCGTGCGATACGCTGTGCCCCCTACAGGGTGCGGTGGGGATGTCCCCCTTTCAATTAATTTCAAGGTAGGACATCTGCTCGCCTACCAACCGATTGAGTCTAAAGACCATCAGGCCTAAAAGTCCTAGACCTTTCGAAAAAAAAGGCTGTAACGCATTGTATCTGATCCGAATCCTTGACTAAATTTAGAATTCTGTGAACTCATTGAAAATTCACGAACGTATAAAATGAGATTAATGGTACGTGGTACTAGGCTATCATACGAATTACTGTGGCTTCTTCGTCAAGTATTTTGACGGAATGCAGTGCATAAACGTTCTAAATATTTGCACAATATTTATTCATACTGTCAATTCATTAAAACTACGTATAAAATAATTTCGAAGACGATTCTAGACGTTTCTGATACTTAATGGGACCCTGGTCTTCCTACGAATCCCTTTTTCGGCCTATTTTGCAGTCAGATAAACTCTTTTATTTTATATATGGAACGCTGTTTGTGTTTAAAAAGATGCTTTAATTAAAGCATTTCTTCATAATTTCTTAAAACAAAATAAATGGGCTTCCTATATGTTCATAATTTCAACGTTTAATCTGTTCATCGAGTATAATCGACGACTCACACACCAGGTATAGCGATGATGACGGGCGAGGGTACGCTGGTGACGTTCGACAAGGTGGTGCTGTCGGTGACGCGGGGGGGCACGTACCTGCTGGCGCGCGACTGTCGCCACCACAACTTCACCGTGCTTATGGACGGCGAGGACGGTCGCTACCACCTGCTCGTGCTGTCGCCCTCCCACCTCATATACATTGACCTCTTCAAACAGGTCAGTTCTTCTTACATTATATCATTATTGCCGACGCACTCTGCATTGACTATTTTAAATAAAATTGTTAGCATCGGATACCACAGTTGACATGTTCACAACGAACATCACTCACTTTATCCACTCATGTTTGTCAAAATACTTTGAAAATACCTCTGAATAATAATGTAGTAATAAAAAATATATATTAAGGGCCTGTTTCACAATCTCCCTTTAAGTTCCCTATAGGCTATTGGCAACATATTTGACAGATGTTTGACAGATAGAGCATGGAGTATCTGTCAAACATCTGTCAAATATGTTGCCAATAGCCTATAGGGAACTTAAAGGGAGATTGTGAAACAGGCCCTAATAATATAATTTTTACTTATTCTATGTACGTCTTGGTTTAGCTGTAAGTACAGAGAATTGTGTAATTGAAATAAATAAATAATAAGGATATTGTAAAACGGTTGTAACACAACATAACGCCACAAAATATAGTATCCACACTTTGGTGTTACTTATATTTCAACTGTTTCGGGACAATAACAGACCCTGCTAAGTAGATGAGTAATTAAATGCAAAATGATTTTCTAATATTGGCCGTTAGTTTTATTTTATGTTAGTTGGATAAACATCTAGCAAACGAGACACCTGATGGTAAGTGGTCAGCGTCACCCAAAAACATTAATTAGTTTACCTCCAACTAGCCCTGTCGTTATACAAAATGTTGTCTCGGTGCCAGAAATTATACCGCCTGTCTTGTCCTCATCTCCAAAATACAGCAATAGTGTCACGGAAAAAACAAGCAAGATGGTGGTACAGGTTCTAAAGACAAACAAACAAACTTATCAGCTAAATTGTAATAATATAAACGAGTAAACTAGCAGATAAACCTTAAAATAGTACCATCTTATCGATGATTTATGTTTGTTACACAGCAAGTTTCCCTGGATCGGACCGTTCCTCTGAACCTGCCGGCCACGATAGACGGGCTGGTGGTGGATCGACAGTCGGACACCATCACCGTGGAGGGCACCACCGGCCTGGCCATCGAGTGCAACCTGCTCTTCCGCACCTGCAAGCTGCAGGTCTCAGGTAAGTGCTCGAAACCAAAACTCCTGAAGGGTCTAGCCTTCCCCACAAGCAAAGTATATAACGGTGTGCGCAGCAAAGAAACATAGTAACGCCATCTGCCACGATATCGTAGCGTACATTATATATGTACGCTATACACGTACGTTAATAATAATATCAAAAGCTCCTTCTCTAGAAAATCACAAAGTCTATCAGACTTTTTTGGCTAGAACACTTTATTAATCAAACTTATGATTATCGTATCGTTAAAATAGAAGATAAAAAAGTCGTAGCTTATAAGCTAAAAAGCTAAGTAATAGCATAAAAATTAAGCCTTATTATACCTTAATATAGTAATACTGTTCAAAGTAAAATCACAAATGTGCTCTTAAGCATCAGACAATACGGTATATTTATTAATTTGTCACAGATTATGAATATCACGAAAGCTTAGATTTAATACATATTTGAATTTGCAGGAAAGTGGACAGTAAGATGTAATTTAGGTTTAATATTGGCTTTACTTTAAAGGTTGGTATTACGCAAGTCTCGGCGGGCTGCTGGGCACATACAACAATGAGCAATACGACGAGCGCCAGGCGGCGGACGGCAGCGTGCGCGATGGCGCGGCGCTCGCCAGCGGCTGGGCCGTGCGGGAGGGGCCCGCGCCCGCCCCGCCCTCCACCGCTGCCATCGACGAAACGCTGTGCGCCAAGTTTTTCAACAACAAAGTGTCGCCGCTCCATCCATGCTTCTCTGTCGTGAGTAACCGAAATGACTTATATGTCAACATCAGCCATATACCAATACACAACATATCGTTTTACCGGATCTAATAAAAAAAAACATTATTCTATTCTAGGGGTAACTAATGAAAAATAAGAACGAATTTAATGACGTGTCAAAAGATTTTGGTAGATATTAGTGCGTCATAAACAAAAGAACAAACTTGTTCTAGTTTGTATAAAAAAAGTATTTAATTTTTAATTACGGCGTTCAACCTATAAGGGTTACTAATGCCTATTATGGTAGATAAAAACTAAGAATATTCTATGTTGCATTCATGACAGATCAACGCGATGCCGTTCTACGAGGAGTGCGTGCGCGGCGGCGAGGCGTGCGCGCTAGCCAACGCCTACCTCGAGCTGTGCGCGACGCAACACGTCCCCACACACGTGCCCGACTATTGCCTCAGGTGCGTACCCACTTAACTGGTTCTTATAAAGCTATTGGAACGAATACCGTGTGCGCCTGCCTAGCTGCTAGAAGAGTTACATATTTATTATATAAGTTCGGATGTCTTACGTCTGTAACAATATAACAAAAAAAATACATTTTTTTGATTGATAGTTTTGATTTTTATTTTCCAGATGTACGACGCCACAAGGTGACACGCTGGAGGAGGGTTCGTTCATCGAACTGCAAGAGCCGCCTAGCTCCGTGGATGTGGTGTTCGTGGTGGAAGCGCAGGCCTGCAATAGAAACATGCGCAAGCTCAAGAACATGGACTTGTTCATCGAAACATTCGACAGCAAGTTCCAAGAAAACGGCTTCTCTGATAATAGGTAACACTGCATACTGCAAATCTTAAGCTTTTATTTGAGGAGGACATTATTTCTGAGAAGTCAACAAAATACGATCGCCTTTATAATAGGCAATGAATTGATTTAGATCAAAGTTATTAATTACTAAAAAATCAATGTTATACTATGAGTGACGTAAAATTATTATATATGCGAAATTTTAAAGGTCTGTAAAACAACACAATTTCAATCCGGCAAGTGAAAATTCGACACTAGTAGTTCTAATGTAGAATAAAACATTATATTACCGTGATATACCAAATGTCAAACCGTATATACATGCGCAGATACGCGGTGGTGGCGTACGGCGGGCGCGGCGTGTACGCTCGGCCGCGGGCGCTGTACGTGCACAACCGGCTTTTCGCGAACCCAGTCGACATACCAAGACACTTCGACACTATTATGTTTGGTGAGCTTCAATAGATAATTAATATTATTAATATTGTTTGTGTTTTTAAATTATGTTGCAGTTTATTATGATTTCCACTTTCTCATTGTTTCGGATACTTTACAAATATATATAATATACAATCTTATTCATAAAAATATAAGTAATATGAAGAATTTATGTAACATAATGATAACATTCTTATTTAAGTTTATAAACAGGTTCACCTAATAGTTCTATATACAATAAAATTTCCATTTTATTCTATATGATTTGATGTTAATGCATATTTACGGTACAGAGGATGCCCGAGGTAACCGCTCCGAGCGTGCGTCGCCGCGGTCGGACGCAGCGGGCGCGCTGCGCTACGCCAGCGACTTGCCGTTCCGAGCGGGCGTGCCACGCGCGTTACTTCTCATGCCGTGCTCACGTTGCGGCACCGCTTCAGTGAGTTATTTTAAATTTATTTTTAATAATATAAACAGAAAATAGCGACTTAATACGGTGCAAAGAATTTTAACCTATAGTTCCAATAACTATTTTTTTTGTTTAAGCAACATTGAAAAAAGAGCAGCTCATTTGAAAGGCCGGTAACGCACCTGTTAATCCTCTAGTGTAGCGGTTGTCTATGGAGGTCGTTTATTTTAAAAAAACTAAGCAGACAATACAAAATATTTCCAAAATGATAATATATTTAATATAAAGATGTTGCTCCGACAGCTCGACTACTCGACCATATACCACAACCTCATGGAGAACTCCATAACGCTGCACATACTCATGAATGAGGACTTCACGCTGTCCAAGAAGAGAGTCGCCAAGTACTTGTTTGGTAAGTACTGAGTGGTAACATACCATCATATTTTCACAATCTAATGATTCCCTTTTGAATGTCACGAATTAAACAATTTACTTTAAAATACTTATTAATTAATAATTAAGTTATACAATCTGGATACGATCATACGACATTAATTCAACTTAACGGCTATACTAGTCCATACTAGTATTCTGAATCTATCAAAAATGTCCTAACGTATATATAAAAAAAAAATATGTTTTCAAACAAACTAAATAGCATAAATATAAAATATTTGTAAAACAGTTATTTTCTTATGTTTACGCGAATTTCACTCATTATAATGAAACAACTTTTACGGATTTTATCGCGGTTTATTTAGTTTTTTACAATCCCGACGTTTCGGACACTTTACAGCGACCATGGTCACGGGAGGACTGAGGTGTCAGATGTCCTACTGTTACAAAAGTTATTCGAAACTACCCTATGATACAACAATATTTTTATTTAGTCCTATCTATGCAAAATTTTCGGGATTGTAAAAAACTAAATAAACCGCGATAAAATCCGTAAAAGTTGTTTCATTATAATAAAACAGTTATGTTAAAATAGGTTCACTGACCGATAACAATGGCCGTGACGTAGTGTGCGTACTGCGTAGTGTCGTGTTCCTTACGCCGTGATATTTTGGTGATAGCTCAGTGAAAAGTTTATGATATAGAAATGAAAATATTGTCCTGTGCCTAAACTACGAGGTATTTTTGGATAATTTTTTGTATACAGACTCTTATGGTTGTTTTACATATACAGTTTAATTTAATGTCGTATCGTCGTATCCAGTCTGTATATTTTAGGTTAAAATATTATTGTCTGAAGGATTTTTATCAACTTCTTTTTACATTAATAAGCTTCAAAATTACGTACTACATCGAATTAAGTAAACTAAACATAATATTATAATGTAATATAAAATTGCTGAGCTGTTTGGTTGCGTAGCGCCCGAAAAGGTATGTCTTCGGACAGTTTATAATGTGGATGGTATCAATGCTACTATCATAGTAGAATTATGCCCCGATATTTCACTTTTAAAAGCAATTTTCCCCACATCATTAAACATTAAATTATAATAATTGTTTGTAGGCGTGGACAGCGCCCTCGCCTACACGAACAAGGACTACGAGCGGCTCGTCGGCGACGCCGGCTTGCGGAAACAAGTCAGACTGCCCAAAGACAAGCTGGGCCTGTGCACTACGCTCGCGCTAGAAACTAATGGTGAGAACCAGGTTACACGCCACATGCATGCAGTCAGACGATTAGGACTTGTCAAATATAATTAGAGCCTGTTTCACAACCTCCAGATAAGTGCCGAATAGGCTATTCATAACATATTTGACAGATAGAGTATGGAGTATCTGTCAAATATGTTGCGGATAGCCTATCCGGCACTTATCTGGAGGTTGTGAAACAGGCCCTTAGACAAAGTAATCTATGACGCTTCTTTCGGAAGATTACGCTTATGTTTATAGCTTATGTCTTATCAATGATATTATATTAAAACAGATATGTTATAAACGCGCCATAGTGAAGACTCGAAAGGGACCCAATTGGACTCCCGTACCTTCAGTCTGCGTCACGCATCGCACGAGTCATACGCATTACGCTGTTACAAAATTAAAAAAAATAATGCCCTCGTGTGTCTTTAGGAAATGTACCAATTATTACAGCAAAGTTAATAAAACACAATGCATGTCATACCACTAGTAAGTACGCAAAATACTTCGATTTTTTACATATTTTAATTATTTTCCAATTATTTTGATAATTAGAGGCTAGGAAAAAGAAAGAAATGGCAAATACATTTTTTGTCGGGAGAGCGACAAGGACGCGTGCGTTCCGGACAAAGAATAAAAGTACAGATGCGAATATTAGGCAGTAAAGTCAACGTTACTCCAGAGTTTTGTTTTACAACATTTTTTTGAACATATCCCTATACTTACATGCTCATCATCTGGTATCGAAAATATTAATTCATCATCGGGACTTCGTGCTTTCGATTTAGATGAAAATGAAAATATTTTAGATACCCCATGTGACAAAAATTGTGAAAACAATATTAATATTCTATCTGAAATGTTGAATAGTGAAAATTGTTCAGAGTCAATCAAACAAATAACAGGTTACATTTCTGGTTGGATTGCACGAAAATTAACAAAGTGATTAAGTCTGAAATTTGTGTTGATTCTCTATGTACTAAAATTATGGTTTCACGAATTGGTCACAATCAGAGACATGGGAGGCTTATGTTATGCATCAGAAAGCTTGTTTTCAGTATGCTTAAAATCTGAAATGCTTATAAAATCTCATTTAAATGAAAACGGTTCCCATTTTGTTCATAATAAAGATGAAGAGAGACTAAAATGTCAGATTTTAAAATCTTTCATTCATTCTAATATGTTTGACTCACTTTTAGAACATTCCAAACAACAGGCGCCTGCTTTTAATCATCGAATTCATTTAATTAAGACTATAATTGATAAATACTCAACAATTCGCCTTCATTCTGCTCATAAAAATAATCCGGGAATAAAAAAACTCTCTAAGAGACCGAAAAGAAATAAATTAAATCTTTTCGAAGGTGTATGATTGTTTTTTTTTTTGCTAAATAAATATTGTTCCTATTAAATTAATAAATTTTATTTTTCAACTAGGTAGTTGAGAAATAAAATACGATATATGAGGTTATTAGGTATAACCTCATGATCTTTAATAAAGTTCATTAATTTTTATAGGTACAAACCGCGTCTTCGAATTTTGTACACGCGCGTGTCCCATCTGTTTTGTTAAATTTGTTAGTCTATGATGTCAAAATTTAATTGGTCGCCAGAACAATGTTTGTTTACTTTGAGTACGTAATTGATAACAATAACAGTCTCTCTTTTTCTTGTTATATTTATTATGCTATCCCTTTTCTGCCATTTTAACTTGTAGTGAAATGTACAAGAATAAAAAGTGTGCGTGTGTGCTAACGCTTTGCACGGAACACATTTTCCGTGTGTTTTATTTAGCGTATAACATATCTGTTTTTAATATAATATCATTGTGTCTTATGCTCCATATGCATCCTTGCTGCATCTCTAAAAAGAGCCAAAGATACTGTATTTGCTGGCGGTCAAAATAGTATCTGCGTCTCAGAATAGCTAATCTATTAATGATTCGCCTGGCCTAACTGGTATAAAAAGAGGTAGCCGCGGGTGGACGCGATCACGTGGCTCGCCGGCTCTTTTTCTACTACACTACTACACTAAAACCTATCTTTTTGCTGCAACCCTCCACTCACATTGCACCGTATAACAGGCACGATCTGGGCGGGCTCGAAGCTGTCGAGCGAGCGCGGCGCGGCGCGGCGGTTCGCGTCGGTGGTGGGCGCGCGCTGCTCGCGCACGGGCGGGTGCGGCGCGCCGCGCTGCGAGTGCCGCGCCTCCCGCCTGCACTGCCGCCCCTGCGCCGCGCGCGATCCGGTATACATCCGTCTATACTAATATATTAAAACTGACCTACTAACTGTGGAGTATTTACTAAAGCGCCAGTGTATTAGTCTAAATTGTTTAATGTGAGTTCGTCAAGAATTGAGCGCACCCACAATTTATATGCGGATACACATTAAAATACACGGCAAGTTTCGCTTAGCAATAACATGTATTTGATAGTCTCCACTGCCACGGACACACAACATATTAATTGATATTTTCTTGCAATTTACATTTTGACATAAGTGCGTAGCCTCTGTGCGCACCGCGGTGTTGCCGCGCCCTTAAACTACTTCCTGCCTCCTATTGTACAGTAACGCCAGTAGTTTACAGCTAAAAATGCACTTATTCAAATTTTCTTTCATATAATAATTCACTTTTCTTTAGTACTCCATGCTGCAATCACTTCGATGAAATTTCATCATCATTAACAACCTTTTTCCCTATGACTACTGAACATAGGGATCTTCCGCCGCTCTTATACAGCAAGGTCTCAACCAATAAACAGTAGTTCTGGATGATTCACATGGGTCCAGCATGATAGTCTGTTTTTTTTTAACAAACAAGTACTAAATATGTCCCTCGCACATTTCCGACATTGACAGAGATGGGTTATTGTTAGTGGGCGAGGGCAACGCCTTTGTTCATGTTTTGTAATTATTGAGGCCCGTTTATGATAAATACTTCTAAAATTTACTGTAGTAGAGATAATTAATTATGCATAATTTTTATGTTCGTAACAAAATTTTCTGTTTGCATAATATGATATAACTAACAACATTGTAATTCATCTTCACTTGATAGGCTCAAGTTCAATAGGATTGAGCTCTAATCACTAATGATACGCCGGCAAAGAATCTCATCTACGACAATTTTTTTATGACGCGAGGTAATCGATAACTCAACAGAATGTGTTACATGCACACTACAATGTTTGTGTGGAACAGGCCTCATGTTGATTACCAATAGCAACCACCAAATAAATGGACCAATAGCAATGCAGTCAACATTTTCAGTACTTGTTTGCTATGAAAACAGAGGCATAGTCAGTGCCAGAAAACTTGTTAACAGCCTTAGTAGTTATTGAAAATCAAACTATAAGTAACATGTTTGTGTATCTATTAGCAGATAAAAGGACCAATTGAATATGATTGTTCCGTTTGAATATTACAAATGATAATTAAAGAAAATAACTATTACCATGCAAAAATACTAATGCATATTACATAATTTTAACAGTTGGAGCTGTCATACTGGAACTCTGAAGACATTGACGACCTCATAGACATGGCAATGGGGCCCCCATCTCTGCCTAGCTTTAGATAATAGAAGTAGCACCTTAGAATTATTTTATTAGACAAATTTATTTTGAAATATATTTTGACTGCAATAAATTATTATTTTTGTAAAGCAAATAATATTTTATATTAAATTTTTTAATATATGAGTTATTGTTATTTAAAGTGTATAATAGTTATTTTTATTTGGAATGGTGTAACCCACCCATTTAGTTTAGCATACTTCACACTTCTCATTCCCAAGGGAGTATGGAAAGAAATTATATCCTATGCTTTTCTGATGTGTAAACTATATTGTTGTAAAGTTTCATCAAAATCGATATGGTAGTTAGTTTGAAAGATTAATAAGCATACATCCACAAATTCTTATAAACTTTCGTGTTAGTTTGAAAAATTAATAAGCATACATCCACAAATTCTTATAAACTTTCGTGTTTATAATATTAGTAGGACAATGAAAACAAGTAACATAGGAATCAGTCTTTTACTAATAACTTAAATATTGCCTTACAGTTGAACAATAAAAACAGAATACTTAACCTATTAACACAACATTAACTTATAAATATAGATAATATGCAGACAAAGTTTTGATTTGAATTAATATTAACAGTGAATTTATAATATAATAGGATTACTTGTGCATTTTATAAGCCAAACCAGCAGCAAGAAGAAGTAGTACCACTGCTGAAGTTTTGTAAAGTATGCTACAAAGAACTCTGTTCTGACCGCTAACTGAATTAACAATTAAATTGTTCATTAAAAACACCTGATTACTCTCCTCTATGAAAGCTTCTTTTTCCTCCTCAGACATCCTTTCAGCAATTTCATTCATAGTATTTTTGAATTCCTTCTTTATTTGACCAATATCGACTCCACTAAAGTCGGTCACTTTGTCTATATATTTATTATTATCTTGGTTTTCTGTAAATAAACATTTTCTTTGAATAAATCAATTTATATGATCTTATTTTCAGATTTAACAACATAAATAGAAAAAAGTAAAATAAATCTTTTTTAGTAAAAGTCGAGCTTAGCAGGCACAATGTCCCTTTAAGTATTGACATCAATTAATTACAATACAGAAAACAGTGAAGCAAATTACAATTTAGAAAATACAAGTACACACTTTCTCCAAGCATTTGCCTTTTCTTAGCTAATATCTGGCCACCACTCAGGAGACCTAAGTAGAGATGATACACATATGCCATCAACAATCTTGGATTCTCTTGCTCAAGATTTTGTAGATGTTCCAAGTAATTTTCAAGTGCTAGAGACTTTGGTAGTGACTTCCAATTTTCTCCCAAATAATGATGGAGATCATCCTCAAATGCTTGTTTCCTAAAACCACAATTCACAATTTCTTACATTAAATATATAATAATAATTTGGCAGTAACTGTGGTGAACACTAAATATTCTATGTATTTATTTGGTATTTAGTAGAGTTGGCATATTGAAACAAATCTAAAAATTATCATTATTAGAAGAGGATTAAATTCTATAGTAAATCTAATTGTAGCAAACCACCTGTTTGGTTAAGTGTCTAATTTGTATTGAGAATATTACAGTTTTATAAAGTACTGTACATAAATTGTAAGCAATAGAAGATCTACTTGATTCTCATCGTCCAAATACCTTTAGGAATGTAAATTTAACATAATTAATGTATAGGTAACAGATGTGTATGGTACACCAGTAATTGTTGCTGCAAAATACTAAGGTTTCCAAACAGACGTGAGACTGATAATTATTAACACAACTGTAACATGCTATGAAGACGAGAATATAGCGGCACAACTACTGGCCTCTGTGATTAATAAAATGTGTACAATTCTGATTACCTGAACAAGATTTTATTCACAAATAATTTGTTGAGGTCTTCGATATTGAGCTTCTTATTCACATCTTCGAGGTAAGCAAAAATATGATAGAACACAAACAAACCACCACCCCAAACAGCTTCATCTCTGAGAGCTGAAAAAATTATATTTTTTTTTATTTATGCCTTTTAATTTTACTATTTAATAACAATTTATATACGGTCAAACATAGCATCAAAATTATTTTTATGAACAAAGGGAAAATTACAAGACTTACATAAAGCAAATTTTGCATTTACTAGTGCATCACTAACAGAATGTATTTTTCTTGTAGCTTTACGCATACGCGTTGTAAATAATTCAGAATCTACAGGCATAATCGATAATTGATTTTACGTATTACACTTTAATTATATTAGTTTCATGAATTGAGTACCCTAAATTCTAAAATAAATAAACTTTTGTCATTTCTGTCTGCTGTCATCTGTCAAACGTCAATCTTATTATTTTTCTGTGTTGTGTAAGGCATTAGTTTGTAAACTATTAGCCACGAGGCGTTATAATATTCCTTGTTATTATTTGATGTATTTATTTTTTTGCTTTGGACTAGTCACTAATTATGTTAAAACAACGCTGACATCCATCGGCCACACAACCTATAGACTCTTAATGTTTGATTTTTCGTATAAAATGCATTCTGGCAACTAGCTGAGGTGAGACGAAAAGGGTTACAATGCTGTGATTAACTAATTCAATGTCATACATTACTAATCACGGAACGTTAAAAAGAAATGGATAATGAGACGACACGATAGTTTGAGTACATTGTTTACGGCTTACATCGGTACTATAAGTCAGATGTGTCGCCAGAACCCGTTCCCCTGTTATTATGAGTATAATATGGGTTATGTGGTCGATGCTGACCTCCTTCCAGTGTCGGAGGGGGTTATAATGACGTTTAAGCCCAATACAAAATAATTGTCGATAATATACCTATGAAATGTATAAAAACTAATATTCATTTAATTTTATACTTATATGGAAACCTAATTCGGTACCTAATTTACCGTACCGAATTTAAATTTTATGATCCTAATCACAGACTACTTAGTATATACTAATCCTAATGAATAAAAAACAATAGCAAAAACATAGCAAGTAAGATCAAAGCAAAAGAAATTGGTACGTCCACATATCGTCCACACTGACCATAGAGTCCAATATAAATTATTATACCGGATCCAAACGTTTGTGGCTTGCCGCAACTCACAAACTCCAAGCCTCCACAAGTCACAAGCATGTGGAAGCATCGCAAGCGCTTACGGCAAATTCTCTTTTGTTCCCTTTGGCTTGTGCACAATACCGACACTCGTCGGATCGGCCTACGCAAGCCATGACAAACTCAGTAATCTGTATCCACACCTGTGATTCACACGTTTGAATTTGTGAGGGCTTGCCAAGCCTCGGCAATCGTGCTGTTCCGGCTTGAAACTCTCTATTTAATCTGAGCTCTCTGGGTCACACAGAGTCAATTAAACAACTAACAACTTTGAAAATATTTCGTAAATTGTTCAAACTTCATTGTAGTGTTTCCCGGTGGTTTCTCCTCACCAGATCAGAGGCCTTTTATTCTGCCTATTAAGAATTAAGATATTATATATATACTTAAACATAAAAAACACACTTTTTTTGTCCATAATATTATACATAAGTAGTTAGAATTATTTCAGTGGTGGTGTGTATCGGTGTACTCTTGCGTCGTAATTTAGATTAATAAAATAGAATAAAATCCAAGAGCAATGAGCGACGAATTGAAAATAAAGGTACTTTTATACTCTATATTAATTTAATTTAAATGAGTAATTAAATATATATTGTTGAAATATGTTTTAATAAGATTATTTTAAAAGATATTCAATTTATGTTTACATGTTGATACGGGTTATCATTTTGACATTTGTGATAAGTTAGTTACCTAACCTAATTGCTGTTACACAATTAAAGTAGGATATTTTAATAATAATGGCCTACGATTTAAAAAAAGAAGAGGATGTTAAAGATTATATCGAAAATCTCGGAATTGAATATCGATTTGGTTGTTTTAAAGAAAAGAAACCGGAAGTGTGTCATCTTTTAGGAGATTATTTAGAAGCAATAAAGAAAGATTACCCCAAGGCTGCGAGAGTATACAAGAGTAATTGTATAGACTATAAACACGGCAAATCCTGTTTAAAATACGGAAATTACGCGTTAATAGGACGGGGTAGAGATAAACCCGAGCCCGCTGAAGCCCTCGAATATTTTGAAAAGGGTTGTGACCTTAATGAACCCATTTCATGTTTACACGCTGGTATCCTCCTCACTGCTACAGGTCCTCAAGCTACAGTACCGCGAGATGTTCCTAAAGGTATATACAATACTACACTTACCAATGTTATTTGTTATTTCAGTTTAATAAATAAGTAGATAGCTAACCAGAATATCTTTACAGGATATAATTATTTGAAGAAAAGTTGTGATCAAAATGATGCAATGGCATGTCATTATTTGTCAGGAATGTACTTAGCTGGAGTCCCTAAAAATGTGCAAGACTTCAATCCACATAATCCAGAAAAGAACAAAAATATTGATTATTTAATAAAACCTGACTTAAAACATGCATTTACATTTGCTAAAAAAGGCTGTGAATTTGGTAATATGTTTGCATGTGCAAATGTAAGTCTAATGTACAAAAAGGGTGATGGTGTTGAAAAGAATCTTGAAGAATCAAAGAAGTACTTTGAGATTGCACAAAACCTACAAAAGGCTCAAGATCTCACTAAAGAAGTGAAGTTCCAACAAGGGCTTGAAAATAAATAGATATTTTGCAATTTCATTGCATTAAATCAATTTTTTAATGCATTTGTTAATATAAATTCTTTTAAATATTTAAGAATAATTTAACTGACATAAATAAAATAGTTAATTTATATTATAGTGGTTTTTATTACCCCACAAAATAAATTTAAGTCTAAGACAAGAACCAATAAATTATTGTGCTTCTGTATTTCAATCTCAACCTTGATTTTTACTCTTATTATACATAATACATATTGTTCTTGTCTGCTGTTGTTATGTAAAATATATAAATTCTTCCTTAAGAAACTTTAGTATTTTTCACCATGTGTTGTACAGTAACGTTCAAAAGTCCAGTAGCAATCGAACGCAGCTATAGCGTCAACACTTAACGTTACTTGTGACCTTTTTCTATAAAGGCAATTCACACACACGTAACTTTGTTTGTCTGTATATTCATATCGAAAATTTCGTCTCAACGTGTAAGCACTGCCGTGGCCCAGTGGTTAAGCAGGTGTATAGGTGTATCTTATTCTACGATCACCTGTTAAATTGCAGGATCAAATCCATCTCGCATTGGGCCTGCGACGATTCTACATTTTTAAATTGTAATGTTTTAAATTTTGAAATATTTATAAATTATTACGAATGTTTCTAACTAAAGTAACTTTTAGTTAGAAACGTTACATTCTAGTCAGAACAAAGAATGTGAGGGTAGATTTAAAATAAAATGGAATGATTACTGGCTTGGAATAAACAAAATATTAAAATGTTGTTGGTTGGTGAACTCAGCTATGAGTGTTTGTGTGCTTACTGTTTCAATTTAAAATAATAATTAGGTGTCCAATATGCAAGCAAATATTAATATCGAATCAAGAGCTAATATTGTGGCCCTATATTCGAATGGCCTGAATATTTCTCAAATTTCTAACGAAACTGGCTTCTCTGTAAGTAGAAATTAATTATATTATTGTGATGCATATTTTTTCAATGGTTAAAATTGTCTTTTACAATTTGTTAATTTTTTTAGAGAAATACTGTAAGGCGATGGGTGAAAAGATTCGAGGAAGAAGGTGGCTTACAGAGTCAGTCACAGTCTTTTTAACATATAGGAACCAGACTCAGCGGCGTTACATGGCAGCGGAGTATGAAACGTGTGAATTCATACCGACAAGACGTTTTGCCGATGATAAATTATTAAAAATATGTTTCTGTGTCGCACCAAGTATTAATTGTTATATTATTTATATTTCGTTAGTTTTAATTAGGCATTCTAGTTTATACCTAGGGACGTGCTGGCCAATAATTGGAAGGTTTAATATTTTAAGGTTGAGGTTAAGTTTTAATCCTCTTTTCCTCGAGAAAATGAATAATTAAACTATAACCTCAATAATAATATGAAATATTGGTAGCAAAATATTATTTTAATAGATCTATGGATCAAAGATTTTAACGTCAATCAATTCAATTGTTCAATTGTTAGGTCATTAAAATAAATATAATATATTTTATTTTTTGAAAGTGTTGTTTTATTTATATTACTTAGGGCTTGTTTCACAATCTCCAGTTAAGTTTCCAATTGGCTATCGGCAACATATTTGACAGATAGAGTATGGAGTATCTGTCAAGTATCTGTCAAATAAGTTGCCGATAGCCTATTGGGAACTTAACTGGAGATTGTGAAACAGGCCCTTAATATATATATTTTTAAATTTATTATATACTTACTACTTTATATACTTATACCAATTATATATTACTTTATATAATATATTATATTATATATTGTTTAATATAATATAATATGTCATATATATGTAATAAATAATAATAATATATTATATGATATTATCTAACTAAATTATAATATTCATTTATAATTTCTTATCACTGTCTTATAATTTAATATTATTCTTACTTAAAAAAAACCTTTAAAAAAATATATAACGTTATAAAAACGCTTAGATAAAGACTGAGATTTGAACCGTAACCATTTCCATCTAGCGTCGATGCGAGGCCAACTATTTACCGATGAAGCCACCAGCTATCTTACGTAGCTTGTGAAATTTTTCATTAGTATTGACACAGTGCAATAAATGTAGAATAATGAATGAAGAAGATAAACAATATAACGTTATCTTTGTCCTGCATCCACTACACGCTTATACTTTCTGGTATTGTCAATACTGTACGACATTTAAGTGTGTGTAAAGTGTACTTGGTAACACGGCGCACACATTCAGAATACGCACTATACCGGCAAGCGAATATGATCGTTACGATGCTACTGGACTTTTGAACGTTGACTGTACACAAAAGACACCCATGGCGCCTCTGTGGCACCATGCATACAAAATCAGTTAACTAGAACAAAGTTCTAATTCATAAATACATACAAATTACATATTACTATGAAAAACTTCCAATGGACCTAAATTGATGCAACTATTTGACAAGTTATTTTATTAGGATCTTGATGCTAAAAATCAAAGAAAACTGTTTTAAAAAGAATTGTTTCATCTTGCATTAACTTTCTAACAACTAGGTAGTACTTTTTTGCTTTAATAATAATAATAATATATATGTACTCTTTTTACACCATGTCAATCTGGTCCCATGGTAATTTCTCAAAGAACTTGCGTTGTTCATACCAGACAGGAGAAATCTATTTAATTCTCTTATACTATACATATATTTAAGTTTTTTATTATAGGATAAGCATTTCAATACACATCCATAACCTGGGTATACAGAAAACTTTTTGTTCCCTGGCTTGAGCTCTTACATGCTAACTATTTAGCCACAGAGGTTGTCATTTTATATATCTCATTGAAAATTATGTCATACTTTTTTTGTGATCGCATGTTTATGAATAGCATTATATTATGTACATATACTTACATAAGTTTAAATGAAATCCATTATACTAAGTAATTAGTTTTTGATAGAAATATCATCTAAAGTAATTATAGCATACCATATTAAAAGTAACATTTCCTCATGTAGATTGGAATTATTGGAGGATCGGGATTCAATGATCCAGATTTATTTAAAGATCCAATTGAACATGATGTTACCACACCTTACGGCAAACCCTCAGATGTACTTCTAGAGGGATCAATTGGAGGCGTGCCTTGCGTGTTGCTGGCAAGACATGGCAGGAAACACCAGCTCCAACCAAGGTATATTATTTCTATGTGATGTATATAAATAAGTCTTTAAACCAACCTTGGAAAGTTCATAACAAATGAAAGTCAAACAACTTTGGAGCTTAGTAATTTTCGGTGCAAAATTAGCTCTATAATATAATTAAAAGTAAAGTAGCAACCCATATATAAGTTCCACTGCTGGGCACGGGTCTCCTTTTCGAAATCAGGCGAGAAGGGTATCGGGCCATAGTTCACCAATGCCTTGGCCCAATGCGGGCTGGTGAACTTCACACATTTCTCTCTCAGAAGATCTCATCAAGCATGCAGGTTTCCTCACGATGTCGTCCTTCACGGATGAGCTAGCGATAGTCTCGTGTTCAGGGTGCACTTAGAAATTTAAAAAAATCCATTTTCCAGGCCCCACAGGGTGAGGGGGATCAGGATCGAACCCGGATCCTCTATATAGTAAAAATATTTTGTTTAAATTATATGCATATTTTTATACAAATTTAATACTTATGAACAGATCTAACTTAACTCAGGATAGTAACAACTTTCTTTTGATGTTATATTATTAATGTTCTCATTTATTGTTAGTTTCTATACAAAATTTAAACAATGTATGTTATAAAATATGAACTTTATCCATATCATGGGTATAACTGGCATGGTTCATATAGTATGATAACTTTAGATAAAAACGTAAAAGTAGAGTGTTGAAACCTATAACATCATGATTCTAATCAATAAACTGCGACAAAACTGGAATAGATGACCTACTTAAATATTATATTATATCAAAATAAAAACAGTAAAAAAGAACGAACTGTTTCGTAACTATATATTATGTACTTTATCATCATCAGCTTTTACGTCCACTGCTGAAAATAGGTCATTAGGTGCAGTGGCCGGTCTATATTGGATGCGAGGGGCAAAGGATCGGCCATCTTGGAAGTTCATTGAAGGAGGTATATTTTTAGCAGTGGACGGATAAAGGCTGATGATGATGATGATATGAATACAGCAGGAATGACTGCGTAAATATAAAATTTAACTAAAAACTAGGCTCTTCGCAGCTATTTGTATATAGGATTTTAAATTAACGTGGTTACTTTCATTATTTAAACATATTTAAAATGGGATATTTACTTCGCGGATCCTTCGGAGGATCCTTTTTCGCTCGTACGGGTGAAAAAGACAATAGTAGTGGACGTGACTAATGTTTACGCAGCAAACGTACGAGAAAGGAGGTAGTCCGTTACGGATACCTCTAACGCCGTCAACATCTACCCGCATACTTCAGTCTCGTGAACATGACATTCGTAGACAATGTCGAAATATCGAGCTCCGCGAAATGGTAACAAAAAAACATGGTAAATATCCCGTTTTAAATAGTTTAAATATTTGTACATATATAAATAATTAGAGTATATAAAAAAATTGATCTGTTTCAGTGATGTGAACTACCGCGCCAACATTTGGGCGTTGAAGGAGATAGGATGCACACACGTGTTGGCGACCACGGCCACAGGCTCGCTCGTCGAGAACTACCGCCCGGGCGACCTCGTCGTACTAGACGACTTTATCGACAGGTGACTGCATAATATATTATAATTGTCTGCCAAAAGTTGTGCAGTAAGAATTCAAAAAACGTATGAAGTGATCTTATGTACCTACAGAATACTTATGTTTTATTTTAAAGGAAATACGTTTTAAGCTATTGCATAGCTTCTATCGCGGGCCTTGAGCGCGGGGACCGAGTACAGAAATTCCGTAACGAAAATAAAAACCTAACGCTCCCCACTCCGACGGGCACGGAGGTGTGGCCGAAAAGAAACGACGTTAGACGATGCATGCATCGTCTAACGTCGTTTCTTTTCGGCAGTCTTCGACACGGTGTTTGTGTGCTTGCAACTAGACGTATTGTACGACACTACGAAGCTCGCACGAATAACAATAAAATATAACACATGTATTGTAAAATAATAAAAATATTTTAAACAATATTAGTTAATATTGTTTAAAATATTTATATTTTTTTATTTATTTAATAAAGGAAAAAAAAATGTTTTCTTATCGGTCACCACGCTCAAAAAGTGTAACTTGAATTAATATCAAAGAAAAAGAAATACTGCATTAATAATTAAAATAAATAAATAATTATAATTGCATAAGTTGATACAAAATGCTATGCAATAGCATTACCGCGGCAGTCCCCGAGTGCCACACGTCTTTTTTTTAGGACATGGGGCCGCAAATGCACGTTCTTCGACCGCACAGAAGGCGGTCCCAGGGGCGTGTGCCACCTGCCCATGCGGCCCGCGTTCTGCGAGAAGGCGCGGCGTGCGCTGCTCGCGGCGGCCACGGCGCGCGGGTACTCCTGTCACGGCCACGGCACTGCCGTCACCATACAGGGGCCTAGGTAGGTTGGTACACCACGATAAGACTTACCACTGTCGTGTGTTACGAGTAGCTATAGCTGACCCATGATGTCTATGAAAATGCGCGCCGACCCCATACAGCGCCTCGAGCGCTTATTTTTTCACGAATCTTTATGCTTAAACTTATTAATTTTTATTATTTGCTAAATACTCGTAGGTAAAATTAGGTCGGTCAGATTAGGTTTATGTTATTTTAATTCAATGCTCTGAAAGTCTGTTCGGCGCCCCTATTGTCTTGGCGCCTGTGTGCGCCGCACACTTTGCACATAGGGGCTGCGCGGCCCTGTCTTAGTTCAAAAATAGTATACTTAAATTAATAACCCAATCATACAGCACCGTGTCAGATTTCGCGTAGGTTTTTATGTTAGTAGAAACAGGCAACGATGAACCGCAAGAATAATAAAACAGTTTGGCAGAGACGTGGTCATTGTTATGGACGTAAATTGGCGTTACAACACTAATATAATTGACTAATTAGTGTCTTATCGGAGAGCATATAAAATATAAATGTGTCGGAATAAAGGTTGAACCTAATGATTTATTCAACTATTAAATACCAGAAAGCGATAAAAAGAAATTTCTTAATAGGATGGTGTCCGCTAGTGCACGTGTATTATATCCTAGTTTACTTCTATACTGGCATTTCAAAGGAATGCTTGTGTGATGTTTATTTTTAATTTAAGGTTCTCAAGTCGAGCCGAGAGTCTTATGCACAAACAGTGGGGCGGACATCTGGTCAACATGACGACGGTGCCTGAAGTGAGTTGTTTTTTTTTTCTATATATTAAGACAATTCCTGTAAATTAGCCGCAACCAGACAATAAATTTGCTACATATTAATTACTTCACTGTGAAATCAGCAAATTTATACTAAAACGTTTGTTGCCTCGTTTAACAGGTGGTGCTGGCCAAGGAAGCTGGTCTCAGCTATGCCGCAGTCGCTCTGGTCACCGACTACGACTGCTGGAGAGAGAATGAACAATCGGTAATAATAACCTTTATTAAAGAATATTACGGGCATCTAATCCTGCTAATATCAAATCTCGAAAGTTTGTTAGTATGGATGTTTGTTACTCTTTCACGTAAAAACTACTGAATGGTTTTTAATGTAACTTTACAATAATATAGCTTATGCATCAGAATAACACATCGGCTATAATTTATCCCCGTACTCCCACGGGATTGTGAATTACGCGGGTGAATCCGCAGGCCCCCTTAATTTATTGCGCCCTTAGCAAACCGAAACAAATAATAGTCCTGTCTAGTCTGGCCATTCTTGCACCCCCCAGAGTCTACGCCCTGTGCCTGGGCACCGGTGGCACCGCCCTATTTACGGCTCTGACGGTTATTAAGTGTAAGGAAGCGTCCATACACTAAGGCCGATGAAGTCATACGTGTTAGGATAACGTCGTTTTGTTTCGTGTTGGCCAGGTGTCCGTGGGGGAGGTGTTGGAGATGTTCGCCAGAAACGTGAAGAAAGCCATCCACGTCATTACGGACGCGGTACAGCTGCTTGCCGCGGAAACTGATTTGTCTTATTTGCAAGCGCACAAGGTATGACATATTTTGTACTCTTAAATATTGTTATAGTTATTCTTTGAAGCGACGGTGGTCCAGTGGTGGACAGACTCGGCCTCTTACGCGAGTGGTTCCGGGTTCGATCCTGACCCGTCCGTGTGTACCTTGAAATGGGTTTTTGTAAATTTCTAGGTGCACACGAGACCATCGTTCGCTCACCGGTGAAGGAAAACATCGTGAGGAAATCTGCATGCCTGATGAGATTGAAAGTATTTGAAGGTATGTGAAGTTCACCAATCCGCACTGGGCCAGCGCGGTGGACTATTGGCCCATTACCCTCCTCGCCTGATTTCGAGGAAGGAGACCCGTGCCCAGCAGTGGGACATATAGGGTTGATACTTTTTTTTTTTATTCTTTGAAGTACAATTTTTTTTATAAGTATTTATATATAAATATAAAAAAAATTGTGTGTGCGATTCACACACGATAGAAGTTAAATGCTCAAATACAAGCGAGTATTAAACAGTGTGCAATATTTAACACACCCACATTTGGTTTCTCGCTCTTTTGTATTTGTGTCTCTTACCTGTCGTTTTTTCCGTTGCATCCAGTTTGAAATCACAACGATTCTAAAGAAGTTAATAATATCTATGGACGCTTTTACACCACGTCAATCTGATCCCTTGCTAAGTTTTCGAAGAACTTGTGTTACGGGTACCAGACAACAGAAATACATATATTTAATACTTTTTATATTAATACATATATTTAAGATTTTTATTATATAATACACATATATATACATATCCCTGGCGGGATTCGAACC
Organism: Lycaena phlaeas; assembly: GCA_905333005.2. Lineage (NCBI taxonomy): Eukaryota > Metazoa > Arthropoda > Insecta > Lepidoptera > Lycaenidae > Lycaena > Lycaena phlaeas. Next base: position 15,039,872 of record HG995169.1, on the reverse strand, counting down.
CGCTACCCTCCGGCTTGAGCGCCAACGCGCTAACCACTGAGCCACAGAGGACGTCAATGTAAAGCAGAGTAGTGTACCGTTGTTTTAGAGGGATGTTTCATATTGTTTCTATGTCACCGGGGACTATCTTATGTGGTCAATGATTAAATTCATGCGAGAAGTTTGTTGAGTTACGATGTTTAACTTTTTTGACAGTAAATAGCGGAGATTGGGAGTTATCATGTCAACATCAAAATCATATCTCAATACAACATCGTAAATGAATACTTACCTCCAAATTAATAAGTGTTTTTGTTGACACTCATGTATAAATAAACTCTTCCCAAATATACGAACATTTTGGAAAGTCGTTTAAAATGAAAAATTGCATTTCAGTATCTTGAGACACTTAGGCAACTGCTAGTCAATGATAAAACTTACTTGTTTGCAGGATCTGGTCGCATCCGCCATTATGTTGAAGGAGTGACGCATCAGACAGTACGATCATTTCCAAATTGTATATCAAAAATAAAAATAAAATATGTTTGCATACGATATTTATTGAAGTTATAAATCGAAATATAAAACGAACTAATATCAATTACAATGTACTTAACCTCGACTACGTTACGTATATTAGACTTGTGCTTCACTTCATACGCGTCCACATTACACCTAGCATTATCAAACCAAACCCATGTTACGAATCAAAGTAATTCATTACCTGCATGCTACACGTTAATGCTTAACCTAAATAGCTTATTACTACATAAAAAAACCTCTTCATTCTTCCTTCTCTTGTCTAGGGGACTCGAGTGTCCTAAAATACAAATATATTCATTATTTTACCAGTCAATGAGTCGATACAAGTGCAAACAGTATAACCTAACTTATTATAATATAATCTAATAACAGACAGGCAGACAACCGGCAATAATAATTTCCATAACTCATGACGCCTGGTTTTTATATCAGTCTTCCATGTCTTAACCTCAAATAAACAAGGGTAAAGCTATTTCTAGACTGCAAGTAACCAAGAAGCCATGACAAATCTTTCGGCTATTATAATCGTAATTTTTTCCTACGATTTCTATTGTAAATTGAAAAAAGGTAAATAATATGTAACTAAGGGTACATCATATTTAAATGGCCACAACGCACCGGCTAAACCTCTGGTTATTGAGGATGTCTATGTATGTTAGTAACTTACTAGTCGACTGACTATTCATATCAAAGGCATGATATATATACCCTGGGGACTGGGCTCAGTTCTTGGTCCAGGGGTTGCGGGAGTGCTGTCCCGGGATCATGTCGAGCAGGTACTGGCGCTGCGCCTCCGCCACGCGCTGCATCTCCGCCATGGCCGCGCCGCCGCCGCTCGCCCCGCCCTTGCCCGCTGCACACACGTACATACACGTCACTCGCACGCACGCGTACGCAACGACACGCACACGTGCACGACAAACCACTTGCCAGCATATACTTACGTGCGCCAACACAAGCATTACGACATTAAAACACAAACACATTTTATATTTCTACTGCAATTCGTGAGGGGAGGAGGCAGCTGTTACTAACATAGACTAAAAATATATAATGATTATGCAAAAAAAAAAAACAATCATAAAAATAAAGATTTCGAGGGAGAATTTAATAATTTCTATTATGATCAGTAGCGAATTTTGATATTGAAAAAATTAACATCCTTAAATATTATGTGTTTTTTTGATTTATAATAAATTTGATTAAAAAAGTCACGTTAGCATCTCAAGAAATACCAACTAAAGAATATGGATTTGCCCGCACGTTAAAAGACTAACTTTCAGCAGTATTGCATATAATAAATCAGTCGAGTGAACAGTGTGGTCTTTAATACGTGCGGGCAGTGGGCGGGGCAATAAGTAAATGTGCATCATACGTACAGCGCTTACCTAGCGCGCTCGCCTGCGCCATGGCCAGCTGGTAGGTGTAGAGCAGCGGCGAGAACTGCATCATGGCCGCCGCCGCCGCCGCCGGGGACACGCCCCCGCTGCCGCCCGCGCCGCTCAGACCTGACGCACGCACATCACTCAACACCCGATACTGTATAGGGTCGATGTCTTGGCAACGACAACACAGCAACAGATAATTAACCCTACCCTACTCTACTGTATATTCCGTAGTAGAGCATAATCTGGTAAGCCCTTAACATATTTTTGACATGACGTGAGCATGCACGAAAAAGATGACGTCATGTAGCGTTCCGAAAGTGAGAACGCGGCACGAACGAGAGGGAGGTATGATCGGCTCAGTTTGGTTCGTGCTGCATGTAATGTTTGACGTTGTCACATCAAACTACCGTCCGTAAACTGACTTTACAGACAACTATTTTTTTTACTTAATTTTTTTTCCGTGAATGCTACAGCATTCTTTATAAAGAACTTATCATCAAAAGACTTCGAGTAGGCGATCTGGTCTATTGATCGCTATGTTATAAATCAGAATCCGACCCGCGACCGTCCAAACACTAATTTAGTGGGAATGCTGTCACTTATATTGTCGATGTGAAATCACAATGCGAACGTAGAACTTTAAGCAGCTCAGGCATTAGATCCGTTTCCATTAACCGTGAATATCCATTTCATTGGCAACGGAACGAATGAGTGTAACCGTGGTGGTTGTACTCACCGCGAAGCAATTGATGCTGCAGCGCCTGCATGGCGGCGGCGCTCTGCTGCTCGAACGCCATCTGCGCGGCCGCCGCAGCAGCCAGCTGCTACATTACAGAGACGGATATATACATATACATCGCGAAAACACATTTATGAAGTAAGCGGTAAGTGCCCATGAACAGCTTGAATGTCCTAAGACATAATCAGTCTCAGCACCACTAATACACTTCCTATGTTGCTCTTCTCTATCCTGTTTCACGGGAGAAAAGAGTGGGATGGTAGTACAGTAGGACCATGGCTGATAGGAATCTGATACAACACAACTCACCCATCGGCTGAGCTATAAGGCCATTCGATAAAAAAAATATTACCCACATGAGTGTTTAACATAGCATTACAAGATAATGATTTAAAATACTATCAAATCAATAAGAGCCACATTCACATTTTGCTAAAAAATTATGAATCCATTAGATAATTATTATTGGTTATTCTCTTAAGATATTCTGATAATCATGTTTATGATATTACTATATTATGACAACTGCTTGTTTAAAATGTTAACTAGTTTAACAAACCTGGTGCTGCTTACTGCTACTTCCTTGACTTGTAGTGCTTGACGAGGATCCTGTAAATATTCTTGAAACATTAATAAAGTTGAAAATCAAACAAACACTCTGGAGTATCTCAAAACATATGACGCATTGTTTATTAGTTAGACAATATACATATTATATTTAAAACCAGCGTGTGCCCTGGCAATACTGAATTAAATGGTTTTATTCAACCCAATATACATGTAATTACATAACAAACATCGGAAATTAATATAATATGTCAACCATTTCAGTCTGTATGTAAAAAATGAGGAATGATGAGTTTCCTTGAAATTATTTAATTGTTATATTCTTAAGGTATAAGATATAAAATATCATAAGATAAATGTAGGTATAGAGTTAATGATAATATTTTAACCATAAATTAGGAAAAAATGAGTGACTGGCATCTCTAAAATTTACCTGTCATGGCTGTGACATTTATAAACATATTATTTAACGGGGTTAATTGTTGTTTATTTTTACTTTCTAATTCACAAAATTATTTCACTTTAACGATCATTATGCGGCCTTCACTTTTTACACCTCATTTTATATTATATGCTCCATATTTCAATTAAAACAATTTAAAATATCACAACTTCTTACTCCAGACAGATGTCAAGATGTCAATCTTGTCAAATTTAGTTCAGGCATTAGTCGCAGGACTTCAAAAGTGGCGAGGACTATATTCCTTTTTCAAATTGCAAATGTCAAAGTTAGCACTAATGGTGTCCAGAGATATGAGATACGGAAAGTCTTTGCATAATAAACTGCTGATACAAAGCTCATAATAAATTAGAACATTAACCATGTATTTACATTATTAGTATAAAGAGTTCTGCATTAATATAGCATTATGTTATCACTGGTAAATTGCTGATGTAAAAATTAATAAAAAGAACTAAATCTACCAACAAAATAATAACCAAATAGATAAATAATAATTATGAAATAAATTTTTATAATAATAATCGAATTTAGGGGTAAAATTATAATGTATTGTAAAATGATAATATAATGTAATGATAAATGATAGTAAAATATAAAATAATAATCGTGTACCGATACGTTTCGTTTACCTTTACCTTTCTTGGCGGGCACGTCGGCCGCGTCGCGCGGGCGCTCCGAGTGGTGCGTGCGCAGCGGCTCCGAGTTTATTGAACGACTGCAAGTTATAGGATCGTTATGGTATAAAGTATTAACCCGTATATGTCCCGGTTTAACAACCAGTCCTTAGTATACCTAGCTGAGGCCGGCTGCTGCTTGGGTGCGGGCGCGGGCGGCGTGGGCGCCGGCGTCCTAGTGTTGCGAGGCGCCATCTGTCCACATAATGCACAAAATATAATATTGCAAAACGGTTGTGAACGATTAAATTGGTAGACATCAACAGACATTATTCGGTTGCAGTTTAATGTTTACAATTAAAAGTAGCATAATTATTTAGGTGAGGCTGTTTTCAAAATATGAAACCCTTGTTTCTTTGAAACAATTTCCCAAATAATTGATAAATTAATTCCTTAAAAAATTGAAATGGTTGGCTCTTATAAGGTTTACCTGCGTCTGCGAACGGTGCGCGTGGGGCGCGTGCGACGTGTGCGGCGCGTGCGTGGCGTGCGAGGCGTGCGCGGGGGGCGGCGCGGGCGGGGCGGGCGAGTCGGGCGCTGCTAGGCGGCGCTCGATCTCCTGTTCCTGCTGCAGTGCGCGCACGAACGCGGTCTTGAGGCGCGCCGTGTGCTCGGCCTTGAGCGCGCGCTTGACGTTACCCGACACGCACAGCTCGCACAGGCGGCGCGCGGCGGGCGCCAGCGCGAACGTGGCGTCGGTGCGCCGGCCCGAGCCGCGCTCCCAGCGCCACACGGGCGTGAAGTCGCTGCCGCACTGCGCGCACACCGCCGGTACGCTCGAGCGTGGCATCCTGACGCGAGTAGAATGTGGTGTTAATAAACGACAGGTTAAACGAGCTACGCACAGACAGTTCAGTACAGACAGACAGAGACAAACGAGTTTTCAGTAAAGCTACATTAAAGTACAACATACAAGTAGATATATATTATTTTTGTACTAAACTTTTTTATTGACATTAAGAATTTTCCTCCAGCACTGTTTATTTTTTTATGTTAGTGAATAAACAACCGGCAGCCGAGACACATTATGATTAGCGGTCAGGGTCGCTCGCCCATGAACGCAAGTTAACCTGTGACTAGCCCGTGTAACTCATTCACGTGTTGCCTTTTCAGAGACAAAATGTTGAGTCTCGTGCCAGTAAATCCTGTCTGTCCAGCCCTTCTTTTAAAACAAACGCACCTCTCCCGCTGCGTAATAAATATGAAAAAGCGAATTTAAAAACGAAACAAGTAATGTACTCACCGGTCTTCATTAGTGAGGTAGTCAACGACGTGTTCCAGACCAACCAAGTATACGAAATCAGTATTACTCGGGGAAGGTATAAAGTTCATTTCTGGTGGTGGTGGTTTAGGAGGTGGGATCTGATGACCAAAATTGTTATTATTTAAACTGAAAATTTCTATACAAAATTAAATATATGCGTTGATAAATAACCTGGAGGAGAGTCTTCTCTAACTGTTTCCGCAGTGCCAGTTTGGCAGCAGCCTGCCTTTGAGCTGGAGTCTGTGTATCCTCTGAACTGCGGGAACTTGCCTGTTGACAATATTAATATTTGGTTGTATTTTTTCAGTTAATTTGACGTCCTGATAATTCCTAATTTCTTCAATAAAAACTGGTGGATATACTTTTTTTTTAATTGATGAATTGAGTATATTTAAAAAGTAGCATTGCTATGGGTGCACACATATTGGACAATCCTTTAAAAAACGCGTAAGCAATGCGACAAACATCTGAAATATGGCACTCGTGCGCAACACTAATTGCGCGAACGACACGTAGACGCACGCACGCACGTACCAATGTGTACGCACCCCGATTAACAACAATATAAAAATAGTTGACATCACATTCCCATACTCACTGCATCACTCGTACTACTCGTCACTGAAGAGTTGTCCTGGGCAGGCTTGTAACGGTTATACATTTGTTATGACAATCGACATAAGAGATACACCTCTAACATAGTTTATCTAAATGTTTGAAGTGGTCGTCATCATCATTATCATCAACACCCTTTTTTCTTCAACTGGTGAACATAGGCCTCTCTCAATGAACGTCTTATGAAGTAATATGAATGATTAAATTCATATATTAACTATCAGATCATTATAAATATACTGTTATAGTAGAACAGTAGGTGGATAACGGGCTGTGCACATAATATAATGAGAACACACAAAATGATATATTTAAAAATGCAATCGACATTACATCAAGAAAAACACATATTGTATGTAATTCTACTGAGCATTTGTTAAATTAAAGAAAGCCTAAGTTTAACAGCTTCCGTCCACAAACAGAGTTACCTTTGTTGTTCATCTTGATTTAAAAAACCGTTTACATTCTCAAAATCAGTAACAATTTGAACTAAAAGTATCATCATCATCATCATCAGCCTTTATCCATCCACTGCTGAACATAGGCCTCCCTCAATGAACGCCAAGACGACAGATCCCTTGCTACTCGCATCCAACACGGACCTGCCACTGCACGGAGATCGTCTTCCTATCATCATAAAAGTATACTATTATTATATTCAAGTTGCAATGATAGATATTAAGTATGTGTTCTGTACATGTTACCTTGGGGGCGGGCAACTGCGAGGCGGGGGGCGGGGCCGGCGTGATGGTCACGGAGGGCGTGATGCTCGCCCCGCCGCTCGACGATCCCTGGTGGTTCAAAACCAAATGTTCCTCACATATAATACACATACACTGAACTGTTTTCTGATTCTTCAATGCAAACATACAAATACTCATGACACTTATTGCGAAAAATCTTTACTATGTTTTGAGTTATGCGTAGACGAGATTTGGCGTACGACATGGGCGGGAACTGTACCAAACATGTTATTATGCGTTGCCTACTCTTACGAGTGTGGCATGGTAAGTCTTGGTATGGCTATTCATTTCTAAAGACAAATACTAACTTACGACAAATATAAACAGATAAAAAAAAGGAACATTGGTATCCAGAGCCGTAAATAGCTTTTTTGCGCCCTGTGCGAGCTTGTGACTTTAGCAAACCGAAAAAAATAATAGCCTGCCTGATGCTATCTGGCCATTCTTGCGCCCCTAGAGTCTACGCCCTGTGCACCGCCCTATTTACGGCTCTGGTGGTATCCCCGACAGTTCTTACTGCTTTTTTTTTTGTGATTATTGAATGTATACACAGTAGCTAGTAAGCGTGTACGTTACCTGCGTGCGGTAGCCGGGCGTGAGCGTGGCGCCGCCTGGCAGGTTGGCGGACCGGCGGCTCGACGAACCGCCCGAGAGCACGCTACTCGCAGAGTTATTGCGCTGCAATACACGAGTCATGTTACGATATGTATAATTACGTATACAAAAATACGCGCAATACTTTTTTTGGACGTACATAGTTTGTAAGCATAAGTGAACTAATGAACAGGGCCTTCTGAATGAAACCTTCTGAAATAGGAGTAGAAGTTACAACAACTGTTTGTATGGCGCTCTATTTATAATTAAATAGTTTATGAAACCAAAAAAAGTCGTATAATGAGTTAGGTTACATAATAATGTTAGGCCAATTTATTCTTGTAAGACTATTAAGCCTGTAAATGGTCAGTAACGATAGTATTTTATACCAAGGAAGCCTATAAAAGGCTTAAAAAAGTTAGTTGGACTGTGGTTAATTAGTCAATTTAGTGGACTCGCTTTGGAATCGTTCATCAATCAGTTTGACATTCAATTATATGTAATTAAATGGTTTAATATCACACTTTGTCGTAGCGTCCAATACCTTGGGGTGTTGGTGGGCGGGGGGCGGAGCTGGTGTAACGGTGACGCCAGGCGGCACGACGCAGCCGCTACCCGCCAGCGCCGTGCCCGCGCTCGCCGCCGCACCCGTGGCCGCACCCGCGCCCGCCTCCTGCACGTATTCATTAATAGGCTTTTATTAATGCCGCTTAAACATAATAATTTATTTATGTTTTGTTAATGTTATGAAAATGAAACTCTTTCAGAGAACTAAGACCACATTGCAATTTTTAACATTTGATTCTTTGACTTTCAAAGTTGTTCTTGGTTTAACCTAGTCAAGCAGACCCCATGAATGTTATCCTTAATTTCACTGTTCATTGCTCTTTTCCCTTATGAAAGTGGAGGGCTACTTCCTAACAATTCTCAAAGATGTGCTCAAGAGCATTGGCAACTACTCTATGAATATAATATATCACCTTAGCCGCCGGTAACGTGGCAGCCTGTTGAGACTGCCTCAACTTCCGCAGCAGTACGAAACGCGTCTCCTCAGCTCGCAACTTCTCCCGCAAAGCGCGCAGTCTACGCTCGCGTTCCCATATCTCAGCACTAGATAGTTCCTGAATAAATAATTATAAATATTAGTGTGTTACTTGAAAAATGAGACGATTACTTGTAACAGTTTTTGGACTGGTTGTCATATGAATAAAATTGTTGTCAGCAGTTGTGACCATCAGCGTCAATTAAGTGCATATAACTAAATTTCTCTTTTATATAATATGTGACACAGTTTTATAAAATGAAACTTAACAAAATATATTGGTGTTATTTAATTATTTTTTTTTTGTTCTTTTTAATGGCTTATCAAGTTTTATAATTGCTGAACATTTAATTATGTACTTCTGAAATATATTCACAATAACACATACCCTATGCCCGGCGATAGGCAGTGGTGGTTCATTTTCATCATCAGATTCCTCATCATCTTGAGGGTCACGAGGAGATTCAACGGGTGGCAACACCGCAGGCACAGGGCTCGCTGTTATAGATACATTTACTGATCCAGAGTTTAGTTTGCTGCTCACATCTAATAATTATAAAGTGTACCCAATATTTAATTCTGAATATTTGTATAGGTTGGGAAAAATTAAATAATCTCATAAAAATAGTTTATTATTAACAAAAATGAAATGAAAAAAGGTTTTGCCCATGGCTTTGGCGGCATGGAGTTCAAAAATAATCCATAAATATTATTATGACAAAAATAATTCCTGTAGAGATTTTGAATGTTCGGGTTAATATGTAGCCTATCCTATCCTAATCAAGGTATCATCTCCATTTCAACTGTCAGCCAAATTGGTTGAGTCATTAGCATGAGAAGAATAGAAATATATAAATATTTGATGAGTAGTATAGTAAGAAGCATATCACAACTGTTTATAATGTATTTTAATTTAGTTCTAACTTGAACAAGTTCATACCTGAGAAGGGTGCTGGTGCAGCAAGAGAAGGTTTACGGTGTGGTGGAGCAGCAGGCAATAGTACAATATCAGGGCTCTCTGCATATGTTCGTTGGTCTGTTCGAGGGCGAAGTACCCGCTTACCACTCGAACCCTTATGGAAATACAAATCATTTCATAATCAATTTAGTAATAACACAAGTCACTTTATGTTAAAATTACCAAAAATGATATGTTTAAGATACACTAAAATACTTGACATGAAAAGTTGTTCGGTGACAATGTAGCGTTTCACAGAACAATATTGAAAGGTTAAAACTACATGACAGGCAAATGGAACATATTTTAAACTGTATTTATTATAGCTACTATTTTCTCTAAAATTTCACATCATATTATAATGAATCATTTGAAACACATTTGTATAGTTGCAGTAGACAATATTATACTTAACACAACTGATACTAACAAACAAATAAATTATTATTGGTTTTAATATTTATACTTAACACAAGCTTCTGTTAAGAGGCCAGCCATCATTTATGTTACATGAAATTCAAGAAATTTCTATCCCTTCCCCATAATGTCACACTTGCTCACATTTATGAGACTTCACCCTTCCGAGTGTAACATCACATATTTTGCAATTTTTACATAATAAATTATTTTATATACATTTTTTTATTTCTAATTTTTATTAGATACTAAAATACTGAAATTAATAACCAACATTTTGAAGTAGAAATGGGATGTCACAAAATCTAAGACCCCTCCCACCCCTTGTCACACAAAGTCAACCGACACCCTCCCCCCTAGCATGTGACATAATTTATGGATGATGACTTAGATTAATATTAATTAATATGTTACTGATTAATATTAATATTAATTAATATGTTACTTACTCGCTCAATCTTTGAAAGCACAGACAAAAAATAGATTGTACTTAGTTGGAAAGTTTTTTTTTATTTCATAATATAATAATTTATAGAACAACATTATTTGATTAAAAAATTACTTAAAAGTGAAAAACTAGTAGTGTAATTCTTTTTAAAGCTTACCTATATTGAAATAGAATAACATTTTAAACATTAACTGAATAAGTATGCTTTATTTACCTATTTATTTATCAAGGAATATTTTTTTATCAGATAATTAAGTTTTATAAATACTACTTACATGAGGTGGTGGCTGGGCGGGAGTTATCGTCAACCCGCTAGCAGTTAATGCACGCAATTCACTTAGCTCAGGTGGTAGGGACCTATACACATAATGTTTATATCATTAACAGGGTGTAGTTCAAATGAAACAATAATTATCCAAAGTAAAAATAGCATACAAAAACAATCAGTTAGTCCTCAGAAGGCTTGTTAAGTATTGATAAAACATGTAAAATCAGACAATATTAACTAAAGAAGAAAACCAGTATTAACCATGTTCATTAAAATATTAATATTTTTACTCTTAAATTTATGACAACAAGTATCATAGAATTAAAAATAAATATTTACATTTTTAAAGAAAATAAACATTTCAGGTATACTGAATAGTAATAAAAACCTAAAAAAAACTGTAGTATAAAATCATAGTACTTAATGTAGCCTGTAGGTATATAAATTAGATTATCACAATTACTGATTATAAACAAATTATATTTATAATTATAATAAACAATTATTAATTATAAATAACTTTATACAAGTTCATAATATCAATTAATTCTTATTTACCTGACACTAAGATCAACGGCGGAATCGTCTACGTCCATTGTAGATTAACACTGCACAAATAATTGGGCAATTATGCTACAATTATCAAAAATCGATAAGATTTAATTATGGGTTACACCTTCATGTCAAGGAATATAAATAATCGATATTTGGTATAAGAATTAATAATTAATTATTTTGGCTTAACATTACTCTTTCATCCCGCGATTAAATTATAGAATTACTAAGATTTCTTAAAAACCTCGGACACAAGACAAGTTGACAGATTTGACAAATGGCTTTCGGTGGTCAGCAAAAGTATATCACGATTGTTTAGCTATTGTTTTTACTGATTATCAAAAAAAGCATACATATTTTACCTAAATGTTATTTTATATTTAGTTACTGCTATAACAATAATACAAAAGGACGACTAAACAAAACCGCATCTCTTTCGAAATTTACAAATTCACAACAAACGGCAAAGAGTATGTAACTATGAAAAATATACTAAGTAGTCTGTGCTATGAAAAGCACGTAAAGCTATAAGCACAGCTATAAGCACGCTATAAGCCGCGCCTCATTGTCAAGTCGGAACCGCACGTTTGCCGAGGCTTGGCAAGCATTCACAAATTCAAACGTGTGGGTAGTGGATACAGATTTTGTCTTGGCTTGCGTAGCTCTGCAAGGGTTTGTGGCCGATCTGACGACTGTCGGTATTGTGCACAAGCCAAAGGAAACAAAATAGAATTTGCCGCAAGCGCTTGCGAAGCGTCCACATGCCTGTGACTTGTGGAGGCTTGGAGCTTGCGGCAAGCCACAAACGTGTGGATCCGATGAGAGTTTGCCGAGGCTTGCCTAGCGTGCGGATAAATCAGTTTTCGATTAAATGAGGTGCTAGAATGCCAACTTTATTGGCAAAATTAAAAAAAATATTTATAAAAAACTATATAAGGGACCCAACAAAAATGGGATTGGCGTACCTATACATATAACTTAACGTAGACCTATCAATTAAGGTCATTTTGATTTCAAAAATACTTTGATGGTGTGCTAACTCTGCGTAGGTGTATCCTATAGACAACACATCTCTATAGCAGCGCCTGTGTGCGAACCTATCAAGTGCCAATTTTTTCACGAATGCTTATGCTTAAAATTATTATTTTTATTGGAACGAAGTTCCTTATGGAAGGCTTGGAGGGGATAGGGATTTTGCTGCGCGACCGAACTGACAAAAATGTGATAGTAAAACCGTAAGAAAAAGTCCGTGGAGTAAAAACCGTTAAATGAGACGTGCGCAGGCGCGACAATCGCATACAAGAGCGAGTAGTGTATAATACCTTTCTTTTTAGCCGAAGGAACTTCGTTCCTACCTGGTGTCCCACGACACCACATTTCTTTTTATTATTATATAATATATTTGCTAATACTCGTAGGTAAAATTAAGTCGGTCAATTTAGGTTTATGTTATTTTAATTCAATGCACTGAAAAAAAGTTTTCAAGTTTGTTGTGCACACACGAGACATTAGATCACACATCTTTAATCTGGAACCGCACGTTTGTGACTTGCTGAGAGTTCCAAGCCTTCACAAGTCACAAGCATGCGGACGCCTCGCAAACGCTTGCGGCAAATTCTCTTTGGTTCCCTTTGGCTGTGCACAATACCGACACTCGTCGGGTTGGCTTGTACCTTTGCAAGCCTACGCTAGCCAAGACAAATGCTGTTTCCGCACGTTTGAATTTGTTAAGGCTTGCCAAGCCTCGGCAAACGTGCGGTTCAGGCTAGAAATACAATGGGAAAAGCGTACCAACTCCTATCTATACTTCGTGGACTTGATACTCGACATTAAAGTGCAGTCTATTAAAAAAATCATAAATCTCAAAAATATAAATGACATGTTAGAGGTTATGAGTTTGTTTTGGGTTTGGCCACAATTCAAATTCAAATAATATATTATATAGGTTTTCGTCCTTCTGGTTTCCCTTCATAACGTTTAAATCTTTTAAGTTTCCCAGTTACAGTTTACTTCGTAGAACACTAAATAGTTATAATGCCAGCCCCAGATTTACTTTCTAGCCAAGGACTACGCTTAGATGGAAGAAGACCGAATGAGCTTCGGCGGATAAGATGTAAATTAGGAGTATTTACGCAGCCAGATGGAAGTGCGTACTTAGAACAAGGCAATACTAAAGTTTTGGCTGCTGTGTATGGGCCTCATCAGGTACATTTTATTTTTTAAACAATAGGTTTTGATGGTCTTTTCATAAATATTTAGTTGCATTCTAATGGTGATGATATATTATTTACAATGTAGTGTCTTTGCTATCGTTAATTTAGTTACTGTAGTAAGTTGGTAACAAAGGAAAAGAAACAAGTGAAATGTGTGATATAATCATTATATCAATATCTTTTAAGTATATCAAAATATTTTGTTTTTGTTTTAAGAATTTGTAGTATATAAAAGGATCTTTTACTTTCTGTTTTAGGCTGCAAAATCAAAAAGCTCAACAGAAGGTGTAGTTGTAAATTGTCAGTACAGCATGGCTACATTTTCAACAGGTAAGTAAAACAAATGTTGTCATATAGGTAATCAAATTGAATTACTAAGTGACAGAGATACTACCAGTTTGCCTATCCCTACAAATATTGTTATATAATATATTATTAGTGACTAGCCTTACCCCCAAAGTTTTACTCTTGTGCTTCCCATTCCATTGGGACTACAGGGACAAATTATAGCCTGTATTAATTTAGCATGAGCCATATTATTGTAGTTTCAATAAAATCCATTTGGTATCTAGTTTTTGCAGTGACAACATCCATACAAACATTTATATTTAGTAGGATGTATTTTCTCAATGGTTGTTACCACAGACAGAGAGTAGTTCCTAAGCCTTTTCAGGATTAAAAAAATTATAACATATCAAAAAATGAATAGACCACACCAAACACTGAGTTTGTGTTTCTAATAATTATGTATTGATACATTTCTTTTTAGTGAGCCAATCCTCAAAGCAGTAAGAGTTTCAATTGACACACAAAAGGACTATTTCTATGTACAATGTTGAATAAAAAGTAATTTTTAAATTAACCTATAGTAAAAGTATGAACCCATTTAATATGTTCTACTGCTGATCATGGGTCTCTTTCTCAAAATCAGGAGATACCACATTCACCAAAGCACTGGCCCATTGCAGGTTGGTGAACTGCACACACCTTCAAAGACTTGATCACATCAGGCATGCAGGTTTCCACACAATGTTCCCCTTCACCGGTGAGCTAATGAGTCTTGTGTCCAGGTGCACTTAGAAATTTAAAAGAAAACCTATTTAAAGCACCATGGCAAGGCACCACAAAAAACGTTTTTAAGGCACCAAAGGCCACCTCTCACTCAAGGCCAAGCCAAATGGACAATTATTGTAACTCATAAAAAAAATTTCACTTGATCGTCATAACAATAATTAAGGTATATAAAAAATTTACCTATGAGTAACAATATAACTTATTATTTGTAGGTGAACGTAAAAATCGACCCCGTGGTGATAGAAAATCTCATGAAATGTCAATGCACCTTCGCCAAGCATTAACTGCAGCAATAAAGACTGAGTTATACCCACGCTCTCAAATTGATATTTATGTTGAGGTGTTACAGGTGAGCTTAAGTTTATAATTTTATTAGTAAATCTCACTGAAAAACTGGTATATTGTGTGGTATGTTTTTAAGAATGTTGCTTATTAATTACTAAACCAATTATTGTTCTTATTATATTATTAAAGACATATTATGTCTAACAGGCAGACGGAGGTGCGTACTGTGCGTGCGTGAACGCAGCGACTCTAGCGCTAGTGGACGCGGGTATCCCGATGCGAGCATACGCGTGTGCGAGCACGGCCTCTATGGCGTGGCGTGCGGGGGAACCCGCTCCCCTGGTAGACGTGGGCCACGTGGAGGAGGCTGCCGGCGGTGTCGTGCTCACTGTGGCCAGCCTGCCCAGCACTGGTATGTTGAAGTGTTTCACATGGAAATAATGTACATATATGATTCACGTCTCACGATCATTTCATAGTATCATTAGCTGCATATATTTTAAGAAGCTGGTTTTGCTACATTCCGAAATCTTTAGGAGGGTACCTAATATATGGTAACTAAAACATCATAAGTATTTAAGGGAACTTGGTCCGCGTTCGCCGTGTTCCAAATTCGAACTTGCTCTGTCGTATTCCAAGGACAAAGGCGGATCCGAGGGGCTTGTAGCTAATACGCGGCGACGATGGACGAGCTGTACCCACTTGTGGGTTGATAAAGTATCAGATACATTATAGATACTTCACAACTAGGTGAGTGAGTACCCTGCTAAAGAGCGCCGCGTTTCTCATAGTTCCGCCTTGCGTCGACGCGATGGCGCGACTGTTAAACCAGCCAAAGGATACGAGGGAGTTCCAAGCAAGTTTCAAACAAAGATGTTCGAGTCTCGAGACTTGTTGGGAATTCGTATGTTTGGTAAAGCCTTCTGAGCTCGGGCGACCCAAGGCACTGCCTAGTCTACCTCTCCGGTAGCTACGCCATTAATTAGGTGATATCAATTGCCAATTTGAAGCAACAAAATAATTTTTTGGCAATATTATAAAAAGATTCCTAATTCAAAATGTTATATTGCAGGTAGCATAGCATTATTGGACATGTCTCATAGGTTACACATGGATTACTTCGACTTGGTATTGAGCAGAGCAATGCAAGGATGCAGAGATATTGAGGTTTGTGCAATGATCTATCAATGTGATGTATAAATGTGAAATAACTGTTACCATTGCGCTTATCTCTCATCAGTAAACAGCTTTGTTTAATTTTTGACAGAAAAACGGTGAAATAATTTCTACCAACACTACAACTATCTGCATCGACCACACAACCTATAGACTCAATGTTTCATTTTTCGTATTAAATGCATTCTGGCAACTAGCTGAGGAGAGACGAAAGGGTTTGCAATGCTGTGATTAGCTAATTCAATGCCATATATTACCAATCACGGAACGTTAAAAAGAAATGGATATATTTCACAACGGGAAAGAATGAGACGACACGATAGTTGAGTACATTGTTTACGGCTTACATCGGAACTATAAGACAGATGTGTGGCCAGAACCCGTTCCCCTGTTATTAGGAGTCTATGGGTTATGTGGTCGATGACTATCTGTATTCTTTTGTCTAAGAGGCAACTTTGACGTAAGCTGAATTTGAAAGAGAAAAGCTAATATCGAATAATAATTCGAGTTTCTCGGCGAGCTTTGAGCGGCATTTAGCACTTATTATGACTATATGTTATGAATGTATGTATGTAAATTCGTTTCATTCGATTACTGCAACTGATATGTTAAATTGAAAAATGTGTTACATAAGAAAATGTTTTTATATTTTAGGTAGTCCTCGACAAAGCAGTCCGAGAACATTTGGCTGAAGGCTGGACGAAGCAAGACGCGATCACGATATGAAATATACGTTTTTTAACACATCTCTGAATTTTATATATTGATAAAGTTAGTAAGTAATGCTACATGAATAGGATAATAATATCTTTTTTTTTTCAATGTTAAATTATTTTCATAAGTAAAGATATCAGAAATACTTGGCGAGACTATTTACGACGGGATCACCGTGATTTAGAATTTCGAGGATCGGAAGAATTTTTAGTGTTTGAAATTCAATTTAATGTATACTTTATCATCAAGATCGGCTTTTATCCGTTCACTGCATTCCTTTTTGTATCTTCAATGAACGTCAAGACGGCAGATCCGTTGCCAATGGATAATTATTCCCATAAAAAATTTATAACACATTATTCTAAGATACCTTTTTTTTCACCGGAAAACGCATTCCACAGGGGAGCAGGGGCTCCCCAGGCTGGTATGTGGGACTCGCTGATTATAAGATACCTACCTACCTGTGCCTACTCTAACTTTTACATTTCAGGAGACTTAACGTGATTCTAGTTTTCGTTTATAAAAATGGCTTCTTAGTATTATAAAGTTTGTGCAGTGCATATGAACTTGAAAAGCTATTTAAATACGTGCCGCGTACGAAAAAAATGTGGCAAGCACAACTTACGTGTACCCTAAACCAAATTATATTGAGGATACTGTCAATATCCCCATTATAAAAAAATCACACTAATAAAATTACGCTTCCTCTCTGCAGTATTTTGGTTGCATTAACTAAACCTGTGAATAAACCATAGTGAATGACGCTTAGAAGGCTGGTACTATATCAGAAAATAACTCTTAGCACTATGCCGTAATTTTGCCGCATGCCGCAACGCCGTTATAGGCCTCGTCTATAGGGCGGAGTGCGAAACTCAATCCATATGAAAAAGGATACTTAAGATCACAGAAACAGAAAAGTTTAGACTTATACATTTATTATTATTAGAGATCTGAACAAAATAAGAAATATAAATAATATATACAGTCTATGTTAAAACTAACTATATTAGAGGTAAGTTAATAGGTACACACTGTTTTTAGCTGCTTATATATTATGGTAAAGAAACTTAGCGAATAACATACTAATGGCAAATGAAAACGTCATGCCAACTCGTTAGTACAGCGATATCCGATTACAGCTAACACATTATGCGGTTGTTACAAAGTAGGAAGTATAATATGGAAAAAGAAAAATAAATAAACTATAAAAATGCGGATGTAAAAAGATCAGTCCATCCTTTACACGTGATTGCACACAGTAAAAATAAATATTATACTTTAAAATAACTTATTCAGTACGGTAAATTGTACTTTGCGATCCACGTTAAAAGCCATAACATATACTACTGTAAATACGGTAAAAATATAATCTATGTGAATGACGAAAATATTACATTAATTCATTCAGCAGTGTCTCCAGATTGAGAAAGTGAAATTACAGTAAAGGCTATTTTGATATTACAGAAGATTTATTCAAATTAGTGTTTCCCTGTACAGGATCGGGCTCATGTAACTTTCATGATAACAGAGAATTAAATCACTATCACTTTAATTTAGTCTAAGAGCTGGCTCAGCATTGAAATATAACATAGACTTACAGAATCGCATTTTAACAACTTCTAAGTTCATTGTCAAATAAACCACTCTTTTTAGTTTTATATCGTTATTTTACGAGTATTTTTTTATTTTTTTAAGAGTTCTTTAGATATGCGCAATTACAGCGTCTTTCGTACACTGCAATCACTAATATTACAGTAGATAGACATAGTACAGTAAATTTACTGCAATTACAATGCATCTGGAGACACTGCTTCACTGGGAAGATTGTATAAACTTTAAGTGCATATAAATTCCTTACGGCTTTGCTGTGTTGCTACACCGCTCTCAGCCTACTATGAGTACACCATTCCAAAAATTGGACTTGTAAAGAAAAATCAACAAAACATTCACGACTTCATACACAAAAGTGTACATAAAAATTACAATCTTATCCCACTGAGTTGCTAAGGCACTCACCTACACAATCTATGTATATATACATATATATTCTATATGCAAAGCAAACCAAATAGATCGCTTGAGGTTAACAAAAAAAAATGTAAACTTAATCCACCAATGCGTGTAAAACAAATGCCTTTCAATTCCGAAGGAGACTTAAGCTAAATGTATAATATGAATAAATGTTTTTTCACATCATTATGGCTTCGTTAGAATATAAACGAAAGTGATGTGTGTTGCATTCTGCGTGTGTACACAGTTAGTTGGCGGCTACTACTTCTTCTTTTACTTGACTAGGATCTGCTTCAGACACTTCTGTAACAACATATCATTAATCATTATTTAATGACTATGCGATTTACCACTAAAGAATCAAAATGAGTCACTATTATAAAAGTGTCTAGTTAAATTACCATTTTTAATCTTTGTTGGAGAACTTTGAGACGAAGTTTTTTGCGAATCGCTAGTGCTGCCCTCAGCCTCAGCCTCGCCGGGCTCTCCTGTTGAGGTTGTGTTCTGAAGAAAAAAAAAAGACAATCAATGATTTTTTCGTAACAGAAAGAGGAATGAACAGAATTTACTAGAATTTTATTAAGTCAGAAATTTAATATAAACCATGTTATATTCGCATAATAAATGCGCGATATTGAGATTTTATTAATACATATAAGTTGTTTGATAATAATGAATAAAGCCATATCTTAAAATTATGAAACAGTTTAAGAACCAGAAAAACTGCGCCAGCGATGATATCCGAAAGAAATCATAGCAGTTCTAAAAAAATTTGTCATTTCTAATATTTTCTGCTAACTAGTAAACGGGGTAATCTTCGATTGGATACAAGCCGATATTTTTTTAAATTAAATACAATACTCACTCGTCTGTACGGTCGCCTAACCGCTTTTGTTCCTTTAGGTTCTTTTGCAGGATCAAAATGACAGTCAAATATGTCAATCAGTTCTTTTATGTCTTCTTCTTTAGCAGATACGGATAGAGCCGACAATTGCTTTTCTAGACCTTAAGATAAAATAAAGATGTTATTATAATTATACTACACACAAACATCCTATGTAATCTTTTTTTATTTTTTATTTAACTTGGCCTACTGTCAAGTTAAATAAGAAAAGACAAATTGTTAATCTTGATATTATCTATTTAAATAGCTGTTTTAAGGTTTTACATGATGTGAGTGTAAACTATGTGTTTTATTTATGTTGAAAAAAAAAATAAGACAACCCTAAGTATTTTTTCGTTTTTTAGGGGACATCCTGCACTTTTTTTTGACTACTTTACATATGAATGAAATAGTTTTATTTCTTCGCCTAAATTAATTATATATGGTTTATGATTCTATTGCATCCATGTTTATTGAAAATTAATGCGGTAGTCCCATTTAACATGTGCCATGTACTACTCGACCACAACAATTAGGCAGATGACAGGCGATGCCCGCCTACAGCTTGCACTTCTCATTATTATAGTATGTTGAGTAATACCATTTTCAAGATTTTAAGGGCTTAGTCCTTATGAGAACTTATGTAACATGCACTAGAAATGGAAGTAAATTTAAATAGCTACATTATACTTAAATGCAAATGTATATATGCATCATACAAAATTGGCACTTTGGTTATTCACTATCCACAACTGTTGCAGTTGTCTAATCATTGAACCAGGTAATGTAGACTGACCGGCCAGCTGCTGCTCGTGCCAGGCAGCCTGCATCTGGTCGTACAGCAGGCCCGCGTCAGCGAGGAGACGTCGCAGCTGTGTCACGCGCTTGCGCTGCGAACGATCCATCCGCAGTAGGGGCGCGAACACCGGTCGGAACGTGTTTTGTCTGTAAATATATATCTTTTGTGTTACCAGGATAGACCGGCGGACAGACAAATTGAACTTGACAACGTGATATCCCGATTTAATACCTCCTCCCTCGTGATATTTTGTGATTTTTTTCTAAGCACTCTTTTTTCTCTCCCCTTTAAGTCTCACGTGGTTAATGGACGACCCACAATGAATAAAGATGTTTTTATTGATTCAAGTATAGATTTTATATTAATTTAGCTTGTAAAGTTCAATTGCTCTTGTGTGTCTTTTTATGCAATTCTGTCCACAGATTAATCAAAATGACAGTGTTAAAAATATTTTCGACAGGATTCACGAGTGTGTAACTTTGCTTGAACAAGTACCTTTCCAGTAATGTTTTAAGATTGGCAAGCGCCTCCAGCTCTGTGTGCACAGGGCGGGCCCACTGACGAGCGGTCTCCACCATGTGTATACTTGCCGAAGCATCCTCGCCACCCGCACCAACTTCCTGCTGCTCGCCTGACAATTATACATTTAATACAATAGTGCAGTTATAGGAATGAAAATTTCAAATATTTCATGCATTCAGGAAAATTTATGGAATCATTTCGTTTAAGATTATTTTGCTTTTAGTAGATGTAATAATATAAATATATATTTATACTTTATACAATAATCCTCTTAAAAATATACAAATACAAAAACTAATGGGTAATAAAAAATCTAATTTATGTAATTTTTCTAAATACGTTGATTTTCACAAAACAAATTGACAAAAAAGTACCTTGTGCTAGATGCTCCACAATACGGTATGCAGCTGTTGCACGATCCAAAGCACTATCAACCGACATTGTGTCTGCATCTAATAGCACTCGGGCTAATACTCGTAGTGAGATGGACTTGACTGTCGACTTGCACTTATCAGCAGCAAGAGCATAGCTGTCAGCAAAACCAGCTACTATTGACTTGAAACGGTCCAACAACTTGTAACTGAAATGAATTATAAGTTTTCTAATATTCTCACTCAAAAAAATTTAACAAATTTCATCTATTGAACATATTTTGTGGATTGGATTTTGTATTGTGATGTGCATTGAGGGTATCACTAGAGTGTAACATAGTTCAAGGGGCAGGGGCAAAGGGCAACTTTTATAGCACGAAATTTATATTTGAATAAAAATCTTAGAAAATTAACAAATTTGACCTATTTTTATTAATAATTTACCACTCTCACTATGAGATTATCTCTCCAGCAATAACAGTTTACATCAGAATATTTGATTTACTTTGAATGTTTAGAGAATCATATAATAAAAGTAAAAATAACTGTTTCTTTTTGATTATTTTTAAATACATACATTTGGCAAAGACTACAATTAATGTGATGTAATTTATGGATGGCCCCCTTTGTGCATATTACAAACCCTTGTAGTCAGTCAAAATACAAACCATTTATTTTAGATATTTATGTTTTCAATTAAAACAATTAAATGTGGAAAAATTAAAACACTGATTTACCGTGTTAGAGCTTCTAGTAACATTGTGGGGCTTTGACGTCTTGGCTCATGGTAAATTAATATCACGCTGCCATCACCTTTTTCCTTCTCTAACCAGTCCAGAAAATCAGAGAGAGCAGATATTTCAGATTTAGTTTTAAGAATCTGAAATGTATAAAATTATAAATCTAATTGTTTTATTACTTTTTGTCTTCGGAGAATTAGTTGCAAGAAAGTAGATAATCTAGAATATCTATAAAAACATGACTTTCTTTTCTTTTTTTAATAAGCCTATGCATTAACGGTGTTTTCACAAGCAGAGGAACTACTCCTTTTGCAGGGGAAATTAGTGTCCACCTGTCCCACTGTACGGAATGGACGTTTGAAGTATGCAAATTCTACTCTCAAAGGACCCAGATGTATAGGTATTCTAAAGAAGCTAGTATCTACAATTTTAACATCTTAATCATTACAAAACAAAAAATATCAAAGTTATATTTTGTAATGAACCTATGCATTAATTTAATAAAATAATAATAAAATATAAAATATATTATAAATCAAAATGAAATCAAACAAAATGAGTAATTACTGATGCATTTACCTTATGAGTAACAGTGTCCTTTAGCATACGATAGCGGCCAACAGTGACCACTCGCACATTATGACGCCGACGTGCTCCCGGGTTTAAATCACCATAAGGCATTATATATTGAGAGTATGCTTCCTTAGGTGTAAATGCAGCTATCTGACAGATCTGAAAATTACAAACAACAGTTAAAATATTTAATAAACATGTTAAATATATTATATAATTTTTTTTTTGTATTTTAATGTAAAATATATATTTTATGTTACAATATTAACTTTTATTTACCAATATTGATTTTTACTAAGCAATGTGACAATAAAGATGTTTTATATGTAATGGCAGTACCAAACATTAGCAAATATTTACCTTACCCTACAAAATACTTGAGAGTCTTGTGACCATAAATGAAAGGCTTTAAGTCAGACCAAAGTATAGGTACATTTTAGTAAAGTATATTTAAGTAAAATATTCATAAATGTAATAACAAACACACTACAAACCACTTAATAACAAACTAACATTATCATAAACTTACTTCATCAATAAGTCTGCGCCCTGTTGTATCCATGTCCCATCCCACTAAATAGTATTTACCAGGTGGTAGCCCAGCTGGCTTTTCAGCCAACGCAGGTATAATTTCAGTAGGGGTTTCCATCCCACTACCATTGACTTTAGCTTCTGACACCATCTCCATAAGTCCTCCTAACCTATTATAAAAATACATTTATGTATAAGCTTGAAGTATAATTCCTTAATCAGTTACAACATGAGAAAGTAAGTTTATTTTATTTCTTACTTAATATTGTGTAGTAAAAAGAAATCATAATACAGATAACATTTATATGTTGTTCTGTTCTGACAACTCTAGCCCCAAAATTTTTGAAATCAGAAATTAATAGTTGCCTAAAATTCTGTGATTTAAATGAACAAAACAAAATACTGATTACGTAAATAAAATAAGAAATTTTGCATAAAATTTTATATATATATATATATATACATTTGGTAGTTTATAGTTTAAAAAATGTTGTTATTTTTTAAGTCAGGTGTATTTCACACTTTCTATATTATCTTCCTATCTTCTATCGTTAGATGCGAGTAGCAAGGTATTGGTTGTCTTGGGGTTCATTAAGGGAGGCCTATGTTTAGCAGTGAACGAATAAAGGCCGATGATGATATCTTCCACAGCTATACTCTTTCTACCTGAAGTTGAACGCAAATTACTAAATTATTTTGAGAATTCCCTTACCATATTAATAATTAGCTATCAAACTTATAATAATTATTATTTGATAGCACTCAAGGAATTCAATTCTTATATAGATTGATTTGCAATATTTTTAATAAATAAAAAAAATATTTCCTTCAAGTATTTATGTTCTTGCATGGAGCCATTATAATTCTTTTTCAAACAAAAAGTAGTATTAAGTAGTTTTAAGACTTCGGAATACCCACTTTAAATATTAAAAATACCCTCCTTTTATATCACACAAATTTTTAGACCTTATCTTTAACTCAAATATGAAGTTTTAGATTAAAATATATACATACACAAAAATACTTCTAGTGAAACTTGTAATTTTTTATACAAAATAAACATAGGTTTATTATTTAAAACACTGAGTTAATTTTAGCAATTAAATTAACATGACTTTTACCAATGTTATTTAGTTATCAAAATACGCAAGAAAAATTGGAAGAACAATTTGGTAGATTCATTTAATTAATAAACTTAAACAGGTTATACAATATTATACATTTACACAAACATACCTACAAAAATAATCAATGTGAGTGTACACCGTAAACACGGTTTCCCTCGTTTTATGTGATATAAAATATGGTTTTGTACAAGATATCGTTTTGATGACAGTTCCTACTAAAATTGCACAAAATTTTAGATAAAATAAAATTTAATATATTAATAAATATTTTATCTTTAAGAGAAGACACGTGGCGATCTTTTTCGAGACATTATGCCCCACCCCTGTTTGTCAAAATAACACAATTCAGACTCACTAGTTCACAAATACGGTCTTGCAGGTATAATATTTCAGTATTCTTCACAAAAAACTAGTTGCTCAAACGCTGTATTTATGCTTTAAACGTGAAAGAATAATAATTTAATAGAAAATATAACAAATCTCAGCACGTGTGCGGCAATCGGAAAAACGCAATAGTGATAGCATCATACTGCCAATGATGTTACCGTAATCGATAAAATTAATATCGAAATTCAATGATCAGAATCATTTAATAATATTATTTATTTAGTGTATATTGTATAATATTTTAATAAAATAAAATATTTAATAAATTTTCCTAATAAATTTAGACACCATAATTATAATAATTATCTGAAATGCAAACAATATTTTCCAAACCATATTAAATAGTAGGCTCGTACATTATAGTACTTATATTGCAAATAAGCTCTAGAAATTTAGAAAAGATATTTAGGGGTAAGAACTAAGAAGTAGCGCCAAATGGTTCGTATAATATTAATTATTACCCTACGGTGGTGCCAAGGTGGTGCTTGCAAGCTGAACTTCGCTTGACACGCTACCACGTATCTAGATTAAAGTTATTGGAGCAACGCTATTTGATATTTTAGTAATTAAAGAATACAAGTAAATAAAACTCTTTAAGTTTAATTAATGGGGAGTTGCAGCAAAATTTCGAGTAAATGGAGGGATGCACAATATTGGCTATATTGGAAATCTAGTATTTTATTACGGAACATGGAACATTTTTAATAAAATACTTATAATTTGTGCTATTTGAAATACATTAATAATTACATATTATAAAATAATATTATACCTTTACACGATCAATTTATGATCTTTAGATTAGATATTAGTTTTCTTGTTTATTAATTATTTCCATAAAACAGTTATAAATGAATCGTCGTAAAATGTGCTAGAATAAGAAACTGCAAAATAAGTGCAAATGATTGATATTCTACTTTCAAATATAAATATTTAATCATACTGGTATGAAAATATTTTTGTAAACTCTTTAGTCATAATTTAAAATATTTCCAATTTCTCTTATTTGAAAATGTGAAAAGTTTGACTATGGTTGCTTGCTTACACAGAGTTGCTTATTATTAAGCAAAATGTCGGGCATTTAAAAATGTTAATAAGACGCGATAAAATCCGTAAAAGTTGTTTCATTATAATAAGTGAATTCTGCAAAATTTTGCAAAAACCCATATATAAAAAATAAAAAAAGAACATTATGCTATAGCATTGTTTATCTTGAAATTAAACCATGGTATAACATTGTCATCATCATTATCAACATTCTTAAATCCCTCAATCATTATTCAATTAATGCCACTACTGCTATTCCTCCCTGAGTAGACCAAATTAGTCTTACTTGGTGGAAACTAAAACAATATACCTAACATGAAGCTTTGCATAATATACAGTATTAAATATTTTTTCATGTTATTATATTATGCTGAATATGCCATGACACATTAATTTAAATAGGTAAGTAGGTATATAATAATTTCTACACTATTGTTTTGAATCGTGTCCTGAATTATTATAAAGTATATATTATATGGCCCATAAGCCAAATCTTTACGTTTTAATATTTTTGCTACTGATAATTATTTAAGACAATTACGCATAAATGTGTGGAATTTGGAATTAGTGGAATACATAGGTACTGGAAAAAGTCCTGAATCATCTTTTTGTTAATAATTATTAATGCCCTCTGGTTTCACGATAATTATAATAATAATTCGTTATCTTGCATTTTTTTCATTCAGAGCTGACTTTTATAATGTTTGTTTTGAGAACTTATTCTGCATTTTGATTGGTAGGTCATATTGTAGAGGACTTGTTGTAGAGAGTTTCTTATAATGTTTGTTTTAAAAACCTAATCTGTTTATATTGTGATTCGTTGGCGATATTATGGTAGTAGTTTCTGTGTGGGTGGAGTAGTAAAACGGAGTGTATATGTACTTTTGGAGTTTGGTGGTGAGTGAAAGTTGAGTTATAGGAACGAGAGAACTCCACAGCGCGCTTCTTGGATTTTCCTGTTGTGTCTGTCTATTACAGATTAAATATAGTTAACATAAAAATTGGTAGCATAATTTCTGGTCTTAGTCAGTTGCGAAAGAAACGAAAAAATATATTATTGGTTTTACTTTGCAGTGTTTACAATTATGTAAATAAATTCTAATAATCCAATTTCCAGCTAACATTTCGTTTTATTGATTTAATTTAATGTAAAAAAGATGTGGTAAATTCATTTTAATATAGAATATATTAAACTGTAAAGATGAACGAAAATGTAGAGTTTTTAAAGAACCAAATCAAGTTGACGAGAGCTGAGATAAAAAATTTGAGGTAATTTACATACACACATACTCTTTTATATAAAAACTACATGATAATTGTTAAAGCTAAATATTTATTTACGATAAATGTCTTTATTTCAGGTCGACCTTATCAGCAATAAAACATGAACATTTACAAGAAATAAGACATATTAAAACTATATTAAATGAACTACGGTGTACAAATTGCGCAGATTCTGGTATGTAGCATGTTAAATTAAAAAATAAATATCTACAGCCCCTTCAATTAAAGAAAGGAACTGTAAATGATGGTCCTTAATGCCAGTATAGTCGTCATGTACATTTTTAGAGAGAGATCAGAATAGTTTTTACTAGGTAGTTAGATGCCTTTAATTGTAGCCATCTATCTTTAGTGTTCATGTTACTATATTAAGGCACGTAATTAAGGGCGCCGGCTAGTAAAAATAACAAAAAGAAGCATAAGATGTAGGCGGGTGTCGTGTGGTCGTAAGATGTGAAGTCTCTGTACCAGTAATTACACTACTTGTCCCCCCTTCTCTCCAAAACACAGCAAAGCTGTTTTACTGTAGAAACAAGCAAGATAGTGGTTGACCCATGCAGCCAGAAGCTCCGGTAAATATAAGTATATGATTTGAATTTTTTAAACAACTTATTTAATATTAATGACTTTGTTTTAGCTACAACAGTTGTTAGCAATCACAATTATCAAAGAAATGATGCACAAACAAATGTATATGATACGGACTTAATATCATATCAACCTATAGGTGTTATTGAATCAACCTTTGTTAGTAAAAGAGCAGTGCCACGCCAACCTTCCTTATTTTCTGATGCAAGAGGAGCTGTAGTAATAGACTTGAAAATTTTCAATAATCCTGAACATGCTCTTAGTGGACTGGAAGAGTTTTCGCATATGTGGTAAGATTGTTGGTTGTTGATAATCAGTTTTCTTGTCTGCTTAGATATCTTCATTTTAATCTTAATAAAACACTTTTTTAGGATAATATTTCACTTTCATAAAACAGAAAGTACTAACGTTCCTGCGAAAGTAGCACCACCAAGACTAGGCGGAGAAAGGCGAGGGGTGTTTTCTACTAGATCTCCCCATAGACCATGTCCTATTGGTTTATCTCTTGTCAAAATTCATAGTGTAGAAGGTAATATTTGATTAGGAATCTTATTTTTATATTTAATTTTAATTAAAATTTATATTTAATATTATGATATAATGAATCAATACAATACTTTTTTTTCAGGCAACAAAGTAATATTTAATGGTGTAGATATGATCAATGGTACACCTGTTCTTGATATAAAACCATTCATACCTCAATATGATTATCCTATGTCGGCATTTGGGGAAGCTTCAATGTCATCATTAAATAGACCACGTACAGAGGGTGTCAGTGATGCTATTGAGACAATTTCTAACTTGCAAGTTGGTGACAATGTTATAGAAAGGTAAATAACTTAGCTAGTTGCTAATTATTAATAATTATAAATAAAATAATTAAAATATAACTTTATTTATTAAATTTAATATTTTGTCATTACAATACTCACATACAATTTGTTATATTTTTTGTTTGGTTTTTTTTACTTTGACTCTCCATTTGAATTACAATATGAAATAAAAGTACATGTATACCTAATAATATGTAATAATGCAATAGGATTAACATTTATATTGCATAAATGACTAAATTTACAATATGATTTTGAACAAGAGAAATATAAACAAAATACATTAAAAATAAATCATACCCTAATATTTTTTCAGATCAACCAAAATATAGTAGAAGTTAAGTTTTCACATTTATCGAATTTCAATATTTTAAATACACATTGAAAATATTAAAATATTCTTGCATTATAATTTACTAGCTGTTACCCGCAGCTTCGCCCGCGTGCACTTAGGTTTACGGATGTATCATGTTTGATGACGATCATTTTCCATTTAAATAATTACTAAGTTTTTGTATTAAAATGGATATAATATGGTATCTTGAATATAAAGATATTATATTCCTTCGCAGACTTTCTGCATGCATATTTACTATTTAGGATACTATTACATATTACACTGCCCTCTCAAATCACGACAACGCGATTTATTTTCTTGCGTATTATTTTGATATTGCCATATCTTCGAAAGTATTCATTTAATTTGCATGATGTAAAGGGTAAAAATAATCTTCATTAAGTGCTCCACCTAATTAACTGATTTAAAATGATAAGGATTCATACCGTATTTGTGTAAATAACTTTCAAATTATCGCGTTATAATTGTCCATTTTGTAAAATATTAAATGGATATAGTATGATATCCCTAAGAGATAGACATATGTCATCGCGGACTTTTTTGTAAACCTATTTAAGATACATAATTCCACCATACATTATTTTGTTACATCTCAAATGGTTTAGGCAGCGTTTTCGTTGGAAACTCCCAGACGGCCTATTTTTTTCCGACACCTCCAACAATTATTGTTATATCTTAGCCAATGTATATAAAAACTTAACTTAATAAATTATATACATAAACCTTCCTCTTGAATTGTCCTATCCATTAAAGAAAATCGCATCAAAATCCATTGCGTAGTTTTAAAGATTTAAGCGTACAAAGGGATATAGGGACAGAAAAAGCGACTTTGTTTTATAATATGTAGTGATCAGGTGCAATCCTTTCTATATATTACAGTATGGAATTCTAAATCATGTTGTATAAAAAATACTTTTAAGCAATAAAAAGTATAGTATGAACCTATATAATATGTCCCGCTGCTTTGCATTGGTCTCTTCCTCGAAATCAGACGAGGAGGGCATTGGGCCTTAGTTCACCAATGCACTGGCCAAATGCATTTTGACTGGTTCCATGAATTAATCCCATCAGACATGCAGGTTTCCTCACGACGTATTTCTTCACCGGTAAGCGAGTGATGGTCTCGTGTTTTTAGGTGCACCTAGAAATGTAGAAAAACTCATTACAAGGCACACACGGGGGTTCAGGATCGAACCCAGAACCTCTCACATAAGAGGCCGAGTCCATACCCACTGAACCACTGAGCTTAATATAAATACATTTTAATCTGCTAAGAGATTTACAATAATAATATGCTGTTTTCAGTCAGATTCAAAATGTATCAAATCCTATTGGTATAGACACCAGTAATTTATCTGACTCGCCGTTTGAAGATGATGCATTGTCACCGGGAAATGATCTTACGCCATCTCCAGAATCTCCGTCGAGTGTAGAATTACCAGATGGTCCAAATAGGTCGCCTATACAAAGAGTGGAATCGGAGCGTGGTGCGCCAGATGGTCAAGAAAGGTTTACACCGCCACAGCTGGGCTACAACATCAATTCAAGTCCTGATATACACATAGCATCCTGGATAAACAACCCTCCATCTCAGAGATATTTAGTCACTTTTACAGATGATGCCGCAGAAAGGTTGAATGTATTGATCGGGGAAAGAGCACAAACATTTAAAAGTAATATTGAAAGTCTTCTTTCTGAAGATCCAAGATCAAATTACGTGAAGACTAGATATCCGGATCACGAGTATAGCTGTGTTCTAGAAGATCTATCTATTAGCTGTGTGTTTAATGCAAATTCTTCAGTTTGCACAATTATAGCAATAAGAAGTGCAGATGAGTTGCAAAATTAATTTATTTTATTATATAATATTGATTCATAATAACTGATGACTGATGCTTTTTGATTCTAATATATTTCGTTACAATACAATGGTATTACTTTTTCTAAAATGTACTCCTGTACCTTATTTTCCCGTATATTTTCTGTACAGTTTATTCAAATATCTCATAACGTCTTTTTTCTATAATCTATATAAAAGCGGAATTTTGCACTGAATTCCTAACTAATAAATGTGTATTTTAAACAAGTTTGTAAGTTCTATTATGTCAGTCGGTGACCAGTATGTTTTCCAAAAAGATTTTAGATTTTTTATAGTACCTATTATGTTACTGTTTTATAATTTAGGCACGAACTTAATAAATTTAAGTAAAAGTAACAGTATATAGTAATAATGCAATGTGATTACCGTTTATATTGCACAGACTTCTAAAGTTTCGCTCCATCTAGACGTAACATCTCCAAAAACGGACCTGATACGGAAGCAATGCGTTTTTACCGTATATCCTTTGATATCGAAGTTAAATGTCTCTCTTTTAATATTGGTAAATATAATACCATCTCTCTCTATTTCATGATAATCAACACCATTACTTGCTTTCCATTTTAAGATGATAGTCGTGGTTGTTCTCTGTTCTTCATCTTCCCTGAAGTCAGCTGGAGGTGAGATGGTTTCACAAACTTTGCCTGTCTTTCCAAAAACTATACTCTCATTTTTAAAGTTTATTAGTTTTAATACGATTTCGGTTGTGGTTACATCTATTTTGTTAATTTTTATACATAAAAATGTTTGCTGAATGTTGTAGTTTGATAGGTAAGGATTTATTGTAAAGTTTTTATCAAAGTAGTACGAATTATTATTTTGTTTAAATTGTTCGTAATTTTCCGCATGTAACATTTGTACTGGTTCACCGTTTATAACAGCCTTAACAGAACCTACTTCACTTGTCATAATTTGTATTAGTGTCGATCTTTCTTTGACCATGGTATTATATGCTCCGACTGTTTTATATATTGTTACTACCAAATCTTTCGAACCCAATTTGTTTGCCACGATTTCTGTGGTCGCAAAATGACCGTCTTGGTAATGTTTGCTCACTCCGTCGTCTTCATAAACATTAAAATGTTCATCATCCCTAGGGTACAAAGTAAATATTCTTTTACTTCGATCTATTTCATTGGGATTATTGTTTGGATTTGTCATTGGCAATATAGAACCTTCTTTAATAAATACTGGTATTTTCCACAGTGGAGCCGATAAATTGTTGTATACTTTTCCTCCTTGAAACTTTTTTCCAGTAAAAAAATCTATCCAGATTTGATTCTCGTCAGGCAAATAAACACCATCACGCAGTGAATCTCCCGTCGTCAAATCAGCAATATAAATAGGTGCTACCAATATATTTGGTCCCCACATGTATTGGTATTGGCAACCGATGGTATACGCGTATGTTTCGTTTGGGAATTCGAGGAACATCGCTCTCACCATTGGCAGGCCATCGATGGATTCGAATGCAATGCTGTAATTATACGGCATTAAAATAGATTTAAGTTTTAAATATGCTCTGTTAATTTGTGTTGCTTCTTCGTCAAAACTGAAAGGTGTCTTTGGTGTATTACCCCAACCGTCCATATTTAATTGTAGAGGTGTGAATGTCTTCCATTGGTAATCTCGGATATTTATTACTTTGTTTCCACCTGCATATATACCGTCCATATCTGAACCTACAATAGGTTGCCCCGAGAGCCCCGTGCCAATATACGTAGGAATGTGGAAACGTATATACTCCCATTCCCCTCCCTTTTGATCACCACTCCAAATACCTGCGTAACGTTGAGTACCGGCCCACCCATCGATGGTAAGAATCATTGGTCTACCGTTATTTGGTGTTGCTCGATTAAATATGTTATTAGCAGTTTCAATAGCACTTAAGCCAAACGAGTAGCCGCTTCCTATCCATGCTTCATCACATTTTAGTGCAACGACGTTAGCTTCATGTACTTCTTTGTGTAAATCTCTTTCTCCCTTTTTAGGATGTGAAGGATCTGCTGGTTGTAAATTTGATTCAGTCCATAAAGATAGTTGAATTCCATTTTGTTTGCAATAATCCGAAAACTGTTTTAAATTTTGAATATCACCATCTAAAGAATCTGTTTGTCCGTAACCACAACCATATCCATCATTCGGAATAAACCAACCAAGCGGTACATCGTGTCTTTTGTATCTATCAATCATAGCTCGCGCTGAAAACTGATAATTATCATTTTCTCCATTCAATGATTCTAGAATCCCCTTCTTGTCCCCGATGTCTTTTGGCTGATATGATTTATAATATTTGCCGTCTTCAAATAAAATTGCTCCACGGGTGTCAGCACTCACTTCTACCCAGTAATCTCGATTAAAAGCATTAAAATGAGCTTCATATAAAGCATATTCGGGCAGAAGCAGTGGTTTTCCAGTCAACTCATAGTAATCTTTTAGTATGTCTTTTGGATTTGAATTAATAAAGAAATAGGCGTCGAAATCTTCTCCATCGTGTACTGTTTCTACTAATGTAGGTGTCTTTTCTCCGAAGTCGTAAAGACCCTTCTGCCAAGTATTTCTTAATATGCCGTATCCGTATGAAGACCAATAAAAGGGACAAGGGGAGGAGACATACCCGTCAGTCCATTTACTTGTATTTACGATTTCTATTTTTGTACCTTTGTGGCTGAATCTTCCATTTTGCATACCGCCTCCAAAAAAAAATTCGTCGATATTCTGATTTAACGTTTGCTTAGAGTTGAATTCATTGTAGGACAAAGCTTTTGCTTCAATCAACACATCTTTGTTTGTTCTATCATCGTGTATCTTCATTGTTCCATTTTTCTTATCGAACAATATTAGTATTTCCTTTGTTCTTATAATATAGTGCGTAATAATTTCTTGCAGTTCCGATTGCAAATATGCTTCTTGCCCGTAATCGTTAAGCGTTTTGGTGATAATCTTTGCTACATCGTCTTCGTTTATCGGTTTTGGGTAATCTAAAAATGTTGCAGTTGGGGACATATAATATCTGAATACATGATTATTAAAAATGTATAATCTCGCTCCTTCTCCGGTGCCAAATTTTATTGAGTAATAAGAATTAGTTTTTTCGATTCCTTTTATATTTCCAACCACATTCTTACGATTATCTCCCATTTTTTAAAATCTGAAACAAAGAAACGATATTGTATAACAAATATTGTATTTTTTAGGGACGTATTTAGGGACAGGTTAGACTTTCTTCCGGCATAGGCCAATTATATCAGTTGCTATTGATAGTCTTAAGTGAACTTTTAGTTCATGGGTAATATTGACCATTTATCATTCGACATGGGTCAATCAAAGACGATCTCCGGGCAGCGGCTGGCCCGTGTTGGATGCGAGTAGCAAGGGATCGGTCGTTCTGGCGTTCATTGATGCCTATGTTCAGTAGTATGGACGGATAAAGGCTGATGCTATGATGATGATGATGATGATGATGGTTCGTTTTTCATTCGTTTCTTTGGCCATCTTAAGCAAATGAAATGGGCATTAAGTTTTTGTAAAGAATTGTGATAGGTATGAGGTATCTCTATGGGAGTCCATACAGGATGCACTTATCATGTGTTGCATAGAAGTTACTATCACCAATTTCCGGCTTCCTGTTTAAGGCGAATACAAAACTAAGGAACCAAAAATATATATTATGGAATGTAAAAACTAGCTAAGTGCGAGTCGGACTCGCGCACGAAGAGTTCCGTACCGTTGAATAGGTATGTATAAACAACATAATATTTAGTTTTTAATATCGGACAAAAAATATAGAAGATAATCTTCAAACCTAGGTATATAATATCATTTTTACCAATATAATGCGGCGGGGACAGCTAGTATTTTTTTTCGTAATTTCATTGTATGACTTACCTACTATGAGCAAAAAGCATTAAAATTAATAATAATGCTTCACCATGGAGCAGCCTCCTGCCAATCTCTATAACAAGCTATAATACTAGCAAAGAGATTCTAAAATGCAAGGAGCTTATTGTGCTATGCGAACAGAATGTCTAAATCTCTGTATATTTTAAAATATATTACTAGGACTGGCAAAACAAGTCCCCCTGATGATAGAGACGTGGTTTAGCGAAATGATACCTACAAGTCGTAACTCGTAATTTAAATAACATTAATATTAATTTTTTGTAGCTATAACAATAACTCAGAATTTCAATGTGATACAAAGAATGTTCATACTTAAATATATCTGTTTGATTGCAGTGCTATTTTTAGATCACAAATAAAGGTATTTTCAATTGTATGAATAAATGCGTTTCGTTTATTATTTCTACGTCTTAAGAAAGAACGTTGTTCAAATATACACGGTAATTACCTACACTGTAAAATAAATTATTTTAATAATATAATAATATGTACTTCATATCTTACCTGTGTAGAAAGTATTTTGGCTTTGTATTTTTTGCTTGTTCAGTTGTTCCTCGCATGGGAGTGCTAGACTAGACACTAGTATGGTCTGTAAGCAATTACTGCCTCGCTTCGCTTCGGTCTCTTATCAAGGCGTATTGTCTCGACTCTTCACTGTCGACTACTAACTATACATTTTAAGAACTAGCATTTACTCGCGACTTCGGAATAAAATAATACGAATAAATATGGTTACGCTAACAGTTGGATGGAGCGGTCATTATCCGTGTTCCAGATCGTCTGTTGCATTGTCCGTGAGGATGTCTTGGTGTTACACGGTTGATACTAATTTAATATGTCTACATATCATCATCATCATCATCAGCATGTTAGCCAATCGACGCCCACATATACAAATACTTAATTGTATAAAGGAAAAAATGATCACGTTTTACATTTTTCTTTAGTTTTGAGAATTGAAACATTCAACCACTGCTCTCTTTAAATTATTGGGTGCACCAGGACAAAGAGATCAGTGTGCCTGATTCCTGGACTAGCGAAAAACAGGTTTTGATTAATTTGTAAGTTTGTTGAGAACTTTACATCTAAGAAGCCTGTGATTGTCTTTAAGGGTCTGATCAAAGAGTATATAAACACTACGTTTTAGGTCTGATAATGAAGACGAAGAACTGTTAAGGGAACTCCTTGGCTTACAGTGGTTACATACGCATTTGTGAAATGTGTTGCAACTATAAATCGGGTAAGCATCTGAACAAAAACCTATTAGACTTGGCTGGCACAAACTTCTAATAGCAGGTGAGTGTGACTAACTCAGTCGGAAAGGTAAGTACTTAGTGATTATATTGTCTTGAGGTAAGACTAAAATGATTATTATTATTAGTCATTTATTATTTTTGTATTGTAACAATAGGTTAATCTTTTTTAGTTTCTAATTTATTATTTGAATTATATTTTTATATTTAATTATAATATATTAAATCATAATTTATTCTTCTTCTTAGCGTGTTATGTATTATTAGATATACTTTTATTGTTGGTTCAACAGGAGAACACGACGTATTTCAATTAACTTGTACGATTTAAATTTTAAATATCTATGGTTTTCTGTACTTCAACAATGGACGTAATAATCAAAGATAAGGTCAACCTGTCTAATTGCGTCTACGGGGCTAATGCGTCTTTTTGAAATTATTCGAAAACTGTTTTATCTACATTGACTTGTGCCCTCTAGTTATATTAGCCTAAATTAATTACTTTACATAAAGTTCGTACAGATGGTGTTGTAGTTCATATATTTAAGTATTTCGCCATTTTGTAAACGGTGCGTGTCTGGATAACTCGTTTCTGCGAGAGGTGAGTACAAAAATCCAAGATAATCGTATTTTTTCTTTATTTGACTGATTTTATTCAATGATGATTGTAAAGAATAGTCAATGAGTTTCTTAGATAGATAGTTATTTTAAGTAAAATCGGTTTATTTGAAGAAATAATTATAACTCCATTTTTTAGGTTAAGATTATTATATTGGGCTAAATGCGTCTGCCGTTACGGGGCAATTGCGACTAAGGGGCGCATTTGCCCCAAAATAGAAATAGTCAACCTTTTTATTTCCGCACATATTAATACGAAGATTAAATTTTATTTCAGATAATAAACTTACTTAAGTACCTACTTGCCATGGTGATATTGAAATACATGGACGTTGACAAACACTTAACTAAATACGATATTCAAAACTTTATAGAACAAAGACTTGTATGGCCATGGCAAAATACTCATTTCGTCTTGTCATCTAAGTGTTTTGAATGTGGAGAGCCAACAAATATAATACCAAATATCCCTTATCATTTTGTTATGGATAATATAAAAATTAAAAATGCTCAAATGATGTTGGTGAGCTCATTTTTCTGGTGTCCACTTTGCTCCATTTTCACTATTTACGATCACTATCCTGAAGATGAATGCGTGTCTTGCCCTGCAAATATTTTGATGGCTACGGTAATTTCATAGCATATACACATCTACTTAAAACAGAATTTGATATTAATATAGTATACATATATAATTTGTTTTATCCATTTCAGATGTAAGACATTAATCAAAATGGTACGTCACTACAAAAAAAAAACTAAACCTACCTACACTTTAGAAACATTAAAGAAAGCTATCGAGGAAGTAAAAAATGGTAATTTAAATTCATATCAAGCGTCACGAAAATATAATATTCCGCGGACAACTATAGTAGACAGGGTTAAATTTAGAAGAGGGACTGTTAAGGAAACCAAAGGCAGACCGACAGCGGTGCACGAAAAATATGAAAAAAGAATAGCTTCTAGTCTCCACACCATGGAAAAAAATGGTTTCGGTCTTTCCTCTAAAGAAACACTGAAATTAATAACGCAATTTGTTAAAATAAATAATTTAACGACGCCCTTTAAAGATGACGGACCGGGATACGACTGGTTTGTTGCTTTTTGTAAACGAAACAAGCTATCACTGAAAAAGCCACAAGCAGTCGAAATGTCTAGAAAAGCAGCATGTGATCCTTTCATAATCAAACAATATTTCGAAATGCTCGAAGAATATTTAAAAAAACTAAACATACAGTATAACCCTGAAAGAATCTGGAATCTGGACGAATCGAGTTTTAGCAAAGACCCAGAGAAAACGAAAATTGTAGGTGCGAGGGGTTTCGCAAGTACTCGAACTATAGCTTCTGCAGGAAAAGACAACGTTACTGTGCTATTTACAGTAAACGCAGCAGGTGATAAATTAGCACCATTAATTATATATCGTGGAAAGAATGTATGGGACCAGTGGATGTCTCGAAACGCTTATGAGGGTACGTGCTATGCGGCCACAAAGAATGGATGGATCGATGCCAAAGTTTTTGAGAAATACATGTTGGGGACAGTGTTGCCTCACGTAAGTAAAGAGTCACCTTGTCTAATAATATATGATGGCCATTCCACTCACGTTCAATTAAATGTTTTGGAGAAAGCAAAGGAATTGGGCGTTGAAATAATAAAACTGCCGTCACATGCCAGCCATCTGCTACAACCTTTAGATTTGGCGGTATTTAAATCCATGAAAGACCGTTGGGATGCCAAAGTATTAGCCTGGCAACGGTTAAACGTTGGAGCCAAGATGCAAAAACACCACTTCAGTGAAATTCTCGGACAGGTGTGGAAAGAGTTAGATCCTAAAATAATAAGAAATGGATTTAAAAAAGGCGGCATCTTCCCACTTAATAAAGACGTAATACCCGTTGAAAAATATGACGCACAGGCTTTAAAAAGATTTAATGAAATTAAAACAAAACAAGTGCCAACTTTATGGAATTTATGTTCTCGAGGAATAATAAAGACAATTAATGAGAAATGTGCATCAAACATCACATCAAAAACACCCGACATATACAAAAAAATTATTTTTCACCCTAGAGAGATCCATTTACCTGGTACAAGTCAAGGGAAACCTATAATTAATGTTGTAGAAGACCGGTATCTCAGTGAGAGTGAAGAGTTTGTATCATTTGAGAGTTTGTTGCTTAGCACAATAAAAAAAGCCGACATTACACAAAAAATTAAGAAAAGAAAAGTAGTCAAAGGAAGTGAAGTAATTACACATGAAGATTTTTTAAATCAATTACGACAAAGAGAAGCTGAAAAAGAAAGAAAAGAAAAAGAAAAAAATGAAAGGAAGGCCAAAAAAATAGACTCAAAAAAGAAAACCTCTAATATCAAAAAAAGACAAAAGAAAAAACCGGAAAAGGTACAGAAATATTCGTCGGACGAAAGCAATGAGAGTGATATAATGTTTAGTGACTCTGATTCAAGCATAAATTGGAATACATATTGTGAAAATATAATCCAGCTGGCTGAAGAGGAGGGCAGTCAAAGTGATGATACATTAACGGAACTAGGAGTAACACCCAATCAAGATAATATTATTGACGATAAAGACGAATTGGATTTTGACCCAAGACATCCACAAGTCGGTGACTGGATTATTGTTAAATTTGCAACAAAGACAACCGTCAAACATTTCATCGGAAATGTAATCTCATTGGATCATGACATTCCCCAAGTAAAGTATTTGCGAAAAATTAAAAATAGTAAAATGGTATCGTTTCATTACCCTGATGTAGACGATATAGCGGAACTCAGACACGACGCTGATATTGTTAAGTTTCTTGAGCACCCCTTAATAACCCGAAGAGGACATGTTGTTTTTAAAGAAAAATTTAATGAATTTAATGTGCAATAATACTATAGTATAGATTAGATGAAGATTAATGTCTTATAAAATAAGACATTATTATTGTTCCTGAAAGATGTAAGTAACTGAAAGTTACAAGGTAGGTGATGTACATTTTATGATAAGATGCAACATCGTTATGTCGATTATTAATTGTTGATTTATAATATAAGAATTATTATAATTAATAACACAATAATAGCGATTGCTTAATCGTACGAATCAACAAATAGTCGATGTTTAAATGTTGCGTTTTATCATAATCATAGGTATAAGATTAATTGTTTTTTATTAAAAGTTATTTTTTTATAAACTTTTATGTCAATCTGTTTTGTTTATTAATGTTCAAGATGAAGATGTTGAGCACCCAATGATACCAATGATAGTTTACCTTACCAAACTATTACAGATTTTAATTTTTATATTTCTTAAGACTTAATTGTTACGCCTGAAACTAACTGTGATTTAAATTTAAAATATTTGAGCATGTGTGGCATATCTAGATGTGATTTTTATAACTTTTGATAGATATGAATAAGCTTAGTATAAGTCGGTATTTTGTTTAAAAAATATGTATTTTTTTGTACATCTTTGTGTCGATTAATATGTTTAACTATAAAGATTTATGTTATTTTTTTTTAAGTATTGGTAGTAAAGTAACACGCCATATTTTTGATACTTTTATATTTAGTAGTGCAAGTTTTACGTACAATTTATTAATGTGGCTAAGTGGTTACATTAAATTACTTAATTACTAATTAAAATAATGCCATAAGAATTTGACTGTCTCATGTCGGATAGTTTTTTAATTATAGTTAGATTAAATTTGATCTCCTGATTTCCTTGATACCGAAGTAGACTGAAGAGTGCCTCATATAATTTTAATAAAGTTTTATAAATTTTGCCGGATTTTTTTTTAAACTTGACCATTATATAAACTACATAATATATAATAATATTATACTTAGTTTGGTTAAAAGGTCGGTAATGATTATTTTGACTCAAAACACCTGTATTTATATTTATTATTTATTTAATATAACTTTTTGGTTTGGCATAGAAAGTAGCGACACCATTTTTTTTTCACGACTTTTTTGCCAATCTGCATCCACTTAGGTACTTTTACAGAGGTAGTAAGTGCAAACCACCCAAGTAAAATGTTGATAACATCTGCATTTGGTATGGGGCTAATGCGTCCATAAAAACTAAGCGCATTTCCCCCACTTTTACTAAATTTGCTCTAAACGTGTCAAATATTATATTGTCTAATAGATTAACTGTCATTAATTTGCACATAACCTTGATCCGAAAAAACAACCTTGTTTTTCTCATGAATAGCTTAGGCAAATAAGTATTTACTCAACAAAGATGCATTTGCCCCAAACGGGGAAAATGCGTCTAAAATTCCAATTAAAAAAAAAACATTCAATATGACATATTTTTAAAATTCCGGCAAAGAAATCACACGCTAAATTTTGTACAGGAATAGCCATAATATTAGACTAGAGTTTCAAAAAGTGGTTAATGCCATCAATTCGCTCACAATAAGGCGGTAACTTGAAGTGATCCAGAAATATGACGCATTTACCCCGGTTGACCTTAAATAAAAAGCATAGATAGCGTGTATCTTGGAGGATCTGAGTAGCTAATGCTGTCCTTTACTTTCTTAAGAAGTACATCATAAGATAAAGAGAGACAGATATGGCTACTCTACTTGGTCTCAAATGGTTCAATGGAGCCATTTCTTTAATTTGATTAAGCTTACCGGTGGAATGATACACTTGAATTATTTTCACTTAGTACACCGATTTGGTAAGAATACCCTGGTACCACATACGCCATATTTCTTGTTAATTACGTAAATATAACTAAAAGTTCACTTTTAATACTAAAAACCACAAATTATTAGCAAAACACAATAGGGCCTTTGATATCCAGCTGGCTACCAACTAATATGACCCACCGAGGCAATGTGGGGCGCATGGCCTGAAGATAGAGCTGAAGACATAATGCTATCTCGTTTCAACACAGGTAGTTTGACGTAAGAGTAAAGAGCGTATTAGTTATGGAATTTGTTCAATTTATTATCCTCTGTGGGATGACCCACTATAATAATATAATTTTTCCCTAATATTTTTTAGCTCAAGTGAAAACGGTAAACGTGCGAACGTTTGCCGTCGCGAGCGCAGCCCGGCGCGAAGCTATGCTGTCTCCGTGACCGGCCCCGCCTCCGCACCTGTGCCTGCGGAGCCCCCGCGCTCGCCCTACCGACGTCGGAGCTTGCCGTCGCATTGGTCGTCGACGAGTCAGTCGGCCCCACGCTTCTGGCATGTACACCCGCGCTTTTCGCTCCGCCGCTCTTGCTTAGTAACGATTATATTCCTTCCTTTTTGTCCATAAGACTTAATTGTAATTATCGACGAATATACGTTAAGTATTTAAATTGGTTGCCTTATTTATATCCACACGAATAGGCATACTACACCTCTATCTATGCTTTTTATTTATCTTTGGTAATAATATATAACAGGACCGCGAACTGCCTGCGAACTGACAGAGATAGCCAGTGTTTATGATTGTGTCCCTTTCTTATAAGGTGACAATAAGATTTTGACATGTGGGACAAATTCAAATTTGTCTTTCAAAAATTCAAACTGTCAAGATGGGTATTGAAAATTTTAATTGCAGTAAGGTTGATATCCTACTAGTACATACTTGATGTATGCAGTTTTAAGCGCTGCATGAGTTTACCACGGCTGCCATAATATTATAAATCTCGAGTTTTTAAGTTCTTCAAAAGGCGCGTTTAGTCCCGGCAGATATCGCAAGCTAGCTTAGATGCATTAACGGCGGTTTTCAATATCCTATCTATCTTAATATTTTCTTATCTATCTTGAAATTTTGACACATTTTCATACAAAATCTGTCAAAATTTTAAGATAGATAGGATATTGAAAACCGCCGTTAGGGTGCTTGAAAAATCTGACACAAGTATTATACTTACAAACGAAAATACCAACATTAGCAATAGTTAAAATCTGAAGAATAGTAGCATCGATTACGAAATACATAATACAAATACTTCCAGGTATATACTTGACGGGAATCCGTCATCAGGTGGTCGAGATATCGTTATCATCCCAAAATATTAACTACAAATCTTGGGTTTACTCTCATAATAATGAATTCTTGAATTAAGATTACAAAACAATTAAAGATGCCATGGATTCAAACTGATTAAAATAATTAGGAACGCGGGAAGTTTAGTACGGAGTCACTTTGTCTCACTTTCTGACCATTGCTTTTCGCATTGCTATTGTTCCGCACCAACGGTTGTTGTGGAATAATAGCAATGTGGAACGGTTGGTTGGTGACCAACCATCCCTAAGTTATTACCACTTGACGTTTCTAAACAAACATTTACAAAATATATATATGTACTAGCACGGCTGAAAAGAGTTATGCCAATTTCGTTTATTAATATTAGGGAGAACGCATTCATTAAGCATGGTTTTCGTCTTGTCTAAATTTATCCTTAGGCCCACATGTCAAAAGCATTTATGTAGACAGTGCAGCATCCCTTAAGTAACAATGTAAGGAACTTTAATGTTTATTAAAGTAAAATATGGTGAACGATGGTGTTTAATTATTGACGCGGATTTGCTTAAACTTATTCTGAAACATTTTCTCCGCATTTCTTCAATTGAGAAATTCTAACATTATTTTAACATTGAAGACTTGACTTACTCGAGTACACAAATAACATAATATTAAAACATGGTCACCATAGTAGTTATTAGGCATGATGACAGTACTTAAGAATCACTGAAATTATAATTTAAAATAAATATATAGGATAGAGACATTCTAAATAAATCACTTACTTTTAATTTACATGTGTGATTCTTTTTATTTTATTAAAAATAAAACTATAAACAATGACAATCCGCCATATTAGGTCAAACAGCAACCAGAAAATCGTGACGTCACGATTTTGTAAATATCACTACCACACGGTTGTGGCTTGCTGCAAACTCCAAACCTCAACAAGGCACAAACATATGGACGCGTCGCAAACGTTTGCGGCAAACTCCCTTTTATTTGTGCACAATACCGACACTCGTCGGATCGGCTACAAACCCTTGCAAACCTACGCAAGGCAAGACAAACTCTGTATCCACATGTGTGAGGGTTTGCCGAGGCATGCCAAGCGTGCGAATTGTCAAATGTTTACGAAAACGTGACGTCATAAACAGACGCCATTACCATTCTAGTGTTTTGGTGCAAAATTTAAAATGTATTTTTAAAAGGTCGTTTTTTCCTTGTAAACTTTATTTTTTTGCAGACATAATATTAATTTTGGATAAAGTAAATACGTAATAACATCGTAGAGTAGTTTTTCAAAATTTGTCATCATGCCATGTTATTTAAGTAACCATAACAACCATTACAATACAAAATCTCAAGATGACACTTAACTGGGCTACCATAAGAAATAAAAGAAATAAGCAAAATAATAATTTATGTTTTCTTTTTGAATTGAAAATATATTTAAATAAATAAATTCAATTACAATTTCTTGTCATACAATTGTCAAAATAACATTAAAAAGACAATTGTTTTGATGAAATTTTTGATCAGCCAAAATTTTTAATAAAATACATTTTTAAGCTGGCAAGATAAAAGAACGAGACACACTTCTAACTTATTGCTATCCCGCTCGGCTCGGATCCGCATCTGTGTAATGCCCATTAGAATATAATACTTAATGCGTTGAGTTAGTGTTCACTTTCGTAAATACATTTTTTCCGAGTACGCCATCCTGTTATATACTACATCCATGACTTCATCATCATATAAAGTTTTTTCATCATCATATAAACTTTAAATAAACACTATGATCCGCAAGTATTTTAATCCAACTTACA
The DNA here is from genome assembly GCA_905333005.2 of Lycaena phlaeas. NCBI lineage: Eukaryota > Metazoa > Arthropoda > Insecta > Lepidoptera > Lycaenidae > Lycaena > Lycaena phlaeas. The sequence goes on along the minus strand of HG995169.1, from coordinate 14,995,629 downwards.
TTACTTTTGATTTTTTCTACTAGCTTATTTTAGCGAACAACAAAGTATTTTTTTTTGTTCGTTCACGTCCCCCATCAATCAATTTTTACTTCCCACTCCTCCTATTCAGGTCAGCCCACTACAATATTCGCCACCGAATTACATTATATTATATGGATTAAGCTAAGTTTGGGTTTGAATATAGTTTACGACAGTAATTGTAAGCGACGATGGTCCAGTGGGTATGGACTCGGTCTCTTATGTGGGAGGTTCTGGGTTCGATCCCGATTCTGGCACACACGGGGGGTGTGTGCCATAAAATGGGTTTTTCTACATTTCTAAGTGCACCCTAAAAAACACGAGACCATCGCTCCAAACCTTCATGCCTGATGAGATTAAAGTCTTTAAAAATATGTGATTTCACCAGCACGAATTGGATAGTGCATCGGTGAACTATGGCCCACTACCCTTCTTGCCTGATTTTGAGGAGGAGACCCATGCCTAGCAGTGGGACATAATAATAAGGGTAGGATACTTTTTACGACAGCTTTGGGAGTATGATCTCCGGTCTTAGCCGGTTCGATCAGAAACAAAAAATGTGTCAATTCATAATTGTGATTCTGTGAATTTGTGTCAAATTTATGATTACTCACGAAGTGTCGCGTTTTGGTTGTATTGGCGTAAATTGTTTTTCTAATACTATAACGTAAAAATTGTTAGTTCGATCTCCCATTTTATTTTATATCACTCAATGTAAGTGTTAACACTAATGCTGTTTTTATTTGGCGATTCAACGTTTTGTTGTTAATACTCTAACCGGTCTATAACCTTTTTTCAGATGTTTCTAACTCGATCGGAATATGATCGCGGGGTCAATACTTTTAGTCCTGAGGGCCGGCTTTTCCAAGTAGAATACGCGATTGAAGCTATTAAGCTAGGATCCACAGCAATCGGTATATGCACCTCGGAAGGAGTAGTTTTGGCAGTAGAGAAGAGAATCACATCTCCATTAATGGAGCCTACGACTATCGAAAAAATTGTAGAAGTGGATCGACATATTGCTTGTGCAGTTTCTGGTTTAATGGCTGATTCTCGGTAAGATGACTGGCAAAAATACTCGATTTGATAGCTTGATTATTATTTAATATATTACGTTCTTTACATGTACACTAAATGGCTTATCTTAACTTTTGGAGTTAATTTCATGTAGTGCTAGGATTCAATCCCATAAAATATAACATAAATATGTTTCAGAACCTTAATAGAACGAGCGCGTGTGGAGTGTCAAAACCACTGGTTTGTTTATAATGAACGTATGAGTGTAGAATCTTGTGCACAAGCAGTCTCAAACTTGGCTATACAGTTTGGGGACAGTGATGATAACAGCGGTACTGCTATGTCAAGACCTTTTGGTGTTGCTGTGATGTTTGCAGGTTTGCTATGGATGTCCACTTATCTCTTATCACTGGGTGAACTGACTGTCGGTTTGCCTGCTCATATACAAAAAAGTGTAATTATACATGCAACAAATTAGTTTTATCATTATTATAATAAATTTTTAGATACTGTACATCTGTTTGCCTACATAAAACTTTTAGGTTCCCTAAATGCAGTACCATTCTAGTTTTACTGTAGTCTGATACTATTAATATAACTTTACTCCAACCAAACTATGTTTGTAAACAAACCACTACAGCTGATTTTTAGGGTTGTCACTTTGCAATTTATCATTATTTCACACTTTTATTCATTTAACCGTAAAAATCAAATAGCCTGTCTATATTTAAAATTTTTAAGCGATATTAAACATAAAAATTTATAATAACCATTATAAATCACATGTAAATGGCCAGTTATTACATTTTTATTTTTGGCAGTTTGTCATAGTTGCAAATGTTGACATCCATAATGTATTTTTCAGTTTTTGGGAGAAGTCATAAAACTTTTTTATTTTTGTATTATTTTATGTCCAATTCCAATCCAAAAATCCAAAGGAATTCTACAGTATTTAAAAATAATGATTTTATAATATTTTTGTTCTATTATTGAACCAAATGACCAAAACCAAATGAATGAATGAATGAAGATTAACAAAGAATAAATTAACAAAGTAGTTTAAAAAGTTATTATGTATATTGCACTGTAGGTTTTTAAGATGCATATTCATAATTAATATTTTACACTTTATTAAAATTAAACTATATAATATTATAACATAATATATAATATAATAAAGCTTTGTTATTAAACATTCTATACCACACCATTTGGCTAGAGTATACTCTAGCCAAATTCGGTACAAATGGTGGCACATCCAACTTTGTCTGTTCAGGATTATATTTCAAATAATTCACACCACACCACATATTATAAATTATAGCCTACTCCTGTGTGTTTTTCAAATGCATATGCTGTATTGTTTAAATTCAAACTTGCGTCTGCTACAGTAGCTTGACCATTCGCCCAGCTGGCCAAATCAATATTTTTATATATGCTAGAAATGTCATTTGACATTGCATTAAACCAAATGATGATTATTTTTCATGTGAATACATTGAATTAAAATAACAATTAATGTCATAAGTGTCCAATTTATTGACATAACACAAATTAATAAATTATTCTTCTAATCTAATATATATTAAATTACAGGTATTGATGAGAAGGGGCCACAACTATATCACATGGACCCCAGTGGCACATTTGTCCAGTATGATGCTAAAGCAATTGGTTCCGGTAGTGAAGGAGCTCAGCAAAGTTTGAAGGTATAAAAGTCTTGGTTCTATTTCAGTCCATATCATAGTGTATTATAATCTACACCAGGGCTGTCCAAAGCACGACGCGCGGGCATGCGGCCAATACTTTATCCTAGTAAAGTAATATTGGGCAACTGTAATAGTACTTATTTCAGATATTGAAAATTTTATAAGAAATATGCAAATACTTGCATTGCATTATTATCAACAATTTAAATGAAAAATAATAAATCTATTTAAAATTTTAAATGAGTCAGATTTATTATCTTATACCTTTAAACGAGCAATTCTTGTATATATATATAGAATCGGGATCTCGGAAACGGCTCCAACGATTTTCATGAAATTTTGTATAAATGGGTTAAAAACGGAAATAAATCGATCTAGCTAGGATAAATTTTTAGAAAACTTTTTTTTATCCGTGTTTTGAGGAAACGATAAAATGTGATTAAAATACAAACGTAAATTTCGCTGCCGAATAGTATGTCATGATAGATTATAATGGAAAGATTAGGCAGATAGATCCGAACAAGCCTGGTTCGAATCTCCAGTCCGAATTTTTTTTCCTTTTTTTAAAATCATTTTTTTTTTTGAAGAAAAATTTTATCGTATTTAATCACTAAGGGTACCGAGCAAATGCTCGGTCAACCAGGTACTTAAAAATTAACTAAGGTTAAAGTGGCCTCATTATTTAAACACTAATCAATATTACAGGAGGCTTACCACAAGTCAATGACTTTGAAGGAGGCTATAAAATCTGCTTTGACTATCCTGAAGCAAGTGATGGAGGAGAAACTTTCTGAGAACAATGTGGAAGTCGTCACCATGACACCAGGCTCACTGTTCCACATGTTCAACCGGGAACAGCTTGCCGAAGTCATTAAAGATATACCTTAAGTTTATGATTCCTTATTATTAACATTGGGTTTAAAGATTTGTACTGAGCTACCTAAAATCATTTAAATGAATCTTTAATTCATTTTCCATTCAAAAATATAAAATGTATTTATTTATGAGACTCATATAAAAGACAAGTTGAATCTTTAAACCTGATGTGTATTTGTAAAGTTATATTTGTAGTAAATATGTATTATCTGTAATGCTTACTTTTGGTCCTTGGTACTTTATTTTTGGATGTTAACTATGTACATTGTAGTTAAATAATTGTAAAACTTGATTTAGACATTTTGATGATTAATATATAAAAGAAAAAAATAGTTGGGCAGCACTGGTATTTCAAAACAAAGTTACTTATCTGCCATTTAAATTACTTTTTTATTGCAGCAACATTTTTAACATTTATATTTATGGTTGAGGGCTTCTACTTGAGCGTGATAAAATAATTAAAGTATATTTTGCAGTAGTTTGAATATTTTATCATTACATTACATAATATACATTATTTACTTAAATATGATACTTTGAATACACATTGAATTTACAGTAAGTATTCATTTAAAATAAAAACTTTTATAAAATGTTGTCTCTTATTTATATATTCCTTATTATTAGTATTAGTAAGTGTAGAATATCAATGTATTATGAATTTAGTCATAGTAAACATTAGTGAAATAGTCAAATGTAGTATTAATAATAATTATTGTTAATTTTGTTTATTAGAATATGTAACACCAGCAGCACACAATTTAAATTAGTACAGTCAAAGAATTCAGACGTACATAGAAGAACAAATCTTAAGGATTTTTTGTGCCGACTTTATCGGGGACTAGTCCCCAGTTCGCATTCGCTCGCTCTCCTAGACTCATACGCTGGGGACATCGCGGTGTCCCTCTCGTCACGCCGCCAAGCGGACGTTTCCATCGCAGAGTTTGTTCTCAAAGTGCCCATAAGAACTGTCCTTCTATGTACGTCAGAATTCTTTGGTACAGTTTAGAGTGAAGAACTCGAGTCCAGTTCGCAATAATTAAAAAACAGAACATTACATTTTTTATTAAGAAATTTAGAAATTGGTTTTGATACATAACTCATTGCTGCATATATTTTTTTATTTAATTAACTTAATGTGTACAGGTAATTGCGAGCTTCCCAGAGCTTCAGAGTGAGAATAGCTCAAGAAACACCATACAAGACATGTCTCGTCTTAAAATTGGACAAGCGGTTTAATTATCCTACCTTCGCACAGAAATGTATTTCTGTAAATGTATTTCTCCAATTCATTTGTATTTTTCAACGCTAATATTTCTTTTGTTCTTTTATTGCACAAAAAATTGTTGGTTTTATGTATCTTTTGTTTTATTAATCTGTGCGTGTATACTAGATTAGATTTCGGCTGGTTACGACTTACGACTTTGGTGTCGTCTATAAATGAAATGGGAGTCCAAGCAACGGCGGATCCACGGGGGGGGGTGGTCATGGGGGTCATGACCGGGGGGGTCATGGCCCCTGGGCTGGTTCCAGAACTAATGTGGACCACTAATTGAAATATAGTCCAGTCAAAAGTCAAGACTTGACCACGACTATGTGACCCCCCCCCCCCCCCCTGGTTCCCAAGCTGGATCCACCCTTGAGTCCAAGATTCTGCCACATTTCAACATCGAATTTATAATAACTTATTAAAAAACTTCTAGTAAGGGGTGAATTGAGACGATACGACCGGGAAGGTATCTCGCACATAATACCGACGTAAAGTAACGTTACGCCGCCTTGAAATCATCAAGTATAATAATATAACTATGGGAGCTGGTAGTAACGCGAGTCATAAGTATCCGATCTGATTACAAACCTGGTGACTTCTGAACCAGTGATCCATCAATGGCTGCAGCAAAAATTTGGCGGAATATGTTTTCATACAAAACATAACATTAAGTTGCTCTAATCGGGTAATGTGTGTCCAACGCTTGAAAATAACCATTAAGATGTAGTATGTTGTCGTACTGTACTGAACGAAGTAATATATATATACTGACAAGTCTGCGTTTTGAAATAAAACAAATGAATAAGTAGTAAAATGTATAATTTTTTTTATAATATAACCAACAATAAAACATCATAAACATTTAAATGCACTTTTTGTACAGCCATAATATATTCCTTACATCAATATGTATGCTTAAAAATAAGTTTTAAATTCAGTATAATATTTTGTTTACAATGATTTATTACTGCGTCAAAATATGCAGATACATAATATATAACAGCTAAAGACAGGTGTGAACATAAAATTAAAATAAGCTGGCTCAGCTTAATATGAAGATGGAACAAGGACAAATGAAAATATCACAAACATACCCTTACATCACCAATATTTGGCCAAGTATGGTTCCAGATCTAAAGGGTCTACGTTCGGTCCCAATCGTTCAACGGGGACTCCATTCTTGTCAATGATGAATTTAGAGAAATTCCATTTTATAAACTCTCCCAAGGTCCCACTCTGGGTGCGTTTTAGGAATTTCCACAAGGGGTGTGCGTTGTCACCGTTCACCTCAACCTTCTCGAAGATATCAAACTTGACACCCCTATCTTTGGTAAAATTGAGGATGTCCGCTGCAGAGCCTGGTTCCTGTCCGTTGAACTGGTTGCAGGGGAAGGCCAGTATACGTAGGCCCCTGCTGGCCGCGTACTTGTCGTACAACTCGTTGAGCTGGCGGTAGTTGGTGTCGGTCAGGCCGCACTGGGAGGCCACGTTCACTATGAGGACGACGTACCCCTTGTACTTGTCCAATTTTATGTCTCGTCCATATATGTCTCTGACTGTGAAATCGTATATTGTCTTGGCCGTTTCGAAATTGACTTGTTCGGCTGCTTGCGTTCTGTGAATGTTATATAAAAGTTACATAATGAGAGCATAAAGCAACGCGGATCTCCTTCCTCCTTATGGTACCGTGTCGATTCACGAATGAAAGTGATAGGAGTCAACAAGATAACAGCTGTAAGTATCAACCCATACTACATACATACAAACCACTTCTGGGCCAGGTCTCTTCCTCGAAATCAGGCGAGGAGGATATTGGTATATAGTTCATCAGCATTTCCTATGCAAATGAAAAAAAAACATTGCATTGAATGAGAAAGGCAGGCAGGACTTGCACAGAGTCTTGACATCACACGTTATCTTACACATAAATGAGTTGTCTCGGTAAATAAATGAGATCCAGGTCAACTCAGGTGGACCGTGGAACTAACATAAAAAATGCAAAAACAAATTCGCCGATAGCAGTATAAACTATAAGTGTCATACTTACGATCCCCTGTTGTGGAACATTTGGAAAGTATCCACGGCCTGGAAGATATCATCGGCCAAGATGCGAGGGTTCTCGAGCGCCGCGAAGTGACCGCCGTCCTCCACGACGGTGGAGTGCAGGTAGTTCTTGTACTTCAGCTTGAGTACACAGTCCGGGTGGAATAGCAGCTCGTGTTTGAACTTGATACCCCATGTTGGGACCTCTGTTGGTATGCTAGAAACGTAATGCTAAATATTTATATATGCGTTAACTAAGATTGTCAATAAATAATACAATTTCGTAAAATAAAAGTAGCCTATATTACTCCGTATTATAACAGCCAGTCAAAGTCCCGTCAAAATCAGTCCAGCCATTTCAGAGATTAGCCAGAACAAACAGATAGACAAAAATTGAAAAACAGAAAATGTTATTTACCGTATATGTACCACATTTATATTCCAATTTTAATTAAGTATATGTAATATGTTTTAGTGTGAACATTTCGGGGAAATTTGACTGTTACATAAGTATTTTGTAGATCTGTCTCAATCATAATTATGAAGATCTGAATTTAAAACTACAAGTACACTCACTCATCCAACCTCATGGCGAAATATCTCTTATTCGCCGTCTCAGCAAATAACCTCATGGAGCTCGTGATACTGTTGGTAGACCAGAACACCATCAGGTTATCCAGGAGAGAGGTCAAGGTAAACTTGCCAAGTAAGTTCCCATCACCAGATTTTCTATAGGCTGGATTAGTCCAAGTAGAAAACTTTTCTAGGACATAGGCTGCCAGACCAGCCGGAGAGTCCGTTAATGCTATACCTGTTAAAGTACCAATTCTTTAAAATGATTAAATTTCTAGAAAGTCCTTTCGTGACCATAGTTACTGTAAAGTATCCGAAATAGGCATTTTTAAAACATCACACAAGTTCATGCAAACGAAACGTAGGAAATATACGAATCAATGATAAAATCGATAAAAATTATTTTTTTCTCAAATAACACTTACCAATAGTATCAGGCTTTGTGGCTTGCAGGTGGAAATATCCAGATTCCTCGATGTGGTACATCAAGTGCTGAGACAATGGATACAAGCGGCTTTCTAGCCCAGGTTCTACTAACAAACTCGGCCACAATGAACCTATAAATATGCATTATTTGAAATCCAAAACACATATTATAACATCAATGATAGGAATTGGAAAATACATTGAAGTTTTGATTTGTTTTAAAGTCTAATGGTGGCTGTACACTCTCGTTCGAGAGCACTGATTAGGTATGTCTCACCCGAGGCCTCTTGGTCCGACTTTTCATATATAAATGATAGTCCGAGGCATGCGAGCGCTTCGGGAGAGTGTATAGCCGCAATAAAATTCAATCAAATGAGGTGTTTTATGCTTAAGTATTATTTTTACATATTCTACCAAACAATTCTTGATTTTTATGCATGAGTAATGCATAAGTAATTCAATACTATCCATATTTCTAGCATAACATCTATCTTAATCCAAAAAAATATTTCAATTATGAACTTCATCTACTAGAAATAATATATGATATTTTTTTATTGATGGTGTCAACAATCATTGAACGATTTTTTTTTTCACCTTAACAAAAATCATACCTAAAATAATATACAATTCTGTCATTGGGCTGAAGAGTATCACGGGCGTGTTTGTGTGGAATCCTAGAACATTCTCTGGAAACAAAGTGGCCATAATGGACCCTATGATGTGCCCGTAGTCTCCTCCTTGTATATAGTACTGCTTGTGGCCAATACGCTTCATTAGATTAGCCATCACCACTGCCATCTCTGGAGGACCTAAGCCAGGGCGAGCCGGTGCCTGTAATAGTATTTAGTATGTAAATACTTTAATTAATTATAAAAAATTATAGTTATTAGCATAAAAGGCATTTTTACCAGCAATTAAAATATATCCTGGCAGTCAATGGCCCATATCTTTAGTTATGTAGCTTTTTTGACTATTTGTCTTTTTAAAGTCTGCCAGGTCTATTAAGTATCAAACCATATATGTCCCACTGCTGGGCACGGGTCTCCTCTTCAAAATCAAACAGAGAGTATTGGGCCATAGTTTACCATAGTACTGGCCCAATGTGGGTTGGTTAACTTCACACACCTTCAAAGACTTTTAATCTAATCAAGCATGCAGGTTACCTCACAAAGTTTTCCTTCCCCGGTGTGCAAGCATTGAGCAATGTCTCGTGTTTAAGGTGCACTTAGAAATTTATAAAAACTCATTTCAAGGCACCACAGGATCAGGATTACGATCACGTCACGATCGAATCTGGACCCTCTCACTCAAGAGGCCGAGCTTGTATTCACTGAACCATCGTCGCTCAAGACCACATCAATTTGAAAGAAAATCAGAGAAAAATTATATGAAATTTGATTATCTGTTTACCTTGCTTTTAATTAAATTACTTCACTCAATTTTCACGTTTCATAGAAATGGCATGATTTATACTATTGCAAATAAAAACAATTATGTCAACAAACAAGTATGAGACAGAGTTATGTTTAGAAATAGAAACAAAAGCAGAAAATACAGTTTTCTGTAGAGATAAATATAAGGATGCTTCCACTTTTTTAGCACATGAACTTACTTGAGAAAATCCAAAGCCAGGCAGGCTAGGTGCAATAACTTCAAAGACAAATTTATGTTCTGGGCGAGTTGATGTCAATTTTGGTATTAGTTCATAGAATGCACGAACAGAATCTGGCCATCCATGCAATAATAATATGGGCACAACCTAAAATAATACATATTTATGAGGAAAAAGGTAATGTTCCTTAGTTCAGAGACAGAAAAGAATTTAAAATGGTATACATCAAATAGAAGAATGTTTTTTTTAATTATATGCTATTGCCTTTAAACATGCAGTCATGATACAGTTGTAAGTCTGTTATTTGAAGTCACAGGCATCTGTTTATCCTACTAATATTATAAAAACTTTGTAAGAATGTATGGATGTATGTTTGTTACTCTTTCATGCAAAAATTACTAAATGGATTAAGACTAAAGTTTACAATGATATAGCTTATACATCAAAGTTATACATAGGCTATCAGAAATGTGAAACCCCCATCTAAGGTGTGACGTTATTTACGGGTGGACCCTGCGAACAGATCAGTAGCTTGTTACCCAAACTATATAACTGGTTATAATGTTAATTTTTATACTGAAGAATTGTCATAAAATATGGATGTGAAAAAAATATTATATATTGACTTCCATAGTCCATTGCATCCACCCAAAAATAATAAACAAGGAAGGCTTTCCAGAAGCTGGTTCAGTCAATTCTTCAGCAAGGTTCAATTACTTTTATGATAAATCTGCGGCAGATAAAATAATCCTACTAATATTGTAAACACAAAAGTTTTTAAGTATGGATAGATGGATGGATTACTCTCTCACATAAAAACTACTAAATGGATTTTATGAAACTTAAAAATGACACAGCTCATACATCAGAATAGGCTATAATTTATGTCCATACTCCCACGGGAATGGGAAGTACTGGGGTGAAACAGCGGGGCGCTGCTAGTTTAATATAAAAATATTAAGTACCTGTACACCAGATGATACTTTTGGTTTCACATGCACATAATGTATATCCAGTCCTTGAATTTTAGTAATATAATGATCAAATTTATTAAAAAAGTCTTCACGTTCTTTGAAGTTGTACTTATTCTGCCAATAATCCAAAACACGAGTGAGGAAGTCTGAATTAAAGCCATAAGTGAACCCAGAGTCTTCGAGAGGGGCTACAAAGGGTCTACGGTGTAACAATCTCTCTTTTAAATCATTTACCATCTGGAAATGTAAGATTAATGTATTTTCATAATTATGTATCTTTATATATATAAAAATGTTATTGTGTTGGTTTGTGTACGCTTCAAAAACTCAAAAAGTTATGCACCTATTGAGCTGAAATTTTAGCATGATATATAAACTGCATCAAGGATTGTTTTTATGTATTTTTTGCATCAGTCTCATATCCGCGACCATCATCATCAAACACAGCGAAGCGTGGCAGGGTACTGCTAGTATTTTATAAAAAAATAGTATATTTATCCCATTCTTGTTAATCAAATATAAGACAAAAGTATTTTTTGTTGCAGGTCTTATAATGACTAGTAAAATTTAAAGTAAAATTAGGAATTCTATAATTTCGTTATAATGTATCTGTTTAATAGCTAAATATATAAATAGACATACCACATCAGAAAATTCAATTTTATAATTTCTTATAGACACATCAGGTTTTGGGTCCATAGGATATTGGCCCCAATAAGCGTTATGATCTAGTTCTGGTAAGTCTGGTGGTACAGTTAGCATTTTGTATATGTAGAAAGAAAATAAGCCTGCCAATATAGATGATAATAATAAAAACTTGCTGAACTGAAAAAAAACATTATTTAATGGTAATTAATACATATATTTATCTCTATCATTAAACACATCATAAATAATTTACAAATACATAATGTTAAATGCTACAAAATAAACTTATTTTCAATTCTTTTAGGTACCGACAATGAATTATACTCAGATAAGATTATTAATTTCTATATCTGGATTTCTCTGAATAAACATTAAACTTCAGAAACTTAGAGTTTAAAAAAAATAGAGTTTTAGAGATTCTCATTTTTTAAATAAATGAAACATAAATTACATTCCCATAAAAATAAATATTCACCGTAAACATTGAAGAACTTTTGTACTTTTCAGAATGTTTTTCATTCTTTTTTGAGTCTTTCTTTCCTTGTTTATTTTTCATTTTGTTCAAAAGTTATGACTAGGTTTTACCGGTTACCTACAAGTACCAAGTCAGAACTTAGAAAAAGTTGAACACAGAAATTAGAATCAAAATTTGAATTTTGAATTTGTTTCAATAAAAAATTCAATTTGACGTGTCAACTGTCAAGTTGACACTGTCAACAAAAAAAACTTCTTTTTTTAATTTTGGTATGTTGATGTCAAGGAGCACGTAAGTCGGGCTCGTTAAAGTCAGCCCCCAATATTTTTTTTTTGGTTTCTTACATTTTATTATATCATATCGTTTGTTCTTCGTTTGTTCTTGATTGTTCTTCATAAATCGTCGTTTGTTCTTCTTTAGTTTAATTATAAAAAAATATTCAAATATCAGCCTTCTAGCTGGCCCCTCATTTTTCAATTTCCTATTTCTCTCGTCATTATTGAACTTTTTATGATTGCTTTCGTTTGTTGTTAGATGAACTACGTTTGTTCCATCGAAAATAGATTCACTTTTTGCTTAATTATAAATTTAAGGGCCGTATTCAGATACGTGACTTGAGCGCTGGTCGGCGCTTGATACTAGATTTTGGTACCACCAAAACTAGTATCAAGCCGATCAGCGCTCAAGTCACGTTTTAGAATACGGGCCTAAATCACATTTTAGCTACTTTAATTATTAATTTAGCTACTTTTTCTTAAAGTTTGTTCCTGTTCGAACAGGATAAGACCAGAGTTTATACAATAATGTCTATGTAAAATATAATAAAATATTTTTCATTCCAATTTTCGGAGTGAACAACTTAGAGAACGAAGGTACAATAATTAAATCTAACATTTATAATAATCGAATTATACTAATTTTCAAAAAAAAAGAAACTTACAATGATTATTTTCAATCGATTATCACGGCTATCACTGGAATATCATTATAAAAGTAAAGTAAAGTATCAACCATTATATGTCCCACTGCTGGGCACGGGTCTCCTTCCTCGAAATCAGGCGAGGAGGGTAATGGGCCTATAGTCCACCGCGCTGGCCTAGTGCGGATTGGTGAACTTCACATACCTTCGCTCCAATATCATTATGTGTGGATATAATTAAAATCTCAGATTATTTAATCTGAGATTAAAATATATAATTAGGAGTTTGTTATTAGTTTGTTAGTAATTGAAAATATAATTCATCTGAGCAAGGTTTTAATTCTTTTACCTTGTATTTATATTCATATAAAAAATCATAAGATAAATGCAGGTAAAGTCCGCGCCACTTATGAAGTCCTGCGACTAATGCCCGAACTAAATTTGGCAAGATTGACATCTTGACATCTGTCTGGAGTAAGAAGTTGTGATATTTTAAATTGTTTTACGTGAAATATGGAGCATATAATATAAAGTGAGGTGTAAAAAGTGAAGGCCGTATAATGATCATTAAAGTGAAATAATTTTGTGAATTAGAAAGTAAAAATAAACAACAATTAACCCCGTTGAATAATATGTTTATAATTAATGTCACAGTCATGACAGGTAAATTTTAGAGATGCCAGAGTCACTCATTTTTGCCTAATTTATGGTTAAAATATTATCATTAACTCTATACCTACATTTATCTTATATGAATATAAATACATGGTAAAAGAATTAAATCCTTGCTCAGATGAATTACATTATCAGGTGTTTCTGTAAAAAAGGTCAAATAACAAAAGAAGTAACAATGGCAGCAATTACTTCTGAGAAAATCGTCACTCCTGGCAAAAGCCGAACACATCCGAAGAAGCTTGTTTTAGATGAATTCTACTAATCGGTTATACGTAAAAATACGAACGAAATATTTACAAAAAAATGTTTTATTTTACTAAAACCTGGCAGGGAGATTTTTATTTTGCTGCTATAATTATTTTCATCATTATTATTATCATCAGTCTTTATCAATCCACGACTGGCAATAGGCCCTATAATTATTTAAATTTTTTATTGTACTAGACTTGGTGGAAAATTATTACACTAGAAATTGGCAACATTGAGTTATGAGACCGCAGCGCCGCGTCTATCGGACTTCTAAAGTGGCGAGGACTCTATGATTAATTTTTCATCACAAAAGAAGGAAGGAAAAAAAAGGAATAAAAATCTGATTGGAGATATGAACCAGGCTTATTTGGATTCGAAACTGCCTCATTTTCCAACTGAACTTTTAGCGGTTTATCATTGCCTGAACACACGGATTAAACAAGATTTTCTAAAAAAGAATCCTAGCTAGATCTCGTGGCGAAACCCTGTGTTTACTAAATTCCATAATAATCGTCGGTTCTATTTTCGGGATTCTGATCAAGCGCCCCTGGTTGTATGCTATGATCTAAGATAAAATTAAAGTGAAGTCGGTAAACTATGGTTGTCTACATAACGGGAAGAGTAGGAATATTTATTACATTAATATATATATATATATATATATATATATATATATATATATATATATATATATATATATATTTAGTACGATTACTTTCATATTTTCATCTTTAGGCTCAGATTCAGAGCCATAAACAGCCTTGTTTGCGCCCTGTGCGATCTTCTATAACTGCGCCCTTAGCAAACCGAAAAAAAAAATAGTCCTGCCTGGTCTGGCCATTCTTGCGCCCCCCAGAGTCTACGCCGTGTCTGGGCACCGGACACCGGTGGCACCGCCCTATTTACGGCTCTGCTCAGATTGAAGCTATTAAGAAGGACCAAATAGTCTTCATCAAGTATAAATGGTATAAATATAACATAGGGATATATATTGAACGGTATCAGCGTAAAAATAATGAAGGCTGGTTCTGATGGTGTTTAAAATACCAGTCTAGCTGTTGTACCAGTGTAGTTGTAAATTGTAATCAATACCACTAAGTTAGATATTCCGTGTATAACGGTCATACAAGTTGAATTGATAAAAATGAGAATATGTGTAATAATAATAAGCGTTACATGGGTAAGGCTACGGGTGACAATAAGTGCAATAGTCAATTTTCATGTGTCAAGAATCAGGATTCTCTAAATCCTTGGGATTAGCGCTGATTATTAAGTTCCAAGTTATTCTATCGTTACTAAGACAATTCAAGATAAGGTAGATAGAAAAGTTTGGAGGCAAGTAACTGCAAATTTAAGCTATTAAGTAGGAAAGAAGGAATATAAGATAATAACTTCCGATTGTTGAAAGAACAAATTTATTTTTAAACTAGCTGTTGCCCGCAGCTTCGCCTGCGTTAACTAAGATTTACAACGGGATCTTAGTACGCGAAATAAATTTTTTTACACCTTGTGTCCGAAAAACCAAAATATCTTACGGAACCCTATTTTTATCAGAATAAAATTTAGCCTATGTTACTCGTGGATAATGTAGCTTCCGAATGGTGAAAGAATTTTTGAAATCGGTCCAGTACTTTTTGAGCCTATTCATTACAAACATACAAATATACAAAAATAGGTACAAATCTTTTCTCTTTATAATATTAGTATAGATGTGCAAACGATGTCGGTCCTTTGGCCTGGGGGCTTAGTCAAAACGCCATTACGAAAACGACAGATTGAACGATCGAGCGATCGACGACGTAATTTAGCCAATCACAACTTCGAACGAACGAACGAACTTCGCTGTCGTTTTCGTAATGGCATTTTGGCTAGGCCCCCTGTTGAATTCGAGATATCGATGACGATAACACCAAATATCGAATATTAAATGTATAAAAGTGTTATATAATACGTTGATAGAAAAGAAAATAACACAATTATTCACGTGTGAAACGTATGTGCTAAATAAATCCGGTTGAATTGACGTTGTCACAAAGCGAAGCCACAATCCCATTCCATTAATTGAACTTGCGGGGCCAATTTGATTTTTTTTTAATTTTTCCACTGGAGCTTGGCGACAGATACAGAGCAGGGTTGACACATGAATATTATATTCTATTTGAGAAATTTATCTGCAAGAGAGCTATGCTGCATTGCAGCCGATTTGGGCCGACACGCTCGGGGTACCTTTTGCTTACATGATACCGGCGTAAAGTGTTAGCTATGCTGTCGCGTTTCATGCGGTTTGTGAGATTCCGGTGGCTTATTTTTAGGAAAAGTAGGGAGCTATGTATATTTAAAACCACTGTTTGTGTGGATGTTTACGGGCGTCAATAGTCGCCAAAAGGCTTTTACTGTACGTCCGCCAGCTTAATAAAAAGATAACATGGCAGACATCAGACAGAAGTAAAATCTTACAACTAGGAATTGAATGCAATTTCAATTTTTAATACAAAAAAATTGAAAATTCATAATGACGCTCTACAGTTACTCTATTATGTCGGTTATGCGAAGCTGTAAGATTTTCCCATACCCTAAAGTGCTCAACGGGGCTGAAGAAGTTTTCACTATGCTATTAACAAATAAAAGATATGCATATTATTTTATTCCATGTTATTCCACCCCGAATCTACTTTTGATAATGTTTTAAACAATAGTTTTAAAACAGCCACAAAAAAGTTCTTGCTCTTGTGGACGCTATGGTTATTTACTACAGCGTCCTTAACTAATTTGAAGTTTTCATCGCTCAATATTGCCGTCAATGATCTATAACATATTATGTATTTAATTTTCATCCTAAGCTAATATTATGTTCGGCGATATATTTGAAACTTATTTTATTGTATCAAATTGTTTGAGTTTACAGCCCTAACATCAACCACCACGCTTTCAGTGTGTTATCACGGCTCTCAGCTCTGTTACCGTTTTCCATTTTTCCCGCCAGTACAACCTTAAAAATGTGTATTAAAATGACACCCAGTTAAGCGAACCTAGACCTTAATACCAGGGACCAAGCGCAGAAATAGAATATTTAAAAATCGGGTCGATTTATGCCTCTACGGCTATAGGAAACGGCTTAACACTGCGGTTTTTGAATGAAATCCACTTTCAAAGTAAAATGACATACGAACTTAATATCGGTTTTATTAATATTGGTTTCATTTTCGTTTAATAATACATTTTCTGATAACGCCTGTCATTTAAAATAAACTTTAATAAGCCTACTGATTAATAAATATTTATTTTGTCAATTGTGTATGCATTTTCATACGTCGCAAGGGTTTAAAGTGCTTTTTATGTCAGTGTCGTATTGATTTAAGGAAATCATACTGTCAACTATGATAAATAGGCAAACAGGCGCGAAGCTATACTTTAGAGCTGAAACGGTGTTTTGTTATTACTGAAATTGATCTCTTACAGTGTAAGAAAGTGCAGTTGGACGATAATTTAGATTTAATGGAAGAGAAATATCATCGAACTAATGAATGCATGTCTTGCCTCAAAACAGCTGTATCGTATTTTAGGAAAAGAGCATTGAGTCATACCACATTGTCATTCTATCTGTCTTACATGAGTTATAACAATTACAACGAGAACACCCTCTTATATTGGTGGTGTCATTTTTTATAAAAATATTGATGATTCTAGAGAATAAATAGTTCATAATATGTATAATATATTTCTCAAAGTCTTTTATTAAATTTTTAAAAATATTTATTAATATTTAGTCTTAAATAAAATAATAATCTATCGCAGTTTCCGAACATGAATTCCAAATTCGAAAAGGCGCGGGTGACGGGGTGACAGTAAGCGGGAAATCTCGGGGGAGGATTGCAGCGTGGGTGACATGCTCTTATCGTAGCTCCGCACTCGGACCGTCTTATTACGGGCTAACGAAGTTCACGCCGAAAATTAACGAGAATTTACTCACAGTAAGGCGTCTTTATGAAAATAACGAAATTTTCTTACTTAAAATATGGTCTTTGTATGTATTAGAGACATTTTTTGTATGTATGAGAGTCATTTTTAGAAATGAATAAGCGTTAAAAATTTATAAGTTTTTAAAACCTTGATGATAAATGAAATATTAATTCAAATTACTCATGTGATTAACATGAAATTTGAAAACTTTTTTGGCCACGTTGAGTACTTTTTTGGTAGAGAAAATCTAATAGGTTCGCGACATCGACGTACATTCCATTCATTCATATCCATGAACATCTGTTACATCAGGGGAGCCATCTGCTTACCTACCTACCGATTGAGATTAAAGGCCATCATGCCTAAAAGTCTAGACCTTACGAAAAACAAACAACCGTTACATCAAAAGACTTGTAAGTGCGGTGGCGGTGCTTTCGTTGATTTTTTAAGTTTTGCAAATAAATAGATAGGTTTATTTCATAATTAGAGGAATCAGGAAATATGATCTTTTTTTTTCAATTACCTGAGAGTAAAATTACTGAGAGATTTGTTTAATAGTTTCCTTTATGTCAGTAAGTACAAACATAAAAGTTGGACTAGTGTATTACTTTTGTTGATAATGTAATAATAGTTTCTATGTAATTATTCAAATAGTATCTATTTTTATTTAAAATTAAAAACGGCATTTTAAGTAAGACAACTAAAGCATGCATTAAACAGAAAGTAACACTAAAATTATGTAATTGCAATAAATTATTTTTAATACTTCCGTGGAATATTTTAACACTAAAATGATTTCATTTGATCATTCGCTTTTAGAATACTTGATTTAAAAAAAAAAAGAAACAATTTAAAAATAGAATGTTATAATATTCCAAGCTATCCATAATCCAGCTATTCAAGTTACATAACTGGTACTCCCCGATTATTATATGCAAAATTATATTTGCGAAAACAATCTTTCCTGGTTTATGACAAGGGTGAGTTTTGTTTGTGTGTACATCGAGCGTCTTTAAGCCGTTTCAGGTTAAGGGTGGGCGCTATATACCTTAAGTGGTAGCCGATAACGTCACAGGTCAGGCTTAGCGGTTACGAGAGGTCTCGCTTGACGCTGTGCTTTCAGAGAGATGGGGATTTGGACCATATTGGCTTAAGATTTAGGGTTGCTCAATCGTATAAAACTGATTATTTTTATTTTTTATTTAAATAAGTATAAACAAAGAACTAAGAACAGCGATAAAATATAATGATATTTAATCATTGTTAATTGTCAATCAGCATACGTTCAGATCCTGCGCCACGACTGGCTCAGGACTCAGGACTGAATGTCTGACAGAATTCTAGCCAACTCATAATAAATGATAAGGCAACATCAAACATGCAATGTTTCTCTAAAGTAGTTTTAATTTTTTTGTGTAATAAAGCAATATAATATATTTCTTAAGAGTCCACTTTCGTCTATATAGCTACATAAAGGAAAAGGTGCATAATGTGTCGTAACTTTGTTCACACAGATATTTCGAAATATTATAATTATGAAGATCGATACAAATCATATTTTTTTTAATAAAAATATTAAATTATAACTTATTAGTACTTATAAAGGATTATAATAATAAGCCTAAAATATGTTTTCCTTACATTTGATTTTATTACTTATAATAATTGGTGACAGAATGTAAGTCACGGACAAGGACAAGCAGGTGTTGCAGGTTTGAATCTTAGTGCCAGAAAGTTTGTACAATAGATATAGTAACAGTATGCTTGCAATGATGATTGATGCATGTAAATTATCTAATTATGCATGTATTTCTCTTGCTATTTATTTCTTAAGGAGTTTCTCTACTGGGCGTAATCTCGAAAAAACACAATCTCTACATGATAAGGTAACTAAAACATGTTTTTGTTTTTACTTTGATTAGAGTTTTTATTTTTACTACTCTTACTTTATTATTACAACTGACATAGGGAGTAGGGACATCTAAAAAAACTTGTCACCAAATATTTTCTCACACATTTACATTTGACACAGGTACACTGGCAACCCTAAGCATCTCGTTACGTTGCCTCTACAGTAATCTGATAAGGGCGGGCTCAAGTTTAATTGAATGCCCTCTGAAAGTTTGCCACCCCAGCCCCCGCGCTCTGATTGGCGCAGCTATAAAGACATTGTTCTATACTCTACAGTCTATACCCTGCTTCTATATCAAACGATGAGAAACTCATGGCGTTTAAGTTTGAATATTGACGTGAAACATGGCGCGATTCAGCAGTAAAATCGACTACAACGCCGTGACGGCGAATGGTGTTGCTCTTTTTATATAGGAGAGGGGGCAAGCGGACAGTTCACCTGGTGGACAGTAAAGAGTGACATCCATAGACACTTGCTGGGTTTTTAATTATAGGTCTAGGTTTTTACTTTTTTTATAAGTATTTACTCTTTACTCTATTTATTTTTATTGTATTTTTATAAAGAAATGACTAATTACCACTATTTGGTTCCGCTCGAGTTGGTGGCTTATGAGTACAATATACCTTATATTATATATATGACGATGATGAAACACCACTACATATTTGAAGGTCATTTTAAATTAACAAATTGGTATGTATTAAAATAATATTAACCTATATGATGTTATCGATACATGAATAGGTACTCGTTAAAATCATGGCTATGAAATAAGGCATAGTAGTCCAGTTGATTAAACTAATCAAATAATGGATAATGTCTGTTCTTTCAATAATCTCACTGGCAGACATGACACCTGATGGTATGTGGCCGACGACGCACGTGAATATAAACGAGTTTACCTGAATTAGTTCAGGCAACTTATTTATGTGTATATTGAAAAAAATATTTTATATAGGTATTTGAAAAAAAAAGGAGCTCGTGGCGCAGTGGTAATAGCCTCGCGGATCGATCCACTAGGTTAAGCAACGCTTGCCGAGGTTGGTCCGTGGATGGGAAAGCACGTTAAGCCGTTGGTCCCGGCTGTCATTCGTGGATCTTTGACAGTCGTTACGTGTCGTCAGAAGCCCGAGAATATGATAACCAATCTAACCGCGGGGTACCGTATCACCCAGTTTAACTGGGTTGTGGAGGTCCGACAGCAGTCGCTCCATGTAAAATACTGGTATTCAGCTGAATCCGGTTAGACTGGAAGGCGACCCCAATATATAGTCGGGAAAAGGCTAGGCAGATGATGATTGAAAAAAATATTTTAATAGAATTTCAGTCTCGGTATCAGTAACTGCCTGTAAAAACACAGCAAAGCTGTTTCGCAGGAGAAACAATGGTGGTACCCATGCAGCCGGGAGCGGGGCACAGCGCATCCCACCGGTGATCTCGGTGCAGTTCTTGGAAAACTACTGTAAGAGCAAATTATCCTCTTCACCAATTTTAATTCTATTGTTAAATACTTTTAAATATGGCGGCTCATATTTTATAATTGACATCCGCTCTAGTTTCTACGAGTACAAGTGGAACTAATTGGATGAAGTTACAACAACTGCTCGCAAACAATGTGTAAAAGGTAATCTATAATTGCCATGGATTTCATGGCGTTAACTAATCGGCAAAGATATTTTTTTTTAATTAATTTTTATGAGTTGGATACGAGTCCTTTGCCCCATGCTATGTGAGTTGGCCTAAACTTTTCCAATATGATTGTTAATCTATCTAGTTTGTCAAAACCATTATAATAAATATATAGAAAGTTCAAGATTGGCTTTTGAAATGGAAAAAGCACCATTAAATGAACATTTCCTTTTTGTTTTATTCTAAATTAATAAAATATGTTAATAAATTATAATTGCAAGTTTGCTTATTTAAAATAATTTGACACCAATTTATAGCGCACATTTTCAAATTGAGTAAAACATTGCAATAGACAATACACGAAATATGTTTCAAAATATGTGACCGTAAATCATAAGTCGTAATAAACCAGCGAAACGGCTTTAAATAGATGATGTATTTTAAAATACATTTTATGTCTTGGACAAAATGATTGCGGAAGATGAAAAATTTACATTGCGTTACGCGCGGCTTGAAATTCCAGAGTCTCAATTTAGTTGGTTTGTTTGTTGATACGTTTTACTTTTTAATACATTGTATTTTCGGGTATATTAAATAGCAAATTATATCTAATCAAAAGCCAAAGAAACACGTTTCATCGCTTTAGCTTTCTAGTTGAACAGTGGACAGATGATGAAATAAGTATTTAAAACCGTTATAGAAAATATTATTACGATTTTAAAGGCCTGTTTCACAATCTCCAGATAAGTTCCGAATAGGCTATCCGCAACATATTTGACAGATAATCCATACTCTATAAATATTTTTATAATTAACAGTCTCTAGACGTCTAACGTTTTACTTCCTTACAAAAAACTTAAGAGCTTTTATCTTATCTAACTTCTTACTGATATTATAAACGTGAAAGTTTGTGAGTATGGATGATTGAATATTTTTCACGTCAAAACTACTGAATGGATTTTAATAAAACTTTACAATAATATAGCTTATACATCAGAATAATACATAGGCTATAATTTGTCACCGTGCTCCCACGGGAATGGGAAACACGCGAGTAAAACCGCGGGGCGCTGCTAGTCGTATATAGTTTTATATAGTGTTAAGTTAACTACTAAAAATATGCTTTCTTAAAGCATGGAAGATAATAGACCAAATAGTCAGCCGTGATACTTGTGTCGTCTTGCAGATAAAAGTTACATTGCGAATGTGACAATTTCTCAATTGTCTCAGGTATATTGTTGAGGAATCAGTAGATATCACTGGATCGGATGCTGTAATACGTATCGAGTTAGCGATACTTCGTTAGATAAAGTTTCAATTGCAACTCGTGAAAGTAGAGCGTTTGTTTCCACATTCTGTGTACCGGTATTACGTTAGCCATATCGATTAATGTCGCTAGACTACATTATGGATGCGTTCAAATACAAACCACGCGGGAGCTTTTGAAGTTATCGGGACTGTCCCATCACCACATGGGAGCTTTGGCAGTAAAGTGTATGTGGAAAAGAAGGCAACGTATCTGCATAGCCTATGACTGTGTGGATGTTATTGTGCGTAGATAGTCATCAAAGGGCTTCGACTGTTTGCCCTCCTACAAAGAAATCACCTGCATGTAATGCAGTCATATTTGTCATTTCTAATTTTTATCTCCATATACTTGTAGAAATTAAATTTTTGGCCTTTTGGTCAGCTTATTCCGCCAAGCGTTACAGACTCAATGTTGTAACTAAAAAAGTAACACCTTTTATTATAAGAAACAAGATGAAAAATTATAATTTTACTTTTTAAACCAGTGTGTATGCCACCCACGCTGATAACACAGTCGGGACTCCTTCATTCTAAATAAATGCCAACCCAGAACAACTTAACTACGCGTGTTTAGATCATAATATTAATCCTTATTTGTTTCACTGCTGAGTACGAGTCTCCTCCTCGAAATAAGGCGAGGAGCCTTCACAGAATTTTAAAGACATTTAATGTCATCAGGCATGCAGGTTTCCTCACGATCGCCACCATGGTTCAAGCCTTGTCGTAGCGTTGGGGCTCAGTAGTCTAGGGTGAACTCAGCACCTTGGGCGAAGCGAATTGAGCCAAGGGGGCATTGTACTGTCCCGATATTGTGTGGGATTGTTCTGTGGTATGGGGCAACCCCTTTATGGAGGTGGCGTCGGTCCCCCGAGGGACTGACTAGTCGTCGAGGTGCCCTGTTGCTTGTAGATCCGGTGCACCTCACCAAAGGCGGCATTGGTGGCACTCGCCGGGTTTTGTGTAGAGCTGCTTCCACTTACCAGTTTTCGGGCGCAGCAAGTCCCACATACCCGTCTGGGGAGACCCACTCCCCCGCGGGATGCCTAAGCGCATTTCCCGGCGTTAAAGAAAAAAAAAAGGTTTCCTCACGATGTTCTCTTTCACCGGTGTGGGATATTACCTATAATTATAGCGTCAGTCTCAGTGTTTTGGGGGTGATGCATCTGCTGATCTACTCTTTCGACGAAAAAAAAAAACTATACTAAAATACTTAGGTACTAACTTAAAACTCTAAATCGAGATTAACCAATTACTATCAGATTTAATAATTAATCTGTATGAACGTCGGTTTGCAAAATCTAATTTATTACGTCTTTTCGATGTTCATAAGCTGTTTCAAACTGACATTAGGTAATATTTTATGTGCTACTATAATTGTTTCTACATAATATGAGGAGAAAATTACGAAGAAATAACCTTTTTTAATGTTTAAAGTTCTTATTAATCAATATCTGTTTTGCAATTTGCATGACGTTCGTTTGCATATAGGTATAATGTAACACTGATAGACTAGACATTTGTGGTCGACGTCACCATAAACAAGAGGAGAACGGATGGCGGATGGGCCTATAGGGTTCAAGAGTGGAGGCCGCGTTTTAGGTAGACGAAGTGTTGGTCGGCCATTAACCAGATGGAAAGACGATCTCCGTGCAGTGGTCGGTCCATGTCGTATGCAAGTGCCAAGTACAGTCTTAGCGTACATTGAGGGAGGCCAATGTTCAGCAGTTGATAAAGTAATGATGATGATACTTTAGATTATATAAGTACCTTATATTTAGGTAAGGCTAGTCAGGGATCTATTGTGCCAATATAAAACTAAAATCTTCTAAAAATAATATTTAGATTTCAATGTTTTAAAATTGTAAATAAATAAAGTATTTTTCTTTAATGGTTTTATTTTAATTGGTATCTTCATGTTACTAATTGCAGGTCTAAAAGTTCGTAAAATTACTTGATTATGTATAGTTGATTACTTGAACAACCAAATCAGGATTTTATTTAATTAAGTTACATAAGTATATTTTCTGAATAATCACTAGATATTGGCAAATTGATGATGTCATTAACCCGAAAGAAGAAAAAGGATTTATTCCACTTTTTTTTCTTTTACGCCGGGAAATGTACTGACGCATCCCGCAGGGTAGTGGGTCTCCCCAGGCAGGTATGTGGGACTCGCTGCGCCCGAAAGATGGTAAGTGGACGCAGCTCTACCCACTAAGACCCGGCGAGTGCCACCACTGCCGCCTTTAGTGAGGTGCCCCTGATCTACAAGCAACAGGGCACCTCGACGGCTAGTCAGTCCCTCAAGGGGCCCGACGCCACTTCCATAGAGCGGTTGTTCCGCACCACAGAACAACCACTCCCAACGTCGGGACAGTACGATGAGGTGAGGTTCCCATCTTCACCCCTTGCCCCTGCTCCTTTGTCCCCTCTTCTTATAAGAGGGATACAAAAAGCCCCCTCGGCTCAATTTGCTTCGCCCAAGGTGTTGGGGTCACCCTACGCTACTTAGCCCCACCGCTACGACAAAGCCTGAACCATGGTGGGGAAGATTCAAGAGCTACTCTAACCATAGCAATAATTTTATTCACTTAACCCAGTATACTTAACTTTGATAAGTCACTAGTGTGTGGAACTGGTCGTCTGCGTCGTTGGTTGTTCGCTTACGGTAATATTTAAAACTCAACTTTTAACAGTAATACAATTTTATTAAGTAAAATTAAGATACATAATGTAGACGTGCGACCACCGCTACAATCGTCGCATAAAGTGAGGAAGTGGGGGACGGCGGACCCCGCCGCGGGCGTCTTCGGAGAATCGGTCGACGTATGCGTGTGTGTGTGTGTGTGACACACATTTGCAAGGCGTTAACAAGTTGCCGCCCCAGGAACGAAGTTTTGTTGATCCATGACTAGCAACGGACACAGTCGGTTAAAGGCGCGTCGTACAGATCCTGAAGTGGTAATCACATCTGCTACTCGAGCCACTCCATCGGAACCGGGATATATATTTGTAACTCGTCCTAGACGCCATTGATTAGGAGGCAACCGGTCATCCTTGATCAGCACCATTTCGCCAAGTTTCAGTTGTCCACCTTGTCTTTGCCATTTCTGTCTCTTCTGTAATTCTGTTATATATTCCATATAAAAGCGATTCCAGAAATGAGCCTTCAGTTTCTGTATTCTCATATAACGTGAGAGTGTATGTAGTGCAGCGGTTTCTTTAACCTCAGGATTTGAGAGCGACGTAAATGTTCGTCCAATTAAAAAATGAGATGGGGTAAGAGCAACAAGATCAGATGGATCTAACGACATCGGAGTAAGAGGTCTTGAATTCAGAATGGCCTCGATATGTATGAGGACTGTGTTCATTTCTTCATAAGTTAAATTAGCTAAAGACACTACACGCTTTAGGTGATGCTTGACAGACTTTACGGAACCCTCGGCCAATCCATTAAAATGAGGACTATACGCTGGGTAAAATTTAAAATTTATTGAAGAGTCTGCAGCCTTAGAAGCTATATAAACAGAACTTTGTTTAAGGAATTTTGCAAGCTCATTGCAGGCGCCTACAAAATTCGTACCGTTGTCCGAAAAGATGTTGGCGGGCTTACCCCTGCGGGCTATGAAACGATTAAGTGCGGCTAAAAAAGTGTCACTGGTTAGGTCGGTGACGAGTTCTATATGTACTGCCTTTATCGCCAAGCAAACAAAAATACACAAATATGATTTTATTAGCTTGCTTCCCCTCCCTTTTCTATTCAAAATCATAACTGGCCCGGCGTAATCTACGGCTGTGTTAAGAAATGGAAATTCAGTGTATAAGCGCTGAGCAGGAAGATTGCCCATAATTGGTTGAACAGTTTTGCCAGAAAAACGACAGCATTTTATACAATTACGAACTGTTTTTCTTGCAAGGTTTCTACCACCAATAATCCAAAATTGTTGTCTTACTAAAGCTAATAACAGTTGCGGTCCAGCATGCAAAAAAACTATGTGATAATATTGACATATTAAGTTTGCGATATATGAGGAGCAGAGCAATATGGGATGTTTAGTTTCAAAATTATAAAATGAATTTGATAGTCTGCCTCCAACTCGCAATAAGTTGTCATTGCAGTCATAAAATGGATTTAAATTAAGTAATTTATTTTTTGCAGGTAACTCTTTTTTATTTTTTAATAATATATACTCTTTAAGAAAATCCTCTTGTTGTGCAAATCTACATAATGATTTTAATGCTGAATTTAGTTCATGAACTTTTAAATATCCACTAAATTTATTATTTGGATTATGAGAATTGTGTATAAATCGTTGGGCGAAGGCTATGATTCTCTGTAACTTTCCCAACTTTGAAAAACGTCTAATAAAGTCTGAATGGAAGGTGAAATGATCATTTTGTTTTGATGCCAAATGACATTGTAATTTGAGTTCAGGTAATTTTTTATTTTTAGAACCGGTCGGTTGGACAGGCCATTCTGACTGATCCTGACAAAGAAAAAATGGTCCTGACCACCATAACGAACAGCTCTCTAATTGCTTTGCATCTGCACCACGTGACCCAATATCAGCTGGGTTTAAATGCGTTGGTACATAGCGCCACATTGAAGCATCTGACATTTCAAGAATTTCCTGAATTCTATTAAAAACGAATGGTTTTAATAAATGACTCTTTTCAGATTTTATCCAACTAAGAACAATAGTGGAGTCACACCAGTAAGTATAACTTTTTATATTTAATCTTAATGAAAATTTTACCTTTTCAGCTAACCTTGCGGCGAGCAGCGCGCCACACAATTCTAGTCGCGGCACCGTAGCCGGTTTTATTGGAGCTACTCGACTTTTTGCAGTTAGCAAATGAACTGTTGCTTGGCCTTTAACCGCCATAGATTTAATATAAACACATGCTGAATATGCTTGTGTTGATGCGTCACTAAATGCATGAATTTCGACCTCAAACACAGAGCAATCAGTTAATATGAATCTTGGCATTTTAATGTTATTTATGTAAGTTAAAGAAAAAACAAATTTGTTCCAATTACTTTGTATTTCCGCTGGAACTGTTTCGTCCCATGAGATTTTTAATGACCATAATTCTTGCAAAATAATCTTTGCAGTTAGTATGCATGGATTAATTAATCCTAAAGGATCAAAAATTTGTGACATTACTGATAATATGTGACGTTTACTAATATGTGCATTTTCTGTTATATTGACTGAGAATAACAGCTTGTCTTCTTTACAAGACCAAAGAAAACCTAAAGTTTTTGAACTCTCGTTCTGACTAAGGTTAAGTAACTCTTCGTTGCTATTCTCATTTACGATTTTATCAATTATATGTGGATAGTTAGAGTACCATTTACGCAAATGAAATCGCCTACCTTCTAACTGTCGGATAACACCTTTACATATTTTTATTAGCTCGGCCTCTGATGCTGCTCCTGTGACAAGGTCATCATAAAAAAAATCGTGCTGTATAACTTCAGATACAGACTTATCAGTACAATCTAAACCTAATTGTTTCAAACATCTGGTTGCGAGGTAGGGAGCAGAGGCTGTGCCATATGTAACGGTGTTAAGTTTGTAATGTTTGAGTTGCTCGTGTGGTTCAAACCGCCACAATATTTGTTGCAACTGACGCTGTTCATTGGTTACGTTAATCATTCGGTACATTTTCTCAACGTCCGCAGTAGCAACATATTTATGCTGACGAAATCGAATTAAGATGCTTATGAGATCATCCTGCACAGTAGGACCTACCATTTGTATCTGATTAAAAGATACTCCAGATGTTGTCGCTGCGGAGGCATCAAAAACGACTCGTAATTTCGTTGACAAACTGCTTTCACGAAGAACACCATGATGTGGTAATAAATTTATGTAAGTATCATTTTTTGGACATGTATTCTCTGTCATATGACCTAAGCTTATATATTGTTTAATGAATTCACAATATTTCATTTTAAATGAGGAATCTTTTGAAAATCTACGCTCTAAAGATAGAAACCTCGATAACGTTTGCTGATAAGAATCACCAAGTTTGTCGGGAGATTCACTTAAAGGAATCGTCACAACAAAACTTCCGTCAGAATCGTAAGTATATGTATCTATAAAGTGTTGCTCACATTCTTGTTCCACTTTGGATATATGCTTACGTATTGGTACTGCTTCAAATTCAAAAAACTGTTTTAAATGCTCATCAATGTTTTGATCGGATGATATGATAGCATGTTTGCAATGGACTGTATTTGTATAACATTGTGTTTGTGCAAGACCGGAGATTAACCAACCAAACTTGGTTTCACTTAACGTCGGCTTGTTTTTTCCTAATGAAATGTTATTAGAGCAAAGCACACTCCAAAATATATCTGCCCCAAGAAGGATATCTACCTGCGATGGGTTGAAGTATGTGGGGTCGGCTAAAGTAATCCCCTTTGGAATTATTATTGATTTACAATCAACTTGAGTAGTAGGTAATAATTGTGTGATTCGTGGCACTATAAAACATTTAATTTCCTCTTTATACGTGGAATTAAGCGATGATATTAAAACATTACACCGTTTGGTTAAGCTTGAAGTTTGGCAGTTTAACCCTTCAACTAATGACGAGATCGAAGCGGTTGGTAAGTTAAGTTTATCACATAAGTTTTTTGTAATAAAGCTTGACGTGCTGCCATTATCTAACAATGCACGTATAATATGCTTTTTACCATTATAGTCAGTAGCTGCGATCAAAGCTGTTGACAATAATACACAACTTTTATCTATAGCTGACAAAGCTACATTATCATGTAAAGTGTAATTACGTTTTTGAGTTTCAGGTGAACTATGCAGCGACGGCGGCGTCAACTGCGGCACTGAAGAAGACAGCGACGGCGGCACTATATTCGACGGCGTCGCAGACGGCGGCGCTGAACAAAGAACAACATTACTATGTGCAGTGATCGATTCACTGGGTGTGTGTGATTCATGTGTATGTAATAAGCTATTTATTTGCTTATTGCAAACTCGACAAGGCCCTATTTTACAGGTATTTATGGTATGACCTTGACGTAAACAATTCAGACACAATTTAAGAGCTTTCGCTTTAGACATACGATTTTCTAACGAAAAAGACCTAAACTTTAGACAACGATATATTGCGTGATTTTGCTTACATAACGGACAAACATAAGGTTTATTTATATGTGAGGAGTTGGAGTTCACTACTAATGATTTTTGACGATTATTATAAGTGACGTCACTCTGTCTACGTTTCGTGTGAGTGTCCTCCATGGTCTCCAACAGATCCGCTTGATTTTTTAGGAAAGTAATCATATTCTCAAGTGTCGGCAAGTCCTTTAACGTGTTACGGTAAGTTTCCCATTCACGGCTTGTGATAGTGTCTAATTTCATAGAAATAATATACACAATTAGTGCATCCCAATGTTCAGTAGGTAATTTTAAAGTTTTCAAAGCCCTAAGATTTTTATTTACTATGTCAATAATATTACGTAACGCTTTAGAAGACTCTTTAGTTATTGATTCAATATTAAAAATCGATTGAATATGATTAGTAACAAGAAGTCTTGTATTATTATATCGATCACACAAAAGATCCCATGCTACGTCATAATTAGCAGCTGAGAAGTCGAGCGAGCGTATGACTAATGCTGCACTATCCTTTAAAGTCGCGCGCAGATAATGAAATTTATGTATTTTAGGTATGGAGTTATCATTGTGCACAAGAGAAATAAATGTATCACGAAATTCAAGCCAGTCATGATTTTGACCCGAAAAGGTAGGTATAGGTATAGTAGGTAATTTAAGTTTAGGCCCACCTCCATGCACAGTACTAGAACCTGACACTGAACTCGAACCGGTGACGCCGGGCTGATCTTGACGCGCCAACAACTCCCGGGCAAGCGCGATGCTCTGGAAGTACTGGGACTCAAAATTCTCACGTTCAGTGAATTGGTCCTCTGGAATTTCAGAAATATTTTCAAGGTTAGATTGAACATCATCATACTCTGAATAAAGTTCTTCTATTTTAGTAAGGCGTATGTTAAGCTCGTTAATTGAAAGTGATGTTATCTTGTCTAACCTTTCGAAAGACTCTAAATAATTTTTAAAAAATGTAAGCTTAGCCTTAAATGTTGCACGCCTTTTAACTAAAGTTTTAGGGTCCATTGTGAGTTATATTTTAAGCACTTACGAAATCAGTATAAACTATAAATAAACACAAATCAAATTTAAGCGTAACTTATTTAAGAAAAATATAGAAAAATACTTAAAAGCAATAATGGAGAGAAGCGAGGGTTCAGTAAGTACACGCAGCTATGTAAAAACTATGCATGCGATGCGAGTAGCTAACAGCGCCTTTAGCTAATGCAACAACCGTTCGGCAACCAATTTTGAATTTTGCGCGGCAACTGACCGCGGCAGCACTATTGGTAGTAAGCGGTAGCGCTAGCAGCAGTAAACGGCCACGATGCACAATCGTGATCGACTGAAATTCGCAATAAGAAATAATTACCCACTGTCTCTTAAACACAATCCACACACAATACGATTAATCCAAATCAAAAACCTCTGAAATAATAGATATAGATAGGTATATGAATTTATTTAATAGATAGGTAATTGAATGCAAATATTTTGCAATAAATAACCTATTTTTACCTTCTATTATTTAAAATATTAAGTAAACTGAATATATCTATGAAGCATTACCCATTTTATCGTAGGTAATAAAGAGATAGGTTTATTTCTGACCTTTGGTCAGTATAATATATTATATTATAGTTATTTCTGACTAAGTAAGTTATTTTAATTCTGCTTGTTCGACCCCAAAGGGTAAGAAATGTGACGATAAGATACCTTAAGTATCTACTGGTAATATAGAAATAATTCGGAAATGAAATAAATAAGAACTTTTCTTTAACGCAGTATTTAAAAAAGGAATATGAAATAAGAGTTGTAATTTATAGGAGAATAATTGGAACGAACTTACAATAACGCCACCCTATATCCTTATTATATTATGTACTTCAACTGACTTCAACTTTCAAGGCAGGTGCAAAATCGTATCCAATACAGCATAGCTTTGTAATTTCTCATTGCGAACAAGCCATGTCGATTCGCTCGTTTCCTTTGTCCCAAGCATGCACATGCACCGATTATTTTTGTTTAAATCTTCGGCTCGATGAACCAAAAAATGTGTGGAACTGGTCGTCTGCGTCGTTGGTTGTTCGCTTACGGTAATATTTAAAACTCAACTTTTAACAGTAATACAATTTTATTAAGTAAAATTAAGATACATAATGTAGACGTGCGACCGCCGACCACCGCTACAATCGTCGCATAAAGTGAGGAAGTGGGGGACGGCGGACCCCGCCGCGGGCGTCTTCGGAGAATCGGTCGACGTATGCGTGTGTGTGTGTGTGTGACACACATTTGCAAGGCGTTAACACTAGTGATGTCTGTGTAAAGAGATATTCCGTTCTTTATGATGTTATATAAATGACCATAGTTTAATAATAGAGTATGTTACGTGAATGTAATAGAATACTTA
The DNA here is from genome assembly GCA_905333005.2 of Lycaena phlaeas. Lineage (NCBI taxonomy): Eukaryota > Metazoa > Arthropoda > Insecta > Lepidoptera > Lycaenidae > Lycaena > Lycaena phlaeas. Next base: position 14,963,781 of record HG995169.1, on the reverse strand, counting down.
CCGAGAAAGTGAAGGATGCAGATCGCAGATAACAAATATATTTGATTAATTATTGTTCATTACTTATATATGCAAAATAATAATATTTTTGTAGTGCATAACAATCCTCATAGCAGGGATGCTGCATGGGTCCTACCTGTTTATTTCTCACGTGAAGGCGGTGAAGGTGAGAAGGACGGAACAGCAGCAATTAGTGATACTGAAACTTACTTATCTTGTCTCAGGATATGCAACACATGAATTGTGCGACGAACTCTGTGGCTCAGTGAATAGCGCGTTGGCGCTCAAGAGAGAGGTAGCGGGTTTGAACTCCGCCAGGAAACAAAACGTTTTATGTGTTCCTGGGTCATGGATGGGTTGGAATGGATGGGAAAATCTTAAATTTATGTATCTATATGAAAAGTATTAAATATATGTATTTCCGTTGTCTGGTAACCGAAATACAAGTTCTTCGGAAACTTATCACGTGGCCAGAAGGACGTTGGTCTATGAGCGTTTATGGATATTATTATTAGTTATTAGTTGCATAGGCATAGACTAGTCCTAGGTGACCTTATTAGTGTTCAAGAATGAAGCCGAACACTTACCACCACGTGTTACGTCGGCTCGTTCAATTATCCTGATAAAGTAATAGAAAAAAATATACAATTTCAACATAATTTTTTTAAATAGAACGGCTGATTTTGTACAAACAACAGTAATATTTAGGTTGATGCCGTCACATCGTCACGACGTATTGATTGGGTTCCGTCATAGGGTTTTGTTTAGTACATTTACCATAGCAATCGCAATTATAGCTTCTTGCTATATTTATTACTAGCTGTTGCCCACAGCTTCGCCTGCGTTAACTAAGATTTGCAACGGGATTTACGAAGAATTTTTACACCTTGTATCCGAAAAACCCATATATCTTACGGAACCCTATTTTTTTCCAGAACAAAATTTAGCCTATGTTACTCGTGGATAATGTAGCTTTTGAATGGTGAAAGAATTTTTTGAATCGGTTCAGTAATTTTTGAGCCTATTCATTACAACCAAACAAACAAATAAAGTTTTTCTCTTTATAATATTAGTGTAGATCTATGTGAAATAGTCCTCAATATTGCACATATTCTAAGAAGCTTGTATTATTACAGGCTATAATGACTAGCGATTAATTATTTACAGCTTTTTAATATAAGCTTCGGCAAAGGCTTATTAAAATTGATGTATTAAAAGGTTTACACGTTTAACGTATGCAGCGCATTCGTCAGCATTTATTGTATTTCATCTATATTTGGAATGTAAAAGGGAATAAAGGGAGTTTTATAATTATTAGAGAACACACACACTTTTTCACACACAGTTTAAAGGAACTAGCAGAATAGACCCATGCCGTCTGCATGGAATGCGGCACAATGAAACCGTCTCACCGATAAGAACTTTATCAAGGTGTATCCAATAAAACTATAGTGGATACTTTTAGTCGCTGTTGTGGTGCTCTAGATCTTCCCACAACAGGGTACCTGCTTCATAAGCCGCCCGTCTCCGAAGAAACTGGATTACTTCATTATGCTTGTTCTCTTTTCCTCTGGGCTTTTTAATAACAGTGAAGCTAAGCCAGCAGAAGAGAAGGCCAGCTAAAATCATGCCATCGAGATTTTCACTTATCAGATGCCTCGTTCGCTATCTCACCCAATAAAAAGAAGCGTTACAATTTCATTACTACCACGACGTTTGTTTTTATTTGTAACGTGAACGTCATGTATGTTATATAAACAGTAAGTAATACATTACTGCATGTTACACAACTGGCGTAAAAAACATATGAGATGTGACAAAAAATGCTTCCGCCATTGTTAGTAAATTAATTGAAATTCGTGAAGTGTTCTATTAGAGAATAGACTAGATCTATTAGCGAATACTTATAACGATCGCTACAAATATAATTAGATCGGATTTGGATTTTATTAAGGGGTTCAGGTTTTATGTATACAGCATAATGACAAATTGGTATTAGACATTATACCGTTATACGCAACTTTAACGACTTGTCTACTAAGGTTAAAGTAATTTGGCAAGCCACAAAACAGGACTATTTACCTGGCAAGTTTGTACTTAATTTTTTTATTCACCTTGAAAATATGACTACAAAACCAACAAGGGTTTTTGACCTATACCTTATCTTTTTTAAATTATATCTTTCAAAACTTACCATAATCAAAAAGCGGCATCAGCTGTATTGTAGGTATAAGTTGGACAAAACATGTAATTTTAAAATTCTTGAATAATGAATTCATACACAGTATTCGTTGGAGTTGCTTAAAAGTTACAGAAAAAGTATATTCATATGTATATTAATCTACTAAAAATAGTATCTAAGTACCTATGTCTGCGGGAATGCGGTCACTGCCATGGAAATGAATCAGCTCAAACATCATCATCAGCTTAGAAAATATTGATGTTGTTTTTTCCAAAGTAATCTAGGCCTTTTAGGATAACTCTCATAGTTTTTTTTACGTTAGTGGATAAGCGAAATGGCAGACGTACCACTAGATGGTGGACCACTTGGTCGATATCATAAATGAACATAAACTAGTTTTCCTGGAACTAGGCAAGGCCACATACTTATCATGCCTATCCTTAGGCGTCTCTGTATCATCAATTATACTGCCTGTATTTTTTCGCCTGCTTCGAAACACAGCAAAACTGTTTTACCGTATAAAGAAGCAAGATGGTGGTACCAAAGCACCAGCGCTTCCTTCGTACTTCCGTCCTACGTCGACGCGGCTTCGGTTTCGCAGAAGGTAACTTCCGCCTGCCGGACCATTGCTCTCGAGCATGCAGCGCGGGCCTAGGCCTCCTTCAGTGAGCGCCCTGACACCGAGTCCCCAAGGTTAAAGTAGTAGATATCTATTCTATTCTGTCGTGATGCGGTATTTATATTTGAGTTTACGACGGTATATTTTTTTATTAAGTGCCTGCCCGTAGTTAATGCTTGTCTAACGACTCTATCAGCCGGCATTTGGATGGTCAACAAATTGTTCTTCCCGTGTTAGTCTATCATGTAAGCGTGAGCTGACCGACGATTCTAGATTATGTAGACCATGATAGTATTATGCAGAGACGTGTAATTACCTCAGAGATTGCGTCTATAATTTTCTTGTGTATAGTTACGTGAAAATAATTTGTTAATAGGCAATAAAAATAATATGTAATGTAAATATCTTGTTAACAAGCCTTTCATAATGATTTGTTTTCAGCGTTTATTTTATTTATGCTCCATTATTTATTAAATTGAGATAATAAATGCAAAAAAAATACGATATAGCCGAATATCAATAATATTTTTTACAGTCGGGTAGTAATAGTAAAAAAGTCCAATAATCTACTGGACTAGTTTTAAAATACATCTAATATTGTTCACTGGTAAATTAGGATCATGTAAATAATATTAATTTTAATTAATTATAAGTATTTTGTATAAAAAAAATTACAAAATTATTTATGCTGTATCGCTTTCTTCAGTAATATGGCGTCAAATCAGTCTAGTGACGTCACACGTCAGTAAATATAGCGTACTACTTCGTATTTATTTTGTGGTACCGCGTAGCGTTACTCGTTCTGTGTATGGATTATAAACGCTTGAAGTCACTATAGATTAGCCAATCAAAACCGTTTATCTTCATATCGTTCGAACCACAAAACAAATAATTTTATTTTAGGTTTTATATTTATTAAACATTTTATGTGTTTTAATGAAATAAAATCTACAATCTACGCGAATGGCAATAAAACATTTTTTTCAGACTTCCAATTAGTCTATTACAGTATTTTTTCCCACTAAGTATTTTAATTTACTGATATTCACGATACATATAACATCTATGATCGGTTGTGAAGCTAGAATAACTATTTCCTGATAAACTAACATGGGATGTATTTAATATGACCTCTACCCTTTTTTAGTAAGATTTATGTTATTAGCAGTGTATGTACCTAGATATTTAAGGATGTTCATCGGAGAGCATTAATTCGATATTGATAATAAAATGAGGTGAATGTTAGTTATGTAAATAGATTCGTTACTACGTGTCCGCCTGATGTTGGGTACATTTTACGCAACTTAAAAAAAGGGTTTAGGTTTTTTATACTTTTTTTTTATTACGTACACGACTTATACTTACACCCGTATTCACAAACATTACTTTGAGGTGTCACAGTACTCCCGAACGCATGGGGTCATTCAAACCAATTCATATCCGCAACTGTGCGTCTGTCAAACCCATATTAAATCTGATTATTGACACCAGGAGCGCATAGAGGCGTTCTTTGCATAGTATTGTTTAATTACTTGGCCAAGTATTTGAATACGGGTGTTAATTTTCCAATTTCTAAGAAGGAAGAAATAAGCTACTTACAGCTTATTCCTTCCACAAAGTACTTCCTGTATGTGTTATATGTTTTGCACGCCACTTGTAATTGGTGACGCCTAGGAAGTAGGAAGGCGGTATCGACGAAGATCAGGTGATTAGCTTACGAAATGTTTTATCTAACAGTGGATGGGCGCGGGCTGATAATACTGATAGCCTTCGAGTATATAAATGAAAATTAGACTTGAATGACAAAAATTTCGCTATAAAAAATGTAAGTTTGTAGTAATTAAGTAATCCATATTTTAAAATGAGAAACGTCGAAAGTTCTGTGGCAATGTTAATACTATAATCTATATTATAGTCTGTGGCGATATAAATATATGATTTTATTAGCACCCCCAATTTCCCCCGCGCAGGTACCTCCCATTCCCGTGGGATTACAGGAATGAATTAAAGCCAATGTGTTATTTTTATAGTAAGCTATATTATTGTTAAGCTCACAGATATTTGTTCTTAATATTTATATGACTAACCTTCACTAGTAGCTAGCACATCTAATCTGAATATATACTTAGTAAAGTTATAACGTATATCATTTTGTCAATTCCCACCATTTTAACTCTTTCTCGATGTAAAGAACTGATTCAGGTTATTTGGAGCAGGCTGTAAATTTTATCGGGTTTTATTAAACTTAAACTCCTGGTCTATATGTTAACAATAGGATGTTGGGAGCTGGCAATTGGTGGTCTTCTAATTTCTGGTTAATCTTATGAAAGCTTGTCTATTGAAAATTACCGTATTATGTACATCGTATTCCTCTAACTTGTTTATAAAAAATATCATAGAAGGAAAGATTGATGGAAAAAGAGGAAGAGGTAGACCGAGAAGGAGTTATATGCAACAAATAAAGGAGAAGGTACAGGTTATGTCGTATCAGGAGGTGAAGGTATTGGCGGAGAGGAGGAATGAGTGGCGAATACTCCACCGACAAGAGCAAAGCTCTTAAATAGAGAGAGAGAGATTCCTCTAACATGCTTATACAGTTTATGAATGTCGCCAAAAAGGCAATAACGTAAAGATGCACCATCTTTGTTTACGTATATTTGTCGAAAATATATTATATTTTATATGGGGTAATTTAAGCGGAACTGCTCCCATGGATGGGAATGACACCAGCTTACGACATGTAATTTGACAGTTTGTATCATTATTATACAATTAGTATTCTATTCTTTTCGTTTAGCGTCTAGGGGGGCTAGACAGTGCAGTGTACTAACTGTAAACAGCCTATTTTAAGAAATTAGGTATTTTTAAATATTATATAAAATATTTATGTAATAGTATAATAATGTTGTAGGACTGTCATATTTGTAAAGTGACGATTCAAGTATATTATTGCATTTTACCGATAGTAGTAAAGTTGCGCGTGCGCGTATAAGAGCGATTTATGGGATCGCCTGCCTCGAGGCTATAACAATAGGATAATGTACTGCGCCCGGATAACTTATATTACATGTAGTTGTGTTAATTTTACACTGCTTTATCCGGAACACCGTTTATATTATGACATTTTGGCCTAAAAGCGAGTTTTCAGTAACCGTTAAATAGACCAACGTGTAGAGAAGGTTTATAGAATCAAATTATTTTAATGGACTTCTGTCATTTTATAAGTGAACATTTGATAAATCGTTTCCTTTTTCGTCTCTCTCTCTCGTTTTTGTTTTTTAAGACAAATCTCTTTTCTAATTCTAAGTTCTAATCTCTAAATGTCATCGTCTTTTAAGAAAATGCTGATATAGAGAGATAGAGAACCGAGTTATTTGCAAGAGGATGTTCAGTAGGGTTATTCTGTAAGGTCGTTTTCGAATCTCGAAAGCGGGATCCGCGGTGATAATATGACGAATTTGTATTCTTTAAAACTCTATATAAAAAAGTTCACTTTCGAGGTGAAGTGAGCTCTATCACTCAGGTGAAGCTCGATATCGAAATGGTTTTTTACTGAAGGGATAAGCAGGTGGTTTCCGTGCAGATTTCCATCTGCGCGCTTCCGTTCGGGACAGACATTCCTTCCACCGGTAAATAGTTCTAGTAAAGGTTAAGTTAAATCTTAAAATGAATAAGAATTAAAAAATGTTTTTGACTCTACTTATTGTACTTGGTCTAAAGAAAAAAAACATAGAGACGAAATGAGAACTACTTTTATGAAATCGGTTAAAAACTAAGACCACTAAACCCTAATGTAATTGAGGAAGCTTGTAGAATTTTATACACAAAAGCAATTATGTTCTTATGCACTTGACTTTGTGTTAGTGTGAATTGGACGAAACGATGTGCTATGAAGCAATAACCTTTTCCATTTTACTACCAACAACCTTGAGATTACGACATCTTGTAATAATTATTACACCTTTCATTATCGGTAAAAAAGTTACATATTATTACGGATTGCTTCCACTTTATAAGTCGATTTTTACATAATATATATCCAGACCATCCTGACAATCATCATCATCATCAGCCCTTATCCGTCCACTGCTGAACATGGGCCTCCCTCAATGAACGCCAAGACGACCGATCCCTCGCTACCTAATCCTGACAATGCTTGGCTCAAATAATACAGAGATACATATTTCCTAGTTAGACGTCGTTCTTTCACAGACAAAAGTGTCTCCAACTACTAACGTTCTTCAAATTGCAAATAGTAAGCAAAATTTCATTCAGTAATCACACTAACACGATCTTTGTTACAATTTTTTTTATAGAAAACATAAAGATTACCGTCATAGTCATAGAGCAATAAAGACGAACTTTTTAATTGCAGTAACTCATTATCTTTGTTCTTAACAGCCCATAAATACGAATTTGCAAGTAAAATAAGAATATAATCTGTATTGACAATCTGTATTATGAAAGGCGTGTTAAATGTTTAAGAGTAATGATAGAAGAGTGACTCATTTTAGTCCAGTCTTTTAGTATTTATTTATTGACTAAGTGAAAGCTAGGGCTGGACGATGAGTTTGAGGAGCCACGGGCTCTTTTATAATTAACTACCAGCGCCCCGCGGTTTCGACCGCGTACTTCCCATTCCCTTGGGAGTACGAGCATAAATTATAGCTTGTGTTATTCTGAATTATAAGCTATATTACTATAAAGTATTAACAAAATATATTTAGTGGTTTTTACGAAATAAAGTTAAAAACATACGTCCATAATTCCATACATTCTTACAAGCTTTCGCATTTATAATATAAGTAGGATTGTAATTTTGATTTTTTAACTGATTTCTATATTAACAACAAAATAGTACGTAAAATCTCACGATTTTCAAAATTTATTATGATTACCGTAATTTTTTATTTGATATATTTTATACTGTTTTCATCAGCACGGGGCCCTTTATATTTACGGGGCCCTGGGCGTCAGCTCAAAAAGCCTATATGTAGATTCCCTGGCAAAGACATTGAACGTACATCATTCTTATAGCAATTAATTAGAATCTTCATCAATGGAAATAATCTCATTTAACAAGCTTTGACTTCTTTTGCATTTTAAAAGAATACAAAGCAAGCTAATGACAACCAGGGAAGAAATTTTGCTACCTTAGCATGTCAATTTTTTTATTGAACGCGTTATAATTTTAACCATAGATTAAAAAAATATTGGTGTGATGACTTACATTTCTAATATAATTTCACTATAGGACGAGGTTATCGAACCCAGTGGGGCACGTACAGATCAGCTCTGCGAAGCAGAAGGAAGGAAGAGCCATCCTTCCAACAGTGCACGCTGGCATTGATAAGCATCATTAGTTGATTACAAGAGATGATTCCATTAAACATCGGTACGGGGTATGGCATTAAAGGTTACGTAAACAAAAATAAGCAAATAAGCGCTACTCCAAATAACGTAATATAATTGATCTCATGTAGGCCAAACCGATTTGCTTTTCCACGTGCACTTTTGTGATAAAAATACATATTTATTCTCTATTAGCTTTAATGTTGGATCATTTGGCTTTCAATTAGGGATTAGCAGCTCAGGTACAGCATTAGGCCCCCCACCATGGTTCAAGCCTTGTCGTGGCGGTGGGGCTCAGTAGCCTAGGGTGGGCCCAACACCTTGGGCGAAGCTAATTGAGCCAAGGGGGCTCTTTGTACCCCTCTTATAAGAAGAGGGGGCAAAAGAGCAAGGGCAAGGGGCGAGGATGGGAAACTCGCCTCATTGTACTGTCCTGACGGTGAGAGGGGTTGCTCTGTGGTGCGGGAAACCCGTCTGTGGAGGTGGCGTTGGCCCCCTGAGGGGACTGACTGGCCGTCGAGGTGCCCTGTGCTAGTAGATCCGGGGCGCCTCACCAAAGGCGGCATTGGTGGCACTCGCCGGGTTTTAGTGGGTAGAGCTGCGTCCATTTACCAGCTTTCGGGCGCAGAGACTCCTACATACCCGCCTAGGGAGAACCACTCCTCTGCGGGATGCGTCAGTGCATTTCCCGGCGTTAAAGAAAAAAAAAAGGTACAGCATTAGGTAAAGGTCGTAAAGGGTTTACTTATTTTGTTCGTTAATATCAGTGGTAAAGTGTTTTGTAGAGTAAGGAAGAATGCTGATTGATTTAAATTTTAAATCATTTACTGGCGAGCCTTGGTAGTAAAGTCGAATGAAATGTCGTGACGGTGAACAGCATGACACTGTCATGACACGCGATGTATTTTAGTGATTATAAATTCTAATCGACCTGAAACTTCCAATAAAAATATAGAAATATTTATTGCATTTGATGACCCAAGGGATATACTAGAATTATTTATTTTGTAAAAAATACTCTTTTTCAAGTTAGGAATTTCCTCAGGGGAAAACTACATAATAATGATGTAAATATTTTTTTTCTCTGAGATAACACAAGGGTCTAAATAATAGAGTAGGACAATTTAAATGGTAAACGGAAAAATACGTGTACCATTGCTTTAAAAATGACGAATTTTATATTTCGAAGGTTTCGATGGCTGGTTTTGGTGGCTGCTCGACCAACCGAATTTCGTGGTTTGTCAGGGAGTTCAGACTGGACTCTTCATGTAGAGGTTGCTGATACGAATATGATCCGGGAAGTGCTGATAATTTTCATGATTTTTAGGCGCATACAATATAATATAATGTATTTATTCAAATTCCTTTAATTTATATCAGATCCAGACCCGTTACACAAATTCTAGCATACTAGCTTAGGGCTACGCTCGTGTGGGAGTCCTTAATATTTATTAATTATTTACGTTACCAAGGAGGTACATTGTTACACACTGGATTTTTAAAATGAGAATCTACGTGAGCAACATAATTTACATCCTTATTTAGTTCGCCATACCAATAACTTTACGTAGTTTCATGATCCTATATAAGCCTTTTTTACTATGGCAAGGCCGAAAATGATATCGAAGATCACACTAGTTAAATATTGTAGCAGATAATACGGTAACAATAATTAACACATAAAATTACTATAAGACCGAACCGTCACCCTTCTATATGAAGCCGCAAGTGGGAGGGACGGTATAAAGCTTACCAGTTAGAACATACAAGGCACCACACGAGACAGGTCTTCGGCGAACGAAGACTTTGCAACATGAAGTTTTCGGTGAGTTTAAAAAAAAGTGAAGTGTCAGTGTCAAATAGTGTTTTTTAAATTCGGAATTCAAAAAGGACGGCGGGATTTTATTTTATTTAAAATCTAAACAAATTTTGTGTTATCGAATTATACATAAATTAAACATATTGTTATTTATTAAAATTAATATCGTATCGAATGAAATAATTAATATTAATGAAGATTTAGATTAGCTGTATTCCATCCGTCCTTTTAATGTTATCGCTACAAATAATTATCCCTTTTAGTTATTACACTTTAGATATTTAAAATTTATTAAAGTATTTTAGAAATATATTTTTCTTACATTTCTGCTTTATAAGTAAAATTATCTTTTAATAATTAACTTTTTTCAATTTTGTATTGAAGAAATATACAAAATATAACGTTTAAATTATGCATAAATAAGATCTTTTAGAATTTATTACCGAATAATTATTATTTTTTAATTCCATTTAAGCTATACCGTTTTAGGATTATAATTATTTTAATATAATTAACATATATTTATATTAAAAAGCGAGTACAGTATAAACACTAGCTTTTACTAGATATTTATCTAAATAGTAATTGCTTTTTTAGTATCATTATTAAATTAATCGAAGTTGCGAGTAAATTTTTTATAAAGAATAATAAGTATTATTCAAAAAATATAGGATGTAATGAAAAGACCACCCACCCTGTAAGGTTGTTTATAGTCATCGAATTTACTTTTTTCATCGTAGTATTGTAGTTAGGGAGAACGATGATGTCGGATATATTTATCAGGTCTAGTGATCAGGCTAGCAGAGACTCGGGTTTGAGTCCCGCCAAGTGCACTTAATTTGTATAAGGAATATAAAAGTCTGCACATAGTCACTATATTTGTATAAGCTTCTTAAATTTATTTTTTTAATTCTTACGAGCTTACAACGGGGCTAGGTTAACGCGGTGTGAAAAAAAACAGACGTAACCTGAAAAAATATATTCTAAATTATTATAATATGTACATTAAAGGAGACTCGAGAATCTATATACTAATAAAATAAAGAAAATAATTATTTTTTACTAGCAGCGCCTCGCGGTTACACCTGAGTACTTACCATTCCCGGGGAAGTGCGAAGTTCTTCACTATGGAAACCAAATTACTTAATTTTCTTATTTTCATGGACCCCCGGCTTACGATTGTGGACCCTAGTTTTTGTCACGCTCATTGTGGACCGATTTCAAATCTTCCGTTGACCCCTGGGGGTCTGGACCTCTTTGGGAATCACTGATCTACACAGATTTTAAAATCTTCATTGTATTTGATAGACCAAGATATGAAAAGTCATAACCAACGTGTTTTCGTGGTCTTTATTCAGATTTCGGGCGGATAACGCAAAGTACATCAGTAATATAAATGTAATATATGTTTAAGTAATTTCTATAACATAGCGTACAGCGAAGGAAATCCCCGTTCCTTATATAATATACATAATAACGCGTTTTCCTAATAATCGTCCAGCTAAACTGTTCAGACGGGTTAGTCGATTCCGACACTTTCTAACTTAAGGTAAACGTAGTGCTTTACTTCTTGTCACATTTCCGACTCTTAGATTTTATGATGTTGCAGAAAAGTTGATAAGTCGACTTTATTGAGAACTAGCAGCGCCCTGCGGTTTTACCCGCGTACTTCTCATTCCCGTGGGAGTACGAGGATGGATTATGGCCTATGTGCTATTCTGATGTATAAGCTATTTTATTGTAAAGTTTCATTAAAATTCATTCAGTATTTTCTTCACGTGAAAGAGTAACAAAAATCCATACTTACAAACTTTCACGTCTATACTATTAGTAAGACTAGTAAGATTTCGATCTAGGTTTCAAAAAAAAAACTAGTTATCTTCTAACATGTAAGAAGTCTATATTGCTTTATATTTAATAGTTCGAATCAAAAAGTGATTAACCCATTAATATAATATACAATAAGGTTACTCATCTACACGTTTATACAATTAGGTCTTTCATAAACAAAAAACTACTTTTTATTAAAATAAATGCTTAATTAATAAGACTTGTGTATATTTTATCTCCGGAAGTAACCTACATTCAGTATGAAGTAAGTTACATAAATTTATTACTTCATACAAGCAATACACTGCAATCGTTTTCTTTTTATTAAGCACCGCGTCAGGCATTATGAACTGACACTATTAGGACAGACATACATATCTATTTATATGTATATATAGATTTTTAGCAAATTATGAGCATAATTTTTTTAGAAAAAGAAAATAAACGTATAAAATGTGTACAGAAGAAACCCGTATTCATGAAATATTTTTTTTAAGATGCAGGAGTATATAAACCATAATAAAAATAATGAAATCTAAATTCAAGCATAACATGTCACAGACTAAAAGACTCAGCACCTTCTGCATAGATAAGACCGCGATAAAATCCGTAAAAGTTGTTTCTTTAAATGTGTCATGACAAGCGCATGCATATATAGCGCCGGCGCAAAATTGAGCAGAACTATCTTTACCGAAAGTATCGTAACATGTTATATAATGATAATGATTCAGTGATCATCATTACATGCAATCATTAGACGCATTAGAGCCTACATGCTCCGCCGTAATTAAACGAGGCTGATGGCGTGAAAAATGTTAAATGGCCAATTTGAATTAGATGTTTAAGATATGAATTTAATTTAAATACTTTTTAAACATAGAAATAATAAAATACAAGGATAATAAAGGAGATAGATAGACAAAGAGAAGGAACTGTTCTTACGATGGGATTTATTTAGCTTAGCACTAATAAAATATAATTCTCAGGGGTAAAAAAGCTTACCTACAGAAAATCGTAACGCTTCAACAAATCTATATCTATGTCTATAAAAAATAAACTTACATAATAATGTAAAATCATACTTTTACATAAATATTATTAAGCCATGTAACGTTAAACTACGTAAATACGAGTAATACTTAAAATATGTTAATATTGTTTTCTCTTCAGGTAATTACGGCATTGTTTTAAATTCTTTAAAAAATAATGTAATTAGACTGGCAGGACTATAGAATGATTAAATAGAAAGGCAAAGGACTTGTAGCTCTTAATAAAAAATATAAAAAAAAAACTAGCCGTTGCCCGCAGGTAGACGTATGAGAGCTGATCATGATTATTATAGTCATAATACTACATATCATTATTGATAAGACCATTCTGAATTTAGTATACTATATAAATTTTTAATTGTATATAATGTAGATTGTAGACGGAGAAAGGCTGATTTATTTGTTCACCACATAAACTTTTACCTCGGGTCAAGTTCGACAGACCAAGGTCAAGGTGGACGTATGAGTGACCCAAAGACTGGGTAAACCCGTTATCTATGAGAAGCTAATATTATCATAATCTTTTTCTACCACGGATTACTTTAAATTTTTTTTTGTTAAATGTGTGAATTTGAAACTCAAACTACTTTTCGATATTTTTAGCTTGTCCGGCTTGACAAAAGCTGTTTAACGATTTTTACGGTTATAATAATATACTATAGCAGATACTCATTGTGTCAATGAAGGGATAATAATTTGTAAGTTACAAGCTGAACCAGGCAAAAGTTGTCTTGCCCTTACCCAATAATCATCATTTTTTGACGAAAGCGCTGGAAAAAATTAGATAATTCTTTTTTTGTTGTCTTAAAGTTATATTATGCGTACATACTTTTGGAGATTCTTTTTTGTTTAAATTTTTAGTAAATTTTTTGTTATCGTTTATCAGCATGCATTGAGATGCTAATAATAATTGTTATACTTTCTTTAACTTTTCTTTAACTCTTTCGTTAACTTTCTTTACATAACCAGCATGTAAGATGTGTACGACAGGTATACGGAAGAATTCACATTCGAAGTATGCAATTCATATTGCAAGACTGATTATGTAGTATCAAGATTTTTATTGCGATTAAACTTATATCAGAAAATAATCGATATAACGGTCTTTTACCGCGGATTCTCTCGTCTCAACCTGTAGGTGATACTTCTCGTGTCAGCAGTTAAAAAACCCTTAAGACTAGTCTTAAGAGTTTTCTTTTTAATTATATACATTTTGCAAAATAATTACAGTTGAAAATAACTAAATAAAAAAATACTACGTTAATAATAGAAACACTTTCATGAAGGATCGCAATGACATTTAGATCTCGAAGGACGAGTCGCTTTCGAGTTTCGAGTGTAGATAGTTAAAAAAATATTAAATAACTAGAAAAGTGTTCCTAGCAACATAAATTCTAGACAGTGAAGTGTTACCTGTTTTGTCATAATATATAGCAGACAGTTGTTTGTGCATATAAAGCGGTACGGCTTTCCACGCACCGAGATTTCCCCATAAAAATCTAGTCATACAAGGTCATTGTACCTTATGTTTACGTGTGTATGTCCGTAACACAGGAACGTGTTATAAAACGATCACTTTCGTTATTCAAGTCGAACTATCAATAATCTGTTGACATTTCCGACATCTTGTTAAGAGTTAGCGCCATTTTACAGAATCTTGAAAGTCTAGATTATGAAATTAATAATGTAAGATAGGTTGCAAAATATTGCAATATTGTATGTCAATGTGTGTTTATAAGATAGATCGCAATATTTCAACAAAATTTATTAAAATATCCTGCACGTTGAATTGAAAGTAACAAATACTTTTGTTACATTTAGCTTAGTAATGAAAGTAATTAATTATGTACTTATTTTACTAATTGCATCTTGCATCACTATTGCATAACTGGCAAACGTAGTCCTGCGCATACGCATGCCCCATCATTGTCTTCATCGTCATATTTTTTTATACAATCCTTGTTCTGGCTATATATACAATGAAAAAAAATCTTATTTGAAGAGATTTCGATTTGTTTTTTCTAATTTAAAATAATAATTTGTAACAAAAGTTTTTATGCTTAGCGCATTTACATAAAATCTTTCTAATTTTAACACATTGACAGAAATAATAAAGAAGTTAATTTTTAATGTGTTGCATTTATGAAATACCAAGAAAATATCAAATGAATTTCCAAGAGAAATAATCGCTACGTAACATTTTTATTACTTCCACCTATTGTTGAATCGCATCGCTAAAAACACCTATCTAAGGCAATCATGTATAATTTAGAGTTTTCGTTTTTGTAGAAAATGTGTGATGCGTCCGCAATTATAAACAAAAATAGAAAGTGGTTCAAATTCGATGATAACAAGAACGAAATGCTTTTAGAAATCCCTTCCGCGATTTGCTTATGCATGTAAAGTGGATAGTCGCATACTTTGCAGAATCTTAAACACATGTATCTATAAAACTCAACTATATGCAGATTAGCAATGAAATCATTTCTCATCTGCATATGATTTAGAACGAATACTTGAAAATTATATAAGATATTGTAGCCCACATTATAAAATGATTTCATAAAATCTACACGTTATACAATTAATATAAAGTGCATAATTCTATGTAGTTATTATTATTGTACCTAAATTAAATTAATTTATCATTTTTTAAATATAATTTCACACTTTAAATACTTTGTCTGGACTGTGTGAATGTTTTTTATTTGGATACAAATGTTAAAATAATTATTTTATAAAAAATACAATTTATTATTTCTCATAATTTCAAAATTGATATTTTTAATTATTCAATTTTTGAGGAGGTACAATAGTTAAAATACTTTTACAAATACACAATTTACATAGGTTAGATAGTTTTTTATATAAAATTAGCATAACCTGTTTCCATGTACAGTTACAAGCTTCTCTAAATGCAATCTAGAAATCTCTGTTTAGTTTAGGCCAACCCTAAACTAGACTAACGTTAATTTAAGTAACGTATCGTGATCAATGATAATAACCTATTTGTATTTTTCTATTTCAGGTTGTTTTAGTAGCCTCATTGGCTGTGGTGGCTTTAGCTAGCGAAGAGAAAGGCACCCAAAAGCAAGCGGCAGGCGAAGAAAAAAAGCAGGACAAACGAGGCATATACGACACAGCATCCTATGGTGGCGGTGGTGGGTATGACTTTGGTGGACACAGCTTCGGCGGAGGGGATGGTGGACACAGCTTCGGCGGCGGAGACAGTGGACACAGTTTTGGTGGTCATGAAGGATTAAGTTTCGGACATGGAGGACAAGGTCTGAGCTATGGCCATGAAAGCTACGGTCACGGAGGTGGTGAATTCGGTGGAGTCTCAGGTGACTCATGGAAACCCATTTCAAGCGACCACGGCCATCACCACGTCAAGACCGTTGAGGTAATTAAGAAAGTGCCAGTACCTTATACCGTAGAAAAACATGTCCCATACACAGTCGAGAAGAAAGTCCCTTATGAAGTCAAAGTGCCTTACCCACAACCATACACTGTCGAGAAGAAGGTACCAGTCACCGTCAAGGAGTACGTGAAGTACCCAGTACATGTACCTGAACCTTACGTAGTAGAAAAGAAAGTTCCCTATGAAGTTAAGGTTCCCGTTGACAGGCCTTTCGAAGTCAAAATCAAAGTACCCACTCCTTACACCGTAGAAAAGAAGGTCCCATACGAAGTCAAGGTACCCGTACCACAACCCTACACCGTTGAAAAGAAATACCCAGTACCAGTCAAATATGAAGTCAAAGTTCCTCAACCATACGAAGTCATCAAGAAGATCCCTTACGAAGTCAAGGTACCAGTCGACAAACCATACAATGTGTACGTAGAGAAGCCTTACCCAGTTCACGTCGAAAAGCCTTACCCGGTAACAGTTCACAAACCCGTACCTTATGAAGTTAAGGTTCCTGTAGACAGGCCCTACAAAGTCGAGGTTGAGAAGCCTTACCCAGTACCAGTGAAGGTTCCAGTGCCCAAACCCTACGACGTATACAAGAAAATCCCATACACTGTTGAGAAGAAAGTGCCTTATGAAGTAAAGGTCCCCATCGACAAGCCTTACCCCGTGTACAAGGAAGTCCCAGTTCCTTTAGTCAAGGAAGTGCCGTACCCTGTCAAAGTGCACGTCCCCTATCTCATTAAGAAGGAGGAGGAACACCATGGACATTATGAGCACCACGGTCACCACGGCTGGAATTAAATTGAGCAACCGTAAATTGTTAGGTCACTCCAGTACCTTATAGAATAAGTTCAAATTGTGATCATTTAATATTTAGTATTTTAGAATATTGCCTTTTCGAAGTATTTGTGTAAATTTTATCTCAAGTTGTAGGAACATAAATCAATGTTCCTTATGAAGTAAATTATCGTATGCAAAGAGTGTGCAATCTGTTATTTGTCTATATGCTTTGTTGAAGATTATGTAAGATCGCTTTTTTACTGTATGTTGAGGCTGATAAAATAAAATGTTATATAAATAATTACATGCTGTGTTTTACTTTCGAAATGTTCGAGAATTATTATGTTTGTTAATCAAAGCGAACATTCGAACTATACGCATTCAAAATGTAGAAGTGTTCAAAGCTTTATTTTATGTTAAACAGGAACGTATTTTTTAAAGCCTACCTTTAAAATGACGCTATCAAATAGTAAAATATTATCTTTACCTATTTGAAAAATATGAAGATAACCTAAAACTGTATATAATAGTCATGAACATCAATAAACATCATGTATTGATGATGGATTAGATTAACGTTATCTGTCATATGGTTATGAAGGTTTAGTATCCCTACATCTCTGAAGATATTATAGTAATTAGCTTATCATTATAGGACTTCTTATGCTACCACTGTAGTATGTCTGTCTGTCTGTAATCAGTAATCAATAGAGTCCCGGAGTGGATGTTAAAAGATTCCATATTATGTTAACTACAAGTACATTAATTGTACAATTACTTACATGATAATTGCGTTTCAATGCAGGGTTTTGTAACTCTGCCGAATATGTTCTACTTTTTATTAATATTTATCTTTTAATCAGCGAAAGTGATCTGTTTCGTCATCATCAAAACTAGCTCAAGTCCATTCACTGATTAATATTTTCAACACACCAGGTACGCACATCAACTTGAAAGGACCATAAAAAATTACCTTTCCATTTAATCATTTTCATATTTCAATTTTCCTATTCAATCTACTGTCAAATGATTTCAACACTTTTAACTTAACAAAATGACGGTTAATGACGTAATATGGTACATTTAGCCATTTATAGCCTAAAGCAAGACTTATGTCCATGCATATAATCCCGGGGAGTAGCGCGCTATTTTGCATGGGCACCACCTTACTTATTCTTCAGCAGCGTTGGTTTTAGTAACAGGACCATAAAGGCGCAATGAAGGGTGTCATTTTTTTATTGTAACAATAATTTTAGTTTTTTAGAATAGTGATACATAAATGATAAAATCTAACTAGTGTAATCTGCAATATAAAACTTATTAAGACAAAATAAAAAAAAAAATACCTAAGACTGTTAAAGCTGTAGTTATCATTCAAATTCTCCTATAAGCGAGATTTGAACCAGGAGCCCAAGTGTTATTATTATCCATTTACTAATTTGTCATATTTCGAAAATTATTTAATTTTTTTATTACAGTTACGTAATTCGGATTTATTTCACATTCATTATACGTTCATACACCTCGTGTTTAATGAACACAATGCAATCATTAACTTATATAATTATTATTAAAATTAAAATACACAAATTAAATATTAACATATTATGAATTGTTGATGTTTTGTGATAAAATTATATGAGAATATATTATGTCCCGGTATTTTTTTAATCGCAACTGAAGTCATTAATCATAATAAGTTAATGCGTGTCTGTACACATGACACTCATTGGTAAAATATTAAACATTTAAATTGCCTGTTTGATGATGGGATGAAGCCGATGGTAAAGAGGTTGTGATGTAAGGAGTATTTATGTTAACGCAACCGCCATTATCCTTGTAACTGGTGCATTACGCGATCAGATAGGGAGTGGATTTCTGCACTGGTGGCTTTTGTCCACTGTGGGCTCTCAAGGTGACGTTTAATTTGAGTTTCTATCACTACACCTTGTCCGTTGTTTATTTATTTACACTAAGAAAATGTAAAAAACACAGTCTCCTCCTCCCATCCTCGCCCCTTGCCCCCTGCTCTTTTGCCCCCTCTTATAAGAGGGGTACAAAGACCTCCCTTGGCTCAATTAGCTTCGCCCAAGGTGTTGGGCAACCCGAGGCTACTGAGCCCCACTGCCACGACAAGGCCTGAACCATGGTGGAGAAAATAATAATACCTAAGATAATAATAATATTTATTATATAATACACATATTTGATACACATCCATGACTCACGCTCACAGATACTTTTTGTTCCCTGGCTGGATTCGAAGATTCGAACCCACTACCTCTGGCTTGAGAGCCATCGCGTCAACCACTGAGCCACCGAGGTCGAAATGGTTTGTAAAATAAACTGTTTTTGGGTTAGGCTTTAGTACCAACACGATGTGAATATACAATCTTTACACACCTTCATACTTAATATATTTCAGAATTTCAGCTTTTCTTACCTTGTGTTTACAGCGAGCAATGTTGGTAAGGATTTTTTGGTGCCTTACACAGAATGCGACCTTCGGCGCTATATTTAGACCAAGATATTTGAAATAAGATGTTCTTAATATTTCTATGATTTAGACCTACGAGTTAAGTTATATCACAAGGCAGATAATATATTCTGAAACAGGCATATAATATACACTGAACATACCCCTTCATCATTTATATCATTAGACAATAATTTGCCACATTTATCTGAAACTTTGCTTACACGATTAAAAGACACTGGGTTTGTATTCTCGAAATTTCCAGAGGCCGAAATATCGATATTCTGTTATCTGCGTAGCTTTAAGTGAACACGGTGATTGTGTATAGAGTTCCCTCTCACGAACAGCTTTCGAACGTCAACCTGCATTGCGTTGCAAACTAAGTCACGAATAGCAGTATATATTAAGATAAACTAAGTGCCTACATGGCATACATTAATGAGTTTTGGCAAGCTGTTTATTTGTTACAAAGAAATTGGGAAAGTAGTTGGATATTTTTATTTAGAATTGAGCATTAGCGAAGTGGACTGGATACAATCCCAAATATACGTACAGTCTTTATATTACTTTACTGTGAGCGACTGTGATCCAACTTTAACGTCATAGGATGATCCAACCGGATCACCCCATTTCCGATGACGCATAACGGTCACTAGGACCATTAGCATAGATCCAACCGAAAAAAAAAAAAAAAAAAAAGACTGTGATCCAGTAGGTGTGGGCTCGGCCTCTTAAGCGAAAGGATCTGGGTTCGATCCGGACCCTGTGGTGCCTTGAAATGAGGTTTCTTAAATTTCTAAGTGCACCCTAAACACAGATCACCGTTCGCTCACCGGTGCACGCCTGGTGAGATTTACAGTCTGAAGTATATTATGATATCCACCGACCCTAGGGCCAGCGCATTCCTAAAGAGATAAATATACTTTGTTTACAATGTTTCTATTACAGTTAAAAAAGTAAAGTATCAACCCTTTTATGTCCCACTGCTGGGCACGGGTCTCCTCCTCAAGCGAGGAGGTCAATAGTTCACCTCGCTTGCCCAGTGCGGGTTGGTGAACTTCACATACCTTCAAAGACTTTCAATCTCATCAGGCATGCAGGTCTCCTCACGATGTTTTCTTTCACCGGTGAGCGGGCGATGGTCTCGTGTTTGGGGTGCACTTAGAAATTTAGAAAAAACCCATTTCAAGGCACACACGGACGGGTCAGGATCGAATCCGGAACCTCTCGCTTATGAGGCCGAGTCCATCCACCAATGAACCATCGTCGCTTGGGCATGGTATATCGGTAAATAAATACAAACTATTGATTTTCGCTCGACATCGATGAAGTCGAAACTTCACACCCACACAGTAAGGATACCGTCGTCACAGCAAGCTCGAAGTATATAAATTACCATCGGACAGACAGATAACATTGTTCGACTTGCATAACGAGTTAGAACCAGTTAAATATTTAGACAAAAGTCGCTGGTCATTCTGATTGTGTTCCTCGTGTTGTGCAAGCTCTTGATAGATATGTGTTGGTAATACACATTATCATCATCATTATCAGCCCACGACTAGTTATAGAGTTACGTATTGCTTTCTAATATTTACGTAAATCCTCATTATAATGAAACAACTTTTTAATAATTAAAAAACTTTTTTCTAAGCACCCGTATACGAGACCATTGCTCGCTCATCGGTGAAGGAAAACATCATGATGAAACCTGCATGCCTGATGAGATTGAAAGTCTTTGAAGGTATGTGAAGTTGACCAACCCGCATTGGGCCAGCGCATCGGTAAACTATGGCCCATTACCCTCCTCGCCTGATTTCGAGGAGGAGACCCGTGCCCAGCAGTGGGACATAATATAAGGGTTGATACTTTTCCTTTTATTAAACTTTTTACAGATTTTATCGCGGACGGGAGGACAATCTTTTCGTGATCATGGCGTGAAGTATCCGAATGTAAAATACCGATAAAATCCGTAAAAAGTTGTGTGATGAAGTCGCGGGGACTGCTTAATAGCTGCTGGGCGGATTTCGTTTACAAGGAGTAGTCTGTCCTTTAGTCAGGGCTAGCCTGTCGCTGAGGCGCTCCTGTTGGCTGCAGATCCGGAGGTCTCAAAAAGCGGCTAAAAGCGCTCGTAGTGGTTTTGTTTTGGGTATGAACTGCCTATGTGTGAGTCTCACATAGGTTGGTTGTTCTTGAGAACAATTTAAGTGCCTGGCTATTGCCATTTTTTTTGCGTCAACAAATGATAATAAGCCACATATCTCATATGCCTATACTCAAAATATGCTCTCGAGTGCTGTTCTTTTGATTAGAGGACTATTAGTCGTCCTCTCATCCCTCTCGGTAAGACATAAGGGTAATTTTACATATATCCCTGTTATTACAGCGATCATGATTATTAACAGATAGGCTGTACCGCAAACGACCAATAAACGATGACCTACTTATCGACGAAGAGCAGCAGACCTTACGTCGTTGTGAACGTGGTTGTCACTCTAGAAGGTTCTTTGTCCATTGATAATCAGTCCTTCGGCGTATATATCTGGCTCATTGCCCTTTTATACACGCATTTATATCCTTAGTGATGTCGCTGGTTTAGTTCCTTATGTGCTTAAACATAGATTAGACAGCTGATGATCAAATTTAAATTATAGTTAGTTTGAGTATACCGTAGTTGACTGACCTGCTTCTGACGCCAGGCACAAACATTATTAGAGTTACGTAAGTCAGCCATTACTCAGATCGTAGTATAATTATGGTAACGATGTCACTGCAACGAATAACAATTTCAACGATATTTTGCACAACTATTTGAAAAACATTAGAATTCTGTACTTATTTTTACTTTTTTTAGTTTTACTTGTCGCATTATCTTATGGTATGATGGCACTTTTTTGGATAAGGCTTAGGATACAAGTACTTTGGTCATACCTAAGGTTGGCAATGACTTTTATATCTACGTGTATGGTATTTTAAATGGTTATACAAAGTATTGAATATTAGAAGTCCCCCGTCCGATTAACATCTTAAATAAAACACGTGTGGCGGACACTGCAGCAGTCGCTGTGGTGTGCTTCAGTATTTCATGCTTATTGCTTGGGTGAGCCGCCAACCCACAGCTCCGATTTCGCTCTGAGGCCTTTTGGCCACAGCATAGGACATTTCGAAAAAAAAAGGATATAGGAAGTCAATTTAATTATATATGTAAACATGTTTATATAATATCTGTAAATTCAATAGAGATAAATGTTTAGCCTACAACGTTTAGTCGGAGCTTGACCAAGTTGAGACAACTTCTAAGTTTTGGTGTCACTTAATCTTGTAGCTGCCATGGAGCAACACTAGTGATGAGTTATTAACTTATTAGTATGTGTTTTAGGGTTTTTACAGACAGAGAGCGACTACGCATTTCAGTGTTTGTGCGTGCAGCGTTCAAGCATTTTTAGGAGACCAAGTTTTTTATATTTCTTTGGATGTGTAATATGGTATATATTTAAAATAAATAAAAATAACAAAGCTTAACACTTTCTGAACTCATAAACAAATACTAACTAAAACTTTAGTTGCGTTGTGCACTTTCTGGTAGGGGATGTCTTATAAAGTCGCGTCACCGACATGCTAATATCATATTAAGAAATTTACAATTTTTAGAATGTATTAAAATTTTATATCTGTAGTTCATGTTGGGGGGATATATAGACGAAGTGTTGGTCGGCCATCAACCAGATGGGAAGACGATCTTCGTGCAGTGACAGGTCCGTGTTGGATGCGAGTGGCAGGGGATCGGTCGTCTTGGCGTTCATTGAGAGAGGCCTATGTTCAGCAGTGGATGGATAAAGGCTGATGATGATGATAATGATTAAAATTTTACATTTCACAAATTATAAGTTTTCGTTTCTATGTCTGCCAATTTTTTTTAATTTAATTTCAAATTTATATAAAGAAGGTTGGTGTAAAGAATGGCTTTATAGCACACTGCTCAAGTCATGTAGAACGTATGCCGCTGTGCGTCCAAAGTTCCGCTTATGACCGCTGCACACGACATAGTGTGCGGTTTTGGTGAGGCAACAGTTGCTGGCGTTGTGTGCTCCACATGCTTACTGAATTACGTGCAAATGGGCACTTTGAACAGACATATTGATTACCAAGGAATAAGGTCACAATGGTGGACAAGATTCAGAAGATATTTTCTCTAATATTCTTCACCGCTGACAAGAATTTTCAATGGTTCATTAATTCATTATAATATCATTTTCTCAAGAATTTTTCTTTTATGAGGAAATAGTAAGTTTTTAATTTATAAATCACTATGGAGTCTTGGGAATAGGCTGGGGTGATGATATTTGCATATTTGTAAAAGAATCTCCATATCAATAGACAACGATTGCTTTTGATCGAAGATCTGCCTTTCAAATAAAGTTTCATAATAATAAAGTTTCAAATTCAGTGCCTTTTAAATAAAGCAAAAAAGAAAACCAAAAGGAATTTGCGAATCAGACTTGTTATAATATTGAGTACAAGTAGATCTTACCTACAATAGCTATTTACTAATAAAAAAATATAATAGGCAAATGTGAACCGTGCTGTGGCAGGTCCGCGTTGGATGCGAGTAGCAAGGGATCGGTCGTCTTGGCGTTCATTTTTCAGCAGTAGACGGATAAAGGCTGATGATGATGATGAATAGGCAAATTATATTATTATATGTCTTAATTGGAGTCCGTTAAGTTAAAACAGATATCTATCACCTTATTAGACGCAATGGTTAATTAGTGATGCAATTTCTGTGTAATATTATAAAATAGATGCAGGAAGTGGCACAGCACTAGCGGGGATATTATGATTGACGCGATCTGATCTATGCGCCTACTCACGGTCCGACTACGTAAGTTTCTCGACAAAATACGCGTCGCAGAAACGTCGTGATGAAAACAAGAAGATAAAGAAATGAAGATATAGATAGAAGATACTTCAAAAATCTTTATAACTAGCCTCAACGAAACAGTTAATGAGCTATTTAATTTAGCCTGGTTACGGTTCCCTTGTAAGATAATAGTAAAATGTTTGTGCAATGATTCAATAAATCCTAAAAATAAATTTGTATTTCACTTTCTGTTTATAATTAAACTTTCTAATAAGGAAATTGAAAATCACCCCTTCCCGTCTTTTTTTTTTTACTCCAATAGCGTTGCCACCATTGTTAGCTCAGATTCGTTCACAAGGGCTAATGCTTCTTTCAGTACATTCATCAACTACTGCCATACTTTTGCTGTACTGAGGTTTCTATGATATAAGCACTATAGGTATCCCAGATAGAAGACATTTAATTTAAGAAAGCATTTTTTTTTTCCTTTTGCTGTGACCTATCTAAAATTTTTGTTTACTTATCTTTCGTTCCACTTGATTGGATCAAAATCATGTGTATTCCGCCCATTTATGAAGTGAAGTCTACGAACAATGAAATGTAAGTGTTTGAATGGCGATCTTTACGAGTGTATTGGTCGTTTGCGCGAGCACTAGTAATGGCGACTTCCACGTGTTACAAAATAATTGTGCAACGCTTCAAAGACGCACGCACCAGATGAGAAACCATTACCGCGTAATGAATATTCATTAACCACTTTTAAAATTATGAATGTTAATAATTTTAATTAATAACAATTAGTTTTATATAATATTAACTTTTATTTTGATACACTACGCGCAAATTGTATTAGCCATATTTTTTCAAAGGACGAACTGTGACCTAAATATCATTTTATACTTGTGGAAAATTTGGACCGGTTTAGTGTCTGCATCGTATATGTGGGTATCGCTGGTAAGGCCATGTGTGCCAGAGTAGCCAAGGCTGGTGAAGATAAAAGGGCAGTGAGATTGTGGAAGAGTAGCCAAAGCTGGTGAAGATAAAGGGGCAGTGAGATTGTGGAAGAGAAGCCAAAGCTGGTGAAGATAAAGGGGCAGTGAGATTGTGAAAAAATTAAGTAAGATTACCGAAAAAAAATGCTTTCTTAAATTAAATGCTTTCCATCTGGGATACCTATAGTGCTTATATTATAGAGAGCTTAGTACAGCTAGCAAAAGTATGGCAGTAGTTGATGAATGAAGCTTTAGCCCTTGTAAACGAATCTGAGCTAACAGTGGCTTATGGTAGCATTTGAAAAAGTTTTTATATTTTAAGCTGACATGAGATACAAAACTATACTATCCTCAACTTGACAATAATGTTACCAATAAAATTGTTAAAATCTTATTTCTGTGTTGAATTTGCTGTCGATAAGATAGAAAACTTATTGAAGAATATTAGTTTGTTTTCATCGCATGAAATGCTACTGGGCAAGCTTT
This sequence comes from Lycaena phlaeas, assembly GCA_905333005.2. Classification (NCBI taxonomy): domain Eukaryota; kingdom Metazoa; phylum Arthropoda; class Insecta; order Lepidoptera; family Lycaenidae; genus Lycaena; species Lycaena phlaeas. Next base: position 14,937,920 of record HG995169.1, on the reverse strand, counting down.
AGAAAGTCTAACTCTGGAAGCTATGGTAAAAAATTGCAGTCATAGAGATTGCCGCCATAAGTGAAAACTTATGACGTTTGCTCTGACGTCAAACAATAACATGTCCGTCATGCGAATCTGGCATGTCGGTGACGCGAATCTATGAGATTTTCATGTAACAAAAAGTAGTCAACGCGCCTAAAGATTCAAAGAGTCATTACTTCAAAAATATTTTCCAAAGAGAAGTAGACTGTATTATCATTGATATAACGAATTGGTCGAATAATCAGGCAGTTGGACATTACACTCAGCGGTCCGCGGTATATTTATCAAAGATGGATGAGGGCCTTTATTTTTTTTCGTAATACATACTAGTAAGATGATTAAGGTACTAACTTACCACGGGCTTAACGTGGTTTCAGTATTAGTTAATTAACATTTTAATTTATATGTACTTATACAAAAAGCTATAATATGTCGGTAAGAGGTCTTACCCAGTGTTTTGTTTATGCCAAATGACCGTTTTGTTTTAGCCATAAATTGTGTAAGAGACTTACATCATATCCACGCTGAGCAAGACCGCTCACCATTTGCCATACAGCCTTGGCGTAACTACCAGGGAAATATGATTTTGTGTAGTAATTTTTAGTGTTTCATTGAAAAGAAAATTCTAGATGAACGTTTATGTTATTCAAAAACCAATGTATGATAAAAAACTTTCGGACTAGTCATTTATTAAACTATTATAAAGCTCGCTTAAAGCCTGGTTTAATCTACATAAAAAAAATTGAAGATTAAAATATTTGTTTCTAATGTATTCGCGAATTTAAAGGTTGCTGTAAAGTATCTACAGTCGGACATATAGCTTAATTAACCGCGATTAAATACTTGAAAAGTTGTTTCATTATTAGTATTTACTTCTATCTATGTTCAACCACCGAAAATGTACGCACACAGCGTCAGAACCACTGCTCCATTTTTTTTGTATTTTATATCACCAGGACAAGGTTTTGTATAAAAAATTATGATGACGATTCATGGGCGGGTATGGGCAGGACAATATTTACCAGGTTCTGATTTTTTAGGTATAATATTTAATCAACGTATTTGGTTTTCTTTTCATATGTAATTGATTTATTTCTATAACCTATGTTGCAAATTAAAACGTAAGTGACGTGTAAAAATGTATTTATATCATCATGTGGTAAGCCTTTTCCCTGCTATATTTTGGGGTCGGCTTCAGGCTAGGCGGATTCAGCTGAATACCAGTATTTCAAACGGAGTGACTGCTTATTTGCCCTCCACAGCTCAGTAACTGGGCAATACAGTACATCGTGGTAGGTCCGGTTGTCAGACTCTCGGGATTCTGACGACCCGTAACGACTGTCATGGATCCACGGATGACAGCCGGGACCAACGGTTTAACGTGCTTTCCAAAGCACGGAGGAGTCTCGGTATGTAAAGATGGTCACCCAGCCACGGACTAACCACGGCAAGCGTTGCTTAACCTGGTGAATCGATCCGCACAGCTATTACCACTGAGCTATAAGCTCCTCAGTGTAAAATGTATTTATTTAAATTTCTTAAATTAAAGTATTTCAAGTAACACAAATTGTTACTTAAAGCAGGGCTAGGTTTACTTATTGTAATCGTTGAATAATATATATATTTTTTAATTTATATCATATTTATGAGTTAGAAAAGGAAGAATAAAATAAGTGTATTTTTTGTGTATGTTCAAATCTCGCGAGGTGAATAAATGAAATAGCCCGAGAGCTATAGCTAGTTAATAATGAGCGAAGCTTGGAAAGTATTACCGGCCTACATAAGACAATAAGAATGACTTAACAGTTATAAGGTAATCAAGTGCACGTTACGGGAGAAAGTTATCAAAATTACCTCATGCTCCATTATGTATGTTTAGTTCACGATACGAATTAGTGTGGCTGTTTTAAATTTAGCAGAATAACCATACTTTGCATTACATAATGCAGTAGTGTAAGATTTGGTTTTGTATTTGTATTGATTGTATTTTGTCATCTAGTATAGTATTTCTAGTATAGAAAATTACTATATCTAGTACTAGCAGCGCCACGTGGTTTCACCCGCGTACTTCCCATTCCCGTTGGACTACGGTAATAAATTATAGCGTATGTGTTATTCTGATGTATAAGCTTTATATTGTAAACTTTCATCAAAATCCATTCAGTAGATTTTACGTGAAAGAGTAACAAACATCAATACTCACAAACTTTCGCCTTTATAATATTAGTAGGTTTAGTAGGATAGTAATTTTCTCGTGTGCATTATCATTTATCATTTCAATAATTAATAATAATTTAAACGTTCGTCTTGACGTTCATTGTTGTCGCTTGTGTTCAGAAGTGCACTGATAAAGGCTGGTATTGATGCTGATGATACGAACGACATTGAAACGAGCCGAATTTGGATTGAGTTTGACCCATCGTCGCCAGTTGAGTTATTAACATTTTAAGTATTTTATTCTGAATATACCTATATTTTATAAGCAATAGGTACGAACATATTATATTCTCCAAATATATTCAGCCAAGTAAATCCGTATCAAGATACTACACGACACAGCCCACAAAAAACGCTTTTAAATTTTTTAATTAATTAAAAATCTCTCACTTCAGTTATATCAAAATAGTAATCTTCTCCATCTGACTAGCTATTTATAAGGCTGTATCTATTAGTCGGTCACGATGTCATCTGATGTCGACCAAACATACTAATTAATATAACAGATCTATCGTGGTAGACAGGTGTTATATCCATTTAAAATTGAATCGTTATATTCCCCCGTCCACCCCACGTCCTTCGACCCACTTCACCCCAATTCACCCCAACAATCTAATCGAGCCGATAATGCATCAGATACCGGCCACAAGGCTAAATGTTTTATTACAGATACACGAAATGATAACGGTCGAGCTTTTGTTGTTTTAATAGTTTCATTATTGGAAATTAAGAATCAAGGAAATATATTGTTTTCTTATGTTTACGCGAATCGTAATGGGATGTGGGATCGCTGCGCCTGGAAGATGGTAAGTGGATCTGCTAGAAACAGGGCACCTAGACGACTAGTCAGTCCCTCAGGGGACCGACGCCACCTCCTCAGTGGGGTTGTCCCGCACCACAGAACAACCCCTCCCAACTTCGGGACAGTACAATAGGGCGAGGTTCCCGTCCTTGCCCCTTGCCCCCTGTTTTTTTGCCAAAAAGCTCAGCAAGGGGTCCACCTGATGAGGAAAAGTTTGAAAGGGGTCTACGAAACAAAAGAGTTTGGGATCCTCTGGTTTAAAAGATCCTTATAACATATTCAAAAGAAGGTTGTTAGCAATCGGAACCAATCGCAAACTATGGGATTTTTTTCAAAAGCTTACAAAAGCTAAGAGCTTTTCGGATTTCTTGTTAATGTGAAAAAATAGCAATAGGTATTTTCTGCTTTATAAGTGCTACCTACTCTAAAATGTTTAATTAATCTGTTTTTTTTTGTATAGTGTTAAAAAAGAATCAATTTGATCATTGTTTTTAATGCAGGTAGTAGGTTTTATCAAGGCTAATAAAATATCGTATAAATAAGAATATTTACATTTTTTTCTTTGAGCATGGTAATAATTAGTGAAACCGATGTAATCAGGTGTGATTAACGGCCTTTTTTCTATGTTTTACAATACAAAGTAGATTCAATGGGCAATTATCATAATATTACAGAGCTAGCAACATTTGCTATCATATTTAGAGAAGATTTAGAGTTTCTTTTTAGAATTTAGAACTTAATTATAAACGGCTTGATGGAATTTAGTTTGTGAGGTGCCATAGTTGTCGTATTCGTCATTAATTTAAAGAGTGATGTCAATTTTTTTAATGTTTAATAAATAATACAAATAGTAAAAAAAAGAGGTTTTTATGAATAAATCAATTTAAATAGTAAACAATATTGTTTAATGATTAAAATTAAGAATAGTGACCAGTAAAAGAAATTATTTTAACGAAGAAATTAAAAAAAAAAAGTTTTTATAGACTTTTTTTTAATTTCTTTCGGTAATGTCGTAACTTCTATAAGTATTTAGTATATGACTTGAGAAGCCAGTGCTATCGGTAAGTTTTCAGCACAAAGCAAATAGGATTGCCCTTAGAAAGCCCTTCTCGCTCGCTCTCGCGCAAAGGATACATGAAAAAAATTATATTACGTCCTTATTTCATATAGAATAATTGCTAAAATTGGAAATGCGACGAAATAAACGGTAAGAAATATGGGCTGGGTATTACAAATACTTTGTTAAATATTTCAATTTTTCCTTGCAATCTTGGATAAAGAAGTTATCACCATAAATATGAGTTGATGTTTTTCGTGCATGTTGTATTGTTGTATTGTAGGGGCTGTTAGTGCGTTATTAATTCAAATTACGTTGGTTATTCACTCGCCGATCGTCTGATTCGGCGCCGATACATTGCACCTGTGGAGTTTCAGCGTAGACTTACAAAGCTTTAGAAGTGGTGGTAAATATTTAAGTATTTATATATTTATATAAATTTTACATAGGTAATTGTAAAACTTCCCAGTAAAACATCGAAGACTCTATTGCGCTACATAGAGCCCTCGTAGAAGTAAATTAGAAAAATAAATAAGACAGAATTTTTTTTAATCTCCCATATTTTTTTTCTGTATCGGAATAGTTCCTACGAATGCCGATGTTGATACGGATTTCTATATTTACTATAATATACAATTATACATTTATTATACTTTCCAAATGTTAATCAATAGGTAAGTAAACAAGTTAAAACATATTTAAATCAAATGCATTTTTAGAATTAAAAATTAATTATTGTTTGTGAAATGATTTAAATATTTGATTCTCGAAAATGAGCCGTGAAAGGTTTAATTGAATTATTAAACCTTTTACGGTTTAGTTATTTTAAACAAAAAAAAAATGTGATTTAAAAAAGTATTTAAAGTAAATACGAATGTATGTTTTTACATTAATTTCAAAAACTTCAAATTTTGTTATATTTCACTATTTAGTTATTTCACAATCATATTATGATTTTCAAAAACTGTATTGATGCCATTTCTTATAATTATATGTTCTATTTCATAAAATGTCGACAACATTCCTGGTATTTCGATGGTATTAGACAGAATCGCGATAGCATCTCTCGTGAACACACAGATCGTTAATAAGGTACAAAACTAACATATTAATATCTCATTACTATCTATATCGAATAGATCAGCGGCGATAAAGGAGGTTATAAACGGTCCTTATACTTTATCTGTTGCTAATCGGGGCTATTATTTAAAATTAAACTGTAAATCAAATCGATTGTTTTAGGGCGGCTTGTTAGTTTTTAATTATGTCGTTTTCTGGAACTTATCAAAATGCTATTATGTTTGGATGCATGGATGAGGTAAATGAACATATTATACTATGGGCGGAGGTTTTTTTTATATTTATCACTACTTGCTGTCTGTTAGTTTGTCTGTCCCGCCGGTTGCATTGGTCCCATCATTTTGCTTACTTCTCCCGTTAAAGAGCTTTGCTGTGTTTCGGAGAGAATGGCAGGACGGACAGTGTAATTACTGGCACAGAGACTTAACATCTTATGTCTCAGGATGGGCAACTGGAATGAATGAGTTGCCTCGGCTAGTCTTAGGTTAACTTGTGTACATGGGAGACGCTAACCACTTAATATCATGCCTTCACCTGTTTGCCTTTCCGACTAACATAAAAAAAGTAAAAATAGTGTGCTGGGCGTTTCTTGCAATACGCTACTATTGCAAGAAACGCCCAGCACATGGTAGTCAGATAAAATAGTTGAGACGGCTGGTCGATGTTCACTAAAGCCAACGAAAAAACAAAGTGGTTTGTCTTGGAAGCGGCTGTTTGTGTGTAGTATTAAATAAAGCTTTATTATTAGTAACATTTTACATTGCTTACCTTACCTTAATGATTATTCAATGACATAATATTGACCACTGAAATAAATTCTATTGCAGAGGAACGTCGAGTTAGGTCAATCCAGCGATAAATGGCGACGGGTTGATGATAAGATGTACTCTTTAATATAATAGCTGCAAAACATAAAATATAAACTTGGTGCTAGCTCAGGCTACTCATTTGTGTTACCTTTCCTGATTCATTCAATGTCATGCATTTCCGTAGTATCAAATTACTCTATGGTCATGCATATGTCATGTCTCAGGGCGAGTTACACTGCCTGGTTTACAAATAGCTGCAAAATGTCTGACAAAATATTGCTTTTAGAAAAATGTAGGCGTTAAGTAACTTACCAATAATTTGGTTAACTAAACACTGCAACTAAATTCATAACCTTGAGTGAAAACTGTAGTTATTTACTTATCAATATTTTTTAACTTTATATTTTATACTAAAAAATATATTTGATTTTAATCGATAACAATCATCTATAGCCTATACTAATAAAACTAAGCCCGCGTCTAACGGTAGAAACGAGACAAATATGTTTGTCATAGAAACATCAAAAAACTAAATTTTTTACTAAACATTTAGAATTATTCATGGTCTAAAAAGTAAATTGATACAATCTGGATACCAAGCACAACTCTACAATACTGACATGTAAAATAACCCCTCGATGTCTTCCTGGAATGTCTCGCTCCTGTAATTTTGTCAATAAAATCACAGAAGCACACAGCTGAATCTTCACTTTTTTGTACTTGTCACTCCCTTCCACCAAATGTTACATTTTATGCCATGTCTGAGTTTTTTTTATTGTATGTTTATAATATACAATTAGAAATCGTTTAAAAATGAATGTCCCACCATTGTATGAAACGAAATACGTATTACAATAGCTTACGGTGTGCATAATATTGCGATATTGCAGGCGACTGAATGACCAATTATGAAAACCATTTGCCTGTATTAAGGGTATATACACCTACTTTCAATGTAAGCGTAAATTGATTTTAAAGGCGCATTCGTTTTAAGATTAGACGATCTCTCCATGGATGGCACTTCAGGGCTAGTAAAGTATACCGGAATTTTTCATAAAAAGATATTTGTAAACCTTATTATGATTTAGTATTTTTTTTTTATTTGGATAGACAAACAAAATAGTTGTCTATCCTGAGCTGCAAGATTTATTAGTTGCCAGTAATTACATTGCTCGTAATGCACTTCTTTTCAAAATATATTATTAAACGTTTATACGAAAAAAAAATTGCAGGTTGCTGAGTGTGAGCAGCCTTCTATTATTTTACAGATGAGGGCACGGCACAATTGCGTCCACCAGTAAGCGGAAGAGGCACCCGAAAATAATTTTACACTTTCGATGAGATAGATTAGAGACTAGATTAAATACTAGTGAACGAAACGAAAGAAACGGCAAAAGGACAAAATAAATCATAAAAAATAGACTACACAAGTAAACAACATGATTTTTTCCAATTTGCTAGATAAAAAGCGTTACATTATTCCTGAAAAATAATTCGCAGCACTAATACAATATATAATTCCCGAATAAGGAGCTAGAAGAAAAAAAGGACACTTCTTTGGAACTAAAATCTATTAAGAACATTTTTATTAATCGTGTTTTCCGATCCCTGTTCCTTTGATTATATAAAGTATCAACCCTTATATGTCCCACTGCTGGGTACGGGTCTCCTTCCTCGAAATCAGGCGAGGAGGGTAATGGGCTAATAGTTCACCGCGCTGGCCCAGTGCGGATTGGTGAACTTCACATACCTTCAAAGACTTTCAATCTTATCAGGCATGCAGGTTTCCTCACGATGTTTTCCTTCACCGGTGAGCGAACGATGGTCTCGTGTGCACTTAGAAATTTAGAAAAACCCATTTCAAGGCACACACGGACGGGTCAGGATCGAACCCGGAACCCCTCGCGTAAGACGCCGAGTCCGTCCACCACTGGACCACCGTCGCTCCCCTTGATTATATGATGAAATATAACATGTTAAAATTTCATTCACATAGTTAACTTGGTTTGCTTACAATAGCGGAAGGTACACAGCTAAAAATTCGAATAGCTCGTTTTAAATATATAAATAAATAAGATTTTAATTGAATAAACGTAAGAACTTTCTGTTCCCCAACCCACACTGGGCCAGCGCGTCAGTGAACTATGACCCCATTACCCTCTTCGTCTGATTTCGAGGAGACCCGTGCCCAGCAGTGGGACAATATATGGGTTGATACTTTACTTTTTTAAGAATTTTCTGATTTCTTATTATTGAAGTTATCGTATGAATAAGGTTTTTTGTATTTTTAGTAACCGACATTAAGATGCACATATTTTTATCATTAGGTAAGTTTAACGATTTTTTACTTATAAAAAAATGTTTTCTAAAATGTCTCGCGCAACAATTTGGATTTTATGGCTATCAATTAACATAATATACTGTGAAACAGTAGATGCCTTCGTCACAGACAAATAAATCAATCAAATTTTAACGCCACGTTAACCTTTTCGCATAGTTGTAAATATGGCGACGTGTCTGCGCTTTTGTTTATCACATTCTTACGTTTTTTGTTAAGTTAAATGGTTTGTAAATCTGGATTGAAATAAATGTCCGTCCTTAGCGGCGGCCTTTAATTTGAAGATGTCGTTTAGTTTAGATAAGATCGGTGAAAAGTTTTTTTTTCCCTAAAAAGGATGCGGTCGATTGACAGTTTTTAATCTGTGGAGGGCTTTTTATATTTTTTTTACAATAAAAAAGCAAATAAATGTTCTGCGGTTATTGCATCGGATTTATCTCAGGCGTTTGTTGGGAAAGTTAATTGGATGTTGTGATCTTTGCTACAAACATGTTTTATGAAAATAATAATTATATATATATTCAGCAGTATACAGATAAGGATTAATGATGATGATGGTGATGTGATTGATCGATGTTTTATCATGCGATCGGTATACAATGTATTGATGTAGTTTGTAACGGTATCTCTAAGTCTACTCTAATCTTTTAAGAATTATAGTTTTTGGAACCTTGTTGTTTTAAAAAGCTTTTTTTACATTAATTTATATTAAACGTTTATGTAATCATAGTTGTTATTTTTTATGATTATACCTATTTTATAGACGTAAAGCTGGTAAAGACGTAAAACAATGTCACACATTTTGAATTTTTGCTAGAAATATGTTATTTTTGATAAGTTTTACATCCGAGTATGTGAGAGACGGACACGAGAAGCGATGACGGTAAAGTGTGATTCACCCCAATTATTCCGGCAATTTAGTTTTAAAGAAATAAAATATACTGTCACATTCGAACATCGAGATTTTATTTGCACAGATTATTGTTGCTCGTGCTATAAGAGTATCAAGCTTTATGCTTGTTTACGTTAGTTCCATGTACAGGGGGCCTAGCCAAAATGCCATTAAAAAGCGTTAGCGAAGTTCGAATACATTTTATCATTTCGAACTTCGCTAACGCTTTCTTGCTTTCTTAATGGCATTTTGGCTAGGCCCCCTGATTTGTTAATTCTTCACTACGTATAACTTAACTCAAGACCAGGCAAGTCAAATAATTATACTCATGAAATTAAATTCTTATAAAAAAATAATAATAAATAAGAATATTCTCTAACAGTATTTACACCCACATCACAACATGTCTAATTACATTCTCTACGAACAAATTGCTTATGCCTATGAGCAAGTAAAAAAAATTATCAACTATTAAAAGTTGTCTAAAATGTATCTATAGTTAATCTTTTAATGACTACCTATATTATGAGGCACTGCGATTTTTTTATAGAATAGCAACTTTGCGTAAATCTATTATCACTTAGATACGCCCGAATTCTCAAACTTCACTTAAATATTTCGGGACTCCTCAAACTGAGTACACCTTAAATGCATATTTCATCAAAATGTAAGCCGCTCCCAAATTTGAATTGCGCTTGACTTTGAGTATTCGGGCATTATTATATAGCCGTCTATGATCGAGGACGCATCTATTTTATTGCAACCGGCGCTTACCACCTACTGTTACAAAAACATTTTTATAACATTATTAACAACAAATGAACTATCAGCGACCGTTTTAAAAAACATTATCTTCATAAGGACGTGATGACTGCTTAATATCAAGCTACACGTATCCCGCTGTTAGCTGCCTACCGTAGGTTCTAGTGCATTCCACTAAATACACCTTATACTTGTCACATAAGGTATATAAATGCTTGATACTGATCCACAATATCCAGAACTGACAGCGAGTTTCGCAAGAAACGAAGACGCAACGACAGTCGACATGGGTGTCTTTGTTATATTTTAAGTAGGCGATAATTCCGCCTCGCACCAGGGTGGCCAATACCTGGATTGAATTTTAACCTGTTTCAAAAATGTTTTATCGTAATGCCAACGTTGGAATTTTATTGTGGTACTTGACAAATCTCAAATATGTCCATTAAGAAACGTGCTTTCATGAGTACGCTACGAAAAGGAAATGTGCACGTAGTCTCTGGACATAAGTTCAAGATAAATTGTTATTATCATAACGTTCATTTTTTATATGTATCAGCAGATAAAAGCAAATATTATATTTTTAATATGATATTATCTTCTGCAGAACAATCTTTTAATTATTATCTTATATAATGCAATAGCACACTGAGTCTGGACTCTGGAGTAGGTGCCTACGTTCGTATTGCTGAGATGTCCCTACTCCGTCCTCATATTATAATTAATTTGTCTACTCATAATTTTACAGACTGTGCATTTCTATAAGCGCTATAACAGAAAAAAATAAAGCTGTGTCAACTTTTCCGGTCATCAGCTCTGTATAAAATTGTAGCAGTGAATAATATTGATTAATTATTAAAAGTCAAAATAGTTAAAGCACCGGTAAAGGTATGTAATAACCGTAAAACAACGTAGCTACAGACTTTTAATCATTTAAGATAAGTAGCGCCCCCCGCCGCGACACCGCCGGTAAAAAGTAAGGGACTTTTAATATAGCCGTCAACATGGTTTTATGGACTGGTTGTCGACAATTTTTTGTCAATGTAAAAAGTATTTTGCTGACCAAAAAAAAAAAACGAATGTAACCTTGCCTGCAGTGCTACGAATGCATGCAATGCGAGTATGTTATACGTGTAGGTATATTATAACATACTTATTGTTAGAACATTGACTATGTTAAGCAATATAAAAGAAGAACAAAAATAAAAATATCATCATCATCATAAAAATTAATTACTAATACAAATCTATAACGAAAGATGAAATGACATGCCGTGTGCCGTCGATTTTGCTGTCAATATTCAAGACGCGCTAATAGATGTTATTAACATTTCTGTAATTTTGGTTCTTGTAATATTATAGTTAAGAAGGGTAACATTAATATGTATATTATATAAAGTTACAAAATAATTGTATTAGAGTATTACATACAAAATGTATTAGTTTGAGCGGAACGCCTACAAACTGCTTGAACAGTTTGGCGATTGATTGATAAGAATAACAAATGTATGTATAAAGTGAAATAAATAAAAAAAAAAAAAAAAAAAAAGAGATATTCCCGTGGTAGTTGCTTTATGGATGTCAAAAAATACCAGCAACATTGATTCCAAATTTTATTGAACACCCACCATGCACCATGCATCGTGGTGCACGATGTTACATCTTGATACGTATAAGTTCTTAGGTGAGCCATCCGCTCACCTAGTATGTATATCAATTGAGCTTTAAGAGAAAAAGAGAGACTTGAAAAATTGGGATTTGAATAAAATATTTCTGTCTCCCTCTCCCAGACTTCTCACAAATAGCAAGAAAGGAACAACTGGAGCTAAAACCGTTTAAAAAAGAAAAACAGTATTTTGTAGTTGACTATTTACTCCGCCGAAACATACCCAATTGTTATAACTATTTTTATATGACCAGAAAATACATTTAGGTATGGTCCTATGTTGTGATTTTTTCGAAAATGTGTGTAGTTTATTAATGTTTGAAAATTTATAAAGAAATAAGGTAATATTTGCTCGTTTTGGAGGACTTTCACTTCCTATAGCAATAAGAATATAAAAAATAGCACGGGGCATGGTCGTGGTATTTAAAGGTTTTATGGAACGAAAATATTTTATCTAGGGAGGAAACAGTCTCTACTAACTACGTTTGTATTCCTATTTTGAATGAGCCACTATCATTTCCTCTTCAGACCAATTTATAGGCCACCAGCATAGACCCTTTCTAAAGCGATGCGCCATTCTCCATGCGCCATACAACTAGCACCCTACGGTGATAGAACGATATGCGCCACAGAAGCACATGTCACTCGCGTATCTACTTTATACTTGTAATCGCTCTCATAATCTCATTATGGCTATTATGGTAGGATAATGTGGACATGCTTTTACATTATTTTGTAGCACCTATTGGCGCGTAAAATCAACTCGTATGCCATAGCATCAGCTTTGTTAAATGTAGACGCTTCTTAATAGTTAAGAGAAAAGTATTTTTCTATTTATAGAAAATGACTATCTATTTCCATTCGACGTGGTCTTTTTATTAGCAAAATTTGATGTCTATGTTCGCTAAGAAAAACTAAGAAATTAACACGCCTTAGTGATGGCTGACAATCGCTTACCGGTAAGTTTGAATGTACTAGTACTATATAGTACTCGTATAGGGTAAACTTGAAAACTATTCTTCCGATTTAAAAATTCTTTGGTCAGTATAATGCTAGGCTATCACTGAATTAAGTATATTAAATTCTTATGAAGATAAAGGTAAGTTAACGTGGGCCAAGCTGCAGGCAACAGCTAGTAATACTATTACTTAAAGACTTTGGTCGCTCAAAATTTTTAAGGGCAGCTTATCCTTATAATACAAACGTGTGACCCCACCGGCCCTATTGCGAGGGGACCTCGGAGGGTCAAACCGCAGTGTTGTGATGTTTGGATACCAATTATGTGATTATTTATGTGTAACTATTTCAATTCCTAAAATACTTATGGGAGTTTGGGACCCTGCCGATGGAACGGGCCGTGTATGTCATTGTCATCGTATGCTTATCATTATCATAAGGTTACATTGTCATCATGTTATGTCTTCGACGACAATACGACATTTGACTTTGTGTTCGAAATGTGTATAACGTTGTATTAAAAACAAATTCCGCCTGGGCTGCGACGCTGCACCTGTTCTGCGCTTTCTTTGGCTGACTGGTTGCCATTGACGAATGATTGGCCGATGGGACATACTCACAGATTGCTGGTTGGTTGAACCGCTGTGACATCAGTGAAAATTCATTTACCGGGTACACTACTACTTTATTCAGTTATATGCTGGATGGTCTATGTATATTCTAATGACTATGCAACGTATACTTTCGTTAATTTACTACTTGAATCCTTCCAGTAGATTTCGATCGATAATTAATAAGCACATTGTCTTTATAACTATATAATAATTTGCATAATCAATTTAGTAGGATAATTTATATTTAATCTTTACTTATCAAAGATCCTAATATGAAATAGATACAAAGCAATACAATTACTAATTCAAAAAAAATATAGTTTTTCCCTTGGAACGACAATATGATTAAAAATCTTTCACCAATATGATTACATATTATTATGAATAAGTAATATAGGTTATAAAATAATGATTATCAGTGCGCATACGGCTTTAATATGTATAGAGCTGCGTCTGCGGAACCCGATTGATTGATTTTCATCAAAGCGCCATCTATTGGGGACAACGGAAACCAATAGAGCACATTACGCATTTACTGACATCAGCCACGCTTTCATACTCGTCACATACATGATACAATGCAGTAATGTGATCGCAGATGTGGTGACAGCGCTGACAGATTAACGTGTTGTCATTGTTACCCAATGGGTATTTTATGAGCTGCACAAATGTGCGGGTAATACACTGCCGTGCTGACATTTTCCTTTTTCATTTGATGTATATGTTTTATTTCATTCGTTATTTTTTTCTTTTATACGGCAGTTAAACTGTAGATAGACAGTTTTTTTCGAAAGGTCTAAACTTTTCGGACTGATGGCCTTTAAGCTCAATCGGTAGGTAGGTGAGCAGATGGCTCACCTAAAAAATAAACAGTCAGTATCAGTACTAGTTGTTCTATGATTTTGCTCGTCCCATAGTTGAATTTAATGTTTTTGCATTACTTCTAGACTGAAGCTGCTTGCCCGCTCTATTTGCTAGAGTTGCTGATCTATTATAAACAGGAAGATAATTTAAATTGACGCGGTTCTAAAAACGTCTCAACGTGTTATAGTAAGTAGAATTGTCTTATCTTTTCAAGTTCACATCGGTTTTAATTACGGAATCTCCTGTAAATCCTCCTATCTACCGCCCTGGGAGTTTGATTGACAGTTTTTTTGTAAACTAAGATTAGGGTCAGGCACGTGACCAAATTAACTTGGTGTAATCCGGCTCATTGATAGTTGCTCTTATCTAAGGGTGCAGACGTAAACAACCTTTTGCATTTTACAGCTGGCAATTTTTTTCATTTGAATACGGTAGCCTTAATTACGTCATAAATTGTTTTTTATACTGGAACAGACAGTTTCGTAATGACAATTGTTTTTTTTACTTACAAAAAAAAATAAGAATTCATATATAGACTTCAAGTTTTACACCTGCTAATTTTTGGCGTTTTAGGGTCATTAAAAAGCACGTTATTGATAATTTTGTTCACAGAACAAAAGCTCATTTGGAGGTTCGGAAGATAGTCTATTTCAAATGTATATATTTAAAGGTTAAAAAGTGTACAGGTATCGTGTTAGGTGTCCTTTAAGTGTTTTAGCATTATATTTCTAATGGTGCATTAATACGCGCGGCTTCTGAAGAAACCAAAGGTTAATTAATAAGATAAGGTAAATGACTCAATAAGACAATGATGATTTTTTTCGCGCACTTCTTTCCCTTCCATGGTATCCTTTATATTTTATTATTCGTTAATTTTTGATAACATTAAGTTTTCTTTATTAAAATCACGTAATGAAGCAAAATGTTGTAAATTAATATATGTAATAGTGCAATACGGAATATGTGTAAAAATATCCTAGTCGATGACATCAGTTTGAGGGTGGTTTTAATTCGGATTATATAGTGTCCCACGGGTGGTCGCCGTCACCCCACTGGGACGGACAGGTTGAAGGGATGTTTATGTTGAGGGTATCATAATGGTTTATTGCGTTTAAATTTGTTATTACCAAATGCCAATCAAAACTTACAGTTACAGAATTATGGAGATGATGTTTTTTTTTTTTTCAATTAAAACAAATAAAATGTTTTTAAAGACAAGACTACTAAAATAGCTCTTCTCTTTTAAATCGACATGGAAATTAATACCGCATTCATCACAATCAGATGTAGAGTTCGGGCGCTACGACGGAATATTACGTAAGTACATACATCTGCTTGGGTACTGACACCTTTGTTTTTCCCGTAAAACAGCTTTGCAGACTTGATTCGACGGTGGTGCGGCATGGATCCACCACAGGAACAAACCCGATGCCATCTCTCTAGCTCCATCTGAAAAAAAAATTATTGTAGTGTTTCCTGGAGAAGGGCAAGACAGGCGGTGTAATAACTGGTACCTAGTACCTACACTTGATATCTTATGTTTCAGAATAGACAAGATAAATAAATAACAAAAAACATAAATGCGATCCCTGGGCTAGTTCCAGTTAACTTTTTTTTTCTTTTACGCCGGGAAATATACTGAGGCATTCCGCTGGGAGTGGGTCTCGCCAGGCAGTATGTACTCGCTGTGCCCGAAAAATGGTATGTGGACCAGTTCTACCCACTAAAACCCGGCGAGTGCCACCATTGCCGCCTTAGGCCACCTCCATAGAGTGGTTGCCCTGCACCACAGTACAACCACTCCCAACGTCTGGATAGTACGATTAGGTGAGGTTCCCATTTTCACCATTGTTCCCATTTGCTCTCTGCTGTTGTCCCCTCTTCTTATAAGAGTGATACAAAGAGCCCCCGCGTCTTAATTCACTTCGCCCATGGTGCTAGCTCACCCTAGGCTACTGAGCCCCACCGCCTCGACAAGGCCTGAACCATGGCGGGGAGGTCCAGTTGACCTGGTTTATTCTGATGGGCGACACAAATCACTTATCTTCTTATAATAAAAATTACTTCATCTTTATTAAATTATAGATTCAGAATCTAGTTGAAACATATTGATTACTTTTAAAACACTTCTTTTATGAAAATTTCATTACTCACACATAGGTAATATCATCAAGTAAAAAAACCACATATGCAATGAGCTGTATAGAAAATAGACGGAATTGATTACAAGCAAGATTCCCACGAAGAGCAAATAGACGGTTTCACGGTTTTTATGTTTATGCGATTTTTCTGAGCTTAATGGCCTATTTTTACGTTTTTAACGAATAGATATGTAACAATCATTTCATGTAATTTGAAAGTAGTATTATTTCAGTGAAGTACATAAGTGAAGTACTATAATTTATATTGACTTTCGTATACTTTCAGCGGTAATCCAAAGAAATAAATATTTAAAGAGTTCTGATTATTTTCCAAAATATTTTACGTATGTATAAGTATGGAGCAAAAAAGGACAACCCTTTGAAATTAAACTGTTACGGGGAATTTTTTAACTAATTGTGTTCTCTTATCCCAATTCGTTAGAATATAAGATGAAAAATAACATACTAAATTTGATTGACGTACCAGAGTACGTAGTAGGTCAGGTAGGTTACTTATAGCAAAAGGAGAACTACAGAAAACTTCTGATTGAGCTTAAAGGAAAAAAGGGCCTAAAAGTCTAATCTAATGTCTCTTGTCTCTCTTAAATTATAGATCATACACGTTATTCTGTTTTTGAATGCAATTTATAAAAATATTTGTCCATAGCGTACAGTAATCACATCCGCTTTTGAAAAAGATATTTTAATTAATATGTAACGAAGGGAGTTCGAACCACGTCCCATCTTGTTTGAAATGTTAATGGCATTGTAAAAACACCACATATTTTGTTCTGCCACCCTATATTGTATGCAATGAGCCAAATATTTATATCAATTTAAAGCAGCGTCCTTAAAACACTTTTTTTATTACGATTTGATTCGAACAATTATTTTTGATTTACTTTTATGTATTCGTGATTTTTGTGATTGTCAATTTATTTTATGTAGGTACTTATCAATGTTTTTTTTAGTTTGATGGTTGTAGTTCTTTTTTTAATAATACCTCATCATCATTATCATCACAATCATCAGTCATCATAATCTGTATCTACCTACTATGAATTAAATTTGCCATTATTGGTAATGCCCGTTTTCTACCCAGAACACAAGAAAAGCGCGATGACGGTACTTCAGTTAAGCGATGGAAAATGTGTGTGTATGTTATACACACATGTAACATGTCTGTTTTAAATATAGCACATTCAGGGGAGAGGCATCGCTCTATAATTCCCGCTAAACAGCTTTGCTGTGATTCGAAGAGAACGGCAGGACAGGCGGGGTAATTACAAGGCACAGATACCTTACGCCGCCTTACGTTTCAGACAGGCAACGCATAGATGAACTGTATGTTTATATTCATAAGTTATATGGGTTCAAAGTCGGGGCCCTCAGAATACAGAGGCCGAAAATTGTGCAAACAAATGTCTTAAAACTATTTAAAAATTATGCTCTACATGTCGATACGTGGCTATAATAGGATAAGCTACGCCATTGGGTTAAACTGACGGATAACCATTAAATGGTTAGTTTGTCTGTTTGTCTATACAAGTAACTTAAAAGCAACACACACACACTAACTTAGGTGTGAGCTTGCCTTTCTGCTAGCTCAAGTAAGTACGTATAATTTAAATATGTATCTGCATTACGAAATAATTATATACCTACATATTGAAAGACAGCTTGGTTTCGAACATATTACATACAAAAAATAATTGTGACTGCTCAAATCTGAATTATTAAAAGTGCCTCAATAAGGAGATGCTTTAATGTACAACGCGTAAATATTCGAAATTGGCATTTTTCGACAATGGCCTAAGCTGCAGGCGACTCGATGAAATGAGGAACAATTGGCTGAAGTAATAAAATGGTAGCGGCCTGTCATTACGACACCGACACCCCTTTGATATAGAACATCGCCGCACAGCACACTACTCGCACTTTATACAACTTTTCGGTCATCTTTCCACATAAGATATAATCTAGGTAGACATCACATACACGTATAATAAATTGTTCTATAAACAATAAATAAATTATTATTATTATAGTCGTAGGACATAAATAATAAACTCTATTACATTAAATACATTTTTATATATAAAGGAGAAAAGTTATAGACTACAATCCCATGGAGAAAAAAAAACCTGTGAAATGAACCAACGTGAATAACGCTTAGAATGCTGGTAATATATCAGAAATTAACTCACTATGCAGGGGAGTACGGGAGTAAATGGAACTTCCCAAAAATAAGTTTAGTAATTTTTATTATTTATTTTTTTAATAAATTCAAGTAAGTACGTACATGGATCCTCAGGCCAAGTTGAGAGACCATAGTTTTAGACGCGTTTGACCGCAAGACTCGTCTTACGGTTAGACGTCGCGTCTGCCCGGCGGCTAGTAAAATAATAATTGCATTATTGCCTTTATTTCAATCACAACTCAAAACACATAATATAGTCATATATTATATACTTTTATATCGACGAGTATATATTAATAATTCTCGTTTCCGATAATAATACGTAATTGATAACGTCCAGCGTCCTGTAAACCATCGAAAATGGCAGTAAATCAGTTGAAAGGAGGATCTACTTAGCAATAAGTTGGTATAATCAAACAGCTCGGTGCACAAATTAAAGGTTGCCAGCGAAAGGTGCGCGTAATCGTTCCTGCCCTACAGGAGCTATTACGACATTTTTTATATGACATTGTTTAGTATTGTCTCTTACACTGTACGAGATATGTATGGGAAATACACTTGAATGACTCTATATTAAAATTTTAACTATATTCATCACCATCATTAACCTTTATTTGTCTACTGTTGTATTATTATTATTAATTTATTATAATACTTATTATTATTATTATTATAGAGTAGCTGTTGCCCGCAGCTTCGCCTGCGTTAACTAAGATTTACAACGGGATCTTAGTACGCAAAATAAGTATCCTTTCTGGTTGATTTTTTACACTGTGTCCGAAAACCCCAAATATCTTACGGAACCCTATTTTTTTTTTCATAATAAAATTTAGCCTATGTTACTCGTGGATAATGTGGCTTTCGAATGGTGAAAGAATTTTTGAAATAGGTCCCGTACTTTTTGAGCCTATTCATTACAACCAAACAAACAAACAAACGTTTTCCTCTTTATAATATTATATAGTGTAGATGTAGATGTAGATCTCCGTCAATGAACGCCATGACGGCTACTGCACGGAGATCACTTACTGCCTGGTTAATGGCTGACTGGGTACCGACACATCGTCTACCTAAATGCGACCTCCACTCTGGAATCTTATTGTCCATCGGCTATCCATTCCTCAAAGTGTGACCAGCCTACTGCAAGTTCAAGCAGCATTTTAATCGTATGCACCCATTAATAAGGGTATTGTAATTTTCTTCAAGCAGCTCAGTAACTGCTGGGCAGCCATAGAACTGCTTGAAGTGCCCAGCAGTGCCCAGCACTATTCACTACCATGTTATTATTACCGAGATTCAGAGTAGGTAACGAGTGGACATCGCTTACAATCAAGACGTGGAATGGTCTTGTTTATTTTCATAGATGACTTCTATAATTTTTCTACTTGTGATTATTCTAATATTCATACTTATATAATTCTTGTCGCGGTGTTTGTTACCAAACTAC
This sequence comes from Lycaena phlaeas, assembly GCA_905333005.2. Lineage (NCBI taxonomy): Eukaryota > Metazoa > Arthropoda > Insecta > Lepidoptera > Lycaenidae > Lycaena > Lycaena phlaeas. Next base: position 14,918,053 of record HG995169.1, on the reverse strand, counting down.
TCCTAAACAGCTGGACGGATTTTTATGAAATATTGTGTTCATATCGAGTAGGACTGAGAATCGGTCTACTTCTATTTTTATACCTATAATTTTTTATGGTATTTTTCGATTTAGTATCAAGAAATACATACAACTTCAAAATTTTATCTTTTTTTGATCAAATCCTAACATGATAACAACTCTTAACAGCGAAATCAGTACTTTTGGCAGAATGAACTCTGTTGGTGCAGTCAGTAATTTCTACTAGTCCTACTAATATTATAAATGCGAAAGTTTGTAAATATGGATGCTAGTTACTTTTCCACGTAAAAACTATTGAATGGATTATAATGAAACTTTACAATAATATACCTTACACATCAGAATAACACATAAGCTACAATTTAGCCCCGTACTCCCGAGAATGGGAAATACGCGGGCGAAAATGCGGGACGCTGCTAGTACATAATATATCACGCTAGTCTGCCTGCTATTGCTGCCTACCAATAATTAGCGTGAAGTCTAACAATTAATCAATGCAAACAAGTATTTCCGTAGACTGGAGTAAGAATATGGTACTGTAATTTATGATGAAGAAATGAGAGTATAATTAAGTGACAGCGAGCAGCCGTGGACGAGCTGACACGTCCTTCACATATTGATTTATTATAACGTAATAATTAATATTACAAATAACCTTAATTTACACCTGTGATTTGTTTTTATCAGTGGGAGGATAGGATAGTAGGATGTGTAGTGTCGGGCTCCCGGCCGTCTTGCTTGTTTCTCCCGTGGAACAGTTTTGCTGTGTTTCGGAAAGAAGTGGAATTACTGGCACTGTGACTTGATATCTTATGTTGGAGAATCATCATCGTCATCATCATCAGCCTTTATCTGTCCACTGCTGAACATAGGCCTCCCTCAATGTACGCCAATGTTGGAGAATAGACAACACATAAATGAGTTGCTTGGGCCAGTACCAGGTAAACTAGTTTCTGTTCATGGACGACTTCGACAACTGACCACCTATTGGCACGTCTGTCAACCTGCATATCCAAACCTATAATACTTAGATTATAGCCGTCTACCTGTTGCCCGAGGCTTCGGCCTAATTAAAAAACTATGTACCTTCGAGGATATGTGTACAAAGTTTCATGGTGATCGGTTGAGTGGTTTTCTAGTGAAAGTGTAACAAATATCTCTACTTTCACATTTACAATATTAGCAAGGATGGTTTCAATTGGACTCTTCGTACAACATTTTAAATTTATTGAGGAAACTAGCAGCGCCCCGAGGCTTCACTCGTGTACCTTCCATGCCCGTGGGAGTGCGGGGATAAAATATTATAGCCTATGTGTTATTCTGACGTATAAGCTATATAACTGTAAAGTTCCATTAAAATCCATTCAGTAGTTTTTACGTGAAAGAGCAACAAACATCCATCTATCCATCCATACTTACAAACTATCGCGTTTATAATATTAGTAGGATATACTAATGAGTGAGTTATCATGACTGAACGTTACAAGAACACAATTCCACAGGGCAGAGCATTGAGAACATAAAGCTTGAGAGGGTGGCCTCTTGCGATTCATGATAACGAACCTATTACTTAGGAGAATTTCTATAATTCATATACGATGTAACATAAATCAAACATAAAGTAAAGTACAGGCGCAAAAAGTGAGGCAGTTGGTGACGCTGTTATTTTATTCTCTTGTTACATTGACTTTAATGGAGCCACCTTATCATGTTAGTTGTCAGCGACCGCTGAGTTCCTCAGGTGTAATATAAAACTACTCGGATCTGAACACCAATCAAAATCGACTTCAATACGAACGCTTTTTACCCCCGGCCCGAGATGAGACTTCATACATTTTTCATGCGACAGATACAACCAGACGAGATCGACAAATATAAGTGGACATCGGAGAAAGCGATAAAAATCCTTATTACGTACACCATAAGCCCCACTTGGAGTGTCTTTTTAAATTAGTTTGTCTGTTTGATCGCAATTAAAGCGCAGAAACGCACATCATTAGCGCACACGGCAATATTCCACGCTGTTTCTTGTTGGCGAACCGGTAGGTACACCCGACGGTTTTCACTTGTGCATATCTACAAAAAACATGTACACGATAATACTTCTTATACATATTATCGTATGGATGACAGTCGCGTGTAATTTTATGAACACGATCGGCAACTTTGTGGCGTACGAACGTGGAAGTCATTTCCATCGAGATACCGTAACCGATGCCATTGTAATATGATCTGCTGATTGGTATTTTGATGAGATCCTAGCAATTTTATTATTGCTTCATATTTGGAAACTTGTTTATTAAATTGATAAAGTGAATCTGATGGTATCAGTTGTGTCTCACATTAGTTGTCGTGGTTGGAAATGTTTATGAGTGTAAAAACTAGGAAGACTCAAAGGAACGCGAGTTTAGATGAGAGATTGTGTTAATGATTCATCATCTGCCGCTAATGGTGATAAGAAATGTTTCCTGGTAACATGGAATTGAATGATTTTCGAACGCAATTATATCAAACAGTAATAGGGAATATTTGAAAGTTGAATACGATAAGGATAAACATGTCTTATCCAAATGTATACTAAGTTCATTTAAGATTAAAATCATATCACCATCCGCGATTTAACATAAATCCTCACGAATGTAAAAAAAATGATAGATACGCGAGATACGAAAGCTTTCCAATCCACTACCATGGTACGCCTTAGGATTGGCAACACGTGAATGAGTTGGCTGGGTTGGTTCCATGTTTACTCGTTTATAATTCTGTGCGACACTGGCTACTTGCCATTGCAGCTTTTCTGCCAGCTTGCCTATAAAACATAAAAGCTTATTAGTAATTTGTGGTCATTTTATAGTAATGACATTTATGAGAGGAATTTACTTCTAATCGCCAATGAGCGAGCGGAACTAACTGAATTGCTCCGTAGTGTGTTATTTTTCTATATAGACATCAGTCTGCGATATTCCACTATGATTGTTGTGATATCAAAATTTGAAAGATTATATTATTGTGTGTGACCAACATGCTTATTAGTAGATATATAAGAGATGCGGCGGTGATTACCACCCAAAGACTTCCAGTTGATTTAGGATACGTATTTACGTACACGAATATGTTGGTAATTTTATTAACCGCGGTACGTTAACTATTAATAATTGTCCTACAGTTTATGTAGAGAAAGAGGATTCTATCGTAGTAGTAAAATTATACCGCATCGCATTGGCTACACTTATAATTCTTGTGTTAAGTTCTTCCATGGATAACACAGGCTAAAGATCTTAACTCACAAACTATTTTTCATGAGACCTCAGATTGTATACAAATCCGCCTTAGCCTAAACAACTTTTAGAAAAATGGCTATTAGCTAAACCTGATAACTGATAAATTCATTTTATCTAATCTCATAAATCAATTTTCATCCCTATCACCTCCTAAGGAACTATAAAAATAACATAACAGGTTCTGGAAGAAGAATCTTATATTTCTTGCGCATAAAGAGTTTTTTTACTTCTACGTTACCGATATGGCTATTCGTGTTTTGTAAAGCATAGGATTCTCACGTTAGTCTGTTATGCTTGGGACATCTGAGATAATCTCGAGCCGCTTCCGAACGAGAACAATAGCCGGCTTCATGAAGTTTTTCTAGAATAAACAATAAGCATCCTTAGAGATACCGCGCCCAATCATATCGCCTTATGTATGAGACGAGCGTAAGAGACGAAAAAATTCTCAAGCAATCGAGCGTATCTTTTTATGTCTTCTTCCCTTCTCGCATTTTTCGGACAAAACTGATTGTTTACCGGAAAAAATTACGCCTGTTAGTCGAAACGGTGGGCATAAATAAAAGATGTGGCGATCGGAGAATTTTGATTCGGTCGTTTTTGCGCGGCGAATACCGACCGCGGTGGAACTATAAAAAGTCGAACGATGTACGATTGAGAAAGGAATATGGTGTCAATAGTGGTCCGAGAGATTTATGAAGAGCATTTTACACTCTGCGACTTCGAGCTTTATCGTTTCACAAGTTTATGAAAAGTAAGAAATAGTCATGGAAATATTTTATTCGACATTTTTAAAATTCAACTCTGTTAACAATTTTGTAAATAAATGTTACAAAAGAAGATAAGGTCAAGTGTTATTGTCGTTCAGGGTTGTAAATTATCATGTATTTTTAATTTAGGAAATTTGCTTCTCTGAAGCTAATTTCAAATTCAAAACAAATTACAATGTGGAAACAAACATCTTTATCTGTTTTACACATTTAGCATAGTATATTATATACAAATATAATTTAACCTGTTTGAGATTTACTGCTAGCGGATTATTTGGCAGCTGCGACTTGTGTCGCAAAATTTGTGATAAACCTCCGACCGATATATCGTATCGCAACATATAAACGACTTTGGCGACAATTGTTTCTGTTGTGTAATTTGAAGTGTTATAATAAGCGATAAATTCATTTATGTCTGGACGTATAAGGTCCGGCTAATAGTAGCCACTTTCATCATTAACTATACTCTGCAAACTAAAAAGGCTAACAGAAATGTCAACTTGGTTACAGTATGCCAGCTTTTCACCGCGGTTTCACTTGCTCAAAGTTTAAAAGACTTTCCCCGCACTAAAATAAGCTTTCTGAATCCCATTTATTTTCAATAACATTTTTTCTGGCTGGTACAAAGATTAGCACTTAGCACGATTAACAAAACGAGTTGCCTAAACTCTATATTTAAACTTTTATTACGTTACTAATATCGTTTAAATAACTAGCTAGCCCTTTGCCGTGATTTTTTACCAAAGTATATTAATCTTTTTTTTTTTTTTTTTTTGATGACGCAGCGGAAATCATTTACGACCATACCAGGGCCTGGGTAGGCGCGCTGGCGTGTGTGGGGACTCGCATTTGGGTGCCCTACCCCACTAAAACCGCTGCGTGAGCCTTCAGCCGCTATATTTGAGGGACCCGGATCTGTGCAGGCGACGGGATACCCTCAGCGACAGACTGGTCCCGGCAAAGACCAGATTCTCCACAATAGGGGGACTGCCCGGCTACGACTTGGCAGTCCCCACGACGTCGTGTCTTAAGCTGGGCCCGGGTTCCCATCCCGAGCCCGACACGAGCACAGGGGCTTTATTGAAGGCGCATTAAATAGCGCCTCCGACGCACCCCCGTTCGTCGTCTACGGGGGGAGGCTGCGTCAGCGGCCTCCTCTCTCACCCGTTCGTCGGCCTCCTTCTGGGACATCACTGTCTCGCAGAAAGAGGCCATTGCCGTCCAGGACTCGTCAGAGTCAAGCATCGCAGTGATGACGCTCGACAAAGACAAGTCGCCTCCGATGACAGACGTCACATCATGACGCAGCGCCGCCCATCTCGGGCACACCTCGAGGGTGTGCTGGGCAGAGTCCACCGCCGCGCCAAAGTATATTAATCTACAGTATTGTATAATATGTTCCGTCTGCGGTTCCACTCGCATCTAACCAGACACACCAAAAAAAAGAGCAATGCTAATAATTTTTCGTGTGTGTGGCACTAAAAATTATTGAAAGTTTGATTATATTCATAAAGAAATATTTATAAAATATATTATTCTTTACGGGCGTTCGAGCCCCTCTCCGGACGGGTACTCTATTCGTGCTGAGCGTTAGATATTATTACCGCTCCAGTAAAGGCGCGGCGCGCGTGCGGCATTTTTAACTATTTACGGAATTTTGTTTATTGAGCTATACCTACTATACATAAGCTACTATACAATTACTTTCGGGACATCCCTAGACGACAGTGTTTTAAAGCGAATATTCTATAACGACTTTCAGGCTGCTCGCCGCGCGTGCACTCTATATTATGTCTTCTCGATCCGTCAGATTCTGTCGTCATATATTTAAGCTCCTTGCCGACGCTAACACCCATTCGTTAAGGGTTATGTTTTGCCAGGTTTTGCCATTTTTCTATGTAAAATAAAATAGCTAATCCTTTTTTATAGTAAGTAGTTAATATGAAACAAGATAACAATTTTGTTTAAAAATGTTCACTGTTAATGAAAAATTTGTCTAAAAATAATTATATTTACAAAAATATCTTTTTTAATATTCCGATCTATATCTCGCCACCCAAAACGCCAGGTGAGATACATCTAACCACAAATACCAGATCGAATCGTAAAAATTGACGCTCCGGTTTCCGGGAGTCCTCGAATTAGCCTCGCGTGATCCGGGCCATCCACATGCCACAAATCTCGCCACCAATTTAGTGGCCATCTTTTTCTTCGAATCCCATTTCATTGTTATGCCATTTAAAATACTGTCATGCATGGACATGTTTTGGATACTGTACGTTTTGTATGAAGCAATTAGTTTAACATTTTTGTTTTTATCGTCTTCACTATTACATAATTTATCATTTACCTGATGGATATCTCAAAGTCTCTTTAATTTAGGGCCATAGAATAATAGGCTTATAGAAAGATAGTCCGCGTGCTCATATTGAGGCACCCTCATTGGAGCCAGAAATGGCTACATGCGCCGGGCCGTAATGTAAATCAAATAAAAAAAATTGAATATAATATTTTGTTCAGTTAAATAGTGTCATAAATATCAGAAAAACAAGAAATGTAGTAGTCATTTCACCGAGGCAGGCCATGTTCAGCAGTGGATGGATAAAGGCTGATAGAAAATGATGATGATAGTGATGATGATGATGATCATGAATAGTAAATGGTTATCGACAGCTGAATCATTTCCCGTTTTGCTTTGCTTCATTTTTTAAATTTGTTCGTTCTATATGTATTGTAAGTATTCTAAGCAGAGAGCAATATTATTTTAATTTGGGCACTTACACATTTAAATTTTGTTATTTTATACTATGTCTGGAACTTTAGTTCTAAACATGCAGTATTATGTATTTAATTACTTAAGTAATATTTTTTAATACTTGGTTATTAAAAAAAGTGCGAGTCTGACGTAGACGCAGCGTTTCGGAATTAATATTAGTGTGATTTTCGGATTCCTTCCTGCAAGTAAAATACTTGTTCTGTACTACCGAAGTTCCATGTTATGAAATCATAGTAATAATATACTTTGCTTTGAAAGTCGTTGAGTTTTGAATTGAGATTGAGAGGATTGAGTGATTTCAGAGAGTGATCCTTATACAATCAGTAGCAAAATTTTGTCATTTTTAAAAACTAAAGATAATATATCTAACGGAATGAATAAGTAAAATAAGTGAAAAACATAATCCTAAAAATGATTTAGTAGAACGTCTTCACTACACGTCAAATCGATCATTCTAAAAATCTTGACGAACTTATAGTAATTAAGTACAGGTAGTTTGGAACCTTAATAAAAAGAAACAAAAATATTTAAAAAAAATCGATTATATTGAAGTATTTTCCCAGTGATATTTAATATGGAAAAGCCTTTCCTGTAGCACTTGGCATTTGTCAGGTTGATTTTCAGTGACTTCTAATTATTCTAAAATGACATGGAATTAGTGGCAATGTCCTTCATATCAATACAGATTATTCGTAATGATAGAGATTATTTTCCAAAACATTGCAGTGATTTTTTGATAAGTTCTATCTTCTCAGCTTCGGCATAATATGTAACGTTTGTTATCTTTATATATTTGTACACTGTGAATATGTGATCGTAATGCGCCCATGGTATTTTTGACCGAATTTTTATGGAACATAATATATTATATTCTGTATTTTCATTACTTATTTTGGTCGCCTTGTTATTTGTGATACACACAAAAACATGATCGGATGTTCACAAAAATATTTTAATTACTTGTGCTCTGAATCAATTATTGTGTCAAATGTTAAATCAATTTTTTTACAAAATTTAACCTATCTGTTAGAAAATGTCGTTGCTCTCGCATGTTGGCAGTAATCAGGTGAGTCGCGTGCGCAGCGTTCCCGCCCGCGGCACCCAGTGTTGCCAGCTTTAGAAAATTATCAACTAATCATACGGGGTGGGCAGCAGAATGCCGATTCTGACGTTTAATTGCACGCTCCGAATACGTTAGCGGCTAAATGCTTGTTCCCGCCAATTTTTCTTTCAGATAAGAACCTCGTAATACATATTTGGATTTTTTAAAATTTGTTTTGTCTTACGCATTTTTTACTTATTGGAACGAAGTTCCTTACGGCAGGCTTGGAGGGGATAGGGATTTTGCTGCGCGACCGAACTGAAAAAAATATGATAGTAAAACCGTAAGAAAAAGTGCGTGGAATGAAAGCGTTAAATGAGACGTGCGCAGGCGCGACAGTCGCATACACAAGCGAGTAGTGTATAATACCTTTCTTTTTAGCCGAAGAAACTTCGTTCCTACCTGGTGTCCCACGACACCACATTTCTTTTTTCTTTTGTTATTTTAATGATAATACATAAACTAGAAGCGCCCTGCGGTTTCACCCACGTACTTCCCATTCCCGTGGGAGTACAGGGATAAATTGTAGCCTATGTGTTATTCTGATTTCAGTTGCATTCAAATCCATTCATTCGTGAGAGAGTAACAAACATCCATACATACAAACTTTAACGTTTATAATATTAGTAAGATTATCAGACACTCATAGAATATTCATTTTAAATTAATGATGAATAAATTGATACTCCAATATATCGCAACTTAAAAATTTTCATTAATGATTTTTATACATCATTAAAAGAATCTGTGTTTTTTAAATATCAACGTCCAATGCCTACTAACATTAAGTATTGTATAAATGTCCCCAATCAGGGGCAAATAAAAAAGCATTTGACTTCAACGGATATGTAGGGATGTGTTGATGACTTTTAAATCGCGTAAGTCGTTGTCAATCACGCTTATCTGGCTGTCCCCTCTCGTGTGTGAACCGCCCGAGATTTTCCAGACGAGAGCGTTTGCACGCGCCTCTGATTGTTAACTTGAGCGAATTAATAGTAACAAACGCTTAGCTGATGCGTTTATGGGAGAAGTGTTTAATAGGATTTAGGAGCTACTTTTAACAACAATGTTTTTGGTAACTATGTGAGTAGGTATGGAGGTAAAAGATTTCGATATTATATATATGTAAAGCAAATACCATCACGTAGAGTAAGTAATAGTGATCATCGTTAGGAAACCTGCATGCCTGATGAGATTGAAGTTCTTCGAAGGTGTGTGAAGTTCACCAACCCGCATTGGGCCAGCGCATCGGTCCAATATCCTTCCTCGCTTGATTTCGAGGAGACCCATACCTAGCAATGGTACATATATGGGTTGACACTTTACTAATCTAATATTAAGAATACAACTCTGAACAAAAAGTATTTAACCCTTAATTACTCGCACAAAGAACCTTACATAACTGCTCGCATGGGGTCACTGATGACCCCAAATAGAATGAGTGGTTTTTAATATATTTTGAAGTATATAAGTAAATTAAACTATTTTATTAAAAAAGTGCTTTATTTATACTTTAATATCTATAGGTAATAACTTGAACTTCTTAGTAATTATACAAAAACAAGTTAAATTAAAATAAATATCAATAATTAACAATTTGTATTTCGGTATGCTGAAATCATAGTTAATACTAGTATTTTTAGGAATTCTCCTAATCATTCTTGTTACACTGTTGACAGTATATTTCAGAGTGATCAATGCACCCAAATCTTGTACATTTCTTCGTTGACTGACGATTTACTTGATTGGATATTTTGATAGCTGAGTATTGCTCGATCTCACTAGCACTATCATGATCACTTTGTGCTATTTCGTCCAACTTGGGCTCAGAACTCGGCACTCCGACTTCTTCTTTATCAAAAACCTCTTCTAATCATTGCACAATTTGCTTTTCTCTCCTATCAATGACTAACTGGCAAAAAAGACAAACTTGTAGTAAAACTGAATTTTTGAATAAATTTATTGTATAAAGCTGAAAAAAAAAGATTTATAACAAATATTTGTTCAATTAATATACAATAACACAAATATAATTCATAACACACAAAATAAATACAAAAAATAAAAAACTTACCTCTTCCAAAAAAAGTAACGTAATTGGTGGTGTAAAGTGGAGGGTAGTGGGGTAAATGGTGACCCCATGCTCGCATGGGGTCACCATTTACCATTCAAGAGCGCAGCGACTCCGCCTTCCACTCCTGTGAATTGGTCATTCGATAAAAACAAACTAAGATGCGCGTTGTGAAGCTAGCGGGGACGCTGGGGGAATCGGACAGTGCCAAGTGCTTAATTTTTTAATCCGAAAATGCTTTGACCCCATGCGAGTAATCAAGGGCTAATTATTATTTATTTCTCTTACTCAAGGTGGGTGATAACATTCTGTCATCAAACTTTGTAAAATTTTATAAATACACTAGCAATTTCCCACAGCTTACCCTACGTGAAGACAAGGCATTCGATTTCTTAGCAGTCAGTGTACCTTGCGATATTATAATAAAAGTAACATATACAACTTAACTTAACTTACCAATTAAATATTTTAGTTAATATAGAAAGAATTTTTATGATCGGATCAGTACCTATAAAGATTTCCCACTGTAACTTGTAAGCAAACATACACACAGAGTTAAAACCTTATTATCTCTTTAAAATATATTTAGTATAGATTAGCATCGATGCAGATAAATTTTTATTGTCCGATAACATGAACGTTATATTATTTCTACTTATAAAAATATCATTGACAATTTTGTACTTTTAAATTATAAGTGAAAGCCATTAAAACGCATTTGGAATTATAAAGTATCAACTCAATTCTTATGATAAAAACTTTTATGTCAGACCCTTAACATGTTGCATGAATTGACTCAATCAAAACAACGTTTAAATATTATAGCTCTAATTACTCATCGCCACCTTTAGACTCGGAGGCTAATGAGTGCAATCGATTAAAAATAAAGGCTAATCTTTGTAACTTTTTTACACCGAACGCATGCGAGCAATTTGTTCGAAATTATAGTTGTTTTGTCACCGCGTGCGCGGGCGCAGGTGCCACGGGACTTGGGATTTAGTTTTTACAATTCATTGACATTGAGACTATAATTATACAATAGTGTCCCTTTATTTGTGATATCTATATTTTAATGTCAAAATTATATTAAGCCTTTAAAGATAAAGACAGCCAAGTAAAAAAAATGTATATTTAAACAAAAAAATTACAAATATATATTATGTCTATTTGTATTTTAAAGCAGTAAGCTTAAAGTATAAATAGAATGGAGAAGAGAAAAGTCCTTTTGCTGCAGATATCTCTCGTCTTCTCTTTTCCCTCAAGAAACAGTATTCTGCTATAAAAAATGGCCCGATGGCCTTTAAGCTCAATCGGTAGGTAGGTGAGCAGATGGCTCACCTAGTCCCGCAGGAGGCGCGCGCGCGCTACTCTGGAGAGTAGGTGTTTGGCTAAATCTAATACGGTCGAAGAGTCATAGGTGGATGAAGTTAAACTATAAGTCGGAGGTCTGTCATTTGCAAGCTGACGAAGCTGCCAATGAAAATAAAAAACGTACGTGATCTGGGGCCATTTCGTGCATTATCTACATTTTTTTTAATCATAATAGATCTATCTTCATAAACATCAAGACGATGCGTTTCTCTATTCACGCATAGTTCAAGTATATAGGATTTGTATCCACAAACACTTAAGCTCGTGGACGCTTAAAGAAAAACCGTGCAAAAACAATCGAACTGCTGCTGAACAATGTTAAAACATTGGCCAAAAATAAAAGGCAATATTCTAATTTTGAATTCGATTTACAGAACGTGTCTCATCTTGTACACCTTTCAGGCACTTAATATTTGATATTAACAATCTTGTTCAATAAATACATTGATACATCTCATTCATAAATTTATAAAGTGCAACTTTGATACCAAATCCCTTTTAAGAAGGGTTACATTGGTTTGCATAAATTTGGCTTCATCGATAAACTTCCAATATTCACGTACTCAATATCTAAACATTTAATATGCAAAAATCGATACGATTTAAAATAAGTGATGATTGAACGTTTGATGTTAGTAGTAGCAGGCGTCAAAGAGAATTAAATATATAGGCGTTTATACCTATTTCTCTGAAAAATGTTTGAAATACCCCTCGTTCGTTATCGCCGCCTGCTGGATATATGTTTCCTCTAACAAACGTCGATATCTTCATCATCATCGCATGATTTCTTAATTAAATAACTTTCGCCATTTACATGTATGGAGGCAACTAAGTTTATTAGAATTATATCTGGATGATATAAAAGATATCACGGCTAAAATTATTAATCTCTCATTACCATAGTCGACTATTTAAAAAAAGCTATAATATCTGTACACTGTATGGTTTTTTTTATTGAAGCAACAAGGATCATTTTCGCGCAATTTTTTTTGGATGCCCACATCTGAGTAGGTATATTTTCCTTGGTTTGTACGCACGTATCCCTCTGTTATCTTACCTAATCATATGCGAATGTGCATGTCGTTGCCCGCATATATTGGTTATTACTCTAATTATATTGCCGACATACAAATTACGATTATTAGGTGAATTTTAAATATTTTAAGCATATTCTAATGATAGCGGGGCTGAGGGTACAGGTTCCGAGCAGCTGGCATCACCTTGTTATGATTTACAGTCTTAAAAACACCATCAACAAATGTATATAGTAATTCTCTTCTCTGTTTTGGCGTCCATGGCGTGATCATTAGTTTCTTTTACGGTTTTTGGTGTTTCCTTTACGGTTCACGAACACTAAAACGATTGATGGCCAATTCAGTATTTTTTTTCGGTTAGCGCTATGCTAATGGCCCTAATGATTCATCGATAGTGGGGTGAGCCGGTTGGTTTCACCCAGTGATATAGTAAGTAGGGGATTGCCCCCCGCTAGTGGATTGTGACTTCCACGACTTCATGTAGTCGGAATGTTCTTGTGGCGGGTCTCTGCCTCACCACCGTTGGAAAAAGGGAGGTATATAGGTAAAGTATTTTGTATAGGTATATCCGTTACGTTCATGAGAAGATTTTGCTTATAATTGCTACGATGTAATGATTTTGTAACTATAAATAATTTGAGATCAAAATATAAAAAATAAATGAATAAAATAAATAAATAAAATAATTACGTAGGACATGAAAATTTCATAATAAGCCGCGATATAATCAGTCAAATATTTGATATTTTGAATTCGCTTGAACAAAAATATACCAAAAATTACTTACATTGTATTACTTACTTCCTCTTTATATTCGCCATCTTGAAATTGCTAAAATAAACCACTCATTAGATTCGGAATCCCCTAATTTAATCCAAGTCGCATCAGATCACGTACTTGCATTTCCTTTACAATTAAACTCAATTTGAAACCATCTTTATTTGATTCGCGAGACACAAACCTTTTTACAATTATCAATCCACATAGTATTTTTCGCTTGAATTTGATTAATTTTCATTTCTCATGCTTATTTTTAAAATTTAAACTGTTTAAACGGGAATATTTACCATGCTATTAACTTTTATTACAGACAGATATTTCGGAATATACAAATACTTTGCTTATGAAATGGTTAAATATAGATAGGTAAAAAAAGGGACCACCACCACTCCAAGTGGTCCCTCCCTGACAACCATTAATAAAGATATAACTTAGTGTTGGATTTAGTAAAAGTATAAGATTTTTTATTATTAATTATATAATATATAATTATAAATATAGTTTAACATACTAAACCTAATATCAAAAATATAATATGGTTTTTCATAAAACCTACCTACAATGGCAAAATACGTAATTCTCCGGCCATAATTATTACTCCAATGTAATATTACTGGTGAACTCTTAGCACCAGCAAGGGGCCAAAATGTAAGCCTTATCAATACCATCTCATTTAGCAGTGTGAACATAAACATCGCCTTAATAACAGCTCATAACTGGACACAATTAACCATAAGCATTAAGAGTATCTTTACGAACCGAGTATCAGCTTGTACCATTATGAATTCACCTGGAGAAGGCACAGGCAAATTATGTCTTGTTAGTTAATGACGAGCCGCGTAATAAATTCTGCCTCTAATTCCTCAGCCCAATTGTTGCGTCGCCCAATTTCATAATTTGACGTAATGTAGTCTCGTAAATTCTTATCGCAAGGTTGGTGCTGGTGCTAGCAAAGTGTGGATACGATATTCTGAATTAAGATGAGGCACCAGAAAATAGCATGTAGATGAGAAACAAAAAAGCTTTCGCTCGCAAACAAAAAAGACGAAATAGCGGCGAAAGTATAAAATCAATCATATTTAAAAAAAAGGTGTGTGTGCGATTCACACATGATAGAAGTGAAACACACGTTATATGCTCAAATACAAGCAAGTAATAAACAGTATGCAATATACATACACACCCACATTTGCTCTCGCTCTTTTGTATTTGTGTCTCTTACCTGTCGTTTTTTCCGTTGCATCCGGTTTGAAATCACAACGATTCTAAAGAAGTTTCACTTTAAAAATTAAACAAGTAAAAAACATATTTTTTTCTAATTTGCTAGATAAGTAGCATTACTATCGTTTTAGAAAAAAATTTAAGTATACCTAATACATTTATAGTTCCGAAATAAGTAGCAAAAAGGAAACTTCTTTGGAAATTAAATCTATGTGGGATATTTTTTCTAATCTCAGTTCGTTAGAATATATTTTGTTCTCGTCTTCAGTTTAGGACACACTCTTCAAATACTAACCACTAAGATAAGCAGCTTTAGGTCTTCCACAAAACATTAACTAAATACGAAACTAACCAATAAAAAAGTTACAAAATTAATAGTTCTACATTACGAAAAAAATTTATAACTTATGAAGGGAAGAGTTTCTAACTCACGAAACGAAGGGTTTCTATTTTCTAACTTACGAACATAAGTGTTTCTAAGTCACGAAATCTAGGCAACAAAACAATAATTTTAGGCTACGAAAATAAAATATGTTCTTAACTTAGGAATATAACTTAAACTTATCTTTAATTTTATAGATATTTAAACGGTTTATCACTCATTAAACTAAGAATTTCTGCCGTATGAAAATACATATTAAAAACATTAAGTGTCTCTGTATTATGTTGTGAGTATATGAGACACTCAAACAAAATGTCTAAGGGCCTTATAGGCTATCGGCAACATATTTGACAGATAGAATATGGAGTATCTGTCAAGTATCGGTCAAATATGTTGCCGATAGCCTATTCGGAACTTATCTGGAGATTGTGAAACAGGCCCTAAAGCACACAACTCACAAGCCGAAATCCGCACTTGTATGTCCCCACTAAGCGAGCGAGCGGCGCGTGCCTGCCCGCACGGCGCGTCTCCAACGTCTCATTTCAATTAAAACACCATGTTATTTTACAGAATCGCTTTTCTGCAGCTCTCTTTTTAATATTGACGATATGCAATTGTTCATGTAAATATATTCTTATTAATTTAGAGCTTTCTTTCACCTTTAGATCGCTTTTTCATTTAGGTTTTCTTTACCACAAAATGACAAATTTGTGTACCTTAACTCGAAATCCTCTTCTATCTATCTAATATATAAAATTCGCGTTGGATATGCGAATTTTATGGGGGGTGCGTAATTGAACTACTACGACAGGTACAGGTTTTTATGAAATTTTATATATTATGTCATATTCAAATAGGTCTAAGAATCGGCCAACATTTATTTTTTATCTCCCTAAATGATAAGGGTGACCCACCGGAAAATATTTTCATCTATTTTTATGACTTGTTTTTTGTTCTTATTTTTTTATAATACAACATACAAAAATATACACATTAAAAATCCTTAAATTTTCACCCCTTTATGATCAACCCCTATTTTTAATTGCAATTTTAATTTTGGCAGAATGAAGTCAGGCAGCTAGTATACTATAATATAAAATTTACAAGCTGCTATCTCGTCTGCTGGGATACGAGCATCCTGCTTATTTTGTTCCTGAAACAGCTTTGCTGTATTACTACTGTATTCTGTGATTAGGTGGCTGGATTTGTTTGCAGTTTTCTAAATAAACATGACACACAAAACGTATTCTGTCAAATTGACAATCTTTTTAATTAATAAATTCCAGTGATTAGCTTTTAAACCCTGGAATTTGAAATGACCGAGTTTCAAATTCAGTAATTACAACATAAACGTTAACGATTTGATCGTTTGATAATAAAAACACAAAGTTAAGCTTAGCGAGTGTGCCAACTGGAAGATTATTTTGCGGTTACTCTATTTATTCATATTCTAGGTATTCTAATTATAATAATCATCAGTAACTAACTGTCCCCTTTTATACATAGATTCTCTCAACGAACGCCAAGACGGCGAAAATCCTAATCTATTTATTAATTTTACTAGATATATTTTAATATTTCTGACGATGATTAAAAAATTTTTTTTTGGATGGCGAGCAGCTTGATAAAGGAAAAATCAATTAGGGAAATACCTATGAATATGTACTTATAATAAAAATGTCCAAGGACCACGGGCAGGAAACCTCCTTTTAAGTCAAAAACTCAAGATGTTCACCCCTAGCTGCGGTGCGGTGCAGTGCAGTCTTTGTCGCACAGGTAACATTAGAGCATATTATAACTTTACCTAGTACAGCACTTTTTAATGATAAATAATAGTAACATCAGACATTATTATTATATTAGGTACAAATATGAAAAGAAAACTAAACTATAGTTATCTATAACTAAACTAAACTATAGTATCAATAAAATAAATTTAAAAAAGGTTTATTTCTTTTTAGACCAATGCATGACAGAAAAATTACACCCGCGTACTTTCCGTAACCGTGGGAGTGCGGAAATAAATTGTGGCTTATATGTTACTCTGATGTATAAGGTATATTATTGTAAAGTTTCATTGAAATCCATTCAGTAGTTTTTACAAGAGTAACAAACATTCATACTTACAAACTTTCACGTTTATAATATTATGAAGTAATATACACCAGGTACATGTACAGGGTCCGTTAGAGGGATAAAATCGCGCACATTCTAACTGGACAGGTGACGAGCAGATGAAAGCTTCGACTAGTCCTTGGGGCGATGTTCGCTTTACCTTATATCAGTGCAAAGGTAAATTATCGCCTAATATCCTGTCTGATTTCCTCTTATTGCATATGTAATAATATGTATAAAGTTGCTATACATATTATTACATATGCAATAAGAGGCCAACAGGCCTAAAGGCCTGTTGGCCTTCAAGCTCAACTTATTCGATATGTAAAAATTCTTATATTAAGATTTATGTAATACTTAAACATGGTTGCGTAAAAAGGTCGGATTAGTAGGGTTATTCTGTAAAAACCATTTCGATGTCAAGCTTCAGCTGAGTGATAGAGCTCACTTTACGCTTACTTCTAAAGCGAACTTTAATGATATAGGTAGTAGAGTTTTAAAGGATACAATTTCGTCAAATTCGTCATTTCTTCCGCTTTCGAGATTCGAAAACAACGTTACAGAATAGCCTTACAGATGGATATAGACATACAATATTCGACTGATGCTAAATCCAAGATATAGATCAACTGTCACGCTGAAGCTTATGCACAGAGTATGTGCTGTTAGATTGCCTAAATATTTAACTAGATGAGACAAATGTACGTCCTTTAGAAGACTTCGGACGAGACGAAACGACTATGTAGATAGCCTTCGAGTAGACTAGACTACGATGTATTTAGACGACCTAAGACGAGACGAAAAGACGATGTAAATCACCTTCTAGTAGACAAGACTGTATATTATTACGTATTTTAGACGACCTAAGACGACACGAAACGAAGATGTCAGTAGCCTTCTGCTAGATAAGATAGTTATGTACTATAAGTACATAACCTAATATGATCTTATGGATGTAGCTTTATAGATGTACCTGCTGTAGACAATCTTCATCTCACTTAGATAGATGAATGGATTTACATATACATACATAGAAATAAAAAGTTTTATTGTAGTGGCTACAACATATAATATTCGACTAAATGAGACAACGACATGCAGTATTCGGCTCTTGTACTCTCACGATGAGTCTTGTGGGTTCAGCTGCCTTCGATTTTGACGATTGTATCTTATTGTGTAAATTACAAGTTAGTCTTGTATTAATATTATAGGAGTGTTGATAGATAATGGAAATTGTCAAAGTAATTTGTGAACATTTATAAATTCATGATACCGGTACATAGGTTAATGTAACATCTAACATTCCTTGAGGAAATTGAATCAACGACCTTCGCGATGAGTGCTATGTAATTTCTGATCCTTTAGGTGACAATGCAATTATGCAATATGCATTTAGTCCAAAACAACTGAAGCATCAACAATTACCGGTATAAAAGCTGTCACACAAACGGCCCTGATGACATCACTAGCCTAGAAGTGAAGGGAAAACGATTAACCTTAGATTCGTTGTACTAAAAAACGGTAATTTTATAGCACGTCGAAATCCGTTAATAGTGAAGGTAAACAGAAATGAGCGTAACTGTAATTTATTATCAATTAGGAGCCGGGAGCAAGGTGTCCTCCAACTTAATATGTTTTTTGTACCAGCTTCGGGCGCCGTAAAAACTTGTCTAGTAGAAAAATAGGATGCGCGCACACTGTAATGACGACTGAAGTTAATTAGTGTAAAATTATTATACATATTTCTGTTAAATGGTAAACATAAAAAACTAGATTAAGGGTGGCTAGAAACCTACCTAGGATCCCTCTTTTCTTCTTCTATGATCCTCTAAGATTTGCCACATAAAAATGAAATAAATTCAATATTTTGTTAGTAAAATACCTACACAATATATACAGACTTGTGTTCAGCGGTGGACGGATAAAAGCGTATGGTGATGAAAGACAAACATCCATGACTCGCTACATATAGATGCATTCATGTTACTGCATTTTCCAGTATTCAAATCCTAGAAAGAACTTATGTTGTCATATCTACCTTGAAACGTACTATGTACGAGTATATTTCTAAACTTGCGTAAATGTGACGAAAGAAATATGCCTGCTAAAAAACAAAGCGCACGAAACAACGACAAATTAAAATATTATCAGACATTGTTTTATTAGTTTAAAAATATTTATTTCTAAAATTAGAAGAAAAGCAATGGTGTTTTAAAGGTTTATAAATACCAGTTTGCGTTTATAGGCTACGATATTCACTTACAGGTAAGTTCTGCTGTTTCCCGATCTAAGTGACAAATTTAAAAAAAAATCCTAATGCCTGCCAATATGACAACCTAACCTAAAAAAATTCCCCCTACCAAAAAGCCAAGGCACGCTACTGGGTGTTTATTAAACACGGTCTAATGTGTGCTAGAAATAGCCCTTTTTTACTTTCGTGGACCCTTAGATGACACGTCCGTATGTTAAAAAAAACGGCGTCAGTGTGCGCTCAACCTACGATGACAAATGGTTTTATGTCACCTTTATAAAAAGAATAGTGGGTATATGATTCGCTTATTGCAGTTTCAAACGATGGCTTATTACCGTTTTTTATAGCGAAACGAGCACGGGATTCCTACTCATACAGCCTTATTCTATCCTTAATATTATTTTAATACCAGCGAACTATTTTGATAATTTGAATTAGTGATGATAATTCATTTGTTAGATGTGATGATAATTTACATATATGTTGCCAGTAAATAAATTTCTAGGTCTTGCATAGAATAGCTGAATTATACAGATTGCTGGTAACACATTATGCATGTGCTAGACAGCATTATCGTTATCATCATCATTTGGAACCTGAAAGTAGGTAGGTATGTTAAGTGAAGATCTGAACATTATGGCAAGCTTACAGTGTTAGGGCTGATAACAAAAAGGTGATACATAATATATGTTTTGTTTGGGCATTAAAGTAATTTTACTGCCCATATTTAAATAACAATTATTACAAGACAAAAATAATATATTACGGGGAACGTTCATACATCTGCTTTTTAATGGTTGGTGTTTTATGTAGAGTTAATGTAAAAACTATTAAAGTTATTGTTGTGCATTTTTTATTCACACCCAAGTATATAATTAAAACAATATTTTATACTCATCTTGTAAAACATAAAATTCTTACTTAAAAAAAACCACTCACTACCTTCTAATCTACCAAAATACCAATTCACAATTTGTAATCACTAAAATGATACATTGTTATACGAGCCAATTATAATGATGACAACAAACGAGCAGACCAGACAATATCCTGTATAAAGCAGAAATCTCTCCTGTTGCTGCAATCGACAGAATTGTGAATCTTAACAATTCATTAATCCCTTGAATACACACAAAAAATCATCGAAATCGCCGTTTAGGAGGACTTTAGGGATAAATATAAGCACACAATATTTATAAGACAAACAGAAGCGCCACTGCATAATGAATTACTCAATCAACATTATAAAACTATTGAAAAGAGTAGGTATACATATATTATGTCATTGGAGGACAATATATTCAATACCAGAACACTCGCCAATTAAGAGTGACTTTTTTTCAAGTAGAAATAAATAAAAATCTAATGGGATGCGAATTGAAACCGCCAGGAAGTTGTCTATACGTACACGCCCATTCGACGATGAGCTAACTGATATAGTGTCATCCCTCTCACACGTATAGTGCCATCTATCTTTATCTAACAGACTAGAGACTATGAGAATGATTCATTGCTTCTGTAAAGGAGCTTAGTGGATATTTTTGTCTCTGAGTTTGTAAAAAGAGGAAATTATCTTGATTGATTTTATTGTTGTTGATGTTATCATCAACATCAGCGCGTATTCATTTATTTTTGAACATAGGCCTCTCTCAATTATATAATATAATTATATCTAAGTAATTTAATATGTGACATTAGATAATGATTTGAATATAAAGTTACAAATGTAATAAGGTATTATTGATTCATATGAAGTATAATTATAATTTTATATTTTAAGAGTGCGTACACATATTTATCGTATTTATTATGTAGCCAATATCAACAGAGATGATACATGTAAATGTTAATATTATAATCAACCTTAGGAGCGAAGGACGGAGAAGGGCGATATTTACAACTAAAGCCTTAGGTGAGTCTCTATAATACAACAACAACAACAAAAACATAATTTATTTCAACGATTTCAGCAATTCCAAACACATAATATTACATACCACATTTACAATTTTAACAGATACTGCTTATTAACAATTTACTATTTGATTCGTTTTTCTTTAATGCGTTTTCCGAGGAGCAAAAAGAGGTTATTGAAAAATCTCTCTACCGCTGCTTAACTCCTCTCTATAAGAACATCCGATGCCAGAAGGCAGTCGTTCTCTACTTTGCGGTTGGCGGGGAAGACCACCCTCACAAAAATTCTTAGAAAAGCAATCTGCTCACCTACTCTTCAGATGAAGCTTTTAGAAGCATAGATCCATTTGGAAAAAAAAACCTATGAGAACATAAAATCTTTCTTGCACTTGGCAAGAGTGATCTGCGTTCAGTACTTGCGGATATCACAAATCTTTGAGATCTGCAACAACACGTCGAGGGGGAGAGGGGGGGGGGGGGGGGGGGGTTGACGTTGATCTTGAATATGAACTAGTTTACCTGGAACCATCCCAGGCACTCATCTTAAAGTATCAACCCTTTATGTCCCACTGCTGGGCAAGGGTCTCGTCCTCGAAATCAAGCGAGGAGGGTAATGGGCCATATTTCACCGACGCGCTGGCCCAGTGCGGGGTGGTGAACTTCACATACCTTCAAAGACTTCTAATCTCATCTCATCATTTATCCTTCCACTGCTAAACATAGGCCTCCCTCAATGAACGCCAAGATAACCGACTCGCCACTTGCATCCAACATGGGCCGGCCACTTCACGGAGATCGTCTTCCCACCTGATTAATCGCCGGTCAACACTTTCTTTACCTAAACTTTAATTAAGATCTTTACATATATTAAAAGACTTTATACATTTTATGTTATTCCCTCATCAAAATCTAATAACATAATAAATAAAATCTGGCCCAATTTACTCGCAAGAAAAGAAAATGGGCAAAGCTTTTACATCATTGTTCTGCTTTTTCATTTGATCCGTCAAACATTGTTTTTGGAGTATTTTTACCATTGGAGGAGAATGGACATAGTGAAATTCTTTTTTTCTTTCTTTTAAAGGATGTTTTGGTCCTTCTGTCGCCATAGTCACTGCATTACAGGAACGTGTATGTATATCTCTGATTGAGATTAAAGGCCATCAGGCCTAAAAGTCTCGACCTTTAAAAAAAGTGTAACTTAAACATCGACGAACCGAGAAATCCTTACAATAGAAAACAATATTCCGAATATATCTTATATTTTATATTTGCCTACAGTTCTGGTGTAAAAATACCCGTGAAAATACAGATGAAATACAACAAAATAAAATTGCTGTCATATTAGCTGTCATTTGTAAATGTTATTGCGAGAACGTTTTAAAACAATAACTCATTTGGTGTAATTTTGAACGTTAATTCGGACAAGTGGGCTGCGAAGGAAAGTTGTTAAAATGGCTATATTCTTGTTATTTCCTTATGTAATTGCTACGTGCGACGGAAGGCAGATGCGTGTCACTTTTTTTCAAAATTTTACGTACGCTTTGAACACATAAACTACAGACCGCATTTAAGGAAATGGAAATATCAAGCATACTTCTTTTGATTTATCTTTAATTAAGAATATGTTTCAACCTATCATTTTATGACAAAGTAAGCTATTTTTTTGTTTATTTAGTGTGTAGTTAGTTAGTAGCTCCAAAACAATATCAAAACAGTTTTCGAGCAATAATTCAGCGAGATCAACAAAAGCTACTTCGTTATTTGATAATCTTGGTATTGTTAAATTGAATAGGAACATACGTTTATCTAGAAAAAAATTGGAATTTAAAATTTGGAACGATTTTTAATTTCCAATTTTTACTACGGATAAAATAATCATATTACGTAGAACTTACAATTACTAAGTACTTTGAAATGCGTTTGTTTAGTACGGCGAAATCGGATCTTGATATCATACACTATCATGTTTTATTCTTGTAGAAGTAATTGGAGTGTCTGTTTGTAATATAGCTAACCATTTTTTACTAAATTATTAAATGCATATGTATATATACGGTACTATACACGGTATATAATACACCAAAATGACATATTTTGCAAATTTTTTCTCTGTTTGTTTTGGCTAATTTCTGAAACGACTGGACCGATTTTGCTGGGACTTTCACTGGCTTAAGCTGACTTAAGCTATAAAAATTATCATCATCAATCTGGATAAGTCCGTAAATCTAAGTTGCCACGAATAACAGCTAGTTGATTATATCATAAGTTAACCTGTAGCTTCAGATGACTTATATTTTGCTTGTCTTTTTTAGTAAAACCGTAATTCACTATTTGTTCATATATTTGCATGCAATGTCCAGGCTCGATTGTCAATTTGTCTGTTACTTATAATAAAAATGTCCCCAAGTTCTCAGCGTGCGTGTGCGGCCGCAACGTCCAGTAATTCCCCCATAATTCGAGGGTGCCCGCTCGGGTGCAAACGCAGATTGTTGCCGAGATACAGAGCGACGCACGCTTTGACATCGGACGCGCATCATTCTCTTATTATTAGCATTTACTTTGTCTTATTATAATTTATTTAGTCGACTAACTTCCTATATAAGCTTTTACATTGACTTTAGACAGGCTTCTTCTATTAGTCATACTTTACTTACCTAATATATACTAAGCAATCACACTTCTTTTTTTGCATACAACTATTAGGGTCGGCTTGCAGTCCAACCGCATGCAGCTGTATACCAGTATTTTAACGGAGCAATTGCCTGTCTAACCTCCACAACATAACTGGGAAATACGGTACCCCTTGAGAAGACTGGTTGTCAGACTCTCGGACTTCTGACGACTCGTAACTGTCAAAGATTCACGAATGACAGCTTGGACCAACGGCTTAACGTGCTTTCCGAGGCACGGAGGAATCTCGGTATATACCATTGAACTACGAGTTCCTCTTAAAAGCAACCACACGCTTATGCTTTATTGTAAACTAACTTTTGCCTGCGATTACGAACTCATGGACACAAGCTTGAGGACATGGGCTTTAGAGACCATTTGGCTCCAATTATGTTCAATTATTGAAATGCAATATAGTTGAGTATATACGATGTATTCCGGTATTTAAATTATGTTACTTATCTATATTTATTTTTAATTATTATTATTATTATAATTCCTAAGGACCCCAATGCTAAAATTACGTTGATCTGGTTGAAATGGAAGCGATAAAATAAATAATACTTTCATATGCAACTCAAAGTTTGAAATTCAATTATATTTTAATTAAAAAACTGCAAAAAAAATCTTTCAATAAATATAATGAAAAAAATTTTACGGATTTTATCGCGGTTTTTTATGATTTCAATAAATTCGTCAAAAAAGTATTTAAAGATTAGTGCGTAAAACATAAAAAGGATATTTCAATTACTTTTAAACTTTTTCACTTTTTACGAGTATTTATAAATATTACATTAATTTAATGTAATTCGATAAGCAAGATTAGGCGTAATTTGTATAACACTAAGAAGATGCACACAATAGATAATGTGATTAGTGAATATAATATTTTTTTACGATCTTGGATCTGTTAATATTGTTCATTATAATGGTTGAAATTTTTGGGAAACATTACGTATCGTAGATTAGATTTTATTATGATAATATGTTATCGTAAATATTTTGATTCGTAAAATAAGTATGATCCGGCTAGATATGAAAGCTAACTTTAGGCAGGTGTAAATTGTACCCATTTTTTTTATTTCAAGTTTCAACAGTATTTCACATAGGTATGCAAAAAATGTGGTATATACATAGATAGGCATCAATTTGCTTAGCACGGGTCATCTTATTATTAGACAAGTTTAAAATTTAAAAGATTTAGCCCTAGGGCTTGAACTAGGTCAAACAGTTTCAGGACCTCACGACTTGTAATCGTGCGTTTTCCCCCTTCTAAGAACGTATCCTAAATTAATATCTACATATAAAAAGACTCGCGTGGTTCCCCGGCGATTCTAAAACTACTGCTCCAAAGCAGAGAAAAACAGGCGACACCAACTCAGTGCCGGGATCAAAATCAATAATCCGCAGGGAATACTGGTAAAAATCTTCATAAATCATGAAGTTCGGTGTAGGTAATGTTTACGTTTAGCAAGCAATCAATGGTTCTAATCTTGTCATGCAGGCGAAGCTGCAAACGACTAGCTTAAAAAGTGATTGAATGATAAATATTTTACACGCGAGCTGCGACTAAGAGGAGCGTTCCCATGACGCCGCCACACTTCGTTACACAGGACGAGTGTGCTGCCTGCCACCGTAGATAATATAACTAGCATCGTGCTCGTCGTAAAATATGTTATTCTGATATATAAGATATATTATTGTAAGGTTTCATTAAAATCCGTTCAGTGATTTCGCCTGTGTAACAAACACTCCATATGCTGGTATGGACACGTTGCTTAAAACAATATATTACTAGTTTTCATTTTTGTTTTGTGTTTGTTTGTTCACGATACATTCAAAGAGCTCCGCTAGATGAAAAGAGAAAACATGGTACGATTTCTACTTATGAACTGAATCAACGAATGGAAATATTACAAT
The DNA here is from genome assembly GCA_905333005.2 of Lycaena phlaeas. Taxonomy (NCBI): domain Eukaryota; kingdom Metazoa; phylum Arthropoda; class Insecta; order Lepidoptera; family Lycaenidae; genus Lycaena; species Lycaena phlaeas. The sequence continues at coordinate 14,892,371 of HG995169.1, read as the reverse complement.
TATTGCAGAAAACTCTGAAACACCTACCAAGAATTAAGACTTGCGCCAAAAAAAAAAACATGAAAAATATTTTTACGCTGATTATGATGATGATGATGATCCCTTTAGTTAAAATACAAAGTAATTTAGTACCAATAGGTATAATTTTCCTTAAAAAAAATTGTTCGTTACAGAATAACATGATGAGCAAGTAATATTCTACTGATATTAAATCCTCTAGTGTTTCAGACTAGGCACCTAGGCATCACACGGGCTAGAGGGAGGAGGAGTCTGCGGTTGTTGTTTTTAGAGCATTTTAGGGAAAACGTCCAATAACATACACACAACCAGACGGCAGCAACGCTCCATATCCTATCCTTCTATTCCCCCAATGGGCTACTGGAAAGTCACAACCACTATAACGCCAGTATTACGAGCGAGAGGTACCACCCTGGTAATGGTAATATTTTTTAGCAATTAATATTATTAACATCATCAGCATCATCATTTATTTGTCCACATCTACATTGCAACTCTTATCAAACACGGACCGACAATTGACAAATTACCGGAAATCATCTTATCGGTTGGGCATGCTTACTCAACTAAAAATTAAAAAATAGATATAACATCGATAAAACTAATCTATCAAATATATATCTATATCTATAATAATTTTTACATATTATGTAAACCAGTATACGTGTTAAGCTGTTAATTGAAATTATGTTAATACGAAACCTTATACGTACTTAACTATTCGTATACAATTTTATAAACGTTTATCTTCCCGCCCAGATACAACCAAAACCAACCCATAAATGTGCTAGCGGTATCACCTATTCCGATGTTATAAGGTTCAATATTAGCAAATGCAGAGAAAAACAACTGTTAAATACAAACCATACAAGATTGACCTATGACGAGCTTTAAGTTACCCCCTCCGTGGTCTCGTTTGTTTGATTTCGGAAGGGGGGTGAAGTTCAAGTGCGGTGGTTGAGCTAGTAGGTACGGGGCAAGTGTGAAGAAGCTAAGAGGTGTATCGGTCCCCTCCGTTTCGTTCCGTAGTAGGCGGGGCTCGGGCCGACACGCTCAAACCGTTACAAGTGCTCCACGCATCGTGACGAGCTTACGTGTAGAGCGCGGGTTTCGGGTTTCGACCCTTTTGAACTTACGAGTTCTTATTTCAATATTGAGTTCTTAATTTAAACGTCCTTTAATCGTGTTGGTGTTTTTTGTGTGACGAACCGATGAACTTTTTGTGATTATTAGACTCTTATTTACAGTGAAGTACATGAAAAATATAAGCTCCTGATTTTTTTTTCATTGCCACCAAAGGTAAGTTTGTAATTTTTATAAACTAGATTAGAAAAAAAAATTAACACTATTTTCATAAAGAAATATTATTATAAATATAAGAAATATTTTTGCATTTAATTCACTAATATCTTATTTACTATAAAACTTAATTTAATTCAATAAATGTGATATGAATAATTTATTGTTTTCTAATAAAATTATATGTAAGACAAATGCTACGGTGGTGGTAACCAAAATTATAATTATTCTTATTTATCGTATTAATTATTTATACTTATTATAAACGATAGCATTTTAACAATTTATAATAATTATTATTATAGTTCGTCAAAATCGTTGAGTTGGTTAGAAAAGCAATACTGGTAAAAAGACATCAACGCGGATGACCGTCTACGAAAGCTCTTAGATTTGTTTGGTACGTTTACAGTTTTATTTAGAATAAAATGATCGTTTTCAATACCCTTTCTTTAATTTAATATGCATGATTTCTAGATAATCTTGTATTGATAAATAAAGGGAAAAGAAATAAATCAAAACCTTAATTATTTCTAAAGAGCAGAATCAGAAGTTGTCATCGCATGTTTAATATACTTCTCGGTTTTCGAAATTCAGCAACCCAGTGCCTGATTGTTGTACCCATCTCTCTTACTTGTTTCTTTTGTAAAGCAGCTTTATTGTGTTTTAGAGAGAAGAGCAGGAAATACTTAATATCTTAATATGTCACAGAACAGACATCAAATGAATTAGTCACCTGGGCTAGTTTCATGTAAACTAATTTATATTCACGTCAACCACTAACCATCAGGTGGCAGGTCTGCCACTTTACCTATCTCACTAACATAAAGAAATTTTACTTTATTTTTCGTTTTGTTACATTTTATATACCTATAACAGTTTTACGGATTGGCCAATCTATAGATAGGTATTTAAAATAAATGACGTTAGCAGGTCTGTAAGCTCCGTTTTATTTTTCAAACGTATTTGTAACGTATTTGTAACGCTGTAAATTATAAATCTACAGGAATTGTATCCAATAAAATTTGTAAGCAAGCGTTTATACTAAATACTAGAATAATAATTTGCATTGTAAAATTAAAAATTAAAATTGCGTATATTTATTGACTTATCCATTTATGAATTGTCATATTCATCTAATAAAATACTCTTGTATTCTTGTAATATAACCCGACGGCTATTTATTTTATATGACAAAAAATTACCTGTTGATATAGGTAACTTACCGCCTTATATCTCTGGTCAATTGGCAATTAACCACCGATTCCATTAGCATTATATTTAGTATTAATCAAATTTATAGACCTCTGTCTGTGAACCCCAAGATAACCAAACCAAACCAAATGGCCTCCCGTTTCCAATCAGTCAACTGATGTTTGAAAAACAAATACCTTCTTCCTTCAGCTAGCTGTCGTTATACGGTATAGAGAATTTGATTGAAGACGGTATTTTAATAGAGATTAGTTAACTTGAAAAAACCTAATAACGACTGAAAAATAATATAAGATCAGTACCACCATATACCGCGCCCTACCTACTCTCTACTAGGTCTCCTCTCTACGATACTCTATTCTCTCTACTCTCCAAACGACAACCTCCTTGTTTCCTATTTAGTCAGTAGCTTTTATAAACTTGATGTAACTACCAGGTGGCCCGCATGCCGTCACCGTTTTATAATGTGGTAAAAGTACTTCATCATTTTATAAGTACATCGACGCGCTTGTTAACATGTAATATAGAGTCATTATAGCCATTACCGAGTTTCGTAAAATTTATTATATTTACAATTTATTTTTGGCCTTTTCTTGTAATTACACAACAAAAAAATACATGGAAACAGAATTTATGTTTAAAGAAAATATATATTTTAGTGGAATTGATGAACTGGGAACCTCCCGTCTAGTAAGAGATTACCGTCGCTTATTATAATGAAGTTTGATGTCAGTAATTACACTGCCAGGCCTGTACTTCTTTATCAAACAGAGATAACTCTCAATACCAAATGGTAGAAGGAAACTTCGGACTAACGCTCGAAACGGCACACACACACAAACAAGCGTATCGTCGACATCTCGAAGGGAACCTCGCAGTGCTGTCAGTAATTGGTGCCGCTTGGCAGGCGCGTTGTTTCCATACTTTTTCATACTTATAATGTGGAAATGTCGTTGACTGAAAAAATAAGCAGGATAAGGACGGTAAACAAATATAATTCATTTTTATACAAATACATTTAACTATATATTTTACTTTACTACTTACTCGTCGACTGTTCCAAATTTATCATTTATCATCATCTGCGATTGCCAATCCGCCTGCTCAGCGTGGCAATCTAATCATACTTCCCAATGCATACAGGCTAAGAAGACGACCCCTAGTTCCCGGTCGTCTTACTATTCCTGGCTACGGTAGCAGCATAGGTTACGGTGGGATAGGCGGTGCTAAGAGTAGGTACGGATACGCTACCACCAACTTGACTTGGCTACATTATAGTAACAAACTATTTTATTTATTCTAGTATTTTACATATCGATATAATAAATATAATAGGATTTTTAATTAAGAAAAAAAAATACCCACCGTCGGCAAACAAAATAGTATTATCAAAACCATACATAATTTACAATGGCACATTCATTAACTTTTTCGGTTTTGAAAATAGCTGATCTCTACTTGCATCATATAATGTGACTTTGCATGGATACAGAAGGTTAGCAATCTGCCTTACCTAAAGCAGTCGTTGTTACAGAAAATTCCAACATCTATCGACCATCACTACTTTCTTAGCTAAGTTTGAAGCCAGTCTGCGCCCGTTTAAAGGCTTTCGAACCTCTAACCTATACTATTACAAATTTTCATGCCATTACGCGTATGTTTCGCCACGTAATTAATAGGTTTAGTGTGGCACCGGAGCCTATTTATCTTATTGATGTATTTCCTACTATAATCATTCTACTTTCGTACTTGTCACATGAAAAGGTAGGCGACGGTCTGAGCTTTTTATGGTATGAGCTGCTTCATAAGATTTTAATCGCTTGTCTCATGAGCCACATTATCGTTGACAAGCTTTGGTAATATTAAACCTCCGCTAAATATAATATAATGAATTTATAAATACATGTTTTTTATCGATAAGTTTTTAATGATATGCATCGTGCGTTTTATAAGTTGTGATAAGTAAATTGAAAGGTTATTAGATATTACGTGAGTATTTATTAGGTACTTGTATGCCGACATATACCTTTTTGTTTTGTTAATGAAACAAATTCCACTGCTTAAAATGAAGTAGGTATATTTATAATGATGTGCTATCAACTTAATAAAAATATAAGCATTTATATTTTGTGTAGGTATTCCCTATGTAATATTTATTACAGACTTAGTTTGTTTTGCCGGCTCTTCCAATGGGCTTACCTTGGTAGTAGTAGATTTTTCGTCTTTGTAGTAGATATTCGATTGACTTAAAAATGATACTTTGCTAGTAGTATATTGAATTGGAAAATTATTTTGAATTAATATAGGTGTGTAATATTTTTACATTATACATTACCTAACTAAAGGTAACTTGACACGATAACACAATTTAGTATAATTATATCTAAGTGAAAAAAATAACAAAATTAACACAAACCACTATTCAAATGTCTTTTGCTTGAGATAATATTTACTTATTTCAAGTGTACAAGTTGTACCTACGTAATAAAGATATTTTTGATTTGATTAGATTTGATTGAATATCATCATCAACATCATCATCATCATCCCTTATCTTATCATTGATACACATAGGCAACGCCAAGACGACCACTTGCCACTTGCATCCAAAATGGACCGGCCACTGCGCGGATATCGTCTTTCCTTTTGGATAACGCCCTGCTAATAACATCATGGACAAAATTAACGGACATATAACTCATGCAATTGTGTTAGATTTTATAAAAAAATGTCGGCTTAGTTAATTTAGTACAGGATACGTTTAAACTATATTTTAGTAACCCAAGCCAAACATAACGTTAATAATGTTGTGTAATGCAATATAAAACATGTACAAATTGGTCCTTCGACATGTATGGTGTGTTAGAGAACCACGTAATTAATATATTCACTTCTTTGAATTGCGTATATGGACATTTAAAAAAAGGCCACGCCTGTGAAGGCTGGCCAATAAAGGCCACAAGACTGGATACTGATTAGTAATTATACCACACGGTGTCATTGGTGTCTTCATTCTACTATTTATGGAGAAAACTCCATCAACTGAGAGCAGACTTTGTAATTTTCAATTACTTACTAGACTAGATTGACTTTGAAAGATTTATAGAGAGCCACAATAGATATAGATAATAATATATAGATAATCTATCTATCATAAAAAAAGAGTTCAAGTCGGAACTAAACACAATTAGTACCTATCATCATACTATGTTAAACTTGTCTTATTATGTTAGTGTAATAAAATCATTTTATAAATCTAGTAATAACAACAAAACTAAACGCGCCACTTGAATATTTTCTTTATTTTTCAGGGTTCCTTAACTCCAAACGTATAAGCTACCCAATGTGAAGTAGTCAAATTGGCATAGAGTTATGAAAGGCCTGAAGTTAGTTCTCAAAGCATTAGTGAAGAAAAAATCTAAAAAAACCTTCATTTTTTTTAAACGACTTCCAAGGAAGGAGGCGTTTCTCAATTCGACTGTATATATTACAAAATAGTACCTATACATTTTACAGAACCATTACCGCGTGAATGAATCTCGCATTTGTCGCATTTTGGAAGTATACCTTTTCAAAGACTGTGTAGGACGGAAAGAAAAACATAATTCCTAGAAATGATAATTTACGATTACCTATAATAATATAAAAAAGTGTGGGGAGCTCTGTACAAAATTTTATATTAAATTAATTTTTAGAAATAGCAAGCTATGAAACATTTGTAACATGCTCCACTGCTGTACTTAGGTCAGCAGTGGACTCCCTTTATGAACGCCATATTATATTATGTGTTAATACATTTCTAGGCAGAACTACGTATGGATTAATGTAGATTTTTTTTTCAATATCACAAATACAAATTATAATGGAAAGCGAATCCTGCAGTATCACTCTGAAAATTTTCACTTTATCTAATTATTTCAGCACTGGACTTCTTATTAAATTAAAACCATGGTAAATAAATACCTCAACATTACTTATTGCGGTGTGTTTATTTTATTTGTCGAGCCAGTTTATATACTGGAATAGAGCGGTTATTTTTAGTATGAAAACAAAATCCTCCGAATTTGGGCTGCGACGCTGCACCGGTTCTGTCCTCTGATTAGCCTACCAATGTACCTTGAAGGAGGATTAACTGATGGGACATACACACAGGTCACAGGTTGGTTGATTTTATATTACTTCAGTTATAAATCACCGACCAGTTCCCCTTTTAAGGCTCACATTTTATTTCATATTACAACTACATAATAGGCTCTATCCGGTTATAATATGCTTCATGCTTTAACTTAAATGATATTTGTAAATTATTATTATTATTACTATATTTGTCAGTTAATGCAATAAACAATTGGTGGTGGCATGTGATGATATAGTGCCAATATTAATTTTATACTATTTTTATTTACAGGACTAGATTTTTATTGATAATAATGATTAAATCATTATTATCAATAAAAATCTAGTCATCAATCCAATCAATTAAAAGCATTTATAATGTCAGTCGTTATTTCCTTTATTCGCGTAATCTATGTTGGACATAAGAAATCATGAAAGATTTGATAAATTCAAGATCTGCAATCTGCAACATATCCGTCAAGAACAAGAAACGAATTTATATAAGTTTTGGTTTACGTAAATTATTTTCAACTAATCTACGGATTTTACAAACAAAATATTTGTAACAAAATAGATAAACACAAAAAATCAACAAAGACAATATTGCTTATAAGAAAACAAAGCTTTATGACAGTACACAATTCAATACCTTTGTGAGATAATCCACTACAAAGTTCAATTAAAAGTACTTTTTCACTGTCCATAAATACTACTTTTGTTTAAATTCAAGTTTTTATAATTTGAGCATATAAATTGTGTCCCTTTGGCGGTTATTTTCTAAGAAACGAAAAAAGAATGTTTAGAACTTCATTAACTTTGTTTTTATGATTTTTTACAGAATCGTATAAATCGAAAAATATTAAGTAATCACTGTGTACGGATTAAAAAAAAATTGAAAGTTTCAGAGCAATCGATCAACTGATGTCCTCTCAACGCATTTCATACGCGTGAAAGAGACAGTGACATCAATTTATAAAGTGTATAGAAAACAAATTATACCGAATTACAGGGTAGGGGTAGTTAAAGGTGCGAAAATTGAGTGTAAAACGGAACGGCTCATCAGCATCTCATTATAGAGCTGTTATCGAGGCGACACGCGATGCCTTCCGAGTTTAACACGTCGAATGATTACAGCCTGTATAACATTAACGCCATTGCCTCAAAAATACAGGCTGTTCAAATTATAATTTGCAAATTTCGCATCTTTATTGGATTTCTTAATGAAATAAACGCTCCGTTATGGTCTTTACTAAATTACACCACAATATCGTTTTAATATTATGAAAATGGAATGACGACGTACAATTCTTACTTATAATATTTTGTTATGTATATTGTATGTAAATGCTATTTATAGGTAGTAATATAGTACGTATTATTACGTAGATAATCTTGAATAGTTTAATAAAATAATAAAAAGCTGGTCTTGTATGGATATCAATGAAAAACTTTTGTTTTAAAACAGTTTTGAAAAATATTCTTTAACAATATTATAATCAAACAATTTTTATAGATTTAATCACGGCTTAGTAAGATTTTTGCATACCCGACTTTTTAGATACTTCACAGCAACAATGGTCACGGGAGGACTGAGTGAAATTTGCGTGAACATTAAAAACTAGTTTATATGTAACAGGCTTTAGCGAATATGTATATAAATATTTATAGAGCGTTCTTGTCTATATATGTCCTGTTTCAGTATAAGATCTGTCTGTAGTTCCTCAATTCCTTTCATTGTTTCTGATTTGATCATAAGCGTTGCTGTACTTAAGTTGGCTTTTCATCTACTTTCATGCACTTTTTGTGAGCAGTTTATAAAGAGTAAGTACTAACCCTTATCTTGTTAAGAGGTAGTGCTGCTTTGCACATCCGGGGCGATCACAACCGGGGTGGTTTCTTTCCCCCATATAATACCAGCTCAAAATGACAGTGCTATCCTGTCCCGTCTCGTGGGGTTTATGAGTTTCCGAAATCCCGTTGGATGGGAAATGGGGGCAACGCTTCTGCATAACCTTTGGTCGTGCGGATGTCTATGGGCGTCGGTAACCATAAGGCTTCGACTGATCGGTTGCCTCCTTATGACATTAATAAAACCCTTTCTAAGTTCACGCAAGTAAAATGGCTATTAATATTTAGTGTATAAATGAAAGTATAATTGAAAAAAATAAAGAATTTAAAACTTAACATGGGCGCTTTAAAAAGTTCAAACGTATAATTTAAAAATAAGATTTACTTCTTTATTCAAATAATAAATTAAGCCTACCCTAGTTATTGCGTCAATGGGGGTGAAAATGTAAATTTTTGTTGGTCTAATTAAAATTTTAGAGCTAGACTTAGCATGTAATATAAACGTATTTCATGCGACACGAAAATGCAAATACTTATGCTATTTTTCAGGTTACACCTAAATAATGTGGGACGATATAAAGGCATTGAATTTCAAGGATGTTAGGCTTTGTTACTTTATAAAATATATTGTATGTATTAAAGGCACGGACCGAACAGTTTAGTTCTCTTTCGTTCATATTTTTCTATTGCCACTACATATAGCTCAGACTTATAGACAGACAAAATATTATAAACTAATCTTTCCTTTACTGTAAAACAAAATGAACCATATACTATATTATACAATCATGCACTTAATGAACAAAAAGAATATCTTGATATACGGAGCTAATCGCGAGAGATGCTTCGGCTACCTACTTTATTAAGAGGATAATTTATGTATAAGAATAAGCCATATATTTTTCATTAGGCAACTGGAAATTAATGACTGGTCACACACTCAGGAGAAAGGATGGCCGATGGGCCAATAAGGTACGGTAGTTAGGTAAGAAACCTTATTAGCTTCACTCGTGAGTGGAAGCCGCGCTTATATCAAGCTAATTTGCGATTTTGACGTGTTGAGTTTTATTATGAACAGTAAAATATTTTATTTACAAAACAAATTTCTCTAAAAAAAACTTTCATCTCCTAGAGAAAATTTCTTAAATCACCAAAGCAATGGCGTTAAGCCTAATTAAGACCGACACCGATTTGTCAATTAAACAAAAGGAAAACTTAAAAGGTCATTCGCAAAGAGAACGAAGCCAGAATAACATGCCGCGATTGGCCGGCGGGTTTGTGGGGTGGTCGCGCGCTGTGTGGCGGATAAATGCAAATACGGGGCCTCGGTGTCGCTATCTTTATCTCGCGACATGCGAGCTAACACGGCGCCGGATTACACTGCGGTGTAACGACGCTCTAAGACCATTTTGTATGGGCGAGTCTTACTGATCTAGCCGTACACTTAGGTGTAATTATTTATTAAGATACAAATACATTTATTTAATGAGTTATTATATTCATTTTTGCAATACTTCTTGATTTACCTATTGGTGTGCTCAGAAATACCTGAAGTATGAGTTCATATCGTAAATGCTCAAATTCTTCCACTGCACAGACATTTTCCTATATTATGTCACTCTTAGTGGAGAGTATGTGATACTTTATATTTAATTAAATGATAAATATAAAATAGGATTACTATATTATTAGATTTTAGTTTTTTATTCAAATTATTGTAAACAGTTTCTGTTGTTGTCTTAAAAATATGTCTTGCTTAGAAAATTCAAGTTTTAAAAGTGGATGATTAAGAAATAATAACGTAATATAGAACAAAGTTTTAGCCATTTTTCTCTCATCTGAAAAATTATGCATAAATATATTTTTTACATTAACCCAAAATATCAAATTTACATGACATTTTTTTAACTTAATATTATATATTCGGTTTACTAGTCAGTTACGCAACAGTGTAATAGGCGCTCCCTTTTAGCTGGCTCGGAGTTTGTGCAACCAGTACAAGTAAATGAAGATATATTTATTCGAAATGCGTTAAAATAGCGTTTCTGTTGTGGTGCTGTTATCAAATTATTAATTAAACCTGCTAACGATTGAACGTACGATTACAGCCGGATTTGGCTGTAGCCAGATTGTGGCTTTCATTAGATGGTATAATAAAGTTTTCTCATTAGAGATAATAAATTATTTTATGCTTTGCTACTAAGCCTGGCAATTTTATTATGATGAAATAAATGATTATATAAAGTCAATTTTTAAAAACAAAATAAACCTAGACAAAAGTTATATAAAATCGATTACACAAATTTCGATTACTAATTGTAAGAAATATTTTATGATATTATTTAATTCGAAACACCGCAGAGCCCATGGTGGAATTAAACAAGAATAGAATTAGTAGACTTAGTACTACTTGGTAGTAGGTAATGCTTCGGTCGGCCTACCCATGTAGAGGGTGCACCGCAATGGCGCATCTCCTTTCCCTGACACCTAATTTGTTATAATCTGGTACTGATATTTTATTTATTATTAAGCATAATACAGTGCAATCCAAAAATAAAAACATTGAATTATTTTTTGGATGTGCCCAATAATCAGCAAACATTAATTACAAATACTGTTAAGGCTTAGAAATAAAAGACGTCTAGTATAAAGCATTGCACAATCACGATAAGGCCGGACGCACACTGCGCGCGAACAGACAAGTGGTATAATTGAGAGTTGTCTCTGGGGGGTCCAGAGGTGTCGTCTTATGCTAATCAATTCAGTAGTTTGTTTTTTACCCACTATCGCCACTGGAATCGGGGCCTTCGTTTTTATTCGGGTTCCGCGAGATTGGTTGGAATTTTTGTCGTTAAGATTTTTCGGAAACATTTTTTTTCGTTTTTAATTGTTATTGCTTCTCAGTTTCATTGATCTGTACGGTTTTAACGTAATCTCGGGTACTGTCGCGTTTCAAATATAAAATACTTCAGTAGATCGACGAGATAAATGATTCTACTTGTTTGAAGATTTAAGAATTTTTTGAGTGACGATGGAATTTAAATAAAAACTTAGTACTGATAAATTAGCTATATTTTGGGTTTTGTGATTAATGTGAAACCTACGTGAAACCTATATCTTTGAATGATGATGTCAATACCTAATTGTAAAATATTAGAAATCTTATTTATATTTTCTCGATGAACAAAGATGTTAACCAAATAAGTAACATCTGTGTGCTGTAAAATAAAAACAATTAAAAATGAATACGACTCATATTATTTACTAAGTTACTTATTATTAAAATATTACTATTTCAATGTATAATTAATAATTCATTAACTCAATATGTATCAATCAAGAAAGAATTGATTTAATAACGATAATAGGAAAATAATTTTACTATGAAATTTATTGATATTAAAATTGTAAGGAATATAAATCATATTTTCATGTAATTTATGTACTTTACTTATAATAACACTTTGAGGTCCAAATTATTTTGCGTTTCAAAATAAGAATGAGGTATCTTAGTGCCATATTGTTTTTTTCATTCTCCCGCTCACGCCAACAGAACCCTCTCGATGGTTTCATTCAAAGAGGTCGATTATTTTTTTACGAAGCGTATAATTCAGTTCTGTCGCCGGCCAGTTAAGATATCTTAATGTGTTCCTTCTGTTTTTATCCTAACTTTATTATAAGCTTGTATTTGGTGGGCTAATTAAATATGGTTTTTAATTTTTATATTAAAATAATAGGTTTGTGATGTTTTTGATTTTAGAAACTCATTTTATGATGAATTGTAATAATATATGTATATTACAATTTTTTTAGTTACAGTAACAAGAAAAAAAATCCTTATTGAGCACGCATAAAGGAAACATACTGAGATTATATATTACACAAAATAATTATATTTCTATCTAACGTTAGATCATTTACGAGTATTTACCTTTTAGACTGAAATTTATTAAATACGTCCTTTATTAAACGACTTCAAGGAAGGAGATGTTTCTCAATTCGACCGTATTTTTATATTATAAAGAATAACTCAATAGCGTACTGAATACTGAGTTTATAGAAGTTTTAAATTTTTAAATAATCACAATATTTGTGATCTATATTTTAGAGCCGTGATACACTCTGTGAATTCCTAAGTATTGTTTACTTACTAAGTATTATTATAAAGCGCGTTTCTCGGTTGAAGGAAAACATCGTGAGGAAACCTGCATGCCTAAATTCACCAACATGCATTGGGCCAGCGCCTCAGTGAACTATGGCCCGATACCTTAGATCATTAATATGTCTAGATGGAGTGTCGCCCTACAATCAAAACAAAAAGAACAGGACAACATTTTCAAAGGGTGTTGTTTAAACGACTAGCATAATATTCGTATTTTTGTGAGCAGAAAAATATAATCTGGTAGCAGAAATAGCTAATTGAGCGGCAACTTATGTTCAGCAAACATTTTAAAATCAAGCAGCAATTTTTGTCATTTTTTATGGCTGTAATTATTTTTGAAAGGCATATTAATTAAAAGAGGGGCAATGTGCTGCTCCTGTTTAATAAAATTTTGGTAAGCACTCGGAGGGTAAGCAAAAAAATAATTTTGTGCTGCTTATATAAGTAGCATGAATATAACTTCAAGCAACTTTCTTTTTCATTAAATTCTGCGTTATAGCCCAGTCCACAGGATTTGATGACGTCATGATTTGAATTAATTCCCTGGTCCTTTATTAAGAATGATAATATAATTTCTTATTCAATTTTTATACAAAATTTTAGTTTGTAAATCGTATTTATAATTATTGTAATATCAAAATATATTATTTAAAAATGTATAAACAAACAAAAGAAGAAATTCATAGATATTGGTATGAAGAGGATTTGAACTTACGAACGACAGCGTACAGCCTGAGCGCGCGCGGACAGTGTTAACCGTAGAGCTGTACGTCTTGTTACAAATAAGTTTAAAATTGTGGATCCATTCTTACGTATTGAATGTTTTAATTTGATTTGATTTTTGTAGGTAATGATTGAATTGAATATTGCAAGTTTTTGAACTGCTTGTTTATTTTACACACCACCTACAAGTTTTAATACCTGCATAATCTATCTACTTTCAACATAAATCTACGAAACTGAAACAAAATAAAATCTTGAAGAAAAAAATTTCATCATCATATTATCAGCCTTTAGTGGACGGACCACTGCTGAACACAGGATTTGACGACGTCATGACCTGAATTAATTCACTAGTCTATTATTAAGAATGATAATATAGTTTATTAATTTCTTCTTCAATTTTTATAATTTTGTTCAATAACATACTTACAACACCATCTAGCGGTAAATAGCGCAAACCTACACCGGTGTGAACACAGGACATAAAATGTAATGGAAAGAAATGTGCCGCTCAAGTAATTATTTTGCCCGATGAATGTTTATTATGCGAGGTCATAATATTGTAAGCTGCTTATTTATGATTTAATTTTCGACCATTATCAAAATTATTTGCGGAACAAGAATTGCTACCAGCTTTATTTTATTGCGTACAAAATCTTTGTATGCCAACCAAATTATTTAAATGCCGATTTTATTTGCCCCTCCAAAATTTATAATGCCGTTCATTTAATTACTTCCCATTTTCAAACATGTGTTCGTGAATAGTGATACCAGCTACTACAGTTCTCCCATAATCATCCTTTTTAATCTCGTTACACTTCAACACAAACCTTCATTATAAATAAAAACAATAATGCGTAACAATTCATACGTATGACAGCGGGACGGATACTAAACACGAAGAAAGCATTTAGAGGCCAACTGTTGGACGCTATTTTTCTTGGCGTGTTTTCCGCGCGACACTCTATCTAGACATATTATTGATCTAAGCCCGATACCCTCCTCGCCTGATTTAAAGCAGGAGACCTGTGCCCAAAACTGGGACGTATATGGATTACTACTTCTTGGTTGTACTGTTATCATTAAAATATTTTTGAGAGATATTCCTTTATTTTACGTGCAACTTCGGCACGGGTGTTACACTGACTGACTGACTGACTGACAACTAAATGTGCTTATTCGACAATTCATACTAACTTGTAGTCCTCCTATATATTAAACCAAATACATCTCCTTATAAAAACGTATTTTATCTTATCGTTTAAAGCGGGTCGTCACCATGATATATGTGCCATCCAATTAGCATTAACCTTGACATAAAAAGGTTTAAGGAGTTGATAAAACTGAAGCCAAAAATACAGTCACATTGAAAAGCGTCGTGTAATTAATCTAAATTAAATTATAATCGTGGGATTTGTGTTTGTATTGTTATTAAAGTCAACAGTTTTTTATTGTTTAATCCTTACTTACATTATAAATGAAAGCGTAGATGTTTGTTACGCTTTCACGCAAAAACTACTAAACGAATAATCATGAAACTTTGTACACATATTCTGGGAGGTACTATAAGTAACATAATATGATACTTTTTATTAAAAAAGGGATTTTTTTGAAGTGAAGCCGTGGGTAACAGTAAGTATAAAATATAATAATTACAACAGTAAGCCGTATAGACTCTCAATAATTTTATGTAATATACAAACAGAATGGTGCCCGGTGACGTTCATTGAGGGAGGCCTATGTTCAGCAGTTGACGGATAAATAATAATGACAATGAAACAACTTTTACGCATTTTGTCACGGTTAATTTTTACATGCTTGACGTTTTGGATACTTTAGATACCCATGGTCATGGGAGGACTGCGCTGACAGATAAACTTTACAAAGTTTTCAAAACTACCTCATGATACATCAATATTTTGGTAATCAATTTCTAACTGAATGTGACTTGCGTCACTTTCTGACCCGACTGTACTGTGAATATTTGTGTAATATATGCCTGAACAATAAACAACACGCAAGTATAAAGTAAGGGGTTAGAAGCCTAACACATTCATTACTCATAAGCTTACTTGGTACTTAAACAAATGATTATAGCTATTATATAGTTACAACGCCTACCCGAACTAAATGATTTTATTAAAACGTATTGCCTGTTTATTAGATACTTTTCATATTATGACAGTTTTTTTTATTTATATAGAGAACATGCTTTTTGAAATCTCATGATCTATTAGCAAAGAAGTCGATTTACAATTAAATTCAAATAGAGTTTCAAACGTGTAATATAAAATTCAAGGTTCAGTCTCTGGAAGATATTTGGCTGCAAAAAATAATCAGTCTTAAAAATATATTTTTTTAATATTTTGCAGTTAGGTACTGTAATTTTTTTGACGTTACAATGATATTAAATCCTATGTGGTATATATTTTACCTTTCAATTAATAAAATAATTTAGAGATTAATATAATAAATGAAAGTAATACAATATAGTTACTATGGAATTTATTAATAATAATATAGAAAATATACATATATGGAGTTTTATTTCCACTAAATGAAAATAAAACAGATTTCTTCGTTTGTATAATTAGGTCTCAAATAGCCGCAGCTGTATGGTGTAAAACATCATTATTAAGTAAACAATGTTTTGATAATGTTGTTAGGGAATAAGTAAAAAGTAATCATCGCCATTTTCATTCCAAGTAAGTATCATCAGCTACATGTTGTTTTTGTGAACGAACATGTCCCTCGACCGGTTCGCCGGTTTCCTCATCAAAGCCACTTCCAGCCACATTTTTGTGCCACTTTCCGGTACGTGGATTCCATTCCAGATCATGTCTATTTTAGCCGTCGATATGCGACGCATGCGGGCCCTATGCGGCCCTCCCAGGGAGAATTAGACGGTAATTAAAAAAATATCATGCTCGAGTGAAAAATAAATACCTACCTATACTTGGCAGAAATGGTAAAAGAAAAGATCTACCATATTTGTGTATATTGCAAGTTTGAAAATTAAGTAATTCTTTTTATTATAATTCTCTTTCTCTAACTCTAATTTTTTTTATGTGAGAAGTCATAGTAATTAAAGGATTTTTATGAACTGTATTTTACGATTAAAAAAGATTTCATTAAAACAACTTTTTGTAAGGTTGATCCTGGTTTATTTAGATAGCCAACCATGGTTGCTGTAGACCATGGTCTAGGTCTATAGGACCATAAACAGAGTCAGTCATTTTTAAGTTTCTTTTTAAATTTAATAGATTTTATGATTTCATATTTAATAGATCAATAAGATCTTTCACATATAGGATACATTGAAATATCCTACACATTTTCGTCATACATTTAAAGGCTGTTAAATAATATCACGGTTTCTTGGTTTGAACGTAACCTTATATCGACATGTAATTACTAAATGTCATGGCACGGGAAAACACTAAAAATGTATGATAAATCAAAAGAAAGTTAGAATTAATGTTTAGCGTGGTCACGAAGTGCTGTAATATGTCGTCTTGTAATATTATATTATGCTAATGGGCCCATAACAATTTCGATACGCTCGCTCACACCGAAACGGTTATGGGCACGGATCGGCTAAACGCTGCATAAGCTTTAAACTGTGCTGCTAAAAGCATGGCCTATGGCTTATTATCGGTTCTTGATCATATAATTTGATAAAATGATAATTCTGTTAAAAATACAACCAACATAAGCGACACTAAACACACTGTTGAAAACGCAACCCTCTCACAATAAAACATGATTTTGTAAGAGAGAGTAAGTAGTGCTGCTGCTGCTGCTTGTGCAGACGAATCGGGCCGGCACGACCAGGGAGGAACCTCTCGCTCACATAACACCGGCGTGAAGTGACGCTATGCTGTCGCGTTTCGTGCGGTTTGTGAGTTTCTGGTGACCCATTGGGAGGATAGGGAAAAGGAGGGCCACGCATCTGCGTAACCCTTAAGGTTGTGCGGATGTCTATGGGCGTCGGTGGTCCATCAGGATCCGACTGATCTGACCTCCTTATGACATAAAAAAGTACTATGTCATACTTTACTTTTTTGTTTTTTGTGTTACCTGGCTCAGAGGCGTTCCATTTAAGGCTTGAAATACAAGCGAGAGCGTGGAACGAGCGACAAAGAGGCACAATCGGCCCATCGGTATTTTCTTATGACGTTGTCACGTTCAACTATTGTCATCAAACCGACTTTCCAGACAACCGATTTTCTTTCGGAGCGGAAAATCAAAAACATTGTTCGTGCTCAGCTAGGGCTCAAAATTGGGGTATGCAGCGATTTTTACCCACCAAAAACCTCCTCAGTGATCTTCCTAAGCGATTTCTGGGATATCCTGGGATCTCGGTAAGAACAACACCAGAACACCTAACACGCTATGCCGTAGCACTTCCCAGTCTAGTGTTACATTTATTACTACAAAATGGGATCACTCCACTTCGTTTGCCATTCGCGCTTATGTGTATGGGTAGACCATATCGCTTATACTTTTTGCGACACAGCTTTGATATCCTTCGGAACAAAGTCAGGATAGTCGCTTTAGATTTTCAAATGAACGGTTGGATCTTCAATAATCTTGCGTCAAGGTGGACAATGTATGGATCTGACACGATGTGAGCTAGTCTCGATTGAATCACCTAACGTCCATGAATCCCGTCAGACCATTTATATGTTGACTATAGATTTTTGCGCTGCACGATGAATGTGTGTATAACATTTTGTAAGTATAAATTGATGTAATAATAGTATTATACATCTCCTTTTAATAATACAGGAAATATTATCAAAGTAAAAACTTCTTTATCCGTTAAGCACATTTTAGGGTGGAAGGTCCTATATGTTCATTGTTCATGTCAACGATATATTAAACATTAATGTGTCATTATGAAATTTAATTTTTTTTATTGATTTAAAATTACAAATTAAAATAGTATTTTCATTACTAAAACTATTTAAAACGGGACATTTACCATGATCGATTATAATATTCTAAAGTCATTATAATCCCTTTCATATTTATCAGAATCACAAAAATATTTTCATTTGACTATATAATATAAAATTTTATATTTTATCGATAGCCCACCGTCCAACACTAGCAGCGCGGGCGGCCGATATGCAAAGCAGACGCGATGTTTATCTGATCGGTAACAAGCAAGCGCGGTCACACTTCACGTTTGGTGACGAATCATTTCTTTTAAAGCTCTATAATAATTTATGTATTATTTTAAACAAATAATTATGTATTATTATTGAAATATGATTATAAATAAAGTTAATAATTTTTTTTGACCTATGCTGTCCGACTGCTGAAAAATGGCCTCTTAAACTTTATAATTAATAATAATTTTAATTTTAGTTTAAATTTTATCTAGCTGTTTAGTGTAAAAAAATTGAAAAAAAATTGTAACTTTTACTTATAGTATTTAATAATATTGTTTATGCGTATAAACTATATAACACATACACAGCACACAAACATTTGCAACGCTTTTTATTTAATAAATTACTCTATTAAGAGAACAAAATACTAATACGTAAGATTAATGCTTGTAAAAATATTTATAAAAAAATTAGGTCACCTTTCCCTTCGGTATGCAAATGAAGCCTTCGGTATATTTTTAGTTTAAGTAACATTTTTATAAAATATACTTTAGACTAAAATATGAAAAATGGTTCACGAAGTGCTTAAAACTTATACATAAATAATAATATTGAATAAATTATATACTATGGGTACATCGAATATAATTTAAAAACTAGGGATAGGACAGATATTTTACCGTACTCTTATTTACATACTGGTATCACAATCCTGCTCCTTAATTCCATGAAACAGTTATCCTGGTGTGACAAAAGGAAGAGCAGGGCAGACGGTGTAAATTGTAATAAACTTACTTCCATCTTACCTCTCAGGTCTCAGGATAGGCAACACGTTAATGAGTTATTTCTTTTAAGTTTTAACTTTAATTTTAACCTAAGTTTGGTGACGCTGACCATTTTCTATCAGGTGTCTCTCTCTCAGTTTATCTATCCAAATGAAATTAATAAAAAACATCCAGTTATTATCTAATGTCGGGTTTGGAAGCCAACCTCTCCATAATTAAGACACACCACTATGTCATTATCAAAATAAACAAATGTATTATGGGCTAATTTAACATTGTGAATGGACAAAAAAACACTTTTCTATATTTTAATATGGTTTGAACTTGATTATTTGATTTGTGTTTGTTACAAAGAGGTTTAAAAGAATCAAAATGATATTTTTTAATAAAAAAATTACGAACTTATGTGTTATAAAAATAAAATTATCGACATCGATATCGATACGAGCCCCTGCCTATTTCGAGTTGAACTAAGACGCCACGCATTTAAAACTGATATTCGCGTGACACGTTTTTATTTCATATTTTTTCGATTTTCACGGTGATCGGTCGCGTTGATAGCATTGATTTTTTCCACAGCGCACGCACTTACTTACTTAATTCCTGATTTAGTACCGCATCATATTTTGATAATATTTTTAATTTGAATAAATTATGTTTTAAGCGTGCCGTGGCTGCGTAATGGTGGGTATAACCGCTACGGTAGTTAAGGGCGTCACAGTCGAATTGTAGGCTTCGTTACTTGCACGAACTGTGGATGTCGTGGCGTTAAAAACGGCGATAAAGATGTCATGCGCCTTCATATTTCGGGCGTCGCGCCGATCGTATGTTTTGATTGTGTATAAAAACAACTTTGACTGAAAAAAGGTCAAATTCAAGTTTTTTTTTGTTACGTCCCTGTAATTATTATAAGATTAGATTTGCTCGATAACAATTAAAATCAATACCCCGCGTTATTTTAATCCTGGTGTTTATTGATGATTATTGTAGTAGAACGCTGTGGTTGGGATTAACGCAAGGTCGTTGATTGAAATTTTACTAAGAGCAGACAATACACTAAATGTAAAAGACACTCCATTTTGTTAGCAAAATTTATTTCTTACTTTCCTTCAAAATGGAGCGACGATGGTCCAGTTGCGGGTGGACACGGCCTCTTATCCGAATGATTCCAGGTTCGATTCTGACCTGGCGACTTGAAAAGGGTTTTTCTAAATTTCTAAGTGCACTCCAAACACGAGACCATCGCTCGCTCACCGGTGAAGGAAAACAACGTGAGGAAACCTGCGTGCCTGATGAGATTGAAAGTCTTTAAAGGCATGTGAAGTTCACCAACCCGCACTGGGCCAGCGCAACGGTGAACTATGGCCCATTACCCTCCTCGCCTGATTTCGAGAAAACCCGCGCCCAGCAGTGGGACATAAAGGGTCGATACTTTACTTTCCTTCAAAATGAATTGAGTAGGTACTTTATTTTCAAAATACAGACTAAACATTTTTTAAGCTGCTGGACAATTTTTGATGAAATTTACTGGTTATGATCAAGTAGATTTGGGAATTGTTTAGACTCTCAATACATTCAACTACAAGTTGTTTTGCGCAGGACGACTTCTGTCGGATCCAATAATATTTTAAACGAATTGAAAAATTATTTAAGCTAATAATAGAAAAATTGATTTGAGATGAAAAGTTTTTTAGGAGGGCAAACGAACAGTCAAAGCCTTTTGGCGACTATCGACGCCCATAAACATCCCCATAACCAGAGGTTATGCAGATGCATTGTCCTACATTTCCCTATCCCTATGGACCATTTTATATTTCTAAGTGCACTCCAAACACGAGACCATCGCTCGCTCACCGGTGAAGGAAAACAACGTGAGGAAACCTGCGTGCCTGATGAGATTGAAAGTCTTTAAAGGCATGTGAAGTTCACCAACCCGCACTGGGCCAGCGCAACGGTGAACTATGGCCCATTACCCTCCTCGCCTGATTTCGAGAAAACCCGCGCCCAGCAGTGGGACATAAAGGGTCGATACTTTACTTTCCTTCAAAATGAATTGAGTAGGTACTTTATTTTCAAAATACAGACTAAACATTTTTTAAGCTGCTGGACAATTTTTGATGAAATTTACTGGTTATGATCAAGTAGATTTGGGAATTGTTTAGACTCTCAATACATTCAACTACAAGTTGTTTTGCGCAGGACGACTTCTGTCGGATCCAATAATATTTTAAACGAATTGAAAAATTATTTAAGCTAATAATAGAAAAATTGATTTGAGATGAAAAGTTTTTTAGGAGGGCAAACGAACAGTCAAAGCCTTTTGGCGACTATCGACGCCCATAAACATCCCCATAACCAGAGGTTATGCAGATGCATTGTCCTACATTTCCCTATCCCTATGGACCACCGGAAACCCACAAGTTCCTGGATAGGTTAAAAATAATGGAGTCATGATCATCATCACTATTTACTGGATATCGTCTTCCCGCAAACAGACTAATGCCTATTACATTTCATATGAAATCGAGAAGATGATTTAGAATATTCTAGCATCATTAATTGTCCATAATCATTCATCAGACCCCTAAACCGCAATCATCAAACTATTTACATAAATCAATGAGTAATTGGTGTTTTTCTCTTTCCAGAAGCCGCCCGGACAGAATGCCACATACAGGTAAAAACGCCGCATTTGGCGATACATTAATCCAAACCCACGCAACGATTGAACGGCAAATTTGAAAGCAATGGCGACATCGAATCCACTTTAATGCTCAAAAAGAATCACCTCAACTCTTAATTAACTTAAATGACCCACATTAAAAACGTCCACCGTCTTTACCTCACGCATTGAAATCATAAGCGTTTCAAAGAACCCTTATCTGCTGGGACCATTACGAGTAATTAAGAATCGAGTCGAATCTCGTATCGAGATAATATCGGATCCGTATCGAGCCCACCCGGGCAAAACCAACTCGTTTTCTAATTCATTATACATGCTTTGGCTTACACTAACAGCTTAAGGTTGGTGCACACGCGACACTACCGTTCTCGCCTTCACTCACTATCGATTACCGACGCGGTAATAGATTATACTCATTACCACTTCGGTAATTAATGACGCTTTTTGATAGTTATTTATACAAATAAAATATTTTTATTCTATTTTTATACTGTCCAATTAATTATGAGATGTTAATCTCTAAGTGATACCGGTTTTTATCGGAGTCGAGAAACGCGCTGTTGGTTTGTGGCGAAAGACTTAGCTTGTAATTTTTTTTTGTAAGGAACATATTAGGTGCTTGGGACTTAGATTTCCCTGCGTCAAAAGCGTACACGACTTCTTAGTAGTTCACCATCTAGGATTTATCTGCCGAATCTATATGCCTCTTTGAACTTAAAAAAAAAAGACAGACTCTAAATACCTATATAACGCCTATGGAGGCGATTAGCCATCGCTACGTTTGGCAACACTATACATTCTTATTTTATATAAGAACTACTGTAATAAAACCCAAAATCCTACTATCGTACTAATATTATAAACGCGAAAGTTTGGCAGTATGGATGTTTGTTACTCTTTCACTTAAAAACTACTGAATGGATTTTAATGTAACTTTACAATAATATAGCATATACATCAGAATAACGTATAGACTGTAATTTATCCCCATACTCCCACGGGAATGGGAACTACGCGGGTCAAACCGCGGGGCGCTCCTAGTACATTATAAAATCATACAGTGACAATAAAAGTATTTACTTGAAAATGTAGGTAAGTACGTATTTACGTAATATTAGTGCGCTTTCGAATTTAAGCATGAGTCTCCTTGAATCCTACTAATATTATAAACGCGACAGTTTCTAGAATTGTCTGGATGAATGTTTGTTACACGCAATAATATAGCTTACACATTATAATAGCACAAAGGTTATAATATATCCCCGTACTCCCACGGGAATCGGGAGTACGCGGCTGAAACCGCGAGGAGCAGCTATTAATCTCATAAGCTCAATGTACTTACTAAAGAAAAATTTGTAACTTGTCTATACTAATCAAAACATTACATTAGTAGCTAATTAACTCAATACTATCGAAATTAATTTGCATAAGTTAGTAGTAAGTCGAAGTTTTTCCCACACAGTTATTAATTAGGTACATTATAAATATATTAGGAAAGTTCGCTACTGGATACTTTATGACGCGGGTTCGAATCCCGCCAAGCGCAGAAAACTATAATACATATATGTCTGCTTGGACATGCATATACAGGCCACCCTCAATGAACGCCAAGACGGCCGCTCCCTTCCCTCTCGTTACCAACACAGGCTGGCCACTACGTGGAGATCGTCTTCCCACCTGGTTAATGGCCAAACGACCCTTCATATACCTCATTGCGGCCTCCGCTCTTGAAGGTTGAACCTTTTAGGCCCATCGGCGATCCGTTCTCTTGTGTCACTGGTCACTGTGTTTAAGAGTTGGCTGGCTCACTGCTGCTTCAACGACGTTATTTTTCGCGTGATATCGGTAGCTTTAGTTCTTAGGTGGAGGTCTTCGTTTCGAATCCTATCTGCCAAAGAAACTCCCAGCATAGCATACTTCAGAGCACATTGAGCTACGGCAATCTTTCCGACCAGTCGTTAGAGGCAGCGTTTCGGACCCCGTAGGTCATCATGGGGAGAACATATTGATTGATGACTTTCGTCTTAAAACTCTGCGGTAGAGACGACGTGAGAATGTAGCTAAGCTTCCTGAATTTATATAAATTGCTTAAATAATATTTTTATTTAATGTAGGTATGTGCCTATTACAACAGTTCTTACGAGTTTGCTATGGTTTGATGCCAAAGTAGGTAGTCCTCCAAATTATTTTTGTTAGATAATATTATGTTATTTATAATAATTACACGGGCAGCTTATTTTTCAACATACCACATTTTCATCCTATAATAGTGAAGGTCGCTTTTTGTTGGACTTAGGTACTATTTTATCTTACTTAATTAGTTATTTACATATTTCATTAAGTTAGTAAGTTTCAACAAACAAAAAAAACAAAGTTGCGATGAAAAAATATATTTATACATTTAAAAATACGAATTTAGAATCTTCTACGGCATTGGTAATTCAGTGTTTATTCATTTGTTAAAATCCTTCCTATTTACTGGACAATTATTATCATAATGATTTAATTTAACTATTTGAAAAGTTTCCGGGTGCAAAGAGATTTAGGGGCTGAGAAATTTTTATTTTTAATTTCATCATCATCAGCCTTTATCTGTCTAGAGGATAGACGAGCGATCCTCAAAAAAGAGTTCTGGATTCGATCCTCATAGTGCTGTGACCTCTGTGCTAAAATGGGTAAAATATCTAAAACATAATTATATCGCTCGCCCAAAATTAAAGAAAAACATCGAGAGGAAACCGTCGTGTCCGACGACATTAAGTATATTTGAAGATATGAGTAGTTCACCTCACGGGGCCAGCGCATAGGTGAATTATAGCCCAAAAACCTACTCGTATGATTTCGAGAACACCCTTGCTAAGCGTTAGGTCATAATTATGGGTGTCGAACTTTTCTAATAATGCGCAAAGCCTCCCGGGACTATTCCTTTGATTTCGAGAAACAAACATTGCCTATTTTGACACTCAGGCCGGCAAATTGCAATAACACCATCTGAATTATTTTCAGATTGCATAAAAATGCTTCATGGATTAGGCAATAACATACTCTATAGTAGCTCACATATTTACATAAAACAAGAAGGTTTTAATGACCGGTAATAAAATATAGAATGTACTATCACACGTTATAAAGTACTGATAATATCGTAAGATGTCACCGCGTTGATCTTGATTTAAATTATTTTACAAATTATCGGTTTGAAATCAAAGCAGCTTTTTTGTTACAAAAGTTTTATTGGTAATTATTGGAAACGAAAGTTATAAAAACCCGTCTTTTTACCGACGATGGTCTAGTGGGTATGGACTCGGCCGCTTGTACTAGAGGTTCCGGGTTCTTTTATAAAATTTCTAAGCAAACCTCAAGCGCTCACCGGTGAAGGAAAACATCGCGATGAAACCTGCATATCTGATGAGATTGAAAGTCTTTGAAGGCATGTGAAGTTCACCATCTCGCAATAGGCCAGCGCCTCGGTAAACTCACTGATACCCTCCTGCCTGATTTGGAGGTGACTCATCTGGCCCGATACCCTCCTCTCGCCTGATTTGGAGGAGGAGACCCGTGTCAAGCAGTGGCACATATGTAGGTAGATACTTTACTTTAATTTACTTTGTTTTTTTATTATAAACACTTTAGTTTGTTTTAATATTACAGTTACCAAGTCTATATGTATACTCGTAGGTATTTATTATGTTTATAGTAATAAATAGTATGAGCGCTCAGGATAAAAATGAAACAAGTTTATTAGCCATAGTTCGCCTTTTTTATCCCCTCGCATTAGCTGGTGTGAAATATGTTTTAGCTTAACGCGTAAGATGTCGATCAAAACCAGGTTTAAAGCGTTACTCTATGACGGTATAAGAAAAGGAGCTACATATTTTAACGCAAAATAATTTGAGAACATAAGTATGATCATATTTTACAGATTTACTTTTAATATATATTCTAATATTCTATTAGTAAAATACATGAATATTGTAATTCAAAAATCAACTTATTTACTCATTGATTTTTTTAAATCATTAATGTAAAGCATTCGAATTTATGGCAGGTACCTTTTGATAATATGAGCACGTAAACTACGTGAATGAAATTTTAGCTATTTTTATCATGTATTATTCTAATGAAATGTGATAGAAAAAATCACCTAGATAATATAATAGTAGATTAGAATAGAGTAGATATTTTCACCATCGATTTTAATCACGAAAGTAAATTAACCTCTCTTATTGAAACGATATAAAATGGACGGAGCTAGTGCAATTTTTTTTTAGATGCCTCGTCTTATTCAGTGCATTTTGCTATATTTTATTTATATATATTGACAAAAAAATACAACACTAATTCTATATTTACAGCTAAAAAAAAGCTGTGGCCAAATAGGCATGGGCGACGTCGATTATTGACCATGACATTATAACTCTAACTTACATTTAAAGGTGTTCTTGACAGAAATTGCATAGCACCTACATTCCTGCGCACTAATTATTGCCACATAAATCATATATACTTCTTCATCTTCACTACACCAATCATAACGTTCTAGATTATTATTATCAATTATTATTATGAAAGAACCCGACATGTAGCCATAAAGTCGGATTAGTCCGTGCCAAACGAACATTTCGATTGAATTTTGAAGATTAACTATGTATTTCAATGAATAGGTAAGACTTATCTATTCTATTATTAATAATACGTATTATATTATCAATATCTTTAATACAAAATTACTTTTGATAATGATTTTCTCAGGGTTATAAGGATCTTGGTAAATTAATTAGTGGACCCGACACTAGCCTAGTCGAACAAATTGTGATTCTAAGTCGTTTTCGAATACACAAAAACAATTTTAACATTAAAACGAGGCCCCCAAAAATAATTTCTACGCTATTTATTTAATTATATTCTACGCTATTAATTAAATAATTGCTCCGCCCGTGGCTTCGATGAGATAGCTTAATTTCCGTGCGCAAACAAAACAGACGAAAGACGAGAACACAAACACGTATGCGGCATAAGCGGCGAAAGTATAAAATAAATCATATAAAATAAACTACACAAGTAAATAACATGATTTATCCCAATTCACTAGATAAGCAGCATTACTATAGTTTCTCGAAATTTCGAAGAATGAATACATATAGATCCGGAATAAGTAGCAAAAAAGAAAATTTCTTTGGAATTAAAAGCTACCGAGAAAATTTTTACTAATTTTGTTTTCACATCCCAGTTTGTTAGAATATGATAAATAATAACATACCTAATTAAAATTTCATTTACCGCGTTAACTTAAAAGTTACTTTGCTTACAATAGCGAAAGGTACAGTGCCAAATATTCGAACCCCTTGTCTTAAAAATCGGCAAGGCAGCTTAGGAAAAGTGCAGTAACACACACACAAAAGAATAAATATTAAATATATCTAATATTAAATTATGTATTTATTATCTACATATTCTATGTAATGAGCTAAAAATAATGATAAACATGTTACGTTCTAACATAGTTATACATGTAATATAATTTAGTGTTACCATTATTGTATCAGGGTAATTGAACACGAATTAACACGTTGCTAGTAATTATCAACAGCCGGTTAGTTTTGAAATGGAAATGTAATTAAATACATTCATGTATTTTTAAGTAAAAAATATTACATAATCATTAAATTATTTTTGTAATTGAAAACATAATATTTTAATTAAATTCAACAGAATATACTGTATTTTACATTTTCGCCCGTAAATGATGAGAGTTAAAAGAAATCAATGATGCTATTAAGGCGAATAGATAGTGGATAACAGTACTATGTTTCAAATTAAATTAAAGGGGGAAAAGAAGAACTGGCCGAGTTGAACAAAAAAAATATATATTTTTTTGTATATAAAACGCGTTGCTATCAAGTTTTTCTTATTATTTCCTGCCCGGAGTCCGGTAAGGGCACCACATCTGCATTATTTTGTTTGTCTCTGGGGAATGCTCGCTCTCGTCTTGAGTTTTAATTTTGTAAGCCTTTGGTTTTGTAAACGCCAGATCATCATGGCTCACTCCTTGGCATATCCATGCTACTCGAAAACGAGATCCTGTAACAATGATGAAGGCACGTCATTCGCAACCATTTGTAAGGTTATATGACCTGCCAAAAGCGAACAGCTATCGGTCTAGAAACTAATATAATAGATATAATATTGTACAATCTTGTCGCAAATAATAAATAACGCAAATACACAAAATATGTTTTATTCATCTTCAACATCAGCTTCTATTCATCTACTGCTGAACATAAGCCTAATTAATCATTTAAAGAACGCCAAGACGACCATTGCAACTCTTATACAACACGGACGTTACGGACCGCAATCGCGTGCCGGAGAGAAATTTGAGAATCTCTCAAGTCTCTATGCGCAGGATTGTCGAATACTATGATTAAAAATAATAAAAAAAAAAAATTAAAATAATTTCCATACTTCCTACTAATATTACAAACGTGAAAGTTTGTAAACGTGAGTTTGTAAGAATGTATAATTGTTTGGATAAATAGATTTCTATAAAACTTTATAATAATATAGCTTACTCATCAGAATAACACATAGGCTATAATTTATCCCCGTATTCTCACGAAAATGGGAAGTATACGGGTGAAACCGGGCGGCACCCCTACTCTTTTTAGTAACGTAAAAGGTTGGGTTATTATGTATGTGTATTAAAATTCAATTCAAATTATTTGTTTGTTTGCATTTATCAATCGACTCCGAAACCGTTTTTAAAAAAATATTTCACATTGAAAGCCACATTATCAACGTGTTACATAGACTATAATTTTTTTACCCCTACGAACCCGGGTCGGACCACTAGTCTGATGTGTATATAAAACTAATTAGGATCAACTAAGTCTGGTTGTTATATTCAATTGGACGCTGATGATGACTAACTTCAGTTACGCGCGTCGATCCAAACAGTGACAAGATTCAAATTTATGGAAAACAGACATCCGACTTGTGAGGTCTACATTTCGTCCATACGCTTTTTCAAGTTACGACAAAACCAGTTGCATGTTAGTTCCTCTAGATAATATCTTGATTTAAATAAAATTCAAATATTTACGGATAAATACTTCTTCTAAAACATTAAACGCTACATTGATCCAGCACGTGGGTTAGTTCGATAATTAAAAAACTTAAACTAAAAAATAGCTAAAAAATACCGTAACATCTTTTATGTATCTTATTTTAAGGTTTATTTTGTATTATCACAATTAATATTAAAGCAAATAAAAACAATTAAAAGTAAGTAAATCCTTACTAATATCATAAATGTGAAAGTAGGGATGTTTGTTACGCTTAAACGCGAAAACTACTCAACCAATCATCATGAAACTTTGTACAGTCAACGTTCAAAAGTCCAGTAGCATCGTAACGACCGTATTCGCTTGCCGGTATAGTGCGTATTCTGAATGTGTGCGCCATGTTACCATGCACACAATTAAATGTCGTACAATATCAATACCAGAAAGTATAAGCGTGTAGTGGATGCAAGACAAAGATAACGTTATATTGTTTGTCCTCTTCATTCATTATTGCACTGTGTCAATAATAATACAAAAATTTCACAAGCTACGTAAGATATCTCGTAGCTTCATCGGTAAATAGTTGGCCTCGCATCGACGCTAGTTGAAATGGTCACGGATCGAATCTCAGTTTTGCAAAGTCTTTATCTTAACATTCTTATAAACTCATTTATTTTTTAATGAAATTACTTTTTTAAAGTTTTATTTACTTAAGAATAATATTAATTATATATATATATTAAGTAGTATATAGTAATATAGTAATATATTATATATACTACTATATATTATATAATATATATTAAGTAGGTAATATAATAAAACAACACTTTCAAAATATAAAATATATGTTATATTTATTTTAATGACCTAACAATTAAACAATTGAATTGATTGACGTTAAAATATTTGATCCATAGATCTATCAAAATAAAAATATTATAGATATCTATTGTGTTACCAATATTTCATATTATTATTGAGGTTAAAGTTTAATTATTCATTTTCTCGAGGAAAAGAGGATTAAAACTTAACCTCAACCTTTAAATATTAAACCTCCTAATCATTGGCCAGCACGTCCCTAGGTAGAAACTACAATGTCCGATTGAAACTAACGAAATATAAATATTATAACAATTAATACTTAGTGTGACACAGAAACATATATTTAATGTAATAATATTGATTAATATTTTGTGTGTATAAATTCAAGATCACCCGGCCCTTGCGCACTAATCCATCCCCACATGTTCACACTTATTCTGCCAGATTCGGTGTTTGACACTACGTTATTTTCACTTTATATACTATTATCTTTACGCCATAAATGTAGTCTTCCTGCCATTCGTCTTTATGTCTTTGAGTCAAAAACGGTTTTTTCGCTGGCTTTCGGTGATGTAGTCCCTCGTCATGAAGTGCACGACGAACGGTTACCAATGAGGTGTTTAATTCATCGGCAAAACGTCTTGTCGGTATGAAACCACACGTTTCATACTCCGCTGCCATGTAACGCCGCTAAGTCTGGTTAATAAGAAGTGGCCTTCCACTTCGTTTACGACTCTGCAAGCCACCTTCTTCTTCGAATCTCTTCACCCGTCGACTTAACAGTATTTCCCTAAAAAAAATTAACAAATTGTAAAAGACAATTTTAACCATTGAAAAAATATGCATCACAATAATATAATTAATTTCTACTTACAGAGAAGCCAGTTTCGTTATAAATTTTAGAAATATTCAGGCCATTCGAATATAGGGCCCCAATATTAGCTCTTGATTCGCTATTAATATTTGCTTGCATATTGGACACCTAATTATTATTTTAAATTGAAACAGTTAGCACACAATCACTCGTAGCTGAATTTACCAACCAACAACATTTTAATATTTTGTTTTTTCCAAGCCAGTAATCATTTTATTTTAAATCTACCCTCACATTCTTTGCTTTGTTTAGAATGTTATGTTTCTAACTAAGTTTTAGTTAGAAACATTCGTAATAATTTATAAATATTTCAAAATTTAAAACATTACAATTTAAAAATGAAGAATCGACGCAGACCCAATGTGGGATGGATTTGATCCTGCAATCGTAGAATAAAATATATGCACTTGCTTAACCACTGGGCCACGGCATTGCTTACACGTTGAGACGAAATTAACGATATGAATTTATACAGACAAACAAAGTGTATGTGTGTGTGTGTGTGAATTGTCTTTATAGAAAAAGGTCACAAGTAACGTTAAGTGTTGACGCTATAGCTGCGTTCGATTGCTACTGGACTTTTGAACGTTACTGTACACATATTCTCGAAGGTACTAGAAGTAACAATGTAACCTACATTAAAAAAAGAAATTATTTTTTCTTACGCCCGCGAGGCTGCGGGCAACAGTCAGTAAGAAATAATTCAAGCACAATAATTTATCCGGATTCGTGGAAAGAGTAATTACGTACCCAGCGGGACTAGTGCTAAGGGCGGCAAATTTTCTAGGACGGCAATATTCGAAAAAAAAACAGTCGTGGTCTGGGCTTAGAGTCTACGTGCACATTTTCCTAAAATGGGGCGGCATTTCTTTTTCGGTGCCCAGGGGCGGCGATTACTTTAAATCCGGCCCTGATCGTACCTACTAATATATAAACTAAGCAAGGAGGAGTTTATCTTCGGAATTGCTGTTAGGTTCACGTATCCCTAAGTTACAATACCATTTTTTGGAGATTCTTTCATTTAAATCTATACGTTATGCTCAGTGAAACTATGTTTTGAACTTCCATGGATAGAATATATGCGTTTAATCATGCTCATATTTCATCCGCTCAGCAGTTCTGCTTGTCTTGAGGGAAAGTCATGACCGGAGGTGACATGGGATTCCTCCCAGAACAACTCTACGTAGAGGAGACATACCATATTGCTGGTCTAAAAAGAAAAATATGAGCTACATAACGCTTAGAGGTATCATACTTCTTCTCTTACTCTGTCTATATTAAGTAACATAAATACTCACTGTCATAATTTTCAATCACGTCGGGTCTTAAAGTTCCTACTGTATAGAACTTTAGTTTCTCCACCGCAGCAGCGTACTCCTCACAGCGACATCTATCCATTTTAAGTTCTTATATTTGTGATTTATGTAAGAGTTGTGTAAACTATTGGCAATAATAGCACGATTACAAAGATTGTACAAACTACATTTATAAAATAATCATTAATTGTCTATTGTTGTATATGTACTTATGTCAAAATTATTTACTTTTTATAAGTGATTAGATTTTGACAAGTGATTCAAGTAAAGAGGTAGATTAATAGACCAATTTCTTTATATTAAAAATGTTATTTACTAAAACAATTTAGTAAAATTATAATCATTTATGAGTGGGATAATCAAAGTTAATCTAGCCCAGTTAGCCACGACGTCGCGAGGATTGTCTGGTTACCAAGCAACGAGTAGTCTGACTTTCGCCACAGTTAGTCTGTCGTTGAGGTGAACCTGTTGGCTGCCGATCCGAACCCTCAAAAAGCGGCTGAAGACGCCGGTAGGTGCTTTAGTTTGGGTAATGCACTCCCAAGTGAAAAAAAGTCCGGAACCCACCCCGGTGACTGAATACATGCAAAATGCATCCCTGTGTTATAAAAAAAAGACGTGTGGCACTCGGGGACTGCCGCGGTAATGCTATTGCATAGCATTTTGTATCAACTTATGCAATTATAATTATTTATTTATTTTAATTATTAATGCAGTATTTCTTTTTCTTTGATATTAATTCAAGTTACACTTTTTGAGCGTGGTGACCGATAAGAAAACATTTTTTTTTCCTTTATTAAATAAATAAAAAAATATAAATATTTTATTTATTTATTTATTTATTTTAAACACAATTATAACGCCGTTACAGCAAATACCAAGATGACGTTACAAGCAGACAAACAACATAACATAAAAATGAAAACGCATACGATATTACATAATAAATATGACACCTACATATTATAAAGCTCCTTATTTATAAATAACACGAAACAAAAATACATTAAGTTATTTCTTTTCAAAAAAATTCTGTACCAATTCCATTAATAAATTAAAAATATTATTTAAACAATATTAACTAATATTGTTTAAAATATTTTTATTATTTTACAATACATGTGTTATATTTTATTGTTATTCGTGCGAGCTTCGTAGTGTCGTACAATACGTCTAGTTGCAAGCACACAAACACCGTGTCGAAGACTGCCGAAAAGAAACGACGTTAGACGATGCATGCATCGTCTAACGTCGTTTCTTTTCGGCCACACCTCCGTGCCCGTCGGAGTGGGGAGCGTTATGATTTATTTTCGTTACGGAATTTCTGTACTCGGTCCCCGCGCTCAAGGCCCGCGATAGAAGCTATGCAATAGCTTAAAAATTATAGAAGCTAATAAAATCTCATCGAAAATACTTGCTTGATATGGCGTCTAATAAATTTTACATGTCAAGATGTTACAATATTTTACATCTTTTATATTTTAAGGGATCGGTTATCTTGGCGTTCATTGATTCAGCAGTGGACGGATATTATGTACTGATGATAATGATGATTACGATGATGATAAAACTGAGATGAAGCTCAATGATATACATACACGATAAATATACTTATGGTCATATCGCGTAAAAATTTATATCTTTATCTTTAAAGATAGCCAGAAGAATCAAGTTCACAGAACACCGATATTGTTCGCTCCTGGACCTAACACCGTTGCGATTGGCGAAGGCATAAAATCAGTCATAAGCTATAAAGTGCGCAGTAACTTGTTCGATATACGAGCGATATTGGATAAAAAAAGAGTTTAAATAACATTTTACGGCCAGCCGACTGTAAAACTGGAAGCGTATTAGCGACGCGTCAATCGGGGGCGAGCAATCTGTGTTTAAGGTTTTTTCTCAAAAGTTATATCATAAACTATACACGGACTTGCTAATATCGAACAATGTACGCGAGAAACATGTTAATAGATTATTGTAAGACTTATATCATATGAAGCATAAGCTTTAATGGTTTAATTTAGGAATAACAATTAATATACAGTACTTCTTGTTAATAGCATTACTGCATACATATAAAAGCAAATTTCAACCGAACCAAACCAGTCGACTGTAACTGATCTGACTAGTTCAAATCTTTTAAACGACATGTCCGATAGGGTACTGGGGGGTCTTGCCTCTCTCCCTAGCATATGAGTCAAGACATCACGTGGCGGCTGCCGAAGCCACCGCGGTAAATGCGGGTCACCGGTATTGCGCGCACCCTCCACTGGGTCTCCACCCCGTGGAATCGCCTGGTGGGGGTAGTCCGCCTGGGGCTCAGTTTATCCGATGGTGGTGAGGCAGAGATCCGCCACAGGTACAATCCCGACGCCATAAAGCCGTGAAAGTCACACTCCCCGGCTAGCGGGGGACAACCCCCCACTTACTATATCACTTGGTGATACCAACCGGCTCACTCCACTTCCGACGAAGCATTAGGGCCATTAGCATAGCTCCATCCGAAAAAAAAGCAATTTTTCAAGTGCACTTTTCAGTAGAGCACTTTAAGCACTTTTCGGTAGAGGGAAATCTTGTATGTTCGCGTCACCGACATGCTAATGACACTATGTGACGTCATTATGAAATTCCAGTTTTTTAAATTAAATAATATCATATTAATTTATAGACCTATACCCAGCTGTGGGCGTTGATTGGCTGACATGATGATGATGACATTAATTTTAAGTTACCACTTCTATCGGCAATTTATTTTGAATACCTCCTATATATCTATATGCTCTATACCTAGATATCTTTTGGTACGATCATATACCCCTGTAGTACACTAACTATATAGGAATATGCGCTCATTTTTTCTGCCATAGTTGACGAATAGATTAGTAGTCATAAATCAAAACATATCAACATATTATTTTATAATCAATGGTTCGCTTCGCGTAACATTTACAGCTCACATTGAACTTTTAATTCAATTTAAATGTATCTTTAGTTTGGATCAATCACTCTGCGTGGGCAAGTAAAAACTCGTTTAAAAAATGGACTTCACAATACACGATCAATAACACCGCAACCGTGTGTGCCATGCTCTGTGGTTTATTGCGAGACGTATTCATCCTGTGATGTATCCTGGGCTTCTGAAACGAGATAATTATATGTACACAACATAATTTATTAATCTCGCCTCGTGCGATTGCTTTCATGTTGCTCCACAGACGTTATTCATAATGGAAAACAAAGAAACGCAAATGTAAAGTGAATTTTAACATACGTAAATACAGTACAATTTGGCGCATCCCAGCTCAGATCATTACAGGCTCAGTAACAGGAATCGTAAAGCAAGGAAAGTAATCTGCAGCCATTCAAATCGTCGGCGGTTTCATATGACAATAGCCGTGAAATGGCGTAGTGGCCGCGCTTTAAAGAAAGCTCCATAAACACAAATTGCATCGACCAAATTAAAACGTTAATTTTATAGCATTAAGGTAATAAATCGCGCGGTTCCGAGATTGTTTTATTGCTTTACAGTGAATAGTGTTAACGGTAGCTGTAAAGTTGAGTTAATACAGCCTTTTAATTCTTTAATGGAATTGAAAACTTCATTTGAGGAAATCGATTTACTAAATAATCTGATGTTTCTTAGGCGGCAATCGTGTAAACAAATGTTGACAATAATATACAAATTATTTTGTATGATTTAAAAAGAATACTAATGTATCTATTACCTAAGGGATGATTTGATTTTTTGTTTGTTTGTTTGTTGTTAACACAAACTATTTGATCGATTTTAAAGTTTTCCATCATTACAATACCACGTTAACGTTAATTAAAATAGGCTTTAGAAACATCATCATTCGAATACGATTGTTAATCGAAGCTTAATCAAGCAAAGCTGCGGCCACCAGCTAGTATAATATAAACTAGCTTCAATTAGAGTTACTAAATTCCTAAATTTATTTTGGGAAAAGCTGGTATATATAAATAAAGTAAACTTACTCTATGTTGTGTGGCCTAGGGCGGCCAACACTCTTCCCCAGTTGTTAAGTCTACATCGGCGAAATCGACTAGTATACTCATAAATTTTAAAAACAAAAATACATTTGTTGAAAGCAATTATTAATATCTTCATCTATAATCGGC
This sequence comes from Lycaena phlaeas, assembly GCA_905333005.2. NCBI lineage: Eukaryota > Metazoa > Arthropoda > Insecta > Lepidoptera > Lycaenidae > Lycaena > Lycaena phlaeas. The sequence goes on along the minus strand of HG995169.1, from coordinate 14,856,189 downwards.
GATACAAAGAGCAATTGGGTTTTGGCAATCAAATAAATATTAGCCTTGAATGAGACAGGTGGATTGTGGATGAGGTCGTTAGTGCGAAATAACTCAATGTGTGACGTCCCTTTTGTTTCCAATTGACATCATAATATCCTTCTACAAATGAACTTAAATTAGTATGTTTGTTTTTATACTTTTATTGTGAATTGTTTTTTTTTTTTTGGCTTTTTATTCTATTTTTGGTATGATACTGTGTTTCAAAAGAGGATTTATTGCTTACTATCGTTCCAAATATGAACTTAAATTATGTTTGGGTTTATACTTTTATTATAAACTATTTTTTAGGTTTCTATTCCTATTTTCATGATGATATCGTGTTTCAAAAGAACACATTGAAACAAGTCAATTTTGGTTATTGGTAGCAAAAATAACAATTTCATCACCAAATTTAAAACCTCCAAAAACCAGCAACCCTAGACTCCAGCCTACTCAGTCTGCTGATAAATTCGCCAATGCATAGAGCATTCTAAAAATCGAGAATGTCAAGTAACAGATTTACATGTAAATAATACAGTAGTATCAGACGTTAGTTGCGAAAAGCCATACACCACTGTAAAAACCAAACCACTATTAGCCGCGATACGGGTCAAAATCACCAAGGTGACAAATTCCAAATTCTGTTTTATGATAAATTCAGCGATTGAGTTGATTGAACGATGAGCCTAAATGATTTAACTATATTTAAGCTGGCAGAGCACAGAATTGATTAGCACTGCAATTATAATTATTTTAGAGAGCACGCTGAAAACAATCATTTCGGGAACGCTTTTCGGAGATTTATAATAATAGTACCTGGTTGACCGAGCATTTGCTCGGTACCCTTAGTGATAAAATACAATACATTTCAGTTCCATATTACACATACAAATTAAAAGAGGTAAACAAAAACTAAATCTAATCGTTGATTGATACATTTTTTTACAGGACAAGCGGGTGTGAACCAGCTGGGAGGCGTGTTTGTGAACGGGCGGCCTCTACCCGATGTCGTGCGCAAGAGGATAGTGGAGTTGGCCATATTGGGAGTGCGCCCTTGCGACATCAGCCGACAGCTGCTCGTCTCGCACGGCTGCGTCTCCAAGATCCTGACGAGATTCTACGAGACAGGCTCTATACGGCCCGGTTCTATTGGCGGGAGCAAAACCAAAGTAAGCTTTAATGTGTTGTGAATTAGACCTTAAATGTATTGAATTTTATTCGCTGAAAATCATAAGGGTTTCCATTATATTATAGGACTAGCTGTTGCACGCAACTTTGCCTGCACCAACAAAGATTTAAAACGGGGCCCTAACTTTTTGGATAATTTAATGTTCACTGGGGATAGTGTAGCTTCCCAACAGTAAAATATTTTTTTCAAATCGGTCAAGTAGTTTCGGAGCCTATTCAATACAAACAAACAATCAAATCTTACCATTTTATAATATTAAGTATAGATATATCATATATCTCCGATAATATAATAAAAGCCTAAAAATATAGACTAGGATTTTATCTTTCAATTACTTTGAATACTCCTTTTTCTATTCGGTTTTTCATTTTCCTTATTTCGTTAAACAGCTTCACTGACCTTTAATTTTATGACAAAAAAACGAATTGCCGGGATTCCGACCATTGGGCGACCGCAATAAATAATTGAATTAGAAACAAAAGCAGAAAAAATAAGAAATGTAAATTTTCGGGGCAAAAATCTAAATAGTATTTAAATAAATATATAAAGTGGGCGTGACATAAAAGTAGGAGGAGCTTTGATACGGCCAAGCCAGTGTTTAAGAGATAGATTAAATTTAATTATACGAATGCGAGCGTAATGAACGCTTTATGCCTTATTGGTTTGCCTTTACGGTTTTTTTCTTTACATATATTTTTAAAGGTTCGTGTTGACGCCAGAACCATTGAAACGAGATAAATTATTTGAATAATTTTTACTCATTCGTGAAGATTTACTTATTTTAAGCTTTTTAAGGTAATAAATATAAAACCCTGTGGCCCGACTACATAAAGATTTTGAGATTGGTAAAATATTTACAGTATTGCATTCATCAAAATCGTGTAAACTGTAAGCAAAAACAATGTTGAAATATACGTGAAAACTAATACAGATAGTTAAATAAAAACTTTTATTATTTATATTATATGAAAACTTATTTTGTATTACACGTCATTTTTTTCCTATCCAACATTTAATGAAACATAATAATATATAAACAGACAAGTATAACTTACTTATAAAATATAATATAAGTAGTTACTAAAATGTAATATAAAATAAAAGGCGTCCCTTTAGGCAAAATTCCGAAGATACTGGCAGCATTCCCCCTTTGTATAGCTAGACTAATTCTTTGTCCGAGGTAGCTGCCAGCTCTTCGATCTCCTGTGATGTCGACTAAACTTTTTGTTATTTCCTTAAAAAGTCTTTAAGTGTTAGGACCCCACGGACCAAGGGTCTCAACATCGAATGTGACAACATCATATTCGGAGCCTAGATAATATAGGGGATATTTATAAACTTTAGCTTTTTCAACGGCTTCACAAGCCACCAGCTCTTTTGTTCCGGTTCCATGTAGATTGGAAGGGGCCAGCGTGTCTGGACAGGTTGCATCGCATACCTATTATATTTAGGTACCCAATAGGCGGCAGCGCTCCCGTCTGCTTGAGTGCCACCATCTCCTTGTTTCTGACGTGAATAAACTTTGCTGTTTTGGAGAGTATAACACAGGCAGTGTAATCACTGGCGAACATGCCTCATGACATTCATCATATGAATGAGTTGCTTGTGCTAATTTCTGTTGATGCTGACCACTTAGAATCATATGACTCCTCTGCCCGTTAGCCTATTCAACTAGAATAAAAAAAAAACAAATATACGGAACCTCTGTGCAGGTCGGAAGTCTCGGGAGCCGGGCGGGGTTTATGGTTTATAATTGCCACTGATTGCCGCCGCGACCCATTTGATTCGCCTCTCATTTTATCGTACCGCTCTTTTAGGTCGTAATTTTTATTTGGTATTTATATTTCGAAGACTTTGTGGTTTTTTTTTATTAATTTATCCCAAAAAGATGACTGGTGCGATTATTTCATCTTCATTGATAAGGCTTACTTAATAATAATGAATACTTTTTAGTCACCTGAAAAAATGTTATGTCTTTATGTAATTAAAACAGATATTATGATCATTGATAGTGTAAATAAATTTGCGTGTATTATCTTTCTGCCATGAAACATCAGATCGTTGATAGGATATCCAATATTTTAATGTTGAATGGAAAAAAATATATTCAACATAAAAAGCGCTAAGTGTCAAGTGATGACATGCAGTTGAAATAATTTCCCAAGTCACGAAACTTAATGTAATTCACAAGTACATCATCATTGTCGTCGCCGTCGTCATCAGCCTTCATCCATCCATTGCTGAACATAGGCCTCCTTTAATGAACATCAAGACGGCCAATACCTAGCAACTCGCGTCTAACACAGACCGGCCATTGCACGGATATCGTCTTTCCATCTGGTTGATGGCCGGCCAGCATTCGTCTACGTAAAAGCTTATAAAATAACTGTATTTTGTAGGTACCTACCTACTCATTATCTGAGATTCGGATTTATGGCGTATATTAATTGTTATTTTCACACAAAAACTACTAAACGGATTTTAATGAAACTTAACAATGATGCAGCTTATATGTTAGAAAAAAAAACATAGACAATCATCCCTTTACTCCCACGCGTATGGAAAGTACGCGGGTGAAACCGCTGGGCGCTGCTAGTTTTCACATAAATATTGACACCTACTATAATTATTTTCAATTACGTATCATAAAAAAGTTTATAATCACCCAAATTACATGTTTATGATTGTAATAGAATTTTAATATGGAGGCCGATCGAGGGATTTGCCGCGCGCACGTAAGGTTCGAGCTTTAACGTGTTCAGAATACATTAAGCGGAGAAGCAGGCGAAAGAAATGCCTCCTGAAAAGAGTTCCTCCGTGGTACACTGTCGCAAGTGCGGACATCCATAGTTCCCGGACTGGGTCAGACGATGGGAGAACACCGTTGGAGCTTTATTTTGGGTTAGAGTCCGAATTTACCACCAGGCTCCCCGGTTGATGATGATTTCCAACGTCAAAAGAAAAGAGACGTAAGCACATAACGCTATTTATCCAGTGATATTAGTTACGTCTGTCGTTGTAAAGTGATTTTCGTGATATACTAAAAACTTTGTACTAGGCGCCAAATCAAATTGTCCTTCTCGGATAGATTACCTGCTACTGCATAGTGAAACATTCTATATAACAACTGTTTAGATTCACGCAACAGTTGCAATAAATTTAATCCAAAACATAAAATCGATTTTTATCCGAAAACAATTTACATATTTAGAGCGTTTCATAAAAAAAACGTACTCGAACAGTAATCTGTACGATAGCATTCGATATCATTCGATATGCAACATAGCCCATGTTGATTAGTAGGCAATTAAACGGAGCCATAATAGCACCAATAAATGAATATGAAGTATTTTGTTGTAATCAATTTTTTGATGTCGGCATCCGTTTGTAGAGAAACAAAATGGTTGTTTTATTGGCGGACCAAATTCGGTGAGGTCGGTCGCTCACTGAACTTTGTGTCGGTTTACGCGTTATGATTTATCGATATGGGAAATCGATCATGAGTAAACTAACGAGCGAAATTTTTTAAGTGTCCCGAATTGAATATCGATTTTTTTTACTATTCCAAATTTTATAGTGTGGTTGGTACTGTGGAACTTTAGAATTCTTGTTAGTTGGGTATTCAAACAAATATACAAGCAATGATTTATCTAGGACTAGCCGAGATAACTTATTTATACTTGTCTATCCTTACACATAATATGGAATGTCTCGGTATATTGCCCTTCTTTCAAAATATAAATAAGCCGATTCGTGGTTTTAGAGCACAGCGAACCTTTTTAAAAATATAATATCAATTCACTAGGTTTCACTTTTTTTTTTAATTTACGCAAATTTCACAAGAAGACATGTGCTGAATAACTGTAACGTCTTCATAATTTTTCCATGCTAACATTAGAAAATGGGTAAATAAGCGGGCGCGCGCTACATATCCCTCCCAGAGGGCATTTTGTAGATTTTTTACAAGGATAAAATATAAGCTGGCATAAAGGAACATGTGTTTTCTTTGGCAATTTGGTGATATATTTTATGTATTTCCTTGGTAACTGCACTTTACATATGCACATCAAAGATTATTAGAACCTTCAACTTAAAAATTATACATAAATATATATTTCTATTTTATGAGATAGAAGAACACCATAATGTTTTAACGACTGGTTAACCCTGAACTTTCACAAAACTAAGGTTAAGTAAAGCGTAATTTTGAATTATCAACGGTCGTTTCATGTAAATAATAATATAACTTTACATAAAATATATTATTATGTACCTATTTTCTTATATGTCAACAAACAATCGCAACCAAGATACAATAACCACTGTCCACCAAGTCTCTGATTTGTTATATATAGTATATTTTATATCCCCAAATGATTAAATATTTTACCCTCCCATATTATATGCAAAAGCCGGCATCTTTTTGATGCATATATTTAAAATACCATCTAATGGTTCTTAGCTTTATAGCAGTTAAATGTTTATGATCCTAATGTGGCGAGAATACAATATTAATTTTACCGATGGGAAAGATATGCTTGAGCCGTGCGATGGTCTGCTTGGACCCACGATGCCGACCTGTTAATTAGCTTTTCTGTGTTTGGAAACACAAGACAAGACAGAAAATACATTATCATTACTGTCACTAGGACTTACAAGCACCTATACTTACTATCTTACCTTTCCTTTCCTTACTTACCTACTTTCTTTAATTTAACTCGTCTATTTACTCACGTGTCTCGTTTACTAATCTCAATTTTACTCAATTACTAGATTTTTTTGTAAAATTTGTATTAGTCCTTACCTTTTGGGTCATCTCCTTGTCTAATAGAGTTGCCTGCATCCTACGATCTATTTGGAATATATGTTTAATATATTATATCTTTTATGTTCCGTGCAATTCTGTTTGATACGAAACTAATTACAACTGTGGGAAAGCACGCCACGTCATGTTTACGTAACAAACACCGCTATCAACACATGCTCCGAATAGCGAAAAATCCCATGCAAACCGCTGAAAAATACTTTCACACCACTGTAGGGCTTATTGCCTTGAGATAAAATTTACAATCGCCTGTAAACCGTAACGATCGAATGCGATACGGTTTTTCGAACAGTTTTTGATAACAGAAGCATAAGTGACCATCGGTCAAGCTTCCATTTGTTATAATTTTTAATTTGATCGCTTCTCGGAGGAATGGATCTCACGGCGTATTAAAAGTTTTCAGTTCTACTTTTTTTTCAACATTTTTTTCTTAATTTGAATGCTTTTTGTTTAGACAGGGATGAGTTTTTTCTCAACGAAATTATAGGTATATACATATTAATAATAAAATGAAACAACTTTTTGCGAATTTTATCGCGGTTTATTAATTTAGTTTTACATGCCCGACTTTTCGGATACTTTACAGCAACCATGGTCACGGGAGGACTATGCTGCTTTATTATAATGAGTGAAATTCGCGTTAACATTTGAATACAATGTTTTATGTTGTCACTTTTGAAGTTATATCTAAAAGTTGTACATAGTACTACATAAAAATATAATATACTTAGTCAACTAAATGTTTGTATAGATCATAAAACAGCGTGAAACTTGCTGAAATTTCAAAGTATTTCCTACTAAATTAAAATTGTTTACACGTAAGATCGTGTGTAGGTGGGGATATAAGGATGTAAGGATGTCCCCACCATGGTTCAAGCCTTGTCGTGGCGGTGGGGCTCAGTAGCCTAGGGTGAGCCCAACACCTTGGGCGAAGCTAATTGAGCCAAGGGGGCTCTTTGTCCCTCTTATAAGAAGAGGGGGCAAAAGAGCAGGAGGCAGGGGCGAGGATGGGAACCTCGCCTCATTGTACTGTCCCGACGGTGGGAGGGGTTGTTCTGTGGTGCGGTGCAACCCCTCTATGGAGGTGGCGTCGGTCCCCCGAGGGAATAGCTAGCCGTCGAGATGCCCTGTTGCTTGTAGATCCGGGGCACTTCACCAAAGGCGGCATTGGTGGCACTCGCCGGGTTTTAGTGGGTAGAGCTGCGTCCATTTACCAGCTTTCGGACGCAGCGAGTCCCACATACCCGCCTGGGGAGACCCACTCCCCAGCGGTATGCGTCAGTGCATTTCCCGGCGTAAAAGAAAAAAAAAGGGATATAAGGATGTATGGATGTTTCTTCTTCTTTCACGCAAACACTACGGAGTGGATTTTCAAGAAACTTTACACATTTACCCATATTCTCACTAGAATGAGAAGTACGCAGGTGAAACAGGCTATGATTTTAATGATGAATGATAAATGATTATTAGTAGTATTACATATAAACTTCAAAGTTTGTAAGTATGGATGGACGGATGTTTGTTACTCTTTCAAGTAAAAACTACTGCATGAATTTTGATGAAACTTTACAATAATACAAAGGCTATAATTTTATTTATCACCGTACTCCCACGGGAATGGGAAGTACGCGGGTTAGGCATAATTTAAATTGTCGAACAACCATAATGTTTTCTCTATCAACGAACTATTTTCGACCATCGTCAAAAGAAAAGTGGCTTTCTTTGGACACTTGCAAAGAGGGTCCGTCTTTGAATTCCTACGGACAATCGTCGAGGGCAAGATACCGGGTAGAAAGCCACCAGGAAGACCAAGGCGAAAATGGTTTGACGATATCAAGGAGTGGACTGGACTAACATACTACCAGATAAAAAGTATATCCCATAATAGGACGGAGTTCCAAATGCTGACCTCCAAACTTCGGTATGAAGATGGCACCTCATTGTGATTGATCATCATCATGATGATCAACCACAATAGTCCAGCCCCACAAATTCTATCTCACTCGGCTTACGAACAACGAGATACGAAGTTTTTAAATAAAGAACAAGGATATCCACCATTAATTGCATAGGTGTTACATTTTGCACGGTCAGATCGGGTATTCTGACTGCTATATCCACGTTTTACGAGCGGGTTATGGGCTTTATGATCGATGGCCACCTTTTATGGCCAAATGGCCGTAATTAGAGCCGCACCGCGGTTTATGATCAGGCGGCTCAGTATTGACCACTTTCACATTGGATTTGAATATCAAATCGCGATTGCTCGCTTTTAACTAAGCTTAGCATACTGATGATCTTAATGTTATCGCAGCCGAGTGGTGGTGTATTGAGTAAAGTAAAAAACTACATGAAAGTATCTTATTGAACGTTAATTTATCTTTACCTTTGTTATCATAATGGTGTTTCAATAAAGTACCCACCTCATCTTTTGTAGATCATATTATTATCCTGAATATTCTATACTAATATTATAAATGTGAAAGCAGAGATGTTTGTTACGCTTTCAAGCGAAAACTACTTAACCAATCGTCATGAAATTTTGTACACTATACTCGCAGGAAGTAACATAGGATACATAAAAAAAGGGAATTTTTTTGCTAACGCATTCAAAACCGCGGGCAACAGCTAGTATTGTATATTCAAACGAGAGTCAAATATAAATTTAAATGTGTTCAGTTATTAGTAATTTCACCCATACAATATATTAAAGGTGATATTGAGATGTTTAAGAATCGCTCACGGAACATAAAACGACTCAATATTTCGCAAAGGTATGCAAAGTGTCTAATTGGTCGCAGATTACAAAGCTTATACTTTATACGACGATTTAGCATCGTTGAGAGACAAAGACAAACATACAAGCGCTAAGACTCGGTTAGTCTCGGGACTGAGTTAATCGAGGTGACTAATCTAGATTTCTATAGCTGTTTTTGGTAAGCCCTTATAAACTACAAGACTTTTCAGACTCAGTTACTTTTGTATTAATTCAAAAAGCCGAACTGAAAGACAAACCGGCTGAGCGAAAAAACGCGTTCATACCCGGCTACACGGGCACTAGTCTCAAATCTATCTGTTAGTCTATTTCGTCCTTCACAAACTGAGCTATTTTCAGCTCTCCCTCTCTATTTAAGATCTTTGCTCTTGTCGGTGGATTTTTATTTTATTTTCAGCTATTAAGACGTATTAGAGAAACATTAAAACAAAAATTATAAGGTCGCAATGAATTAATTAAAAAGTTATTGTGTTGAGCTGCGTGTTGTTAACGTGTAGGTAATAGTTATTCCAGAGCCATTGTAAGGCTATTGACAAAGTTTACATAATACCTTATAATTTAAAATAGCGTGCTTAAACTACAGCCAATTATTTTCAACCATTACATACCATGTCGCGACTGTCATGTAAATATTAATTTAGAAAGAGTTAATATGGCATGAAGTATGTCACGTGTCACGATCACAATTTTAATAAAGTTTCACTTTTATTCTTCTATCTTTATCTTTACAAGTGGTAAAAAAGTATAGTAGCAACCCATATATGTCCCACTACTGGGCACGGGTCTCCTCCTCGAAATCAGGTGAGGAGAGTATCAGGCCATAGTTCACCGATGCGCTGGCCCAATACGGGTGAACTTTACACACCTTCAAAGAGTTTCAATCTCATCAGGCATGCAGGTTTCCTCACGATGTTTTCCTTCACTGATGAGCGATCGGTGGTCTCGTGTTTAGGGTGCACTTCACTTAGAAATTTAGACAAATCTATTTCAAAGCACCACAGGGGATCAGGATCGAACTCGGATCCTTTCGCTCCAGAGGCGGAACCTATACCCACTGAACCACCGTCGCTCAAAATAACAGACAGTTGGTTTAGATCTGTTAAACTACTTTTTATTATAAATTCAGTAAGTAAGTTCCCTCGTTCCACCTTCGTCCCTTTGACTTAAAACCACGCACTTAATATAATTAAAAATTAAAAAAACAGACACCTTAATGTAGTGTATTATAATCGTAATTAGCATAATTCAACAATTATGTTTTATTATCTGTCGATTGCTATAATTAAAGCACGTTCATATGTAGTTACATTAATTAGAAGGTGTTAAAATCAGCACAAATTACATTATTACGATGAAGAAGCTACTTAATGAAGTTTCTAATTAACAATTTAAAACATTTTTATCGAATGTTATTATCCAAATATTCATAGTATATCGTAAGCTTTGAAATTATTAAAGCTCCCTTTTTAGGGTTCCGTATGCAAAGGGCGCCAAACGGGATGCTATTACTACTAAACCTCCGCTGTCTGTCCGTCCGTTTGTAACCAAACTGTATCTTATGTACCATGATAGCTACGATGAAATAAAAAATTAAGAGGGGCTTCTATACGACCAACGTATTTTTATGATTACAGACTGAAACTGGCTCAGGTGAAACTGAAAAATTGAAAAAGAATTGTCAGTTTAGCACTTACTGCATTATGAAGTTTTAAAATTATATCTTCATAAAAATGTTACAACGTGTTCTGTATGTCGTGATAAACCCGGGGCATGGACATCCTGAATAGACATGACCATACTGAATACACGTAACTCTCTCTCTCTCTGTTTTTATTTCCACTAATTCAATATCTCTCTCTCAAATATCTCTTGCTTTCGTCAAGTATTCACCAACTTACTCCCCAAGTCAAGCATGTGCAAGAAGTTTTTACTTCAAAAAACAAATACTATGATGTCTAATATTGAAAATATGTATGATGATACTGATAACTATGCGTGCGCGACAGAGACCAACTACCACTTGGCCGGTTTTAAAGTTTCCAAATAAATATACTCGCAAATATAGTTGCAATAAAAAGAAGTTTGTATATAAAAGGATGATTAATAGAACCTCCGCCTTATAGCTTGACTTGATGTAGTTCTGTCAGCTACTAAGTTTGTGTAAATTAGGAATGGCACCTAAAATCCTCCTGATCCCACTTAGAAATCCCAAAAACCTTAAATATTTCAATCACATCTTAATTTTTTGGCGTTATTACGACTTATTATATTAACTTTTAACGTTTTGGCCGCGATAGTTTTTTGCAAATAAACTTTACGTATAGAAAATAAAAATGACAACATACAACAACAACATACAACATAAATACAATAAAATATTGCATTATAATAGCATACAGTTATAATTGTGTTCAATTAAACTCGAGTACATATTGAGTCGTATCATTCGAATCAAACTCAATTATATCGGTACAAAAGTGTCGTGGGTGACAAATAGATTCGATTCCCATGAATTTAAACTAACATATTCGTATATTATTGAAAACGGTGATAAGGATCGGTAATGCAATGACATGCCAAAGCCACATTAACAGCTATGTCAAACAAAACAACGTGGATATCGAATGAGCCGCACGCGTTAGCCATGTTTAATTGTACACAGTGCCATTGGAGTTTCATAAAAAATGACAGTCACAAGTACAGCCGACAGAAGTGAAACTTAGTGACCACGATTGTCATTAAGTATCCGAAGCTCCGTAATGTGAAAATCCGTGTAAACTCATTATAATAAAACAACTTTTACGGATTTTATCGCGGTTTATTTAGTTTTTTTATGAGCCCGACGTTTCTAACTAAATAAACCGCGATAAAATCCGTAAAACTTATTTTATTATAATGAGTGAAATTCGCGTAAACATAAGAAAACAATCCGTGAAAATTGTTTCATTGTAATTTAATATTCATGTCGGTAACGCGAATCTATAAGATCTTTCTCTACCAAAAAGTGTTCAACGCGGCTAAAGAAGTTTTCACTTCGAAAATTAACAGTCGTATTGATGTATACATTTTCTAAACTATAATATACAATAGGCCTATGTTCAGCAGTGGACAGATAAAGGCTGATGATGATGACGATAATAAAACTAAACGTTTAAATACGTTACAAATATCAAAAGTCGTATTGTCATAATATTAATATTACAGAATAATCTTCATGAGCGGAAACGAATAAAATCATGGGCAAAATATAAAATACACGTAGAGTGATTCAGTGAAAATATATATTATTATTTTTTTTGACCATACCAGGGCCTTGGGTAGGCGCACTGACGTGTGTGAGGACTCGCATTGGGTGCAGTGTGCACTACCTCACTAAAACCGATGCGTGAGCCTTCAGCCGCTATCTGAGGGACCCGGATCTGCAGGCGACGGGAAACCGTCAGCGACAGATTGGTCCCGGCACCAGATTCTCCACAAAAGCGGGACTGCCCGGCTACCACTTGGCGGTCTCAACGACGTCGTGTCTTTAGCTGGGCCCGGGTTCCCATCCCGGGCCCGACAAGAGCACAGAGGTGTTACTGAAAGCGCATTAAGTGGCGCCTACGACGCACCCCCGTTCGTCATCTACGGGGAGAGGCCACATCAGCGGCCTCCTTCTGGGATATTACTGTCTCGCAGAAAGGCCATTGCCGTCCAGGACTCGTCACAGCCAAGCATCGCGGTGATGACGCTCGACAAAGACAAGTCCCCTCTGATGACAGACGTCAGATCCTGACGCAGCGCCGGCCGCCGCTCATCAGTTAAAATAATACCACAATAATACATATAACACAAATCACGAGCACACAGGAAAATATCATGCGTTTAATATAAGCATAACAAATCATTAAGTATATTATAATATGAAAATAATAACTGTAGATTGCTTACTTTAATAAGGTTTTATATAAGTATACATTATGATATAATATAAAAATTATCGTAACATTATATGAATATTATTATAGTTTATAAAGTTATTATTTTCGATATCCATTCTTATATGCTAGTTTATATTATATTTGTTTACAGATGCGTCTGCCTGTTTATATTAAATAATAACAAATCGCACCATCATCATTCTTTGTCCGTCCACTGCTGGACTGCCTCTCTAAACGCCAAGACGACCGATCCCTCGCCACTTGCATCCAAAACGAACCGAATCGGCAAGAGGCAGCAGTGCCACCGATCATCATCTGTGATTGCTCAACTGAGACTTGCCCAGCATAATTTACAAAATTATAGGATAAAATACGTTATATAAATTTTTTTAATATTTTTTATGCGAAAATTACTGACAATATACTTAAGTGCATACCATAGTTAGGACAATTATGTTTTCTATTTATTATCTTTTCCAATTTTTTAACCAGCGACGAGCGAATTTGAACAAGCGACGGCCCGCCTCGACTCACGGGAGCCTCCTCCACCTGTCAGCTATCGCCGATGTCATCTAATGCCTTAATAATCGGGGGTGCACCCGCCACACTTATTTGTTTTTTTTTTATTCCTGTGCAATGAAACAAATAATATAAATATTATTGCGATGGCAATTAAAGCTTATGTTACGGTGTGTTATAGAATTTATAAAAAAAATCTTAAACAAATTGTAGTATAGTCAGAAATATCTTTATTTCGTTTAATAAAAAATTTAATAGCACAAATACGATTGTAGTTTTCATTTTATAATAATCTAAGTAGCTGTATTCCCTGATTTTTTTGTTAATTATAATTTTTTTGGTTTGGTTAATTATAATTTCCAACATGTGCCTCAGAAAAATACTGGGTATTTTTGGCCAAATATTATTTTCAACGTAAAAAGTAATTGTTTATGTGATAGGTAGAGGAAGCGTTTGTCGGCCTTTAACCAGGCGGGGGGAAGACGATTTCCATGTCCGTGTTGGATACGAGTGGCAAGGGATCGGTCGTCTTGGCGTTCGTTGAGGGACAAATTGAAAATACGCCATGTTCAGCAGTGGACGGATAAAGGTGATGATAATGATGTGAAACTCGCGTAAACATTAAAAACGAACAAACAATGTCTGTACTTTTAGCAAATGTCCATACCGCATCCATATCCTTTACGATTCTAGTGCTCAAGTCGGATTTACGCCGATATTAAACGTTTATGGTCATAACGTGGATTATGCTGTCAATATTATTACTCGCCTCTTAATACCACAAAGCCGTATCATAAAACATATTGCTCGTGTGACACTCGATTGATACTCGTATATCTATATACCGCTAACCAGGTGTAACCATCAATTTCGCCCATGAATTAATATTTTTTATCCCACATAATGTGAATGATAGTGCATACTAACATATAACGCTTAGAACGTACTCAACATTCGACGGTAAATATGAAAAGCTTTTTTAGCATAGCTTTTAAAAAAATACGGATAATCTGCAGCGGATTTTATATGCTTATACACTCTCTCAGTGAATACCAAAAGGTAGCGCACACAGCTCTCAAGATCAAATACGAAAAATTCTAAGGAAAACTGTAAATTTTACGTAAAGAACGTAGGAAATTTATGATTAGGTAAAAGTTATAATAATATACATGTATCAATCTTCTAACTAATCATACAATATTAAAATATTGGTAAGCTCACAGTAAGCCTAACATATTCCTACAAACTATGATTATTAAAGACTATTAAGAGCTTCGCGAGATTAACAGCGCCATCTAGCAATGGATATTAAACTTACCAGTACATTATAATGAAACAACTTTTACGGATTTTATCGCGGTTTATTTAGTTTTTTACAATCCATACCAGTACATACAAAATCTCGTTGAGTTACGTAATAGAATAGCGCTGCATAAATGACCAAGCCAGAAGTAGTAATGGTTGCATTTGGAGACCGCCCATATCTAGAGAAGTTGAGAGGGTCCGCGTATAACGTAACCCCTACTGTATGTCTGGCCATATCAGTTGAAATCATATTATTCCAAGTTCAAGTAAGAACTGGCAAGCGCGCCGAGTATAATATTACACAAATTGGTGCTACTTTTCTACTAGGTACGTAATAATCTGTTACGACAGACCCGCTTAGAGTAAAGGCCCTAGATTTGATTCATTGGGAACCAGGCTCTAAGAGTCAAGTTTTATCACACAGCTTAACCCTGTATCAATCCATATACTCGTAGGCTTATGAAAATCGATGTGTGTATGGACTCCAAATCAGCATGACCAATTTTGATTATCTTGCAGGAAATATTTAGGTCCATTAGATAAAATGAAAATATGAATTTAAAACATACTTATATTTACATCCTGTAATGTTAGTTTACAATAGCAAAAACAAATCATTTCTTATGGATATCTGCTATGCGAAGTTGGGACCGGTCGCTAATTAGAAAAATGGTCGACCGTCGAAGCTAAATTAAAACACTATTGTGCTCATATTAACATCAAGCATAATGAAGAATAATGTATGACAATCTCATTAGTGCGCCGGAACTCGTGCCGTTGTATTCATTCATGTCGCGTTTTAAGAATAAAAAACGTCAACTCCTAGATAACAAGAATGCACCTGCAATATCACATTAAGGCAATAATAATGCGGAGAAACATCTCTTCCTCCCTCGAATTAATATCGAATCAATCCGCCATTAAAGCAACGGGTCTCACGCCCCGGCAAATTATCTTTCACCCCATCAGGTGGAAAGTCTAATAGAAATCGGTAATAAGAAACGCTAATCGTGCACGCGCTTGTGGACAGTTAACGGCGCCATTTTGTGCTAGTTGCGTAGCGGAATCTCGCGCATGAACTAGTGATGGGACATAATATCCTTTACTATTTTTCATTGTGTAGATACAGACAATTTAGAAACCAGCCAAAGTTTCCTTACTATAATGAAACAGGAAGCAGCTCTTCTCAGCCACTAGAGACCATGTCCATGTCGAGGGAATGTGTGAAATTCGAGTAAACGTGATTTTATAATGAAGAAAGTAGGTATTCCTTTGCCTAAGAATATTACCTGCCGATTGAGCTTAAAGGCCATCAGGCCTAAAAGTAGACCTTTCGAAAAAAAAAGCCTGAGGATAACCCGTCAATACTTAAAAAATGTAATATAAATAATGTCTATAAAAAAATATTACCCGTCGACATTTTATATTGGGTATACACCCCATTTAATCACTAAGCTTTTTCTGGTTTCAGGCGGACTTTTTAAGCTCAAAACAATAGTTGTTAATAAATGTTTCACCAGCAGCATTTTGCACTATACTTGAATACTTGTAATATTTTTTTTTCAATTGTATGGAAATTTTAACTATATTTATTTAATGTTTAAAAGGTTTATAAGGATCAAGCTATTCGTGAAAGTAATACTCGATATAATAGTATTCAAATGCCTGACTATTAAAATACAGCAGACAGCGAAGCCAGTCTCTAAAGTGAAGAGTTAAATGCGGAGACCTATTGCGTATCGCGCAAAAAGCGATATTGGATGTGTCAAGCGATGATTGATGCGCTCGCGCAAAAAGCGTCGCGTACAACGGAACGGCCGTCATGCCGATGCCAGCCTGCTGCTGGTTTCGTAACGTCATCTCGGCGTTTACCGTACACGCACCACGTTCATATTTCCTTAAAATATATTCTAGTATCACATCACACTATTTTATCTGTACTAAATTATTAAAAAAAAGATGTGGTGTCGTGGGACACCAGGTAGGAACGAAGTTCCTTCGGCTAATGTAGAATCGACACAAATTGCAAAAAAATCATGCTCAATTTTGTGTAGGACTGTCGCGTCTGCGCACGTCTCATTTAACGGTTTATTCTACGCACTTTTTTCCACGGATTTTTTCTTACGGTTTTACTATCACATTTTTTTCAGTTCAGTCGCGCAGCAAAATCCCTATCCCTCCAAGCCTGCCGTAAGGAACTTCGTTCCATTATGTAAAGTTAGCTTGTGAAGTTGTAGGGGGTAATATCTGGATCTACTGAACCGATTTTGAAAATTATTTTACCAATAGAAGTGATAAGTGAAGACAATGAAAGTGACTTAGGCTATTATTTATCCCCGTACTACCACGGGAATGAGAAATATGCGGGTGAAACCGCGGGGCACTGATACTATATTATAAAGCTTTAATATAGTGTAATGTGAACTAGTTTGAGATGATTTTTATATTATTTTTATTTAGACGACGGATGGTTTTATTTTCTGGACGACAGATTATTAGTATTTAGTATGAATTAAGTTATAAATTATGACACATAATATAATGCTTAGTATTTAGTAACTAAAATTTATATTTTAGTAAGCAAGAATGTGAAGTGCAGATTTAATAATAATAATTCATTAGATTAAAAATGTCGTTTTTTTATTTTGCGTAGGTGCTCGATAAATCGACAGATATACATGATTATGGTAAATATTGTGTTAAAAAGAGTATATCGTTAACATGCTTTAACGTCAGTCTTTATTTAAGTATTAAGCACTGAGTGCAATAATGAGCATTTTTTTTACATTTTACGTATGTCATCAAATGACTTTGTACAATATATAGCTAAAGATGTGCGAAAAATAGTAAAAAAATATATAATAATTTTATGTTACTAAAATTTTTATGTCAGAGATAAAAGAAGGCGATAAGCATAAATACTATTTATGAGATAAAAGATCGGGAAGTAATATTTTTATTACTGTACCTATCTATGACTGAACTATGATATTATTATTATTTTTTAAGTTGGTTTAATTTTTTTATTATTAACATTTGCATAAAAAATACATATTAATAATGATGAGGCAAATGTAATTCCCGTAAGAACTTTTAATTTCTTGGAATAAAATGTGTCATAATCGTTCTGGAATTCATTATTCCTTTCACTCATGTCACCAGTTCAATTTTCAGCCAAATCGATTCAGCATTTTGCCGTAAAAGAGCAACAAACGAACAAAACAAACACGCATACATATTTTTTATAATGGATTTACTGTCATTCGAGTCTTGAACTCATGCGGACGAAACCGCGACTACAACCAATGTGATATACAATCGTGCAATCAGAACGAAAACGAAATTTGAGCCCCAAATAGAGCACTTACCAAGATTAAGCAGATAGTGGTTAATTTAAATCTGATCGATAGAGCCACTCCACGAGTGACTAATGAGCAAAGCCAGTGGACTAAGCAAGTCATTACGTCTGCCACCTGCCCGTTCGCACGCTATTTCATTTACCGATATTGTCAAGTGCTCAAGATATGTTGTAATAAAAATTCCTCCAGTACATAGTTTGTGGGTACGGAATTTATTATTGTTGATTAGTTTGGTAAAGTTTCATAAGTCTACATCTACACTAATATTATAAAGAGGAAAACTTTGTTTGTTTGTTAGTTTGTTTGGTTGTAATGAATAGGCTCAAAAAGTACAGGACCGATTTCAAAAATTCTTTCACCATTCGAAAGCTACATTATCCACGAGTAACATAGGCTAAATTTTATTCTGATAAAAAATAGAGTTCCGTACGATATTTTGCTTTTTCGGACACGAGGTGTAAAAAATGTTATTTCGCGTACTAAGATCCCGTTGTAAATCTTAGTTAACGCAGGCAAAGCTGCGGGCAACAGCTAGTCCTTAATAAAATAAGCAGGGCGACGCGGCGGTTGCTACCTTAAAATACAATTTTTGTTTATTTTTATTTGAATAGCTAAGGTTTCAATTTCTTAAAGTATCATGAAGTAAATCAGAAAAATAATGATTTATCATTTTAATTGATTTCCTATACATATATATCTGAGGCATCTGTTACTATATAAAAAAATTAAAAATTCAATTTATGTAACAGTATTAGGACGTATTTAAAAAAATATTTTGACAAGAAAATTGAACGCATCAAAGTAATTATAGTGCAACGTAGAACCGAACGCACCCTTTGATTAGTAAAAGATGGGCTCTAAATTCGAAATAGGATATCGATTGAGCGTCTAATGGTATAATTATTGGTTTCCCGCCAAAATTAGCACCTAGAGATCAATGTGGGTTCTTTAACGGACCCAAATCAAAAGACTACTATTTACACATTAAGTTTGACAGCCTCCTTAGTATCCTTATAATTATTTTTAAGGTTGCGCAAGGAAGTCAAATAGCCATTAAAATTTAATAGATTTTCGAACATCTGTTTTGATTATTGTACACTACATATTATTATAATAAAAACGCTGCAGCTAATAGCAGAGGAATTAAAAATAAAATCAATCTCCGCTCCTTGACGTGTTAGGATCCTTTTGCGTGTGCCCACGAGATAGAAAATAATAAGCATATAAGACATCTGTCACCTTCTAAAACTATTGGATAGAATAAATATTAAATAATTTATGAACAGGTTTATCTAAAATCAATACTTTTCTTTTCCAGCAAGTAGCCACGCCGACTGTGGTGAAAAAGATCCTACGGCTGAAACAAGAAAACCCTGGCATGTTTGCCTGGGAGATACGCGAAAGGCTGCTCAGCGCGAGAGTGTGTGAACCTCATTCCATCCCATCCGTTTCTTCTGTGAACCGGATCTTGAGGAACAGTGGACTTGCTTGGAGTGAGGATGAACCAAGAAACGGACACGGTATGAACTTTTGAAAAAAAATTACGGAATAAGATTTGATTAGAGCATGTTTGTTTCTAAAATTGAAACTTTTAACAAAGAGGATATAAACACTACGTTTTACTATTAAATAGGATATTCCCTAGGAATGACTTGTTCATGAGACAACTATATTTATTTATCTCATAGTAGTTATGGTTAATTTGAGGAGATTTAATTATCAGCAATTAAATGCGATCCTCGTGAAAAGTCAATCAATCAATGGTACTCATCGTAAAGAGCTGATTACAATATTTTTAAGATTAAGTTTTACTTTCCATGAGTTTTGTGCCTTATATAGATTACTAACCATTAATTACGAACCATTGATATGATACTTGAATTCGCATGTCAAATTGTTATATTCAGAGAGTACCTACCTAGTTAATTACAAAATTACTTCTTTCTTTTCAGAATCATACTCACAATCCGAATTACCGAACATGACGGATTATATGCCTTTGAAAACAGCGCTACCAACACCGATGCCGCAACAAACACCGTCATTCTTCGCTCACACATCAGTAAGAGTGCCCCAGCCATCAGAACCAGCACACCTCTATGACAGACGACTGGCCACGTCTTGGTTACTCGCTAACCAGGTCCAAGCTCAAGGACTACTAAAACCATATCCTGTATCCCCTTGGCAACGAGTTATGATGCCATATCCGGATTCAAAGAATTTCTCACCTTACGCTCTCACACTACATAATGATCTTTTAAATCGAATCAATCCTGATGACGTAAAATCAGAATCTTCTGAACACGTTTCCGTCGACGCCAGCGATGACAGCACGGACAGACCAGACGTAGAGGAGCAAGAATCAAAAACAAAAGAGAAGAAAAAGAATCCATATTCGATTGAGGAACTTTTGAAGAAACCTGATAAAATGGTGAATGTTAATCCGATTGGTTTCCAACATTTCCTCCGACAACCCAGTGGGAGTATGATTGAGTTTAATCAAGAGAAGAATACGAGTGAGAGAAGTTCTCCAGCCAGTTACTGTTCCGCTCAAAGTGGTGTGTCCAACGACTGTTTCACAGAATCAGTAACATCTGAAATTAAAGCCGGTAATTAACTAGTCAATTTTTTATTGCAAAATTAATAATTTAATTGTCAACCGTGTAGCTTTTTTATGTTTATGTACAAATAAATAAAATTATTAGCACCAATACTCAGCATAGAGACTTAGCGCTGAGCAAATTTAGCATTATTCTGTACCGAACAAAAAAAAATATACACATACTTAGGGTTTTTTTTTCAAATATGATGAGAAATTTGTGAAGGTGATCAAAAGATCGTATAGGTTATTTCAGACCACCTGCCATAAATAAAATCAATGTTATAATTTTTATTTATAAATTATTAGGTCCGTAATAAATGTGAAAATCTAATTTGTTGAAATACAAATAGAATGACTGTATAGATCATTTAGTAATATGAATTGATTGTAAATATTAGATATCTCCTATTTAAGCTAACATAATATTATAAATATTTATTTAAATTAATTCCGTTAGAATACAAAATAATTTAATTTTAAGAATTTTTATTTAGTATTCGAATACAGGTTTGTTTTTTGTAAATCAACATAATATTTATTTCCATAAAACCCGATATAAATAAATCAAATACTTTAATGTCCGTCAATTTTATAATTTAATTATCATTGTAGATTTCTATAGCGAATCAACATTTACATGTTTTTTAGGTTTTTATTATTATTTAATTAAGACATTTATGCGTAGATTTTAAGATGAGTTTGAGATAGTGTTTCGACAAACTGTAAATAATATGATTCTGTGATATTGTTATTAATGTGTAGTGTTCTGGTTTGGATTATAAGTATTTATTACTGTCTACTACTCATTAAGTTCATTGGATTTTTGCATAGTTTTTTTCAAGCGATTAATCATTATTGTACATAATTATAACGTATAAAATATGCTAGATAGTTCAACTCAACGTGGACGGCCGCGTCATGGTCGCGTCACTGCCACACAACAGTGTAATGACAAGCGCATGCACTCAGCACCGCGCTCAAAGTTGAGGCGAACTATCCATACTATGGTTGAAAATACTTTATTAAGAATTAATACACCTGGAACCATACAAGAAAATCTTTGTGATTTGTTACCTATCACCATCAGCATTCCAATATAGGTGTACTTACCTAACTTTGTTACAAAAAATATCTTTGGTATTACACGATGAAATTTATATTACTTTACCTTACTCTAATAAATATAATAAACCAACAAACCTATCATTTTATCTTTATATTCTGTTAAATTCTATGGCCAAAATCAAAGAAGATTTTTCTAAATTTGTTTGTGTTCAGTTTCTTATTGATGATTATCTGAATATTTTAATAAATATGGTATGATCACAAATAAACTATAATAAACGTAAAATAGATATTGTAAAATGATTAAGTAGATATAAAATACATGTGTAAAGTGCATGTTACTGGCAATCTGTATAATCCGATATTCTATACTATACCTATGTTATATTTATTGTGTAGAACCTTAAACGTATAGGTATATAATATACTAGTCGTTTAAAATTGATAAATATATCTAGGTAACTCTATTTACTTTATACGTGAACAAAAAATTCAGAAGTACATAGATGCACAAATCTTAAGGATGTTTTGATGATGTGCCGACTTTATCGGGGACTAGTCCCCAGTTCGCACTCGCTCTCTCTCGTAGGCTCATAATATGCTGGGACATCGCGGCGTCCCTCTGGTCACGCCGCCATGCGGACGTTTGTCCTCAAAGTGCCCATAAGAACTGTCCTTCACATAGAAGGACAGTTCTTATGGACGTTCTATATACGTCTGAATTCGTTGACGTGAACCAGCCGGTATGATCTCTATGATACTCTATGATCCCTAGAAATTGTATTATGTACTAGTACTGTAGGGCTGTAGTTACTTTATATTATGTACCTAGGTAGAGTATGAATATCCATAGAGAATATCCATAATATTTCGTACGTTGTCCAGGTGCTGTATATAATACTTACCTGAATTACACAGAATGCCGGTAAGATATACATAATTAAGATAAACAAATTGTTCGTCACAAGACCCTGATCGATAAGATCATAATTGTATATTCTATAAATCATTAAGTAGTCCGTGTATTATGTTAGGGTATCGATCGGTAGATTGTCTGTATATAAATACTAGAAAATATACACAAAAGTCACATATAGCACAATAAACCAAATAACTGAATACATGTATTTTATTTAACTATATTTAATTAGTGTCATTTAGCGTGGTACATCTTCAATATTTCTAAGGACATTCCATTCCTAGAACTTAATCAATCCCACAAAAGATAAAAGAGCTAAGCAAATTGCCCAGTGGCGACAGGCGGACCTTATTATTTAGATATATCAATAAATCAAAAATAAATTAAACCTTATTATCTTGGATTGGCTGATTGGTTGGCTTTTAATGCTTCATTGTATACGCAGAGCTTGCTGTCATTTTACTCCAGGTGATTTCGACTACTGCATTCCAACCGAATCAGTAATCATTATTAAAATCTCCTTCTGTTCACACCCTTGCCGATTCTAAGGTTTTCTGAAGCACCTAGTACTTAATATCAAGCATGAAATGTACCGCATCGTATAATGTGACCTACCGATTGAGCTCACAGGCAGTGCTGGATTTACGTATAGGCCCGTGAGGCCCGGGCCTAGGGCGGCATGATTTGAGGGGCGCCAAAATTTCAGAGACGAAAAAAGTAAAGAAGACTGCCTTTGAAAATGAGTTTGGATTAATTTTTGTAAAGAATTCTCTATAGAATATACCTAAAACAATTCACTTTTTTATTTACTTTTCAGTCTATGAATAAAGATTATGTTTTTTTAAAGATTAATTATAGTCTTTACCGAATGATGTTCTTTACTTTTTGTTTCATTACTGAATATCACAAGCATATAAAGCTTTTAAAAATGTCTAAATCTTAATAATTTCGTCCTGGCCCAGCAATGGGACATAATATAAGGTTTGATACTTTACGTTTCTTCTAGCATTAAGGGCGGCAAAATAAACAGGGCCTAGGGCGGCATCAAGCCTAAATCGGTCACTGCTCACAGGCTGTCAGGCAAAAAAGTCTAGACCTTTCGAAAAAAAAAACGTATAATGTGGGCGGAAAAAGTAAATATTCAGTGCCAATAGGAGTACTCAACAATCTAAGCGCGAAAAAAATCATCATCATCATAGAAGCCTCGTAAATAAACAAGGAGGGCGTTGGGCATGGCTTAACGTCATAGGATGATCCAACCGGATCACCCCATTTCCGATGACGCATAACGGTCACTAGGACCATTAGCATAGATCCAACCGAAAAAAAAAAAAAAAAGTTGGGCATGAAACAACTTTTACGGATTTTATCGCGGTTTATTTAGTTTTTTACAAGACGTTTCGGACACTTTACAGCGACCATGGTCCTCCCGTGACCATAATAACGTAAAAGTTGTTTCATTATAATGAGTGAAATTCGCGTAAACATAAGAAAACAATAAGTTGGGCATGGTCCACATAATTTACGCTGGCATTGGAGATTTTCACTACAAATAGTGTGATATAATATATTCGTGGATGCCTACTGTTGGTAATCTAGAAAAATACAATTTTTATTAATCAAACTTTTAATCTCCCCGTCACAATATAATTAACAAAGTTTGCGCGCATGTAGGTACGAAAATTGTAAGGTACAGAATTTCTTTCGTAATTCAAACGTTAAACGTATTAAATAAATTTGCATAATAGCTTAGAATGAAATTGCGCAAACGAAATAGACGCTGAAGTGTGCATATTAATTTATTAGCGATTTATTGTAATTTACATGTTTTATCAGGTGAAGTAATTACAGCCCATGCATAGTGAGTACTGGCCCACTCGATCGCTTTTTCCTATGATATTTATAACAACTATAAATTCTCCTCTTTCTATTTATTGATACCGAAACTCACAGATTTATAAATATATCCGAAACTCATAAAAAAAATACGTTTTGTATAAAAATATGGTGTTGGAATTTTTACTTCAAAATCAAAAACCTCAAGCTAATTATAAACACCATATTAAATCTAATATACTATACACGGTCTATTTGGAACACATGCAAAAACGAAGAGGTATGTGAATGATATAGTATAGGCACAACCCGACATGATACAAGTGAAAAAATCAAGAATATTAGGGGTTTACCCATGAAATCGCCATTCTGCAGTACTGGCCATTACAAATCAAACACTTTAGTTGACAATGACGAATTAAAGGCGATTGTGGAAGCTGATGATACTCAATCTACGGCTGAATTAGCAGCAGAATTTTGAAGCGTCAAAAACAATATCGGTGCACTTGCGTCAAATTGGCAAGATAAAAAAGCTTGTAAAAAAAAAGTAAAGTATCAACCCTTTATGTTGGGCACGAGCCCAAGAGTGGGACATAAAGGGTTGATCCTCTTCGAAATCAGGCGAGGAGGGTAATGGGGCAATAGTTCACCGCTGGCCCAGTGCGGGTTGGTGAACTTCACATACCTTCAAAGACTTTCAATCTCATCAGGCATGCTGGTTTCCTCACGATGTTTTCCTTCACCGGTGAGCGAGCGATGGTCTCGTGTTTGGGGTGCACTTAGAAATTAAGAAGAACCTATTTCAAGACACACACACACAAGGGGTCAAGATCGAACCCGGAACCTCTCGCATAAAAGACCGAGTCCATCCACTGGACTATCATCGCTTGAGCAGCTTGAAAAGCCAGCGCTACCGTAAACCGTAAGGAGGTCCGCGATGCTTTTTGCATCGCTACCTATTATATATTTTTTTGTTGTCTTTTTTAAATTTCCTGTATAATCCGGTTTGGTAAACAATACAATGATACAGACATATTTTGATTTTTCACTTTGAAATAATCGTTTTTTTTTTAAGAAATAGTAATTTAATTTGTTTATAATATAATTAATAAAATAATTCTACGGTTTATGCCGGCCAGACTCCAACAGCTGTCACAAATAGTTCACCGCTCGAGGTGAACAAACTCGTGTGTATTGCACATATCGGGGGCATGCAAAATACATACCTAATTCCTAAAATTTTCTTTAAAAACGTTTCTGAGGAAAATGGTGAGTATAGTATATAATTAGGTATAAATATTTGAAAGCGTTCCACATACACTCGGTAAAAATATCGGGTCACAGTTTTAATGTTTATACTCGACTTCGAAACGGTTTAACCGATTTGGATGAAATTTTATGTGTGTATTCAGTAGGTGTGAGAGTAGGTTTCTAATTTTATACTCCCTAAGTGTGTAAGGGAAATTCATTGCAACAAAAGTTTTTAATTTTTCCGAGACAGTTTTGACGACTGGCAGAATGTGGCACAACTAAAATTTGCGACAACGTAATACAAATGAAAGAAGAAGAAGAAATTGTAACTTGAAAGTTGAACATTTTACAAACAGAGCGCTATTAAATATATAAATTAGATTCCTATTTTACATTTAGTTATTGCTATTCGATTGTTAAAACATACTTAGTGGGTAAAACTTATTAGTGTTTATATATTCTTTGTTGATGGGGATAATTTCACAATATTGATGGACCAAATTCAATGTAAAACGACGAAACATATGTAAATTTTTAAAATATAAAAATAATAAAATGGATACTGAAAATTTAACGAAGCAGGTATTTTATATCTTGTTATATTACTCCCTATTATTTTTATAAAGGTGAAAGTCTGTAAGAATGTACGGATGTATCTCTTTCACGCAAAAACTACTGCATGTATTTTGGTGGAAACTATACGCATCATAATAACACACACCTATGCTACAATTTATCCCCTTACTCCCACGGGAATGTAAAGTAACGCGGGGGAAACCTCAGGCGTGGCTCTTTTTTATAATAATATGTAATAAGAACATAAACTAGCAAAGTTATCAAGTGTCATTAAATTTTAGATTGAAGAAGTCGAAGCATTGAGTTCCATTTATGGGGAAGATTGGACAACAGAATGTGCGGCTACAAAATCTTACAACATTAAAATCAAGGAAAATGACAAAGAAGTTATTTTATATGTTACAATGCCATCGGACTACCCATCTCAAGGACCACCGAAATATGAATTATCAGCACCATGGATGGACAGAAAAGCTAAAGAAAATCTTCATCATAGTTTAGATGAAGTTTATCTGTAAGTATGTATTTGAATATGTTCATCATGTATTTTAAACTCTCTAGGGCTCGTTTACCTACTATATTCCCAACAACAATCAGCATTTCAAGGTTCTCATCTCCCTTTCTTTTTGTGGCCAGTCATCATGGATATAATAGCTTACAAAAGATATAAATACAATTTTATTAAAATATACATAAATGAGACCTCACAGTTTTTAAAAGCCATGGCAAACTAGTCTTATAATTTATTGTTATTTATTTCATGAGATTATTTAATATGATTGATAAAATTAATTTTAGTGAAAACATTGGTGAAACTGTTATATTCCAATGGGTTGAGAAAATAAGAGAAATGCTCCAGGTGATAGTGCCAAAACCAGAGCTTAAAGAGAATAAATCTGATTGTATTGAAGAAAGCCTGGATTTGTCGCAGGTGAGAGATATTTTAACTCTTCTTCTTCAATGTTAACTTCCTTAAGAATTTGCTAATAAATAAATTTGCCTTAAGATGATGTGACTCTCTAGACTTGGTAAATATACAGGTAAAAAGAAACTATAATTGATAAATCAAAAGAAACATAAGTTACTTAACTTATTTATTATTATTATTAAGCCTTACATCGGACATGACTGTTTTTTGTTACTGTTATTCATATAGTTTTCTTTTTTCCCATTTTTGTGTGTCCGTTTGCCAGTTGGCAAAGGCCTCCTCCAATCTTCTCCATTCAGGCCTTTCTATGGCCACTCTACTCCATGATGTTCCCGCAACTTGTCTTATGTCATCCTCCCACCTACTTTGTGGTCTGCCTCTCTTTCGTTTCCCCTCTCTTGGGTACCATTGTGTTATTATTTTACTCCATTTATCCCTTCCTCTAATCATGTGACCTGCCCATTTCCACTTTTGCCTTCTTATTTTCAAAGTTATGTCCTGAACCTTTGTCTTATTTCTGATATTGCTGTTCTTTACCTTATCTTTCCATTTGATGCTTGTCATACTTCTTTCCATGGCGTGTTGGCATATGGAGAGTTTATTTGTTAAGTTTTTTGTTAAAGCCCATGTTTCACTCCCATATGTCAGTACAGGCAAGATACATGTGTTAAATAATTTACTTTTCAGGGAGATGTGTAGGTTACTATCTTTCATTATTTCTTTATGACCCCAGTATTTTTTCCAGCTATTTGCAATTCTCCTTTCGACTTCTTTGTTTACATTATCTTCTGGAGACATCAGTTGGCCCAGGTATATATATTCATCGGCGTAGGAGATTTGAAACTGTTCAACTGTTATAGGGACTTTAATGCCGTTGGTCATAATTTTAGTTTTCTGTGGGTTTAACTTAAGTCCGGCCTTTGCACTTTCTGATGCTAGATCGTTTAACATCTTGCTTAGATCATCTGGTGTTTTTGCCAATAGCACAATGTCATCAGCAAATCGTAGGTGCGTCAACATGCGGCCATTAATATTTATACCTATATCTCTCCACTCCAGATTCCTGAAGATAATTTCTAATACCGCCAGAAAAAGTGTTGGTGAGAGGGGGTCACCCTGCCTCACACCTTTTTGTATTCGAAACATTTTTCCTTCCTTTTCTAATCTAATACAAGCTGAACTATGCCTATAGATATTTTTTATAATTCTTATATATTTGTGCTCTATACCCAATTCTTTTAAGGCTTCCCAGATTTTATAGTGTATCAAAGAGTCAAAAGCTTTACTGTAATCAATAAAAGCTATGTAATATTTTAGTCGGTATTCAGCATATTTTTCTATAATTTGTCTTACAGTATGGATGTGGTCTAATACTGAGAAATCTTTACGGAATCCTGCCTGTTCTATTGGTTGTTGTTCATCTAATTTCCTTTCTATTCTTTTCAAAATAATTTTTGCAAATATCTTGTAGATATTTGACATTAAACTGATAGGACGGTAGTTACCAATATCACAGTGGTCACCGTTTTTGTATATAAGGGTTATGATTGATTCAGTCCATTGTTTTGGGATGATTTCTGTGTTTATAACTTGGTTGAAAATATCTGTAAGTATAGGTATCATTGCTACTTTTGTTTGTTTAACTATTTCATTGCTTATGCTGTCTGGCCCTGGAGCTTTATCATTCTTTTGTGTATCTATTGCTTTTTCTGTTTCTTCCTGCATGATGTATGGCACCGTTTCGTTGCATGGTAGGTCTATTTCTCTCTCGTTTGTGCTGCTTTTGTATAGCTCGGTATAGTAGTCGGTAGCGATCCTTAATATTTCCTGCCTTCCAAACTTCAATGCCCCGCTGGTGTTTTTCATCTTCACAATCCATTCTTTTTTATTAGTAAGTTCTTTATAAGCCTTCGTTATTCCTCCTGTCTGTCTAATATGTCTCTCTATTGTTTCCATTCGCCGCTGTCTCCTGTCTTTCCTTATACTTTCTTTTATGTCTTTGCTTATTTTTGCTATTTCTTTTCTAATTTTTTCTGTTTTTTTCGAACTTATCAGAGCGGCTCTTTGGTCTAGGAGGTTAGCTGTTTTTTCCGTCATCCAATTGTTTGGATTTTCCTTCCTGTTACTCTGCTCTTTAGTAATTGATGTGATTATGTGTTGTAGCCAGGTATATTTGTTCTGTACATCGGCATCTTTAGTTTCTATTTTATAATCTTTGAGTTTCAAATTTAGTGAATTAGCTATTTCTCCCATTAAGTGTTTGTTAGGTTTTATATTCTTTTTGCTTATTTTTGGTCTGGGGTTTTTGGGCTGTGACGATTTTAATTCAGCTCTAACCATGCGATGGTTGGTGTTGAAATTTAGTTTATTGATGACATCTATGTTTTGGAAGAATTTAGGTTTATTGGTCATTATAAAGTCTATCTGGTTTTTTGATTTACCATCGGGTGATATCCATGTCCACATTCTGTTTTTCTTTTTCTTGAATATAGTGTTTAATATTGTTAGGTTATTTTCCATTGCAAAGTTCATGAGCATTTTCCCATTCCTGCTTCTAGGTTTTGAACTGTAAGTAAAGGGTCCTATAGTTGCATCTTTCTCATATTGACGTTCTCCGATTTGGCCGTTGAAGTCACCCATCACAATGATATTTTTATAAGCATGTGTAAGTAGAGTTCTGTTCAGATCCTGATAGAATTGGTCAACTATTTCTATTTCTGCTTGTTCAGTGGGTGAGTAGATCTGGATAATGGTCCATGGGTCTTTATAATATGGTAGTTTAACGTTCAGTAGGGCTATACGCTCTGATACGCCATGAAATCCATTTATGTGTTTTTCTAGACATTTTTTCACTAAAAAACCCACACCATGTTTACCTGGGGTCTCCCCTATGTGATAAAGTATAAAGTCTGGGTATGTGATTATGTTTTCTCCCATTCTTCGCACTTCACTCAGGCCAAGAATACCCCACTTAGTACTTTGTAATGCCAGTAATAATTCTGATAGGTTTTCCTCTGATCTTAATGTTAGTACATTTAGAGTAGCAATGTATATTTTCGTATTTTTAACTGTTGAGGTCTCCGCGCAGGTTTTTTGTCTCTGTAGAGTGGGTTTAATGTGGAATTGATTGTTTTGATGTTGCTGGTATGTTATTGGAGGGTTTTGGTCTATTTCCCCACGGGGACCAACCGGGTTGGGGAATATGAAATTTTTAGATATTATTGTTGAATTACTATTTTGTTGTGTGATGTTTCGTTTCCGGTTAGTTGTTGAGGTAAGTATTTTTTTCGGACATAGAGTAGGCTCGCTCACGCATACGTTGAAAAGCGTCTGTACGTTGGATTTTCTTGCTAGTGTTATTGGTTGTTTCTTTTGGGCTTGGTGTCTCCGGGTTTCTTTTTCTTTTTTCATTTTCACGAAAGTTATTTGCTCTTGATTTCCGTTTTTCGATTGTGTCCTTAGAATAGTCATTGGTAATATACGTGTTTTCTTTCATTTTCTTTTTGTTTCTGAGGATTTGGATTTTCTTCCGCAAAGTTGTTAGTGTAAGCAGAATAGGTCTAATTTTTCCATTACCCTTTTTTATACCCAGACGTTGGATTTTATTTATTTCCGAATTTTCGAGGGGTACGTCCAAATCCCCGATTATTTTTATTACTGAGGCGTTTAGATCTTCATATTTTTCGGTGTTAGGTTCTACTATTCCGTGTATAATGATGTTGTTTTTCCTAGCGATCATGTCCAACGACTGAAGCTTCTTGTTCAATATCTCAACTTCACGTGAAAGTCTTTCATTTTCCGCTATTATTGGATGTATCTTTTCGTCTACTACTTTTAGTACGGTTGTTGTAACATTTTCTGTTATTTGTATTGTTTGTTTGTTAAGCTCTTCTCTCATCTTGTCAAAGAGCAGTAACATTTCACCTGACAGTTGAGTATTCATTATGGCAACCACAGACAAAATATTTACGCACTTGAAGTTGAGGTGAAATGCGTCGTAGACACGCAATGTATCGCGAAACCTCCTCTTGACAATACTTTTAGCGAGCAATGTAACGTCTAGTGTAAATATGTCAATATTGGCACACTTGATCTTGAGTAATGAGTTTTTGAAAATTGACAACTGATTTTTTTTTTAACCTCAAATAAGTTTCTTTTATTTAGCACTTCGTTTATCACTTTATTTTACACTGGCCGCATAAATTTTTGTGATAATATCTTGAGACTGATCTTAAAACACAATTGTTAAGTTTTAGGCACTGATGCAACCGTTTGTATCACTTTTGTTAATTAAAATCTAGGAGCGACTGTCTATACGTCTACACAATTATGTTACCGGAAACGGAAAGCTTAACTTATACAAAATCAAAATCAAAAACATCTTTATTTCGTAGGTAACAACTTGTACACTTGAAAAAGTCAAAAAAAACTAGTCAAGAGTACCGAGGTAATAAAAAAATAATAAAAAAAAAACTAAAAAAGAAAACTCGTTTGAGATGCAGGATCCCCTAAGAAAAACGAGAAAAAAACTTAGGGGTTACAAATACAATACAATACTAATATTTTTTATAGTTCAATCTATGAAATAGGTAAATTATGTATAGATAACATAAAAAAATAGATATAGATATTTTGGGTTAGAAAAATATATATGTTACTTACATAATTCAAAGTATATAAATTCTGGAGCCACTGAGGCCCATGCCAAGTTGAGCGAAATAATATTTACTTAGGATAATGTATATACAGATTTAAATTTATTAATTATATAAACAATTAGAACTGTCTGTAACTCTTATTTTGGCAAGAAAAACTAGATTAAAAGAGTGGCCAAATCAAAGGCCAAAAATTGTAAAACATAGAATTGCCATACTTAAATCTGTAGGCAACAAAAAAATTAATACTTACAAAGACACCAAAGTGTCACGAGCTAATGTAAAATATAAGGTTATTTCACTTGTCAAAAATATATAGTTTTTAATACCAATAATATGTAATATAGATAAAGAAATAATTCATACATAAATTTACTTATTTTTTTTGGTGCTTTTTTTTTAGCTTGATATAAAATGTCCAAATATAACACATGGAGAGGTAATCTTTGATAGAAAAAGCTCATTTCAAGGTCACGCTGCTGAAGTTCACAGTATAGAAGATGTAAAGTAAGTTTATTCTTTAAATCTAATTGCTATGATATAATGTGTGTTATTTTTAAATGACACTATCAATTTTTTCTAGATAATTATAAATTATTTCAATAGCTTATACATAACTTTCTAGCCTTTTTCCTTTACAATTTTGTTTTTAAGAGCGAGGCCAAACAAGCGTAATTTCTGCTACATTCGGTTCCATACAAAAGTCCTGTTTGATTCACACGGCCACGCAAAATGAGTTGTCTGCCGACTTGCACACATTATTCCGACCGAATTGAGTTCGCGGGAGCGAGCGGTATGAGGGAAGGGTCAGTCAGGTCTGTCTTTCCCTATTAAGTGAATTTATCCGACTTCTTTTTCTGGCATTATCGTCTGTGTCGTCTACATCTACACTAATATTATAAAGAGGAAAACTTTGTTTGTTTGTTTGGTTGTAATGAAAAGCTCAAAAAGTACTGGACCGATTTCAAAAATTCTTTCACCATTTGAAAGCTACGTTATCCGCGAGTAACATAGGCTAAATTTTAATCTTGAAAAATCTGGGTTTTTTGGACACAAAGGTTTAATAAATCAACCAGACAAGTTACTTATTTTGCGTACTAAGATCCCGTTGTAAATCTTAGTTAACGCAGATGAAGCTGCGGGCAATAGCTAGTGTCTTCTAAATATGCTTCGTAAATGCACAAACTTTTCAACGGTTCTATTAAACGACACAAACACCTGGTTGGACAGCAACTGAATAAAATGCGCTCGCTGGCAGCTAAACAGAATTTCTGCCGGGCAGAACTTCTGCGACTGAAATTGTGCGACTCACAAGTCACATCTCATAAAATTACGCTCGTTTGTCCTCACCCTTAGTTTGAGTGCAGTGGTGGTACTTCCGTAAAGATAGACAGGCATTGATTATTATTGTAATTGTATATCAAAAATATAGTTTAGTATGTATGTAAAAAATTATAAACCTTATATAATAAATAATTATGTTATAATCCTAGTCAACATCTCTTTTTAAATGTAAGTTGTTTAGGCAATTAGGCAAAAGTGGTCTGAGAACTAAAAAAACACCAACACAAAGCAACCTGAAACTACCTATTCCATCATCCATGTCGCCTATTGTGAGAACTGAGAAGTAAGATGTTATTGCACTGCCTGCCCTACATTCCTTTCCGAAAAGCTGTTAATAACGAAGACAACAATCATGACGTAGATAGCATCCGTACAGACAGGAGAGTAACACAAGCACATCCTTAATTATAAGTTGTTAATTTTATAATGAATGTTTAAAATTTTCAGTGCAGTGTTATTTAGATTGAGGCAAAACAAAAAGATATTAAATGCCACCCACAACATGTACGCGTACAGAATAGAAAGACAAACACCTAAAGGAACCTCAATACTGCAGGATTGCGATGACGATGGCGAGTCTCATGCGGGAAGCAGGATGTTACATTTGCTACAAATACTCGACCAGAAGAACACACTTGTTGTTGTATCTAGATGGTAAGTTTAAAACAATCGATGTCGTTGTTTAAGCATATACAACTAGAGTAGGTATGCTTTATCTATATAAAATACACATTTTTGTAACTGCAGCATAAAGTCTTTAACTTTTTAGAAGTTTGTACATCTCGTCGCCAACTTTTGGGGACTTAAATAAGTTACATGGGATGTGTAATATTTCACCTTACAAGTGACAAGTTTCAGGTTTTCTTTTTGTCAGTATTCATTGAGAACCACCTGTAGTTACCTCAAGTTCCTGAGAAGTAAGGCCCCGTTCGCACGAGCGTTTTTAAAGCGTGACGTTAAAACCAGACGTTAGCTACAGTTGCGAACTCGGCATGCTAAATTCGATTTAACCTATAGAACTCAACGTCGAAAGTCCAAGAGCACTTGACTTGTGCTTGCGTATTAACACATAGCAAAGCTAATTCATAGCATTGATACAGATTGTTAGACCGCTGCATATATAGTATATTATAGTAATCCAGCAGTCAACAAATTAATCCAACATGGGCCTCCCTCAATAAACGCCAAGACGACAAACCCTTGCACTCACACCCAACATGGACAGGCCACTGCACGCAGATCGTCTTCTCTTAATTTAAAAATAAATTACAATAAAAATAATTATTTACAGGTATGGTGGTATACAACTTGGTCCAGACAGATTTAGACACATCAACAATGCCACGAGGCAAGCAATACAACAAGCTGGGCTACTTAATAAATGACATTCATAGAAACCAGAATAAGTAATGGCGGCTGTACACTCTCCTTGAGACAGTCAGGGCGAGCGCGAGTGTTGATGATCTGCGCTCGGCTGCCTCGACCTATCATGCAAAGTCGAAATCATTTTAAAATTAAATAGTACCACCAAAATAACTTTGTGAACGTCAATTGAATGTACTAAGGCAAGCCCACTGATAAGAACCGGCGAAACAAACTCCGGCTAATCTTTTCAAATATTTCACAGCAAATTTTACTCATTATCCTGAAATGCCTGGGAGGAATGCTATATTCCCAAGTTCTTCCATTTATTATTTCTATTTAATATTATGTAAACAGACAGCCCTCGGGCGAGACATAGAGCTCTCGACCGAGACATAGAGCTCTCGACCGAGAGTGTAGAGCCACATAACAATATCTATACATATTAATTATTTGAATCATGCCCGGTTTCT
This sequence comes from Lycaena phlaeas, assembly GCA_905333005.2. NCBI lineage: Eukaryota > Metazoa > Arthropoda > Insecta > Lepidoptera > Lycaenidae > Lycaena > Lycaena phlaeas. The sequence continues at coordinate 14,821,264 of HG995169.1, read as the reverse complement.
GAAGTTTCCAGTTATACTCTCATTAGCTATTGATACAATAAAGTTATGCATGTATATGATAAACGTCGGTTAACTGTCACTGCGTTTCTGAATACGCAATGAACCGTTCAATAACTATCAAACAGATAAGCAGTTCCATAATCTGCCGCTAGATGGATCTGTTTAAGAGATCAAGTTTAAAATTGATTTTATTATTTTAATTCAGGATTATTACTAGTTTTATTTACGAGAATATTTTATTCAATGGTAAATAAGCATTGTTTTAGTTATAAATTATTAAAATTCGCTATTTATCAGCGAATGAATTTTTTAAATAAACGTCAAACTCACTGATGTAAGGTTTATGTCATTTGCTTGAAGCAAAACGTCATGAAATCGATAAACGGCACACATTGCTCAGTTAAGATAAGCTAAGTTTAAATGGAGTTTATATTACATTGCGATGTTCAGAAACGCACTTTCTTAGGTTATCGAACCAATAGCGCTAATGAATAGATAAACTTCCGTTAAAAATTCCTCAGAAACCGGGCATATGTAATCATTTTCATAAAACACACTTTGTGGTTTCGTAAAGTGAAAAGTAATTTCTGTATTATAAAATAAAGGACACTGCACACTATGGGCATGAATCCTACTGTAAAAAATCCTGTATTCTTTATTATTATGAAGCAACAGAATATGTTATTTAGGTAACATGATCAAAAAATAAAAGAACGAGAATATTATCTACTAATATATCATAAAATATACAAAGTCATAATTTCTATATTTTTTTGTTCCGTGAATTGTTTTCTGTTGTCTTCACAGTGATGCACTTTTTGTCCATAAATTTAAGTAGTTCCTGAAAGAAAAAAAAATTGTATCATTTTATGTTTATGAAGATAAAGTTCATTATCATTATCAGCCGTTAATCATTCATTACTGGACATGGCCTCTATTCATACACCTTTTTACCATATTCAATTTTATAGATATTATTATGACATTATACTTTTATTATCTTTGGTTTGATGAATGTCAGAAATATATTAAACAAGTTATTACAATATATTTTTTTCTTATTTTCTAAACTTTTTAAATTGGTTCAGGTTAAAAATCTACAATACATAAAAACTCGGTGGTAAGATAGCCCCAGACGGAAATAAATTAGTGAAGTCTTCGCGATCTCCAATTACATTATGAACACAAGTGATCCACATGAATAAAAAAGGTGTGTGCGATTCACACACGATAGAAGTGAAACACATGTTAAATGCTCAAATACAAGCAAGTGTTAAACAGTGTGCAATATACACACCGATTTTTGCTCTCTCTCTGGCTCACTAATTACAGGTGACTATATGGGACAAAGAGGAGAGACCGATAATATAAAATAGTATGTATATTTCTGTCTCATTCTTTTCCTACACATTTTTGTATTTGTGTCTCTTACCTGTCGTTTTTGCATTGCATCCGGTTTGAAATCACAACGATTTCCGAATTCTAAAGAAGTTTCACTTCAATAAGGGTGATAGTTTATTACAAGAGGCGTCTTAAAAGTAAATTAAAGTCCAATGATGAGAATTATCGCTATGAAATTCAAGGGAATACCTTAGGATTGTATCTAAATCCACTAGCGACCAGGTCTTTGTGTATGGTCTCAATATTGATCGGTTCATAGCGCAGAATAGCCTCCCGAAGGAAACGTCTACATGACACGTAATTATGAAACGCTATGTGCAATGGAACCCTGCACGATTGAACCTGAAAAATGTATCCTATAATACAATTATGGTCAAGCAAACGGCGTTTAAACTTTCAACCAAGATTATAAACTTATTACCATGGTCATGGTCCTCCCGTGACCATGGTTGCTGTAAAGTATCCGAAACGTCGGGCTTGTAAAAAACTAAATAAACCGCGATAAAATCCGTAAAATTTGTTTCATTATAATGAGTGAAATTCGCGTAAACATAAGAAAACAATATTATAAACTTAGTTAGCCCAGTACCTTACTAAATACATCATACTTATGTCAATAAATCTACTATCTTCGTTATAAATTATTTGAGCTGGTTATGTCATTCGTAGTCATAAGAAATGTAACTTTGTAGAAATATAATTCAATAGAACAAAAGACATATTATAAAGAGGTAAAGTTTGTTAAGTTGTAGGGGGTAATCTCTGGAACCGATTTTGAAAATTATTTTACCAATAGAAGGCTACGTTATTTGTGAGTGACACAGGCTATAGTTTATTCCCGTAACTCCACGGGAATGTGAAATACACGGAAACCACGTAATTCCTTGATTCCTTGTTTTTAAAGTGTAACAAAAATACCTTTGCTTTCTCACGTGTCTGAAACACCCACTCGTCTGGACTACATTCAATTTCCTTAACATCAGGATGTTGTTTTGTTTCTTTATAAATGTTGTTTTCTTTATTTGAATCCTTTTCTTCATATAACTGAGGTGAAATTTCAGGTTGTTTTGGAGATATTAAAGGAGAAAGATGCTTATCTTTCTGAGTCTCATTAGTTTCTCTTTGGTCATCAAATTTTAGTTTTTTTGATGTTGATGGCATATCATCTGGACACTGTTCTACTACTGGGTGTGTCTGATTGTATAGATATGTTAACAGCTGTATGGCTGAAAATAAGCGTAACATAAATGTGAAATATATACATCAAATATATCTGGCTCTGGCCTCTGTGGCTCAATGGCTAGCTCGGTGGCGCTCAAGCCGGAGGTGGCGGGTTTGAATTCAGCTAGAGAACAAAAAAAAGTTTCTGTGTTCCTCGATCATGGATAATTTGTTCAACCACTGCTGCATTTAAGACTCATTCAAGTGAACACCATATATTGGTTATATTACCCAAATTCACTTCCTATTTGTATGAACTATTTTTTTAAATACTGCAATATCATACAATAGATAATTTATCTTATGCAAGGAATCACAGGTTTCAGGTGATTCATAAGTCTTAGCTTTTTATTAAAATTAAATTTGAGCCTGTTTGAGCGAGAATTTAATTTTAATATTTTATTATTGGAAAGAAGACAACCTATCCACCTAAGAAGAGTAGAAACTGGGTATAAATATTGTTCTATTTTATAATACTAACCTCTTTTTCTTTTAAAGGGTTTTATTCCATATTTTTCTAATTCTTTGTTTCTTGCAGGGGTTGTCATAGATTCATAATCCAATATTGGTGTAACATTTTCTGTCTTAATAATATATTTATCATTTCCAGGTGTTTGCACCATAGGTTTGTTATCTATGTCAGATAACTTCAAAGGGCTATTATGTATATTCTCTTTAGGTGTCTCTGTATTATCAGATTTGCTATTTCGAACTTTGAGTAAATAACTATAATTGTGCGATATTCCTACATTTAATAAATCATCCTTAATAGATATAGAGCCAAAATGCTCTTTAATTTGCCCCGGAGATACATTGTTGTGTAAAATTCTTTCCCCATCAATTATTTCACATTGTTGGTCTATAATAATATCGGAACTAGTTTTACTTTGATTTTCTGATGAAGATGTACAAAATTTCTCATTAATTTTATTTGTCATCATATTATCATATAAATCATCATAATCAATAGATATATCATTCTGTTGCCTGAGGCTATTGCTGTGATGATTATGAGACCCTGGGCTTTGTGTTAAATCAATGTTAATATTATTATCATCAGTTACAAGTTCTATTGTATGTAGTTCATCTTCCTCGTCACTCACAATGTCATGTTTGTCCTTGTTACCTGCTTCATTATTCTTACTTAAATAGTATTCTTCATAGCCTATAGTGTATGTTAAACTATCTTCCTCCTGTCTCTGAATACCTTCAAGAGCTGTTTTACATTCTGCAGTTTTAATATTTTTATCTATATCATCATTAGACATTATAATAGTATCATCTATAGAAGTGTTGATTGATGCACCAGACAGATGCACCATTGGTAGTTCTTCACTAGAACTTGAAGACTGAGTTAAATCCATAGTAATTGTTTCTGTTGCTTTATTTTTTGCTCTTTTTTTACAAATAATATTTACATCAAAAGTATTCCCTTCCTTGTGATCTTCAATATATTCAGATGTAGACTGTGTAAGATCTATATTTTCTAACACCTGTGGAACAGCCTTAGGAAGAAAGCAACTAACACTAGAACTTAGACTTCCATAACATTGCAAATCTTCATTGATTTCACTCCTCTCCTTTATTGATTTAATTGTATCAGTTTCTTTGTGTTCAAGTGTTTCTTGAAGTAACAATTCTTTTTGAGGCATAAATTCATCTATGTAAGTTTTATCAGACTGCTGTGTAAGATCAACATGTTTTATATCTTTTTGATTAAATTCTGAAACAACACATTCTGTAATTTCCATAAAATCATTAACCCCAAGAACTGTTTCAGAACATAATTGTGTTAATTGAGTATCTGTAACTTTGTTACAAACCATTTTAGGATCTAAAACATTTGGAGTGAATGTTATTATTTGCATTTTATCATTTTGGGTAATTTTATTCTTTCCTAAGACATCTGTTCCTTTTATTGATACTTCATCATTGCTGTCATAATTTTTGTTTTGTTTATCTAGAAATCTAGAAGAATGGCTTATTAAATATGAATTGTCTGTAATTATCATACCATTAGAGTCATTTGCAGTTTCAGAGATTAAACATTTATTTGATTGCTTAAATTTTTCTTGAGCATATCTAAGATTACCAACACATTCTGTTAAATCCATGACAGTACTACTACTAATGGTTTTCATTACAGATTGATGTCTTTGTTCTGGTTCTTCTATTATCGACAAATCATCATCATCATCAAACATATCTGGAGATTTACTCCGAGCTCTCTGTGTAATGTACACAGAGCTAGTTTTATTTGTTTCACTAATTAACAAGTTAGCAGTTTCTTTATCATCCTTCAGGTTCATTTTATTATTATATACCTTTGAATCTACTTGTGTATTAACTTTCTGTACTATAGATGCTGTAATAGTTTCAATTCTTTGTTCAATATTTGCATTATTCATGGTTTTGTATTTTTCTTTGACAATATCTTGAGCTACTTGTAGTGGATAACTAAGCAAACCATCTAATTCATCCTGTGTAAATTCAAATTCTTCAAATTTAAAATTACATACTTTTGGCTCAGGGCTAACTGGTCTACCAGGTATTTGTGACCAATCTCTCAATAAACAAGTCTTATGGCTAGTTTTTTCAACTACATTTGGGGTGTAAAATACATCAATATTTTTCATTTCATTGTAGCAAATATAAGTAGTCTTGTAGTAAATTTCTTCAGCTGTATATACAAAATTATTAAGTTCAGCTGTCCTTGATGTTGGATTAGATTTTAAGACCTGCTTGTATTTTCTAGATATTGTTTCACTCTTGTCAATATCTGACATAAGGAGTAATTTGTATTTCTTACGAGATGTTCTTTTTCCATTACAATTTCTTATAGACCCATTTGGTACCTGGAAGCCATATTCTCTCAATGTAGATTTAATCTTTCTTGTTCTTTCTTGTGTTGTTAGTGGTTTTACAGTGTTCAAGTCTACATAACTTTTAGAATCACTGTCCTGAAGTGATTTAGATAATGCTATAGCCAATTGTAATTGTTCTGAATCTACATCTATACCCGATTTCTTACAAATTTCATCAAAATCTTTAGAATATGATACAAGTTCATTTTTCTTTGATTTAACCAATGCCCTTATATCTCTTTGACCTTTAATTTGCTTTTTTATCTTTTTTGAATTCACTTTTGATTTTGGCACGTTTTTAGGTCCAGTCTTTTTTTTTTCCTCCTGAAAGTCTGATAAACTGTCATCCATGCCAGACTTAGGTATAAAATATTTACTTATCACTTTAAAACAGAACCTATCACTGACAACAATTAAAACAAATAAATTATGACATAGTTTTTTTTATTTCATTCTAACAAATTAGCACTATAAATTTTTCACCCACCTACCACTTGAATTATCCATTATCTATTTTAAATACTATTTATGTGGTAAATCCGGTCTGTTGTTGTGTTCTAGAAGCTCTCTAATTTTATCACCAGTCCTATTAGGTAAACCAATAGCGATCATTTGTTTTCTCTCCACCTCTTCTATGGGATCCTCATATAAGCATTCTAGGGCTTTTCGGAATTTGGCTGTTACACCGGAATATCTGTAAGAACATAATCCTCGTTATTGTTAAAATTTACAAATTACAATAATTTTATTACTAGAATGCTACTTAATTTTTTTAATGATTTTATCATAATGTAAACGTACTGGTAAAATGCTCCGCATAAAACGGCAAAACCGATAACAGTAAGACCAACAATATCCCTAGCTCTAGCAGCAGGCGTTCCTCTCAATTGCCTAGGTTTCCATTTTGATGTATTTACACCGATGGCCATTTTTCATAAACTTCTAAAAAGTACATGATTTTACACAGCTGACATTTATTGTCATTTTTTTTCGTATATTTGTTTCTGTTGGAACCAGCTAAGACCAGAGGCCATGCTACCATGTCTGACGTAAACTACACATAGTCCGTGTGAAGAAGGAATGGCAATTGGTTGGCGAATGCTGCGGAGAATTGTTCTGAAGCAGTTTTCTGTATGGGATTGTTTTGGCGGTTTTCTATAGTGACTGTTCTGGTGGTTTTCTTTAGTGTTTGTTTTGATATGTGATTAGTATAGATAGATTTTGATAGTGATAATATATTAATGTGATTGATTCGCAAATATTGTGGTGGACTGATGCGGAATGGATGGATTTGGAAGTGATGGTTGGTTGATGGTGACGTGAGGGACGAAGCCCCGCCCTCTGGCGTTGCTGGCTGGCCGCAGTTGCATTGCCTCGAGTCTTAGCCGGTTCAAAAATGAACAAATGTACCAAATTGTTGAAAACAAAAATTTAGAAACTGAAAAATATAAGGCTTTTATTCCATCATTTTCTGTGAGTAGAATAGGAATAGTAAGAGGAGTACCAGCTGAGTGGTCCGAAGAGGAACTAAAAGACAATGTTTCTGTACCTATTGGCTGCGGCCCAATCATAAAAATTAGAAGAATAAAACGGAAGACAATGATTGATGGACAAAACCATCTTAAATGTACTGAGTCTGTAGTATTCACTTTTGATGGACAGATTTTGCCTAAACGAATTTATATGTGCTACACTGCTCTTACTGTAGACTTGTATATTTATCCTACTATACAATGCTACAATTGTTGTCGGTTTGGTCATGTAAAATCTCAATGCAGATCTAAACCAAGATGTTTTAAATGTGGTCAAGGACATAGTGGTGATAACTGCTCTATTCAAGAAGATTTTATATCTTGTTGTTTATGTAAAGGTTCCCATATTGCAACTGATAAAAAATGTTTAGAATATGAAAGACAAAGAGCTATAAAGGAATCAATGGCTAAAAGTTGTATTTCCTATTCTGAAGCTTCAAAGTTACATCCATCTGTCTCTCGAATTTCTTATGCAGATGCATTGCTCTCATCTCCTAACATCACTCCTAATAGTTTTCCAACCCAGCATCAACATTCTACACCTAAAGCTATAAACAGTTCTTCATATAAAAAAACTGTTTTTGTTAAACCAAAGCCTCCACCTACACTTAGCAAAGGGTATGACAAATCAGCTCACCAAGAAATTTTAAGGGATTTTAATATTCCCCAACCCTCTAATGGATGTGCATTAATTAACAAAGAAAATGAAAACTCATTGGAATCCTCAGTAATTGATTTAATTATTTCTCTTATAAAATCTCTTAGTCAAACGAATGAATTTACACCGTCCAACGCTGCCTTATTAGTTTCTGCAATTACTCAAATTTATAAACCAAATAATGGACAAAGTTCTTCAATGGAATTGTCAAAGCATCACTCCTAAAAAAAGTGATCTTATTTATTTATTAAATAAATATAAACCTTATGTCTGTGCTCTTCAAGAGACATGGTTGAAACCAGGGTCTTTATTTAAGATTCGTGGTTATTCATGTCTCAGGGAAGATCGTGTGGATGGGCATGGTGGAGTAGCCATACTTGTGAAACACCCTCTTTCCTTTTCTCTCTTCTCTATTCCTTCTCACAGTAATGATTTTTCTATCATTGCTGCTTCAGTCGAAAATATCTGCTACATATCTATTTATATACCTCATCCTTCTTCTGCAATCTTGAATGAAATTAAAGATATTATTTCCATTCTTCCGAAGCCTTTTATTATTCTTGGTGATTTTAACTGTCGCCATGAATCCTGGGGTTACTTATCTTCTAATAGTTATGGTAACACATTAATAGATATATTTGATTCAGTGAATTTGTGTATATTAAATGATGGTCGTCCTACTCGACGTTCTCATCCTGACGAGGGCCCAAGTGCTCCAGATTTAACAGTCACTACACCTAATCTTGCTTCTTCTTTGTCCTGGGATCCATTGCAATCTACTTTTGGTAGTGATCACTTCCCACTATTATTATCATTTCCAACCTGCAATAAGAACAATAAAGTATTACATAAAACTTATTCTCCTCGTTTAAAATATAAGCTTAATGATGTTGATTGGGATTTATATAAAGATCTCATAAAAAACAAAATTATTACACTTCCAAAAATTAATCCAGGTACAGAATCTCAGTGTGCAGATTCTTTAGCAAGAATCTTTATTGAGGTTGCCAATGAGATTTTTCCTATTAAAAATAGCTCTTTGGGTTTTATTCCTTCTCCTCCTTGGTGGGATAATGAATGTACTGAGGCAGTAAAGAGAAGAAAATATGCTGAAATTACATACTGTGAATGTTCCACTGATGAAAATTTTGAAATTCTTACAAAGATAATGTCAGAAACTTCAAAATTTCTAAAGAAAAAGAAATTTGATGGCTGGAAAACCTTCTGCTATTCAATATCACCCGATGTCAGACCATCTCTTGTATGGCAAAATATAAGGAGGTTTAGATCTGCATACAGAGATTCATCTACAAAATCAATCCCTTCTCATTTAGTTAATAGCTTTTTAGATAAATTGGCTCCACCTTTCGTTCCTGAAGACTTAATAATTCGTTACCCTGTAATAAATATAAATAATGATAATTGTTTTGGTTTAAACTGTCTATTTTCTCTCACTGAATTAAAATGTGTATTGTCACATGTTAAGGATTCTGCTCCTGGACTGGACGGTATTCCTTATTCCTTTATCTCTCATTTAAACGATGATGCTTTATTTTATTATTTATCTCTTATAAATTCAATAGTGACATCTGGTAACATCCCCTCCACGTGGAAACGTCAAGAAATAATTCCCGTTCTGAAACCTAATAGATGTTCTTCAGACCATTCTGCCTATCGCCCAATCGCACTCTCTTCTGTTTTGATGAAAATTACAGAACATCTTATAAAAAATCGTTTAGAATGGTTTGTCGAGCATAACGGTCTATTATGTGAATCACAGTTCGGTTTCAGACGTGGGAAAAGTACTATTGATAGCTTAAGTATATTCATTTCTGATATTCAATTATCATTTTCAAATAATAAATCAGTAATAGCTGCATTCTTAGATATTAACTGTGCCTATGATAACGTCGTGTTAAGTATTTTAAAGAGTAAGCTTTTACAACTTAATATACCACTGCTATTAACAAATTTTATCATAAACATGCTTTCTGAAAGATACATAATCCTGAAACTAGATGACGGGAAGTCAATTACTCGTCTTGTTTCAAAGGGCCTCCCTCAGGGATCAGTACTTAGTCCAATATTATATAATATTTATACACAAGATTTAAAATCATCTCTTAATAGTGTAAATGTTCTTCAGTATGCTGATGATCTATTAATTTACTGTTGTGATAATTCTATTGAAAAAGCTAGTTCTTCTGTAACACAATCGCTGATGATTTTAAAAAAGTGGTTGGACTTAAATGGCCTTGATCTATCACCTTCAAAAAGTACAATAGTTTTATTCACGAGATCAAGAACTCCTCCTCCTATTTCTATATTTTATGAGGATAATCAGATTCCAGTTAAAGATAATGTTAAGTTTTTGGGAATTATCTTAGATTCGAAACTAACTGGTATCCTACATTGTGATTACCTAAATACTAAATGTGAACGTGCTCTTAATATTTTAAGATGTCTATCAGGTGTTTGGTGGGGTGCTCACCCTTTTTGCATGAAATTGTTATATAATGCTCTTATAAGAAGTATGTTAGATTATGGTACATTCTTGCTGGAGCCTGGCAGTGCTAAGGCTTTTAAAAAACTAGATCTCATACAGTCCAAAGCTTTACGAGTAGTTTCTGGTGCTATGCGGTCAAGTCCTATCAATGCTCTTCAAGTAGAATGTGGTGATCCTCCACTACATCTACGTCGTCAATATTTAGCTGACAAATTTATATTTCGATCTTTTCAGTTTATTAATCACCCTCTTTATAACAAACTTCAGCAACTTTCTCATTGTATAGATTCATCTGCATATTGGACACATAAAAAACCACCTTGTCTAATCAATAGTTTTAAGAAATTTATTAACATAAAAGCTCCTATTCATCGATCCATTAATTACCCTCTTTTCAGTACTAGCTTTGAAGCATTAATGTCTCTTCCAGAAATTCATTTTAACTTAGATTTAAATAAGCACGATATTTGTATAAATTTTTCATTTAATTTTCTTAAAAATACTGTTTGGGTTGATTACCATCATATTTACACAGACGCGTCTAAACACTCCTCTTCTGATCCTGTTGGTGTAGGTGTCTATCACGCCCAATTTAAAATATCACAAAAAATCAAACTTCCTCCGGAAACATCGGTGTTTACTGGGGAATGTTACGGTATTCTTAAGGCTATTGAATATATTATTCTATTTAAACTTCCAAAAACAATAATTTTCTCTGATTCAAAAAGTGCATTACAGTCTCTCAATAGGTTCCCATTTAAATCAAAAAATATTTCTTCTATTATCATAGAAATAAGAAATCTATTAAATAAATGTAATTTATTTGGTCTTTCTGTGTTGTTTGTATGGATCCCTAGCCATAGAGACATTCCTGGTAATATAAAAGCAGACCAACTAGCTAATGAAGCCGTGGTCGATGGCGATATTTTCCCTTATAAAGTTTATTGCCAGGATCTAGGTGCTCTTCCTGTAGTTCACCTTCAGGATTGCTGGAATGGACTTTGGACTGAAACTGGTCAATCAAAAGGCAGGAGATATTTTAACCTTCAGCCACTTATTTCACTTAAACCATGGTTTTTCCGTGCGAAATGCAATAAGCTAGTATGTTCTTCTATCATAAGAATGCGTTTGGGTCACGTTTGCACTCCTGTTCATCTTAATAGATTAGGCATTGTATCTACTGACATGTGTGAATGTGAATCCGATAAATGTGATCTAGATCACATTTTCTTTTCATGTCCTCTATACGACCGCTCCTCATTCCTGAATGATCTAATATCTCTTAATGTTCCATTTCCTACCTGTATATCCTGTATAATTATGTATCCATGTAAATTTTATAAAATATTGTCATCTTTCATCCTTCAAAACCATATTAAAGTTTAAATATTTGGTGTGTAAGTATATATATGTATATTTATGAAATTTTTATTATCCGTTTCAAACCTCTTCCTACTTATCTGATCTTTTCCCGTGTTCCGTATCCTTATTTATCTTAGTTTCCCAATCTTTTAATTTACGTCATTGGCAAAAAGTAAACGCTATTGCCAAAAGAGGAAAAAAAAAAAAAAAAAAAAAAATGTACCAAAAAAAATTGGTACTTGACTGTTGACATTTGTAACTGTCAACTATCAAGTATTTATGAAAATAATAGAAAACTTATATGTAATATTACAATCTAAAGGCCTTTCAACCTGTTTTTATATATATTAAATAAGTATAATCTATAAAAATGAATGCAGCCATCAGACTGATATTAACAAGGCGGACATTTAGGTTATGTGATAAAATATCATACCAATATTTACAAGTTCCAGTCACCTCATCATGTCCTCTAAAGCCTATCATACAACATCGAAATTATTGCGACGATCGCTCAGATTTACGGAGACTTCCCCAATTAATGGATTTCCCACCAGTTATTTGGCCTTCAGTTATAAAATTCATAAAAAATTGGATGTATGCAAATTTTATCATTAGGCCCTATTTTGATCAAGAATTCAACTTAAAGGATTTTGTTGAAGCATCCAAACACGCCGTTCAGGTTGGTAACTTTATTGTAGGTTTTAAATATGTTTAAATTATTATTCTAAATTATGAGTTTTGCTAGGTTGTTTCAGAGAGCCTTCAGAAAAGTGATTTTAAAGCATTAGATGGACTAGTTGAAAAAGAGGCCATATCTACACTGCAATCTGCAGTTTCAAAATTATCTGTTTCACAGAGACAGATGCTAGCTATCAATAAAGAAGATATTTTCTATGCTTTTCCATACCAAGTAAGATCTTATATTTTTATGTAAATAATAAATTTATAATTTTTACTTTATCAGTATCATGCCAAAGAAGGGATAAGAGATATTGATAAAGGTACACAATACACATAACAGTAAACAAATAACATCCCTCTTTATGAGGTTTCATTATACCTTTTAAGGTAAGGTCACTCTTATGTCCGGGTGTCTGATTTTCTCAGCAATGGATGGACATAGCAAGTTCAAAATTATACCAGGGCAGGTACTGAGGTCTCTGGTCCCTTAATAAGGTATATAAAATCTATGTCCTAGTTTATTTAAATATATATATTTTTTTGGTAATGATTCATGCAAACAAAAAATGCTAACTTAAATATGTATAAAATAATGAAGATACTTAAAATAATAATGCAGTAGAACCTTGATAAGTTAAAGTCCAAGGGAAACACAAAATATTTTTAGTTATAGAGGTTCGAGTTATCAAGGTTCTACTGTGCTATTAACCTTAGAAGAGAAATTCATAAACATTTTAACAAGGTTCCTCATAGAATGGCCTTCATGTACTATTCCTGATGCCATAATATATCATCAGTATCCAACTACTACTAGATGTAGCATTTTCTACAATAACTGACCTTAATAATAAAACAGTGTTTTTACCATTACAGGTAGGTGTAATATTTGACGATGCTGATAAACGATGGGTGGAAATAACAATGTGTTATCATGTTTTAAAGGGACTTAAACAAATGCAAGAAACTGGGGATCTACCTCCTATTTCATTAGGGTGAGTATTGCTTATAGATCAGTTTTTTCAAACTGAATATTCCAAAAAAAAGTTGTAAAGATAGGGTATTTAAAAAAAAAAGAGTTGAGGCTGTTGATAACTTAAACTGGGTCTAGTAGCACATGTAAAATAGTTTTATAATCAGTATAACTTTATTTGATAATATAAACATAATTAAAAGTATATATATCACAAAATAGAACAGATGTAAAAAAATTAAATTACAATTAGCAATTACCCCCTTTTATGGGAGAAATTTAAATTTCAGTGTCTTCAATATTTCTATACAGTTGAGATCAGATTGAGAGCATAAAAATATCAATTTTTCTATATAAAATCATCAGTTTTTTTTTGTGATGTGAAACTTTTTTCGTCAGTTCTTTTTTTTGTGATATAATATGTATGTTGTTATCAGGGCTTGGAAACCGAAAAAAAATTCGAACCGGTTAACGCCTAAGTACATAGGGAACTTATGATTTCGGTTTTGTTCTAACCTTAACCCTAATTAAACGGTTTTAAGCTAAAAAAGTTCTTAAATAGGTTTATCGGAAAAAACCGGTTTAAAACCGGTTTTTGTCGCCTATATCCAGAAGTAGGTATAATATAGGAACAATTTAGTTGTAATTATTTACAACTAAATTGTATCTATATTATACTGGACTGTGACTGTGTATAAACACACATTGGAAACGGTCGTAAGAATCTATGAAAATAATTATATTTGTGCAATCAACATACACAAAAATACATAAAACGTAAAATTTAAACAAAAAGTAAAATTTGATGAGATGGGTAAGTAACTTCATTATTACAATACAGAGATTGTCAATATATTGTTATAAGATGGCAAAAGGCCCATGTGATGTTAAACTATTATTTGTACAAAATTACATCTACGAACCTCCTAGCCGGTTGACTATAGATCAGTGTCGCTAATTTTTGAAACAAAAAAATCACAGTAGGATGAAACCCATTAGAAAAGAAGGGGAATATGATAAAAATGAAAGGAAAAATAAATTACGGGCGATCCGAGTTCGGGAAGAGGAAGGGGGTGGGTTTTAAGGAGGAAAAATGGTATTATCTCGATTTCCGGCAAAACTACAAGTCCTATGTAAAAGAGTTACATGACAAAGTTGTAGGTGATAAAAAGATCTACAACTTTTGTTTAAACAATTTTTTAAAATTGATGTGAAAAATTCAAATAACCAAGTTTATGGTTTTTTAATTTTTTTTTTGAAAAAAATATATTTTTTATGCAAAATTTGGTAAAAACTCACCTTATTACGTTATAAATACACTGTAATTTATTTGATTTAAATTATTTATTTTTTCACCTTATTTCGACCTAATATCAGAAAAGGAAAACTGGTTTTCAATCGTAAATTCTCGAGTCAAAATATCAGCTTTTTTAAAAAAATCGGTGGCCTTTTGGTTCGTTAAAATCTCTACTTTCTGATGGTGTAAAAAAAATATAAATATTATCAAAGTAAATCTCCACCACCAACTTGACCTGGCTACGTATAACGGACGAACGCTAAGATTCAATGACCATCTTGTTGAAGTGGAGGTAGAACTGGGCAACATCCGTTGGCACGTCTTGGGTTTATGTGAAGTCCGACGACAGGGAGAACACACCATAACTCTGCCTTCGGGTCACCTTTTCTACTCCAGGGAAGGCGACACTCCATCACAAGGCGGCGTGGGATTCCTCGTCCACAAGTCCCTTGTCAACAACATTGTCGAAGTCTCAAGTGTGTCGAGTAGGGTTGCGTATCTCATAGTTAAACTCACCAAGAGGTACAGCCTCAAGGTGATACAAGTATACGCACCAACCTCGACACACTCTGATGACGAAGTAGAGGCAACTTACGAGGATGTCTCCAGGGCCTTACACAACACCTCCAAGGCCCACTTCAATGTTGTTATGGGGGACTTCAACGCCAAAGTAGGAATACGATCAGGTATCGAATCGTGTTTAGGGCCACATGGTGTCGGCAGTCGTAACCACAGAGGGCAAATACTAGTCAACTTTCTCGAGATAGAGGGGCTCTTTTTAATGAATTCGTATTTTAAAAAGAAACCCCACAGAAAGTGGACCTGGCAAAGCCCTGACGCTGTGACGAGAAACGAGATAGACTTTATCATGACGAACCGAAGACATACATTCAGGGATGTCTCTGTGATCAACAGGTTTAAAACCGGAAATGATCACCGATTAGTAAGAGGCTCCATGAATGTGTGCTTTCAGCGAGAACGAGTCCGTCTGATAAAGTCTACACTCCGACCTAATTACCGACAAACCATGGCAAGCTCCGATAAATTCCAACTGGAATTAAAAAACCGATTCGTGGGCCTCAATATATCGGAGATTACTATGGCCGTTGACGAGGCACTGAGTGCCGTGGTGGACTGCACGCGGGTCGTGGGTGAAAGGTTTTGTAGGAGAAAGCGTACTGGCAGGAAATCTAAGCTCTCGGATGAGACGCTCGGGCTTATGAGGGAACGCAGAGCACACACACGCCACTTCTACAGATGTAAAGCTTCTCTCGAAGCAGATCCGCGAACTAATACGCCGAGACCTTCGCTGCTCAAATACGCAACGGATTACCGAAGCAATTGAGCAGAATAAAGGGTCGAAGATTTTTGTGGAGAAGCTCGGGAGAAGCCATCTGTCGAAGATTAGGACCGTTTCTGGCGCGACCGTTTCTTCAAAGCCTGAGATCTTATCGGAGATTAAAGATTTCTATGGCAAATTGTATGCGTCTAACGCTCCTCAAACCAATCCCCGGAACAACGATCCGCGTGCCAGCCTAACACGACACCTCTGCGGCGAGCTTCCGAACATCAGCTTGGATGAGGTTAGTATGGCTCTTAAGCAGCTGAAAGGGGGAAGGGCTCCGGGGAAGGATGGAATTACGACTGAACTTCTTAAAGCAGGCGGCGAACCTGTTTTAAGAGAGTTGCTAAAGATTTTTAATTTCGTGCTTCATCGGGGCATTTCCCCCAAGGAATGACATGGAAGCGAGGTCGTTCTGGTTTTTTAAGAAGGGTGACAACTCCCTTCTTGAAAACTACAGACCGATATCACTTCTAAGCCATATATACAAGCTGTTCTCGAGGGTCATGACGAACCGCCTCACTAAAAGCTCGATGGATTCCAGCCACCGTAGCAGGCTGAGTTTCGAAGAGGATTTAGCACCACAGACCACATCCACACCATAAGGCAAGTTGTACAGAAGACCAATGAGTACAACCAGCCACTGTGCCTTGCCTTTGTGGACTATGAGAAAGCTTTTGACTCCGTTGAAACCTGGGCTGTTCTGGAAGCTCTTCAGCGATGTCAGGTCGATTGGCGATACGTTGAAGTGATGAGAGGATTATACGTAGTCGCCTTTATGTCCGTTCTGATTACGGGAGGTCATACAAGACCAATCCAACTGCATCGAGGAGTGCGACAGGGGGATGTTCTTTCCCCGAAACTGTTCACAAATGCTTTGAAGGACGTCTTCAAGACCTTAAACTGGGCAGAATGCGGCATAAACATTAACGGCGAGTATATCTCACACCTTCGTTTTGCCGACGATATCGTTATATTGGCCGAGTCGCTGGAGGGTTTGCAGGAGATGCTGCACAGCCCAAATGAATCCTCCCGACGGGTGGGCCTTAGGATGAACTTGGACAAGACGAAAGTCATGTTCAATGATCACGTTCTCCCTAGGCATGTTAACGTCGATGGCAAATCTCTCGAAGTCGTGCAAGAGTATGTCTACCATGGGCATACTTTGCAGCTAGGTCGACATAACTTCGAGAGGGAAGCCGATAGAAGGATTCAATTAGGATGGGCAGCATTTAGGAAGCTTCGCTATATTATCACGTCGTCTATACCGCAGAGTTTGAAGACGAAAGTCTTCAACCAATGCGTTCTCCCCGTTCTCCTCTTAATTTACGACTGGTCCGCAAGTTTGCCGTAGCTTAACGTGCTATGGAGCGTGCTATGCTGGGTGTTTCTTGGCAGATCGGATTCGAAACGAAGACCTCCGCCAGAGAACTAAAGTTACCGATATCACGCGAAGAATAAGCACCTGAAGTGGCAATGGACTGGTCACGCACTCAGAATAACGGATGGCCGATGGGCCATTAAGGTTCAAGAGTGGAGGCCGCGTTTAGGTAGACGAAGTGTTGGTCGGCCATTAACCAGATGGGAAAACGATCTCCGTGCGGTGGCAGGTCCGCGTTGGATGCGAGTAGCAAGGGATCAGTGGTCTTGGCGTTTATTGAGAGAGGCCTATGTTCAGCAGTGGACGGATAAAGGCTGATGATGATGATGATGAATAATAATAATAATAGCAAATAAACATGTCAAGTAAGTATTTAATTGTTTATAAAATACGTAAACTAAGCAATGACAATGCCTACGGCACATGCCGTAAACAAAAATGATTAAAAATAGCACGCATTCATTCAACATTCGACCCTGCATACTAGCAGACCAAACATATTAAATACGAAAGTATCCCTTAGTAGTTTGTGGGTATTAACAAAATAATTGTTCAAACTTATTCTTTGCATCACCCTGCTAATAATTTAAATGAACTTAACAATCACCAGCGTTCGTTCAATAAACGACCCTAAGTAATAGTAAATAGTGTAGCGAATGACGCGTAACAAGTATGAAGTAGCGATGAATCTTGCCAATCAATATATTATTATTATATTAATTATATATTTTGCCGGCCGAATGTTTATTATGCGAGCTCATAATATTGTAAGCTGCTTATTTGTGATTTAATTTTTGACCATTATCAAAATTATTTGCGGAACAAAAATTGCTGCCAGATTTATTTTATTGCGTACAAAATCTTTGTATGCCAACCAAATTATTTAAATGCCAATTTTTTTGGCTCACCAAATTTTATAATTGCCTCCCTTTCATTTAATTACTTCCCTTTATTTAATGTAAGCCTCTGGCACGTAAGCAAGTCGGTGCGTGTCTATGTGGATTGTGACGTAGTAGGTACTGACAGCGACGCGTGCCCTTGGCCCTTGCGGAATAAACCGGTTAATTTGGGTTCATAATAACGTTCTTTTAACGTTTCTACTCCGAACGAAATAAAAGATAAAACCGGTTTTCACCGGTACAAAACCGGTTATTTTTAAACCGGTTCCAAGCCTTGGTTGTTATACATATTTATTTAGAATTCTTAATTATTTTATTTTATGTTTTAGTGTTCAGCCTGAATACCAAGAGAAAATATTTGTTTTGAACTATAGATTTATAAGAGAATTCACAAAGGGTGTTGAAGACAGCTGGTGGATAAATATAGTAAATCATTTCCAACCACAGACAATAGTGAAAAAGCTTTAAAATACATAGTTTAGAAAACATTAAAAACTCACAAATGTATTTACACAATAAAGAGAAGCTACCAATGTTGAATTTGGTTTGATTCAAAATTAAAATGTGGTATCACAAAATTTTGGACAAGGGGACAAGGACAAACAACACAAATTTTTCATTCCTTGTCTCACAATGTCAACCCTGCCTTATCTTGTGAAATAATTTATAGATGTCCTCATGGTGAATGTTCATTTTGTGAGAGTCATGTCAGTTTTATTAGAGTATACTTAAATAAAACTACCAACCATTTAACATCTTCACATACTATAGCTCTAAAAAATTATTTATTCTTTTCAATAGTCAGTTTGACAATTTTGTTGGCTTTCCACTTAGTTTCCAATAGGCTAAGTCTTTCCACTTTAAAATATAAATATGAAAATATATAATTAGATACAAAATATATTATAGTTTCATGCATTAAAATTTTGATAGCATAATATTTATTACTCTTTGGAAAATATGTTTGAGTAATCTTTAAAATCTTCTAACATTTCTTTTATCTTTGCTGTTAAGCTTACCGCATCACCTAAAAATGTATAAAATTAGTAGTGTTGTCATTTTCATAGATATCTCTATTAAGGCATGCTATCCAAAAATATGTACCTTGCTCAGGGTCATATAAGGATCTTTTGAAAACCCCACACTGCACTTTTATAGGCCTTTGCTTCCTTATTGATTTTTCTAAATCTGTAAAAGAAAGTTTAAAAGCTTAAGATCGAAAAACTAATTTAAAAAACTACATGTTATATTTTTAAAAAATGTTGGATACGAAATGATGCCATAATAATATTTTAAGCCTTAAAAAAAAATATGTTTAAAGGGAATAGAACAATTTTAATGGGCAATACTGCAAAAACAAAAATATAAAAATTACCTAAATGAACTTTGTCGAACAAAACATTAATATCACAATTCTCTGTTAATCTTGAACACAAGGCACTAACATATTGACTAGCACCAGGTAAAATTTTATCAGTATCGCCAGGTTTAAGCTCATATGTTATGTTATTGTCTATGGTAGTAGAGCATTCTATTTGTAAGACTTCATAAGCAGCTTCCGAGGATTGTGTTGAATAGGCAATAATTAAATTATTATAAATAGTATATTCTTCTATGGAAGACAATGATGCGTAGATATGCTGATTTTTATTTCTGAAATATATATAATAGCACTATTTTGACTATCTGTTTAAAGACAAACTTTGTATTTTAATATAATCCTTGACTTACTCAAAAAATTTAAAAACATAACAAACATACTTATCTAGATATACTCTACACATATCCATTATCAATATGCACAATTCTGGTTCACATTTGGCAACCTCTTTGAGGATCCAATTTTCCGTGACACAGTGTTCAAACTCAATGTCAAAGGGGGGACAACTGATGCCAAGAATGCATTTTGTGTTACATAACTCACACCCATGTCCTGCATAAAAGATTAAACCTGAAAAAAAATATAGTAAAACTCACTGAATAAATAAAAAATAGATTTTTTATTTTGTTTATGTATAGTCTTATATCGTTTAAGAGGAGGCTGCATCTAATTACACAAAGTGTTGGTTGGCTATTAACCAAGAGGGAAGACAGACTCTGTGCAGTGGCTGGTCTGAGTTGGATGTGAGTGGCAAGGGTTCAGTTATCTTGGCATTCATTGGGGAAGGTGGACAGGTAAAGGATGATGATGATGACGAATATTGTAAATGTGAAATGCAAATTCAGAAATTTATTAAAAACCAGCAAAAGAAACTCAAAGTTTAGTAATACCCTAGTAAAGTAAAACAGTTTCTTTAAGTGGTAGACTCAATTGATGTTCAAAAAGATACTTTGATGGTACTATTTTGAACAAAATTTTTGACTTTGACTTTGACTTAATCTTTAGACTGCTTGACACAAGTGTGCTTTTCTAAAATAGATAGGTACTTATGGACTTCATGACATTAGTTTGTTTGTGTTACTTTGTTTACCAATATGGGCTGTGAAACTTTAAAAAAAAGTTTAATCTTATCATAATATTATAATATGGGAGTGACCACACAACATTTACATTCACTGGTAATTTAAATACATAGTAATATAATAGGTACTTACAGTAGGAATCCTTAGGAATTATACTTATTAAGTTCTTTAAAATATTTTTTAGTGTACTACTTCTTGTATTTTTTACCACAATACAGATAAAGCCTAGTTCACTTAATGTTGATGCTAAAGAATCACAATCTGTGGATGGTGTTGCCAATTTTGATAAGTATTCATACCTTTCGTTAGCAATGAGTATAGCAATTTTAAATTGAGGTTTGTAGTAAGTAAAAATGGTTTTGGAGTTCAGTGTCGTTGTAAGGAATTTTTTATAATCTGACACTGAAAAGCCCATTCGATCTAGATGTTTTATTAAAAGCTCCCCAGGTTTCTTTGTGTCATCAAAGGAAATTCTGCAATCAATACATTACTTATTTATATTTAATATTTGATGAGATATACGATTGTAAATCCATAATAATAAAATTAAAACATTTTTAAAACAAGTAAGAACCAAGATGTCAAATAAATCAGTGTTGAATCAACTAGCTTGTGTTTAACTACAGATCCAACTACAACTATATAGTTAGGTCCGGCTTTTTTACTATTCTCAATCTTAAATCGGATCAGATGAATAGTATATTAGTATTAAATTTTCAATTATACAAAAAAAAATATTACACAAAACTATTAACATTGTTATAGCTTACACATACAATACTAACTATAATAACAATGTTCTGTAGACCCATACTATTTAAGTGTGTAATGTAAAGGAAATATTTTCCGTCCTAATGTCCTTAATGCTTCATCGGATGAGAGGCGAATCGGTTGGCTTACAAAAGAAATATAAAATGTTTTATGCTTACTTCAGGTTCGCCAACCTAGCAATTATTTCACATTGTTCAACATTTAACGTAGAAGCGTATTTATATTCCTGATATGACAACTTCTGTAGTAACGACATTTTATCAATTCATAAATTTTTAACTAAAGTTCTGAATTCTTATCATAATATTTTTGTTTTTATTATTTGACGTTTGATGATGCCCACAGACTACTTAGTATATCTAATGATGCCTGACATTTTTTTTTTGGTTTTTTTTTCGTATATTTGTTCCTGTTGGAACCGGCTAAGACCAGAGGCCATGCTGCCATGTCTGACGTAAACTACACATATTTTGTGTGAAGAAGAAGGAATGGCGGGAAACGCCAAGGGAGGGCCCCATCCCTTACATCACCATCAATGAATTATAATTCCAAATCCATCCATTCCGAAACAGTCCGCCACAATATTTGCGAACAGTCTCATACAGGAAACAGCCCCAGAATAATTTTCCGTAGCATTCGCTAACCAATCTACATCTACATCTACATTAATATTATAAAGAGGAAAACTTTGTTTGTTTGTTTGTTTGGTTGTAACGAATAGGCTCAAAAAGTACTGGACCGATTTCAAAAATTCTTTCACCATTCGAAAGCTACATTATCCACGAGTAACATAGGCTACATTTTATTCTGAAAAAATAGGGTTCCGTAAGATATTTGGGTTTTTCGGACACAAGGTGTAAAAAATCAACCAGAAAAGTTTCTTATTTTGCGTACGCTGCCTAAACTATAAAAGATAGAACGATAAAGTGTTCTAATTAATTGTAGATCTTATAAATATCCACAAAAAAGTCCACGACACACTATATCTATGTCGAGTGAGGCACAACAACCATATTTTATTCAGAAATTTTGATTCTTTTGGACTACATTTAAACGAGTTTATTTTACTCATGCTTTTGATATGAAGCTAAAGAGTTTGTTTATTTGAACGCGCTAATCTCAGGAACTATCGGTCGGATTTTAATGAAACATTTCAGTGTTCGATAGCCCATTTATCGGTAAAGATATATCATCCCGCTAAGATCCCCGTTGTAAATCTTAGTTAACACAGGCGAAGCTGCGGGCAACAGCTAGTCACAATATAAACAGATTGCGTTTTAAAATACAAACACTATAGAAAACCACTCTGAAATAATAAAATTGGAAATAATAATTAATTAACGGAAAACAGAGAAAACACAATCATAGTCTTGACGTTTCCCGACATTCTACCCTTCCACCAATGGACGTAGGGCCGTATTCAGAGACGTGACTTGAGCGCTGATCGGCGCTTGATACTAGATTTTGGTACCGCCAAAACTAGTATCAAGCACCGATCAGCTCTCAAGTCACGTTTTAGAATACAGGCCTTATTTTTATTAAAATAAAAAGAATCACACATGTAAATTAAAAGTAAGTGATTTATTTAGAGTGTCTCTGTCCTATATATTTATTTTAAATTATAATTTCAGTGATTCTTAGGTACTGTCATCTTGCAGCAACCATTACAATATAAAATGTCAAGGTGACACTTAACTGGGCTACCATAAGGAATAAAAGAAATAAGCAAAATAATAATTTATGTTTTCTTTTTGAATTGAAAATATATTTAAATAAATAAATTCACATATTGTTTTCTTATGTTTACGCGAATTTCACTCAATTATAATGAAACAACTTTTACGGATTTTATCGCGGTTTATTGACCTCCTCCATGGTCCTCCCGTGACCATGGTTGCTGTAAAGTGTCCGAAACGTCGGGATTGTAAAAAACTAAATAAACCGCGATAAAATCCGTAAAAGTTGTTTCATTATAATAAATAAATTCAATTACAATTTCTTGATATACAATTGTCAAAATAACATTAAAAAGACAATTTTTTTCGATAAAATTTTTGATCGGACAAAATTTTTAATAAAATACATTTCTAAGCTAGCAAGATAAAAGAACGAGACACACTTCTAACTTATTGCTATCCCGCTCGGCTCGGATCAGCATCTGTGTAATGCCCATTAAAATATAATACTTAATGCGTTGAGTTAGTGTTCCCTTTCTTAAATACATTATTTCCTGTTATATATATACTACATCCATGCTTCTACCACAAACTACTAAGGGATACTACCGTATTCTTTCTCTAATGAGAATGAGGGTAGAGGTATACACTCCATACACTAATAGATCGAATATCGATCCGAGGAGCAGTGGGAAACGTTTGGGCGCGCAGTTGCGTTTTTCTGTTTGTCTTGTCTTTTGCTGTCAGATGTTTTAAAGGAATAAAAAACATAAGTAAATTAATATTATAAAGAGGAAAACTTTGTTTGTTTGTTTGTTTGGTTGTAACGAATAGGCTCAAAAAGTACTGGACCGATTTCAAAAATTCTTTCACCATTCGAAAGCTACATTATCCACGAGTAACATAGGCTACATTTTATTCTGAAAAAATAGGGTTCCGTAAGATATTTGGGTTTTTCGGACACAAGGTGTAAAAAATCAACCAGAAAAGTTTCTTATTTTGCGTACGCTGCCTAAACTATAAAAGATAGAACGATAAAGTGTTCTAATTAATTGTAGATCTTATAAATATCCACAAAAAAGTCCACGACACACTATATCTATGTCGAGTGAGGCACAACAACCATATTTTATTCAGAAATTTTGATTCTTTTGGACTACATTTAAACGAGTTTATTTTACTCATGCTTTTGATATGAAGCTAAAGAGTTTGTTTATTTGAACGCGCTAATCTCAGGAACTATCGGTCGGATTTTAATGAAACATTTCAGTGTTCGATAGCCCATTTATCGGTAAAGATATATCATCCCGCTAAGATCCCCGTTGTAAATCTTAGTTAACACAGGCGAAGCTGCGGGCAACAGCTAGTCACAATATAAACAGATTGCGTTTTAAAATACAAACACTATAGAAAACCACTCTGAAATAATAAAATTGGAAATAATAATTAATTAACGGAAAACAGAGAAAACACAATCATAGTCTTGACGTTTCCCGACATTCTACCCTTCCACCAATGGACGTAGGGCCGTATTCAGAGACGTGACTTGAGCGCTGATCGGCGCTTGATACTAGATTTTGGTACCGCCAAAACTAGTATCAAGCACCGATCAGCTCTCAAGTCACGTTTTAGAATACAGGCCTTATTTTTATTAAAATAAAAAGAATCACACATGTAAATTAAAAGTAAGTGATTTATTTAGAGTGTCTCTGTCCTATATATTTATTTTAAATTATAATTTCAGTGATTCTTAGGTACTGTCATCTTGCAGCAACCATTACAATATAAAATGTCAAGGTGACACTTAACTGGGCTACCATAAGGAATAAAAGAAATAAGCAAAATAATAATTTATGTTTTCTTTTTGAATTGAAAATATATTTAAATAAATAAATTCACATATTGTTTTCTTATGTTTACGCGAATTTCACTCAATTATAATGAAACAACTTTTACGGATTTTATCGCGGTTTATTGACCTCCTCCATGGTCCTCCCGTGACCATGGTTGCTGTAAAGTGTCCGAAACGTCGGGATTGTAAAAAACTAAATAAACCGCGATAAAATCCGTAAAAGTTGTTTCATTATAATAAATAAATTCAATTACAATTTCTTGATATACAATTGTCAAAATAACATTAAAAAGACAATTTTTTTCGATAAAATTTTTGATCGGACAAAATTTTTAATAAAATACATTTCTAAGCTAGCAAGATAAAAGAACGAGACACACTTCTAACTTATTGCTATCCCGCTCGGCTCGGATCAGCATCTGTGTAATGCCCATTAAAATATAATACTTAATGCGTTGAGTTAGTGTTCCCTTTCTTAAATACATTATTTCCTGTTATATATATACTACATCCATGCTTCTACCACAAACTACTAAGGGATACTACCGTATTCTTTCTCTAATGAGAATGAGGGTAGAGGTATACACTCCATACACTAATAGATCGAATATCGATCCGAGGAGCAGTGGGAAACGTTTGGGCGCGCAGTTGCGTTTTTCTGTTTGTCTTGTCTTTTGCTGTCAGATGTTTTAAAGGAATAAAAAACATAAGTAAATCATTTTTTTCTATTTATGCACTACTTTTTAAGATGAAAACTACCATGTGGTATACTATTTTCTTGTTTTTACATCTGACAGCCCTGCCTGACGAAGACAATCAATGGGCAAAAGACTTGTATCCAGCTCTTAATAAATTAAAAAAAAAGACAATCAATGACAATAATTGACAAATGACAATAATTGTTGATTGTTCAGTGAAACATGTTTGATAAATAAATTCTATAAATTATAAAACATTAATTTCATATTTAGTACAGATTTTCAGGTTCAGCTGCAAGATTTTTTTTATGTATTTAACCTATTACATACAAATTTTTATTTAAAATTCTATGGTTAACTAACAAGTAACTAAGTAGTAAACATGGATGATCAAGCATGTCCCCGGTGTAAAACAACTAAATACCGAAATCCTTCATTAAAGTTGATGGTAAACGTTTGTGGTCACGCTTTATGTGAAAATTGTGTGGATTTACTCTTTCTTAAAGGTAATTTATCTACCTCCTTATGTTAAAATAATCCTCCAAATGATAATTGATATATATATAATATTCCGTTTTTACTGCAATTTCGTGTTTACAGGATCGGGTTCGTGTCCTGATTGTAATGTACCCTTACGTAGAAGTAATTTTCGCGTTCAGCTTTTTGAAGATTCCATGGTTGAAAAGGAAATGGATATAAGAAAGCGTGTTCTAAAAGATTTTAACAAGAAAGAAGAAGATTTTGCTACTCTAAGAGAATTTAATGATTATTTGGAGGAAATAGAGAAAATAATATTCAATTTAGTAAACAATATAGACATAGTAGAAACAAATAAGCGTATTGAACAATATAAAAAAGAGAACAAGGAAATTATAATGAAAAATAAGGCTAAAATTGGCAAGTCTATTAATTTAAAGATATTTTGCATGATATTTTGTCATAATCCCTGTTTGATCTACTTACTGCTGGATGTAAGACCTATTAAGATTCAATTAAGTTTACATTCCAATAAATATTTTGGCAGATTTTGTTCTTAAATCTGCTTAAAATTACATGCATAATAATTTATATCTTTAACTCTGGATTAATGTTAAAGCATATCAAGTGATTAATCAAATACTTCACCATCTTCATTATCTTTCTTCCTCTTTCCATAAACACAGCAGATTTCCTGTGACACACATCTCATCTTCAATAATCTACAATGAGCCCCTGTATAGAGATTTTTGTCCTCTCTGATATAGTTTGAGATTGATTGAACCCCTGTCTATTCAAACTTGTGCCTAAAAAACACAGCCCCCACTCCTGAAGACTATAAACTCATCCAATTAGTGCTGACTTTCCCACTGCCAAATAAGTATGTTTGTATAATATTTGTCATAATTACCATTACAAAAAAATACCATTGCAAAATAATGTATATTGTCACAGGTGTTTAATAGTAATAATTCAACCTTTCAGGACGTGAGGAGCTAGAGTTAGAAGAAATTCTTGAAATAGAGAAGCAAATGGAGGATCTACGTAGAGCAGAAATCTTACGTTTAGAAGAGGAAGCTAAAAAGCAAAAGATTAGAGAAAAAGAAGCTTTAATAGATGAACTTATGTTTGCCGAAGGTGATGCAAAGGATATTCTTAACACATTTGCTCAAAATGTTCAAAGTAAACAGGAGGAAATTGTTCCAGTGCTACCAAAGGTAAGGTATTAAAAAAGATGAATATAATATATTTATCACTACTTAGGATAGCTTGTTTGAAGTAAATTAATATAATATACATAGACATCTGATAATGTAATAGATTATTTTTATATAAATATGTAGGGTGTGTTTTATGAGGAGCTTTATAACAAAGAACAAGTAGTTGTAACTGTAGGTTTTTTCACTAAATGTTTCTTCATCATCAGCCTTTATCTGTCCTGCTGAACATATGCCTCCCTGAATTAACGCTCATATAATTGCTTGCCACTGGTATGCAATTAATAAAACTTAACTATTTAAATGAATAAAGTCATGGAAATAGTGTGACATGTTCTGAAATATACAGCAACTGTTATTGTATATTTCAGATATTATGTCTACACATGAATATTATATATGTATAATAGAATAGTATGTGGTTTGTCTACAGATGAATATTAACATGATTATTGACATTACAGGTGACACAATTCTCAACTGGGGTCAAATTTACAAGAGGGGCAGGACAGCAACCATTGATAGTGATTGAAGAAGGACCTCTATATAAATACGAGCCACTCATAGTGCCAGATAGATGTGGGCCCGATCCACCTTCTGTACAGGAAATTATTCAAAATGGATATCTGCAGCATGTTAGGTTGGTATAGTGGTCATATAGGTATTAGTAAAAGGGTAACTATCACTGTAGTAACAACCATATCACTGATGAGTTGTTAGTAATAAAGGCTGACATTGGCTTAGGTTTAAAAATACTCACCATATTATATAACTCAAATTGTATATAAAGTTATTAGCATTTTCACAATAACATTTCTAACAGAAAAGTTGTATATTAAGAAAGATATTTATTTTACATAAGATTATTATAATGAAACAGATATGCATTCTTATGTATTTTATTCTGTTATTATATTAGAGTAGAACCTCAACAACTCAAACCTTGATAACTTAAAAACCTCTATAACTTCAAAAAATAATATGTTCCCTTCCATCAACCACACAACCCATAGGCTCCTAATGTTTGATTTTTCGTATTAAATGCATTCTGGCAACTAGCTGAGGTGAGATGAAAGGGGTTGAAATGCTATGATTAGCTAGTTCAATGTCATACATTACCAATCACGGAATGTTAAAAAGAAATGGATATATTTCGCAACGGGAAAGTATGAGACAACACGATACTTTGCGTACATTGTTTACGGCTTACATCGGAACTATAAGTCAGATGTGTCGCCAGAACCCGTTCCCCTGTTATTAGGAGTCTATGGGCTATGTGGTCGACGTTCCCTTTCCTTAACCTATCACTAATATGACCCTTGATAACTTAAAACCTCTATAACTTAAAATATTTTGTGTTTCCCTTGGGCTTAAACTTATCGAGGTTCTACTGTATTATTATTACATTATGTGTAATTGTGAAAAATTTGTTACAATTATTTATTTAGCAATATTACTTTCAACATTCATACATTCTATGTCTGTAATGAATGATAAAATACTGTATATTCTGATTTTAGGGCAGAGAATGAAACAGAAAAGGCGGGTGGTTATACTTCAACACTTCCATGTCTCCGTGCTTTACAAGATGCATTATCTGGCCTCTATCATGCCAGCTGACAAAGCGAGGATGCTGTCGGGGAGAATGTTATTGTACTTGATTAAATGTTCTGTTGATTTTTTGTTTTATTGGTGCCTAGAAGTATAAACTTGGGTCATATTTGTTGGTATTTTCGTTTAAACATTTTGTACTTAATTATTTAAAAAAATTTGTAAATATCAACATAATAATATGATTGTATGTATATAATAAAAGATGAAAAGGAAGTGTGGAATTCTTGAGCATCTTTCAAATGATATAAATCATAGCTACTAATTAAACACATTTTATTAAGAAAAAACAAACTTAAATGATTACTGTGTGTGCACATCCTAATAATATTATAAACGCAAAAGTTTGTATGGATGTTTTTTACTACGCAATACTACTATCTATTGAATGGATTTTAATGAAAGTACCGTAATAAAGTTTTTCTTAATCAGAATCACACAGGCTGTAATTCATACCTGTATGTATAGTGTACTCCCACGGGAATGGAAATGACGCTGGAAAACCTGCAGAGCGCTGCTAGTAGATTATAAAAGTATTCGGGCGCGTAGTCATTATGTAAGGCAGTATAGTAATTTTTACTTTATACTTGCTATCTTCATCTTATGTATAAGAAGAGGGAAATATGAGTAAGGATGCGAATCCTGCGATGTTCGACCACCATTAGGCTGTGCCAGGTGACAGGTCTGACAGTTTGTTAAATGGTAATTTATATGAAACTAAAAATAAAAATTATAATAGATAGTTAAACTTGGGTCCAAACTCTTTATCTTTGAGGTTTTATAGTTTATAGAGTCTGCCTGGTTTAGCAAGTAGGAAAGTTGAAGACTAGAAGTTTGATTTTCGAGCACAAATTTTTAGTTTAGTAGATAAAATCTTCTATATTTCAAGGCATATGTGTTTTATACAATTAATCGTAAGGACGTAATCTTCTGTGACGGTCCACCCTCAAACCTTATAATTTGATTAAATAGGTGTAGACATATCTAAAATTCGCATACGTGAAAAGCAGTCTTTAACATTTATTTTCAACTGAATAAAATATCATTTGTATACTTAATCTTAATTGTTGTGTGACGTTGAAATAAATGAAATCGATTTTTAATAGCTTCTTATTTCTACCTACACTATCACTTAATCTTGATAATGCTAATAATGGAATTAGCTTGGTACTTTAGCGTCATTCATGTGTATCCGCGCCTTAAATGGGAAACCCCAGCCATATACACCGTAGACATACAGATTACAGACGAATATAGAACCTCCGCCTTTTTGGAAGTCAGATTAAAAATTATCTTTATGAGGCTGGGTCTTCCTGGTGGCATTAAGTGTATAGGATTGATTAACTCAATTCAAGAAAGGACGGGAACCTCGCCTCATTGTACTGTCCCGACGTTAAGAGGGATTGTTCTGTGGTGCGGGGCAACCCCTTTGTGGAGGTGGCGTCGGTGCCCTGAGGGACTAACTAGCTGTCAAGGTGCCCTGCTCATAGATCCGGGGCACCTCACTAAAGGCGGCATTGGTGGCACTCGCCGGGCTTTAGTAGGTAGAGCTGCGTCCACTTACCAGCTTTCTGGCGTTACGAGTCCCAAATACTCGCCTGGGAAGACCCACTCCCCCGCGGGATGCCTAAGCGCATTTCCCGGCGAGAAGAAAAAAAAGGTCAGGGCCAAAAACTATCGCTGCGAAAGTTAACGAGAAGGGTTTCCCATTTGGGGGGGCAAAACTTTAAAAAATATAAGTATTTCTGAAAATCCCTTTGATTGTACAGAATTACATTTTATTGTAAGTACATAATATTATTGTATTTCTAGGGATTTTGTGAAAACTCTGATATCCTCATTTCCCTGCGACTCATAACATAATATAGGTAACAATCACGTTCATGAAACATGAATGAATAATTAATAACTACTCTTAATTGTTTACCCATGCCATGCACTAACGCAGGAAATGCATGCAGCATGCCTGCGTTAACTTAGATTTGCCGATTTTTTCCGAAAAATTCCTCGTCTCACAACAAGGCTATGTTAAACAATAAATAATTACTGGGTATATTAATTCGGTTGGTGATGGTGGATGATGGATTTTGTTCTTTTATTTTGGCGGTTGATCGCAACTCCGGTTTTCAGTATTCTGTCCATTATGAGTGATAAATCACAAAGAGCATTGTCCAAATGACAGCCAAGCGAAAATTGATATTATTCCTTGATACGGAGCTTGGTTACAAACTCCGACGTAGCGAAGTGTAGCACAGGATACAATTAGCATGTGAAAACACAACGCGTCCCGGCGCTGCCGCAGGCGCCGTCTAATTGGCCCTGTGTAAACTTACCCTGTTATCGGTCCGCCCCGGGCGATAGCCGCTACGAATGTGGAGACCACTCTTTTGACAATACTTCCTTTTAAAGAAAGTTTCGTAACAGATCCGGTATTTTCATTTTAAGGTTCTTTCCTTCAAAATGACAAAACTGAATTGATATAAGATCATTCCGTTGTCCGTTTGTCTGACTATTAAACCAAAAGCTACAGGGTACTTAGAAATTTGACAAGAAGCCTAGGTCTCACGGCCTAAGCGAAAGAAAATAATCTGAGTACTGTTTTGTAGGTTTTATGATAATTTAAAATATCAGAATGCCAATTTTTTTTAAACTAAAATTGTACTGAAGATTAAAAAGTATCAACGCATATAATATGTCCCACTGCTAGGCACGTATCTCCTGCTCGAAATCAGGCGCCCTCCGCGCCTATTTCCTACTATTGGGTCAATTTGGAGAACTTCAAACACTTTTATACAAACACTTTCTATCTCATGAGGCATGCAGGTTTCCCCAACGTCCCGTCTAGATCGAATCCGGATCCTGTCGCTCACCCGAAGGCGGGGTTCGGGCGTCGTGTATTATGAGCTTAAATGTTTTAGTTTATTTTATACTAGCTGTTGCCCGCAGTACACAAAATGAATAACTTTTCTGGTTGATTTTTTACACCTTGTGTCCGAAAACACCAAATATCTTACGGAACCCTATTTTTTACAGAATAAAATTTAGCCTATGTTACTCGTGGATCATCATCCACGAGTAACATAGGCTAAATTTTATTTAGCGTGGATGTTGAATGGTGAAATAATTTTTGAAATCGGTCCAGTACTTTTTGAGCCTATTCATTACAACCAAACAATCAAACAAAGTTTTCCTCTTTATAATATTAGTGTGAATGTGTATTAATTTAAACACCATTTTAGACTAAATTATTTTTCATAAATGTTTCATAATATTATCAACACATACGTTGAAAATATCACTGACGTCCGAATACCACAGATATTTATATGCAAGTACTAATTAGATAATTAAAAATTATCTTTTTTGTAGGCCCTTATCACCGTCCGATGCGAAAACACACCGATAGATAATGATTAAAATTAGGAAATTATGCACACTGCAACAAAATGGCTATATGAGTAACTAGCCCAAAAGGAATTAGCACTTTTAAAGATAAAACGATAAATAGCGTCATCTAGTGAAGAGCAAGCGCACAATTGTCATTTATTTAAGGCACATCAAAGATTCTCTGATCTCTCAATAGAAAGAACACCATTTTAATTCCAGTCAATCTTTTACGGCGGTTTTCAATATATTATCTATCTTGATATTTTCTTATCTATCTTGGAATTTTGACACATTTTCTCACAAAATCTGTCAAAATCTTAAGATAAACAAGAAAATTTTAAGATAGATAGGATATTGAAAACCGCCGTAAGTCGCAACAGGAAAATATATCGGGCTTACACATAGTTGCACGCTGCACCAAAAAAGATCCACGAACAAAGTTCTCTCCACACTAGCTTATCCCTTACAAATCCGCCCGCCTAGCGCTAATATTGACTTCTTATTACCGCACGGTAACCATACCGTTGCGGGCACTCTCGTATCTCGACGAATTTAACTACCCTTCTATTAAAATAAACCCAATCATCATGACACCCTGCAATTCTATCGAATACAACGTAGTACATTGCGCATTATTCAGGCACACAATAATTAAGGATATTGAAAAATAAGCAATGTATCTTACACTAATCGAAAATATTCCTTTCTATATGGACTATACTCGAACATGGTAGATAACGCATAACATTGTAACGGTAGAGATACCGTCCGATATTGTAATATTGTATAGAATTTAGCTCTAATACTAACTATTGTCTGCGGGCTTCAAGAGAATCTCATTATCTTAAGTGTTTTAAGGATAACGTTCCAAAAGAGATAATAATATATTTTTACTTATTTTTTAGATTTTATGTCTGACCTGAAACAAAACGAAATTTCTTGCTTTTTTTCTTTTAATCAGTAAACTAAACAAAACCTAAAACTACTTTTATCATTTATGATTTTTCCACTGCTGAATATAGGACTCATTCAATAAATGCTCTTCTAAAAGTAGAGAGTAAATAGCCTTTCTAATATAAATATTGACTATCTTTCTTTCTTGTCTGAGTATAACGATGAGTTATATCAGCCTGGTATCTGGTAATAACAAAATAACTAAACTTTAAAGGATCTGTGACAAGCAACTTCCATGGACACCTTTTTTTGTTTTTTTTTTGTGCTACACCAGAGGAATAGCTTGGAATATTGATTATATAGAATCATGTAGAATCTATACAGCCAATACGTCTACTCATCTAAATAGAAAGCAATAGAATATTGTATCAGTCTAGTTAGTTTACATGTGCTGAGGTATGAATGAGGTACAGTGAGGAATACGACAAACAACAACCGCGTGCTTCAGGCTTTCGGAGTACCCCAATACTTGCAGGAAGCTCAGTTAGCCGTTTTGAGGGAATCCGCCGGTCGCGAGGTGTCCTGTGGTACACAGATCCTGAATACTCGCAGTGGCTTTAGTGCAGTATACCGGCGCCTGGAGATAGTCTGAGGAGCGCCGAGAGTACCACATGTCCCTGGGGACGACCTATCCCCGGGTGAATGCGCAAAGCATTTCCTCTGAAAAAAAGGACTGTAATAACCATCATGGAATTTCATGATAATACACACCACGACCAATACATAGAAGTGATAGGACAATAATATCATCACTCCGTCACGATAATCAATCATAATCATATCTTTTTACCGAATTTGATGATTGTGATCATGATAATGTGATGATATACATCGGTAGAAGGCATGTGTTTCATGCGCCGCGCCCATCTGCACGGGCACCTACTACCATACATTTTATTTCTTCCGGGAAACTTTTATGTTAAAGGCCAAAAAAATACTGGAACCGAGACGTGAGTAGGGACTGATCCATAGATTACCATTGGTCTCCGCTACGGAGCGACGATGGTCCAGAGGTGGATGGACTCGGCCTATTATGCGAGAGGTTCCGGGTTCGATCCTGAGTCCTGACCCATCCGCGTGTGCCTTGAAATGGGTTTTTCTAAATGTCTAAGGGCACGCCAAACACGAGACCATCGTTCGCTCACCGGTGAAGGAAAAAGGAAAAAGTCTTTGAAGGTATGTGAAGTTCACTGACCCGCATTGGGCAAGCGCATCGGTGAACTATGGCCTATAACCCTTTTCGCCTGATTTCGAGGAGGAGACGTGCCCAGCAGGGGTTAATACTTTACTTTTTTTTACGGAGCGTAGCTACCAATTGTAAATCTATAGACTGAGCATTGTCTATGCACATTGAATGATGTTTTTTTATTATTTAGACGTTGAGAGGTCATCATGGACTTAGACACCTTGTGATTACGTGCTTTCCAATCCAGTCTTCCTTCCTTCTTTTACCCCGATTAAGGCACCCTGAACACATAATTGTGCGTCTTAGCCCGGACAGGTCCCATGAAGCAGTTGCCGCCAGTTAGCCTGACTCAACTAAACTTTCTAAGAATTGGAATATGTAGTCAAAAACATATTTATATTACAGTGAAAAGCATACAAATAATGTACAGTATTACTGATAAAAACTGCAACGATTAAAAGATATACGAACGAGATAAAGTGATACGTTTATAATTAAGAGATAATTACTATAGTATAAATAAAAGTTGGTCCTAATTATGAATATTTATAAGTGAGGTTACAAGCTACAATGCGGTTGTCCTTCCTTATACTTCCTGTTGTGCTAATAGCAGTTGCTGCTGATGTGGTCGCAGCAGATGCAGCTGATGTGGTTGAGAATAATACTGAGTCACTGCCCTTGGCTGAACCGTGTGATGAAGAAAAATGCCGGCCGCCTAGCTGCAGGTGCTCATCGGTTAATATTCCTGAAGGCTTGAGCCCTAGGAATACCCCGCAGGTACATATCGCATACTATAATATCTTTTTGCTGTAGTTCAGCAACCATGGACCATGGTTGCTAGTAAAACCGTAAAACGTTTTATTGTAATGAATGACAATGAATCGCGTAAACATTTTGAACAATATTCAGGTTTTTTAAGTGTTATATTTAAAATTCATCTTCACTTATTTTTTAAAATAGATTTATGATCTTAGCAAAAAAGAAAAAGTGTTGTGATAATATAATTAATACGGACAGATAAGAATTATTGTTTAACTTGTTTTGCTTTAAATTAAAGTGTTCTTGCTTTAAATTAAATTTATATTATCATTCATATTTTTTTCAAAAACTATAAAATTTTACCACCTAATATATTTTTAATTATCATATAAGTACGACAATAATTTAGCATATAATTAAAAACCATCATAATATCACATAATATTGTATAATTTGTTTATGTTCTTATAACATTCATTCGACACAATCATTCATTTTAGTTTTCTTTTCTTTAGTATTGTAATTTCTATCTACAAACTTCAATTAACCCATTTATTTGTATTTTAGTTCGTTCTCTTGACCTTCGACAATGCGGTCAACGTGATCAACATTAATACCTACCGCAACATCCTCTACGGTCGCACTAACAGCAACCAGTGCAAGGCGGGAGTAACATTCTACATAAACCATGAGTACACCGACTACACCCTCGTCAACGAACTATACAATGAAGGCTATGAAATCGCACTCAAATCCATCTCTTACCAAACCTCACAAGAATATTGGAGGGACGCCAGTTACGACACCCTAATGCTGGAATTTGCAGACCAGAGGAAGCAAATGGCTCACTTTGCTAATATTCCTGAATCTGACATTCACGGTAAGTTAATTTGTATTGTACAGATACTTACTAATACAGATGCAAAAATTAGCACTCGTTAAAAAAAAAAAGAAAAAGAAATTGATCAACATCAAACATTTCATATTTTTATAGTAGGTACCTACAAACGGTGGTGCACAAATAAAGCTAGAAATTAAAAACTAATACGGATAAGAAGCACTGTGAAAGTTTGCTCAAGAATGATCTATATATTATAGTATCAAATATGTCAAAAGATAATGGAAAAATAGCTGTGTTGTAACAAGCCAAAGTTAAGCAGGGAAAAAATACTTTTTTTGTTATAAGAAGGCCTTCCCGCAGTCGGAGCCCCACGGTGGCTGATGCCCACCGACATAATTATTATATACTTATGATTTTTATTATACGATATACTTTTATCTACCCGCCTCCATCTCTCTTACGCCCGAATTCTCAAACGCCACTTAAATATTTGGGGACTCCTCTAACTACTAAGCACGCCTTAAATCCACATATCATCAAAATGTAAGCAGCTCCCGAGTTACGTTTGAGTATTCGGACGTTAGTCCAATTTAAAATAATACTTGTATAATTAACGTCTTTGCATCAATGCCTTATATTAAGGAATACGCAGCCCCTTCCTTCAGCTTGCTGGTAATGAGACCTTTAGGATGTTGGTCTCAGCCGGTTTTCGTTACGACGCGTCCTGGACTACTATTGCTCACACCGACCCGGGATTATGGCCCTACACCATGGACTACGAATCGATCCAGGATTGTGTATCGCCGCCGTGTCCGACTGCATCTATACCTGGTGTCTGGGAGATTCCGATGCTTTCTTGGTTCGACTTGACCAATACACCTTGCGCTGTTGCCAGCTCCTGCTTTATGCCGTAAGTTGTAGTTTGGTTTTCTTATTGAAATGTCCTGCGCACGGGCCTCCTCTTCGAAATCAAGCAAGTTATTCAGGCCATAGTACATCACCAGCCCAATGCGGGTTGGCGAACTTCACGCAATGTGTTCTAAGTTTTATTTAAATAAAAAATATAACTGACAGTTCTAAGTGTTGAAATCAAACTTCTATTCATAAGTTTAATACATGTAACGTAACGTGAATGACTTTCTTTCGGTTACTTGAATCGAGAGTAACATAATTATTAAGCAATACTAATTATGTAATGTACTAATATGTATGTTTGCATCGAATATCTTCCGAAACTACTGAACCGATTTGAAAAATCCTTTCACTTACAGAAAGTCCAATTATCAGATAGTAACAGGACATAAAATGTTTCCCTTACAAAGTCGGGACGGACAGTAATGAGCTAGTGTTAAATAAATAAGAGATTGTATCCGAGAAAAGTGTTTGATGAGTGTTTGTGATATGTATTATAATAGTGATAAAGTTTTAATATATTATAATAAGTGAGCGACGATGGTCCAGTGGGTCTCGGTATCTTATGCGAGAGGTTCCGGGTTTGATCCTGACCCACCTTAAAATCCCCCTGGTAGTCTTGGCGCTTATTGATCCCTATGTTCAGCATTGGACGCTATATATAGGACGGTTCTATCAGATATCTATAGACTATAACCCAACTCCTTTCTAGTTTTTATGGTGAATGTGGTATGACTTGAAACTGATGAAAGATATATTATCTGCAGGCCGAGCTTTGATGACGAGGAGGGATGGTTGCGCTTCATCACCGCGAACTTCGAGAGGCAGTACCTTGGCAACCGAGCGCCGTTCGGAGTCTTCCTCGACGAGTGGTTCATCCGAAGCTATCCCTCCGTGCAAAATGCTTTCATTCGTTTCTTAGACCTTATTAACAATTTGAATGATGTCTTTATGGTAAGTAAATAATCTTAATATTAAAATTTATAAAAGAGAATGGCAAGGGATCGGTCGTTTTGGCGTTCATTGAGGGAGGCCTATGTTCAGCAGTGGACAGATATTAAGTTTTATGAGGTTCAACTAGTTTTTTCTATTATATGGTAAAACGTATTTTATGTGACCTCATATAATATGTATTGGAATGATAAAACATAATAAATACAAATAAATATGATTCAAAAATCATACCACGTTTAGCTAGTCCCGTGGTAAATTCGTAAGAACTTGTGTTACGGGCACTAGAGACGGAAATAAATTTGAGAAACTTATATTATAGTAAGAGGCCTATGTTATATTATTATGGCCTATGCTATCGTAAAGCGACAACCGGAAGGAGGACCGTGTTGCTTTATGTCTACACTAATATTATAAAGAGGTAAACTTTGTTTGTTTGATTGGTTGTAATGAATAGGCTCAAAAAGTACTGGACCGATTTCAAAAATTCTTTCACCATCCGAAAGCTACATTATCCACGAGTAACGTAGGCTAAATTTTATTCTGGAAAAAATAGGGTTCCGTAAGATATTTGGGTTTTTCGGACACAAGATGTAAAATATCAACCAGAAAAGTTACTTATTTTGCGTACTAAGATCCCGCTGTAAATCTTACTTAACGCAGGCGAAGCTGCGGGCAACAGCTAGTATGCTATAAAAAATAGGTAGCTCCACAACTGGCAGTGGAGGGAAATAGATCAATAAGTATGATGATGATAACACTTCATTCACAAGAGAGGAACTGGAACGCGTTCCAATATCTATTCTTTTTTTAAAAGTCAAAGTTATAATATGGAGTATGGACCGTATGTTCTTCAAGTTGTTACTCTAGTGTTTTTTATATCAGTTGGATCACCGGTAAATAAAAACCGGTAATATACGGTAATTTTATCTAGTTTCTGTTTTACATAAATAAATACATCTTTCTTTCTTTCTTTCTTACAGGTAAGCTCCAGTGAATTGATAGATTGGATGGAGAATCCAGTTCCTGTTGATGAATACATGAAGAAGGAGTGTAAGACTGTCTCAGAAGCTGTCTGCGTACCGTCTTCCTGTGGACCACTGAGAGCAAACCACACTGAAGTTAGTAACATATTATTTTTATATGAATGTGGGCGTTCTTCTTTCCTATAATGTTATAAGCATATTTTTTCATTTGTATTCAAATGGAACTGTTAGTAGAAGGGAGACAACATTTTCATCTTTATAAATACCATCTGCTTGTGGGTCTGGTGAGACAGCTTCGCTGTCTTTCGTAACTTTTTTACGCTCACGCAGTGTAAGAACTTAACATTTGACGACACATAAATAACCTGTCAGGTCGATGTAATGGGTTCGTTCATTTTGAACTGAATAGCTTATACGCGAATTTGATCACATACAGTCATTTGCCAGTTTTAGTTTCGAACTCACAAGAAAGTGAATTTTTGATTAAGTTTCGGCTTTTTTTCAGATGCTGTATTACATGCAAGTCTGCAACCGTTGCCCCGTGGTATATCCATGGGTGGGAAACCCCTATGGCCTATCGAATTAATTAAATGTATTTATTAATTAAATGTATATATTATGTAATAAAATATTTTTTTATAATGTTTGGAGTAATTTATTTAAGGTTAGGAAACACTTTCCAAGAGTCGTTATTATTATGTACAGTAGTCACTTGTAAGTGTTGCTAACTGCTAAATAAAAAAATATTATTTACATCCTAGCAATTGTCTAGGGATCGATTTGAATTAATAGCCTACGTCAGTTCGATTGTAGTGGTTATTTTTATATTCCATTTTTATGGCATTCTAATATAACATTAATTGATGTTAATGTACCTCTAAGCTGACCTTAATGTAGCTGTGTAACTAGGGCGACAAACTGCTAAGGAGTTTTGGAAATTTTCATTTTTCATGCGCTTAGAGAGACATAAATGTGTTTAGCTGCTTTGTGATGGCTATACAATTTTTATTAAATATCAATAAAATATCTGCGTGTATAAGGTATATTGATTTATAGATATACGTTAGATAATATCCGTTGTGCTAATTATTTGAATCAACTGATGTTAAATTCTAAATTAGCATATTCCGCCGATATCCGTCTCCCGCCATTGTATGGTATGAATCCTTTGTTCTCTTGATGGCTTCTGTATGCAACCCGATCCAAAATGGCCTCTTGTAAACGTCATTGAGACAACATGGCGGTGGCAGTTATTGTTTAAACGCTTTCTATAATCTATATATTAACACAAAGAAAATGCTTTAAATTTTTAAGTATGTTAGCTGAGTAAGAGGAAAGAGTGTTCATATCTGTATAAAATATTGATACTTATATAAATAAATAAACATCAACTAGCTACTAAATAGCATCACGTTCTCCTTTATCGTGGTAAGCTCGCAAAAATACTACTCTACTATGGAAGACGCAAATAAATATAAGCTTATACATTATATTTAAAACTAGCTGTTGTCCGCGACTTCACCCGAGTTAGCAATTTTTTTTTTACAAAAATTATCCTCTGCTACTTTTGATACCTCCAAGAATTTGTGTATTAAGTTTCGTGATAATCGGTTTAGTAGGTTTTAAATGAAAGCGTAACAAACAAACTTTCGTTTGTAAATATTAATAAAGTTATGAGTAGACATTCTAAAAATAAATTATTATCTGCTCTTTGCGGGATCAGTTTTGGATCAGATTTGATCAGGATTGCTTACCAAATTTTTCATTGTAGTACTTACTATTGGCGACCTCTGTGGCTCAATGGTTAGCCCGTTGGGGCACAAGCCCAGAGGTAGCGGGTTCGAATTCCACCAGGGAACAAAAAAAGTTTATGTGGACCTGGGTCATGGATGTGTATTAAATTTGTGTGTTATATAATAAAAATCTTAAATATGTGTATTATTAAAATAAAATAAAATAAAAAGTATTAAATATATTATGTATTTCCGTTGTCTGGTACCCGTAACACAAGTTTTTCAAAAACTTAGCACGGGACCAGATTGTGTAAAAGCGTCCATAGATATTATAATTATTATTTAATGTAATAATTTCTTAGCATAACAAAGGCTAGTACCTGGTAATATTTTGGGCATAAAAATATAAATAATCAGGTAATAGAAGTGCTGAATGCGCGTGACCTTGTCGCCACCACAGATGACGCAGATGGCACCAATTTTTGCATCAGACTTAATAAATTGCTTCTTATGTTCAATGCTAATAGAAGAGCATCGTATCACAAAAAGAAATGTATTACGCAATGGATGATCTATATCTATACTAATATTATAAAGAGGAAAGATTTGTACCTATTTTTGTATGTTTGTAATGAATAGGCTCAAAAAGTACTGGACCGATTTCAAAAATTCTTTCACCATTCGGAAGCTACATTATCCACGAGTAACATAGGCTAAATTTTATTCTGCCAAGTCCACGGCTTGGGGCAATCCGGTCACGAATCCGAAAGGGAGGGAAGTGGAGGAGTGGGCGCTAGCTGCCGGGCTGTCCCTGCTCAACAGAGGGACAGTCCAGACGTGCGTGCGTTGGTCGGGAGGTTCCGTGGTGGATGTCACTTTTGCCACGCCGGCCATCGCATGCAGAGTGGAGGGGTGGAGGGTGGAGACGGGGGTGGAGACTCTCTCGGACCATCGTTACATAAGGTTCGAGGTGTCTCCAGCTCCCGTGAGTCCGGCGTCATCGTCGTCGTCGTCGTCATCGTTGGGCGGGAGGCGAAGCCAGTTTCCCCGTTGGGCACTTACTAAGCTCAACCGGGAACTGGCGGAAGAGGCCGCCATAGTGGCCCGATGGAGCCTCCCGTCGCTGGCGGAGTTAGGGGTGGACGAAGCGGCGGACCGTCTCTGCGACGCTTTCACAGCGATTTGCAGAGCGGCCATGCCGCCTTGTAGGCGTCCGCCCCACAAGAGGGCGCTGTATTGGTGGTCAGCAGAGATAGCTGACCTCCGGGCCGCCTGTAACGGGGCTCGAAGGCAATATACCCGGAGCAGGCGGCGGCGCCCTCAAGACGTTGACAGGGACGACAGGCTGCGCAGGGCCTACGTTGAGAAGGTGAAGGCCCTGCAGCAGGCCATTTGCCGAGCCAAGGAGGAGGCCTGGCAGGAGCTAGTTGAGGGTCTCGACCGAGACCCCTGGGGCCGACCATACAAGTGGGCGCGGAACAAGCTCCGCGCCCAGTCGGCCCCTATCAACGAGACGCTCCCGCCAGACCAACTGAGAAGGATTGTCGGGGAACTATTCCCCGACCCACCTGGGGGGTTCTGTCCCCCCAGGATGGCTCGGCAGGCGCAGACGCCGGATGAGGAGGGTGTTCCGCCACCCGTCACGGAGGCTGAAATGGAGGCGGTTCTGGCCCGCCTCCAGAGTAAGAAGAGGGCGCCGGGTCCGGACGGGGTGCACGGGAAAGTGTTGGCGATTGCTCTCGTGCACCTCGGAGATGGCCTTCGGGAGCTGTTCGACCGCTGCCTGCGGTCCGGTCAGTTCCCGAAGGCATGGAAGGAAGGTCGGCTCTGCCTTATTCCGAAGGCGGGGCGACCTACGGACTCGGCATCGTCGGTGCGACCGGTGGTGCTGCTGAGCGAGGCTGGGAAGGCTCTGGAAAGAGTGGTGGCTTCCCGGCTCGTTCGGCACTTGGAGGAGGGCCCGGGACCCAGACTTTCAGAGTCCCAATACGGGTTCCGGGCACACCGGTCGACGATTGACGCCCTCAAACGCCTGCGGGCGGTGACGAGTGAGGCGGAACGCGAGAGGGAGGTGGTGGTTGCGGTGTCGTTGGACATCGCGAATGCCTTCAACAGTCTCCCGCACAGTGTGATACGAGAGGCACTGGCCTACTTTGGCGTGCCTCCCTATCTCAGGAGACTGTTGGACGCGTACCTCTCCGAAAGGAGGGTGGCTTGCGAGAACCGGTGTGGGTCCATCGAGTGGTGGCGAGTCGGCTGCGGTGTCCCGCAGGGATCGGTCCTTGGTCCGATACTGTGGGACATCGGGTACGACTGGGTCCTGCGAGGCCGTCTCCTCCCCGGGACGGGTGTCATATGTTATGCAGATGACACCCTAATGTATTCCCGGGGAAAGACTTACAGGGAGGCGGCGCGGCTGGCCGAGGTTTCGCTAGACCTCGTGATCAGCCGCATAGAGATGATAGGGCTTCGGGTCAGACCATCTAAGACCGAAGCCGTTCTCTTCCGCGGGACCGGGCGGAAAGGACCTCCACCGGGAGCTACCCTCCAGATCGGAGGGGAGAGAGTCAGGATGAGCCCCCACATCAATTACTTGGGACTCATCCTTGACGGAGGATGGACCTTCGGCCCACATTTCAAACTGTTGGGACCGAAGGTCGTTAAGGTGGCGAGTGCACTGGGCAGACTCCTCCCGAACCTCGGAGGACCCAGCGCCGCCTGCAGGCAGCTGTACTCTGGTGTCTGCCGGAGTATGGCGATGTACGGTGCTCCGATTTGGGCGGGTAACCTCACTGCGAGCCTTAAGGCCATGCTGCGCTCGGCGCAGCGGGTTATCGCGGTGAGGGTAATCCGGGGGTACCGCACAGTATCGTGGGCTGCAGCAACCGCTCTGGCCGGCGATCCCCCGTGGGAACTCGTGGCGGAGGTTCTGGCCGAGACATACTCCTACGTCTCGGGTAGGAGGTGTCTGGGCTTGACCCCTTCGCCAGACGGATTCCTACGGGTCCGCCGGCTAGGGCAGGAAGCGTTAATGCGGAGGTGGGGGGAGGACCTGGCGAGTCAGCCGTATGGCCAACGCCTAACGGCTGCTCTACGCCCGGTCCTTGAGCGGTGGATGCGCCGTAAGCGCAAGCCCCTCACCTTCCGTCTGACGCAGGTTCTCACCGGGCACGGATGCTTTGGTGATTTCTTGTGTCGGACGGCCCACAGGGAGCCGACGACTGAATGTCATGATTGTGGCGCGGCGGTGGACTCTGCCCAGCACACCCTCGAGGTGTGCCCGAGATGGGCGGCGCTGCGACATGATGTGACGTCTGTCATCGGAGGGGACTTGTCTTTGTCGAGCGTCATCACTGCGATGCTTGACTCTGACGAGTCCTGGACGGCAATGGCCTCTTTCTGCGAGACAGTGATGTCCCAGAAGGAGGCCGACGAACGGGTGAGAGAGGAGGCCGCTGACGCAGCCTCCCCCCGTAGACGACGAACGGGGGTGCGTCGGAGGCGCTATTTAATGCGCCTTCAATAATGCCCCTGTGCTCGTGTCGGGCTCGGGATGGGAACCCGGGCCCAGCTTAAGACACGACGTCGTGGGGACTGCCAAGTCGTAGCCGGGCAGTCCCCCTATTGTGGAGAATCTGGTCTTTGCCGGGACCAGTCTGTCGCTGAGGGTATCCCGTCGCCTGCACAGATCCGGGTCCCTCAAATATAGCGGCTGAAGGCTCACGTAGCGGTTTTAGTGGGGTAGGGCACCCAAATGCGAGTCCTCACACACGCCAGCGCGCCTACCCAGGCCCTGGTATGGTCGTAAATGATTTCCGCTGCGTCATCAAAAAAAAAAAACAAAAAAAAAAAAAAAAAAAAAAAAAAGGCTAAATTTTATTCTGATAAAAATAGGGTTCCGTAAGATATGTGGGTTTTTCGGACACAAGGTGTAAAAAATATTATTTCGCGTACTAAGATCCCGTTGTAAATCTTAGTTGATGCAGGCGCAGCTGCGGGCAACAGCTAGTAATTAATATTTTCTTGTTGTAGCCCCGCCCACTGGCGACACGCGTTCCGATAGTTCACCGTGCAATATACCATTTCTATTTTTATCTTTGTCTGTCTCTAACAATATGAAAAGCCTAAACGAAAGTGTAAATTTCCCTGGTCCTACTTACCTAAATTCAGTAGAACTGAAACTGAATTCTATTCTTTCATATCATTAAATTTATTTGAA
This sequence comes from Lycaena phlaeas, assembly GCA_905333005.2. Lineage (NCBI taxonomy): Eukaryota > Metazoa > Arthropoda > Insecta > Lepidoptera > Lycaenidae > Lycaena > Lycaena phlaeas. The sequence goes on along the minus strand of HG995169.1, from coordinate 14,776,454 downwards.
ACGTAATGAAAAATACACTTTTTATACATAATATGAAAACATCGTGGTAAAAATTATTTTTGGTAAAATAATTAATAACAAGTCATTACGGCTATCCGTAAGATGATTTAAAATGACGGTGGTGCAAATTACCGTTTTGAAATATATAATATGTTCCTGTCAACAATAAAGCGTTGCATCATCATTACCATCATCATCATCATTTTCATCCTCGTCATCACCTTTCTTCCTTCTACAGGACTGCCATTCACCAACCATGAACGGCAACAGCAGAGAAATGGCCTCATCATGTTCCACCGACCTCCACTCGTAGGCTCCGCTCTAGAACTCTACCAGCCCACCCGCCGTTATGAGCGTTAAAATTAATAAATGGACGGTACAGAAATAAATAAATAAATATTATTCAACAATCACATCACATTAACCTAGTCCCGTGGTAAGTTCGTAGGAACTTGTGTAACTGGTACTATGAACGGAAATAAATTTAAGAATTTCAAAAAATTACAGGTATAATGTGTATACGTCCATGATTCGGTGCTTATCATAAAAAAATATCTGCACTTGGAATTGCATTGGATTGGAACCCAGGACCGTAGCTTAAGCTATCCGTAGCGTGTCCGCTCGATCAACCGTAAAATATTACTTCAAATAAATTAAACTTATCCAGCTCTTAACAAAAAATGTAGTTACACTATTCCCCAAAATCTAGACGAGACAAGCGAAAGAATAATGTTTAAACTTCCACCAGTGCGATTTTATATCCGTTATAAATTATTCGCGTAATAGCGAGAAACAGATTAATAAGCAGTTAAAATGTACAATTTAGTCAGACAAGTTTACACTGGGTTTTATAAAGACGGATGGTTCTGGTACGGAGCGCTGAGTGATCCGAAAACTCAGCGATGATTGAGAGCTGATATAATCCAGTATTTTGATAAATAAATAAAGGCTTAGTGATGTTCTATTTATGTGTCGATATAAATGTCGATACCTATATTTGATTAAACGTCTTTTTTATATGTGTATAGAGAAGATGTTTAAGTTCTCTAACCACCAACAACCAACCAACCTATATTTTGTTATAGCTAATTAAATAAGTATAAATAAAATACAAAGTATGAATTAAACCTGGAATAAAAATGGAGAAAAGGTTAAAAGAAAAATAATACAAATACCACATATTTTCTTTATGTATTAATCTGTGATAAATACTTTATAAGATGTCCGTTGAATTAATTCCTTAATCTATGTGTTAAGATACAAGATTGAAAAATATCAAATAGTAAAATCTTTAAAAAGTTTTAAAATATAAATACTGTTTGGTTTAGAAGCTCGCATGCACGAGTGTATTTTATTGTAGCCTTTATTAGAAAGCATCAAAATTTAATCTGGTAGTCTCAATCATTTCTATTCAAAATTAATTGAATATTATACAATAATAAATAATAATATATCATGAAACAATTTAAAGTTATCCTTTAAATATTAAAATATCGATACTTACGATTCTCTTCACTCTTGAAATCGGTTTAATGTAAACGATGCCCGCTTACTCAAAATAAATGGTTTTTTTATATAGCCAGACTGCACGGGCGATGACGTTCACGCTAGGCCTCTCAATGATCAATTTAAAAAATATAAAACACGAAAAGAGTATGCGTTCTTTTTTCAAATAGATGGAATGTAAGTAAATAAGTGTAAGGAAAGTGTGTGAGTGAGGTAAGTCAGTAAGTAAAATTACGTAGGGACGTATTTATCAGTATTTATTAATACCTGATAATTTGTGTCTCGTTTGCTTATTACAACCGACGATCTCACCAACTTGTTAAAGATTTTATAGTTCAATATAAACTTATGGAAAAATTGGCCTTAACTATTGTTCGCTATTGATTTACTCTTTGCCATCGAGTAAATATATTATGCCGAATGAGATTTATAATAAGATTAAGGATAAATGACAAAGACAATAAATTAATATTTATATTGTTTACGAAAGGAAGGTTGGCAACATCGTCTCATTACAAAACCATAAATAAGCTTTCGCTTTATTTACGACCGTATTGTGATTTTATTCCCTACATTCTGTATTGTCTTATCTCGAAATACTATGTTTTTGTATAGTAACTTTTTTTCACATATTTCGAAATAGCACTACTGATAGGATAATTAAAAGAAATGTCACTAATGATAATAAAAAAAATCTCAACTAGACAGACAGACTCCCCCTAGACAAGTGGCACAAACGCTAAATGAATAGAATACTTATTGTATGGGAATGACACTAGCTGTCAAATTACATGTCGTAAGCTAGTGTCATTCCTATACAATAAGTATTCTATTCTATTCTGTTCGTGTAGCGTTTGTACCACTTGTATTGAGGGGCTGATTACAGATACCTACCGATTTTCATTTGCTGAGCTGGTCTAAAAAGCTGCTTATATTAATCAGTTTTATCAGTCTATAGTTGTGAAAGTTAGATTCAATTGAGATGGGCAGCATTTAGGACGCTTAGGCATATTTTCACGTCGCGTCGTCAATAACGCAGAGTTTGAAGACGAAAGTCTTCAATCAATGCGTTCTCCCCGTGATGACCTACGGGGTCAAAACGTGGCCTCTTAATTTACGACTGGTCCGCAAGTTTGCCGTAGCTGATCGTACTATGGAGCGAGCTATGCTAGGTGTATCTTTAGCAGATAAGGGATTCGAAACGTAAATATCCACCAGAAAACTTACACTGCCGAAGTCACACGAAGAATAAGCACCTTGAAGTTGCAGTGGCCTGGACAATGTACTCACGAGAACGGATGGCCGATGGGCCAATAAGGTTCAAGAGTGGAGGCCGCGTTTATATCATGTCATCAAAAAAAAAGCTTCAATACCACTAGTCATTTGTAATAAGGATAAAAGAGCTGAAAATGGAATTAGCATTTTACATTTTTGACAAGCACTTTTATATTTAGACAAGGTTAAAAAGGGAGTATTCATAGAGTCTTTTAGTACCTTAACACGGATAAAATACGCATGCCTATAATAAACAAGCAAGACATATATAATATATCACAAATCTTACTTTCTTTTATATATTTCCATCATAACATGATTGCATATAAAAAAGTAATATTGAAATTGTCATCTAATCAATGGCAGTGCCGGTAAACAAGAATATAAAGACATTCTATGAATAAAATAAAAATAGTTGGAGCTGATATTGTCCAAACGAGCTGAGTACGGAATATGCCGACTTATTATACCTATTCTTAATAACAGAATCGTATTAGGTGGGTGTAGAGCTAAGAATGCGTAGAAGGAAACTACAATTTATTATTATTGTTGATATTGCTTATAATCATAATAAAATTTATTGTGTACCATTTAGTTTATTGAACTAAAAGGAATCTAAAACTATATATATCCTACAATATCTTTTTATCAGGCTGTGTCAAAGGGAGGGCACTGTTCTTCCAGTTCATGTTCGCAGGTTTGGAATGTAAATTTTTCCTAGTTGTGAGAGTATTGTGTTTCATCGTGACGAATTTTGGAAAAAAATCGCTACTTTTTACATTAATTTCTATGAATGTCATCATCGTAAAATATGTACTTATCTCTTAGCGAGTCAATAATTAATTATAAATTTTATATTATAAATAACAATATTTATTAAATTTTATATTCATATTTATACCACTCTATAAACAATTTGGATCATAGAGTCGTACGGTATAGTCATAAAATACTTAATTATGAATACTGTTGACGGAAACGCACAATAAATTACAAATAAACATTAAAATGTACATAAACGTAGAGCCTTTGAAAAAACTAACACTCCTATATAAACAGGTTTTATATGCCCGTTTGAAAAGAATCCCACCTACATGGACGTTTTAGTTGATATTTAAGTGAAAAGCTCATACGGTCGTTAAATAATAATGACAGGTTCATAAAGTTTCAACTTCATAACAGTCCGCGCTAACTTATTTCTTAGTTTATAAGCTGTACATTGTAATTATAATTAATGGTCGTGGATATATTTTAAAAGATACACAATAATTAAAATAATATTATACTTTCCATCTGCAATTTCGAAGGTTACTTTAGATTGAGGTTTTGAGTTCACAATTGCTTTCGAATTTTAAAACATATATTTCCTTCAGGGATTATAACAATAGTTATTTGAGTATTAACTTTAACGCATTATCTCTAGATTCACAATAAAGCAGATAAGTGTGATTTCGCACTGGTCACTTCTACAATATCGATACACTCTATCAATGTCTTTAAGACATTTATAGATTATTCATTTGTTTCTCTTAATATTGATTCCTTTATGTTATTTCTTTGGCTTTCGTTTCGTCTAGTCTTCGTTTAACGTAATTGCTTATAAATGTAACATTTTTTCCAAAGCCACTTGCTAAAACTGTATGTATGTACTATGCACAAATAGAGATGAATTTTTAAAGGGCTTCTTGACAATTACTTTGTAAGCATCATATTTCACATTTTATGTAAATGTATTGAAAAATGAATATGCAGATAATCCTAATTCTAAAGATAGACAAATCCTAAGATATTGCTTATTTAATACATCTTTAGCAATAAGATGACTAGTATTTATGTAGGTAATTACATAATATGAAAGAAAAAAAATAAGCTTTCTGCTAACTTCTATCAGAAAGCTTGTGTGCACACTTATACGTTACGACTAAGAATGGCTATTGGCTAAGTAGAGACACTTTTACAGCATACTATCAGTTGCCCGCAGCTTCGCCTGCGTTAACTTGGATTAGCAGCCCTTTACGAATTAATGATAATTAGTCATAGTTTTAATGTTGAAATAATATTTGAAATGACTTGAGGAGTTTTTGAGTTAATCCTAACAAACAAACAAAAAGTCATATATTTTCTCCAATTGGTGAATCTAAGCCATTCTCAAATCCGCATTAATACAATCGAAAAAGTGTGTGCGTGTAACCTTTACGCACAATTGGAGTAAAACTTTTTTGGCGTTGACGGCATAATATATCACTAAAATCATTAAATTTTAACTAAAATAACAAAAAATATCATACTATATTTAAATATAGTATGATATATATTTAATATTCATGTGCTTTACAAAGATTTTTATTTTTGATTATTATTTTTTGAAGAGCGGAAGCTACACAGGCTATAGAGTAAGCGTTACATCCATCAGAAAAAGAGTTCGCCTAAAGAAGTTTTACTTCAAAAATTATTAAGTTCTGTTTATGATTTCAGGAGTTTAATGACCAGCACAAGTACAGAAAAAATATTTTAAATATAAATATAAAATGTGTGTGTGTCAGCTCCGACGCACGACTGGAGTTTACTCCTCAAGTACGAGTATCTAACTAAGCTAAATTAGAAAGTTGCGCACTAAAGGTTTAAGGTGCGCACCAAAAACGTGACACTTTTTCGTTAGTTCAGTTGGTTTTACCCCTCGGATTTTTCTCATACCGGGCGCCTTATATATGAAAATCGATTCTTAAGGAGTAAACTCCAATAAAGATTCTTATATAGAGCATAAGTAACATAATACTGGTAATATTTAAAATTAGAACAGTACACATTTAATTCCCGTGGCGCCTCCACGAGTGCCGAGGGTTAATGAAATAATGTGCAAAACAATTTAAAATTCTCCATGTAACATACAACTGTAGAATTGAACACAATTCATTAAATTAGATCCAGTCTTGAAATTAACACTACATCCATTGAAAAAGTTTTTATTGAAACAGCACTTCTGTAGCAAACATAAAGCGCTCTAGTTCTAGTGCCTACATAAACATACTTAGCTACACTAATATTATAAAGAGGAAAACTTTGTTTGTTTGTTTGGTTGTAACGAATAGGCTCAAAAAGTACTCGACCGATTTCAAAAATTCTTTCACCATTCGAAAGAAATACATTATCCACGAGTAACATAGGCTACATTTTATTCTGAAAAAAAAATAGGGTTCCGTAAGATATTTGGGTTTTTCGGACACAAGGTGTAATAATCAACCAGAAAAGATACTTATTTTGCGTACTAAGCTCCCGTTGTAAATCTTAGTTAACGCAGGCAAAGCTGCGGGCAACAGCTAGAATATTATAATAGGCATGATTCACGGACGGAAATATCGGACATATCAACGCGCAGCCGATTACTGTATTATATGTACCTATGAACTTTTGCTACATATTTTTATGATATAAGTGAGCACTAAGATAATATTTTACAAATTCAAGCCATACGGAGAGTTTTGTCTTTGAAATTTTCTCATTTCTGGACTAAGAAATATAAAAATAGGTATATCAGTTCTCGATTTTAATTATAAATCATCTATGTGCGTGAAATAGGGAAAATTCCTAAAGGCCTAAAATACAGGTGTAAATTTTGTATTGAAATTTTGTCGTTACTGGACTTAGCAGTATGAAAATTGGTATAAAGGATTCTGGTTACAAATATACTCGTAAGTCGTAAGTGATTTGCGTATTATCTGAGGTTAAGAAAAGGTTGCATAATTATAACGAGTAAAGTACAGGGCGAAATCACGGACAAAGGCTAGTTTAATTTGTTTTACAATTGAGTTACCAATATCTTAGGTAGACGAAGTGTTGGTCGGCCATTAACCAGATGGGGTGACGATCTCCGAGCAATGGTCGGTCTGTGTTCAATGCGAGTGGCAAGGGAGCGGCGATCTTGGCGTTCATTGAGGGCGGTCTATGTTTAGCAGTGGCCGGATAGAGGCTGATGATGATGAGATGAGTCAGCCTAAGGCATATTCTCAGAATACAAATAAATTATTTTAACTAGGATCTAAAGGAAATTCTAGTTGAGCGTTTAATCTTTTTCCTTATAATTGACTTCTTCAGACTTCTTATTAAAAAATATTTTTATAGCCACAATTTTACAAGAATCGTGAGGCCTGTACTTACTTAAACTTATTTACACCAAAGGCAAGATCTTTAAGACCGAGTCAGACCAGCCATGACGTATGGCACCGAATACTGGGCAATAAAGAAAGCCCATGTACAGTAAATGCATGTAAGTGAGATGAAGATGCTAAGATGGGCAGCAGGTGTAACCAGACTCGATAAAGTGTGAAACGAGCACATCAGAGGAAGTTTCGAGGTCGCGCCTATATCAGAAATACTCACTGAGAACCGCCTACGATGGTTTGGTCATGTCATGAGACGTCCCGAAGACCATATCGTAAAACAGGCCTTACGTCTGCCAATTAATAATAAAAGAAGAGGACGCCCGCAGGCTACCTGGTGGTCCACGGTAGCCAAAGACTTAGAGCTTGCCCAAATAAATGTTTAGACAACCCAGGACAGACTGTCCTGGCGCAATAGAACAAGGAGAGCCGATCCCAAATAATAGAAACAGGCTAGGACAAATAAGAAGAGAAGACAAGAATCGTCTCTATTGATAAGGTTCCTATGAATCTCTTATTAAGTTCTTAATGAGCGTCAGTGCACTCTCATTTGTCTACTCATGCGTGGGAAAGTAAGTCCCTAGATAGGTACCCATACATACACAATACCCATACATTACCAGATATATTATTTCGCATTACAATCATCATCATCATCATCATTATCATCATCATCATCATCATCATTATCATCATCGTTATCAGCCTTCATCTGTCCATTGCTGAACATATTTCTTCCTCAATGAACGCCAAGATAACCGATCCCTTGCCACTCGCATCCAACACAATAATGTCTACTACTACACTATACTCCGCTGGCTCCACGACTCCAAGTGTATCTTGGTCTCCGACACGAAAGGCACCACCGCGCCCTGTCTTTAGCGATCTCCTCCTAGCTTACAGCGCTCAGTCAGGCTATTCTGTAAGATTGTTTTCGAATCTCTAAAGCGGAATCCGCGGTGACATTATGACGAATTTGAATTCTTTAAGTAGAGTTAGTTTTTATGTTATATTTCATATCAAAATCAATATTTTTTTTCATTTTAGTTACGAGTAGACTATATAATGATATTATATATATTTATTTTTTTTAATTTTCAGAATATTTCGTAGTTCTTTGTTCAGGAACCACAAACATCACTCGCTCGTTACTTTTGCGGAAAAGGGGTTTTGAATATGGGTGATTGCCATTAATAAATTCATTATTTCTTTTTAAAAATTATCTAGTCGACAAGAATAAGAACTCTACTTATAAGATAATGAAATAGAATGTTCAAATCTTTCTCACCTTGTGTACAAAAGATAATCAAAATTGTTCAAAATGAGTTAAAAAGGTAAAGGGGCTCTTAAAACTCAACTATCTATCTATATCAATAAAGTTCACTTTCGAAGTGAGCGTAAAGTAAGCTCTATCACTCAGGTAAAGCTCGATATCGAAATGGTATTTTACAAAATAGCCGTAAGGCTACTATACTATAGTTAATAGTACTAAGTCTATACAGCCTACGTAACCAATCGTGGTTACGTAGGTCTCTTGGTCCTCAAATTATACATATATACATAACATAATTACAATAATATGTAATTATTGTATTTTAAAATATCAGATGCTAATTATTGTGTTATTGACTGTGGGTTGAATAATACAAGAAGAAAGCTCATAGACTATTTGGCCGTAATTCCGAAAGGTCGCGGCTTCGAATTTCACCATGCCATATATTATAGTTTAACACGCGTAGGTCGTGGCACCACCGCCTACTTCCTTGTTGATTGTTATTGAAATTGACACGTGTCCATACAACGACAACTGATCTTCAGATGAAATATTTATTTCCCCGTTCGCTGCTAGATGTAGGTCTCTTTTCGTGTACGCCAAGACGGCATATAAAAGTATCAACCCTTATATGTCCCACTGCTAAGCACGGGTCTCCTCCTCGAAATCAGGCGAACCCTCGCCTAATTTATTAATAATGGGGTAATGGGCCAAGGTTCACCGATGCGCTGGCCCAATACGGGCTGGTAAACTTCACATACCTTCAAAGACTTTCAATCTCATCAGGCATGCATGTTTTCTCACGATGTTTTCCTTCACCGGTGAGCGAACGATGGTCTCGTGTTTGGAGTGCACTTAGAAATTTTAGAAAAACCCATTTCAAGGCACACGTGGTCGGATCAGGATCGAACCTGCAATCTCTCGCATAAGAGGCCGAGTCCACCAACCACTGGACCATCGTCGCTCATTACGGCCTATAAAGGTACGCTAAAGCAAGCAAAATGATCATACCATTTTCATCATCGCCATAAATATCCGTAATAGAATACAATATAATCTTCCGATATTTTAGTGGATAAAGTTAGAGGATATATGTAAAAAAAAAAAAACTGAAAGCAATATGGGTACAGTGCTATTTTTAAATTACAATACAAATATTTGTTATACTCCTGACTGACAATGGAAAGCAATTCTGTGGTTTGTTGTTATGAGGGCTAGTACATTTTTAAACCATGTTGTAAGGTTTTAGTAATATGTACCTAATATATGTATTAATATTAGGCTGGTGCTGCTGATGATGATGATATTTATAAAATAAATAATACACTCTTTTCGTATATAAATAATAATAATAAATATTATTAATTTTATTATAAATAAATTAAAAACACAAAGTTTTATACTCATAGGTATTACGAAGTGAAGATAGTTTTAGTCAACTTTGCGCGCGGTGACAGCTTAATTATATTTGACAGTGGACGACGACGGCCACGTCACTCACTCTTGTTACAGCTTTCTATAGATTTTAATGTAAAATCTTCACAATAAGTGTGTTAATGAAACCGCTAAGATTGTATTTGTTTCAGAATATGAGTTTATAAGACAGCCTTATTTGAGTTTAACTTAAACATTTTTTAAAATACCTTGTACGGTTGGAGGAATTATGGACCTCTTGAAGCTTTTTAAACTCACGGATTCAGAATTGTCTTAAGTAGTTACAGTTTAAATAGAAAAAAGAGGTAGAAAGCTAATATAAAAGTACTGTAGATATTTTACCATTGCGAATGACCCCTATAACAACCAGCATATAAAATATTTTATAACACACTCTAAGGGCCTGTTTCACAATCTCCAGATAAGTTCCGAATAGGCTATCGGCAACATATTTGTCAGATAGAGTATGGAGTATCTGTCCTCATAACCAGTGATGCGTTACTCGTCACATAAAATTTAAACAGTCGTTAATCTATTGCGAAATTCAAAAATGGTTTTACGATTTTTTGTTGGAAAAAAAAGACGATCTAATATGTCCGCACCCTTATAGCAGTCGGCGCGTTTGATCTGTTGCAATTACAGTTTCACTGCGATCGTAAACAGCGGGAACAAATTGGCAGGTAAGCTCTTTTGTTGCGTTTTTACCCTCCTATCTACCTATGTACAACCTATCGAAAATTTCATTCATTACATGCAAAATTAACATTTATTACCAAGTATCAGAGATCAGCATCAAGTGTGCTAATATCATTAATATGTTTAGGGAAAGGATACATTTGCGTTCCCATTTGAGTGCATTTTGTTGTGTGATGTTGGCAATTTTTTTTTAGGATATTGGAGTTGACGATTTACGACATGAATTATCTATATTACATGACAATGATATCTGTTTGTTATGATTTATTACAATAATGCAATGCGGTTTCATTTAATTTGGACTCTATGTAGAGCCAATAATGTCAACTTTTAAGGTATTAGTGTGTGGCATGCATTTAACCCTAAGCATTCTCTTAGTTATTCAGGAATTTGTGTAGAAAATTAGACCAAGATTTAATACTTACAATATTTTCGATCCAATATATTCTAATCCTTTTCCTGTAATATTAGCTCCCATCATATCACAAGGAAAAAAAATGATAAAAAGGATTGTATTATTCATAGCCTTTTAATGGGCATGTTTCGTTAGTAATATTTTTGGTTAGAAAATATCGTAGTCCTTAAAAGCAACTAGATATTTTGCTCGCGGCTTCGCTCGCAATAACTTAGATTTACGGACGTAAATATTTTTTTTTTATAAAAAGTATTTGAAGCTACTTCTATTACCTCCAAGAATATTGTGTTGATATTCATGGCATGGTAGGGATGACAAAATATATCACTTGTTTGTAGTTCATAATTAATAATAACTTTGAATATGCGTCAACCCAAAATAATAATATTTTATGAGATTAATTATTGTTGTAATATAGTAGGTATGTTTAAAGGAAGAGTGTATAAGATCTTTTGTGTGTGACGTGTTCCATTTGCGTTCCAATTCCATTCGTGTTCCAGGAATATAGTTTAGTAATGTAAGTAAGTATAACATTATTTTAGATTTTAAAGGCAGCACGAGATATTCATTTATAAGAGCTGAAAAAGTGAACAATTCAATCATTAAATTATGGACTCAAAGTTGTCGTTAAATATCATTGTAATATGGAACAAGAAAATGTAGAGCTCACACCATAATACTATATGTACCTATTATTGAGATTGTCTTAAAATATACCAGCTAGTGCTGGTGTCCGCAGCTTTCCCCGCATTAACTTATAATATACAACTATATCAGGGTTGATGATGATTATTGTATAGCCTAAGGTACTCTTGATAACATAAGCTATCTCTGTAAAAATCCCGTCAAAATCACCCCAGCCGTTATCGCCATTCGTTTTACCAAACAGGCAAACAGGCCACAAAATTTTTAAACAACATTTTTTTATGCAAGTATACTTCGTATGCATTTAGTGAAAAGTTAATTTTAACAAACAGACAGACTTAAATTTTATTTGTTTGTGTGTATAGATGATTATTCATAAGACCACTTAGCGAATACGTCAGATATAAGTTATTTATAAGTTTATTGTAATAAATACGAATGCAAAACGCAAATCCGTATCCATTTTTAATGTTTAAATCTTGTTAAGTTTAAATGTGACAATATTTTTCTGTATTAACGTCTCTAGACGACGTAAGCTTGCAATTGATAGCTTCACATTACTACGAGTTCTCGTGAAAGTATCGCGAAATTAATTCTTTCTGTCGAGCGCGAGTTTAAAAAAGTGTATTGTTTGTTGTAAAAATCGCGTGGTAAGGGTTTTGAAGGATGAACTCGTGCAGTGTATTGCATTTACACGCCCTCCAGTGCGACCCTTCCCCTTACGAATCCTATGGAATACTTACAAACGACTTAAAAGCAAGCCAGTCTGGTTTTGTATTCCTAACCGCACGGGTCGCAAGCGCGTAAGCTAAACACAACCGACAAGTATTTCGAATAAAAAAAATCTGATCTAATTTTAAAATATCTGACATAGAGTTTCTCGCGTGTTTTGTTTTTTACTGATTAAAAAAAGTTTTTTTTTCAACATTATCCTGTTTCTTGTCAGTTTTTTCGGTTTTGATTTTTTTATGTGATTACATTGTTATGTTTTTATTGCGTTCTGTGGTTATTGTTTATTATTATTTTACTTGTAATTATATTCGCAATGTAATTACAGTTTTTTGTTGAGCGGTGAGAGTGAGTGGTAAACTTTTGTGCAAAGGTTTTTTACGTGCTTTCGTACATAAAAAGCACAATGCAGCTTCTGTGGAAACTTTTGTATTTTTTGCCTATACTTGTACAGGCCGTTACCGGTAACTGGTGGTAAGTGCAGACTCTACTTTTACCTACGCTTAAGTCTATTTGATTTTTTATGCTTCTTTATTATTGTTAAATATCTGCGCTTTGGATCGTTTTGTTGTTGAAAACAAAGTTGTAGTTAATATTTATTATAAAAATGCTTCCGTCTGTTTATTTATTTTTACATTATTTAGTAAATCCGTTTATGTTTATTAAGCAACATAATATGTAAAACAACTTTATCTAGTCTCAAGACTAGTTTAAAAATGTAAGTTCAATTATTATTTCATTTACATATTAAACCTAGTTTGTGTTATGCTTAGTTAAGAGATATGTGGAGATATAAAAAGCCGCCACAGTTCTTGGTTTCACTGAATAAGGAAGTGAAAAAATATGTGTCTATCTCTTATAGGTATTGTAGTTTTATATACTGTATCATCATCATCAACAGCCTTTGTTAGTCCACTACTGAACATATACCCAATAAACACCGAGACGGCTGATCCAGTGCCAATCGCATCCAACATGGACCAGCCACTGCACGGAGATTGTCATCCCTTGAAATCATTGTTTTATTAACATACGTCTCATTTACCTACCTTGAAATAGGTTTTTCTAAATTTCTAAGTACACATACAAGACCATCGTTCGCTCACCGGTGAAGGAAAATCGTGAGGAAATCTGCATGCCTGATGAGATTGAAAGTCTTTGAAGGTATGTGAAGTTCACCAACCCGCATTGGGCCAGCGCATCGGTGAACTATGGCCCATTAACCCTCCTTGCCTGATTTCAAGGAGAAGACTCGTGTCCAGCAGTGGGACATAATATAAGGGTTGATACTTACTTTTTACATTTACCTAAATTCGATCCTGGGTTATAAATGTAGCGTACCGGTTAAGTAATTATAGTCGCATACCAGTGATAATTATTTTAATATTAATCCGCGTCGTAATTCATATATACCTAGTTATCTTTTATACTTTAATGGGCTATTTCGGCGCGAATAGGTAAGAAGGAAACTCCATTTTCTTTCAAGTTATTAAGTGGTTACATAGAGTATGTTAAAACCTTTCCTTTTCTTATATACTTAATAATAGCCTAGTACGTGCTAACTTTTTAGCTAATCCCGAAATAGTTGAACATAAATAATCAATTGTTTACGTTATGGAACTCGACGTTGTTTGACATGTGGCTCAAACGAATGTAGTCCGAGAGAGTGTTACGGATTTGATTTCTAGTGTTTTATTTAATATAAAACGCGCTATATGTGTAAATGTACGTGATACGTATACGAATACTATGAAAATAATTCGATAGAATGAAATTTATTTTTAAATAAAATTAAATTTTACTTTAAATAAGAGAAGCGAATTTAGATATAAACAAATTAGTCAGAGGGGTATTGTGCTCACAGCTAAAGGATTTTTCATTACAATAATGGATGTTCATTATGCACTAAACCGAGGTTGGTGACTCTGACCATATTTTTCGTCTTAGGGTTGGCATCGCAAGGCCGAGGCACCTGGGTTTGCCACAATAAGCTTGTCCCAGTAAAGTAATTTATTTCAGTCTTTAAGCTTTTAAGTTTACATAATATAATCTCGATGCTATAAAAACTAACAACTTTTAGATATGAGCCTACAAATCATTACTGTTTTGTATAATGTTTACAGTTAGTTTACGTTAGAGCGTTCTGACTTAATTTTTAAAAGTACATATATATAGTCATCGCCACTTTTAAAGACCTGCGACTAATGGCCGAACCAAATTTGACAACATTGACATCTTGACGTCTGTCTGGAGTAAGAATTTGTGATATTTTAAATTGTTTTACGTGAAATATGGAGCATATAATATAAAGTGAGGTGTAAAAAGTGAAGGCCGTAAAATGATCATTAAAGTGAAATAATTTTGTGAATTAGAAAGTAAAAAAAACAACAATTAACCCCGTTGAATAAAATGTTTATAAATGTCACTGCCATGACAGGTAAATTTTAGAGATGCCAGAGTCACTTATTTTTGCCTAATTTATGGTTAAAATATTATCATTAACTCTATACCTACATTTATCTTATGATATTTTATATGAATATAAATACAAGGTAAAAGAATTAAATCCTTGCTCAGATTAATTATATTTTCAGGTGTTTCTGTAAAAAAGGTCGAATAACAAAAGGAGTAACAATGGCAGCAATTACTTCTGAGAAAATCGTCACTCCTGGCAAAAGCCGAACATATGCGAAGAAGCTTGTTTTAGATGAATTCTACTAATCGGTTATACGTAAAAAATACGAATGAAATATTTACAAAAAAAAATGTTTTATTTTACTAAAACCTGGCAGGGAGATTTTTATTTTGCTGCTATAATTATTTTTGTCATTATTATCATACTGAGTCTTTATCAATCCACTACTGACCATAGGCCCTATAATTATTTAAATTTTTTATTGTACTAGACTTGGTGGAAAATCATTACACTATAAATTGGCAACATTGAGTTATGAGACCGCAGCGCCGCGTCTATCGGACTTCTAAAGTGGCGATGACTCTAGATAGAATATATGTTGATTGACATTTAAAAATCAATAAGATTTATTAATAGAATCGGGCTAAAATCCACGATACAATGATTATACATATTTAATACACAACAGTATATAACTCATGATCATTATGTATATATTAACTAAACAGACTATAAAATTTCTCAAATAATCATCATCATCATCAGCCTCTATCCGTCCACTTTTAAACATAGACTTCCCTCATTCAACGCCACTCTGGCCACTCGCATCTAACACGGACCGGCCACTGCGCGGAAATCATCTTCCTAACTGATTAGTGGCGGAGCAATACTTTGTCTACCTAAGCGTGTTATTATTTTATAAATATCTATAAGATAATTCAGGTAATTGAATAGGGATGTTGACACATGTTACAAATTCATGTAGAGTTATGTTTTACATATTAAATACAGTATTTGAAAACCTAAAATAACATTTAAAAAGTCTACTTATATGTCTTAAAATTTAGAAAATTAATTTAAAAATGCATTATTTATCATGCATTATCATGTGACTGCAAACGCGTATAAAGCGATGACGTCACTGACCATTGAGTTAAGTACAAATTGTCATAACTCATCTAACATAGCGCGAGCTTTGAATGCGGTGTGTGACGTAATGACGCTTGGAGCGTTTTAACGGCAATTTTAAAATCTATTTTTCTTTATTTAATTTTTTGTTAAAATTGGACATATTTCTTTACAAAAATCTTTTTTTAGTGTTTATCTATAGTATATCTATCAAATAAAACCAATTAAAAAAAATAGTCAACATCCCTATTGTACATAATATATTGATTTACATACTGGTAACACAATATATTCATCTTTATTTAGTCGCATTTAGCATTTATTGTTCTCCTTTTAGCCTATAAGTACTTACAGCGAGTCCGCATATAAATGCGATCGCTATGCACTCGTTTGAGAGCACCGTTAGCAAAGACACTTTTAGCGTGTTTCTGTTAAATGCATAGGTGTTAACATTAAGGCTAATCTATCGGTCGCACTTAGACTGAATTATTCATAGCATTCCCGTCGAGGAGACGTGATTAGGTAATGTCCACTGAACCTATATCATTGAAGGAAATATAGAATGATATTTCTTTTAGTAGAAACAATATATTTGATCCGTTGAGCTTTGATGCGTTTTCCTTTATCGGTACCATTTGCTTATGCTTAATGCGTGGAAGTATTTCCAAAAAGGGTGATACTGGCTTTATAATTTAGGATGAAATCTACCAGGCTATCTAGGATCTGCTACGCGTGAGTTGATTGAAGCGTAATGGCTTATCCCGGGTGCTGACCGTTTTTAACATCTTCGACTACCATAAAATATCCATTTCTTCCTATATTAAAACACCTTATATTCAATCTCACAGAACTACCATCCAATTCCTTTCATCAAGATCAGCTTACTTTGGCTGGATTTTGGACAATAACTTGATGCAATGAATAATGCTGAAACGCTTAAAATAAATGTCATGTAATTTTCCCCTTCCCCTTGTTAACGAGGCTATCAAATGCAAAAATAATTTTACAAATCCACCAGTCAGCCAATTAGCGGGTTCGAGCAAATAAACTCTTCACCTTTATTATATCAATACAGTTAAAAACGCTACGATGTTTTCCAAACGCTACTTCTATTAGTTGACGCAGGTTTTTTTTTGGAAAAATTTAATTAAAATGTGATTAATTGTATATTAAGATAGTATAATTGTTGACAATAAATGACGTAGTGTTATTGAATAAATCATTGACACACTTTGTGGATTTTATTTTATCATTAGGTATACGGATTACGGATCTATGTGAGTAAGCGATAGTATGCTTAAGACGGAACGACTATTTCCGTGCAGTTGCAATTTTATTTAGAAGCGATTTGCAGAGAGAGAGAGAGGGAGAGGAAGATAGAGAGAAAGAGAGGCCTGTATGCAAAGATGGACGGAAAAGTCTGATGATGATGGGGAAGAATATACTTGGTGTACCTACTTGGTGTACTACTTAATAATCAATTGCCACTGAGCGTCGCTGGTCCAGTGGTTATGGGTTCGGCCTCATGAGTGACAGGGTACAATCCTGATCCCAGTAGCGCGTTAAAATGGGTTTTATAAATTTCGTACAGCACAGGAACACGAGTTCATTCTTGCTCACCGGTAAAGGAAATGTTTGACTGATGAGATTAAGTCTTGAATGAATGCGCTTGAAGTTCACCAACCCACATTAGGCCATCGCATTGGTGAACTATGGGCCAATACCCTCTTTTTTTCTCGCCTGATTTCTATGAGGAGATCTGGGGGCCTAGCCAAAATGCCATTAAGAAAGCGTTAGCGAAGTTCGAAATGATAAAATGTATAGGATGGACCACGTGATTAAGCGCGGCATTATATCAGTCCCTTTTCGAACTTCGCTAACGCTTTCTTAATGGCATTTTCGCTAGACCCCCTGTGCCCAGCACTGGGACCTTGTTTAATTTGAGCTCTCTTGATATTCTTTCTTAATAAAATAAATCTTAACATAAAATAAAGCATTTTAAAATCTAAATGTCAACGTGTGCGATTAAATGTACGTATCGGTGTCAAAATCGTGTAAATAGGCTACGATTCGTAATTATACTGAGCTTGCTTAATGTCATGTAGTTGAAACACGCAACTTTTGCTGTAGATAAGCTTTTAATACCTTGCATTCAAAAATATAAACCATTTAACTGATACAAATTACTGATCTTTTTAATATGTATAAGTAACCTTACATTTTATATGGAGAATATTCCTGTATATAAATTACTTAAATCGAATGCTAGAATGTAACTATAAAAATAGTCCTCGAAATCAGACGAGGAGGGCAATGGGCCATAGTTCACCGATGCGCGGGCCCAATGCGGGTTGGTGAACTTCACATACCTTTAAAGACTTTCAATCTCATCAGGCATGCAAGTTTCCTCACGATGATTTCCTTCGCCGGTGAGCGAACGATGGTCTCGAGTTTCTGGTGCACTTAGAAATTTAGAAAAAACCTATTTCAAAGCACCTACTGGTTAGGATCGAATCCGGAACCTCTCGCATAAGAGTCCGAGTCCACCCACCACTGGACCATCGTCGCTCTACCATACACTATAATAATTAATATTTAATTAGTCGGTCCTAAATACTCTGTTCCCAAGTTCTGTTATTTTTGGAAGATAGAGCATCTGCCAAATGGAACTTCATAAAGGAAAATTCAATGAACACACTTGCTCCTATTTCGTGTGTAAACATTACAAAACGCTTGACGAAGCATAATAGATGATAAGGCGGTTATTCAATATTATCCTAATAAAATATGTAATTTGTGATAATACACGCCACAGGAGATAAGTGATCTCAATTGAGGCTTAGCGACTGGTTTATCTACTTCTGCATTATGTATGGCACGGCATACGTTAGTATGAAACTGAATCCGCCAAATTTGTGCTGCGTCGCTGCATCGGTTCTGCGCTCTGATAGGCTGACTGATGACCATTGATAGATGATTGGCCGATAAGCTATACGCACAGATCACTAGTTGGTTGAATAGCTAGTGTGTCAGTGACATATCACTGATCCAATTCGTATGATGTGACTCGACGAAAGTGACCGAAGTGATAAAAAAGATTTTTTGTGTCGGTAATTGGTATCTAGAAATATAACCATTTTTCATCGTCATGAACAGTAATATGCCTATTTCAATAACCGCCAGTATCTTTGATTCTCGCTAAAGTATAGTGTATTTAATATTAAAAGGATACAAAAGGGTTCATGTAAAATGGTCATGTTTGTCATAGTTCCTTTGATGTATGGTATCCAGCGATTTCCGCGCGTGCGCAGTAAAATTATTTATACACGGGCTAGTACTGCACAGAATAACTTTCACCTTTTGTTAGTCTGTTTTGTAAACAACATTGGGTTCCTGGACTCAAAAGTTTGTTTAAAATAAATACATTCGGCTATCAAAAAGATTATCAGGGCTGTCGACTATTGTCTATTATATTCATTATTTTCTATCTACTTGAAAATAATTGTAGCTATCAAATATAAATACCAATAGGAAAATCAAAATGACTACCTGTTCATAAATATATTTATTACTACTAACTACTATTAAAGCGAAGTCTTGCTAAGGAATGCGGAATTAAGTTTCAGATACTTTGATATATATAATATTTTTAATACTCTGCATCGTTAATAACACCAGTACAACTTGCATTCGCTAATACAAATAGTAGGATTAGTATCTATTATGAATTAAAAAAGTAGCATCATTTGACCCAAATTAGACTTAGGCCCAGAGGGATTTAAGTCCAGAAGGTGTTAGGCCCATACAGATTTAGGCCCAAGGGTAATCAGATAAATCTATGTCGAATATCGAGAACAACTGAGATCAAGTCGAGTCGGTTTTATTTTCCTTTGTTTGATTACTTGACATCATTTTTAATTGGACTTTAATTGTCAGTCATCCTAATGGCATGCGTGATGCGAAGAATCAATTTATGTGACGCAGATGTAATTTTGGGATCCCGTATCAAATTATTAAATTCTTCTTCTCATTATTTATTATTTTATATGTGATATTATTAGTGATGCCATACTTATACGATCGATATGAAATCGGCCCAGTACTTTTCGAGCCTATTCATTACAACCAAACAAACAAACAAAGTTTTCCTCTTTATAATATTAGTGTAGATGTAGATATTATATAAAGATGCTACTTATTTTCCTTGATATTAATTATCACAAATACGTAAAAATGCAATAATTGACCTACATGAAAAATAAAAACTTATAAAATAAGTCTCATTTTATGCGTCATTGAGAACATAACTTCCTTTGACGCCGGCTGGAGCGGAGTGTCGTAAAACTGGCCGTCCGGTGCGTCGCTTTGATCTCGTGGTGTCTGAATCACGGATGAAGTTGGTCTGCTGTATGGTCTAATTAGTTTTACTAATTTATTGAGTATTTAAGTTTTATACCCTTCAATGATTGTTTTTTATGTGTAATATCTATAGATGCTACATTGTTTTCTGGAAAATTTGACAGACTCGAGTTGTTACTCCCGCTAATTTCGATTTAACGTCAAACACTTAGCGTCGAATATCCATCAGTAAAAAAAAAACGCCGCGCTTTAAAAAAGCTATCGTGTGAACATAATACATATACATGGGTATTCATTTGCCTCTACAAAACGCTTTTTTATCGCTCGGTAAAAAAGCGCTAGTGTGTACGAGGCCTTAATCTCAACGTATAATTTTATTAGCTCATACAATAGATAATTTAAATGTAGCTCTAAAGTAATGACCACAAAGGCTTAACTCTAATGTTAATCATAATGTAATATTGTCACAATCACATGCGAGCCGTATATACTGCATGAATGAATCGGGACATGCACAAACATGGCCAGACATGAATGAGTGTCATGCAAACATGTTGCACATGCACGTGCGTTTGGATGTGACAGGTACTGATGAATTACTGCTCAACAAAGAGATTACAAACTACTAACTAGGTATATTATCTATTATGTAGTATCTGTGGGGGATCTGCTTGCAAAGAGATAGCGGAAGGGTTCTAGTGCGCTCTTTTCATGTCAGTTGGATAGGCGTAGTATAGGTAAGTCAGTTGGACAGTTGGATGTGGTTGGATGGTGAAGGGTCAATGTCGTGAGCATAAACAAGTTTTCAGGCTAGCCCAGGTAACTCATTTTCACTCATCATTCATACTTTACAGAAACGATGCAGGCTAAGGGCCCGTGACTCATGAGCATTGTAAAGTATCCGAAACGTTGGGCACACAAAAATCTAAATTTGTTATAATTATTATTTAGATTTCTATGGGCATGTAAAAACTTAATATGCCGCGATAAAATTCGTAAAAATTGTTTCATCAAATAACCTACTCAATTGGTTTTGATGAAACTTCACAAATAATTTAGCTTACCTATACATCAAACTTACCGTAAGTACTTTTTACGGGAATAGAAGTAGATAGTCTATATCTATAGCTAGACATACTATATGTCTATTGTCTAGCTATAGATATAGATTATAAATTTCATCGAATAAAGGTTGTTTTAATGGACATTTATTAAGAGTTAATAAGATAATAAATACCTACTTATATATTACTTTCTATTTGCTAAGTACCGGTTTTCATTCTTAAAATAATTAATTTTAATATAATGCACTATGCATCAATATTCAATGGCGTTTTAATGCTGCATCATAAATGTCAATATATACTGATCTAATTAATAGCCAACATTTGTGAGTTTGGATGTACTAGTATAGTACATATATATCTCCGAAACTCATTAATTTTTTTTATTATAATATAATATCTACTAACACTGATTATAACAATAATAAGTATTAATGAGTATCTTCACTGCCAGTATCTTCGGAACTTTGCCTTTTAATAATATATCTTAGTTATTAAGTTAAGTTTTAGTTATTAGATTATAGTTTTAGATTATTTATTATTATTAGTTTCATCATCATCCTAGCCTTTTCCCAACTATATATTGGGGTCGGCTTCCAGTCTAACCGGATTCAGCTGAATACCAGTATTTTACATGGAGCGACTGCTGTCGGACCTCCACAACCCAGTAACTGGGTGATACGGTACCCCGCGGTTAGACTGGTTGTCAGATTCTCGGGCTTCTGACGACCCGTAACGACTGTCAAAGATCCACGAATGACAGCCGGAACCAACGGCTTAACGTGCTTTCCGAGGCACGGAGGAGTCTCGGTATGTAAAGATGGTCACCCATCCACGGACCAACCTCGGCAAGCGTTGCTTAACCTGGCGCGGCTGTTACGACTGCGCCACGAGCTCCTCTTATTATTATTAGTTTATTATATTTTATTATCTTATGAAACTGTAATATAATATTGTATTATGTTATAAATAATATATCTTAAATATAATAATACATAAGTATTACCAGTAATATTATGTTTCTTTAACTATAAAAAAATATCGATAGTACAGACACAAGATCGTTACTTTCGTATTAATATCGTAAACAGTCAGCTTACCAAGTTTTGTGAACAGTTGGAGTGAAAACTGCAAATGTTAATACTTATACGAC
Source organism: Lycaena phlaeas (assembly GCA_905333005.2). NCBI lineage: Eukaryota > Metazoa > Arthropoda > Insecta > Lepidoptera > Lycaenidae > Lycaena > Lycaena phlaeas. The sequence continues at coordinate 14,754,204 of HG995169.1, read as the reverse complement.
TTTGCTTGTCGTCGTCGTTGTCTTTATGTTTATTCCCTTAATCTGACAGTAAGCTGGTTCTGCGAGTTCATATTTATTGGTATGAGAGTAAACTTGGATTTCAAATTGAAATGGAACGTTCATATTAATTAAAAGATCATAAAACGGTTGCTTTACCAATTCCCTATAATTATTTAAATTTTTTATTGTACTAGACTTGGTGGAAAATCATTACACTATAAATTGGCAACATTGAGTTATGAGACCGCAGCGCCGCGTCTATCGGACTTCTTAAGTGGCGATGACTCTAGTCATGACTGAGGGGGAAAAAAGCGAAGTGAATACATAGCCGACGTCTCTTATATGTAGACTTTCTGCTAATTTCAAAATTTATAATCGCATAATTGAATTTATTGGATTAGGGATTCTTTGTCTTTCATAAGGAGTTTGAATGTTTAAGCGAATACTTGTTATAACGAAACATGTTAACGGCTTAGATCATTAATATGTCTAGATGGAGTGACATCGTCCTACAATCAAAACAAAAAAAACTGGCCAACTTTTGCAAAGATATTGTGTTCGTGAATAGTGATACCAGCTACTACAGTTCTCCCATAATCATCTTTTTTAATCTCGTTACACTTCAACACAAACTTTCATTATAAATAAAAGCAATAATGCCTAAAAATTCATGCGTATTCTATGACAGTGGGACGGATACTAAACACGGAGAAAACATTTAGAGGCCAACAGTTGGACGCTATTTTTTTGGACGTGTTTTCCGCGCGACACTCGATCTAGACATATAAATGATCTAAGGTTAACGGATTTAATAGCGATTTATTAACTTTTTACATGGGTTATTTTCGAATGGTGAAACTTTAAAAGCCGTAATAAAGTTATTCTACCTATAAGAATACTATGGGGATGCTTGAGTCCATAACTTACGGATTTCTTTACAAATTTTTAAATATACAACTGTGTAAGTGCTTGCATAATAGTTGTATGTGTTCAAATAATATAACAAGTAACTCAAACTTTAAAGGACATGATGTATTATGTTACCTAGACTAGCGAGTGTACCTTCACTGTAAACTTATACCATGCGAGTTTGTTTGTTTGTCATTTAAGTCACAACTGAGCAATGAATCTTTTCAACCTGACTTTTGACATCGATGGAAATAACAAAATCTAATTATATGAAACATTTGCAGAAAATTATAAAAAAAATCTATAAAAAATTAAAAATTACAACCTCTATACTCGAAACGCTCACAGCGTTGTCGGATAACACCATCCCACGATTTATTTCCTATAAAAGCTCTTCGGAAAGACATTTTACGTCTTAGTATAGACGATACAGGAATGAGTTTCCTGGGCTAGTGAACCAGGTGGACTAGTTGTCATGTAATTCGTCTATCATAACATATTCAAGTAACATAAAAAAAGCAAAAACGTTGTTCTTTTGCCAATATTATGATATCTAGAGTTAAGTATATAATAATTTGATACTCAATCACCATATTATTACAGTTTAATTTCAAACGCGTTTCATATAAGTTTCAATCACCAACCCTCATTATTTGAAGTAACCATGTTACGCTGGTGAATTAGAAGCACATGTGTTCCCTGTACATCTCCCACAGATTGCGTACAATTCAATTTTCTAAAGTAATATTTTACAAAACATGTCGGATAAAATCATTTATAAAGGCGTCACAAAACATTTATATGTCGTGTTTGGGTTGGCTAGGGTTGTCAGTCTTTAAAGTATGAATAAAAACGCTAAATAATGCTTCTTTCGCAAAATGTGCTCATATTATAGTATATTATATCTATTGTCTAATATCTGTATAATAAGCAATTAGCCAACTGATTTCATTTTATTAATTCTAAATCCCATTAAACTTATTACTATCTATCTATTTCTATCTATTTATATTTCTAGGAGAGATTGCCATTTAGTATAACAAGTGTTTATTGTAATAGTAATAAAATTATAATACTTGAAGTTATATGAAGTTCACAACCCTCATTAGGCTAGGGCATCGCTGAATTAGGGCTAGCGAAGAAGGTATCGCCTGATTTCGAGGAGGAGATCCTTTTTTAGCAGTAGGACATAACGATAAGGGTAAAATATACCATACTTTTTTTACCCTTAGCTATGCTCACGTTACCTTACAGCCGTATCCAAACTATTGTTTTTCTTATGTCATTTAGTAATAACGTATCATTACGTACTAACTAAAACTAAACTAATCAAACGTAAGTTTCATTAGTTTCTGTAACTACCTACATCCATCTTATATATTAAAAAAATTGTGTATACATAAAACATTGTTGCTATTTTGTTGGTTTCGTCAACCCTAAATTGATCCTGGGGCTAGTTCACATCGGGCTAATTTGGTGATGTTACACAAGTCGCACCACTCTTTACCCCGTGTATTACAATATTGGTGTTTTATTGAGCTGCGCCATCTACCGTCTATCGATATCGATGTATAATATTCATACTCTTTTTTAACTAATATTTCTGAATACATATTAAAAAAAGTATTATGCAAATTCTAGTTGAATGAGCCAGGAAAATATTTAAAAAAGCTGTACATAAATAATATTAGTAGTAAATAAAGGTGTATTTTAATTGTCGTGTTTAAATGATATTTAAGGATTTTTTAAGTTTTATTGAAGGAGTTTCTTTTTCCTTGATATTGGTTGATAAAGTAGGTAGATATTTAGAAAGATCGATTTTGATAATACGTTTCCTAAAAATACAAAAAGATACATCGTAGCTACAAATAATTAAAAAAAATAACACTTCGAATACCTAATCTCGCAAACGACCAATTTCGAAATGGGTAAAAGAAAATGTTTCAAACTCTTCCCGTGCACTTTGTATCTCAATTTCTTTATCGATATTTTCCGGTCGCCTCACAATTATTCGTATAAATATTTAATTTCACCCCTTCCACAGTGTTTATTTATTGGCCGTATATTTCATAACCCGGGGTCATTTGCATGCGCCGCGTTACGTCGCTCTGTCGATATGTTGGGGTGAGTTTACACAATCGATATGCATCACTACTTCTACGCTAGATGAAACTATAGTTACCTACTTTTTTGTTTGGACAAGATTAGAAGAGAGTTTAATAGTGAACGTAACAAATTTTGTGACTCTATTAAAATATTAGTATACTTAGGGCCTGTTTCACAACCTCCAGATAAGTGCCGAATAGGCTTTTCACAACATATTTGACGGATAGAGTATGGAGTATCTGTCAAATATGTTGTGGATAGTCTATTCAGCACTTATCTGGAGGTTGTGAAACAGGCCCTTAATAAAATATATTTATAACGGGATATTTACTTTTGATGAGTTTGATATTTCGAGATTATTTACGAAAGTCATTTTTTTTTTTTTTCGGTTGGATCTATGCTAATGGTCCTAGTGACCGTTATGCGTCTTCGGAAATGGGGTGATCCGGTTGGATCATCCTATGACGTTAAAAATTTGGGGGGTTGCCCCCCGCCATGTTCATGGCGTCGGGTTTGTACCTAACTTGGTCAGCTACGGTCGACTGGTTTGGAACGGGTGACGTCAGAAACCTATCGTGAGGGCCGGCCCTCCCCTCCCCCGGTAGCGGGGGAGGCGGGTCAAGCGCGGGAACGAAAGTCATGCTCATGAGATCATTGTATAGGTTTAGGTAACTAACACTATTTGAATATCGAGCTCCGCGAAACAAATTCTAGAAATAATAAAAACCTTTTTAAAAATCCATAAATAAAATAATAATGTATATTTGTTGTTTTGCATATTATTTTAGTATATTATATAATAAATAAATAAATAATTGTATTTTGTAATATTAATTTTTTTCAAGGTAGCACAAACACTTACACCATACCTAAGGAGCGTAATACTTTGACGAAATTACCGTAAGCTTCGTGCAATCATGCATATGCAGTAGATACCTTACCGATTTCGGCAAAGCATTTTAAAAAGGCACTTTGTAATCTTTAATTAATACCTCGAAGCTACTTAATAATACAGTATCCTTAATTAGTCCCGCTAATGATATTTGTTAAGCCCAAAGAAATAAACTAGCAGTCTCACATAATAAGTAGATCTTTTATACAAAAGCCGATTCTGGCGTTTTTACACCACACCATATAAGTTGCATCGAGTATGTAGATGAGAAAGACAAAATTATATTAAAATTTAACATACCACGAGCTTTTTCTGTATTTAATTTGATATTGTTAATTTTATATCGAAGACGGGTCAGTAAGAACATCATGATATATTTCCTTATTAGGAAATTTACTTGTTTGCATGTGTGGGAATAAGAGAAAAACGACAAGAATTAAGAACTGGGACGCCACTTTTATTTTGGTTGTTCCAATTCTGTTTTTATAGATACAATTGTATCAATAACCTAACACCGGCCGTAGATTGCTCTTACTAGGTACGTTTCACCAAAGACGTAAACTAACTCGAAATAATAAGAAAATACAAAGTGTACGTGCAGTGCTGGATTTACGTATAGGCCCGTGAGGCCCGGGCCTAAGGCGGCATGATTTGAGGGGCGCCAAAATTTTAGAGACGAAAAAAGTAAAGAAGACTGCCTTTGAAAATGAGTTTGGATTATTTTTTTAAAGAATTCTCTATAGAATATACCTATAACAATTCACTTTTTTTATTTACATTTCAGTCTATGAATAAGATTGTTTTTTTAAAGATTAATTATAGTCTTTACCGAATGATGTTCTTTACTTTTTGTTTCATTACTGAATATCACATGCATATAAAGCTTTTAAAAATGACTAAATCTTTATAATTTCGCCCTGGCCCAGCAGTGGGACATAATATAAGGGTTGACTTTACTTTTTTCTAGCATTAAGGGCGGCAAAATAAACAGGGCCTAGGGCGGCGTCAAGCCTAAATCGGTCACTGTGTACGTGATTAAGTTTAGTATAGCTTACATTTAACTTATAAATAATAATAAAAATATCTATGGACGATTTTACACCACGTCAATTTGGTCCCGTGGTAATTTCTCGAAGAGACTTGTGTTACGGGTACAGGACAACGGAAATACATAATATACTGAATACTTATATTTGAGATTTTTACTATATAATACACATCCATGACCCAGGAACACATAAACTATTTGTTCCCTGGCGGGATTCGAACCCTCTACCTCCGGCTTGAGCGCCAACGCGCCAACCATTGAGCCACAGAGGTCGTCGTCGGACTTTTTAGTATCTCTTTCTTTTTTTATTCTCTACTAGACACTTATTATAAAAATTAATTGATTACAATAATGACTTCTATAAAAAATACACTTTTTCATACTTTTAAAGTGAGACTTTATATAAAAAAAATTATATTTGTCTATGGGAAATATTTTTATAGGTTTTGAATTTTGAAATACTGAAAATTACAAAAAGAAGTGAAGCAGTGACCTAATATGGATTCCACTTTATTTTAGTATTGAAAAATATTATATAAAGAGAACATAATATATTTAAAAAAAAGTTTCAATACCTGGTAACTTAAAAAAATGTAATATTATTGTTGGTAGTTTATTAATGTTATTAATTTTTTTACAGTTACTTTGTTTCGTAATTACCTTCATAGTTCTCAAAATATACTAAGTGACACTTGTATATATTGTTAGTATATTATAAAACATTGTTAGTAGAGCCGTGGGAATGGGATAAAATATAATATCCTATCACATTACTGATATAACTTGAATTCCCTAGAACTCTTACAAAGAGCGTATTCTAGGAACCTGTGCCTGTTATGTGATTTGAACTCATTTGAACAATTAATTATTTCAAGAATGATAAATTTAATGTAAATATCTTTATTATTATTTAAAACATTTTGTTTCAAAAGAAAAATTCTGGAAAAATATTCAAAGCTGTGGAAATTTTTTTTTCTCTCCTAATATCTAGGAGTATTAAAAATTATGTAAACTTCGTTTGAATATGTATTAATGCATTATGCAATGCAATAAAATTTGTAAATCAACCGTTTAAGTCGAAGTAAAAAATATCTTATTATAATAATTATGACAAATGATATGTTCAAATTTCATTTCATTTTCAATGAGTGAATGTACATATTATAACGAAAAGTAACATTAAGGCAGGAGTTTCAGTGGAATATGAAAACTTTATTTATTGATACAATTTAGGCAAATCCGAGACAAAACAATGGTCTAATAACGAATATTGAAATTCCTCACTCGCATGCTTGTATGATCTCGATTCCGCTGAATAATTGAAAACTATTAAAATGATGTAAACCTTCCAATTATACAGGTACCGAGATAACGTAAAATTCCAGTTTTAATCGCACCAACATTTCACACGGTAAAGTATTCTAAGGACGCATCACGACGACATTAGCGTTTTTTATTATTTTCTAAATGAGAACGTGTTTAGGGTGGACCACCTCTGACTTTGGTAGCTCAATAACACGAGACCGTCATTAATTTTGTACACTCTCAGGTGTTGTCAACAGTTTTCGGTAATGTCCTTTTTGTAATAATTTTTGAGAATTTATATGCTTCGTTTAATAGGGTTAAGCGATGTAAAAAGATAATATGGGCTTCGTGAATGATCTTCTCAAGAAGGTGGAATGCCTTAATAACTTTTTTATTATTTATTAGCATTTTTTACAGATTATTAATGGAATAAAATTCTTTGATATTTCGAATACCAAAATATTAGTAAGTGTTAATAAGACATGCTGCATGTGGTTCATGTGAAGTATTGAATAACTAGACAAATAATTTTGTTAATAATTGGATTAATTAAGTTTAATTCAAGTCATAATAATTAATTAATAACCACTTCGTTAAATCGTAATTATGAAGATCGCGAATTATTAATTTCGTAACGTAGAAACGTAATAACTTCACGTGATTCCAAAAGCCCTTTAAATATTCTACATAAAAACACGTATAACATTTTGTCATCCATTATGAGGTAAAGCAAATAAAAGACCAAACTAAAAAAGGAGATACGTATAAATCGTGGTGTCCGATGGTATCACCTTAATAACTCCTCGATAGCGTGGTTTAATAAAAATGTAAACAAAAAATTGATGGAAACTAATTTTTGGAGAAGTTGTGGTGGTCCACAATGGTGCGTGCAGATATTTTAATTAGTTTACAATTTATTACACGTGTAGATAATTAATAATCTGTTTCGTTGAGAATTCCAAATTTATTGCGGCAATGGAAAATCCACGCACGCAAGTTACCTAGATGACATTATGCTAACTGCAGAATTTAAAATCACATAATATCACATAAAAATAATAATTAAAACTGTAAAAAAATCATGAACTAAATAAAGAAATTGTTATTATTTATTGTTATTAATTTTGATTGTTTTTTTTTGAAACTCTAGTAGTAGTTTACACATTAAAAAACATTATTATGCTTTATTAACAAACAGCATTTTTAAATTATTTGAAAGAAAGAAAGAAAGAAAAATATTTTTATAGTTTACAACAACATAATAATACATTAAGACAGAATAATTAAAAACTAACTTAAAATAGACATTTACAGTAATTATGTTCACCGAGGACTGAAATGTGAAATGTCTTATTTCACCATTTCGTAGTTGCACGTCATTTTAATAACGATTCTCTTTTGGATAGATAAATTGTTTTCTTTTTTGAACACGAGGCCCCGCTGCAATTTACTAATTTATTCTTCTTTAAAATTTAATTTAATATTGACTTTCGTTAATATTGACAAAATATTTTTTTTATTTTTTTATAATAATCTAGATGTACGGGAATTCCACTCATTATAATGAATAGACTTAGGGCCTGTTTCACAATCTCCAGATAAGTGTCGAATAGGCTATTCACAACATATTTGACAAATAGAGTATAGAGTATCTGTCAAATAAGTTGCCGATAGCCTATTCGGCACTTATCTGGAGATTGTGAAACAGGCCCTTAATGAGTAAACTTTTTATGGATTTTATCACCACTATGGCGATGAGATAAGGCGAGTGACCATATTCGAGGGCTGAGATCTCATCTGTACGTCGGTTGCTGTAAAGTATCACTAACGTTGGACACTTTAAACTCTATAAATTTTTGTCTTTCCGTAATGTATACAGCTTCCCCACGCTGTGTCAACCCTTCATTCAGCCATGGAAACATTTAAAATATTCTATCGATATCTCATCACAGAGTATTTAATCTGTATCGACACTCTTATGGTGGGGTTTGCGTTAGAGTACTGCGTAAGAACTATATTATTTTCTAGTATTCCATATTGTCAATCGTGTACGGAAAGTAAAGCGCGACTGGTTCTATAATTACTGGATCTTAAGTCTCAAAATAGACAGCGTCTATAGATATAATAACAGCATGTCGCATGATATTTTTGGTGGTTAATATTCCTATTCGAATTCCTATGCCTATTCGAATAGGTTTCAAACTAGCAAAAGTTTTAAAAACTTAACCAAATTAATAAAACTTCCTCTTTATGGCACATCAAAACCTTCGTAACCTGTGATATAATATCATCTCCATTATAAAAAAACAATTGACACTTCATTTATCTAAAACGGAAATAAGGCATATAATTATCTAAAATTTATACGTATTGACATAGATAGATACTTAGCTATATACAATAACTATGTATAGATCAAGTACATAATATTATTATCTTAATAAAAAAGACTTATATTTTTTATCTTTATTAGATATATAGATTAGATTAGAGTCAGAGATGCTAGACTTGAATCACCTATGGTAATATAAAAATAAGTTTAACATAATATATTTTTATAGTATAGTTTATATAATATAGTTTATATATAATAAATTAGTTTGAAAAACATTGTAGTTCTTGATATTTGTCATCGCAGCATTCGTGTCTTTTTTACTGCCAAGGCACGTCAGTATATCAAATAAAAATACCTACAGCTCAGCATTGCCACCTACGGACTTTACCTTTTCAAAATAATACCTTGGGCACTATGCAAGTACGTCGATGTCACTAAGTAAACCACCGCGGTAAAGCTAACATCCTCACAACCACTTATTACGCTGATGAGAAAATCTTACAATATTATTCGTATATTAAGATTCAAGACGTGAATACAACATGTCTATTACTATAAGCTTAAAGGTTATTGGATGATGTGCTGAAACCCTACGCTGTTATAGTAAGCAAATATGTGCATTAGGCCTTATGTTACTTATTAAACTGCTAATACTCTTATAATGTTGGGTGTGCAATAACAGGTTCTCTAAGGGACCTTACACAATACATATTTACATTTTCGATGCTATTGCATGCAATTACGTTCATGCGTTAATTATTTGAATGGTCATGCAATAATTCATTCAATTAATTATTATAATTAATAAAATAATTATAAACATTTATTAAGTTAATTAATGTAATCAATTGTGTATAAATAATTATTGACAATCATAGTGTCACCGTGGTTAGATTTTTGTTACGTAAAACCAAATAAAAATTATTATATTTTTACAACTACATTTACATAAAATTATATATTATTAATACTAGCATATTTTGGGAATTGGAAATCTAAAACATTCTAGAATTCACTACAATAGGAACAGGTAGTGCCGTTGCAGCCGAATTGGACCGGCACATCGGGGTGGTACTTCTCTCTCGCAATATGATACCTGCGTAAAATTACAGCTACGCTGTCGCATTTCGTGCAGTTACGGACGTTGGGAAGGAGGGAAGGGGATAAGGAAAAGAAGGGCATGCAATGCACCTGCATAGCTTCTGAGTGTGCGGATGTTTATAGTCGTTGGTAGTTACCATAAAGCATTTATGTCCTAAAAAACACTCAATTTCATTATATAGAATAATAATTATACATAATGTATTGAGATATCTATAAATCCGTTAATATTTCTAACATAAGTTAGCTCTAACCGGATTTAAGACTACGATTTTGAAATAGTCGGGCAAGCCGTTAGTCAGTAAAAAGTATTCCAGACGGCTGTTAAGAAGGTTGAATGTTTGGAATGAATCCATTACTTTGAATTGTAGAAAATTACTAAGTCTCAAAAAAAGGATTACCTTTAAAATGTGTACTTTTTGTACAGAATACTACTTCGATGAAGAGATTAAAGCATACAATTCAATTTATTCTTACTCGCAGCTTCGTCTTCGTTTATTTACATGCTGTCTTTAATAATGGTCATTATATATACTAGCATTACAGTGGTAAAATAACTTTTTAAATTACATTGAACTTGTTAAAATACATTGTCGTAATTTTGGCGATACCTCCTACGATCATACTTACAAATCTTATCTCTTTATAATATTAGTACAGTACAATATTAGTAATAGTACATCATGCTATATTGGTAGTGTACAGTCACTTTTATATCTGAGGTATGTCTGGTTGTTGAATATTTCTATATATCTGAAGTTTCTTTGCGATGCTATTAAAGGTTTTGCATAAAATCAATATAATTATATGTATTTTTATCCATCGAGGTTGAAGTATGAAATTAAATATATTACAAAATGTTTATTTAGTTCCATTACAGTATCGGAACGATCTCATGAATGTTATTGAGTTGTTTGTGAGGAGACGTCTTGACTCTTACTGCATTATAAAATGGCGGACTCTACAGATGTCGTACCATTTTAATAGCTTTTTAAACACCTTAAACTCATTAATTACCAATAACAATAAAAGTGTTAATTAAATTTTTATACCTTTATTCACATATCCATAAAATTTCAATTGACAGCAAAACTATTTATTAAAACTTATTTTGGTAGGTATGACATTAAATGTGCATAATAATATAATTTTAAATTCTATTTTTAAAAAGGGGCCAAGAAGTCTCTTCTGTTGCTTATTAGACAATTTTGAAAGAGTGCATACCTGTTAATGCAAATTAGCCGCAAAAAACTCAAAAAGATCATCACCATCATCATCATCAGCCTTTATCCGTCCACTGCTGAACATAGGCCTCAGTCAATGAACGCCAAGACGACCAATCCCTCGCTACTAAAAAGATACAATATTATAATCTATATCTCTATTTGTATTTGTTATATTATATGTATATTTCATATATATTTTTTGCAAGAGACTTCACCTGGACCAAGGGAAACTGAATTGGACAAAGTGTAGTTTAAATAAATTGTAAAGTGAACATTTTATTTTTTCTCCAAGCACTTTCCATTGGCGACAATAGGATATAATATTTAATATAGGAACGTTATTAAGATGTGTGCAGGAGTTCCAACTTCCAAGCTTTCGTTAAAATTTTAGGGTTGGCACCAACTATGATATAAATATCATATTGTACTTAAAATATAATCTATATTATTATTTAAAAAGGTTAGTTGAAGCTGTGAAATGGTATCACGTAAATGGTAACATGTATATTAATATTAATATTAATGTAAAAATATATTTTTTATATTTAAATTTTAAAAAAATCTTAATTTTTGGTTAAATAACATTTTATTTATGAAGTAACGGTAATCAAGATGAAAAAAAGGAGCAATTAGAGCTTTTTATTCACAAACATGCAAACAAGAATCGTCGTTAATTTTGTCCTAAATTAGAAGTATTACATTACATATATAGTATTTTTCCTACAAAATTTTAATATCTTATAGTTAAATTTTGTCCGACACAAATTGTTAAAATGCACGTTGGCAGCCCTATTCATGAGAATAGTGCACTCGTTATCGGCAGTCAACAGACCCGCCGCTCTCGAGGTGGATATTGCTGAATGTTGCTGAATATTGCTGGATATTGCTAAACATTCACGTTTATCGTTCCTACTTACCAACGACAAAAGAAAACTTTATAATACAAACCAAATTATATCTCCTTCGCCTTCTTATTGTTCGGCGAACAATCGCCTTTTGCCAGTGTACATAGTGTAGGTTGTAGGACATAACGCAGATACAAGCTTAATGTAGTAATAGGAATTGTAGGACCTGTCGATTTTATTTTGAATAATATATTACATTGTTTTTAAAAAAGAAATGTATTGTTTATTTTAATATTTAATCATCGTCACAGTCAGCCTATCCACTATTGGCTTAGACTGAAGCCAGTTGATCTATTTTCACTCGCATCGTACTCTCTCTCTCTCTCTCTAGATCTCTATCTGTTTGTTACACGTTTACGCTTACTAATTAAATAAGCGATTTTAGTATTAATATTCAAATTTTACTAGAACTGCTGAAAATCGTCGTATCATCATAGGAGGGCTAACCTTCGTCATACATACATGTTAAGTTAATCAATGCGTTATAAAGTAAAAAACCAAAGTGCCTGTAATATGTGATCAACATTCGATTTCGCGTCGTCTCCTTAATGCAATTGACTTAAGGTATGGCTGGATATGAAGGTCCTTCATTAAAATGATTTTGATGAACACGATCGATGTGATCGAGAAGAGATAACGCTTTTTGAATTCCGAACCTTGTATTTATGTAAGGTTATTGAATGTATATCAGGAGTATATCGATCCCCAATTACCTACTGATCTCGGGTTCTTATATTGAATTTTTTCTGATTAAATAGTCTTTAACGTGTGACCTATTTATTAAATTTGAAGTGCGAACAGAACAACTCAGAAGTTCGAAAAATAAATTTATTTTATTTTATAGACCTTTTATTTTCATGACATCGCAGTATTAAAGTAAAATAGAGGAAAAGCATAGAGACGGGCACCGATTCTAATAATAGGTAGAGCTCAGTTTATCGAATCTGTAAAAATATGTTCAGGTTTATTGAAGTCAAACTTCTTAAGGCGCGACTAGAGGGAGAGTCAGATTTTTATAGAGTTTTACTTCAGTCGCGCATTAATATTAAACGAGCATACTTTAATATCAACGTATAACGTATAATAATCAACGTATTAAGTTTACTGTGGTAAAACATCTTCATTACAACAAATATTAGGGTAAATCACAACCAACGTTTGTGTACTTTTTGATTAATAAAATAAACTAAAAGATCGACGAACATAAATATCATGACGCATTCGAATTGACAGCATAATGAACATTCTTAATTTAAACTATGTTCGTATTTGTCGTGTACCTTTTTTAATTGATTATAATCGACAAAAGTCAAAGTTTGCAAAACAATTGAATTGTAAATTTATTCGGATTAATTGTAATACCGGTATTGAATCACGTTTCTTTAAGGTGAAGTTTATCTTTTGGAGGCAGGATTAAATATTTTAGCTTATAACCCATAATTAAATTTCGCAAACGGCTTGCGGCTGACTTCATTTCAATGGCTTTGTTCTTTTTGTTATTAACAAGCTTCACTCTTAATGGCTTAATTTTAATATCGTGTCATGTTAAGATAACGATTAACTCATTTAAAAGGGGCTTGATTTCTATATTACCTTTACATCAGGCCTTCAAAATAAAAGATTAAACATAACATCTTAAAGAGCCATTTCATTTATGTTCTACATAAAGTGTACATGTAAATATTTTTTTAAATTGAAACTTCTTTATGCGCGACTAGTAACTCAGTTTGTATTTCTGAATTCTGACGAAAGCAACGATCAGTATCTTTATTCGAAAATAGTTACTTGTATAATTTTACTACTAGCTGTTGCACGCAGCTTCGCCTGCGTCAACTAAGATTTAAAAGGGGTCCCTAACTTTTTTTAAAATGTTAATAGCTTATGTTCACCGGGAATAGTGTAGCTTCCCAACAGTTTTCAAATCGGTCAAGTAGTTTCGGAGCCTATTCAATTCAAATCTTCTCTCTTTATAATATTAGTATAGATGAAGTTTAACTTAAATCAAACGTAAAATTTTCACGCACACTATTTTTTATCTTAATCGTTTTAGTCTAAATTATTAGTCTTGACTATTTCTTTTACAGTATTATTCTAAATGTCGTATAATGTTTGCGGATAAATTAAATAGACAAATATTAATTAAATATTTACTTTTAAAAATAAAAAGTAAAAACTTTCAAATTAGGATTTTGATAATTAATTATATGTTTTTGGAGCATTTATATTCTAAGCGTTCGATGAGCATGGTATTCACATACAGATTCCATTCTCTTACCCCCGGTTTCTGAAACGTTTGTCAAAGTATACGTCAACTAACATGGCTGTTAATTTAACACAGCTGTCAAATCAATTTCAGTTGCCGGAACGTTATTCAGAGCTAAATTAACTAATCTATGATTAGTTTGATTTGACATTGGGTTTGTTTTCAAATATAGCCACACTGATAAAAATCGTACCATAGTTCATTTTTAACTGTCAAAAATAACAGTTTCAAAATATGGCTGACTGTCAAATGTCGTTACTGACAGATCATTCCGCGAATTTTAAACTCAAATTTCCAACATACAAAAGTGAAATTATTTTTATCTTTATATAAAATGGCCTCACGAGGGAAGAATTTTACAGAAAGGAAAAAGTATCATATGCTTTTAGAATTAGTTGAAAAGTAAGTATAAAATAAATACAATACACTTTAGCGTTTTTAAAACTTTTATTGTTTACAAAATTAAATATAATTGTTTACTTTATATGTCCCTACACCATTGCTTAAAGACGCTTGACTAGACCCTTTGTTTTATTTCAGATACAAACACATTATAGAAAATAAATGTACTAATGCCATATCAACAACAAAGAAGGATTAAGCTTGGATGAGTATCACAACCGAATTTAACAGTACTGCGGAGATACCGAGAAATCAAAAACAATTAAGCACAGCATATTATATAAATTAAAGAAGTTATGATTACATATTTATGATATTATTTTCCTTTTAATTTCCTATTATTTATATTTCTTTTTTAACATATATTTTACTAATAAAATAACATCATTATTACCAGTCTTTATCCGTCCACTGCTGAACATAGGCCTTTTTTTTCTTTAACGCTGGGAAATGCACTGACGCATCCCGCAGGCGACTGCCACCAATGCCGCCTTTGGTGAGGGTCCCCGGATCTACTATCACAGGGCACCTCGACGGCCAGTCAGTCCCCTCAGGGGGCCAACGCCACCTCCACAGACGGGTTGCCCCGCACCACAGAACAACCCCTCTTACCGTCAGGACAGTACAATGAGGCGAGGTTCCCATCCTCGCCCCTTGCCCCCTGCTCTTTTGCCCCTCTTCTTATAAGAGGGGTACAAAAAGTGAGGTTCTGGACTTAAAAGTTCGCCTTATTTGATCTTCATCACTGCTAGATGAGTTGGTGCTCATGCTTAAATCCGAAACACACATCAGTGCAACCTACAACAGACAACAATACTTATGTTTAACAAGACGACCCAACTTTATACTTTTGTAAGTTAAAAACATATATTACATATTTAATACTTGGTTGTGAATATATTGTACATACCTTTATGAGTAGATTTGAAGAAAAAATGTAGTTTCACCTAACAGAATAATTATTTTCCTGACGCTAATTCGCCGATAGACACCGATTAGTCGACCAAGAACTTGACAGACGTTTAATCATCGATTAGGTCTTAAATAGCGTTTCAGAAACCCGAAATGGACTTTAACATACGATTCTAGAGTCAAATTTGACAGCTATGTCTACTGACAGGCTGATCAAATTAAACAATTTAAACATGTTTCTAGCAACTCATTTTACACTTAACAAGAGATTTGACAGTCGATTTGTTAATTTTTGCGTTGATCAGCCTTTCGGAAACCGGGCGTTAATGTGCCAATTTTATGTATTCTTGGAATTCCTAAAGGCAGTTTCACATTTATGATCCCACCACTCTTGGTTGTTGATTAATTATTGAGCAGATTGAGAAAATAACATAACGTTTTAAATCTGCTGCAGTTTTTTTATTCCTTGTTCCATTATTGCATTAATGGATATTGTGTTTGATACAATTAGTTTTTTTAATATCGTATTGAATATTTTTTTTAAAGTCAGATGAATTAATACCAATATCATAAAAATATACTATATAAAAAGGCAACCCATGACAAAAAAAAACCACAAAAATGTTTTACCAAGTGAGTCTAAGATTTGATTTTATGTGATGATTCTGGGATAAAACTCGAAAACTTGTGTCAAATCATTATAAATATTCAAAAGGGTTTATGCTTCCAACTTTTGCGGGATTATATTCTTCCAGCTACTTTCATCAGACTTAGATATTATAGAGAGAATTTTAGTGTTGATGTCATATAGGCTATAGTTAATTTTATATTTATTTGGGTTTGCTCTCACTTATATCTCGTTTTGATCCTGTTGGCTAAATCTTTGGTACTGACTAACGTTTAGCTAATAATTACTTATTTTTAATTAACCCCATATAATCCTTATAAATATAAGTACAACTTTTTTTAAATAAAATAAATTTAATAAATAAATTAGCTTAGTTTTCCTAGGTGAAATTTTTACATTTAATTCGTTTCGATTTTTAAATTTTGTAACCAAGAATAAAAATATCTGTATGTGTAGAGTAAAAATACTTAGGATAAGATTAGATATTAGGATAAGATAATCAAATGCACAAAATTTTTGAAACGGGAAAAAATTTAATATAATTATTAATTAATAACTCAATCACAATCGATCAACTATATTAAAAAATAGTATTTACCTATTATCATTTAAAGTTTCGAACGTGCAGTCGCGTCTTTATAATATAGCCAAAATTACAAAAACATTTAGAGAATGAATGCCAACAAAACAATGCATCGACGACAACTGATTGAATTACATTAAACACTTTGCACCCATTTCTCGCATTTCCATTGTGAGCGGCATTCCGATACACTTGGCTCTCAACCCGAGCGTCTCGTTCAGTCCCCAGATTTACCTTACTGTCACATAATTCAGTGATTTTATTGGTCAGTCAGTGCTATAATTTAGTAACTTTAGCTCACGATTAGTAGCAAGCTATATTAATATGATGCAGGCTAATTTGGTTTCATTTGACACGAGTACACTTACACGACTCAAGTGTTTATTCATACTCTTGTTTAGAATAGATAAAGAGATATCTTTTTTTTCGAAAGGTCGAACCGCTTGTTTAGTATGAAGTTCATTTAATGTGAGCGTTTTAAATTTGGAATATGTGAATTGGAGATATGTCATGGAGGATAAAAAGAGTCCTTCCGGTTTGATGCAGTTGTTCAGAAACAAGGTGCACAACCCTACAGAACCGCTGCGAGCGCCTTCAGCCGTTTTTTGTGAGTCCCGGATTCGCAGGCAACCGGGCTCCGGCAAGAGCGTCCACGGGGGATACCTCATCGACGTCCTCCTCTTAACCGTTCGTTGGCCTCCTGGGACACCACTGTCTCGCAGAAGGAGGCCACTGCCAGGACTCGCCACTACTGAGCATCGCGGTAATGAGACTCGGCAAAGGCAAGGCTGACCAACACTTCATTTACCTTAAGGCGACCTCCACACCTCCACTCTTAAACCTTATTGTTCCATCGGTGATTTTATTAAAAAAATTACATTTTTTAAATAGGTAGAGTAAGAAAAAAGTTGCTTAAATTGTTGGCGTTTAGATTGTACCGTGTTACTTTTTTTAATGATCATTACACCATTATAAACTGCATCAAGATGTCGATAGCCAATCAAAAGCAACGGTTGTTTAATGATGATGGAGACGTTTTATATGGATGCTGTCGTGAGGCCGCGCAAAAAAATACATTAACCTGCCAGCTTATTTTGCCTGTTATTGTAATGATCAAAATGATGAAATGTCAAGAAGCCCCGCCTCTTCTGAAAGAGACGGAATGCAGACTAAAGATCACCCATAACTCTGTCCTTTTTATAATTGGCGTTTTTTTAACAACCAATGACATGTTCGCGGTGACTGCGTTCACTTTTTGGATACTTATAAGGAATGGGAAATAATAAAGCACTTTTATTGGACTATGTAGTCATGACTCATGTATTGATATGGCACCTTTTTCAAAGGTAGCTTACATAAAAATTTATGTTATATATATTGGAAACCGAAGTAAGTAAAAAAAAGCACAACTTAAATTGTATATTAATAAAAAAGTAATTATTAGCTTCATGTGTGTTCTCCAGTGTACAATCTGACAGAAATTAAAGATTTTATCAACATTAATATTATTACGGGCTTGGATCGAGCTGGTATTAATAACTGTTTGATGTATGTAATTTACGCAACAGACAATCAAATTATAACTCATGATCGTTTACGTAATTTTAAGTTCTCATTGCCTTAACCTTGTTAAACCTGCGGATTGTTATATGGCGGATTTACATATTATAATATATCCATCATGTGTCAAAAATAAAAATAAAAGAAGAAAAAGAACACATAATAATATGTCGAAGAGAAAGTTGGAATAAAATTATTATTCATCACCTTAGATCATTAATATGTCTAGAATCTAGACTAGACTCTAGATGGAGTATCGCCCTACAATCATAACAAAAATTACTGGCCAACATTTTCAAAGATCTGTTCGTGAATAGTGATACCAGCTACTATATTCATGCGTATTCTATGACAGCGGGACGGATACTAAACACGGAGAAAGCATTTAGAGGCCAACAGTTGGACGCTATATTTTTGGACGTGTTTTCCGCGCGACACTCTATCTAGACATATTATTGATCTAAGTTCATCACATAGTATGAGAGTTATCTCATATCGGATAAAAGTTGAAAATTGTCCAACTGTATCCTATAAATATGAGTTTAAACCGGCCACAATGATGCAGGTGGAGTAAAAAGGTATGGTGTTTGGCTATATAAGTGTGTGTGTACGTAATTTCTATACGCACACACGTTTTGTTTCTTTTGCACTCACACTTAAAAATGTACTCCGATGCTATTAAGGCCACCCTTATTTAATGCATTTCGGCGAAAACTTTTTATACACAGAATACATACTATTTATTTTAAATTAATTTTAAAATAAAAAGCTATCACTATTACTCTTAATACACTGAAAATTGATTTCTTAATACAATGATACGTAAATTGTATTGCTTGTTTGTCAGAAAGTTAGTTTCCTTGAACAATAGACAGGTTGTTACTATGTAATATGAAGACATGGTATTAAATACCGCACGTAGTAACTCGCGTTCGACGCATAGGCACGACCACTGTAAGGTTAAGCTAAGGGAGCATAATTTATAGGAAAAACAACAATCGTGAAGAGTTATGAGTGTCGACACGGGCCGTGGCGAAGCGAATTCCAATTTTAACCACGTCCATACTTAGCCTTCTTGCGCTCTATGTTCGTTCAGATATTACATTGAGAACATTAATAGAGTACAGATAATAAATAGGAATAATCTGTAAACGTTTTCTTTTTGCTTAATATTAATGAAGAAAGCTAAGTCAGTACTTGTAATGGACGTAATAATACTACATCCATGGTACTTGTTGTTATGTATGTAAGCTATTTATCAAAATATTTTTCCCACACTAAATCTCAGGTAAAAAAGTTCAAGATTGGAAGTCGCGTTTAGGTAGAAGAAGTGTTTTGCTGGTGGACGGAGTTGGGGCTTTAGTTTATATAATTCTACAGCAGTGTGTATGAGGTTTTTGAAAACGGTATTGAGTAGACTGGGATGTGCTTCGGCATCGCGTTTTGAGAAGCACTGGTGAAGTTCCTCCGGAAAACCCAGAGCTTCCCTCTTTACAAGGAGGTAGACCACAAGGGGGGAGTAGACAGAACTTTCTAGTGAATAAAAATCTCCACATACCGAAGACTCTTCCCCTTAAGAATCTCGATAATCTTTTAGGAAATTTTCCCCCTCATCAAAAAAAATAACCAGGTGGGAAGACGAATCTACGTGAAAATACTGGCCGGTCCGGGTTAAAACTGATGATGATGATGAATCAAAGCTAGGTATCTTTCATACCAGCTCCTAATGATGCCTTTAACTTTGAAAGACCCAGCCTTCAGCAAAGATTCTTTTGTCCTCATTTGTTACTTTTACGCAGATACATTACATTTCATATCATCGAAGGTCGAGCACACCAACTAAATTCCATGGCCTTTAGTCTGACCAATAATTTTGATTTAATTATATGTTCACTTTACCGTAGCCTTAGTCTGGCAACTTTCGTCGACATTTCTACGAGGTCACCATAACTCTATAGCGCCAGTTTAATGAACACCCAGAGAAAACGAGTGGGATTACCGAAGTGGCGGTGATCGAAGACATTTCAGCTATTTCGCCGTTTTCGCGGCAATAAAACTGTAATTTTTTTTAAATTAATGTCATTTTACTTTTGTGTGACATGAATGGGCATATTGAGACGTGCTTTTGAAAAAAAACGTCCGGTCTGTCAAATCACTCAACAAGAGATTCAAATGAGTTGCTATAATAGTTAAATTACTTAATTTGATCAGTCTGTCAGTTGACATAGCCACTACAATTAACACACATGACACAGCCACCATTAACAGCCATGTTAGTTGACATACACTTTGACCAACATTTCAGAAGCCGTGTATTAGTGGTCAACGACAGTCAATAATCATATAGTGGTCATAATCATAAACCTTGACCGTGTCCAGTTTTATGCTAGGTCTAGGCATATTTCGATTCGCTACCTAGTCTGTGTCCTCTGTGACTTTAAACCGTTCGTAAAAGAGAAGAGGAGGATCTCTTCTCTTCTTCATTTCTATTCTGAAATCTAAATTCGGTGTACCAAATTTTCTGACATTTCTAAATTACTGTTGTAGGCTTAAGGTATAAGCCAATTTCCTCTCTGCCATTTAATCATTACAGTGCAACGTACTTTTAAAGGATGGTATATGATAATAATGGTATTTAGATTTGACTTATCGAGCGACGATTGTCTAGTGGGTTGGTGGTAGACTCAATTGACTTTCAAAAAGATACTTTGATTGTACTATTTTGAATAAAAAATTTTGACTTTGACTATGGTCCGGCCTTTTGAGCGAGACAGTCCGGATTCGATGCTGACCCCATGTGGTACTTAAAAGAGGGGTTTTTTTTAAATTTCTAAGTGCACCCTAAACACGAGACTATCGCTCGTTCACAAGCAAAGGAAAGCATCGCGAGAAATCCGCTTGCACGAGACGCGTGGCCTGCAGTG
Source organism: Lycaena phlaeas (assembly GCA_905333005.2). NCBI lineage: Eukaryota > Metazoa > Arthropoda > Insecta > Lepidoptera > Lycaenidae > Lycaena > Lycaena phlaeas. Next base: position 14,733,105 of record HG995169.1, on the reverse strand, counting down.
GCACATACATGTGTTGATACTTTTTTATTGTCCACTGAATGTAAGAAATATATTTAATACAACAAAACATACGAATGTCAATTAAGTTGCCTTTTAAAATATATAACAATTCACAATGACTTTATAAAAGAATCACAATTCATCTCCACATAATGTTATTCAACTGCATAAACCAAATAACTCTGCTAATTTAACAACATCACATGTTTTGTCCGCCAAATAAATAAGTATAGTTGTAAAGCTTATAAGTGTGACATTTCATCAAATGTACCGTATATCACCTGCTTCTAAAAACATGGTAGTACCCAATTAGGCAAACGACAAGACATAAATTGAAATTCAAGAATCTTGTACCTGTTGTGGTATAAATAACAAAAACGCAACAGAAATAAATATTAATTCTCATATAAGGGTGTGCGGTATCTTTGGCAGTACTAAAGAGTCATTTAACACATTAAAGCAGAAAAAAGATATTCATGTAGTCACATGTGCAAGATCCGTCCGACCGTCCGTACCGTATCGCATTTGGCTTGGCTTTGAAACCTGTAGAAGTTTCTGGAATGCTATACTAAACGACATACCTATTTAAAACAAGAAACGGCTTGCGGAAAGCAACAATTTTTCTTTCAATTTATGTTAATCATGCCACGCATTATGTTGACAAATTAACATGAAATATAGAAGCTAGGCTTTATATTGCAGCTTGCGAAACTATAAACAGAGAAGTAATACTTATATTACTAATCTCACATGTCTATACAAATGTGAGAGTAATTCTAGTGTTAATAAGACATAGTGTGTTTTTTTATCTACATTTGCGCTTAAGTAATAGCAAGTTCTTTAATAATCGGTTAATTGTTCATTAAGAGGAGGCATACAATTTCGATACGATAGCTAAATTTACTTCCGTGTGCAAACAAAAGAAAGGAAGAAAGACAGAGGCAAGACGATCAGATGAAATAAACTACGCAAGTAATATATCATGATTTTTCCCAATTCGCTAGATAAGTAGCATTACTATTGTATCTGAAAATTTCGTACTACGAATACAATATAATATAGTTCCAGAACATTTAAAAAAAAAGAACACTGGAATAAAAGTCGTGGATATTTTTAATATTTGCAATTTATTTTCACAGCTCGTCTGAACGTATGCAGAATACTAAAATTTCATTTACATAATTAACTTAATTTGCACAATATCGAAAGGTACATTGCCATAGATTCGAATGCCTCGTCCTAAGAAATATCCGAAGAAACATATTTAGCAATATTCGTACGTTTAATATTGAGATAGTTGTGCAGAGGAATTCCAACCATTTTGGATATCGTTAAATTTTATAATATAATATCGCCAACATCTGAAAAATTATTGGCACAAAATTATAGTAGTTTCAGGGACAGATGTGCATTCTCCAAATATTGTCATTTAAAGGTGAGTCGGCAGGATAAAGAACGAATAAGAAATTCCTATCCCAACTTAATACAATAACTAATTAGCATTTAATTTTTTATGATTAAAAAGAATGTTGAATATTCATGTACAGTACTTGTTTTCCTCAAATGCGTATTATATTACATTTTTTCAATGCACCTTATTGTTACCGATATCTGCCGGCGCTTTTTGATGTACAATTTCGGTAGTATCGCTTCTTGAGGACCTAAAAAATTCACTTGAAGGCTTGGTGTGGTATAAACATCGAGAATCAACCGGAATAGAACGGTCATGTGCAACTAATTCCGTCTTTGTGCTGCGCTGCTGCGCCGTTTCTGTACTCTGATTGGTCGACGACTATATATGATAGCCTTTGATTGATGATTGGTAGATGCGACGAATATACAGATCATCAGGTGGCTGAATTGTTATTATGTCATTGAGAAATCACTGACGAACTTCGGATATTTATGGCTCACATTACTTCTCTATTCGTTTATATTACGCTCGATGGGTTTAAATAAGTGAAAATATAAGTACTTAAAGTCTTAATCTTACTTATAATCTTCATCAAATCCTTGACGATAGAGATCCTTGCAGTAGAGACTTGGTAAATGATGATAGTTTTGTAATTTCTGAGCGATTTTGAAAGACGATGGAGCAATGGGTATGGGCTCGGCCTCATGAGTAACTGGATCTGTTTTTGATCCTGATCCCCTGTAGTACCTTGAAATGGGAAATCCTAAATTTCTACTAAACACGAGACCAAAGCTCGCTCTCCGACAAAGGAAAACATGTGCAACAAACAATGAGCCAAGGTGTTGCTTATTTAATTCATCATCATCACGGGGTGCCATCTTCATACCGAAGTTTGGAGGTCAGCATTTGGTACACCGTCCTATCATGGGATATACTTTTTATCTGGTAGTATGTTAGTCCGGTCCACTCCTTGATATCGTCAAGCCATTTTCGCCTTGGTCTTCCTGCTTATTTAATTCCTGAAGTCTATGCTAACTTGCTTTAGGAATGAGATCCATCTCAGAATAAATAAAGCAATGAGTGAGGCACTTTAGCAAATAAGAATTATTTAAATAAGAGTTATTTAAATATTGGAGATAAACATGTCACGTGCTAAAAATAATTTGCATTTTGATAATGTCCTCATGTTCTTAATTGAATATTGCAATATAACAAAACTCGGCTGCGCAGCAAATTTTCAATACAAATAAATTATTTATCATTGGTTTAGAACAAAGCTTTTCCAAGCTAATTGTATAGTGTTAGTAATTTCCTAAGTATTTTATATTTATACTTCATTAAAACGAGAAGTACAGGCGAATACAAAAAGAAAAGTAAAGCTCTAAAGCTCGTTGTACAGTTTTAGTATTTCAGCTCGGTCTTCGGAGCCGTGTATAGAGTTTTACTACTAAAACATTGTGTTATTCAACGATGTACGTGTATTCTCAGTCTGTCTGTCTGTCCATTGATAAGTGGGACAATGCTGAGCCGATTGTTTTGGCTGCACGCGAGGGAATGCACTTACATTTTATTGAACACTGTCAAATATGTTGTTATTGCTTTTTTGGTGTATGAAGTTATATGTTTCCTGTTTTAAAGTAAAAACAGGAATACTAATAACAATATTAAGCAGTTAAAGTGACGGATTATTATTCATTAATTATATTTTGTGATTCTATATTAGAGATGGGCCGAATGTGATTTTATCCGAATTCGAACCTGGCTTAATTTTAGCGCTTTTAAATAGTACTCTATAATAAAAACAGATTAATTTTATTTTTCAAAACACCGCTTAATAATTTAAACAACAAACAAATTAATTTTTCTGAATATTTCGTTTGCGATTGTGAACCAAATATAGGGGAATTATCATTATTATGTTTGTTAAAAAATGATAAGTTTTTTTCAATTTTTTATTTCAATATGTTTTTTAATTTCTTGTTAAATTAAGAAGTGTAAGGTTTCATATTAAGATATTTTTTTATAAATATAATAGGATATGACTTAATTTTATTTTAATATGATATGCTTCATATATTAATTTCAGTAAAAATAATATTATAAGTAGGTACCCATGTGTTTTTTATTGTGCCGAAATCTTGATAAACCGAATTTTGGTCCATTCCTAGTCATTACAGAATACAGATAGCGTTTCATTGTAATTTATATCTATTAGTAATTATCTTAGATCGGTATAATATTAATGACGGCTTTTAAAACAATCATTCACTTCGATATCAATCTACAAAAAATGTATCATAGTGAAAAACCGGCACCCATTAAGGTATTATTCGTCCTCAAGTATTAAAACCCCATTTATGATTTACTTTCACTTCAAAGTGACCCTCTATCTATTTACACATTAGTTCTTCAAATGACAGAGTATACAATGAAGAGCATGCCAGTGAAATAAAACCTGTTGTTTCGTATTTCGAGTACAACACAAAGGGTCATTTGAGTCTGGACGTCGCGTCGGGATGTCTACACCTTTTACAAACAAATCAAACGCCTGGAATTATTTGACATGTTGGACAAATATTGGTCCAATTTTCATGTTATTCCTAACATGGAATATTATACTTTAAATTGTTAAACTAAAATTGGTTTTCATTTGTGGCGATCTATGGCCCTGTATCGTTTAGAAGCGGCATTAGAAGGTGATAAAAGCTTAACCCATTTCAACTATTTCTGTTAGTTATCTCCGCCATTCTTTAGTGTTAACCATTTAATGGATAGGTATGTTGACAACAGTAATTATTTACAAATTAGTTTTCTGATATTAAATCTAAAAAGACATCAGCCTTTTTAGATTTAATATCGGTCGACTGTTATTATTCTTATTTACCTGTATCGATTTTACCCATATGATTATTTATTATAAAGTTTTGCTGCTATCATGAGTAAATACTTATAATAATTATTATACTTACATCACACACTTTTTCCGACCCTTTTGGGCGCGGTTCTGAATAGATCCATCGAGAACAAATGACAATACATTAATTTGATAAGTTTATTCCATTTTTGAATTTGCAAAAGCAAAAGCTCCAACAAATAATTAATTATTTGTTTAGTTGTTTAGTTAGTAAGTGCTATTGGAAGCATCGGGATTTAATATGACATTAGAGAATGATGCAAATATGACAATACCATAAATGTAAGTAGGAAAGTTTGAATTGCTACCAGCGTGCTGCGTGCATTTACGTGTAATGACCATCGCAGCTGGCCTCTCGAGTGCTCTAACAGTTGGAGTATAATAGAAATTCTGACGTACATTGATTGGTGCCTTGATGATTTTGTAATTACTGTTTTAATAACGTTGAGCGAGGTACTCATTCACGACCAAGATGTTTTTGACTCAATTTATATTTTAATGAAATTGCTTGGCGTATTGAAACAACTTTATTCGAATTTTATCGTGGTATATTAGAAATTTCTTACGTTAGACGATATGGCGCATAACCACAAGCGCACCATTTTTTTAGTTCTGAACTAATGCCATTATAGTTGAAACTAGTATCAGTCTTGGTGCATGTTCAGGTAATGAGCCGAGAATCGCGTTCTTGTTTTATTTAAAGCTACCTTTAATTATAGATAAAGTAAAAAATCCATATAGTTTTACGTAAAAAGATTTTCCAGCAACATTTTTAACGATAAGCTACTTCAGTTAAATCGCCCCAATGTAAAGGCACTCGATATGTACACGCGCCTTAATATGTTATCTTAAGAGAAATGCAATAGAATAATTATGATGCGAGTAATAGTTGAAAGCAATCAAGTGTCAGCCGATCATAGGTGGTAATAATTAAATGATTACTATTATAAATGTCTTGTAATAAATAAAATATGTATTAATAAATAAATAAAATATATTTTATCACACCACGTAACCTTGCTTCGTGGTAAGTTTGTAAGCCGTACTAACTAGAAACTGAAATAATTCTGAGTAATTTATATAAATTCATTTATGCAGATGTATCCTTTTCCCTATCCCTCCCAATGGGCCACCGGAAACTCACAAACCGCACGAAGCGCGACAGCTTAGCTGTGACTTTACGTCGATATTATGTGAGCGAGAGGTTTATCCCCGGTCGTGCCGGCCCAATTTGGCTGCAAAGCAGCATAGCACTACCTCTTATAAAAAATAGATCAAGGGCCTGTTTCACAATCTCCAGATAAGTTCCCAATAGGCTATCGGCAACATATTTGACAGATACTCCATACTCTATCTGTCGTTGGCGATACAGGCTCCAATACAGTTTCTGTCTAATTTAGGATGAGATGAACTTGTGTGAGTTGTCCCTAGTCCCAACATATTATTATTTATTTGTTACTATAGCAACAAGACAAAGCTCAGCTATGTTTGCTTGACTAAACATGTTGATATTTGTAACGCATGTGAAATTCATATTTATGTTAGATATGACACAAAGTTGTTGCCTGTCGGTGTTGTCAACACATTTCTTAGGGCTATTTAAAATACATACAAGCCAGAGGTAGCGGTCGGCTCGTGACTATGCATATCTATGTGTGGTACAAAAATCACGCGTTTATAAACGCTTATAATCTATCTACGGATCTATTCCACGCTATTATTGAGGGTATTAGAAGGACAATATCCAAAAATTTCTGGTCTGATTTCATATCTGACTGGTTAATGAATTTTACTATTATCAACTTTATTTTGCTGTAGTCTGTTCAACGTTCTATCTCTCTTTTAAATATGATTGTATCTTTTCACATTTTTTATTTTTATATAACTGTTTACATATGGTAGCTTATTAATGGCTTTTTGATATCTATCCTATGTTTAAACTACCAATGTCATGTGCATGCTGTAGCTATCCTAAGAAAATAAAATAAACAATAATTTTTAATATCAAAAGTATCATTATTATTTATTATTATTATATTATTTATATTATTGTCAACATTAAAGGCACTGTTGATTGTGCGAATATTATGTAGGTCGAGGAAATTAAATAAAATCATTTTCAGTGTTTGACAGGTTAAACTCGAAGTCTGACCATTTTAAAGCCGAAGCTTAACAAATAGAATCAGAGTCGCTTCCTCTTTAATTATTCTATCCTTTTTTATAATAACGCGATAAAATCGTAAAAGTTGTTTCATTATAATGACTGAAATTCGCGTAAACACAAGAAAACAATATATTCTATCCTTTTCTAATACTGATTTCACTTATTCATGAAAGAAAATTAGTTTTATATGGTTGCCACGATCTGAATACTATTTACTACGTCAGAATCAGATATAGATATGATTTTTACGTAATCTTAAAATTGTTCATCATAAACATCGGAATTTTAAACAAAATACGTTGTCGCCGGTATCTTGTCGCTCGGACCATTTGTTAGGCGGTTCTGAAATTGAGCATTACAACCATCGTACTATGACCTCCCCACTCATATTGAGGGTCCATGACCCCATGCACAAATATAATATTACTGCATACATATTATACTATCTATATATAAAAATTCGTGTCACGTTGTTTATATGCGATGAACTATACTATTAATGATTTAATTTTGTGAATGCATGATGGTGCAGTTTGGTGCAATTGGTGCGTAGCGACCTCCTCGCCTGATTTCGAGAAGAGGAAAGCCGTGCCCAGCAATGGGACATAATAGCAAAGAATTCAGACGTATAAAGAAGCACAATTCTTAAGCATTTTTTGTGCCGAGTTTATTGGGGACATGTCCCCAGTTCGCACTAGCTGGATTTCGTAGGCCCATATGCTGGGAGATCGCTGTGTCCCTCTCGCCACGCCGCCAAGCGGACGTTTACATCGCATAGTTTGTCCTCAAAGTGCCCATAAGAACTGTCCTTCTATGTACGTCTGAATTATTTGATAATAGGTTGATACTTTACAATGATGCAGGTGGATTTTAGGACTCTGTTTTTGCAATTTATCCTCCGAGTTAACCTCACAATTTGTCCCTGGGTATTGTAATTTGGAGCTTGTCAGAAATTTCTTATTTCTTCGGATAAACGATGATCCTTCGTTCGAAAGGAAGCGTATTTTTTTCCTCAAATAAACTCTACACAGACAAAATGTTGATTCATATAAGTCCCAGTTGCCGTTAAGTATCCGAAATGTCTGAATCTGAAATGAATAAAAATCTTAGTAAACCGCGTAATAATAATAAAATCTGGTAGGATTTGTCCAGTAGATACGATAAAAAATTGAATATACGAATTATTGAGGACACGTAGCGTTCGCGTCTTGGATAATTATTATTATAGAGAATTAGGGGGCCTAGCCAAAACGCCATTAAGAAAGCGTTAGCGAAGTTCGAAATGATAAAATGTATAGAATATACCACGTGATTAAGCGCGGCCCTATGTCAAACCCATACATTTTATCATTTTTGAACTTCGCTAAAGCTTTCTTAATGGCATTTTGGCTAGGTCCCCAGGAAGGCTAAAATTAACTATAGAAACGAATTTGCCTACCAGTATAATGGACTCTAAAGTCTAAAGCATAATTACCAGATACTTAGTTAAAATAACTAAGGAACGACAGGAACATTTAGGGCGGACGTTGGCCACTTACAAGCCTGTTAACTCCTTTCGAATTATTGTCACGTATAGAAGCGTTTTTTGCAAGCGCTGCCGACGCGTGCCAAACGCGGCGCTTTTTCACTAATTTATCTACTCAGACAATCATAAAATTATGGCGCGCTGGTATGTTGGTTGCGACATCATATTGTTTGCAGCGCGTTAGACTCGACATAACGTGAATAAAATTCGTGGAACGCCTCAAAAATAAAAAATGAAACATTTATTTATACATATTATATGTAGGATACATTTTTCCACGTGCTTACGTTAACGTAAGTGTCGTACCTACATCCCTACCATGGTTCAGGCCTTGTCGTGGTGGTGGGGATCAGTAGCCCAGGGTGAGTCCAACACCTTGGGCGAAGAGAATTGGACCGAGGGGGCTCTTTGTACCTCTCTTATAAGAAGAGAGGGTAAAAGAGCAAGGGGTAAGGAGGGGAACCTCACCTCATTGTACTGTCCCGATTGGGAAAGGTTGTTCTGTGGTGCGGGACAACCCCTCTGTGGAGGTGGCGTCGGTCCCCCAAAGGAACGGACTCGCCGTTTAGGTGCCCCGTTGATAGCAGATCCGTGGCAGTTAACCAAAGGCGGCATTGGTGGCACTAGCCGGGTTTTAGTGGGTAGAGCTGCGTCCACTTACCATCTTTCGGGCGCAGCGAGTCCCACATGCCCTCCTGGGGAGACCCACTCCCACGTACCTATATATACATATAGGAAAACGATACCTCTGACGCAATCAGGTAAGAAAAAAACTAAACCAAAAGATTCCAATTCAAAAGGTTTTTTTTATTTTCAGTTGCGATTTTTTACGACGGTATTAGCTTAAACACAACAAAAATATTCGTTGAAAACTTTAACATTCATGCATTAAGGTATCTTAATGGTTTCGAAACGGACTTGTTAATCGATGAGGAAATAAAATAAAAAGTTCCCATTGTGATATAGTTATTGTGCTACTTGTGAATTGGTCCCACAATATATTTTCCTGCTAAGTAAAACGCAGAGGCCATTTGCACCTTCGCTTTTTTGAATATATTGACTCAAATCATTTTGAGATTTTTTATATGGCATTGGCCATTATTTAAAACATATCGTTGACTAAACATGTTAAAAATTATTATTAAAATATTTATGGACGTATTGTTAAAATTAATCAATGTCTTTATTATCGGTTTCGTTTAGAAATACGTTATTTTATTATTTAAAAAAATGGCGGACTAATAATTGGCGGCAAGAATAGTGTGATGGAACACTTTTTGTTATGGACTGCACGGGGAGTAATAAGTAAAGAAGACTTATGTAAAATGTAAAAAGTGTTCCCACTTCAAATTAATAAATAAGCGGATTTTTAATTAAGTAGGTTTTATTTTATTCAATTTAAGTTCCGCAATAAATGTTCATTGAGATGCGATTTCATGAAGCATCCATAAAATTTATAACTCGAGATTGGTTATTATCCACTGGATAAAATGGCCGCTGTTATAATATAATGAGATAGCAATCGCTTCTTGTTTTAATAAACATTTAACTTAATAATTGGTTTTCTTCAACAATTCTGGTTATTATCTTAAATGCATGTTGTATTATTAATTATTTTAGATTTCGTATACTTCATAGTGGCTTAACATCGATAAAGATTATATTTGTATTAATTTCTAACAAGAAGCAATAATAATATCTGTAAGTATGTACTTGTCACTTTGCTTAAAAGATATCTAGCTCTAAAAAAAACAAATTCAAGTAGGTAAGTACTTTAATAATTCTAACCCTTTCCATAAAAATATTTTTTTATAGAAAACTGCAACACAATTTTACACATTTGACATACATAGTACAATTATTAAAATAAGGCCAAATACAATTTTGATTAAAAAATATATATTTATAAATAAAGTTTACCTAGCCTCCGTTTCTAAATGTATTTTTGAAATGATTTAAATATTGTTTTATAGATTTGCCGTTAATATACCAATGCAGTATAAAGTCGTATATGCATACGTTGCGTTGACCACAATCGATATTAAACAAAAAAAATGTTACAAAACGCGCCGCCACGGACGGACCCTTGGCTCACCCGTCCCTTCCATTGTAAACCGCAGAGCAGCTATTAGCAACTAATAATGTGGTTTTGTAAACTCTATACGTACGATTTATGGGAGTGAATTATTTGTTTTTGTCCACATTAATGGCGGGCCCCTTGCTATGTCACTTGATAGTGGCAATTATGAGGAGTGCGATTTGTAGCGATCGTCTGTGTCATACAATTAGTTCGTTAAAATTTTATGAAGATAAGCAAACTGGCAGATGAGTTCGCTGGAAGTGTGGTAAAAAATGTAAGCTGTAGGTTTTCTAATGTCCACGCGAATTTCTTTTATTATAATGAAAAACTTTCACGGTTTTTATTGCGGTTTATATGTATAATAATATAATTTTTAAATATAATAAAATATAATCCAAAACATCTAGAAAAATCATAATAAACCGCGAATTCAGATTCACGTGATGTATTTTTGCTGGCGCCTTATAAAAAAAATCAGAATAAAATAAATATTTAAGGGGGCCTTCTAATACAATAAACATATTTTTTTGGTCGTGTATTATAGACAATACGAAATCTTACGAGTCCGACTCGCCCTTACATTTTCGAAACAAAACGAATAACTATCTTATTACAGATCTAAATATTATAAAATTTTATTAATATAAAAATATTAATAAAATGGCTACGATGCATGCATCGACCCTTATGAGCGTGTCTCACTGGTAGGCCGTGGCGGGAAAAATTAGGGTTAGGTTAGGTAGTTTAACATGTTCCGATGAACAAGGAAATTAAAAAGATTTTTTAAAATGTTGTAAAAAAAATCGTAAGGCTAGTTAAACTGATTAGCAATGGTAAAACATAAAACAATACATTCTGCCCGTCATCATTTATAGATAGGTACTCCATTTTCTCACTCATAACTTTAGATATGCATAAAATATTATCCAATATCACTATCATTATAACACATCCGGATCGAGATGTTTATTAATTAATAAATTATCATCGAAACGTATAATTATATCTATAACAGTAATCAAACAACATTTAATTAGTGTTGTTTCGTCGACTAACTAATGAACCGGTTATTAGCCGTATATCTGACTTAGTGGATAAAAAAGATTAATCGTCATCATCATCAGCCTTTGTCCGCCGTATGACGTATGCCTCTCTAAATGAACGCCAAGACGACCGACTCTTTGCCATTCGCATCCAACACAGACCGGCCACGGCATAGAGATCCTCTTTCCACCAGGCTAATAACCAGGTATATACCAAATCTATCTACTTAACGGCCTCCTCCCTTGAAACTTGGTGGTGGTGGTGCTATGCTACTTTGCAGCTGAATTGAGCCGACACGAATGAGGTGGTACCTCTCGCTCGTCTTATTTACATAATGTAGATATTCATTAAGTGTTTGTACAGACACGCCGAATATTGCAAGTTTGAATTTCATCATCATCATCATCCGCCTTTATCCGTCCACTGCTGAGAACAGGCCCCCGTCTATGAACGCCAAGAAGAATAATCTAATATAATAAGGGCCTGTTTCACCACTTCCTGATAAGTGCCGGATAGGCTGTCCACAACATATTTGACAGATACTCCATACTCTATCTGCTGGATAACTGGGGGATAGCCTATTCGGCACGTATCAGGAAGTGGTGAAACAGGCCCTAAGATTTGATATAGTATTTCAAATTCCCGGAAAAAATACTTGGAAAAAAGTCCAAGATACAAATATAAATCTAAGCAAAAAAAGAATCGAACGCATAGGCAAATAAATGGTCAGCTTTTTAAAAATTGTCTAAAACTTTATAAATTTTCATTAGCTTATTAAACATGAGACTATTTTTAAGCATAAAAGTTACCAAAAGCTCACGAAGTGTGTTTTTTATATAAGACCCAAATAATACGTACGCAAAAAGTAAAAATAAATAGTCAAGAGTATTTTCAATATTCTAATGGACGTTTATGCGAATTTCGCTAAAAGGTTCTTCTGTCCGTCCGATTGTCTTCCGGCCGGTCGGCGGGGAGCTTAGCTTTGTTTTATGTCATATTTTATACTCGAAACAAGACTTAGAATGAGTCCATATTATTTATACAGTACGACTTTTTAGGTATAAACATTAAATATCTTGTTTGTTGTTCAAACAAAACATGCAATAAAAACTTTTCAAGACAGACTCTCATCCTCATATGATCTTTAATTAGTACAATTTTATAAAATAAAGATTGTTTTTCTTAAATAATAGTCATGCTTATAACTTAATATGTCAGATGGACGAACAGACAGCGAAGTCTAGATAATACTTGTACTTGTACTTGAGGTCAGGCTGGTATCCGCAACTCGACGCTTACGCGTTAATTTTGCGGGCTGTGAGCCTGAAGCACTCCCTACTGCCAGTTAAGCTCCCGCAAGAACCACCCCCGATAGCTTAGCACCTAATAAGTCTAGGTTACCTAAGAATGTCATAACTGATCCTGTTGATAAAATCACAGAACTGTTAAAGCGCGACGCTGAAGCGCGACGTAAGCTACAACACACACTTAGACATAACACAGCCGGTGTTAGGCACACATTCACACCGCATGGGCCCCGGGGTCGTATGCGACGTCGAACCCACACTCCGTTGACCAGTTGATCCGGATCAACCGCGACAGCATAGGCTCAGATCAGCTACGAGTCGACACCAATATAGACCGTGTAATCACCGATAGCACTCTGCTATCGGTAGCTTGCTCGGGTCCCGCGCTTGACCCGCCTCCCCCGCTACCGGGGGAGGGGAGGGCCGGCCCTCACGATAGGTTTCTAACGTCACCCGTTCCAAACCAGTCGACCGTAGCTGACCAAGTTAGGTACAAACCCGACGCCATGAACATGGCGGGGGGAAACCCTCCAAAATATAACGTCATAGGATGATCCAACCGGATCATCCCATTTCCGATGACGCATAACGGTCACTAGGACCATTAGCATAGATCCAACCGAAAAAAAAAAATCCCGCAAGAAAGTCTAGATAGATCTATAGAAGTCTAGATTAATAATCATAATTCATAACTCCACAATTTATATTGCAAGTTTAATTTCTAACAATAAAATTGTTATTTTTATATTGTTCAAGAGACTTTTTGCTATTGTACTTACTACTTTATCGAATATTTGATTTTATAGGCAAATTAATTAAGATGCTTGTTAATGCCACTTACGCTATTAACTATGTTCATATTTGCATGTTGCATGACTTTATAAAGAAACACTTAAAGTTAATCACCACTGTATGTAAGTCTGTTTATTTTTGCCAACAATTTACTGGCATATGTTTTCCGTTTACTTACTTTACGCTACTAAAAACAATGAGATATGTACGAATAGTTGTAGTAGATGTATGACAAGCGCGCGTGTCATCACACATCTTTAATTTTTATCTGTGGCAATGAACGTACAGTGGCCGCGTCCCTGCCACACAAATCAAAGCTGTGTATTCTATTACCAAGCTTTGCTGTTTTGGAAAAAAGGTCCGAAGTGCATGCTACATATTGTGTCACATATGCATTGTGCATGTTGATTTAATTAGGTTGATGGTCGTTACCACTTTTCAATTAGCACTCGGTTATGGAGGCTGCGCTTAGATTTTACACCCGTATTCACAAAAAATACTATGATATGTTACAGTACTCCCGAACGCATAGGATGATTCAAACCAATTCATAGACAATACTCAAGTGAAATCCGCCGCTGTACGTCTGTCAAACCTAAACTATTAACACGATATAGTGCCTGTTTGCATAGTGATGGTTCATTAGTACTTACACTTCTTGAATACGGGTGTAAGCGTTGGTCCGCTGTTAAACGGGTGGGAAGACAGATTTCTGTGCAGTGGCTAGTCCGTGTTGGATGCGAGTGGCAAAGTATCGGTCGTCTTGGCGTTCATTGAGGGAAGCATATGTTCAGCAGTGGATGGATAGTCTATGTATAGTATGATTATTTTGCCTTATTTAACAGTAGATTACTTTTAAAGATTTCCTAAATAAATTAGTAAGTAAATAAATTAATATTTCCTTTGCTTGTAACCAATACGGAAAATCCATAAATTATTTTCGATCGTGCTACAATTTAATGCTGTTTTAATTGACGCGAATTTTGCGGTCCTGAATCTCCTCATGTCTGTGTAAAAACTCGTCGCGTCCAGTTGAGAATTTCGAGCACGTTAACGACCAAGACGCGATTCTACCGTGTACATACTAATTTATATTGGACATTAGACTACTTTAGCTGTGGTGTTTTCTAGACGACCTATTGATAGATACTAAGTATAATAAATAGTGAAGGAATAAAAGTTGGTAATAATAATAATTAATAATTACAGGATATATCACAATAAAAATTGTTTACCATAATATTGGAAATTCCAAAAATGGATAAAATTTTATATGAAATATAATCTTATTAAACACAACATCCATAATTCCTTACATGCTTCTCCTGGAAGCTCTACGATTGGCTACCCAAATAAAATGATTTAGCAGTCACTACGTGAGCGTAAAAAAACGGCCATCAGTGTAAAAAAAGTTCGTCCATTTCAATCAATAATATATTACCATACGGATTCTTTACAGCCGCGTCTTCCCTGGATAATAAAGCATAGCGCACACTTACCGGCCGCATGGGGCAGTTACGTCTTGGGGTTGTTTTACGAGCCTTTTACAGGGCCCCAGCTGGGGGGGCAATAAGTAATTTTAAGAACAATGCCCTATACTGTATTACCGATTTGAACTTTCCTGAAGAATTGTCACTTCGCAACAAAATATAACTTAAAGTATAAAAAATATGGTACTCGCATAGATATATAATTTAGGTTGGAGACATTTTTTGTTAACTTCAGGGTATACTTACATAAGCACTTTAATCATTTTTGATTTCGATCAGTAGAGCTATTCTGTAAAAACCATTTCGATATCGAGCTTTATTTGAGTGATAGACCTCACTTTACACTCATTTTGAAAGCGAACTTTATTGATATAGATAGATAGACGAGTTTTAATGAATACAAATTCAAGTCATATCACGAAAACGACCTTACAGAATAGCCCTACTGGAAGATATGTTTTGAATCCAGTGTTAAGTGTGTAATTATAATATGAAATTTTTCTTTAAATTAAAAACGTTCATAGTAATAAAAAATAAAATAAGTAAGCTATTGAGTATCTTAATACCAGTTTCGTGATTCTTTAATCCAGAGGACGCTGACGAAATCATCGTTATAATATGAATTGTCGTTCCTTAATTTTCGTAAAAAGATAAATTTGTGTTATTTTTGTGAGACTTTATAAAAAACATTACTTTTCTCCTTTCACCATCTCAGTCATCATATTTTTATGGTGTAATTTCCGTCAGCTAACCTTACATTAGGCGTAACAAAAACCCAGCCATATCCAATTTGAACTAGTGAAAAATGAACCTTTATTATCCTTACTAAATTGCTCTCCTTCCCCTACTAGTGGTCACCTCATCGTGCTGCTAGTAAGCTAATTTTATTTATTAAAAATATTATTATGCTTCTGGAAAAAAAATGTTTAAATATTAAACTAGACTATTAAAATATATAATATTATATAGAGACAATAAAAATGTGTGCTGTAGCCAAAGTTTTTCTAAAACAAAAGAAAGTAAGGATTATTAGTTTTTTCTATGCTGTTTATTACTGAGTACAATACGTTGAAGTTGAAGGAAAAATCTGAAAATGACGATGATGATGATTTCTGAGAAATAATACAGTATGCTTGCTCGTGTTCACGGGAAAATAGACTATTTCTTATGTCAATAACTACGTTGTATTCCTAAAAGAATAGAAGATAATATATTATCGACTCATGGATTAGTTACGAGTATAGTAGTGACTGGACTATTAAGGACTGGGGCATGCTCTTTTATGTTCATAATTGACCACTTGTTACTTCAGTGGCTCATATAATATCAGTTCACTGACATAAATAAATACACTTTGACACTTTATAATATAAAATCAGAATCAACTCGAATCAAGGTAAGCCCTTAATCCAATGGTAGGGGCGCTTGGGCCAGACATCGTAACTTTACGATTTCAACTTTACTGCAACGGTCCTGCAACGGTGGGGAAAAAATAAATTGGAATCCGCGCCCTCCTGATAGCGGAGACGCATTTTACGATCCTGTACCATGGGTGCACTATCCTTAATTATAGAGGTGTGGTGGTGGTGACCACGAGTGATGTACACTCGGGATTTTTAACCTTCGAAATAATATATTCCAATAATATGAACAAAGTAGTTTTTTTAACGTCAATAGAATTTACCAACGGTTCCGTAGCGAACTCCCTGGGTATCGCCGAAAAAAACTTAGTGCTGGTGAGTAGTTCTATAACAAATTGTTACTCGATGTTCGTAAGCTTGGCACTTGATGGACATTGTTTGTAAAATTGCGGTGAGTTAATAATGATAATAATAATTAATGTCGATTAAAAAAATGCATCAGTCTTTATCCATCCACGGCTAAACATAGGCCTCCATCAATGAACACC
Source organism: Lycaena phlaeas (assembly GCA_905333005.2). Classification (NCBI taxonomy): domain Eukaryota; kingdom Metazoa; phylum Arthropoda; class Insecta; order Lepidoptera; family Lycaenidae; genus Lycaena; species Lycaena phlaeas. The sequence goes on along the minus strand of HG995169.1, from coordinate 14,716,466 downwards.
AAGACGACCGATCCCTTGTCACGCGCATCCAACGTGAACCGGCCATTTTATTGTAACTAACAAACTAACTATAATATGGGCATACTTGTGCCTGAAATAAAGATTAAATAATAATAATAATAATAATTGCACAGAGATCGTTTTCCCACCCGATTAATGGCTGACCAACACTTCGCTGCACTAGAGCCCTTGGAAATATTTTCTTATTTAATAATTTACTTTAGTACCATATTCTTAGTTATTAATTTCCTTAGTACGAGAAATCTATGAATTTCAAAATAATTATATTCATTCATAATAAGACACTTCGCAACGTGTATTACTCGTCGTGTATTGTGTCGCGACGTATTGACATTTTATCTTTGCGCACGATTTTTACGAGGTTTAACTCAAACTTCGTAAAAATCTGAGTCAATCCCTAGTCAGGCCTAAAGAAGTTTTTCTTCAAGTATTTAATAACAAAGCTGATGTTTTAACTTTAACATATTTTTAATGTTTCCTGTGTGAATGTGTGATCTATAATATCCTAAGTAAATTTGAAACGTGGCTATCTCTTTGATCACCTCCATGATTATTGGTTGCGGCTTGTACAGCTGGGATAAATCGAGGAACCTTCTCGACGCCTAGCGACTGCCCAGCTCTATATTTATATAGTACAAATGCTTCATCATTATCAAGTCATGATCACTCACCGTAATTTATTACACATTACTAATATATTGAATCTTATGTATATACACAAAAGTATGCAGAAATTAAAAAAAAAAGCAATTAAAACAAAAGAACTACCGGAAATAAAAATAATCTTGCTGTGCCCAGCTCAAAGCTCCATAGAATTAGTAACTCCTTTACGGGTAATTGTATCTATATGTTTTTATAATAAACTTGCCAATGAACAAAGTTGTGAATTATTAATATTAAAACAATCATCAAAAAGATCACAACTAGAAGAATAATTAATAAATATGAACCCAACAGAGTATCTTGTGGGTATGCCTGATATAGGCCTGTAAACCCTCTTTATTATCCGCTAAGACAATCATAGGTGATCATTATAAAGATCCTTTAATATGTGAAGTAAAACGAAAAAGGCTGGGTTATTTATTATAGATTTTCAAACCTTTTACCAACATTGAAAATATACAGTAGTTACTTAAGATAGTAACAATGATATCTAAAACATTATTTGAAGGTTTGCCAACATAGATTATGTAAGCGAATTAAAAAGCTATGGGAACTACTATACACAGCGAAAAGCAGTCGATGTTTTTTAAGCTAAATCCTGTCAAGCCGTTGGATGTATAACGGTTAACAATGACGATTGAGAATTTATGTTCGTTTTGCAAGATTGAACGACTTGTTCTAAAATAAAACTTATACTATAATACTACAATCATTTTACGCTAAGGCCTCATTAGCTTCAACGCCTTAAGTTATTTCTAGTCGTTATTTCTCTGGGCGAAAACTTGTAAACATAATATTTAAATGGCGGACAGGCGTCGACATTGTTATTATATAATATAAAGTATAAACCGACACCATTATGTTTATGGCAGATCTAAAAGAGACTCTTTAATTTGGTTGTAAAAGCAGCTTTATGGATACCCCGGATATAACATAGTTAAATAACATGTCGGCGAAGAAATTAAAATGTTATGGGCTTCGTGTATGGAAGTTGATATTCTTCCTAATTTTAATCTTAATATAGTTGGATCGATAATGGATTGTGTTTTAGTATCACTAACATATACCATTAAAATGCCTTAAAACGCTTATAGCGGAGGTCGATATTTCAGTGGACAGTGTCAAAACTTTGAGCTCCGTGAAATAAATATGAAAAGCATAATTGATGAATAAAATAAACATAATTTTAATTTGATCACTAAATAAACTTGTTTTTTCTAACCTATCAGAAATAAACGTTCATATTAAATTCTCTGTTCAAAACCTCACAGTAAATCTATATTTCAATAATTGTTGTATCTATAATTAATTTAGTTCAGTAGTCTGGTAAGTATGTACACTCTTAATTCTCTTTCCAGATAAATGTGTTGTTGTCTGTGATGTATCATTTCTGTCACAATATAAAATGCGTCCGAATAATAATTGAAACATTAAAATTTTTGTTGTTTTAATTACAAATTGAGACTAATTTTATAATTTTAGCGATGAACTTAGTGTTAAAGCATGTTAAATAAATATTATTTTTTATTTTAATACGTCATACAAATTGCTTCCGATCACAATAATTATTATAAGTTGATGGTTGGATTATTTTGTCACTACATAAATCCTATGGATCTCTCGGTACCTCATTTTTAAAATTCCCATTCGAGATTCGAAAGTATTTTTAAACTATCGAATTTCAAATGTCAAATTAAATTTGATTAATAATAATACACAATCAGTACAAAATGAATGGACCCGCCACAAATTATGAAATTTGATCCTTATTATGAACGATCCATCATAACTGACAGACGGGTAAAAGTCCCTTTATCCCTCAGACCTTTGTTACTCAATGAAATTTTTAAAAACCTTTGACGAGTGGAATCTCTATCATGTTATGTAAGAACTAAAAACTATATACACTGAATTGTCTATGGACTAATCTAATGTTGTGGAGATTACTTTTTGGGCTTCGAGTGCTTCCAATATAGAAGTTTATCTTCGAAATTAGTGAGCCAATCAAAAAAAAAATGACCAATACTTTATCACTAAATGAGGGGGGCTATTACATAAACATGATCAGTAGGGCTATTCTGTAAGGTTGTTTTCGAATCTCGAAAGCGGAATCCGCGGTAATATGACGAATTTAACGGATTTGTATTCTTTAAAACTCGGCTATTTACTTATATCAATAAAGATCATTTTCGAAGTGACGTAATGTGAGCTCCATCACTCAGGTGAAGCTCGATAGCCCTACTGTACCGTACGGTTGCAGTCGAAGTAACGCAGACTAAGCTGCGGCACCTATTTTCGTGTCAATAACGTCGACAAGTACGGCGGGGTAATTTGTGTGTCTCAGGATAGGTACCACAAGGGTGACTCACCTGGGCCTGGAAAAATAAGGGCTTGTAACAGGTGAAGTCGTTTTTCTCATGGGGAAATTTCATCTGCGACAGATAAAAATGAAGAAAACAACATTGAAGATGTGGACGATACATCAGAACTTTTGGCAGAAGTGTCAGTTAATGATGAAAGAGTCTCATTCGACACCTAACAAAGCTTCTGTCTACAGGACAAAAGTGATTGTAAAGCATTACAGGCACTTTAAAAAAAAGTTTTAAGTTAAGCTTCCAAGCAGCATGGTGCTTTGAAGTAAACCAATATTTCTTTTCTTTGTAAATATTTTTTAATCCGCATTATGAATATGTATACGTATGTACACATCGTAACTTTTGTCAAAAATTTCAAACACCCGGGAATTTGTAATATTTTAAGAGTTTTTCGTTTAGTTAAGTTACTTAGTTTCGAGTTTCGAACATATAACGATAGTTGAATGTACCTATTACATAAAATAACATGTTTTTATTTATATATCACAAAAACATACCCAAATTGCAAAATAATGTCTTGAAATTTAACGTTTTCGTTAGCGAGTGTGCCTAAATTCAGTTTATAAATGAATTAATGGTGCGCAGATCTTTATTTTGAGTCATACTTTGCGTGCGTCGCTTCATAAATATCAATTTGAACTGTACTAACTAAATTATAGGTGTAAGCCGATTGTCAGTGATTTAAACAAGTGATAGCCAAAAGCTTGCAAATTGATTTATTTTGTATAATTAGAGTGGAAATCACTACAGCAGATTAGTTTTTTTTTATTATGGTCATAAAATATTACCTACTCTTCGTCAAACTATTTGAATTTTAGTAAACGCGACTATGTCATAGTTCACCGAGGCGCTGGTCCAATGATAGTTGGTGAACTTCTCACACCTTCAAAGACTAATCTCATCAGGCATGCAGGTTTACGTGCACAGGTGCACCGATAAGCGAGCGATGGTCTTGTGTTTAGGGTGCACTTAGAAATTTAGAAAACCTTTTTCAAGGTACCAGGAGGGTCAGTCCTCTCGCTTAAGGAGCCGAGCCCGTACGCACTGGACCTTCGTCGCTCCTAAATATATAATTAATTTAAAATGTGCAGATTCGATGTACTTATTTCACGGTAAGATATAAATGAACAGTAAAAAAGAAAAAGTGTGTGTTCCCATCAATGTTGCAAATTTTATAAAATATGTTTCTTCAGTTAGTTGGCAACGTTAAGATATATTTAAGTAACATATTTACATACTATAATCTCTGCCCTATGGCATGTCGCTAAAGGTCAAGCCGACTTAGCAAGGATCTTGAGAAATCGACGTTCAAAATAACCAGCAATAAATTGATAGGATTGTTGCGGCATTATGCTTGGCTTCTCAAATTGTATATGATAACTATAAATTGAAATCCGAATGCGTCTTTTAATTTCGTTCTTATATAGATTATAATACTTTATACATGCTGATGCAAAAATATATTTCAAGTTTAAGTCGACGCTGAGGAAAATAAAATGCGTGGCGACTGGCGTAGTATATTTTTTTTTTACTTTTTAACCTTTAACAGTAGTAAGGGGATTCTTAATAAACATTTATTAAAATATATTTGATAGTTTTATATTTTTATGTATCCTGTCTTGCAGTTTTTTGTAGTTGTTACAAAGGCATAACCAAGTGTTAAATAATTATTTGGTTATTTAATATGTAATAATATATTATGTATGTCCCGTGACCCGTCTGATCTTAAACTAGGAGGAGCTTGTATTTAAATATTTCTAAAAACATGCATAATTTAGATAAATGGCACCCAGACAGAAAAATTAATGATTATGTTCATCACACAAAAAATGTCCTGGGTGGGAATCGAACTCACGACTTCCTGGTATGGCAGTCAGGTCATTAACCCTAAGTGGTTTTATCCCCTCCAAAATCATAAAAAAAACTCTCATATTATTATACCTAATTTAAAGCCCTAACTACTCCATAAATGTAAAAAAACAATCTGCCGAGTAAGTAAGTCCGGAGATTAGCTATCCTATTATTATTGAGTTATTTATTTATTTTACTAGCACTGCCCCGCGGTTCCACCCGCGTACTTCCCGTGGGAGTAAGTACGGGGATAAATTATAGCCTATGTGTTATTTTAATGTATAAGCAATATTATTGTAAATTTTCAATAAAATTCGTTCGGTAGTTTTTGCATGAAAGAGTAACAAACATCCATATTATATTAGACACCGTAAAATTTTAATGGTGTTTTCCATAGCAGAACGACTTTCCATGAGGAGTGCTTTTAAAGCTAGAATGAAAAAAAAAATGTTTTTGTTTTAAAGTAATAAAAATAAATATTGATTAACTCGAAAAATCCCGATTTACCTATACAGTCTCCTGGGAGGATATTATAAAAATTTACTATGTTTATTTTTATAATTTATACAATGTTTCAAACTTACAATGTACGTGTATATAAAAATATAAGCCATAGCCCACAGACAAAGAATGTGTCTACTCTTGATAGATATGTGATGCTCGGTATAACGACATCTAGCGGAGATGACATTAACCTTATTTAGCTCAACCCGGTCTTTTTATTAACCGTAAAAACGATTTTCACGAGCATTTTATTTTTTTCAATAAAGTGTTTATTATTCTGGTTTATTACTAAGATAGCACATTTTATTGGGCCCTTAGAACTGTTCTATTTATTTAGACGTAAACGTTATGTACCTAGTTCTACTATTACCTACTTCAGTCAGTAAAGTTAGTCAAGACACCACGTGGCGGCTGCTGTAGGCATCGCGGCGGTTGTGGGTCCCAGTATTGCTGGGACCTCCCGCCGGGACTCCACCTCTGTGGAATCACTTGGTGGGGGAAGTCTACCTGAGGCTCAGTTCATCTGACGGTGGTGCGGCAGAGACCCGCCACAGGAACAAATCGGAAACCGTGGAAGTCACACTCCACGGCTGGCGGGGGGCAACCCCCCACTTACTAAATATATCACTGGGTGAAACCAACCGGCTCACCCCACTTCCGACGAAGCATTAGGGCAATTAGCATAGCTCCATCCGAAAAAAAACAGCTCAAAATATGTGTTTTAATTTTTAAATTTATTTTATTTTGAAGCATGTTTGCATTTTGCCTAACAATTTAAAAAATAAATCGTCCATCATCGCTGCACTGCACATAATAACTATTTCTTACTCTCTTGCCAGTTTTTTAAATGATTGACACAATATAGTAATGAGTATATTTATTTGAATATTTTAATATTTTGTTTCTTTAAAATAGTACTTACAAAAAGTAAGCACGTGAATATGAGAATAATGTATTTATTGAGCTTTATTCATTACGTAATCAGAAGATTTCAAAACTTTATGATTGGAACGTAAGATGTTAAAATTATCTCGAATAGATTATTACTGATTTAGTACAGTAAAAATATACAAAATTTTCATTCCAATTTATTTTATATAAGGCAAGATAAGGGGGGCGAAGGCTCTTAGTAACTTTCTGATCAATGATCATACAATTCAAGAGTTGAAAAATTTGGAGATGAACACACGAAGTTCACAGCAGTAATAGAGTGAAAAGTCACCAACATTTAGAGACCGATAAAATAGGATAGAATTAATTAGGAGGTAAATGTTTTAATTCGGTACTGGATATAAGTAGAGTGTCAAGCGCACTCTTGAAAAATGTTTTAGGCCAATATTTTGGAAGCACTTGAGGGCAATAATTATTGAGACCATTATTATAGACATTAAAATGTGGCATTTTTTGTATGCTTTTACTTTTTTTTAAGAATATTAATTAAATCTGAACGTCTATTTTTAGTGTACCAATTAATCAATTATTATTATTTGGTTATTTTATAGATAGATAATTAGACTGTAAAAATATGAAATGTTGGCTGTAAGAATCTTTTGAAACTTATTCTTTCCTCTCTGGAATTTAATTCCACACCCCATATCATTAGAACAACGTTAGACCATTAATGATGCAGTTTCAAGCGCCATCATCTCACGTTTCTCGTTATTGAGATGCACGACGATTGTTCATCTTTTTTCTCATTAAAATGTACAATATTTTTTGCATTATTATAATAAAAGATCATGCGCGATGATATTTCATATACGCTTAGAAAAATTTTATAAAAAAGAATAGAAAAATAATACCGCTTTGTTTTTTTTTTATCTTTATGTAATTATGTACTTTTCATGGAATAGTGTTTTATATGCCAATGTTGCCATGCCATACCAGAGAAAAGTTCATTTAAGAAATTTAAAATATGTGATTTATGATAGTGAGCTCATTTATGTTATACATTATACATAGGTTACGAAGAGTTAACGTTGAGTACAATTTATGTAGACATATTTCAGCTATCATACGCTTTTCTAAAAGTGGCTATAGTTGCAGAATTTCCTACATCCAATAAGTCTTACTTTCAGCATTGACCATTTATGTTCCACCAAAAGCGCGTACAACCTTTTCAAAGATGTGTCCGTGAATAGTGATACCAGCTAATACAGTTCTCCCATAATCATCTTTTTTTAATCTCGTTACAATTCAACACAAACCTTCATTATTAAAATAAAAAAACAATAATGCGTAACAATTCATGCGTATTCTATGACAGCCGGACTGATACTAAACACGGAGAAACAAGCAACAGTTGGACGCTATCTAGACATATTATTGATCTAAACGTACAATATAAATAAAAAAAACCCAATGTCACCTATTCGTTATACTAAATGGTCGGTGAAGCTATGTTTGTATTTCAGTTTGCATTAGTATTCATTGCTTGTAAAACCGATCAGGTAATTGCTGAGGGGTGAATGTTATACACCTGTGACTCACCCTGACGAATGAGGTTTTTGCAGACTGAATTATTCCAAGCCATTTGACAACTCCATACAGTTTATAGATGTCATTACGATGCCTTGATGGGAATCATAAACAGAATATTATGTTGTTTCTTTTTATGTATAGTTTATGTACATAGTTTTGTATACAGCGACGGTCCAGTGGTGGACGGACTCGGCCTCTTATGCGAGGGGTTCCGGGTTCGATCCTGACCCGTCCGTATGTGCCTTGAAATGGGTTTTTCTAAATTTCTAAGTGCACACGAAACCATCGTTCGCTTACCGGTGAAGGAAAACATCGTGAGGAAACCTGCATGCCTGATGAGATTGAAAGTCTTTGAAGGCATGCGAAGTTCACCAACCCGCACTGGGCCAGCGCGGTGGACTATTGGCCCATTACCCTCCTCGCCTGATTTCGAGAAAGGAGACCCGTGCCCAGCAGTGGGACATATAAGGGTTGACACTTTACTTTTTTTTTATGTACATAGCATATTTTATTTGTTTGTATGACAGACAGGGTCCAGCTGTTTTAAATATGATGGAAATATCAATAGTCCCAATAATTCAAAGTAGTACTTGTGTCGCTTACTCTCAAGAAAAAGTACTTTTTGTATTTGTTCGTCGGTACATACTCCCAGTACGAATAAAGTGAAATTTTACTTATTCTAGGTAAGAACGATGCCCCACCATGGTTCAGGCTTTGTCTTGGCGGTGGGGCTCAGTAGCCTAGGATGAGCCATCGCCTTGGAGACGCGAATTGAGCCGAGGGGGCTCTAAGAAAAAAGGGACAAAAGAGCAGGAGGCAAGGGATGAGGACGGGAACCTCACCTAACCGTACTGTCCCAACGTTGGGAGTGGTTGTTTGGTGGTGCGGGACAACCCCTCTGTGGAGGTGGCGTCGGTCTTCTGAGAGACTAACTAGCCGTCTAGGTGCCCTGTTGCTGCTAGCAGATCCGGGGCACCTCATCTAAGCCGACATTAGTCATTGGTGGCACTCGCCAGGTTTTAGTGGGTAGAGCTGCGTCCATTTACCATTTTTCGAGCGCAGCGAGTCCCACATAGCGTGGGGAGACCTACTCCCCAGTGCATTTCCCGTCGTAAAAGAAAAAAAAAGGTAAAAACGATGACGGCAAAATATTAAAAGCATAATTCAGAATAAACTACCTTAAAATATGTCTACATTTATTATAAGGAAGTGTATACGGGGTGGTAACAATCGTCGTAGGTAAGGCAATTTCACGCGTCGCGGCTTCATAAAGGACTCGTTTCGTTGCGTTTTAGTCACACGGTTTGGAAGGGCCTGGTAAACTCGGTCTATCCTTGATGGGGATTTTTTTACGATAACTTTGAATAACAAATATTTTTCTATACAGGCTGTAAATTTAGTCACGCTTTTTGTGGGATTTATATTATGTGAATCGATTCACATAGATGTAAATTGACGATTTTTAGGATTCTATTTCTCAAAATCACCAAATATCACCCTTATAGAATTAGTCCGTATGTCTGTTTGTCAAAACTTATAGGATACTTCATGGTCATAACTGGAACATGCAATTACCTAGATTTGAAGTCGAGGCCTTTAAACATTACTAAGGGTTATAAAATATATCATCGTTTAGACATCTATTCTCGGATTAATACTGCTATCAATTTTATAGGGGAATAATTAAATTTACAGTTAATTAAATAAGTAATTAAGAATTTAGCGATTGAGATTCGATTCTAAAAGAATACTTACTGCCTGTGGAACCCTCGGTGTCGGGATGCTTGCTTTGACTGGTTGAAGTTTTTAATGTTGTGTGTTGTGGTGATGCACTATTTTTTGGACCTTTAGGCTCTGTAGTGTAGTGAGTAACTGTCTTTAGATTATTTTATGTGTTATTACCTTTACACCTTGCTAAGTAAGCGTTTTGACATATAATTGCGCAACTGTTTCAATACATTGTGAATATGAAATATTATGTACTTTCTGGAATTATTAATAAATGGGACCTCAAATCGAGAAGACGTTTTCTTTAACAACCCTGATCTACATGTCTACTTCTTGACACATCACATGGCGACCCTGCCAGTGCTGCCTCTCGGCAGCGCTGTACCTTTCAAGATTATTTAATATATATGAGTAAAAAATAAATAATATATATATAAAATCAAATAATGAAGATATTATAGAAATAAAGAAGATAAAATAAATAAGAAGATAAAATAATAATGGCAAATGACGAAAAATGAAGAATTTTAAATTAAATCCAAGAAGAATAAATAATAAGAATAAATACAAAAAAAAAAAAATTTTACTAAAATTCAAGAAAGAAGAATCAAAAAATGAATGTTAAAGTATAAGGAGAAAAATAAAATTATAAAGTGAAGTAAGAAGAAAAAGTAATAATAAAGAGATGCATCGGAAAAGAAATGGTCTCCAAGAAATTCAAAGAAAAGGCACCGGGAGACGTTGCTGCCCAAGGGATCAAGAGGAAAGGTGCCGGGAGATGCTGGTGTCCAAGGGATACAGAGGAAAGGCGCCGGGAGTTGATGGCGTCAAAGGTATCCAGAGGAAAGGTGCCGGGAGATTTAAGAGAAAAGTTGGCCCATCCATTATTTCTTAACTTATCGAGCACTAGGTATATTTTTTTTTTATCATTATATTTAGCCTATATTATTAAAATGTGTATTAGAAATTATTAAATATTTTTATAGAAACAAAAATAGTTACAGTAGATTAAAGTAAAAATTAAAAAAAAAATATATTATGATCTATTATAATTCTATTCTATACTTAAATAAATTTAAGTATAGTTATTACTTAAGTATGTTTTGTTAGTAATACTACACTTATTAATGCAACGTAGTACATTCTTGTGTTACTTGACTACATGCTAGCCATTGATATAAAATAATATAGATGTAATTTTTTTTTCTCATGCTATAATTTAATATAAAAAAAAATTAAAAAAAAAAATAATGGAATTCGATGAGTAATTTTGAAGAAATTAGTTATGAGTTACATAAATTAAGATTCAACTTATATTTATGACATTCATAGATTTTCTTGATTTATAAAATTGTGTAGATTGATTATGCATTTAACCGGAAAGTCGTGAATATGGAAAGTAGTTATGATTAAAAAGGAGTTGGTTAAATTTACGAATAATGTGGCTGCAAACGCATTATTTCGATAAATAAAGAAAGTAGGAAATAATAAATTGACAAAAATATATAATATAAAGTGCTTTGTTAAATAACACTTCCTTCGATGAACGGACTGATCACCCGCCCGTCGATTGGAAATGCTTAAAATATCAAAGAATTATTGTATGGAACTAATAGAGACGAGATTTTAGAAGTTGTTTTTATGACATATTATAGTCCAAATACTTGATCATGTTAAACGCGAGACGTTTTCGTGAGAGTTATGGTATTATTTTGAGACTATGGAGTAAGGTATAGAAAAGAAATATAAGGGGAGACATTGATAGAAATGTTGATATAGTGGAGTAGGAGACATTTAAATTGTCTAAAAATTGTGTGTTGAATCCTTCTATTCGATCATGGTGTGAACGAGCTTTCCTCCGTGAGATATGTTGGAGTCTAAAGAGACTTAAATGATGACCACAAGTTATGTAGAAAGAGAGTATAGTATGTTAAAAGATGTTATAAGAATGTATAAGAATAATGGAATATACGAAGAATAAATAAATAAAATGTAAAGTGAGTACAAAGAGTAAGGAAATAAAATGAATAAATGAAGTTAGTACCTACATTATATGAAGCCTGTATAGGTCGAAAAATAAACTAAAGGAATAAAAGTAAAGATATAAAGTAAGGGTTATAAATATTATGTGAAACCCAATGAAAATGTATGATGAGAAAGTAGGAATTTATGGAGAATAAATAAAGTTATAATGAGGAATATGATGGTGATAATGATGATGAATAGTTATAACTCAATAATTAAAAGTGTTCGTAATATGTGCGCATGACCTCGCCGGAGCGTTGTAACGCCGCCTCGGCGAAATATGATTTTTCAATTCTAAGGAAACGCGTGATTAGGGTTCCGCAATGATTTTGTATTATAATACAATAATTATTAATTTTATTTTCTAATGATTTTTTTTCTTTGTTGTAAGGGAATAATTATAAATAAAATGTTATTTTCTATCTAAGTTTAAGTCGTTAATATAATATATCTATGGGTTTATATATCGTAATATTAAATGTTTAAATTGAAAATAAAATTAAAAATAAATTAATATATTCCGCAATTCCGCAAAGTAAATTTAAAATGAAACCCATTAAAATGTGAATTTTTAAAGCGACAAATTCTTTACTTAGGTCATACAATATCAGCGGACGGAATTTTACCGGACCCAGAGAAAATACGAGTCATTGAAAGTTATCCGACACCGACATGCGCCGACGATGTCAAGCGTTTTGTTGCATTTAGCAACCCATTATATTAAAAAAAAAACCAAACAAAAAAAAAAAAAAAAAGTTTAGTACTTAAATAATAATAATAATCTAGGTTTCTTTTTTTTTTTTTTTTCTTTTCACTAAGGGGGATGGTGTAGTGTAGTGAGTAACTGTCTTTAGATTATTTTATGTGTACCTGTGTACCTTTACACCTTGCTAAGTAAGCGTTTTGACATATAATTGCGCAACTGTTTCAATACATTGTGAATATGAAATATTATGTACTTTCTGGAATTATTAATAAATGGGACCTCAAATCGAGAAGACGTTTTCTTTAACAACCCTGATCTACATGTCTACTTCTTGACACATCACAGCTCAATCCGTTGGTAATGGGAAGCATATACAGTTTTGGAAAGGAGGAAGATAGTATATTTAATGTAAAGGCATTCACACATTTTCCTCAAGGACTATAATTTAATCCTAATCATATTATAAACGTGAAAGTTTTTAAGTATGGATGTTTGTTACTCTTTCACGTAAAAACTACTGAATGGATTTTGATGAAACTTTACAATAATATAGCCTATACATTGGAATAACACACATGCTATAATTTATCGCCGTCCGGGAATGTTAAGTAGGTGGGTGAAGCCGCGGGGCACTGTTAGTACCTCATAATTCTTTTTGAATCACACCGTATATATAAAGAGCGACATTTCGCCGCTTGCTACCTGACTGGACTATCAGTGTCAGCGAAACGACTTTATAAGTTGTTACTTTTAACTCCACACTGATAACGTTCATTTATATTGACTTCGCTTTAATTTTGTTGTTAATACAATATATTTTTGAAAGGGTAATGATAATACATACAAAGTTCCACTGAGTTTGTTTCGCCGGTTGTTCTCAGTGGACTTGCTTTAGTACCGATGGTAGACTCAATAGGGATGTTGACTATTTTTTTTAATTGATTTTATTTGATAGATATTCTATAGGTAAACACAAAACAAGATTTTTGTAAAGAAATATGTCCAATTTTAACAAAAAATTAAATAAAGAAAAATAGTTTTAAAAATTGCCCTTGAAACGCTCCAAGCGTCATTACGTCACACACCGCATTCAGAGCTTGCGCTATGTTAGGTGAGTTTGTACTTAGCTCAATGTTCAGTGACGTCATCGCCTTATTGGCGTTTGCAGTCACGTGATAATGCATGATAAATGACGCATTTCAAATTAATTTTCTAAATTTTAAGACAAATAAGTAGACTTTTTAAATATTATTTTAGGTTTTCAAATACTGTATTTAATATGTAAAACATAACTTTACATGAATTTGTAACATGTGTCAACATCCCTATTGATGTTCAAAAAGATACTTTGATGGTACTATTTTGAATAAAATATTTTGACTTTGACTTTGAGAGTATTAAATAATGTTCGTTGATTTTTATAGCACACAAGCAGCGTTCTGCGGTTTCTCTGGTGTACTTTCTATTCCCGAGGAAGTACGGGGATAAATTATTTTCTGTGTGATATTCAAACGTGTATGCTATACTACTGTTAAATTTCGTCAAAATTCATTCAGAGGTATTTGCATGAAAGAGTAACACACATACATTCCATAAAGTTTCGCGTTTGTAATGTAGGATAACCTTTTTTAATAGTCTATAAAAATACAACTTATAGAACATATCATAATACGTATACATACGCCCGGTTTCTAACCCGTTGATCAAAGCCTACCTATGTCAACTAACATGGCTGTTATTGGCGGTTAACGTACGATTCGAAAGTCAAATTTGTCAACTTTTCATTGTAGTTGTTATCTCAAAAGGCCATGCTTCTAGCAACTCATTTGACACTTAACAACTGGTTTGACAGTTGATCAGTTAATTTTTGCGATGATCAGCCTTTCAGGAACCGGGTGTTAGTCTCATTTTTGTGTAAAATAGCTAAAAACATCAACTGAATAATAATTATACACATGACGTAGTGTTTTCTTATCTTAAATCACACACATCGTAACATATTATGTAGGTAATATTATATACAGCGTGTTTTTATTCGGCCAAGTGTACATAACAGTGTGGTCGTTTTGGAATTGTTAACAGCATGGTGTTTACAGCTCAATTCGCGGTACAGTGTGAACACCCAAACTATGTATTGTACACATTGTTTTAAACTTTTCTATGACAGAAATAAAGCATACATTCATATTTATCTATTTGGAAGCTTTTACTATCACGATTTTGACAATGGCCTGAATCATGAATAACGGTTATGACTTTTATTATTTTTCTAAAAACTGATCTAAGTTTCAGGCGGAGAGAGATAATATCGATTTGACTACTTTTCCTATTGATTAAATAATCTAAGGTACGGTATAATAAATCAGTTCCGAATTCCGGTTGACGAATTTTGTAAATCATATCCTGGACTGAATTTTTTTAGTCAACCCATATTATGCAACATGTTTATTGAGATATTAAATTATATGTAAAATACGTTTCATCAAATAAACATCTCGGTGAAGGTCGTTTTATATACGGTATCCTATGCTAAAAGAAAATATTATGTTGTAAGAAAAGCGTTGATAGATCACTATAACGACTTAAAAAAATGTTTGCTCGATTATTACAACGAACAAATATGATAATTAGTAGATTACTAGCACTAACATGAAATGTATTGTTTTACGCTTAGTTAGTATTAGTGCAAGTAGTGTTTAGCTTTATTATGAACAAACACTTCGCTGCGTGCAAGTTTCAATTACAATTTATAGCTACAGTTATTATGATTACTGTGAATGGAATCGCTAACAACAGTACAAGGAATTTGACTGAGAATGGATGAAGTAAAGACGCAGCTCCACCGCTGCGCAAGCTCACGTCACTTTGCAAGAAAGTATCCGTGGGTTGCAGTGGAGACCATCACATCCATTTTCTCTTTGCACCGCGGACCCGCGGTCAGCGTGAGTTTATAGCGTGTCTATACAGTAGAACCTCGATAACTCAAACTTAACTCCGTAACTTAAAAACCTCTATAACTTAAAAAATAATATGTTCCCTTCCCTTAACCTATCCCTAACATGACCCTTGATAACTTAAAACCTTTATAACTTAAAATATTTTGTGTTTCCCTTGGACTTTATCTTATCGAGGTTCTACTATATATACATTGATAAATGGTTATATATGCATTATATAGTATATAAATCGTATTTTATAATATGTTTTAAATGTTTCAAAGCGTTCCAAATACACACTACATAAGAGATTTAGCACAGTCTTTTGTATGGACGTTGTCGCTTGTCCAAATATTCTTAAATAGCTAAGCTCGTAACCAACGAGTTTCCTCAAACGGGCTCAAACGCCGGTCTCACGCGTGAGTCAATATTGCCTGAGAGAATGTCTCACCTTAAAGAATCCGCCGTCACTAATTGTTCTATTATTTGGATTAACGGAATTTGTGTACACACTTCACGATATTGATTATAGATGAAATAGCTTTTACATATTTTATCGCGGTTTATTTAGATTTTAGAAAGGTGGCCGTCATAAAAACAAAAAATGATCGTAGTAAATAAAAATATGGAAAGAAAGTTGGAATAAAATAAAGAAATCTTATACTAATATGTAAACTTACTACTAATATTCCTTCAGTGCTAGAATAGCCCATTTATCGTGGAAGCCTATAGGCTATATCATATTATTACGCTAAAATGCCGTTGTAAACCTAAGTTAACGCAAGCGAAGCTGCGGGCAACACGCATGAGTCGGGGACGCGCGGCAGCGTAGCGGGGTATCACGACGGGACGTTGTAATGCCGTTTCCCGTAACGGAATTCAATACGATTTTACTCCCAAGATTTGTCAATTAAAAAATTGATGTGAATTTTCATACGCATAAATATCACTTAAGCCCCGTTTGCACGAGCGCTTAATAAGCGTCGCGTCAAAACTCGATGTTGGTGCAAGTTGCGAGCTCCGTATGCTAAATTCGATTTAACGTCCAACACTCAACGTCTAAAATCCATTGTTTCGCCGGTTCTTTTTAGTGGACTTGCTTTGGAACCGGTGGTAGACTTAATTGACCTTCAAAAAGATACTTCGATAGTACTATTTTGAATAAAATTTTTGACTTTGACTTTTGACTAAAAATGCTCGAATAAAAACACCTGGGATAAATGTCTGATTTTGTTTTTGCTATAGAAATTAGTTTGAATTCAAAATTATAATTAGATATAAAAGTGTACCCCAAGTAGTCGGGGACTCACCGTCCGCCCCTCAAAAAGATAATATAATAGATCTCTACATAAGTTGAGTGTCAACCTTAATTGAATGCGAGTGATTGGCTGTCTTGATGTTCAACTAAAGAAGTTTCAAAAAGAAGTATATTCATAAATGTATCTATCTGTCCGTATATATTTAGTATAATCAATTCATGGCGTCATGACAAGTTCAACAATGGACGATAAAAGATAACATTTACGCTGATATGTTTATGGTAATATTTTAATTTTTCAATTATAATTGTTATTTTCACCAAAAAACCATTATAAGATGTTAAGTCATGTAATGCTTCTTAATAGCCTCCGCTCACGCGGCTTTTAATTATCCTTATCCTATCCTGATAATGTTTTTCCAAAAATTAAAGACTTTTATCGTCGGGGAAAAATGTCATAATGAGGACGTGAAACACAAAAATGAAACATTAATTTTAAATACAATTATTATATAATTCATAATTCCATTTTTTCGTGCTTAAAAGAGCTTTTATTTTTCCTGTATTATATTACAAAGAGCAAACGAAAATACGACGCATGAATTTGTATGTTGTAAATGCCAGCGCCCAAGAAATTCCACAACATCTTCCACACAAACAAAATAATAATAATATAATATAACTACAAAGTATTTTATTAAACATCAATTAATTAAGTCTACTAGTTCCCCAAAACTAGCCCACTGATTCTGTGATAATGTGATAACATTGGGGGCAGAAAGCATTTCTTCTCATTTCTCTTAGACAGATTCATTTCAAGTCTTAAAGACTTTACTGAGTAGGCAGAGTTGACATGTTTTAAGGCACATGGGTGAAAACTTCCAAACCTAAACCCGAAATAGTCTATACTTAACATTATTATACCACTACAAAACCACCTATTAAAAGTAAATAAAAATGATATTAGCCCTGGTAAAAATATGTAAACTTTTTTGCTAGAAAATATGAAAATAAATTCAAGAGGAAGCTTTTTAAGTGAGCCGAGAGCGCGACCTCTTTACGAATTAAGGACTAGGGATTCCAGAACGAACCAAAGTATGAGACAAATGTAAGAATAGATGTAGAGATAAAGAAATCAGCTTTCTTTTTTTTTCAACGTCTGCTTATTTTTCGTAATAGAATATTCAGTACTAATTTAGGTTCATGGTAAGGCAAAATGACTTGCGTACATGTAAACGAAAATCATTAAGCGGCCGTCTTGGCGTTCGCTAAAGGTTTCTGTTTGTGTTCAGCAATGAACAGATTAAAATTCCCCCACGGTTAAGTATAATTTAAAAATTATAAAATTATACTTAACCGTGAGCTATCAAATTTGATTGACTAACATATAGATGTTAATAAAAAAAAATAAAAAAAACCTCTTAATATTATAGACACGAAGGTTTGTAAGAATGTATGGATGTTTGTTACTTTTTCACGCAAAAACTACTCAGTGGATTGTGATAAAATTTTACAATAAAGCTTTTAAAATATATTATAACGTATCTATATAATAAGATGAAACTAAGGTTACCAATTTGATAATGGCGATTTTTATACGCAAAAATACACAACCTTTGGAGTGTTTTCTTTCGATTTATTACTATTTACAAATAAATATTTTACATGTCTGATTTTACTTACTACTTACTCGTAAAAAACTAATCTCGGCTTTCACTAAGGTAGCCTAAGGTATGGCACTAAGGTATGTTTAATAGTGGACGGAAAAATGCTGATGATGATATATATTTTAAAGTTTTATTTATGAATCTAACCAAAGTATTGTCGAGGGACGATTTACGTTTCACAGAACCAACGTCATCAAAACCGGAAGAGTTAGTTAAGGCTGTAGGGGAGCTGAGGGTTTGACAAATGCCCTTTATTGTTCGCGCTCAACAACTCCCTACAATGTTACCGCGCTTGTAGTCGACAGTTACAAAGCAACTCAAATTCCTTATTCCCTGCAATTGAATTCTTTTAGCAAGAGAACTTAAGCTAGTGATATCGTATAATCCGTCTAATTACAGTGCATCCAATTGACCTACATTATGTTCCTTGGCAGTTGCCGTCCGAATATTATGCTATAACCCCCATCTGACAACATGGATGACATAAACAAGGGCCCCTTCCCCCCATTTAAACAAGTTGAATGAGCTTCCCCGATGCCGCAGCCTCTGCACGTGTGGCACTCAAGGTCTCGCAACCCTTTACACATCCTCACGGTTGCAATTAAAACGAAAAACTGAGCGGCACAGATATATTCAAGTTAAACAAGATAAAAAGAGATGGCACGCCTCATTTACCCAAGCACTTTTTATTTCCACTTGCACTCAAGGGAGGTCGTCGGCCAATCAACGTACTGTGGCGCGCCCGTTCCCATTGGCCGGTTTCAAGAGAATTTTTTCAACAAAAGCGGAGGGTAGGTAATAGCGAGTTTTGTTTTCTTCGAGTGGCATTTCTTACTCGAGTGCCGGAGTTGGTACACAGCGGTCGTCCCGACGCTAATTACCGTAGCTTACATGCATTGTTTACGAGGGTGCTCTTTCTAAGCTCTCTTCATTTCAATTGTCAGACGATGATGTTTAACATTGTTATTTATTATGCGGAACTCGTCCCCGGGTCTTGAGAATGAAATTGCGGAGCAAGTAAATTAGCCATGTTTATTCCGCCAACAATTATCGTGTGCAATGTTTGTTGAGGACGCGGGGCTTGTTGTCATTATTTAGACCGAGATACTGTGAACGTGTAAGCATTCCCTACGAGGGTTAAGTGGCTTCATCTAAAAAGCTGTGTCAGCACAAATAATTATATCTAACAAATACATGTAATTTAATAAAATATTTTTATAATTTATAAAAAACTTTCGAGTGAAATTTAGTTATTAAACTATGGTTTACGACAGGTTATTATTAAATTATATCCGGCGCAGAAGTTTCGCCTTCAAAACAAACGGCTGTTTTTCCAATCTTAGCACCGATTTCTAAATTGTTTTATAAAAAGTTGCTACTAGGACGCCCTAACCCGCCCAAGATATGCATAGGTGGCCCGTAGGTAAAGTTGTAAATCTCAATTTGTATATTTGATTTTATTGATGAGATATTGATTGCAAAGTGTCTACTAAACTAAACTACTATTTTAAAAAAAAGTCAAATGAAAAGTACACATTTTAATTTATATTATGGACAAATTTTAATAAACGACCTAAGAAAGCCTTTTTTATTGTGAACTCAATTATATTTAGGGCTATCGTTTTTATATAGCTTGGTTTGCAATTTTAAATTATACTATCAGAGTTTTGTAATGTGCAATTTTAATGAACTATTTGCTTGTTTCAGGAACCTGGCAGCACCGGTCAACCCAATCACCTACAACACATCCATAGAATCATTCTCAACGCTGCACAAAGAGAATTGTCAAAGATTAGATTATTTAGTGGAACGACAGAAACAGCTATGCATGCTGTCCGACAAGATGGTGCAGGTGAGTTTATTGAATTGACATTTTAAGTGGATAAAGAGTAAGAGAGAAGAAGCTATATGTTCATACACAACAAAAAAAAATTATAATATGAAATTATGATAACAAATTGCCATTTCAAGAGTTTTGGTGCCACGTACATGGTGGATCTCTCTCTCTGCACTCTGCACAGAGTACCGTATTTACCACGAGGAGTGCTCTGAGAATTTGTTCATACAGTATTTCACCCTACAGTATTATTCCGCCACCGGACATCGCATTATAATTTAAAATTTTACCCATACAAATTATACTATGATATGCGGAAATCCTGTGCGGAAATATGTGTTCGACGACCTCTGTGGCTCAATGGTTAGCGCGTTGGTGCTCAAACCGGTGGTAGCGGGTTCGAATCCCGCTAGGAAACAATAAAGTTACTGTGTTCCTGGGTCATGGATGTGTATTAAATATGTGTATTATATTATAATAAAAAATTTAAATAAGCATTAGTATAAAAAGTATTTAATATAACATTATGTATTTCCGTTGTCTCATGCCCGTAACACAAGTCTCTTCGAGAACTTACCACGGGACCAGATTGACGTGGTGTAAAAGCGTCCATAGATAATATAATTATTAAATGCATATATTTATTCGTTTTGAACGTTTGTTTAGTTTTGTTCGTTATATAAGGCATTGAAGATGGTAAGGTGGCAAGTCTCGGTAGTCGGTGCTAATAATAAAATAAATAGGCTGGATGGTGGTGCCAATCGTGTGTTATAATTTATAACATAGTATGTGTGCTTTTGCCCGCGGATTTGCCCGCGTTAGCAAAATAAAAATCCTTTTTTAAATGTATCCCATGTGTTTTCTAGTTAGAGAATATGTGAACAGAATATCATGATGATCTGCTAAGTAATTTTTGTAAGAAAGTGTAACAAATATTCCTACTTTCACTTTATAATATTAATAAGGATAATAAAATGATGTTTATAGAGCATATGTATTTTTTTCAAGTATGTGATTTATTAGACATTAATATAATAATATCAGAAAGGCTTAAAATAATCTAAATAAAACGAACTAACCTCAAATGTCTGTTTGAAGTACCTGTTACAGTTAGTGTTTATGAAACCGTCTACAAACACCACTTTAAACGGCCCGGCTATACTGAACCTATAAATTTTTATTGCCTTATCTTGAACTACAGACTTGAACGTTACCAATGTAGCCCGTTATGTTAAATGCATTGCTTTTATTTTGTAGTATTGTATGCTTGTAACTTGTATGGTTGTCTCAAAACTTATTATCTTAATAGTTCGTGTAAAATTTAAAACACTACCGGACCCGACAAATGTCCTCCATGCATGTTATATTATGAATCTAAACCATTATCGAATGCATTTGAATTACACACAAGACATCAAAAATCGGTCTAATCATTTGAGACAGTGTTCAGATTAGTTTAGTTATAATATACCTACTGATGAATTATGTACATATAAAAATAATAAAGACAGATTAAGAGCATCTCATACGTAAAGGAATTGAGAACACCCCCCCTATACAAGTGGCACAAACGTTAAACGAATAGAATAGAATATTTATTGTATGTTATTTGATAGATAGTGTCATTCCCATACTATGTATTCTTTTCTAGATCTAGATAATAGAGCAAGAGCCCACGACGGCCAGACATAAGTTATTTTATAAAAGTTGAAAGTTTCTCGGTACATGTCTCCTATACAGGTAAGAACGACCAGCGACTATAGAGTTTGGGTTGTGGTTACTTGGGCAGGTATCAGGTAGTAAAGGTGCATAAAATAGTACTAAAAATTCCTTAGAGTATAAAGCTCAATTTTTTCATATTTTCTTCGAGATAACTTTATCATAATAAACTTATGTCTGGCCGTCGTGGGCTCTTAGGCTGTAACGTTTATGCTTGAGATAAAAAAGCAGACGTCACCGATGCATATTAACACGCCCATGTTAACCTATAATGTTCCAGATCTAGGCATGAGGCATAGGCCCGACTTGAGGTGCATCACGCAGCTCAGAGCACATACCTCAATGAAAAGTTTAGAGATGCATGTAATTTAACAGAGCCAATGCTCAGGACACATCACTCTATAATAGTTGAGAGATGCATAGATATAATTTAACGGACTCAATGTTCAGAACACATCACTCAAAAAACGTTGAGACATGCATGTAATTTAACTTGCTCACTGCTTAGAACACATCACTCAATAAAAGTTGAGAGATGCATATAACTTAATGGACTCACAGCTCAGAGCCCATCACTCAATAATAAGTTGAGCGGTGCATACAATAATATAACAGGAGGTTTGAAGTACACGTGTTTGTTGTTCCAGGTTTTGCAGACCGGGGCCCAGCAAGCGATCGAGGAGTGCCAGTACCAGTTCCGGAACAGTCGCTGGAACTGCAGCACAGTGGAAAATTCCACTGATATATTTGGCGGAGTGCTGCGTTACAGTAAGTACTTACCTAACTAAACTTAATACTTTTATAATATGGTACTTGACAAGTAACTTCTTTTCAGGATTACCCCTATTAAGTACTTACCAAATTGTTCGTCCGTACCCCACGTAGGGACGAACAATTTGATCAATATTGCAGATAGGCGTACGATCATAGTACATACTCAATCCTTTACATTTCGTCCGTCAGAAAATACGTGACATCTGCCACGTAGGATCTACTACGACACATCTACTCTAGGATCTTGCTCCAATAGCAATATTTTAACACTTGAATGGATGTCCAAGTAATGAGCAACCAAGCACTTTATGTGCTTATTCAGGAACACTTGTATTTGTCCTTTTATCAAAGTTTTCCTATATTCGGCTACTAAAACAAACCAAAATTACGACTTATTAACCCAATATAATATGTACATTCATATTTACAGACTTAGACATAGTTTGGTGTTATAATCGTTTTTGTTATTAGACATACAATATAAGCTACAACTATGACGCTTACCTTTACCACAAAATTACAAATTAAATAACATATTTAGAGAAATTTATTCTATTAGAAGAATTATTTAAACTGATCTCAATACAAAACTGAAATTATAACATGTTTTTATTAAGTGGATTTTGTGCTAAAGGGATTTCAAATATACCTTACTAAATTCGAGATCTTTGAAATGAGGAGGTGTTAAGATGTATTGTGTATGTAAGAGTTGCATCTAAAAGCGATACAGGCGGGCAAGGCGTTAGTCATTGAATGTGTATTATTCCAATATGACTGCAGCAATATTCCTCCGACTGTATCCCGACTTCAAAGGGCGTGAATTGAAGACATGCTCTTTGATGTTGGAGATTTAACTTATTTTACTATTGCCTACTAAATCTTCAATTACAAAACGTATTTGTAATACTTTTAAAGGCAAAAGATAAAACGTCGAAAGAATAATTAAATTTGTGTTTTATGAAATCTCTATTAAACTGTTCCAGAAAAAAATTGATTAGCTAAATTCTTGGAATATTTACAAAATGAACCATTAAAAAATCTTTAGAAGAAAGACGCTGAAAACAAATAAAATTGCATTACTTCCAATATTCTTTGGAATATAAAAACCGGAGCGATGAAAATAAGCCCTGCAGTAAGCTTATAACGGAACTCAATAACTCACTATATTTTATAATAAAGGTATTATATACTTAAAGTTGGATGTTTTCATAAAAAATCTTCACTAAAGAAGATTTCACGTGTCCTGTACAGAAATAGTGTGATTATTATTTTTGGGCGTCTCATCAACAGTCTCTCGTCTAAGTATAGTTCACTTCAAGATTGTTCAAGGAATTTCTTCATGTAGAACTTGTTTATTTTCACATGTCGACTATCATGCGTGCATCGGATGATGGAGCCGCTCGGTTTGTTTAATGTATCCTAGTTCCTACTAATAATAAAACCAGCTTTGTGAGATCTTTCACAATTTTACGTCTTTCGAATCCAAAGTTTCCAATAGTCGACATATACTTCTACTCCTTTTACAATTGGGTCAATGAACTTTAAGTAAATACTTTTTTTGGAAGTATTAGTAGTAACTTACAAAAAATTACGAAATATTATTTTTAACGTCGCAGTGTTGCAAAGGTGTAAAATTTTAATAATTTATAAAATATTTGTAAATCGTAAGCACGATAATATCATACCTAATCGTATGAACATTGATTGCGAATCATTTGTTCTTTGAAATAAATACTACTTTAATAAACTATATTTATATTATTGTTATTAATAATAATAAATTATATAATATATTTCATATTTCCACTACATAAAATTGGTACTATTTTTCCTTTTTTTTTTTCAGAATCCCGTGAGTCAGCTTTCGTCCACGCGCTATCGGCAGCGGCGCTGGCACACTCGGTGGCTCGAGCCTGCAGCCGCGGAGAACTAAACGAATGCTCCTGCGATGCTCGGGTCAGGAAACGTACGCCGAGACACTGGCAATGGGGAGGCTGCTCGGAGGTAATGTCGACAGCAATGGTGTACTTTGTAATAATATATCAACCACACTCTTGCTTTTTGGACGCTTCTGCTTCGACACTGTACACGTGCTGAACCGAAGTAGTCCTACACAAAACTAAATCTGACCATTGCACAATGGTCCTCCTATCTAACCGAAGGACTTCCCTAATGCAAAGACTCCTGAACTTTGACAATCGGCCTTATATTTTCGGCGTTTGTCCGAGCGACCACTCTCAATTCGGCCCCTCTAGACAAGTGGCAAACGCTCCGAAATTCAGTTGCGATAAACGCTAAAAATATAACACCACGTTACAAAATCTTTGACGAACGTTTATTCAGACACATACTCAAAGTATATGGTTTTATTTGTAAAAACATCTAAAAACGTGTGTTCTTCCTCCCACTAGACAAGTGGCATAAACGCTAAACGAATATAATAAAATACTTATTATATGGGAATGACACTAGCTTACGGCATTTAAAAAAAAATCAAGAAATTGAAACGAATTACAGACGTTGTTAAAAGTTTTTGCAAACAAAACCATATACTTTATGTGTCTGAGGAATTATCTTAAAAAAATTGCAGCACCATGGAGTTAGTGAAAAACGCAACTGCATAGACTCGGAGCTTTTGCCACTTCTCTAGAGGGGCAGTATATTGATCGTTCGTGTAATGTACTTATAATAATAATTAATTATTGTTCCAAATTGCAAAAAGAAGACTGCGAATAGTGCTATGCAATCACAATATCTCTAATATAGGTACATAATATGTAAATACTAATTTAAACGCAAAACCATCATATTTATTTTAGGATATAAGATATGGTGAAATGTACAGTCGTGACTTCGTAGACGCCAAAGAAGATAAAGAATCTGAAGAGGGAATTATGAACCTTCATAATAACGAAGCTGGACGCAGGGTAAGCTATGATAATTCACATAAACTGTTATGACTTCCTTGGAAACAACTAATAACTTTTGATGAAATTCTGAGGAAAATGCATTGAAATTAGTATTAGTAATTAAACACAGGTTATAGAATTTGACTGTAATATGTTGAAAAACTATTTTTATACATCATACCGCACTTAAAAGAAAATCTATTAACAAAAGAAAACGATGAATGATTTGAATTCTTTTTACATTCGCCCGTTTATATACACTTAATTTTTATTCCATTTTTTTAATTTTGGAATACAATTGGGAAATATGCCAGCATCAATTTTAAGAAGTGAGAATGTATTTTCAGGCGGTCCGTGGTCGGATGCAGCGTGTTTGCAAATGCCACGGCATGTCGGGGTCATGTTCGGTCCGCGTGTGCTGGCGCCGTCTGCCGCAGCTTCGGATTGTGGGAGACGCTTTGAGTACTAGATACGAAGGAGCGTCGCATGTTAAGGTATCTGATTTTATTACTCATAATTTAAAGTAGCTTCGTTTCCTTATTGCTTCAACTTTAATGTCATAGTATAGCTAAAGTAAAAACGAAAAGCTTTTTGAGAATATTACTACCAACATTTAAAAGGATTGGTAAAATTGATTTCAAATTGGCCAAAAAATAAATACAAGGTTTTTATATTCCATAACTTTTTTTCAGGTTGTAGAGAGGAAAAGAGGCAAAAATATCCGAAAATTAAGACCTATACATGCTGATATGAAGAAGCCGAATAAAACTGATCTGGTGTACTTGGAAGATTCCCCCGATTACTGCGAACCAAATGATGAGTAAGCTAAACAATTTTTTTGAACATTCTGTTTATTTTTAGTATAATCGAAATCTCTTTTTATTTGAGAGCTTTGCTCTTGTCGGTGGAGTATTCACCAATGACTTCTCTTCTCTGCCAACACTTTCTCCTTTATTTGTTCCATATAAGTCCGTTTCAGTCTACCTCTTCTTCTTTTTCCCTCAATCTTTCCTTCTATGACATTTTTTAAAAAAAGGTCAACAATCGAAATCTATAGATCTGAAAACAGTCTCTGACTGAACTAGCAGATAAAATTGGTCGAAAAACCAAAACCAAAGAAGTACAGTTTGGTCTTTGTCTCTATTTAAGCCTTTATTCATCATAAATCATCATATAAAAAAACGTATTATCATAAAAAACTTTCGAGTAATCTAAGACACGTCAACATACAGATGTGCGAGCGACATGCTCTTAGATACTCTTACAAAATACTTGACATGATTTTTTTCAATTCAATTTTTTTTGTCGCTAATTTCAGACTGGGTATATTGGGCACTCGAGGAAGAACCTGCAACAGAACCTCAGCCGGACTGGACGGATGTCGACTTCTGTGCTGCGGCAGAGGCTATCAGACCAGGGTTCGGGATCACGAGGAGAAGTGTAAGTGCCGTTTCGTGTGGTGCTGTCGAGTCCACTGCGAAATATGCCGGTACAAGCGAGACCATCACGTTTGCAACTAGGCCATTCTCCGCCATCCTCATGAATTGAAGTCAATAGGAACCATAGTTTATCGTAGACTTAGAAGTAAGTTGTATCCAACCTATGGTGTTAAATCGTCGTAAGTCCAACGTTTTATATTTATATCTAAATCGCTACAATAATTATTAGTCTTGAACTTATCGAATACTCATGACGTCTTCTGCAATTGATTCGCCTTTCATATTAAAATACTTTTATTTAAGATTATTAGTGATTTATTATTTATTTACCATCAAATGCAGATTATATTCTTAAAAATAATTATTGCAGGGACAATTTTTTTGAAATATATTTGACACATGAAATCAAATCAATAAAGATTGTGTTATAGTCACTATTATGAAATTTTATACACTTTTTCCACTATTTTAAAATAGTGGAAAAAGTGTATAAAATTTCATAATAGTGACTATAACATGAATTTCCATCAAGGACCGACAGTACATTCTATCAAAGATTGTGTTAATTATTATTGTATAGCATGATTTGAACGCTAGCTTACTATTTGAGTAAAAATTGATTACTGAAATCTAATTACACCAGTTTATTTCTTCTACACACTGGTGCAATTGCAGAAAGTTGCCAATAACAAATGAAGGAGCTTTTGTCAGTTGCCGTTCTAAAGAAAGTATATTTTAAGGCCAGGAGGAGGTCTAAGTGAGGAGTACCTATCACACCTGTATATAAAAAAAGCGATAAGGTGGCGACACAATAGCGAGGGGATACATTTTTATATGTACGCGTGTGTGCCAATAAAATCATACCCAACTATACACTAGCGCCATTGTGGACAGTTTTTGAACTATTATTTACAGCTATAAACTGACTTGTTTTCAATGTTTCTCGTATATATATGAGATAGTACTCTTTACTTTTTACTTCATGGATATCATCGTGTCACGAAGTATGGATACAAGGAGTCCGAACGTAATGTTGAACGAGTGGTTTCAATTTAGGGGACAGAATTTTTTACAGAAAATTTGAATCCTTACGCAGGAAGTATTGTGGCGCTAATTGGTCCACTACAATAGCATCGGTACGTAATCGATTCTAGCGCAGCCAGTGGCAGAAAAGTGAACTAAGATCTGGGTTTATTACCGTGTATAATAATATGAATACTATGGAAAAGCCTATACCGTTCGGACTCCCTATATCTTATACTTTGTGTATCAATGTTATCAACTTTCAATCACTCATATATTATGGTTCTAACATTTGTCGCTTTATGGTCTCAATATTTGGTACCATGATTTAGAAGTAAGGTTTGTTATTTAGTGCAAAATTATCGACTGACTGATTTTACTGATTTATTTGAATAGGCTTTAAATTTATTTACAGTATTATCTAACTTATTTTATGTTACAATGTACAAAGTTGTAAATACATTTTTGTTAAAAATATCCTAAGGCTTCTAAGTAGTATGTAGATTATTATCATCATGGACTCTAGATTTTAATACTTATGTATATTTACTATTTATTTTTAGTTGAATTAAATTGATTCATTTGATTGGATGTTTTGATGCTGTTGCTCAAACTTATATATTACTATATCTTGATTAGATGGGGTTGCACTTCTTTGTAATTGTCTTTTTAATTGGACTCCTGTTTTGTTTCGTGGAATCCATAAAATCCATCTTTCAAAAATTTTAAATATTATGTTCTTTTTATAATTTAAAATAATATTGTATATAGTAGGTTATCATATTATGTACTTATTAGAATTACGTTATTTTACGTTCTACCTCAGTAATATCATCTGTGTATTTCCTTAACGGTTTCGATTGTTACTAGATAAAAAGCTTAAAATAATTAAACTACTTTGTAAATAAGCAATTATTTATTATATTAGATTGTGATAGAATTATTATAGATATTTATCCAGTGGAATTGTGTAATTCTGTGTAATTCTTCGTTAGCAATTAATATCATATTTGTAAATACTATTTTAATTGTATATCCAATATTTATGTTAAATTAAGACGTCGCTTTCTCATAAGTAATGTACAAAACAGTTATTTAGTTTATATCCAAATAATTATCTTTTAATCTTTTCTAGAATAAAAATAATAGCTTCGATAGTTGTGTCAGCCATTTGTAAAACAAGGTTTCTATAATTCGATTTATAAATGTTAATACAGAACCGGGGGAAAGCCTAGCACTTTTGAGATTTTTCATTTTTTCATTCATCGTAAAATGGCTCAAAAAAGTGCTATTTTGTTATTGAGCCAAATATTATGACAACCTTTGTTACCAAACCAATAAGAGCGAATTTTTACTCATTTCTATTAAGATCAGTGAAGTCACCATTTACCACGAAGTAAAGATATAAGGAGTCCGAACATAGTGTTGAACGAATGGTCGCAATTTAGATGACAAAAGTTTTGTCGCTAGAGCGCGCCTTTTTAAGAAATACTCGTTTAAATCTTTACGCGGACAGTGCTAGATTTACGCCTAGGCCCGTGAGGCCCGGGCCTAGGGCGGCATGATTTGAGGGGCGGCAAAAATTTTGAAATTCCAAAATTTCAGAGGCGAAAAAGTAAAGACTCCTTTGAAAATGAGTTTTGATTAATTTTTGTAAAGTATTTTCCATAGAATATTTATAATAATTCAATTTGTTTATTTACCTTTCAGTCTATGAATAAAATTTTTTTTAAAGATTAATTATAGCCTTTACGGAATGATATTCTATCATTAAGGACGGCGCCATAAACAGGGCCTAGGGCGGCATCAAGCCTAAATCCGTCACTGTACGCGGAAAGTATTTTGGCGCTGATTGGTCCGCTATAAAAACATCGGTACGTATTCAATTCTAGCGCCAGTGGCAGAAATGAGAACTAAGATCTGGTTTTGTTATTGCGTATATGAATACTATGGAAAAGCCTATATCGTTCGGAATTCTATACTATACTTCATGCCATTTACTATCAATTCATAAAATAAAAATAGCAGCGTAATTGTCCACTTAAAATATGAAGTTTTAGAAGTTAAGTACTTATTAGATGGTTATTTTATAGAGAAAGTCCATACCAAATGTTAATATCCTTAGTATAAAACTCGTGTGTAATGAGCAATAAAATATGCCAACTTGATTTTTAATGCTCGATCATACGAAATTAAATGCCAACACTTAGAATAAAATAGTAATACCTTGATGTAAATTACATGTATTTGTATAATCTTACTTGAATAAAAATCCAATGCAATTTTATTACTAAAATGTTTTATTGCATGTTGTTCATGGTCCGAAATAGGATTATTAACTACTTTGGGATGCCATGAACAGATCCTGATCATCCATAATATTATCAAGATAAAAGAAGCATCAAAACCAGATCACAGGCGAACATATCGGTAAACATAATATAGAATTAAATACACACAGTTGAACATCCATCGACGATGGACCAGTGGTGGGTGGACTTGGACTTTATGCGAGATGTTCCGGGTTAGATCCTGACACCCCGAGTGTGCTTTGAAATGGGTTTTTCTAAATTTCTAAGTGCTCCCCAAATACGAGACCATCGTTCGCTCACCGATGAAGGAAAACAACGCGAGGAAACCTGTGTATATAGACTATATACCTATACATGCACTCTTCTCGTGAAGGATAGAAAGGTTCTTTTGCAATTAAAAGTAAATGAAACTATAATGATACATCATATATATTATAAACCTTTATTCAAAAGTCGTCCCTGAACAAGATCTATTAATTTCCAAGGGGATTACCCAACCACGGATAGACTCTTGGGCACCGATTGCAAATCTGCATGTAGTAAACATTCTGAAAGAAAAGAATATTGAGCTTAAGCTTAGCTGAGTTAAAATTATTCGGAACTAACAGTTTTCTTTTTATATAGAAGAGGGGGCAAATGGACAGTCGGTTCACCCGATGGCAAGTGATAGCGACATCCACAAACACCCGCTACACCAGGGGATTAGCAGGTGCGTTGCCGGCCTTTCAAATAAGAGTATGCTCCTTTCTTGAAGGTCTCTATGTGGTATCGATTCGAAAATACCGTGGGTGGCAGCTGAGATGAGTTACAAATACATACCTGTGTGTGTTCGGCACTCAGAGGACCACAACTGGTTGCTCTGCACTCTGCTGGTGTGAAGGTCCTACAGGTCTTCTTCGTGTACTCATCCAGGGGAATTGGGTCTTTGACCCAGTCAATAACTTCGTGCGCGTTCACCTGAAAACATGTTTACTAGATAATTATTTTTGTAAATGTGAGGTGGCAATATTAGGTAGTTAGTGCCTTTTGGATATAAAACACATGCCCTTGTTTCCTTTAAAGTAAAATTAATATTGTTGTTACTTGTTATTTGTCAAAATTATTACTATCAGAATTCTATATTACTACCAATTATTAGTGTGGTAGGTTGGCCTGCTCTCTCTCTCTCTCTCTGTCTCTTTTGGCTGAGGGATCTAACTTTTGGCATACCCGGAAGCCTTTTATCGCAATAAAAGGTAGCCTATGTCCTTTCCCAAGCTCTAGTCTATCTCTGTACTAAATTTCATCAAAATCGGTTCAGTGGTTTAGGCGTGAAAGCGTAACAGACGGACAGACAGAGTTACTTTCGCATTTATAATATTAATAAAGGGTTGATTTCCTAATATCTCTAAGATTTTATCTTTATAAATCATTTCATGATTCATGGGCCATGAACATTAACGTCATGAAAATTCGATCAAATAATTACTTTTTATCCATATTTTATCAGTTTATGTCCCGACTTTTATAAAGTGTTTTATAATAAACTTGAGGATAATACATCCAAGATCAAATATCAAAAATCAAATACATCCAAAATTTTTATTTGCACTAACTTTTATTATTTATACGTTAATAAACTTCTTATCGAAATTAAATTGGCATAATTGTCTACCTTTAGAATATAATACCTCGAGGTACTTGAAGGTAGAACAAGTGAACGCAGAACGCAAGAAATCACATGTGACCGTAGAAGTCGTGTGATCGAAAACGCATAAACGCAGAACGCACGTTTGAAACGCCTAATTGCGTAAGGTGCGATCACTTACAAATTACAAAAAACCGAGCATTTTCTAGGGTTTTTTTTATTATAAGTGATCTATTAAAAATTTTCTCTTCTTAATATACAAGAATTGCTCGTTTAAAACAAAGAATACAAACATACATAGAAGGACAGTTCTTCATGATTTTTTGTGCCGACTTTTTCGGGGACTAGTCCCCAGTTCGCACATATGAACTGGCCTTCTAAGTACGTCTGTATTCTTTGCTTAAAGATATGATAAAAAAATGAATTAAGTTATTGCAACTAGTGCATTCCACATTGTCAAAATAAATGAAATGACATTACCATGAATGCATCGTTGAGGTTGTTAACCAGATCCATGAAGCGTACCAACGCTCTACCCACGGCCGGGTAAGCTCGGATGAACCACTCGTGGACGTAGAAACCGAAAGGCGCCCGGTTTCCAAGGTAGTGCCTCTCAAAGTTCATAACCATGAAATGGTACCATTCATCCTCGTTGTTTCTGTCTGGGCTAAAAACATATATTTTTTAACATATTATTATTTTTTAGTGGTTAATTTTTTAGGGTTCCAGACTTAGATCAATAAAATGTCTAGATAGAGTGTCGCGCGGAAAACACGTCCAAAAAATAGCGTCTAACAGTTAGCCTCTAAATGCTTTTTCCGTGTTTAGTATCCGTCCCGCTGTCATAGAATACGCATTATTGTTTTTATTTATAATGAAGGTTTGTGTTGAAGTGTAACGAGATTAAAAAGGATGATTATGAGAGAACTGTAGTAGCTGGTATCACTATTCACGAACACATCTTTGCAAATGTTGACCAGTTTTATTTGTTTTGATTGTAGGGCGACACGGTTCCAGACATTGTAAAATACCTACTAATTCATCTCATTAAAAAAAACAGGTGACAAGTTTAAAAAGAGAAGAGTGTACATATATGAAAGAAAAACAATATAGACTTACATAAAGAAGCAAGCATCGACCATTGAACAGGGTACATTGTTGAGGTCAGACCAGGAGACCATGGGTAATATCCAGGGACCTGGCAGAGACGCCGTAGGGCACGGTGGGATGGGGCAGTCTTGGATCGATTGGTAGTCCAAAGTATAAGGCCAGAGTCCTGGATTAGTGTAGCTGATTGTAGGCCAGGATAAGTCGTAAAGGAGGCCAGCGTCTTCCATCATTCTGTATGTTTCGTTACCTGACATCTGTAAGAATGGACTACGGATACCTGCAATGTTTTGATTAACTGATTAGTTTTAGTTATTTTTTATTAGTGAACATGAGCAAGTTATGATGCTATGAAGGTAAGAAGTCAGCTTACTCCATGAATACGAGCAAGTTATAAAGCTATGACGGTAAGTAGTCAGCTTCATCTACGAACGCGAGTAAGTTATGATGCCATGATAGTAAGTGGTCAGCAATTTATAATGCTATGACGGTGAGTAGTCAGCTTCATCTACGAACGCGTGTAAGTAATGATGCCATAATAGTAAGTGATCAGTAATTTATAATGCTATAACGGTAAGTAGTCAGCTTCATCTACGAACGCGAATAAGTAATGATGCCATGATAGTAAGTGGT
The DNA here is from genome assembly GCA_905333005.2 of Lycaena phlaeas. Taxonomy (NCBI): domain Eukaryota; kingdom Metazoa; phylum Arthropoda; class Insecta; order Lepidoptera; family Lycaenidae; genus Lycaena; species Lycaena phlaeas. The sequence continues at coordinate 14,682,871 of HG995169.1, read as the reverse complement.
CAGCAATTTATAATGCTATAACGGTAAGTAGTCAGCTTCATCTACGAACGCGAGTAAGTTATGATGCCATGATAGTAAGTGGTCAGCAATTATTTATAATGCTATGATGGTAAACAGTCAGCTTAGTCCATGAACACGACTCACGAGCAAGTTATGATGCTATGACGGTAAGTATAACGGCAGCTTAGTCCATGAATACGAGCAATTTATGATGCCATGATAGTAGTGGTCAGCAATCTATGATGCTTTGACGGTAAGTAGTCAGAATACTCCACGAACGCGAGTAAGTTATGATGCCATGACAGTAAGTGGTCAGTAATTTATAATGCTATGACGGTAAATAGTCAGCTTCGTCCATGAACATAAGCAAGTTAGAGACTAGCCAAGGAAATTCGTGTTGCTCACACTCATAATATTATGCCGTCTCTGTGGCAGTAATTACACTGGCTGTATAAATATAAACAGTTTAAAGATTTAAAAGAATTATCCTTTACATCATCAATCTTACCTTTGAGTTCGGAACTTGGGATAGCAGCAAAGTGTGACATTTGAGTGATTTGATCACCAAATTCCTTCATCAGATCCTCGTATGAAGCTTCCCTCCAATAATCTTGAGGGGTTTGATGGGTGATCGAATGCAATGCGATTTCGAATCCCTGGTTGTAAAGTTCATTGACGAGGGTGTAGTCGGTGTACTCGTGGTTGATGAAGTATGTGACTCCAATTGGGCAATTGTTGCTGTTTTTGCGCCCATAGAGAATGGAGCGGTAGGTCAATATGTTTATGGTATTTACAGCATCGTCAAACGTAAGGAGGACAAACTGAAAATAAACATTAATAATTAACTTCGCTTGTAGTTCTTTCGATTTATCGCATTAGAAAAAAATATCCTGATATATTTACATTATTACATATTATGAACTACCATTTATTTTAGTTAGATTTAACCTTGTCAGCGAAACTGGAAGGTATCAAGTCAGAAAATTTAATAAATTACCTACATATTGGACTGCAGGTCTCCTTTTTATGGTTAAATATGTAAGGTGTAGGTGTAAGGTAGCTGTACCTTACAATGAAAATTTAGTTTCAGTCCGCTGTCCACACATAATTCACTTAGATTTTTCCAATATGATCCACTAAAGTCTTAAAACATGAGGTTCATTACTTATAGGCTAATTGTTTTGCGTCCTGCCAAAATATAAACATCTCACTAGGCTCATCTACATACCTGTGGAGTATCCCTTGGGGCTAAATCACCGGGTATGCCAACAGACGAGCACCTGCAGGTCGGGAGCTTGCATAGCTCCTCATCGCACCGTTCAGCAAGCGGCAGTGCATCGTCAGCGCACGCCAGAACGACCAAAAAGGAAAGAATCGGAACCAACCACCGCATACTTAATATCGATGTTGACCACTGGATTTGTGGACTCTTTGGTCTAATTTATAAGAAATATAATCTTATCTTATCCGCATTGATTTTAATTTGTGTGATTTATTTCAGATTGCTGACTGATAAGTGGACGAATGAATTGAGTTATTAAACACCGTAAAAATTTATGAAATAAAACAATAAAAATTGAAAGCATTTTAGATTTATTCTACGTACCGCAATATATTTGTAATGCGTACGATTGTGAAAGTTAAGAATAAAGGTCTTAACTTGTCGAAAATAATTTGAAAAAATGTAGGAAAATTTTCCGTACTAAGAAATTAATATAGTTGAATGACTTATATACAAATAGTTGGACTTTTTGTTCCTGTAGTCCAGTGGTTCTTAACCGGTGGTCCGCGGACCACTGGTACTCTCTGGAAGCATCCCTAGTGGTCCGTCTGCGGAGCCATCCTTATAAGATAATAGTGACGAGTCAACACAACGCGACCCGCGCTTCATAGATGAATTAGAAAACCCTCTTTTTATTTACATTTAGGTACTTTATATTAACTACAAACAAATTAACCAACTTAGTGGTCCATGGCAAGACAGAAACTTTGACAAATGGTCCCTCATGACTATAAGATTTAGAACCACTGCTCTTGGGGCCTAGAAGAAGAAGAAGAAGAAATATACTTTATTGTGCATAAAAATTGACAAATTACAATCAATATCTTAAAAACTAAACTTACAAAAAATAATATGCACAAAGGCGGCCTTATCGCTTTGGTAGCGATTTCTACCAGGCAACCTTGGGGTAGAGGAAATTTTTTAATAATTCAAGGTAGGGTCATCAAAGAAGCGAAACAAAATTAAAATAAAGTAAGTCTTACAATTCAAACAATATTATAATAAATAACATTTAAAACAATAAATAAATAAATATTATATAACTAAATATGACATATAGATAAATACATATACATTAATAATATATACATACATACGTATCATGTTTAACGCAATATATAATTATGTTATATGCAATATAATATAAATACATACATATTACGATTATATTAATCATTAGCTAAGTAGGTAATGGTTCATTATAAATACAAAATTTAACAATTATTAACAGCACACAGATAAATAACTGAAATTTCTATCACTTTCCAGGTTTAACAATTTAGGTAAAAATCTTTTACTAGTTTCTTAAAAGTGGCTAGAGTTTTAGCCTCCCTAACACAGATAGTGTTAGCAAGGCGTTCCACAGAAGTATTGACTGCACAGTAAAAGAGCTATTGTAGAATGCAGTATGATGATGCCTAGCCAAAATGCCATTAAGAAAGCGTTAGCGAAGTTCGAAAATGATTAAATTTATGGGAGTGACATAAAGCCGCGCTTAATCACGTGTCAAATCCATCTTATACATTTTATCATTTCGAACTTCGCTGACGCTTTCTTAATGGCATTTTGGGTAACCCCCCTAGTCGGACAGCAACCAACTGGTTGACTGGTAAGACAACTAAATGGGCGACTAGTTGGGCGACTAATTCACCGGTGAAAGGATTGCCGAATGCGTTGTGCCGCGTACCCGGCTATAAAGGTACCGCCACCTTGCATGTATCCACCCTGAAATAACTTTGTTTTGTTTCGTAGAGAAGGGAACTGACACCGAAACATTGTATCTAATGTTTCAGGATAGCCAACACATTAATGACTCGCATGGTCTAGTTCCAGCTAAACAAGTTAAGGTTCATGGATAACATCGACCACTTACCATTAGACTAGATGGATGACCAGTTCCCCACTGTGGTTCAAGCCTTGTCGTGGCAGTGCTACCCCGAGGCTACTGAGCCCAGTAGCCTCGGGTGAGCCTTGAGCGAAGCTAATTGAGCCAAGGGGGCTCTTTGTATCCCTCTTATAAGAAGAGGGGGGGAGGGGATGGGAACCTCGCCTCATTGTACTGTCCTGACAGTAAGAGGGGTTGTTCTGTGGTGCGGGGCAACCCGTCTGTGGAAGTGGCGTTGGCCCCCTGAGTGGACTGACTGGCCGTCGACGTGCCCTGTGCTCGTAGATCCGGGGCACCAAAGGCGGCATTGGTGGCACTAGCCGGGTTTCAGTGGGTAGAGCTGCGTCCATTTACCAGCTTGCGGGCGCAGCGAGTCTCACAGCGCGTCAGTGCATTTCCTGGCGTTAAAGAATTTAAAAAAAAAGTTGGATGACTAGCAACTAGTTCTTGTAGAAAATTTACCTTAGCGCTGTATTCAAATAATTAATACCTACTATTTGTATAAATTTTAAGTTATAAACATTCTCCAAGGCCGATCGTCATGTAACTCTACACCGTTATTTCAATAACTTTCGGATTATTATTATAATGTACATAAATCCCGGATTAATCTATATTACCAATTCTAAATAAAAACAATTTTATTTGTTATTGGGGTAGGTACTTCTCAGTATCGCGATATGCATCTAATCTCTTAATTATTGTCGGCGAAAACATTGCCTATTTATTAACTATCAAAAGATATATTATTTATCAACGGAAATAATGATTCTATCTATATAATTTTAATATAATCTCTATATCAAATCTATATAATATATATTATAATATTATACAATAATTCTGAATCTCGAAAACGGTCCCAATGATTTTCATAAAAAGTACCTATGCCAGTTTCAGAGGCAATAAATCGATCTAGCTAGGTGTCAATCTAGCTTAGGATACATTAAAAGGCTAATTAAGGTATATATTATAATTATATATATTATAACATAATAAAACCGTTTTTAACGCAATGAAATATCGTAGTTTATTAAGATGTTTACATTATTTACATTTGTGATACTTTACAGCAAACTTAGTAACTGGTAAATGAAACAATAAAATGAAATGGTAAGTATAAGGGCCCGAATTATAACAAGGACAAAAACGGTACACAACAAACTGGTGGTCCGTCTGGGGTCTCATTTCATCCGACGGTGGTGCGGCATGGACTCGCCACAGGATCAAATCCGACGCCATGAAGCCGTGGAAGTCACGCTCCATGGTTAGCTGGTGAAGCCGACCGGGTTGCCTCGCGTCCTATGAAGCATTAAGACCACTAGGACCATTAGCATAGCTCCATTCGAAAAAAAAAGGAAGCCTATTTCCTTAAAATATTTTTAATGCCAGTTTAAGGCGTTTCTTATAACTTGATTAGAACTACAGCCGTAACTATTAATATTGTCAAAAGTCAATATTGGTTTTAGTCTGAACTCTGACACTCGCCAGCCTAAGGCTGCGTTTCCACCGGAGATGAACTAAGCTGCGTTGCGAGGAATGTGTTTTTGAGAACCAATAGAAACGCTTCATTTGCCTGACCACGTTCAGCGCGACGTCTCTATTGGTTCTCCGTTCATCTCCGGTGGAAACGCAGCCTGATCCAGGTATAATTAATATTTTTTCTGAGCGAAGTTAGTAAAGCTTTTAACCTTTTGAAATTTTCTGTTATTGCTTTATTGTTAAAAGACTTTTAATCAAAGAAACGAAAACTATGTACGAATTTCTAACAACAATTATGTATACAAAGATGAGTATCAAGCAGTTATACAAATTATTTTATTCTATTGTTATATATTACAGAATCTTACGAATAAGGATATAGTTTGTTTGTGATTATTCTTCGGTATAGCTCAGGAACCATTTTAAAATAATTAACACCATACTTTATGCTTGTCCGGATTACTTTGTGAATCCTATTGCCTAATACTTAGCGAGGTCGTTAGTTATCTCAGTGTAGTGTTTTGCGTCAACTCTATATTTTTTCCTCAGCTCCATAAGGTCTTCGGGGTACTTGGTGACAACAACTTTGAACACTTGCTCCAGATTGTGTTTCTGCATTGGACTACAATCTCTGCAATTGTTGTTGATTGCTTCAACTATATGTTCTGAAATACCATATTATATTTTTAGAATAGTAAGGGCCTGTTTCACAATCTCCCTTTAAGTTCCCTATAGGCTATTGGCAACATATTTGACAGATGTTTGACAGATACTCCATACTCTATCTGTCAAACATCTGTCAAATATGTTGCCAATAGCCTATAGGGAACTTAAAGGGAGATTGTGAAACAGGCCCTTAGTAATTTAAAATTATAACACTTTTTTTTAAATCAAGGATATGATTAGGTACCTAGGTATAGGTATATACCTAGAAATTTGTATGTAAGTATGTTAATATTTTATAAATTTCGTAGTCTTGAATTGTATCCATAAACTCAAATGTCAAGTCAATAGTCAATATCACATTTTGACGACCTCTGTGGCTCAATGGTTAGCTTGTTGACTGTTAGTGCTCAAGGCGGAGGCTCAAAACCTGCCCGGAAACAATATAATTTTCTGTGTTCCTGGGTCATGGATGTGTATTAAATATGTGTATAATATAATGAAAATCTTAAATAATATATGTATAAAATAAAAGTATTTAATATATTTCCGTTGCCTGGTACCCGTAACACAAGTCTCTTCGAGAACTTAGCACGGGACCAGATTGACGTGGTGTAAAAGCGTCCATAGATATTATTAATATTATTATTAAGTATTACTGTATATTATTAATATCAGACGATGCGATAACACTTCATTAGTGACAGTACCTAGTTAATAATCTTATTTTCAATACCAATACTTGAATTCGGGTCCCTGAAAAAAAAATGTTAACTTACTTTTGTAGCCCATCATTTGACTAGTGCAGGGTTTCCTGTCCAAGTAGCAATCAAGATGCGCTTTTATTTCATCTGGATCATTAACAAGATGGCTGATGTCAATCTTGTCATCCACGTCTGTGTAGAAACCAGACACGGCCGCACACAAGGAAACAAATACTAGGATTTTCATTTTAAAATATCTGTAACATTATTTTAATTATAAGTAATAAAAAAATAAAAATATAAATTATTACATAAAAATAAAAAAGTGAAGAAATAACTCATGTTTATTTTACAAGTATAAAAAAAGAATTGCTAGATTTTATATGAATTAAGAACTATAAAAATATGCAATGATATTAGATGAGAAAAATGTAATGAAAACAATAAAAATCACCTTACCAAACAACGTCAAGGATTCTTGTGATTTTTGTATAAAGAATAAGTACATTGTAAAGAACGTGCTTTTATAGTAATGTTGGTCTACCTAATTAAAATATAAGTTTTTGAGTTACGTTATTGAATAACAAAACCCTTCTTTATTTATTTCGTATCAGAGTTTCTTCTGAACTGAAGCGACTCGATAGTGACCGATGTCAGCGGGGTTCTTCTGGGACAAGAAGTTCAAACAAGTCACACCTGCGGGTTCTATTCTAGAATAAATAGAAATATAGAGGGTGTCAGCTGACACGTAAGATACCTATGTCTTGGTGTCTAAGAAATAATAAGAAGGTTGAAACACTCAAACGGGTACGCAGCACATTTCATATCTACTACGGTTAAGTTTATTATTCGCATAATTATAAATCATAGGTGTTTACTGAATAAATTACTTAATTATTTTACAAACAAAACTAACCCCTTACTTCAAAGTAGGACTTACGCTTGGTCAGTTTCCATTTAATGATTATAAATGCAAAAATATCTAATAATTAAAATTTGTTATATAGTTTCTATAAAACATAAATATGTGTAATGCTAGTGATATTATCCATCATTCATTACCAAACTTGGATAAAAGGATGAAACCAATTGACGGTAAGTGGAGATTGATATTATTGTAGACATGACCGGGAGGCCTAGCCAAAATGCCATTAAGAAAGCGTTAGCGAAGTTCGAAAATGATAAAATGTATAGGATGGACCACGTGATTAAGCGCGGCCTTATGTGAATCCCATACATTTTATCATTTTCGAACTTCGCTTTCGCTTTCTTAATGGCATATTGGCTAGGCCTCCAAGGCCGCCTTTTGTATGTTACTTGGATAGGCTAACGGACACACGAGCTAATTTAAATGGTCCGCGTCCATCATGAGCATAAAAAATAAGTCTAGCCCAGGCAATTTATTCATGTAACGTTAGATAGCTACAGTGCTTGATTGTAAGATTACCTGGCCCACTCTTATTTCCAAAATAATTAGGTAAAAGCAGTTTGACGGAAGAAATAAGATATAGCCTAGGTCATGTAAACGAGAGCATTAGGTATATTTTTATTTACAATATAGAAGTTCTGATGATAATCACCATCATCATCATGCTCAGCCTTTATCTGTCCCCCCACCATCGTTCAAGCCTTGTCGTGGCGGTGGGGCAGTAGCCTAGGATGAGCCCAACACTTTGGGCGAAGTTAATTGAGCCAAGGTGGCTGTACCCCTCTTATAAGAAGAGGGGGCAAAAGAGCAGTGGGCAAGGGGCGAGGATGGGAACATCGCCTCATTGTACTGTCCTGACGGTGGGAGGGGTTGTTCTGTGGTGCGGGGCAACCCGTCTGTGGAGGTGATGTTGGCCCCCTGAGGGGACTAAATGGCCGTCGAGGTGCCCTGTTGCTAGTAGATTCGGGGCACCTTACCAAAGGCGGCAGTAGTGGCACTCGCCGGGTTTTAGTGGGTAGAGCTGCGTCCACTTACCATCTTTTGGGCGCAGCGAGTCCCACATACCCGCCTGAGACCTACTCCCTAGCGGAATGCAACAGTGCATTTCCCGGCGTAAAAGAAAAAATAAAGTGCTTGATTGTAAGATTACCTGACCCACTCTTACTTCAAAAATACTTAGGTAATAGCAGTTTGACGGAAGAAACAAGATACAGCCTTGACCATGCAGACGAGAACATTATATTTTTATTTGTAAGACAAAAGTTCTGATGATGATCACCATCATCATCATCATCATGCTCAGCCTTTATCTGTCCACTACATGACATAGGCGAACGATCCCTTGCCACTCTCATCACGAATAGGCCACTGCAATTGATAGTAGGTAGATCGTCTTCCCATCTGGTAAATGGCCGACCAACACTTCGCCTGCCTTGACGCCGCCTCCACTCTTTAACCATCCATCCATCTATTCATCCATCGGCCATCCGTTTCATAATACGGATCTTTAAAGTTGTGTATTTTATTTTCCAATTGTAGCACCATCTTTGTCTAAAATATCAATTTCCTAGTAATATTTTTGAACGTATTCTGAATTATATTTTACTTAATCTAATTAACTACAAAAACATATATTTATATGAAATGTATGCAAATTTTACGTAAATTACGTTAAAAATAATAATTCTATTTAGAATAAAATAGGATTTTACTTATAATATATAAGTTACTTATATAATAAGTTATTAGAATAATATATACTTATAAAATGAGTTTTAATGTCATTTTATGCCTTTTTGATTTATTAATATTATTGTCCCCTTTACGCTTAAATTACGGTAATTAAAAATAAAAATATGATATATATTTAACAATATTAACCACGTGGCAACATGATGTCCGTATAGTGGCCCGGTACGCGTCGGATGCGAGTAGCAAGGGATCGGTCGTTTTGGCGTTTATTGAGGCCTTTGTTCAGCAGTGGACGGATCCAGGCTGATGATGATGATGATATGAGCATCGTTACGTCCATATCAATATTATATCTTATATCAACATCTATAAGGTGATAATTTACGGCACAGTTTTGTCAGCTCCTCATTTTATATTCTTTATAAAATATAACTTGATATATGGTATTAAATTATATTGTTTTGTTTGGCGAATTTCACTTATTATAAGGAAATAGCTAGGTATAACGGATTTTATCGCGGTTTATTATGATTTTTACATGCCCGATGTTTCGGATACTTTACAGCAACCATAGAAGTGATGGTCCACCCCTGGCAATGATGGGTGGAAAGTATCCGAAACCGTCTACTAAAGATAGTTCATGATATGTATTGCTAAAGAGCCAGAGAACCAACATTTCTGAGTAAAATCGAATGGTAAGAACTAAGAGTTATATTTTGGGCGTTTCCCATATTATTACACACATCTATAATGTACTATTTTGACCGACAACAAATAGTTTCAAATTTTGAAAATTATTCCAAACAACGATATAATAAATTTTAAATACAACATTATAATATTATAAATAACAAAAAAATAATATCTCACTTGGTATGTGAAATGTTTGCATAAAATAACAATAATGACGATTTACGCTTAAATACAACCTTTTGTTATAATACTTACTATAAAATGGTAAGTAATCAGTTTTAAAACTGACAAACCCATTTTCATTCTGTACTCCTGTATCGTGGCTATTTATTACCAGCTTGTTCTCGCCACGGTTTCGTCTTATCATAAGGTCATTGTGTGTTAAAATCATAAAGCAACACTGGAAAGAGGTCCGTACTGCTTTATGGTTAAATTCTATTATACAGATATTATAATATCACAAATTAATTCCTAATGAGGTGTAGCGCCTTCTATGTACACGCGTTTGACGCCCGCATGGGGGGTTCTCATCGGCGGTCTCCTCTCTGACCCCCTCATCGACCTCCTTTTGGGACATAACCCCCTCACAGTCACCATCCAGGACTCCTCACCGGACATCGCGGTAATAACGCTCGCCAGAGACGCAGCGCCACCCATTTTGAGCACACCTCGAATCAAATCCACCGCCTCGCCACAATCGTGCACGCTGTAAACGGCTCCCTGTGAATCGCCTGGCACAGGTTTTCACCAAAGTTACCATGCCCGGTTGCCTCACCAGGAGATGCGAGATAGTGAGATCATTGGGCAAATAAATGAAGGCACCGTAATGCGCATCAGTCCCTGGTGAGTTAGTTGATTGACTGCAGACTGAACTAGCCTGTACTAAAATATTCACAAGCCCCCTCTTGACAAATTATTCGTGTATATACTGAATAGAAATGTAATAGTTTATACTGAAAAGTCAAAAAAGTAAGTCTGAATAGTAAAGAAAGATATTGGTAATACGAATCTTTCGAAGACATTAAAATTACGAGCAAAGCTTAACTAAAAAGTTACACTTTGCATACCTTACGACGACATTGCACCTCATGTATCGATAGTGTACTAAATTAGTTCCACAGACTAACATACTATTTATCAAGATATCATGGCTAGTCATCAAAAGCGGATAAGGTGGATGCCAGTCTGTGTTGCATAAGTTTTGATGGACTGGAGGCCTATGTTCACCGTTGGACGGATAAAGGCTGATGATGACCATGATGCTATTATTTACATACAGATTCATTTGACGTCGTTGACTGTCGAGTTCAGCGACAGGTAAATAAACTTCAAATTCGAGAAAAATAAGTACTTTATTAATTATAAGTGGTTACTTTTGAATACATTCTAAAGCGATATAAACGTGCACATCGATATTTAAAACGCTTGTATTGTTGCTCATTCTATTGAATATTTCAAAATTTGATATAGACAATCATTGTTTTATAATACTTCAGGGCCCTACAGTTAGCATTACCAGCAAATTAGTAAAAATTTGACATCATATCCATTTCCAATTAAAATTATATGGACACTCATTAAATTCCACATAATAAATGTTATTCATTGAAGATAATACAACAAAAGAATAAATTAAAAAAAATATATAAAAAGTAACATTAATATTCAGAGGTAAAATTTATAAGAATTATTATTAAAACTTAGGTACATAATATTATATAGCTTATAAATTATAGCTGCACGATCAAAAAAAAATCTACGAATTCACATAATCCAATTTATTACTTAAATGATGTCATGCTATTAAGAAAAGATATAACATAGTAATTCAAGAGATCCTTTGATTTTAACGTTATCACTACATATTATAAAACAAAGTCGCTTTTTCTGTCCCTATATCCCTTTGTACGCTTAAATCTTTAAAACTACGCAACGGATTTTGAAGCGGTTTTTTTAATAGATAGGACAATTCAAGAGGAAGGTTTATGTATATAATTTATTAAGTTTTTATATACATTGGCTAAGATATAACAATAATTGATGAAGGTGTCGGGGGAAAATAGGCCGCTTGGGAGTTTTCAACGAAAACGCTGCCTAAACCCTTTGAGATATAACAAAATAATGTATGGTGGAATTGTGTATCTTAAATAGGTCTACAAAAAAGTCCGCGATGGCATATGTCTATCTCTTAGAGATATCATACTATATCCATTTAATACTTGAAAAAATGGGCAATTATAACGTGATAATTTAAAAAGTTATTTACACAAATACGGTATGAATCCTTATCATTTTAAATCAGTTAATTAGCATGTGCATTTTATGAAGATTATTTTTGCCCTTTACATCATGCAAATTAAATGAATACTTTAGGAGATATGGCAAAATCAAAATAATGCAGAAGAAAATAAATCGTGTTGCTGTGATACGAACGGGCGCGGGCGGTTGTCTGCTGTCTAAGGCCGTAGTGTATCAACTCTGGTAGACGTAATAATATGATCAACGTATGGTGGAATATATTATAATAGTATTATATATCCTAAATATGCCTACAGTAAATCTGCGAAGGGATATATGTCTTTATGTTACAGATGACATATATTCATTTTAATACAAAAACTTAGTAATTATTAAAATAGAAAATGATCATCATCAGACATGATAAATCCGTAAACCTAAGTTCACGCGGGCGAAGCTGCGGGTAACAGCTAGTTAAAGATAAAAACATACGTAGATATTCGTATGAAATATAATTTAAAAAATAACTAGTAAGTAATATCTAATTAATTATGAAGTTATTTATTTTTAGTGGCCGCATAAATAATTCATATTTTATTGTTTTAAAATATTTGATGATTAAAATATTAATATTTATTAGTTGGATAAGCGATAGGCAAATGTGTAGACGATCCACATGAAGTAAGCAATCAGCGTCCCCCACAAATATGACGTAGTTATTTTAAATTAGCATGGTTATTTTCATTATTTAAACTATTTATTAATAACGAAATAATAACAAAAACATGGTAAATATCACGTTTTAAATAGTTTAAAATATAATGACGTAGTTAGCTTTACAGCGTCAAAATCATGAAGCTGTTCCTCATTTGAATAACTGAATCATTAGTTTTTTTTTTTTACATTTTATTGAAAGCATTTACAATACCCAATAATGTTGCGCATTGTAGTGCCTCGTCTACACATTTGCCTATTTAACTAGTAACAATTATTTAATAATGAAATAAAATTAGCGCTTAAAAACCGTCGCGGTAAAACCCGACATCGGCTGAGTTGCGAGTTTGGCATGCTAAATTCGATTTAACATCAAACACTCAACGTCGAAAATCGAACAGTGCTCGATCAAAAATGCGTTGTATTTTAAAAACGCCTTCGTGTGAACATAATATGTATACATGGGTGTCTATTTGTATAATTCAAACGGTTTTTCACCGCTCGGTAAATAAGCGATCGTGCGAACGGGGCCATCTAGAGTTTTAATCAAATTAATATACCTATGGATGTAGAAGAGATGTATTAAAGTTCTAAACCAGACCAACTATAGTGTTCTCGCAAATAGTTAATCGTAGAACTACTTGTAACTACACCAAAGATTCACAATACTTATTCTTGTCTCATTCAATAGAATCAACATCCATACTATTAGGTTAAATGATCTACGTCTACACTACATTAATAAACAACTCGAACATTAAACATTATAGACATTAAAATCATTATTTAATTTACCTTAGCATAATATCCAAAGTCTTAAAAATAATTAGTGGACGAGCTTGGGCACCCACACTTGTGTTGTACACGTTTATATAATATGCAAATTGTAATAAATAGTATTAAATGATAAAATACATCAGTATTACATCGAAGTTAGATTTCACTGAAGTAAAATAATCAGAACATTTTCTAAGCTAGAATACCTTAATTCTAAACTACTTTTAACCCATTTGAAGCCAAATGAAAATTACAAATGATATTTTTAAAATTCTTTTATAAGTGGACAGTTTAGATACAAACATATAAACAAAATATGAAAAAAAAAATTTTCAAAAAAAAACCTGTAATTTACAGGGGTGTTCCCAAATTGGCACAATGGCTTCTTACGAGTCAAAATTTGCAAAGCATGACTTTTCAATGCAAAGTGTTTTTTGCATTTCTACAACTCTAGTGACCGCTTTTATTACATATAAAACACATCAATTATGCTGGTAGCTTTTCTGGTACATTTTAAACACTATAAAATTGAAATTCTTATATAATTGATGATTATGGACAAGTCATACTCTTTTAAGGTGATTATCTTAGATATTATCTTTTTCGATGCTTATTCGAAATTCGGTTGATCCATTGTTTCTTCTTTGGCGATCACGAGCAATCCCCATGCTTTTGCCATAGCCATGTCAATTTTTTATGACCGTATCGTATAGGTAACAACGCTGGGCTCAGGGGGAAAATTTGCTCAAAATTTAATAATATAAATCGTTGTCACCATCTTCGGCCATACGTATTTTTAGTTTTTAGGTAATTTAAGCCCCTAAAGCTATTACTGTCAAAAAAATATTGTATTTGACTGATTTTGAAATTTTGAAAAAGAAAAAATAATGAGTACACTTGTGGCCACTGTGCCAATATTGGTACAGCTATGTTTAGGTAACATTTTTTTCTGATGTAGGTAAAGTATCAGCGTCGGAATACTTTTATATGCTAGGGAATTCGTTTATCTTACGCTAAAGATCGCAATAATAAAATAATTTTTAACCAAAATTAACAAACAGAAAAAAGAACACACTTACCTCCTCTTTCGAAATAATAACAAACTTTAACGATAAAAAAACAATATTTATAAGAAAATCCTTAGTCACTGATTTTTATACGAAACTAGCATAATCTTAACTGCATAACGAAATAATAAGTATGTGGCTAAACAAATATTAAAAAGGTACATTAAAAAAATATAACTGTTCCCAAATTGGCACAGTGGTCAAGAATGGGTTAAACAAGCTATTTTTATTTTATGGCACACATTACAAATAAAAAAATACAATAGGATATACCAAGTTACAAGATTATTATTATTAATATATTATTATTATTATTATAAGGATATTTATCTATTCTAAACCTACAGATAAATAAAATTGGAGTGTCAGTGTGTAATATTAAAATAACCACTTTTTAATAAATGCATAATAAGGGGACATCCCCACCGTGCAAACACCAAAAATATATTTTTTTTTACAATTTTTGTCTCTTTATTTTGGCTTATCTATGAAACGGCTGGACCGATTTCAATGAGACTTTTACGAGTAGATAGCTAATGTAACAAGAAGTAACTTAGCCTATAAAAATAATCATCAATCCGGATACGTTCGTAAATCTAAGCTAACGCGGGCGATGCCGCGGTTAACAGCTAGTAAGAAAAATAACGCTAATTCATTCAACGCACAAGATGTAATAAACTTGAATTTGGAAGTCTACATTCTTAATTCCAGTTTATTACATCATTTCTCTCTCTCTCTCTCTCTCTCTCATTATCCTCTATTCTAGCAATGAAATATATATAAATCTACTTTTTCGGACCTTTTGAGCGGGGATTACACTTGATTAAAATCTAGTACTTAATATATTACTTAATTTTATTTTATACAATATCTTATTCCAGGCGTTTCTCAAACGTGTACCGAGGTATTCCAGTTCACCGTAGAAAAGATGGTAACGTTAGCAGACCTATTTAACACGTTTTGTCCATAAACTTAATTTATTAAAATTTATTTACATAAATAAAATAAACATATAGGTTACAGTACTTACTTCTAAAAAAATGTATGACGAGATATTCACGTTTTACACATTAGTCAAAAAGGTCGATATTTGGACATTGTCTAGTGTCTCGACTACGAAGCTGTGTATTGGTATTTACCATCTGGTATTCACCATGTGTCTTCATTTCGCGTACGGCAATAATAGGACAAAACACCCGTAAGTACATTGACTGGGATTTTAGGTAACCTAGCCTCATATAATGCGTAGATTTTACCACTGGGGCCTGGTCATATGACCGCTCGCCCTTCTCTCACCCGAACTGGAAACCCTGCGGAAACATTAAACCTGGCCCAGGTCTACTTATCTTAATAAAAGGCAAACTTTGGGACTCGGTGTTTCAATAGGAACACCTACACAAAGGGATCACTTCCATGATTGAGTCGCCAGTGTTACTGTCGCTCGTGTCATGGATTCAGATCCTTATCTTGATCTAGTCTCGATTGGCGCATGCTAGGAGAACTATTTATACTAAACTATTTAAAACATTGCATGCTTGTCCAAGTGTACAACATGCAATTGTACACTTGGACAAGCACGAAACATGCTTTTCTCTCAAGGATCAAATATACCTTAAATACACTGTTACCTATAAATCCAAGTCGAAAAAATGTCCCATACTATGCCATTGCTAAGTTGCAAGTCAAAAAGTAAGTCACATTCTTTTTATTTTATTTATGTCCTTATTGCTCAACAATAACCTTCTATTTTCTATATTGGGGTTTCGCGCTTATGGAATTACAGAATGCGCTCATCGAGGAAATCGTAAAAAATTATTACCAGAGACCATACTCACAATTGTGCTTAGAACAGTTTCAAGCACAATTGGATCGATACACTTTTTAGCGTTCGCGCGGTATCTCGGGTATATTTGATCGATGGTTTCAGTGCATATAACGAGTATAAATCAATGAGAAGAAATCGATATCAAGAGTATAAACACTACATATCTACAATAATAATCTTATACTTAATTATGTTCATGAGAAAAATTATTTGATATATTATATTATGTGTTATATTCATTCGTAAGACTATTGTATGAATATACATACATATATGTCATGGTATTTCACATTTAAAAGGCGTCACAATAATTACTTTTGAAGCGAAAACTTCTTTTGGCTCACCGCATACAGATTTACCGTAGGCTGTGATTGATACTGATTTGTCACGCTCTGCAGTGAAAGGCTCAATCGGGTAAACTCGGGACCGCCGAGTGTGCCCGAGCGGGAAAGATACAGACAGCTGCTCTTCGCTGCTGTGTTTCTGTGTACTATACTACTCAATATAATATATGTAATAATTGTTACCATTATTTAGTATAAATTATGATACATTTTTTGTTTCCACTTCATTCATCACATATCATTTTATATTTCCATATACACAGAGCTTTGCTCAAAATTATTTTAATACATTATTATTACGAGATCTAAATAACTATTCTATTAACTTAGACGCCATTTATGAATAACGACGTATTATAATAATTACTACAGTTTGTGTGCGATGTTTTGTATAATCAATTTCATATTTATATTTTAAAAGCACTCTAATGCAATTCTAAGCAATAATAACTTTCTACCTTAATATTATTATGTATTAAATACAATTTAATTTTAATAATTACTTAATTTTTTGAGATCATAATTATAGTACCGTCAATGAATAACTATTTAAAACAGTATTATTCATTTGCCATATATAGTGAGAAACAAAAACCTATTATATCTATTATAAGCTTGTTTAACTACATCTAGTGTATACTAGACTGCTGTGCATAGCTGGGCATTAACTCGTTAATCCGTTAATCGTCAATTAACGAAGTTAACATTTTGATTAACGGTTTAACTTTTAAGTTAACTTTCAAAAACATTAACGGATTCGTTAACTTCCGTTAATTATGCAGAAGTCCGTTAATCGTTAATCCAATGCCTACTATTTACCGCACAACACGGTTCCGACAAGTATGAAACAACAACTAGCAGCAGGCGGCAAATGCGAGTAACAACGATGATGACGAGGGAGACTTTCATTTCTGTCACGCTTCTTTCAAAAGTTCTATAGACTATAGAACTTTTTCATTTTATTTTGTAAACTCACTCACTCTCTCTCTCTCTCGCTCTGGTCGCTGCCTCATAACTTAGGAACGTGGTCATCTGTGGATGTGGATGGTTCACACCTCATGCAGATAATCTGCCTCCATCAGTGCCTATCCCTCGCGTCTGTGACAACCGAGTAAAACGTTTTTTTTTTTACTTGATCGCTCCATCGCGCCGGGACAACAACAATTAGTTTTTCAGGGCTCTCATCTCCCTTCCTTATTATGTGGCCAAAGTAGGACATAATGCGCTGTAGGCAGATCGTAGAAAGGCGGGTTTTTATCCGGAGCTGTGAAAGGATCGATACATTGGTGCGTTTGGCGGTCCAGGGTATCCTTACCAAGCGTCTCCAGCACCACATCTCAAATTCATCAATCCTCTGCTGTTCTCGTGCTCGTATTCTCCACGTCTCAACTCCATATAAGAAAATGGGGAATATTGGTGGCCTCTCTTCTTCCAGATGTTGGTCAGGCGAGTCTCTTTATCTCCAGTACACTACTGCCATCGTTATAAATAAGCGCGCCCAAGTACACATAGTGATCTGTACGGCACGGTCTACTACCATAATTTTGGTCTTACTCCTGTTTACTGCGAGACCCATACTATTGCTCTCTGTCTCGAGTCTCTGAAACAGCTCTGAAAACTGAAATAAGCTCACTAACGCAACGATATAAAAATGCAATTTTACACATATTAACGGATTAACGATTAACGTTAACTTCCGTTAATGCTTCCAAAATGTAACTCTTTAACGTTTAACGCAGTTAATTTTTTTTTGTAGCGGCTATTTGATTAACGGTGCCCAGCTATGCTGCTGTGTGTATACACATATGGTGTATATATCTTACATTTAGTCCAGAGTCACAGAGTTTTGTCTAGATTTGTATTAGGTACTATTAATACTAATCGACATAATATTACACTACTTACTCAGCTTACTGTATATATATTTTTTATAGCAAAGGAGGGCAAACGAACAGTCGAAGCCTTGCGAGTATCGACGCTCATTAAAATCCTCATAACCAGAGGTTATGCAGATGCTTTGCCCTCCTTTTCCCTATCCCCCCCAATGGGCCACCGGCAACTCACAAACCGCACGAAACGCGACAGCTTAGCCGTCACTTTACGCCGATTTTATGTGAGCGAGAGGTTCCTCCCCGGTCGTGCCGGCCCAATTTGGCTGCAAAGCAGCATGGCACTACCTCTTACTAAAATGTATGTAATGTAACTATGGTATGGTACAAGTTACCTTAAGCTATACATTGATTCAAGTATCATTTACTCTATTTCATAAAAATTACAATTTTATTTTATTTATTTATATATTAAAGCTATAAATGGTTTTGTGGGATAGTTAATAAATTATTTATAAGACTGACATATTATAACCAACTCTAATAATAAATAGTTGAGATTTTTTTATGAAAATATGTCAGTAATATTACTACAATTTAAACTATACTGATGATAAAATGACTAGTATAAATGCTATATGTACAGTAACAGACTGACTTAATAGTAAAATGATGAGAATTTGCAAACATTAAACACGGAGTTCTTCATATGAAAAGTAACATAATATGAAGTATAAGGACACTAAAAATCTGTTACCCATTTGTGGACAAATTAACTTTTTCTTAATTTATTTTATTAATAAACATCATATTACTGCTTATGACTCGTTTAATGTAAAGAACTTCATGTTTCATGTTGACATGAAAATACATTATGGTGAAACTTTTAAACATTTCACATAAAGACTTTAATGCAGCTGGTTTGCACATTCTGTCCAGTATTAAATAAACTAACAATTAATTCCATTAGTTGTTCCACTCATAAGATTAATAGTTTCACAATAATGTATACTATTATATAGTATATAGCAAGCAAGAATTAATCCTAGAGAATTGGCTAAAAAACGATTTCACCAGTTAGCTGTTAAGATTATAATACTAAAGCATAAGTTTTATTACATTTCATACATTATAATATTTTTTTTAATAAATCTGAACTTTTTATCTGATAGTATGATGTCTTAATCAATTAATTGTGCGCTTTGAATATCATTTTATTTCTGACGAATGAGACCATCCTGTTTATTTTCACCATCAACTAATGTGACAATGACAAACATTGTCGTAGTACCAATTCAACCAAACAGTGATCCGTGTGTACGTCCCATCAGCCAATCATCCAATAGTGGCCATCAGTCGGCCAATCAGAGCGCAGAACCGCAGAGTCGCAGCACAAATATAGCGGAATTTGTTTTCATACAAAGCGTGTAACATTACCACTCTATTCCGATTATATGCTCAATGATTTTTACAATGAAATAGCTTCACCATAGTTTATAGGAAGATCAGGACAGGTTGGTTTACTAGCATTACCACCTTTGTAATAGGCTAAAACTTCTTACCCATGCTGGATCAACGTTTGGCTAAATCATCATCATCAGCCTTTATCCGTCTACCACTGAACATATGCTTCCTTCAGTGAACGCCATGACGGCCGATCTTTTGTCACTCACATCCAACATGGAATGACCACTGCACGGAGATTGTTTTCCTGGTTTACTAAATTCCAAATCTAAATTTATATCATAGATTTTCTTTTGTCTCTAGCCTGGTGAATTTTATGTATTTATATTAAACTACAGACACTAAATAATAACATATAATATACGTCTACCATTTACAACAGCTATACTCAACCCGAGGCACAAAACTGTTGCGGCTCAATACCAGGTATTTATATGAAATCTATCAATATTGTAATGAAATTTTATGTTTATTCCGAATTTCGCTTAATATAATGAGTCACGGTTGTCGTCGTCGTTGTCGGATTTGTAAAAATTTACAAAAACTGCGACATTACTAGACGTAAAAGATTATAACGAAACAATAATTATTATCTATGAATTTGCCACTGTGGCAATGAATTCTGTGGCTAGATGCTAAAAGGGCCAAAGTACGTTTTTGTATGAACAGAGTTTATTAAGCCAGTTTATTCAAAAAGTATAATTTATTTCATGCTAACAATACTTCAAACAATATTTCAAAAGCTTACTTTCGAGATAACAATATTTAAAAATAGTTCAAGAAAATAGGTCTTTTACGGCGGCTTTCAATATCCTATCTATCTTTAAAAAAAAATAACTAATTTAAAATTTTGACAGATTTTGTGAGAAAATGTGTCAAAATTTCAAGATAGATAAGAAATTTTAAGAACGTACTTCCTTTTAGCACCCACAGAATTATATTCAGTGCAATATGAATCATATTATTTTATTGTCACATTACAATTGTTATTGTTTCGGCTTATTGTGTGGTATCAATGACATTTGGCCTAAGCCAAATTTAAACCTATAGGTTGAATATAGTTGGTTTACGACATAAGAATATATTAAAACATTAGAGAATATTTTAGCAAAACACCTAATAAAGTACATATATATAACAGCTAACTGGCAAATAACTAAGGATAAAAAATTTAACTCAAATAGTTCTGGTACTGTTAATCTTCCAATCCCGTCAGCAGATGTTCCCTTAGCGTGGCGATCTCTCTGTCGATGTTCTCTCTAGCAGCCGCTTCGAAACATTCGAATTCTGCTGTGTGGTAGATTTTCGGTATCTGAGAGAACTGGTTTAGCACCTTAAATGGAGAAATACATATTTTAGAGAGTATTGACGAAAGTTTATTATGACAACAATTTATTACATAACTGTCAAAATAAAATAAGCTCTCCAGCTTAAATAGGCCAGTCAATAGGCACACAGTACACACTAAACAACCGCAACTATCCAATTGTTGAAAATGTTTTTTTATAAAGAAACTACGTATTTTTTTATTGCTACACTTTGAAGTTATAATGAATTAAGAATATTTTTTTGGAGTCAGTATCGAAAATGTGCGGGGTTCCGAAACCGTCTAACATTATGACGTCACAGACATGGCGGCCAATCGTGGCGCGTTTTCTTAATTTTTTCTTTCAGTAAAAAGATTTAAAATTTTCACATTGCTAATAATTTTTTTTCAAACACCCAATTGAAGGTTAATAAAGCCCAACCAGTCACCTTGACCCGTAGTTCGACGTAGTGCTGTTTCGCCATGGTGCAGTACTCCGCCCGCACGAGCTTGGCGTGCGCGTCGTACTCCTCGCGGCTGGCGGCCAACACGGCGAGCTCGCAGTCGCCGAACAGCTGCAGGTCCCGGAGCGACGCGGCCTCGCTCCCCGAGTTGGAGCAGTTGCCGCACCACGCCTCGTCGTCCGTCAGCAACGCCAGTATGTACGCGGTTAGCTCTTGCTGGAAGTGTACATACATTTACATAAGTATTCACAAACAATACCATGAAGTATCACAGTACATCCGAACGCATAGGGTCATTTAAACCAATTCATAAACAACACTTCAGTGAGATCCGCCACTGTGCGTCTGTCAAACCCATATCAAACCCGACTATTAACACCAGCAGTGATATTCTGTAAGAAAAGCAGCGCTGTCGCAATGCTGTGAAAATTTAACTTGGTATTAAATAAGCTTGTCAAACCATATCAAACACCCTAGCGCCGCCAACGCTGTGGGCGCAAAGAGCTCGTCGCGGCGAACAGCCTAGAAAATGACTCAGAGAATAGCACTGCAAGAGCTTAGCCAAGTGTGCTTCTGAATACGGGTGTTAGTTAATGATAGTTTATAGATTTCACACTCACTAATATTGATAAAAAAGCCTTTAGTCTATTATAGACTTTTTAAATAATGAACTATCAAATGCAAACATTTTCAAATCCAACTAGTACTATCAAACATAAAATAAAATGGGAAGTAATTGAATGAACGGCAATTATAAAATTTGTTGGGCCAAAAAAAATCGGCATTTAAATAATTTGGTTGGCATACAAAGATTTTGTACGCAATAAAATAAATCTGGTAGCAATTCTTGTACCGCAAATAATTTTGATAATGGTCAAAAATTAAATCATATATAAGCAGCTTACAATATTATGAGCTCGCATAATAAATATTCATCGGGCAAAATAATTACTTGAGCGGCACATTTCTTTGCATTACATTTTATGTCCTGTGTTCACACCGGTGTAGGTTTGCGCTATTTACCGCTAGATGGTGTTGTAAGTATGTTATTGAACAAAATTATAAAAATTGAAGAAGAAATTAATAAACTATATTATCATTCTTAATAAAAGACTAGTGAATTAATTCAGGTCATGACGTCGTCAAATCCTGGGTTTAGCCGTGGTCCCTCCACTAAAGTCTGATAATATGATGATGAAATTTTTTTCTTCAAGATTTTATTTTGTTTCAGTTTCGTAGATTTATGTAGATAGTAGATAGATTATGCAGGTATTAAAAATTGTAGGTGGTGTGTAAAATAAACAAGCAGTTCAAAAACTTTCAATATTCAATTCAATTATTACCTACAAAAATCAAATCAAATTAAAACATTCAATACGCAAGAATGGATCCACAATTTTAAACTCATTTGTAACAAGACGTACAGGTCTACGGTTAACACTGTCCGCGCGCGCTCAGGCTGTACGCTGTCGTTCGTAAGTTCAAATCCTCTTCATACCATTATTTTTTTGTTAATACATTTTTAAATAATATTTTTTGATATTACAATAATTATAAATACGATTTACAAACTAAAATTTTGTATAAAAATTGAATAAGAAATTAATAAACTATATTATCATTCTTAATAAAGGACCAGGGAATTAATTCAAATCATGACGTCATCAAATCCTGTGGACTAGGCTATAACGCAGAATTTAATGAAAAAAAAAGTTGCTTGAAGTTATATTCATTCTACTTATATAAGCAGCACAAAATTATTTTTTTTTGCTTACCCTCCGAGTGCTTACCAAAATTTTATTAAACAGGAGCAGCACATTGCCCCACTTTTAATTAATATGCCGTTCAAAAATAATTACAGCCATAAAAAATGACAAAAATTGCTGCTTGATTTTAAAATGTTTGCTGAACATAAGTTGCCGCTCAATTAGCTATTTCTGCTACCAGATTATATTTTTTTGCTCACAAAAATACGAATATTATGCTAGCCATTTAAATAACACCCAAATAAAATATACATCTACCATCAACATATTATAGCTTTTTATAAGTATGTATTCATGCTGTAAAAACACTTGCTTCAACAATACGACAAAGAGCCAGTGTAATGACGTCACACGTTAGTAAATATAGCATACGGGCGGCGTAGCGTCGCTTAATAGTTGCACTGGGTATATATTATGATCATTCACATTTCTGTATGTCTTATGTAACTATGGTAGATTAGCCAATCAAAACTGTATATGTTCAAACACAAAAACAAATGATTTTGTATTGCTTTTTTTTGGGTTAAAATAGTTTATCTTCATCATCAAGGGTTGCCATCTTCATACTAAAGTATTGAGATCAGCTTTCGGTATCATGGGATATAATTTTCAATTGGTTTTATATACATACAATAGTTATAGAACAGTTTAAATAGCATTATATATTTTATCTATACATACAGATTGTGGATGAAGGTGTAAAAGGTCGGAGAGGAGTCTAACGGTGAGCTCCGATGGCGTGTGACGCAGGACGACCGCCAGCTTGAAAGCAGCAGGGTGTTCCACGTCCGTGATGCCCTTCATCAACAGATTCTGCCATACTCCAGCCTGTAATTAATGAAAACATTGTACATCTACCTTGGCTAGGCTTACTTACATTTAATACATTAAAATAATAAACCTTAATGATGGCACTATTAATGTACTACTATACTAATAATATATGCCTATAATACAGATGAATTATGCCCAGATACAGAACTTTTGTCCTGGGTGGGAATCGAACCCACAACCTTTTGATTTAATAGTCAGGTCACTAATCATTAGACAAAGAGGCCAGTCTATAATAATATAATAAATTCAATTTAACTTCCAACTTAATGTGATGATACTCTCTTTGGGGGAATTAGAGTTAGAAGCTTTTATAGTTTATAGTGTTAAGGGGAGCAGATGACGAAAAAAGGCTGATGAATGTGTATAAAAAAACATCTCACTTGATAAGAAACACAATTCCTCAACGAATGCCACAGGGCGTCCGACGGCGAAGAACCCACCACCTGTTGCCAGGCCTCCTCCGCTGCGGGTGCTGCCAGCGAACTGCAAGCGCTGCGCCACATGCGAGAGGCCGCGCATCCATCGCGTTCACCAGAAACTAAAGATCATAAACTCTAGTGTATCATGTCTATAAAGAGAAACAATTCAAAAAAAAATTAATTTTAAATAAAAAACCAAAAACCGACTTCAACTAAAAAATTTAAAATAATATTGAAATACTTCGAGGTGAAGTAGAGGTATACAATTTAAAATTGGGTATTTTTGGAGTCGGTGCCAGCCAAAAAGGATATTTTAATGATTAATCACATACACCAAGTATTGAGTAGATGTCTGTGAAGGGCATCAATGTTTTGGCTGGTACCGACTCCAAAAATTTATTTATTTTATTTTATACTTTTTAGTTCTTATAGTTTTTATTTTTTCTTGCAAAATTTTTGGCGTTCCCGATCTGTGTTGGATACTAGTGGTAAGGGACCTGTCGTCTTAGCGTTCATTGAGGGAACCTATGTTCAGCCATGGACGGATGAAAGGTGATGATGATGATGATGATGACCTCACAATACTTTGATACTTAAAAAAGTATCTTATTCAGTGGTTTTTGTTCATATCACATCAACAAGTGATAAAATGAACAAATTGTCTGGGTATACAAAACAACAAAATAAGCATTATTGAAAATAAAAAATCCATTCTCAAACAACGAAGTAATCGTGTAACAAACATACAAAAAAAAACATACAGACGAATTGATAACCTCCTTTTTTTGAAGTCGGTTAAAAAAGATAAAGTTAAAATATTTGGGTTTTAAATATGAAACTTCGATTTTTAAAGTTTCAGTTTCAGCATCCTTACTAATATTATAAATGTGAAAGTAATGATGTTTGTTATGCTTTAACTCAAAAAGTATGCAACCAATCATGATGTTTGTACACATTCTCGGAATAGAAGTAATACATAGGTATTGCCCACTTTTATTTAAAATATAACTTTTTATGGTGTCATATTCCAAAATGAATCTTTTTCACAAAGACCACATTCTTAATTTAAAAGATAGATATTTGATACATCGTGTGCATCCCAACATGGATTACTGTAACAGAAGGTGAATGCAAGTACACATGATGTGTTAGGAGAAGATATTGGTAATGAAAGATTTTTTCAACAAGACATAACAAGAAATACTATATCAGAAGTTATAGTATTTCTTGATTATTTCTATACTTATATATATTATTCTTTTCTATATTGAAGCCTAGCCTCTGGAGATTCGATGAACCGGTTTTAGCCAGTTGCCTTTTCGTATGTGACGAGCAGCGTGAGCTCATGACAAAAGTTTGTAGCAGTGTACGTATTGCAGCATACTTGTCTGTACTGTTTTGTTTATCTACTTATGTGCCTCAAGAGTTATATCGTAAACGCTGTTTAGTAAACGGCCTATATGAGCTTTCAATGAGATGGCAGAAGTGATTTGATTAAATACATAATATTAATATTACTAATAAGTACTACCTATGTATTTAATCATAAGAAAATGTTAGGGAATGTACTCATGATAAATATAATAGTTAAATAATGCAATCTACCAAACCCCAAGCAGATTTGATTTTTGTTTGATAGTTAAAATTTAACTGCTTGACTGATTTTAAAATTATTGCATAAAAAAATAACATATAAAAATGTTAACACTGAGTTACATTGGCTTTAGAAATAATAATAAGGATATGGTTGCAAATCTAAGTTAATGCAATCAAAGCTCCAGGCAATAGCTAGTACTTTATAATATTATAATGTGTAAAATATAATAATTCCAGTTTAAAGAGGCATTATTGTAACAGGTGATGCTAATGTAAGTTTGAAAAACGCAGTTCATATAGAAGTAATGGTAAAAATGTCCATTCCTAATCCTATCTTTTATTCATAAGCATTTTTAAATATATATTTTACTCTCTTGACACATTAAAGATTGTGTATCTTTTCACAGTTGCTTCCAATGTGTAGCAACTTACAGTACTTTGAAAGTATTGCTTGGTAATTGGAAAAAAAATTGAATTTAACTTCAACATAAATCCAATTCTAGAACCTTGCGCAACAGGAATAAGGTTTCTCTCTATTGTCTGTACTCTGTGGTTGAAAAATCAATACTGTTAACAAGGTCCTAATGGAAAATATCATGCCCTCTAAAAGACAAAAATATGCCTTAAACATGAGTATATGCAATTTTACTTCACCAATAGTGGTCAGTTATTAATCTTTTAGCTTTTAGTACGTAAAAGTATAGTATTTTGCTATAAAAAAGTAATTACCTCCCATTTTTGGCCGGTATGTTAATGTATGCTTGCTGGGCACCTATTAAACGAGATTAAAGTAGCTTTAGTAGATTGATTTAGAGAATGTAAATAAAAAACGAATTATAATGTCTGAAATGATAAATAGTCGAAACAAGATTAAATAATAATTACTATCTAAACGTTTCTTGCACTTTTTGTTTAGAGCGTAAAAAATTAACTTATAATAAATAAAAATTATACTTTAAAACTAAAAATTAAGTACCTAGCAATTATTGTATCGATATATAAATTTAAATTATTAATCACTAAAAGATTAGCGGCTAATAGAGAGCACTGACGACTGAAGAATGGGGCAATATTTTATACTAATAAAATATCGAACTTTCGTAATTCCCAGTCCGCAGTCGCATTTCGCACTGACAAGTGTCAGATGACACTTGACAGTTCACAGTGGACAGATGACAGTTTTTTTTTGTAGTATGGACTGCACTTAGTGCATTGCCAATGTCAAACATCAAGTCTATCGTAATCTATCTTTAAAGAAGAAGAAGAAGAAACTATCTCTAGTCTGTCATTAGGAGAAACAGTGGGAAACTCCAAGGGTCACGATTTCGCCCTTCACTTCACCATCAATCTGGCACAATGCGGGTTAATGAACTTCACACACCTTCAAAGACCCAAACCTAAAAATAAGGCGATTAGGTGTGCAAGGTTCCTCACGATGTTTTTATTCACCAGTGAGTGAGCGATAGTCTCACGTTCAAGTGCACTTAGAAAATTCGAAATACCCATTTCAAAGCTGCACAGGGAGTCAGGATCGAATCAGGAAGGGCCCATACCCACTAGATCATCATTGCTCTTTTTTGTGTACTGCTGAAGTGTGATTTCCACAATTATTAGGGTCAGATGCAGTGGCATAACTTGTTTTAGTAGGGCCCCATACTATCAACATAAATTATAATATAAAAGTAGGATTTTTCTAGACAAAATATCTGATTTCTAGTAAAGTGCGAAAAGCACAATATTATGTTGCTATATTAGTGTAGTTTTTATTATAACTATTAATATACATTATTACATTTATAAATATTTATGCTTACAATAAATATTATAAAATTAATTCTATACTTATTATAATTTTAATATTGTATTGGATAGAGTTGATCCCAAACCAGCATTCTATCTTCTTTCATGTTTTTATGTAAGGTGAGTTCTTTGTCAATCTGCAAATAATTTCGCTGATCAGGCTTCATTGGCGGCCAATGTAAATCTCTCAACTCGGGGGTGTCGTCTCGAAAATTTGGATCGCTGAAAATTTTATACAAAATTAGACCGAATATTTATTTTTATCGATATCTTATTATATGTGTTATTTTATTAATACTTTTGACTTAAAACATCATGTTTAATAAACACAAAAAAATAATAATTAATAATAGGTGTAGTACCTAATGGCTTAGATATGATTGCTTTTTCTAAAATGTGAAGTGCTTGCGCTTTGGCGAATATTACGTTTTTACTTGATAGGTACAGCAGGATTGCTTTTTACTGTCGATATAATATAATATTATGACTTATGATACACAGCATAGATGATTCACGTCTTCTAGGCGTCCTGGGGTGAAACAACAGAGAACTCTTACCCATATCTAGCGAAGTTGTACCAGAACGCTGTCATCCGATCTACCATTTGGGCATCTGGTCCTTCCAGGCCGATGTCGGGAAAACGATAACGCAGAGTCATCAGATAGTGCATGTCATCATGATGTGCCGCAGCTGCAGATGAAAAGTACAATTCTGATTGAGTCGCCCTTTATTAGAGGAATATGAATATAATAGAATTAATAAGAAAATAACATTACTCCAGTAGAAATGTAATAGGATAAGATATTTTGAAAGTACCTGGGTACAACTTTGTTTTTTTTATATTTTATTTTAGTTATGTACCTCTATCAGTATAGTGTATGATATAATATATTAAATTATTCTTAGACACTCAACCAAAATAAATTACACTAATGTTTCTAATAAGTTATCTTAAAAAAAACTTGCCGACGGGTTTCTTCGTGACAGAATCTTCGTAGTGGCTGTGGTTGCCGATGTAACTGAATTCATAGTACCACACCGGCTGAGGAGAGTGCCGGCACATCAAGTTCGCCATCCTAATGATTTGAAAAAAAATATCTTAGGCGAGTTATTATAATAGTATAAAAATATAATATAATCTGAATCTCGAAAACGGTTTCAACGATTTTCATAAAATTGAGTATCGAAGGCGATAAATTTTATAGAAAAAAACCACAAAAGAGTATTCGGCTTATGGTTAATTATAACAAAGAAAATCAATTGGATCTACCAAAACCAAAAAAATACGAGCTAATGCTCGGTCAAACAGATACTGATTTGATTAACAAAGATGATCAATGTTCTGGCCAAAAAATATCTTATCAAACACTGGAAGGAAAAGCCTAAACTTCCTCAATTCCACCAGGGCCTTCGGGTGATTTTTATGCTGGTCAATTTTCCTGGGGATGTGTGGAACACCGAGTCACTCGAAGCCGGTCTCAGCTACTAGACCCATCCCTGTAGTATTTGCCCTTTAAATCTATCAAAGTCTCCTGCGATAGTTTTCTTATTATTTTGTGTATTTTACGTGTTTACCTGTGCACGGGGAAACCAGTTATGGCGTCGGCATACAATTGTCCCAATTTCTTTGCAGTGTCTTCATTGTTAAATAAAGGTCTGTCTTGAAGGTATTCACGTCGAAGTATCCTTGTTGCTTCTGTGGAGTTGTGTCGTGGCAAGATAAATGATATGGGTGCCACATGTTCCCAATCCTCGTTCATTCGCTTCCGGAGTGATTCATTCTTCAACGGATCTAAAAAGATAAGAAAATTTAAAATACTAGCTGTTGTCGGCGCCTTCGCCCGCGTTAGAAAAAAATCCCTTTTTTAATAAAAACTATCCTATGTTACTTCCAGTACCTCCCAGAATATATGTAAAAAGTTTAATGATGATTCGAGTAGTTTTTGCGTGAACATCCACGCTTTCACATTGATATGTAATATTTGTAAGGAGTAAGTAATATTTTAATTTATCTCTCCTCTTTATATTATAATATGATAATCTTCCTTTTTTATAGACGTACAATAAAGGCAAATCACCAAATAAGCTTAGAGGGAAAGAATAATCTTATTTTGTAATAATATCAGACAATACTAACTGTAAGCGAACCAGAAGAATTCGTCCCTCGTTTGGCTAATTATAAGGGGGACTGCGTGCATCTTCCCTTCCCTGATGGCATCCATTGGCTCTATATCAAGGAAACGCTCTTGACCAAAGTCATTTTCAACCACGTGATGCCAAAGAGTTACAGGATCGCTACCGAATTCCTGAAAAATTTCAACTATTACATCAGCTTCGAAATAAGAAATGTTAATAAGCCTGAAATTATGCCAGGACTCACGATGTACCATTGGCACCTACATTTTTTTTTTCGAAAGGACCTATGCTGTTGGCCTTAAGGCCTTGAAGCTACATCGGAAAAGTAGATGAGCAAATGGCTCCTCTAAGAATCACTTATCTTATATTAGGTTATCTTCTAAATGTGTCAGTGAATAAGTTATTAAAATCAACTTCAACTTACAGCAAACCCTCGTAGTGAGTACGCCAAATCCCGCCAAGACTTCGTTTTCAAGCAGTCAATGATAGCCTTGGAGTTAGAGGTCGAACAGTTGAGGAGTTCTGCTTGTTTCACCGCAAGGCCGTACAGATTGCGGGTCGTAGGAACCTTTCGTACTGGTGATCCACTCATGGATATACCTCGGTGGAATAGACCTGTTTAAAAAAAGAACGATTTAAAATTTTAGCGTGTAGAAAAAAAAATACGAACAAACTAAGAACAACACATCATCACAGGAATATGAAGTAAGTGTCTGAAACTACGGGGCGCGGTTAGTAAATAATAACTTGGACCATCGTCGATAATAATTCCAGCCAAGATGCCATTAAGAAAGCTTTAGCGAAGTTCGAAATGATAAAATGTATAGACTGGACCACGTGATTAGGCGCAGCCTTATGTCAATCCCATACATTTTATCATTTTCGAACTTCTCTAACGCTTTCTTAATGGCATTTTGGCTAAGCCTCCAGTCCTCGTTTCGCTCTTCTATAAAGTGGACATATTTTGTCAATTACCTTTAGACATCGGTGAGATCATATGCAGCATGACGCTGGCAGATCCAGCACTGCAGCCAGCGATTGTAACACAGTTCGGGTCCCCGCCGAACGCACCGATATTCCTTTGAACCCACTTCAGCGCTGCCACCTGGTCTTTGAAGCCGTTGTTACCTGGTGCCAGCTCATCACCGGTACTAAGGAAACCTGTACAAAGTTATATCATCAGCAGTTTCACCCTATAATATTATTCACTGATGGTTCGGCCTCAAAAATCTGGGTTGTATCTAATCTGAAACCCGTCTAAAATGGGCCGTTTATAGCTATTATCTAAGACAACATTACTGCTTACCTTTAAAGAAAAACATAAAAAAATGCGCATTGTGAAATTAAATCTATTAAGTGAAGTTCACCACCACGCATTGGGCCAGGGTATCATTGAAAAACGGCTCTCCTCACCTGATTTCGACGGGACTCTGCTCACCAATGAGACATAAAGATCGGGAATGATGATGTAATAATATATATATGTGTAACCAACAGAAATCTAAATAAAAGGGTAATATTATCTAGTTTTATATTGTGTGGCAAGTCTTTGCTAAAATGTTCCAATTGATTCTCCTAAGATGATATTGTTACTATGAAAGTGTGCACTACTGAGGAAGATCTTAAGAAACATAGTAAAAAAAAAGTATCAAACTTTACAGAAGTAGAAGCCATACTGCTGGGCACGGGTTTTCACCTCGAATAAAAATCCTGAACGGAACAACCACTTTAGTTAGGCCCTTTATTATAGCAAGTACCTAAAGATCCAAGTCTGTAGTTGATTGTGACGAACACGACATCCCGGTCCAGAAGATAATTGGGGCCGGCGAAGTCACTCCGACCAGTCATCCCGTAAAATCCTCCAGGATGAATGAAAAAGATCACAGGCAGGGGTTTGGACCTGAAACATTTTGTTCTAGCATCTTGTTCTGCTCTGATTTAAATTATTAGGACGAATAATTTTTGGATGAAGAGTAATGGAGGCATAGGATTTATTTATTAATGTTAATGTAGTCCTCTTCTTGTCGAGTCGAAATGGCTAAAACTCTCAATTATGTTATAATAGTTTACTTATATTATATGCTTCGACTGTGTCTGTATCATGTGTCTGTGGGCCCAAACAAATCCTCCATGGTAGGTACATGATGGTTTTATTTGGTAGTACAATAACCTGTCACGTCCGCTGACACACTGACTAAAAATAGTAAATATTATACTATTACTAAAAACACAAGATGTAAATTACTTGACTATGATTCCTTTAATCAAGGTCCGTAAAAGGCAATCGCTTTAAAAAAATGCAGTAAAATAATCTCACCTTTCCATTTTTAAAGGAGTGTACACGTTGATGGTGAGGCAGTCTTCATCAAGGTTTGGAAAGAAACGAGGTGAAGCAGGTAAGGGGCAGGCTGGTCCATCCTTGCTGGCATCTACTGGGCTTGTGTACTGATGTATTGGTTTTGGCGGCTGTTATAAGGATGATATTATATTAACGACAACTTTGATTTCCTTAGTGAGATTTGTATACCTCCCAAATATCATATCTAAGGGACATTAGGTAGCCACCGCTGTCGATTAGACTAGTTGCAGCGATGGGAACAAGTGTGGGACTAGAGCCAGTAAAAAATTCTGTAAATATTTGATTAATATTATAATAATATAATAAAAATCTACACTAATATTATAAAGAGGAAAGATTTGTACCTATTTTTGTATGTTTGTAATAGGCTCAAAAAGTACTGGACCGATTTCAAAAATTCTTTCGCCATTCGAAAGCTACATTATCCACGAGTAACATAGGCTACATTTTATTTTGAAAAAATAGGGTTCCGTAAGATATTTTGGTTTTTCGGACAAAAGGTGTAAAAATGTTATTTCGCGTACTATGATCCCGTTGTAAATCATAGTTAACGCAGGCGAAGCTGCGGGCAACAGCTAGTAAATAATAAAACTAAACTGGTCGACTTAATTTTAACCTACGAGTATTTAACAAATAATAAAAAATAATAAATAAGCATAAAGATTCGTGAAAAAATAGGAACAGGCGCTGTATGGATTCGGCTCACCTACCTACATATTCAATGTACTCTGTGGGCTCGCCCCTGGATAAAGGCTGGTGATGATGATAAGGACTAATATTGTGGCTCACGACTTTGAATATATTGGAAGACCATCGTAAACTTACATACGATTAGCTTAATCAATTGACTTTCAAAAAGATACTTCGATTGTATTATTTTGAATATTTTTTTTTGACTTTGACTTTGACTTTGACTAAATAACCATTGCTTTCGACTAGTAATAGACCAGTTAAGACTCTTGTTTTCACACCATCGCTCGCATATTAATCAAGTATTCTAATCTAGAGATTAATACAAACCTGAAATCTAAGTTCTCCGACCGGTGGTTCAGCGTATCGAATGCCTTGGTAGGCCTCGAATCTACGACCCCGACGCGTCACGTTGTATGATCCACGGATCTCACCAGCGGGGGTAATAGCTACCGGATGTTTTGTGGTCCCTAATAACGCATATGAAGTAAATAATCATTCGTTTCCTTATTTATGAACAAGACAAATCAATTGCGACAATCGACTTTACTAGGTCAGGCCTAAACCTGATGGTAAGTGTTCAACGACCGGACGAGGAATATTACATTAATATTTATTAATAGTAATTGAATCTGACCATTATCTAGTACATAATTTTTCGACACTTAGCTATAACAATTTATTTAAAAAAAATAATATTCATAAAAAAGTTGGATGGACGAGAATGTATTTGACTTGATATTGGATTTATAATTTTAGTACTGATAAAGAAGAATTGAATATTTTTTTACAAATTATCAATAAACTAACTCTTTTTGGTTCTTATTGGCTTCAGTTTTTATTTTGCCGGTTCCTCTCAAGTGATAACTTTGTACATGGGTTAAAAAAATACTTGACTTGTATTACTTAAATGTCCATATTTGCATGTAACTGACCTGAATCTTGACCTTGACCATGATCATGTCTGTGGTCGTGTGCGTGGGCGCCGCCGATCACGACCAGCGTGAGACAGACCGCTCGCATCATTGTACTGACCACATTATTGCGCTACTCTCCCTTTTATATTACTTCGCAGTTATTTTTATTGTCACTAACCAGCATTTAAAAAATATATTTCGAATATATTTATATCAGTCGGTGCATACCTTTATGTGTGTTATAAAATCAGGCCTGTAGCTGGAGTCTAATTTGGGGTAGGGCAGCATTTGTTACAGGTAGGGCGGAAGATAGTCGTATTCGTTTCATTGTGTTTATCTTAGTATTTGGTATTTTTAAGGTAGGGCATAGTGATTTCAAGGGCCCTGCATAAAATATATGTGACGTAATAACCTCATGAGGCTCGGTTAACGTTGAAATGGCACAAATGGATATTCATGTATTTTTTCGAAAGAATGCGTTTTTAAAGCGCGGCGCTTTTATGAGTCTACTACTAAAAAATTAGTTAGATGAGTTTGTTTCATTGGAACAGGTGGTTCCAATGAAACAAACTCATCTAACTAATTTTTTTAAATAATCTATAACAAATTTTACAAGTTAGGAAGAAAGAACAAATTTTCAAGTAAGGAAGCGTCCCAATCCCAAGGTGTGGCATCTTCCATAAAATTCACGTTCTGGAGTTCATTATAGGAGGCCTATCCTGTGTTTGACAGTGAAGATACACATTGATGATAATAACATACGGATTTAAAATTATATTGGTAATGAAAGCGTGAAGTGAATTTAGAACACTATTTTTCTCAAGAGTTGATATATACTTGTCAGCACAGACACGTGAATTAAAATTAGAGGAAATATTTTAATATACTAATTTTGTTTAAGAATTAAGCAGTAAGTATATTTAAACGTGTTAGCATAGTCATTAGCATAGCATATTTGTGCTGCATGCAGGTTTTTAGATAACGTCCAGCTTCCTTCCGTCCACCAAGCAAATATGCTTTGTTTGAGATAATATAAAAAAATAAGACAGGAAGTAGGAAGTATAGTTATGTGCATATTACAACAAAATAAAAAAAGTTAAATACTTTTTTGTTACACAGTGAATACACTTAATGCGTAGAAGTATTGTTCAACCCTAAAGAAGGAAAATGTATTGAATTACCAACAGGAAAATCCGCGCTTGTTGTAATAAACGCGAGGTGAATTTAAACATCATAATATGATTATTTTATTATGATTGTCGTGGTAATGCACCATTTACACGTTTAACTTTATATATTAAATTCAGTAGTTTTTACGTGAATGAGTAACAAACATCCATCTATCCATCCATACTTACAAACTTTCGTATTTATAATATTAGTAGGATAATTAAATTTTCTACATTATTTGTAGACGACCAAGGAAATAATAGGACATGGATATATATAAAACATAATTTATTCATTTAATTAAAATTAAAGGATAATATGAGTTACGATATTAATTGTGCAATGTGATGTTTGGAGTTATACATTTTGATTAAAACAGTAAGAAGGGCCATTGAGAGACGCTGCGTCAAGTTAATATTAAACTTGCATGGCTACACCGCTTTAGTATAACATTGGATAAATTTCTTCCCAAATCTGAAACCGATCCTCCTTCAAGTTTCTATGCAAAGAGAACTTCTTGTCTATACGTAGATAAGTGCGTTCTTCGGGTTTCATAGCTGGCCAGCGAAGATCTTCTAGTTCAGGTGTATCTCCACGAGGATTTGGATCTCTGGAAGTATTGTAAGAGTATATTTCTGGTTTTCATTTAAAAATCAATATTCTATATATCTAACATTTTCGCTACGGCTGCCCTCTCAAATAATATTTATATATATACTTATATTTTTTTTAATAAATAGTGTATATTGAGTTGTTGCCAGAGATATCTATAGTTCTTTTTTTAAATTATACCGTGTCTTAGCGATAGTCCAGTGGGTACGGGCTCGGCCTCTCGATCGAAAGAGTCCGGGTTCGAGCTAAATTTCTAAGTGCACCTTAAACACGAGACTATCGCTCGCACCACGTTGAAGGAAAACATCGATGACGAAACTCGCATGCCTGCACCCCTAGACAAGTGGCATACGCACAAAACATTCTTCAAAATTTTTGCAGCAACCCTATGAGCTAGCGAGAAAACGCAAAGGAATACAATCGGCGCGTATGCCACTTGTCTAGGGTGCTGATGAGATTTAAAGTTTTTGAAGTGGCATTTAGAGCGCGCGTCGGTGAACTATGGCCCGATACCCCCCTCGCCTAATTTCGAAGAGGAGACCCGGGTCCAGTATTGGATCATCTATGGATTAATACTTTATTATTTACCGTATACCGTCTACCTTTTAAAAATATACTATAATTATAAAATTAATCCTTTTAATTATTAACATACCTAGTATGAAACAAACTTTTAATAAAATAACCATGATTACAATTTTTTTAAATACAATATGTTTGGTTTAGTAGGTGTAATAGACCAATTTCGACTTTACAATATATTGGTGAGAAAATAAATATTATTATTATTACTATTAATTATTGTCAATACGTCTTACCCGTATCTAGCAAAATTGTACCAAATTCCTGTCATTCGGTCCACAATAGTTGAATCAAGTCCTTCTATGCCGATATCCGGAAAGACCAGGCGCAAAGAAAACAGGTAGATGAGGTCATCGTGGTGAGCTGCTCCTGCAAACAGAGTGTATGAAGTATTAATCCGCATTAAATTAGCACATAAATTTAGTAACTTATAAGCGAATATCCTCTTTACCTGACCTTTTTGAGGTTATATTAAGGCCAGTTCCACCCATTTTAAGGTAAATATATCAGTTTCAATTGACTTCAATTTAAACTTTTCAGTTTAATTGCTTACCAGTTGCTTTTCCTGTTTTTGGATCCATATAATGACTGTTGTTCCCGACGTAGCTAAACTCTGAGTACCAAACCGGCTGCGGTGAGTGGAGAGACATGAGGTGGGCTAACCTAAAAATATAATCATTTTCGTAAAAATGTTACAACTCAATTGTAAACACAACGCTAATTTTATATAGCATAGGATAGCAAACGAGCAGTCGAAGCCTTTTGGCAACCATCGAGGTCCATAAACATCACCACAAAGATTATGAAGTTGCGTTGTCCTCCTTTTCCCTATACTGTCTCCCAAAGAGCCACTGAAAATTCATAAACCGCACGAAACGCGACAACATAGCTGTCACTTTACGCCAGTACCATGTGAGCAAGAGGTACCACCCCGGTTGTACCGACCTAATTTGCCTACAAAGCAATATTACACTATCTCTTTGCGGATTTAATATTTAATAGTGCTTAAAGTTTGTATACCAGTGTAGCTTTTCTTTAGCGAAGTTATATTTTAGTACTTGTTCCTATAAACCTTAGCTGAATCGGATGCTACTCTGTGGAATGAATTTAAAAAGTTTCTCAAGAACAGTATCTACGAACTCTTTAACATTTAGTATAAGAGTAAGACAATATAATCTTTGAATTTTTGATTTCCTACCTATGAACTGCAAATCCAATGACTGAATCCCCGTAGAGTTTACCAAGTGCTTCTGCAGATTCCTGGTCATTTACCAAAGGCTTGTCCTTAAAGTACGCATGTCTGAGCTGCTTCACAGCTTTATTTTGGTTTATTGTTGGCAGCATGAAGGCGATCGGTGCTACACGGTCCCATTCTTCATTCATTTGCTCAAGGAAAGTACTATTTTTGAGGATCGCTGAAAATCAACGCTTACATTAAATTTCACTAAGAAATAAGCTTGCATTTAGGCATTTGTATCGAAGTATCTATTGTGATAGTATTAGTGTATTATCGTATTAAAATTAACTATATTACATTAACTTACTGTATGCTTTCCAAAAGAATTCATCTTGCGTCTGACTAATAATGTACGGCACTGCGTGTATTTTGCCCTCTCTAATGGCGTTAACAGGTTGCATTGTGAGAAACCTTTCTTGACCAAAATCTTTTTCGACAATTGGCAACCAAATTCCTATTGGATCGTAAGCATATTCCTGCAAAATTTAGAAAATCATTTCGAGTGTCTGAACAATCTACGATTGGTTATACAATAAGTGAGGGTTGTGCTAAGATTACTGGTATTTTGTTCTGTATTCAAATAATTAAGATAAAATTCTTAGTTTAGTAGCCAAATATATCCAATCGCTGACCCAAACAACATTATTGTGTATTTTAAAAAAGACTAAAACTTTTTTTCACATTATAGACATTTAGGTACCTAACTAAAAATGTTCGGAATAATTATAAAAGCTATAAAAATCTAAAATATAGAGCACTAGAACAAATGAGTTATAGTCTAGACTATAGAGTATTGAGTATAGACACTCCGCGGCCGACCGTCAGGCGACATGCAACACACAGACGAAAAAGCTTGAAACGGTGTAATAAAAGTTTCACTTTAATAAGTATAATTCATAATACTCCACTTACACTAAATCCATCAAGCGAATCACCGAGTTCCTTCCAAGATTTGGTCTTCAAGCATTCGATGATTATCTGAGAAGTATTAGTTGGACAGTTGAGGAGTCGCGCTTGCTTTATCGCCAGATGGTTCAGGTCACTCTGTAACGGAGCTTTGTCCACTGGAGACCAGCTCATAGATATGGCCCGGTGGAACAAGCCTAGTAAGTAGAAAAAATATATAAGGGGTTATTATGTATTACTAGCAGCGCCAGCGAATTCCCATTCCCGTGGGAGTGGGTATAAGGCCTATGTGTTATTCTGACGTGCATGCTATATTATGAGTAAAAAAGTGTTAAGAAAGAATCAAACTATATACATATGTACAACTGCTGGGCACGGGTCTCCACCTCAAAATCAGACGATGATGTATTGGGCCATAGTTCACTAAGGCGCTGGCCTGATACAGGTTGGTGACCTTCACACATATTCAAAGTTCAAACACTTTCAATCTTGTCAGGCACGCAGGTTTCGCCGCGATGTTTTCCTTCGCCGGTGAGCGAGCGATGGTCCTGTGTTTGGGGTGCACTTGGAAAAATACAAAACCTCAATTCAATGCACTAGGATCGGGATCGAACTCAGACCCTTTAGCTCAAGAGGCCGACCAACTGGACCTTTATTTTTCGTCGTTGTTATTGTAAGAAAATTCATTCAATAGTTTTCGCGTGTAACAAACATACATTACACTTTATTAAAACATGTCGCGTGCATAATATTAATACTTATAGTAGCTTACCCTTTTAAAAAACGCAAACTCGTACGCCATCCAATGATATAAAATTACCTTTTGACATCGGTGATATCATGTGCAGCATGACGCTGGCGGCACCGGCACTGCATCCGCTGATGGTCACCAGATTCGGGTCTCCTCCGAAACCTTCGATATTCCTCTGCACCCATCGCAGTGCCGCCACTTGATCCTTGAATCCAATATTACCGGGGGCAAATTTATCACCAGTGCTCAGGAAACCTAAAATAAACAATGGCTTTGAATAAAAATAACGCTTTTGTTGATTTTTTAATTTTGTAAGTTTTTATTAAAACTGTTTATTTGGTTGCTTATTTTTATTTTGTCAAACATAAAGTAATTTAAAAAAGTCATAGATTTGACTCTTAAACTAAACGTAATAGTATGTTTGTAAATTGTAATTATTTTGATAGTCCTGTAAATGTAAGTAATACATGATTCAATTACGTATTAGGATTATTATTATCATGGTCGTTGTGGATATCGTTGGGGGAGGCCTACGTCCAGCAGTGGACATGTTTTGGCTGAATGAATGAATAAACTTTTATTACCAAGAGAGCCGAGACGGTAGTTAATGGTAACCAGGAGAACATTCCGATCGAGGAAGTAATGAGGGCCGGCGATGTCACTCCTCCCACTGGCCGAGTAAAACCCTCCCGAGTGGATGTACAGGATCACAGGCAGGAGTTTCTTCCTACAGAACATACAATATAATATAAAACAACTAATCAAAATATATATAAACATGACCTTACGAACACATTACAGCAATTACAGTCGCTCATCATCATCGATTCGGTGCGTGTCCGCCAACACGTACAGACCTACCGTCCCTACGCTCTCTGCGCAGGTACAAGTTCTCGCGCTCCATTGTTCTCGTAGACAAAGGCTGTGCTCCAGTACTGTCCTTTGTCTATTGTTAGAGTCAGTGTTGCGTCATCCTAGTGCGTTTCGTACAGTTTA
Organism: Lycaena phlaeas; assembly: GCA_905333005.2. NCBI lineage: Eukaryota > Metazoa > Arthropoda > Insecta > Lepidoptera > Lycaenidae > Lycaena > Lycaena phlaeas. The sequence continues at coordinate 14,642,743 of HG995169.1, read as the reverse complement.
CAAGTGCTCTTAGATATTGAGGCCGTCAGACGACTCAATCGCGTTTAAACCCGTCCGTTATATCGCGCGCTTAGAACCGCGTTCGTAATTACGCGGTGTTCCGGTGCCACATAGTCGCGTTCGTTGTGATAGTGCCGCGTTATTAATCGCTCGCATAGCGAAAAGTGTGTTCCCGAAGCCGAACACGTAAGTTGTTTTTCGCTATTTACACACCTACTTGGGTTGCGTCCCGGTACCTGCCCAGGTAGACGACCGTATTATTTCCTTTGTCACACACCTCCCGCCAGGCGGGAGGGTAGGAACACAATGGCGTCTTAATGACGACCGGTTTTTTGTTTCAAAACCATTAACAATATAACAATGGCGGATCTCATGAATGACATTCCGAAAGAGGCCCTTATGGCTTTCCTGCGCGAATGCATACCAGACGTAGATGCGAAACTCAAAGTTTTCATCCAAAAGTCAGGCAGTAGCCAAAGCAACAAAAAAGTGAGGAGGTTCTCGACCGACTCACTCGCGTCCCCCGCCGCGTCAATCGACGACGGCACGACCGAGGCCGGATCGGAAATCACGCGGACTTCCCGCTCGTCAACTCCGTCAGAGGAGGAGATGTCGGTAGCCGGCAGCTCCTCCGAGGAGGAGACCACCAACAGCGGATTCACGGAAGTCCGCAACAAAAAGAAGAGGCGGCGCCCGGACACCGGGTCCGCGCCGTCCTCCGCGCCATCCCCCCCGCCTAAGGCTCCGAAGGTAGGGACCCCGCCCCCTCAGGGCAACAAGGTTAAAGCGGCATCATCATCATCGCCGCAGGTCACCAGGCGCGACCAAGTCGCGTCCCCCGCGCCCGGTACATCGGCGTCCACCCCGAACGAGGGCATGGACACCGAAACGCGCACGAAAGCGCCCCCCCCGATAGTCGTCCAGGACATAAAAAGCTGGACTATAGTCTCGAAGGCTATTTACGCGAAGCAGATTTTATACAAATCTGCACGTTCGTGCGCAGACGGCATAAGAGTCCAAGTGGCGGACTCTAATGACCACCGTAGGTTGACCGCTTTCTTAAGCGCCAACAAAATAGGATACCACACGTACGCGCTCGAAGATGAGCGCGTACTGCGTGTTGTCATCGGCGGTGTCCCCCGGGATATGGACCCGTCCGAAATCAAGGAGGACTTGATCCTCCAGGGATACCCTGTGGAGGAGGTACATAGGATGTACCACCCCCGCAACAAATTCAAGTACAAGATGGTACTTGTCATCCTGCCGCTAACGCCGGCGGCGAAAGCAATATTTAATGTCCGGGCCGTGTGTAACATGACCGGGCTAAAGGTAGAGTCCCCCCGTAAAAGGGGCATCATAGGGCAATGTCATCGTTGCCAATTATATGGTCATTCGGCAAGAAATTGCCAGGCGCACCCCAGGTGCGTTAAGTGTCTCGGCGACCACGGGACCCCCGACTGTCCCCGCGATAGGGCCACAGCTACGGAACCACCTAGCTGTGTCATCTGCAGAGGCCAAGGGCACCCGGCTAACTACCGCGGCTGCCCGAAAGCCCCCGCGGTGGTAAGGAAAGGGAGGAGAGCCGGGAAAAAACCTGGTCCTGCTCCCAGATCCACCACCCGACCCAGGGAGGAGAAGTATGTCCCCGCTCCGCCCCCTAAGACGAACGCGTGGCATGACAGAGCGGCTTCCCAGCCGTCTGCACCCGCAAAACCCGCTCCGGGCCCTCCAAGCCCCCCAGCGGCAGTAAGCAGGCAGCAAGCCCCCCCTGCAAGTACGAAGGTACGAGCAGCCCCCAGCTGTCCCGCTTCCCCCACCGACGAATTCGGGATAAACCTAGCGTTTGTCTCTCAGGCTCTCTGCGGTATAGATCCAGAAGAGCTAGCCGTCCTGGCCCGCAAACTACGCGCCGCCACCACCCTACAGCAGACATGCCAGGCATATAGTGAACATGCCACCCTGGTCGCCAAGATTAGGTCCCCCCCCTCTCAAAGCCCTTAAATGGCTACCACGGCTAGGACAAAACCGCGTTCGCTCCGACTAGTGTCGTTCAACGCGAACGGCATTAGCGCGAATTTAGAGGAAATTCGCATTTTCGTAAAAAAATACGATGTTGACGTCCTCCTTGTGCAGGAAACGTTTCTAAAACCATGTAATAGCAACCCGCGTATCCCTAATTATAACATCGTTAGGAATGATAGGTTGCGATCCCGACTCGGAGGTACACTAATTTATTACAAAAGAACACTCCATTGCATCCCATTAGACACACCGCCTCTAGCTTCACTGGAGGCGTCCGTCTGCCAGGTGAGCATGACCGGCCATCAGTCGATCATCATCGCCTCGGTATATCAATCGTGCAATAAAACATTACTCTTCAGCGATCTCAAATCGCTATTAGAACTAGGCAACGCCGTCTTTATAGCCGGCGACCTAAACAGTAAAAATCAGGCATGGGGCTGCAGAGAAAACAATAAAAATGGTATAATTCTCTGCCGCGCCGTCGATGATCTAGCCTGTACAGTAGTCGCCCCAGATGAGCCAACACGCTACGACTTCGCAAACAGCGATAGGAGTAATGTGCGGCCATCCATATTAGACATATGTATAATACGCAATGTATCCCTTCTGGTGCATTCTATTCAAACAGTACACGAGCTTAACTCAGACCACAGACCAGTATTAATTCAATTAGGTAACCCCGAGAATAATACTAAAAATCTAAAGAAAAAGATCATCGACTTTAAATTATTAAACGAAAATTTAAATTCACTTCGCTCGAGTCAACTCGACAACATCCCGGACACTATAGATAGTCCCGAGGCGGCCATTGCGGCCAGTTCCGACCTTACCGACCATCTGGTAGCGACGATGGAAAAGTCATCTAGGGAGATCTCAACGTCCAGCGATGGACACTGGGAGCTCCCGGATGACATTAAAGCACTCATACGCGCCAAAAACACCGCAAGGCGCAGATACGCTCGCTACCCGGCGGACGAGTATCGTCGTGACCTCCGTAACCTCGAAAGAGACGTTAAAACACGCATCTTAGAGCACAAAGCCGAAAAGTGGGATCGCCTCCTTAGTGAAATCTCACCCTCCCATGTGGCCTACTGGCCACTCGCTCGTTCTTTTAAAAAGAAAACGGAAGCATCTATGCCGCCATTAAAAAGACCAAATCGCGCGCCTGCACTAGAGGACGCCGACAAGGCGGAACTATTAGCCGACACACTAGAGAGCCAGTGTACCTCCAACATCACTACCCCCTCACCCTCCATAGGCTTCCACGTAGAGGAGGTAATTAGGGTAGTAGAGTCGAAGACTTCTGCGCCGCCGGAGGGGGATCCTATCCCTCCGACGGATGTAGAAGAAGTCCAAGACATTATCAAACGACTTCACTCCAAGAAGGCCCCCGGGCCGGACGGGATTTCCAACAAAGTCATTAAAATACTCCCACCCGCTCTTGTTTACCTCCTGGTTAGCATTTTCAACGCCCTCCTAAAGGGCTGTAGGTTCCCAGACCAATGGAAAGAAGCTACGGTTATCGGCATACCTAAGCCCGGCAAACCGGGCACGGAACCGTCTAGCTATCGGCCCATCAGTCTACTAAGCTCGATTGGCAAAATCTACGAACGGGTTCTGCTTAAGCGGCTCAAAGCCGTTATAGGCGAAAAGAACCTGTTCATAGACGAGCAATTCGCCTTCCACGAAAACCACTGCTGTCCAATGCAAGTCCACCGTATGACCGAAGACATACTCAGAGGTTTCAATAAAAAGAACTCCCGCGATACGTGCGCCGTATTTTTCGATGTAGCTAAGGCCTTCGATAGGATATGGCACGAAGGCCTCGTGTACAAACTGTACAAGCTAGGAATACCGGATAGGCTAGTCATCATCATCCGCGACTATCTGTCAAACCGGTCATTTAGGTATAGGGTCGAAGGCACCCTCTCTTCCCTGAGACCTCTGAGGGCCGGAGTCCCCCAGGGCTCCGTGCTGTCCCCAACTCTATACAATCTGTACACATCAGATATCCCCAGACCTCCGGACGTCAAACTGGCTCTCTTCGCTGACGATACAGCTCTATACGTTACCCACCCTAATGCTAATAGAGCATCGCTATTTCTCCAACGTGCCGTCACCGAACTAGGCAACTGGTTCGCAAAATGGAGAATAGCTATTAACCCCGATAAAAGCGCGTCGATTCATTTCTCTCGTAAGAGAAAGACACGCTTACCTAAACGCAGACAAACATGGTTCACGATGAAACCAATCTTACTAAATAACGTCGTTATTCCCAGAGTTAGACAGGTCAAGTACCTGGGGGTCACCCTTGACAGGTCGATGTCGTTTAGACCACACATCGCCGCGATTTCTAAAAAAGCCCGTTTCGTCAGTAGTAGACTGTACTTCCTCATAAACAAAAAGAGCAAAATGCCCCTCAGGCACAAGCTCACCCTCTATAAATCATGTATCCGCCCCATCATGTCATACTCCTGTGTGGCATTCGCGCATGTGCCTCAGTATAGACTCAGAGGCCTCCAAACGATCCAAAATAAATTCTTACGTGTGGCAACCGGTTGCCCGTGGTACGTAAGAAACATCGACCTACATCGCGACCTCAGACTAGATTCGATTAGGGGCCATTTCAAAGCGATGTCAGAACGTCACTTCGAAAAGGCACTTCTCCACCCGAACCCACTCGTCGTGAGTGCGGCAAACTACACCCCCGATAGCTTAGCACCTAATAAGTCTAGGTTACCTAAGAATGTCATAACCGATCCTGTTGATAAAATCACAGAACTGTTAAAGCGCGACGCTGAAGCGCGACGTAAGCTACAACACACACTCAGACATAACACAGCCGGTGTTAGGCACACATTCACACCGCATGGGCCCCGGGGTCGTATGCGACGTCGAACCCTACACTCCGTTGACCAGTTGATCCGGATCAACCGCGACAGCATAGGCTCAGATCAGCTACGAGTCGACACCAATATAGACCGTGTAATCACCGATAGCACTCTGCTATCGGCAGCTTGCTCGGGTCCCGCGCTTGACCCGCCTCCCCCGCTACCGGGGGAGGGGAGGGCCGGCCCTCACGATAGGTTTCTAACGTCACCCGTTCCAAACCAGTCGACCGTAGCTTACCAAGTTAGGTACAAACCCGACGCCATGAACATGGCGGGGGGCAACCCCCCAAATTTTTAACGTCATAGGATGATCCAACCGGATCACCCCATTTCCGATGACGCATAACGGTCACTAGGACCATTAGCATAGATCCAACCGAAAAAAAAAAAAAAAAAAAAAAATCATCATCATCATCATCATTATCAATGATTAACAACAGTATAATATATTACAAATTATAATTTATAATAAGTGAGGGAAGCCAGACAGACTGGCGCCCCAACGCATTACGTACGTTATGCCCGAATACTCAAACGCGACTCAATTTTGTTTTTGTTTGGGAGCTACTTCATTTTTATTGACATATGGATTTAAGGCGTCCTCAAACTACCAAAGTTTGAGGAGCCCCCAAATATTCAAGTGGCGTTTGAGAATTCGGGCGTTAGCGATTTATCCTCCCATTAGAAGTTATCACTTCGAAAGCAAAAGCATCCTAAAGGATAGGTCAGCTTACCTGTCACTTTTAAGAGGAGTGTAAACATTGATAGTTAAGCAATCTTCATCCACGTAGTTGCCAGGTTCTGTTGGTTGTGGACAGAATGGCCCATCAGCGGTCGCATTTACTGGACTTGAGTAGTGAAGAATTGGTTTGGGCGGCTGAAAATAAATATGTAGGTAATATTATACATATATCGTTCCATCGATCGATCGATATCAAGTTTAAATATTATGTGCATGTTAGTAAGATAAGCAAATGGACAGAACAGCAAGCTCATAGTCATTGGTCAGTGCCGCCCTTGATTATAAAAAATGCCAAATGCCCAGACAGCCCCCCCCCCCCCCCGGCCCAGGCAATTCATTAACGGCGGTTTTCATTTTTCAATATCCATCTTAAAATTTTGACAGATTTTGTAAGAAAATGTGTCAAAATTTCACGATAGATAAGAAAAATTTAAGATAGATATGATATTGAAAACCGCCGTTAGGCGTCTATCTTAAAAAAAATCCTTGCATAACCTATGACAAAACTTTAACACGCTTACTAACCTGAAACCTTAGTTCACCAATAGGAGGTTCAGCGTATCGAATACCGCGATAGGATTCGAACTGGCGACCCCGACGCGTCAAATCTATAATACCTTTAAATTCACCAGATGACGTCACTGTGACTGCTTCATCTACGTAAAAATTAAATGTACAAAAATATTATTATGTTATGTTATATTTAAAATTAACTTAAAAAGGGTAATGTTTTGTTAATTAATTAAGGTGTCAGACTGTCTTAATGTTACAAAGTTCTTCGAAAACATGATTGCTGTACAGTGTAAAGTATCCGAAACGCCGGGCATGTAAAGACATTAACAAACCGCGATAAAATTCGTACAATGTGTTTCATTGTAATTATAATGTAATTATTAAGACGATTGGTAATGATGATACAAATTACAAAGTTTACAAACCTTGTAATCACTAGAGATTATTCAAAGATTATCGTTTAACAAAAGAATACGATAATAAAGAAATAAACAATCGTTATCAGACACTAACCTTGTGTTTTACCGAGACCCTCAGTGACCATACAAACCAGCACCCACAACAAAAACATCTTGATTCACTCTCAATTCCAGCTAAACACTTATATATGTGATAAATAACATTGACCTGTACACCTGGACTGTTCTTTTAACATAATAAATGTTAGGGAAAAAATCGACAAAACTACTTTATATTCTTATACAATCTAACTTATCTATTATACTATAACTAGCTGTTGCCCACAGCTTTGCCAAGATTTATAATGGGATCTTAGTACGCAAAATAAGTAACTTTTCTGGTTGATTTTTTACCTTGTGTCCGAAAAAACCCAACAACGTTACTCGTAGATAATGTAGCTTTCAAACAGTGAAAGAATTTTTGAAATCGGTCCATTACTTTTTGAGCCTATTCATTACAACCAAACAAACAAAGTTTTCCTCTTTGTAATATTATTATAGTATATATATCTTTGAGGAGGCCTTTGCCATCTGGCAAACGGACACACAAAAATGGGATAAAAGAAAACTGTCTGAATAACAATAACAAAAACAGTCATGTCCGAAACAAGGCTTAATAATAAAAAATAGATATCTTAAAACTATTTATATAGGTCTTCTTTCTATCTTCCATTTTAAATTGCATAAAACAAAGATTTTTTCATAGAATTATTTATAATTGAAGCATTATATTAGAAAATATCATACAACAACTAAAGTCGTCTTATTAGCTTTTTAATAAGTATTGAATAATCTTGTATTAATGATGATATAAGATTATTCAAGACGGTAGGTATACGCACTATGCATATAATATACCTGTCTACTTCAAAGTACAATCTACATAACAAGGTACCAACAACGAACATTAAACTGTCATGTAAATTCAAAAATACAAAAATTAAAATAAATTCTTATCTCAATCAAATAAATAATATATACAGTACTACCTAATAGCCTCATTAGACGGAAAAAAACATTACTTTAGTACAATAAAAACTGAAATTAGTCGAATCCGTAAAGAACATCAATCATAGTATTATCATCAAACAGAAAATCAATCACAATTTATAACTAAATTCTTATCATAACAAAATAAATACACTTATGCAACGTCCAGTTGCATAGGTCGTGAACGGGGGATTACTGTAGTGTCACGTCACTTGAGGAAAACGTATCGCAAGCAAAATAGAACAAAAACATAATATGCGAATGTAAATAAACACAAAAGGTTAATAGAACTTGTACCGTGTGAGCGAACGTGGGTTTTTATGGCTGTGACGAATACCATTTTTATGATAAGCATAACGCTTGGTAGGCATAGAATTCAATTTGCCCTAATTATATTTTACATTTATGTAAACACAAGCAGCGCCTGCGGCTTCGCCCGCGTACTTCCCGTTCCCATAGAAGAACGGAGATAATTTATATCTTATGTTTAATTCTTATGTCTAAGCTATATTATATTACCTACGTAACTTTACATGTTAATTTAAACGTTATTATTAGGTACTAAAATAATAGTGCAATTATTTACACGTTAAACGAATATTGCTGTTAAAACGATTTATATACATATAAATCATAGTTTTTTTGTGTCTATAATTTTATCTAGCCACAAATTATAATAAACATTACCTTATTCCCATTTTCAAAGAAATAATACCTGTTTTGGATATATGGCAATAAAAAAACTAGCCTGTTAAAGGACTGCCGATAGAAGTAAAAACTACTTTTTATTTCATATTTTGAGTTAGTTTATCAATTGTAGAAAGTACACACAGTCGTGCTATGCGTTTGGAAACTATAAAAAAGGTCTTCGGAATTTTAACGACTAAACTTTTGTATCACATCGACAATCGCATCAAAGATTAGAATAGCAATAAATAGTTGATCATTGGACATTCCCGAGCGGGGCAGATTAAAGTAGGGTGAGTTAATTAGTTCTTAAAAGGTGTACATACCAATAATATGACCATTTTAGTGTGAACTAAAGAAATGGGAAGATTACCAATTCTTACCTCATAATATTACGATTGGTATCTTTTTTTACGCCAGGAAATGCACTGAGGCATCCCGATGGGGAGTAGGTCTCCCCAGGCGGGTATGTGAGACAGCTACTCACTAAAATCCGGTGAGTGCCACCAATGCCGCCTTTGGTGAGGTGCCCCGGATCTGCTAGCTACAGCTGGCACCTCGAGGGCTAGTCAATCCCTCAGGGGACCGACGCCACCTCCCAACTTCGGGACGGTAGGAATGAGGTGAGGTTCCCGTCCTCACCCCTTGCCCCTGCTCTTTTGCCCCCCCTTCTTATAAGAGAGTTATAAAGAGCCCCTTCAGCTCAATTCGCTTCCCCCAAGGTGTTGGGCTCACCCTGGACAAGGCTGAACCATGGTGGGGAATTACGATTGGTACCTACTACTAAGGCGGTCAACAAACACAACACAGTACGCGCAGCGATCAACCTTCAACAACACATCACAATTGTCACATTTTGCTCACGATCTTGTCACGCCACATGACTAATAGACCACTGAAATTAACCATTAAACCATATTGAAGAGTCAATCACGGAGAAGAGGTAATATATGGTTGTAAATTCGCGTAAACTATGCCTTTAATTGACATTACCAAAGATATCTAAAAAGCATAATAAAAGCTCGGGTTTACGTCAGGTCATTTTTTTTTTATAATTACTTATTCATGTACCGCATAAACCCGTGTAGGTATCTTTAGCAGTCGCAATATGGGGCTGTTTCCGATTGTCCGTACGTTCAGAGTTGAAAGTAACTTCTTTTAGCGGTGCGTGAGCGACATTTGACAAAGGTCCACGGAAGACGGATATTATGAAGAGTAGAGTCTATTTACTCTAAACGCTGGCGCTAATCCGATCATCGGAAAACATGTGCTAAAGCATTAAAAAATTGAATATGGTATTTTGTATTTTTATAATAGAATTAAGAAAAACTTATATTTTGTAAATAAAATATTTATGACTATTGAATTTGATAATACAAATAAAACCACACGACTTCTTTGATCATTTTAATAGATTTTTTTTAATTAAGGTAACAATTATACTCATTTTATACAGACCAGTTACTTCCGTAATAGTTTGTATGATCACACTAGATTACTAAGAAGTACTTAGTGGCGAAAATCATAAATCCATCCATCGTATTTTTATATCTTACGAAAAAGTGCGTTTGTTTACTGATACTATAGTGTCCTTATACGACAAACATGCACCTATAAGACCTATAAAAATCAAACATCCCCCTGCTCCGTGGTTAACAGATGATATAAGATTATTGATACACAGGAAAAACGCTGCCAAATCAAAATTAAAAATAGACATCTGTCCTAGAAACGTTGAAAAATATAAGCTGCTTCGTAATCGCTGCAATACACTGTGTAGAGATGCACAAAGACGCCATATCCATAAATCTGTCGAGAACGGCGACCCCAAAAAAGTTTGGAAATTTCTTAATACATTGGGAATTGGTAAAACTCGTAATAACTCTCTCAAAGAAGACATTGACGTCGAGCTACTTAACAATCATTTTTCCTTCTCATCTGTTGCATTTGATAGCTTCAATAAAAACAAGACTATACAATTTCTTTCGTCCTTGCCAATTCCTAATTATCAACCGTTCCGTTTCGATCAATTTTCTGTCTGTGATGTTAAAAAGACCGTTATGTCCATATCGTCCAATTCTATTGGTAGTGATGATGTGAGTCGCAAAATGATCATTCCCATTCTTGACATAGTTGCACCCATCCTAGCCCACATTTTTAATTTTTCTCTTTCCTCTGGTGTTTTTCCCGAATCATGGAAAGAATCTTTAATTTGTCCACTTCCGAAAAAACCTAAGCCATCTAATTTTGGAGACTATCGCCCTATCTCTATATTACCTTTCTTCTCTAAAGTTTTAGAGCGATTAGTTTATGCACAACTTAATCAGTTCCTTGAAAAAAATAATCTCCTGAACCCTTTCCAATCCGGCTTCCGTTCTGGCCATAGCACTGTCACAGCACTAACTAAGATTACTGACGATATTCGATCAGCTATGGATAATAAGAAACTCACCATACTTACGCTGCTCGACTTCAGTAATGCTTTTAACTCCGTTGATTTTGACATACTGCTCTGCTTACTTCGGTCTTTTAACATATCTCCAGCAGAAATTGATTGGTTTCGTAGCTACTTGATAGGACGCCGACAGCGAATTAAGATCAATGATAAACTCTCATCTTGGTGTAGTACATCTGTTGGTGTTCCTCAAGGTGGTGTGCTTTCCCCTCTTCTCTTTGCTATATTTATAAACTCTATAACCGATCGATTATCCTCTCTCTTTCACATGTATGCAGACGATCTTCAAATCTACGCTCACTCTAATTATGAGGACTTAACGCATGCGATAGCTAAAATGAACAATGACCTTGATCGTATTTCACGTTGGGCAAAGAACTACGGCATCAAGCTTAACCCTAATAAAACGCAAGTAATCATAATCGGGAGTCAACACTATATATCTCGGCTAAATTACTGTAATATTCCTTCGATTAGAGTAGATAATGTTGACATCCCATTTAGCCCTACTGTGAAAAATCTTGGGATATACCTGGATTCTACTTTATCATGGACGAACCATATAAAAGAAACTAGTAGGAAATATTTTGCAGCACTTACATCACTCAGGCGACTTTCAAACTTCTTGCCTATTCCTACTAAGATTGCCCTTGCACACACTTTACTTCTTCCCATTATGGATTACGCGAATGTGTGCTTCACTAACCTCACTGAAGATCAGCTGAATAAACTGGAGCGCTTACAAAACTTATGCATCAGATTCATTTTTGGACTGCGTAAATACGACCATGTATCTCAATTCAGATCTACTCTAAAATGGCTCTCTTTCCGGTCTCGTCGTAACTCTCATGTTCTTAATTTCCTCTTTAACATCTTGTTTAATCCTAAATATCCCGACTACCTCAAGGAGATGTTTTCTTTTTCTTCGGAGGATGAAAACACCCGTAGCGTAAAGAAATACAATTTAAAAATACCCACACAAAAAAGTAAATATTTCAGTAATTCCTTTAATGCTTTGAGTGTGAGACTATGGAACTCATTACCTATTAATATAAAAGAGGCTAAAAGTTTAAAAAGTTTTAAGTCTCTTGTCAAAAAACATTACTTACCTAGAACATAATTAATGTATACAGTAATAATAATTAATGTATGTGTTTCTTTATTCCTCTGTATTTGATTGTTTTAATTGTTTAATATTACTTTATACTCGTTTTACTTTCTTTGATTTTATTGGCTTAAATTTTTATCTATTAATTTTGTTGTGCTTCAAATTTGGTTCGTGCGCACACGAGAATAACCTAAGATGTGCATCTCCTTCCTGTGCTGGTTGCCTGGAAGAAATCGCTCTAAAGCGATAAGGCCGCCAATCGTACCAAGTTACTGTAAGATTATCTTATTTAATGTATAAATTATGTGTGCTGTGCAATAAAGTATATTATTATTATTATTATCTTTTATATCTACTCTGACTTTGTCAGGGTAAGGACGGACAGGGTAATCCCTCAAACAAATTAATATTATCTATTTAATATCACACAGACCTATATAAATACAAAATCTAAAAACTGTTTACCACAGTGGCCAATAAAATTATAAGTACTATAATTATACTATACTAGCTGTTGCCCGCAGCTTCGATTGCGTCAACTAAGATTTACAACGGGAATAGTACGCAAAATAAGTAACTTTTCTGATTGATTTTTTACACCTTGTGTCCGAAAAACCCAAATATCTAACGGAACCCTATTTTTTTCCAGAATAAAATTTAGCCTATGTTACTCGTGGATAATGTAGCTTTCAAATGGTGAAAGAATTTTTGAAATCGGCCCAGCACTTTTTGAGCCTATTCATTACAAACATACAAAAATAGGTACAAATCTTTCTTATTTATAATATTAGTGTAGATTACTATAATGTTCACTTAATAGCCAAATGTTTAATACACTATAGGGTACAATTGCTCCCAGATCCATAATCTCTCCTCTTTGAGATTCTGATGCAGCGTCATTTGGTCGGAGATGCGCAAGTATGTGCGGTTGTCGGGTTTCATGGCGGGCCACACCAATTCCTCCAGCTCAGGGGTGTCATTGCGAGGGTTTGGATCGCTACAAATCGAAAATGGCTCTTATTTCAGTGTACGCCCGTCCGTATGCCTGGGGGCCTAGCCAAAATGCCATTAAGAAAGCGTTAGCGAAGTTCGAAAATGATAAAATGTATGGGATTGACATAAGGCCGTGCTTCATCACGTGGTGCATCCTATACATTTTATAATTTCGAACTTCGCTAACGCTTTCTTACCTAATGGCATTTTGGCTAGGCCCCCTGAGGGCTTAGACAAAGTAACATCGTTTCGTAGCGGAAAGATACCGAAATTCGTCATCGTCTCTAAGGTATCAATGATAATTTCCTAGCCAATAAGATATTGACAATAACGATCGATAACCAATAGGCAGTTTGTGATTTTATTACGATAACGATTGACCACGTGATTTTGCGCCACTTATGTCAATCCCATACATTTTATTCTTTTTTAATATTACTTTGTCTAAGCCCCCTGAGTTATAAAAATACTGTAATAAAAAATATACTATTTAATATTTATATTCATCAACAATAATACCACTTTTACCTAGTCTTGTAGTAAGTTTATAAGAAATTGTGTTCCGGGTACTAGGAACGGAAATAAGTTTAAGGAATTTTTGTCTAAACCCTGGAGCAGCTGGCCGAATAGGTTTTTGATTCTTATATATTTCAGTATTATCATTCCAACTGTAATTTAAGGTTTTATATGGGTAAACGACGGGACTTAGCAAATACTCTCTATCTTTTCTTCTATTTCTCACTTACTCAGGTTTGACTGTTTTTTGAAAATAATTGCTCGGAAGAAATATCGAAGGATATTGTTTTACTATAATCTATTTTACTTATAAATATATTTATTTTACCCGTTTGTTAAAAACAAAGTACTTTTTTACTTGTTTTTATAATTATATTTATTTTACCCGTATCTCATGAAGTTATATAAGATTGCGGTCATCCTTTCTACTATGACCGCGTCCATACCGGTCCTGCCTATCTCCGGGAATAGGGTGGGCCTGGAGAACAGGTATATTAGCTCGTCCTGGTGTACTGCATCTAAGTGGTAAAAACAAATGCTTATGCGAAATTCACTCACTATAATGAAACACAGTGATAATAAATAAAATAATAAATTCCCGTAAAAATAAGAAAGCTTATTTTTTTTACATAACTGATGATTCGAATACTTTGTAACAGTCTCAGTCTTAGTTTGACCAGGGTGTCAGAGTCATAGTCCTCCTCCAGTCGCCCGTGGTGGAATAGGTCCCAATATCACTAGTGCCTCCTGCCAGGCCTCCACTGAAATCTCTTGGTGGGAGTAGACCACCTGGTGTCTCATTTCATCTTACCGTGGCACGACTCGGACGCGCCATAGTAACTAGCCCGACCCCAAGAAGCCGTGGAGAATCGTCCTCTACGGCAGACGAGGGGGCAATCCATTTACAACGTGAAGCCAACCGGCTCGCCTCACATCCAATAAAGCATTAAAGCCACTAGGCCGTTAGCATAGATCTTTCCGGAAAAAAATGTACCGCTGTCGATTCGGCTACACAGGAGTAGCGGAGGGAAGAAGTCGTGTATTGTTTTCTTATGTTAACGCGAATTTCACTTTATAATGAAACAAATTCTACGGATTTTATCGTGGCTTATTAATTTTTTTACAAGCCCGACGTTTCGGATACTTTACAGCAACCATTGTTTGTTTCATTATTTGTTTCATTATAACGAGACGTGTATTTTGCCCGGAATAAATATCATATTACTATGCAGCCTAATCATGAATCGCTCAGTATTTTTATCGTATAGTATTTTTATTATAAACGGTCACTCACGAGTCGGTTTCCCAGTGACTGGATCCTCCCAGTAGCTGTGGTTGCCAACGTAGGAGAACTCGAAATACCACACCGGGCTCACCAAATGACGGCACATCAGGTTAGCCAATCTGTGTTTGAGAATGTTATATGAAATACAGTTATCAACCCATATATGTCCCAGTGTCTCGGCCCGGGTCTCCTCCTCGACATTAGGCGAGGAGGGTATAGTTCACCAAAGTGGTTACGGCTTCGAAGACTCTCTCTCTCTCCCTCTCAATTCTCAATCAGGCATGCAGGTTTCCTCACCATGTTTTCCTTCACTGGTGAGCGAGCGATAGTCTCTGTTTAGGGTGCGCCTAGAAATTTTATAAAAACCCATTTCAAGGCATCACAGGGCGTCAGGATCGAACCTGGATCCTCTCGTCACTGGATCATCGTCGCTTGAAATATCATTGTAAAAAATTTTTACTGATTCCAGTAAATACTTTCGTGATAACAATTGTTGTAAAATACGTAGTAATAATAAAAAGTGAGTAATAAAAAGTGGCCGTTAATATATCATCATCATCAGCCTCTATCCGTCCACTACTAGACATAGGCCTCCTTCAATGAACGCCCAGACGACGGATTCCTTGGGACTCGCAACACGGACCGGTCACTGCTCGGAGATCGTTTTCCCATCTGGCTACTACTATCTGCGGGCTACTAGTAAACAATAGACATAATACCTACATCTATAGTCTATATGATATTTAGATTACTAACTAGTAAAGTCTTGGCGTTCATTGAGGGAGGCCTATGTTCAGCAGTGGACGGATCAAAACTGATGATAATGATGATGATGATGAAAGTATTGATAGCTCACCGGCTAACAGGAAAGGCGATGATCGAGTCGCTATACAGGTTGCCCACTCTATGAGCACTATCCTCATCGTCTAGCAGTGGCCGATCCTTTAAGTATGTACTTCGTAGCGCCTTCAAAGCCTTCGTACGGTTCTGACTAGGAAGTAGGAAGGAGATTGGAGCCAATCGCTCCCATTCTTCATTTATTGCTCTTCGAAGTGTGTCATTTTCTAGCAAATCTGTGTATCATTTCGTATATATATAACGTTTTCTTAAATAAATTACATATACACATATTCTCCATTACTCAGAAAGAAATGGCTGTCCAAGACAAGGGTGTAAGTATTTTTCTAGGTTGCTTGAATAAGCAAACTGACACACGTGCCTGATAATAAATGTTCGACATCATCCATAAACATAAACTAGTTTACCTGCTAGCCCAGGCAGGTCATTTATGTATATCCTGTTCTGAGACATAATAAAGATGTTAGGTCTTAATTCATTAGGGGGCTACCACACGCGCAAGCTTCACCACACGTTTGCCTGCGCAGACCGGCTTGTACACGGAACACGGTGCGTGTGGTTGGTAAAAAAGTGTGGTGAAGCTTGCGCGTCTGGTAGATCCCTTACACTGCCTTTTTTTATAGCAAAGAAGAGCAATCGAAGCCTTGCGACTATCGACGCCCATTAACATCCACATAACCATAGATTATGGAGATGCGTTGCCCTCTAATTCTCACGGCGTAGATAGCTTAGCTGTCACTTCCAGGTGTCCGAACCACGGAAAAGGTGTTTCACGGGAGAAACAAGCAATGTGGTAGTGCCTATGCAGTCGGGAGCGTGCCTCATGATGGCATCATCAATACATAAGATTTAGCATAGTTAAGAGGTTATTTATTTAGATTTGTTTCACACTTAAGCTCTCTAGAATCTCGTTATTATAGTATACAAAATATACTAACAATATGCCTTATATAATAACTCAGCTTCATTCTGAGAGATGATGTAGGGAACGTCATTTATCTCGCCGTATCTGACCACATCCATGGGATCCAGAGGGAGGAAACGCTCTTGACCAGAATCAACTTCTACCACCGATTGCCACCAATGAACAGGATCTAGACCAAATACCTGCGGACCAAAAATTTTTAAATTCAATAGACTAACAATACACGTCCAATTGGTCAAAACCCAGTTGAAATAAAGAATTAAATGAATATTATCTTACGTAAAAGTCTGCCTTTGTAATGGCGTATTCTTTCCAAGGCTTATTCTTCAGACAGCGTATTATCACTGTGGAGTTGTCTGTTGGGCAATTCAATAGTTGTGCCAGTTTCACTGCCCTGTCGTACAGTTCTGTGCGCATTTTGACTTTCTCAATGGCGGATCCACCCATGGAGATGGCACGGTGAAACAGTCCTGAACCAATTACTTCTATTTAGTAATCATTGATAGAAAAAAATTGTGTAATAAAATATAAATTTAAAAAAAAACCTATTAGTGCTAATTTTTATATTATATAACGCAAAAATTTGTAAGAATATATGCATGTATGTTTGTTACTGTTTCATGCAAAAACTACTAAATGAATTTTGATGAAACTGTACAATAATATTATTGTACAGTTTCATTAGATTATAGCCTATGTGTTATCCTGACGTGTACGCCATATGGCGTACACGTCAGAATAACACATAGGCTATAATCTATCCTCGTACTCCCACGGGAATGAAAAGTACGCTTGTGAAACCGCGGGGCGCTGCTAGTTTACAATAAACCTAAAATCAAATCAAATCTAAATCAAATATAATATAGTATCGTTGAACGAGCTATCTAGTTGTCAAATGTTTCGAAAATTTCAGTTCCCCTTTTGGCTCCCCCCTTATTCGCTTTTAAAGTAAAGTCAGCCTTTCTGTCTGTACTCTCGTCTCTTATTATATCCAAAGGTAAAGAAATTATTTCATTGCATCATTCGCTTCTGGGTATACTATACTTCCACCTGAATCAATCCATCTGGATCAAATTAGCCAATTTTTACCTCTTATTGTTTTCTCATGTTTACGCGAATTTCACCCATTATAATGAAACAACACGGGAGAATGTCCCGTGACCTTGTTTTAAAATATCTAAAATGTTTGCTGTAAAGTATCTAAAATGTCGGGCATTTAAAAAAGTTAGTAAACCGCGATAAAATCTCTTTTTTTAAATATATAAGGATATTCTTCCCTTTGGCCAGCCATTATGTGTTTACCTTTTGACATTGGTGATACCATGTGTAGTACGACGCTGCTCGAACCAGAACTATAACCAAAGATGGTAACACAATTGGGGTCTCCACCGAACGCAGCTATGTTCTTCTGCACCCACTGTAGTGCCATAACCTGGTCCTTAAAGCCGATGTTACCGGGAGCGTTCTCATCTCCAGTACTGATGTATCCTGGGAATATTAAATATTTTATAAAGTACTGACTTAAATTATACTTAATAAATATAATATAATAATAATAATCCTTTTGGGAAATTGTGACAGACTATTGTTTTATTGTTTACTTTTCGGGGATTTTTAAATCTAGCATCTTTATCTTTCTTGATGTATATGACAAATAAATAGCAAGAAGAGGGTGAAAGGGGCTAAAAACAAAAAAATCGAGCTCTCAATACCTAGAGGTCCAAGCCTGTAGTTGAAGGTGACCAAAACAAGGTTTCGATCCAGGAGGTAATTGGGTCCGCAGAGGTCGCTGTGGCTTGACAGGAATGCGAACGCACTCTGGTGAATGAATACCAATACAGGAAGAGGCTCTTTTCTAAAGAAAATTAAATAATTAAAAATAATCTCTTCTCCATGTAACTGTATACTACAAAATGCTCTATATAATCTCTCTGTGACCTATAATTGATTCACCATGACAACGCGCCCGGCGCCCGCGCACTTAGTACAAATAAGGGACCTCCTAGATAGTTAGACACCACACCA
Organism: Lycaena phlaeas; assembly: GCA_905333005.2. Lineage (NCBI taxonomy): Eukaryota > Metazoa > Arthropoda > Insecta > Lepidoptera > Lycaenidae > Lycaena > Lycaena phlaeas. The sequence goes on along the minus strand of HG995169.1, from coordinate 14,624,275 downwards.
GAAAAAATGCAGTAGAAGAGGTGTCTGTAGACTGGAAAAAGTTCTTCGGAAACTGATTTAGTGCGTCTAAATCAGTTTCCAAAGATACTTTTTATTAGTATATTTGAGGCTGGTGGGGAGTGCTTTGAAAAGATTTGCTAAAACTATTTCATCAATTTATGATGATTTTTTCGTTTTGTAAAACTTTAGTGTCTTTGTTTTTATTTTTTTTTATTTTATGTCATTTCGTACCTGTTTATCTGTAATTGTATGTAAACGTTGATTGTAAGGCAATCCTCATTCATAAAATTCCAGAATATTGGATACTGCTCTCTCGGTGGCTGGGGACAGGCGTGACCATCTTTGGTTGCGTCTACTGGCTCTTTGTAATGTGCTTTCAGTATTGGTGGCTGTTGATATTAATAAAAGCTGAATTATTGTGTTTCGATATTAATATTGAGAAGAACAATGGAAACACTGTGGAAATATGATTTATTACCGTGGAATTGTATTCATAAAGAATATTATCGAAAGCTCAACACTCAAAACAATTAATTTGTAAAGCGTTAGATAATGTTAAACCAAAGGGGGATGCTCACAACAACAAGTCCGTAAGTAGACGTTATTTTGAACTAATTTATGGGCTCTACCAACATATTATATAAATAAATGAAATAAATTAATAAATAAGTAAAATTCACCTGGAACCGCAGGACACCCACGGGTGGCTCGGCGTATCTAATGCCTCGATAGGACTCGAACCTGCGACCCAGGCGAGTCACATTGTAAGTTCCTCTAAACTCACCAATGGAACTCCTTACAACCGGCTGATTACCTGATTCTAGTATAGATTTATATTTTATTTTTTAAAGTGTGTCCTTTTTTCAAAGTTTCTTTGACAAATATAAATATTGCTAATAACGAAAGTACCTAAGCTATTTGAGATATTGCAATTGATTCAAAAAGAATTACTTCTCTGAAGGATCCCTGTTAAACAAGGATTATAGAAAGTTTTTTTTGTGATCATCATCATCATCAGTCTTTATCCGTCCACTGCTTGACATAGACCGATCTCTTACCACTCGCTTTGCTAAAGTTAAAATTTTGTAGGTTTTACTGACTTAATAATATAATAAGATAGTTTCATATATCTACTCTAAAATTCATCCGACGGTAGTGAGACATGGACCCGCCACAAGAACGAACCAGACGGCATGAAGCCGAGAAAGACACACTCCATGGCTGGCCGGGGGCAACTCCCCATTTTTTCTCATCACAGGGTGAAACCCACCGGCTAACCCCATACCCGATGAAGCATTAAGGCCACTAGGACCATTAGCATAGCTCGAACCGAAAAAAAAACCTACTCTAGTATGATAAAGAGTTTAAGATACTTGATGTAAGTTACCTTTAAAACACATCAAATTTTCACATTGAATTTCAAATATCACTACTAGAAGAGCACACAAAGAAATACAAAATAAAATATATATTGCAACTCGGTACAGATGTCGCATCTTGGCAGTCACCTGCAGTTACTGCTGGTTGATCGTGACTAACAATTTCACGATTCTTATCATAGAACCTAAGAGGAGCATTCACTCACGCGAATTTAGACGTTGTTAAAAACATGTTTCCTGTAAACTGTAACTTTGAGGTTGAAAAAACTTTAGTCAACTGCCGAAAAGTGAAAAATAAAAGTTTTCATTATACTTGAAAACATAGTACATTAATACATAGTCCAAAACGTCGGGTATATAAAAATCTCCGATAAAATTCATAGAATAACCTTCATTATTATACACTTCATACTTCTTCTGCAAGGCATATGTCTCAGACAGAAAAAGGCCAATGAGCGAGTGAGAGAGGAGTCCGTCGATGAGGCCTCTACCCGCAGATGAAGAACGGGGGCGTCGGTGCCGCTGCCTGATATGCCTCCAGTAATAGATCTGTGCTAGTGTCAGGCTTAGGTTGGGAACCTGGGCCCAGTAAGGCACAACGTTGCGTGGACTGCTTGGTGGCGGCTTGGCAGTTCCCCGTTATGAGGAGTAGTTTTTCCTTCGCTTGTTACCTATCGTTGAGGTGATCCTGTTGAATCCTCAAAAGCGGCTGTAGGCGCTTGCATGTGGTTAAGTGGGAGTATTCAATCACAGAACAGTCTTAAATTTGTCATCAAAGCCGTTTGAACTTTGAAAAAAATTAGAATCGCATACATTTTTATTTGCTTCAGACATACTTGTGTTTTTAATGTTACTAGCGCATATTCGTTTCTATTGGTTTTAATATCTTTGAACATTATATCTTCTCTCCCAAGTACAAATCCCCACTTAATGCGGATTGCGTGTGGTGCGGAAACCTAGCCCGAGGTAAACTTGGATCATACGAAAGCCTGCGTCATTAAAAAAAAACCACTAAGTTATATGTGTTTTTTTTACACTGTCCTGGCTTTCTCCGATATACAGCAAAGCTGTTCGAAGCAATGATAAGCAATGATAAATGTTTTATCGGATAAAATACTGTCGCATCGGTGAAAGCGTGAAGTAATTATGTACGAGCGTGCTTGGTTAGCTAGTAAACGACTAGAAGTCCTAGTTACAATGTAAGATCTGGGATTTTAGTGTATGTCCGTTGTATCTGCCTGGGATTGGCCGATTTTTTTTAAATGGATTTGCATTGTTCATTCCCTTTTTATCTCAACAAATACAATACATATTTTGTATGCCTGTTGCTTGCTTGTTGTCGCCGCATAACATGATAGATCCAGTCCTTCACCTAAACCATATCAGTTGCCAACCCACTGCTCCGATTTCGCTCAAAGGCACTCGGGCCACAACATAGGACATTTAAAAAAAAAAGACGGATCCAGTCCTTGATATTATAATACAGATACTAATTACTATATAATAAACAAACTTATTATCATTAAAATTATTATTATTATTAAACATGCAGAAAAAATACTATGATATAAAAATGTATGTTTTAACACGTTTTAATTATAAGCTTCAGTCGTATGTTTGATTGTAATTATATGAGGTACATTTGTCTTGTGAAACAGTTAACCATACATTTGCAAGAGAAGCTATAGGTAACACGTATGTAAATAACGAAAATACTTTCAGTAATTTTATGCATTTTGATTACATTTTTAAAATAAATACATACGAATATCCGTTCAATTCACAATGGCAAATTCCTGTAAAGCTTATCTTTGCCAACCACTACACCCAGTGGTCTTTTATAATACATTCTAACTGGGCGAACTGGACTTTGTAATTATAGTGTCAATAGGGTACAATTGTTCCCAGATCTCCATTCTCTTCTCTTTGATGTTCTGCTGAAGCGACAGACTGTCGGAGACTCGGAAGAAGGTACGGTTGCTCGGTTTCATGGTGGGCCATTCAATGCCTTCTAGTTCGGGGGTGTCGCTGCGAGCGTTTGGATCACTGGAAAATGAAACAGTTATTTATTATTGTTAATAATGATTATTATTAATTTATTGTGATACTAGCTGTTGCCCGCAGCTTCGCCTGCGTCAACTAAGATTAATAACGGGATCTTATCAGATTAATATATATTATAGTCTTCCTTGATAAATAGGCCATGTAACACTAAAAGAATCTTCCAAATCCGATCAGTAGGGCTATTTTGTAAAAAACCATTTCGATGTCGAGCTTTACCTAAGTCATAGAGTTCTCTTTACGTCACTTCGAAAGTGAACTTTCTTGATATAAATAGATAGTAGAGTTTTAAAGAATACAAATTCGTCAAATTCGTCATATCACCGCGGATTCCGCTTTCGAGATTCGAAAACGACTTCAGAGAATGGCCCTACAGTAGTTCCTGGGGATAGCGCATTCAAGGAAACACTCTTCAGCTTTATAAATTAGTATAAATTTTTTAAATCTTATTTAGGTATTAGTAAAGCCCTAGGTGCCACCGAGTATATTCTAGATTCGGGATTCTAGCATCGTTTTCTGGTTTCAGTATTTAGGATACCGGATTCTGGTTTCAAAATTTAAGGATTTAATTTGCAGGAAATACGTGGAAGAGCAAAAAACCCATTTTTTTTTTCGTTTTACGTAGAAGAGCTTGGGGGAAGCCTTTGCCCAGCAGTGGGACAGCATAGGCTTATTAAAAAAATGCAGGATTCCGGACTTAAATCTATATAAAACTTTAGTTAATTATGCTAAAGAATGTTTTCTAATGCTTATATACGAATTTCACTCTATATAATGATTATTTCATTCTTTTACGGATTTTATCATGCATTTTTACATGCCCGACGTTTTGAATACTTTACAGCAATCATGGCATGGCCACGAGAGGACACGGTCCTCTGGTCAGCTCACGGCCCCTGGTTGCTGTAAAATATTCAAAACGTCGGGCATGTAAAAATATAAATATAAAATCCATGTGTGTAATTAGTAAGAAAAGTAAATAAGAAAAACATTATGTAATATTACCCGTATCTAGCGAAGTTATAGAAGATGGCCGTCATCCGTTCCACGGTCAGGGCGTCCTTCCCTGCCGTGCCTATATCCGGGAACTTGTAGGGCTGCGAGAAAAGGTATATTGTCTCGTCCTGGTGGACAGCTCCTATTAAAAATATAGTAAAATTAAAAGTACCCATTTTCACCAATAGGGAGCTACTCTTTCCAGCTACTTTGGACGTCAATACCAAAAGTAATAAATAGACCACTGGCAAATGGCTTTAGCAATATTATATATCTATACTATACTATACTATACTATCTGTTGTCTGCATCATAGCCTATATTAACTAAGATTTACAATGGGATCTTGCCGGGATGATAGCCGGTAATAGCTCATAGCCCTCTTTGATAAATAGGCTATTTAACACTGAAAGAATCATTCAAATCCGATTAATAGTTCCTAAGATTACCGCGTACAAACAAACAAATTCTTCAGCTTTATATATTAGTATGAGATAATAATAAAGCTAGCTTTACGCGATAAATGGGCTATCTAACACTGAAATAATCATTTAAATCCGATCAATAGTTCCTGAGATTAGCGCGTTCAAACAAATAAACTCTTCAACTTTATGTATAAGAATAAGAATCCGCCGTCGTAGCATTCAAAATGGAGCCCATGTCCAGCAATGAATGGATGTAGGCTGATGATGATGATTGAGAGATAGTCAATTGTAAGAAAATCGCCAAACCATTGACAATCTAAACCAATCTGCTAAGGTATTAGCAATAAAGACAATTTATTACACATGTAACCCTTAAACACGTTACCGAAAATAATATATTTGGTGGTTATAATAATATAATATAATATCTATGGACGTTTTTACACCACGTGAATCTGGTCCCGTGGTAAGTTCTTGGGTTACGGGTACCAGACAACGGAAATACATATATTTAAGATATTTAAGATTTTATTATGTAATACATATATTTAATACACATCCATGACCCAGGAACACGGAAACTTTTTTGTTCCCTGGTGGGAGTCGAACCCGCTACCTCCGGCTAGAGTGCTATTGAGCCACAGAGGTTGTCAATAGGTTATATTTGCATATTTTATATATTTAAAGCTAACTCACGGACGGCCTTTCCCGTTACAGGGTCCATTGAGTAGCTGTGGTTACCGACGTACGTGAACTCAAGATACCACACTGGCTCCGGCGAGAATTTGCTCATCAGGTTAGCTAGACTGAAATTAATACGTCCACATTAAATAGTATAGTATCAAGATATCCGCAGTGAAGCACTCATACTAAAATATGTTAATCAAATCAAAGATTTTCTTGACACGACACCATTCTGCTTGCGCATGCCATCGCTTTATCTAGCCCACGCCCCTGCCCATCGTTTATAATATATGATAATGATATTGATAAATAATGATAACGATATTCTTTTACTAAGTTTACGCAAATTTAACTCATTAGAAAAAATAATAGTTTAAAAAAATATAAAAAAAACACACGCCTTATAAGTCTCTCCGAGTTCGCGCACTAGCTCTATCTCTCTTACTCGCATGCAAAGGATGCGGAAAGGAATGCCCTGCCCAGTCGCGGTAACCATTACGGGCAGCATGCACGTAAAAGATGACGTCATGTCGCGTTCCGCCAGGGAGAGAAAGGCATTATCGGCTCGAGCGAACGACTCAGTTCGGTTCGTGCTGCATGTAATGTTTGATGTTGTCACGTCAAACTACCCTCCGTAAACCAACTTTACAGACAACCATTTTTTATCTTAAATCTTATTGGCTCGTACCTCTGTTGGATGTTTGCTCACCGGTTAACAGGAAAAGCCACGACGGAGTCTCCATACACGGGGCCCAGTCGTTCAGCGCTCTCTTCATCGTGTAGGAGCTCTTTGTCCTGTATGTAGAAGCTGCGCAGGGTCTTCAGAGCTGTCGCGCGGTTCTCAGTCGGAAGCAGGAACGCGATGGGCGCCACTCTGTCCCAATCTTCGTTAATTTCTTTACGGAGCGTTTCGTTTTTCAACACATCTGTAATGAGTAAAGATTACGCGAATTTCACTCATTCTATTCAAACAATTTTTACGGATTTTAATCGCAGTAAAGTTTTTTACATGCCCAACGTTTTGGATATTTTACGGCAACCATGGTCGCAGGAACTTAATAAGCCCCGATAAAATCCATAAAAGTATTTTCATTATAATTGAAACATATTTAATTCAATGATATCATTATGACTTTAACCTACTAGTAAACTTATCCGATTAAAAAATATAATGTTACTATTAATTATTACAGGGCTATAAAAATAGCATTATTTCAGATACGACCCGAATATGTATCTTTTATCTACACACATAATTCACGCATAGACGTAGTAAAGAACGCTCGCAAACGCAGAAGGTAGCCCATAATTTCTGTATTTAAAATTATTATCTACCTAATCCCTATCGATTAAAATTGATAATAATAATAATAATGTGTTGAGACATTTGATCCCATGGATGTAGTATAATAACAGGATGGCTTACTCGGAAAAAATGTATTTACGAAAGTGAACACTAACTCAACGCATTAACTATTATATTCTAATGGGCATTACACAGATGCTGATCCGAGCCGAGCGGGATAGCAATATGTAAGAAGTGTGTCTCGTTCTTTTATCTTGCCAGCTTAAAAATGTATTTTATTAAAAATTTGGGCTGATCAAAAATTTCATCGAAAAAAAATGTTTTTTTAATATTATTTTGACAATTGTATGTCTAGAAATTGTAATTGAATTTATTTATTTAAATATATTTCCAATTCAAAAAGAAAACATAAATTATTATTTTGCTTATTTCTTTTATTTCTTATGGTAGCCCAGTTAAGTGTCATCTTGACATTTTGTATTGTAATGGTTGCTATGGTTACTTAAATAACATAATTAGTCAATCAAACTACTATGGTGACCATGATTTTTTTAAACGAAGTTCCTTACGGCAGGCTTGGAGGGGAATAATAGCAATGCGAAAAGCAATGGTCAGAACGTGAGACAGAGTGACTCCGTACTAAACTTCCCACGTTCCTAATTATTTTAATCAGTTTGAATCCATGGCATCTTTAATTGTTTTGTAATCTTAATTCAAGAATGCGTTATAATGAGAGTAAACCTAAGATTTGCAGTTAATATTTTGGGATGATAATGATAACTCGACCACCTGATGACGGATTCCTGTCAAGTCTGTAGTATGGAAGTATTTGTATTATGTATTTCGTAATCCATCTACTATTCTTCAGATTTTAACCATTGCTAATGTTGGTATTTTCGTTTATAAGTAAGTATAATACTTGTGTCAGATTTTTCAAGCACCCTAAATGCATTCAAGCTAACTTGCGATATCTGCCGGGGCTAAACGCGCCTTTTGAAGAACTTAAAAACTCGAGATTTATAATATTATGGCAGACGTGGTAAACTCATGCAGCGCTTAAAACTGCATACATCAAGTATGTACTAGTAGGATATAAACCTTACAAAAAAAAACCAATAAAAAAAATTAAAATTAAATAAAAATTTTCAATACCCATTTTCTGACAGTTTGAATTTTTGAAAGACATTTGTCCCACCTGTCAAAATCTTATTGTCACCTTATAAGAAAGGGACACACTCCTTAACACTGGCTATCTCTGTCGGCTCGTTTTTCTGTTACGAGTTCTCAGTCCTGTTATATATTATTACGTCCATTTTTGATCCTAAACTAGGCAGAGCCTGTTATGGCAAGCAGACAATTAATACATACTTATATATATTTCTAAACACATACTTACATACAGATAAAATACATCCAGACATAGAACAAATGATCCTGCTTATCAATCAAATATTTGTCCCGGTTGGGAATATAACCCAGTTTGGTATGGTAATATAACCAACAGTTTTGGTTTAGTAGTCAAGGTAGGTACTATTCACTAGACCACTAGGCTAGACCACTAGGCTAGACCACTAGGCTAGACCACTAGGCTAGGCCTCTAGGCTAGACCACTAGGCTAGGCCACTAGGCTAGACTAATAGGCTATACCACTAGACTAGACAACTAGGCTAGACATTTTTTGTAAGAATTTGTAGAAACACATAATATGTTTAAATATGCTGACCATATGCCCTCGGGAACATTTCTGCTGTGTTCTGGCTGATGATGCAGGGCACGGCGTTAATTTTGCCCTCTATGAGCGCATCCACCGGTGAGATGGTGAGGAAACGCTCTTGTCCGAAGTCATTTTCAACTATCGGCTCCCACAAATGTACAGGATCGTCACCAAATTCCTGAAACATTTTCATACAATAAACGTATTAATATTAATTAAACGGACAGTTGAACCAATTAATTCATTTCTATTAATACGCCAAAAGTTATATAAATTCAAAACTATAAATAATCAAGTATGTAAGTACTCAGAAAAAATGTTAGCGCGATGTTGATATATAACTTTCGCGATCAAACCTACTGCCAAATCTAATCACTACGCATATACATCATGAAAACAAAAACTATTCTGGAAAACATTTTCTTTCTTCAGTATCAAAACATCCAATATAATAATATCTACAGTTACAGTTTTAATTCCTTATAAAAACAATTTCCTATTTTTTAATCTTTAAAAAACACAAAAAAGCACATACATGAAATCCGTCTATCGACTTTGCGAATTCCTGCCAAGGCTTTTTCTTTAAGCAATCTAAGATTACTGTGGAGTTGTCTGCGGGGCAATTGAGGAGCTTAGCCTGCTTTACCGCTAAGGAAAACAGGTTTGATTGGGTCTTTGTATTCGATATCGGCGATCCGCTCATTGAGATTGCACGATGAAACAACCCTGTAATGTACACATAGGAAGATATACTACGATGATTCCGGGTAGTGTCATCTTAAGACAACTTTAAGGTCCGAAAAATATCACTAAAGAACAATATGAAACACATACTCGTAGGTAAAATTACCGCTCTATTCCGGTTATATGCTTAGTGACTTTCAATAATTATAGTTTAAGATACAATAATCTTTTTTGAAGATAAAATCGTTAAACTAGATATATACTTATTCGTTTTAGAATCTTTAATATAACATTTTCTTTACTAGTATAATAAATGTATTGATGTTTGTTACGCTTTCACGCGAAAACTACTCAACCGATCATCATTTAACTTTGTACTATATCACTTTAAAAAAAACATTTTTTTTTGCTAACCCTGGCGAAGCCGCAGGCAACAGCTAGTCATATATAAATATGAATCTAATTCAAAATATTTAATTGGACCATCTGAAACAGACGCAAAAATAATCTAAAATACTTACCTAAAAAATTCTAAATTGTCGTACTTTTTGATCGTGTTCAGTCTTTTACGGCGGCTTTCAATATCCTATCTATTTTAAAATTTTCTTATGGATCTTAAAATTTTGACAGATTTTGAAATAAAATGTGTCAAAATTTTAAGATCGATAAGAAAATTTTAAGATAGATAGGATATTGAAAGCCGCCGTTAACTAGCCGTTAAATTAGAGAAGTGATAAGAGAAAAAAGTGATAGGAACCTTTCGACATTGGCGACACCATGTGTACCGCAACGCTCGTTCCTCCTGCGCTGTAGCCGGTGAGGGTGACACAGTTTGGGTCTCCACCGAATGCAAATATGTGTTTTTGAATCCACTTAAGCGCCAACACCTGGTCCTTTAAACCATTATTTCCAGGTGCCAATTCATCGCCGGTACTGAGAAACCCTTAAAAAGAGAAACAAATGTATGACCCAAAAATAGTGCTAAATTAAAAAGTAAAATTTTCCTTAACCAAGCCTTAACCTACGTAAATTTTAGTAATAATACTGACATTACCCTCCTCGCCTGACTTCGAGGATCCCCGTGCCCAGCAGTGGAACATAATATAAGGGGTAACTTTACTTTTTTACTTTACTATACTGAAAAGCTACTCTTTCAAACGTGTGTTTTGCGCGATTACAACGCGAATTTTAGCGATATGGCAACATAATGTATAGGTAGAGAGGTAATTCCCATTCATTTATATTTTTTATCTTTTCATTCTTGTACGGGAAATCAACACAACAGTATATACCTATAGTAGTATATACTTACCAAGAGACGCAAGCCTATAGTTAAGTGTCACTAAAATCACGTCTCTATCGAGAAGGTAATTGGGCCCGTAGTAGTCGCTGCGGCCAGTCTTAGAGAGGAAGGCACCCGGGTGCAGGAAAACAATGACCGGAAGAGGCTTCAATCTAAAACAGAATTTAACTGTAAGTACAAACACATAGATCTAACATTTTAATATTTAAAAAAAAATCAACGTTTTTATCGACTGCAACAGTGTGTTTAAAAGGCATTATTGTGAAGGATAATTTAAAAATGATTGACCATATGAATTTCACGATACTAGCTTTTAAATGCCAGAAGAATTATATCATTCAATTTATTTATAACAAAAATGTTAAAGTAACTGGTAACGGAGAAATCAATTAAAAAATCAATCAATATATTTGTGCGTTATAGACGCGTCAAACTTAAGATAATGAAACCGATTATTTAAATTACTGTTCGGTTTAACGTAACAATAAAGATAATCCCTCGTCTAAATTACTTACTCAAGGTGACTTATCGAGTGTTTTATCACATTGACCTCAAATTGGTATTGCAATCATCATCACCGTCGTCGACCTCATCACGCCGGGAAATTCACTGACCCATCCCGCGGGGGAGTGGGTCTCCCCAGTCCCACATACCCATGCGGGACTCGCTGCGCCCGAAAGATGGTAAGTAGACGCAGCTCTACCCACTAAAACCCGGCGAGTGCCACCAATGCCGCCTTTGATAAGGTGCCCCGGATCTACAAGCAACAGGCTTCGACGGCTAGTTAGTCCCTCAGGGGAACGACAACACCTCCACAGAGCGGTTGCCCCGCACCACAGAACAACCCCTCCCAACGTCTTGACAGTACGATGAGGTGAGGTCCCATCCTCATCCCTTGCCCCCTGCTCTGTTGCCCCCTCTTCTTATAAGAGGTGTACAAAGAGCCTCCTCGCGTCGGCTCAATTCGCTTCGCCCAAGGTGTTGGGGTCACCCTGGGCTACTGAGCCCCACCGCCACGACAAGGCTTGAACCATGGTGGGAAGGCTTGACTTTAACTGCTATATTGGCCATTAATAAAATCGTCATCTCAGCTTGATAAAGCTCAACGCACTTATGAATATATGGTATAATACCCACATCTGCATATGTTCCTCGGCATAGTAAAACATTTTTCTCTCTTTCTATCTACTGGCTATTAGAAAGACGATTTAATAGAAAATACAGTTCCTTCTTTTGTTAGCAATATAAATTGGTAGCTAGTTAAACAATCTAGACGCAGCCGATTTTTAACCGACTCGGTCACCGAGTCGGTGCCAGCCAAAGAGGACATTTTAATGATTAATCATATACAACAAGTATTGTGTAAATGTCTGTGTAGGCCATCTTTGTTTTGGCTGGTACCGACTCCAAAAATACCTAATTTTAAATAGTATAAATCTTTATTAAGTTATTTTGTACTTTTTAGTTCCTGAAGTCGGTTTTTTTTAACGTAGTTTTTCTTATTTTTATTTTTTACTTTTTAGTGTTCTATTACACCAGGAGATTTTCGTTGTTTTTTATTGTCAAACCTACTTTTTTTTAAAGTCGGTTTGATTAATGAATGAATTTTGTAATTGTGTAAAAAATATATTATAGATACGTACCTAATTGAAAGCAATCACAGCAAATTTGTATTGTGTGTGCAACAGTGGATGGAAAGCTGGTGATGATGATGATTATGATGATGATGATGATGTTGATTATGATATTGCACTTCCATGGCATCCAGTACAGTTGTTTTTTTTTTGTTCATTTTACATCGACATTATTAAATCATCGAGGTATATAAAATCAACCAAAATGTTCATAAAATGAAAACTACTAGGCCAAACTATGTAAAATTTTTAATGGGACCAAATGGCATCTATTCCGCATCAAACGAAAGAAGAATCACATAAATCGGATCACAAATGGCAGCGTAATCGGTGTACATACATTAAAAAAAACCTATCGAATTGATAACCTCCTCCTTTTTGAAGTCGGTTAATGTTTTTTTTTTTTCAAATTATGAAAAAAAATGAAAAGAATTAGAAACGTTAGTTAATCAAGTTTTCACTTCTGCCGGCATTCCCGGAGTGCAACCCGTCTTTTTTTTAATTCGAATGACAAACAAAAGATAAAATCCATCCAATTTTACAAAATAAAACAATTTTAAAATAAAAGAATTCTCTTCCAATAACCTGATTGTTAAATAATCGAGTTATAAGTACCCGTTGAGCGTTACCTAAAAATCTCTCTATTGGCAGCAATATAAGATACAGTCTGGACTTATACTAATTCGACGGTTTACTTCTGCTGCTTCCTTTTATTAATCCAATGTGATCTTGTCTCTGAGACAAATATTTACTAAATTGAAAAAAATCACTGTGGGTGTGTTTTTGGTCTTTCTGGTGTTAATTTTAGGCTGACGTTAGTAGATTCCTGTTTTAGGTATTTCAGCACGACAACTATATCCTGAAAACTGTCAGTTATTAGCACTAGATTGAAAAGTAGTTTTCCGTCTACTACAAGGCTTAGCTTAATCTTCTGAAATATTCCTTCTCGTGATTCGGTATAGTGTTTCGGTAATAGAATTGTTGTGCGATTATCAAAAACTGATCTTGATCGGTGGTCATATTATTCGTTGAAAAGTTTGAATATTTGTTTCCTGCCCTGAATGATCTTAAGCTTAAAAGCTGCAAATAAGAGAGGGACTCTAGTTGCGCTCTATCCCCTATTACTTAGTGTGCTTTCTCTGTACGTGCTTTAGTTTCTTCGTAATCGTTTTCGTACCTCCTCTGCAGGCTAAAGTATTTGAATGAGTTGACTTTCCAACATTCATTATCGAGCTTCTCTACTTGTAGTGTCTGCATTGTAATTTTTTTGCCATTCCTTCGATGTCAATAGCGAAAATTTGTTCAAGTGAGATATTTAGCATTGTGTTAACGTGTTCGTTAATATATATACAGCTGTATATATAACAATATTATCGAAACTAATTCACAAAATCGTAATTTGTTTGCTTATGAATAAATTATATTCTATAACATGGTGTCGACGTAGTTTGTTATGCATTATTTTTGCGGAAAATCTGATAGTACTTTCATGAAATCCAGAGGATGGACAAAGGAATTGAACAGTAAAGTAACATGGGCGAAGAATACAATTATTTATATAAAAAAGCATATTTGATATATTAAGGGCCTGTTTCACAATCTCCAGTTAATTTATCAATAGGCTATCGGCAATATATTTGACAGATATTTGACAGATACTCCATACTCTATCCGTCAAATATGTTGCCGATAGCCTATTGGGAACTTAACTGGAGATTGTGAAACAGGCCCTTAATCATTTGCTGCACCTAGCGCCTGTCGCTTATCAAGTGGTAAATGACCACAGAAACCCATTAATTACTACACACTACACTATAATATTGTCATCTCATTGCTAATGTACTTTTATTACCTGATTGTCTTCAGTGGAGTGTACACGTTGAGGTACAGGCAGTCTTCATCCATCTCATCCTTTAAGCTTTGGCTCTGAGGACACGCGGGAGCATCTTCGGTCGCATCTACTATCAATGTGAACTTCTTGATCGGCTTTGGGGGCTGTCAGTTTAAAGTGGTCTTAGATATACTTGCAACATTACATCGAAAACAATTTAACTCGAATACATTACTTTTTCTAATCTTTATGAAGTTAAAGCTTATATTTTTGCAGGATGGACTAATTGCTTTATGTGGGCTTGTTTTTAATGGATGCTAAGGCGGCTAAATCGTCCGACGATCTTCCTTCTTCTCGTAGAATACCAGCACCCTGCTTACGTCATTATATTTTAACATCAAATCGTTTTATTGTTCTATACCAACGTAAAAGATAAATCAGCAGCAAACTGATTGCGTCGAAGTTATCGTGTCAAAGAAAGTGTGATAAAACTTATACATAAATAACAGCCAACCTGGAACCGCAGCTCGCCCACGGGCGGCTCAGCATACCGAATGCCCCGGTAGGACTCATACCAGCGACCAAGGCGAGTCTCGTTGTATACGCCACGGAACACGCCAGAGAATGTGATTGTGAGCGGGTGTTTTCCTGTCAGGATAATCAAAATCAAAATATTATGACAATTTTATAATAACATAAAAATTATTTCTCACTTTCGCCTGGTTTCTGAAATGCTTCCGAAATCAACTGTCAAGTCTCTCGTTTAGTTTTAAATGAGTTGCTACAAATTACTCAATGAGTTGCTAGAAGCATGGTTAAATTACTTAATTAAATCAGCCTGTCTGCTGACATAACAACTACAATGAAAAGCTGTCAAATTTGACTCTAGAATCGTATGTTAACCGCCATTAACAGCCATGTTAGTTGAAATACACTTTGAAGTTTGACCAACGTTTCAGAAACCCGGCGTATGCCTATATATTTAAATTGTATCTGCATAAGAAATACACACACTCTGGGCCCATTGTTGTTATCACATATTTCTCAATTATCTTTTTTCGACACTTTTCTGCACATTCTTTTATCAGACAGTTTTTTTATTTCACTAAATATACACGCGTAACGCGGAGTTTGTGACTCGATGGTTTATAATTTTTCATATTTTAAAAACTCAATAAAATTGCTTAGATTTACGAGCTATGACAAGAAAATGATATTTATATTATCTTTCTTTTTCTTGTTGTTACTTATTTTTAGTTGTTAATTCCATTACAATTGATTAATGTAAGTTACAATAGACTGGAACTGGCGGTTAGTGGCACTTACTGCTTATCATCCATAAATCCATCCATAAATGTTGTTCTTGTAAATTTCACTCGGTAGACGTTGCTTTACTGACACCATATATCTAAGGAATAGCAACTCAACACTGAAAGCCTACTTAAGATCTGTTTCATACACAAAATGGTGGATCACACATCACAAAACTCACTTCAACAACATCGATCACGGGATATATCACTGGATTCTTTTTAATTAAAGGATTTAAGTTTGTATCAACTTGTTCTTCAGATCACTTTTAAAACGTCTCTATCACCTTAATTATTATTTAATTGTAGTTTATATTATTGAATCGTTTCAATCAAATTATACTAGCTTACCTAATATCCAAAATTTGCTGTAATCGCTCTGCTTGCATTCCAATTTCGAGACGAGAGTAATTAATAATAAAAATATATAAAGTGATTGTCTCATCTTGCGAGCTCTACTGACAGTATCGGTCCAAACTCTATATATATATAGGCAGACACTTGTTAGTCCGGATATCGTAAAATCCTATCAACTTATAACGACAAAATTATCGTTTATCGACTCCATTAAGAATATATAAAAAACGCAAATGTAAATGGACCGGCTCCGTCTGTGGCTGTTTTTATAGACGGGTCAAACGGACAGACGCTCTACCTTCCGATACGTAAGATTAATGTGGTTCTTAATAAAAAAAATTTCTATTAAATACTACTCAAAACGGGATATTTACCATGTTTTTTTAACTTTTTTTTCACTGAGTTCGAGTCTCGTGAGCAAAACATTTGTAAACAATATCGAGCTCCGCGAAATAAATATAAGGTAATGAAAATAACCATGTTAATTTAAAATCCTATAAAGTCTTTTAAAACTCTTGGCAGCTCGATTAACTTGTTAATGTGAACACATTTTTGTGTTAATACTGTGCTTCGATTTGAATTATTATTGAGTATTATTTTTTAATTGACAAATACACTATTATCATAACTAGTTTCGGTGCGTGCGTTTTGATTTTAGGTGAACATGACCAACTGTCGTTTGGTTTGTGTGGGGTTCATTTGTGTTTTTATCTTTTATCGTCGATAAATGGGCCATCTTTAACTGAAAGAATCTCCCAAATCAGACAAGCAGTTACTGAGATTAGTGCGATCAAACAAACAAACTCTTAAGCTTTATATATTAGTATTTTGGATCATCGCTAATAAGTTACACACGTGTTAGCGACTTTTTTATCATTTTTAAATATCTTAATGGTCACTTAATTGATTTTTGAATAATTTTAATAGTCCTATTTGATGTTTAAATATAACTGTTTGTGTTTATTTAAAATAAATGAGATATATGAGATAGAATTTCTAATCATTTTTTTTAATAAAGTCTATTATCATTTACTGAGAATAAAATCCCAAAATAGTGACACATTCAGGTGGAGATTCAAGTGCCATCTTGAAAAAAAGAGCAGATATCTCCGAAACTATGCACTTTAGGGCAAACGCTATTGTAGAGAATAAAATTTCACATTTATTACCTGTAAACTTTGATCATAAGTCCACTGCACTGAAGTAATTTAACAATAAATTCTGTGTTAGCTTCACTTCGGGTAAAAAATATCCTTTAAATTAATGCATCCGGTCACAACGTAAAGCGACCCGGGACCGAAGGAAGGAAGGAGCTCCATGTTACTTTATGGGTCACATTTATTATTTTAAGTACTCATGTGAATGATATAATCTTTTTTCCGATGTCTGTCAAAATGTCAGAGGTCCAGGGATATGAAACTTAGGAGGGAGAGATAAAAAGCTATTTATATTCAAATTTGAAATTTAAACCCATATAATTGCTAATACGACATTGCAGATCCTTACTTCAAGAAGACATACAGATAGCCCATTTATCATGTACGAAGTAGAACAATTCTATATGAACATTCAGGCCACTCAGGGCCACTCGCCGCTAAGCCACTATCCATGCTAACTGCTAATCCTCAGATATTTTGACACTACTACACCGTTAAACTAATGACTATTAGTTATTATGACTATTAATAATCCTTTAAAAAATAATGAAATACTGAAAAAATAACATGAAACATATAAAAAGGTCTTTTTTTCGAAAGGTCTAGACTTTTAGGCCTGATGGCCTTTAAGCTCAATCGGTAGGTAGGTGAGCAGATCTCTCACCTAACCAAATAAAGGTGTAATTATTGTTGTGCACTTAAAAGTAATACAGATGAATGGAATCTAATATAATACACGAATAAATATAGATAGTAATTTTCATTCTCTCACACACTCTATCTATCTATAATAATCTCTCACTATATAATCTCTATGTATAATATGTATCTATAATCTCTCTTTTGCTCTCTATCTTGAAGTCGCTTTTTCTCTCTATCTTGAATTCTTGAAAGAAGTTCTACTGCAATGACAAACAATTTTATTTCGTTTTTTTTTGTAAAGAATCAAAATGATTTTTCGATTTTTAACAAACCTTGAATGTGAACTTGGCGCAAAACAATACCGTATCTCCTGAAAATGAGTGAATAAAATAAAAGTATCTAAAAAATACAAAATTATTTTATTTAAATATTAAAAAATATTTTCATGTAAACATTTTCATTGTGTACAGATATAGTTTGTCACATGGTGAAAAAATAGAATTAGTGGTAAATAAAATGCTCAGTACTGTATGGGATACAGTTGCTCCCACACTTGCAGCCTCTTCTCATTAAGGTTCTGATGCAGCGTGAGCTGGTCGGCGATGCGCAGGTAGGTCCGCTTGTTTGGCTTCATAGCTGGCCACGCGAGGTCCGAGAGCTCGGGAGTATCAGGACGAGGGTTGGGGTCCCTGGAATTTAAGAGGTTGTTACAAAATTACTAATATAATAGTAAGAGGTAGTGCCATGCTGCTTTGCAGCCGAATTGGGCCGGCACGACCGGGGTGGTACCTCTCGCTCACATAATACCGGCGTAAAGTGACAGTTATGCTGTCGCGTTTCGTGCGGTTTGTGAGTTTCCGGAGATGTTTATAGGCGTCGATAGTCGCCAAAAGGTTTTGACTGTTCGTTTGCCCTCCTATGCTATAAAAAAATAATAATAATAATAACGTCACACCAAATACACTATTTTTAGATATAAAGTTTTTGGGGTGAAACATCTATTGACGAATAGTCACATAGCACATTGTATGATTTCGAGTAGGAGACCCGTGATCAGCAGCATAAAGGGTTGATACTCTACTTTACTTTTTTACATAGTATGATGCAAACAGCGTGATGCAGTCGTGACGCGCGCGTATAATTTTTATATATTACCCGTGACAAACAACGTTTTGATTTTTCTCTTGGATCGATATAGTTTGAGTCCCAGAAAAGGTGATGAAATAAAACTATTTAAAACGGGATATTTAGCATGTTTTGTAACTATATTTCGTGGAGCTTGATATTTCGACATTGCCTACAAATGTCTTGTTCACGAGTCTCGTTCAGAAAACATGGTAAATATCCCGTTTTAAATAGTTTTAATAATATTTTTACATATAAAATAAGGTCAAAAAACCTATGTCGTTTTAAAATTAAATAACTTAGTAAATTCCAATCGGATCTCGGAGCTCCCGAACTAAAACTAATGGGTCTTTATAAAGGAGTATAAAACTAAAATAAATTTTGATAGTTCAATTACAGAGTACGTTTTAGATATTTTTTTAAATTAGGAGCGCTTGAAAAGTGGTCGAATGAAACTCACCCGTATCTTGCGAAGTTATACCAAATAGCGGTCATACGGTCCACTGTAGTCGCATCTGGTCCTGTGACACCGATCTCGGGGAAGCGGTACGGCAGCGAGAATAGGTAGATGAGGTCGTCATGATGGGCGGCAACTGGTGGATAAACACGGTTGGTAAGATGCCTTTATTTTATTGAGGTAAATATATAGATGAATGAATAGATTATATATACTGGCCAACGAGTATGAAGAGTGATATATCGCTTATGAAACGTGTTCAATAGTTATAGTAACCAAATGGTTTCGTTAAGGGCACAATTTATTTTAACAGATTCAAAGAAACCTATCGTAAGATTGTATGTACCTATATAGCAGCGTCAAGATTTATTAAAAAACATTATGCCTTTGAGGCACTTTTTCAAATAAGTGTAATATAAATAAATAAATAAAACGTAGAGATTATCGACACTGATTTTAACTAGCCGATCGGATCTGAAATGATTAATCAAAAAAACGGGTAGAACAGCAAAGTTATCGGTTATTTATTTCGAAAAAAAAATGGAAGTGAAAAACCTCTTTATATTTCATATTGTCATAATTCTTAGTTATAAGTTTTCACTTTTATCGGCAGTCCCTATAACTGATGATACTGCATTCTTTTGTTAAGTGAGTAAAAGGAAAGAGAGATTGTTTATACTTACGGGTAGGTCTTCCGGTCTTCGGATCTTCGTAATGGCTGTGGTTGCCGACGTAGCTGAACTCGTAGTACCACACCGGGTGAGAGGAATGGCGGCACATTAGGTTAGCCAAACTATAACAGATAATTTTTCATGTTATTTTGTTTGAGTTAAGTTGAACAACTCTAATTATTTGTAACATTTTTCTGTCTATTATGAAAAAAAAAAAAAATAATAATATAAAAAAAGATGCGACAACATGCTGAACATCCCGTTCAGCAAATATGAATTTGTGTTAATATTTCAATTTATTATTAATAAAAATCTATAACGAAGCAAGATTGTGCAACCTCTCTCTCTCTCTCTCTCTCTCTCTCGCCGGTTTAAGGTTGATGCTAATTATCTTTAGTTTGCCGGATTGCATTGACAAGAGACTTACCGTTTGACAGGAAACGCCTCTATAGAGTCACCGTAGAGTTTGCCAAGTCGGTCGGCGCTTTCCTGGTCATTCTGTAGAGGCTTGTCGTTAAGATAAACACGTCGGAGCTCTTTCACAGCAGCCGCCCGGTTTTCAGTCGGGAGCATGAAGGAGATGGGAGCCACTCTCTCCCACTCCTCGTTCATTTGTCTCCGAAGGGAGTCGTTTTGTAAGACAGCTGAAAATTATAAGTATACAAACTTATCTTTGTCGAACATTATAATTAGATATGTGTTTATAAGGTGCTTTTAAAACGGCAATATTTTTACATCAATATGATTATGCCGACAATATTACCGGAACTCACAGCCAGACTATTACGATATACGACAAAAGAAGCTTCTCTTGTCTTCCATATTATCGGTGTGTTTCGGACGGCGTACATAATTTTTGTTATACCCGGGCTATTTACCCACATATTGCAGTATAGGAGTTGCCGGTTTAAAAGCAATCAAGCTTTTTGCTATGGTTACCACCATAGAAATATTAGGAACTTATTTCAAATATCTGTGGTTACCACACTCCTCCCAGCAGATGTACAGCGATGAGCTAAGGTGACCGTACTGCGGTTTATTTTATGTTACCATATTCATCAATTATTACGCATGTAGATATAAATCAAAACTCTATGATAACTTTACCTATGCTTAGGGCCTGTTTCACAATCTCCAGGTAAGTTCCAAATAGGCTATTCACAACATATTTGACAGATAGAGTATGGAGTATCTGTCAAATATGTTGTGGATAGCCTATTCGGAACTTATCTGGAGATTGTGAAATAGGCCCTTAGAATATTAAATATAGATAGTTGATGCAAGCTATAATTTCGAAAATAATTGAGTTACCATATAAGACTTACGATAGGCGAACCAGAAGAACTCTGCTTCAGTCTGACTGACGATCAGCGGAACGGTGTGCATCTTGCCTTCTCTGATCGCGTCCATTGGATCTATAGGGAGAAACCTCTCTTGTCCAAAGTCTTTTTCCACAACAGCATTCCACAATCCTACTGGATCGTATCTTCCAAAAACCTACAATACAACGATCAACTCGTTTAAATACTTATATTACAATAATTCATTATTATGTAAATCAGTCAATCAATCTAATGCAGTAGTCGGTCCGTGTTGGATGCGATTGGCAAGGGATCTTGTCTTTGCTTTCTTGAGAGACCTATGTTCAGCAGTGGATGGATAAAGGCTGATGATGGTGATAAAATCTAGTCGACCGCGCGCAAATAAATATTTCACATTTAATTCACAATCGATACTTACAAAGAAACCTAAAAGCGAATTTCCCAGGTCCCTCCAGGGTTTCGTCTTTAGACAGTCATAAATTACCCTAGAGTTGTTGGTGGGACAGTTGACAAGTTCAGCTTGCTTTACCGCCAAATCATACATGTCCGTGGGAGTGCGAACCTTCGTCACCGGGGAACCACTCATGGCTATACCACGGTGGAATAAACCTAAAACAACATTCAATCCATAAATCAGCCCATTTTTGTACTATCCATAGATCAGACGCAATGTGTCAAGTTTGAAGAAAATCTCACGTAAGAATATTTAAACAAACGTAGGTGTCCCATAAGAACATCCTACTAATATTATAAACGGGAAAGTTTGAGTATGGATCTTTGTTACACTTTCACGTAAAAACTACTGAATGGATTTTTATGAAACTTTACAATGACATAGCTACATCAGAATAACACACAGGCTATAATTTATCACCGTACTCCCGCGGGAATGGGAAATACGCGGGTGAAACCGCGGGACGCTGCTAGTTCTTAAATATATTCAGGGCCGGATAAAACCTTAACCTTAACTTATTGCTTCTGCTACTACCTCGTCCCATCGTGCATCGTAAAGCTGTGAGACAGTGTGCTGGTTAGTAATTAGTATAATGATTTTATTATTAGACAAATGTACCGCGACTATTTAAATCACTACCAATCCCCTCTCAAGGGTATTCAGAATGACATTGTAGTGTCTAGTTAGAAAGATGATGAAAGAATTATAGATTACCTTTGGACATGGGCGATATCATATGCAGTATGACGCTTATAGATCCAGCACTGCAACCGGCGATGGTGACACTGTTTGGATCTCCGCCGAACGATGCGATATTCTTCTGCACCCATCTCAACGCTATCACCTGGTCTTTGAAACCATTGTTGCCAGGTGCGAACTCGTCGCCGGTACTAAGGAAACCTTAAGCATATTGAAAAAATAAAACTTAGTATTTATACAATATGCTGTAGGAAAAAGAGGGTTTTTACATTAACATTATATTATGTAATATTATGATTGCTTTTTTTATTAATACTTATATTTAGGATTTTTATTATATAATACTCATCCATGACCCAGGAACACAGAAACTTTTTTGTGTTCCCTGGCGAGATTTGAACTCGCTACCTCCGGCTTGTGCGCCAACGCGCTAACCACTGAGCTACAGAGGTCGTCAATATGCTTATAAGTTATAAGCTAATAGATCAACTAGTTTTATACTAAAACACAAATCTAGGCTCTTACCGAGTGTTCCAAGTCTGTAGTTGATGGTAACCAGCACAATATCCCGGTCTAGCAGGTAATTGGGTCCGGCGAGGTCGCTGCGGCCCGTCATGGCGTAGAAACCTCCCGGGTGAATGAAGAAAATTACTGGGAGTGGCCCTTTTCTGAAACATTAAGGAAATGAAGTTGACTTAACCATATACCTACTGCACTCCAGACTCTGACTACAGCAAGGGCTAAATGGAGGGTTGTAATTAAAAACGTCCTCAGATTACCAAGAGGTTTTTGAAAGAGGTAGAGCGATGCTGCTTCTCAGCCTAATTGGACCGTCACGATCACACGATGTGATGTGTCAAGATGTAGACATGTAGATCAGGGTTGTTAAAGAAAACGTCTTCTCGATCTGAGGTCCCATTTATTAATAATTCCAGAAAGTACATAATATTTCATATTCACAATGTATTGAAACAGTTGCGCAATTATATGTCAAAATGCTTACTTAGCAAGGTGTAAAGGTAATTACACATAAAATAATCTAAAGACAGTTACTCACTACACTACACCATCCCCCTTAGTGAAAAGAAAAAAAAAAAAACCTAGATTATTATTATTATTTAAGTACTAAACTTTCTTTTTTTTTTTTTGATTTTTTTTTAAAATATAATATATATATAAACTTATGCTAACTGCGGTATCTTATATAACTTAGTTCTATCCTTATGTACTATAACATGCTTACCATCTAAATTTATTTTAACATTAGGTTCTTATTGTGTTCTGTCAAATTTCTGCCAAATATGATCAGATCGTCGAGATAAACGATACATTTCTCATAATTGAGACCTGACATGGCAACAGTCATTAGCCTACTAAAAGCAGATGGACTAATTTTCAGCCCCATGGGCAATCTACACATTTGATATTGGCCTTTGTCGGTGGTGAATGCAGTATACTTTCTACTCTCCTTTGATAAATTAATACTAATTATATTATAATATAAAATCATTGCGGAACCCTAATCACGCGTTTCCTTAGAATTGAAAAGTCATATTTCGCTGACGCGGCGTTACAACTCTTCGGCGAGGTCATGTGCACATATTACGAACACTTTTAATTATTGAGTTATAACTATTCATCATCATTATCATCATCATATTCCTCATTATAACTTTATTTATTCTCCATAAATTCCTACTTTCTCATCATACATTTTCATTGGGTTTCACATAATATTATAACCCTTACTTTATATCTTTACTTTTATTCCTTTAGTTTAATTTTCGACCTATACGGGCTACATATAACTTCATTTATTCATCTTATTTTCTAACTCTTTGCATACTCAAATACATTTTATTTATTTATTCTTCGTATATTCCATTATTCTTAAACATTCTTATAACATCTTTTAACATACTATACTCTCTTTCTACATAACTTGTGGTCATCATTTAAGTCTCTTTAGACTCCAACATATCTCACGGAGGAAAGCTCGTTCACACCATGATCGAATAGAAGGATTCAACACACAATTTTTAGACAATTTAAATGTCTCCTACTCCACTATATCAACATTTCTATCAATGTCTCCCCTTATATTTCTTTTCTATACCTTATTATTTATTCTCAAAATAATCCTAAAACTCTCACGAAAACGTCTCGCTTTTAACATGATCAAGTATTTGGACTATAATATGTCATAAAAACAACTTCTAAAATCTCGTCTCTATCAGTTCCATACAATAATTCTTTGATATTTTAAGCATTTCCAATCGACGGGCGGGTGATCAGTCCGTTCATCGAAGGAAGTGTTATTTAACAAAGCATTTTATATTATATATTTTTGTTAATTTATTATTTCCTACTTTCTTTATTTATCGAAATAATGCGTTTGCAGCCACATTATTCGTAAATTTAACCAACTCCTTTTTAATCATAACTACTTTCCATATTCACGTCTGTTCGGTTAAATGCGTAATCAATCTACACAATTTTATGAATCAAGAAAATCTATGAATGTCATAAATATAAGTTGAATCTTAATTTATGTAACTCATAACTAATTTCTTCAAAATTACTCATCGAATTCCATTATTTTTTTAATTTTATTTTATATTAAATTAAAGCATGAGAAAAAAAATTACATCTATATTATTTTATATCAATGGCTAGCATGTAGTCAAGTAACACAAGAATGTACTACGTTGCATTAATAAGTGTAGTATTACTAACAAAACATACACGAGGTTTAAAACACCATAATATGAATATAAACTAATAAAATATTGATTTTAATGACAATTTTCTCTAGCTATACTTAAATTATTATAAAAGATCATAATATTATAATTAGGCTATTTTTTTTTATACTTTAATCTACTGTACTTAACTATTTTTGATTCTGTTAAAATATTTCTTAATTTCTGATACACATTTTAATAATATAGGCTAAATATAACGATAAAAAAAATATACCTAGTGCTCGATCAAGTTAAGAAAGAGTTGGGCCAATTTTTCTCTTAAATCTCCTAGCACCTTTCCTCTGGACCTTGGACACCAGCATCTCCCGGCACCTTTCCTCTTGATCCCTTGGGCAGCAACGTCTCCCAGTGCCATTCTTTGAATTTCTTGGAGACCATTTCTTTTCCGATGCATCTCTTTATTATTACTTTTTCTTCTTACTTCACTTTATAATTTTATTTTTCTTCTTATACTTTAACATTCATTTTTTGATTCTTCTTTCTTGAATTTTAGTAAAATATTTTTTTTTTCTGTATTTATTCTTATTATTTATTCTTCTTGGATTTAATTTAAAATTCTCCATTTTTCGTCATTTGCCATTATTATTTTATCTTCTTATTTATTTTATCTTCCTTATTTCTATAATATCTTCATTATTTAATTTTATATATATATTATTTATTTTTTACTCATATATATTAAATAATCTTGAAAGGTACAGCGCTGCCGCGAGGCAGCACTGGCAGGGTCGCCATGTGATGTGTCAAGATGTAGACATGTAGATCAGGGTTGTTAAAGAAAACGTCTTCTCGATCTGAGGTCCCATTTATTAATAATTCCAGAAAGTACATAATATTTCATATTCACAATGTATTGAAACAGTTGCGCAATTATATGTCAAAATGCTTACTTAGCAAGGTGTAAAGGTAATTACACATAAAATAATCTAAAGACAGTTACTCACTACACTACACCGGGGTGGTACCTCTCGCTCACGTGAAAGCGGCGTAAAGTAACAGTTATGCTGTCGCGTTTTATGCGGTTTATGAGTATCCGACAGCCCATTGAGATTGGGTAAATAATGGCACACATCTGCAAAACCTCTGGTTGTGTGGATGTTTATGGACGTCGACTGTCGCCAAAGGCTTCGACTATTTGTTTGCTTTCCTATGCTATAAAAAAGAGGTAGAGCAATGCTGCTTTGCAGCCGAATTGGTCCGGCACGACCGGGATGGGACTTCTCGCTCACATAATGACGACGTACAGAGACAGCTATGCTGTCATGTTTGTACATGTTTGTGAGCTTTCGTTGGCCCATCGGAGGAATAGGGATAAGGAGAGCAACGAGGAGAGGTTATGAATATGTCATAACCTCTCCTCTTGTGGATCTTGATGGGTGTCAAGCATTTCAGATTAAATAATATCTTGTCCATATCCTGTTAGTATAACCTAAAGATTTTTAAAACCATGTTAGTCTTGCATCATTTATCATGACTTTTATCATTGTATAAATTACCTTTATCATTTTGTCAATTAATATGCCATCATCTAATTACAGTCGGACGAATCTACTCTCTCTATCTCTACACTCTGGCCAGAAATAATCCTTAATGAAAGTGATTGATATTTTTTAACAACTTAAAAACAAGGGATTGACAATTAATTAAAAGAGATTTACCTCTCACTCTTAAGTGGAGTGTACACATTGATCGTGAGGCAGTCTTCGTCCACATAGTAGTCAGTAGCCGGGAGGGGACAAGCCGGGCCGTCCTTGCTCGCGTCCACGGGACTCTTGTATTGGGTTACTGGTATCGGCGGCTGTGAAATACGTTGGGTACAATAAGGCCCGCCTTTTCCATTGGGCACGCTGGGCAACTGGCCAGGGTCCCGCGATCCATGGGGCATATACGATGCCCCATGTTATTTATATCACAATATATTATGTTATTTACATGTCTGAGTAGTGAAATAGGAGATTTGTACGCGTACCAGTAGCGCCATCTATGGCATTCGAGATAGTTTATTCGATTCATCGAGTCAGTAGTTCGAGCTGAAGTTGTCTTTGGCTTGTCAGAATAAATGATTGTTATTCTGTAAAATATCAAGTTGAGACAAATAAGAGAGTGACACAGTACAGTTGACTCCTGAAGCTCGACCGCGCCGGTTGTGCGCACTGATTCAGTCTAACCAACACACAATATGGCGGACGCTGAAGATATTTCTGATAAAAATCCATCTGCATCTCCGACATACATATATCACAATATGATTCTGTGATAACATAAGGAAGTTAAACAATGATTGCTGATATACGTAGTAGTATCCTAATTATGATGATTACTCTTTCTAGTCAAAAATTGAAGCCCACAGATTTATAAATTATTATTTATGTCGGGGCTCCATAACTTTATTGCCATGGGCCCCCGAAAAGGTTAAATGGGGTACAATGTAAAGGTTTTGTATACAGACCTCATGACTTTGTAGTAATGTCCTGAGAGATATTGTTCTAGCATAGAATATAGTTGAGTACCGGGCAAGCAAAGTCAGCACCTTATGACTTTATTGCAGAGAAATAGCTTGATATGAGTTGTATTATATTATATTTTAAGCCTTAGACAAGATCTAATTTTTAACGGTGAACAACTAATATATAAATATTTGTTGACAAAATATAATTAAAATTTTTACAATTAACTCTTTAACATAATAATTATCTGTTGCGGATCACTTTTTCCCTACTATTCCGGTGGCAAATTGAGTTTGTTATAACACCAGTGACCTTTGAACTTTATCTATTACTAATAGCGCCCTGCGGCTTCACCCACTTCATATTGCCATGGAAGTGCGGGGACAAAGTCAAGTTATAGCCTGTGTCACTCACAAATTGCGTAGTAGTAGCCTTCTATTCGTGAATAAATTTACAAAATCGGTAATATATCCAAAGATATTGCCTCCAAGCTCACAAACTCACAAACTACCTCTTTATGATATTATTATAGATGAACTTACCTGAAATCGCAGTTCACCCACGGGTGGTTGGGCGTACTTGATACCGCGATAAGATTCAAACCTGCGTCCTCGACGTGTAACATTGTAGGCACCTCGTATCTCACCTAGTGGCGTTATTGTCACTGGCTGCTTTGAGTGCCCAGCTTATGAAAAAAAAACTTTATTTTTTTTTAATTTATTTAAGACATACTAGCAGATTGACGAGGAATTGGAGCAACATATTATAATTGGAGTAACTTATTTATAAGCATAAAATTTGTGCTTATCCGTGAACAGTTTGCTTCCCAGTTGTTTGTTCCCTGTATAGTCTTCCTTGTGTTTGACACATCCCGTTACTCCGAAAAATAACACCATATAAGCTCTAGCCCTTATACTTTCTTTTTTTCTTAATTTAAATAGTTTATAAGTATGAGAATAAAATCTACTAGTGATTTAGTGAAGTTTTGTTCTGTAATATCAAATGTATTCAACAATACATTCAATGTGAGCGTTGAGGGTGTGAGAATAACAACAACAAATTATAGATTGATGAACTGTGGTTAATGTCAAGGGCGAATGAACGATAAGACCTGACTTCCGAGACACCTGCAAGTGAACACTAATCTAAATATTCTAATAGCTAAGTAGAACGCGTTGTCTGATCATTTTGCCAAAATTAATTATCTGTAATATAAAAAAGATAAAAATATTCCTTAATTGTTTGTTTGAATTTATGAATTTATTTGCATATTATAGCCCAATCACGGAGGAAAATAATAGACTGTATTATGTTATAGAAAAATGATGTATACTCATTTCTGGACGAGTAAAACCGTGGTAAAACTAATCCATACTCAATAATATTCATAAACGCGTTTCAAAATCAAGATATTTATATATTTTATGTAGGCCCCGCAGGTGGAGACTTATAAAACGCCGGAAAAGGTGCACTGCCCCTTGACAATTGGCACAAACGCTAAATGAATAGAATAGAATACTTATTGTATAAGAATGACACTAGCTGTGACAAAGCTAGTCATTCCTATACTATAGTATTCTATTCTATTCTATTCGTTTAGCGTTTGTGCCACCTATCTAGGGTGGCAGTTCGGGTTGGTAATTTCCATGGAGAAGAACCGGCAAGAAACTTTATTGTTAGGTAGGTACCTAGTATTTTCAAAGCGTTGCACAAATTGCCCTACGAATTACGATTGCCACAAATAGCCCTTTACCGAACGATTAATCATAAAAGTAATCCAGTCGTACTACAATTTCACTATTTCATTAAAATGGAACAGAACTGTCAATAATTAATTTATCAAAACAATCGAATTAATCAAACACCAAGCAAATATAAACAATGACGGAAGTGATGAGTAGTCAAAATAACATTAAATTAATACAGATTATGGTTCACACACTGACCTGCATCTGAACCATGATCGTGTTGACCATGACAGTGATCATGACTGTGATCATGTCGATGGGCATCGACCACGATAAATAACAGAATTACACAGAGCACACGCATTGTGCCCACGTACATTAATCAACTGAGATCGTTGCGAGAACTTCCCACTTATATACTATGACTTGAGTCATAAGGAAAATGGTATAGAAATAATATACTGTTGAAAAGCGATAATGGGAAATTTCTATGATTCTTTTGTTTATATCACAGCCCTTCTAGTTTTTACTATGTATGTATACGTTGTATTTAGGGACATATCACTGGAATCGCATACCTTAAGTAAAGGTATGTAAACGCGCAATATTTTTACTACAATACGTGATAACAAAAGCCCGGCTATCACGGAAACAATTTTAAAGAAAACCGTCCGAGACACATCGACAGTACAAGACATGTGTAGCTATATGAAAGGGCCATATAAATAATTTTGTCGCTTATTGTGTAGTCTGTCTGTCATTGACCAGGTTGCTGGCAGTGACGGATTAAGCAAGCGCGGGGCCCGTAGCATAGGTATTCTTCCAAAGGGCCCTTATCCTGCTATGGGTTCTTAAGTATAAAGTGGTAAAAATATAATTCAATACTGTAGTAACTACAATACGTTTATTTGCCTCCACCCGAACCCACTCGTCGTGAGTGCGGCAAACTACACCCCCGATAGCTTAGCACCTAATAAGTCTAGGTTACCTAAGAATGTCATAACCGATCCTGTTGATAAAATCACAGAACTGTTAAAGCGCGACGCTGAAGCGCGACGTAAGCTACAACACACACTCAGACATAACACAGCCGGTGTTAGGCACACATTCACACCGCATGGGCCCCGGGGTCGTATGCGACGTCGAACCCTACACTCCGTTGACCAGTTGATCCGGATCAACCGCGACAGCATAGGCTCAGATCAGCTACGAGTCGACACCAATATAGACCGTGTAATCACTGATAGCACTCTGCTATCGGCAGCTTGCTCGGGTCCCGCGCTTGACCCGCCTCCCCCGCTACCGGGGGAGGGGAGGGCCGGCCCTCACGATAGGTTTCTAACGTCACCCGTTCCAAACCAGTCGACCGTAGCTGACCAAGTTAGGTACAAACCCGACGCCATGAACATGGCGGGGGGCAACCCCCCAAATTTTTAACGTCATAGGATGATCCAACCGGATCACCCCATTTCCGATGACGCATAACGGTCACTAGGACCATTAGCATAGATCCAACCGAAAAAAAAAAAAAAAAAAAAAACGTTTATTTGCTATCTATAGGTTACAATTTTGTGGGTAATTAATAGAAAGAAATACGGGTAGACTAGTCGAGAAGTGAGTTTCGAAGGCAGACTTTTCGTAGAGCTTGTCCGTTTACCGTATGAAATTATTTAGGTTATTTACGCCTAGGATATAGCCGGGTACCGAGTGTATGACGTGGATTGTATTCTTGATCCTAATAATTTTCAAAAAATTAGCTCAGGCAGAGATGAGTGGATGAGCGGGGCCCCCTTTCACGTGGGGCCCGTAGCAACTGCTACTGCTACTCTTGCTATATGGTTAATCCGGCACTGGTTGCTGGTTTTCTCTCTACTTCTAGACGTCGGCGGAATATTGTACGGAGCCGTCGCACCATTTAGATAAAGGTGACCCTATCCTCCTCCTCGAATGTGGCCACTCCAGAACTTACTCAACTAATATTTCTTCTTTTCACATTAATGGGAGATATTTTATAATGAAGTTGACTACCATTGTTAAGCCCATATTATAACGTTCATTATATTCTTCTCTCGTCATCATTATATTCTAATTCATTTTTATCTATCTACAACTACACTAATATTATAAAGAGGAAAACTTTGTTTGTTTGTTTATTTGTTTGGTTGTAATGAATAGGCTCAAAAAGAACTGGACCGATTTCAAAAATTCTTTCACCATTTGAAAGCTAAGAGTAAAATAGGCTACATTTTATTTTGAAAAAAAAAATAGGGTTCCGTAAGACATTTGGGTTTTTCGGACACAAGGTGTAAAAAATCAACCAGAAAAGTTACTTATTTTGCGTACTAAGCTCCCGTTGTAAATATTAGTTAACGCAGGCGAAGCTGCGGGCAACAGCTAGTTGATCAATATTTCCAAAATCTTTCAACGTGACCTTAAAATATATAAGGAGCCCTGATTTTTTTTCCGATGACATCATTTGAACTTGGATTTGCCCCTACACAGTACACTACAGGAGCAAACCAAGAGTTATTGGTGTTCAAATATAGTATTAATGCAACTAAATTAAAAGTGTCATTACGCTATCGGTTCCATACTGTTTAGTTCACAACACTTCTCCCTCTCTTCTCTCTCATAAATCACTTATTAATACAGTACATAGCCGTATGCAACAGTTCGCGTAATTTCGTAGTCATCATTGAAAGTTAGTAGCCGTATAAACTTACTATCCGTATCGCCAAACATATTTTTATCCTGCCACTACTACATTACTTTTTATTCCTTATTTATAATACTTGAAATTTAATAAGGATCTAGTGAAAGATAAAAGGGGAATACTTATTGCGACGCACTCGCCTACTTAATACCTCTTGCAAAGTTTGCCGCCGTATTTCCTTCGCCTTTTTTATACCTTCAAATCATCAGGAAATAAATTTCATTCCCAAATTTGCCGCCACAGAAAAATCTACCACCCTAGGCGGATTTACACGTTTCAAGTTCTATTATATAAATATTTACTTGACTTTTTTACTTTAAAAACATTAAAAACCTTCAGTATTATGGTAAATCCGCCACTTGGTAGGAGATACAGACAAAGATTCACCAGAATATATAAGAATCCAGCCCTGAGCAACATTAATTTCTAAAGTATAAATAAAGTAATATTATATTATTTATAATAATATTAATATATAAATAAATATAATATTAATAAAGTACTTACCTACTTTTAAGAAACGATTGTTCTGTATTTGTTCTTTATAATGTACTGGCACGAAATAAAGTATTTTATTATTATTATCATTATTATTAATCTTGAAACGAGCAGCGCCCCTCGGTTTCACTCGCATACTTCCCGTTCCCGTAGGAGTACCTACATAATTTATAACCTATGTGTTATTCTGATGTATAAGCTATATTATTGTAAAGTTTTAATAAAAATCCATTCAGTAGATTTTACGTGAAAGAGTAACGAACATCCATGCTTACAAACTTTCCCGTTTATAATATTAGTAGGTTTAGTTTCTTATGTGAAAATATAGGTTTCCATTTATAAGATAATCGTCAAGATTATAAAATACCACAAGGAGTATCGGGTTCAAGGTGACTCAATGAGGAAGTATTGTATGAATCGCGCCAGTTGAACACAGCTTACATAGGTATCTACTAACACCTAATGGACAAGTGCGAGTGGGGCTAAACGTACTTACTAGATTTTTTTATATAAGTAATTGGTATGGCCTTATCCATAAAAGCCAAAATTATAGCAGGCCAGAGACGTAACGGTCCATGTTCTTGACTAATTATTCTGGATTTACTTATACCAAATCTGATTTAAGAAGAAAATCTGAACAAACATTAATTAAATACGTAGAGTATGAATAACTGGAAAAAATCCAAAAGCCCATTGCGTGGATAATTGTAAAATTTGGTCAAAATCAAACATTATATACCTACTTTCAAATGGCTAAGTACCTATGTATTAGCAAAGAATTCAGACGTACATAGAAGGACCATGAGCGTAGCAAGTCTTGAGCTCAGGGTGGGGCAGCAGTCAACCTACCACGGTAATTTTGTGGGACGTTTGGCCTTTCGTGCGCGCTTTCTGTTTTGATCGCACTTTTTTCATGTCGATTAATTTGTTTGTGTAACTTTCTTACGGATATTATGATTATTGTTAGTATAAGAAAAAAAAATGTTTGACCTTATAGGTCAGAGCCAGGGTGGGGCAAGCGCCCCAGCATGCCCCAGTGTGGCTACGCCCATGAGAAGGACAGTTCTTATGGGCGCTTTGAGGACAAACTCTGCGATGTAAAGGTTCGCTTGGCGGCGTGACGAGAGGGACACCGCGATGTCCCCAGCATATGAGCCTGAGAGCGAGCGAGTGCGAATAAAGTCGCCACAAAAAAATCCTTAAGATTTGTGCTTCTATGTACGTCTGAATTCTTTGGTATTAGGTAATAAGTTGATCGGCTTCGCCTCCAGAGCGTCCCAAACAAATATTTCAAAAAGGATAATTTTATTACTATGGCTATAGCCAACTTTCGTTTTAGATACAATCAAAACAAGTTGACTCCCCTCCCTATCGCTCATTTACCTTTTATACTACACTCATTTAATGAATTTGTGTTCTTTTTGCTATAATAGATAATCTATACTTACGATGAATAATCTTACAACTTTAGAAATATACAAAAAGTAATAAAAATGTACAAAGGTTCTCCGGAGTCCGGAACTCCGATTTCATAAAGTCGGAGCTTCCAATCGATATATTACACTTTTAAATCGGAGCAAAGAATATATCTATACTAATATTATAAAGAGGAAAGATTTGTACCTATTTTTGTATGTTTGTAACGAATAGGCTCAAAAAGTACTGGACCGATTTCAAAAATTCTTTCACCATTCGGAAGCTACATTATCCACGAGTAACATAGGCTAAATTTTGTTCTGATAAAAATAGGGTTGCGTAAGATATTTTTGTTTTTCGGACACAAGGTGTAAAAAATGTTATTTCCCGTACTAAGATCCCGTTGTAAATCCTAGTTTACGCAGGCGAAGCTGCGGGCAACAGCTAGTATTTTTACATATATAGTTATATTATAGTTTGAATTGGAGGCTAGAATTGGAACCAGCGCGCATCAATAAGTGTTAATGGACATTAATTGTCACGACGCACGAGGGTATATTCTTATCCGGTGAGAGTACGTCAGGATTGTGGAGCGGCGGTGTAGTGGACTCTTCGCACACCTTGTGCTCAGTGCTGGGCCGAATGAGATAGGCGAAACTGCGTCGCAATTCGCAGTTTGACTTCGGGCATTGCAGGGGACTTGTCTCTGCCGAGCGTCATCATCGCTATACTCTGGGGCTACGTATTCTGGACGGCGACTTTCTTCTGCAAGGAATATTATCACAGAACGAGGCCTCCCCCGCATGCAACGAATGGTGGTGTCCAGTAACGCCCCTGTACTGATGTCGATTTCAGGATGGGACAAGTCTGGTATGGCAGCCGGGCCATCGGGCAGTCCTCCCTTAGCCTGGCCTTTCGCCATATCCAAGCTGGATATCGCTTAGGCGCTCTTGTTGTCTGCAATTCAGGGAGTGGAGACTGGGGACCCTCAAAAAGCAGATAAAGGCACTTAAATTTTTTTATGAATCAAGCAATGAATGCATGTTCTTCAATAAAAAAAATATTATTACTCTATTTCCTTTCTGCATATTGGTAGGTACTTGGCAGACATGTCACTACAGTAATTTCGCGTATTAGAAAATTAAATAACTGCAATAAGAGTATAAGATTTAGGAAGCTAATATTAAAGAAGAACAAGAGTGTAATATCTCCAAAAAAGATAACGAAAGTTTATTGTCCGTTTTCTCAACATTTACAAATTGTATCATATTCCATCATGTCTTCAATTAATTTCACCAGGTTATATTGAAAGAATGACAAATAACAGACACATTCGTTCAGTTCTTATATTATAAAGTGTTTGCAACCAGATATGTATGCAATTCACGCATGAATATTGTTTATGCAAACTAGGAGTGCAACTAGTACATCTAATCTACCAAGAGTTACTAAGTTATACAAGGAAAACCCAGCAAATAGCTGTAATTAAAATCTACTCCTAAGGTCAAAAGATTTATAAAATAAATTATTAATTTGAAATGTACTTTGTTTTTACTATAATATACATAAAGTTTTACAAAAATTTTATACTCAGAATTATAATTCGAATTTCGATTCCACATTTGACATTAGCTACTGTCATTTTTTTTTTATTTATTAAGAGCTGGATACAAGTCCTTTGCCCTACTGTCATTTTGTAAAATAATGATACCACATATAATAGTGTAGTAATGAACATAAAAATCGATTAACAATCGCGATTTATGTTTATGTAATCATAATATTGGTATGCCAATTAAAGACTAAATCATTGATTATTATTTAAATAAATACACAATTATTAACATCATACATAATTATTAACAATCGCGATTTATGTTTATGTAATCATAATATTGGTGTGCCAATTAAAGACTAAATCATTGATTATTATTTAAATAAATACATAATTATTCATTTTTTTATCAAAAGTTCATGTTTTTGTTTTTTTTATATTAAAAACAAAACTTATAATAAAAGAGCCTAAATATATAGTTTTCTGTATTGACAGCTCGTGCGCGCTCGTGCAGTTATCGCCATTTTGTTTATCTTGTCATTCGACTTCATTCTCCCAGTCTGACTGCACGAATATCTTGTTTCTTTGCAAACCGATACTTTGTTATTTTGTTGGGTTTTTGTTAAAGTTTTGTTACGTTGTGTTTGTTGTTAAAGTTTTGTTACGTTGTGTTTGTTGTTACGTTTAATAGTTTTTTGTGAACTTTGGTGTAAGTATCTATTTGTTTTGATTTTCCATGAAAATGGATCCTCAGCCAAGTACATCACAAAAAGACGTGGATGTTTTCTTGAAATGTTGTCATCTTAATTTTAAATTTGTTGCACGGTCACGCAAGAGCACTCTTATTGGTCGAAATGATATAATAACATGGCGCCAGCGTTACTTGCGATCCATGTGTCAGTTTCGACGAGAAGAGAGACATATATTATCAAGATGAAACTTGGGTTAACGCAGGTAAGGCTAACATTTTAAATTTATATAAATTTTACATTAAATTTAATAGTACCTAATATTGAATGTTTATGTACTATATTTATTTTTAGGTCATACTGTAAAAAAAACTTGGGTGGACAAGAAAGTTACATCATCTCGGCAAGCGTTTTTGGAGGGACTGACCACTGGATAAAAAAATCCATCTGGAAAAGGCAAACGTCTCATAATTAGCCATATAGGTAGTGAAGAAGGCTTCCTGGAAGAGGGGCTTATGATTTTTCAAGCTAAAAAAGATGTGAAGATTACCATGATGAGATGAATTCAGTTTGTTTAGAGGAGTGATTCGCTAGAGTCTTACCACAATTTAGACCTAACTCAATTGTGGTGATGGATAATGCACCTTACCACTCCCGAAAATTGGAAACGGCACCAAAAATGAACTGGAAAAAAGCTGCCATTCAAGACTGGTTTTTAAATAAAAATATTAATTACGAACCAGATATGGTTAAAACTACGCTTTTAGAACTGATTCCTCAAAACGAGTCTTTTAATAAGTACGCTGTAGACGAAATGGCGGCACAACATGGGATCACGGTTTTAAGACTGCCCCCTTACCATAGCGAGCTGAACCCTATCGAATTGATATGGGCGCAGGGAAAGGGGCATGTAGCACAAAATAATAAAACCTTCAAATTGACAGACGTGAGAAATTTATTTGAGGAAGGCATTAAAAAAATTACGGCTACTGAATGGTCTAAATGCGTATCCCATGTTGTCAAAGAAGAGGAAAAAATGAGTAGGCTAGATATGTTGATTGACAACATCACAGACACATTTATAATAAATGTCACAGAAAGTGACAGCGATAGTGATGACGGCGATGATTTATAAAATAAAATATTACCATAATACATCTATTTGTTTTATTTCTCATGTTCCTTCACAATCATTTTTTTTTGTTTATTTCACACACAATTATTAAAGAAAATTCTCAGATTCTTAGTAAAAGTAATCCGTTCAGAAATATTTGATTTCCAGATATACTTAGTTTCAATTAAAGTAGTAGTTGTTTAGATAATATACCTACTACTATAAACGAGAGGAATCGATCGGGAAATATTCCATTTTCGTATCGAATAATTTCGCAACGTCACTATTTAGTGCTTGCCGTAACGTTGCAACACTGAAACTGTCAAATCTGGAATCGAATTAAAATTCCGAGTATAGAGTCCGCGCCACTTATGAAGTCCTGCGACTAATGCCCGAACTAAATTTGACAAGATTGACATCTTTCTGGAGTAAGAAGTTGTGATATTTTAGGGCCGTATTCAGAGACGTGACTTGAGCGCTAATCGGCGCTTGATATTAGTTTTGGGTACCGCAAAAACTAGTATCAAGCACCGATCAGCGCTCAAGTCACGTTTTAGAATACGGGCCTTAAATTGTTTTACGGCCTAGTTATAAAGCCGGAACCGCACGCTTGCCAAGTCTCGGCAGTCGGCAAGCCCTCACAAATTCATACGTGTGGATACAGAGTTTGTCTTAGCTTGCGTAGGTTTGCAAGGGTTTGTGGCTGATCCAACGAGTGTCGGTATTGTAATTGTGCCCAAACCAAAGGGAACAAAAGAGAATATTTTGCCGCAAGCGCTTGCGATGCGTCCACATGCTTGTGACTAGTGGAGGTTTGGAGCTTGCGGCAAGCCACAAACGTGTGGTTCCGGTATGACGACATTCTGTACCACAGATTTAAAAGGCTCGTATTCTAAAGCCGGAACCGCACAAATTCACAAATACAAACGTGCGGATACAGAGTTTGTCTTGGCTTGCGTAGGCTTGCATAGGTTTGTGGCCGACCCGACGAGTGTCGGTATTGTGCACAAGCCAAAGGGAACCAAAGAGAATTTGCCGCAAGCGCTTGTGACGCGTCCGCATGCTTGTGACTTGTGAAGGCTTGGGGCTTGCGGCAAGTCAAAAACGTGCGGTTCCGGCTTAAAACGTAGTGTTTATACACTCTTTGGCTCTTAATAAATTAAAAAAAAAAAAACTGTGACGAAGGGAAAAAAAATATGGCGAATGGCGATACATTAAATTAATTTTCTTGCTAGCAAATTCCAATAATGATTCTGTAATTTCATACATTATTCATAGTGTTTAAAGTTTGTCTTACGATTTTAAAGAAATTTTATTAAGGATATCTTCTGCAGGTAAAAAAAAACGTGAAGCGAAGACTAAAATACGTCATAAATCATTTAGGAATAGGACGCATCGAAGCTTGGGAAATGAGAAAGCGTCGAGGGTTTGTGAGTATTCGTGTTTCATTATGTCCGATGTTCGCAGGCAGATACGATGTCGTGGCGTGGCCGGGACGACCGTACATCCCGCTGGGGAGATCATACTCGGAGTCGTTCTCCATTGTGGGAAATGCATCGCAGCAAGAGCCCTGACAGGAGTCGGCAGTCTCCGTCTAGGGATCGTCAACGTGATCGCTATGACAGATACGATCGTGATCGTCGTGACCGAGATCCTGATCGTCATAACCGCCGCGACCGCATCGAAAAGTCGCGTGACCGAGAGCGCCGTCGATCACCTCGTCACCTCGATGACAAAGATATGCCTCTGCCACCTTCTCCGCCTACAATAAGTTGCAACGAACATAACAATAGAGCCGAGTCCCAGTCCAGCAGTCGTTCAGACAGTCAGGAACGTCAAGATAGTAATGCAGAAAATTACGATAATAAATATGATAGGGAAAAGCATGAAGATAGTCAGGCAGCCAACCTAGCCTCCCCAGGTGACTGGATATGTCAATGTGGTTCTTACAACTTCAAAAGACGTCAAATTTGCTACAGGCGAAATTGCCTGGGAAAGAGATCAGATGGTGTGGTCTATGGTGGGGATTCTGAAAGAAGTGGCACTTCAGACTCAAGCCCAGGTATTACCAAACGTTTACTGTTTAGGCGTCTTGATGCACTTACCACAGAGGAAAAAATTCTAGAAGCTATTAAGGATAGGTGTTCTAAGTCTGTCTTAGATTCAATTGCCGGAATCACTATTGGTCGTGAGACACTAACTGGGGCATCAAAATGTCTTGCTTATATAAATTTCAATTCTATATCTGATTCTACAGCAGCTCACTCAGAATTATTAGCTCTAGATCCTCCTTTGAAAATTGATGGAAGAGAAGTATTAATTACTTTTTATAATGAGCCACAAAAAATACAAAAGCCAGTTAGTTCCAATGACTACTCTGCATATTACCCACAAATGTCTTCATATAATAGTTCACAAGCAATGTCAGAAGCAGACCGGGTTAATGCAGCTGCAGCAGTAGCTCAGTCTGCTATATCTGCAGCTCAAGCCCGAAACATGTCATGGACACCTGTTGCTACGCCTGTTATAGTACCAGTGACGCAGAATGCATCTACTCTGAAAGTACCAACTGGGGATGGTAAAACAGTTTACAGTGCTCCTGATGTTCGTACATTTATGTATGATGAATCTTCTGGTTATTATTATGATCCAGCTACAGGTCTGTATTATGATGGTAACACCCAATACTTTTACAACAGTCAGACAAATCAGTACATGTACTGGAATGGCAGCACTTGTACATATGTTGCTGCTACACAAAACCAAACAGAGCAGCCACAGAAACAAGTAGAAACTAAAGAGCCTGAGGAAAAGAAAAAGAAAGATAAAGATGACAAGGTAAAGGTTGCGAAAAAGATTGCTAAGGATATGGAAAGGTGGGCTCGTACATTAAATCAAAAGAAAGAAAATGCCAAAAGTAACTATGTCATGGAGCAACCTCTTGATACTAGTGCTAGTAAGGGTTCAGCAGATATTGGTTTTTCTGTATTAGGGGCTGGGCCATCATTGACTCATGTTAGGGAGCTATCACCCCCAATTGTACCCAATGATGACTTCCTACTTAAAAAGGCTGAGACTCTGCCGTTTGACCATGATGAGGGTATAATAGATTGGCCCAAATTAACTTGCCTTATTTGTAAACGTAAATTCCCCTCAGTAGATGTATTAAACAAACACAAAACATTATCTGATTTACACAAACAGAACTTGGCTGAATTCCACAAAAAGAATGACTTATTACCACAAACAAATGGGTACAGAGATAGAGCAGCAGAAAGGAGGTTGAAGTTTGGAGAAGATGAGCCACCTCCAATAAGGAAAAGATATGAACCTCCCGAAACTCACTCATCAATAATGTCTCATCCGCCTCCTTCAGTAGTAGACACGATTGGGGGCAAAATGTTACAAAAGATGGGGTGGTCCGAAGGTAAAGGTTTAGGTAAAGAGGAGCAAGGTAGAATTGCGCCAATTGAGGCTGAACAAAGACCAAGTCTAGCTGGACTGGGACAGAAAAGAGGCATCTATACTCCAACACCTGGATTGACATACAGAGATACTGTTAAAAAGTTAATGATTGCGAGATATAAAGAAGTTGTTGGTCAGGAAGATGGAAGTAAATAGGTGAGTTGTATTTATTTTGTACTTAATAACAATTTTTTGTTACAGGTTACATATTCCAGGTTAGTATTTTATTTACAAATATCACCATTGTTTTTTATAAAAACCTATCTATTGAACAATATTGTTTTCAGTCAATGCTTTAATAATCTGTATTATTGATGATAAATATATTAACAATTATTTTTAAAGCAGTATTATTGACTATTTAATATTTGGACACTTTTGTAAAACAATGACTTGGCAATTTTATTTTACTGTATTGTGTGTACTATTTATATTTTATTACAATGAGAAGAATTCTACAATTTCATTTAGGAAGAGAAGTGATTTCAATTTCTAAGAATGGGATAAGGATCTGGCACTATAAAAGGCATAAAGTTTTGGTTTAAAAAAGTTATAAATAATTTTTTAATCTTTTGATTCTGTCTTCACAATACTAGATATGGTGCCTGGATAACAAAGGGCCAGCGCTAAGATGTGCCTAGCAATAGCCTTGGTAAGTATCTTAGTAAGTAAGTCATAATATAAGTGGCTAATGATTTATTTCTACAGGACAGCACTGATGGAAAATAATAGCATGTTCATAGGAATTTGAACACGACAGCAGCATATTACTTTCATTTTGTTTAATTTTCTATAATCAATGTAATATTTATATATAATTTTATTTATATACGATTTAATCAAAATATTAATATATCCTATAAAAGGAGGGTAGGCCAATCTGTAATTAACAATGTGCAAGAACAAATAAAATATAGACTACAGAAAGACAAATTCGGACTAAGCAGACAATCTGTGATAAAACTGTGATATTTAAGTGTATTTAGTGTGCAACAGAAGAAATGGGTTCAAGAACGAGTATAGATGACACTTTATTGATGAATGTGACCATTTACCTTACAGAACCAGCCGGCTGCGAGACTGCGTGCCAAAACAAAACAATTTTTATTTGCTTTAGTATATAATCTCATGAAAAGAAGTATTGATACACAAACACCCCCTTGTGTCAAAAAATATTTATTTAAAAAAAATGTAGTATATATGAGCTATCAACTGTTTCTACACAATAGAACAAATATTTAATCTATGAGTAACACCAATAATGTCTTTTAAATGTAGTATTTATAATACTTAATTGAATAATTTGTTAGTCTGGAAAAGAAAATAAAAAATACTTTAGAACTTTTTGTAAACTTCAACTAGAGATAGAACCACTCAATCCCTTATTTTTCCAAAGCGTTATGTTATTCTTAAGTTAATGATAATTTATTAAAATACTGCTTTTAGTTGTTATTGTTCTATAGTTTCAAAAAAAATTTAAGTGACAAACATTGTAATGTAAAATAAGCGAAACATTTGTAATTTTGTAAACTTTGGCAGACAGACAGGTGATTTAATATTATTAGATATGTATAACACCATTATAGCATTAGGTTTAAGCATTAAAGAAATAGGTTTCGTCACATAGATATAGGTTTTATTTTTACTGACTACAAAACACTAACTAAACATAATGCCATATTATGCAAAGATACTGACTACTAGCTAATATAAAATGCAGGAATTTTGGTACATACCTATTGTCTTTAGTTTATTTATTAATAAATATGGTTTTTGTCATAAAACTTATTATTACTAATGATAACATTTTTTTTTTTCAAAGTTCTAACTTTAACTTAAAAGTTAGTAGTACATTATTATAATAGCATTTATTTGAACAACTTTGTATAAGAAATTGGGTTTAGTGTATTATAATTTATTAATAATTTTTAGTTATATGCATTATTTTTCTTTTAAGTATGATTGGATATCTAATCTGTAAATATAGGAAAAAGAAAGTTAGTTTA
This sequence comes from Lycaena phlaeas, assembly GCA_905333005.2. Lineage (NCBI taxonomy): Eukaryota > Metazoa > Arthropoda > Insecta > Lepidoptera > Lycaenidae > Lycaena > Lycaena phlaeas. The sequence goes on along the minus strand of HG995169.1, from coordinate 14,581,708 downwards.
GTTAAATTCTAGCTATTTTTTATTCCAAAATAAAGTTGATAGATTTATTTATAGTTCTGTATTTGTAAATAAAATAAATATTATAATTTGTGTTTTTTAATCTATAAATCCTTTCTATTTAAGGTGTTTAGGGGGTGTTCAAGGTGTTTAAATAAGGAATAAGAGAACTGTAGGGTTATTCTGTAAGGTCGTTTTTGAATCTCGAAAGCGGAATCCACGATGATATGACGAATTTGTCGAATTTGTATTCTTTAAAATGCGACTATCTACGAGGGGCGTTCAATGTATTCTCGGTATCGGGGTGATTTGCTAATAATATGGGTAATCTAATTATCTCATTTACTAATGACACTATCTGAGGCTATAAATATAAAATTTCACTAATTTACGTTCATTAGTTTTCTAATTATCTGCAGTGAAAGACGATCAGAATGACTGACGCCACAATGATTAAGAAAATCGAGCATCGCGCTGTTATAAAGTTCCTCACTAAGTAGGGAAAAATTCAAAAAACCATTCACGAAGAGATGGTTGCTGTTTACCAAGACTCTGCCCCGTCGTTATCCACCGTTCAAAAGTGGTGTTTGTGAACGAATCAAATGCAGGACAATTAACAATCGTATATTTTCTTACTTTTACAAATATTAAACGTAAATACAAAATTTTAGTTTTGAACGCGTACAGTTTGAAAACGAATTCTGTATCAGAGTGAACGTCGTGAAGACCGTCGCTGCTCGGGCGCGCCGTCCGCTCCTGCTTCACACCGTTGTTTGTTTGTTCTATTGATCCGATAGATGGCGGGGTCCGTAACATGCCCGGCGCCTTGAAAGACTCGACTTTCAATAAATAAGTTATGGATTTATTATATTAGTTTTGGGTTCCGGTACTCTTCGTTCCTTCGGGACTGGACGATGTAGGAAGTGGACAGATTTTCGTAAGGGCTCGTTTTATGACTCCATTACATGTCCTTATGTCTGCGACTCTGGGAACGCCATCTTTGCCCGGGTATAATCGTATAATTTTTCCTAGTTTCCAATTAAGAGGTGGCTGATAGTCGTCTTTGATAATGACAAGCGTATCAATCGAAAGTTGTTCTTGCTTATTGGTCCATTTTGTCCTTCTTTGTAACTCGGATACGTATTCCTTGGACCACCGTTGCCAAAAATGTTGACGTAACTGCTCCACTCGATCATAACGGGCAAGACGCGTGTAAGGTGTCACGGTCAAATCCTCATACGTGGGCGCAGTCAAAGGCCGGCCAATCAGGAAATGACCTGGGGTAAGGGCCTGGAAATCATCGGGATCTGTGGACATAGGATACATGGGACGGGAGTTCAGGACGGCTTCAATTTGCGTTAAAACCGTGCTCAACTCCTCGTACGTTAATCGTGCATTTCCGACAATCCGACGCAAGTGGTACTTACAAGACTTTACCCCCGCCTCCCATAACCCACCAAAATGAGGGGCGTATGGTGGAATGAATGTAAATTTTATATTATTATTACTAGTAAAATCGATAATATCATTAGAATTTTTAAAAAGATTTCTTAATAATTCCCTTTCTGTCCCAACGAAATTTTTCCCATTATCTGAAAATATTTGGTGAGGCTTGCCGCGACGAGATATGAATCGTTTGAGCGCCAGGATATAATCCTGTGTAGACAAACCACTTACTAATTCCAGGTGAATTGCGCGCGTTGAGAAACATATAAATAAACAAATATAATTTTTAACCAATTGAGCACCCCTGCCCTTTTTATTTAAAACATATATAGGACCGACGTAATCGACTCCGCAATTCATAAATGCGAAACCTGCTTCGAGTCGTTCGGGGGGCAAATTACCCATAATTGGAGTTAGTGTTTTTCCCTTCATACGAACGCAAGTAACACAACTATGCGTGACCTTCCTGGCCAAATTCCTGGCTCCTAAAGTCCACCACGAATCGCGTGTGGTAGATACTAACAACTGAGGCCCCGCGTGAAGTAAACGTTTATGTTCCGAAGTAAATAAAAGCCATGCGAATCGATGTTTAGCACATAATAATATCGGGTGTTTTTTATTATAATTAAATTCAGCGTTACCCAAACGACCGCCTATTCGCATTATTGAATTTTTATCCAAAAATATATTTAATCCGGATATTTTGTTTATCTTTTTATTATGTTTTACTTTTATAGGTAAATTAAGCTTAAGACTGTGATATTCATCGGAAAAGGATTGCTGCTGAACGATGCGTGTCAACATTTGCAAGGAATCATTGATTTCGTCCACACTCAATGAACCGGTTTTACGTTTAGTTTTATCGACGCGAGTGTTATATATAAAACGCAACAAGTATGCACCCATTCGCTTTAATCGATTAAATGACGAAAATCGTTCGAAATCAATTAATTCATTAGAATTATCGACGTTACATAAGTTGATCGTAGAAACTTTCAACTCGGGTACATCGGAACAATTTATGAGATAGTTTTCATCATCATCAGTGCAACTCCAGTTCGAATTATACGGATCACTCAAAAAAGGGGGACCACGCCACCATAAACTATTTGTATCGTATTGAAGATAATTTAAATCTATTCCTCTTGTTAACATGTCACTAGGGTTTAAGACACCTTTAACATGCCGCCAAGTCATATCTCCTGTTAGTTCGTTTATTTGTGAGACCCTATTTTGCACAAATGTTTTAAGTAAGCGGGGAGACATGCGGATCCAGCTTAAAACAATTGTGGAGTCCGTCCAAAAACAAATTTTATCAAATGTTAAACGTAATGATTTTTTTATTTTATTATATAATTTTGCACCTAACAAGGCCCCACATAGTTCAAGTCTGGGTATACTTATTGGTTTTATTGGGGCTACTTTCGATTTAGCACACAATAACCTTACACACGGTTGCGAATTATTATTAACGAATGAACGAATATATGCGCAAGCACCGTATGCGTTTTGTGAAGCGTCAGAAAAAATATGTAATTCCTTTATTGTGGCATTTTCTATGAGAACATGACGCGGAATCCTAATTTTAGGTAAATATTCTAATTTTGAAACAAAATTATTCCAGTCTTGTTTAACATTGGCGGGAACGGCATCGTCCCAATCTAACTTGGATAGCCAAAGATTTTGCAATAAAATTTTAGCCCGAATTATAGCCGGAGCCAGTAGCCCTAAAGGATCATATATTTGAGAAATAACTGACAACATTAAACGCTTAGTAATTTTTGAATTAAAATTTTCCAATTTCGTAGTATAATTAAGTTCATCATTTTTATTAGACCAGCCTAACCCTAAAGTTTTAGACTGACACAGTTCATCACCGCCTAACTGTTTTATGATATCAAGATTAACGTCATGATTAAACGTCCATTTTCTTAATAAAAAACAACCGCCTCGTAACACTTCCGATTTCTTATTGCAAATATCCAATAAGTTATCTAATTCATCATCACCAGTAAGGACATCATCAACATACATATCATCGGTGATGACTTGAGCTATGCGCTTATCATTACAATCCGCAGCCAGCTGGTGTAAACAACGTATACTAAGGTACGGCGCAGACGCGGTGCCGTATGTAACTGTATTTAGTTTATAAATGCGTAATGGGTCATTTCGACTCTGTCTCCACACAATAAGCTGCAAATCTCTTTGATCTAAGTGAATGGCAATATTACGATACATCTTTTGAATGTCCGCACATACTACGTATTTATATTGTCTAAAACGTAACAATATGGAGAATACATCGTTTTGAAGGATGGGGCCAACGTATTGTATGTCATTTAACGAATAATTAGAGGTCGTAGCAGCACTTGCATTAAAAACGACTCTTAATTGCGTCGTCAAGCTACTCTCTCGGTATACTCCATGGTGGGGCAAGAAATAATGTGGAGTTTTTATGTTACTAATATCCCCTGTCCATAACGACATATGTCCCAAATCTTCGTATTCCTGCATAAAATCAATATATAATTTCTTATATTGAGCAGATCGTTCTAATTTATTTTCTAACGAAAAAAAACTATTTCTTGCCTTAGTGTACGAGTCACCTAAAACGTTTGCCGGCTCCCGTAAGGGTATGCGTACGTGAAACCTGCCATGCTCGTCTCGTACCGTGGTCTCTGTAAAGATTTTTTCACAAATTTTATCTTCATTGGAAATAACGTTTGACCCGTCCGCAATTTCTTCCAGTTCCCAAAATTTTTTTAATTGGGAATCAATAATATTGAAATTGTTACATTGAACCTGCCTATTCGTATAACTGCTATAACGCATCATATTATAAACAGGCCCGGATATTATCCATCCTACTTTAGTGTCTTGTAACGTTGGGCCACTTTTCAGCTTAATTTTATTAATATTTAATAAATCCCAAAAGACGTCAGCGCCTAGTAATATATCGATATCAGCTGGCACATTAAATGAAGGGTCTGCGAGTACAATATGATTTGGTATATCTAAATATTTACAATCTATTTTTATAGATGGCAAGCTTGAAGTAATATTTGGCAAAACTAAACATTGTATGTGTGTATTAAAAGAACATGTTTTAGAACGTATATTAATTTTGCATGAATTATTAGAATGTGAAATCGTTTGTCCCACACCGCAAACGCGTATAGTGGACTGTATACATGAGATATTTAAACGTTTACATAGCCTTTCGGTAATAATGCTATGTTGGCTGCCACTATCGAGAAGTGCGCGCGCCGTTTGAAAATTATAATCTGCATCGGCTATTTCTATAAGCGCCGTTGATAAGAGAACCGGTTCGAGTACAGTCGGACAGATGGATGTGTTCGATGCGAGTGCATGACTGATGCGACTAACGTTGCTCGCGTTATTTTTTGTTTTAAATGATGCCACCTGCGAAACCTCGTCCGACATGTCGCTGCTACCTACGCTATTATCAACGTGAAGCAATGTATTATGTTTTATATTACATATTTTACAATGACTGAACGAGCAACTCTCTGCTGTATGACCTTCGGTGCGTAAGCAATTAGTACAGACTGATTTCTCCTTAACAAACTTTAGTCTGTCTAGCGCTGTTAAGTTAAGAAACTTTGGACATGTGTAAAGATAATGATTGTCATTACACAGTATACAATTACGCATATTATGAATTTTATTTTGTTTCTGATTATTAACATTTTTACTCAAAACGTAACTAAATGATTTATTTAAATGTTTTTTATGATCTGACACACCCGAATGACCTTGACCCGATTTTATCGGTAAACTATTAGGCTTATTAGTTGAATTTCGAATCATTTCTAACATATCTGCTCTGTTTTTTAAGAATGAAATTAAATCGCTTAACTTTAAACTATTGATGTTATCTCGACCTACGTTAAAAGTACCTTTGTATGTCTCCCATTCACGTTCTGTTGAACTATCGAGCTTAGACACAATTAAATAAATAATGAGCGTATCCCAATGGTCAGTGGGTTCATTTAATGAATTTAATGCACGTAAATTGCGCAAAGTTGTATCTATTAATTTACGGATTTGAGTGGGCGATTCCTTTGTAATCGATGGTATAGAAAATAGCGATTTAACGTGATTTTGAACGAGTAAACGATTATTATGATATCTGTTTTCCAATAACTCCCAAGCAATGAAATAATTTGGCGCAGTAAATTCTAAAGCCGATATAACTTGAAGGGCAGGGCCACTCAATGATGATTTTAGGTAATGAAATTTTTGAATCGAGTCTAAATCGTTACGAGAATGAATCATGGTCTTATACGAATTACGAAACTCAAGCCACTGGTCATAGGAACCATCAAACATAGGCAATTTTATTTCGGGCAATTTTATCGACACAGGATTAGTTGACAGCATTTGAGACCTAATATCACTATTCTCATCACGTAATAATTGTTTTACCGCTGCCAATATGTGGTAATACGATTCCTCAAACTGCTGTCGGTACTCCATATGCGACAAAAGATCACACTCGTCAACAATGCTCTCAATTTCACCTTGAATATTGTTAAACTCTTTAAATAACTCAGATAAAGCGATGTATCGCAATTGTAACTCGACCGTTTGATCTGAGCTCAATCTACCTCCATCTAACAATTTGTTAAAATATTTTTCAAACATAGTTAAACGACACTTTACAACACCCCTTTGCTTTTTTAGCAGTGGGATGCGTTCTGATTCAGGTATACTAATAGAACCTAATGGATTAGGCGACTTTGACCTGCCTGGCTTTTGTGCTTGGGCAGGCCCTTTTAATTCATTCGCACCCTCACTCATTTCGGTAAGCTATAGAAGAACAAGTAGGTTAATACTCACAGTCTTGGAGACCAGATGCCCCGAAACCTCAAACGACTATTTACTCTGAGCCCGAGGCTGATGAATTCTGTAATTCGAGGAACGATTTTAACGCAAATTATGAAAGGAGAAGAAATAGGAACGATTGACCTGACCAATACCGGTTGCCCACTCTTTTTCTTTCTTCCCGCCTTTTGTGCAACGTGTAGCTTGTTCAAATTTTCTTTTAATTTATCCCGGATCGAATGACCAAATTTATGTTTGTGAACGAATCAAATGCAGGACAATTAACAATCGTATATTTTCTTACTTTTACAAATATTAAACGTAAATACAAAATTTTAGTTTTGAACGCGTACAGTTTGAAAACGAATTCTGTATCAGAGTGAACGTCGTGAAGACCGTCGCTGCTCGGGCGCGCCGTCCGCTCCTGCTTCACACCGTTGTTTGTTTGTTCTATTGATCCGATAGATGGCGGGGTCCGTAACAAGTGGTCAAGTAAATTTAAAAGAGGCAGAGAAAGCATTGAAGTCGACCCTCGCTCGGGTGGACTCGTAAGCGCCCTCACTGAAGAAAATATTAAAAAAGTGGAGAAATTGGTACTTGAAGATACAAGAGTAAAAATCGAGATGTTAGCAGAGATGATCAACCTATCTGTGGGTACCATACATGCAATCCTTCATGACCATCTTAATCTCTCAAAGGTCAGTGCAAGATGGGTGCCGAGAATGCTCACCGCGCCTCAGAAACAAGTGCGAGTCGAGTGCTGTAAGGAGTTTTTAGAGCTCTGTGGAGAAGATCCATCGAGTATTTTCGACCGACTGGTTACTGGAGATGAGACGTGGGTTCATCACTATGACCCTGAAAGTAAACAGGAGTCCACGCAGTGGGTTAAAGGGTGCACAGCCTCCGAAGAAGTTCAAAGTCACCCCGTCCTCCGGAAAAATAATGGCCTCGGTCTTTTGGGATTCTAAAGGTATTTTATTAATAGAATACACTAAAAAAGGCGAAAGCATCACAGCAGCATCATACGCAACCACTTTGCTTAATTTAAGGGAAGCAATTAAAGAAAAGAGGCGAGGAAAACTCACAGCGGGGGTGTTGCTGCTTCACGACAACGCGCCGGTTCACACGGCACGTATGGCGAAGGCTGCTGTGCGGAACTGTGGCTTCGAAGAAATTAATCGTCCTCCGTACAGTCCAGACTTGGCCCCTAGTGATTAATTCCTATTCCCGAATTTGAAGAAAGATCTTCGTGGAAAGCGATTTTCCGACGATGATGAACTGAAGGCAGCAATTAATACCCATTTTGAGGAGAAGCCAGAAGAATATTTTTTACAAGGTTTAGAAAAGCTAATTCTTCGATCTAACAAATGTATTGAGGGTCTAGGGGACTACATTGAAAAATAGAATTTTTCCAAATTTTTCCGAGTTTTCTTTCATGCCTATACCGAGAATACATTGAAAGCCCCTCGTATCTTAGATATTAATAAAGTTTATTTTCGAAGTGAGCGTAAAGTGAGCTCTATCACTCAGGTGAAGCTCGATATCGAAATGGTTTTTACAGAATAGCCCTAGTGGGGGCCTAGCTAAAATGCCATTAAGAAAGCGTTAGCGAATTTAGAAAATGATACAATGTATAGGATGGACCACGTGATAAAGCGCGGCCTTATGTCAATCCCATATATTTTATAATTTTCGAACTTATCTAACGCTTTGACGCTGACAGATCCAGTGAAAACTTAAACGGGCGTCGTTTTTACATTATGTATGCATTATCTTATAAAAATATGACGTTTTCACACGTACAAGGTTATACCAGAGTCGGAGAAACTTATAGGGATAGAGCTATATCGATAAACGTAACACGATAACAGACCCGATATTTTTTTAAAAGATGTAAGAAACTAAAGTCTTTTGACGACCTCCGTGGCTCAACGGTTAGCGTGTTGACGCTCAAGCCGGAGGTCGCGGGTTCGAATCCCGCCAGGGAACAAAAAATTTTCTGTGTTCCTGGGTCATGGATGTGTATTAAATATGTGTATTATATAATAAAAATCTTAAATATAAGTATTAATATAAAAAGTATTAAATATATGTATTTCCGTTGTCTGGTACCCGTAACACAAGTCTCTTCGAGTACTTAGCACGGGACCAGATTGACGTGGTGTAAAAAGCGTCCATAGATATTATTATTAAAGTCTGCAGTAGTTTATATATAAGTATATATAGTGTATACTTATGTAAAAGTTTATATATAGTGTATACTTTTGTACAAATTTATTAACTAATATTTTAATACATTACAAGATGTTACACATATTAATTCTTGATTGATAATGCCAATTTCTTTAAAATTTTCGAAGCTCTTGTAAAACTGTGACTCGACATTCGACACTCGCCAATGAAACGAAATAAACGAAACGAAAAAATATACTTGAATTTTTTTTTGTATTTATCTTTGTTCAAAATATAATAAATTTATGCTATCGATATCATTAGGAATCGTACGTCTTGGCGTTCATTGAGGGAGGCCTATGTTCAGCAGTGGACGGTTAAAGGCTGATGATGGTGATCTCGTTACTTATCTGGTCACAACACTGCAACTACCAAATTAGAACTGTCATCGAGAAAATAAAGAAATGGAAATAGTATAATTCAAAAATATCCAAGGCATAATTAATAATTAACTGTAATTATTACAGTGCCGCGCTCCCAGTAACATGAGTACCATTATCTTGCATCCTGTTTCTCCTGTTAAAGTTTTGCTGTGTTTTGTAGAGAAGAGCGGGCAGTTATTATTGACACCGAGACCTAACATCATGACCACGAAGTATATTATGGAGTCTGAACGTAATGTTTCAAATATTTTGGCACTGATTGATCCGCTACAAAAACATCGGTACGTATTCGATTCTAGCGCAGCCAGTGGCAGAAATGAGAACTAAGATCTGGGTCTGTTATTGCGTATATGCATACTGTGGAAAAGCCTATATCTAAACTTCGTGATCATGACTCAGAATAGTGATACGCAAATGAGTTTCCTTTTATTGTCGTGGTGGAAATGCTCAGCTCGTTCATCCGGAGTAAGTCTTCCTGGGGTATATAATATGGGAGTTCCCACAACTTCCCTCACTTTTCAGTAGCTTGCAGGGGAGTCACCCGGATCTGAATTAGGACTGAAATTTCTGAAAACAGTACACTACCGCTCATAAATATGTTGCCTAGGCTAGTTCCAGATTAAATAGCTTCGACGTTGACCACTTACCATCAGTAGCACGCACGGGCGTACCCAGCTCCTGGCCTAGGGGGCAGGGCAAGTCAGTTTTAAGACGGATCGTCCGCGACTGCTTTATCATACACAGACCCCCCTACATGACAGGTGCATGTAGTGTGTGGAGCTGCAATCAGCCGCAAATGACCACTTCCGTACCAGGATCTTGAATAGGTACACTTGAGCATACCTCGCTAAGTTCACTGCGAGCGCCTTCAGCAGCTTTGTAAAGGGCCCGAATCGCCAAGCAGACAAGATAACCTCAGCGACAAGCTGGCCCCGGAAAAGGCCAAACTCTCCAAATAGAGGGGACTGTCTGGCTACTAAAAAGCTGTGCCCACGTCGTCGTGCCTAGCGGGGTCCACCACCCGAGTCCAACACGAGCATAGGGGTTTTAGTTTTTACTGCAAGCGCATTAAGTAGCGCCTCCGACGCATCCCTATCCATCATCCAAGGCCTCATCGGCGGCTTTCTCTCATCCGTTCACAGAAGCAGGCCATTGCCGCCCAGTACCTACTCATAATTACCGAGTATCGCGGTAGTGACGTTTGGGCAAATACAAGGCCCCTTCGATAACCGACGTCAGATCGTTACGAAGCGTCGTCCATCATGGGCACACCTTAACGCTCTAGAACCGGGCCAAGAGCAGACGTTAGGAGTTAGGAGTTTGTCGATTTTGCCAATTTCTACTGCGCGGTTTATTTAAAAGTTAGAGCATAAGACCCCGTTATCACTTTGATTAATAGTTAGGCGAGTTCACACATGTTCCAAAAGATTTCCAGAGGGAATATAAGGAAGAAACAACAATCTATATTCAGTTGTCTTTAAATAAAAAGCAAATTGTTATAGCTCGATTTTTTTATTGATTCTTAATGAATTAGATACTTAACTGCCCCGATATGTGGAATAACTGTAAGGACTTAAAATAAGCGGGATGTGGTAGTGCTCTCCTTCGGTTGTTTTGAAAACTACCTGTAATAAAATAATAAACGTTTATTACAGTACCATATACTAACATATTTTTAAAAGCTTAAAAAATTAACACAATACATTTGAAGACGAGTGAATAAAGGTGATATGTAACATTTAAACAAAAAACGGTTTTTTGCATATTAAATTAATGAAGGTTTTACCTATGTATGTATGGCAACGAACTGAAACGTACATTTAATGTTAGTTTTAGAATAAACCAAGTAAGGAAGGGGAAGTTATATTATAATTTATACCAATAATAATAATAATAAGTAATAATATCTATGGACGCTTTACGTGCATTCTGCACGGGATCAGATTGACGTGCAATCTGATCCCGTGCTAAGTTCTCGAAGAGACTTGTGTTATGGGTACCAGACAACGGAAATACATATATTTAATAATTTTTATATTAATACATATATTTGAGATTTTTATTAAATAATATACAAACTCAATACCTACACATCCATGACCCAGGAACACAGAAAACTTTTTGTTCCCTGGCGAGATTCGAACCCGCTACCTCCGGCTTGAGCGCCAACGCACTAACCACTGAGCCACAGAGGTCGTCAACCAATACAAATAACAATTCATAATTTAAACACCCCAATCCATTCCCACACTGCATATTATGCATATACTTGTATGCACTTAACTTGCACATGCACTAAAAATAACTTACAGCGTTCCTAAGGAAGTTACAAAAATCTTCATAAGTCGACTTATATTAATCCTGAGCAAATGGCAATCGAGAAGCCAAACTAATTATAATAATACCTATAACTTATATATTATTAATAATTAATTTAAAAAATGTTCGTTACTAAGACAGACAACCCGTTGAAAAAAAATATTGACTAATAAAACCGGAAATTCAAGTTTTATAAATATGGCAGGATTAAAGCTGAACTAAAATATTATGTTTTGAGAAAGACGCTCTTACATAACATAAGCATACCTATATCATTACATAATATAACATTGGTATTTTTATGACGGGAAGCTGTGACGGGAACTCTTATGCCTTTTCCAGATTCCCAAATTCTAAAATAATTTTATCTTCCTAATTGCTTTAAGAATAAGAATGTTAAATGGGCTTACCTCGACGTAAGGGTATATTGTTTCTTTATTCTGTTGTTTATAATATTGTTCTACGTTAAATTTTAATTTAAATGTAGCCGCTCCCACTGTTTCACTAGAAAACGGGAATTGTATTCTACCGTCATTGAATGTCACAGTGTTATGCCATAACGTCCATTTGTCGTCCTTCTGTTTGTACAGCTCCACAAACAATCCAGCAGCCGGTTTTCCGGACGAAGTATCTAACACATGTGTAGTCAGAACGGGGCGAGACATTTTTAATTTATTTATTACAAACTTACTCTCAACTGTGCGTCGGTGGTCTAAGACGCGTGTCTCTGTATAGGCATTGAAATGTAAACTAAATAATAGTGAAGTCGTAAGGTCAAATGCTAACTATGAGATTGCACTTAAGCTTACGCTACATTGATAATAAGTTTTGTTACTATAAAGTGTATTTTAGTTGCTATCCTAACTAATAATAAGTATAGTTTTCAACTGTATAGAAAATACATAGGTAAACTGATCGTTATTTCTTCTACGCTGATATACTTATTTTTGCAAATGTATCCTGGTCGACGTAAGTATAGCTTTTTTTTTATTATTCTTATCGTGAATAGAGGTGAGGCCGGCGATGCTGAGTGTCAGGTCCAGGACTATCCCCTTCAACTGAGTTCAAGCGGCTGAAGACAATTTGCTGTCATCACTACGGCTTAGGCCTTGTCGTGGCGGTGGGGCTCAGTAGCCCAGGGGGACCCAACACCTTGGGCGAAGCGAATTGAGCTGAGGGGGCTCTTTGTACCCTTCTTATAAGAAGAGGGGGCAAAAGACCAGGGGGGCAATGGGTGAGAACGGGAACCTCGCCTCATTGTACTGTCCCGACGTTTGGTTGTTCTGTGGTGCGTGGCAACCCGTCTGTATAGGTGGCGTATACCGCCGTATACCCGCGCCATTATAATATATAAATATATACATATAATAATAATTTTACAGTATAATATTATATTGTATTATATAAATTGCATGCATTCCCGTCGGCACGAGAATATAATATTATTATACCCTATCTTATTCTGATGTGTAAGGTACTATATTATAAGGTATCTATATTATTGCGTGAAAAAGCAACAAACACACAAACATCCAAACTTTCGCTTTTATAATATTATTTTATAGATAATATTTTACAATGTTGCTTGTGACAATGATGTGTTCCGTCCTTATTGTGGCAGTTCTGCGGTGGCGGTGATAACAATATTGAGCGTTGAGAACGTTTATCTTCGTATGAACAATAATAACAAATATTGTAACGAAAAAAACATTTTATTAAATTGTTTCTAGGTAATTTAGTTTTCATATACTTTTATTACTCTCAGCCCCTACCCGTCCACTCCTGGGATATGTAGGTAATAGGTATGTGTATTTAATGTACTAAGTTCTTATAAACCGTTTTATTCTCTCTTGATGCTAACAATTTTTAATATTTTTTTTATCTGTTTGTGACCTACTATCTTTATGTGAAAGTAGGGATGTTTGTTATGCTTTCACGCGATAACTACTAAACCGATCATCATAAATCTTTGCACACATATTCTCAAAGGTACTAGAAGTAATGTTACCTTATTATACTAGGTTACATTATACATTAAAAAAAACGTTTGAGCTAGTGGGGGTAAAGCCACGGGCAATAGCTAGTTACTTATAATATTATATTTATATAAGCAATGAACTCTTCATATTTAGGTACCATAACTTAGGTACTCGTGCGTCTGACGCAGGTTCTCACCGGGCACGGATGCTTTGGTGATTACTTGTGTCGGACGGCCCAAAGGGAGCCGACGACTGGATGTCACGATTGTGGCGCGGCGGTGGATTCTGCCCAGCACACCCTCGAGGTGTGCCCGAGATGGGCGGCTCTGCGTCATGATTTGACGTCTGTCATCGGAGGGGACTTGTCTTTGTCGAGCGTCATCACCGCGATGCTTGGCTCTGACGAGTCCTGGACGGCAATGGCCTCTTTCTGCGAGACAGTGATGTCCCAGAAGGAGGCCGACGAACGGGCTCGGGATGGGAACCCGGGCCCAGCTTAAGACACGACGTCGTGGGGACTGCTAAGTCGTAGCCGGGCAATCCCCCTATTGTGGAGAATCTGGTCTTTGCCGGGACCAGTCTGTCGCTGAGGGTATCCCGTCGCCTACACAGATCCTGGTCCCTCAGATAGCGGCTGAAGGCTCACGCAGCGGTTTTAGTGGGGTAGGGCACCCAAATGCGAGTCCCCACACACGCCAGCGCGCCTACCCAGGCCCTGGTATGGTCGTAAATGATTTCCGCTGCGTCATCAAAAAAAAAAAAAAGGTACTCGTGCGTATCTGCAATTCATTTCGCTATTCGCGTATCATCTATCTACACTAATATTATAAAGAGAAAAACTTTGTTTGGTTGTAATGAATAGGCACAAAAAGTACTGGACCGATTTCAAAATTTTTCCTCCATTTGAAACCTACAAAATCCACGAGTAACATAGGCTAAATTTTATTCTGAAAAAAAAAACAGGGTTCCGTAATATATTTGGGTTTTTCGGACACGAGGTGTAAAAAATCAACCAGAAAAGTTACTTATTTTACTTATTCTTTTACTCATGCTTTTAATATAAAGATATAAAGCTTAAGATATGAAGCTAAAGTTTGTTTATTTGAACGCGCTAATCTCAGGAACTATCGGTCGAATTTTAATGAAACATTTCAGTGTTCGATAGCCCATTTATCGGTAAAGATATATCATCCCGCTAAGATGCCGTTGTAAATCTTAGTTAACGCAGGCGAAGTTGCGGGCAACAGCTAGTGCCTAATATATTGAAAATGTAGAATTCTGGACCTTGAAATCAATTTAAAAACTAAATAGCAACACAGGGGTATTACTACATCGATATCAAATTAAAAAAAAATAGACAATTTTTTTTCTGTCCGCCTGTCTGTTTGTTGTCCATTTTTGACCGTCCTGAATATGAGGCCAGTCATAAAATAATCGTGGGCAAATACGCGGGTGTATATTTTTTTTTATAAGTAGGTAGATAGTAAGAAGTTAGTAGAATAAAGTCGATCAATTTTATTAAGAGTTAGGCTATAAGAGAGTAAATTTTCAACATCTTATAATTTTATTTGAACACCCATTTAACTGGTTAGTATAGTTTTTGTGAGCAGAAAAATATAATTTGTGGCCAGAAATAGCTATTTCTTTCTTATTTTATGGCAATGAGTTTTTACTATTTGCCAGTGTCCTAACTCCTACTAGCTATTTGATCAGCAACTCATAGCCATCAGACATTTCAAAATCAGTCAGCAATTTATGTCATTCTGGATGGCTGTAATTATTTTTGGACATCATATTTATTATATAGCTGCAATGAGCTGCTCCTGTTTAATTTTATTTTGGTAAGCACTCAGAGCTAAGGAAAAAATTGCATTTTGTGTCAATACAGCAGCAGAAGCACTACTTTAATTTATTCTTCATCAAAGCAAACAAAATCTTTGTATGCCGACCAAATAATTTTAGTGCTGTTTTTTGTGGCTCACCAAATTTTATAATTGCTGAACATTTAAGACACGAGAAGTCTTGGGCATAGCTAGTAATAAAAAAAACTACTTTTTTATTACTATTTTTATTCTAGATCGTTGCAACCTTACCTTAAGGGTGCAAATTTTACTAAAGGGTGAAAAATTGCACCAATAACTTCTTACATATTATTAGGTAAATCGGATATTTCTATCATCTACGAGGAAAATCACAACTACATTATAATTACATAAAAAAAAATTAATCTACACCCTCAGAGTTAGCATCTCCATCATTTTTTTTCCTGACAAAATTTTTATTTATGATTAGATCTGGATGTAGCACATCCCTTCTTCCCATGTGTTCCCGCTTACTATCTACTACTACATTTGGTCCTGTTCTTATTTTGAATCTTTGGTTGTCAAAATCAAATAAATTGATACTAGGTTCGCTATGTTTCTTGTAATCTATCCTCCAAACAGGGGACTCTTCTGGTTCCAGTTTATATGCAATATGCTGATGTTTCTTCGTCAACGTCATATCTGGCACTTCGACAGACATGGAAAGGCGGTCTTCTGAACGATCGCCGAATTCTCTTTTATTGCTAATAACAGTTTTGTCCGCATATTTCACTTTATGGGGATAAAATTTGCGCATCTTGTTCCTATTAAATACAGAAGTTCGTTTTGATTTCTTAATAATTTTCTTTTTTTTCTTCTCTTGCTTATCTTTACGTTTATGTGATAAAGTTTTCTTTGGGATTTCCCTAAAATCCGATGTTTGTATGAAATTGGAAATATCTTCGCTGTTGATCACAGGAAATAACGTAAGGTAGCCCGGATATTGCGTCGTCTTCTCCAAACGATTTTTCTTATTGTTTATCTCTTGTATTGACTTCTCTATTAGCTTTTTCAAAGTTTTATCTTGAGTTATTATATCACAAGGAACTGACGGAAAGTTCTTGCACAGCACGTTTTGCATTTTAGTTAAAAGCGTGATAGGTTTGTCGGTTTCTAAGGATATTTCATTGTCGTTACGAAAGTTTGTCATCATTTTCGACATGAGTGCATTGTTCCTCATTATTTTGGCGTTGCTTAAATTTAATAATACAAGTGATAACACGCATAGCTGAGTTCTTCTTATCATGTTGTTTTTGCAGTTATCTGAAAACGATTCTTAATTTTAAAATACGATTATATCGTAAAAAGATTATATGAAAATTGAAATGTAAATTGCAGCATGCCAGAAACTTTTATTAAAACAACGGTTTTAGAGTTTACCTACTCATCGTTTTTATTGTACAACTACTTACTCTGTGTAACACTTTTAAAACTTATAAATACTAAGAAATAATGTGTCTTTTATTAACTGAGGAAGCAAGTATTTTATTTCATATTTGTTTCTTTTCTGAAGCCTTTATGACTACCGAACCTAAGTTACCTACTTACGTACATGTAATAAAATTGTAGACAACATAAGTAGGTATAATATAATTTATTTATAAAGACAAAAACTTTGATGGTGGTTTTATTTATAGCCGTCCAAAGGCTTTCTACCTTCGCAAATAACTTATCAAATATGTTGATTAAAAATATATCACAAATTAAAATTATTGCGTTTTAAGTAGTAATATCATATAATATGTATACTTATTTAACAATATCAATAAAATGTAATAGTATAGTATATAATTAATTAATTAAGTACTTACTTTCAAGAGAGCAACCACATCATTAGATATTACCGCTATTGGTAGGAGTTCTGTAAGAATTAGTGGTACGTTACGTTATCAAGTGGTTTGTTTGTAAATAAGTTTCCTGTTTTCTTACAAACATTGAAAGTTGATATTATGTGTATTGCATACACCAAGTAGTTTGCTGGATAATATTTGTATTGATTTTTTTGTTATTTTACTTATTTTCATGTCGAAAATAAATAAGCCTGAAATTAATCAATAATCTCTTTGTAATATAACAATAATGTATATGGTGGAATTGTGTATCCTAAATAGGCTTTCAGGAAAATCTGCAATGCCGTATGTTTATAATTTATATTATTACTTATGTTAAATATTTACCTAACATACTTACCTATTTTTACGCCAGGAAATACACTGACGCATCCCGCTGGGAAGTGGGTCTCCCCAGGCGGGTATGTGGGACTCCCTGCGCCCGAAAGATGGTAAGTGGACGCAGCTCTACCTACTAAAACCCGACGAGTGCCACCACTGCCGCCTTTGGTGAGGTGACCCGGATCTGCAAGCAACAGGGCACCTCGACGGCTAGTCAGTCCCTCAGACGACCGACGCCACCTCCACAGGGCGGTTATTCCGCACCACAGAACAACCACTACCAACGTCTGGACAGTATGATGAGGTAAGGTTCCCATAAGAGTTCCCAATCCCATGTCCTTTTAAGAGGGGTACAAAGAGCCTCCTCTCGTCAGCTCAATTCGCTTCGGCCAAGGTGTTGGGGTCACCCTGGGCTACTGAGCCCCACCGCCTCGACAAGGCCTGAACCATGGTGGGGTACCTAACATACCAATTACCCACGTATTTATATCCATTTTAACATAAAAAAAATGGCAATTATAAAACGGCAATGTAAAGGCTATGGACATAATTCCGGTATTAATCTTTATCATCATAACATACATACATGTTATAATAATATCATATATACAAAACAGAGTTTTCCACGGAGCCAGTTTGTTAGTACCACAGTGTAGATAGATATCTATTTACACTGTGTTGGTACCATGATCTGTAACTATAAAGTACGCGATATACTTAAAGCTACTAAATAGATTTTCATTTTTCATGGCATTTTCAACATGATATGTGGCAAGATATTTTATTGTAATTTACCAACTTTTGTGTAATTAGGTTTATTGTTAGAATAAAATATTATCATGCTTTATTATTGGGTAGCGACATCTAGCAATACGTAGCATAATCACTTAAATTTTAAAGACGTTCGTAGTTCTGTATATTACAAATAGATGGCAGCAGAAAATTCAAGTCTCGTATAAAATATAATAATAATAAGTATACAATTTCAACTTGTAGTTTATATTAAAACATACTTTTTTACATTTTGTACATAACAAGTAACTCGATTTTCAAAATGTTTCCTCAACCATAAAGTCCTATAGTGAAAAAAAAAAAACGTAATCGTCCCGCGTCCGTAACTCTTTATTATAAAAATAAGTAAACAATAATAACAATATTGATTTCTAATGATTACACGAATTATCATAACTTTGAATACTTTGAAATAGTTCTCCCGTGACTATGGTTTCTGTAAAGTATACAGTTTCGCATAATTTACAATTTACAGTGCACTTAATATAATATTTCAGTCACAATTATTTTGAAACAGTTTTTCCGTAACCATTGTTGCTGTAAAGTTTACAGTGTAATCTAGTAATAAAATATGCGCGTCGGTCCTGAGCCCTAACTGATGTTAAAACGCGATAAACTTTTTACTGTGTACACGTACTCATATAATTGTTTCATTATTAAAGGTAAATACCTATATATAAGTATACAAATTCAAACGATGTTAGATTAACATCGTTATAGGTATGTTATAGGTACTTCCTCGCTCGGATCAGTTTCAACTTTTAATTTCTCACTAGCCTCTGTTTTGATGTCATTAGTATCAATGCAATCATACTGTGATGTAGATGTGTACTGAGATCTCGAATTTTCATTTTCTAACAATTTCAGTTCGGTATTTGAAAACAATTTCGCCAGTTCCAATTTAAGTATCGCCTGTTCACGAGGTGGAAATCTCCTGAATGTTTCCGCGTAACTTAGAAATAGATGGTCGACACCATCAAAATCTGATTTCTTTTTCTTATATAAACAATTAAATATATGTTCCAGGTTACCAGTGTCCTTTCTCTTCGTACCTTTGGGTCGTTCATTAGATCTAGATGGTAAATTGGTTAGTGGTGAAGTGAATTCTTGTAAGTTTTCCAAATCCTGAGTTTGGTTGTATGGGGGAGAGTCTGTGGCATTTCCATAGCGTGGCGTGTTGTAATCATCTAAGAAACTCAATTGTGTACTCCATAAATATTGAGAGAGCCTTTTGTTTGAACCACTTGCACTTTTAGCTATTTTTCTGTATTTTGTGTATGCATCCCTTAAAGTTTTCCATTTTGTTCTTACCGCATCGGCTGTTAAAAGAAAGTATCATGTAAGAATTTGTCTACAAAGGTATAAGGATCCATATTATACATGATTTTATTTAAACTTAACTCTTAGACTGTAGAGGTAGGTACCTCTAGTACCTACTAGGCACCTAATTATTTATTTATTTCAACATGCGATAACATTCTAGTTTCAAAGTTCGGTGCATAATGTAGTTAATAGTTACTACATAGTACATACTACATAATCATATTATTAGAGGTCGCACTTCGCATCGCCAAGGGCAGTTTATATTTTATGATGAATGTTTGTTTCGTGTAAAAGGTATGTTTAATTTATTTATATATTTAGATATAATCAACCCGAGCCAAATTCTGTAATATGCGTCGACGACGCATTTGATGCCTTTGAATCTGAAAACTCCGAAATGGATTAACGTTCTACCGACAGTTAGTACTATTTAACTTACCGCTTTGATTAAGCTCATTTCCAATTGCTTCCCAGACAGCCGTTTTGAGGTTGACATTTTTGTAGTCGACATGAGACAAGTCGTACAAGAATACATGTTTCCTCACACACTCTATGAGTCGTTCGATGTCCATGTTGAAATACTTGTCACGTGATCACGCCACGCCGAGCGCGACGTGTTCTCACTCTCGGCGTTTAGACACTACGTAACTTGTACGCAAACAGTACGACGCGACGTTCCGTCGCCGCGCCGCTCCGCCGCCGCACCGTCCCGCCCCGCAGCCGACCCGTCCCGCCGGCTGTCGGCAGCGCGCGGCGCGGCGTGACGCGCCACACGGTCGCGTCACAGTGACCGGACATTTCACTTTGTTGCCGACTGCGGACGCATTCGGCATTGGGCGCCAGCGCGTCGTAGTAGCTTATAGCTACTTTTGCTAGTGCAAAGAATTCAGACGTACATAGAAGGACAGTTCTTCATTATTTTTTGTGCCGACTTTATTGGGGACTGTCCCCAGTTTGCACTCGCTCGCTCTCGTAGGCTCATATGCTGGGGACACCGCGGTGTCCCTCTCGTCACGCTGCCAAGCGGACGTTTACATCGCAGAGTTTGTCCTCAAAGCGCTCATAAGAACTGTCCTTCTATGTACGTCTGAATTCTTTGCTACTAGCTAGTATACACATACGGGCCATACGGTCATATTTTTATAAAACAAATAGTACCGGTAATGGTCGAAAATCGCTCCCAAAGTAGTCGTAAAAAACTTGCAAAAAGAAATACTACGACTTATCCTAAGATCCTTTTTGTATCCCCTTTTTTTGATTTGTATCCCCTACGGTCTTACTTACGATCTACATTTGAAACTGTTTGATAGATATAAACTATCTGCTCACTTCTACTCCAGTCAAACTTGATGTAGAATGGTTAATGACAAGCGTTGGTAGGAAACCTTCTGACAGGAGGGGTAAAAAATATTTTTATTAATTGTTTTTTTTAAATAAGAATTCGATCCTGACTCAGTTAGTGTGTCTTGAAATGGGTTTTCCTGAGTGCAGCCGGAACACAATACCATCACCCGCTCATAGGCGAAAGAAAACATCGTGAGAAAACCTGCATGCCTGATGAGAAGTCTTTATAAGTGTGTAACTGGGCCGGCAGGACTGGCTCGGTACCTCGAGAGGTAAAGCGAGCTCTTGCATAATTTTTGTTGTAAATAATATTATGTGTTGATAGTCATCATAAGGCTCCGCTCGTTTGCTTATTTATGCCATTTAATATAATAAAATAAATAATTCTGAAAAATATGCAAGTAGGAATAGCGCCACCTATAATATTATTATAGAATAAATTGAGAGTGACATCTCTTGACAAATAGCATAACTGTTCTCTTTTCTGTTCGCTTAATATAATGATGGTACTGCATTTCATCAAGAGATGTCGTTACAATGTATACTTTGTATAAATAAATGGAGTTAATTTTAATATTATTTGAAGTTTGAACCATAGCAATATATTATTTCATGTAATATTCTTTTCTTAAGCAATTGCTTATTCGAGTTAATATAATATAGTATATAATAATATAATACACAGAATAGATGTATTTGAAAGTTTGAATAGTGTAATTGTAATATCATCATCATCATTATTAACTTTTATCCGTCCACTGCTGAAGAACTGACCGGTCATATGATGAAATGAATCAGGATTCTGGTACCACCATACCTTAGTTATAGTTTGTGGGTACCACTATCTTCATAAACCACTTCATATTAAATGGTGAATGTTGCCATACACAACAACGTATACAATACATAATATTATACTCTCACTAGAAAAAAATTAATGTGGGCTAAATCTAAAAGATAATGTAACAGTTACTATAGTAACGTATAGTTACTATACGTACCTAATAGAAAATGTTGTAATTACAACAACAAATTATTGTTTCCAGACTATAATTCCAGAGATAAATTAAGAAATTACTTGTAACAATTATAATTTTTTACACACAATGCGAATGAAATCGAGAAACGAAATATTTATTTATATCGATCCCGAAATTTCGTCATACAAACGGTGAAAAACATTTATATGCCGTTTTTACGAAGAACAAACAAAAAATAAACACGAGAACGCATGGAAACGAATAGGCCGGCTAAAAAGCTCTCCTGCGGAATAAAGGAGAAGTAAAAAAACTGTGACGGAAGTCCCTCTATCAAGTCAGCCGCAGCCAAAGCGCGGAGGCCTTTAGTTTTTTGTTGGTCAGCTAGACGCCCGACGTTGTCAGCTTGTGGACAAGCCTCGATCAAAGTTTTTCGATATTTTACGTGATACGGAGGGAATCCCGCCTTATGGTGACTACCAACGACCGTTAGACACCCGCACAACTAATAATAATAATAATAATAACCCTAGTCCCGGTCCCGGTTAGAAATGATAGTTCGTAAGTTGAATAATAGAATAACTATGTTTAAGTATGCATTATGTATCTTTTTTCAACCTGTTGTTACGCTTTTAATTCATCCTAGGACGTCATAATACCATGACATTGTTTATTGTCTATTGGTAACCTTATAATATAATTCAGGAGTAAAATAACTTATTTGCATTTTTTATATTACCTATTAGTCTAAATGCTACACTTTTATGCTACACTATTACCTCAAGTGATAAGTTTTAAATTAGTGTAGCTCTTAGACACTAACCATGCATATTATGAACTAAAAAATAGAATAACTTGAGATATTATAAGGAATATAATATTGTCGATTGTCGGTGATTTTTATTAGTGTAACCGGACGCCTTGTGCTAAGCGTCCATAATTATACCAACAAAGATAACCATTCTGTGTTTATGTACGATTAAAGAATAAAGCGAGCGATATCATTTCTGTCATCGAGAACGATCAACTTGCACAAAGAAGTTAACTCTAAATTGAATGGGCTTGGTACAACTATTTCCAGGTGAATGTGGTTTAAGGAGTAGACTGATTGAAACCGCGTAAACTTGGTTTAATCTAACGTTTATTTATTTAACTTTGTCTAATCTCCGGTCAACACGTTGCTTAAATAATTTTCTGCTCGGTTCATTCTTACTGTTTTCTTCCTTTCCAGTAGGGTTATTCTGTAAGTCACTATAATGAAACTTTATATACACTTTTTCCACTATTTATTTTATATATTATAACAGTTACAATTTAAAAACGACCGGTTTCGACAAAGTCCTGAAGATGACTGTAAAATAAACTGACTATAAAATAAATAATGGAGAAAGTGTACATAAAGTTTCATTATAGTGACTATAACATGAATTTCTATCAAGGACCGACAGTACATTCTATCAATTATTCTGTAAGGTCGTTTTCGAATCTCGAAAGCGGAATCCGCGGTGATATCATGAATTTGACGAATTTGTATTCTTTAAAACTCGACTATCTATCTATTTCAATATAAGTTATAATAAGTTCACTTTCGAAGTGACGTAAAGTGAGCTCTATCACTCAGGTGAAGCTCGATATCGAAATGGTTTTTTACAGAATAGTCCTACTGCAGTGCTATTCTATAAGAGTCATTTTCTAGGCGGTGCGAGCGACGAGCTCGTCGCGCCCACAGCGTTGACGGCACTAGGGTGTTTGATAGGGTTTGACAAGCTTAGTGAATACCAGCGTTGCGACAGCGCTGCGATTCTTACAGAATAGCATTGCTGTAAGAAACGTAGCGCTGTGAATTCAACTTGGTATTCACTCGGAGCTCGTCGCTCGCACAGCCTAGAAAATGACTCTTACAGAATAGCATTGCTGTTAGCTTGTTTGTTAATTCATCTACGAGTGATAAAAATACTGTCAGTCGTATCCACCTGTCGCCCGGACATGACGTATGGCGGCCATTTTCGGCAGCTCGCCGCCGGTCGCCGCCAGAGCACGCCACTGTCTATTTGTTCCCGTTTCTGCTGACGACTCAAACCCCGAATGTGCGCTGACCAACCACACGTAATCTATTGTTTATTTATTCACTATTTTCTACATTTATGACTTTCAATGTGTATGCTTCAGTTTTTAATGATTAAAGGATTATACAAAAGCGAGCATCAGATGGTAAGTGTATGTCTGAACGGTTGGAGGAGGCGCTACTTAATACGCTTCCAATAACGCCCCTGTGCTCCTGCGGGCTCGGGATGGGAACCCGGGCCTCGCTAAACACGACGTCTCGGGGATTGCCAAGTCGTAGCCGGGCAGTCCCCCTATTGTAGTCTTGCCGGGACCAGTCTGTCGCTGTTTCCCGTTGCCTGCAGATCCGGGTCCCTCGGATAGCGGCTGAAGGCTCACGCAGCGGTTTTAGTGGGGTAGTGCATCCAATGCAAGTCAGCGCCAGCGTGCCTACCCAAGGCCCTGGTAGGGTCGGAAAAGGATTTCTGCTGTGTCAAAAAAAAAAGGAAAAAAAAGTGTATGTCACTAAAACTGTTTGCTGCTAGAGGCATTGTTAGAGAGGACACAGAAGACCAGACAATTGGACATGTGTCTCAGACTTGTTGAGAAAAAATAGAAAAGGCTTGTTTTTTTTAAAGGGGGCAAAAGGGACGGTAAGTTTATGCGTTGCCGGCCTTTCAGATGTGAGGATTGAGGATGCTCTCTTCTTGAAGGTCCATAAGTAATTATAAGATTATACCAAATTATATATTAATTAGCAATTATTCCGTGAGATAACTCTCCAATTCTTACACCATTTTCCCAGAGGTCTACCTATGTTATTTTAATGCAAATTTATAATGAAAAATATTATGAGTTGAATCAGTTATAATATTAGATAGAGTAAAATTTTTAAATGGGAACGAACAGAAGTTGTAAATAATTTCGGTAGTCATAACTGAGTACATTTTTCATGTAGATAATGCACTAGTAAGGAAGCAATAAAGCAATAAAGTGAATAGGTACCGGCTAAGCGACGATCGCCGTAGAAGTTTAGATTTCTAGAGACTTCTAGAGATTTCTAGACTATTTTACCTACATAGGTAAAATATGACTTTTATTGATCAATTCATAAATTATTATCTACACCTATTGTATACCTCCCATATTGTTAGGTTTTATTGTCTGCGTTTTTATACGTTAGGCGTTCCTTTTTTGGATGTTCATGATGAATGTAGTGGTACTCATTTCTGTTCCTATATATCTTGTCTGTGTGTCTTCAAACATCATAAGTAGCATACAACATATTTCCACGAAAACCAATTTAACTTTCAGGTAACCGAATAGGTATGAAGGAATAAAACATATAAAATGTAATAATTGAGAATGTGGCGCAGGTTCCAACACCAATGACGAGCTTGCAACAGTTGCGCGCCACCCCATTGGCGGGGGCCCAAGGGCGGGGCCCACTTCATTACTTTACTAAAATACATCTACGTATACATCTACTAGAAATACATGAGACAGAATAGAAAAAAAACACGTCTGTTCTTTTAAGTGTTCCTTTCTAGTTTCATAACTTCTAGAAATTTGCGGTTTTATTGTTGTCACGTGCACAAGAAATATGTATACAACATACGAGTTCTTTTTAAATTTTTTTGAACTGTGAACCTTGGCTAATATCACGAAAACTAGACATACAACATACAAGCTATTTTTGGTAATATTTTTTTTAAAAACTTTTTAAAAAATAACACAATACTAATAATAATAATTACACGATTGGAGAGTAACTCGGATTTTTTTCTGACGGATGTACCACTTAGTGTTCCATATTCAAAATATTGATTTGTGAAACTTCATCTTGTGGGCAACTAAGTGATTGAATATTTATAACGGAAGTTACTCTCATTCTACCTATATTCAAAAATAGTACAACTTGCATTGGTCGTTAGTATATTATTATGTAAATTGTAAAGGCTCAGACATCGGACATCGGAAGACGACCACCGTGTTTTGGGCGTTGTGGCAACTAAGAATAACTGCAATTACTAGTGGAAAAGTTCATTATTGTGAAGGCTTACTTCAATCGCGCGTAAATAACACGCACACACTTTTTTCTTATTAGGTATCTGGCGTATTGTGAAAGTTTGCCTAGAGCAAAATATATTGATTGTCTTGACATAAATGTCTGTTTAGCGATGATGATGATGATAGATGAAGACTAAAGAAAAAATATTATTGAGGATAAATAACTAATAATATTATACAGATTTTTGTCTAAGAGGACGAAGAGTCCAGCCTTTTTTAAATATTTTTTGCAATGAGTGACATAATAGTCAAAAGCGTGTTCTTCTAACTCTGAAACGTTGTTCAAAGTGTATATTGTCATCTAAGATGGCCGTTTATGGCGATTAACATACGATTCTAGAGTCAAATTGACAGCTTTTTATTGTAGTTGTTAATAATAATAATAATAATCATTTATTTGCAAGAATGTAGTGCCATATAGTTCTATTTACATTCATAATTGAGTCTTACATTCTACTTCCTAGAAGTGTGCAAATTTTTTTGTTTACAATTAGTACATACATTAGTTTAATAATAATATCTAGGTATAAGTAAAATATCATGCTTTATACAAATACATACTAAAATTTAATTTCTGTGTAATACAAACTTTCATAAAAAAATAATTATATTAGTTGCTTATCATTTAGGAATTCAATGTTATGTCAACTGACAGGCTGATCAAATTAAGTTATTTAACCATGATTCTAGCAATTCATTTGACACTTAACAAGAGACTTGACAGTTGATTTGTTAACTTTTGCGTTCATCAGCCTTTAGTAAACCGGGCGAAAGTAAGTAAAATATTTCGCAGAAATGAAAAAGACATACTCTGGATAAATTATTAGATTGAAAATTTTGTTCTTCTTCTTTGAGAAAACAATAGGAATGAATAAGTTTCTATTCACAAAAGAATATAATATTCTTCTTTTACATCAAACATCAGCAAATCATAATCATATATAAAATACTAAAAAGCTAGGTTACAATAATATCCAATAAATAGCACATAAGCATAATAGGTATAGGTAATAAATAATTGTCTATGAACAAAATAATAAAATATATTCTCAGATATTTGGAAGCACACAATGTTCGAAATCAACGACACGTTTACACCTTTTTAATATTATCTGCGAGACGGGGATGAGAGGGTACGGATGATATTCAAATTGCGAACATTTCATTTTAACGCTTTGCCAAGATATTTGCTCGCTCCCACGGTCGGTAGTGTTGGGCCAAATATTTTATCGACATATTAAATTACTATGTAGGTAAATATTAAGCACTATTATTGTAATGGG
Source organism: Lycaena phlaeas (assembly GCA_905333005.2). Taxonomy (NCBI): domain Eukaryota; kingdom Metazoa; phylum Arthropoda; class Insecta; order Lepidoptera; family Lycaenidae; genus Lycaena; species Lycaena phlaeas. The sequence continues at coordinate 14,554,636 of HG995169.1, read as the reverse complement.
AATATTTAGTTTATTGTGGGTACCTGCTAGTGATTTTGGATTGGTAGGTATTTGGCTATCGTGCATTTTAGAGGAGAAATCTTTCAGCTTAATTAAAATAAAATTAATTTTAATTAAAAAACCAAAAACCGACTTTAAGACTATACCTTAATTAATGTAGAACTAAAAATTTTAAAATAATATTGAAATACTTCGAAGTGAAGTAGAAGACGTATACTATTTAAAATCGGGTATTTTTCTAGTCGGTACCAGCCAAAGAGGATATTTTAATGATCAATCACATACACCAAGTATTGAGAAGATGCTTGTGAAGGGCAGCCATGTTTTGGCTGGTACCGACTCCAAAAATATCCGATTTTAAATAGTATGCGTCTTCTACTTCACTTCGAAGTATTTCAATATTATTTTAAAATTTTTAGTTGTACATTAATTAAGGTATAGTTTAGATGTCGGTTTTTGGTTTTTTAATTAAAATTAATTTTATTTTGTACTTTTTAGTTTTAAGTTTGTACATATAACATAAGTAATAGTACCTATAGTAATAGTTTTTATTTTTTCTTGCAAAATTTTTGGCGTTCCCGATCTGTGTTGGATGCTAGTGGTAAGGGACCTGTCGTCTTAGCGTTTATTGAGGGAACCTATGTTCAGGCGTGGACGGATGAAAGGTGATGATGATGACCTCACAATACTTTGATACTTTCCAAAGTATTCTATTCAGTGGTTTTTGTTCATATTATTCATATTACATCGACAAGTAATAAAATAAGAAAATCGTCTGGGTATACAAAACCAACGAAATAAGCATTATTGAAATAACTTAAAAACCGCTGATCAGATGTCGACCAAATTAATATGGGACCAATTCGGAAACATAAGCTTTCAAACAAAATAAGAATCACCAAAATCCATTCCCAAACAGTGTAACAAACATACAAAAAAAAAACACACACAGACGAATTGATAACCTCCTTCTTTTTTTGAAGTCGGTTAAAAATGTATTACGTAGGTATCTAGGTACCGGTAAGCAATTAAAAGACAAGAAAGATGATGTTTTTCTGTGAAGCAAGATCATCTACATCTACACTAATAATATTATAAAGAGGAAAACTTTGTTTGTTTGGTTGTAATGAATAGGCTCAAAAAGTACTGGACCGATTTCAAAAATTCTTTCACCATTCGAAAGCTACATTATCCACGAGTAACATAAGCTAAATTTTATCGACCCTATTTTTCCCTATTTTTTCCGGAAAAAATAGGGTTCCGTAAGATATTTGGGTTTTTCGGACACAAGGTGTAAAAAATCAACCAGAAAAGTTACTTATTTTGCGTACTAAGATCCCGTTGTAAATCTTAGTTAACGCAGGCGAAGCTGCGGGCAACAGCTAGTATAATATATAGATATACCTACATATTCAAATTAGAGTAGGTATATCTGGGGTTAGAAACTCTGTGTTCAATTCACCGTTTGTGTGAACCAAGCTTAGCTGTTAACTAAAACTATAGTGTCGTAGGTCCAGTTTATAGGTAGTAAATATTTCAATGATTAGATAGTTAGGTAAGCATTGTCATTATTAGAATCCACATAACGTGATAAATAAACAATTAAATAATGGGAAATATTTTTTTAAATAAATTTAAAAAGCTGTGGATAGTCAATATGTGTAGAATCGAGTGATCAAGTTTATAAGTGGACTTTTTTGTTCAAAACATATTTTTCGAAAAAAATCTCCATGGCAAAAATTTATAAGATAACGTTCTGAGTCGAGGAAGTTCTATTTAACGTAGAAGTTGACAGATATTTTATAATGCATAGCATATACTAGTATAAGGCCCCTTTACATATGAGCGAGACAAAATTAAATGGACACCCATGCACCTATCTGATCACACGTTTTTAGAGTACGCTTCCAAATGACTCTTAGGTATGAATTTTAAAGGTTACAAATAAGACGAAAACAACATTCACGAAATGTGTGAAAAGTAGTATAGATAATTTCTTCTTATTTTGCATCTGTAAAGCTTAAGATGTACCTACGTATAATATAGAAATTAAGTCTAATAATAACTGGTGCTTAAGGATAATGAATGAAAGAAGTAATAAGAGATATTGTTAACCTTTAAGTTATTTATTTATCGTAAAAATATTCTATCGTGAGAAATTTAAAACCATCGCCAACACTAAAACCAAGTTGAGACGTTTGCGAAATGTGAACATTTCACGAATTGGTCGTGCCGCTGCGGAATTCTCATTTGCGCCAGGGGGGGGGGGAGGGAAGCCTCACCCTCACCTGTATCCGATCACAGGGTTCTCAGTTTTTGAAAATGGAATAAGCTTTAAGATGAAATACTGAAATTGAGCGTAAATTTACTTTCATGACGTAAGACGAGTAGCAGACCTGTGATGCTCAACACACGTATTATCATTATCATCACCATCACCATTATACTCATCGTCATCCTCTTCGTCATCATCATCATCATCATCGTCGTCGTCGTCATCGTCATCATCATCATCATCAACATCATCATTATCACCATTTACATCATCATCATCATCATCAACATCATCATCAACATCATCATTATCACCATTTACATCATCATCATCATCATCATCATCAACATCATCATTATCACCATTTACATCATCATCATCATCAACATCATCATTATCACCATTTACATCATCATCATCATCATCATCATCATCATCATCATCATCAACAACATCATCATTATCACCATTTACATCATCATCATCATCAACAACATCATCATTATCACCATTTACATCATCATCATCATCATCAACATCATCATTATCACCATTTACATCATCATCATCATCATCATCATCATCAACATCATCATTATCACCATTTACATCATCATCATCATCATCATCATCATCATCAACATCGTCGCCATCATTATTACTAACATTGACCTTTTTCCGTCCACTGCTGGATTATATCTTTTCATGAACGCCAATACGGCCACTAGGTAGGTAGGTAGGTCCTTACTAATAAATAAGTATAAATATTAGTGTCTCTACTACTTTTGTATCTACGGACTTTTCTATCTTTTGGACTTCTTTATTTACGGAAATACTGCTCGGATCTCAAGAATTCCTTGCATCTAAATTAAAAGATTGAAGACTGAAGAAAGGTTTTTTTTTGGGACGTAAGTGCGTTGGGGGGTGATAGTAGCTATTTTATAAGAAATATGCGCTTAAGAGGTGATCCAGTGGGTAATGGGCTCGGCATCTTAAGCGAGAGGTTCCGGGTTCGATCCTTACACCATGTGGTGCGTGAAATGGGTTTTCTAAATTTCTATGTGCACCCTCAACACGAATCACCGCTCGCTTACCGTTGTTAAGGAAAACATCGTGAAGAAACCTGCATGCCTGATGAGATTGACAGTCTTTAAATGTGTGTGAAGTTCACCAACCCGCATTGGGCCAGCGTATTAGTGAACTATGGCCCGATATCCTGATTTCGAGGAGAGGTAACCCGTGCCCAGGAGTGGAACATAATGGGTTGATACTTTATTTATGCGCTGAAAATGTGTTAACGAATGATCTTCCACCCTTTATCAACAACCATTATCAAGATTTATTGAGAAATAATATAGAGTTATTAAGAAATAATGTTATATAAAACAGATCCTACTTAATATTATAAATGTGAAAGTTTGTGAGTATGGATGTTTGTTACTCTTTCACGTAAAAACTACTTAAATGATGTTAATGAAACTTAATAATAATATAGCTTATACATCAGAATAACACATAGTCCCACGGGAATGGGAAGTACGCGGGTGAAACCGCGGGACGCTGCTAGTTTCAAATAATTCTGTATAGAATCAATAAATTTGTCTTAACTTTTTCTGAGCGCCTTAACTCGATCAGCGTGGGCGAATGCGTTGTAGAGTTATAATAGCGTTGTGATCTTTCTAGAATTAATTTAGTTATGACGTCGTACTGTGGGAGGTGCACGAGGATATCTGGGGTATAGGCTAAGTTATTTATATCACCTTATTAGATGTTTTCCGTGACTTATGGCTCATCGAAATTATTTTTATTATTTTATTTATATTAATTTCTCTTCTTTTTTTCTCATACTCTTTTGTACTATGTCCGCTTTAGACTCTTTTCACGCACTCTTTATGGTTGGTAGAGATCTCTCATAGAGATAAGAAATAAGAAGATAGAGATAAGCACACCTATGTATCACACCCATATATTATATGAATTGTAATAAATTCTATGTACCTACATAAAGAATACATAAAAATAAAATTAAAAATACTCTTTCCTTCAAATAAATATAGGAAGATAACCTAACCTGACCTCATTAATTGATCAGGGAATGAACTTATGAAGTGTATAAATAATACCTAATTAAAATCCTACAGGTACCTAGTTATTATTGATACGGACTACCAGTGGGACTATCAGGGCGTTCAAACCTACAGAAAAACAGTTCAGTTTTTTTTTCAGAGAGTGGCAAGGCAGGTCTTAGTGTTCATTGAGGGAGGTCTATGTTCTGCTATGAATGGTTAGAGGCTGGTGTTGATGACGATGGTGATGATGATGATAGAGTATGTTGTGCTGGTCGGAGGTTTCTCTACCTTAAACTTACATTAATAGAGTTGAAATATGACTGCAAATATATTATTTGTTCGGGCCAGTAAGGCAACAAAGTTGTATAAATCGATGATATTGAAATGTTCGTGCCCTGGGTCCTCATCCGAAACACAATACGCGCAGATATTCAGTTATACATTAATAATTACACCCTCCTCCTTCCTCGCTCCCTCCCAGCCCACTCCCTCCCGTCTCATTGTAATTTAAATCGAATTCCCTTCGACAAGCAAATTGAAATATTTCAATTTGGCACCTCCCGGCTCTGACGTCACGATTGATGACAATTTAGATATTAACGATATTAGTAGGTAGGTTGTGTTAGATAATAATCAGCCAAATTGTATAGTTATCTAGCTTAGCTAATATAATTTTGTCGACCGTCTTGTCGTTCATTGTAGGAGGCCTTTGATCAGAGATGGACGGATAAATGCTGATAAAAATGATGATACTTTTTATTGAAGTTTTCAACAGACCAAGATTTTCTCCGCTACCAAGTTACTGTCCCAGACAAAATATCAGGTACCTACCTACTTAGGTGGGCAGATAATTTTACCTAGGCGCTGTTGATACTGGAACTGGGGTTCTAATATTTTTATTTTAAATCATTAATGAAATAGCAGCAGCAGCAATAGCAATCAGCCATATTATGTTTTTTCTCTTTTTTTTCAAACTTTTATCACGTCTTTCTAACCTTGAATTATTGAATTCCAATAGTAAAAATACAGCCGTAGATACGAAGGTAGAAGATGATTTGTACCTCACTTAATATTTTCAGTGACCTAGAGAAAATAGATAAAATAATTACGTAGCGGTAAATTTGAAGGAAGTCGAAAAAGAAAATAATCTATGACTTTGACGAAGTAATTAGTTCGCGATTTACATAGAGTAGGAGTAGGTAAACAATACTGTAAATAAAATTAAAATTTTCTATAAAAAAACCAGAACAAGTTTTTTATAAAATTGTATAGGTACCTAGTACCTACCTACTCATCTTATATTTGATATTTAATAAAAGAATTAGTTTCATTGTTATTCGGTAGAGAATACTCTATCCCTTATGTTAATATGATCGTCATGGTATAAAGATTTTATCGCGCCAAATATAAACTCGTAATGGATGCATCCGAGCAAAGCAACGTCACTACACATTATAGCACAGAGATACACGGCTAACAGCCAACAAAACTATCATTCCGATCTCATTAGTGCAGAATAAACCCCCAAACATATTGACTACATTCAGGCGAGCCCACAAACAAAAACTTAAACAATAAAAAAAAAGCAAAATCCTCGACGCGAATAACAAACATAATTGTGTTTTTTTGTGCCTCATTCGATTTCGCTTTGTCTGGACAAAAACTGGTTCTCAAAAAAGTCACCTTTATAAATTAAAGTTTCATCGTGATTTAACCAATCGGTGGCCAGAGGCGGAGTTGAGGGGCCACCCCATTGGCCGACCCGGCACTCTCATCTGTCAACATTTTATATAACCGGATGATACAACATATACAGTTAACACTACAGTGGGAGTGAGATAGGGATACGCCATGAATACAGTGTGTCGTTTCGCACTCGTTCCATCTCCTTCACACGGGCCCCGCAACTGTCAGCATTCTGCCAAAATTGAAGCAACAGTGTTGAAACTAAACGCGGAACGAAGCGTCGTTTTAACTGTTGCGTACAAAGGAACGCGGGTTGACGTTTCATTCGGGAATTTAAATTTAGAATATTTTTTGTCCTAGTTTAAAAAACATTTGTATTGGTATAAGTGTATTTAATAAAAATGAAATTTTAGAGTGAGTTTTCGGGTGAATTCGAGAATCGAATTTGGCAATAGTTTTAAAATGTCTCTTCCGAATGGTGTGGACGTTTCTCAGCTGGTGCAGCATCCGGTATTGGCTGCTTTGCCGCCGTTCTTTCTTCGTGCTTCAGAAAGATATCAGGTAACATATTTTACTAAGCGTAGCTCTATCAAAATTAATAATAATTTAAAACAGAAGTCATGAAAAAAAAAATCTAATAAACTTCTATTTTCTTCGGTGTTTCTTATCTTTATATAATATTCTTAGCTATTTTATACTACAGTAGTTATATTATGAATTAAACTAAAAAAAAAAAACATAATGCAATGTAGAGCAAACTTAACTTCATGCGTAATGATCATTTATTTATCAAAGTGCTGCAAATTACAACTTAAATTAATTATTTACAATTTAAATATAGATTACTTGATAAGCTTTTTGTTTTGCTAAGCTTATCGTGGTCTTAGTGAAAATTGATCCGTCGGGTACCATCTTACCTTCAAGATATTTTGATTGATTTTTATTATATTTAGGGCCTGTTTCACAATCTCCAATTAAGTTCGCAATAGGCTATCGGCAATATATTTGACAGATAGAGTATGGAGTATCTGTCAAATATATTGCCGATAGCTTATTGCGAATAACTTTTACATCACTATTTTAAAGTATAGTTACATCCCTGGCTAGGAGATAAATACATATTTTTGTAATATTACATACATTTTACGTGAAACATAATATGCTCTTCGCGTTTGATATTAAAGTCGACTCAAATGCCGTGACGGCAATGGACATAATGCTGTCGTTGCTTTTGGCAAAAAGCATAATGATGTCGATGCTTATTATTATGTTATAGATTTTAAGTGATTATGAATTTTTACCTAAGCATCGAGGATAAATATCTACCAGGCACTAACAGCCACCTTCTTAGGGAACCGTACCCAAAGGGTAAAACGGTAACCCTACCACTCAAATTCCGCTGTTCTTGTGTCTGTCTCTCCGTACTCATGAGCCGAGATAGTTAAAATTTTCCCAGATGTTGTATTTCTGCTGACGTTCCCCTAAAACAAACGTGATGTTTTGTCGTCTTTTGCTCAATATAAATAACGCCAACATGTAGGTATACGCTTGTAATAATCACAAAATAGTTAGCTATATAATAAATTTAAAAACAAATATTAAAATATTTTTTACTATAAAATTTAAATATTTTTTGTGTCTAATGTTGTTTACTACGTACTCGGGTCCGACTCGCACTTAGGCAGTTTTTATTATAACTGTCCATCTTCTATTGGCAAAATAAAATCAACACAAGCGTAGGTAACAAATTATCACCACCAAAAGCGTTTGAATTCTATTAGAATAAACCGGGAATAAATTGCAATTGTGCTTCTTTATTTTAATTTTATTTTAAAAATAGATAAATATTTTTTTGAAGAAGACGATCTTCGTGGCTTGTCCTTGTTGGTTGCGAGTTGCAATGGATCGGACGTCTTGGCGTTCATTAAAAGAGGCGTCCCTTTCAGGACTGGATCTAAATTAATTGCTGCCCCCGAAAAAAAAAATACCGTCCCATTTGGGTAGTTATGTGGGACTCTGCGAAAGGATGGCAAGGTGGACGCAGAGTCTAAGCCCAGAACAAGACTGATTTTTTTACTTTACAAATTTTGCCGCCCTAGAAAATTTGCCGCCCTGGGCAAAGTGCCCGCTGGGGCATTAGCCCCAACTGTAAATTAGCCCCAACTGTAACTAGCCATAATGTAAATCCACCGCTGCTTATCTTAGCTGTGGATGAATAAAGGCGAATAATGTTAATTTTGTAAAATTTTCAGGATTTTCACACAGTCTTTTGATTGTTAATAATCTACGAATATTTAAAATATTGCTTATTATATAGTCATCACGTCATCTGCTAAGTCCATCGAGATGCGGTTCTGCCGTTTACATTTTTACCGGTCGCCATTATATGTGTAGCACCTATTTACTTATTTCTTCCAGTAAATTACTTCACTCTCTAATTATATTACATTACGGTTGAAACGGTAGGAAATACAGTGTATTTACTGGCATCGACATCCTACGTCTGAAGACATTAATTAGTTGCAATTTTTTTGTTGCAAGTGATCGACGTTGCCGTCCATAAACTAATTAACATGGAACTAGTAAAGGCAAGTCATGTGTTGTCATATAGTCTATATTATAGAGATAGGTTATTAAGTATCTGTGCCAGTAATTACACTGCTTGTCTGGCCCATTTCTTCAAAACACAGCAAAGCTGTTAAACGTGTAGCGGTATCATCGCTACAATCCTGAGTCGCGCTATTAAAGTTTCAACGTTTGGCCGCTATATATTATGAAAAACCTGTTACAAGCAAGGAGGCTTCGTTCTGGCCGAGCATACCATCTCGTTAGGTCGGAGATCTATTTGCGGCATTTCACACTATCTCCCTGGCGACGGGAGAAACTAGCCAGGAGGTGGAAGCCCTGCAACGAGCGTGGCACAGCACATCCTTCCTGCGGTCCTTCTGCAGTGCTGGATTGGAAGCCTGTTTAGGTTCTTGGGTGAAGCTGATGAAGTGATCTTTGGTACAATTATTTTACGCATTAAAGTCGATAATTGTTGAGTCCAGTACCAGACAGCTACATAGCTTATTTTCCCTTTATTAAATTATATCCTAATCCTTCAAATAAATAATCTTTTTATACGTTGATTATGGATAAAAAGAGTAATTCTCGAGCAATTTATAGTGGGACAAAGGATGTAGATCTTGTACAGATCTGACATTAGCGCTTATAACAAAAGCAACAACGTTGTTTAGCAGAAGAATTAAACAAGATTTAGGGCGCGGCTCCACCGCGTAATGAAACGTCAATGAATGCGTAGCTTATCCGTGAGTTGCAGTGAAAACAGTCACATACATTTTCTTGCAAAATGAAAACCCTGTTTTATCCCTCTGGGAAGATCGGTGCCCCAAGGCAAATATTTATTTGGTGCGATGGACTAAAGCTAAATGAGTAGCAATGTGTTTCCTAATTTTTCTTACCTTTTTGTACCTCCTAAGATCTGCTCTAGAAATGCTGCTATATGCAATACTTCAGAGCATTTATTCAATCGCGCCATCAAGTAAAAAAGAAATGGTTAGGTGCACCCGCATTATTGTTAATTGAGTTCTTTTGTTTATCTTTGTGTATTACATCATGTAATTAAAAATATACTAATCAGTAATTAATAATTAACCAAGATCTGTTATCCCAAAAATAAATTCTAAATATGCGACTTAAAGTAATAGATACAAACTAGGTTGCATTCAAAGACTTTTCTCAATTGTATAAGTTGTTTTTATAAGATTTTATATTACAAACGATTTTATTCCAATAACCAACTGCAATAAAAAGGTTTGATTTCAATTACCTACTGTTTAATTTTTATAATATTCGTATTTGGCCTTTTTTATATTCGCTTTGAATATTATTTATGTACCTTCGTTTCGGTAATTTTCAATACTGCTTAATTTATTCTTCTATGCGATCTTTAAAGTTTGGTAGTACAAGCAGAACATCTTTCCAAGTTCAACGCAGAGCTCTATTCCTGATGGATAAAATAAGCGGAATTAGTTTAGGCTGCATGTCTGTTCAAATTATATCAAAACCAACTTCGGTTTTCTAACATTTTAACCGTCGCAAAGCGAAATATAAACCAGCGATGATAATATATTATGATTATTATTTTTAATAGATGATATATTATTTATGCAAATTACATCTTTCAAAGCTACGGAACCACCTAGCTGTGTTATCTGCAGAGGCCAAGGGCACCCGGCTAACTACCGCGGCTGCCCGAAAGCCCCCGCGGTGGTAAGGAAAGGGAGGAGAGCCGGGAAAAAACCTGGTCCTGCTCCCAGATCCACCACCCGACCCAGGGAGGAGAAGTTTGTCCCCGCTCCGCCCCCTAAGACGAACGCGTGGCATGACAGAGCGGCTTCCCAGCCGTCTGCACCCGCAAAACCCGCTCCGGGCCCTCCAAGCCCCCCAGCGGCAGTAAGCAGGCAGCAAGCCCCCCCTGCAAGTACGAAGGTACGAGCAGCCCCCAGCTGTCCCGCTTCCCCCACTGATGAATTCGGGATAAACCTAGCGTTTGTCTTTCAGGCTTTCTGCGATATAGATCCAGAAGAGCTAGCCGTCCTGGCCCGCAAACTACGCGTCGCCACCACCCTACAGCAGACATGCCAGGCATATAGTGAACATGCCACCCTGGTCGCCAAGATTAGGTCCCCCCCCTCTCAAAGCCCTTAAATGGCTACCACGGCTAGGACAAAACCGCGTTCTCTCCGACTAGTGTCGTTCAACGCGAACGGCATTAGCGCGAATTTAGAGGAAATTCGCATTTTCGTAAAAAAATACGATGTTGACGTCCTCCTTGTGCAGGAAACGTTTCTAAAACCATGTAATAGCAATCCGCGTATCCCTAATTATAACATCGTTAGGAATGATAGGTTGCGATCCCGACTCGGAGGTACACTAATTTATTACAAAAGAACACTCCATTGTATCCCATTAGACACACCGCCTCTAGCTTCACTGGAGGCGTCCGTCTGCCAGGTGAGCATGACTGGCCATCAGTCGATCATCATCGCCTCGGTATATCAATCGTGTAATAAAACATTACTCTTCAGCGATCTCAAATCGCTATTAGAACTAGGTAACGCCGTCTTTATAGCCGGCGACCTAAACAGTAAAAATCAGGCATGGGGCTGCAGAGAAAACAATAAAAATGGTATAATTCTCTGCCGCGCCGTTGATGATCTAGCCTGTACAGTAGTCGCCCCAGATGAGCCAACACGCTACGACTTCGCAAACAGCGATAGGAGTAATGTGCGGCCATCCATATTAGACATATGTATAATACGCAATGTATCCCTTCTGGTGCATTCTATTCAAACAGTACACGAGCTTAACTCAGACCACAGACCAGTATTAATTCAATTAGGTAAGCCCGAGAATAATACTAAAAATCTAAAGAAAAAGATCATCGACTTTAAATTACTAAATGAAAACTTAAATTCACTTCGCTCGAGTCAACTCGACAACATCCCGGACACTATAGAGAGTCCCGAGGCGGCCATTGCGGCCAGTTCTGACCTTACCGACCATCTGGTAGCGACGATGGAAAAGTCATCTAGGGAGATCTCAACGTCCAGCGATGGACACTGGGAGCTCCCGGATGACATTAAAGCACTCATACGCGCCAAAAACACCGCAAGGCGCAGATACGCTCGCTACCCGGCGGACGAGTATCGTCGTGACCTCCGTAACCTCGAAAGAGACGTTAAAACACGCATCTTAGAGCACAAAGCCGACAAGTGGGATCGTCTCCTTAGTGAAATCTCACCCTCCCATGTGGCCTACTGGCCACTCGCTCGTTCTTTTAAAAAGAAAACGGAGGCATCTATGCCGCCATTAAAAAGACCAAATCGCGCGCCTGCACTAGAGGACGCCGACAAGGCGGAACTATTAGCCGACACACTAGAGAGCCAGTGTACCCCCAACATCACTACCCCCTCACCCTCCATAGGCTCCCACGTAGAGGAGGTAATTAGGGTAGTAGAGTCGAAGACTTCTGCGCCGCCGGAGGGGGATCCTATCCCTCCGACGGATGTAGAAGAAGTCCAAGACATTATCAAACGACTTCACTCCAAGAAGGCTCCCGGGCCGGACGGGATTTCCAACAAAGTCATTAAAATACTCCCACCCGCTCTTGTTTACCTCCTGGTTAGCATTTTCAACGCCCTCCTAAAGGGCTGTAGGTTCCCAGACCAATGGAAAGAAGCTACGGTTATCGGCATACCTAAGCCCGGCAAACCGGGCACGGAACCGTCTAGCTATCGGCCCATCAGTCTACTAAGCTCGATTGGCAAAATCTACGAACGGGTTCTGCTTAAGCGGCTCAAAGCCGTTATAGGCGAAAAGAACCTGTTCATAGACGAGCAATTCGCCTTCCGCGAAAACCACTGCTGTCCAAGGCAAGTCCACCGTATGACCGAAGACATACTCAGAGGTTTCAATAAAAAGAACTCCCGCGATACGTGCGCCGTATTTTTCGATGTAGCTAAGGCCTTCGATAGGATATGGCACGAAGGCCTCGTGTACAAACTGTACAAGCTAGGAATACCGGATAGGCTAGTCATCATCATCCGCGACTATCTGTCAAACCGGTCATTTAGGTATAGGGTCGAAGGCACCCTCTCTTCCCTGAGACCTCTGAGGGCCGGAGTCCCCCAGGGCTCCGTGCTGTCCCCAACTCTATACAATCTGTACACATCAGATATCCCCAGACCTCCGGACGTCAAACTGGCTCTCTTCGCTGACGATACAGCTCTATACGTTACCCACCCTAATGCTAATAGAGCATCGCTATTTCTCCAACGTGCCGTCACCGAACTAGGCAACTGGTTCGCAAAATGGAGAATAGCTATTAACCCCGATAAAAGCGCGTCGATTCATTTCTCTCGTAAGAGGAAGACACGCTTACCTAAACGCAGACAAACATGGTTCACGATGAAACCAATCTTACTAAATAACGTCGTTATTCCCAGAGTTAGACAGGTCAAGTACTTGGGGGTCACCCTTGACAGGTCGATGTCGTTTAGACCACACATCGCCGCGATTTCTAAAAAAGCCCGTTTCGTCAGTAGTAGACTGTACTTCCTCATAAACAAAAAGAGCAAAATGCCCCTCAGGCACAAGCTCACCCTCTATAAATCATGTATCCGCCCCATCATGTCATACTCCTGTGTGGCATTCGCGCATGTGCCTCAGCATAGACTCAGAGGCCTCCAAACGATCCAAAATAAATTCTTACGTGTGGCAACCGGTTGCCCGTGGTACGTAAGAAACATCGACCTACACCGCGACCTCAGACTAGATTCGATTAGGGGCCATTTCAAAGCGATGTCAGAACGTCACTTCGAAAAGGCACTTCTCCACCCGAACCCACTCGTCGTGAGTGCGGCAAACTACACCCCCGATAGCTTAGCACCTAATAAGTCTAGGTTACCTAAGAATGTCATAACCGATCCTGTTGATAAAATCACAGAACTGTTAAAGCGCGACGCTGAAGCGCGACGTAAGCTACAACACACACTCAGACATAACACAGCCGGTGTTAGGCACACATTCACACCGCATGGGCCCCGGGGTCGTATGCGACGTCGAACCCTACACTCCGTTGACCAGTTGATCCGGATCAACCGCGACAGCATAGGCTCAGATCAGCTACGAGTCGACACCAATATAGACCGTGTAATCACCGATAGCACTCTGCTATCGGCAGCTTGCTCGGGTCCCGCGCTTGACCCGCCTCCCCCGCTACCGGGGGAGGGGAGGGCCGGCCCTCACGATAGGTTTCTAACGTCACCCGTTCCAAACCAGTCGACCGTAGCTGACCAAGTTAGGTACAAACCCGACGCCATGAACATGGCGGGGGGCAACCCCCCAAATTTTTAACGTCATAGGATGATCCAACCGGATCACCCCATTTCCGATGACGCATAACGGTCACTAGGACCATTAGCATAGAACCAACCGAAAAAAAAAAAAAAAAAAAAATACATCTTTCAATAATAATTTATAATATTTTTTCAAAAGCGTTTCCTTAGGTAGGTTCCTACTACGGTTATTCTAGAGATTAAAGCGTTATGATAAATAAATTGATTAAAAATGCCTAAAAATATAACATATATTTTGGTTGGTAGGTACACAGATGAGAAAAAACCCTGCTGTTGCAAATTTCGTAGCCTTGTAAATGGTTTCAAAGTCAAAGTCAAAATTTTTATTCAAAATAGTACCATCAAAGTATCGTTTTGAACGTTAATTGAGTCTACCACCTTGAGTCTTTTTATGATACAGCGTACACAAATACATACAACCTTAAATTTTCACCCCTCTACGATCGACTCCTATTTTTTTATTGCAATTTTAATTTTGGCAGAACGAAGTCTGTAAGGACAGCTAGTACATTTATAAAATAACCAGTCTTAAAACTCATAATTTGAACGCACATTAATTAAAATTACAATAACAGTATACCATATCACTTCCTTATTGTAACACTGTAATTATACCTCACAAGTGGGTTGTATTTCGTTACAATAACCATAAGTGTACAAAATAACCCTTAGTATAACCGTTACACTAATAATACATTACACTAAGGTGATATTGTAATTAAATTATTACACAATGTGATTTGTAAGGTTATTTTCTTACAGCTATAATTATGTTGTAATTTGATTTAGTTTGATGAAATGCTATTGAAATAGACTGCTCATTTATATTTTCATATATTTAAATTTTTTTTCGGAGTAGCACTCTTTGTAATTCTTTTTTACATTCAATTTATAATTTTTTTTTAGTAAACTAATGGATTTAGAAAATATTTGAGTGGCGATGGTACCTCCTACATAGAGTACATTTATGGGATTGACAATATTTACAATTAATATGAAACAACGATAACACAATATTTTAATCAAAACACGGTCATATTACTTATTACTTTACATATTATTATTTTTATCCGTAATCCAAGTTCTAAGAAAGTCAATGGCATGCAAATTATTATTTTTAATTAGATATACCGACCATTCCGCTGTCTTTTTTTAAGTATGCCATGAAATTAAAAAAAAATTGCTGTGGTGTAGTGTTACTGTTTAATAGTAATAATAGCTTCTATATACGAATACCAACTACATAATAAAATACCGGATTATCAAGTCTATCAAAAACAAAAAGGATGTAGCTTGATCATTTCTTTTAACACACTTAAGTTTTTAAAAGGCTGGCAACACATCTCATCACCTCCTTGTTTATGGTTGTCGGTCCTTCTCTACATAAAAAAAATGTTCTCTAGCAGTAAAATTATCAACAAGGATTCTATTCTAATCTGTGAAATGAGGAGTAAGGAACTATTTTTATAATGCTATTCCGATTAGACATAGCACGTAGGTACCTACAGTATGCACTTAGTAGACTTATTTTTTAAGAAACTTCTCGAAATTTCATTGACTTGGAATAATTTAAAAAAACTAAATAGTTTAAAAAAAAATAGTATCAGTATATGCTCTATTTATCAGCATTTGAATGTAATTTATATGCTAAAGGTACTGAAATACTCTATCTAAAGGCCCGTCCATAAAGAGTATAAATGTGTATACATAAAGCATTTATTACTTATTCTGTGTTTTTTCGAGATTGGTACTAGCCACCTATTATTATTGGTATTAGGAATTAATAATGCTAAAAAGTAACTTTGAAGTCAAAACTTCTTTGCCGCGTAGAGTATTTTTTTTGTAGGGGAAAATCTTATAGGTTCATGGCACGGACATACTAATGTTTTTTTATCTATTCTGGTCATCATTCCGTCATTACGAAATTTAAAATGATTTTTTTTTAAATTTAAAATTTATTAATTAAAAAAAAAATCTTCCTATAAGTTTTCATTCTGTTGGCAGTCCCTATAAGTGCTTTTTTTTAGTATCTTTTTCCAAGAACTTTGAAGGATATCGTATAAGAAATAGTGAAGTAATCTTGATTCCAACCTTTCGGTTATCTGGCTTATTGTGTCTTTCTGGTGTATAGTATGTCATTGTCTCTGAGTTACCAACAACGATTGATTATTAGATTTTATACTTCTCGAACTTCGTTCGTATAGGTTTTTTAATGTTACTTTTCTAAGCTCCTGTAGTTGCTACATGCAACTACATGTAAATTTATAACCACATAAGTCCTCCCGTGACAATGGTTGCTGTAAAATACCTAGACTAGACGTTGGGCATATAAAAGTCTTGTTCATATAAAAATCTCAAAAGTTTTTTTTATAATAGGTAATAACGATTCTTTATTTAACCAAAAAAAGACTTATGTCCGGCGTTAGACGTCATGGGCTGATGATTAATATATATGAGCCACGGCAAATTATTTCACCTTTGTTAAATGCAAAGCTTTTCTTTCACCAGAGGACACCTAAATGCGCGAGATGTCGGAATCATGGCGTGGTCTCCGCGCTGAAGGGCCACAAGCGCTACTGCCGGTGGAGGGACTGCGTCTGCGCAAAGTGCACCCTCATCGCCGAGAGACAGCGGGTCATGGCTGCACAGGTTTCGTACTATATATTCTTATTTCTTATGTAATCATAATCAGCATTGTTTTAGCATATAAGGACAACGAACAGTCGAAACTTTTTGACGATTATCGACGCTCATAACCATCCACGGCAATAGAAGTTATGCAGACCTAGCCCTCTTTTGCTCTATCCTCCTCACATCACTGGAAAATTACAAAATGCGCGAAACGCGAAAGCATAGTTGTCACTCAACGCTGGTATAATGTGAGCGAGGGGTATAAATAAATACCGTCACCGAGGTAGGACGGGAGGATTTCGATCTTACCGTGATCATGGTTGCTGTAATGTATCCGAGCCGTTGGCCATGTAAAACATTTTGAATATCGCGCAAGTTGTTTTTTTTTTGTACTATTTGCTGTATATGCAGCGTACTATTTGCTGTATATGACTATGCAGCGTGACTGCTAATTCATATATAATTAAATATCTTAAAGCTGATCTTGTAAAGGTAAGGTCTGTTAAAGGTCTGGATTCAAGCTTAAAGTGTGCTCTAAAAATAATATTCTTCTGAATGGTGAGAGGGATGCGCTGTGCCATGCTACCGGCAACATGGCTACCACTACCTTGCTTGCTTTGTTTCGGAAAGAAAAGCAAGACAGGTGATGTAATAAGTTACACCGAGAATAATCACCACAGATCTTATATCTCAGGATAGGCAACAAACGAAAAAGTTGCCTGTTTTAAAGCTTATGCTATTACATGATTATATTCTACCAAATGTATATGTATGCCATTATATATATGAAATTTCTATGCCACACAGGTGGCGTTACGCCGACAGCAAGCACAAGAGGAGAACGAGGCCCGGGAGCTGAACCTGCTATACGCCGGCCAGCCGTCCGCCGCGACACACTTCCCCGAAATGCCGGAGGATGCACCCGGTATGTAATTATATTTATTTTTTAATTAAAAAATACAATGAATACAGGACAACTATGTATGTATATGTCGCAGTCATCTGGTTGAATCAGTCATTTGATTGCATCACTAGCGCGTTAATCGAATGACGACATTTAATTGAATGGCTAGGCTGAACGTTGATTAAACAAGCGTCACTCAACGTCCAACTAGATAGCGGATTGTAACATAGCCCTTTGAACAGAGCGGACGTAAAATCAGTCAGGCGATTGTAATTTAGTTCATTTTTTCCCCACCGCGTCGTTAGTAGTCACCAAAACTAAATTGGCGTAAAACAGCTCGCGCAGATAGCTAGAAACTGATCCTGTGATTATAGATTTTTCGTTTTTTTACCTAAACTCTCATTTAACAAGCTCAACTTTCTGGAGTCATAGAGACTATGGAAGTCTCTATGACTCCCGAAATATTTTAATACATTACTTTTAAAAAAATATGATATATTTTTAGCCTATCTTAAGACTTAAAATACAATATAAAATTATAATAAGGTGTGTCATGTCATGTCCTCATTTTTGTTATGTAAAGGAAGCTACCTTTTGAGTTGCGAACTTATCGTCACTCTAAAAAACAT
This sequence comes from Lycaena phlaeas, assembly GCA_905333005.2. Lineage (NCBI taxonomy): Eukaryota > Metazoa > Arthropoda > Insecta > Lepidoptera > Lycaenidae > Lycaena > Lycaena phlaeas. The sequence continues at coordinate 14,536,517 of HG995169.1, read as the reverse complement.
TACAAAGTCGGCTATATCCCATTCAACGACAATGCTAAATGACGTTCAGTCAAGACGTTGAACGTTACATTCAACAACTTGACGAGTTGTCCTTTAGTCATTCAATTAAATGTCGTCATTCGATTAACGCGCTAGTGATACAATCAAATGACTGATTCAACCAGATGACTGCGACATATACACACAATAGAAACCACGAAAGCTACATTAACATTTACTTACATAACATGTTTTAATAAAAATAATTCAATAATTCTAAAAACTTATATTAAATAAAGGCAAAAAGAATGAATTAACACGAATCAAACAGCAAAATGAGTGCTCAGAGCAATATTTTTTAATATTTATATATTTAATATTATACTCAAATGTAATGTCTGTAAAGTTTAATGTTGGAAGTATTTTTTTATTTTAAGATTAAAAAACATTTAAAAACTAAATTACTACCAAATGACAAGGCTATAAAAGCCTAAAAAGGCTAAAAAAACAAGGCTATAAATAACTATTATTACAAATTTAAGTAGCAAGGATGAAGCTGTAAGTAAGCTGTCAACAAATATTTGATAGAGTACAGTCCTCGGTAACCATGGTTGTAAAGTTATCCAAAACGTCAGGTATTAAAAAACCTTAATAAACCGCGTATGCTAAATGACCTCACCGGGATAAGTTTTATGGGATGATGTGCCTACCCTAAGTACATGTGTCATGATGCTTAATGCAGGGAACAAGACTTGAATTTAGGAAAGGAAAACTCATTGTTAGTTCACTTAAGCGTTTCTCTGTACAGCAAGCGGTGACAAAACGCATGTGTAGAATATTTTAATTTAAGCGTAAAATATAAGATATTTTATATTTTGTTCAACACTACTACAACCACATCAAACGCATAACATTCCGTTTCACGAATTAACGAAATACACAAATATCGCTCACTTCAAATAACTTCTCATTTATTTATTAACTAGCTGTTGCCCGCGGCTTCGCTCGCGTTAAATTCCGAGTAGCGCAGTTCGCGTAGTAAATACGGACAGATTTTTTTTAACTACCCTGTGAACTTTCATCTCCTATTTCATGCTCATATAGGTTATACCTTAAAAACGGTGGCACAATTATTAATGGTTATTTAATTCTTATCAAGTGCCTTAATGCAAAGTTTCATGGCGTCAACTTTATTAATTTGATTAATTAATGGATTAATTTGAATTCATTTATTTTGTTAACTTAAAAAATATAATAAACATAAAACCACTAGTGAATTAGGAAAAAACGACCTACCGTAGACAACAGCGCCTAATATAATATTCTACGTTGGACCAAACTGCATATAGTGTGCAAATTAAAGCCTGGACAGCAGTTTAAGGGCTAATCGCGGACAAACTACGTTAAGCGCATATAAAAAAATTAAATAGATAATACTTAAAGTACTTTCTTGAGTGGAGGCCGCGTTTAGGTAGACGGAAGTGTTGGTCGGCCATTAACCAGATAGGAAGACGATCTCCGTGCAGTGGCAGGTCCGTGTTGGATGCGAGTAGCAAGGGATCGGTCGTCTTGGCGTTCATTGAGGGAGGCCTATGTTCAGCAGTGGACGGATAAGGGCTGATGATGATGATGATGATGATTAGCATAGTGCTCCGGGCTGTTAGCTTGAATTTAGCTCGACACGATACAACGCTATGAAAGAATAGCGTTTTTGATGTTAGATAGATAACTGGAGTTGTATGCAGTCCGCACTTTTTTTTCCGAAAGGACCTATGTTAAAGCTACATCGGCTTCACTTCGCAGTCCGCTCAAATAGCGGGCGCGGCTCAAATTCGTAGTCAGTGTCATTGGTTTTTACGCGTGACCTCTACTCTCCACGATTGGACGCTAAATCTTAGGAGTGTTTAGTGTCCATGCTCCCACAAAGAAGGATATATGTCACATCCCTTCATGTGGCATTTCGACGTATAATTATATCTTGAGATTTGTCTTCCATACTTACCTACGCATAAAAATATGTGTTAGGCACAAAGCGCATCACTCCCACAGAGTGAAAACAATATTTAAAAATATAATATTTATATCCAGGTTTTACCAAATATTACAATATAAATACATATTCATAATTTGCTTTGAAATCAAGTCAAAAACAAAGAAGCAAACACACGTATAATTTAAAGAAATTCAAAGTAATTTAGTAGCACTTAGTCTGGGAAAGCTTTAAAGTAATTTAAGCCTTAGCATCACAGAATTGGATTTATTTTCTGTAAACGTAGCAAAAGCTTTTGATGTACTAAGTCGCAAATTATAAACATTTGTATAAACAGTTCACGCAATTAACTAAAAAGATTAGGGTTGTGAAAAACGTGAGCGGTTTTTGGACTTAGATATGAAAAAACTTCGATAAAATTGACATTAGGACTTCTGCCTATCGTAATCTTTTAGAGATGATTGTTGTGAAGTATCAGAACTGACGAGGATGTAAACGTTTTATTGAATCTTTATATTATATACTCTGTGGAAATTGTTTTTTTTTACCATAACCAAAGTATTGATTTGCTATTGTCGTTTCCTATATTTTAGGCGACTAGGTCTAGTTGCTATGGGCTCGGCCTTTTGAGTGAGAACCGACCGATGTCATAATCAGGTTTTTCTAAATTTCTACGCGCATCAAAACAGACCATCTCTTGCTCACCGGTTCAGAAAAACATGAAAAAACAAACGTGAGGAAACGCACCCGAGTGCATCGACAAACTATCTCTCATCGCCCTCCTAGCCTGATTTCGAGAAAGAGACAGCAGTGTTAAAAATTTGCTGAAGGAAACATATAAGTCATTTTTTTTAATATGATAGTTGAAAACATAAAACAAAAATTCACATAAAACCATCATAAAATAAAAGTTAGTCTCGAATCTATTCCGTTGGCGTTTACAGAAAAATATAATAATTGCTCTTAATATAAAAATAATAATACGTACAAATGCCGTAGCCGATTTGCTTGTTTTTTTTTTGGCATTTAACAGATTGGATTACAATTTTCTTATATTTCTAGCAGACACATAAAATATACAACCCAACATACTTATACAATAATAAATTGTATAAATATGTTGGGTTCTCTCGCATAGAGGTTTTTTACAGACATTGTAAAAACATAAATATTATGTGGCAACCCTATTGCATACTGAAATTCCTTTTAGAAACAGTATAAAACGTTTCTTACACTTGAGTCTGGAATCGTAGCACTTAGGTCATACATATTAATACCTAGGCTAGATGAACGCCTGCTAAGTGACTATTTATGGGGGGATTCAATTGGTTTATTCGCGCTTTATGTTATGTTGGGGTAAAATTTTATTAGTTTGTGGCTATGCGATATTTCAGTTACACAACTAAAACAGGCTGATTTAAAATACATTTAAAGTAGGTAATAAGCTTTTGAAACTAAAAAAACCGCAAGGAAATCGGTCAATTCTTTCGAGAGTTATGATGCCACAGACACACACACATACACACACACACACACAGACAGACAGATAGACAGACATCAACGTCAAACTTAAGAACTGGTCTTAGCCGTCTACGATAATTGTCGTACAGTTCTGAACGCTGTTTTAGGGCCTGTTTCACAATCTCCAGATAAGTGCCGAATAGGCTATCGGATACTCCATACTCTATCTGTAAAATATGTTGGCGATAGCCTATTCGGCCCCAATCTGGAGATTGTGAAACAGGCCCTTAGTCTAAAAAATATAATCAATAATTAGTAATACTAATTCTAATCAGGCAAGGGGGATGGTGGGCCATAGTTCACCGATGCGCTGGCCCAATGTAGGTTAGTGCTTTTTAATCTCATGAGGCAATCTGATATCTATCACCATGTCTTCCTTCACCGGTGAGCAAGCGTTGTTCTCATGGTGAAGGGCACAGCAGGGGTCAGGATCGAACTCGGGCTTCTCACCTCGTGTGGGCAACCCTCTAAAACTACTGTGACTAAAGACTAAGCGCTCAAAGGTAGGAAATGTAATTTCCTACTAGGAATTACCTTCTTACTACTGCTACCTAGGGTTCGGTGGTTCTTCAGCCGACTGTGTGAAGTTGGGGGTTTAAATAGGGGATGAAAGTTTGTATGGAAGTTCGTCATTATACATAGAAGATGACGCCATGAAACTTTGCATTTAGGCACTTGATAAGAATTAAATAACCATTAATAATTGTTCCACCGTTTTTAAAATTTTCCCTATATAGGCATGAAATAGGAGATTAAAGTTCGCAGGGTAGTTCGGAACTGCGCTACTTCGAATTTAACGCGAGCGAAGCTGCGGGCAACAGCTAGTCATATATAAAATAAATAGTTGATAAAGTGTAATAAAAAGAATTAATTGTAGTGGCTACTAAGATTTAGGCGCTCAGCAAATAAAATTATAACTAGCCTGGAAGCGTGTTATGGAATAGAGGAAGAGATCAAAATATGTGAAGGGCATCCCCTGGGCATCACAGACACCAAATACGAATAGTCTCGAATACGGTTGAGAGTGAAAATGTTTTTCAATAAAGTGAATTCCATGCGACGATATTTCGTCCACAGGAAAGCCTCATAGCGGGGAAATTAAAAAGCAACAAACATGCAAAAGTGAGCAGGGTAAAGGAACAGTGTCGTTGAGTGCGCGACTGTACGTAACAAACATCCATGGAGTCGCTTCCTTTTTTATTTTTGATTCATTGCTGTATATTAGGTACGTCATACCTACACTACCTACATGGTAGGGTATTGTTTTGTATTTGAATTTTATTAGCTTTTAACCCTGAAATCACATAATATTCTTTTAACAATAGCAAGCAACGTTATTCGCGAGTGACTTAGGCTAGATTTTTTTCCCGTACTCCCACGGCAATGTGAATTTATACGAAGGTGAAACCGCCGGGCAAAGCTAGGCGCACTACCTATCAACAATAAACATATCAACAATCTTTGATGTCTCTCATTATCTATACATAAATTAAATTGGAGTGTCTGTTTGTAATATTAAAATAACTACTTTTTACCAAATGCATGTAGGTATGCACCAAATATACACATGGATTTATACACCAAAATAACATTATTTACAATTTTCTATCCGTTCGTCTGTCCGTTATTTTGTTTAATCTCTGAAATGGCCGAACTGATTCGACAAGACTTTCAATGGCAGGTAGCTGATGTAATGAGGAGTAACTAAATCCGTAAAAATAATCATCATGAACCCAATACGTCTAAAAATTAAAGCGGGCGAGGTCGGAGACAACAGTTAGTCACCACTCATTACTAAAAATGATCACATTTGATGGCATGGTTATTATAAATCGAGTGAGCAGTCATACTGTAATCTCGTGACATAAAAATAATCCTATTTTTATGATAACGACCGCTCGTGACATTGGAACAAAGTGTTTGAAAATAGAAATACGCGTTTTATGCGTGGGGGAATACTTTAGATTGCACCGGCTTTCTCTTTTCAGGGGTATTTTACTTCCATTCTGTCTCAAATTGCTTTACAATTCATAAAAGTTTGCAAAGGAAAATGCGATTCTCCTAATAATTACCTTCATCGATAACAGATTTTAGGAGTCTAAAAGCTTAAAAAGCACTAACTCTAACGTCCTTTATTACATTTTGCTAGTGTTAAAATTTCTTAATTTAGTTAATTGATCTTCAAGACGTTTAAGACACTTCACGACACGACAGAGAAGCTCCAAATTTAAAATTCAATTAGTGTTTAGTGTACAAATCAAGGAATTACTCAAGCATTTGTTATTTCGCTTCAGTTTTCCAGATTCACAAACTACATAAATAACTTTATTTACATGGGGTATAGAGTTACATCTGCAGTGAAAATCAGAATTATTATTATTACGTATAATTAAATACGCACTTGCATTGGTTTTAGTTTCGATGTGTACTGCTCAAGTGTGAGCCCCAAATAGGGCAAGGAACCTCCCTGGTTAAATATATAAAGATTTCCTCGGAAAAGAAAATTTTTATAATGAAACAACTTTTACGGATTTTATCGCGGTTTATTTAGTTTTTTACAATCCCGACGTTTCGGACACTTTACAGCGACCATGGTCACGGGAGGACTGAGGTGTCAGATGTCCTACTGTTACAAAAGTTATTCGAAACTACCCTATGATACAACAATATTTTTATTTAGTCCTATCTATGCAAAAGGTGCTAACTGAGTCTTTAGTCTGTGACATATTATTATGCTTGGATTTAGATTTTATTATTTTTATTATGGGATCCCAAGCAGATGGTAGTGGCCAGCCATCTTCTCTATTGAAATTAGGATGTTTTTTAATTTCAATAGCCTCGCGAATCATCCTTGGTTGGAATCGGTGTTCTTTTGCGAGGACCTGTGGTTTATCAAATCTGATATAATGGCGGGCATTATCTAGGCTATGTTCACAGATTGCTGACTTAGTATAGCGACGGTGTTTTAAGTCAGCTATATGTTCTTTAACGCGAGTTTTAATTGATCTTTTAGTTTGACCTATGTAAGAGAGACCACAGTCACAATCAAGCTTATAAACTCCTGCATCTTGTAAGGGTATATGACACTTGACAGGTGGTAAGAATTGACCTATCTTTTTTGGCGGCTTGAAATAAGTTTTAATAGAAGCTCGCTTTAGGATGTAGCCAATCTTGTCAGTGACTCCCTTCATAAATGGCAGCACAGCAGGTACTCGCTCGACGGTGGTTGGTTTCACACGTTCACTGCGATGGAGCCGCGGTACCCGAAGCTTGTTGTCCCGCAGTACTTGCTTGACATGTTGAAGCTCGGTCTCCAAGTGCTGCTCATCACAGATCCCTTGTGCTCTCTGAAACAAAGATTTACCCACGGTAGCTAACTGTGTTGGATGGTGGTGTGATTCGCCGTTTAAGTACCTATCAGTATGGGTATGTTTCCTATATACTGTATGGCTTAAGGTATTATTGGGATTACGGATAACTAATACATCTAAGAAAGCCAGAGTATTATTGGCCTCTAATTCCATTGTGAATTGAATTGAATTTTATTATTGATGGAATTAAGATGGTCTAGGAATATGGTTACTTTATCAGATGGTAATATTGTGAAAGTATCATCTACGTACCGCTTGTAGAACCTGGGTGTAATGGGTGAAGTGTGCAGAGCAGTCTCCTCAAAGTCCTCCATAAATATGTCGGCAACAACAGGGGATACTGGTGAGCCCATCGCTACCCCATCTACTTGCTTGTAGAACTGACTATTCCACAACATGTAGCCAGATGTAAGGCAGTGTTTAAGAAGTTCAGCATATTCCATTGGCATGTTATTCTCTCTTAGCTTCCTTGATACAATATTGATGCAATCTTCAACAGGTAAGCATGTAAAAAGTGATTGCACATCAAAACTGACCATAGTTTCATTGTCGTTGAGATGTAGGTGTTTGATCTCACTGACAAAATGGTAGGAATCCCTTGTATGTGCTCTGGTTTGTCCACGCAATGGCGAAAGTACATGGGCCACATGTTTAGCCAGTCTGTAGGTTGGTGAGTCGATCTGGCTTACAATTGGGCGTAGTGGAGCGTTAGCCTTGTGTATTTTTGGCAATCTAAATCCAAGCATAATAATATGTCACAGACTAAAGACTCAGTTAGCACCTTTTGCATAGATAGGACTAAATAAAAATATTGTTGTATCATAGGGTAGTTTCGAATAACTTTTGTAACAGTAGGACATCTGACACCTCAGTCCTCCCGTGACCATGGTCGCTGTAAAGTGTCCGAAACGTCGGGATTGTAAAAAACTAAATAAACCGCGATAAAATCCGTAAAAGTTGTTTCATTATAATGAGTGAAATTCGCGTAAACATAAGAAAACAATAAAGAAAATTTTCTTAAAAAAAGAATGTGGTGGTGTGGTATACTACTCGCTTGTGTATGCGACTGTCGCGCCTGCGCACGTCTCATTTAACGCTTTTTATTCCACGCACTTTTTCTTACGGTTTTACTATCACATTTTTTTCAGTTCGTTCGCGCAGCAAAATCCCTATCCCCTCTAAGCCTGCCGTCCTCCAAAAAATCCTCTCAAAAATAGTATATTTCGTTACAACTTGTTCCGACTGTCAACCCTCGCCTTCGGCTGCGCCTCGGCTCTGGTCGACATTTGTCGGAACTCGTTGCAATGACAGGCTTTCCGCACTTGTAATGAACGACTATTTTTAATACAGTTGCGAAAAAATGAAGCAATTTAATAAAATAATAAAAACACAAAATGGCGCCGAACGTAAAAGAATATAAGCAGAATTTTTTTTTCTTCACCCATTCTGGTTAGGCAAAGGGAACTATGCCCATACAGCCAAGTCTTCAAAGGAATTGTTTTATTGATAAGAAAAAATTAAATTTAATACGATAAAATAAAATGATACCTAGCAAAACACATTGAATTATATCATTAAATCTGATATTGAAACAAGTTAGTAATTTCTTTTTAAAAATATTTACATGAATCATAATCAAATAATATATCATAATCAATCACATAATAACATCAATGAATTCCTTTTAGTAAAAACTTCGTGGTTGGTTTTTTTTCTTTTTAAAATACATTATTTTGACAGTTGGGAAAGAGAACGCACGAGTGCGGAAAAGGTAAAGAAAAAGCACGAGTGTGTAATAGCCCATTTTCCCAACGCTATGTACGTCCCTGCAATACGCTACTTTTTGAGCAACTGTATTTAAAAAAAAAATTGTTTGGTTAGCTAATTACATTATAACTTATTAGAGATGGTCCCGTTAAGTTGACAGTGAATCAATTAACCAACTCTGTATTACACGGATCTCACAACTTTTAACGGAAGAAGAATTGAGGGACGTGCCTTGGTTTTTAACAAGCTATGTTTTTGATGGAATTTATTAGTTATTACAATGGCTTGGCATTGCCTAGAAGTGTATGAATACCATTAGAACACTATTAAATTATAACAAAATATATTCTCTAGATTAGTTTAAATTTATTTTTCAGTTTAGAAATAATGTATCATAATAAAAATAAAAACATTCAAAACATAAATTTAACATTTTTATCGATACAAGATATCGATAAAGTTTTTATTCATTCTTATCGATATACGATATACACATATTTTAATATGACATCGTGATATTATTATATTGAATACTATACGTTGAGTTAATGACGATATTAAAGCGATATTAAAACGATATTATGGAGAAGATTCCGTGCGTGCCTTACGCCGAAGCAGGTCGGTGCAAGTCACGAGATGTTTTAGTATAATTTCATTGTCGTTTACTGTTTATATTATGTTATTCGAGGAACTTGAGAATTTTTATGGACTATTTTGTATGCGCGATAGACGTCTCGCAGAAATTATATCAATCAGTTATTACGTAATTTACTATTAAATTTCACTGTGTTTTTTCAGATTATAGTCACATAATTCCAGATAAGTATGCATTGTGTCGAATAAATCTGGGGTCAAATGTCTTTTTACACTTGTACAAATGAATTGTAACACTGAAATTTAAAAGCAGTATTGAAATATAATAATTATTAGGTATATATAAGAAATTATTTGAAATGGTGTAGGCACCACTAGCCTCATTTCATCTGAGTATGAATATTGAAGTTTTGTCTATTGTACGCTAGATGCCTTTTTCGAAATTTTATTTTTGAAAATTATTTTATACAATATTTCACAACTTCTATAATGGGCGCCAACTTATACTTTATTGAATTCAATAATCTTATCTTATTTTATTATTATATTATTATCTTATACGAGATATCTTATACCTTTAAACGAGCAATTCTTGTATATATATATATAGAATCGGGATCTCGGAAACGGCTCCAACGATTTTCATGAAATTTTGTATACATGACGTGTTAAAAACGGCGATAAATCGATCTAGCTAGGTTAAATTTTTAGAAAACTTTTTTGTTATCCGTGTTTTGAGGGATTAATAAAATATGATTAGAATACGAACGTAAATTTCGCTGTCAAATATTATGTCACGGTAGCTTAGTGGTAAAATTAGGCAATTAAATCCGAATGAGCCTGGTTCGAATCTCTAGCCCGAATATTTTTTTCCTTTTTTTAAGATCATTTTTTGGAAGAAAAATTTTAACGTATTTTATCACTAAGGGTACCGAGCAAATGCTCGGTCAACCAGGTACTGATAATAATAAGAACTGTGGCAACAACTGTGAGTAGTTTGGACTTCACCGGGGCCAGTCTGTCGCTGAGGTGATCCTGTTGCCTGCAAACCCGAGACCCTCACAAAGCGACTGAAGGCGCTCGCAGGTTGTTTATTAGAGGTATCACCAAGGTGCGAGTTTCTGAGGATGGAAACCTCACCTTATCGTACTGTCCAGACGTTGGGAGTGGTTGTTCTATGGTGCGGGGCAACCGCTCTCTGGAGGTGGTGTCGGTCCCCTGAGCGACTGACTAGCCGTCGAGGTGCCCTGTTGATTGTAGATCCGGGGCACCTTACCAAAGGCGGCATTGGTGGCACTCGCCGGGTTTTAGTGGGTAGAGCTGCGTGCACTTACCATCTTTCGGGCGCAGCGAGTCCCACATACCCGCCTGGGGAGACCTAAAAGAGAGAGGCGTAAAAGAAAAAAAAAGGTATTCCTCAGTTTTGTACCTATATGGGATTGGCGCGCTTTGGTAGTAAAATTTACTCGCATGTCGTAACAGCAATCACTATGAGATATCACGCGTTGTATGTTTTTTTATTAAGAGTTCTAGCAAACGTTACTTTTATCTTTATCAAAACTGAATGAATATTTGCTAGTATTTTTTTAATGGAACATATTTATTTAAAATCCTAATATGTTAACACTAGCGGTTACTAATAGGCGTTGTTCTGTTCAAAACATATTTGAATCTACTCGAACGCACAAAAATATAATCAAATTTGTTCTAGGCGTTTCGGAGCAGTTCTGTCACATACCTACGTACAGAATAATTATTATAAATAAATAATGGCCTGCGCCTCATTTTTGTACGTAATTGACCAATGTCAGCGCATTTTAAGATGCTATCCAGCTACCACACCTGGGCATCCCACGGTGGGATTTTTGATATTTAAGCATTTTAGATGATGTCAGCTCATCCTAACGTGTTAAGATTCCATCCCGCTGCCTCCCATCCCTTGTCCCGGAGCGTTCCCGCACGCGTCCCGGTTATTGCGGCTACAGTATTGGTCGCCCCCTCAGGCATTCACATTACGTTATATGACACTTCATTTCTTTTATTGACGATATACGTGCAGAAACGAACATGACTTTAATGATTTGTACAGAATCTTTCAATTGTTGAACACAGTGATGTGTTTGAACATCGGTAGGGGGATTATTAAAGAAAATTATAGTTATAATTAAAAACTTGCATTGACATTTTCGTTTCGAATCCTTTGTGCCAAAGAAACACCTGACATAGCACACTCCATGGCACGATGAGTTACGTCAGAATAAAGTTTATCACATGGGGAAAACCGACCGGATCACCCCACTACTGATGAAGCTTTATGGCCATTAGGGCCATCAGCATAGCTCCAACTGAAAAAAAAAAGAATACTGTTATACCGATATCACGTGATGAATATGCTCATTGAAGTAAATAGCTGTTCACAAACTCAGGGAAAGGATGACCGATGGAACAATAAGGGAGTGAAGTGTTGGTCGGCCACTAACCGGGAGGACGACGATCGCCATGCAGTGGCCGGTCCGTATTGGTACTATTGTAGGTAGTTGGTAGTCCGAGTGGCAAGGGATTAGTCATCTTGGCGTACATTGAAGTAGGCCTATGTTCAGCAGGACGGACAAAAGCTGACGATGATGATAGATGTAATTTATACATAATAACATCAACATAATATTGACGATGGTGTGCTACCGACAAACTATCGACAAAATCCAATAGCTGTGTATCTGGATAGGTTTTTATTGATATATTTAATTAACGGCGCGAGGGGTCGCGCCCTCTGACCCTCGACTGACCTCCCACGACTCCTGCCCTTTGACAACTTGTAATTAGAAAAAAAAGGTTATTGAATTAAATGCTAATCATTAAGTTGTTTATTGCACTAGTCATATATTACAGCAACGAAGTTTAATTTCACATAAAGATAAAGATAAAGATATTTTATTTGTAAACATGAGTATTATACAATGGTTGGTCATATGAAATTAAAGTCCAGTCATTTACCAGTTACGGTGTACAAATTACATATAAATAATAATTATGAGAATATTTATAGAATTTTTATTTTAAACTAGTTACTGTCCGCAGCTTCGCCCGCGTTAACAAAATAGTTTAAAGTACGCTATGTTACTTTTAATCCCTTAAAGAATATGTGTACAAAGTTTCATGATGATCGGTTGAGTAGTTTTCCCGTGAAAGCGTAACAAAAAGACATAATGTGTATATAACACATTTGTAATATTAGTTGGGATGATTTCATATCTCAACGTTTATGTTTATTGTAGATGGTGTTAATACTAGTGTAACATCTAAAAATGATATTTGATTGAATATTTTACTCAACTTTCCATTTATTCCACTCAAATTTCCATTTATTATACTCAAATTTCCATTGAATTCCATTAAGCCGTAATATAAAATGTTCTAGAGCGGTTTGATTGTTTACAGTTTTTATCTATAAATAAGCTCATTTAACCAATATCCGACTATTTTCACTATAGCTTTAGGTGATAAAGTGACAAGTCCAGTTTATTTAAATAGTTAACAATTTTCCCGTTGGCAACTTCAGTTCATTGATGAATTTATTTCAAATCCAATTATACAAGATATTTGAAATCGTATGGCAATTGCTGTTTTGCATTAGTATGAAATACTCCAACACTATAGACACTATTAAAATTCAATAATTCAAGCATGAGTATCGAAACACTTATGGTATATCAATATCTCGGTTTTCCATTCGCCGTCCCTTTCACACGTATGATATAACATACATCCGTTTCATCATTTAGATATATCTCAAGTGCTATTATCCTTCCCTCTTCCACCCGCACAACAAACATCTCCCCTTTCAGGTCCACTCGAGGTCAGTACGGATGCAACCTCAATTTTCATTGTATAAATTTCTATACGCTTTAAATTACGAAGCGAAGGGTTGGTAAGCGGTTTTTTTGTAAAGCGTTATTTTTAAGAGTACAGTTTATTTGTGAGCATTTGATTTAACTTTTATATCATTAATTAAGCATTTTTTTTTATAATAATGATCTTTTAGGAAAACGCTTAGCACAATATGTTATTCCGTCAGCTTCTATTGTGCTTCTTGTTGCCTGTATTTTTGTATTATTGTGATCGTTCCTCAAAGTTTTTTGATGGAGGGATACGTCACACTCTAGTCACTGGTTCAAATCCCAATATTCGCATGATACGAATACACATTAGTAATATACATGAATGTAATAACATAAAATAAGATTCAAGAGTGGAGACTATATCACTACATATTTAACAAAGTCGCTTTTTCTGTCCCTATATCCCTTTGTACGCTTAAATCTTTAAAATTACGCTACAGATTTTGATGCGGTTTTTTTTAATGGATAGGACAATTCAAGAGGAAGGTTTATGTACATAATTTATTAAGTTTTTATATACATTGGCTAAGATATAACAATAATTGTTGGATGAGTCCCTGGAAACCCTTTGAGATATAACAAAATACTGTATGGTGGAATTGTGTATCTTAAATAGGTCTACAAAAAAGTCCGCGATGGCATATGTCTATCTGTTAAGGATATCATACTATATCCATTTAATACTTTAAAAAAATGAGCAATTATAACGTGATAATTTGAAAGTTATTTACACAAATACGGTATGAATCCTTATCATTTTTAATCAGTTAATTAGCTTAAGCACTTCATGATGATTATTTTTCCCCTTTATATCATGCAAATTAAATGAATACTTTAGGAGATATGGCAAAATCAAAATAATACGCAAGAAAATAAATCGTGTTGCCGTGATTCGAACGGCAGATCTAAGTTCACGCGGGCGAAGCTGCGAGTAACAGCTAGTATTATATATTATCCAGATAGGAAGACGATCTCCGTGCAGTGGCCGATCAGTGTTTAATGCGAATGGCAAGGGGTCGGTCGTCTTGGCGTTCATCGAGGAAGGCCTATGTTTAGCAGTGGACGGATAATACTAATGGTATAAATACATGCTCTTTAAAATACTAAACTGATTTTAGTACCAATATCCCAGTTTTCAATACATATTTTATATTAACTTAATATTTTATATTATTTAAAAAAATGATATTATTAAGGTATGTTCTAAAATTTTTAATAAAATATACATATTATGATATCGTTTTTGTTACGTTATAAATCACAACTCGATTCTTCCCCGGTTTCAAAATAATAAACTCGAAGAACCAACTTCAAATTCAGATACTTTATAGAACATTCAATCGAATTTTAATATGAGATCAATGCTGTTATGTTACAGCAATACCAAAGATGATATTGAATTAACTTCAACAACTCCAAATAATGAGCACTCCTAACAAGTTGTACTTTTGTATAAAAAGAAAAATCACCTATTATACTGACCAACGATTATTGAAACCTTTTCGGTAACAAGTGCCACTCGATGGCGGATGCCCGTTAAAATGGCTAAGAATTACATCTGACATCTTCGAACGTTTACCAAAGCAATTGCAGTCTTAAAAATTACAACTTAAGATATAAATCCCTGAAAACATCAATGTTCTTTTAGCGGCGAGGTTTATATTGAAATTGGATTTTGGGGTTGATGTTATAAGGGTTGGTTTGGTGTGTGGGGTTATCTGTCTATTTGTGTGGAGGGCTCTCCAGTGGAAGTCCAATTTGGGGATAAGGTTAATGGTCGAGTAATCGACAGATGCTGAGGGGCCCGCAGTGTGTTTGATATGTCGACGTGGAATTGACTTCTCTGGATCTACGTATCCCTTTGTATGTCATTGCACTATGCAAATTGGCGTATAAGATGTAACTGATACGAAAAGAAAGAAACTTATGTTCGACGAAACAAAGAAAGTCTTTAGATTATACCTATTTATATACCTATCTGAATCTCGGAGGCTCCAACTATTTTAAATGTTGTTTTTTCCGTGTTATGAGGCAATGAAGGCAGCGGTTTACGCTGAAATATCATTAGAATACGAACGCAAATTTTGCTGTTTACTAAGTTATAATAGCTCAGTTGTAAAATTAGATGGATACGAATCCAATAGAACCTGGTACGTATCTCCAGTCCAATTTTTTTTAAGTTACTTTTTTTGGGATAAATACTTTATCATATCATCTATAAAAGTAAAGGCTATCCAAAACGACACAAAAAAACCGACCAAATGATTGTTCAACCAGGTTCTCGAATTGCTGAAATTTTACTAAAGTAACACAAATTTTTACTAATTTCATCGCGATTTTAATCACGTGATTTATCCTCCCAGTTACAGGTCAGTTTACCATGTTTTACGAATATCGAGCTCCGCGGAGTAATACAAAAAACATGGTAAATATCCCGTTTTAAATAGTTTAGATAGTTGTATACATTTTGGATGAATTTGACCAACTTAGTGATTATTTACGTTATTATAGCCCTTATATTCAAGACCAATCTACGAGTATATCAGAAATTATTGTAATAGTATTAAAAAATAATGATTTCGACAATGTTAATATAGATGTAATATTTATAAAAAGCCTCTTCCATTCCCCTTTGCATTTTTCCCTTTTTTTCGAGTGAAAGTGATACACGCAATATTTAGAATTGATTTATCCTTTGTAAGGGAGACGCAACGGACCTCAAACTGTATTCACTTATACTTTATTATCATTTTAATTATATTTTTCATATTGTTATCTGATGTTTTCGTGAATTACATTCGATATAATGAAACAAATTTTACGGATTGTATCGCGGTTTATTATGTGTTTTACATGCCCGAAGCTCCGGATACTTTACAACAACGGACGAATTGTTGGTCGGCCATTAAACAGATGGGAAGACGAACTCCGTGCAGTGGCTGGTTCGCTTTGGATGCGAGTGGCAAGGGATCGGTTGTCTTGGCGTTCATTGAGGGATGCCTATGTTCAGCAGTGAACGGATAAAGTCTGATGATGATGATGATGATGAAAGTATTAGTTAGAACTAATGAAATACTTTAATTATGATATTGGCTCCTATCAGACATTTTTCTGATCATGCCGAATTGTATCGACATTTTATTCGCCTTTTGGGCTTAAAAGTATAAAAAAGGTAAAAACAAATAAGCTCTACTTTTTACCATCGTAACAGCAAAATACTCGTATTAGGATATACAAATTAGGAAAATTGTCAATATTGAGAAGCGCTGTCAGTAATGTAATATCACGGGAAAGTTCTTAAGTTTTTTTTTATTAAATTTTCCGGAACACGTCTTCTTTTTTTTATTTTATTTTCATTTGATTAAACGGTGTCAGGTTACCCGCTTTGTTACATCACTGAAGACGGTTAACTTCTTATTACCTTTTATATGGGGTACTCATCTCGGCTTACAAGTAAATTAAAACATGGCGGGGTTCTGTTGTCTGTTGGTAAATCGTTATTTTTATATCTTTTACACACTAAAATACAAAACGGGATATTTAGCACGTTTTTTACATTTTTTTTAGAAGAACAAGTCTCGAGTACAAGATATTTGTAATGTCGTAATGGCTATTTTTAGATATATTTAAATAGTTTTTAATGTGAAAGTAAGTATCATAATCTAAATATTTAAGCGCGATATTTTTGAAAATTTTGAACATCGGTTTTCGTTTTTTTATTTAATAACTAGCGGACCCGACAGACTTCGTTCTGTCAAAGGAAGTCATGGGGATTTAATAAGCATAAATACAATAATCAACAACTTATTACAACAACACACAAACTCATCTATTCTGGTTATATTCTTGTGATGGCATTGTTTATAATGGGTACATCATCATCATCGGCATATATCCGTCCACTGCTGAACATAGGCCCCCCCCTTAATGAACGCCAAGATGACCGATTCTGTACCACTCGCATGCAACGCGGACCTGCCACTGCACGGAGATCGTCTTCCCACCTGTTTAATGGTCGACCAACACTTCGTCTACCTAAATGCGGCCTCCACATTTGAACCTTATTGACCTATCGGCCATCCGTTCTTCTGAGTGTGTGACCAGCCCAGTGCCACTTCAACGTACATATTTTTCGCATGATATCGGTAATTTTAGTACTCTGGAGGAGGACTTTGTTTCGAATCCTATCTGCCAAAGAAACACCAAGCATAGCACACTCCATAACACGTTGAGCTACGGAAAAATTACGGACCAGTCGTAAATTAAGAGTTTGTTTCAGTCCCGTAGGTCAACACGGAGATAACGCATTGGTCTTTAAACTGTACGGTATACGGACGACGTGAGAATATGGCGAAACTTCCTAAATGCTGCCCACCCTAATTGAATCCTCTTATTGGCTTGCCTCTCGAAGTTATGTCGACCTAGCTGCAAGGTATGCCTAAGGTAGAAATACTATTGCACGGCTTCGAGAGTTATGTCATCGACGTTAACCGGCCTAAGGAGAACGTGTTCGTTGAACATGACTTTCATGTTGTTCAAGTTCACCCTAAGGCCCACACGTCGGGATGATTCGTTTAGACTGTGCAGCATCTTCTGTAAACCCTTCAGCGACTCGGCCAGTATAATAAGTAAGTATATCGTCGGCGAAACGAAGGTGTGAGAGATACTCGCCGTTAATGTTTATGCCACATTCTGCCCAATTTAAAGTCTTGAAGATTTCGTCCAAAGCATTCGTGAACGGTTTCGGGGAATGAACATCCTCCTGTCGCACACCTCGATGCAATTAGATTGGTCTTGTTTGACCTCCCGGAATCAGAATGAACATAAAAGCGGCTTCGTATAATCCTCTCATTACTTTAACGTATCGCCAATCGACATGACATCGCTGCAGAGCTTCCAGAACAGCCCAGGTTTTAAGAGAGTCAAAAGCTTTCTCATAGTCCACAAAAGCAAGGCACGGTGGCTGGTTGTACTCATGGGTCTTCTGTATAACTTGCCTTATAGTATGAATGTGATCTATGGTGCTAAATCCTCCCCCTTTTAGCTGCTTAAGAGCCAAACTAACGTCATCTAATCTGATGTTCAGAAGCTTTCCAGAGAGGTGTCGTGTTAGGCTGGCACGCGGATCATTATTCCGGGTATTAGGTTGAGGAGCATGGGACGCGTACAATTTGCTATAGAAGTCTTCGATCTCCGATAAGATCTCCGGCCTAGAAGAAACGGTCTCGCCAGAAGTGGTCCTAATCTTCGACAGATGGCTTCATGTGTGTGTACAAACTGTAGTGAAATTATTAATTTTCAAAAGCAACAATCCACCCGAACAGATAAGTTTTCGATACTATATAATATATACAAAATACATTTAAAAGTAAATCACACGTGTGTAAAGTTTTCATTTTCCTATATTTATTATTTAATTCGGTGTTCATCCCAATTACATAATAATATTAGAATGTATTTAAATAATTTTGCACAGACAGGGATATTAAATTAATAATTAAAAATAATAAAACACTCTTGGTAACGCGGTTTGTGTTTGACTGATGTAATGACGTGGAAACTGATGCATTTTATGTTGCGTGCCTGCCTGAAACTAAAACAAACGAAATAATATCGCGAAACCGACCAAATTGAAAGTCAGTACTAATGATCCATAGCCCGTAAATTGTGTAGCTATGTAATTTGGTCGGGTTCGCGTTATTATCACCTTTTATGAGTTTCGGGACACGACATTAGACCCTCCAACAGCAAACGCACACTGTTTTGATAGAATAAATGAAATTCTGACTTTGCTCGGGTGAAATTTGATTTACAATGCACATAACTAACGATCTAATAATAAGACCGGTAGGGTCCCATTGCACAACCCAACAGTAGGGTTTAAATTTCTTAAAAGCATTTCTATACAACCAACTTTTAATTTAAGGAATGTGTGGTGGTAATCCTGCAATCGTTATATCGAGTTTAGGAATTCTACGGGATAGTTTAAAACATCATTATGATCGTCCTCAACTACAGCGTTATAACTCTCTTAAATTTTAAACACACCCGAGGTTTTTTCAACAACTTAGTCGTGCAATTGAAAACGATCTCCGTTTTGAGGAGTAAGTAACGTTTTCATTGAATAATTTTTATTAGGTATCATTTGTGTCAAGCGACACATCAAACATATGGTCTACAATTGAATTATCTACAATGCATCGCTATGGTCAACACCATCCTCATTTGATGATCCATTGCCTGAATCCTTATGACACGTAAGACGTAGAGATCTCATCAGAATTAATTGGAATTTTTAATCTCGAGTGATCTGTTCTACCGCCATCTAAAAATTTGCTGCAATCCCAGTAAATGCTATAGCATTATTTAATTCTTGCCTATTGGCAGGCATATTTTGTTTTCAGATCTTAAAATGTACAATAGTTGTAAATACAAAAGTTTTTCCAGTTCCTCTTGGGCCGTCAAGTTGGAACAGATGTATATCTATAAATTCTTTTGATATAGTACCTATAAATTCTCCTGATCATAATATTTCTTTGTCTCAATAATCCTTTTCATAATACAAATACAAATAGTAAATACTCCTTGCCAAAAGCGTATTAAAAAAAGTAGATGTCACCCGTTATCAATGACAGTGATAATATGCAATTATGTCATTGTATTTTAATGGACTGCAATATTTTGTCTGTCAACACCATTAGGATTTAACAAAATACTCGACAATCCAAATTTTGGGGATATATGTTGTCGACTCGAAACCTTTAATTTTTTATGTTTTATTATTTAGGTAACTTTTAGATTGAGTCTAAGACGAAATTATTAATATGATATAGCTTAGACAACAATGAGTGTTTGTAATCTAATATGAGCTTTATATAATAGCGATAAAGTTCAGATTGACTCTACATTTTAGTTAGAAAACGTTTGTATGGGAAAAAGAAAAGGGCTGTTTTTAGGGCTTTCCCGGCAATTTTTCGATTTTTTTTCGCCGGAACATCCATCCTTGGACTTCCACAAACATTTAAAAAAAAGAATTATCGAAATCGGTTCAGCCGTTTACACGTGATGCCGTGACAACGCGAAACGGGTTTCATTTTTATATATATAGATATGAAAAAACAAAAAGCATTTTAATGCGATGAGAAACGACTTTCTTTAACGTTTAAATAATATGTATCAAAAACGGAATTTTTTATACAAAGAAAATTTTTGATTTAATTTTTTTACTAAACATATTTTAATTCTAAATCTTTTTAACGGATCTAAGACACTTTTATCCATGTTCAATCAAAGTTTCTACAAAATACGATATTAAATTATAATTTTAATTCCATATAAATGAATCCATAAACTATTGATAGTCATGGTAACCCATCCCAAAATAAACTGGCTCAATTGCAGATCAAAGTAAACAAAATTAGAACAACCCTTTGTAATGCAGTTAGCACAAAGGTGTGCAACGACGCGACAGCCCTCGGAAAGAATAACTTACAAAGGGAGATAGCAAACAGAAACTGATACACAAAAGCCTATCTAGTTGGCCACGATATTCTTTCTCCCCCGCTGACTATGATTAAAATTTTGATGCCAAATTAATCATATTTAGAGTCTCGTTTCTAAAAATGACAAAACCCTGAAAATATCACTTATTGTTTATATATCCATGGTTGTATTTAATTTTTAAAAAAAATGCACCGTCTCTGGACGCCCGGCAAATGTTATTCATCTATTGTTATATGAATATGCATAACTGCTGAAAATCTAAACAAAATAAATATCATGCCGATTGCTAGATATGATATTGATAGATGGCTTTCACAGAAGACACTAGATTTTACAAAGATGTTACTTACACTTCTTTAATATTTTCTTACTCAAATTTTCTTCTTTAATTATTTTTATTCTAACAGTACAAAATTATGTTACTCTTTATTAAAAAGTTCTTACCGCTTAAAAGCTCCCTAAACGTGTATTACCAAGGAGACTTGGTTAAGTCTATTAGGAGCATGTACTCGCGTATTAATATGTGACTCGGCTGGCACGGGGTCCTGATATTAAATACAGTCGACTAATTTAATTTACTGGGATGAGCCAGGGCTGCCACATACTTGTTTTCAAAAATTTTGAGATAGATCTTTCGTAAAGAAAAAGTAGGAAGGCGAAATGTATTAATGGAAAAAAAGGATTTTTAGCATAATATTAATTGTGAAAAAAAAAAACATGTAAATAGAACATTTTTTTGTAACATGATATGATAGTAATTTTATTTAATTATTTTCTAAACTAGACTATTTCTTAGTAACTATGTTTTCGTTTTTTTTTGTAACTTCGATATATTAAGATGCAGATAGATGTTTTTGATACTAAAATATTTGTCTACAAATAATTATTATAATCAATTATAAAATTATCAACCCTATGAAAGTATGATTGCAATGCAATAGAATAGTAATTCTTCAATCGAATGTGCAGCAAAGCCATTCAAGTAAACAGCAATTTAAACTTTAACCCTATGGAATTAGATTAAGTTTCCACCGACCCGAATTCATAATAGAGGTACCCAACAATCGGTTTTATTGTTACCACCCGCCGATTCAAAGTTTCTCTACCAAACTTCCAAAATAACCAAATTTAAGCTCTACGATGGTAAGTTTAGAGTGAATTTGAAATTGTGTGGCTCGGTAGTAAATAATAGGTGTCGTGAACAATTGGCACGGCAGAAGCGGGGTGGCATTGTCTGTATCGCTAATCACTTGAGAATGGGCAAGGGGCAGGAATTAGGGGTTATGTCAATGGAGACGCGGGTGTTTTATTAATTCGCGTATTCCGCTTCTAATGTTGACAAATGGCTTTATAAATCATTCGTATTAATATCATTCGACGGTTACATTTGGGTTTAACTTGAAATTAAAAATTACTTCTAGTGACAGCCCTATTTTTTTGTTTGGCACGCGCGTGGTTTTATTGTTTCTACACAATATGTTTGTAAAAGTAATATAAGACTTGTACCTAAACTGTAGTTAAGTTTAAACTATGGTCGGTGATCACTTGCCATCACGGAACGGACTAATTGAAAAACTAGATGTGCACTGGAATGAAAGTGGTAAGACCAATACAATTGTTTTCTCTTGGTCATACCGCTTCTGGTCAAGAAAAGAATACTGCAGTTGTACTTTGGATGTAGGGAAAAGCCTTAATCTGAAATCTTGGAGTTTGTCCGTATAATTTCCTTTAATCCGGACATTTTCTGATTCCTAGACCTTACTGTTTATGTGGCACAGATTATTAGTCTATATGTAGATATATTTATTGTGTATGAGTTTAACTGTATTTCGAAAGTGTCGTCTACTTTAATGCAATATTTCCTATACATTTATTTCAACAAAATAATTCGATTTTGACTAACGTGTATTTTTTTATATTTTCCAATCATTAATAAGTTACAACGCACAACATTAATTCGTAAACAGAACTTGGGGCAGAAAAATATTATGTTGACAGATCCTTCGTTACATTTTAGAATACCGTAGCTCTGTTGTAATATCGTAGCGGCGTCATCGTAGCACAGTTACGAGTAGCTACGAACTTGAATTGCTACGACGTAGCGGCTATTATATTAATTAATAAGGGCCTGTTTCACAATCTCCCGTTAAGTTCCCTATAGGCTATAGGCAACATATTTGACAGATGTTTGACAGATACTCCATACTCTATCTGTCAAATATGTTCCCTATAGCCTATAGGGAACTTAACGGGAGATTGTGAAACAGGCCCTAAGTAAATTAATTTTAAATTATTTATATCATCCAATATCCAAGGAGAATATACCATAAAGGCCATCTCAGTCGACTCTTACAATCTTTATTTCTAAATGTATGTAATTTGTGTTATGTATTGTACGTTTTTGATATGTGGTGTTTACACTATAAAAAAATCTTTTTTTCTGGTAAAGTGTATCGATATCCGTGAAAATGGATTCTATTACGCTGGTTTTCAATATCTTATCTATCTTAAAATTTTCTTATCGATCTTAAAATTTTGACAGATTTTCAAAGAAAATGTGTCAAAATTTCAAGATAGATAAGAAAATTTTAAGATAGATAGGATATTGAAAGTCGCCGTTAGAGGATGGATACAAGCTGCTGACTATAATTACTTTACTCGTTACTTATATCATATAAAGGTATCAAATTTTTATTTTTTTGAATCACCAAAAGTAACTGCATAATTCTCTCTTTCAATCCAAATCCTAAAATATTTACTGAATGTTTTCCACCATTAGATTAAATCTTGTATCATTTTATACCCCTATAATGACTACATAAAAAGCATAAACAAAAGCGTAGCAGTATAAAAAATAATTTCCATATTCCACCCTCTGGCACCTAATTAGCGGGCATCCAGGAGGGCAATTCAGTTATTATAACGTCATTAAAAGCCTTTTTATTTCAGTTTACAGTTTAGTTTAATTCTTTTTGTTTTTCAACTTTTCATCAAAGGCCAGTGGATTTGCTTTCGTATTTTAGATAGAGATTTTTGTGTGTGCTAATTACGATCTGCAAACACGATTTACTTTCGCATATATTATTTAATATACAACATTAAAACCGCGTGAGTTGAGATATGCTTGTAACAATTTACGTTGCTGAACGATTATGGCTTAGGGCCTCTTTTTAAAGTATTAAAACAAGAAAGAAAGAAAAAGAATCAATTTGTTGTGTGTCTGACCAAAATTTTTGATTACTTCCCACTAACAAAACCATGATAATTGGTAAAAATATAGGTCGCATATTATATGTAAAGAAATCTTGAAAAACAAATGAACGGCATTTGTTGTTATTTTACATATGAAATATGATTTTCGAAACCCATTAAGCAAGTCGAACCCTTGTCTCGTTTTTTGAAGTGAAAACTTCTTAAACCGCGTTGAGCATACTTTGATAGGGGAAAATCTTGTAGACTCGCGATTAAGACTCGAAATTTCATGTAATAGTTCACAGTTACAAGTTTTCACTTCTGTGGAAGTCTCTATGACTGCTTTTTTTTATGTAGTACACGAACATGACCCTAATCCACAGATGTCTTTTCCGACAAAATAAAATAGGAAATTATTTAAATTTATAATATAATATATCTTCTGATACATTGAATAACAGACAGCTTACACGAAATTCTCAAGTTGAAAATGATCTGAAAATGTACTCATAATAAATATGAAAATGGTGTTGTTTAAATAATTTAAATTGTCATGAGTATAAGAAGATCTATGGACAGTTATTAATTATTATACATAAAATATTATGATAACACTTAATTGTAAACCGCTCGTTTATCATTCTGTACATTAAAATCGATTTCACATCATACTCGATTAAATGTCAATTGTGACAGCTATCGCCCGCCATTTTATTTTATTATCTGTAATTCAGTGAATAGCGGTAGCAATTTTACAAATATAAAAGGTTCTTGACCATTGTGAAATAATCAAATATATATTTAAATCGTTATTATAATATTGATTGTTTGTTTGTATTGAATACGCTCCGAAACTACTTGACAGATTTGAAAAATTCAATCACTGTTGGGAAGCTACACTATCCTCGGTGAACACAGGTTTAAATTTAAAAAAAATTAAGGTTTTAAATTAACCCGTTTTAAATCTTAGTTGACGCAGGTGAAGCTACGTGGGCCCCACCATGGTTCAGGCCTTGTCGTGGCGATGGGCCTCAGTAGCCCTGGGTGACCCCAATACCTTGGGCGAAGCGAATTGAGCCGAGGAGTCTCTTTGTATCCCTCTTATAAGAAGAGGGGACAAAAGAGCCAAAGACAAAAGATCGCTCTGTGGAGGTGGCGTCGGTCTCCTGAGGGCGGCAGTGGTGGCACTCGCTGGGTTTTAGTGGGTAGAGCTGCGTCCACTTACCAACTTTCGGGCGCAGCGAGTCCCACATACCCGCCAGAGGAGACTCACTCACCAGCGGGATGCGTCAGTGCATTTCCCGGCGTAAAAGAAAAAAAAAGGGTAAAGCCACGTGGAACAGCTTGTGTTAAATATTTATTGTATGTACGTCTTATCTCTATTATTATTTCCTAAATATTGCCTGTTTAAAAGTTAGAATCATTAAAACATTTTAAGAACATTTTATTTTCAAATAAGGCTGCTGGTTCAGGAGATAATTGATATATTTTTTCACTACATTTTTTTAAACGACGGCGAGTAGATACTTAATTATTTACAAATATGATTTTTTATTATGGGTTACATATAATATTATTATATAATTCTAGCAATATTACTTCATTTTGCACATCAACCTTTGCTGTAAAAAAATTCTCTTCAGTCTATGAAACAATTGATTACGATAGGCACAGCTTTATTTTAAATTCAGTACCCCACAGATACAAATATCGTGGGTCTGTCGCTGTCGGGCCCAGCCACCACTAAATCCAGTACAGCGCGGTGGCTCGCGGCCAACCGTTATTGTCTCATTGTCCCACAATTTATGGGGACATGTCTCAACACGCTATTGTCGGTAAACACCATTGTACTACCATATCATTTCCATGCAACTTATTTACCGGCTTACCAATATGGCGGGTGAATTAAGTGATCAATTTTTTTGTTATAATTTTAAGGTTCATTATATTTTTATTGGCTGTAATACAGATATATCCGAACTGATATTATTATATAGCCAATGTTATTCATCATCATCATCACCATGAGCCTTTATCCGTCCACTGCTGAACATTCTCCCTTAATGAACGCCAAGACCCCTTATACCGTGATACCTTGACCAAGATACCTTGGAACTCACATACAACACGTATCGAACAATGCATGAAGACTGTCTTCCCACCTGATTGACCTGATTAATGGCCACTCACTTATTAAACCAGTCCAATAATAATTTATTAATACTTCTATAAGATTTGCGTAGATAATTATTATTAATTAAATTTGTTATTCATCTAATTTTCAAAATTTTTTATGGTTGGACTGTTGTGTTCAAAAACATAATTTCAAAAAAATTATTACCATGAAAATTTATGTTCTAGCAGTTAAGTCCGTAATACTTGTATTCAAATCTTGATGAAATTAATAGCAGTTGTTTAATATACAAACTGTTGGTTTTAATTATCGATTTATTTATGATATTGGTAAGGAAAAATATTTTTTTTTTATCCTAACACAACATTTTATCATCGCAGCGCCTTTTGGCTCTTATTTTATTTCTACGTAGCATCTCGTCGAAATCGAAAACGAAAATCGGCATTTAAAATATAACCGTTTATTTTGTATCTTAATGTTTTATATAACAAATGTGAATAAGCAGATTAAAAAGTTAATTTTAAATAAAAAACCAAAACCGACTTCAAACCTATATATATATATATATATATATATATATATATATATATATATATATATATATATATATATCTATATATATAAAAATGAAACCCGTTTCGCGTTGTCACGGCATCACGTGTAAACGGCTGAACCGATTTCGATAATTCTTTTTTTTAAATGTTTGTGGAAGTCCAAGGATGGATGTTCCGGCGAAAAAAAATCGAAAAATTGCCGGGAAAGCCCTAAAAACAGCCCTTTTCTTTTTCCCATACAAACGTTTTCTAACTAAAATGTAGAGTCAATCTGAACTTTATCGCTATTATATAAAGCTCATATTAGATTACAAACACTCATTGTTGTCTAAGCTATATCATATTAATAATTTCGTCTTAGACTCAATCTAAAAGTTACCTAAATAATAAAACATAAAAAATTAAAGGTTTCGAGTCGACAACATATATCCCCAAAATTTGGATTGTCGAGTATTTTGTTAAATCCTAATGGTGTTGACAGACAAAATATTGCAGTCCATTAAAATACAATGACATAATTGCATATTATCACTGTCATTGATAACGGGTGACATCTACTTTTTTTAATACGCTTTTGGCAAGGAGTATTTACTATTTGTATTTGTATTATGAAAAGGATTATTGAGACAAAGAAATATTATGATCAGGAGAATTTATAGGTACTATATCAAAAGAATTTATAGATATACATCTGTTCCAACTTGACGGCCCAAGAGGAACTGGAAAAACTTTTGTATTTACAACTATTGTACATTTTAAGATCTGAAAACAAAATATGCCTGCCAATAGGCAAGAATTAAATAATGCTATAGCATTTACTGGGATTGCAGCAAATTTTTAGATGGCGGTAGAACAGATCACTCGAGATTAAAAATTCCAATTAATTCTGATGAGATCTCTACGTCTTACGTGTCATAAGGATTCAGGCAATGGATCATCAAATGAGGATGGTGTTGACCATAGCGATGCATTGTAGATAATTCAATTGTAGACCATATGTTTGATGTGTCGCTTGACACAAATGATACCTAATAAAAATTATTCAATGAAAACGTTACTTACTCCTCAAAACGGAGATCGTTTTCAATTGCACGACTAAGTTGTTGAAAAAACCTCGGGTGTGTTTAAAATTTAAGAGAGTTATAACGCTGTAGTTGAGGACGATCATAATGATGTTTTAAACTATCCCGTAGAATTCCTAAACTCGATATAACGATTGCAGGATTACCACCACACATTCCTTAAATTAAAAGTTGGTTGTATAGAAATGCTTTTAAGAAATTTAAACCCTACTGTTGGGTTGTGCAATGGGACCCTACCGGTCTTATTATTAGATCGTTAGTTATGTGCATTGTAAATCAAATTTCACCCGAGCAAAGTCAGAATTTCATTTATTCTATCAAAACAGTGTGCGTTTGCTGTTGGAGGGTCTAATGTCGTGTCCCGAAACTCATAAAAGGTGATAATAACGCGAACCCGACCAAATTACATAGCTACACAATTTACGGGCTATGGATCATTAGTACTGACTTTCAATTTGGTCGGTTTCGCGATATTATTTCGTTTGTTTTAGTTTCAGGCAGGCACGCAACATAAAATGCATCAGTTTCCACGTCATTACATCAGTCAAACACAAACCGCGTTACCAAGAGTGTTTTATTATTTTTAATTATTAATTTAATATCCCTGTCTGTGCAAAATTATTTAAATACATTCTAATATTATTATGTAATTGGGATGAACACCGAATTAAATAATAAATATAGGAAAATGAAAACTTTACACACGTGTGATTTACTTTTAAATGTATTTTGTATATATTATATAGTATCGAAAACTTATCTGTTCGGGTGGATTGTTGCTTTTGAAAATTAATAATTTCACTACAGTTTGTACACACACATGAAGCCATCTGTCGAAGATTAGGACCACTTCTGGCGAGACCGTTTCTTCTAGGCCGGAGATCTTATCGGAGATCGAAGACTTCTATAGCAAATTGTACGCGTCCCATGCTCCTCAACCTAATACCCGGAATAATGATCCGCGTGCCAGCCTAACACGACACCTCTCTGGAAAGCTTCTGAACATCAGATTAGATGACGTTAGTTTGGCTCTTAAGCAGCTAAAAGGGGGAGGATTTAGCACCATAGATCACATTCATACTATAAGGCAAGTTATACAGAAGACCCATGAGTACAACCAGCCACCGTGCCTTGCTTTTGTGGACTATGAGAAAGCTTTTGACTCTCTTAAAACCTGGGCTGTTCTGGAAGCTCTGCAGCGATGTCATGTCGATTGGCGATACGTTAAAGTAATGAGAGGATTATACGAAGCCGCTTTTATGTTCATTCTGATTCCGGGAGGTCAAACAAGACCAATCTAATTGCATCGAGGTGTGCGACAGGAGGATGTTCATTCCCCGAAACCGTTCACGAATGCTTTGGACGAAATCTTCAAGACTTTAAATTGGGCAGAATGTGGCATAAACATTAACGGCGAGTATCTCTCACACCTTCGTTTCGCCGACGATATACTTACTTATTATACTGGCCGAGTCGCTGAAGGGTTTACAGAAGATGCTGCACAGTCTAAACGAATCATCCCGACGTGTGGGCCTTAGGGTGAACTTGAACAACATGAAAGTCATGTTCAACGAACACGTTCTCCTTAGGCCGGTTAACGTCGATGACATAACTCTCGAAGCCGTGCAATAGTATTTCTACCTTAGGCATACCTTGCAGCTAGGTCGACATAACTTCGAGAGGCAAGCCAATAAGAGGATTCAATTAGGGTGGGCAGCATTTAGGAAGTTTCGCCATATTCTCACGTCGTCCGTATACCGTACAGTTTAAAGACCAATGCGTTATCTCCGTGTTGACCTACGGGACTGAAACAAACTCTTAATTTACGACTGGTCCGTAATTTTTCCGTAGCTCAACGTGTTATGGAGTGTGCTATGCTTGGTGTTTCTTTGGCAGATAGGATTCGAAACAAAGTCCTCCTCCAGAGTACTAAAATTACCGATATCATGCGAAAAATATGTACGTTGAAGTGGCACTGGGCTGGTCACACACTCAGAAGAACGGATGGCCGATAGGTCAATAAGGTTCAAATGTGGAGGCCGCATTTAGGTAGACGAAGTGTTGGTCGACCATTAAACAGGTGGGAAGACGATCTCCGTGCAGTGGCAGGTCCGCGTTGCATGCGAGTGGTACAGAATCGGTCATCTTGGCGTTCATTAAGGGGGGGGCCTATGTTCAGCAGTGGACGGATATATGCCGATGATGATGATGTACCCATTATAAACAATGCCATCACAAGAATATAACCAGAATAGATGAGTTTGTGTGTTGTTGTAATAAGTTGTTGATTATTGTATTTATGCTTATTAAATCCCCATGACTTCCTTTGACAGAACGAAGTCTGTCGGGTCCGCTAGTATATATATATACCTTTAAATTAAGTACAACTAAAAAATTAAAAATAATATTTAAATATTTCGAGGTGAAGATAATTAACAAACTTAATTAATCAATAAATATAATAAAACTTATATGTCTTACTTATACTTTTTAAAATTAGTTATTTTGGGAGTCGGTGCCAGCCAAGAAAGACAGTTTAATCACAATTCACAGCATTTGAATACATTATATTATACTCTCACGTCTATTATAAAGATCTTTGCAATTGTTGATTTTGTACTCTTTGAGTACACCCAGTAATTGGTAGATGTCTGTTAAGGTTATCTTTGCTTTGGCTGGTACCGACTCCAAAAATAACTAATTTAAAAAAATATAAGTTTTATTATATTTATTGATTAATTAAGTTTGTTGATTATCTTCACCTCGAAATATTTAAATGTTATTTTTAATTTTTTAGTTGTACTTAATTTAAAGGCATAGGTTTAAAGTCAGTTTTGGTTTTTTATTTAAAATTAACTTTATTTTGTACTTTTTGGTTTTAAGTAGGGCCAGTAAGGCTAGTAAACTTTCTCAGAGGGCTTACACAAATTTATCAAGGCTTAATGAAAAACGAACAAAAAAAGGATTTAAATTTGCACAGCCAAAAGCAATTTTGAATTGTGTATGCAATACATAATTTTGTCATGTTCATAATCATCATTAGCCTTTCTCCATCCACTGCTGAACATAGGCCTTCCTCAATGAACGCCAAGACGGCCGATCCCTTGCCACTCGTATTCAACGCAGACCGGCCGTGACTGCTCGGATATCGTCGTCGCACCTGCCCGACCAACACTTCAAGGCAAGGGATCAGCCGTCTTGAAGTTCAATAAGGGAGTCCTATATTCAACAGTGGATGGTGAAAGGCTGATGATGATGAAGATGACAATATTATGTATTGCATACACAATTTTACAGAGTGCATATACAAATTACAGACAGAATTTCTGCCACAGATCGCATCCTTACTGCCGTTGAGGAATTGATCATCATATTCGGCTACGACAGTTACTTGACCACTTGACCAGAAAGACTTTACGTTAGACAAATATCCGGATGGTCTATAAAAGATTCAGCCGACTATCGTTAATTTGCTCCTAAGAATTGAGGAGTTCCGTTACTTTGTTATGGATCCCACGATCAGAACCCAACCAAGTTTTCACCAAACTACCCTTGAAGTACATTCTTTCAAATAAACTAATAAGCATCGAAATCGGTTGGCATGATATTCAGTTATTCATCTATTTGTCGTGGACGTACCTAATGCAAATTTAAGACTTTTATGGTTTTCTCATGGATACCATTATCAGAACTGGACTAGATTAAAATGGGAACACACGGGGAGCGTCAGCTTTCTAATAAAAAAAGAATCATCGAAATCGATTCACCCAGTCAAAAGTTATGAGGTAACAATTATATATAAAAAAAAAAAACATACAGTCGAATTGATAACCTCCTCCTTTTTTTGAAGTCGGTTAAAAATCCATCAACGAATCGAGAGTTATAATATATTAAATAAAAAGTGTAAATTTCAGTTCTGTAGTGTAAATTTCATTTCGGTTCCCAAAAGGCTGATCAATACAAAAATTAACAAATCAATTGTCAAATCTCTTGTTAAGTGTCAAATAAGTTGCTAGAAGCATGGTTAAATTACTTAATTAGATCAGCCTGTCAGTTAACACAGCAACTACAATGAAAAGCTGTCAAATTTGACTCTAAAATCGTGTGTTTGCTGCCATTAACAGCCATGTTAGTTGACATACACTTTGACAAACGTTTCAGAAACCGGGCGTAAGTCTCTATAATTACAAACTAAAAACTACCAAAATCTTCTTTTAACCGGCCGCTAAAACTGTTATATCAGACAAACAATGTGTGTATAAGACATTGAATAAATTTACAATAAAAACAAATAAAAGAAACTAAAACCTACACCATTCATGTACCCTTTATAAAGTTATAAATACATAGGCACAATGCCAGACCGAAATCTCATAATAAGCAGATGTCTTCTTTTAATAGCAGTATACAAATATATCTCTCTCCCTCGCACTTTCAAAATGGCCAGTTCCTTTCAATAATATATTATGTTTTGTATAGAATAATGGAGTATTATTTTAATTATTTTGTATGCGAGCGAGGGCGTTTCGTTTTGTGTTTTTGTATTTCTTTATGCTGTTGGTTTCATTCAGAGATGATATAAATAGTTTTCTATAACGTACTTATGAGTTTTTATTTGGTCATTTTAAAAAGGTTTTATTAAAGTGTTCTCTTTATAAGTTTAAAAATTGAATATGCTGGCATTGATTTGTAAGAGATATACTTTTTATCCTTAGATCAATAATATGTCTAGATAGAGTGTCGCGCGGAAAACACGTCCAAAAAAATAGCAACCAACTGTTAGCCTCTAAATGCTTTCTCTGTGTTATATGACATGTACATGCGTATTCTATGACAGTGGGACGGATACTCCGTCCCACTGTCATAGAATACGCATGAATTTTTACGCATTATTGTTTTTATTTATTAAATAATGAAGGTTTGTGTTGAAGTGTAACGAGATTAAAAAGGATGATTATGGGAGAACTGTAGTAGCTGGTATCACTATTTACGAATACATCTTTGAAAATGTTGGCCTGTTCTTTTTGTTTCGAATGTAGGGCGACACTCCATCTAGACATATTAATGATCTAAGCATTTTATTAATGTGTTCTCTTTATAAGTTTAAAAATTGAATATGCTGACATTGATTTGTAAGAGATATACTTATCTTAGAACTCAATGATAAGTAAAAATTATACTAAGTTTATTTTCGATGAATCAAATATAATATGATATATGAACAAATAAACGATCAAAAATACGAACATTTGTGAGTTATTCGATTGCTCGTTATATCTCCAAAAACATCACGCGCTCTCTTATATCAATCATACTAAACAAGACACTTAACCGCCATTATGAAAACGTTTCTTTATTGGCACGCTATATTTATTAATTGTTTGCCGAAGCAACCGCACTAAAGCCGGATCGAATCCTCCCCTCCAGTAAAAAACAATAACATCGCCCATTAAATTGGTACACACGAGTGAGAACAGGCGCGATTCTAATTGCTCGGAACACAATGACTGCTTCGAGTACGGTGGGCCACCGTCACCTCTACACTTAGACCGAGTATTAAAACATTTTATGGGAGGGGTGTACTTTAAATGTTTTTAATGACAATGTCTATATTTGGTTATTTTCGTTACTAAAATTATTCAAAACAGTATATAAATTACCATGCTTTTCTCTTTTATTTCGCGAAGCTTTATATTTCGACATTATAGTTTATGAGTATCTTGCTCGCGACAGAAAAAAAATTTCAATTCAAATGATAAAAATGTCTATCTTCTCGATTTTAATATAATGCAATATGGTTACTTTTTGCGGGGCTTATTGCGGTTTAATAAGGTTTATATTAAAGTAACACCAACAAAGTAAGACCAAAGCCATGACTTTGACAATTTTGGTCTTAGTTATTGGTCTTGCTGGCTTA
The DNA here is from genome assembly GCA_905333005.2 of Lycaena phlaeas. Lineage (NCBI taxonomy): Eukaryota > Metazoa > Arthropoda > Insecta > Lepidoptera > Lycaenidae > Lycaena > Lycaena phlaeas. The sequence goes on along the minus strand of HG995169.1, from coordinate 14,503,014 downwards.
AGTTTTATTCTTGATTTTGCTATGTTAGTCTTGGAAGGCTTTGATGTCTCGATCGTAGCAAGACAGGGTCGAGCAAAACTGCAAGTCCAAATTTACTCATCAGTAAATTATAATTACGATAGTCAATAGATAAGCTGAAAGACAAGTTCTCTTTTTAAACTAATAGATGATTTAAAAAAAAAAATACCGACTGATCTAACGAATCTTAGTCACTTATAATACAAAATATTGATACAAAGAAACCAGTCATTAGTTGAAGAGTCGTTATTAACACTTATGAAAAATTAAACCGAGAATTACTAAAATAATTTATATTGTTTTTTTAAATTAATGTAATTATTTACATTAAATTAGATTTCATGCCATAAAAATCGATTAAACAAGGATTCAAGTAAAAATACACATATTATCATATGTACCTACTAACAAAATTCCACCCCTGTATTCTAAAGTATAATGTCCTTTGTATTATAAGCACTAAGTTTACGTAGTGCTTTTTGTCGACTTATTGTGCCTGGAGGAAAAGTTGTTTCTTTGTTTGACAAATGAACGCGTTATGTTTTACAGAATTTCGAGTGTTTATGTAAATGAACATTGTTTTATCCCACTTTCTGTACGAGGGGTGTTGTCGCTTGGATGTGGAACCCGTATTAAATACTATAATTATTGTGCACGGTATGTGCGTAGATTACCTACGGCTATAGATTATGTCACCAGCGGGGTGATTATGGTGATGAAAACGGATTTTAAACTGATTCTAAACTTTTAAGTTGACTGGCTTCGGGTTGATGATTATTAAAATGAACTAAGGGGCTTGAAATGAAATACTGAACACTGATTAACTATTGAGAGTACTATTGGAATGAGGCAGGGACTAACTTTAACACTTTATAACTTTACTAATTACTTTCTTGCTTCGGAGACTTGTATCGAATGAGTTTCCACGATTTTGTCCACCCTTTTATACCATTTCTATGAAACCTTCTAGAATGTTCCATGCCTCACCCCCTTAAGTGGTTTTTACTCAATATCTTTATTTAATCCATAAACAATTTACATACAGTATACATTAATACAACAATATTCAGTTTTTACACATTTTTACCTATAAGACATCACCATCCGAGCATGCATGTGGGACTGACGATCAAAAATCTACATTTTACATATTTATACTACCTCGTCCCCCGCGGAATACTTCCGGGTACACCCACATCACTTCCTTTCTCTTTTACACAAGCATGTCTCGGTCTAATGTCTTCCAGCTTGACATTTTCTATTGCTGTCTCCCTTATCCAATTGGATTTATAGTAACGGACATTTTACTAACCCAATTGGAATTTCAAAATAAGATTGTAATGAGAATTTTCTCATAAACATTATACGTTTCTTTACATATTCAAATATTTTAAACTTAACATTATCTTAATATTTCTTCAATTTAGCAACAATTATAAACTATATTCTAAGTATTATTCAACATGTTTGCGATTAAGTTAATAAACTATAAGGTAAATAATGTGCTGTTAGATTAGAAAATTACAATAAGTCTCACAAGTATGCATTCTTATGTGTTTGCTTTTTAAATCAGTATTATTTACATCATTCTAATGTCGTCGTGAACATTTCTCCCGCCTGTCACGAAGGTGACACTCCTGGCAGCACGACGATCTTCTTACAGGGACGCCGAAGCACATGTCCGTTGCTGGTTTCTACATCGACGACTCGCACCACGTTGTCATGTCCGGGATACAGCGCCTTAACTCTTCCTTTGGGCCAGACGTTTCTAGGTAGGTTCGAGTCGCATATTATAACGACATCGCCTATCTTCGGGGTAGAGCCTGTGGTATGCGGCTCCCGCCTGTGTTGAAGTAGTGGGAGATATTCTTTCACCCACCTCCTCCAGAACTCGTCGGCTAGGTGCTGGGCGCGCTTCCATAATTGGCGCGTCGAAGCATTTTCTTCAAATTTTCCTGGCGCAGGCACGTGGCTGTTTGACCCCAGAAGTATGTGGTTCGGGGTCAAAGCTTCGGGTTCATCCGGATTGACTGTCACGTGGGTTAGCGGTCTCGAGTTTATTATATTCTCGGCTTCTACCAATAGAGTGTAGAATGTTTCGTCGCTCGGGTGTTTTTCATGCAGTGTGACGCGGAGTGTTTCTTTTACACTGCGCACTAATCTTTCCCAGGCTCCGCCCATGAATGGAGCGCCCGGAGGGATATATCGCCAAACGATATGTCGAGCGTTTACTTCGTTTTTATATTCGTCCCAAGCTTCTTTCAATTCTTTCTCCGCGGCTTTGAAACACGTCGCGTTGTCGCTCCAAAGCTCGGTCGGTTGTCCCCTTCTCGCGACGAATCTCCGGAGCGCGGCTATGGCCGAGGCCGCGCTGAGCGAAGTGACGACTTCGAGATGTATGGCTCGCGTCGCTAGACAGGTGAATAATGCCACCCATCGCTTTTCTCTGTGTCGTCCCACTGTCACTTCAATCGGGCCGAAGTAGTCGAGTCCCGTGAATGAGAAGGGACGTGCGTGATGCGTTAGCCGGGCCGCGGGCAGATCTCCGGTGGCCGGACTCATTGGCTTGGCTTTCCGGATACGGCAGGCTTGGCAGTTTCTTATGACCCCTTTTACTGTAGGTCGAATGCGGGTTATCCAAAATCGCTGCCGAAGCTCATTGACAGTGAGCTCTACGCCCCCGTGATGCATTTCGACGTGTACATGTTGTATGTACATTCTCGTATACTTGTGCCCGCCGTCCAGTATCACGGGGTTAGTCGTTTCTTGTTTTATATCCGCGGCCGCTCCGATACGGCCTTTAAGCTTTATTAAGCCATTTTCCATAAATATACTCAGCGACGCGAGGCGATCTCCCGCCGTTGAGGACTTAGTTTTTCCTTCCATTAATCTTTTTCTTTCTTCGGCATAGCATTCCATTTGGACTTTTCTTAGCCATATTTCTTCGGCCTTTATTAAATACTGTGCCTCGAGAGTTATGAATTTTGTTCGTCGCGGATTAACGCGGGGCTTTTCTTTATTTATTTTTGGCGTTTTCCGCGGACCCCAGGTTGCGTCGCTTTCCTCGTTTTTCTTCGTTCTTTTTCTTGTCGCCGCGACGGTGTGTTTGATGCGACATAGATCGATAAACTGTAATACTCGACCCGTCGCGCGTATTAATGTCCGCCATTTTTCTATTCTCTCTATGTTTCTTTCGCCAATTGATACAACGGATGTCTCGTTGTTACCGTTGAAGTGTCGTCGTAATGCTTCGTTATTCGACACCCATCCGCGAAGCTCGAAACCGGCGTGACGGTGTATAAAATCGACTTCTCGCGATATCTCGAGCGCCCGTTTCTTGTCCGCGAAGCTTGTGATGTAATCATCCATATAATGATTTTTCTTTATCTCGATTACTGCCTCGGGGTACTCATTCGCGAAATCTGCGGCATTTCTATCTTTGATGTACAGCGCGGTACATGGCGATGACGTGGCTCCGAATATTACCGAGGTCATCTGATATTCCCGGGGCTTTTTTTCTCTTTCCTCGCCCCTCCACAGGAATCGCAATGCATCTCTGTCTTCTTTTCTTATTTTGATGCGCATGAACATCTCTTTTATATCTGCGGTCACCGCTACCGGGTGTTTTCTAAACCGCATAATTACTCCCGGCAACGACTGTAGGAGGTCAGGGCCGGAGAGTAACATGTCATTCAGGCAGCGGCCGTATGATCTCGCCGCCGCGTCATGTACCAGACGAATCTTTGGTTTCGACGGGTTGCAGACAGCGAAGTGTGGTAAGTACCACGTTCGGCCGGGCACCGGCGGCTCAGACGCCGGTATAGCATAGCCCGACTTCAATAAATCTTCAATTCGTTCATTATATTTTTCTTTCAGTCCCGAGTCACGATCTAGTTTTTTCTCTAGTGACTTCAGGCGTTTCATCGCATCGTTATAATTATTCGGAATTTCCTCATTTTCATTTTTCCATAATAGCGAGGTTTCGAAGCGACCGTCGGGCGTTCTCCGGCTATTTTTCTCGAGTATTTGGAGGGCTCGCTCTTCCGGGTCGTTCTTCGGTTTCCGTGCTTCTATACCGAGGGCTTCTAGGTCGAAGAACCTCTTCATCATTTTCTCCATAGAGTTTTCCTTGTTTTCTTCGTTCGTCGCGACCGTATGGCCGCAAAAGGCTACCGGGTTGTCATATGAAGACCGGTATCCGTGTAATACCCAGCCTAGTCGCGTGTGAGATGCGACAGGTTGGTTTTTCTTTCCCGTTCTCGTTTCCATCGCCACTAAGAGTTCCCAATTGTCTTGTCCGATGAGAACCTTAGGGCGAGCGTTCTGGTAGACTAGGCGGTCTTCTATATCCCTTAGATGCGGACAGTCTCGGAGATCTTTCTTATCAATGCGTTGGCTTGTAAACGCGAGCTTTTGTACCGTGCGAGCGTTTTGAGTGGTGTAATCTTTTTTATCGTAACGCCCTCGGATTTTGAAGTCGACCCTTTTGCTATTTTCATGTTTTGTCGTTTCATTGAGGCCCTGGACCCACATGTTATCTTGTGGGCCGTCAAGCTCCAATATGTCGGCGAGCCCTTCGTCGATCAAGGTGACGGTGCTGCCGTCATCCATGAGCGCGTAGGTGTCGACTCGGGTATTATTTTTCCCGGTAATCGTGACTGGGGCGATCTTCAAAAACGCTTGTCGACTCTTCATACAGTTTGCGTTATTCACCACTTCGACGGTAGCAGTCGCTTCATCAGCCTGGCGTGGCAGCTCAGCAGTCGAAGACATCATAGGCGGCTTCTTGTGGTGTAACAGGCGATGGTGAGCCATGCTACAGCCCTCTTGTCCGCATCGCTTGGCGTTACAGTTGCCGCGGCGATGTGTGCCTTTTAAACATTGATAGCAGAGGCGGTGTTTTTTCGCGATTTCCCAGCGATCACTTACTTGAGTGTTGGTGAATCGCTTGCAGTCAGGAAGATAGTGATCCTGTCTGCATATCGGACATTCTTTCTTTCTTCCGACCTCTGTTGCGTATGTTCTTTCAAATCTTTTTCTCGGCACTCTTTCTAGCTGCGACTCGCCAATTATGTCCTCCGGTTGTGCATAAGCGCCGCATTTATCCGCTTCGAGATTTAAAAATGTCGTCATTTTCTTCAAGTCTGAAGTATCTTCTTTCATTGTCGCCGCATAGTCATACCATTTATTCTTCAAGATAGGAGTTAATTTTTCAACTATGTTCTTCACTAACTCAGGATTAAAGAGATAGTGAATTTTCTTCAATGCCTCTATAGTGGCAACAATATTCGCTATCTTATTAGCAAATATGCACAGGTCGCGTGGGTTATCGTTTAGTTTACCCAGCGCCTTAATCTTTTGTATTTCGTTCATCGCCAGTGTGTCCGGACGACCAAATCTCCTCTCGAGCGCTTGCATAACAGCTCGCGGGTCCGGCTGGCTAATAAGTAGGCTGTTGACCGCTTCAAGGGCCGCACCTCTCAGGCTTCTTCTAAGCCTAGTTAAATTTTCCGTATGCGAGAACATTTCTTCTGTCTCGTAATAGGTAGCTCTATATGCTAGCCACCCTGAACAATGCCCGCTGAATACCGGCAGATCTTGCAGGAATCTCGGGGCATCTCTAGACATTCTCACCGCTTGCGTGAGGGCCGCGGCCAGGGATGTGACCTCTGTGTTCTGTGGCCGCGGTATTTCTTCCCTCTTTTTCTCGTCGGCTTGAGTCTGCCGTTCTAACCATTCTTCCACTGGGCTGGTCTGCTCTCCATCATTTTCTTTCGCCGGGGGTTGCTGGTCTTCATTGTCGACCCCCCCAACCGCAGCGAGTTGTGTGGCTAACTTCGCTTGGGCGAGCGCGAGAGACGCACGTACCTCTAATAACTTCAATTCTGCGACTTTTTCCGCGGCTTGTAGCCTTAATACCTGTGTATTTTTTCCATTATTATTTTCCGTTGATTGACGCGACGCACGCTTGTTCTGGCGCGTGTCCTCCGCGTCCCTCAAAGTTTCTTCCGTCGCTGAAGTATAGGTAGTGCGCTCCGTGTCTGTACTCGTCGCCGTTGTGCCTTCGGACGTCACTGCGGTGCCCTCTGAGGTCGCCGAATTTTCCTCCGGCGCCTCTTGGATTACTGACCTAGCCGAGCTTGTACCGCTTCTCGTTCTGACCCCCGCCAGACGTGGGTCAGGATTCGCCTGGGTCTCCGTAGCATCGGCTATGCTTCCCTGCTTCGATCTTGCCTGTGACATGATTTAGCCGGCACTGGATTTTTCTTAATTTCTTCTTTCTTCGGATCCTTTTCCGTGGATCCCGGGTCGAAGGACCATAAAATGTGCACGGTATGTGCGTAGATTACCTACGGCTATAGATTATGTCACCAGCGGGGTGATTATGGTGATGAAAACGGATTTTAAACTGATTCTAAACTTTTAAGTTGACTGGCTTCGGGTTGATGATTATTAAAATGAACTAAGGGGCTTGAAATGAAATACTGAACACTGATTAACTATTGAGAGTACTATTGGAATGAGGCAGGGACTAACTTTAACACTTTATAACTTTACTAATTACTTTCTTGCTTCGGAGACTTGTATCGAATGAGTTTCCACGATTTTGTCCACCCTTTTATACCATTTCTATGAAACCTTCTAGAATGTTCCATGCCTCACCCCCTTAAGTGGTTTTTACTCAATATCTTTATTTAATCCATAAACAATTTACATACAGTATACATTAATACAACAATATTCAGTTTTTACACATTTTTACCTATAAGACATCACCATCCGAGCATGCATGTGGGACTGACGATCAAAAATCTACATTTTACATATTTATACTACCTCGTCCCCCGCGGAATACTTCCGGGTACACCCACATCACTTCCTTTCTCTTTTACACAAGCATGTCTCGGTCTAATGTCTTCCAGCTTGACATTTTCTATTGCTGTCTCCCTTATCCAATTGGATTTATAGTAACGGACATTTTACTAACCCAATTGGAATTTCAAAATAAGATTGTAATGAGAATTTTCTCATAAACATTATACGTTTCTTTACATATTCAAATATTTTAAACTTAACATTATCTTAATATTTCTTCAATTTAGCAACAATTATAAACTATATTCTAAGTATTATTCAACATGTTTGCGATTAAGTTAATAAACTATAAGGTAAATAATGTGCTGTTAGATTAGAAAATTACAATAAGTCTCACAAGTATGCATTCTTATGTGTTTGCTTTTTAAATCAGTATTATTTACATCATTCTAATGTCGTCGTGAACAATTATAATGTGATATTTTAAAGCATTTTATTATTATGCTAATTGATTCATAACTAGAAAAATAAAACAATAAAAATATGATGTAACAACTATATAATAAAATGACAATATTAATAACTACAGAAAAAATATTTGTGTTATAACTGTATTAATTAATTAAATTAAACTTTATTGTTTTCAACGTTATTACTATCATCGCTGTCTAAAGACTTAGCTACTTTCTAAATATAATAAATAAGAGCTTTTATTAATTCTAATAATAGTAGAAAAAACTAGGAATACCTCAAAGAATTATAGAATAATAATAATAATAACATTGATTTGCTAAATTGTGGAATGTTTGAATTTTCTAACATATTAATTTTTGTCAACAGTTCACAAACGCGCTCGCATCACAGAAGTGTGTTCCAGTCCATCGCCACCAGAGAACTCACACGAGTCCAAAACACCAGCGCAGACTCCTCCCCTCTCCACCCCGCCACCACAATCACCGTCAGACCATGAGTTGAACGTAGAGGAAGAACTGGAACACTCGGAGCCATCGCTCACACCAGAAAACCTCTCAATGAAGGAGCAAAGGCAGGAAGATGTCAAAAAAGAGGAGGACGATAAGTGGGAAAATCAAAATTACAAATACAGACGCGGGAAACCGGACCACATGCCAGAAACCATGGAGGAGCCGATGCCCTTTCAGAAGTCCCCCGTCGATGTTCTCATCAAGGTATTTCCAAGACGTAGCCGTCAGGAAATCGAAGCGATCCTCGCCAGATGCAAAGGAGACGTTGTGGCGGCCATGGAAATGATGGTGAATGGAGCTGAACCATCATATAACCTGACACCCGAATCACCGTACATGCAAAGCTATCAATCCAAATCAGCTTTCTCGCCATTATCGAATCAAAGTTTCAAATTCTCTCCGTCGAGGAGGTTTCTAACTCCACCTTATACTGGGACTGGTTACCTTCCCACTGTGATACGGCCGCCTCCGGAGTACTTATCTTCGTTTTTGCCCCACTCTGAGCTGATGTACGGTCGGCAGCTCCAAGTACCATCCCCGGGAACATCTCCCACCTCTGATAACACGAATAACGAGGGCTTCTCCGATTAGGGGTATCTGAAATATTGGACAGTGCTGTAGACTTTTAGTGGAAATGATCAATAGTCATGATGATCGTGATCATAATAAATGATGATCACAAATCAGCGATTAAAGGAGAAAAAGAGTTTCAAACTTATTGTATAAGACTATTTAATATTTACAAATATACATTTATAAATACTCAAATACAAATGTATTAAAGTAGTTTCAGAATACTTAAGACAGTTAATAGCTACTTAAACTATAGACATTAGAATATTTAAGAAAATCAATATTGGATATGTTAATTAAATAGTCACAAAACATACTAAGCATAGGTTTGGAAGATTTTTCATTAAATCTTCTAAACATAGTAACTATTTTACGTAGTGTCTCATTAACATAATATGTCGTGCATTTCCATCGAGGTATACAGTTTTAGATAATTATATATCATGAATATTCAAAATCAAGGATATATAAATAATGTATTTACATTAGAAGATTTCTTGGCAAGATTTCATAACTAGCAGCTAAGTAGTTTAGTATTGAAATGAAATATATAATTTGAAGTATTATAATTTTTGTACATATAGGTTTATATTTAGATACTTTAAAATGTAGTAGATGTAATAAAGCGTTTAGTATACGACCAATGTCTTGTAATGTTAATAGTAGTATTGTAGTGGTATTAGTAAGGATAAACGTACTGTTGTAATTACCGATATTTATATTATATGGTATTAAAGAGTAAAAAAGGTTTCATGTTCAATATATTATTTTTATTAATGCTATACTTAGTTTGATCCCTTGCCATATACGAAATGGACCGGCCACTGCGCGGAGATCGCTTTGGCGTTCATTGAGGAGGCCTATGTTCAGCAGTGGACGGATAGAGGCTGATGATGACGTACTTTGTTGTTGTGTACTGAGAAGTTTTAAATACAAATTGTTAAGACTGAATACATCAAAAGAAGACGTCAAATACATTCATTTGAAAAATTATTGAAAATGCTTGTAAAATAAATGGACTTAATTACACACGATAAAAATTCTAAGTTTTTAACTAAGTAAAGTTTGTCTTGAACTATGTAGATAATGATAAGATATCACAATGATAGAGTGACATCAATATAAATAGATCACCTCCACATTGCGCGGCGCACGGACACATCGCTACACACAAAGTTGAGTTGAACTATCTATACCAATGTTGATATTCTTACAATATTGATCTACAAAAATAAGGTGTGTGTGCGATTCACACACGATAGAAGTGAAACACATGTAAAATGCTCAAATACAAGCAAGTATTAAACAGTCTGCAATATACGTACAATGTCGGTACATTTGCCCTCTCGCTCTCTTGTATTTATGTCTCTTACCTGTCGTTTTTTCTGTTGCATCCGGTTTGAAATAACAACGATTCTAAAGAAGTTTCACTTTAAAAAAAACACACACACACGTTAAATGTGTAACTATTAAGTGGTGCATAGTGCAAATAGTCCAAAAACATGGTCCATGCAAATTATGATATATTTGATTGAAAATTGCCCAGTAGGTATTGAATACTAACTGAACTGCTCGATAGTGAAAGAAGACTTAAATAAAATACCTTAGATACAATAACCCATTGGTAATTCTAAGTGGTAGCTAGAACTAGATAGTTCTAGCTACCACTTAGAATTACCAATGGGTTATTATAACGAAGATTCGTTTTCCTTAAAATAAAAGATTTTTAATTATTTTTTATCCTAATTAGTGAATCTTTGGTCTAGACGACTTATAATTACTACTGGAAAATACATTGTCTAGTTTAAAGATAATTGAAAATGTGTTACGTCTGGGCCATTACAGTCTCGCCACATCTAATGCTCAACTTGTGAATCTGTAACAGAAATGATTAGATTTCATACATTAATTTTATGTAAATACTCAAGATATGTATACGAAATTATGTTTAATTTGTATATATCTACATAATATAATTGATCTTAAGTTAGATAAGTTAATATTCAAAATTTGAGAGTACCTATTTAAATAAAATAATTAAAATAATGTACCAAGAAGGTACTTTTAAAAGTACCTTCTTGGTACTTTATTTTATCTATTTTATTTTCATTGGTTATGATATAAGTATACGTTTAAATCGATATGGAAAAAGAAATTAGGAAGAAAAATATATGTCCAATTCAAAAACACGTAGAATCGTTTATCTGTTATGGTACAAATTGGTAGCCACAGCAGCAGACGTAGCCTCATGTCGCCACGACACAAAATACGTCCAATCACTGTAGAATTTCGAACCCGACAGAAGGCAACTGCAGTTACCAATCAGCGGTTTTACAGATCTGCGGCCATACTATAGTGTTGTCGGCCGCTCGTTGCTAGATTCGTGATAACTACGGAGGACATTTCAAAGAAATACATGGACTGGCTTCTACGTCGCTGTCGCATGTGTCGCTGCGACATGTCATTTGCTGCGACATGCGGTCGGCTACGAATTCGTACCTTAAGCATATGCAAATACGTTTCATAAATATGTAATCTATGACCTAGATAAACTAGAAACTAGTATAAATTTTAGATTTAAAAATGTATATATGGGCGCTGTATTGATTTTAATGATAAAATGTTAAAATGACGTCACATCCGAGCTAATATTAAAAATGTTATAAAAACTGTAATGTATGTAAAACTAGTTATAAGATTAATTTCAATTTATTTTATATAAATATGTTTATTTTATACACTCGAATCAGAATTTAAAAAGATTATTTAGTAAAATCAAACTTAAATATGATTGTCATTTGTTAAGGTATCGTTCCTGTTTAATATGAAATAAATTATCCTACGGGAATTAAATTGTAATACAATATTTAAAAATCATGTCTGATTTAATAACATGTAATTATGTTTATTTTATATCGAAATATGTTTGTTTGTAAAAGTGCTTTGTTTGTAATTTTGTATAAAAAGGCGAGTACTGTCCACAGCAGGTGAAGTCGTTTAAAAATTGTTGAAGTGTAAACATCTTTTATTTTGTGCATACGTTATATTTAAATATAATAAGTATTGTAAAACATCTGTGTTTTATATCTCCGCAAATATGGACCCTGAAGACTCGTACCGTGACGGCACGCCGACAGCAGCGGTGGGATCCCAATCTCCCATTTTGGGCACCTCACGCACCGAGAAGAAGACAGAATCGACCTTTACGCTACAAGACGTAATGAGCTTGATTTCTTCTATAACCAGTAAGGCCGCATCAAGCGCGGTCACTGCTGCATTGACTGCTAACTCGGCAGGAAATACAATACGCGGTAACTTCTACCTACCGCCGTTTGATCCCGACACGCGCTCTCACGACATCCGTGACTGGTGTGCAAATGTCGACGAGACAATTGTGGCCTTCAATATATCACCGCAAGAAGCAAGAATGAAGGCTATCCTTCAACTGAAGGGGAGAGCGAAAATTTGGGCAGACACGTGGTCGCTCCAATCAACCACGTGGGAGCAGATAAAGGACGACCTCATACGAACCTTCGGCAAGGAGTTTCGATATGCTGATGATGTGCATAAATGGCGCAGCTACACTTCTGAGCAAGCTGACAACTACGCAGAGTATGCAACAACGGGCTGGACGCTGTTCAAACGTGTGAGACCAGAAGCTTCAGACCCTGAAGTCATCGACGCCTTGATAACAGGTATTTATCCCGAATTTATTAGGTCAGAATTATTAAGGAATACGCCTGATTCCCTGCCTAAATTAATAGCCATTTTAAAAACATATCGTAAGAGAAAATCGGAGCGTTCCGAAGGCAATAGTAAGCTAAGTAAACAGCCGCGAGTAACTGAATCATTTGCAAAGCCATCTATTACTTATTTTAAATGTAATAAGCCAGGCCATTATTCCCGAGAGTGTAAGGAAAAGCGTCCACCTGTTCCATCTGCCAAGCCTTTTTCTTCCAACACTCATTATCCTTCTAATACAGTTAAATCAATAGAATGTAATTATTGTCATAAGTCAGGCCATTCTGAAAAGAATTGCTACCGTAAACTAAATAATGAACGTACGGGATTAACAAACAATCAAACTATTAATTTCTGTACTCCAAGAGATCGTAGTATAACCGATATTACTATAGATAATAAAATTTACCAATGCTTATTTGACACTGGCGCAGATTGTTGTTTGATTAGAAATAAGATTGCAGGTTCGATTCCTGGAAAGCGAAAGGTTGTCAATGTTGCTTTTATGGGCATAGGCGGTTCCCCGGTAGTTTCCACACAAAGTATCGTGACCAAGGTTGTGTTTGGTGGCGTGTGTATAGAAGTAGAATTTTATGTGGTTGGGGATACTCAAACCCAGTTCGACATCCTGGTAGGTTATGATATTGTAAGTACGCCGGGGCTCAGCGTAACTGTTAGTAAAGAGGGGATATATGTTAGGCGCGAACTACTTATCAATGAGTCAACTAAATTAACCCGCTATAGCTTCAATATTAATAGTGAGATTAAGGACCCCGCGATATTAAAAGAATTGCATAATGTTCTCGAGAATTTTAAATCTAGCTTTACACTTGGTAATTGTGTTTCGCAAATCAAGACTGGTGAATTAACTATAAAACTTAAAAACCCAGATAAAATTGTTCAACGCAGGCCCTATCGCTTATCACCGTTAGAACGTGAAAAGGTCAAATGTATTATTAATGACTTAAAAGAAAACAATATTATCCGAGACAGTTGTTCACCTTTTAGTAGCCCCATTCTTTTAGTAAAGAAGAAAGACGGTTCGGATCGGCTTTGTGTTGATTATAGGGAGTTAAATGCAAACACCGTCAGGGATAACTACCCTCTTCCACTAATTGCTGACCAAATTGACAAACTAGGTAAAGCTCGTTACTTTAGCTGCCTCGATATGGCTGCTGGGTTCCATGGACTTCCAATTGCAAAAGATTCCATAGAAAAGACCGCCTTCGTAACGCCAGATGGCCAGTTCGAATATCTTCGCATGCCCTTTGGGCTTTGTAACGCGCCTTCCGTTTATCAACGAGCAATAAATAAGGCTTTGGGTGATTATAAAGATAGTATAGCCCTAATTTATGTCGATGACGTCATGGTCATGTCAAGGTCAATCGAAGAAGGTATTAATAATTTAAATCTTGTATTAAAACGACTAACCGATGCTGGGTTCTCTTTAAATATATCAAAATGTTCGTTTCTACAAACTAGTGTAGAATATCTCGGTAATATAATTCAAAACGGCACAGTAAGACCTAGTCCTAGAAAAATAGCAGCTTTGGTTAATTCTGAAATACCCAAGAACGTGAGAGAACTTAGGCAATTCAATGGTCTTGCAGGTTACTTTAGAAAATTTGTCCCAAACTTTTCAAAAATTATGGCACCTTTATATGAGCTCACTAGATCAATCGTTCCCTGGAAGTGGTCTGAAAGTCAAGATAAAGCTAGAAAAGAAATAATTAACCGTTTAACTTCTTCACCTTTGTTAACGATATTTGATCCTGATTTGCCATGTGAACTACATACCGACGCTAGTTCTCTTGGTTATGGCGCTGTCTTGATACAAAGGCGAGACAAAAGTCCTCACGTAGTCGGTTACTTTAGCATGCGAACAACTAGCGTAGAAAGTAAATACCATTCGTATGAGCTGGAAACATTAGCAGTCGTAAAAGCTATTAAGCATTTCCGTCATTTTCTGCATGGTCGACCTTTTAAAGTTGTAACAGATTGTAATTCACTTAAGGCATCAAAGCATAAAAAGGAGCTAAGTCCCAGGGTACATCGTTGGTGGGCATTTCTCCAAAACTTTCAATTTGACATAGAATACCGTAAGGGGGACCGGTTGGCACATGCTGATTATTTTAGCCGAAACCCTTTGGATCAAATAAGCAGTTCAAAAACTAGCAATAGGGCATCGGTAAAAACTTTACATTTATTGATAAATTCTTCAAACCTTGACCACAATTGGCTTCTCATAGAGCAAAAGCGTGACCCAGTACTAAAAAATATTGTTGACCAATTAAGATCCGATTCCATTCCGCAAACAATAGCAGATACCTATGTAATTTTACAAGATAAGTTATTGAGACGTAAGGTTCAAATAGATAATAAAACTCGCAAACTCATTATTGTCCCACAAAATTATCGGTGGAACCTCATATGTCACTATCATGACTCTTTGCAACATTTTAGTTGGGAAAAAGTACTAGCTAAAATACGCGAACAATACTGGTTCCCTAATATGTCAAAATTAGTTCGTAAATTTGTAGAAAATTGTGTAAGTTGCAGAATTCGTAAGGGATTTTCAGGGGCAAAACAGGTATTACTACACCCGATAGACAAGGTCGCAATACCGTTTCATACTGTGCACGCCGATATTACCGGGTGTATGAACGGCAAACGCAGTCTGGCTGAGTACGCATTTGTTTTTGTAGATGGTTTTACCAAATATGTTCATTTAGTTTATACTAACGACCGCACATCCTTGTCAGCCATTAGGTGTCTCCGTGAACTCATAACTATATTTGGTACCCCGACGCGTCTTATAACGGACCAAGACAAAAGTATGACATCAGCCGAATTTAAAAATTGTTGTCATGAGTATGGTATCGAACATCACGTGGTAGCTAAGGGAGCTAGCAGGGCAAACGGTCAGGTGGAACGCATTATGAAAATAATTAAAGATAATATGTCTATAACTGAGCTGACTAAACCGTGGCACAATGCTATTCAGGACTTGCAGTTGGCGATTAATAGCACTGTCTGCAAAAGTACTGGTAAAAGTCCAATGGAATTGTTGTTTGGTAAAAAGTGTTCACCACCAACCATTAAACTTTTACAAATTGATGATGATGAAATGACGGAGGATTTGACATCCGTGAGATCTTTGTGTAAAAAGAGGATGGACGAGCGATCTTTTCAGGATAAACTCAGGTTTGACAAAGGCAAAGCCACCATAAAAGCATTTAAAGTTGGGGACTTCGTCCTCATGCGCCGTCATGAACGACATACTACGAAACTTGGTTCAAAATTCGAAGGACCCATGGAGGTCTTAGAGGTATTGCCTAACGATCGTTATAAATTAAAACACGTTAACCTTCGTGGGTGTAGTGAAAAGATCGCTAGTCATGACTCTTTACGACCAGCACCAGTAGCTCAGGCGGACCCTTTCTTTGATGAAGAGGGTGCCGTATGGGCGGATGAGCAATAATTATCAGACTTTTTCAGCTACCCATCCTAATTTCCTTCCTCAAACGCTGGCTGGCCACCACGCGTATCCTTGTTACCTGGTCTTGTGTAAGCTAGATCCCGTAATGGGTGATGCTTGTGTGTGAGCTAGATCCCGTAATGGGTGATGCTTGTGTGTGGGCTAGATCCCGTGATGGGTGATGCCTGTGTGTGGGCTAGATCCCGTGATGGGTGATGCCTGAGTTTGCTAAGATCCCGTCATGGGTGAAGCATTGTTTGTTAGATCCCGTGATGGGTGATGATGTAAGAAATCTGTTTGTATTTAGTTTAATATAGATTAATTGCTTATTTTGTAACTGATTACTGATCAGCGCGAGGAGCGCGCTGGATCAGAATGGCCGTATGGGCGCTGTATTGATTTTAATGATAAAATGTTAAAATGACGTCACATCCGAGCTAATATTAAAAATGTTATAAAAACTGTAATGTATGTAAAACTAGTTATAAGATTAATTTCAATTTATTTTATATAAATATGTTTATTTTATACACTCGAATCAGAATTTAAAAAGATTATTTAGTAAAATCAAACTTAAATATGATTGTCATTTGTTAAGGTATCGTTCCTGTTTAATATGAAATAAATTATCCTACGGGAATTAAATTGTAATACAATATTTAAAAATCATGTCTGATTTAATAACATGTAATTATGTTTATTTTATATCGAAATATGTTTGTTTGTAAAAGTGCTTTGTTTGTAATTTTGTATAAAAAGGCGAGTACTGTCCACAGCAGGTGAAGTCGTTTAAAAATTGTTGAAGTGTAAACATCTTTTATTTTGTGCATACGTTATATTTAAATATAATAAGTATTGTAAAACATCTGTGTTTTATATCTCCGCAAATATGGACCCTGAAGACTCGTACCGTGACGGCACGCCGACATATATTTCCATAAAGAAGTTGAATATTTTTTCTCAACTAACTAAATTATTCAAATAACTGAATGGAATGAAATTTTCGAACATTTGTTGAACATGTGTACTAACAAAAACATTATTATTTGTAACTCATCTATAAAGTTAGAAAAATTTAGGACGGACTTCTCTATCTCGTCGGAATGCATTGTGTATCAATATAAATAGATATATAATAAAATACATGTCAGTGTGTCTTAGTACCGCAAATACTCTTAGTGTTCATAGCAATAGCATGTTAGTCAATAATTGTAAATAAATACGGTGTAATAGTAGATCACTATATGTAATAAATGCGCTCAAACATTATTACTGAATTTCATTTCAAAAAAGCTTAAATAATTATATTCTGTTTAATTCTGTGTATAATTGATTGAATGTACCGTTGGTCCTTGATGGGAATTCTTGTTTTAGCCACTACAACAATACACTTTTTACACTTTTTAAACGACTTCAAAAAAAGAAGGAGGTTATCAATTCGTCTGTATGTTTTTTTTTTTGTATGTTTGTTACTCTATTAATCCGCTGTTTGGGAATGGATTTTGGTGATTCTTGTTTTGTTAGTAAGCTTATGTTTCCGAATTGGTCCCATATTAATTTGATCGACATATGATCAGCGGTTTTTAAGTTATATTCAATAACTAGCTGTTACCCGCAGCTTCGCCCGCGTGAACTTAGATTTACGGATTTATCGAGTCTGATGGTGATTATTTTCTATTTTAATAATTATATATTGTTATCTTGAACATAAAGACATATCCCTTCGCAGATTTCGCAGACAGACAGGCATATTTAGGATACTATTATTATATATTCCACCATACGTTCATCATAATATTACGTCTATCAAAGTTGATACACTACGGCCTTAGACACCAGACAACCGTCCGTTCGAATCACGGCAACACGATTTATTTTCTTGTGCATTATTTTGATTTTGCCATATCTCCTAAAGTATTCATTTAATTTGCATGATGTAAAGGGCTAAAATAATTTTCATGAAGTGCTAAAGCCAATTAATTGATTTAAAATGATAAGGATTCATACCGTATTTGTGTAAATAACTTTCAAACTATCGCGTTATAATTGCCCATTTTTTAAAGTATTAATTGTATATAGTATGATATCCCTAAGAGATAGATATATGCCATCGCGGACTTTTTTGTACACCTATTATACATAATTCCACCATACATTATTTTGTTATATCTCAAAGGGTTTATGCAGCGTTTTCGTTGAAAGCTCCCAGACGGCCTATTTTTTTCCGACACCTCCAACAATTACAGTTATATCTTAGCCAATGTATATAAAAACTTAATAAATTATGTACATAAACCTTCCTCTTGAATTGTCCTATCCATTAGAAAAAACCGCATCAAAATCCGTTGCGTAGTTTTAAAGATTTAAGCGTACAAAGGGATATAGGGACAGAAAAAGCGGCTTTGTTTTATAATATGTAGTGATGCTTATTGGTTGGTTTTGTATTATACCCAGACGATTTTCTCATTTTATTACTTGTCGATGTAATATGAATAATATGAACAAAAACCACTGAATAGGATACTTTGGAAAGTATCAAAGTATTGTGAGGTCAACATCATCAACTTTCATCCGTCCACGGCTGAACATAGGTTCCCTCAATAAACGCTAAGACGACGGGTCCCTTACCACTAGCATCCAACACAGATCGGGAACGCCAAAAATTTTGCAAGTAAAAATAAAAACTATTACTATATACTTATGTATAAACTTAAAACTAAAAAGTACAAAATAAAATTAATTTTAAATAAAAAACCAAAAACCGACTTCCAAACCATACCTTAATTAATGTACAACTAAAAATTTTAAAATAATATGGAAATACTTCGAAGTGAAGTAGAAGACGTATACTATTTAAAATCGGGTATTTTTGGAGTCGGTGCCAGCCAAAGGGGATATTTTAATGATCAATCACATACACCAAGTATTGAGAGTATGCCTGTGAAGGGCAGCCATGTTTTGGCCATGCCAGCCAAAGAGGATATTTTAATGATCCAGGCAGGATGAGGGCAGCCATGTTCTGGCTGGTACCGACTCCAAAAATACCCGATTTTAAATAGTATACGTCTTCTACTTCACTTCGAAGTATTTCAATATTATTTTAAAATTTTTCGTTAGTTTAGCCAGTGAATAAACAATTAACAACAACACAACAGATTTTTCCCTAAAAAAATCTAAGGTATTCACTAGTCGCGCCTAAAGAAACACTTGAAAAACCTCTAGACATATTTATTTGACCTGTAATAGAGACACGGTATATTCAGTGAATATTAGTCGATTAAAATGATGACTCATCATAATCAGAGCCTTCGTTCGTCCATTGCTGAAAATATAGACGCTACGACGGCTTGCTACTCGCATCAAACACGAAATGGCCGGCCAACACTTATTTTTACGAAACGCTTTCTCCGCTCTTGAACCTTATTGGCTTGGCTATTCGTTTTCCTTAGTGTGTGACCAATCCAAAAACATTACAGTAATATAATAAGCCCAACATTCGGTTGTGCTAAATGTTTAGTACCATTTCCATCAAAACATCGCATACCACTGAACCGGTTGACATAAAGCCCATACGAGCCATACGGCCACCATCGGTGACAGCTCGAGTGACAGGAATTGTGAAGATCACAGACGTTCAGAATACTGATCTGTCGAGATGAAGTTGGCATGAAAGCTAGACGAAAGCTCTATTCGTTTTGTGTCAAACAAGTGATCGGTAATAATAATTTAAATAATAATAATATTTTATAATTCAAAGGTATTATTTACATTAATATTTTAATGATTTATGGTGTTAAAGTTACGATATTTAAAAAATATATATCTAAAATTTTTTATAGGAATAGGTACATACAAAATTAATATTTACAAAGTACAAACAGCATTGCGCTGGTCACATACTTACACACAAGGTATCAGAGACTTTAATTTGTATCCAGTAATATTATAAGGATATAGTTTCAACAGCAAGGTTATACAGATTTTAGAGTTTTTGAAAGATTCAATATACTTTTATGGTTTTATTTTCATTAGTAAAATCAAGATTAGTAGAAAAATTTACCAATTTTTGCGGAGTTCGATGGTTTTAGCATCATCTACTGAAGACCAATGTCTCGTCTCATGTAAACCGCCGCATTATTATAAAAACTTACGTTTTGTTTTCATAAAACTTTTGTATTATTATAGTTTTTTTGGTCCGATATTTTTTTTGACGCACGTAAATATATTATGTAAGTCCGGCACTAACGTAGAAAATTAATTTACTAGTACTACAAATACCAGTAGCGTTTTCACCCTTTGACAATAATTGGGTAGGGACAAGCGGACATTCGTGCTGTGATAAAGCATACACCCACATGTCTGAGACGACCCGATGTTATCTCAATGATGTCGAACTGACATTGATTCTGTTCATGTAATCACCGTGAAGTCGCCGTGATATCTGGTATGGTGAAATGCTTTTTCACCACATGTTGTTTTTTCATACGTGTTTAAACTACAACTTAAATGAAGTTAGCTTTTTGTCTTTGTAGGTTAGTACATTTATTAACATTGTATATGTCTAGCAGCACACGCGGTTTCATCTGCATTCCCGTAGGAGTGCGGGGATAAATTATAGCCTATGTCGCTCACAAATAACGTAACCTTCTATTGGTAAAAAAAAAATCCAAAATCGGTCCAGTAGATCCAGAGATTACCCCCTACAATTTTACAAAAAATCTAAGGTATTTTACTTTAACTCTTTAATATAAAAAAAATATAATATATAACTTTACAAAATTTATTTTGATGAAACCTATGTAATTGTCTGAATGAATGGACGCACATACGTAATTTCAGAACCAAAGCACCGAATTAGACTATTCCCTATTTATTATGCTATCGCCCAAAGGCATGCTTTTTTTATATCTACGGGGCACGGGCAGTACGTTTGTCGGTTTCAGCTTGTTTTTATTAATAATCGCCAATATAAAAGTAATATTTGTATTTTTAATAGATATTAATTAAACATGCGATGAAAGTGTTAACCAGATAATTAATAAACTATGTAATTATGATAAGGATGTAATGTGTTGATCGGTCATTAACCTCGGGTAGACGATGTCCGAGCAGTGGCCGGTCCCTGTTGGATGCGTTGGATCGGTCGTCTTGGCGTTTATTGAGGGAGGCGTATATTCAGCAGAGGACGGATAAAAGCTGATGATGATGATGATGATGTAATATGAAGTATGATAATATAGGATTGTTTGATTAATACTTTTTACTGCAATAAAAAGTATCAGTATTAATTTTAGTAATCTGTACGCGTGTGCATCCTTTTACCTAAGCTACTTACAAATTTTAAACCAACCATGCATATATCGCATTTTTATCTTAACAAAACTAACCAGCATCGAGTAACCCGTTTCTAGGATTATGTTGTCTCAATTTAAAATGTAACCCTGTCAATGACACAAACAGAGTAAACCATTCAAAAACGATTAGATCAAATCAAATCTTTATTTCAGTTCTATAAGTTGCAAACTCTTCGCAAAACAATGTTCAACTTTAAAACCGACCTTTAAGCTCTACATTGGCGCGTGAAACGAAATACTTTTTCCCGTTTAATAAACAAATTATGTGGCTATATTTTTAATTGCACATGCAAAAATATAGCGTATTTAGAAATAAAATAAGTCTCTTTTTTCCATGAACGTTTCTGTGAATTAAAATTAATCAATTTGTATTATTCGCAGGATTTAAATTTGGAACACGCGCACGACACGTGACTTAAACAAGATGGCGTTCGTTCTAAATTTAAATGTGGTCGTATTTGTTGTTTGTTGGGTTTTTTAATAGCGTGAATTTGATTTTAATCCCTGCGTGTGAAAGTAGTGAGTAATTTTCTAAATCTCTCTAGAACCGAATCTAATTCTAATTAAGCCTAGACTCCTTCGAAGGATATGCCTTGTCGTATTTCTGTTCAATATTCAAAAGTATTTAGAGTGAGCTTCGCATTTTTTCCAGCCGATCAACTTAATTTTCATGTGACAGAAGGCACAATAACTGAGCCCTCAAATCATGTTTTGGACATTTAATGAGATGTACAGAATATTAATAATAGTTATTAGGAATTCAATGGAAACTGTTTAAATAGATATTTAAATTTTAAAATATAGATAATACCGTCTTTGCCAATGTTTATTCCATATTTTATCCTTTTATTACATGTTACAAGACAATGGCTGAATACTGTAGAGGTGTAGGTATTGGCGCCAATTTCGGGAACAATGGCGGAGTGCGACTTATTGCCCAACTTGACATATAATTCAAATACAGTCCACGAACGGATTGTACAATTCGTACACTCGCTCTCCAGTCATTGTGGATGGTTTTATGTGACAACACAATATTTATATTTTTTACTTTTGTTTTTTATTAAAATACAAAATATAGATAGTAGACTATGTATTTTGTCTTCTACTTGTTTCTTCACAAATAAAATCCAGAAAATTGTTTTAATTTTTGTGATTAAAGAACATTGTAATAGATGCTAAGAATATTAATTCACATAATGTAAATTCACGGGAAGGACTGACGCGTGTTTATTAATTACTATTTATTTATTTATATATGTAATAGGATATTGGAGAAACTGCAACATTTCACTATTATTGGTAGGTACGACGTTTCATGACCGCTCTTATCCTACCAGGGATTTAGTTCTGAAATCATTGATAAGATTCTCATGCAAGAGAAAATCTCTTGTACGCCAATAAAATAAAAAAATGAAAATTATATTACCTTTATAAGACCAACTATCGAGCACGGGTTTCCTCCTCGAAATTAGGCTAGGAGGGTGTTGGGCCATAGTTCACCGATTCTCTTGCCGAATTCGGGTTGGTGTACTTGACACACATTCAAAGACTTTTAATCTCACCAGGCTCTCCCTCGTCATCTATCTCACTAGACTATCGTCGCTATAGCATACCCGCTAATCATTTAAAGAGTGGATAAGATACGACACGTAATTTTCCATAAATATAAGTATACTAGCTGTTGCCCGCGGCTTCACACGCGTTAGCATAAAAATACCCTTTTTCAAATAAAAAGTATTCTATGTTACTTCTAGTACCTCCCAAACTATGTGTTTAAAGTTTCATGATGATTCGTCGAGTAGTTTTTGCGTGAAAGCGTAACAAACATATAATGTTAAAGACATTTGTAATATTAGTAAGGATTGCGATATTAATTGTCACATTAACACATAGCATCGACCTAAAAGCTATATTTCAATACTTTCTACCCACTCAGGGACTAGCGCTACCACTATTACAAAAAGTGTCAGCTGAAACAGAGATACTACTATTATAGGGAGGGAGCGAAATGGAAGATCTTTTGTGCCAAGTTTCAGGAGTTTCTGGGAAATTGTAAAATTTCAACCGTAAAAGTGTCATCGAAATACTTATTGCGTTTAACTTTTTTTCCAATTTAAAAAAGAAATTTTAATTCTGACCCGTATTCTTTGATTTCATTATATTATATTTATAGCTTTAGACTTTTAAAAGGCGATTAACGCACCTGCTTATCCTCTGGCAAGCGAGTGTCTACAACGTCGCTATGACTTACCATCAGATGAACCAACTGTCCGTTTTCTCACTTTTCAATGTATCTATTTAAAAAAAAGAAATAAAAAAAAAGAAATAAAAAAAAGGAAATTTACAATTATTTATTGATATTAATATTTATTTATAATATTCTAAGATTAATGTGTTGTTTCAAATTTGTAACATATAAAATACTTTTTGTTCATAATTTGATATATAATTATTATTTATTTATTTTCTCCCAACTGATCTAAACTTTAAATGTGTTAACTATAACTTAATGTAATTTATTATCATCATCATTTTCACCATTATCGTCAGCCCATAATCCGTTTACTGCTCAGAATAGGTCTCCCTCAGTGAACGCCAAAACGAACGATCCCTTGCCATTCGCATACACGGACCGGCCATTGTATGGAGGTCTTCGTAATAATGGCCCATCGGCCATCCGTTCTCCTGAGTTAGACACACACTATCCCACTGCCAGTTCAACGAGTTTATTATATGGAAGTTTAATTATTACAGATGACGTCATCTTTTACAATAAATTACCTTTATGAAAAAACTACAATCTTTATAGATGCAGAACACATCTAATGCTAATTAATTATATATAGCACTCAACAAACGCTATGCATAAATATAGCGCTTAGCTAGGGACGAGTTATAAAAATAATTACTGCCACTGTTGGTGACAGCCCTAATGGTATGGAGACGGCTTATTTAATATTGCCAAACCATGATTGATCTTGAGGGTGTGAAATGTTCTATTTCACATAACTCTTTAGGCAGATTAGTTCGGTAAAGTTTCCTTGCCGAGTATTTACCTATTAGTAAAGCGGTCGGTATTTTTTTTGTCATAAGCCTTATGGTGACTACCGACACCCGTAGACATCCGCACGAATAAGGTTATGCTCGCCTTTTCCCCATCCCCCCAATGGGCCACCGAAAACTCACAAACCGCACGAAATGCGACAGCATAGCTGTCACGCCGGTGAGAGCTTCCTACCCGGTTGTGCCAGCCCAATTCGATTGCAAAAGCAGCATGGCACTACCTCTTACTAAAAAATTAATAAATATGACAATTGGACTCGGTTTAGGTTACCTACGTGTTAAAATATTGGTGTATCTGTTGCTAGTAAAGTTTAACGCAAGCGTTTACTAAAATTGGAACGACTTAAAAATTATAATTTAGTTTTAAGTACAAGATATCTTTGCAGCAGCAGCTGTTACTTTACACATATTATATTTGTAGAGGTTGATACCTCTACAAATATATTACTTATAAAATCCTTTTCCATGTTATCGCAGCATTGTAAATATAAAATATAGGAAAAGTGTCGGTAATCGATATGTCGATAGGTCGGGCGACGGGCGTGACCGACGCGCCGCGGTCGCGGATATTAGAGGGGTACATCACTAGCTCACTTATGGTGTTTAGACAATAATATTTACTAGTGATGTACACACAGTTTATTTATATTATTTTTTTCATTTATTTGACTTTAGAATATAGACTAAATTTAAATCAATTAATAAAGGATTAGCAAGTACATGTGTACATGGCTACGAATCCATTGAAACTGTATTCATCAAAATGGAACTTCGGTTTCGGTCGTATCGTAGCTTATGTTCTATGGTTAAAAATGATTCATTAATTTAAGTACAAAATTAATCTATGGACTGATAAAACCAACAGATTACTGCCTGCTGTCCGAGTGGGTAGCAGCCGCCGAGAGGGAAAGGCGCCGACCGGTCTACGAGCTTCGCAAATCGTCGGCGGCCGTCGTCTCTACTGTTAAACGTCATAGTTGCTATAAATAAATAATATCTAAAGCATATACAGTCCATTCATTTAAACCAGTAAATGGCCAACATTACTTTTCCCTGCTTATCGTGCCATTGGCTGCCAAAATTTTGTCCGCCCAAAACTACACGTAGCTAGTGAGCTAACGCAATCATTGTGTTCTCATTAGCGTCCATTAGGTTCAGTAACGTGCAGTTGTAAGGGCACGCAGGATATCAGATGAAATGATACATTGTTTGTGGGGCAGCTCCGCATATGCAATCTGATTTCGAGGAATCTGAATCTCCGTGAAACACAATTGTGCTTACTCCGGCCGACCTCAGTTTGAAGTCTATTCAGGTTTCAGATAGGCCACTGCAGCTCGTGTGCAGGATGGACATTCTCTGATGGTGGAACAAATGGTGTAAAGAGCGAAGTACTGTCTCGCCACAGTCTGATTTAGAATCGATGTTCTTTTTCGTCAACAGTTTGCATTAGGTACATTCGATAGCCAGTTTCAGAAAGGTATTATTAAAATACTGTATCTACTTGGTTATTGGAAGGTACCTCGTTAGGGCATCATTTCATCAACGTTTTCCATATTCCAAAGACGCCTATATTTTGACTTCGATGGAATATCTCCTAAGTATAAATAGCAAAAAAATCAATTGACTGAGAATTTTCTTTCACAAAATACATAAATCTAGAGTTTGTATGTTTGAACGCGCTGATCAATATATAATCAAACTATTGGTCGGATTTGAAACATTTCTTCAGTGTTAGATAGCTCATTTATCGAGGAATACTAAAAGCTGTATATTATCTTATCTTATACTAATATGTAAGCTTAAGGGGTTATTTGTTTGAAAGCGCTAATCTCAGGAACTATTAGCTGGATTTGAAAGATTCTTTATGGAGGAAGGCTATAGGCTATATATCATCTCGCTAAGATGCCGTTGTAAATCTTAGTTAACGCAGGCGAAGCTGCGAACATCAGCTAGTATTAATAGTCTTATTTTACACTAAGGACAAATTTTATATATTTGTATAATATACTCTTTTTAAATGTATTTCTTTGGAATATGTTAAGTGAATGTTGCAACAAAAACATTTATTACAAAACAGGCAATATTACACGGGGTATGCATTTATAAAAGGATAGCTTTTTAAAGCTATGATACATTTCACCAAAAAGGTTCGCTATCTTACAATCTCTCCCACGCACACAATATGGCAACACAAGTGTATACTATATCAACAGATTATATCAGTACCAACAAAGGATAATCTGTGGTAACAATGGGTGTCACTTGCCACTTTGTAAAGGATTGCCACAGATAAAAAATTGCACTAATTGTTGAGAAAAAAGAGAGATTGGCCAATGGGATAAGGATTGACGTTTTTTTTTACTTGTAACATTTTGTTTGATGACAGCTAAAGATGATTGTTACACTGACAGGATGTAAGAAGAAAGTAGACTTATTCGACAAAAATTCCAAAGAATAAATAATAGCTAATAGCAATAACCTGCATCCTAATTCCTAGCAGCTTTATGACTTACTGACAATGTAACGTAGACAGCTCAGTGCAATAGATAAAAAATACATACAGCACGGACTGTAGTAAAGCTGTGTGAAGAAGCTTCGACAAAGTTAAAGCTTATAATTTTCTCATCCAATCGAAAAGATTTTGTTCGGAAATTGTATAGGTACCTACTTAATATTATAAATGTGAAAGTTAGGTTAGGTAGCTTAGTTAGTTAGCTTGTTAGGCTTTCATGCAAAAGATACTACCGATCATCACGAAACTATGTACACATATTTTCGGAGGTACTAGAAGTAAGTTGAAGTAACATAGGATACCTTAAAAAAAGGAATTGTTTTGCTAACGCGGAAAAAGCCGCGGGCAACAGCTAGTAACACTGTAAACAAACAAATTTCTACATTATAATATCGTGAAGTTTATAAATTACACAGATATCTATATATACTTAACAGAAAAAACATAACATATTAGGTAAGACCAAAAAACGTGCCAAATATAGTTAAAGTTATACTGATTTAAAGTTATATGAACGCTTAATACATGCCAAAGATTTGGAACCAATTATAAATTACGACCACAATAAGCTCTCAACATATAATGTTAAGTAACAATATATAAACAATATTAAGCACCATTACCACACAATGCAATTCTTTCCCACAAATGAGGGAAGTCAACCGAATTACGGGACAAAGGCGTCGCCACACGAGGCCGATTGAGAACCACAAGTGTAATTACGGGTCCACTACAATTGTAGTTTCCATTATTTTACCCCACAATAAAAATTACCCCTAAAACAATCTTACAACCATACCATTAAAGTTCAGTTTTATCGATTGTTAAAAAACGTTTAAAAATTGTTTAACGATTGATCGCATTGTTTCCATTGTTTGGGGCGTTACTTTAACCGTTTAAAGTGATGGGCGGGGCCAACTTGAAGCTTTCAAAGCTAGGGTAATTACTGTTTAACGTATATTACAAACTTTGAGTGTTTCTCATAATGACCTATGCTTGTTAGAATGGTTTTTGTTCGGCTTTTGTTGTCTCTTTCGTTGGTTGGTTTATATTTTACAGCCGATAAATAATTATTATTGTTCATACGCTTTTATATTACGGTTTAAATGAAACCGCTAGATTTTTATTTTATACTCAATACCTAGCTCTACTTTTGTCCTTTAAATCGATATAATGTAGGTATTTGATCAAAATTATCTCGCATTGTTAAATTTTTACATTTTTATGAAACATTTAACACTTGAATAAAAGAGGAGTTCATGGCTAAGCAATAATTAACAGTCGCGGATCATTCACCAGGATAAGCAACGCTTACAGAGTTTGGTTCGTGGATGGATGATCATCTTTACAAACCGTGACTCCTCCGAGCCTCGAAAAGCATGTTAAGCCGTTGTCCCCGGCTATGTGGATCTTTGACAGTCGTTAGGGGTCACCAGAAGCCCAAAGGGAGACAACACGTCTTGCTACGGGGTATCGCATCACCCAGTTACTGGATTGTTGAGGTCAGATAGGCTCCATTTAATACATTCAGCTGAATCCGGTGAGACTGAAAGTCGACCCCAAAATATAGTTGAGAAAAGGCGACGGTGAAGGCGAGGCGAAGATGACGATTTAGTAGTTGAGTCGAAACTTGTATGATTTAAAAAAAAAAGAAAATCTTGGTGGCACCAACCATATAATGGCTAAAATGATGTTTGAAAGACTTTTGTAATTCTCTTCTATTCTTGCTTTCACCGAACAAAATGGAATCTAAGGAAATCCAAATTATAGAGAAAATATTACTTTCTTTCAATTTAATGAAAAGGGTTGATAGTTTAACAAAGATGTCATCCAATCCTCTAAACAGCTGTGGGCAACCGCAATTTATATTTAATTGTACAAAAAAACACTCATTGAAAAATTCAACAGAATAGCAGGTAAATTTGTTTCATTGTCCAACATAATGTGAGCTCTCTCGGTTGTTTCTCTTAAAATATAGTCAAATACGAACACTGGCTGTTCATGAAATACTGGTCGTTTGTTATTCGAAACCAATGAAGACATATCAATTACGTATTGTGCTTGTAATTGCAGAATCGAGCATGGATTATTATAACCTTCGCGTCCTATCCTTATTGCGATAGAATAAAGTTCATTTTGTCGTTTATTTTTGCGTGGGAGTTGAAGGGATCTATTATTTGTTGTTATTAAAATATCCTATTGAAATGTTAAAAGGTTTGACATGTGACTGGCAATCGAGATTTTTTATCTGTTTACATAACTGTTGGCTATGGTTCTTCTTTTGTGTCTATGGTTTTAAGGATCAATAGACAAACTCTTTAGTTTACTTTGATATTTTGGTGTATTTTAAAAAAGTGTAACAGGTGATACAAATGTGAAAAAATGTGGATTATAAATGTGTAAAATAAAATATTAGTAGGTACACACTGGAAGTTCAAAAATAAATAAATTTTTCACTGCACCATGAGTTAATACATATTATACATAATATTACGTATGATCATCTGTCGGGCGTTTAAATTTATTTTTTAGAATATTAAAAAAATATATATTACTGTTTCTATACAGTATACCTTGAAATATGATAAATTTCTTTTTCAATCGGTTGTAGAAATAAAGTAAAATCTGTTTGATGTAAATAAAAAAGGTAATTTGATATTTTATCGCCTCATTGTTTGACTAGCGCCCCTAAGAACCACTTAGCTCAACTAATCAGCAAAAAGTAGAGCAAGCAACAATATAGAACTACAGTCTCATAACAGCGCTCTGTCAAATACTTAGAGCAAAGCGGCCCTCTTTCCTCCTTACGGAAGGAAGACCGTGTTACTCTACGGTCAAATATGAAACATTAAACCGATTCACACAAGTCGCCAGCAGAGCTCTGAACTGAGAGAACTGCTATGTTGCCTCCGGACATAAAATAAAGATCGTTATATTAATAAGACAATGAAACAGTACTCGCGTACTTTCGTAGATGATAAATAGCAAAAGCTCTTTTCCGATATATATGGATATTATTGTAAAGTTTCATTAAAATCCATTCAGCAGTTTTTGCTAGAAAGAGTAACTAACATTCATACAAACTTTCGCCTTCATAACACTGAAAGATACTCAAAGACACTATGAAAGACACTCGAACCTTCATATTATATTTTAAAGGATTTAATTGTTAACCTATAAAAAGTTTCCATTATTAAAATGCTCATGGCCTCCTCATATACAATTATCCTAAACTCCTATTCAATAAAACCGATACACCTATATTAAGCAAATATTTAGCAACAAGATACGTGTAACAATGAGGCATTTTGCACAATTTGCGATTTAACGCACCACTGAGTGTTTCGCTTTAATTCGTTTATTCTGCCTCGACGAGTCCAAGTCACCATTTCGACAGCTTAATCGCTTTGCCTCTTTTTTGTGGCCTAATTCTTGTTACATTTACACTACTGGTAGTTAACCGAAGCGTCGCACGGACTTTTGTCGAACATGGACGGACCAAACAATATTAGTTGGAACAAACGAAGATTGTAAATAAATTCCTTCTGCTATGATAAATTAACTATCCTTATAAGTTTTTCATATGAAAGGGGTTATTTCACTTGAACACGGCTATGTTCGTCCTTTTTGATGTTTGTTTTGTAGAAATATGTAAATGATAATAATTACTGGACTTTATCTTGGTAAAAGTAGATACGAGTAACGAATTAATTAAATTGTTGATTTTTCTATTTAAAACTTTAAAGTGTAAAAAAAAATCTAAACAAATAAAATAAAAATCCGTAAATGATTATTATAATTTAACAATAAACGAAATTCGCACTAAGCCATCTGTAAGTTCACATCTACACAGCATTCTGTTTGAAATCATTTAAAAATGGAATTATTTTCCGCCCACTTACCCGTATAAACAAACATTATAATACAATTAAAAACGCCGGATTCGCTTGAAACTACTAGGAAACGTGTTTAACACTCGATATAATAGTATCGTTTTACCATTCACAAGTATTCGATTTCTAACCGATATTAAGAATCGTACAATGCGATTTAAAAAGTGAACAAAAAAATATAATGGTTTTATGTTCCAATTATTTGTGAATATTTAATAATATGAATAAGACGGTACAACTTAAGCAAGTTTAAGGGCCTGTTTCACAATCTCCAGATAAGTTCCGAATAGGCTATCGGCAACATATTTGACAGATATTTCACAGATACTCCATACTCTATCTGGCCCTAAACATTTCAGTGGCGATATTTTTTTATTAGGTGTTCTCAATCGAATCGGATGTCTAGTCTCAACTAGATTTGAAAAGGTCTAATAAAGGGCAAATAAGACATATAACTGGGACTTTTTTTTCGAAAGGTCTAGACTTTTAGGCCTGATGGCCTTTAGGCTGCGTTTCCACCAGAGATGAGCTAAGCTGCGTTGCGAGGAATGTGTTTTTTAAAGCAATAGAAACGCTTCATTTGCCTGACCACGTTCAGCGCAACGTCTCTTTTGGTTTTTGTAAAACACATTCCTCGCAACGCAGCTTAGCTCACCCGGTGGAAACGCAGCCTTAGGCTCAATCGGTAGATAGATGAGCGGATGACTCACCTAGAAAAGAACACCTAGAAAAGAATGAATTACTGGGACTTGTTCCACTATGCACTATAAAGGCAACTCCTAAGTGACATTCTGTTGTCCCAAGAAGCGCGCGCTATGAGCGGTTTCGACAAAATTCTCTCTTGTAAATTCTTAGCCATCCGCTCATCTATTGTACTCACAGATGCAACTTAAAGGCCACAAGCATAGATCTTTACCAGAAAAAGTTAGAGTTGGTTCGCTTTCGCTGTCTTCCTGTTACTTAAGAAACCTACTAGCAGCACTAATGATCCATTCCTTAAATAGGCTATCAATAAAACAGAATATGTTTTTTTTTTACTCTTAAGTCGCTTTAAAAACGTGACTGAAACTTTTTACAGCACCTTTATATATTGTATATTATACTTTATTATTTATGAGTTATTATAATACTTACAAGTACTTTACGAACTGTCAAATCATACTTTTTAAAAGTCCAAATATTATTCAATCAAATTCCTGCATATTATTATGTTAACTGTTAAACCTAAATCTCTAAATGTTATTAAGAAACCAAACATGAGGATTTCAAATCAAAGACTCAAACTAACTCCTAACATAAGCGTATACGGGCTATAATCGTATATATAACTGTTTATTTAAATACAATAATAAAACAAACTAGCAAACTCTCTAAAAAAAGTTTAATTGTAGTCTGTAGTGTCTTGTATTAAGGTTGTGAATGCACTGTGTTGTAAAAATTAATTCTGTTAGTATGTTTGTTATATTAATACGTACAAATGGAAATTCTAGTTTCTAAAATGTCCAAATAGTGTATATGGAAGGTGGTCAGAACAAACAGCGAGTACAAATACGCTAGGTGATCAACCAAAGAGGCGATCGTGTTACTCCACTGTACAGTCGCATACACAAATCGTTTAAAGCACTTTATTTAGTAAAACCTTATAACGGTATATGACCATATTTTACTGCTAGTTTTCTAGTTTAGGCATTTCTTTTGGGCGCTTTTTACCCACAACTTGTCCATGAGACACAATTGTCTCATCTATATCTATACTAATATTATAAAGAGGAAAGATTTGTACCTATTTTTGTATGTTTGTAATGAATAGGCTCAAAAAGTACTGGACCGATTTCAAAAATTCTTTCACCATTCGGAAGTTACATTATCCACGAGTAACATAGGCTAAATTTTATTCTGATAAAGATATTTTGGTTTTTCGGACACAAGGTGTAAAAAATGTTATTTCGCGTACTAAGAACCCGTTGTAAATCTTAATTAACGCAGGCGAAGCTGCGGTCAACAGCTAGTTTTTAATAATCTGGATGTTGAAAATAAAAATCGGTGAGAAGAAACCGATATCTTTGTTTCTCACTTAAAACAGCTTTGTTGTGTTTCGTAGAGAAGAGTAAGACAGGCACAGACTCAGCATCATATGCCTTAGGTTGTTATAATGTTCAACCCCATGAGAGTGACTTACTCATACGCATAGCTAGCATCACATAAACTTGCTCGTGTCCATGGGTAAGACTGACCACTTAAAATCAGGAGATATAATATCTTGTTTGCACATCCAGCATAAGTAAAAAAATGGTTTGGTTTACGGACGGTAGTTTGACGTAACAACGTCAGACATTACCTGCAGCACGAACCGAACTGAGCCATCTCTCGAGCCGATCATGTCTGTCTCTCGTTTGTGTCGCACTCTCGCTTTCGGAACGCTACATGACGTCATCTTTTTCGTGCATCCTACCCGTAATATTGAGTTATTAGACGTCACGTCAAAATGATTTTTATTGGGATTTATAGAAAATTAATTAAGCCAACAAAAATGAATTCGACCTTGGTGGATAATATTATTGTGAGTTAAAGGCGTTTTCGACGGACGTGTCTTTGGTGACTTTAAAAGTGTACACAAAAATTGAGCAAGGCACAGATTAAAGTTGCGTCACTAACTACAATGAATGGTAATGTGTGTGTGTGTGTGTGTGTGTGTGTGTGTGTGTGTGTGTGTGTGTGTGTGTGTGTGTGTGTGTGTGTGTGTGTGTGTGTTTACGAGTGTGTGTATGTATGTTTATGCAAGCTTGACACTTTACCGCGGCAAGCGTTTACCCGTTCCAAATTATTAGTTTTAGAATCTTATATCTACGACCGTTAGCAAAAGTAAATAAACATAATATATTTTAGATTTAAATTTTCCCCCCTTTTGTGAACTTATTAGTATTTTAGGCTAATGATATG
The DNA here is from genome assembly GCA_905333005.2 of Lycaena phlaeas. Classification (NCBI taxonomy): domain Eukaryota; kingdom Metazoa; phylum Arthropoda; class Insecta; order Lepidoptera; family Lycaenidae; genus Lycaena; species Lycaena phlaeas. Next base: position 14,469,640 of record HG995169.1, on the reverse strand, counting down.
AACGTATTTTGTCCAAAAATTCAATAAATCCAAATACGGTAAATATAATAATTGTTAATGTATTCCTAAGAATACCGCTTCTTATTGAAAACATTTTATCTCATTGTTATAATTAATGTAGATTGTATTCCAGAAATATTGAATATAAGCTAGAAATATTCGATCTTATGGTCTTATCTTATGGTTACCTCTTATGTTATCGACATTTTTTTTTCAATTCATGAACAAAAAATGCTTTTTTTTGCTGTCGTTACCTAATCTGAAACAAACAATTTCTCAATATTTGATCGTCTTCGATCATCGGATTTGCTTTTTAATTAATTGAAGTATATTCATAATCGATAGACACACACTTATCATTTTTTTTCTAGGAAATATCTTATTAATAAGGTTAATAATATTATATTTGACATCACCTCTACATATGGTAAAAACGTGATTTTAACGGTTATATTATATCGGTAATAGTAATAGTGAAGGCACACAATGGCGGGAGAGCCTATTCACTTTTCCCAAGTTTCACTTTGCAAGAAATTAGGATTGTCTCCACTGCAGCCTTTTTTTTTCTTTTACGCCGGGAAATGCACTGACGCATCCCGCTGAGGAGTGGGTCTCCCCTGGCGGGTATGTGGGACTCGCTGCGCCCGAAAGATGGTAAGTGGACGCAGCTCTACCCACTAAAACCCGGCGAGTGCTACCACTGCCGCCTTTGGTGAGGTGACCCGGATCTGCAAGCAACAGGGCACCTCGACGGCTAGTCAGTCCCTCAGGGGACCGACACCACCTCCACAGAGCGGTTGCCCCGCACCACAGAACAACCACTCCCAACGTCTGGACAGTACGATGAAGTGAGGTTCCCATCCTCACCCCTTGCCCCCTGCTCTGTTGTCCCCTCTTCTTATAAGAGGGGTGCAAAGAGACCCCTCGCGTGGCTCAATTCGCTTCGCCCAAGGTGTTGGCGTCACCCTGGGCTACTGAGCCCCACCGCCACGACAAGGCTTGAACTATGGTGGGGTCTCCACTGCAGCATGCGGGCACGGTTCTACATATTTGACATTTTTGCAAAGCTCACACATGCGTACTCTCTTCTTGTGCCGCGTCAGAGTTGCGATTATACAGGGAGACAAATATGCGGCAGAGGCATATATAATGAGCGACAATGGTCCAGTGGGTAAGGGGCTCGGATTCTTGAGCGAAAGGGTTTGGGTTCGATCCTGATCTGTAGTGCCTTAAAATTTCTAAGTTCACGTGACCATCGCTCGCTTATCGGTGAAGGAAACCTGCATGTCTGATGAGATTAAAGTCTTTGAAGGTTCCGATACCTCGCTTGATTTCGAAGAAGAGACCAGTGCCCAGGAGTAGGACATAATACCTATATGGGTTGCTACTTTTTTTTTTACTTTAATATAATATGTAATATCTATGGTAGCTTTTACATTATGTCAATCTGGCCCCGTGGTAAGTTTCCGAAGAACTTGTGTTACTTACTAGTACTAACTTGATAGCGACAAGGGTAATACATATATTTAATATTTTTTATTACATAATACACATATTTAAAACGCATCCATGACCCGAAACACAGAAACTTTTTGTTCCCTCATGGGATTCGAACCCGCTACCTCCCGGCTTGAGCTCCAACGCGCTAACCATTGAGCCACAGAGGTCGCCAATATAATAATGACAATATACTCTTCTCGCCCGATTTTGACGCCACCTATGTCAGGTTACGAAACCATGGTACGATTATGAAAGTGAATATATAAAACCCGTCGATACTTAATATATCATTTAATTAATTGTAAAATAATAATTTAAATAGTCATCCGCTTGTTAACGAGCGTATTTGCGCGACTGTAGAACACTTCATATTCGGTTAAACGTCAAAATGTGACGTTTAACCGTTTTCTCCTGTGTTTTATTATCGGGATTGATTCCAAATGTAAAATTAATATAATATATAAGTTTCCCACTTTATACTGGCTGGATGTTGCAAATGCGACTCTTGACTACTTCTTCTAATACGAGAACGAAAAATATGTTATTTTTTAAATTAGTTTTTTATCTAAAATGTACTTTACCAACTATATTTAGGACCGGCTTGCATTCTAACCCAATGCAGCTGAACACTAGTATTATAAATGAGGCAACTGTGCTGATCTTCTCAACCCATAACTTCGCAATAGAGTAGGTACTTCTAAGATATTGATAGCATTATGATAGATTATGTAATATAGTGTTTGTTGTGCTAAACGCTATTAATGGTTTGATTTTTATTTATTAGCATTTTTCGTCCACAAAATACGTGTCCTCGAAAACATCAGAAACAAAACAGTGGCCTTTTTCAAAGTTGGTCAACTAAAAAATGCGGTACAGTAAACAAAGTAAAAATGACAAAGTCAAGTATCCAACCTCTCTGGCCGTACCATTGTAGCCAATAAGTGATCAAATATTGTCCACTGTCCCATGACGGTGCGCTATCCCACTCTCCGGCATACACCAGAGCGGGACGGAAGCTGTGTTTAAGTGTTCGTCTCTGCTACAAAGCTGCCGACTAACAAAATACTGTCATGGTGGCAATACAGACAGGGATTGCGTTTCGATAATACTAATATTATGAACGTGAAACTTTGGTTGGATGTTGGTTAGTAATGCATTGAAAACGCTGAACCTTTTACTACCGACTATCCTACCGTTATACACTGGAATAGCACATACTCTACTTCCCCACCATGGTTCAGGCCTTGTCGTGGCGGTGGGGCTTAGTAGCCCAGGGTGACCTCAACATCTTGAGCGAAGCGAATTGAGCCGAGGAGACTCTTTGTGGGGTACAACTATTTATAAGAAGAGGGAACAACAGAGCAGGAGGCAAGGGGTGAGAATGAGAACTTCACCTCATCGTACTGTCCAGACGTTGGGAGGGGTTGTTCTGTGGTGCGGGGCAACCGCTCTGTGGAGGTGGCGTCGGTCCCCTGATGGACTGACTAGCCGTCGAGGTGCTTGCAGATCCGGGGCACCTCACCAAAGGCGACAGTGGCGGCGCTCGCCGAGTTTTAGTGGGGAGAGCTGCGTCCACTTACCATCTTTCGGGCGCAGCGAGTCCCACATACCCGCCTAGGGAGACCCACTCCCCTGCGGGATGCGTCAGTGCATTTCGCGGCGTAAAAGAAAAAAAAGCACATACTCTACTTACTAAATCATTGACAAAATTTAACATTTAAGCATAATATATCACTCAAAAGTTTGCTGGTGCTGAACGTACTAACTACTAACCCATAATTAGATTAACGAACGTCAAATTTAATATAATCGAATATCGTAAATACGTAATATAATCTATTGCCGTGGATCCGTCCCTGCGCGAGGACTCGAAGCGCGAGCATGTCAACGCACTCGACCGCAGCGCGGCTCTCTGATGACGCCGACCACTTTCCACTGACATAGTTACTGTTCACTTTCCTATCATCATCCTACATCTCTCCAGAGCCAGCGCGAGCACGATCAAGTGATAGCTGCTGGTGATAGTAAGGCGGTTCTCTTCTATAACGCCCGGCTTTCGAGAGGCCAATCAACGCCAAAATTACCAAATCAACTGTCAAATGAGTTGCTAGGAACATGGTTAAATTACGTAATTTGATTGGCCTGTCAGTTGATATAGCCACTATAATTTAAAACTGTCAAATTTGACTCTAGAATCGTATGTTAACCATCATTGACAGCCATGTTAGTAATAATTTAGTTAGTTGACATACACGTGGACCATTGTTTCAGAAACCAGACGTATAGTCCTCGCCACTTTAGAAGTCTGATAGACGCGGCGCTGCGGTCTCATAACTCAATGTTGCCAATTCATAGTGCAATGATTTTCCACCAAGTCTATTATAATAAAAAAATTAAATAATTATAGGGCCTATGGTCAGTAGTGGATTGATAAAGACTGATCATGATAATAATGACAAAAATAATTATAGCAGCAAAATAAAAATCTCCCTGCCAGGTTTTAGTAAAATAAAACATTTTTTTGTAAATATTTCGTTCGTATTTTTTACGTATAACCGATCAGTAGAATTCATCTAAAACAAGCTTATTTGTATGTGTTCGGCTTTTGCCAGGAGTGACGATTTTCTCAGAAGTAATTGCTGCCATTGTTACTTCTTTTGTTATTCGACCTTTTTTACAGAAACACCTGAAAATATATATTCATCTGAGCAAGGATTTAATTCTTTTACCTTGTATTTATATTCATATAAAATATCATAAGATAAATGTATATATAGAGTTAATGATAATATTTTAACCATAAATTAGGCAAAAATGAGTGACTCTGGCATCTCTAAAATGTACGTGTCATGGCAGTGACATTTATAAACATATTATTCAAAGGGGTTAATTGTTGTTTATTTTTACTTTCTAATTCACAAAATTATTTCACTTTAATGATCATTTTACGGCCTTCACTTTTTACACCTCACTTTATATTATATGCTCCATATTTCACGTAAAACAATTTAAAATATCACAACTTCTTAATCCAGACAGACGTCAAGATGTCAATGTTGTCAAATTTAGTTCGGGCATTAGTCGCAGGACTTTATAAGTGGCGTGGACTATAGAGTCATCGCCACTTTAGAAGTCCGATAGACGCGGCGCTGCGATCTCATAACTCAATGTTGCCAATTTCTATTGTAATGATTTTCCACCAAGTCTAGTACAATAAAAAATTTAAATAATTATAGGGCCTATGGTCAGTAGTGGACTGATAAAGACTGATGATGATAATAATGACAAAAATAATTATAGCAGCAAAATAAAAATCTCCCTGCCAAGTTTTAGTAAAATAAAACATTTTTTGTAAATATTTTTTACGTATAACCGATTAGTAGAATTCATCTAAAACAAGCTTCTTCGGATGTTTTCGGCTTTTGCCAGGAGTGACGATTTTCTCAGAAGTAATTGCTGCCATTGTTACTTCCTTTGTTATTCGACCTTTTTTACAGAAACACTTGAAAATATCATTCATCTGAACAAGGTTTTAATTCTTTTACCTTGTATTTATATTCATATAAAATATCATAAGATAAATGTAGGTATATAGTTAATGATAATATTTTACCCATAAATTAGGCAAAAATGAGTGACTCTGGCATCTCTAAAATTTACCTGTCATGGCAGTGACATTTATAAACATTGTTTTTTTTGCTTTTACTTTCTAATTCACAAAATTATTTCACTTTAACGATCATTATACGGCCTTAAATTTTTACACCTTACTTTATATTATATGCTCCATATTTCACGTAAAACAATTTAAAATATCACAACTTCTTACTCCAGACAGATGTCAAGATGTCAATGTTGTCAAATTTAGTTCAGGCATTAGTCGCAGGACTTTAAAAGTGGCGAGGACTAGTGACGCATGAACCACTGAGAATTGCTAAACTTCACATACTTTCAAGGACTTTGAATCTCATTAGACCTGCATCTCTCCTCGCGGTATTTCCCTTCCACGTCACAGACATACCTACTACAAATCTATTAAAGACTGTATTGATATCGAAAATATAATTTTCTGACATTTAATTTTTAATGTCTTTTAAGAAATATAAAAAAGGGAAATTTCTCGAATAACTCACAGATTACAATAAAAATTATGCAAATAGTATCGTATACTTCGCGAAAACGTTCTTTCTGTGAGGGATGATTTTTTGGGGTTCCTTTCCGCGGAACCCTTCCCTTATTGTGGTTTTTATTGTGGCTTTGCGTTTTATTACTTTTTTATATCTTTCTAACAGCCCTCGGTCAGTTATTGACGTCGTGATAGGGTTGGCACTATAAAGTTATTTATTGCTTCCGTATATCATCCTTTATTATGCGTTTATCATCATCAGCGAATAGTCATCTTCCGACAGTGGATGGGCTATAGAGGCATATTGCTTGATCTTCGACTATTACGACGTAAGCTGTAATGGGGCGCTTCAATGATTGTAGCCAATAACCCAGGGTTAGTAGGAATTTGTGACTCAAATACGAGTTAAATACCGAATCCATCATATACAGGGAAACTCCCGCGGTCCTCATATATGAGCCTATTGCTTACCTTCTGTATCAAAGAAGCTTTAAATTCTAACAGATTAAAAAAGCTTTTGCAAAGCAAAGCATAAAATCGTAAAATTTTCAATAAATATTGTATGGTAAAATGCGTCCTCCCGCGACCATGGTTGCTGAAAGTATCCGAAACGTCGGGCATATAAAATCCTTAATGGACCGCGATAAAATCCGCAAAAAATGTTTCATTATATTATTTGTTATTTATTATAAAGCTTTTACCGTCAATTGGTAGAAAACCAATTTATTTAAAAATCGTCCGCTATATTAAACCTTTATAAAATCCGTATAACTTTGTAAGTGAAATTCGGTACTGCAATATAACAGTGAACCTCAAAAAACACAATATCTCGTATCAAAGCACCCCTAACCCGTTGACAGCACATCCCTCACCCCCAGACCAGGGCACTTCACAAATACTTTTACACTAAACGCATCCGATTACATCTCGCATATGCTTCACTTCCCCAGATATCACGATATTCCCCATTTTTTTTAATGTTAGTTGGACAGGCAAACTGATGTATCGACTATCGCCTGATGGTAAGTAACTAGCCCAGGCAAGGCAAGGCAGGCATTTATGTGTCGAGATTTAGTTTTTTTTTCTGAGACAGAAGATGTAAAGTTCCTGTGTCAGTAATTCAGGCACATTAGTGGCGTCTTGCCTTTCTATCCAAGACAAGCAAGATGGTGGTCTCCAGTAGACGAGAGCCCGGCAGAGCGCATATCTCCCACCAGTACAAATATACAATATACCCACATTCAGCTTGTCTGTTGTTGCGTAAAAAGTACCTCTATTACCTATATCTACATTAACTGTATTAGCATAGCAAAAACAGTACACCTTTAATAGCTGGTATGCCATATTAGTTACTTGATGATAGGTATTTTGTGTTCTACCAGATCCCGGTAAACTAGTCGTTATGGAGACTGATTTTAGTCTCGGACTAATCTATATGCTAAAACTAATGCCACCGTAGATGTATTAGTTTGCCATAGATGTCTAGGATCGGAGGCTAGACTCTATGTCCACGCTCAACCGATTATTGCAATAGTTTTTGCTAATCTACTACTAATCTTTCCGAGATAAAGCTGCTTCATTGATGAAATAAGCAATATGATCCAGGCATTGTCGATTGTATTATTAATATGGACTTAGCCATGACTGAGCCACTATAGGATAACTTCGACGATAGTATGTGTATATGAAAGTTCTACCTCATGTTCTTTGGAGTACCCATTTTCAAACACTTCCAACTTACATCAAATGTTAAAATCAGAAACCAACATACAAAATCCGTTTCCCCTTAACATCCCATCCCGCACGGGGGTCAACTTCTAATGGACCCTAATTATACTTTGACAAATCTTGTTTTACGCTTCGCGTGCGTTCACAAAGTCTCTTCCATTCAACAACATTATATTTCATGCCTAAAACACATTGCCATACAGTTTTAGCATTTATATTTATCGTAATAAGAGTTTAGTGCGATTTATGCGTGTGCTTTTTAAGTTTGCTAGCGAGTCCTCCGGCAAAACACTCGTAGATAGAAATCTTGTTAAAGGAAACGTCTTTTTCAGCTTCTATTGTCTACAATTACTTGGCTTTGTGTTGTTTAGTCCTTCCTCCCTCTCTAACACACATATATTTGTATATCACCCTCGCAAACTTTCGAATTCATTTCTTCGTTTCCTTTAATGTTTAGATGTTTTAATAATATTTGTTCTTTGTGAAGTTACAAAGGTTAAAAGACTTCTTGTCTCTTGTTCAATAATTGGTTTGTTTTTGTGGTAGGTGGTAACTATATGTACCATTTCATAATTATCTAGCAAATGAAGATACCGACTTAAGGCGGAAACATTTTGAAGAAACTGACGCAAAAGCCAATTTGACTAAACTTGACTTTTCTATTCCTTCCAACCGAATCTGCCTCCCTAGACAAGTGGCACAAACGCTAAATGAATAGAATAGAATACTTATTGTATGGGAATGACACTAGCTGTCAAATGACATGTCGTAAGTTAATGTTATTCCCATACAATAAGTAAAAAAAAGGAAAGTAAAGTATCAACCCTTTATGTCCCTCTGCTGGGCACGGGTCTCCTCCTCGAAATCAGGCGAGGAGGATTGAGCGACGATGGTCCAGTGGTGGATGGACTCGACCTCTTATGCGAGAGGTTCCGGGTTCGATCCGACCCGTCCGTGTGTGCCTTGAAATGGGTTTTTCTAGAATTTCTAAAATACAATAAGTACCTATTCTATTTTATTCTATTCATTTAGCGTTTTTGCCACTTGTCTAGGGGGGCTGAACGGAGTTCTCGCTGACGACCTCTAGGTCTTTTCTGATTCTGATAGATTTTATGAAGCAAACGCTTAGACGTAGGTTGATTTATTTATGTAGTTTGCATGTTGACCAATTTTCTAGCACCAATTGGCACGTGAGTCCAAAGACACACAGTCACTGTCGTGCCCTTAGACACTACTACTAAGTACTACTTTCGATGTCATTTCTGAAAAAGACTCACAGGTTTCCATGGTACCACCGTAACACGAACTCAATAAATAAATTTTGAATAACGACAGGCTGGTCGGTTACCAGTTGCTACCAACTAGGATCAGACACTGCATGAAAGTATTTACAGTTTACACCATTTAGTTAGTGGTCACAGAACCATTAGTGTTCAAGATAACGTAAACTGAAAAACTATATTGGCCCATCAGCACCTTAGCATATAACGTTACTAAATTGTACTAAGTATATAATTGTACTATATATAAATTAAATCTTAATATATATATTTCTTGTGTGCGTGTGTATGTGACTGAACTCCTCCTAAACGACTGGACCAATTTTGATGAAATTTTTTGTGTGTGTTCGTGGAGATTCGAGAATGGTTTAGATTCACAAATCAGACCGGCAGATGGCGCTGCAGTCGGTATCTAGGTTATTGATCTGTACTGCCACTATCGATTCGTATCTAAAGGACAACGTCTGTGGGGTCCGCTAGTTATATATAAATTAAAAATTGAACAAGTAAAGTGAATTTGCCAGTATTATACTTTGTGAGATTTTCAATTATTTTAAGCCAAATTCTTGTTTATAAAAGTAGTCCACAAAAACCCCACTATCAGCATCATTACCAATTTTTAAACGACTTCAAGGAAGGAGGCGTATCTCAATTCGACCGTATCTTTTTTAAATTACCTTTTCCTGTCCACTGCTGGACATACACCTTTGAATAAACGTCGTGACGGCCTATATTTTTGTGATGAGGTTGTCATTCCATTGAGTCGGAGGCCGATCGATCTCTGTTCTAGAAATCTAATAATGTACAGGTAACATACCTCCGTCAAGTGTAACCGGCCTACAACCTTCAGCATGCTAATGCTTCTTGTAATTGTGATGTTGATAGTTCTCTGAGTAATGACTTCACTGTATTTTACTAGCTGTTACCCGTGGCTTCGCCCACGTTTGCAAAAAAAAAATCTTTTTTTTTTTAAATATTATATCCTATGTTACCTCTAGTACTTCCGAGATATGTACAAATTTTCATGATGATCGGTTGAGTAGTTTTCGTGTGAAAGCGTCAAAAACATCCTAGATGTATGCTAAATATAGTTCACATTTCTTGGGCTCTAATGTTCAAATCTTAGTTCACACTGGCTATTACTCATGATATTAGTATTTAAAATATGTCAGTATGTTAGTCTGAAGCGGGCGGAGATTCAGCGAGTTTATTATAAACCCCCTCCCCCCTCCCTGGGCACCAATGAAATTGTGTTCGAATCAAATGTGTCACCCGCACACCTCGCGCCCACTCTAAGCGTTTGAGAACAAATTAAAAATCGTTTTTCCCCAACAATCGTTTTGAATGCGATAGCTAGTAAGGCTACATACGGACTGCGTTTTATGTACTTACCTACGATTGTGAAATACTGGAGCTCGGCATAGATGGGCACTGTTAATCAAACAGTGAACTTCGTGAATTAAATCACAAATCCGGCAATAGGTAACAAAAATTAAATTAAATTTCGGCACATACACAGCTTGTATCAAATATTGCGTAGAATCAGTACTGATACACTCAGCATAAGCACTATAAGTAAAAGTAAAGTACGTTGTTGTAACTATTAACGGAGTTTCAGATAATTTAAGGAAACTAATTAGCCGTTAACTAATTAGTCTAAATGTTAACTTCGTTAATTAAAGATTATGAGATTAACGGTCTTATGCACATTAGCTATGGAGCTTGGGCATCGTCAATGTCTTAATGACATGAATAGTATAATATTATATTATATTCTACATAATATTATAGCAGATGTAAAAAATATAGAAGTAAGAGTTAAATTTTATTTCGTGGTTTTTTTTCCTATAGACGATGATTGATCAATCCAATTAATTTACAAGCATTGGTACATTTACCGTTACTATGCTATCATTGGCTGAACTCAAAAGGATTGCAGATCTGACCTATTTGCTCTCAATCTTTAATAGAGTAAAATTTCTACATAGAAACACTTTGAGTTTAAACAGTGAGTGTAAATAGTGACACTAAAGCCCGGTTTTCAAAACGCAAAATAAACAAAGTAACTGTCAAGTCTCTTTTTGAGTGTCAAAGGAGTTGCTAGAAGTATGGTTAAATTACTTAATTTAATCAGCCTGTCCGCTGACATAGCCACTACAATGAAAAACTGTCAAATTTGACTTTAGAATTGTATGTTAATTAACAACCACGTACCTAGTTGATACACTTTGACCGAAGTTTCAGAAACCGGGCGTTAGCCTCTTGTCTCTGAGGAGAGGTACCTACTGTATGTCATAAACTACTTGGATATCTTGACGAACTCATTTATATATTTTATGAGCAACGTTAATTACGACGAATAACATGAAAAACTTATATTGTCACTATAAAAACGCAGTATCCAAAACGCACCGTAATCTCGACCGTATGAACGTACACTGTCTATCTTCTCGCCAGGCGCGTGCCGTGGATTATGTCGCCTCTGGTTAATTTGACGCGACGTCGGACGATAATTGGTCTACTTCGTTAATTAACTGTGGCCATGTTTGATTTAATCGTTAGCCTCGACACCCTAAGCCGGAAAAGGGTTACCACTTCAATTTTTTTATTATAATATTATGTTTGGTGATGCGGTACTAAATCGGATAAATATCTGGATTGACAACATCATATTTTGGTTATCGATATAGGTAAAAGTAGCATGCATTTTATAATTTGAAGTCATCTTATTTAATTAAAATTAATTTAAATTCTATAAATATAAGAACTTATTTTACGAATATTATTAGCTGTTAGGTACGAATATAATGTAGCAAATTATATCTTATGATAGAAGCTGTCTTGCTCTTGGCGGGACTCGAAACTTTTTATCCGATTAGTGTCTATATCCATCTTTTGAAAACAGAATGATTTTTTCCGAATTACATTGAAAATTACCACGCATCATCTTACCTGCCTGTCTGCCTGGTCTTACCTGCAAAATAATATTATGGTAGGCTGTGATGTATGAGGTAAATTGTAATTAATGACAACCAACCTTATCACAGAGAACCTCATATTTTATTATTTTGTTATCACTAATATAATAAGTTCGCAGATGTATAAACGATAAATTCCACATTAATGATTTTGTAATATAAACAATATTTTAGAAATAATAATAAAATAATTAGCCGACTTAATCATAAGATTGTATGGCTTATAAAAATAAGAAATAAAAAAAAAATTCGTACTTTAGACACACACATTGAGTGCCATCTCTTGTCGAGTAGTAAGTTACTAGAATAAGACCTTACGGATCCTGACATCTTGTGTTGTAAACGAAAATTAATTTCAGTTTTGTGCTAGTCACACTTATTATTGTTTATATTTCATAGATGGCGTTGTTAACATCATAAAAATACAATGCTATTTTTGTTATGCAACTAGATAATATTATATTGTCTCATCTGTTGAAATCATCTGCGTACATTACAGGTCGTTGACTGCGTATCTTGCACTTGTTGGTCCTGTCAGCGTCGTGAATGATTACTTATAAAATATTTCCTAACATTTTCTTTATCATTACACAAACAATTTATACATAATATAAAGTCCATCATATAACTATGGAGGCTAGTTCAATACCAAAATATATCAAAAATGTATTTGTTTTTATTACTTTTTTTTACTAGGTAATTGGCTAATTAACTAACTTCCCTTGATACTGTTATGTCAATAAGATTGCATCTATTTTATTCATTGTCAAATCTGTAAATTTAGCGCATCTTACATACAACAGTACCACAGGCTGGGAATCTATGATAAAGTAGGTAATGAATAACATACATCGTCATTATATTATATTATTTTGTATATTATAATAAAATATAAACATTTGTTTAAAATGTAGTTAGTTGTTACTTTGGACCAAAAATAGTTTGTGAAAAACGTGTAGGTACTAGGTATCGGTTGTTACCACTATTTATATCTATGATTGATGGAGACATCAAAGATTGTTTCATCTTATCTATTCTTGTCAGATGAAAACACATTTTATTATTAGTGTAACAAAACAAAGTCTTATCTTTCAAAGAAAAACTAAATTTTGTGTACGACGTATTTATACAATTATTATTAATTTAACCAAACTATCGTAAAATCTCATTTATGTTGGTTCACCAGTTAAGAAACAATAAATGAAATGTTTATTTAAAACTATAATAGCACTATCAATGTACTATACCTAGTACCTACTACTAGCGGGTTCGAATCCCGCCGAGGAACAAAAAGTTTTCTGTGTTTCTGGGTCATAGATGTGTAATAATGTGTATATTTAATAATAATCTTAAAATGTATGTATACATACATTTTATTCTATAGAATAAAAGTATTCAATATATGTATTTCCATTGTGTGGTACCAGCAACACAAGCCTCTTCAAGAACTTACCAAGAGACCAGATTGAAGTGGTGTATAAGCATCCATAGATATTATAATAAAGAAATCTAAATACGAATTATTTGATTAATATAATTGCTTAATATTTAATGATGATATTCGTTTTAGTCTTAATTTTTATTGCCTTCGATGGTAGAGTAGAAGCGTAAAAATAAAACTTTGAAGCGCCATCTATTATCGAGTTAATGTAAGCTACCTAAAAAGCATTACGAAAAAGACATTATTTTACCATAATTACAATTAAAAATTTAATATGAACAATATTAAATTGTAATTAATATTTTTATATAGGTCGAATATATTTTGATGTAGCATATGTATTACGGTAAAATCAGTTCTGCATTTTGGTATATTATGCAGAGTAGATTGGGCCTTGAGATCTCACCTGCTTTAACCCCAAAAAAAAAATGAAATTTCCTAACACTTGTTTAGTACAATTTATCAATAAATTTGTTTGTTTGTGACGACGCGGTTGTCAAGTGGTGTGTCACGATGTACCAAACAAGCTCCAATTACGTAAACCGATAGCGACTGACTTAAAAGCAATATTTACTTTACCTTTCTTATATCATTAATGCAAATATTTCTGTAGCGTAAATCTTGATAGCATTAAAATTTAAACCTAGTCCCAACTTTTATGCAGCACCGGAAACTTTTTTTTAATTTATTGATTGATATATATTATATTTAATTATTGATTGATAAAATAATTTAACTTGAATTTTCATCTCACTGCACTCTTTACGGGATTTTTAACGATTGTGGGTGCAGCCGTAAATAGCCTTTTTGCACACTGTGCGAGCTTCTATAACTGCGCCCTTAGCAAACCGAAACAAATAATAGTCCTGCCTGGTCTGGCCATTCTTGCACCCCCCAGAGTCTGCGCCCTGTGCCTGGGCACCGGTGGCACCTATTTACGGCTCTGTGTGGATGTAACACTGAAAGTTTAAATTGAAATTCCGATTTAATTCAAACTTTACTTATTTGTTACAAGTGGTTTATTAGATATTGTAATAAAATAATACAGACTATTATCATAACATATAAAAAAATTATTTGTAACACAATCAAGGTTTATGGAAGGAAATCGGAAGAAATATGATACACAATATGCCACACAATTAATAGTTTCCTCCTGTAGGTTTGCGGTGTTGGGGATTATAAGTGTACCGTGTATCGTGAAGCGTTCCACATTTTTGAATATTATTATGTATTCTCATTTTTATAAGTGAACATTTACATAAAGTAAGGAGTGATTAAGGTTGTCATTGAATTGTCTGAACAGATCGACTTAAGTCTGATCATGAAATGAAATGATAACTCATTTTTTAGAAGCCTTTCCACGATGTCAATCTGATTTGTTTTTTTAATTTCATTTATTTTGACGTGACAACATCTTATAATTCGATGGAGCCGGCGGCACGCACGATTAAACACGACTCATGCGGCGTTACCTCGCTCTGAGGCGTTCCATTCAAGTCTTGAAGTGCAAGCGAGAGCGCGAAACGAGCGACAAAGAGGCACAATCGGCCCATCTGTATTTTCTTATGACGTTGTCATGTTCAACTATCGTCAGTTAACCGACTTTACAGATAACCGATTTTTTTGTAAAAGCTTTGAAATATCTAATAAGTATATAAAATTCTCGTGTCACAGTTTTCGTTGCCATACTCCTCCGAAACGGCTTGACCGATTTTGATGAAATTTTTTGTGCTTATCTGGTATCTATGAGAATCGGCCAACATCTATTCTTCATCCCCCTGGACAAAATTTTTAATTTCCATTTTTTTATGATACAACATACAAAAATACATACAATCCTAAATTTTTGCCCCTCTAACATCAACCCCTATTTTTGAATTAAAATTTTAATTTTGGCAGAACGAAGTCTGTCGGGACAGCTAGTAAGTACTATGAAAATAGCAAGAGGATCGTGATGCACGTATTAGATGTAATAGCAATAGAGACAGACGTCGGCGAGCATCTCGTTATCAGTTGGTTTAAGTGTGGGACAAGACGTTTGACGCCGGTCTGGACTTGCGATTAGTCTATTGTCAAACGCGGTAAAAGTTGTGTGTGACGGTGAAAGGTTTTTGGTGGAAAAAGTTTTTTTTTTGGTAAGTTGCTTAGCTTAATTGATTAATAAAAATAAATTAGGAATATATTTTTTAATACTTTATTATTTAAATTCGTTAAAAATGTATTTATTTGAAGATTTTAATGTTTTTTTTTATACTTAAATACGTGTCGGATCGTCGATATTTATGATAGATATTTCTATGAATTATTTTTTTTGAACCTCTTTTATAATTACCTATTTATGGATTATAACAATAAAACAAAAATATTTTTTTTATTATTCTTCACTTTTTTAGATTGTTATATTTATTCTATGATATATAATGTTATTTATATAATAAGTTTATAAACTTTATTTTATTCTTAACTTTATTTGTACATATAATATTGATCATATAATATTTACATCTTAAAAGTCTTATCTGTCCAAGAATTCGCGCTCAACAATCATGTGATAAGCGATTTATCCGTAAGATCATAGATGGCGCTGTCTACACGATTTTAATATAATATTATGTATTGCTTATTGTAACTACATAATATTAGAAAATAATAAATAAATGCGACTTGAATGAACATAAAACAATTACTAACTTATTTTATTTCCATTTTTATTTTAGTTTATATTAGTTAGTGTACAATATCAAACTGATGTCAATGAACGAGTTACAAACATCCATACATTCAGATATACAAACTTTTGAGTTTATAATATTATATTAGAACAGGCAGCAGGCTACAATTGTATAGGAATATAAAAACTTTACGTTACTGCTGTGGTTCATTCAATAAAAAATAAAAAATATATACATATTATTGTGACATTATTTTATTTAAATAAACTTTCTCGTAATTTTATAACAACTTGAAATGATTTGCTTGACTGGCTTTTTATATATTATCGCTTAATAGAAGGATTAATTAATTTATGTATTAATTGTAAGAACTTCAAAACTGAGGACAGCAGAATTTGGAGACAATTTTTTTTTTGCTAAGAATAGTATTAAGTTTTTTATTTATTTATTAATTCAAATAATGTTACCTCCACCCGTTACGTACGACATTTTGTTTTTAGATTTAACATGGCGGACAAAACTGATGGCCACGTTCTTGAACCTGGTAAGGTCATTAAGCCGGTGATAGACCATGAGTCTGTCAAACTGCTAGCCGAGAGGCTGTACGGCATCTCCGTGCTGGAGCTGACCGAGCTGAACGGATATGATGACAAAAACTACAAGCTGACAGAGGATCCGAATGTGAAGAACCCATTGATAACGAACCACAGCGAACACGGCTATGTCCTGAAGATTATGAACTCGATGGATTCACAGAATCTGGGTGTCGTGGAAGCGCAGAATGAAATTATGAATTTCTTAGGTAAGTGGTGGGGCAGGGGGCGGGGTTATTGATTTGATATTGGTATAATCATCATCATTATCATTATCAAGCTGTTATTATCAAGCCATCATAAATGAAAGTCGCCGCTACTCGTGTCTTATTAGGACGGGATAATAAATACTTTGACTTGACATTGACGGCTTGGAGTTAGTCATCCCATCTAGTTCTGAAGCAGTCTTAATGTTTTAAATGGTTACGCCCGTTTGCAAGAGCGCTTTTATTGAGCGTTAAAAAAGCATTTGAATGAGACAAATAGATACTCACGTATCCGTAAAGCGTTTTTAAAGCAACAAAGCTTTTTTATCGAGCACTGTTGGATTTTCGACGTAAGTGTTTGACGTTAAATCGAATTGAGCATGCCAAACTCGAGCCGACGTCTGGTACATAGAATAATTTGATACTACGGAAAGTCTGGTATTACCGCGACGGTGTTCAGCGGTCGTGCGAACGGGGGCTAAGTGTTTTTTAATAAATAAAAACCTGAATTGTAACGAATATAAGTACTTAACATTCATAAATTAAGTTCCATTATCTGATTTGTTTCTCCCTTGAAACAGCTTTGCTGTGTTTCGGAGATAAGGGCAAGACAGGCAGTGTAATCTCAGGATGGGCAACACATGAATTAGTTGCCTGGGCTAGTTTATGTTTATGGGCGACATCAACCACTTGGCACTTACCATCAGGCGTTTGCCATTTCCCTACCTAACATAATAATTATGTTACAGGTACAAGAGGAATAACGTGCCCAAAGCCGGTCCGCAACATCTTCGGCCACCTCCACTCCACCGAGAACATCGGGGGTAAGCAACACGTGGTGCGCCTCCTGGAGTACGTGCCGGGAGAGCTGATGAAGGACGTGCCGAAGTCAGACTCCCTATTCTACCAGCTGGGAGAGTTCGTGGCCAACTTGGATAACAAGCTACAGGTAATTTTAAGGCTAAAAAAATAATGTTAGAAATCAGTTGGCGCGCATAAGTTGTTAAAGCGAGATGTATGCCGTGACGACAAATGGCATGACGAGGTCTATGAACGTCAAAACTGGTTTATACTAATAAAGGAAACTACTTTTTGGCTAAGTGAATTTAATATCATGTCATAATATTTTTTTATATTCATAAGAGATTTTTTTTTCAAAATTCTCCAGCGTTAACTTAGCTATACAGCTTTGTCCGTGATGATTATTTTCATCCTTAAAACATCAGCTATCTGCAAAAGTCTCGTCAAAATCCGGTTTCCAATTTCGATTTTCCGGAATAAATAAACTGTATAGTAATAAATAAATACAAAAAAATATGTTTTTTTTTAAATGTAAGTAGATACAAGTACAATACCTGCTTTTGCATATATGCGTTAATGAAGTGAAGTGAAGCTGTTTTTCAAATCACATTTTTTAAATTAGGAACTTTAATTTTATTCATTTGTATAAATAAAGGAGACGGTCCATTTCTGGTGTAGTCTTGTACAGTATACTATAAATAAATAAAAATACATAGATTTCATTAAAAATAAAATAAATTAGTTTATCGTAATAAGTTACGTGCAAAAAATTAAAAATTTTAACAAGTTTTTCAAATATTAGCTACTCCCCACAAAGATGGCGGCTATTACTTAAACGTCATTATTGAAAAATGGCGTCACTCATGGTTCTTTTGTAACTTTTTGTATCTATTTCAAGCTTTGTTGTGGAGTTGTTAACTCGTGAATGTGTTTCTTGCATTTTGTGGATATTTTGACGGCTTGGGCTTTTTATTTGGATATAGATTTATAGCCATAAACCCCAAAGAAAATATTCATACGCCATTGTTATATCATATAGTGTTGCATATCTTGGAAATATTAAATTATGCTTATGCTGAAATTTAAAAGAATTTATGGATATGAACAAATTAAAACTGTTTGAATATTTATTTTCATTTATATCTTATGTGTACAAAAGTAGACCAACGTCCCATACAATTTTGGACCGTCTCCTTTTACACAAATATGTACAATATTTTTGTTATATATTGTGTACAATTATTAATCATGTTTGTGATAAGACGTGGTGTCCTAATAATATTATATATTATATAACTTATATAACTTAAATCCTTAATTATTATTATCCTTATTTAACTTAAGTCCTAATAATATTATACATTATATAACTTATAATAATTAAAATATTATATAACAAATAATATTGATGTTCAATGGTCAAACCAGCATAAGACAATAGGTTGTTAAATTATTATTATTTAGGACAAAAAGAAACGAACATTATTAAATTTGCCATAAATAACGATGCAAGATTTTCGGAACGAAGTTACTTACGGCAAGCTTGGAGGGTATAGGGATTTTGCTTCGCGACCGAACTGAAAAAAATGTGATAGTAAAACCGTAAGAAAAAGTGCGAGGAATAAAAAGCGTTTAATGAGACGTGCGCAGGCGCGACAGTCGCATACACAAGCGAGTAGTGTATAATACCTTTCTTTTTAGCCGAAGGAACTTCGTTCCTACCAGCAGCCGGCCTAAGATGCGCGCCACGACAAAAAGACATATCTCTTCCGAAGAGAAACTCGTCGAAATTTTTACTTAAATCTTTAAAACTACGCAACAGATTTTGATTTGGTTTTTTTTAATAGATAGGACAATTCAAGAGGAAGGTTTATGTATATAATTTATTAAGTTTTTATATACATTAGCTAAGATATAACAATAATTGTTGGAGGTGTCGGAAAAAAAAATCCCGCGCTCTCTTCACGAGAGAGAGACATAATGTCTACATCGAAGACATAATGTACTAATATCTACGGACGCAACATGACATCGTAATTCTCTCGAATTTTGTCGTTCAAGTAAGAGAAATTTCTCGATGTCAATACATATGGACGAGAAGGGACGAGAAAAATTATAAACCCAAATATCTTACGTAACCCTTTTTTTTTTCAGAATATAATTTAGCCTA
Source organism: Lycaena phlaeas (assembly GCA_905333005.2). Classification (NCBI taxonomy): domain Eukaryota; kingdom Metazoa; phylum Arthropoda; class Insecta; order Lepidoptera; family Lycaenidae; genus Lycaena; species Lycaena phlaeas. The sequence goes on along the minus strand of HG995169.1, from coordinate 14,450,142 downwards.
TGTTATTCGTTGAAAATGTAGCTTTCGAATGTCGAAAGAAATTTTGAAATCGGCACCGTACTTTTTGAGCCTATTCATTACAACCAAACAAAAAAACAAAGTTTTCCTCTTTATAATATTAGTGTAGATTTAGGTTTCTCTTATTACACTACCCATTCAAATCACGGCAACACGATTTATTTTCTTGCGTATTATTTTGATTTTGCTATATCTCCTAAAGTATTCATTTAATTTGCATGATGTAAAGGGGAAGATTAATCTTCATGAAGTGCTGAAGCTAATTAACTGATTTAAAATGATAAGGATTCATACAGTATTTGTGTAAATAACTTTCAAATTATCGCGTTATAATTGCTAATTTTTTAAAGTATTAAATGGATATAGTATGATATCCCTAATAGATAGACATATGCCATCGCGGACTTTTTTGTAGACCTATTTAAGATATACAATTCCACCATACATTATTTTGTTATATCTCAAAGGGTTTAGGCAGCGTTTTCGTTGAAAACTCCCAGGCGGGATTTTTTTTTCCGACACCTCCAACAATTATTGTTATATCTTAGCTAATGTATATAAAAACTTAATAAATTATATACATAAACCTTCCTCTTGAATTGTCCTATCTATTAAAAAAAACCAAATCAAAATCCGTTGCGTAGTTTTAAAGATTTAAGTAAAAATTTCGACGAGTTTCTCTTCGGAAGAGATATGTCTTTTTGTCGTGGCGCGCATCTTAGGCCGGTGGTGTCCCACGACACCACATTTCTTTTTTTCTAAAAGTATGAACATTATTTTCCTATACTATTGTTAGGAAGATATTCGCTTCTAGATTAGTCCAGAAATAGTGGCTATTAGTTGGAATGATCGCAGACAGGTACAAACATCAATTGTTAAACAACCATGAGATCAATGAGCAAACGAGATCAGTATAGATGATAAGCCAAGGCCTCCCATTGTTATTTTAATGCAATTGACACGTTTAGTCTAATATACTCGACAAAAGATGGCGCTATTATGCATAGTCCGTGCCTAGTTCCACTTACCGTCACAAGATAGCGCTTGTATGTATACATATTAACGATATTGATAAATATTTTAGCCTATTATTATGCCATGTTTATTCTTTAATATCATTGATTAATGTTATTTATTTCTGTTCTTGTGACTATAGACTGGTTTCTAATGAAAATATCAGAATCCAACAATACAACATCAGCCGGTCTATCTGTCAATTTTACCACTTCATGTAACAAAAAAATGGACATTAAACTTTATAATGTCCTACAGTCAGGATCATAATTATCAGCCTTTATCCGTCCACTACTGTACATAGGCCTCTTTCAATAAACATCAAGAGGACCAATCATTGACAATCGCATCATCGGACCGGCCATTGCGCGGAGATTGTCTTTCCACTTAGTTAATGGCCGACTAACACTTCGTGTACCTCACGGCCTTCCACTCCTTAACTATATTTCAAATATTTTTCAGAACTTCAATCACTCTGGTCTGGTAGACCGAGAGCACATCTGGATGCTTAGCAAAGTACCCGATTTGGAGAAGTTCAAATTTGTGCTCAAAGATGCTGAAAAATTGGACCTGGCTGAAGAAGTAAGTTCTTGTTATGTTTTTGTTATGTTACTGATATAAATACAGTGTATTATTAGCATCCCTTTGTTACGGATGCGGCCTCCTTTCAATTAACATTAAAGCGTCGACATGTATGTTTCATTATCGATTCACCTTATAGCTGAATATATAATTATCTACTTACCTACCTATTTTGATGTGAAATATCTTTAGCGTTACCCACCGCTAAGAGAGGGATAACCAAATCGACTGTTAGCTTCGCGACGCGTCACCGTTTTAAGATACTTCTGGTTCTATCCTCTTTCTTCTTTTTATCCTATAGGTGGATCGTTTGATTATGACGTCTTAATTATTATTGTTAATTTCTCTTTCTTTACTTCTTTAAAAAAATACAACTTGTCACAATAATACCGCCACGGAGAAAATGGAAGCCGTTGCAACAATAAAATATCTAAATAAACTGGGCTATAAATAATCATATTGAAACATATTTTAATAGGTAATAGAAGAGTTCAAATACGCTGTGGTGCCTCGTATGGAGGAGTTGGAGAAGGGAGTCATACACGGAGACATCAACGAAATGAACATCGTCGTTCTGCCGAAACCGGGAGGCAGGTTCGTGGATTTACTAGTATTTCTAAAAAAAAATATTTTTCTAGAATTTGAGACAGTAGTGCTATTCTGTAAAAACCATTTCGATATCGAGCTTCACCTGAGTGATAGAGCTCCCTTTACGCTCACATCGAAAGCGAAAGTCAAAAGTCAGTCAGTCAAAAGTTAGTCAAGTCAAAAGAAAAAAAGCGATGTCGAGTTTTAAAGAACACAAATTCGTCAAATACGTCATATCACCGCGGATTCCGCTTTCGAGATTCAAAGTCAAAGTCAAAGTCAAAAATTTTATTCAAAATAGTACTATCCAAGTATCTTTTTGAAGGTCAATTGAGTCTACCACCGGTTCCAAAATAAGTCCACTGAGAAGAACCGGCGAAACAAACTCAGTGAATGATTCGGAAACAACCTTACAGAATAGCCCTACAGGGCCCTACAAGTACCCAATGACTAACCCGTAAAAAAGGTGTACCTAAGAAGTGGTATAGATGTCGCTACGGAAGACTTTCAACCAGGTTTTATTGCTAAGAACTTTTATTTTGTAGGCAACTTGCTCGCCCGGTGTTGAGAGTGTGTACGCAAATACTTAATGGCGTAGTGTTGAGGTGAGCCCAGTGTAAGTATCTGTACATGGGCCTACCTGGACTTATCTGAGCTTAATCGTTTGTCACTAATTTTATCCAAAAATCTTTATAAATAATCGAATTGATCTCGAATTGAATATGGGATTATCTGCAAGAACTGTAGCTGTCAATTTGGTTTATTCAATTTTTGCAAAACTTAACACTGCAGTAAAACAAATAAGATTAGCATTATTTTATATTTCCTAATACGAAAGTGACTCTTTGATCGAGCATCGATTTCATCGTATCTTACCTACTTTTAATCTATGTAATAGATACATGGCGTATTTCTAAAGTCAACGAAAATGCAAACGCATTTTAACTGTTGGCCTTGAATCTAAATTGTTTTAACAACTTTGTCCACAGACTTAATATATAATCCTCTTCTCATAAAGTTATTACTAGGAAAATTCGCCGAAAAGTGTGATTTTTGCGACGAAACTAAAAAGGTCGAATAATTTCAAGAACGCCACTAGCAAAGGTCAATTTGAAATAAGTAGATTACTTATTATTAGCTTTTTAGAACGTCCTGCCCCTCTAGACAAGCGGCAAATTCTAAACGAATAGAAATAGAATAGCATACTTATTGTATGGGAACAACAATGGCTGTCAAATTACATGTCGTAAACTAGTGTCATTCCCATACAATACCTAAGTATTCTATTCTATTTCTATTCGTTTAGCATTTGTGCCACTTGTCTAGGGGAGTAGGATTTGGAATCTGATTCTTCGAAATGTTCAACACTTAACCAGCACTTTTATTTATTATACGGGGATTTCGCAGCTTCTCTTAATAATCGCCTAAATTATTATAGCTCTATCAGCACTGTCACTAATGAGTTGCAATATCTTTCTTTCTATTTATATTATGGTTGGAGGGGCGTATTAACTAAAGCCAATTTTGGTAAATATACTGTGTACTTAACCCTAAGAAATCGACGCGCGCTTTCCGTACCATAGAGACTGGAGTGGAGAGGAGTGGAGTGGAGTTTGTTTGCTTGTGCACTATGTGCGCTTGCTCACCGTGGCAATGAGTATATAATATAAGCACCTCGTAACAACAGTGACATTATTGATGTTCTTAATAATGTCAAAGTCAAAGTCAAAATTTTTTATTCAAAATAATACAATCGAAGTATCTTTTTGAAAGTCAATTGAGTCTACCACCGGTTCCAAAGCAAGCCCACTGAGAAGAACCGGCGAAACAAATTCATATGATATGAATGAATAAATAAATGCTTTACGCGCGCTTTGCGCTCCTAAAGTAGCTTTTTTTTTGGAAAGGACCTATGTATGGTGTCTGACCTATGTGGCCTAAGCCTTAAGGCCTTAAAGCTAAACTCCTAAAGTAGCTATAATTACAACACAAATCGGTTTCATCAATGAAAATGATAATGATAATGATGATAACCACAATGAATAATGATTAACGATAATTATTAATGAAAATGATGTTATAATCATTATCATTATAACTATGAGAAATAGTACTAAGTAGGAAACTAATAGGTAATATCATTAACATTTCCAGCAAGTCGGAGTACCGTATCGCTGGTGTCCTGGACTTCGGCGATATCCAGCATTCGTACTACGTGTTCGAGTTGGCGATCGCTATGACGTACATGATCCTGCAGACGGGAGACCCTCGCACGGGGGGCATCGTGCTGGCCGGGTACACCGTCAACCGCCGCCTGCCCGACAACGAGTATAGGCTGCTTAAGGTGAACTAAATCTCGGTCTAGACCAGAAGGTCTAGCATGCGCGTCACGATCTAGTTTTGTCTACAATTTTTCTCATGCTATCTCTTTATGTCTACCGTAGTTAATATGGACGCTATACTATTCTCGTTACGTTAAAAGAAGAGATAACAGGATATTACCTTATTTAACTTGCCGGCCCAATTTAGCTGCAAAGCAGCATGGTAGTATCTCTTACAAAATAAAATTTCAGTTACGATAAGCTAATGTTTCGCAGACGCTGGTGGCAGCGAGGCTGGTGCAGAGCCTCATTCTGGGTGCCTACACTCAGCAGCAGGATCCAAGCAACACCTACGTCTCCTCCACCGAGAAGGCCAACGGTTGGGAAATGTTGAAGAAGATTAGGAAGACCAAACCAGACCCTGAAGGCGATCCCACCGACTGGAAGACCATTGCCAACGAATTTTTAACGCGCAGCTAAATTTAACACCAATATTTTATAGTTGCCGTGTTAATTTTTTTTGTTAATATTTGACTGCAATTTCGATATCAGCCATAAAAATGAAAAAAATTGGAACCGTGGAATTTGCCCATAAAGTATTATTTCTCTCAATAGATGTCTCGTATTGCTTTATTTTATCAACATTTGTTTGTCTTATATTATAGCCCTTATAATATAGCTTGAATTGTGTAAAGAATATAAAAATTTGAAAAGCTTACTTTGTAATTATAAGCTGTTTTAGCTATTATTTTAATTAAAAGTTATAATATAAGTATATTAGTTTTATTTAGATTGGCAAGAGTATAAGTGCTACCTAAATGAATTTTACATACCAGCCATTAATAACACATGTATGATTAAATGTCAAATAATCTCATATGAACTTAAAACATAATAATTCATGTTTATTTTTTAAACATTAAAAATGAGTATTAAGAAAGCGCCATCTATAATATATTTATAAAACTACTTGCTATTTACCATTTCAGAAAGTTCAGAGTTTGCTTACATGAGGGAAGCACTAACTTCGCTTACGTTGAAATGACTTAAATTTGGATTATTGTTGATAGTCTTTTTTTTTAATGGATGAATTTAAATTGATTTATGAATTTATATTTATACTCTTAATTATGTAATGAATCGTTAAAATTTTATAATTTTAGCAGGATATTACAAAAAAAAAAAAATAGTATTACCAGGGGCGGGCCTTGACAAAAGAGAAAAGACTTGCGTCTTACAAAAAAAAGATCGTGTTTTGTGATCGATGTTTGCATCGAGTGAGCTCAAAAGCTATAGGACTGATTTAATAAAGTCGTTCACCATTTAAATGCTGTGTTAGTAGTTAGTACGGAGTAGTGAGTGGACCTGGAATCCATATTAATCTCTTCATTATTAATTTCCTACTAAATTAATTAATCTTCATTATCAACAATCAAGAAAAGCTGCAGGCCCGTTGCCTGCCTGCCTGCCTAGTATAGTATAAAAACCTATTTCTGTAAATTCTGTATGTACATATTCTAATATTTTATAATAATTAAAATATTAAACACCTCGTGTCGCGGTGTTTGTAATCCTCCGAAAAGGCTTGACCAATTCTCATGAAAATTTGTGTGCATATCGGGTAGCTCAGAGAATTAACACTATTTTATTTTTTAAATAAGTAATATTTTTTTTAAGATACAGCATTCAAAAATACATGTACAACCCTAAATTTTCACCCTTCTATCACAGACCCTTATTTTTAACGGCGATATTAGCACTTTTGGCAGAGCGGAAAACTTTTGTCTGTTGGAACAGCTACGAGTAATATTACTATAATGAAAAAATGAACATTGTTGTTCTAGATTTTTTTTAAGTTTTATTAAATAATAATGATAATATTATGATAATAACATAATGATTGATGGGCTCTTTAAATCCACGGGGCTCCGGCCTATAGCCAAAGAAGCACATTTTTTAGTCTGCCTTTGTTGTGTTTCTATCTTCTTTCTTGTTGTCTTAAGATTCGCCTAAAATACTCGGTCGAATAAGTCAAAAAAAAAAAAAGAATTTTCACGCAGCTTGTTTGATTAAATCTATAATATCTTATTACTATATATTATAAAATATCTTATTACTGTACATTAAAGTTTACTATGTCACTTACAAGTATTAATTAGTGTCGCTAACATATATTATAACGTCAGACACAACCCAGATACTTGGACACACAAGTTTATTGAGCATAATGTAATGACAGCGTCAACTGCGATAAACACTGGGGGTTGAAATATATTTAATCGTGATGACAAAATTGCAATGTTTTGCGATTTATAAAAGACTAGCTGTTGCACGCAGCTTCGCCTGCGTCAATTATGTTTGAATACGGGTCCCTAACCTTTTTGAAAATTTAATATAGCCTATGTTTACCGGGGATAGTGTAGCTTCCCAACAGTGAAAGATTTTTTTAAATCGGTCAAATAGTTTCGGAGTCTATTCAATACAAACAAAAAATCAAATCTTTCCTCTTTATAGTATTAGTATAGACAAAAAAGCACTAAGTAATAAATTCATATAAGCACGAGTTTGAGTGTTCCAAAGAACGTTTATTTTTATCTAATTTAATCGTAGTTTCCTCTATTTAAGCTATGAGATCAAGCTGTCTATAACGTTTCACGATTGTGTATGGCAAGGAACTTATACCTGATTTCTTGCAATGGGGAATACCTCGATTTTAGTTTGGCAGAGTGATAAGCAAACAGATAATGGAGTGTTCCGTTTTGACATTTTCAGGAAAAGAACCGTGAAATATTTTTTTTTCTTTTTGATTGGATAGATAATAACGTTGAATGATGTTCTAATATAAATTATTCATCGTAAGAAAATAGACTGAAGGTACGGTTGTGTCGCTGTGCAAAATATTTTCTTTAAACTTTCTTTAAACACATATATAAATAGACGTAATTTTATATATGTCAATGATATCTTTAAATAATAAAATATGTTATCATGTTGCTTTTGTGTTCACTCAATATAATGTCAACAGTAAATAATAAATATATTTAAAAAATGCATTAAAAGGTCTAAATTATCTTTTGAGTTGTTACCTTTTGCATTGAAAATGCAAACAAACCATAAATTATGTGAACAATGCACAGAAGTAACAGTTACTAATACTATGTAAAAATCATTAATTGTATAACTATTAATCATTATTGTTAACGAAGCGATCATCCACATTTATGTAGCCTAGACGAGACAATCTGGGAGGCGATTAGACATAGACTAAAACGATAAACACTCAGATAGTAATTAGTATCAACCCTTATATGTCCCACTGCTGGGCACGGGTATCCTCCTCGAAATCAGGCGAGGAGGGTAATGGGTCATAGTTCACCGATGTGTTTGCCCAATGCGGGTTGGTGAACTTCACATACCTTCAAAGACTTTCAATCTCATCAGGCATGCAGGTTTCCTCACGATGTTTTCCTTCATCGGTGAGTGAACGAAAACACTCATATTAGGTGTTGATATTTTTTTAAATAATTGCATAAGATGGACTTTCAGGATTTAATAGTGCAACTATGCACATGAAAGAGATATGGCTGTTGTTTTAGGATGTTGAATTATACATTTGACCCTAATAGTTATCCCGATCAATACTATAATACAAGGTCATTGATGAAAAATGATATCTTGGTTTTCTGAAGGACTTGCAGAATTAGTAGTTGTAGTACATAAGAGGGAGAACAAACAGCTAAAGTCTTCTGGATTTTACATTTTGATATTTTGCTGACGTAATCATGAGCAAAAGCTCCATTCAACAGAAATGGGCTTGGATGAGCAGGAGGAGTCACTCAAGGACAAAGTTCGAAATAAGTACATCAGGGGAAGCTTCGAAGTTGCAAATATAATGTTTAAACTGAGCGAGTCTAGGCTGAGATGGAACGTTGACGTAATGCGCAGGACAAAAGATTATGTCGTGAGGAAGTGCCTTTCTATGGCTTCTATAAAGAAAGGACGAGGACCAATGTCCAGAGAGACAGGCAGAAACTGGGTCTGCGGAATGACGCACAGCGACGGACCACTTGCTGTCGCATGATTGTCGGCCAACCCCGTGTAACGGGAAAAGGCGAGGCCAAAGAAAGAAGAAGAAGAAATAATTGTCGAGGTAGCTGAGAGGTATAAAGTGTCATGAATGAAACCGCGCTCATCAGCATAGCTGGGCATTAACTCGTTAACTCGTTAATTAACGAAGTTAACATTTTGATTAACGGTTTAACTTTTAAGTTAACTTTTTGAAATGTTAATGGACACGTTAACTTCCGTTAACATGCAGAAGTCCGTTAATCGTTAATCCAATGCCTACTATTTACCGCACGGCACCGCGGCGCGAAAAATAGGTTCCGTCTAGTACGAAACGACAAGTGCCGGGAGGTGGCAAATGCGAGTAACAACGATGATGACGAGGGAGACTTTCATTTCTGTCACGCAGTCTATAGAACTTTTTTTTTTTTTTTTCACTTACGCAACAATTTATAAATGCAATTTTACACAATATATTAAAGGATTAACGATTAACGTTAACTTCCGTTAATGCTTCCGAACTGTAACTCTTTAACGTTTAACGAAGCTAACTTTTTTGTAGCGGATTAACGATTAACGAAGTTAACTATTTGATTAACGGTGCTCAGCTATGCTCATCAGCTAGTAATATTGATGAATGGTATTTAAAGGAATGGGCTCAATGAAGTCGAGACGAGTTCCGCCGCTGGTGTCGCAACCCATTCAGCCAGTGTGGGCGTGGGCCGTGGGTTAAGGCTTTATGCACACGACACTCAAACTTAATGGTTGTATAAATTAATAATTACAACTTTAAAGTTGAAATTATTGATTTTACTTTAAAATTATTAATTTAAAAATTATAAAAAAAATTTGTTTAATATTAATAAAAAATAATAATAAAAAAAAAAAAAACCAGACATAAATGCAATATGAGATTTTTTCACTTTAACGCCTATACCACTTAACCGATTTCAATAATTCTATCAACACAAATGTGTTTGATTTTTATTAATGTACAATGTGTAATAATTGACTGTTATTAATGTACATTTGTTTGTGTGTACAATAAAGTAAAATTAATTAATTCATTCATTCATTCATTCGTTCATTATTCAATTTAAACCTTTATCGGCGAGTAACTGGCCATATTTACGGATATATATGGATGTGTATTAAATATGTGTATTATATAATAAAAATCTTAAATATATGTATTAATATAAAAAGTATTAAATATATGTATTTCCGTTGTCTGGTGTAACACAAGTCTCTTCGAGTACTTAGCACGGGACCAGATTGACGTGGTGTAAAAAGCGTCCATAGATATTATTACTACTAATGAACGCCAAGACGACAGATCCTTTGCCACTCGCATCCAACGCGGACCGGCCACTGCACGGAGATCGTCTTCCCACCTGATTAATGGTCGAGCAACACTTGTTCTACCTAACCGCGGCCTCCACTCTTGAGACTCATTGGCCCAGCGACCACCCATTCTTCTGAGTGTGTGACCAGCCTACTGCCACTTCAACGAGGCTATTCTTCGCGTGATATCGGTAACTTTAGTTCTCTAGCGGAAAGTTCTCGTTTCGAATCCTATCTGCAAAAGAAACACCCGCTTTTCAGTTTACCTGCATAAAAAGATCTATTTATTATGTACACAAATGCGTTGTTTACAATTAGGGAACCTGTTGCTAAAAGAGCAAATCTTCGCTCCATTCCTATTTTGTAATATAGTAACTCACTATGAAATTGAGCCTTAGAAAAATATAATATTATGTATATGTATCTTTTCTGTACATAGAAACTTATTCCAAATATCTTAAGATTTATCTCTCAATAAGTTAATCAATATTACACACTGTTAAAAGTTAAAGCAATTACTGGTCGATAAATAAAATAAATATTAAACTTACCCTTGATATTCAGCGGCGAGAGCAAAGATTTTGAAACCGGATTCTCGGGCTATGTTGATAATGTTTTTTGGGTTCAGCGAACATTGTGGATTGTATTTATGCAATAATATTGTATTATTTAATATTTTTTATAATCAGTAGCAACGACTTAGTAAAAGTATCTAAGTTCGCTGATTAGTACGTATTATATTATTATAATATTATAATATATTTAATATTCCCCGGGTGGTATAGGCCTTATAACTTGAATAAAACGTTTCCAATACCTAGCCAAGCCTTTGGAATTCTTAAACAATATAGCTTATCTATGTGCGTGTACGTGGATTTCTGTTCGTATTTTTTAAAATTTGTTTTATTCTTTTGGTTATCAATTATGATGAATGTATTATAATGAAACAACTTTTACGGATTTTATCGCGGTTTATTTAGTTTTTTACATCCCGACGTTTCGGATACTTTACAGCAACCATGGTCACGGGAGGACTCCTCATTATAATGAGTGAAATTCGCGTAAACATAAGAAAACAATATATGATGAATGTAGATAAAAACTACACAAGAGCAAAATATATATTTAGTGGACAAAATAACAAAAAATATATGACAAGACAAGGTTTTAGAAAACTGCTAGTATGGAATTATCTGAATTATAATATTATCATTATTATTTTTAGCATGCATACACTCTAAGAGTTATTTAAAACCATGTTTTTCATTTTTGTTTTTCGATGCACGACATTATCTAAAATTACCAAAAACGGTAAAAGCTCTTTTAGATGTAGGCCTCTTTCGATGAGCGCCGTGACAAAACTTGCATATTATTACTATCTACTATCTACTCTTCGGTATTATAATATTGTTCGTTTAAAAGTGAAAGTTCATCGCAACTTACGATTACTTCGATATTGTCGAGTATAAGTGAATATAGGTGATATACGCATGTGCCATGTACAACAATAATATTAAAAATCTCTGCAAAACGTCTATAGATTCCATAGATTATAGATATTAACTAAAACCATAAACACCATAGAAGGCAATAAATTAAACCACTTCCCTTGCAAATTTTTAATACCATCAACCTTATACTAATGCCTTTTGATATTTTTATTAAGCTTGGCTATGTTTTTTTTCCCTGATGCATCAGAGAAAAAAACAAACAAAAAAAATAATATAGAAAAAATAATATATTGTTTTTTCTTTTTCGGGGCTGTAAGTTCCCGAACACAAAACAGTATCATGCGAGATACTGGAGTCGATACTTGGTTTGAGACCTGTGCTACAGTCTACAGATCCCATATGCCCCTGCAGGGCCTGACTTTTAATACATTACTTGATTAATTACATATATCAAGTGTACATGTGGTAATACCTGAAGGCTGCACAGATGTGTGATCTGTAGTAAGTCGACAAAACGCGTTTCGTTCGCTCGCTGTGATCGCAGAGCTTTAAGTTCGGAAAAGTAATAGTCGAAAGTAACATAACAAAAGTGCTAATGCTAAGTGTATATAATATTCTTGTAGCGTTAATAATGTTAATTAATTAGGATTTATAATTGTTTTTTTATAAATGAAAGTTAGATAAGTAAAATTATATAATAATAAACTAGACAACTTTGTATTGTGTAGAGTATTATAATATTATGTTAAGTAATTAATAATTAAGGTTTTCCTAAAATCGCCTCTATGTTAACAACTAGAGCAAGCCAGCATGGTAAGTGGTCAAATTTGCATATAAACCATCCGAGGAGTAAAAACTTTCGTGGTAAATACGATTGTCATAAAGATAGACAAGATGTGTTTTAAACAAATTACATAACTTCTTATGTATTTTTTTTTTGGGCTATAAAGTTAGCGCTTTGCGCTTAAACCGGAGGTAAGCGAGTTCGAATCTTGCCATGAAACAAACATTTTCTGTGTTCCTGTGCCATGGAAGGGAATTAAATATGTGCTCCCGTGACACAAGCTCTTACGGAATTTTAGTACAGGACTAGATTGACGTAGGTAGTGTAAAAAATAAGCATCCGTAATAATATCTATTATTATTATTATACTCACTAGGTACTATAGCCACCACACACATAAATTATTTATATTATTTATACCAGTAACATTTATTATTTTACTAGACTTATAAATATATTACCAATAGTAGCGCTCCGCGGTTTTACCCGCTTATTTCCGCTTATTTCCCGTGCGAGTACCGTATAAATTATAGCCTATGTGTTATTCTGATGTATGAGCTATACTATTGTAAAGTTTCATCAAAATCCATTCAGTAGTTTTTACATGAAAGAATAATAAACATCCATACTTACAAACTTTCACGTTTATAATATTAGTAGGATTATACCAGTTATAAACCATTAAAACACATCTATATAGAAAATGCTATAAAAATGGCGAGCGACAATCAGAATGGATTTCAAAATTCGAACAAAATCATCCTTAAGCTAGACACATCTAATGGAAATGAGATGAAAACGGAAGAAATGAACGGCACTGCGGACTTGTTGTGCGTGCCGAGAACTGGACACCGCCTGTCCTTCATGGAGGTGGAGAGTTTCCGGGAGAAGTCCAGGTTAAACCTGCTGAAGCAGATCTCCGCCATCTTGAAGCAGAGAGAGCAGAAGTACAACAAGGAGGCGTTGCACAAGGCGTTCCAGGATGAGGTAAATTAATATATTATTTTTTTCTGAAACGTTTCTTCGATTTTCGAAACAAGTTGCTAGATTTTTTACTTACTTATTTTCAAAAATTAACGATTATTTTGAATTTAAGACCGGTACAGACAATTAAATGAAGTAAAAAAATATACTTACACTCATTTTTTTTAAATTCAATAAGATAGGTTGTATTTGGCTTTTTCAGTTAATTTTTCAAGTCGTGATTATAAGATTCAAAAAGAAAAAATAATTTGTTTAGTCATTCATGAAATGACAAATTAATTCCCATATTTTTAAGATTTTTAGCTTCATCTGTGTGATTGTTTCTGAAAGATCGTTAACTCAGTATATTTATGATCGGTGACAATACAATAATTTGATAAGATTATTCCATAATGATCGTCAGGATTAAATTATCTTTTCATGCATTCTTTTGCATTGCATACATTTTCTCATAGTAACGCCCGGTTTCTGAAACGTTGGTCAAAGTGTATGTCAACTAACATGGCTGTTAATGGCGTTTAACATACGATTCTAGCGTCAAATTTGACAGCTTTTCATTATAGTGGCTATGTCAAATGACAGGCTGATCAAATTAAGTAATTTATCCATGCTTCTAGCAACTTATTTGACACTTAATAAGAGATTTGACAGTTGATTTGTTAATTTTTGCGTTGATCAGCTTTTCGGAAACCGGGTGTAACTGTCAAACATTTGTTATTTATCCCGTCGCTATACTCGGGCATATGTCAGTGTCATTCATTATGACATATAACGTTATTCATTCTAAAACTTTCTGTAGTGAAAACGTGTAGCTACTATTATAATGAAACGTTTACGGATTTCACAGCGGTTTATTAAGTTTTTTATGAGCCCGACGTTTCGGATACTTAACAGCATCCATGGTTACACATTTTAGTTAGCAATTAAACAAACCGCGATAAAATCCGTAAAAGTTGTTTCATTATAATTAGTGAAATTCGCGTAAAGATAAGAAAACATGCTCAAATGAATATGCACAAAGTATTTTGTAAAATATGTATGGATTAGTACTCGTAGAACGAGTCAATCAGGACATAAACAAAAGGAATAAATATATTAAATTGTATATAACTTGTACCATCATAAAGTAAGTAATTAATTTATGGCAAAATGTATACCATCACACAAAAAAGTTCGAAGTTCGTAAATTTAAGAAAACTGTCAAGGAACGTTTGTTTGGTAAGAGCGGTAATACAATAAAAACTTATTTTTAACATGTTAGAAGATTGAAAAGAAGAGACAAGACACAAATAGGGAATTCATTCTTAAGGTTTTAAATGTACCACCTACCTACACGATAAACTTTGTTTTTTTCCACAAAAGAACAACTCCTTCGTTTTGCTTAAGATGAGTCTGTATTCCTAATGAGTTTTTTTAATCTACATTTTTATTGACCACTTTATGTCATTTTTCAAATTTCAACTACTGGACCGAAACAATTAGGCGCATGATATACGATGCGATGTCCGAATCCCGCCTACGTCCCGCGCTTGTCTAATTAGGGGTCCGGGCGTCGTAACCGCATTCCTGTCAAGCACCTAATTGTTTTGGTCGAGTAGCACCAGTTGATACCAACGAAATAGAGATCTTTTGATTTGATTTGATTTGATAGTGTTGTTTGTCAGTAATTTTTAACGTCTTGTAAGGTTTCGTGAAGAGTTTCACAAAGTTCGCAATGTGAGTTTACAATTCAACGTGAATTGTGAACACACAATTCGAGCTTTGCTACAAAACTACCTAATAAATACCTACGGTCTTTCTTTACTCGGAAAAAAATGTAGTTATTATAAATTTAATGTGATTTTTTTTTAAATTGTGTCATTAGTCCACGTTAAATACAAACGGCCGGCTGGGCGCTTATATTATATCTCTTACAAAATTACGGCGATAGGCTAAATTTGTGTAATTGTTAAAAAAACTTACGACGTAGGTACAAGTTTTTTGGATACACGTATAAGCTAGCTTATATCTAAATCAAGCTTAGCTGTCTTTTGTTGGGAAAGGTAGCATTTACCGAGAAATGTCCCGGCGTCGGCGGGGTTGCTTTAGGCTGTTGGAGCTTCCCCATAATAGGAAGAAGCCCGGTTAGCCTTGAGCGAACTGGCCGGTCGCGGGGGTGTCCTGTGCTAGTCAGATCCGGGACACTCTCCTTCGAGTTGTAGTTGGGAGGGCGCCGGGAGTACCAAAGTATCCCCGGGTCAACCCATCCCGGGTGAAAGCGAAAGTGATGAAAATGAAAGTGTTGCCAGTGGAGGGGAAGTTCTGTGCCGCGCTGCTGGCAGCTTAGCTTAGTTACCATCATTTAGCTTGTTTCTCTCGTGAAAGAGCTTCGCTGTGTTTCAGAGAGGAGACAGTGAAATAAGTGGCCCAAAACAGCGGGCATTAGTGACCTAATATTTCGTCATATATTATTATGGTTAGGTCTTAACTTGGTCTTAACTTCTCTGGGGTTAACTTATTAAGTACGGGATAAGAAGCCGCTTCGGAAAAAGCTAATAAATTTAAGCTAATAACTAGGCTGATCTTTACAGTTACAACTTGTCTGTTGGCTGGTCCTATTAGGATGCGGTTGAAGTGCTTGACGTTCATCGAAAGATATATAATATTTAAAAAGTATTGATGGCCATATATAATTGGTATATAAACGTGCATAGTGTGGATTAAATCACCAGTTACAGGGGTATTAATGCAGGTCGTGACTGTAACAGAATAGCACCGGAGTCACGAGTCCGACATTAACGACGGAGTGGAGGTTGACGCCATCACATCTTGATAATACCTCGTATATTGACATGGTTTTATGATCATTATACCCTTAGGCTGTAGACAAGTGAAATAAATAAATGACCATTTAAAGTAATTTAGATAGTTCAATTCAACTTTGCGCGCGGCACTATGCGTGCTTGTCATTACACAGCTCTAATGCTTTGTAGTGGGCGACGACAACATCCACGTCACTGTCACACATTATTATTAAATTTACTATGTCTTACACTTTGGTATCGCAAAGAGTCTCGTAAACAAGGCATTCGTAGATAATGTTGAAAAGCTCCGCGAAAGGACTGTGAAAAAATAGTGAATATCCCGTTTTAAATTAGGTGACCTTTAGTGTTAGGCAGACCTTTTTTTATCCTTTTCGGACCCTATCAGGGTCTTGGGTAGGCGCGCTGGTGTTTGCGGGGACTCGCTTTGGGTGCACTATCCCACTAAAACCACTGCGAGCGCCTTCAGCAGCTATCTCCACAATAGGGGGACTGCCCGACTACGTGTTAGGCAGACCTCGTGTTGGCTTAGATTTACAATTTTTTTTAAAATTTTTAAAATTTTGCATTCACGGCCATTTTATATATTTATTTATCATCTTCAAATATTATTGCCAAATGTTATCATAACCTATTTACTATTTAGTACTTTTGGGTGACAAATAATTACTTTTATATTTACATTATTCGTATGAATTTAAACAACGCGTGAGTCGAGTCAGTTTTTTTTGTGATAAATAAAGCGTACTTAAATATCACATATTGAATGATTGAATTATCCGCTTCAATATCTGCTTGAGTTAGTAAGTTCATTAGTTTTAGTTATTTTATCCGACGGTGGTGAGGCAGAGACCCACCACAGGTACAAACCCGACGCCATGAAGCCGTGAAAGTCACATTCCACGGCTGTCGGGGGGCAACCCCCCACTTACTATATCACTGGGTGATACCAACCGGCTCACCCCACTTCCGACGAAGCATTAGGGCCATTAGGGCCATTGATTAGCATAGCTCCATCTGAAAAAAAAGTTTTAGTTATTTAGTATAATAGAGTAGACCAGAATCCAATCCTCCTTGGGATCCATTTTCCTGAGTGTGCCCATTACAACATTAAACTCCGGTCCCCATGGTCCAAGAGTTTCTACTCTAAAAATCGAAAATATGGCTACCTACCTATTTCCAATGCATGCATATTTTCCACGTTTTAGGTCCTCTGGTCTTGCGGCCGCTGCATCGGCTAACACCAAATAAATACTGACCTTGGTGAGATTTGAACCTGGGTCTCCGTGTCATGTTAATTATCTGTTGCTTAAAGAGTCGTGATGGATGATATAATTGGTGCGTACTCGACCTCGGTCTAACTTCGACTAACCTTCTCGACATCGCATTTATATCAGTAGTGCTATTTTGGAAAAACCATTTCGATATCGAGCTTCACTGGAGTTATAGAGCTCACTTTACGCTCACTTGGAAAGTGAACTTTATTGATATAGAATATAATATATAATACAATTCGACATATCACCGCGGATTCCGCTTTCGAGATTCGAAAACGTTATTACAGAATAGCCCTACAATGGTGAAAAGTATTTTCAAGAGATAACATTTAAATTTCTATTAGAGAGTGCTATTACGCTATCGTATTAGATCAAGATATTGGCAATAATATAAAGTATAAGATAAGAATAATCATCTAATTCCTTTTCTAGATTTTCATAGATAAGTCATCTTAAAAGGTAAAACTAAGGTGGACCACTAATTGAACATTAGTCCAGTCAAAAGTCAAGACTTGACCACGACTATGTGACTTGACCAGGGGGGGGGGGGGGCCTGGTATCAAAGCTGGATCCGCCCTTGGATTAGTCGGGTTTGAATGATTCTTTCAGTTTTACATAGCCTATTTATTGAGGAAGAATTATATCATCCCGCTAAGATCTCATTGTAAATATTAGTTAACGCAGGCGAAGTTGTGGGTAATAGCTAGTATCCTATAAAGAATGTTGACATGAAATTGATAAAAATAATAATTAATATGAATTTATGCAATTATTTGCAAGTTATACCTAACACATATAGAGCGACGATGGTCCAGTGGGTCTAGACTTATGATGTGAGAGGTTCCGACTTATAATGTGAGAGGTGTGACTTAAAATGTTTTTTTTCTAAATTTTTAAGCGCACCCTAAACACGAGACAACAAAACATCGTTAGGAAACCTGCACGCCTCATAAGATTTTAAAGTCTCTAAGTATGTGAAGTTTACCAACCCGCATTGGGCCAGCGCAACGGTCAACTCTAGCCCATAACCCTCCTCGCCTGATTTCGAGGAGGAGACACGTGCCCATCAGTGGAACTGCCAGACATAAACTTGCTCGCATTCCTGTATCGAGCTGGCACATAAATTGGATATAATATCTAATAACGAAGAAAAATCACATTGCTTCACTTGTATCACTAATCAAAAAATATTTAACATTTCTCTCGACATGTTGAATTATACATGAGGCGACCAGTTATATCGATCACACCCTAATGATCTATAGATCAATGATCTATGAGCGCGTTGCGCTGGAGTTATGATATTAAAACATCACGTTTATGGAGGTTTATCGTCGATATTTAATAAGACATAGAATTACATTATTTATTTTCGTGAATATTATTAAAAATGATAAAAATCTTAATATTAGGTTATAATTCATTATTAAGTGATTTTAGATTAAAAAAACACACAAATTGAACTTGCCGACAAATAAAAACAATGACTATTCAATCCTTATTTTGAAATTTGAGTTGGCATCGCAATATATTTTTTAGAAGTTTTTTAACTTCTTATTTAATAAAATTAATTTTAAATAAAAAACCAAAAACCGACTACAAAACTATACCTTAATTATTGTACAACTAAAAATTTTAAAATAATATTGAAATACTTGGAAGTGAAGTAGAAGACGTATACTATTTAAAATCGGGTATTTTTGGAGTCGGTGCCAGCCAAAGAGGATTTTTTAATGATCAATCACATACACCAAGTATTGAGAATATGCCTGTGAAGGGCAGCCATGTTTTGGCTGGAACCGACTCCAAAAATACCCGATTTTAAATGGTATACGTCATCTACTTCACTTCGAAGTATTTCAATATTATTTTAAATTTTTAGTTGTACATTAATTAAGGTATAGTTTTGAAGTCGGTTTTTGGTTTTTTATTTAAAATTAACTTTATTTTGTACTTTTTAGTTTTAAGTTTATACATAAGTAATATAGTTTTTATTTTTTCTTGCAAAATTTTTGGCGTTCCCGATCTGTGTTGGATGCTAGTGGTAAGGGACCTGTCGTCTTAGCGTTTATTGAGGGAACCTTTTTTCAGCCGCGGACGGATGAAAGTTGATGATGATGACCTCACAATGCTTTGATACTTTCCAAAGTATCCCATTCAGTGGTTTTTGTTCATATTATTCATATTACATCGACAAGTAATAAAATGAGAAAATCGTCTGGGCATACAAAACCAACCAAATAAGCATTATTGAAATAACTTAAAAACCGCAGATCAGATGTCGATCAAATTAATATGGGACCAATTCGGAAACATAAGCTTTCAAACAAAACAAGAATCACCAAAATCCATTCCCAAACAGCGAAGTAATCGTGTAAAAAAAAACATACAGACGAATTGATAACCTCCTTCTTTTTTTGAAGTCGGTTAAAAACCTGATTCACGATTTTGTATCTTAGGAATCAGTGTCTTCGCTCGTCTCTTATTCTGGAAATAATTACTTGTTTACTCTACTCCATCCGAAGCACAGCAAAGCTATTTCATGGGTGAAATGAGCAAGATGGGGGGGGTACCTATGAAGTCAGGAACGCGGCAAAGTGCATCCCTTCCACCAGTAAAAATGAGAAGAAGCAAAACTAAACATTTCCTAAAAATGTTTTTCCAACATTTTGCGAATTTTACTCTTTATTTTTACACAAGAAGCGTCCCGCGGTCTCACCCGCGTATTTTCCATTCCCGTGGGACTAGGAATAATTACAGCTTATGTGTTGTTCTGATATGTAAGCTATATTACACTAAGGTTTCATGATAATTCATTTAGTAGTTTTTATGTGAAAGAGTAACAAACATCCATACAAACTTTCGCATTTATATTAGTAGGATGCCTAACTTTTCTGAGAGGTACTTACTATTACTAGACATACAGACACCTTGTCACGGATGATTATAATATTATTTTATTTATTTATTTATTTTATTTTATAATATTAACATTATATTATATCAATGACCATTTAGCGTTTCTTACAGCCGAGTCCATTAATCAGTATAATAATTTGTTACAGTCTTATCAATGTCCCAGATGTTAAGCCATGTTCGTATATGGGTTTATACTTTAATTAAAAGCTTATTATACCGATTGTGACGTACGGACATAATATACCTCATTTAGGCAATCACTGAACATATAAATTATATGTCTACTGACAGACATCCCCATCTTATATTCTAAAAGAAAAAAAGGAAAGCATCAACCAATATATTATGTTTCAATGCTGGGCACGGGACTCCTTCTCGAAATCAGGCGAGGAAGATATTGGGCCATAGTTCACCGATGCGCTAATCCAATGCGGGTTGCAGATCTTCACACACCTTCAAAGACTTAGGGCCGGTTGTTTCAAACCATCTGTTAACGTAAGAGACTTCTTTAAATTTAACGTCTGGTAAAAACAACGCTCTTTTGGTTACTAACGTTCGTTACCGCCATCTTTAACGATTACATATTCAGTAAAATCGGGCGATGCAACCCGCCCTTAATCTCATTAGGCATGCAAATTTCTGTTTCGTTTTACTTCTAGTGCGCGAGCGATCTCGTGATTCTCGCCTTTAGGGTCCACTTAGAAATTTAGAACCCATTTTAAGGCAAAATAGGGCGTCAGGATCGAACCTAGACTCTATAACTCAAGAGGCAAAGCCCATACTCGCTGGACCATCGTCTTATATTGTATTGTTTTTTGTTACTTAATCTAATAGTTGGTGGGACACAGATTTGCATGATTATCATTATATTGCTTATTTCTCCAGTGCGACAGTTTAACTGTTTTTGATAAGAAGGTCACAAATAACATCGAGACTTAACACTTACATTGGTCAAGAGGCGACTTGCTGCTTTGTAGCAAAACTAGTAGCGCCCCGCGGTTTCACCTGCGTACTTCCCATTCCCGTGGGAGTACGGTGATAAATTGTAGCCTATTAGTTATTCTGATGTATAAGCTATGTCATTGTAAAATTTCACAAAAATCCAGGTACTGGGAACGAGTGGTGGTCCAAACTACAAACCCCAAAAATAAATACCAAGCACCACACGCTTTTTACAAAAATTTCGTTTTTTTTTATATTGTTAATCCTTTATTTTTTTATGTTGATCAGTTAGTAGACAATAATCAGATTAGTTGAACTAAGTGTTACATTTAGTGAGTTAGTCCACCGCCTTAACTTTGATCCTCTTATAGATTTGCTCCTTATACATTTTCTCCTTTTAATCAGTTTTACAATACCTATTTTTTTTTCTAAATCCATAAGCTTTGGAATAGTCTCTACGATTGTTACACTAGATCTTACAATGCTCTATTAAATACATTATACATACATAAGTCAATTATTATAGCTCGATGTATTTGTATTTATGCAAACTGGCAGACATGCCACTTGATGATAGGTGGTCCACGTTGCCCACGAACATAGCTAGACCTTATATCAGAAACCATATACCTGAAACTACCCAAGGCAACTTATACCCTACATGTGTTGCCTATCTTGAGGTATAAAGATGTACTAAAGAGGCACTTAAAGGGGTGTGGATTAGAACCATCCACCTGGGAGTCAGCAGCGGCTGATCGTTTGTAATGGAGACAGTCGGTACAAAAGAATGTTTCCGAGGAGAATCGAAGGCGCGCTCTGAATGCAAAGAGGGAACACATCCAACGCAAACCGCCTTCTAATATTCAATACAAGTACGTTGATAGTGTTCTCACATGCGCTGGCTGCTCACGTACCTTCCGAGCCAAGATTGGCTGTTAGCCATGTGAGAGCCCATCAACGCAATGATACTTGACTCTCATGACAAGTCACACTTATCAGAAGCTTTTCGCTGTAGCTGAAATTGGCTTGGAAAGCATCATCATTCATCATGCTGAGGCATGAGACTTCTTGCTCTTCTTACCGAAACATAGCAAAGGGAGGAGGAGGAAGAATATACGGGAGAAATAAGCAAGATGGTTGTACCCATAAAGCCCTGCTGCTTCGGCTGCGGTACTACCCTCCCGGCTCATTGGTTGATATTTATCATATTATGCTTAATATCCCTAAACACACAGATTTATAAATAAAGACAGATGGAGCATGCCGAACACGCCAGTGACGCCACCAAAGCGCAATCTAATAGACGTTTAGAGTACGACGCTATGTCAAGCACTTGGGAACGCTTTTGAATTTGTATTCGTAGGCGTCACTCGGGTGTTCGGCATGCTCCATCTGTCTCTTAAGCATATAATATGTGTAACATATGCTTGTCACGGTTTCATGCAACGAGACCCAACCGATGACCTCGCCGGAGTTTGACGTTTGTAGTGATGTAACACATAATCGATAACATTCTAAAATGACATTGGCGCAAAGACTTTCTATTGGCTGCACCAGATCGACCGCTGGCCAATCAATGTACCAGCTGACCCACTTGCTATACCTACTCATCCTTATATAGCTATTCACATTGATTAATAACATATTGCTAAAGATTGGACCACATACCTAGACATTGCGTGTATTAATACGTAGAAATAAGGTACTCTAATGTATTTGAGCTTCGTACACACTCTCAAGTCAAATTAATTAGTCAGCTTTTAGGTGATATTATAAACGAAAAAAAAAATCGGTTGTCTGTAAAGTCGATTTACTGACGATAGTTGAACGTGAAAATGTCATAAGAAAATACTGATGGGCCGATTGTGCCTCTTTGTCGCTCGTTCCGTGCTCTCACTTGCACTTCAAGTCTTAAATGGAACGCCTCAGAGCGAGGTAACGCCGCATGAGTCATGTTTTTTCGCGCGTGCAGCCGGCTCCATCGAATTATAAGACGTTATCTCGTCAGTAATAACCGTAGACATCAGTTTTGATATATACAAGATGACATATTACATATTACCGATAAGCAGGGCAGACGCTTTGTGCCTATTCTTAGAATCAGGCCTATTTATTTGGTGCAGTAGCTTTGCTGAATTTGTGTAAGTAAAGCACGGCTTAAGGCTTACATGTGTCCGACCAAATTCACTGTATTTGCCAATCACTAATTAAGATTTTAATTCTTTATATTAAAAGAACTATAGGTTACTATAGGTTTTTTCGGTTCGGTAGCCTTTATCCTTCCACTGTTGAACTCCCTCAATGAACGCCAAGACGACTGATCCCTTGCCACTCGCATCCATCGGTTATTTTTTCGATTACATTTGGTACAACAGCGACTGTTAATTTTATATTCTTTCAATAATGTACTTATTTAAATAGTTATCTTAAAGTATCATTATAGATCAAGATATATTATTTATTTACTAGCTGGTTAGCTAAAAATTCCTTTTTTTAAATACATTCTAAGTTACTTCGAGTACCTTCGAGAATATGAGTACTAACTTAGATCCATAATATGTCTATATAGAGTGTCGCGCGGAAAACACGTCCAAAAAAATAGCTTCAAACTGTTGGCCTCTAAATGCTTTCTCTGTGTTTAGTATCCGTCCCACTGTCATAGAATACGCATGAATTTTTACGCATTATTGTTTTTATTTATAATGAAGGTTTGTGTTGAAGTTTAACGAGATTAAAAAGGATGATTATGGGAGAACTGTAGTAGCTGGTATCACTATTTACGAATACATCTTTGAAAATGTTGGGCAGTTCTTTTTGTTTTGATTGTAGGACAACACTCCATCTAGACATATTTAATGATCTAAGAGTACTACGAGTAAGTTTCTTGACGATCGTTTGAGTTGTTTTCGCGTGAAAGCGTAGCAAACATCCCTACTTTCACATTTATAATATTAGTAAGGATTATGCACACTGGCGGTTGCCAGTGTGCATAGGGTTCTAGGCAGGAATAGCAACATATTGCATTACAAATCACATCATCTGTGCAACATGGCGACGCTGGAGTCATTAGCAACCTCTACGGGTATGAGACGCATTAGCGAGTACTGACTGGTCATTAAACGGCTAACGGACGAGGCAAGAAAGACTTTATTTTTAATAGACCTCGATATACACAGGCTAGATGAAACAAAAATAATAACCGGTATTACTATTACTAAGATGAAATAAATTCACAAATAAAATGATTATTTGAATATTTATTTAGGCATAATATTATCTTTAAAGGGGTATGTTGCCGACAATCTGTATAATCCTATCCTCAATACAATACTTAGGAAATGTATAGAATACCTAAAACTTTGCCTAAGTATTTTATAGAATTTTCTCTTCTCCTGTTAGTCATTTGTGCGGAAAAATTAAATAAAATGTGCAGTAAAATGTATATAAAAATATTTACTGATATAATTCAAAAAATTACTAGAAAATATAAAATATGACCATAATCACTTATCTAATTCCTATTCCGTCATTTTTTTATGCTACAATGAAGGAAGGGCCGATCCCTTGCCATAGGCGTTTTCTTGTCTTGGCGTTCATTGAGGGAGGCCTATGTGAGTGGTCGGAGGAGTGGACGGATAGGGCCTGATGATGATGATGATATTAAGTAAATCATTAATCGAGATCAAGTGTGATGTAACGATAGTTAGCTCGATAAAAACCTTATCCGTATATGGTTCCAAAATTAAATATTAATTAGGGGCTCTAATTGGCCATGAACTCTCAGCTGGAGATCGATCAGCCTGTCTCGGATGATATAATTATACTCCTCGCCTTTGAATGATGGCATTCCTGCTGTCAGTGGAAAAAACACACTCAAATGCGAGCCTGACTCGCGCTGAGGGTTCCCAAAAACGTGTTCGTTTATACTCGTATAATAAAAAAAAGTACGGATTACCAGATTTTTAACTTCATGTTTTGAGTAATGCCCGAATACTCAAACAACTCGAATTGGTAGCTTACATTTTGATGACATATGGATTTAAGGCGTGCTTAGTAGTTTGAGGAGCCCTTAAATATTTAAGTGGCGTTTGAGAATTCGAGCTTTTTTTCAAAGCCCTACTCCCTGCCCTAGGTTTTGGTTTGATATAGGATTTTACACACAAACAGACGGACAAAAGAGTGATCCTATAAGGCTTATCTTTTAAAAATCATTTAAGGGAATCACTAAAACATTTATAAATACTGTTTCATCTTCACCATCATCAGCCTTTATCCGTCTACTGCTGAACATAGGCCTTCCTCAATGAGCGCCAAAATGACCGATACCTTGCCACTCGCATCCAAAACGAGCCGGCTACTTCGGTTTTGTATTTGCAAAAAACTTAGTTCTTGGGAATAATAGAAAACCTTAAATTACATTACCCCCAATATAACCGCAATTTAAAAAAAGTTTTGTGTTTCAATCTGCCCCCTGATTCTGTAAGAGTCATTTTCTAGGCTGTGGGCCGAGACGAGCTCGTCTCAGCGCACAGCATTGACGTTGCTAGGGTGTTTGATATGGATTGACAAGCTTAGTGAATACCAATTTGAATTCACAACCCTGTCACAGCGTTGCGACAGCGCTGCATTTCTTAAAGAATAGCACTGCTGATCCGAAACCAAATGTTTCGGATCGAATTGAAACAAGAAACTTATGCTAATGGGCTCCGCTTCGACATGTCTGTTAACTTTCAAATAAGATTCCGTATGTTTTCAAGACTTTTGCTTACACAATTTAGGCCATATGATGAAAAATAGCATACTAAAATTTAAATCAAAATCTTGCTTTGCTTACAATGTCGAAACATGCAATGCCGAAATTTCGAATGCCTTATAAATAAAATATTTTTGCATAGGATTGCATTTAAGATATTGGAGTACTTACTTTTTTACGCTTTTTAATAATTTCGCAAGTTGAAAGATTATCTTAGGACATGGGATATAAAAATAATCAACATCTCCCCAAACGTAAATCCAGGTTAACGCGGGCGATGCCGCGGACATCAGCGTGTATAAAAAGACCATTTAAAATATGGTCACGAGCCATAAAGCGCTAATTACATCAAAGCTCGATGTGCCTCCAACGCGCGAGCCGTCACATACGATACCCATATTAGGAGATGCGAGAACAACCCTGCATACTAATATCATACAATCCGTTTAAAACTATACTTATAGCGTTTTTCATGTGTAATTATAGATAATACTGCACACTTTATGGTGTCTTCCGAAGGTGGATGATAAAAACAGCGTTTGATAAAGAGACGTGAAAAACACGGAAAAGCAATATGCATATAGGTTTTTTTTTTAAAGTATCAACCCATATAATATTATGTGCCCAGGAGGAGCACTCTTCGATATCTGGCGAGGCCCTAATGCAGGTTGGGGAACTTCACACAGATTCAAAGTATTTTAATCACATCAGGCAGTTAGGTTAGGTTAGACAGGGGCAGGATCGAACCCGGACTTCTTACTCACAAAGCTAGGGAAATACCCAACAGAACATTCAGTTATTCTTCCCGGTAAAAAATATGATATTGTAGCTAGCACCTCAGACAAAAAAAAGTCTTAGATTTTTTTGGCTTAGATCTTCTTGCATTGGTCTACATAAGCCATTTAATGAATAAAATAGGTTTTTATTACTCTTGGTATTTTATACTGCCGTTAGGTATTTCACTTTTATGTCTTTCAATTGCAGGAAGTAATTTATCTTAGGTAATTTGACTTGCCGTATCCCATAGCACAGGATGTCGAGATAAAGACATAAATATCGATGCTAATAGGTGCCATACTAGGTATCCAGTTTGCATCTAGTGCATGTAAAAAATCTCATAGATATATTATGAACCGTTTAACGAATAGTTTATTTACCTATAGTTAATATAGGTAGTATATCAACCCTTTAAGTCCCACTGCTGGGCACAGGTCTCCTCCTCGAAATCAGGCGAGGAGGGTGATGGGCCAATAGTTCACCGCGCTGGCCAGTGCGGGTTGGTGAACTTCACATACCTTCAAAGACTTTCAATCTCATCAGGCATGCAGGTTTCCTCACGATGTTTTTCTTTACCGGTGAGCGAACGATGGTCTCGTGTGCACTTAGAAGTTTTAGAAAAACCCTTTCAAGGCGCACACATGGAGGTCAGGATCGAACCCGGAACCTCTCGCATAAGAGGCCGAGTCCATCCACCACTGGACCATCGTCGCACAAATATGGGTTAACATAGGTACCTATAGTTTATTTAATTCATACTTTTTAAACTTTCTATAATGAAAAGTCTTTAGTCATATAGTGAACATGCCAGACGTATGGGGGTATACACAAAAGAATGAAGTAAACTTACAATACACACTTACAACAACAATACAATGGCTGGTAAAAAAGTTTTCCGTGGTATCTTTGGCAGATAGGTTTCGAAACGATGTTCTCCGCCAGAGAACTAAAGTTATCGATACCATGCGAAGAATATTCTTGTTAAAGTGGGAGTGGGCTGATCACACAATCAGAAGAACGGATGGCCTATGGGCCAATAAGATTCAAGAAACGAGGCCGCGTTTAGGTAGATGAAGTGTTGGTCGTCCATTAACCAGGACAATCGACGACGAGAAGACGATCTCCGTGCAGTGGCTGGTCTGTGTTAGATGCAAGTGGTAAGGGTACAATGATTTATTTCGATAAAGGAACGGAAAATAATACTATTGCATAAACAAATGGAACGAAGATTAATCTTGTTAGCATTCTCTAATTTCGATCTTTCGTATTCGTTATATATATTTCAACGTGTAGGTTTGGAAACAATATATAACGACAAAGAATGGGAAATTCCAATTTCTAACTCCAAATTTGGATTAGACTGAAGTAAAACTTTTATTTATATTTGTAATCATCATCAAGAGGAAGAGGTTGACGCTGGCACACGCGTCCTGGCCTATGTGAAGGTGCCGCTGTGGTGGCTGGTCGTGTTATGCAGTTTCTACCTCGCTTGGTTTTTTGTTTTCCTTTTATTAACATCCTCTTGTTTGTTTTGATATTGCGGGGTCCAAATTTATTTACTTATTTATTTATTTTAGGCAAATGTGAATTAATTTATGTAACTAGCATGTTGTTATTATTTATATGTATATTAGTATGTTGTTATTTAGATGTATTTACAAAAATTGTAAAACTATATTTTAAAAAGAGCAATCCTACAGAGTTTCTTCCTAGATTCTTCTCTGAGGAAAACTGCTACTTTGCGAATCTAGCATTAGCTTATAAAAAAAATTGACATGTTTCAAGTGCTATGTAATTTGCCTACGAAATAAATATTATTTGATTTGATTTGATTCATAATGAAACAAATCCAGAAAAAAAAACGTAAATTATCTAGAATAAGTACATCAATGTTGCTTAGCCTTTTGGAAAGCGTTGGTATTCTAATGAGCCTTCTCCTTTTTCATCCCTAATAAGGTCTTACCATTAGACGCTGCCTGAATGTCAACGTTCATTTGTTCCAGAAAGGAATGAAAAAGCATGTTGTTATTATTTATATGTATATTAGTATGTTGTTATTTAGATGTATTTACAAAAATTGTAAAACTATATTTTAAAAAGAGCAATCCTACAGAGTTTCTTCCTAGATTCTTCTCTGAGGAAAACTGCTACTTTGCAAATCTAGCATTAGCTTATAAAAAAAATTGACATGTTTCAAGTGCTATGTAATTTGCCTACGAAATAAATATTATTTGATTTGATTTGATTCATAATGAAACAAATCCAGAAAGAAAAACGTAAATTATCTAGAATAAGTACATCAATGTTGCTTAGCCTTTTGGAAAGCGTTGGTATTCTAATGAGCCTTCTCCTTTTTCATCCCTAATAAGGTCTTACCATTAGACGCTGCCTGAATGTCAACGTTCATTTGTTCCAGAAAGGAATGAAAACTGTTCTTGTGTAGAGCGGATATTTAAACATTTATAGAAAATGTATCAGCTGAGATCCATGCACGTAGAATTACCAGATAACTTACGAGTAATAAGTTCTAAAAGATGTTTACATTTGAAAATGATTTGAAATAAGATATAGTAACATTTTATCTGAAAAAATAATTAAGTGTTGTAGATTCCTGTAAAAGTAATAAATGAATCAGAAAACTTCAATAACTAACATTTCTCTTCTCTGTGTTTTAAAATATAGATTTACCTTTTTCAACGATGGTCTAATGGATATTAGACCATCCAGTAATTTTGTATTTTTTCTTAGTGCACTCGGTCACCAGTGAAGGAAAACATCGTGAGGTAACCAGCTGATGAGATTAAAAGTATGGCCAAACTATGGCCCAATACAATCCTCGCTTGATTTCAAGGAGACACGTGCCCAGCAGTGAGACTTATAATATGGGTTGATACTTTGTTTTTTACTTTTACCTTTCTCAATAATAATTGTGCTAATTCAATAATTAATTGTTAATAAATTAAGTCGAACTTTGGTCAAAATCACTTTGCATTTAAAGCACAAGTTTTATTTCAGCTTCTAATCTAAATTTCAAATTCTAATATTAATTTATTGTTAACACAATTTTTTTTATACCGACTCAACATATATAACATCTATTATTATTATTAGACTCAACATAGTTATATCTATATTTCATTATAGTGACTATAGTTATATCTACCGACTCTAAAATGTTAATTTTTGCCAAGCTCAATATTTGTTGGCATAAAAAAGCAGATCCATAGTTAATTAATATAATTTATCCAGTCCTAATATCCAACATTGGTCATAACAAAAAGTGCGTATTATTTAATAAATGTCAGTTATTTTCTAATTAATACAAGCTAACGACTAAATCCGCTATTTTTAAACTTGTTCCCATTTGTTTTTCTTAACTGTATAATTAAAGGTGATTTTACATGTGTCCGTAGCGACAGTGTGTAAGCGACCTCTTGAGTGGGAGATCCGGATTTGATGCTGATCACTGGTGCCCTGAAGTGTTTTTAAATTTCTAAGTGAATCCTTATACGAGACCATCGCTCGCTCATCGGTGAAGGAAAACATCGCGAGAAAACCTGCCTAATGAGATTGAAAGTGTTTTAAGGTGTGTGAAATTTTCCAACTTGCATTGGGACAGCGTATCTGTGAACTATAACCCAATACCCTCCTCGCCTGATTTCGAGGAGGACACGCGTGCCCAACATTGGAACATAGGGTTTATTCTTTACTTTCTTATATGTAATGCATAGAATTGGAAGAGTGAGACAGTATGATAGTTAATGTACAATAATTTAACTTACACATCAAAATATGACATAGTCTATAATAATTTATCCCCAGGATCCCACGGGAAGTGAAAGTACGCGGGTGAAACCGCTGGACGCTGCTAGTTGTATATAAAGGCATCTTTGACATCAGTGTGACGTCACTGCGATGTTTTTTGGCTCTCTTAAAGGATGTGGGCACAAATTGATGATGATAAATTGCCCAAATAAATCACACAATGCAATTATTCAAGTAAAGTAAGTTGAAGCGCCCACCGGTTTTTTGATTTACTGTCGATTGTCATTGACAGTAAAACCTGTTTGTGTTGTTTTCATTAATTTCTTTATAGTTGTTATTGTTATATTATTGCTGAGACAGCTGCATTACAATACAGTCTCCTCAACAGTTGAAATCTTTTTTTATATATCATAGGAAGGCAAACGAACAGTCGAATCCTTGCGACTATCGACGCCCATTAACATCCACACAACCAGAAGTTATGCAGATGCGTTGCCCTCCTTTTCCCTATCCCCCCAATGGGTCACCGGAAACTCACAAACCACACGAATTGCGACAGCTTAGCTGTTACTTTACGCCGATTTATGTAAGCGAGAAGTTCTTCCCCGGTTGTGCCGTCCCAATTTGGCTGCAAAGCAGTACGGCACTACCTCTTACGATGTAATGACTAACATCTTTTGTGTCGGCGTAAATAAAGCTGTTTTATTGGACGAAATTTTCAATCACCGGTTACTTTTTCGGCTATTACTGTAGTCTAGCCACTAGTGTAAACTATCCCTTACATCAGCCACGACCAAGTCAGGAGTGATTGATAGATTTAATTATATACTTTTTATGGAAACCTGTGCTCGTTAGCGGAGCCGCGAGATATTGATCGATCACCGGCGGCCATACATATTGTGTATGGGAGCTGCCGGAGGGTTCACGAGAGAAGTAGGCTGATAAACTTGTATACTAATTTATTTAAGAGACCCAAGTAAAGTATCATCATCATCATCATCATCATTATCATCATCATCGTCATCATCATCATCATCATCGTCATCATCATCGTCATCATCATCATCATTATCATCATCATCATCATCATCATCATCATCATCATCATCATCATCATCATCATCATCATCATCATCATCATCATCATATCATCTCATCATCTCCGACATGGGCGCATTGCGAACCCTCATTATAAACTTAGCCGCTAAGACGATCATAAGTGATCAAATCATTATATAGATCCTATATGTGAAAATAAATCAATAAATCATCATCATCATCAATATCACCATCACCATCATTATCATCATAATTATCATCACCAGCCTTTATCCATCCACTGCTGAACAAATGCCTCTCTTAATAAACGCTAAAGCGACCTACCTCTTGTCACGCCCAATCAAACAGGGAAAGAATAGAACAGCAACGTATAGCCAAGTATGAAAAGGTAACAGTACTTTATGTTTTGAAGTTACAAACGCTTTTCCGCAGAAACACGGTGCTGATGGGAGGGATGCGCTGTGCCGCGCTTCCCGGTCCCTCCATCGGTCCCACCATTTTGCTTATATCACCCGTGAAACAGCCTTGTTATGTTCGAACAGAAGGGCAAAGCAGGCAGAGACTTAACACCTTAACCCTCAGGATAGAAAACACATAGATCAGTTGCCCGGGCTAGTTCCAGGTAAAATAAGTTCAATTCGTTATCGACCACAACTATTATAAATGAAAAACAAGTAGACTGATTTAGGATAGAATATATTTATTTATTTACTTAACTTTTATTTTTATTTATTGAGATACTAACCAGGTTTCCTAAAGGCTGATCAACGCAAAAATTAACAAATCAACTGTCAAGTCTCTTGTTTAGTGTCAAATGAGTTGCTAGAAGCTTTGATCAGCCTGTCAGTTCAAAGATCTACAGACCACTACAAGAAAAGCTATCTAATTTGACTCTAGAATCGTATGTTAACCGCCATTAACAGCAATGTTAGTTAATATACACTTTGGCCAACGCTTCAGAAGCCGGGCGATAGTATGATAGATGCGGGCTGATGATATTAAGGTATTAATTAAGCTAAGATATGTAAGTCTATAAAGCATGAGAATACAGTTAATAAAAGACTTCGTTAAGTAAACTCGAGACCATGTATCGTATACAGTTAATAAAAGACTGCGTTAAGTAAAATCGAGACCATGTATCGTATACAGTTAATAAAAGACTTCGTAAAGTAAACTCGAGACCATGTATCGTTGACCAGCTGTTGACAATAGAGCTTACTCCTACAATTCACTTACGCAAGACATTTGCGATTTATCTGTTATCTGCCCACATGTTTCTGATTCTGAAAGGTTACCAGTATTGAACACATAATGCCGGGTTTTCATTAGGTCGGTCCGACTCCTGATCGGATCCGGCAGAGACTCGGAGTCCGACCGGGCCTTAGAGATACTGTTGTAAGTAGTGCTTTTATACTATACTAGCTGTTGCCCGCAGCTTCGCCTGCGTTAACTAAGATTCACAACGGGATCTTAGTACGCAAAATAAGTAACATGTTCAGCAGTGAACGAATAATGGCTGATGATGATAATGATGATGTTGATAGTTTATCAATGCAATCAGAACATCTCTTTTTACAAAAACCACTGGTAATTTATTAATCCAATCAATTGCAGTGTATAAGAGGCTTAGTTCTGTCGTGTCGTATTAGCCTTGTCTCCGTAATGCCTGCCTATTGGTCACGCTGTAATCTGACAGCTGAGGCCGGTGCTCGCTGAGGCCGCGGTCAACCAATGGGTGGTACAGCTTGTAAATATAATATATTGTTACAATTCGCACTATTATTTTCTAAGCAACGCCCATTATGATTAAATATAAAATAATAATCATTTTAATGAAGAAGATGTCGGTTTGTTTGGGAATCACACGTTTCTTCTTTCTTTTGACGTAATTCATGCCAGTTGTTATCTACGAAATAAAGATTCGACTTGTTCTATTTTCAAAATTGGCATATTTTACTGACACAATCTTAAGAACCGGTGGAAGGGTCAAGGGTTTCCGCGTCAAGGCGTCTGAAGAATCTGGCTTTGCCGGAGCCAGTCTGTCGCTGAGGTGATCCTGTTGCCTGTGGATCCGGGACGATCATAAAGCGGTTGAAAGTGCTCATGTTGTGAATTGGTTTTATTGGGGTAATGCGAGTCCCCACACACGTCAGTGTGCCTACCCGAGGCCCTGGTATGGTGCGAAAGCATTTCCACGTCGACATAAAAAAGGCAGTGCTATTCGTGAATTTACTTCTCTCTCTCTACTCCGACTGCTGCAGCTACGCAATAAAATGTTATCTTCTCTATATTCCGTAGTCATTTTTAAACATTACGATCGTTCTCCTTATATATCTGCTTCAAAACAATATCCCACAAGAGAAAAACATTAGATAAAAATTTAATAAAAGTCACAAATAAGATACGTAGATCAATATTTCACGTGCCATAAACTTTATTAATTTAACATTTATTAGTTTTAGTTACCTTATCGAATTCACATAAGACATTTCAAGTATCTATAAATTCTAGAATATTCCTTAATTGGCTATTAACACATGTCAAAGGCATACAATTACCGCCGTAGACAACAGCCTGTCTTGGGTTGTGTAATGGCAAGGCGTGGCGACCTACAAGTGCAATTAATGTCTTGTACAGACCGCTTCTCGAGGTTAAAAATTTGCCAATTTCATAATGTACTTTTATTTTCAATGGCAATGTAAGATGAGGTAATACTGGTAGGGTTGGCACCGATAAAATATTTAGCCTTATGGTTCAGTTGTTAGTGACACTGACTGATGAACCAGAAGGTCGTGGGTTCGATTCTCACCCAGGACAAAAGAATGTGTGATGACAATTTGTTCTATTCTGAGCGTAGTTTATTTTTAATATGTTGCCCTCGTTAACTTAGATTTGAGGATGTATCCGGTTTGATTATGATTATTTTTATAGTCTTAGTTACTCCTTGTTACATTAGTCATCTGCCAGTTATGGCCCTCTTAAAATCGGACCAGCCGTTTCAGAGGTTAGCTCAAACAGATATACAGACAAAAAAATGTGCTTCATATGCATGCAGTAAAAAGAGGTTATTTTAATATTACAAACAGACACTTTTATTTATATGCTGTCTGGTTATCTGGTTGCCATAATACAGGCTCTGGCTTTGGCATCAGTTATCGTGTGTTTTGTCCCAACATATTTTCATTAGCTGGCACTTTGAAGAGGAAGACTTAATTCGCTTTTATACGGAGCAATTGTGTGCGTTAGTAGCTTTTCTGTTTTTTAGAAAGAAGGACAAAATGTCCAGTGGATTGGTAGGATATCTGGCACTTAGACTTATCTTTTTTGTAAACTTATGCCAGGCCAAAGAAGGATCTTCGATACACTTATCATATTAAATGAACCGTTTACTTACATATACCATATCAAACATTTTGCTTGCCTACTTTACTGTACTGTACTTTATTGTAAAGTTTTATCAAAATCTATTCAGTAAAATCCAATCAGAAAAGTTGGAAAATTTAACTCCTTTTCCTTGAACCTTTTAATAGAACCTTTTAATGGCTTTAATAGAGCCTTTACCGCCAAGTAGTTAGATCATTAATATGTCTAGATATCACCCTACAATCAAAAAAAAAGTAGCCAACATTTTCAAACATGTGTTCGTGAATAGTGACACCAGCTACTACAGTTCTCCCATAATCATCCTTTTTAATCTCGTTACACTTTTACCACACAAACCGTAATTATAAATAAAAACAATAATGCGCAACAATTCATGCGTATTCGATGACAACGGGATTGATACTAAACACGGAGAAAGCATTTAGAGGCCAACAGTTGGACGCTATTTTTTTGGACGTGTTTTTCGCGCGACACTATCTAGACATATTATTGATCTAAGTGTATATGTTTCCAACTCATGAGAAGAATTTTATCTTCATAATTATAATTGCGTTACCCCTAAAGATTTGTCTACATTTCTAATTTGAGAATTTCGGTAGTAATTATACATTGAGCGCCGCGCGTCACCCTATACATACATTAACTCACATTAGCATGTGACTTGACGAATTGGTCTCTTCTCGCCTCTCAAGGTGCTGCCGAGATTCGAAAGTTCAGATATAAACCAATATTTCAACGCTAGGGAAGTGGCATATCGATAAAACTATCGCCTTAAATGTGGTATTATTTATATTCATTCAGTCTACATTACTTTACCTTTTGGAAAACTATTTTTGTTGATTGGCTATTTCAGTGGCATATCTAGCTACTACTACTAAAGGTTTTTATAACAACATGTATAACAATTAGATAGAGTTATAATTTTTTAAATATTTGTTTTGGTGAAACAGGTACATAAAATTTTTGCGCTTAGTTATAAAAATATCTATAATCAAATTCGTTCGAATTTCACTATTTATTGTACAAGATTCTTAAACATTGACAAATTATGATTAGAGGCATTTTGCTTTAAGCTCCAACCAACCAGGTACGATTACGTGTAGAAAAATGAAAATTATTCGTTAAAATTCATCAATGATATGAATATAAAACGAAAGATGGAATAGAATAGAAATAAAATTAATTTTAAATAAAAAACCAAAAACCGACTTCAAAACCATACCTTAATTAATGTACAACTAAACATTTTAAAATAATATTAAAATACTTCGAAGTGAAATAGAAGACGTATACTATTTAAAATCGGGTATTTTTCTTTCTTAGCGTTTATTGAGGGAACCTATGTTCAGCCGTGGACGGATGAAAGTTGATAATGATGACCTCACAATACTTTGGTACTTTCCAAAGTATCCTATTCAGTGGTTTTTGTTCATATTATTCATATTACATCGACAAGTAATAAAATGAGAAAATCGTTTGGGTATACAAAACCAACTAATAAGCATTATTGAATATAACTTAAAAACCGCTGATCAGATGTCGATCAAATTAATATGGGACCAATTCGGAAACATAAGCTTACTAACAAAACAGGAATCACCAAAATCCATTCCCAAACAGCGGAGTAATCGAGTAACAAACATACAAAAAAAAAAAATTGCGATATGCCAATAGAGCCGTGACGAATCACGCCAATAAATATTTATATCCAATAATTTGACAAATAAAAACAATTATCGACATTAAAATAACGTCACATCTCTGTCTTCTAATATTTTAATAAAATTTATTATTTCATTGTATTGATATCAAACTTTTATCATAATGAATGTATAATGCTAGTGCTGTACCTCAATGAGTACGTCAGATCGCTATCGGGCATTATAAATTCAGTCTAACGTAATTGATTCTAATTTGTGTACGTCCAGTTTCTACAGGGCTGCCGGTCCTGTGTTATGATTGAGATAAAAATCAGATTACTCGAATGAGCTAACTATAAATATCACGTTACATTTTGATTAATTTAATTCGTTGTAAACTGATTTGATAGAGAAATCACTAAAACACTGTATATTTGATTGGGTTTCATAATCGTAAATGCAAGTTCTTAGCATTATAATACTTGATCAAACGAACTTCTATGTGAAGTTCGATCAGTATTATATGAGTCTCTTTATTCGAAGATATATAATATATTAACATGTAGTCCCTTCCTTGTTCGACTATTAATCGCACGTTAAGATGTTTTTTTTTTTTTTTTTTAATATCGATTAATAAATCGATTTAAATTACTGGTAACATTGCCTGCAGTGCGCCATGCTTCATTCTTCAGAGTTAGGCTGTTTTATAGGCAAAACCTAGGGATGGGTTGGGTGGGAACTTAGTATATCTTCGAATAAAGAGACTCATATAATACTGATCGAACTTCACATAGAAGTTCGTTTGATCAAGTATTATTATTTCGTCTCTTTATTCGAAGATATATAATATATTAACATGTAGATGTTCAGAGTTATGTTTTGCCTATTTAATCGTGATATTTTAGTAATAAAAGCTTTTTATAACTTATCACATTTATTCTTAATGAGTTTATACAAAATAATTGTTAGCGATTAACATAATATTTAACATACTATTTATGTAAATATAACAAATATTTATAGCAAAATACACCAAAATAATCAGACATCTGTAGCAATAACTGAATTAGTCTGTGAGCATACAGCTCTCGCAAATTGGTTGTTGTCCACAATTTGTCGATTATAGAATCTGGCAAAAGATTGACTAGCTGGCGTCCAGCCGGCGGTTTTTCTAATAACATCGAGTGAGACACCCGC
The DNA here is from genome assembly GCA_905333005.2 of Lycaena phlaeas. Lineage (NCBI taxonomy): Eukaryota > Metazoa > Arthropoda > Insecta > Lepidoptera > Lycaenidae > Lycaena > Lycaena phlaeas. Next base: position 14,412,477 of record HG995169.1, on the reverse strand, counting down.
ACGGTGTGCGGCAGACGTGGCGGCGTGCCTCGCGCTGTGCGCGCTGAACGTCGCCACATCCACGCCGCACTCGGCCAGAACCTGCTTTACCCACCGCGATATTGTCTGGCTTGTTGCCGCTCGGTGTGGAGCACGCCACGTCAATAGCAACCTATTTATGTCACTGGTTCTGAGAGGTTTTGTTAGTCGTATGTAATCTGCGAGAGCTGTTGCTGGACATACGTCCCTATTTTCTACAAAGTAGGGAAGAGACAGCACTGGCTGTTCTCGACCGGCTGCCGATGTTTTGATAACATCCGAAATTATTATTTTAATATCGGTGCTATTAATATTAATATTTTCAATTTTAATCAAAGACAGAGTTTGAGCTCTGTGTGCAGTACATAATGCTAATAAGATTGTAACTTTTTTGGTCAATCTTTCCAGACTTAAATCAGTGTGTGGTTTCCAATTAGCTATATGATTTAAAACTATCTGAGGATCCCATGTAGATATATATTTGGGTACAGACGGTCTCAATTTATAAATACCCTTAAAAAACCTTGTAACTAAACAATTCGTGCTAAAATCTCGATTAAGTAATAGACCCAAGGCCGCTCTATGAGAGCACAGAGAACCGTACGCTGCCCCCTTATCGAATAGATCAGTTAAAAACGATAAAATAATGGAATCAGAAGGATTATAAGGATTTAAATTTAAGTTAATGCAAAAATTCCACCACAATTTGTATGTGCTATTGTACTGTTGTAAAGTATTTTGTGCTAGGGATGATAACATTATATGGAGTGCTTCTTCAGGGACTCCTTTAACTATAAAAGTTTTCCAGAGAGCCTCGCGGCAGCCAGGGTAAATTTGAACTGTTGTCTTCTCCTGAAAGAGAAGTTTAAGATGTGTTTATCGGCGTTAAAATAAATAATTTCGGAGTTGCACATACTCTTCAACACCGGAAACCATGGTTGGGAAGGCCAGTATGGAAATACTAATATACCTTCAGCCTTATCAGTTTTTATCTTTTTTAGGCATTTTAATATTAAAGTAAAAGGAGGAAAAGCATAAAAATAAAATTCTCTCCAGCTTATTGTAAAAGCATCGACTGTGACGGATTCCGGGTCTTGTCGCCAAGAAACGTATCTTTTACACTTTGCATTGGCGCGAGAAGCGAAGAGATCAATTTGAGGTTTTCCTAGAACACTTATGATGTGTTGGAATGTCTTGTTTGATATTTCTAACTCCGTATCTAAGTTTTTATTACGCGATTCTTGATCTGCTTCAATGTTATCTTTAGTATTTATGTAAGAAGCGTATAGCCAGATCCTTCGGTTCTCGCACCATTGCCATATTTCTCTAGTTACATCATTCAAATGGGGGTATTGAATTCCACCCATCCGATTGATATAACTTATTGCAGTAGTATTATCACAACGTAATAAAATTGCACAATCTGACATATTTTTAGCGAAAAATTTTATTCCTAAGAATGCTGCCTTAAGCTCTAAATAATTAATGTGAAATTGAAGTTCCTCACTTCTCCACCTACCACCACATCGGACATTGTTACAAAAGGAACCCCAGCCTTGTCTTGAAGCGTCAGTGAATATTTCAATACAGAAAATAGGATTCGCGATTTTATTTTTGTAAATTAAAATATGATTATACCACCAATGTAAATCAGGTAATATGTTAGCTGACGGTTTAAATTTCGCATTATAATTATAATTATTTTTAATCAAAACAAGGTGCTTTTCTCTTTCTAAAAGCTTTGTATATTTCCAGCTGTAACAGATTGCTGGACAAGCTGCTATTAAAATTCCAATTAAATGTGCAAATTCTTTAATGGAGCAATAAGGCAGAGTTACATATTTTTTTATAATATTAAAAATATAATTTCGTTTTTCAGTAGGTAAGCTAATAGACATATTTATAGAGTTAAATATAAAACCTAAATATCGGCAGGATGTAGTGGGAACTAAATTACTCTTTTTATAGTTAATAACAAAACCGAGACATTCTAACAACTGCCTGGTTGCATACACGTTTTTTTGACATTCTTCAAACGAAGATGCAATACAGAGTATATCATCAAGATACACAACTGATCTATACCCTTTATTTCGTAAATTACCTATAACCACCTTCATAATTTTAGTAAATATGCGAGGAGCTACTGAAAGGCCATAAGGCATTGCGTTAAACTCATACGTGATTAACTGTGAATTTTCGTCCTCTAACTGAAACCTTAAAAATTTTTTATGGTCAGGCCTAATCGGGACCAATAAATAAGATTCTTTTAAATCTATAGTAGCCATGTAGCAACCCTCAGATATTAATTGTAAAACTGTCCTATAATCCTCCATTTTAAAATGAATTTTCTCAACAAATTTATTCAGCGATTTTAGATTTAAAATAAATCTACTGTCCCCATTAGGTTTAGGTGTCAAAAATATATCAGATATATATTGATTACGAGATGGTTCACAAATACTAACCGCCCCCAGCTTGAGTAATTTATCGATGGATTTAGATATATCCTCTTTTTCTTTAACTTTCAACACACGGGAGGTTTGACTTACACTTTTAACTTTTTTAATAAACGGTATTTGTAAGCCATCTCGAATCCACGATAAAACGGTTTTATTATTGGTTATTTTACACCAACAGTTATAAAAATATTTCAATCTACCGGCGTGTACCTCTATGTCCGTGGGCCTGCACGTGGAGGCCTGTTCCAATTCCTGTTCGGATTGGGGTTGTTGGGTGGCTGAAATTTCTGGTTCACATAGGGAGTCCTTTTGGCTCCTCCTCGCCCCCCCCTGTTCGTTGAGCGAGAAGTGCCTCTCCAGTTTCCCTGTGATTTGGAAGAACGAGAAATAGTATAGCCAGGGCTATTTTTATTCTCTGGTTTTTTAATCTGAGAGCCCTGCTTCTCAATAGCCTTAGAGGCTTTAATTTTTTCAGGCAGATTGGTACCAAAAAGCATTTCATCTCGTTCACAATCTTGTATAAGATTAAGGAAAGACTTATCTAGACCTTGCAACAAAGATTTGGATCTAGTCTGAGTGTCCAAGGCGTGGAGGTCTGATAGGATTCTAGTAGCGTCTGATAGGCATTTTATTGCCCGCACTTTGTCATCCGACTCGAGTAATATGGAAGTTGCCCTGTTAATGGCTGTTAGCCCAATCCCCAGCTGTTGTTGAAAAGTTTCAATTTTTTTATCACGCGCACGGGCAAACTCAGAGACCGCTGCTGCTATCTCCGGGTTCAGTTGAGGGGCCCGAAACAGCTTACAATTTTCTGGGATTGCGTATTCATTGATTAATTTATCTTTTTGATCCTTATCTGTCAAGCCTTTGCGAAGTATAGGAGCCCACCTCTGGGCTAAATCTGTGTGTATGTTTGGGCCATAAATTACTCTTTCAGGGAGCAAGTCTCCCAAGGCCATTAATATCTCAGGCTGCAACGGAACCACGCCTGGTATTGGATCACTTTCTGGCAACTCATTGGAAGGCGAAGGGCTCGCCCCCCTCTCAACGACAATAACGTTATCCTCGTCATTTGACGGATTTAAGGTATTCTCGAAAATTGATCTAGGCATATCATTGTTTTCTGCACCTAAAATAAAATAAAATCTATCAGGGTAGATGCAAATATAGAAAACAATGTTTTGAACTGGTTGACTCACGGTCAACTCTGTAGTTCTATTAAAACCTTCTTGATTAACTCACGGTTAATTCTAAGGTCAACATTTTGCTTTTGGTTGACTCACGGACAACTCTGTTTTAAGACCTCCTTGATTAACTCACGGTTAATTCTAAGATCAACATTTTGCTTTTGGGCGACTCACGGTCACCTCGAAAGCTTGCAAGAACCAAATTTAATACTAATTGATTAAAAAATATTTTTATCGTTTTATAAAAAATATCCAGGTACCTTCATTATACATTTTACTTACCCGAACCTTGTTCAAAGTCCGAAGAATCCGATATAGCCTTCTTTCGATTTTTTGTCTTTAATCTCTTAATTTTTTCTTTATATTTAGATATTTTATATTCCGCACTGCGTTTTGGCATTTTGAGAATACGTACGATCAATTCCGCGCACAAAGAAAGAATGAAGCATGGCGCACTGCAGGCAATGTTACCAGTAATTTAAATCGATTTATTAATCGATATTAAAAAAAAAAAAAAAAAACATCTTAACGTGCGATTAATAGTCGAACAAGGAAGGGACTACATGTTAATATATTATATATCTTCGAATAAAGAGACGAAATAATAATTATTATTTCTCAATATAAATTAATAATTTAAGTAATAAACTTTTATTGGATATATCTTATTATGTACTTAGTAGGTAATAGGTATATTCAATTCCCGCTATGAATTAAATTTATTATGTTTTACTTTAAAAGACTATAAAATATACATATAATATTGTATACGCATAGATGCTGATGGTGATGATGTCGTAATAGGTTGTTTACGTCCGTGAGTCTCTGGATAGGTATAATAAATAAGCCATGGTCACATTACCTACATCCAAACTTACAAACATTAGCTACAGATGATTATAATGAAACAACTTTTACGGGAGATCCTGTCGTGACCACGGTTGCTGTAAAGTATCCGCAACGCCAGGCAAGTAAAAATCACTGTAAATCACGACAAAATTAGTAAAAATTGTTTCATTATGTGTAAAATCGCACTAGAAAACAATATATTATAGACAAAAATAACCATCGACAACAATCACATCACTAGACAAACATGACGCTCGTGCCTCGTGTTGTCGATTTCGAAAGCATCGATTTAAATAGTAATGTATCGAATAGATCGGCTTAATGCCTCCACGTCAGATTACTACCGCGAGTTATGATTGATTCCCTTCAACACAAACGATTCTAATTTAGATTCAATGCTGGCTATTAGTCACTTGGTAAGGACTGTCCTACTTTAACATATACAATAATTAATAATGTATTCAATACTAGTGGCTGAAATTCGTTTGTTATTTGTTAAGATGTTAACTATATTAATGTTCTAACGACGTGGAGTAGCTTTTTTTAATCAGGTTTATGTTGCCGATTCTGATTTATAGCATAATCAACAGATCCTTCAACCGTTTAAGAATTTTTTAAAATATTTCATTTATACAAGTGAACTGTTTTCAAAACTCGTTATCAGTTATTCTAATTGTGTTTTTTATTGGGTAAAGGCCTGTTTCACAATCTCCAGATAAGTTCCGATTTTTAATGATAGAAAAAAAAGCGTATGAATACCATTGACAGGATGTAAAAAAATACATAACAAGTTTAGGCGTTTGAATTAAAAAAAAATCTATGAAAATAATTTACTAGTAAAATAATTAAAATATAAAAAAACGGAGAAGACACAAAAAAAAAATCAGTCCAATAAACACTAGCGGTGAAGGAAAACATGTGGAGACAAGCACGTTTGAAAGTCTTTGAAGATCAATCATAAGATTTTCCCGAAGCTTTAAAAGTACATAATATATCGAATATCTATTTATTCAACGTTAATATGGACAAATGTTTTTTATTTCATCATCATTAGCCTTTATCCACACACTGCTGCACAGTTTTTATTTAAATGTAAACTACGCTAAAATGACGTAGTAAATGGGTTAAAGTCTAAAAAGCGACTATCAAATATTAATTTTATGCGCTGAAGCTTTCAATGTGAGCTTTATAAAACACCATGTATAGTGATGTAAATAGTGATTTATACTATGGAGTTCCACAGGTAGGTATCGCGGATCGGATAATTTTAGCAATGTTATCCCGGTATAAATCGACGTCTATCAGGAGTAAGGAGTTAAGAGCACGGGAAGACCATGTTTGGTCACAACCAGCAAATGCCTAAAGAGCCTCTCCGCGGGCCGCCTTGTTAGGCTCGCTAATGAATGTTTTCGACGGAACATTTTATTTCTTTCCAATACGGTCGGCAAACAAAGTATAAAACTAACTGTCTGCAGGAACGTAAAAGGATATTGTGGGAATATTTTAATATGTAATGTAAAGAATGCAGTTGAAGGGATTTTTTTTAAAGTTACTTATAACGATATTGTTTTCTTGTGTCTGTCTACACGAAATTCACTTATAGCTCGAATATTTTACAGCAGTGTTTCCCAAACTCTTTTATTTCATACACCACTTTCAAAGTTTTCCCGCATCAGGTGGACCCCTTGCTGAGCTTTTTTTTGCAAGGATTGCTCGTTTAAGTATATTTCATTATATTTATTAAATATTAATATTATAAAGAGGAAAACTTTGTTTGTTTGTTTGGTTGTAATGAATAGGCTCAAAAAGTACTGGACCGATTTTATAAATTCTTTTACCGTTTGAAAGCTACATTATCCACGAATAACATAGGCTAAATTTTATTCTGAAAAAAAAGGGTTCCGTAAGATATTTGGGTTTTTCGGACACAAGGTGTAAAAAATCATTCAGAAAAGTTACTTATTTTGAAGATCCCGTTGTAAATCTTAGTTAACGCAGGCGAAGCTGCGGGCAACAGCTAGTATTTATTATAATAGTAAAATTCTCATAACAATATTGATAGTAGGAGTCAAGTAAACATTTTTCTTTTTGGTTCTTCACTCGAAACCAAATTGATGTTCATGGACCTCCGCTTACGATTGTGGACCCCCATTTTTTGTCACGCTCATCGTGGACCCCTGGGGGTCCACCTGTACCCTTTTGGGAATCACTGCTTTACAGCAATGCTCTCCCGTAACCATGGTAACAGTAAACTATTCTAAGTGTCGGGCATATAAAAAACTCAATAAACCGCAATAAAATCCTTAAAAATTGTTTCATTATAAGGTATCAAAACTAGTAGCGCTATGCGACTTCATCCGTGTACTTACATGAATTATATTAAGCCTCTGTGTTATATAAGTATTCTGCTATATAATAGATACTATTGTTAAATTTATTAAAAACTATTAGCTTTTTTACTAGTTAAAGGTTATTCTATTAATTAAAGGTTTTGCGTAAAAGATCAAGAAACATTAGTAGACGTAAAATTCTTCACAATTACATTGTTTTCATATTAATGTGAAACGTCTTCTAGCGCCTTAACAAATACATTAATATTAATATTCATAATTAATAAAAATATAAAAAAGGTGTGTGTGCGATTCACACACGCTAGAAGTGAAACACATGTTAAATGCTCAAATACAAGCAAGTATTAAACAGTGTGCAATATACATACACACCGACATTTGCTCTCTCGCTCTTTTGTGTTTGTGTCTCTTACCTGTCGTTTTTCCCGTCGCATCCGGTTTGAAATCACAACGACTCTAAAGAAGTTACACTTCAATAAAAACTTATCGAAAAAATTTAAACGAACTTAAAAAAAAGTAAAAAGTAATAAATCGCGTTGCTTTTATTTTAGTACCTACAACTTATAGTCAATTTATTCTTCTAATAGTGTACACATTTTTGCGTTTATTACGTCATTCTTGTTACTTTTGGAGTCGGTATCATATTTGTTGCCGTACCTATATTTGGTAACATAAAATACTAATAAGAAAAAAATGTAAATTAAGAAGTATGGACGTCTCAAGGATAATGTTGCGAATGCGCCCGCGGCGAGCTATGGCTGGCTGCTGTTTAATGTGATAAATCACTGTAATAGATATCAAAATAATTAGAACAAGAGCATATATCAAGTGTGAAGGTCCTAAGTGAAAAATTAGACAGACCTTATACCTGCACGTGGGTCGCAGGTTCTAATCCCGCTGAGGCCAAACAAACAAAAAGTGTGTGTGTCAGCTTTTCGGTTTCAGTTAAGCAGACAGGAGTTTACTCCTTATGAACGATTATAAAATAATTAGATTACTGAATAGAGGGCAAATAAATGTATTTTTTTTATACTTAGCCTTGCTGCCTTCCTTGGATGTGGTAGCCGTTTCTCAGGCTCCCTTTTTTTAACGCTTTGTGTGACATCTTCGTGTAACATCGTGTGACATCGTGTAACATCGTAGTTTGATTTTACTCCTAGTCGGATTTTAAAGATTCTTTCAGTTTTAGATAGACCATTTATCGAGGAAAGCATTATCTTATCTATGACTAATATACAAAGCTTAAAAGTTTGTTTGTTTGAACGCGCTAGTCTCAGGAACTAACTATTGGTCGGATTTAAAAGATTTATCAAGGAAGGCTATAGGTTAATATATATTATCCCATCTTAGACTAATATACAAAGCTGAAGAATTTGTTTGTTTGAATGATCTAATTTCGGTTTTAGATAGCCCATTTAGCGAGTAAGGCTATAATAGGCTATATATTATCCTGCTAAGATCCGTAATGTAAATCTTAGTTAACGCAGATGAAGCGGCAGGCAATAGCTAGCTATAAAATTAGAAAAAACAATGTTTACGTCCATTGTAATCATAATATGACCGTTTATACTTTATTACAAACTATGTATAAATAAAAATGTCAATCATAGCGAGTACCGATACAAGTGAAAACTTACTAGAGTCATCGCCACTTAAGAAGTCCGATAGACGCGGCGCTGCGGTCTCATAACTCAATGTTGCCAATTTCTAGTGTAATGATTTTCCACCAAGGCTAGTACAACAAAAAAAAATTATAGGGCCTATGGTCAGTAGTGCATTGATAAAGACTGATGATGATAATAATGACAAAAATAATTATAGCAGCAAAATAAAAATCTCCCTGCCAGGTTTTAGTAAAATAAAACATTTTTTTTTTAATATGTTGTTTGTGTTTTTTACGAATAACCGATTAGTAGAATTCATCTAAAACAAGCTTCTTCGATTGTGTTCTCCTTTTGCCAGGAGTGACGATTTGCTCAGAAGTAATTGCTGCCATTGTTACTTCCTTTGTTATTCGACCTTTTTTACAGAAACACCTAAAAATATAATTCATTTAAGCCAGGTTTTAATTCTTTTACCTTGTAATTATATTCATATAAAATATCATAAGATAAATGTAGGTATAGCGTTAATGATAATATTTTAACCATAAATTAGGCAAAAATGAGTGACTCTGGCATCTCTAAAATTTACCTGTCATAGCGGTAACATTTATAAACATATTATTCAACGGGGTTAATTGTTGTTTATTTTTACTTTCAAATTCACAAAATTATTTCACTTTAATGATAATTATACGGCCTTCACTTCTTACACCTTACTTTATATTATATGCTCCATATTTCACGTAAAACAATTTAAAATATCACAACTTCTTACTCCAGACAGATGTCAAGATGTCAATCTTGGCAAATTTAGTTCAGGCATTAGTCGCAGGACTTTAAAAGTGGCGAGGACTATATCTAAGAATTTTACACATTAACATTTGAAATTTCATAATCTCATGTCGGTGACGCGAACCAAAGATTTATCCACACCAAAGACTGCTCAACCAGACTAAAGAAGTTTTCACCACAAAATAGAAGGTACAAAAAATCGTTAGGCACATACAATACACTTACGCCCGGTTTCCGAAAGGCTGATCAACGCAAAAATTAGCAAATCAACTGTCAAATCATGTCAAATGAGTTGCTAGAAAGTGCTAGAAGCATGGTTAAATTACTTAATTTGAGCGGCCTGTCAGTTGACATAGCTACTACAATGAAAAGCTGCCAAAGACTCTAGAATCGTATGTTAACCGCCATAGCTACAGTTGACATACACTTTGACCAACGTTTCAGATACCGGGCGTTAAACTAATAAAAGTTCACTTTTTACTAAAGCTGTAACTAGGTTCATACAGATATGTTCTTATTCCATGGAAATAAAGCTGTAACTAGGTTCACACAGATATGTCCTTATTCCATGGAAATATTTGGGAACATATGTATTCCAGTCGATATTCTTCGGGTCGAATGGAAAGGTGCGCTGATCTGAGAGTGGCAAAGACTTATAGAGCGATTGTGTTCTCGGCGAGCGTATGGTCCAGGTGTATAAAATGAAATACTCTGCCATCGTGCGAACTAATATAAGTTTTGACTGTATCTCCATAAGTCTGAAAATAGAATGGTATATTTTACTCAATAGACTTAAAATACCTTTTTCTCGTAAGAACTGTAAGGATTTTTCGTTAATTTAAGAAAAGGTCTGTATATTATGTTTTTATCGAATATAAGGGCAAATGAACAGTCGAAGCCTTTTTGACAGCTATTGAAAGCCATAAATCCATCCATCCCTATGTACAGGATTGTATATAGTATAACACGTATGTATAGGATTGTATGTCAATGTATAGGATTCTGCCGGCGAGAGAATGAGATAGAACACATTAGACGTTGGGAGTGCGGGGGGAGCTCAAGTAGAAGTTATCATCTAGCGGAAAGAAGCTAAGATCTAAAACATCGTCATCACCATAAGCCTTAAATCTTATGAACGCAAATCCTCCGTTAAATGTAATAAACATCATCATCAGCCTTTATCCGTTCACTGCTGAACATACAAAGAACGCATATCAAATCAATCTCTGGCCACTCGCATTGTACTTTGTCTACAAAAAACAGTGTAAAGAAAAGATAAAAAATTATCCCGAAAACTTACTTTCTTTCCTTTCCCAATACCAAAAGAACTATATCTCCTATAGACGCTGGTAAAATTTGCGTGAAGAAGGTAATAAGTGCCACCAGCCATTTATACTTTGTAAGAGTCACGCTTGGCATTGGCAGGTCATCTGGAAATAATTAATTTGCATGATTTAATTATAATAATTATTATGAAGTATACAACTCGCCACCTTTTACTCATTGTGTGACTCGTACACTGAGGAAATTGAGTGCAGATGTCGGTGCTAGGTAGTTTTGGTTAATTTATTAGAAAGCTATTTTCAAGTCTGGAAAAAGCCGAGTAAACCCATCTGTGTAGACATACTTGTATAAGCCTTTTTCTGAATTAAATCGATATGTCACACGTGAAAATAAACGAGTTAAACTGAGTCGTAGGGTGATAATCTTCAATGCCAGTAATTACACTAGCTTTCCTTCTCTCGAGATACAGCTAAGCTGTTTCAGGAAAAAAATAAATAGAGTGGCGCAACCCATCCAGGTCGGCGTATAACGCATTCCTGACCAGTGTGACGTCATATTTTGCAATTTTTCAAAATGAAATTAGTTGTAAGTTATCTTTGAATTTATTTTTCACTATTAGTTTATAATTTATAATTTGCGTTGTAATATTATTACATATATTTCCATGTGAAATATGACGTCGCAAAATCTAGGACACCTCCCACCCCTTGTCACACAATGTCACACTTGGACAACCGCCTCCCTCCCCCAAATGTGTGACGTAATTCATCGATCCCATATTCTTTCAACATAGCCTTACTGAATTTATTTTTCCGCGCGTCTTCAATCACAAGTTGTAAATATCTATTTAGCTTCAGTGGATTCTCTCCGCTTGTACTGCTGTGATATACTTGTACTTCATTGGTTCTGAAAAAAACACGTTCTAATTTGATAAATTCACTTGTAACTGCATTAATCTGTGTAACTGTGCCATAGTGCCACTGTGCACCAAAACAGCTGTTCGAAATCACTTTTTATTTAGCTGAGTGATTTATACTTAAATTCGCATAATGCTATGCTTTGCTACACTTTGTCTCATGAACTGTGTAGTAGGGCCTTGTATATCGTGCTATCAATATAACGCTTCTATTTAAACACTGAGTAAAAAAATATTTACAGAAACCATGGTTGTTGTAAAGTAGTCGAAATGTTGGGCATGTTAATAATGTTCTTTAATTATAATGAGTTAAATTCGCGTAAAACTGTATATTTTTATAACAAAACCCTACTTTTTTTTCGGATTTTATGCTCGAGTACGATTCGATTTTTTTTAATAACAGAACTCATGGTCACGGGTGGATTGAGGTGTTAGACGTCGTAACGTTACAAAGCTATTGAAAATTATTTCTTCTTATGTTTATGCATTAATTGAATGAATGAAAAAAAAAACCTTTTTTTTTCCTACCTTTTAAACTTAGCTGCGGCAACGATAGTAAGGTTCGCTACGTAATCTACTGGTATCAAGTCCAAGATGTTGTCTGGATCTGCAAGCAGGACCCTATTTATTCCTTTCGCGATGGATGTAGAAATAGCCGTAGCCCCGTACCAGTTGTCTATCCAGCCAACCAGTGGTTCAGCATCACTAGGAGTTACTAAAAAAACAAAGATAACAGACCAGGGTTTCTTATTGCACTAAGTAGCTTAAGAAGTTGAACATATCTTACGGACCGCCTTCAAATGTTCACACGTGAAAAAGAACTTGGAAAAACTGATGGTGCCACTATCGCAATTAGGTCTCATTTCTCAGGTTTAACAAAAGTCAAAAGTAGTCTTTAGTCTCATCTCAATGGGAAAACAGTAAGAGAATTTATTCAAATAGTTAAAAATGAATGTGAAGCATTAAGCGTTAGTCAAAATATAACATTTGTAAGGGCAGGTTGCATCGATCGATTTTAACGGATATGTAACGTTTGTTACCGCTATCTTTGACGGTTACATATTCATTAAAATCGGTCGATGCAATCCGCCCTAAGTTTAGTACGAGTAATGTCAACGTTTATTTTCATTTTTTCATTTTCTCTATTGGTAAAATAATTTTAAAAATCGGTTCAGTAGATCCAGAGATAACCCCCTACAAACTCACAAATTTTACCTCTTTGCAATTAGTATAGATAAAAAATATGTAATAATATTAGCCCATAATTAATGTCCCACTACGAGGCACGGCTCTCCTTAAAATCAGATGTAGAGGGTATTGGATCACCGATGCACTGGCCCAATGCGGATTAGTTGTTCACTGTTCACTGATCACAAATAAAACAAGTATTTTTCACAATTCCAACGTACTGAGCATATTTAAGAGATGATTACAGAATATTCTTACCAATTGAAGGTCTGATGATTATCACTGGAACGTCCTCGTGACTTTCAGCCACCAAATTTTCGGCCAGTGCTTTAGTAAATGTATACGTATTGGGTTTATACTCTGTAAATAATGGAATATGAAAAGAAATTCTTTCTTTTTTAGTGTTTAATTCGTTTACGATAGGGTTCATAATCGCTTGTCAAAGAATTGGTTCTTGGTTCGTTGTTGCCAGTAGCTTGTTGCATCCACATAAAATAAGTAAATTAAAAGCATCATCAATAGGTAGCTGGCAAACGTAATTTTCTAATTAAAAAATCTTTGGAATATTATCTTTAATATGGGCTTGAAATCTACTTTAAGTCACACAGTCCTTTCTTATTATTGGCTTATATTCACAGTTGTTTTCATTGTTTCGATGATTTTTAGAGCATGCTTGACTCAGTAATATTACGATATATATACATAAAAAATACGCTACGGCATTTTTTTTGGCTAGGCTGGCTAAAAACAAAAGAGGACTTAGCACGTCTTGGTGGCAAGTGATCGACGTTGACCATGATATTAACTAGCTTACCTGGAACAAGCCACAACCAACACGGACCGGCCACTCAAGGAGCTCGTCTCCCTATTTGTTTTTCTATACCACTAAAAGCAGTCCCTTTAGGCAAGGTTCCGATGATACTGGCAGCGTTCCCCCTTTGTATAGCTAGACTAATTTTTTATCCGAGGTAGATGCCAGCTCATCGGTCTCCTGTGATATCGACTCCTTTTTTGTTATTTCCTTAAAAAGCCTTAAAGCATTAAGACCCCACGGACTAGACTGTATTTATAAGCTTTAGCTTTTTCATCTGCTTCAAAGGCCACCAGCTCTGTTCCATGTTGATGGGAAAGGGCCAGCATGTCTGAACAGGTTGCATCCCATACCAGCACCCAGTCCATCTTACATGGAATCAAACTATACTTGATAATACAATGTGGACTTACTTAAAATTTGTTTCATTTCCCTCTCGTTCATTCCTGACTTAATCATATTCTTTACTTCACTCAGTGAAGCGGGCGGTGGGTAAACAATTTCATCGATTACTTTCCTATCTGTATTGGAATACGCAGTTGATATATACACAAATACCTGAAAGTGCAACCATGGTTCTCTTTGAGTACTGGAAGTGGTATAAAAATAAAAAAAAAAAAAATCCTGTCTCAAATAATTATTCAAATCATTTGAGGTCTACATAATATAAGCAATAACTTTTTTTTTCAATTTAATTATGGAAATTAGTGTTGTTAGATAATAATTTTAAAACCTGAATATTTTTTATTCGCCGACATAAATTCAGAACTCGCTCTGTGCCAATGACATTTAATTCCACAGCGATCTTCAGTGGTTCATTGAATTTGACTGTAGCCGCTATGTGGAAAACGTACGAGACCTGTTGATAACATTAAATATATAAAATAACAAGTAAAGGGTCCTTATACTATAAAGATAACTCATTTCAATTCGTCTTTCAGAATTATTGCCTTTGCTGAGTGACGTAATGACAAAATAAGAGCAAAATAGTTTAATTAGTAAAACCAATGTCATACATTTTATATATTGGTTAAAGAAAACTGTAACTGATCTGCTACTAATTTTAGTAACGTCGATGTTCTTAACCAACAAATGACAACTTTTTCTTTTGTATCGTATAAATTATGTTTAAATATTATGTTGACTCCACGACCCAGGTGACACAGTTAAGCAAGCCAAAGTAGGAAACGGCTTGGACAATAAATATTGCTAATAAATCTAGCCAGCCCATTTTCCTAAGAGTTACTAGAATCATGTAAATTAATTACCGTGTCTATAATCAGCTGTTCTTCAGGAGCTTTTAATCCAAGGTTAGGTTTTGATAAATCACCGATTATGGGTACGATTTTTTCAAGAACCTTTGAATTATCCCGTCTTAATCTTGAGAATAACTGAAACATTATTTAAACACGCTTAAAAATTTTAGTAAAATGTCTTGCAAGTGGAAAAATTAATTAAAAATTTCTTCAAACTTTAGTTTTGAGTCAACTAATTAATAAAATACTTTTTAAATAAATATTATATTAGTTTTAAAATTATTAAATTTTTTGTCTATTTTGTAAAATTTGCGTAAAAAATCAATGTAAAATTTAGAATTAGTTAAGACGCGAAAAACAGGGACATTTTCTTAATTATAGAAGGTTTTAGAGTAAAAATAGTAAATATAACTTACCGGTTGATTTAATATTTTTGTAATTCTCTTATTTACATTTTCATTATTCTTTTCTCGAATCAGTAAATATACCTTTTCCACATCCGGGCAGCTGTACAATAGCTTTTCTAACATAACCTGTGGACATTTAAAAATAAAAAGACTAATTTTCAAAATAAATTTGTTATTTTTTTCAATTTATTCTTATTTTATCTTTATCTTTTATTTCTTTATATCTTATCTTTATCTTTTATTCTTATCTTTATGGTTTACTATGGTCCAGTGGGTATGGGCTCGAATCTTGCGCGAGAGAATCTGATTCGATTTGAAATTGATTTTTTCAAGTTTCTAATTGCACCCAAAGGTTGAGACCACCGTTCGCCCACCGGTGAAGGAAAATATCACTATGAAACCTGCATGAATCATGAGATTAAAAGTCTTTGAAGGTGTGTGACGTTCACCAACACACATTTCAGCGTATCGGTGAACTATGGACCAACATATTATCAAAGAATTCAGACGTACATAGAAGGACAGTTCTTATGAGCGCTTTGAGGACAAACTCTGCGATGTAAACGTCCGCTTGGCGGCGTGACGAGAGAAACACCGCGATGTCCCCAACATACGAGCCTAAGAGAGCAAGCGAGTGCGAACTGGGGACATGTCCCCAATAAAGTCGACACAAAATATCCTTAAGAATTGTTCTTCTACATACGTCTGAATTATTTGATATTATATACGTGTTTCTTTACTACATAAAATGAAATAGGTTTATTAGCCATTTAAAATATTTTTTCTTCAAAAACATTGCACTTGAGATCTGCATATTACATTTTTAATACACCTCCAATAAATATTCACCCTAAAAAAAAACTGCCAAAAATTGCCCAAATATATAGGCAATGTAAAAAATATAATATACCTTTCCAAGGAACCCCGAGGCGCCGGTTATGAAAACAGTTTTTCCCCTATAAGCATCTGCTACTAGTTCGTACTCCATCCCCGTAAGTTTGAGATTAATCTCTGTCGGAAAATTTATTTCCCCCATTCATTAATAATTTAATGATACTTTATTATAATGTTACATTCATGTATGAATATTCATATTAATTATAAAATCATTTGTAAACAAAATTTATTACATTTATTTATTACATTCCAGGGATCAGCTTTAGAAGGTTTATATGGCAGATGACAAAGTTGGCAATAATTAGATATTATAGGATTAAAAGACTCATGAATAAGACTATGTGTTCAATACAACTATTACTAAAAAAAAATGTTTGAAAATTAACATCTTACAAACTAGATAAGGACTCGGATATAATGTATATTATATTTTTACTAGCTGTCCCGACAGACTTCGTTCTGCCAATATTAAAATTGCAATTACAAAATAGGGGTTGATCGTAGAAGGGTGAAAATTTAGGGTTGTATGTATTTTTGTATGCTGTATCATAAAAAAATAAAAACAAAAAATTTCGTCCAAAAATTTAAAAAACTGGGGTGGACTACCCCTAACATTTAGGAGGATGAAAAATAGATGTTGGCCGATTCTCATAGATACCGGATAAGCACAAAAAATTTCATCAAAATCGGTCAAGCCGTTTCGGAGGAATATGGCAACGAAAACTGTGACACGAGAATTTTATATATTAGATTTGTATAAAATATCGCTATCATGCTTTTTAAAAAAATATAAAATAATGCAAGAAAATATTTTTTATATTTAAATCATAAATATTATGTAAAAAATACAATTTGTACACATATGGTTACGTATATTATCAAAAAATATTAATTACTAGCTGTTGCCCACAACTTCGCCTCAGTACAAGCTGAAATTTACAAATTTATCGTAGTTTTCACGGAAACCTATTTCCTTCTAAAATAAATGTAGCCAAAGTTACTTCTTAAAAAATATGCCAGTGAAACTCTGTTCAAATTCTAACCAGCAACAAAGAGACAAAGTAGAAATTGAAAAAAAAATGTTTTATCGATACAAGCAAGATGTACGATATACTTTCCTTTATGCAATACGGAGAAGCTGTTAAAACGAAATTTCAAACAAAAACTTCTATTTTGTTAATTTGTTTCGATTATAACATTACAGCAGCAGCATTACATTACATTTTAGCAGTGGACGGATAAAGGCTGATGATGATGATGATGATAACATTACCTAGTAAAATACTACATACAGCTAGTATTATTTATCTTGCCTTTTGTTATTACATAATAATAAAACGAAATAGCCTGTATCACTGGCACATGATAAAACGGAACAGCCTGTATTACTGTCACATAATAAAACGGAACAGCCTGTATCATTGGCGCACTTATTACGTCACAAGATAGGTAATGAGTTGCCTGGGCTAGTCCCTTCGAGTTTACTTGTCTACATTCATAAGCTATGCTGTCCTTATCGTGAGGCTCACTCGAAATCATACAACGGCTCGCCAGCCCCCACCTATTGCTCTGGCATAAATATATTATAAGATATCTGGCACAGATATATGTGATATATAAGAGAAAAGGGGAGTGACAGAGACTTCGGTTAGTACACACTTCGTAAGTCAACGATTTTAGTATAAAACTAAAAAGTTTAGTGTAAAACTAAAATACACTCGTGCTGAGTTTTTTTTTATATACATTTCGTGTGAATTTCATAAAATAATTCCATTTACGTTTTATTACACATCAAAGCACCTACAAGTAAATATTTTTATATCCGTATCTCCTAAACAAATTTTACGATTTTGATGAAAGTATTATACATATTTTATTATGCAATATGTATATGAGGAAACATAATATATTGCATAATAAAATAGAGTATAAAGTATAAAAAATATTTATCGAATACATAACTAGCAAAAGCGCAGCTTTCCGAGGGCTCGCTAGTTCTTGAATTTTTAATTAATTTGACCATATGTTTTACAAATAGAAACACAGATGGCGTTAGTTTTTTTTTCTATTTACATACTTAATTAATAATTAGTAAAGCACTACCACTATACAATATAATTTTAACCTTACTGTAAATGTATGCTATGAATAGTTTTGAGGTGTAATATTACTTCAATATTTCGCTAGGAGAAGTAAACATAGTACATACAATAAAAATAAGAAAGGGAAAAGGTTGTAGGATTACCTGGTTCAGAAGGTTATACAGAGTTTTATTATTTATCAATAAATATTTTTTGAGGGTAGTACAAAAAAGACTTCATTTGGCTTAGTTTGTTTTCGTGATTATAACATACATGTTCTAACATTTGTTTTTTTAATTTGACATTAAAATTCAAGGTAAGATATTATTTGGTAGTTTTTTATAAATACTTTTTGGAGTCACAAGAACAAGATGAAAGTCAAAATTAGAATTACAAGATTAGAAAATGTGAAATACAGACTAGCATATTTTAAAGAGAAGGTTTCCTTAAATTTTATCACCTGTTTCAAAACAAAAAAAAAAAATAAGTAAAAAAATCTCAGAATACTTAGTACTATAAGGTTTATTAGTTGTGTCTAATTCCAACGAACACAGACGATTGAGAGATGACCAGCCTTTGTGTAAGATGTAACCTGATCAGACATTGATCATGATGACAGATGAAAGAAAATATGAAGAGGTATTCTGCTTCGTTAGCAAGTGAAGGGAAAAAAATGCTGGTGCGAGGGATGCGCTCCCGGTTGCATGGGTACCACTATTTGAGTACCATAATTTCTTAGCAACAACAGCTTGTTGTGTTTCTGAGGGCAAGACGTAGGCCAGTAAGTATATGTAGTCTACATATTATACTTACTGGCATCGAGACTTGACATCAGTCACGTAATATTCAAAACATAAAAGAGCTGACTGGTCTAATTCCAGGTAAACTAGTTTATGTACGACATTAACCATTTACCATCAGATGGCATTTCTACCAACCTACATGCCTCTCCGACTAACACGAAAAATAATCTACTAGCACCGACTAACCACATTGCGCTAAAACGATTTACCTAAACTAGTCTAAAAAGAACTGTTCAAAAAGATTAGTTCCACTGTGTTTGTCTAACCAAGTAATATTAATACATGTGTTTCTCTTGCAGGATCTTCTGGAGAGGATATTCCGTTTGTTCGACGTGGAGAGACAAGATTATCTGGTTCAAGAGGACTGGATCGAGTTCTTGAAAGAAAGGCTGACGTATGTACAATATATATTATATAACATACTTATAAAACATCAGAAAAAAATAGTTCGTACAAATAAAAAAGTAATACCACACATTAACAGGTATCAGAATCAGATATCAGAAATGTCTTTATAATGAAACATATTTTCGGATTTTATCGCGGTTTATTTAGTTTTACAAGCCCGACGTTTCGGATACTTACAGCAACCATAGTAACGGGAGGTCTGAAAAATTAATAAACCGCGACAAAATACGTATATTTGTTTCATTATAATAAGAGAAAATCGCGTAAACATAAGAAAACAAATATCTTTTTTTGTTTTCTATTGTTTTTTGTGTCCCGACAACCTGAGTTTTAGAACCTAAGTTTGGTTGTGTCACCTACTTGTCGCTTGCGATTATTACAAATATATATTTTTTGCTTTACCTTTACCTTTTCGTATTACCTAATTAGCCTTTGAAGCGCAACCCGTCCTTATATTAATAGTACCCTTTAAAATGTAAGCAAAAGAAGTATGTAAAGGTAATTTTACCAGGGAAGAAAAGCAGCAGGACTTCGTCGAGCAAGTTGAGAGCGTCGCGTACGTGGTGTGCGGAGACGATGTGGTCACACTGGATAGATTCCAGCTCATATTGAAGAATAAAGTGGTATGGCTATTTTATGTCTAGCACTATCTAGTCTACTAGTTAGCTCAGATGTATTCATAGCTTTAGCCGGACTGATGATTGTTTTGACGGTATTTTTCACTCAGTAGAATAGAAGATTCCGTGGGTCAGGAGTAGAGCGTTCCTGCCATGTATATCAGATCAAGAAGATAGTTCCACTAAGTTTGTTTCGGAGGTTTTTTTAGTGTGCTTGCCCCGTAAACAGTTATATGTTTAATTAACTTTCAAAAACATACTTTGGTGGTACTATTTTAATTTTTTTTATTTCCATAGTGATACAGCATGCTAATAATTAATTGGTGAAGTATTATTTAATTATTGATAAATAGTTTAAAAGATTACCCCTTGCATACAAACTCACAATAAACACCTCTTTATAATACCTACTATTAATAAATGTGTAACATTTTATTTAATAATATTTTAAATTATATATTTGGAATACCTACACCAAATCTCTTGAGAGAAAGGTGGAATGAAAGAATTTGTTTGTCTCTTATTTATTTTATAGGTTACTAATAAATTACTTCGGGTTGTCGACACGGGAGGCGACGGTTCTGTTGGAGCTGATGATATCATGGAGTTCATATCAGCGATTTCAAGTTGCAGGTAAAATAGAGCTACAAAACATTTATACAAATATTGACAGTATGAACGTAAATAAATTTTTACGAATTGTATCGCATGTTATGATTTTTATATGCTCCAAGCTTAGGACATCCCATGGTCGCGGCTGCTGTTGCTTTACCGATGGCAGGGATGCGCTGTTCCGTCCCGACTGCATGAGTACCACCATCTTGCTTATTCCTCCCGATAAACAGCTTTGCTGAAAAAGAAGAAGAGAGAAGGGCAGGACAGGCTTTTAATCACTAGCACATAGACTTAACATCTTATGTCCCAGGATGGGTAACACATTAATGAGTTCCCTGGGCTAGTTTCATCTTATTTGTGACCATGGGCGACGCTGACCACCTAAATAATGTGGCTCGTATGTCTGTTTTCCTTTCCGACTAAAGAAAAATCTTAAGTAACCGTCCCAAATCCGTAAAAAATAGTTTGATTATAATAAGCAAGTTACCCTCCTCGCCTGATTTCGAGGAGGAGACCGGTGCCTAGCAGTGGGACATAAAGGGTTGATACTTTACTTTTTTTTATAATAAGTGAAACCGCGATACATTAGGACACAATACGTTTTGATATATTAATATACTGTTTCAGACCTCGAGTTGGAATAGACAAACCTAGTGTAGATAGATTAGAGCAACTCTTCCAACAAACTGTCGGTGACCAAAAGGAGATAACAAGGGAGCAATTTCAAAAAATTGTTGTGTCTAAGAATGTAAGTATATACTAGACTTCTGCCTTTGCTCTTCTTTTGCATAATATTATGACAGTAAAAATATATTATATAGAGCTAAGAAACCTTAACTTGACCTAAGAAATACAGTGAATGAATGGAGATTAGATATTTTACGAAATCTTTCACGTGCGAGTCCAACTAGCAAGTAGCCGGTTTTTATGTAACATGTTTAAGATTAAAAAACTTTTCAGATTTTTACATTTGCCTATGATTTGATGCCTAGTTTGATGCGAAGTTTAATGTTAAAATAAAATGTTTTTGATTTGATAGAGAAACAGACAACAGACGTTTTCTTTTTACTTTTTTTTTCGTACGGCACCTCTAAAAATTTAATTTCTCTTATATGTTAATCACCTTTCTCTGACTCTAACTTTTATTTTATTTTTTGCAGCCGTTTTTTACTGAAAGAGTCTTTCAAATCTTCGACGAAGACAATTCTGGTACGATATCCCACCAAGAGTTCATAGCTGCAGTGCATCGCTTCGGGAGACAGACTCCGGAGGACAAGATTAGATTTTTATTTAAAGTTTACGACTTAGACGGTGACTATTTATTTATTGAATTTTTATAATATCTGTAAACAAGCCACAATAAAAATAAATATTATTTATAGGATTTATTATAACGTGGTACGTACATTAACGTGTTACGTTCAAAAAGATCATAATCCTTCCCCGAGACTTTCCGAGGCAGTCCGCCTCGTCATGTTCTCCATTGGCGTGTACTTTAGCTATCAGAGTATAAGAGATTGAGACAGAGTTTTGATTAGCTCCCTTCTAATGGAACAGGTGATGAGAAAATTTCCATACAAACATTTCCACTAAACTATTAACAATATTTTTTTTCCCTAAAGGGCTAGCCTTTAGGGAAAAAAAATATTTATTTTACCTACACAGACACCTGTTATCATGCTTCTATGTCCAGAAATGTAAAAAATTCAAATAAACTTGAAGCCCTAATTCACCAACTTACAGGACGAGTTTCTAAAAATCCTTTCTTAGTGCTCACTTACATCATGAGAAGAACCTATATACCAAATTTTAAGTATCTAACTAGATAGTACAACAGCATTTTTAGCTTTGCGTTGATTTATAAGTCGGTGGGGTCTTGCCTTTCATATATACATAGATTAAACGACCGAAAGGATTCGAGCGAGAGTGTTCACCCACCGATACAAAAACTACAATCTAAGGCAGGCAAACTTGTCACTCCACACACAATGTGTACACTCACAATGAAATATACAAAGGCCAATTATAGAATTTTGTTTGTTTTTTTAATCCCTTATCTTATTGTAGATTTAGTTTTATCAAAACTAACTATATTATTATTTTAGGCGATGGACTGATCCAACACCGTGAGCTGCAACACGTGATGCGGGCGTGTATGGAGGAGAACGGGATGCAGTTCAGTGACGAACAGCTCCTGGACCTGACCGGTGCTATGTTTGAGGATGCAGACGCTGAAGGTCGAGGAGCCATCACTTACGAGGCACTGCGAGACCAGCTCAACAAACACGAGGGACTGCTGGAAAACCTGTCTATTACGTTAGTATCGAGCTCCAAGAATGTTTTTTGTTCCAAGAATTAAATTTGTGTCAAAAGTTAGTTAGTATTAGTGAAATAATATGTTACATGCATATCTCAGGATCCGGAACCTAGGACCCATATGTTATTTGTAATACTTTTGTACATAATTAATTATAGTTTTATTTATTATAATTTTAGATATTGTTTATTGTGTAAGTTATTGTAGAATTTGTTATTTATAATGTAAAATATCTCAATATCATAAAACTAATAAATTTGATTTGTGATCTAAGTTTCTATAATAGTTATATCCAAAGACAAAATAATAATAAATTATTATTTAAAGATCATACTGTTGAATTACAAAAAAATATAGTAGGTGACAAGAAAAATTGTTTTATTTTACAGAATCGACCGCTGGCTAGTTCCGCCTCCTCCGAAGCCGAAACCAACGTCCCTTCTCCAGAGGCTGGCCAAAATGAAGCCGTACCAACTTTCATTGCCATACTTCAAGAACAACTATGTCTTCGTCAGCTATTTGCTCGCATTCTTCCTCATCAACTTTAGTCTTTTCGTCGCCAGAATAGTTGAATATTGGTCTTCTAATGTTTTTGTGATCTTCGCTAGAGCGTGTGGTTAGTTTTGTTTATTCTAGTTCATTTATTTACGTAGTATTTAGTGGCTTTTACACTAATAACTCAATTAAAGTAAAAAATGGACAATCAAATTTAATTAGTATTATAGCTTCATTGTAAAAAGTAGTTACTATAATAGTACGGTAAAAATAGAATTTAATCAGTCATAAAATTTGCAATTCTCTTTTTTTGTAAGCTTTCATCACCAAATGCTGATATCTGACAGATTCAGAAGTAGCTTCAAGCGCCATATTGGAAAAAGCTAAAGTGTATAGTTTCGAAAATATAGGCAAAAAACTTTATTTCAATATGGCGCTTAAATCTCTACCTGAATCAGACAGCATTTTGTGATCTATAAAAATGTATCGGAAGTTTTGTGCGAAGATACTGCTGAAATAAAAAAAATACTGCTGTACTAAATGCTGTACTATATTCTCGATTTTCAATAGTTCCTGTTAGTACCTGCAATAATAATAATAAGTTGACAGGAAAAGCTTCTATCAAAAATTTAGTTTTTTTACCATTAAGAGCCCCTTCACCTTTTTTACTCATTTTGATTATCTTTTGTACGCAAGGTGAGAAAGATTTGAAAATTATATTTCATTATTTTATGAGTAGAGTTCTTATTCTTGTCGACTAGATAATTTTTAAAAAGAAATAATTAATATATTAATGGCAATCACCCATATTCAAAACCCCTTTTCCGCAAAAGTAACGAGCGAGTGATGTTTGTGGTTCCTGAACAAAGAACTACGAAATATTCTGAAAATTAAAAAAATATATATAATATCATTATATAGTCTACTCGTAACTATAATGAAAAAAATATTGATTTTGATATGAAATATAACAAAAAAATGTTGAAATATAACACATATAAGGTATGTGGAAAATGTCAGGACAAATAAGATTTTTTTGCGATACCTTAGAAACAATTTAAAATCTAAAAAAAAAATACTCATTAATCTCTGGGTTACCCTTTAATATAATCTGAATTTTAATTTATAAAAAAACAATAACTTTATTTCGTAAATTAAAGGCAAAGTGAACTATATATGTGAAGGGGCTCTTAAGAAAGGAAAAAAAAACATAATATTATTTTCGTTATGTAGATTTGTAATACATAATACATTGCTAATAAAAACTTTTAGGCGTTACATCAATTTAATCTTCAATTGATGCAATCCAAAAAGTTAATCATCATTATTAACTTGTGTCGATCCCTACATCTTTATGGCATTATTTACTCGTGCGAAGCCAGGACGAATCACTAGTTAAATATTATTTGTGTCGTCAGGCCAATGTCTCAACTTCAACTGCACCTGGGCCCTGGTCCTTATGCTGCGTCGCTGCATCACTTCTCTGAGGACCCGGGGTCTGGGAGAGGTCCTACCCTTGGACCACCACGTCTACCTTCACAAAATAACGGGCGTCTTGATCGTAGTGTATAGTGTCATACACACAGTGATGCATTTGTGCAATTTTAGTAAGTCAAAGGTTGCAATATCCATCATATTATTTTTATCAACCAGAGCCGTAAATAGAGCGGTGCCACCAGTGCCCAAGCACAGGGCGTAGACTCTGGGGGGCGCAAGAATGGCCAGACCAGGCAAGACTATTATTTTTTTCAGTTTGCTAAGGCGCAGTTATAGAAGCTCGCACAGGGCACAAAAAGGCTGTTTACGGCTATGTTATCAACGTATTATATCAAACAAATAAGTTTTAACACAAAAGTTTGTTCGTATGAACTTGCTAAATGTCTTAATAAAGGTGTTGGATTAAAATCAATAATCCATAATTTAAGTCTTCTGCTCTAGAATGAAACTAGAGCAAAACAATGTTTTTTTTATTTTGTTTTTATCGGTCTGCTTTTATCTTACTGATATTGTCACCCTAATGTAAATTATAATGTCCACAACTTTGCCTTTGACATTACACTAGGCTATTAGACTTTGACTTTACGATGATCAATCATGATTATGATTATTCTTTTAGGCCTCATAGTGGTCAACGACCCCGTGCTGAACGCGCGCAACTGGAGCACGTGGGAGTGGGTGTGCACGTCTCGGCCGGGCCTGTTCGGTCTGTGCGGCGGCTGCGCCAACCCCAGCGGCTTGGTGCTGCTGGCGGCGCTGACGGCCCTGGCTGCCGCCTCCCGGCCCAAGCTGCGAGCGGGAGGATATTTCGAAGTATGACTTTTATTTTAATCGAAAAGAGGGCTAGTATAATATAGCTGGTGAACCTGATAGGAAGTAATAGCGATCTTCACAGACACCCGACCTTTCAAATAGGAATATGCTAACTTCTTAAGCGTACCTAAGTCCTACCGTGAGAAATTCCGCGGATAGCATCTGATTTCGTATAACGGTTGTGAGAGACAAAAACGCCCAAGTGTTTTTATTGGACGAATTTAAATAATAAATTATAAGAGTCTAATAAGTTATGACATACCGAATTTTGAATGTTGTATTATATTAAACACAAGAAAGTATTCTTGTATACATCTACTCAAAGGGACAAAACGAATTCTTTCGAACGATAAATTTTGAGTTATTTCCAACAACAATGGCAGCATCTTTTTGATCGCTCCTTTTATGAGACAATTAAACAAATCTTTGGTTTCAGGTTTTCTACTTCACCCACCTCCTGTATATTCCCTTTTACGTGATCCTCATCATCCACGCTCCCAACTTTTGGAAGTGGTTCATTGGACCTGGCACTGTATACATCATCGAGCGTATCGTCAGGTTAAACTGGATGAGGTGAGTAATGACTAATGAGCACTATATGATGACTTATGATTGTCATTGACGACTTGACTAGTCTGCAAGTTTACCTATTCAAATAACATAAAAAGGTGTGTGTGCGATTCACACACGATAGAAGTGAAACACACGTTAAATGCTCAAATACAAGCAAGTATTAAACAGTCTGCAATATACATACACACCGACATTTGCTCTCTCGCTCTTTTATGTTTGTGTCTCTTACCTGTCGTTCTTTCCGCTGCATCCGGTTTGAAATCACAACGATTCTAAAGAAGTTTCACTTCAAAAATGCGTACATGGTCTGCCAGTTGCCTAATCAATTAAAAAAATATAAATTCCAGATCTGAGCGTGGTAAGACATATATAGCGTCTGGGATTCTACTACCGTCGCGTGTGACTCACCTGGTGGTGAAACGACCACCGCTATTCGACTTCCACGCTGGAGACTACGTCTTCGTGAACATACCAGCCATTGCCGTGTACGAATGGCATCCATTCACCATAAGCAGTGCTCCGGAACAAGAAGGTTACTTATCTTTGTAGTCGCTTATACCGGGTTTATTTGGAACGCTTTGAAAGATTTCAGCCTTATAATATACTATTTATATACCATTTATAATGCATATAGCCATTTATCTCAGAAAGGTTTTTTTAAGAAAATTTTAGTCCTCCTAACTACAAGCCACCCTTGTTACTTATTAAGTTGCCGGGCGAGGATATCCTTTTCGGAATCAGACGAGGCATCATACGTTTTTTGTTGTCACAATGGAAATTTTTTGCGTATTCACCGGGGATTTGTCATCCTGGGGCTATGCAGGACTTTTGCTGGCGATGGGTGTACTGAAACCACTATAACTCACCTGTAACCGCTGGAAATAAATGTCCCGGATCTGATCAACACAGGACACATGGTGTTAAGCCTTAGTTTACTATGTATAATACTATTCCTGTCTTAAAATAATTGTCATCAGGGATGTAGGTATAGTACTATATTTTCGTTCAACGTTGAGCGAGCGATGTCTATGTGGTCAGTTGTAATTTTGAAGTTCTTATTCAGATCTTCATTCTTATTGATTGGCTAGGCCTGAACCTGTGCCTGGGGCTCCTCCTCGCCTGACTTCGAGGAGGAGCCCCGTGCCCAGCAGTGGGACATAATATAAGGGTTGATACTTTTTATGCTTTATTTATTTTTAATGTCACACGTAGGATCTTGATAATGATCACTTATGATCGTCTTAACGGCTAAGTTTATAGTGAGGGTTCGCAACGCGCCTATGTCAGAGAAGATATCCACAAGAAACTCTGCTGGGTTCCTATCGTTCTTTTAATTGTGATCATTACTTCACAAAGTCACTTAAATCTAGAGCAAAAAGCTTTTTCCTTAAGGTCCCCAAGTCGTACCCCTTCGCAACACCATGTCTTTATTTCTTTTATCAATGCGTTGTAATGTATCTCCACTGGTTTCAGATTATCTCTGGCTGCACATCCGTGGGGTTGGCGAGTGGACCAACCGTCTATACTCGTACTTTGAAGAAGAACAACAAAGACTTCACAGAGATGACGACATACATAAGTACGTATCTCATAAAACACGCTGATGATTTCATTATACTTAACCTTAGAAGCGCGATTGATTGGAGACGCCTAGCTGATATAGTAATTTTGAAAGTAAAGTAAAGCAAAGTATAATCTGCCGCAGCTGGGCCATAGTTCACCGATGTACTGACCCAATACGGGTTGGTGAACTTCACCCACAAAAACGTGCAATCTCACAAGGCTTGCAGGTTTTCTCACAATATTTCCCTTCAAATTTTCCTTCAAAGCAAGCGATGGTCTCGTGTTTAGGTGTTTTGTTCAATTAGGAATTTAGAAAAACTTATTTAACCACCAGAGGGTCAAGATCGATCCCGCACCTCCTACTGAAGAGGATCATCATTGCTCTGAATTATTTGACCAAGAATATATATTTTTTATAAAAATATCTATTTCGGGTCATTTATTATATAAAAGTTCTTGCGGACAACATGGCAATATAACCTTCAACAAAATATAACAATTTGGCAGAAAGCTGACGCACACCAATTCCAGCCAAAGCAATAAAAGTAAACGGAAAAGCTCACTCGCGAGTGCCAAAAAACGATCCGTGGAGTTCTCACCGATGTCCTTCACCAATGCAGCCTTCAGTATCGAGGACGAAAAATCTAGGACGCCTGCAGGTAACTCATAATGCGCTAAGTACTAAGGTTTGACTCCAAAGGCTGAATATTTATCTAGTGGATATAATTGATTGAATGTACTATCGGTCCTTGATGGAAATTAATGTTTTAGCCACTACAGGGAAATCTTATTTTTATACTTTTTCCACTATTTATTTTTATATTAAATATATAAAATAAATAGTGGAAAAAGTGTAAAAATAAGATTTCATTGTAGTAGCTAATATTTAGTGGACCCGACAGACGTACAAAAATTTCGGTAGTGGGCCAAATTGTAAAACTAAATCATTCATGAATCCACCTAAACGAATACAAAATAAACATCGAAATCCGTCCAGAAGCTTATGTTTGAGATAGATTTATTAACCATAAGAATACAATTGTGTACATGAGAAACATTAAAATTAAAATTACAAAACATTATGGACAACGTACAGTGACACAATAAAATAAAAATACATTTCGAAAAACAAGGGTAGTTACAAAATTCTTTCATTGTACATCGAAAACATACATAGAACTCAGATAGCTGGAAGTGTCATGTACTTAGGTTCGCTCAATTGATTGAAGACATGCGATTATAGATATTATGAAGAGTTCAATTGCATACATACGTTCAGAAAAATTATAATAATGAAGATGTGTAAGTAGAGCTTTGTAGACGGAGGAGTATGTTCACATAATATGATGGATAGAAGAATTCGTAAAGCAACACGGGTTGGTAGGAGATCCGCGTTGTTTTATGGAAGAGTTACATAGCTTTTTCACAAAGATAATAATTAAACTAAAAATCGAACAAATATCAAATAGTCAATATATCATTTATTGTTTACAATATTAAATTGTCACTTAATTCAAAACTAGAAATTGTAATCCTAATCCTCAGTAAGTCCATTGAAACCGCCACGATCAGCGTTCCTGTCGCCTCTGAAGTTGCTAGAGAAGTCTCGCTCGATGCCCGACGTCAGGAACAACTTGAAGAAAAACGGGGGTCAAGTAACGTAAGTACCGCATTTTAATAAAATAGCAGAAGTTTTCGCTTCCATCGGGTGATAATAACTTATTGATGTAAATTGTAAAGCATAATATATTGGCGCGCTGTAATCTTTTTATTTCATTTCAAATTTCGTTAAGTTAAGTACGCCTGCAATAATAATATATTCTTGTCTATGCTATAAAGAAGTCACATCTGCTAGGCGCATTGTGACCATAGACTATAGAGCAACAGGAATCTTCCAGTGTCGGCGGTGACAGACAGTTCTATCTTCTATCATGAAGAGATATGAATCACAAAATCACTCGGCTAACTTACAAGTCTACATAATATAGATTAGGCACATATTGGTTATGAATCTAATGCATGTTAAATGTGTCTCTGAAGGCTTATATTATGTTGCAGATAAACAATGTACACTGTTCACCAAAAATGCGACCCACTTATGATATTTTATTGATAACTAGCAACGCCCCTGCACTTAACATTGACGTGGGATAAAATCGGATCGGAAGATCTAAGCCCTTACAATTTCACAAACTTTACCTCATTATAATATTACTATAGATGAAATGCAATTATAATAAAATGCGTTTCAAGACGGCAGTATTTCTACCCACCGTAAACTCAGAATTTTTCTTTTCTGCAATAGCCTCGAAGAATGCCACCGCTGGGGGTCAGAGCGCGAGTTGGTGGAGGAACGGCGTGGACGGAAGCTGGCGGGGCGGGGCGCGGGGGGCGGTGCTCTGGCCCACAGCTTCAGGTACATGCGAACCAAGCCCACTGTCCTGGCGTTCCCTGCGCCTGCGCCTGAACTGCGGAGACGCTCCAACGAGAGCATACTCAGTATAGGTAATGGATACAAGTGCCTTAGATTCTTTATCAGTTTGTACATCATCGTCATCATCACATCGTTGTCATTTTCGTCATCATCGACTTCTTCAGTTGCTTTGTTAACCAGTTCATTTGCATCGCAGTTGCGATTGTTATAGAGTGCTATAACGTAAGTATAAGGAAAAGAGCTTTAATGCGTACATACTGTAAAACTCATTTACTCGTTTCAAAAATTCATTTACTGGTTTCAAGAATTCGTTTAAAAAATTCATTGTCCATTTCAAAAATTCGTTCAATCATTTCAAGAATTCATTCTCTCACTTCAACAATTTATTCACTTGTTTCAAGCTTAATGGCAAACTTACAACGTCGATATTATATTGGCTTGTGCAACCCACCTGGCCACAAACTATATTTTATTTTAGTCGCCTAAATTTATTATTTCCCTTTTTTGTTTGGGCTAGATCTATCATTCGTTAATCCTAGCTCGATCGACATAATTATCCTTTTAATTTGATCTCAGAGAATCCAAGGGATACGTTAAAACTGTGGCAATGGATTTTATCAGAAGAATTCAGGAGTCTCCCTCTAGGTTAAGATCGTTTTGATCGTGATAAAATATTTGAAAAAATATCTATTTAAAAAAATTACAGCGAAGCGCCGTCTCTCGAAGGGCCTGACACCAGATAGGGATGCGGAATCTATTGCGCCCATAGACCATTTTGTAGCGGAGGACACAACTGGTGAAGAACACCCAGACAATTATCCACTGGGGAAACCACTTGAGGTAACGAATTCTTGGTAGAGATTTTTTATAGAAGAAGTGACAATCTGTTCATCTGATGGTAAATGATGGCGAGATCCATAGACCTACACCAGAAGATTAGCTGATGCGTCATTATCATAGATCACATTTTTATTTGCCTATTCAAACTAGTAAGCGGGATTACTTGAGGCTAGTATTCAACATCTTAGGGTTACAAGCTCAGTCGGGACTAGACAACTAATTCATGAGTTGCGTATCCCCGGACGTAAGATATCTCGGTGATTACACTGCCCTGCCCATCACCCAAGAAATAAGCGGAAGTAAAGTAAATGATACCCATGCAGACAGGAGCACTGCACAGGCACTTATCACCTACTGGTAATGGTGAGTCTGACACACTCAAGCGCTGCTATTATAAAACTAGATTTTCGGACCAAATCTAAAGCAAGAAGAATTTACCTTGGTCAGACTCAATATCAGAGACTCGTTAAATTGAAAAAAATCCAAACAATTTATGAGTAAAACGTTTGATCATGTTAAATTGTTCGCACTGATCTTTACGTCGATACTATCTCCACTTATTTATCTCTCCATAGATATTCCTAGATGGTCCATACGGTGCTGCGTCTTCTAGAATGTTCCGAGCACAGCACGCAGCTCTCATCGCCGCTGGTATCGGCGTGACGCCTTTTGCCTCCGTGCTGCAAGCCATCATGTTCCGCTACAGAAGTGCTCGGGCCACCTGCCCGTCGTGCCAGCACACGTGGACCAAGGAGTTGCCGCATCACAACATGAGCTTAAGGAAGGTACGTTACAATATGCCTTCTGCGGATCGGGTACCCGTTAACTCAAATAAGAAAAAACTAACCAAATTGATTTTAACTTATGTGTATGTGCTAAATTTTATGGCCTGACACTACGAGTGCTTTCTGCGTACCACGTTTGTTAAATAACTAAAAGTCTTTAAAAACTTTTATAAAAATGTGAACAATATCTTGTAGTGACCGCGCCTCGTCGCAATATTTGTTTGGAAATTAAAGGAATAATTTAACTTACAGGTGGACTTTTTCTGGATAAACCGCGAGCAGCGCTCATTCGAGTGGTTTGTGTCGCTGCTGTCACAGCTGGAAATGGAACAGGCAGAGGTGGGAGGCGAGCGCTTCCTCGAGCTGCATATGCACGTGACCAGTGCGCTGCAGCGGGCTGACATGCGTGCTGTGGGACTACAGCTGGCGCTAGACCTGCTGCACCAGAAGGTAAAAGGAAAATTGAGAAATTTCATTAGTGTGAATCAAATAAGTGGCTAGCAAGCTGAAGTGGCAGTGGGCTGGTCATATCTGTCGCAGAACTGATGAACGATGGAGCAATCGAGTTCTGCAGTGGAGACCGCGCACGGGCAAACGTAGTGTTGAACGCCCCCCTACTAGATGGAGCGACGATCTGCGCAAGGTGGCTGGCAGCAACTGGATACTCAAAGCTCAAGACAGAGAAAAGTGGCGTGCCTTGGGCGAGGCCTATGTCCAGCAGTGGACTGCAGCAGGCTGATGATGATGATGATGAAATAAGTGGCTTAAATGTTGGCTGCGCGTTTATGGAGCAATTCAGAAAAGGGAAATATGGAAATTGAGGATGAAACAAAAGTTTAGGGATAGGAATGCGAAATTATCGTGACTCTAATGATAATATCTTAATGTGATCTATCGGACGCCAATTAATAAAAAAAAAACATTCTTAATGACGAAGATAGTATGACAGAAGAATATTTATTTTCAGGAAAAACGTGATCTCATCACGGGCTTGAAGACCAGAACGAACGCGGGACGTCCGAACTGGGATAAGGTGTTTCAAAGGCTACAGGAGCAAAGGAAAGGCAAAGTGACGGTCTTCTATTGTGGACCCCCCCAACTGGCAAGAATACTCAGAGTCAAATGCGATCAGTTCGGATTTAACTTCTGTAAAGAAGTATTTTAAATTCAAAACAATATTTAAAATTAGGTTTAAAGAAATACTGTAATTTATGGCGTTGGCCTTGTTTAATTTTTCCAACTTAAACTTTACTGAACAAAAATTGTTTTCCAGGCTTAAACGAGACATAAGCTTTACTTTTTGATAAGTGTAAAATCTCTAAGTCCTAATTTCGAATTTAAAAATGTAGTGTTTTGAAGAGTTAGGTATATTATTATTTATTTATTGCTTAATATAAGTGTAACATAAAGAAAATGCTTAAACTTGTGATAGTTATCTCCCAAATAATAATGCCGATTCGTCCCGGCTTGGCACTGGTAAAATTATAGCAAGTTACTCGCTGAGGCTGACAATGTGACTTTCTATTAGTGAAAGAATATTTCAAATCCTGGCCAATAGTTTCGGAGCCTATTCAATACAAACAAACGATAAAATCCTTATTCTCTATAATATTAGTACAGATGAAAAACCATGTGCAAACGAACTATTTAGAATAAAGTTCGTTTGGATCGGGTCCCATTAAGTTTGTTTGTTATAATAGGTATTAAGTCAAGCTTGCTTCTATTACTTTTTTATCGGGTCGCTTCTCTCTATCTGTCTGATTTACTAATTATCTACTTGTTGAAACCTAAATATTTTATTATTTAGACTTACGTCTAAAGAATATTAGTAAAATTACTATAGTAATTCAAATTTATTCTTAGCCGAGCGTCTTTAGCTTTCCTTTATATTGCTCTGATATTTAATATTAAGGAGTCTTATTACGTGTAATATTTTTTTCTTATTCCCATATTTTTTGCGCTAAAGTTCACTTGCGGTCACCATAAGATTATCATTTTCGCTTCCTATTGTTATATGCATTTGTCAATAATGTTTATATTATTTTTTTACTTTTTATCCTCTCTGATACCTTTAATATGTTTGGATATTATAATTTTTTTTCGAAATATGATGGAATTTACTAATAGCTGTCCCTATTCGATAATAAAGTTACTTGTATATCAATTCAGGCTTAGGCTTATTCTAGTGTATTTTTTTTTCTATATTTGATATTATGAAAAGGAGCCTCTCTTTTCATCATCATCAGCCTGCGGCAGTCCACTGCTGGACATAGGCCTCTCCCAAGGCACGCCACTTTTCTCTGTCTTGAGCTTTGAGTATCCAGTTGCTGCCAGCCACCTTGCGCAGATCGTCGCTCCATCTAGTAGGGGGGCGTCCAACACTACGTTTGCCCATGCGCGGTCTCCACTGCAGAACTTCCTCTTTTATTTATTTCAAAAACTTTGGTGGTTCATTCTGTTTCTTTACTATTCAGTCTATTTTGTTATAAGCAATGTCATGTTTTTAGAGTAATTTGTTTTTACTTTAATTAAGTATTTATTTTTTATTATACTTCAATTTATTCTAGTCTTATGACGGCATAGTTCGAATTTGTCTTTTTATGAATAATATAAGAGAATATTTTCCTAAAATCAAAAACAAGTTACCGAGACATTGTGTTCGTGGCTTAAAGCAACGCGGTTTTCCTCCGACACCGTAAAGAGGAAGGAGGTCCCGCGTTGCTCTATGGTTCGTGGCGTTAGGTTATATTGTATTATTTGTATATTATTATTTTGTTCAATAAATAATTTTGACATAAATGTTTTTATTCATTTCTTTAAAAAATATTAATCGATGATTCTCTACGCAAAAACCATATTAATCAAAATGTCAAAAATGGGTAAGTACTTTTAATGGTACTATGTCTATGTCCCTGCATCTCTCATTAACATCATAAAAAGCTTACATGTAATACTGAAATTGTATGTTACATCTTCTGACAATATTATGATAACCACAGATTTATATTATATATTTATAAATCTGTGATGATAACTATAAAATATTTTCAAGATCGTTGACGTAGTTTTCAGGTGAGTGGAACTGGACAATGTGTGCATAATTTGCTTAATATCGATTTTGAAGCTGAGCAGTTCATCGCGGACAAACAACGTTGCACCATTTTTCTAGCATCGTCATCGTCATCATAACCATCATCATCAGTATTTATCCGTCAACTGCTGAAAATAAGCCACCCTCAGTGAATGCCAAGACGACCAATCCCTTGCCACTCACATCCAACACGAACCGGCTATTGTCTTCCCACGTGTTTAAAGGCCGACCAATACTTCGTCCATCTAAATTTTCTATAAAGATATAAAATTTTCCCTCACTTCATATCGACATTTCTTACATTCTCTATTGCTAATAAATAATAATTTCGTTTACAATAAACGGTTGAACTATCAAACCCCTGTGCCTGTGATAAAAATAATGCTCGCAACATCGCCAACACAATGACGCGTCGAGCCGTTTCCTCATGACAACGCGCATACGTAGCTTCACGTAACACATCGTAACATAATCATAATTAGCGATGTTTCGAGGAGCTACGTAAGCGGCCTTGCTCTCGACCTCCGCGCAAGGTTCCAGCCAAGGTTTGCAAGAACGTCCTTTGCCAATGAAAAACCTTGGAGCGAGGACACGGCCTCGCAATGTCCTCTAAAGGGAAGGTCATGTTCAATGTTGAGGTCGAATTTTGTCTTTGAAGGCGAATTGTTTCGCGATTAAAATTATAGATAGCGCTAAGTCGGAAGTCCCGGCGATATTTTTTTTTGACAGTAAAATGTCATCGATTAAATTCTTAGTCGGCTTACAGGCGAAGCAAGTGTGATGTGAAGAATGAGGGAACTAATATAAATTTTCTTACTCTATAAGTTTGCAGTTGAGGTATCAGCAAATAAAGAAATGATATACTAATATATCAAGCATGTAATGGGAAGTTATAAATATAATTCATAGTTTATTGTCATTTTTTACCGCTTTTGTGTTTAATCTATGCATGGACCTACATAGATTATTTTATATGTAATTTACAAGAATCTGCAGGTTGTAGGCCATTTAACCGTTTGTCCATGCAGACCAACGCCACCTATAATATTGATACATACCACATAATATTAATATTGTTACATCACACTTAACATTTAAAATGAAAAAGAACAGCGCCATCTACATTTTATGCTACGAACCACTAAAGTTCTGATAAATGTAATATGAACTACGAACTTACCAATAGATGGCAGGGAAAAGTGGTACGAATTTTTGTAGCTCGTACACAATTTGTAGAGGTAGGTACGATTACCGAAGGAGTCACCACCAGTTTCTCTTGTTACAAAGTATAATCTTGATGTACATAAAATTGGCCGGCTAATCCGGAATCCCGCTCTGGTAGAGGCCCACCTTAACTTAACTCAAAACTTAACTCCGCTGGCTCAACGACCCAAAGTGGATCTTGGCCTCCGATACGAGATGGCGCCACCGTACCCTATCTTTAGCTATCTCCTCCCAATTTACTACGCCCAGGATATGTATATCTTTTAGTACTAGAGGCCCACCTTAATTATTATTATTTAATTATATTATAATTAGCACAGGTGTGACTGGTGGAACAGGCTGCAGTGCCATCGCGTTATGTAATTATTAATTAATGATAAGACTCAGGGATAATTTTGTGGTCATTTTAGGGAAACAAATGGAACTATTCATGACATCTATTGTAGTAATTACTTGTGGTGAAATGTTTTCAATATCATATCTTACGAATATTTATCTTATCGCTTCCAAGTATATCGCACGTAACTGTTATCTTGAAATATTTTTTTAGAATGTGTACATTTCAAAATTATTCACATCATCATCAGCTTGTTAATATCCACTTCATACGGACATTTTCCAAATGAAAGTGACCTACAATATGTGGAACGTGGAATGATTTTTGACGACCTTTGTATAGAAAGAATTAGCTCAATTGAAATCGCAGACCGATCATAAACTGAAGTATATGTATTGTAAGTAATAATATACTGTAGTATACACATTATAATATGTTGTATGTAGTATATTATACATCCTACTGTAATACACATAATATTATGATGCGAATTATACAACATGTACTTTTAGCGGCAACTAAAATACACAATCTGTGAAAATTTCAACTGTCAAGCTATTACGGTTCTTGAGTTAAAGCCAGGTGACAGACGGACGGACGGACGGTGAAGTCTCAGTAATAGGGTCTCGTTTTTACCCTTTGGGTACGGAACCCTACAACGAATACCGATATTACTAATGGACCTTCAAGAAGAGCGCATCCTCAATCCTCATATCTGAAAGGCCGGCAACGCACCTGCTAATCCTCTGATGTAGCGGGTGTTTGTGGATGTCGCTATCACTTACCGTCAGGTGAATCAGCTGTCCGTTTGCCCCCTTTCTATATAAAAAAGCAAGATCAATAGGTACATATAAGGTTTACAGCCGAACATAAGAAAATAATAATAAGATAAGGATATCATAATAAGATATGGAGTGATCAGATCAGATCAGTAGGGGGATATGACGAATTTGACGAATTTGTATTCCTTAAAACTCAACTCTTTATCTATATTAATAAAGTTTACTTTCGAAGTGACGTAAAGTGAGTTCTATCACTCAGATGAAGCTCGATACCGAAATGGTTTTTACAGAATTTCCCTACTGATTTGACCAACGATGAACACATTTTTTTTAACTAAAATTACAACTATTGGGTAGATTCGTTTGGAATTCCCAGCGATCCATTCACGCGACATCTTTAAATTTCTCTGAAATCCTCTGAAAAATATATAAGTACAGTAGGTACTTATATTATAATTAAAAAATATTTGTCAGCTTGTATGTCTGCCTGTTTTTTCCGTATTATCTCTGAAATGGCTGGGATCCGATTTTGACAAGACTTAACTAGCAAATAGATCTTATAAGAAGTAATTTAGGTTATAAAACACCTCCTTCCTTAAAGGTAGTCACTGTTAGTCTGAATATCCGTCTCTATATCCGGGTTAATGCGGGCGAAGCAACGGGTAACAACTAGTCATTACATATATTTATGATGTTCGTAAGGGACATCCAAATTTTCTGGATGCGATCAATAAAATGTCTGTTATCTGTCGTCATCGATGATACAGCTGGATGCTTTTAGTATTGTTTTGATCGAGGCGCGGATCAGTTGTGCGCACGCGCATGTGAAGTGAAACATGTTAAAACTTTGGATTTTCTTTACATTCCTTTGCGTAGGCATTAGAGGTAAATAAATATATATAATATAATGTACATATAGTGTAACAATAATGCTACAATATTAAAGTGTTAATTTTCACTTGAATGTTGTATATTAGTACGAATAATGTGTGGATAATTTAAATAGAGCATTACCATATTTCTATACTGTTTACGTAATTTGATTCAAGACATCTGAAATTACAAAAATATTTTTGTCGAATTTCTTAGAATTAAAAATGTTTAGCAGACACAATATACGATAACAATAGGTTAAAGGTGACTTAAAGCGGCGTTATAGATGTATAATTTAAATAATGTTTGTAAGATCACCGCAAAAAATGTTTATTTATGTTAATTATAAGATACATACATGATAGAAAGAAAGAAAGAAAGAAAAACACTTTTATTATTCACAACAACGACACACACACAAAATATACATACAGCTACTCAAGGCATAGTCTAAAGGGTTTAGTAAAATAAGTCAAAATAACAATATTCACCGTATTCACAAACAATATAACATTACTCTCGAACGCATAGTGTCATTCAAACCAATTCTTAGACAATACTTAAACTAAGTCCGTCACTGTGCGTCTGTCAAACCCATATAAAACCCGACTATTGACACCAGGAGCGCATAGATAGAAGCGTTATTTGCATAGTATTGTTTCATTACTTAGCCAAGTAGGCTTCTTGAATACGTGTGTAAACACCCGGTGCTGCTTTTCTGCCGAATTGGACCGAGTAGTAGTTCCTTTTTTTCTTTAACGCCGGGAAATGCGCTTAGGCATCCCGCGGGGAGTGGGTCTCCCCAGGGAGGAATTTGGGACTCGCTGCGAAAGATGGTTAGTGGACGCAGCTCAGCTAAAACCCGGCAAGTGCCACCACTGCCGCCTTTGGTGAGGTGTCCCGGATCTGCTACCAACAGGGCATCACGACAGCTAGTCAGTCCCTTAGGGGACCGACGTCACCTCCACAGAGGGGTTGACCCGCACCACATAACAATTCCTCACAACGACGAGACAGTACAGTGAGGTGCGGTTCCCGTTCCCCTTCGGCTCAATTCGCTTCGTTCAAGGTGCTGGGTTTACCCTAAAGTAGTCCTCACACAATACAGATGTAAAGTGACAGGTATGCTGTTACTTTTCTTGCGGTTTGTAAAATTCCGGTAGCCCATTGTCCCCACAGGGTAACATCATAACGGCTATGGGCGTCGATGGTCACCATAAAACCCCGACTGCTTGGTTGCCTTTTTAAATTATTTATTATTTTTTAAATGTGTGCTTTTCTCCAACTTAAAAGATAGGATAGTTTATTTATCGAATTTGAGATAAAATAGGCAGGAACAAAAAACTGCTACATACCAATTCTTTTTGACAGAACGAAGTCTGTTGGGTCCGCTACTCGCTAGTGTCATATAAAACCTAATATTGGGTACATTTCGGGAATCCATGCTGCTTGTTTACAGTATCGCTTACATAGTGAGGTGTTAGGCAATTTTATCGCTTATTCTTCGTAAAAATAAAAATTCCGCTTATCGTGTATGATTCAGTACAGCAAATTATCAGATAAGTTGTCTAGTACATTAGTGGCCAAATCATCCAATATTACAATAGAGCAAAAGAGAACTTTTTTCAAAAAAGAAAAAGTTTTCTCATAAATATATATGAAATGCAAAAGTAAAGTATCAACCCTTTATGTCCCACTGCTGAGTACGAGTCTCCTCCTCGAAATCAGGCGAGGAGGGTAATGGGCCATAGTTTACCGATGCGCTGGCCCAGTGCGGGTTGGTGAACTTCACATTTCAAAGACTTTGAATCTCACCAGGTATGCAGGTTTCCTCACGATGTTTTCCTTCGCCGGTGAGCGAACGATGGTCTCGTATTTGGGGTGCACTTACAAATTTAGAAAAACCCATTTCTAGGCACACAGGTGTCACACAAGGGAGAGTATCGAACCTGGAACCTCTTGCATAAGAGGCCGAGTCCATCCATCACTAGACCGTCGTCTCTCATGAAATGCAAAGGAGCTCCTTACTTAATGCAAATACCGAATGAAACATGTACTAGAAACATTTATTTATTCATTCGCGATAAGCAAACCAGCAGAGCTACTTTGGTAACATAATATGGGACTTACAAGAGACCATCAGGGCCAAGATATTATACTAGCAGCGCCCTACGGTTTCACCCGCGTACTTCCGTTCCTGTGGGAGTACGGGGATAAATTATAGCCTACGTGTCATTCTGATGTATGAGCTGTATTATTGTAACGTTTCGTTAAAATCCATTCAGAAGTTTTCACGTGAAAGAGTAACAAACATTCATACTTACAAAATTGCGCATTTATAATATTAGTTAATTTCTAGTTAGTAGGATATAGCACCTGACTTTACAACCACGTTGCATATTATGTGGACATTCATATGAATAACTACCGCGCATCATAATAACTACTGCGCATCATAATAACTTTTAAATTTCAATAATGTGCTCTTTCCGGAGCACAGCCATGACAGCATCACATAATGCGCATTTACTATTCGGTCTGATTGGTGTCAGTGTGGTGTCAGTCGATATCATCATCAGCGCCACATCGAATAGGATTAGATAAAACTATGATCATTTCACTTTCATTAGATATTGGAAAACGAAATTCGAGTTGTATATTATGTTCCTAATATGGATATTTAATTTTTAACACCTATGTAATAAGTTTGCTCATATAGGTACTGATAGGGTAGGCAATCGGACAATAGCACAATATAGCCTATATTGTGCTATTGTCATTTGTCAGTCATGTTATTCTGAGTAAGCTAATATTTATTGTTATTTTTGAAGACACATCGGATGTCTATTGGAATTCTCAACAAGTTTTTTATTATATTATATAATATGTTGGGACAACTCACACACGGCCATCTGATCCCAAACTAGGCAAAGCCTATTCTTATGGTAACACAGCTGATACACTACTTATTTATTTCTAAATATATACATATTATAGATAAAATACGCCCAGACACAAAACAAAATATGATCGTTCTCATGACACAAACATTTGACCTGGGTGGGAATCGTACCTACGACCTTATGGTTTAGCAGTCAGGGGCGCTAACCACTAGACCAATATGCCAGCTAAAAAAAAAATCGTGGGCTATCTTTCTGTATGAGTCCTTCTATCCTGATTATCAACCATCAAGCAACTTGACTATGTTTCGGTAAAGAAGTGCAGGAATTTAATTCATGAAACAACAAAACAATACCTAATATTATCAATACATTTCTCTGTTTTCGCCCGAATGACCTTACAGTGGTATGTATAATGTCGTTTAGTAATATTCTTTTATTATGTACAAACATATTAGAAACATTTTCAGACTCCGAGTAAACAAAATCATGAACATAATATTTTGGGCTTCAGTGTATTGGCCACTATAATGAAACTTTATATAAGTACACTTTTTCTACTTTTTATTTTATATTTTATAACAGTTACAATTTAAACACGATCGGTTTCGACAAAGTTATCATCAATATCAATTATATTTCAGTGTATTGGTTTAATCTTATGTAGATATATTATGTACAGTAATACCACCTTGTTATTAATAGTTTTATCATATCTATTGGTTGTTATCATTTATAACCGAGGACAAATACAAAAATAATGCCCTTTTTGTACCTAGGGTTGCCAGAATCGAGCTTGTTTATATTTTTGGACTGGACGGAGATCGTCTTCTCAATCCGATCGATACTTAGTCTACCTAAATGCGGCCTTCATGAATCTTATTCGTCATCGGCCACCCGTTCTCCTGAGAATGTGACCAGTCCACTGCTAGTTTAATGATCTTATTTTTGGCGTGATATCGGTAACTTTAGTTCTTTGGCGTAGGTCTTCGTTTCGAATCCTATCTGCCAAAGAAACACCCAGCATAGCACGAGCTACGACAAACCATCGAGCTAGTCGTAAATTAAGAGGCCACGTAGAGCTTGCTTGTTGTGATAATATGTATTTGTAGTATATGTGAATCACGAACCCCATCCGTCACCACTTTAATATCAGAGATGACCTTGACTGTGATGAGTAATAACTGTTTCAACAATAAATGGAATTGAAAATTTACATTTTACTTAAAGTCTTGCGGTCGACTACAACGCACGGTTTCTGAAAGACTGATCAACGCAAAAATTAACTAATCAACTGTCAAACCTGTTTTTAAGAATGAGTTGCTAGAAGCATGGTTAAATTACTTATAGATCAACCTGTCAGTTGACATAACAACTACAATAAAAAGCTGAGAAATTTGACTTTAGAATCGTATTTTAACCACCATTAACAGCAATGTTAGTTGACATACCTACACTTTAACCAACGTTTCAGAATTCGAGCGTAAACATTTTATGTAGTTCCCATTGTAATAGGGGAATAATAAAAATAGTTATCGTTGTGAACGCTTATTTTTTTTTTTTGATGTCACAATGGAAATCCCTTTCGGACCGTACCAGGGCCTCGGGTAGGCGCACTGGCGTGTGTTGGCACTCACATTAGGGTGCACTATCTCACTAAAACCACTGCGAGCGCCTTCTGCCGCTTATTGAAGGACCCTGATACGCAGGCAACAAGAACCCTCAGCAACATACTGGTCCCGGCAAGACCAGATTCTCTAACCTAAGGGGGACTGCTCGGTCTCTGTACATCAGTCCTCACGACGTTGTGTTTAGCGGGGCCCGGGTTCTCATCCCGAGCCCAGCACAAGCATAGGGGTGTTACTGGAAGCGCATTAAGTAGCGCCTCCGATGCACCCCCGTTCGTCGTCTACGGGGTGGGGCCACGTAGGCGGCCTCCTCTCTCGACCATTCGTCGACCTCCTTCTGGGACATTACTGTCTCGCAGAAAGGTTAATGTCGTGCAGGACTCTTCACAGCCGAGCATTGCGGTGATGACGCTCGACAAAGACAAGTCCCCTCCGATGACAGACATCAGATCGTGACGTAGCTCCGCCCATATCGGGCACACCTCGAAGATGTGCTGGGCAGAGTCCACCACCGCGTCACATCCAGTCGTTGGCTCCCTGTGGGCCGTCCGACACAAGTAATCACCAAAGCATCCATGCCCGGTGAGAGCCTGCGTCAGACGGAAGGTCAGGGGTTTGCGCTTACGGCGCATCCAACGATCAAGGATCGAGGCAGAGCAGCCGTTAGGCGTTTGCCATACGGCTGACGCGTCAGGTCCTCTCCCTACCTCCAGCCGTCCTAGCCGTTGGACCCGTAGGAGCCCGTACCCGAGACGTAGAAGTATGTCTCGGCCAGAACCGCCACGAGTTCCTACGGGGGGTCGCCGGCCAGAGCAGTTACTGCAGCCCACGATACCGTACGGTACCACCGGATTGCCCTCAACTAGACGACCGGTGCGCCGAGCGCAGCACGGCCTTAAGGCTCGCAATGAGGTCACCCATACAAATCGGAGCACCGTACTATATCGGTGTGTAAGCTATTATTGTAAAGTTTCATCGAAACCCATCCAGTAGTTTTCCTGTGAAAGAGTAATAAACAGATATCGTTTGTGCCTTCATTATTACAAAATATTGGCAGGATAATTCAATTGGCGTTGCTTTGGGTTGTTGTTGGCGTTAAAAAATAACTTCTAAATGTTTTAGTCCGTGGAATATCCTTATATCCGTTTTAAGAAGTATTTATACTTTAAGACGTAGCGTCATAATGTGTGTACTTTTGAGATGAATGTTTCATATGAACGTTCTGAAGCGAACTTAAAAGTACCATAGTCCATACCACAATTTAATACATGAAATTATAGCTATATCGTAAGAATTAAAGTCTAGTAATAAAAATTAAAGTCTACTAAAAAAAGTAATATGGCAAAATTGTAAAAAACAAAAGAAAAATAAAACTTGGATGAAAAATACAGACGTTATCATTGATATGTGCATACGTCTGATAGCACTAAAAATACGCTCTTTGTTCCACATCGTCCACGCCAACTGCGTAAATAATAAATAATGTATTATCAACAAAACATCACCGATGTTTGAAGAAAAATATATTTTAACAATAGACTTTCCAACGTGATTTATTATATACGTTCTCTAGTCGGACCTCACGGCTTTGTCCGTAACTAAAATTTAATTCATTAATCGGGCGAATTAACACTAATTGACACCCGGTTCGACTGTAGTTTTTTATAGTACAAAGTTCAAGGAAGTTTTGGTTTTATTTTTGATAATTTTTTAAGAATATCAAAAACATGAAAAAATTATGATG
Source organism: Lycaena phlaeas (assembly GCA_905333005.2). Lineage (NCBI taxonomy): Eukaryota > Metazoa > Arthropoda > Insecta > Lepidoptera > Lycaenidae > Lycaena > Lycaena phlaeas. The sequence continues at coordinate 14,368,035 of HG995169.1, read as the reverse complement.
CAAATTTTGACGAATTTGTAAAATATGAACATGTTGCTGCAGCCTATCAAATGAAATAATAATGTTATTTATAAATAAATAATATACTTTTAGCGGGAGTACCTAATAACCTATGTTTTTGAATATTATATTCCTTGTTTAGGATTGAATTGGTTCTCGCCAGAGTTAATTGTCGGAACGTATTTTTTATTATTGTTGTCAGCTTCTTTATTACTTTAGTCGTAAGTACTATTGAAGAGCACCTACATAGCTAGAAAATTGATAGCCTCATTGAAGTTTGTACTGTAGTATAGTAGATATGCTACCACTACTACTACTGTAGTCATCAGTCTACTTTTTTTATTCATTTAATAATAATAATCACAAGGTAAAAACTAGCCAATGATAGCGATGACACATAGAATTCTTACATTACTCTATACTTTTATAATTTCAAGCGAAATATGTAGTAACTTAATACTTCCAATGGATTGAACATTTATTAATTTTCTAAAATAAGACTAAATGTAATTTTATGTAAGTATATATATTAATTAACCTTACTAATATTATAAATGTGAAAGTAAATCTGTCTTTTTGTCTATCGCGCTTTTACCCTAAAACACGATTACATTATCTCCACACAAAAATATATTTTATTGAGTCCCTAACCACAATACTCAATAATATAGCTATGAATCACACTTGACGATTTATTTTAATTAAAATAGTCAATATTTTATTATCGTCAAATACGTGACTAAAACTGGTTTATTGGCAATGAACATGTAAATGTCTCAACGGCTATTGTGACAACATTTCGTTAATTGTAACTGCACAATTATTTCTACACTGCACTGATTAAAATATAATTGTGCATCCACCCATCAAGTAATCAAATATACGCAGAATACAGTCACTTCTCATTTTATACAATATGTTTTTGTTTCTTTTTCAGCCTTTGAGTCCAATGAAGGCTCAGAATATTATGACGACTACGCCGATGTAGCAGCTGCAGACAATGAGGAAAATGCAAATTGGTTTACTTTATTTAAAAGTGAAGAAGGAGATCCTAACAAGGATTTAAGTGGATTAGAACAATTTACCGACGCCATTAGTGATTACCAAATTGAAGATAATAGATCAATTGGAAAGGAAGACAAACATAATGTCGATAAATATGAAGATGACATACATGGCGTCACAAATACTGAAAATTTCGATGTTGATAATCAATCAGCATCAAACGAAGATCAAGATATTTTAAACAATAACAATAGTCAAGAAATTATTCAACAAATACTTGATGATACTAAATCAATACTATCGGAAGATACGGGCAACGATTTTGTGGAAGATACTTCAGTAAAAGATGAAGCAAATAAAAACATCACTAGACAATATAAAGATTTAATAGAAGAAGCAAAACGCTTATTAGAAGATACTCACGATGCTTTAGATGAAGATGAAGAGAAGACTAGTGTAGGTAGTAATGAGGACACTGAAAATTTATTAACCAGTAAAGTTGTCCAAAATAATATAAACGAATTAAATGGTTTAATTGATGATATAGTTGAACTAAATGAAGTTGGAAATAAACTGGACTTACCAAACAATGAAGGCGATGATTTTAGTGATACGATTAATGAGATTTTTCCCTCTGAGGAAGACTATGAAGAACTAGACGACTCAAACCTTGAAAGACTCTTTGACAAAAATGATGTTTCTGCTCAAGAAATAGAAGATGCTGCCGAAGTACACCAAGTTGAGCCTTTCCCAGATGATTCTAATATCGTCGAGCTGACAAAAAAAGATCCAATATTATATCATAATGATGATTTGATACCTAATGAGTTTGAAACCACACAAGTGTCTGAAACAACAACAGAAACAAACCAATCTTCAGAAATAGCAGAAGAAGCTTCTGAATTTGCTACAGAGAGTGTTACTGACACACGAAACATGACAGATTCACAAGTAGACATACTACTAACTGATTTTGCAAAAAAAAATCTTAACGACATCGTTTCTAATGCTAAAGCCACTAACAACCCCCAACGGGTTTGGTTGAGTGTAGATAAACCTACAGTGATCACTTCTCCAGGATATCCCAACCCTTATGCAACAAATACTGTTACCGATTGGATATTTGAAGGAGTCGGAACAGGTATAGAATTTAACGTTACGGACTGTGCCATCAATGGCTACGTTGGTGACTACCTTCTTGTCAAACCAGGTGTGCATTTATATTATATATTAAAAGCTTGATGCCACGTAATAAAAATGGCTCCATAGTGTAGATAATTAAATTTAAGCTTTCAAATATAATAAATATCAGATTTTGAAAATCTGTTATGGTTATAAAGGGATACAAATTCTCCTTATCGCCATAACACATAAATTATCAAATATTATTAAAATGAGGATTTTTATTTTAAATCATAAAAAAGAGAAACATAACGAATAGGTTGCAGCTACTATTTATTGATCTATTTAAATTTGTATTCAAAGTTTAATAAAAGCCTATTTCGCAGGAAGAATTGACGATTCTGGACGTGACGGGCTGATTTTCACTTACACCCTTAACACAGAGAGATGGTACAGGTTCCTCGATGTAGACCGCATGTTCATGCGCTTCGAGGCCAAGACTGGCATGCCCTTCATGAGAGGCTTCAGCATCAGCGCTAGGATGATCAGTATGATATTATTTGTTTAATAGTTAATTATTATATGACTCTATTATGTCTGTATAATATGTATATTGAGAAGAAATAATGAAGAATAGGATAAACAATTTTTTGATTTTTCCATATTATATTGTTGTATATAATACGGTATAGATAATGAAATATGCACCAAACATGTTTTCTAAACAACATATGAATTATTAGTTGCTATAAACGAGTCAAGTTTTAAGCTATCATTAAATCAAAAAACATAAAGGCTGATCATGATAATGGTACATAATATTCCAATTACAGTCCCTGCTCCTGTTATAAACGATCCTGAACCAGATACTCTACCACAAGTGACCGCACCAGAGCATACCCTCACTCTCAACCTGGGAGGTATTAGCTTGGAAGGATTCTTAGGAGTCAAGGAGCAATTCCGTGAAATAGTAGCAGATATGGCCACCATGTATATCAACGCGAACGGTATCAACCCTGGACTTAACAGCACGTAAGTTTCACTTGTACTTAAAATTACTGCATTATAATTGTAATTAATTAATTAACATCCATAGAAATCTTAATAATAATAACTTTATTATTTAGATTTCTGTGGTTACACCAAGTAGTAGAAAATACTTTATTAAAATAAAAGCTTTCTGTTAGTGAAAAGATAATATGATTAGATCAAGTACTTTCGAAGATTATAAACATACAAACAAAGCCATAAACTTCTTATGATTTTAACTTTAACCCTTATAATGTGATGTGAGTGTTGAAATGAATTAATCTTGAATGTGTGAACTAAATGATAGTTTTTCTTGATAACTTACTAAGTATGATATCATAAGCAACCTAAGATCGAGACCCCTACAATCTTTTATCTGGTACATTCTGCTAGTTTACATTACACCGACAATTTAATTAATAATATTAAATACATATATGATTATTACTGAGCTAGCTACTCGTCACCACCACCAGTCTCCGTCAGTCCACTGCTGAACATAGGTCTTCAACGAACGCCAAGACGGCCAATCCCTTGAATTGCATCTAACACGGACCGGCCACTGTACGGAGATCGTCTTCCCATCTGATTAATAGCCTAGCTATTAAAGTATCAACCTTTATATGTCTCACTGCTGGGCACGGGTCTCTTCTTGAAATCGACGAGGAGGGTAATGGGCCATAGTTCACCGATACGCTGGCCCAATGCGGATTGGTGAACTTCACATACCTTCAAAGACTTTCAATCACATCAGACATGCAGGTTTCCTCACAATGTTTTCCTTCACCGATGAGCGAACGATGGTCTTGTGTTTGGGGTGCACTTAGGAATTTAGAAAAACCCATTTCAAGGCACACACGGACGGGTCAGAATCGAACCCAGAACCTCTCGCATAAGAGACCGAGTCCGTCCACCACTGGACCATCATCGCTCAACTGCATTTATAAACTAGCTATTGACCTATTATTTTACTTTGTTAACTTATCAAATGATACCGTATCCATATGATTATTCTAAAACCTATAATACTCAGTGAAAACGAAGCATTAATGTTAGTCTGACCTAATAAATTCGACTAGCAACGGTTATTTCCTATACACTTTTAAAAACCTATATCTTTTATATTCCAACGCTTTGAAAATAATTTGTAAGGTATATGCTGTCGGATGCAAATGCTATGATCACATTATTGATACGTAATCAGCTGATATGCAAACGTGTAATCTGATAACACCTATATGGCTATGACAACTGATAACATAATGCTAATTACTTTATAATAAATTGTTGCATGATACATTAGGTTTGAAAATATTATATGTATTAATAAAAGGCGTATAAAATTAAATAGTTTCAAATATACAGATCGTGAAACGCCTGCTTCTTTAAAGTCGTTTAAAAATGATAAAATTATTAAGAATATAAACAAATATCACAAATAATAGTCCTATTATAGTCGTAATAATTACTGTTACGATTGAATAACATAATCTATTCTGTGTAGAAATGAAAGTTTGTGAATTGTTAGGTTTTAGGTGGTAATCGCTGGATCTGGTGAAACGATTTTAATCTGAATGGATGGTGATGAAACTTTACAAAAATATAGTGCTTACAAATCAAAATAGCACATAGGCTATATATAATTTATCCCGGTACTGCAGCGGGAATGTAGGTACGCAGGTAAATCCCCGGGGAGCTGTTAGTGTATAAAATCGTAATATAATTAGGCTAAGCCATCTATTTAAATTTTTAATATGTAATTTGTGTGAATTTGTCAGTTGAAACATAATTAATAGGCACAATAATCCTGGCAACACAGAACTTGCAGCAGAAATTAGGTGTGGACTAAATTGAGGAAAACATAAACATAGATGGGATTCCTAAACAGAGTTGTAATTATAGTACAGCGCATGCGTGGAGCTCGCACATGCGCCAAGTCAACGTCATGTCTATTTTAGTAGCAAGCTTTCGTGCGGCACGAGCTTACAGTAACACGCTTTCGATATAATCAAACGACTAGTTACCAATATAAACGCTTTGCTGATTGTGCTTACTTATTTTAAAAGATTGTGCTAGTAAATAATGCAAAAAATAATTAATAAAATTATATAGCACTTAAATAAGATAGCCATAAGTGTTAAAATGCAGCAATGCGCCAAAAGATCGATGCCAGTATTCCCTGATGCCAAAGTTTACAAAATCTAGTGTGAAATAATTAAAATGGAGCCATTTATAGATAAAAACAATTTCGCTGTAAGTGCTATCGTCACTGTCGCCATGCAAATATTGTTTTTTACAATTGCCTCGTTGTCACAGAGCGATAAAGTTACGGATTTTACGGGTGGTGCCAATTTTATTATTATAGCACTGTTGACATTCTTCCTCGGCCAAGGAGGCAGTACATTAAAAAGCTATGACAGCAGGCAACTGATGGTCACGGCGTTTGTATGTTTATGGGGCATCAGACTCTCGGGATATCTCATTTATAGAATCTACCACATTGGACGAGATAAGCAGTTTGAAGACCGCAAAAGCAATACCCTAAGATTTGCTGTATTCTACACGTTTCAAGCATTTTGGGTGTACATTGTCAGTTTGCCGGTTATTATCATAAACTCGCCCCATCATTCGTATCCCAAAGCACCTAAAACTATGACAACATTAGATTCCGCAGGCGCGGGCGTATTTGTGATTGGATTATTAATTGAAACGTATGCTGATTTGCAAAAATTTGCATTTCGTCAAGAACCTGCAAACCAAGGAAAATGGTGTAACGATGGTCTATGGGGATTGTCGAGGCATCCAAACTATTTTGGTGAAGTTGTGCTATGGTGGGGCTTATTTATTATATCTCTTAACGTTATTGAAGGCATCGAATTTATTGCAATATTATCTCCACTATTCACAACCGCAATAATATTATTCTTATCAGGGATACCGTTACTTGAACGGTCAGCGGACGAAAAATATAGAGATAACCCAGATTATTTATATTATAAATCATCTACGTCACCGTTTATACCAATACCGCCTGCAATTTACGTTGAAGTTCCAAGATTTCTTAAGTGTATGTTGTGTTGTGAATTTCCTATTTATGATTCAACAAAAGAGAAATTCCCTTCGCCAACAATCGTGACCGAAATCACCGGCATATCGATGGTGCAGTCCCAAACATAGCTAACAAACGCCGTGCGCGAGAGCGTTGCGGCAACAGAATACGACAGTTCCAAATTACAGAACTCGCAAAAACAATTGTGATACACGGCTGAGGAACGGCCACCAATAAAATTGCCAAATACGTTGCCACTAAAAAAAAATAATACATTAGAAATGAATCGTTACAATGCTTATATGGAAAATCTTAAACGTAATAAAAGATTAGCATTAGGATTGATAGAAGAAACAAAAGAAATTATAGATGGTAATTCAGCTGAAAGTGCTGTCACAAATATTAGATTAAGATCACCAAACGATGATATAGAATTAAATGCACCCAGCACGAGCGGACAGGAAAAAAGACCGATAGAATATGTAAAGCATGGTAAAATAACATTTAATACAACGGCGATACTACACCATTATCCACAAATGCAGAACAAGAATTGCACCAAAAATGGTGTTCAGTTAAATACGATATCTAAATCAGATTTAAATACTGCAGAAGTAACTAAGATTAATAATAACAATGGTGTGAAAGAAACAAAAATAAATATTAATGATTGTGAAAATAGTAAAAATAATAATAAGTCAAACGTTGAAAATTGTATTAAACAAAAAACTTTACAAGTTCTTAAGCGACCTGTTAAATTTGCAGAGGAAAAGCTTGTATGAGGGTTAGCCTCACACTTTTCATCTCGTATGAAAATGTGGAGTTTTTGGCACAAGAGGCCTATAAAAGCAAAAACAAACATATCGAAGAATAAAATGTTGTAGATAAAATATAAAAGACTGGAGACTATCTGGATAAAATAAATGATTCAACAATATAAATATATACAAAAAGAACCTCTTATGATAAGATTTCATTGTTGTAGTTTGTGCAGAAATTTTAAGAGTTATAGCCGTTAGACGATAAGTAGATAAAATAGTCGAATCCGTCTCAAATAGAATAATGTATTTCCTATTATATTACGATTTAAAAGTGTATGTATATGTATAGCTGCTAGGAAAATGAATTCAAGCTCAACCTTTCGGGTAAGTAACAAGTAGTATTATATTATGTCATATTTAATAATTTATTCATACTTTATTTAATAAATATAGTAATATTTATTAAATAAAGTATAAATAAATTATTATTATTTCAGGGTTTTGATTTAAATCGGATATACCTACATACTTTGTAGGCTGGGATGACATAACCAAACAACGATTTCTATGTCCTGAGTCTAGCTAAGACTAATTTAGATATCGGTAGTTTAATAATTTGTAATAAAAGACACCAAAAATATACTATATAGTTTTTAAATTTTATAAATCTCCCTTTATAAATGTAATTGTGGCGACGCCATCAGTCGTCATCATGATGTCTTGACTTTGGACTTTTATTTCACCTAGACGAGGCCCACATGATTGTAGCGAAATGTCTATGAAGGCCAGCATACTAATGTTTTATTTTCGATAGGTCTATTCTTTTTGGCCTATTGACCTTTTGCTCAATTGGAAAAATAAACGAGCAGATTGTATGGTACTAAAACTGAATTTCATGTGTGTTCTTTCTTCTATGATATATATGTTTCTTAACGGTAGCATAATTTATGCAGTTTTACATAACACAATATTCTGTGCCTAAACTTGCCTGACTTGGCGTCTGTCCAATTCGTTAAGTGCGAGCCTCTGGAGGCATAACAATCGGAACTGAGGCGCTATTCTCTAATTCACCTGAGTGGCTCGCCTTTTACAGCGCATGTACTGCATTGTTGCTTATATTTATATGTTCTTCTTTGTTTCTTTTTTTAAGACAACAAATTCAATTAGAACAATGGTCTACTTTTCAATTTTCATTTCATTCTTAGTTTTATTTTAGCTTCGTGTTTCGGTTTTTTGTATATTTATGTAGTTTCTGTCATGTTTCGAAATTAAATTAAATACAATACATAAGCAGAAATCCAAAACTAACAAATGAACTTCTTTACAAAGATATAGGTACTTGTCTGCTACCTAAGTAATATTACGTTATGTACGTAAGAAGGACCTATACGTATATCATATTATTTATCCTAATTATTTTAAGCTTTAAACGGTTAGTTTACTTTTTTTGAACTATTACTTATTATTTAGAAATGTATTAAAAATATTTATCTATTAAATGGCTTAAAGGCGCTGCCTTTCTTTATCTACAAGTTTCGTATCAACAGGCGTATGGTATAAATTTTGACCAATAATCCAGAATTTGTTAAAAGTTGCTATGATAAAGTGAGATATAATAATTAAAAACCGACTTAAGAAGTTTATTAAATTACTAAGTAGGTACGTTATTTTACGTTTGCGACGAATGTTTGAACTATACTCAAGAATTTTATTGGCATCTATTTATTTATTTATTTATTTTATTGAAAGGAAAACAAAACAGCAATTAAATGACAATATTACAATCTAAATAGTTATAAAGATGCACATTTACATTGTTTTCGCATATGGGTTAAACTTAAACAAAAATAAATTAATGCTTATCTATTTACCTAGGAAAATTACAAAGAAATATGATCGGTTTTTGAATACCAGTTTTTAGAAAGAGTTACTCTGAAAATATTAGGTGATGAAATGAAGAGATCGAGTGCGGAGCCATCTGCCGACTGATTAAGAGAGCAGTTGAATGAATTAATAGATCTTATAAAAAACGAATTTTGTCGGTAGTTAGACGTGTGAGTGAAAACGGAGAGAATCGGTCGATGTCGTGTATGTGTTAGTTTATAAGGTACGCGTATGTTAATTTTTGAAAGTAAGAATGGAGAGTCAATCAAAGATTGTGCCACCTTTACAAGAAAGATAATATCAGCTACTCGACGTCTCTCTTCCAGGGGTAGAAAGTGATATTTTTTACAACTGGATACATAATTATTGGCATTATTATCGCTACATTTGTACTGTAAGTATCTGATAAATTTACGTTGAATCGCTTCTAATCTGTTAATGTGTACTTTGTACTGAGGATTCCAGACTTGAGAACAATATTCCAGAATACTACGCACGTACGAACAGTATAGTACTTTTATTATTTTTATACTGTTAAATTGGGAGCATGCTCTTATTATAAAACCTAGTGCTTTATATGCTTTTTTAGTGATCATATCTATATGAGGTTCATAGCTTAATTTACAGTCGTGAATGATACCTAGGTCTTTTATTTGGTTTACTCGATTCAAAATACATCCTTCGAGAGTGTAATCAAAATTAAGTGGAACGTGTTTACGCGTAAAAGATATGGTTTGACACTTCGATATGTTTAAATATATCTTATTGGTGAGACAGAATTTAGTGAACTCCTCTAAATCACACTGTAACAGGTAACAATCAGCAATATTGTTGACTTTCTTGAAAATTTTCATATCATCAGCGTATAAAAGAAATTTGGAATATTTAAAACAAGAACCTACGTCATTAATAAAGATATTGAAAAGCATAGGACCCAATAAAGATCCCTGTGGCACCCCAGAGGGAACAACGTTCCATCTAGATGAGTAGCCATCAAGGACCACTGCCTGTGATCTATTTTGTATATAAGAAGTAAACCAGCGAAACAGGTTGCCATGAATCCCGGCAGAATATAGTTTCTGCAACAGTATAGTATGGTCTATTAAGTCGAAAGCCTTGCTAAAATCAGTAAAAATGGCGTCCACTTGACCCCCTGAGTCCATAGATAACATTGTAAATTCAGTAAAACTAATAAGGTTGGAATTTGTTGAGCGGTTTTTAATAAACCCATGTTGCTCATAAATAAAATAATTAGAAAGAGAGTGCTCAACCTGTTGGTGTATTATACGTTCAAAAATCTTAGCAAATAAACACTGTTTTGAGATAGGGCGATAGTTTTTAATTTCATTTTTGTTTCCGCTTTTAAAAATTGGTGTGATGAAGGCTGATTTCCACATCGGAGGAACGAAACCATGAGCCATTGACCTGTTAAATAAAATACAAAGTGGCTTTGTAAGTATTTTAGCACACTTTAGTATAAATAAAGAGGGGATCAGGTCAGGTCCGGCACCTTTCGAACAGTCTATGGTTGAGAGTAGTTTATAAACTAAATTGGGAGATATTTCAATATTACTTATTGTGTTAGAGGAAGATGACGCAGTGTTAAAGGCTATCTAATCAAGTATTTGAATATGCATATCTAAGTTAAGTCATTGAATGTGAAATCCGATTAACGAAGCACAGAGACACATTTGGTGCAAATGCACTAAAAGTGCTTCTACTGTCTCGTGCTAACTCTACAACAGACATCCTCAATCAAAATATAATATCATAATATAATGTATTTTAATGTTTACGCGAATTTCAATCATATATTTAAAAAAAACTGACGTATTTTATCACGGCTTGCTATTATTTGTTGCTACCTCGGTCACGGAAGGTCTGGTCTTACCTATTTTAAGGAAAATGTTTTCCAAACTTTATCTCAGTCCTGTTGCTTTGTGTGTATGACCCATATCTTTGATACCTATTACGTCGTTACATTTATAATTGACAGATATTAATGTCGTGTTGTTATGATATCAGTGATGAATTAAAGTAACATAAATGGATTTTTTGATTATTGGACACAAAAAAAAATATAAACAGAACGCTAAATTGCTGAATGTACATCAGTCAGCAATTTTACTAACGTTTATTCAACGAAGCAATAATTTATTTTGAGCCTGAATTAATTCTTCTTATTTATATAAATAACTATGATGCAAGTTGCGGGGGATCGGCCATTTTGGTGTTCATTGGAAGAGGCCTAGCTGTGGACGGATGACTGGAAATAATGATGATGAATAAAAACAAATGATAAGATATAGATTGCAAATGCTCGGATTCTTGTAGATGTAGTAAACAATTCGCTTAGGAAAATTTTATTCGATTTAGATGTTGTATTTACGAGATCAATAAACGATAATGTTAGATGTACATTTGACATGTATTTGTTCATGTAGAATGTTTTTGTCTTGTTTATTTGCTTTTAGATGACGTACATATTCTATATTTTCTTTTATTAACCGATTTACATAGGTGTGAGTGCTTTCTTAGATGAGCCATGTGCTCGTCTACTTTCCCGATGAAGCTTAAAGGCCTTAGACCAACAACAACAACAACAACATAGTTTATTTCAACAATTACAGCTATTTAAAACACATAATATTACAAACAAAATTTTACAATGGTACGAATGCTGCATATTGACAGTTTACTAGCTTATGAGTTACCAGTAGCTCTCACACTAGGATAGCCTGTATTGTGAGGGCTATTACGATTACAAAACGTGATTAACCTCGGTATACTGTAACTAAACTTTACAAGTTATTGTTATGGAAGATACTGCAATAGAAGAAATGTTGGATTAGGGGAAAGGGAAAGATAAAACGGGTGACAATGTACGTACATATACTAAATAATAATAATAAATAAATAACTAACTAAATAATAGAAGATTTACATAAAAATACATACAATATGTATATAATAATATAAAGTAATTAGAATAGTGACACCAGTAACCTTTCAGTATTTTCATAGTCTAGGGTTTTTAGAAAATTTGCGACTATAATTTTAGCTTTAGACGTTGTGCAATTTTTTATCTCAGTGACGGAGCAGATTTTATTGTATATATTAAACAGCATAGGTCTTTAAAAAAAAAGGTGTGAGTACAATCCTCCTAATAGATAGAATGACACATTGTTTTGCTTACGCGACTTTCACAATTATATTGAAATATTTTTTACTGATTTTATTATGGTTTATTTCTCCTCCTCCTTGCGTATTCAATAGAAAAGTGCCTATCTTCGGATCTGCCCCCCTAGACGAGTGTTACTAACGCTAAACGAATAGAATAGAATACTTATTGTATGAGAATGACATTAGCTTACGACATGTAATTCAACAGCTAGTGTCATTCCCATACAATAAGGTATATTGTGTTCATTTAGTGTTTGTGTCACTCATGGGTATAGTAAGAATGTGCCACTTGTCTAGGGGGTTGCACATAATATAGATTATGTATACGCGTGTTTCTATTGTTTTTACTTTGTAACTAAATAAACCGATAGTCGTTTTTAATATGGTTACTACATGTTGGTATTATATTACTTGGTTTTATATGATTCGCCTCCAATATAAATTTATTTGGTTATGAATGTATTTGCAAAATATAAAAATCTTTAAATATCAAAAATCAAGTTTCAGTAATTTTTTCACACATAGTGGACACAATTCATTATTCAGTCAATGTAAACAAGGAGTATTTTTGATATTAAGCCAAAACTTTTTGTTTACTTCAGGTTTCGCTACATAAATTACCTATTCCATAGTTAAAGTGTCTTTTTAGACATTTCTTGGCTCGCTGCCAAGATAGATTTCCATCAGAACCTCGTGCAGGTAATATCACGAATAATCTTATACACTGAATGGTTAATGACTGTATAAATTTACTTCAAACATTTTTGCCATATAATACCTGCAATGAAGTAAAGACTGCAGTAATCAACCGGCTTATATAATCTAATAAGAAATGGTTCCAGTGTTAGATAATGCATGTTTACATAATATGTAACTGAAACAAGGTCAGCTATTCTAGTTTCATGTATCTTATTGACACTCTGAAGATAGTAATAGTTCATAATATGACGCTAATAGTTACGACAACCGAGCGATTTTAAAATCGATGGGAATCGCACTGGTCATATTTGTATTTAGTTCGATTATCTTCCTGTTTGAACGAGGCCTTAAAATTTCAGTAATATTTAATGCACTTTTCGATTTAAATTCTAAACACATACAACACCAACAATAAAATACGTTGACGTAGATTTTTTTTATTCTAGATCTTTTTTTAAACCATAATTTAATGTCAATAAAAATCTGTTTCTTTGTTTGCGATGGGCCATTACTGTTAAGCCAATTTTAATTATATTTTGCAGAGTAATTTGGTCCAACTTTAGAGTAACATATTCTAAGCCTGAATACGATAGGTGGCGCTGTTTTCTCTGTCAGGACACGTCTGCCTGGGCATAGTATTACATAAAGCGGTAATATAGTACAGTTTTATGTAATAACTAGTAGCGCCCCGCAGTTTCACTCGCGTACTTGCCATTCATGTGGGATCACAGTGATAAATATGTGTTATTCTAATCTATAAGCTATGTTATTGTAAAGTTTCATCCATCCATTCGGCCTTTTTTACACGCTTTTTATTAGCTTCACTTGTATGTCAGTTTGTCAGTTTGTCAGTATGTCAGTATGTAACTCTCCGTGGGTAATCTGCGCGCCTGCGGCCTTCCTTGGTTCCGGTAGCCGTTTCTCAGGCTCCCTCTCCGAAATCGAACTCTGATTCCCCGTATTTATAATATTTATAAATAATTACTAAAAAGTAAAAAATAAATAATAGTTAAAAAAAACTAAAAACACGCTTTTTATAGAAACCCAAACTAAAAAATAGAAAATAAATTTTAATAAATTTAAATTAAGAATAGTGTTAAAAATTTCAGTAACTTTAAATTAATAATAGTGTAAATAAAAAAAAGTATTTTATTTTAAAAAAAGCGTGGGGTGCATGGTGTCAATATAGTTATAAATATTTTATTGACAGATATGAGTAGAGTGATTATCATTTTGATAATATCTTAAAAAGCACCCCACGCTTTTTTTAAAATAAAATATTTTTTTTTATTTACACTATTATTAATTTAAAGTTATTGAAATTTTTAACACTATTCTTAATTTAAATTTATTAAAATTTATTTTCTATTTTTTAGTTTGGGTTTCTATAAAAAGCGTGTTTTTAGTTTTTTTTAATTACGTAAAAGAGTCATAAACATCCATACTTACAAACTTTCGCATTTATAATATTAGTAGGATATGGCTTTAAGCCTTAAATGTGCTAAAACTTAACATCTTCTTGGGCGCAATAAGTTTTAAAAGCTACTCTAAAAAAACACTTTTGTTACTTTAAAAATTGCCTGTAGATATTCCATAATATCTATGGTTCGAGCGAGCTTGTATTCGGATATTACCGTTCTACAGTATGCTAATGTTCAAATAGGTGCAATAAATACACATAAGAGGTTACTGGTTTCACGCCTCGACACCCAGACACGGAACAAATGATGATGCTTATCACGCAAACAATTGTCCTGGGTGGAAATCGAACGCACGACCTTCTGGTTTAGCAGTCAGGTTCACTAGCCACTGCACTAAAAAGGCTAGCCATAAATAAAATAAATATATAATTATATATCAGTAATTGTCTAGTTGCCATAATACAGACTCCGCCTAGTTTACCCAGCACCTTGGGCAAAGCGAACCGAGGGAGCTCTCTATACCCCTCTTATGAAAAGAGGGGGCAAAAGAGCAAGGCGTATGGGGCGAGGACGGGAACCTCCAGGCGTTAAAGAAAAAAAAGGCTCCACATAGTTTGTAGTTTGTGTTTGTGTTTTGGCCGTGTATGAGTTGTCCCAACATATAAAAATACTAATTTAATTTAGTTTCGAATCGGCTGTTATAAGTGATGCAATAATATGTCTTTCAGAATGGACGTGACACAGATTACCAGCTCAGCTCTATGTTTCCACAACTGGCCGAAGTTCGAAAATTGTGCTGAAGTCACATTCGCAGTGCCTCTTGTTTTAGAAGAGGGCGAGCGGCCAAGGCTCGATGAAGAGGACCTACTCAACATGTGGCAACAATATTCCGAACAAGACCCATTCGCTGTGAGATTGAGGATGTTGGGAATCGCAGTATGTATTGTCGCCAGAACAGCTTGAAGGTTAGGTGTTTTTTTTTGTCAAAGTGTAAAATCCTTATGGACCTATCCTTATCCTCTCCGCTTCGCCCGAGCGGAGAGGGTATGAGGGACTTTAACCTTCTAAAAGCACCCCGGTGTTGCTTGTCTTACCTATAAGCAGGGTACGGGGCACGCACTCTTGCATTCACCAGATCCCCCGCCTCCAGTCCTGACCTGTCAGTGGTTGATCCATTTTTAGTCGGTACTTAGCAGCTACAGAACCCTCTTGAGAGGTGCACGAAGAAGGCAGCAAAAGTTGAGTTGGATTGTCTGGGCTAGTTCCACGTAAACTGTCTATTGATACGCGTTCAACTAAATGTAATTAGCTCAAATTAAGTTATATTCAACATTCGATCTTAGCCGTATCCTAAATGCGATGCTCTGTAAAATCATAATCAAAGGCAGTTCTATGGAACTTTGTCGATAATTTACGTAGTATTTAGTATGAAGACTATTGCGTTTTTATATCAGTAAAAGCGATTCCAAATAGTATAAGAATGTTATAACATCTTGCTTATTTATTTGGCTGTGTTAGAAACAAGGGCAGGACATATAATAACTGACTCACAGACTCACATCTTACTTCCTAGGATCTCTCGTGAATGACTTAGCCAGTCCTAAGTAGACTAGTTTATGTTCTCGTAAACTTAAGCGTTTAGTTAAGGTACAAATTATACTACGCATCGACCACATAACCCATAGACTCCTGATAACAGGGGAACGGGTTCTGGCGACACATCTGACTTATAGTTCCGATGTAAGCCGTAAACAATGTACTCAAACTATCGTGTCGTCTCATTCTTTCCCGTTGCGAAATATATCCATTTCTATTTAACGTTCCGTGATTAGTAATGTATGACATTGAATTAGCTAATCACAGCATTGCAACCCCTTTCGTCTCACCTCAGCTAGTTGCCAGAATGCATTTAATACGAAAAATCAAAAATTAGGAGTCTATAGGCTGTGTGGTCGATGATACTACGTATGCCTTTTTCAATCCGGTAAAAATAGTAGGGTTATTGAAGTTCTTTTGAATCCTATTGTTAATATTCAAAAAATATTTTTTCCACTTCCAGGAGTTCCAGGTGCCAAATGACCGTGGGGTGCTCGTCGTGTGGCTAGTGATAGCCGCTGGAGTTGTCATCTCGATGGCCATGCTCGCCTTGGCACTGTGGAGGTTCAGCTGCATAGAGAATTACACCAGGTGAGGCGCTGCTCATATTACAACTAGCCCTGCCTGATCACATATGTTAATTCAAAGCCTAATCCCGACTAGGATTCTACAATAAAATAATCCGAATCTGATCAGCGGTTCGGAAGGGAAGAAGAAACAGGTAGAAGTTGCTATTGTGTGGTTTAGTGAAGACACTGGTAGGGGGGATGTGCTATGCCGCGCTCCCGGCTGCATGCAGCATCGGTAACACCATCTTGTTTCTTTCTCTCGTGGAACAGCTTTGCTGTGTTTTGAAGAAAAGGGCAGGACAGGGCAGACTGTCCTGATTGAAGTTATTAATTATTACAAATATATAAAACAAATGAAAATACTAGGCCCGGTAATAAATTTTAATGAAACATTTTAAAATATATTATTTTTTTTACTTAGCCCAGGGCCTGTTTCACAATCTCCAGATAAGTTCCGAATAGGCTATTCACAACATATTTGACACATATTTGACAGATAGAGTATGGAGTATCTGTCAAATATGTTGCGGATAGCCTATTCGGAACTTATCTGGAGATTGTGAAACAGGCCCTTAATATATTATTTATATATTATTTTATATATACTTAGGGCCTGTTTCACAATCTCCCGTTAAGTTCCCTATAGGCTATAGGGAACATATTTGACAGATAGAGTATGGAGTATCTGTCAAACATCTGTCAAATATGTTGCCTATAGCCTATTCGGAACTTATCTGGAGATTGTGAAACAGGCCCTTAATATATTATTTATTATAATATTAGAATAATATAGTTGTAAATTATTTCTTAATATATTATGTAGTATTTTTTTAAGTTGAAAGTATAAAATATTAATAGAGAAATGATTCTTCCAGGATGCCGACGTTCAGCGACACCGACAGTCTGAACGAGAAGCGCAAGCTGGACATGTTCCCTACTCCACACCAGACCCTGCCGCCGCTGATCACCGAAGCTGATTACAAGTGGGCAGACAGTGAAGAGCAGTGCAAAGGTAAGGCATAATATTATGCACTTACTTAAAGGATATAATATTTAGATAATATTATTATCTTAATATATATAAATCTCGTGTCACAATGTTTGTCCTCAATGGACTCCTAAACCACTTAACCGATTTTAATGTTTTTTCTTTTAAAATGTGTGCTTTTCTCCAACTTAAAAGATAGGATAGTTTATTTCTCAAATTTGAGATTGCAATTTTATTTATTGCAAATTAATTGTTTTGACAGAACGAAGTCTGTCGAGTCCGCTAGTAATGAAATAAATGTTACGAATTTTATCGCGGTTAGGTTAGGTTAGCGCGCGATGAAATCCGTAAAATTTGTTTCAATGGAATAAGTGAAATTCGCGTAAACATAAATAAACATACTATCTATTATTCTATCATCAAATCGCCGAAGGTTCTGGTAAACCATACTCAAGTAGACTGATCAAATGTTGCAATGTGACGTCAAAGGTTCCTAAAGCGGCCGATGATCTTACGTACTTTTTAAAATTATTAAATATTGTTTTCTTATGTTTACGCGAATTTCACTCATTATAATGAAACAACTTTTACGGATTTTATCGCGGTTTATTTAGTTTTTTACAAGCCCGACGTTTCGGAAACTTTACAGCAACCATGGTCACGGTAGGACTGAGGTGTCAGACGTCCTACTGTTACAAAGTTATTTGAAACTACCCTATGATACAACAATATTTTATTTAGTCCTATCTATGCAGAAGGTGCTAACTAAGTCTTTAGTCTGTGACATGTTATGCTTGGATTTTGATTTTATTATATTTATTATGGGATCCCAAGCATCGCGATAAAATCCGTAAAAGTTGTTTCATTATAATTATTAAATATTTTAGAAACTAATTTTTGCATTTATAGTATCGAGGATAAAATAGTAATGTGAGCCATAAAAATTTTAATATTGTGTTTATTTTTCAGTGGATGTGGGAGCGTTCTCCAATAAGAACTTCCTTCAGGACGATATGTTTGACATCGACTCCGATGAAGACATTGTTCCCGGCAGGAATAGGTGGGTCCATAATACATGATTGGAAATAATGAATGCTAAGTACTAATATTATAATATTTCTATTAATATAATTCATAACTTAGCATTAAAGTACTAATAATAACCATACCATAATAAACTTGCACGTTATCATTATTTTATTAAATCATCATTAATAATAATTATCATTATCATTAAGCTGAGCTTTATTATTACAAGTTATCAGCTCACTTATAACTATTATTACAGGTACACCACTGACGTGTAGCCGATGTCATTACTTTAACTGGTACATTGTTATTATTATTTGTGTGTGTATGTGTGTATATGCTTTATTATTTATAGGGCCTGTTTCACAATCTCCAGTTAAGTTCCCAATAGGCTATCGGCAAAGTATTAGTCAGATATTTGACAGATACTCCATACTCTATCCGTCAAATATGTTGCCAATAGCCTATTGGGACCTTAACTGGAGATTGTGAAACAGGCCCATAGTCTTATGTTTTGTGATGTTAAAATCTTCGTAATATTATTAAACCATATATAATCGTTGCTTACTATTTGCACAAAATAAAATATAACCAAATAAAGCATATCTGACCGTCCTAAAAAAAGTCCTGTATTAATTCACTGTTAGTATTTTTTTATGGTTCATCAATTTCTCTGTTCATTTTAGGTCGATTTTTTTTTGCGCAATTAATGAATTAATTAAATAATTAATTCGAAGGATTAAGTATTTTACTTAAATTTTATCCCAAAATTTTCACAAATATATTTATTAAATGAATTGATAAATATATTTGTGGTCTGGTCATCCCAACATTGCTTTAACAACCTTCGACTTTGGAATTTTTGCCTTGTGATTATATTATTTCAACGTAATACACGTTCAAATAATATAATAGAAAACAATACAATTGAAAACATAAGATAGATAATGTTTCATCAAAACTGCCTCTTTAAAAGCTTCAAAACCCAGTTCATTGCGAAATTAAAAGATGCCGAATAGCATATTCTCGCTTTGCTTTCATGATTATTTTTTTTTGTATTATGTTGTTTTTACATCACTAAAAATTAACGCTGTTTTTTAATAACTATTGATGTCGTCTCAATAATTATCGTTGCTCGTTGTTAAATATATTGTATTTATTTGTATCCTAAAGGTGATTTTAATGTTTTCAGGGACACCGGTATCAGTCCCCGAGATCTCTACAGTGTGTGATCCTTTCGAAAGGTAGTATAGCTCCATAGGCGGTTTAGATTGAATAAAATGTGCTCTAAAACACATTTATACATTTTTGATTATTATAACAGATATATTCCTTTTTTATATTGAATTTTCCTTGTAAATGTTTAATGAAATACATTTTGAGGTATCATTCAATAAACCTTGGTGAATTTTTGTATAGATGTACTACTGATCGATCGAAGCTATACACTAAAACTACTTTCATGATTGTCTTATCAATAATAATTGATAGTACATTTGAAATAGTACACCTATACAAAATTGCAGAGTACTTTGTAACTACATATATAGAAATTTTTTTTTTCTTTCTTTCTTTGTTATTCCATTCTATAAAATATACTAACTCAAATCTCATGAACCGCTGCGCCGCTAGTAGTCATAATACTAGATAGTTAAATGATACCAAAAATTTATAGACGTCAAAACCTATTTACACGTGAATGTATAAGAAATAAAAAAGAAAAGACTAGATAATATTATATTGTTGTAACATATTATATAATAAATGAAGTTAAACCTTTGTTGTCAATTGTTTTATACTATTATTCAATTTGGAAAATAAACGGTTGTGTTTTTTTATAGTTTTGTATGTTTTGTGTTTTTATTTTTCCTTTGTGTGTTTTTTAATTTTCTATATGATTTTTTTTTAATTTATTAATGTAAAAAATTATACTCGCAACACAAAATATGACTTATGTTATATAACATCAGTACTATAAAGTTCAATATTGAAATAATTGTTTAAAAATTATACACAAAAAACAGTATTTTTAAACTGAGTTTACATCAAAAATATTTTATCTTTTGATCATTAAACTTTTTGTTCTTTAAAAATATATTATAATTATATATTCTGAGTTATAAAATCACTCCGATGGTTAAGTATATAATTTTATCGCAGAGTTTATTAAATGGTTGTGAAAATTTTAATAATATACAAATTTTGACATACCTACTATGTTTCAATGGCATAATCATAACTATATATTATACATTAATAATTTTCGCACTATTAATATATTATAAAAAAAATCTTTGAAAAGAAGAGTTCAGTCCAAAATAGGCTTAAGGCAAATTATTTAAAAAAAGTTAAGGTCTTATTTTGTTTTTTCATTGATTCTTTTTTTCTCTTCCGTTTTACTTTATATAAAAGCTGATTTAATTAATATGTGTTATTGTCATATTTTATGATAAAATTAAAGCTAGCTTAAACTAAATATATTAAAAAAATATTACTGATCGTGATGTCTGGTCTAGATATTAATTAATAATATATTAAGCTTGCCATAGTCAATAATAGAACTATTAAGAAGTACCAATAAACCGCGGATCAAAGAAAAACATTATCTTATGATATTTATAAAACACTTTCGTGCAATGAATAATGATTTAATAACAGATTTAAAATAATAATGTTAAAATTTCTGACATTTTGACTCAAAATACTTTAATAGAAAATACACAAGTTTCGTTACCATCAAATTACCACTTGAACGAAAATTACTTTTTCGTGTACTTACCTATCGTTGAACGCCACTTCGACTGCAGCTGTTTCAGAATTTTTGGTGAACGTTACTCCAATACTAAATACGGACTGTAATTTTTTTGTTAAATTTTAATTGTTGATTTTTGTCAGTTTACTTCAATTTATTTATTTATATATAGTATAATACTATTAGTATTTTTTTAAGGAATCATTACAGCACAATAAGCTTTATTAAGAATTTGAAGCTTAGTTCATTCATTTTTAATTTGAACTTACGCTCCTTGCACGAAGGTGTCATTTTGTTTTAAAGCTTTACCTCATGTTTCGTAAATTTGGGTCAAAAAATTGTTCAATTCGTAATTATCGTAACTAATTTTCTTTTCGAGATTTTAGTAATTCGTTTTAAAAGTATACTTGTGAACAATTTCTGAAGTTTTAAGATTAATCTTTATTTTTATTTTATCATATATGAGCACTGAAGTTATTGTCTGCCGATATTTTATTATAGTTGTTAACCAAGTTGACGCTAGCCAACAAAGCTTATGCGTTGCTTGAGGTTTGTCAACCGTTGGAAGAGTTTCATAAATCAGTTACAATTCAGAAATAGCTTAAAATTATTTTACATTTTAGAATTTTTATTTAATGCTAAACAAATTCTTAAACACCCATACAAAACAACTCGGTCGTGTTGTTCAGTTGTTTAAACTCTTATTTTCTTTTGAAAGACATTAGGGTCAAACCTTTGATTGTATAGCACATATTAGGCTTGTTACGTTAATTATAGAAAATACTAATATATAAGGCTCGATAAATTACCGACCTTGGCAACTTTTTCACCCAAATAACGCATATATTATTAAAGGATAAAATAAATGTGCTACTAAAATTTTACTAAACGAAAGCTAGATTATTAGAGCTCAAAATAAATATATATTTCTGTTTTATAGAGTTTATGTAAAGTATAGGACAAAATAGTAAGCAAATTTAGAACACTAGCCAAATAACGCCCCAAGAACATAAAATGCGAAAAACTATTAAAATCTTTAGATAGTCATAGAAATATTTAATGAAATTTAAAAGCTTATATTAACGTAAATTGTATTTGTCGTGAGTTATATAATAAGAATAAATCCATGTTTTTTACGCTAGACAATATGCACGTGTTGCTTAAGAGAATGATACAGAATCCGATGGTAAGAGTATCACGTCGTGTTTTCGAAAGAGACCGCAATATATCTTTCGTCTAGCTTAAAATTTGGAGCATGTTAGAAGCAAATGAAAGAAAAAGCGATGATATAACAAAATTTCTAATCGTCATGATTGGATGGTATCTTCTATATCATCCACTTTATCCCAGTATGACTTGTGACTGGATTGTCGTTAAAATGTCATTTTCATAAGGCTGTTTCGCACTACGTTAGATTTAAATTCGTCAAAATATGGATCTAGAAAGTTCTGCTCCTTTGCAGCTCTGCTCCTATGTAACTACGGCTTTCTCAGTCTGCCAACAATCTGAAATGGAGATACTCCAATAATGGAGTCGGATGATAGAAATAGATCTAGTGCGTAAATAACCAAAAATAAATAGTAATTTGACTACGGAACGTAATTTCACGGATTCTAGTCTGTCGCAGTGCAAAGCCGCTGCTAAGAATTTTGATAGTAATTCAGTCTTCGACGATTTAAATCTTTGGTCTTTAATACGAAAACTAAAGGCCGATGTGTGACACTTATTCGCGGATACTGTTTTTAGATGTAGAAATAAGAAATATAGATCGTATTACGTAGGCGTGAAGTTTGAACCTCACGCGGATATAAAATATAAAAATCAGTGTTAAATGTGTAAGTTACAATGTTAGATATTAATTATTTGTTAATATGATTATGTTTTTCATTTCAACTCACAACCAAAGAGTACGTAAAAACTTTATATAAAATAAAATTCCGTTACTCTTTTTCAGTATCTCTGATAGTCTTCATATTATGTTTATATTGTAAATTTGTTTTTGATAAGGATTCTTTCATCATCTTATCGAAGGATTACAGCTTTGCAAACAAAAAAGGGCAATAACACATTCTGCAGTTGTACTTAGCCGCTTTTGCAATTTTTATATACAATTTGACGCTAAAATATATTATGGCTACATTGTCTAGTAAAACCGATGGCGAATACGTGCAACAGTATGTATGATTTGTCAATCACTAGATGGTGCTTTATACAATTAAAAAAAAACGCCACAACAAATTATGGTATCGCGGTTTCTAAATCATGAAAAATAAAAAAAATACATACCCATTTAAATTTACATTTAAATTTTATCAAAACGAAGCTAGTACAATAAACTGCGTATTTTTTATTTATAGTCATTCCACATAAGCTTTTAATAGGAACAAAATAACATTTATATTTTATAGATGGTTTAAATGTGTGATCGTGATTGTTTTAACATTAACTAATTTAATGTATATGCAAACTGATGCATTGACACAAACTAAAACAGTCACCCAGTTTTAAATATTTTGTAATTAATTTAAATGGTTGATCAGAAGAATATAAATGTAACTTTGGATTAAGTTTCATGATGAAATTTTAGTAGCTTAATTACATTTTAAAAATAACGATTTTGTACCTACATCATCATAATTCATAATAAGATAATGAAGGTGAAAGTTTGCTGATAAAATTGTCACAGGAGGTATAAAATATATTAAAAACCTACCAACATAGGTTGATATTATTGAGCATATAACCGACTAGAGTAATGACGGTCATCCAAAACTGAAAGGATCGTTTGTCACTGACAATTAACCAATTTAACCAATCAGTGATTTGTGTAACAGTCAGTGTACATCCCATCGGCCAATCATTCATCAATGGCCTACAGTCGTCCAATAAAAGCGCAGAACCAGCGCAGCGTCGCAGCACAAATTTTGCGGAATTTGTTTTTATACTCGTAACATAACCGCATTACGGTTATATGCTCGATGGTTGTTATAAATAAAAGTAATATGTAAAATATTAGTATCGCTAAATTTATAGAACACAATCAATAATATTTATATCGAAGTATGTTATATGAGATGTATCAAGATGTAAATTTTTGAGAAATACGTTCGAGAAAAATTAAGTTCAAATTGATATTTATGACTTTTTCCGTTTCAATCTCAACAAAGTGTGGTTTGAGGTTTTTGTTTCCGTTTCATGTCTACAGAGATTACCTTCTCTCCCACTTTCTCTAGTTGGTTTGGTGTCTCTTGTTGGTTTGGCTGCGGTATTTTACCCGAAGGCAAGGGTCCTTCAAAACACTTAAATCTTTGAAAATCCACGTGGAAACTACTATTAAACATGACCATTATATGAAATGAAAATAAATATAAATAAATGAAATCCGGTCGCCTTACAAATCTGCCTGTCGTTATACTCATTTTGCTTAACTCGATGAATTATTATAATAGGATACCAAAGCCTTCATATTATGATTATAATAATTAGAACATTTATATGTAATTAAAGGATAATAACATGTATACTGCCATGCGTTATTAATTATTATTTTGTCAAGTATAAGGCCTCTGCCTCGAATTTAGCCTAAGAAATCAAATAGACCGATTCTCGAAAACAGCGGAATGATAGCAGAGGCGCGCCACCCCGCTGCCCGCTAAATTCGAGACAGAGGCCGAAGAGCTAAGGGCTTATAAGTCTAAGCGGGTAACGCAAGTTATCAATAAACGGAAGTAAGCATTTTGAAATATATTTCAAAGAAGGTGCAAACTAAGGTCCACAGTGCGAATACGATCCGTCCGGCTGACCGTGTTCCGGCTTCAGCCCTCCGGTTGACCGGAGCGAAAGTGCCCGCATCGCAGTGCGTATAGAAATAAATGTTTAATATATTATTATCATTCTATTATCGGTCACCTGGACGGCTTGTCGCATTGCGACCCACGTAGGTACTACGTAGTGCGTAGAAGCCCTAAGACGATTATTTGTAGAGTTTTCTTTTCGAATTAAATATAATCTAAATGTAAATCAACATAATATTATGGATCTTGATACTTTGATTGACCTTATTTTTGTAGAGAAATTCTTAATTGTGTCAAAACTCTTTATTAAATTGTGGTGTAGTCAATAATTGTCGTGCTCGTTTTCAACGAAAACGTTAAAATGGAATGTTATTTTTATCACGTTACCATTTATCTATGTCTATCGATCGATGTGCAAAATATTGTGAGCCAACTTTGTTTTATCTTTAAAAGGTACATGTATGTAACCGAAATATAAATGGAAGTAAAATAAATTCATTGTCTTTGTTTAGTAATTCGTTTACTTTTGTTTGCACCTCTTATCTCTTCCGGCACATATGCGGTAACCTGAAAATTGTCGAATACAGTGTGTACATTTTACTTGCATCTGCACCTAAAGGCTGTCGTCCACAAACATGCTTATTTAGAACTAGAACAAACAAGTCATTCATATTGTATTGTCTATGCCTGAGATGAGAGAAATAAAGTTTCGATGTCAGTAATTAAATTTCCTGTTCTGCCCTTTATTTCGAAACACAGCAAAGTTATATACGAAAAAAACACAGACTGGGTAATGCCGGTGAAATTAAACATACAGTTAAGTTTTAAGTACAAGCGCACATTTAAATACCAGTAAAAAAATTAAGTACGGACGAACTCTACATAAGTTCTCTCATTCATAAGCATAGAGCAAGGCGGTCCTCCTTCCTCCTTACGGTACCGTGACGCTTTAGGTTAATAAGGCATAAAGCTCTATATTACATTTTGTCACCTAGTTTTTTATTACTTAAATATTAGAAAGTAAGCCTTTATAATCTCTTATCTTTACGACCTCTCTGGCTCAATGGTAAGCGCGTGGACGTTCAAGCTGAAGGTAGAGGGTTTTCAACAAAAAGTTTTCAGTGTGTATCTATTTCAATATTTTTTAAATATATGTATAATATTAAATATTTTTTAAATATATGCATAATATGAAAGTTTTAAATATGTTTCCGCTGTCTGGTAATCTGTAATACGAGTTCCTCGATGATATTATATTTACGAAGTGATATCCTTTGGAAAAATATCATAGAGGGAAGATTGATGGAAAAAGAGGAAAAGGTAGACCAAGAAGGAGTTATATGCAACAAATAAAGGAGAAGGTACAGGCTATGTCGTATCAGGAGGTGAAGGTGTTGGCGCAAAGGAGGAATGAGTGGCGAATACTCCACCGACAAGAGCAAAGCTCTTAAATAGAGAGAGAGAGAGAGATTCTTTTGAAATGTAAACTGAATATATTTTCATGGAAGTAGAGTTTATGTACTAATTAGTGCTTATTAAATAAATCTGTTTCAGTTGTACCTGCGTCATTAAGCATTATGAGATTTCCTTCTGCAAACACATCAATATAAAATGTATATCAGTAAAATAAATATGTAAAGATATTAAGGCTACCGTTATCATGGAATAGTGTTTTGTTTTCTGATATTCAGACTTTTGTTATGTTATTTATCGCTGTAGATCTAGTCACTGTTTCTTTGTAGACTCCATCTCGTCGTGCATTTTTTTCTTGAAGAACCCACTCCTTGATCAGTGGTTCCAAATCTTTTATTAATCGAGGATCAATTTGTTTTCAGTTTTTTTTTTTGAACGAACCCATACAGCTTCATCGGAAGAGTAAGTGAGAATATGGCTCATCTAAATCACATCTTTGGTTTCATTATAATTAACAGGGACCACAAGTGAAAAAAACAGTGAAAGTACAAAAATAATACAAACTTTATATAATCTAGATATTTAACATCTCGAAAATTTCATTAATTAATATTATCTCAGTAGGGCTTGGGTGAATTTCGCGTACCTTTCCTTAGATCTTGCAGATCACTAGTTGGGAACCCCTGAACTAGAAAGACTATCGTGACGTGTAAATTAAGTTATATCACTGTGTTCTAATGACGTATGTCATTTCGGTTCTGTGACGTCATAATTTGTACATCAATGATGACATGTTCATGGGCATGCGCCTAGCACTGTATATTGAGATGATCACTCATGCACCGCAAGCGATCGATCGATCCGTATGGTGCAGATTAGTGGACGAACTTCAAGTATTAAGTAGCTTAAGTAGCAGCGAAGTAACTTAACTAACGACGATGGTCCAGGGTATGGGCTCAGCCTCTTTAACGTGGTTCCGGGTTCGATCCTGACCTCCCCATCTATCGTGCCTTAAAATAGGTTTACCAAGGTTTCTAAGTGCACCCTGAACGCGAGACCATCGCTTGCTCATCGATTAAGGAAACCTGCATGCCTGAAAGATTAAAAGTCTTTCAAAGTGTGTGCAGTTCACCAACCTGCATTGGGCCCGCGCCTCGGTGAACTACGACCCGATAACCTCCTCACCTGATTTCGAGGTTACTTTTCTTCAAATATTACTTTCTATACAAAGCTAACTAAAATCCGGTGCAGCTATACGTACGGTGCGTTTGGCACGGGCCAATAGACGCGTACCATTTTACTTGCCATTCACAAGGGCGTGAGAGCTTTACTTGTATTGACATACTATGGTAGTGTGCGTATCTGTCAGTCGCGAGCGAGCCGTCACTGACTGCTCTAACACACACTGACACGTTGTGGTAGTGTGCATATACACGTCAACCATCATACGTCCCAGACTAGGCAAAGTCTTGAACCAATTGTCATAGATGAACTTGTATACGTTCATTGGTAAAGTTGACCACGTACCATCAAGTCGTCTGCTTTCCAACTTACAAACAGCATATAGATTTATGAACAAAAGTAGCGTACTTGATGTACATCGTCTAGAACACTGAAATACAAACCCTTCAACGTCGCTATTGAATATTTTAGATAGTGTATCTAGGTCAAGTACGGACATGTCTAGTAATACATTAGAAGCTTACTCGTTTGCAAAATTATCATATTTTGTTTTAGTGCTTAAGTTTAGGGTAGGTTGACCTTCACATAGATGGGAAGATGATCGTAGGGGCGGAATCTCTAGACAAACATAGAATATAATAAATAGAAATATCTCAATTTCTGAGATTGACGTTTGCAAACTTTTTGTAAATGTAAAAGCCACTGGCCTAGGTTGGATGCGGGTGGTGTAATACCGGCTGTCTTGAGGTCCAAGATGCCTATATCCAGCACTCAATAGTGAAGATCAGATTTTCTGATGGAATTAAATGACACTTTATCGTATTTTTTTATGACTTTAATTTTATATCTACTAGTAAACTCTCATTATAATTACACCTAACATGGAAGGCCTAAGACATGCAAATTGTAAAAGGTTCAATAAAATTATGTCTTGCTAAGATGAAAATTCCAAAAAAAAACAAAGATTTAAAAAAATGGAAGGCCTAATATGGAGACGGATTTAATCGACTGCAGGTAGGATGTAATAATTACATCGTCAGCCAGAGCCAGACAGATTCGCTTAACCGAATTTAACAAAAGAGGTTAATGTAACAACGAAAGGAAGCGTTCAGTTAAGTTAATAGGATCACAGTTAGACGCTAACGATGTTACAAACATCGAAACAATGTACACAAAGAGAATTATGAGCCACTTAGCGGTATGTTGAATCGAAATTCATGTGAACTTGATTAGCGGTGGGTTATTCTATAATCATCACAAGATTTTGTAACAAAAAGTGCTATCATCGTGATTTTGGGATGATTTGGCGTTGATGATTGCGATGTCATGACGATGATAGTTTATCTCCCAAGAACATTGCTCCTTTAAATAGTATCTTCCAGAAGTTGCAGCTGTTAGGACGGAAGCATCGTCTTATTGATTATGGAACATTTTTTTTTATTAACTTTAACTAAAATTTATTTCTAAATATTAATATACCAATTCAATAATATATCCTTTTATTTTGCTTATTTTAAAAGTGTCACATGAACATAATTATGATCTAACTACATTTGTATTTGTAGAATGTGTTTAAAAAGAACAAAACCATAGTAGAATAACCCACAGCATCCTCACAAGGTCACGTCAGATGACACAGCTTAGTGGTCGCTCTTCAGTCACACAATTAGCACTGATAACGCGCTGATAACGATCTGATAACGAACGCAATCGCTCATTATGAAAATCTCCGTACACAATACCTAAGACTGCGCCAACTTCCTCATAAAATTAAAAATTAAAAATGTTCTAACAATTCTTGACGGTAACAAGTTTGTTGTGTTAAAATGAACAGCAAATTAAACGACGTTGAGTACGAAAAACTCAATCAGCTGTACGACGAATGTATCGATTACTTGAAGAATATTACAAGCGACGATCAATTTGAACGAGAAGAATATGAAGATCCAGGGTACGAAATAATTAAAGAACTAAATGTAAACAACACAAATGATACAAATGGAACATATGAACACAGCGATGATGAAGAGAAACCAGATCACGGATCAGAAAATGAATTCAATCATAGTGTAGGTTCAATAACAAGTGCATTGAAATCAGAAAGGTTAAGAAAACTATCGCAACAGCTACCTAAGATTATTATAACACAAAGTAATGCCAGCATCAATGTAAACATTGAAGATAACAAAGTAACGGAATATGTGACACCAGCGAAAAGTTCTTTGAAAAAATATACTTCTTGTAGAAAGTAAGTAGCAAATAATTTTCATTATTAATTTCATAAAAAAAAATAGTTAAGATGTTAAGTTATCGCTCCTATTAAAACAATTCCATCATTTAATCTTAACACGAGGAACATTTTTAAAATCAATATTGAAATGTTTATTGTGCATAATTTGATCATCATTTTATCTAGTCTAATAAATTATAGAACACACATAATTATAACATGTAACCTAATACTAACATTTATTCTAATATACGCCCTGAATGATATTATGATATATTACACACTACCAGTCACACATCACTATCCATATAATATATTTTAAATCCTTGTAACTAGTCTACTACATTATGGAACTAGTTGAAAATTATTTTATTATTTTTTTGTTTTGTGGCTTAAATTTATTGAAGTGAAACTTCTTTAGAATCGTTGTGATTTCAAACCGGATGCAACGGAAAAAACGACAGGTAAGAGACACAAATACAAAAGAGCAAGAGAGCAAATGTCAGTGTGTGTGTATATTGCACACTGTTTAATACTTGCTTGTATTTGAGCATTTAACGTGTGTTACACTTCTATCGTGTATGAATCGCACACACACCTTTTTTTTATCCACATGCAGATATATTGGACTCGACATACCTAAGCCACGATCCGCTAAAACAGTGTTTCGACTGTATGATGTTGTACCCGAACATTACAGCAACTGAGCACGCCTTTAATTGATCCTGGTATAAAATATGATATTGGGCATAGTATTGTTTAGTTATAGCAGACATGCCATAGGACCCACTGAACACGATATCTCTCGTTAACGCTGAATCGGAACAAAAGATGAGCTGATGGATCATCTTAAAGTTTTACGAGGGGTTACTCCCCGCGAGCCGTGGTGTATTCGACCTCAAGGCCTTCTGGCATCGAATTGAGCCCCCCTCTTAGTTGTAGCTTCCGAGAAATAGTATGCTTTGTTTTAAGTCGTAATTAAGTAAGTAAGTTCTCGATAAAGCCTCTCGCTCGTCTATCCAAACACACACACATATTTCCATTCCTAAACCATTCGGAGAAAAGGCATATTAAAAACTACTTAACGGAAGCAGCAGGCAAACCACTCTTCAAGGTCTAGGAATGTGTGATCATCAGACATGTGTGATCATTGACAAGTGATGATTAAGATACTGATAACGGTGATTCATAATTCCTCCCGCAAGTGAATAGCTCAGCCATGTATTTAGCGCGTCATTGTTTTTGATGCGATGACACTTGCTTGTTTGGAACAATACGTGCACACAGCGCATCCTTCAAATGTACCGTGTCTCATAAACACAGTGTAATAAGTAGGTTACAGCATTGCATTCTACTGCAACTTGACAATTGTAGAAAACATGTAGATTATTGGCTACGGTTGAAGTTCTCAAGCGATCCCTTCGTAACGTAAATGGTCCTGTGATTTTAACTTGCAACAGATCATAAGTTGTTTGATAAGTAATATTTAAATTTAGAATTTACAAGAGTTACCGAGATGAACGCAATTATAGAACATTTAATTATGCACGATACTAGCAGCGCGGTTTCAACCGCTTTTTCGCAATTCAATTTCCAATGAGAGTACTAGCGGAGATAAATTATAAACCAAAATATTCTTCTGGTGAGATTTTCATCAAAAAAAATTTGGTAAAATTTTCATCAAAGTCCATTCAATAGTTTTTGCGTGAAATAGTAACGAATATACATATAAGTATACTTACTTTTAAATCGCGTTTAGCATTATAATATATTATTAGTAGGATTATCTAATATTGTATGCAACGCGACGCTTGTCCCATAAGCTCTTGTCCACATAAACTATCAAGGCAGTAAAAAAAAGTAAAGTATCAACCCGGTCCCAGTCCCACTGCTGGGCACGAGTCTCCTCCTCGAAATCAGGCGAGGAGGGTAATGGGCCAATAGTTCACCGCGCTGGCCCAGTGCGGTTTGGTGAACATCACATACCTTCAAAGACTTTCAATCTCATTAGGGTTTCCTCACGATGTTTTCCTTCACCGGTGAGCGAGCGAAAGTCTCGTGTTTGGGGTGCACTTAAAAATTAGAAAAACCCATTTCAAGGCACACATGTGGGGGTCAGCATTGAACCCGGAACCTCTTGCATAAGAGGCCGAGTCCATCCACCACTGGACCATCGTCGCTCAAGGCAGAACTCAAGGTGTCTAAGTTCGGGAACCCGCATTTGCCTAGCTTGTTCTTTGTGACATCAAGTGGATTCTCTGATGGCTTAGATTCACAATGCGTCGATCTACGTCGACGTCTATAGGGTCCGCGAGTAAAATTATACAAATATTAATCTCAGTTTCAGAAATCCACCTCCACTCAGATACAAAGCATATGGAGATTACCCAAAGCGCCTTGTTTCAAAGAATGGGTTGGAAAATGTGGCATTGATATCCAACGTACCCTTCGGGAGGATTCGACTTTTGAATGATACATTTCATACATTGGTAAGAAATAGAATATTTTTTTTTCGTATCAAGAGTTTACTAGCGATTTTTCATATCATAAGGAGGCATCGAGCAGTCGGATCTTTGTGGTGACTTCCGACAGCCGGGGGTAATGTAGAAGCGTTGCCCTCCCTTGCCCTAATCTCTACAATGGACCACCAGAATCTCATAAGCCGAACCGGCCAATCTTCAAATCAATAGCCATTATTCGGCCAATCAGAGCACGGAACGGTCCAACGTCGCAGCACAAATTTGGCTAAATTTGTTTTCATATAAAGAACAAAATATTTCCGCTATAATATTCCCTATAATATATTCGTGGCATATTCTCAGGTTGCCATTATTGTAGAGCAAAAGAATAGACAACATTAATCTAATGAAATGCATAGAATTAATAATTAATTGACCTATAACTTCGTGGATGAATTCAATTAATATTGCTGACTCTCAATCTTCTATATTAGGTGATAGCATAGAATAGAACTCAGATCACGGTCGCTGCTTCGTATAATCATCACCATCATTGTCATCCTGTTTCCATCGCTGAACGCCATTCAATGAACACCAAGACAGGGAAATATTTTTTTTCTAGATCAACCTTCGATGGCGATGGATTGTGATCGGGACGGTGGTAATGCACTTCGCTATCTGGTTGATATTCGCGGTATTCTGGTACATCACCGCTCTGGCTCACTACGACTTCGAACCTGAACCGCCCCAGCGGACGTGCATCACAGGAGGAAAGGACTTTGTTACTATATTCTTAGCGTCTGTGGAAGCTCAGGTAATACATCAATATTTTTTATGGTATGATTTATTATCAAGCACATAACAGATTACTAATGTAAGATATAAAATTCATCCGACCGTGCTGGGGCAGAGACCCGCCACAGGAACAAACCCGACGATATGAAGCCGTGGAAGTCACAATCTACGGCTGGCTGAGGGCAACTCCCCACTTACTATACACAGGGTGAAACCAACCGACTCACCCCACTACCGACGAAATATTAAGGCCATAGCTATAGCTATAGTTATAGCTCGTAATCTCTGCACTTAATGATGAATAGTGATTACAATATAATTTAGGGAACGCTCTAAAGCTGCACAGATTTTCGTAAGGGACTTTTCAGCCTATTGGCCTTAAAGCTCAATCGGTAGAAATGAATCGAATTGAATCGAAAAAATCGGAAGAATTAAACATGACGGTATGAACAAAGGCATTTTATATCCATAATTCCAACGTGGTAAGATTCCTCTGTTATAGTACTTTAGCAATAATTCAATATCCTGTTCTGTAGTCAAAGCTGTTACTAAGTATCCCCATTATCTAATTTACATCAAGAGACTCAACAATTCTCACTGGATTGCTCAATTACTTCATCTTGATCACAATTTAAGCTTGAACCGCTCAATAAGGGATTTACCCATTTGGGGTCTTCGCTATTGGATAATGTAAAACTGTTGCAATAAAAAAACAGTAAATTAAAAAAAAATCATTCGATACATATAAGTAGGTACATATTCTTCACAATTTAATCTGGTTTTTTTCAGACCACGATTGGTTTTGGAGATCGCGCCATCGACGAAGAATGTCCGGAATCGATATTTTTATTCGTTATGCAGGTAATTTATTAATTGTAATATTATGTAAGTGATTTTTATAACATGATATGTCTAGGAAGGGCAGGAGGTCCGAACCCCAATTTCACGTTTCTACTTAGAATAATTCTATTGTTATTAAATTGCCTTTTGCAAAACAATTCCACCATAGTTAAAATGAAAGTGCACAATTTAAAATAATCACATGTGTAAAAGTAGGTAGAGATCGGCGGGTCAAACTTTATAATTCTTCGTCATGATAGGTCAAAAATCGTTGTCTATGACACTTTATTTATGTAAAGTAGGACCATCCCACATATCGTTTAGTGTAGGCTGAGAAGAATTATTATGAATTTAATTCTAAGAACTTACCATAAAGTGGATCTTATCAATATTTGGGTCATTATAATATATTAATTATTAAATAAAAGTAATAAAAATGTGAAGGCAACCTTTTAGTAATTAATAGGGTGCGCGTAGCATCTGGTATTATATTATTAAAAGTCCGTTCATATGAAATAGCAATGTTGCTATAAAGTTTTTGCTTTTACTTTATCATCACTAGATACAAGAAAAGTCGTTTTATTATTTTTGATAAGATTCTTAAAAACATACTTTTTTTAAGTCTTGTAAAATAATTTTAAGGGACGCAAAGGATATTATGACTTAAAACTTATATCTATCTTCGCGCTTCGCCGTGCTATTTATTATAGCATTACTGTAACAATTTATAAAATTTCAGCTTATATTAGGTACAGGGTTATCTGGCGTGCTAACTTGTGTGGTCTACGCAAAACTAACCAGACCCGAAAAGTTGTGTAGAGATGGCGTTGGCTTCAGCAAAAAAGCTGTTGTAAGTACTTATTTAAGATTTAAGTTGCAAAGTTCACTGACATTATTTTTCTTATAATCTTTTAGCAAACAACATTTGACTACCGACTAACTGTCGCGACCCTTCGCGACGTCACAATAAAAATCAGATGTAGTTGAATCCAATCTGCATTTCTGAAATTCTGTCCACTGCTGAATATAGGCCTCCAACGCCAAGACGAATCCTTCATTATCATCATCATTTTTCCCACCGGGTTATTAGTCGAACTAAAATCAGTAACCCAATCTATGTCTTTGTTTAATATTTTTATTTGAGATTAGTTTAATTTTAAAAATGTTTTAATTTATAGATTACCTTGTTATTGCTTTCAAAGAGTGGTATATCGATCATCTTCCCTAGCCACTTTGCAGGTGAGCATGCGCGACGGTCACCTCTGCCTGATGATGCGAGCCTGGGACCTCAACTACGATCACATCATCAGCTCAGAATTCACAGCGCACTTCATTCATGCGCATAAGTAAGTGTAATTAATAGTTCTCATGGTTTTCTTTGGGTACCGTAAAGTAAAGTCAGATCATATTATATATCCCATTGCTGAGCACGAGTCTCCTCCTCGAAATCAGGCTAGCAATCACGGATATCGGGCCATAGTTCACCGACGCTGACTCAGTACGGGTTGGTGAACTTTACACTCCTTCAAAGACTTTAAATGTCAGGCATGCATGGTATGCTAGCTTTATACCGTTTGATTTTTTTTTTTCATTTGTTTTCGAGAGTTGGCACTTCTGGCGGAGTAATTAATTTAATAAATGTTCTTTCATTTAGGACAAAAGAGGGAGAGATGATCCGCTACTTCGCGTATAATTTGGAGCTGCAACAGCGCCAGTTCCTGCTGTGGCCTGTTACCCTGGTACATGTCATAGACGAGACCAGTCCCCTGTACAGATATACACCAGAAACCTTTCTGGATAATAAGTAAGTATTGCCATAATTAGATGATTCTGTAAATTATTGGCTAAGAACTCTTGCTTCAGCCGTACAGCCGTATTCGGACTTGTGACGATTATCATCACAGCCATATTGGTTAAGGGTATAGGAGGATATCATTCCCGACGATAATCTGACTTAAAGCTTGAATTTTATTAAAATCTGCTTAGCGGTATGAGCGCACGAAATCTCATGTGCCACTCTGACGATCTCTGTAGGTCAATGGTTAGCGCGTTGGCGCTCAAGCCGGAGATAGCGGGTTCGTATCCCGCCAGGGAACAAAAAGTTTTCTGTGTTAGGTCATTGTCATCATCACTCGTAACCAAGTCTTTCGAGAGATTACCAAAGCATCAGATTGACATAGTCTAAAAGCGTCCATAGATATTATTATTGTTATTATAAATTTGTAGTCTACATACGACCATTAAATTAATGAGCGTATTTAAAATTTAAATTCTAAAGTACATTTACCCCGCCACGCCTGCATCTGAACTGGGGAAGTGCGGTTTTCGGGAGTCGTAACCACATTCCTGTCATGAGCCCAATGTTTTGTTCTAATAGTGTCTAGTAGGAGTTTCTAGAAAAAAAAACCACAAGGAAAGCTTAATACTGTTAATACCTTGTAATCTGTTTCAGTTACGAAATCACATTAAGCTTGAAAGGTGCCTCAGCATCTATGGGAACCTTTACTCAAAGCCAGACCTCATATCTACCAAGGGAAGTGGTGTGGGGCCACAGGTTTCCACCAGTTATAAAGTATGTACCCTACTCCTTTATTAAAAAGCTGTATGTAGTATTAACAGTTATTACCACTTAGTACATTGCACCTTTGGTTGTGACTAAAATACACAAATACGCATTAGTTAAATTACTGACTGATTATATGATATATAATATAGGCCAGTTAAGATGGTTGTAATGTAGGAAAGATAGCCAGTATAAAAAAATAACAAAGAAAATAGCATAATTTCTTATACTTTATTTTTCCTATCTTAAAATCACGCTTTAATGATTCGGAATTATATCCCGAACTTTTTTCTGTTGGCCATCTCTCCTTTTTTTTCGGTCGGATCTATGCTCATAGCCCTAGTGGCCTTAATAAGGCGAACCGGTTGGCTTCATCCTGTGATGAGTAAAAATGGGGGGTTGCCCCCCGCCAGCCGAGGCGTGCGACTTCCAGGGCTTCGCAGGGCCACGATGAATCCATCTCTCCTATACGACCATCTTCCGAAGCCCCATTTTACATACATTTTATTTGTGTTCTTAATAAACAACAAATTTACCATGTTGATCGAGGTCGGTTAAGTCAGTTTTATCTATAGCAATAATAATAGTCACATAGACCGAAGAAAAAAGACGTATTATTACGGTATAGTGTTATAAATAAATGGCTACATATATCATTATTATCAACCAAAAAGATTTATTAGCCAACTTAGCATTAATACAAGAAATAATAAATGATTTAATATCAATGATAAACAAGGAGGTCGATGACACCACGTAAAGACCTGTATTTTAAAGGCAATAAAATAGTTTAATTTGCTTTTAATTCATTTTATGTTACTATTTTATGTAAAAGTCTATCTTAAGACAGTAAAAGTTATCCAATTCGTTTAGGCAAGTTTTTATGCGCTATTAAGATATTTTAGTAATCACTCGTTTGAGAATTTAAGTAATACTTAAAGATAAGTTCTAAATGAAATATGTCGTTAAGGAACAATAGATAAACACAATATGACAAGCTAAATGAGAAGGAGATCAATATATTATGTTATTAGTAGTATGTTTTGCAAGGGTATGTACGAGCAACGCGGATCCAGATTTTTGGCAATTTTTTAAAAGGGATTGAGGGGAAAAAGAACTCGCAAACAAGTATATATAGTATAGTAATAAGTGTTTTTTGCAAATGCGTGAAAGAGACACAACTGTTATCTTATTGCATATCTTAACGTTAAGTAATTGTAAGATATTGTCACCACTCACCTTAATGTTAATAGTGTGACAGCTATCCGTGGCACCCTAGTTCTCCACTGGTAAACCGATTTGGTTGCATTTTTGACGTGACAACGTCTTATAATTCGATGGAGCCGGCTACACGCACGGAAAATCATGATTCATGCGGCGTTACATCGCTCTAAGGCGTTCCATTGGCTTCAAGTGCAAGCGAGAGCGCGGAACGAGCGACAAAGAGGCACAATCGGCCCATCAGTATTTTCTTATGACGTTGTCAAGTTTAACTATCGTCACTAAACCGACTTTATTTTCTAACCATCTTTGTATTAATTGTAAAAAAAAATCTAAATCTTTATCGCCATTTTAACGCCATCCGCATCTTGCGTTTTATAAGACATATTTTTGCAGTTGCCAAGTTCAGTGCTAAGTTACTTTAGTTAATAATATAACATTTATTGTTTCAGTTACAACACGGAGAAACAGAAATACGTAATTGACCATTCCAAGCTAGACACCATAGAGCCGGTGGACACACCCTTCTGCAGCGCATATGCATTAAACGGGTAATACTTACTATATTTTTCTAATGTCATCAACCGATAATCATTGTGAGATAAAAATGGAAAAAAAATCATCGACGTTACTATGCCTAATAAGATTCAAAGTCTGAGGGCCAGCGAAGTGAGGGCCAGTGAATTATTGAGTATGGCCCAACTCCTTCCATTACCCGTGCCAAGGGGGACGTATAAGGGTCGATAATGATGATGATGATGATGATGATGACAATAATGGTGATCATAATAAATGTCTATATAATACCTGCTGCAAATGTCTGCATAATATGGTAAAAAAAATCTCATATTATGAGATGCTATATGAGATGATGCTATATGAGAAACATTATGTATCTCATCGTTGTACTTTAATATTTTTAGATTCCCTACGGATACTTTATATGAGACCCGTAATAAGTTGTTGTTTTATTATAAGATGTTAAATTGAAACATTTAATAACACTATGAAGATAGCAATACCTTCAGCTTTTTTTTTCAAAATTAGTGTAAAGAATTGTTTTTCACTTTGCCACTCCTCCCGAAAATCATATTAAATCATCGCATAAAAAATGTAGGAGAATGGCATGAAGTTAAAATTAGGCGAGTAAAGTAATCATACAATGGTCGTGCAGTACCTCTTGCCAGGAGTAGTCTGGCCTTCTCCAGTTGAGGAGATCCTGCAAATCCAGAAACGCCGCTAAAAGCGGCCGCAGTAGTTCTAGTTTGGGTAGGGCACTCCTAGGTGCTAGTCCCACATAGAGCCTGGATCTACCCGAAGACACTGGGGGCCTAGTCAAAATGGCTTGGCTAAATCACGTCGTCGATTGAACGGTCGAGCGATCGACGACGTAATTTAGCCAATCACAACTTCAATCGAACGAACGATCGTCGCTGTCGTTTTCGTAATGGCATTTTGGCTAGCCCCCTGGCTACACCCATAAAGGCTTCCTTTGCCTTATTAAAATAGTACAATAAAAACTTAGCTTCGGCTTACTTTTCTATATTAAGTTGGATACATTTTGATAACCGTGATAACAGTGCAGCGAGCATTCCTTTCACCGTTATTATTCCTATTTTGTTTTTTAATTAAGCATTTCTAAGTTCTAAATGAAACTTTTTTTATAATCATGGATGAACTTGTGAAAAACTCCGTCAAGAAAATAATTTTCGATTGACTAGTACACTAAAAATAAATTCGGTTTACGGACGGTAATTTGACGTGACAACGTCAAACATTACATGCAGCACGAACCGAACTGAGCCGATCATGCCTCTCTTTCGTTCTTGCCGCGCTCTCGCTTTCGGAACGCTACACTACATCATCTTTTTAGTGCATGCTTTCCGTAATATCGAGTTATTAGACGTTGCCACATCAAAAATATGCTCATATTTGTGCACCATTTTCTTCCAGAT
Source organism: Lycaena phlaeas (assembly GCA_905333005.2). Classification (NCBI taxonomy): domain Eukaryota; kingdom Metazoa; phylum Arthropoda; class Insecta; order Lepidoptera; family Lycaenidae; genus Lycaena; species Lycaena phlaeas. Next base: position 14,328,496 of record HG995169.1, on the reverse strand, counting down.
TCGACGCATTAAATGAATGCTGTGAACCGCCAGGGACTCCGGGAAGCTTTAGCGAGAAGATGTCAACGTTTCATATTGGAAGAACTTCATCTTTCAAAAGAAAGTAAAAATATTTTGTCAACAGTAAAAAGTTCAAGAATTTCCAAAAAGACAAAAAGTTATGGAAACCGATAGTTATAGATACTGCGTACATTTTATATTTTTTTTCACTCCTTTATTATTTGAAACGTTTCTGTTATCATCATTTGTTATACAATTTAAGACGAGGCGCCTGAAAATAATTTCCACGTTCCCTTTGCCTATTTCACATAGTTTCGTTCAGATAGCTTAATTTACTTCCGTAGTAACAGTGGCGCGGATAATAGACACAAAGTCCTTTGTGGCATATAAGCCATAAGCCCTGAAAGTATAATATAAATGCGGTTTAATAACTACGCAAGTCAATAACATGATTTTCCCCAATTAGCAAGAATTATATATCTAATAATAATTATGATTGTTAGCAAAAAAAATGGCAACTCCTTTGGAATAAAAATATATCGGATAAATTTTCACTAATCGTTTTAAGTCGACTTTATAGAGATATTTCTGAAATAAAATGTTCTTTTCTGTACGTATCTAGTTCTATGCACAAAATAAAATCGTCATTGAATACGAGTACTTCAATACACTTGTTTTATTTCCTAGTCCTATAATTTTCAAGAGAATTAAACAAAAGAATCGGCAATGGTTTCTTTTTGGTGGACCTTATGCAAATAATTAATGGGAGTAAAATTATAATTTGTCGAGCTAGCAGCGATTCTAAAGATACTTTAGAATCTGTAAAGATACTTTAAAATCATTATTAATAATATAAAGTTATGACCAAGATTATCAAGTCCACGTTTTCTGAACTCTTCTATGAAAAGAAACAAAAGCTCTTCACTTTAAAAATATGTCAACCTTTTCGTCAACTGCTCCGCTGTACACGAAGTCGACCTGCTATTAGAAGGGTTCTGGACTGATGAACAGGACAGGCAGTGTAATAACTGACACCAAGACTTACCATCTTACGTCTGAAGGTGAACACAAGATTGAGTTTCCCTCTATTGGAAGTCAAATGCATTTCGCACGTATTCTGGTTACTTCGGGCAAGATTCCTAGACTATACTTCTTCCTAGCTTACTATCTTGGGGTGCTCTGCCCGAATAAAACATCTGCGAGTACCTTTCGTCGCTTTATGGGAGACCCGGATCTGCAGACAACAACAGCATTCAGTGTCAAGGCCTCCATTGATTTTATGGTAATCGCCTATAGATATTATAAATTATGGAAATGTATAAAAAATATTCTAATTAATTAGATTTCTTCAAAAATAATATAATACATATCTCTTGAGATCGAGCAATCTTTGTGTTATTGAATATTTAAAAAAAGGAATCAAATACATTCTTAAACTCAAATAAAGGCCAGAACATAAATACTAGTCAAGATGTTGAAAGTATTACTAGTGTTACAAATTTTCTGAGGATTGGTATAGACTCTTAAAATTTATATTAACCAAAAAAAGTAACTTAAAGACCAAAACTTAAAAACTACATAAATTGTGCATAACAGATCTACTTAAATTTTTTGTCGAACTAGCGAAGTAACCGAACTAGTAAGAGAATCTTTAAATTCAACCTTTTCAAATCTTTAAAGTTTCTCTACTTACCGAAGTAAGAGAAGTTTACCAGACTAAAGTAATTACTACGGTAAAGACTTAACATCTTATGTCTTAGGATAGCCAACACATAAATAAGTTGCCTGGACTAGCTACAGGTAAACGAGTTTACGATCATGGACGACATCCATTGCTTAGGTAAAAAAAAAGTAACGAGTGCAAAAAAATAAAATTTGCAATCAATGTTATTTTTTTCAATTACATCACACGGTGTATGATCATCGTATTGAGTTATCATAAAAATATGTAAATAATATGTGCGGGTATTTGTCGAGTCGCTTTGTAAACTACAATTCTAGGCCATGGATATTGATCGAAACGTAGCTGTATCAACAAATATACCTTATCTTGTTCAGGATATCTTGACGAAGCAAAGATAAGATTTAGTTTCACTAAGACATCATATTCGAAAAGTCATCTTTTATATTTTAAAATTTATCGAATATTCGTACTTGTAAATTCAAAGATAATCTAAGGAGTGTGGATAATATTAATCTAAGAGATTATTATCAGTGATAATGTAGTCTAAGTGCAGTCGGTGAAGTTTAAGACGAGCTTAATCCCTATAATCAATATATTACAGTCGATAGCAATTATTATAAACACGCAAATACTGAAATACAAGCTATTCTAAAACGTGTGCTATTAAAATAAATAGAATGAATATTTATGAAGATGAAAGAAGAGGTAGTAGAACTAGAGCATTAGAAAGATCGTTAAGTTATTCAGAAGCAATCGGAAATGGATCAGGCAGAAGCTCGATAGAAATACCAAGAATTGATAACACAGATGTATATACAAATGAGGAGATGAAGAAACAATACAGGATATCCCAAACTTATGTTGAGGGCAAAGAAATAGCTTTTCCAAATATAATAACAATAAACAACACAACAAATTCAACTTTAGAAAATCAAGGTAGTTCAAATGACGACTATTCAAGTGAAGATGAACAAACAGATGATGGACTGATAATGACAATTGATGTAGACACAGATATACCGAAAAACTTAGAGAACAGAAATATGTCGGATGCTTCCACACGTCCTTTAGTAGGATCTATCGATCATTCCTCAGATATGTACGATACGATTGAAACAATAGAAAGTACATACATAAGCAATGACATAAGTTCTCCAACTCACTATTCAACTCCATATACCAAACGACGGAAGAAAGGCAACAGATCCAGGTATAGTATACGTGGTACTAATACATTCATGTATTTTTAAATATTGATATGATTTTTCTTATAGATGAATAAGTTCATAATTAATATTAATTAAACAAAAAATAAGCTCGTTAAAGTAGCAGTGGGATGGTCACACACTTATGAGAAAGGTTGGCCGATAGGCCAATAAGGCACATAAGGCTTTTTTATATAACTCTGAGGATTTAAGAGTGGAAGACGCATTTAAGTAGGTAAAGGCGATGATAATGGAACGCCTTTTGTGTCTATGTCATGAGTTTAATTCACTCATTTGCCGATATAAGCTTCAAAACGTTTTCGGCTTAGATCTTCAAGCCACATCCCATCTAATGGGCGATGGATCGTCAGTCAATTTTTCAGAATTAGAGTGACTTGACTATACTTTAGTGAATATTATTATATATTAATTCCTACGAAAAACGAGTAATACAATATTGAAAAAAAATTGTTTTGCAAAATGAGGTCATAACATCAACTGAAGTACAAAAGGATTTCCTGTATTTTATAATCCCTTATCTAAATGTCTTGGGTATAATGAGATTAAATGTTTTAAATACACCCATTTCACCAATATAGTTGCTAAAAGATTAACAATTAGAACAAATTAAAAAGTAAATAATAAATATTTCTACTCTGTCTGTTTGTCTATCTTTTGTTTAATATGAGGCTATGTCGAAAGAATTATAGTTCAGTCGATTTTTAGTCTCTCCCGACTCTGGGAACTCTTTTAAAAAATAAGGTTTTTTTGTCTAAAATGATTGAACTGCGTATTCAGTTATGATTCAGTATTATGTCGTTGTTCCGAATTATTTTACTCCAAAATTCTATAATTACTCAGAATTGAATATTTTTATCTCTGATAAGATTGTAGATAAATCTACATTTTTTTTCTAATTCTAATGCGAATATTTGGTAAGGATACCTGTTAGTTGTAATAGATAGTTCAATTCAACTTTGCTCGCGGTACTATGTGTGCCTGTAATTTGTGAGGTAGTAACGCAGTAACCGTCGTTGTCTACGGCCAGACACAATTAAAGTTGTATAATGACAAGCACACACAGTGCTGCGCGTAAATTTGAGTTAAACTATCATGCAACAATTCTTATCGTGCTGTGCTATCTGCATTTACCACTGTCCTTATTTTATTTCAAATGCTTGTTTAGAAGAGAAACGTAGGACAGGCAGTAGAAATATTAACACTTAGGCTTGCCAGTGTTCAAGGATTGGCAATGCATGAATCAGTTGGACCAGTCACGGGAGAACTTGGTAACTTGGTCGACGTTGATCACTTACCTTATGTGAAAACTTACATACCTGATGTTTCGAGACTAGCAGAGTTTGGCTATCCTACTAACACCAAAGAGAGACAACAGAACCTGCAAAACCTTATCAATTAGAGTAGGTCATAAGGCTTTGAAAATAAATATCACAATACCGTATGAACAATTATTCAATTATTATTATTTTTTATAATTATTCAATTATTAGATTTAGGCAATTATTTTTTTTTAGAATACTCTAGTACTTATAGAATAGTAGTTTAAAATAATAGTATTACTTAATTTACCTTGTCCTTAAGTTAAAATAATATTTAGCTTCGTTAAACATATTTGGACATAATATTATGGCGCGTTAATGCTTTGCCAACCTTGTATTAAGCCCGTAGACCCTCTAGCCTAGGTCGCGGGAAGTATCATGTGTTAATCAGATCCGGGACACTTCCCTTCAAGCGGCTAAAAGGAACACGCAGTGGTTTTAGTGCGGTAAACCGGCGCCGCGAGTACCGAGGGGCCTTCGGGAGCCCCACAAGTCCCCAGGGACGTCCCATTCTCGGGAGAATGCGCGAATCACTTGTACTGAGCAAAAGAAAAGCCTAAGACCTTTTAAGAATTTACATACGATAGTGCGTTTGTAAGTTCCAACATTATTTTTCCTATCCAATATATTCGCCTAAAAAACTTATTGTTTCTGAATTATCCTTTACTAGCTGTTGCCCGCAGTCTGCGTGAACTAAGATTTACAACGGCAACTAAGTATATATAGTATAGCGGTGCCCTGCGCTCCCGTGGGAATACAGATATAAATTATAGCCTATGTGTCAATCTGATGTAATAAGCTACATTATTATGAAGTTTCATCAAAATCCATTCAGTAGTAAAGAGTAACAAACATCCTAACAAACTTTCGCATTTATAATATTAGTAGGCTATAAAAAGTATGACATAAAAGAAATATTTCCAATAATTTGACAAATTAACAAGTTCGTTCGAAATAAATCCACTATTATCTTTTCACTTAGGAGACAGCACGGTCGGCCGATTCGCTCCCGACGCGTCGTGTACAAGTCTGGGGAGGAGAATGTGCCAGTCCGGAGCAATATTCCCGCCAAATCCATGAAGTATATGCGGGATATAGTGAATACAGTGGTATGTATACTAAACAATTTGATCGAACGTTGTTTGAATTTAGATTTTGGAACCCTAACTCTCCATGAATTTAAGAAATAACTTACAACTCTTACCTACTACTATAATGAAAAAACTTTTACGAAATTTGTCCGCGGTTTATTTAGTTTTTTATGAGCCTGACGTTGCGGATGCTTAACAGCAACCAAGGTCACGGGAGGACCCGGGAGGGCCATGGTTGCTTTAAAGTATCCGAAACGTCAGGCTCATAAAAACTAAATAAACCGCGATAAAATCCGTAAAAGATAGACAGTTAGACAGTTAGAAAACATAATGAGTGAAATTCGCGTAAACATAAGAAAAAATATCTTACCTACTATGTTTCATTGAGGGAGGCCTATGTTCAGCAGTGGATAAAGGCTGACGATGATGATGATGATGATGTTTATATTACTAGGCTATATAACTGTTTATGCTAGACACGCCTTCGAAATCAATGTATACTGAGAATGTGCCAGTCCGGAGCAATATTCCCGCCAAATCCATGAAGTATATGCGGGATATAGTGAATACAGTGGTATGTATACTAAATAATTTGATCGGACATTGTTTGGATTTAGGTTTCTGGGGGCCTAGCCAAAATGCTATTAAGAAAGCGTTAGCGAAGTTCGAAATGATTAAATGTATAGGATGGACCACGTCATTAAACGCGGCCTTATGTCAATCCCATACATCATCAATTTCGAACTTCGCTAACGCTTTCTTAATGGCATTTTGGCTAGGCCCCCTGAACCCTTCCTCTATTTTCGTTTCTATTACTCTAACACAGTTTTTACGAACATACCGCAAAGCTAGTTTAACATGGCGTGGTAATCTTCTTATATGTTATCTTCTACAGATCAACAGCAAATGGCGGTTTCTAATTTTGGTGATGGTAGTCTCTCACTTCGTTTTCTGGCTGTTGTTTGCTGCCATCTGGTACCTCGTGTCAAGCTCGTACCGAGAGGATATCGGTGATGGCAAGGACCACTGCATCACCGGTACATCGTCGTTCGCTGGTTTACTCATGATGTCAGTCGAAACACAGGTATGAATATATTTTCATCTATCCATCCGTCTATCCATGCACCCATCCATCCATCCATCCATGTAACAGAATCTTTGAACATTGCTTTAGTCTACTTTAAGAGGTGAATAAAATTTTCACCTACCGCTAGGTAGGTACTAATTTCTGAAAATAATAATGGTCGCTTTACCTTTAATCATTAGTGGACGGATAAAGGTTGACGATGATGAATTGACACATAAATTTAACTTGTAAATTAACACTCACGAGACTAAAACTTTGTCGTACTTCTTTGCTTCGTATAATTTCTTATTTATATATATTTTTTTAATTATAGATGACCATAGGGTACGGAGTTCGATATCCTAACGAGGAATGTCCAGAAGCGATCATAGTTATGGTGTTAGAGGTAAATATAAATATATTATTGTTAATATTATAATCCTCTAATAATATCACCTTCAGGTTAGCGACGCATTTGAGCAGTAAAAAAATTTTTGTCTTATACGAATACAGTATCTTCTTTGGCTTTGTTGTAAAACTTATTAAAATCATTAGTAGATTCTTATAACAACTAATTATATTAAAAAATATTAAAGGCGAATGAAATATTTTTGTAGCTTTAGATGATTTGTAATAATATATAAAAGTTAAATAATTAATACTCATATTTATATAGATTCTTATAATATAAACTTATTACTTTTGGTTACATGTCCGATAAGAAATCTAAGTATGTAAATATATTTTATATGAATAGTTTAATAAACACAGTCAGTTATGTTTTACCCTTTGATAATTTAAATTGCATGTTTGAACTCAATACCAACGCAACATTCCCTTCCAGATAGTCGCAGGCACAGCGCTCTCTGGTGGTCTATCCAGCTTGCTCTTCACCAAGCTCGTGAGACCAAATAAGCACATGACATCTGTTGGATTCAGTAAGAAGGCTACTGTAAGTATTATTGAACTCTACCATATTTTTGTAAATAAAAGCCCATATTTTTGTAAATAAAAGCCTTATTTGTACATGCAGTCGGCTGGACTAAGCAGAATTCTAAGATCTTGTTTTGACGTGACAACGTCTTATAAATTGGTTTGCCGGGTGACACTTCAAGAAACTGCGTTACGCTCCGCTCACGTTATGCGCTCACAATGAGAGCGAGTGAGAGGCACGCGTCCCTTCCACTCGGGCATGGATTATTTCATCCTTCTTCCTACTATACGAATGAATATTCACATTAAAATTATTTTACCACTCAAAGTCGTTGTCACGTAAAACTTTCGCCCGTATACCGACTTTACAGGCAACCAATTTTTTATTGGTATTTTAATAGATATCTATTAAAATCTATAATTATATATAATAATATCAACCCTCACATGTCTCATGCTAGGAACGGGTCTCCTTCTCTGTGCACGGTATGTGCGTAGATTGCCTACGGCTATAGATTATGTCACCAGCGGGGTGATTATGGTGATGAAACTGACTTTAAACTGATTCTAAACTTTAAGTTGACTGGCTTCGGGTTGATGATTATTAAAATGAACTAAGGGGCTTGAAATAAAATACTGAACACTGATTAACTATTGAGAGTACTATTGGAATGAGGCAGGGACTAACTTTAATACTTTATAACTTTTACTATTTACTTTCTTGCTTCGGAGACTTGTATCGAATGAATTTCTACGATTTTGTCCACCCTTTTATACCATTTCTATGAAACCTTCTAGAATGTTCCATGCCTCACCCCCTTAAGTGGTTTTTACTCAATATCTTTATTCAATCCATAAACAATTTACATACAATATACATTAATATAACAATATTCAGTTTTTACATATTTTAACCTATAAGACATCACCATCCGAGCATGCATGTGGGACTGACGATCAAAAATCTACATTTTACATATTTATACTACCTCGTCCCCCGCGGAATACTTCCGGGTACACCCACATCACTTCCTTTCTCTTTTACACAAGCATGTCTCGGTCTAATGTCTTCCAGCTTGACATTTTCTATTGCTGTCTCCCTTATCCAATTGGATTTATAGTAACGGACATTTTACTAACCCAATTGGAATTTCAAAATAAGATTGCAATGGGAATTTTCTCATAAACATTATACGTTTCTTTACATATTAAATATTTTAAACTTAACATTATCTTAATATTTCTTCAATTTAGCAACGATTATAAACTATATTCTAAGTATTATCCAACATGTTTAATATAAATTGCGATTAAGTTAATAAACTATAAGGTAAACAATGTACTGTTAGAAAATTACAATAAGTCTCACAAGTATGCATTCTTATGTGTTTGCTTTTTAAATTAGTCTTATCTTATTAAATGTGTACTTAAATGTTTATGTTTAAATCAATATTATTTACATCATTCTATTGTCGTCGTGAACATTTCTCCCGCCTGTCACGAAGGTGACACTCCTGGCAGCACGACGATCTTCTTACAGGGACGCCGAAGCACATGTCCGTTGCTGGTTTCTACATCGACGACTCGCACCACGTTGTCATGTCCGGGATACAGCGCCTTAACTCTTCCTTTGGGCCAGACGTTTCTAGGTAGGTTCGAGTCGCATATTATAACGACATCGCCTATCTTCGGGGTAGAGCCTGTGGTATGCGGCTCCCGCCTGTGTTGAAGTAGTGGGAGATATTCTTTCACCCACCTCCTCCAGAACTCGTCGGCTAGGTGCTGGGCGCGCTTCCATAATTGGCGCGTCGAAGCATTTTCTTCAAATTTTCCTGGCGCAGGCACGTGGCTGTTTGACCCCAGAAGTATGTGGTTCGGGGTCAAAGCTTCGGGTTCATCCGGATTGACTGTCACGTGGGTTAGCGGTCTCGAGTTTATTATGTTCTCGGCTTCTACCAATAGAGTGTAGAATGTTTCGTCGCTCGGGTGTTTTTCATGCAGCGTGACGCGGAGTGTTTCTTTTACACTGCGCACCAATCTTTCCCAGGCTCCGCCCATGAATGGAGCGCCTGGAGGGATATATCGCCAAACGATATGTCGAGCGTTTACTTCGTTTTTGTACTCTTCCCAAGCTTCTTTCAATTCTTTCTCCGCAGCTTTGAAACACGTCGCGTTGTCGCTCCAAAGCTCGGTCGGTTGTCCCCTTCTCGCGACGAATCTCCGGAGCGCGGCTATGGCCGAGGCCGCGCTGAGTGAAGTGACGACTTCGAGATGTATGGCTCGCGTCGTTAGACAGGTGAATAATGCCACCCATCGCTTTTCTCTGTGTCGTCCCACTGTCACTTCAATCGGGCCGAAGTAGTCGAGTCCCGTGAATGAGAAGGGACGTGCGTGATGCGTTAGCCGGGCCGCGGGCAGATCTCCGGTGGCCGGACTCATTGGCTTGGCTTTCCGGATACGGCAGGCTTGGCAGTTTCTTATGACCCCTTTTACTGTAGGTCGAATGCGGGTTATCCAAAACCGCTGCCGAAGCTCATTGACAGTGAGCTCTACGCCCCCGTGATGCATTTCGACGTGTACATGTTGTATGTACATTCTCGTATACTTGTGCCCGCCGTCCAGTATCACGGGGTTAGTCGTTTCTTGTTTTATATCCGCGGCCGCTCCGATACGGCCTTTAAGCTTTATTAAGCCATTTTCCATAAATATACTCAGCGACGCGAGGCGATCTCCCGCCGTTGAGGACTTAGTTTTTCCTTCCATTAATCTTTTTCTTTCTTCGGCATAGCATTCCATTTGAACTTTTCTCAGCCATATTTCTTCGGCCTTTATTAAATACTGTGCCTCGAGAGTTATGAATTTCGTTCGTCGCGGATTAACGCGGGGCTTTTCTTTGTTTACTTTTGGCGTTTTCCGCGGACCCCAGGTTGCGTCGCTTTCCTCGTTTTTCTTCGTTCTCTTTCTTGTTGCCGCGACGGTGTGTTTAATGCGACATAGATCGATAAACTGTAATACTCGACCCGTCGCGCGTATTAATGTCCGCCATTTTTCTATTCTCTCTATGTCTGGGAGATAATTTTCGTTTGTCGCGCCGCACGTCGCATTACATTTTTCTTCCCCCGTGTGGATTTCGCGATTACTTTTTTCTTCAGTGGGCCAGCAGTCTTCGGTTTTTCTTAAGAACTCCGGGCCATGAAACCACCTGTGTGTGGCTCCGAAATCCGCCGGGGTTTGTCTCGTCGCGTCGTCAGCCACGTTTTCCTTCGTCGGGACCCATCGCCATTCTTTAACTTTTGTTGTCTCTTCGATTTCGGCGAGGCGATGCGCGACGAAGGTTTTATAAGCCCGCGGCTCCGCTCGTATCCACGCGAGCACAGTTCGCGAGTCGCTCCAATATATCTTTTGTGCGAACTCGTATTCGTGCTCTCGCTCGACGCTTTTCGTAAGTCTGGCGCCGAGGAGAGCGGCTTGCAGTTCTAACCGCGGGATAGACGTCGGCTTGAGCGGAGCGACGCGACTCTTGGCTGCTATTAGCGTCGTTCTTATCGCGCCGTCTCGATGCGTCATTCTTATGTATACGGCGGTCGCGTATGCTTCTTCGCTGGCGTCGACAAACGTGTGTATCTCTCTTCTCATAACCGCCGGGTGTAGATTATAACACCGGGGTATTTTTATATCCTTCACCCCTCGCAGGTTTTCCATCCATAATGTCCACCTCGGGGCGAGTTGTTCGGGGATAGGTTCATCCCATCCTGTCCCATAACGCCATGTTTCTTGCATGAATCTCTTCGCCGGCATAGTGATGGGCGATAACAGGCCGAGAGGGTCGAACAGCGACATTATGATGCTCAGAGCCTCTCTCTTGGTGGGGATGCGTCTGTTTTCTAGTATTTCCCGAGGCATTTTCCCCTCATTGAGGTTGAAGCCGAGCTTATCCTCGCGGGCTTCCCATAACATACCGAGTGTTTTCTCTATGTTTCTTTCGCCAATTGATACAACGGATGTCTCGTTGTTACTGTTGAAGTGTCGTCGTAATGCTTCGTTATTCGACACCCATCCGCGAAGCTCGAAACCGGCGTGACGGTGTAAAAAATCGACTTTTCGCGATATCTCGAGCGCCCGTTTCTTGTCCGGGAAGCTTGTGATGTAATCATCCATATAATGATTTTTCTTTATCTCGATTACTGCCTCGGGGTACTCATTCGCGAAATCTGCGGCATTTCTATCTTTGATGTACAGCGCGGTACATGGCGATGACGTGGCTCCGAATATTCAGTCAGTCCAGTCATCTGATATTCCCGGGGCTTTTTTTCTCTTTCCTCGCCCCTCCACAGGAATCGCAATGCATCTCTGTCTTCTTTTCTTATTTTGATGCGCATGAACATTTCTTTTATATCTGCGGTCACCGCTACCGGGTGTTTTCTAAACCGCATAATTACTCCCGGCAACGACTGTAGGAGGTCAGGGCCGGAGAGTAACATGTCATTCAGGCAGCGGCCGTGTGATCTCGCCGCCGCGTCATGTACCAGACGAATCTTCGGTTTCGACGGGTTGCAGACAGCGAAGTGTGGTAAATACCACGTTCGGCCGGGCACCGGCGGCTCAGTCGCCGGTATAGCATAGCCCGACTTCAATAAATCTTCAATTCGTTCATTATATTTTTCCTTCAGTCCCGAGTCACGATCTAGTTTTTTCTCTAGTGACTTCAGGCGTTTCATCGCATCGTTATAATTATTCGGAATTTCCTCATTTTCATTTTTCCATAATAGCGAGGTTTCGAAGCGACCGTCGGGCGTTCTCCGGCTATTTTTCTCGAGTATTTGGAGGGCTCGCTCTTCCGGGTCGTTCTTCGGTTTCCGCGCTTCTATACCGAGGGCTTCTAGGTCGAAGAACCTCTTCATCATTTTCTCCATAGAGTTTTCCTTATTTTCTTCGTTCGTCGCGACCGTATGGCCGCAAAAGGCTACCGGGTTGTCATATGAAGACCGGTATCCGTGTAATACCCAGCCTAGTCGCGTGTGAGATGCGACAGGTTGGTTTTTCTTTCCCGTTCTCGTTTCCATCGCCACTAAGAGTTCCCAATTGTCTTGTCCGATGAGAACCTTAGGGCGAGCGTTCTGGTAGACTAGGCGGTCTTCTATATCCCTTAGATGCGGACAGTCTCGGAGATCTTTCTTTTCTATACGTTGGCTTGTAAACGCGAGCTTTTGTACCGTGCGAGCGTTTTGAGTGGTGTAATCTTTTTTATCGTAACGCCCTCGGATTTTGAAGTCGACCCTTTTGCTATTTTCATGCTTTGTTGTTTCATTGAGGCCCTGGACCCACATGTTATCTTGTGGGCCGTCAAGCTCCAATATGTCGGCGAGCCCCTCGTCGATCAAGGTGACGGTGCTGCCGTCATCCATGAGCGCGTAGGTGTCGACTCGGGTATTATTTTTCCCGGTAATCGTGACTGGGGCGATCTTCAAAAACGCTTGTCGACTCTTCATGCAGTTTGCGTTATTCACCACTTCGACGGTAGCAGTCGCTTCATCAGCCTGGCGTGGCAGCTCAGCAGTCGAAGACATCATAGGCGGCTTCTTGTGGTGTAACAGGCGATGGTGAGCCATACTACAGCCCTCTTGTCCGCATCGCTTGGCGTTACAGTTGCCGCGGCGATGTGTGCCTTTTAAACATTGATAGCAGAGGCGGTGTTTTTTCGCGATTTCCCAGCGATCACTTACTTGAGTGTTGGTGAATCGCTTGCAGTCAGGAAGATAGTGATCCTGTCTGCATATCGGACATTCTTTCTTTCTTCCGACCTCTGTTGCGTATGTTCTTTCAAATCTTTTTCTCGGCACTCTTTCTAGCTGCGACTCGCCAATTATGTCCTCCGGTTGTGCATAAGCGCCGCATTTATCCGCTTCGAGATTCAAAAATGTCGTCATTTTCTTCAAGTCTGAAGTATCTTCTTTCATTGTTGCCGCATAGTCATACCATTTATTCTTCAAGATAGGAGTTAATTTTTCAACTATGTTCTTCACTAACTCAGGATTAAAGAGATAGTGAATTTTCTTCAATGCCTCTATAGTGGCAACAATATTCGCTATCTTATTAGCAAATATGCACAGGTCGCGTGGGTTATCGTTTAGTTTACCCAGCGCCTTAATCTTTTGTATTTCGTTCATCGCCAGTGTGTCCGGACGACCAAATCTCCTCTCGAGCGCTTGCATAACAGCTCGCGGGTCCGGCTGGCTAATAAGTAGGCTGTTGACCGCTTCAAGGGCCGCACCTCTCAGGCTTCTTCTAAGCCTAGTTAAATTTTCCGTATGCGAGAACATTTCTTCTGTCTCGTAATAGGTAGCTCTATATGCTAGCCACCCTGAACAATGCCCGCTGAACACCGGCAGATCTTGCAGGAATCTCGGGGCATCTCTAGACATTCTCACCGCTTGCGTGAGGGCCGCGGCCAGGGATGTGACCTCTGTGTTCTGTGGCCGCGGTATTTCTTCCCTCTTTTTCTCGTCGGCTTGAGCCTGCCGTTCTAACCATTCTTCCACTGGGCTGGTCTGCTCTCCATCATTTTCTTTCGCCGGGGGTTGCTGGTCTTCATTGTCGACCCCCCCAACCGCAGCGAGTTGTGAGGCTAACTTCGCTTGGGCGAGCGCGAGAGACGCACGTACCTCTAATAACTTCAATTCTGCGACTTTTTCCGCGGCTTGTAGCCTTAATACCTGTGTATTTTTTCCATTATTATTTTCCGTTGATTGACGCGACGCACGCTTGTTCTGGCGCGTGTCCTCCGCGTCCCTCAAAGTTTCTTCCGTCGCTGAAGTATAGGTAGTGCGCTCCGTGTCTGTACTCGTCGCCGTTGTGCCTTCGGACGTCACTGCGGTGCCCTCTGAGGTCGCCGAATTTTCCTCCGGCGCCTCTTGGATTACTGACCTAGCCGAGCTTGTACCGCTTCTCGTTCTGACCCCCGCCAGACGTGGGTCAGGATTCGCCTGGGTCTCCGTAGCATCGGCTATGCTTCCCTGCTTCGATCTTGCCTGTGACATGATTTAGCCGGCACTGGATTTTTCTTAATTTCTTCTTTCTTCGGATCCTTTTCCGTGGATCCCGGGACGAAGGACCATAAAATATGCACGGTATGTGCGTAGATTGCCTACGGCTATAGATTATGTCACCAGCGGGGTGATTATGGTGATGAAACTGACTTTAAACTGATTCTAAACTTTAAGTTGACTGGCTTCGGGTTGATGATTATTAAAATGAACTAAGGGGCTTGAAATAAAATACTGAACACTGATTAACTATTGAGAGTACTATTGGAATGAGGCAGGGACTAACTTTAATACTTTATAACTTTTACTATTTACTTTCTTGCTTCGGAGACTTGTATCGAATGAATTTCTACGATTTTGTCCACCCTTTTATACCATTTCTATGAAACCTTCTAGAATGTTCCATGCCTCACCCCCTTAAGTGGTTTTTACTCAATATCTTTATTCAATCCATAAACAATTTACATACAATATACATTAATATAACAATATTCAGTTTTTACATATTTTAACCTATAAGACATCACCATCCGAGCATGCATGTGGGACTGACGATCAAAAATCTACATTTTACATATTTATACTACCTCGTCCCCCGCGGAATACTTCCGGGTACACCCACATCACTTCCTTTCTCTTTTACACAAGCATGTCTCGGTCTAATGTCTTCCAGCTTGACATTTTCTATTGCTGTCTCCCTTATCCAATTGGATTTATAGTAACGGACATTTTACTAACCCAATTGGAATTTCAAAATAAGATTGCAATGGGAATTTTCTCATAAACATTATACGTTTCTTTACATATTAAATATTTTAAACTTAACATTATCTTAATATTTCTTCAATTTAGCAACGATTATAAACTATATTCTAAGTATTATCCAACATGTTTAATATAAATTGCGATTAAGTTAATAAACTATAAGGTAAACAATGTACTGTTAGAAAATTACAATAAGTCTCACAAGTATGCATTCTTATGTGTTTGCTTTTTAAATTAGTCTTATCTTATTAAATGTGTACTTAAATGTTTATGTTTAAATCAATATTATTTACATCATTCTATTGTCGTCGTGAACATTCTCTAAGTCAGGCAAGTAGGATGTTGGGCCATAACTTATTTCACAACTTCACAACCTTAAACAGACAATCTCGCCAAGTAACTAAGATTCGTCCCGATGTTTTTCCTACACCGGTGAGCAAGCGATGGTGTCGTAGAAATATAGAAAAACCCGGTACCGCAGCAGGGGACTAGAATCTGGATTGAACTATGTCTTCTCAGATGACTTATTGATTTATCCGTACTATTAAAAGTTAATATGTAAAGGTATTTTTAATATACTCAGGGAAGCCTTAAATTGATCTTATTAGAAAAAATGCCAATTGTCTTTTAATTTACACACGCATAAATTTATCTACAATCGCTTTCTAGTCTGTACAGCGACTAAATTTCATTGTTCACTTCCATCGAAAAGGAATTCTTTTCTTGATTTTAAAATATATTCCCGTTAAGCTTGTGACTTGAAATACGGGACGTAGCTCAGAAGTTGATAACGATGCTTGAACATTTTTTTTTATTTTTAACTATTTATTTGGATATAAAAACATGATTAAAAAAAATTGCTGTACTTGTTCAACAAAACGGTTACGTTTAATTTGTATCATAAAATTTTTCTCTGCTGTAGAAGTTTAAATAGAAAAGAGCGCCATTTTTCTGTAAGGTCAATCAAGATTCTGTAAGGATTGTAACCAATATCTCATTGATCTCTTATCACAGGTGTGCCTTCGTGATGGTGAGTTATGCTTGCAGTTCAGGGTATGGGACCTTCTCAATCTGCATTTGGTAGGAAGCACTATTACTGCATACATGCTGAAACCTATCAGGTATACATAAATAGGCTAAGGGCCTGTTTCACAATCTCCCGATAAGTTCCCAATAGGCTATCGGCAACATATTTGACAGATAGAGTATGGAGTATCTGTCAAATATGTTGCCGATAGCCTATTGGGAACTTATCTGGAGATTGTGAAACAGGCCCTCATAAAAATTATTTCCATGACAGTTAGCAACTTTATGCAAACACCAATCCTTAGACCAATCCCAAAGAAATTTCCGAAATCTGTAAAGAAGTCTATTGAGTTTATTTCTGGACAGATAAAAAAATCTGGATGTTATACCTATTTCGTCGTAGCATGGTGCGGGTGACAGTTCCAGTAACGTTACGTTTTACTCTTGCAAGCCGTCGCAATTAAAAAAATATAATTATGTATTTTATTAATACCTCATTCGTAAAATAGTAGATCGCCAATTACTGTGGTAAATTAAATCAAACCCAACCAGAATGTGACAGTCTCCAAATAAAATCAAATGGAAAGAAAAATTAGGCAAAGTCCTATGCGTATAACGTAAAAACATAGACGTGCTTAGTGATGGGACGTACTATACCAGGATGGAAAGTCGATGTTCTTTATAATAAAAAATGTATATTGGGCGTAATTCAATTATTATTGTAAAAAGTCTATCATTATATTAATGAAACAACAGAATATATCATTATCGTTAAAAAAGTCGTCACGAAAAAAATATAAACCTGATTTTGGTTATTTAATATAAGTTCAAAGCTACTATTATGTAGCCCCTAAATATATACATTGAAAAGTTTATACACCTAGATACACTGCACAACAGAATACACACACTAACACACACTACTATTAATAAGAACTATACTTACGCTGCGAGTATCGTTAGCGATAAAAATAAATAGCAAAACGTCACATCTCTAATCATGTATGTCAACGTCATATTGGCATGTGTCAGCCGCACCAAGCTACACCGCACTGAGTATAGTTCCATAAATTTACATGCATCTTAAAACAACCGCCGTTACGGCAAAACTTATTAAATAAACTAGTAGCGCTCTGCGGTTTCACTCTCGCAGTAACTGTATACGGGTATAAAATATTTACAGTCAATGTTACGCGGAAAAATTTGAGCTTTATAATAGTAAAATATTTTTTAATCGGCTGAGCCGTTTCCAAGTTCAGTCGTAACAAACAAACAAAAATTTACTTTCTCCATTTTATGCTGTTGCCCGCAGCTTCGGTTTCGTTAACTTAGATTTACTACCGCATTTTAATGGAATGAGAATGAATGCCTATAGTGTTCCTCGACATATGGGCTATCTAACACTGAAATAATCTTAAAATTCGACCAGTAGTTGTTGAGATCAGCGCGTTGAAACAAACAGACTTCCTTTTTTATATATAAGTATGAGATGAGATTTCTAGTAATTGACATTTCCTACAGGACCTTGGAGGGTGAGATGGTGCACAATTACATTCACCAGCTCAAACTGAAAGAAGCCCGAGCCTTTCTCCTGTGGCCGATCACAGTGGTTCACGTTATTGATGCCGAAAGTCCCCTCTACGATCTATCAGCTCAAGACATGATGGACTACAGGTGATAATCATAGCTAAAAAATAATGAATTAATATTCATTCACAGAATACATGTAACCGTTAAAAAACTGGCCTATAATTTTCTAAATACAATTCACTTTTTTAATTTTCCCGCCTTTCATAAATCATAATTTCCTTTTGTAATCAATCACAACACTACAGTAAAATTATCATTTTCTCTTTAGAATAGATAGGCAGAAACTGAAAACATCTTCTACTGAACCCTTAGCGAACGAGTTATACTCGTGCGTGTCCGGTTTTTTAATAGTTTCGAAATTATAATACATACATGATTGAAAATGATAATTTAATATTTTTAGGTTTGAAATTGTGGTTTGCCTGACGGGGTCTTCGAAGAGCATGGGAACGACTACGCAGAGCAGGACGTCATATCTATCAAAGGAGATAAATTGGGGATATAGATTTAAAAATGTTATCGGGTAAATTATCTCACACCCACACATACTCACACATAGACACGCACATACACACACAAGTATATGTGTACCATCGTTCCACCGGTTGCCTATTTAATAAAATCTTTAAATAATAGACAATATAACTTCCAAAGAAGTAGCAGTGGGCGAGTCACACAGGAGAACGGTTGGCTGATAGGCCAATAAGTTTCAAGCCTAACTTGATTATCAAATCTCCATACTCCCTTTAGTATCTCTACAAAAAAAAATATTGTACGCATTTCTTACGATTATTATATATACATTATAATAATCGTACTACGTTAACATGGTCTAGAGGTAAACTCTTACACAGGCTACGTAACGAGCACCAGATTTTTAAATAAGGAATATAGGCCTATTTATTTATATCGCTCATAAAAAATCTTACCTTGTCTAGTTTTTTAACCTGTCACTATTTTGATATACCTACTATAATATGACATTTATGTTTCAGGTATTCAAAAAAAGATGAAGCCTACGTCATAGATACAGAAAATCTGGACACAGTAGAGCAAGTCGCAACCCCTCTTTGCAGTGCGAGCCGGCTAAAAGAGTTTGAAGAAGACATTAAATATTCCGAACCGGTTATATCCACTCCCACCAATATGTCACTTTCTCCCACTCACTCCCTCAGTCAGGAAGACTCATCGCTATCCAGAATGGGCGACTCTATCCCATCCACCCCCAGTTTTAACAGAAACGGCACTCAAAGAAGCTTCGGATGGAACTTTCGTAGAACTTACCCTGAAAATATAAGAAACGATAGAGCTCGTGTTCTGGACCCACCTAAGGGTTTTGAACTTAGTGATGTTAAGGAGTGACAGAGCCGTAAATTTTTTGCGCCCTGTGCGAGCTTCTATAACTGCGCCCTTAGCAAACCGAAAAAAATAATAGTCCTGCCTAGTCTGGCCATTCTTGCACCCCCCAGAGTCTACGCCCTGTGCCTGGGCACCGGTGGCAAATAGGGCATTTACGGCTCTGAAGAGTGAATGACCAAAAGATATTATATCATAATATTACACATACAAAACATCCATTTAAAAGCTAATAAGTCCTTTTGCCAATAGAAATCACCAACACGGAGCCCCCTACACAAGTGGCAACTGAATAGATTCGGAGCTTTTGCCACTTGTGAAGGGGGCTGAAATCCTCTTTATCTTGACCGCTTTAACGGAGTGAACTTAATTCGTCAGTGACTGAACTCCTACTAAAGTCCTACACCGATTATTATAAAATCTTTTGCGTGTGATCAAATGAATGAACTATTATCAAGATAGTTTAGAATCACTAACCATTCACTACAAGATGTTATGTACAAGACAACGTTTATCAGATCCTCTAGTATATACGCTTCAATCAACTGTGAAAACTATTGAGAACCGAATATACTAATAAAATGAAATATTTTTACGGTTTTTTTGCGGTTTATTACGATTTTTACATGCGCGACGTTCAAGATACTTTGAACCTACTAAAAACTTTTTTTCAAGAAACCTTGGTCCTGTGAAATTCGTGTAAACACAAAAAAGGATTTACCATGCTTTTCGCGTTTATTTAGCAGAGCTTGATATTGAGTATTATCTAGAAAGTCTGGTTTATTGTCGAGTGACCATAAAATAACCATTGTAACTTAGATTTTAAATCTAATTACCTAGTAGAGAATATTTAAGATTTAATTTAATTAAGGGAGTTGTTATATATCCTTTACGGCTAATTTTAGTAACACTGCATTTAAATATTGTAAATAAATTAATATTTGTTTAAAATTTAAATAAAATTGTTTTTAAAGATTATAACATTTTTTACCTCTATATCTTATTCAATGACTTTAGAATAAATATATGATATACTACAAAAATACTTGTGGCTTTTATTCTCCAACGCATTGTTAAGACCCTTTAAAACACAATACTACCAAGAAATTATATCAATCTATGAAAATCTATGGAAAACTATATTGTCATATGTTTTTGAAAGACGAGAATGAGAGAGAATACAAATAAGAAACAATACTTTGACATACAATTGAATTTCATAAAGATGTTCTAGAAAATACTATTTATAAATGAAATACAGTTCAATTATATTGCAAATTAGTATTATATTTATATTATAATAATAATTGTAAAATTATAGAATAAATACAGCCACCAACAGAAACGAACGAAAACATTACAACACAAACAAACAAAAAACTAATAAAATTAAGTTATTTTTGGTAAAATTATTTTTCATACATTATAGTATTACTTATGACAATATAACTAAAAAAAATTAATTTTACGAGAAAATTATTATTTAAATGATTCACGAAAATAAATTTGTTTAACCCCACAATTATATTTCAATATATTCAATATATCTATTATTAAAATATTGTTTTCTCAAAGAAATTTCCATTCTTCTTCAACTTCAAATTTATTAAAACTTAATTATTTAATAGTCTCACTTTGGTACTATTAATTTGTATCCAGTCAAATATTAAAGAAACAATGTTGTACTTACAAAGTAGATCATTGAATCCATCAGCGGTTTTTGATGTTTCTTATCTCGTTCACTTTACCAGATAAGAGCCGTCGAAATATTTGTAATTGCCAACATGCATAAGTTCTGTATATGTTAAAAATTACTATCCTTAATCACACAAACGTTGTTTTTTTTATCTACCGTAACAAACAATATCTAACTACATCTAATAACAACGCTTACAAGTATTGTTGCTGTCGAAGTATTTTACAGGTCAATGCATCTGACATCAGCAATACTATCTTAAGATGAGTCACGTAATTTGTATCTCGTGTGTGCTTCTCCTAACCTTGACCTTGTTCAATATTTGCACGTAAGGTGTAGTCTCGCTATCAAGCTCATTTAACTGCCCGAATGTTAGCAATGATTTTACCAATTTTGTTGCCTCTAGACGGCCACTTTCTGCGAGACAGTGATGCCAGAAGGAGGGCGACGAACGTGTGAGAGAGGAGGCCGCCAACGTAACCTCCACCCGTAGACGACGAATGGGGGTGCATCGGAGGCGCTATTTTATGCACTTCCAGTAACACTTCCTTGTGCTCGTGTCGGACTTGAGATGGGTAGTCGGGCCCGCTAGACATAACGTCGTGGGAAATGCTTAGTAGCGTTGGGCAATCCCTCCTATATCTGAAGAATCTGGCCTTGCCGGGGCCAGTCTGTCGCTGAGTTCCTGTTGCCTGCGGATCCAGGTCCCTCAGAAAGCAGCTGAAGACGATCGCAGTGGTTTTATTGGGGTACTGCACCCCTATGCGAGTCCAGTGTACCCGAGACTCTGGTAGATCCAAAAAGGATATCGCGACATCAAATAAAGGCATCAATATCACTTCTTGCACCGAGACTTAACATCTTATATGTCTCAGGAGATGTAACAAATAACTTACCCAGGCTAGTAAAATTGTTTTTATGCCATCTATTACAAAAGGACGACTTGGTTCGGCCTTAAGTGCACCCAGAGGTGGAATTTTCTATGAGAAGCTTTTAACGAACAGTAATGAGTTTTTAATCATCTCTAAAAATTTTTTTTTTAAATTTAGAACATCTTAGCGTTCAGCGCCAAAGAAATAGAACATTATTCACTCATAATAAAACAAACAATGTAACAACTTTTACAGATTTTATCGCGATTTATTGTGTTTTTTACACGCCCGGCGTTTCGGAAACTTTATAGTAACCATGGTCACGGGGGACTAATTTATGCACATCGGTAACGTCGACCACTTACCATCAGGTGGCACTGCGCCCGACAGATGGTAAGCTGGACGCAGCTCTACTCACTAAATTTCGGCGGTGTCCTCCTCATCATACTGGCCCTGGGCTGGAACTATAGCAGTCCGCAACGGGGGTTGCTGTAGGATATATATTATATAGGTCCTAGAGCAAGGAAGGAATTTTATCGAATCAAAAGTATTTTTGTTTTGTATAAACGAAAAAATAAAAAAAAAATATCAGGGAAAAAAAATCGTATTTTTTTCTTTTGTATTGGTATTTTGAAAACTTCCTGAGGCAGTAGCCTCGCCTGTCATGCCCTGCCAAATCGAGCCTTGCAAATGCGACACTAACTGATAAATAGAAGGTCAATAACAGGCCATCAGCATCAGATGCTATCTTACAGGCTTTACAATTTTTACAATTGCTAACTCGCTAATTTAAGTCCTCAGCAAATATTTGTAATACAAATAATACAGTCAGGGTTGCCGATTTGTGGAAAATTCCCCCAAAAATATTTTAATACTTCCCATACAGATGAAAGTTTAAAGGAATTGTTTACAAATACTGTTGACCTACCTGATGTTAGATAAAAAAAATTGCTGAGTTAATTTTGCTAATTGCGCTCTCAATCAACGGGTTCAGGGTCCAATAATCTTGAATGAGTATTTGACGTAATAATGGCTGACGATGTTTACTAGATCAGTTTCCGCGTGTATTGTCGATTAATCGCATTTTCATTCTTTTATAGTTAAAGAGGTAACGAACATTATTGGTCACTTTTACATCAACTTCAACTTTTTGTTTATGGCAACTGGGACAATTTAAGGTAAGACCATTACTGCCAATGACTCCTGAAAATAGCAGTGTCTGACGTGACTGGCCGGTTATAGAAGTGGATCCAAAACAGTAGGGCTATTCTGTAAGGTCGTTTTCGAATCTCGAAAGTGGAGTCCGCGGTGATATGACGAATTTGTAATCTTTAAAACTTGACTCTCTATCTATACCAATAAAGTTCGCTTTCGAAGAGACTGTAAAGTGAGCTCTATCACTCAGGTGAAGAAGCTCGATACCGAAATGGTTTTTACAGAATAGCCCTACTGAGACTGATTATGTGTGGTTTGATGCGTACACTGTAATAAAAGGGCATTACGCTTTTACATGAAATTGATGTTAATTTTAACTGCTGCTATCATAGTGCTTATATTATGTAGGATAAATAAAATAATATTTCTAATAAATAAATATAAAAACGAGTTTAAACATTAATATTGTAATCAAATGTATAGAATGATAATTGTATATTCGATTTGAGAAAACTTATTGGCAAAAAGTATATAGATTTTTATATTTATAACGCTTATAATATTTACCAGCTAATAGGAATCATATCAAACATAATCAAGGCCTTGTTGTGTCCCAACCCTAAGCCTTGTAGCTCCAAATTTGGCTCCAAGGATATATTCACCCTGAACAATCAGCATATTAATATCACATCTTTTGAAAGCCTGAGTTTTAACTGTAGCATAACCTGACTACTGAAAACAAAAAAAACATACAGACGAATTAAGAACCTCCTTTTTTAAGTCGGTTAAAAACCAGACATCATTTGAATATACCATAAATAACATTCCACGTATATAGCATGTGTGAGAATATAATTTTTCTCATGAGATAATTTACGTAAAGAGTGACAATGAATTAATAAAATTAAGTTCCTGTACATCATAGTTAATAGCAAACAAATCAGAAATAATAACAAAAACAACTTTCAATATAAATATTCCGTCAATAACAACGCGATTTGTATTACACGCATAAATTATGTTTCAAAAATATGTCGGGTTAAGACCCGGCCGGGTTATCTGTTCTCACTATTAAGTAATGAATTATCTTCAAAAATATAGTACAGCAATCTCAAGGTAATATAATATCTATTTGGTATTACAACATTTAAAACACAGCTATGAATAAATTATATAAAATGTACTAGAAATGTATTTATATATGAGTGTAAGTAAATCTACCGGCAATAATGTATTATTGAAACAGAGATTACGTTCATAAATTAGGTATTAGTTGTAAAGTAAAGGGTAGGTGACCACCTACTCTTTTCCATCACTAGCCTTTGTTAAGAAGACCAGAAGTATATAAATATAAAAAGTAATGAACTCTTCAATACCCAACAAGAAGTCAGTAGAATGCAGAAAGTAGTGTAGTCATTATAATTTTACAGAGCAGCATTAAAACTTCAAAATGCTTGAAATAAAAATGAAACGAAATACAATGATTTAATTTTTGTTAACATGAGAGGAAGTAGAGAATAATTTCTAAGTGTGTCTAAGTTTTGGTAGGCATTTACCGCTAATAGAGTCGACAATTCGTTTGCCATGCTTCTATAAAGACCATTTTTTAAGCTATTAAACATGATAAATAAAACAATGTAAAAGATTCATGAACCTTTTGTATTTTTTTTTTATTTATATTTAAGAATGTCACTACTTGTTTCTCTATTCATGACGGGTAAATTCCTAAAAGTCCACATTGAAATTTAATGTAATCGACCCAACAACCGCAAATAAATCATTCATAATTCAACATAACCGTCATTCATTTCACGTCGGATTCGCAAAACGAAGAACATTAAACGCGCGGGCTCCTTGCGTAGACGTACAGCCTGCATGGAGTATTTATTGTTTTGGTCTGTCGTTTAGTATATAAGTCGCGTTCGAGCGTGCTTCGTGAACACTTCTTTATGTTCACATTTGGCGCGAAAACATCGCGGCAACCATTTTTTTTAGTTTTGAATTAAAAAAGCAATATTTTAATACAGTGTTCAGTTAATTATGAATAACATAATAACAATTCAAATTATTATTTAGTGCAATATTTATTTGTCACAATGAAAATATTTTTTTGTTTTATGCTGGCTTACTTTTCAAGTGTCAGATGTGATGATTCTAGGTAAGATTATTATTAATTTTTATTAATATTAATTAAAATACATATTGAAATAGGCAAAATATTATAAAATAAGAATAAGGAAGATATAGAATAAAGATGTAATAATATTTTTTTAATAATATATATTTTAAATCTGAAACAAGTCGGCTAATTCGCCAAAAAAAGATAAAGAGAGATGTTCGAATAACATTTCCTTTTCACATAAAATGTAACTTAAAATAATTATTTGAAAATAATTTTTATTCATTAATTCAATCAATAATTTATCAAAGTCCTCCAACTTCGGGAGTTTAAAAACTTTATAAACTGCGATAACCAAGGAGTGAAAATCGTCTAAATATTAAAAAATATTAACCTTAGTTTATATTTTTGTGTTATTTTATACAGGGTTAATTAATCAATATTTATATAAAATTAATATTAATGAGTGACAATGGTCAACTAGGGCTCGGCCTCTTGAGCGAGAGGGTCCAGTTTCCATCCTGACCCCTTGTTAAGTATTAACCCATACAAATGTCCCATTGCTCGGCATTCGAAATCAGGCGAGGAGGGTAATAGCCATAGTTCACCTGCGCTGTCTCAATGCGGGTGAACTTCACATACCTAGACAGACTTTTAATCTCATCGGGCATGCAGGTTTCCTCACGATATTTTCCTACACCGGTATACTGACCCACTGTGGTAACTGGTACCATGATTTTTTTTTTCTAAACTTGTAGGTGCACCTTGAATACGAGACTATCCCTCGATCATCGATGAAGGAAACAATCAATATAACCTATTCATATAATATTTGACGATAAATATTAAATATCATCAGTACTTGTTGGCCATTAATCCATGATTTGCTTATTATAGAGTTATCAATATAACTAATAGTTCTAAATAATAATTATTATTATTATTACTAAAATATATATATTATATAATAATAATTATTGCGTAGCCACTTGGGGTCAATTTTTTATATTATTTAGTTTTATTTTTATTTTTAATTTGATATAGTATATAGTTTATTTTAAGTAGTTTTTTTTTATAATAATATGTATATTTTAAGGATTTTAGTTTTAGATTAGTTCTTATATTATTTAATAATAATTGTTTTGTGGGTTCTGAATTATATAAATATAAAATTATTATTACTAAACTAGTCCAAGTTGTCGAAACAACACTTTGGGTAATCCCATATTGCGGATACATGGATATGTGTTTTCAATTACATGATTTAAATCGTAAAGGGAAATTAAAATACTCTAAGCTACACCATCATCAGCCTTTGTTTGTCCACTGCTCAACACCCTCCTCCAAAAAATATCAGGACGGCAGTTACGATCTATAATAATATAATTGTAGTATATTACGGGAGAACGGAACTATTTCTAGGTATTTCGAATTTTGTGAAACTTGGAACTCAAATGTTAGAAATACTAATATTTCGGTTTTATAATAGTCATGATACTACTGGACTTACAGTTTGTAATATACACTAGCAGCACCCCACGTTTTCACCCGCGTTCTTCCCATTCCCTTTGAGTACGGGGATAAACTATAGCTTATGCGTTATTCTATTCAGAATATTGCAAAATTCCATAAAAATCCATATAGTAGTTTTTGCGTGAAAGAATACCTATCCATACAATCTTGCAAGCTTTCAAGTTTATAACATTAGTAGGATAGTAAGATGAAATTGGTTTCAACAAGACCATACTAATTTTTCACGTTGACTCGATCTAAAATTCCAGATTTTAATTTTTTTTTTAATCTTCTCTTATCGGTCGTAAATTCTTAGGTTTAGTCAAAAAGTTTGTATATTTGTTACTAATTACAAATTCTATTTATATTTCTTGGTCTAACATAATTTTGCTGTTGGCTTCTAAATTGCCTAAATTTTAGATTAATATCGAACTAGATTCTCAAATTGATTTTTACTATAATAGGATTCACAATAATAACATCGAATCTTTTAATTCATATTTATTAGTCTGAATTAACTAATTATTTCTATGTAACACTAGATAGATAATGAGAGATGAATAAAGTAAGATAATGAATAAAGCCTATTATTATCTTCATGAGAATTATTATAAGAGGTTGCTAGTTATATCGCCCACATGAATTCTAGATTATTCTTAGAAAACTACGAATATCTATTATATATAATTCCAGTGTCACGATGTTTGTCCGGGATGAACTCCGAAACTACTGAACCGATTGTAATTTCTTTTTTAAATGTGTGCTTTTCTCCAACTTAAAAGATAGGATAGTTTATTTCTCGAATTTGAGAAAAAATAGGCAGGAACAAAAAACTGCTACATACCAAATCTTTTTGACGGAACGAAGTCTGGTCCGCTAGTAATATACTAGCGGACCCGGCACTGAATACTAATTCCAACACAGGTCACGTCCGATAGCGAGATGGGGTCTTGCCTCTCAAACTTATCGGTCATGACACCGCGTGGCGGCTACTGAAGCCACTGCAGTGGATGTGGGTCCCAGTATTGTTGGCACCTCTGGCCTGATTATCATCCCGGTGAAACCGCCCAGAGGGGTAGTCCGCCTGAGGCTCAGTTCATCCGACGGTGGTGAGGCTTGACCTGCCACAGGAACAAACCCGACGCCATAAAGCGCCATGACGACAAGACGCCATGCCGGAGGCAACCCGCCACTTACTATCACAGGGTGAAACCAACCGGCTCACCTCGTCACCAATGAAGCATAAGGGCCATTAGGGCCAATTGCATAGCTCCAACCGAAAAAAAAAAAGACGTGTGGCACTCGGGGACTGCCGCGGTAATGCTATTGCATAGCATTTTGTATCAACTTATACAATTATAATTATTTATTTATTTTAATTATTAATGCAGTATTTCTTTTTCTTTGATATTAATTCAAGTTACACTTTTTGAGCGTGGTGACCGATAAGAAAACATTTTTTTTTCCTTTATTAAATAAATAAAAAAATATAAATATTTTAAACAATATTAACTAATATTGTTTAAAATATTTTTATTATTTTACAATACATGTGTTATATTTTATTGTTATTCGTGCGAGCTTCGTAGTGTCGTACAATACGTCTAGTTGCAAGCACACAAACACCGTGTCGAAGACTGCCGAAAAGAAACGACGTTAGACGATGCATGGCCTTCAAGCCACACCTCCGCGTGCCCGTCGGAGTGGGGAGCGTTAGGTTTTTTTTTCGTTACGGAATTTCTCGACTCGGTCCCCGCGCTCAAGGCCCGCGATAGAAGCTATGCAATAGCTTAATATAAAAAGTCCAACACATATAATTTGTTTCTCTATTTGATGGCTGTGATCGTCGTGTATATATTTCTTTGTAGTTATAATTTAATATATAGTCAATAAGTAATGGAATTTCTCCATTAACGATCGTCTCGTTTTCATCAATTACCTTTTGTGGAGTACAAGGTTATGTAATACCTTCGACCGGTATATGTGTGTCAGCGTGCAAATTGATGGGACCATAAACAGCCTTTCTGGCGTAATACGAGTCGGCTAATTATCCTGCAGCCCGCAGCTTCAAATAAAATTCTTTCTTATAAAGTTTATAGGAATATTTGGACGTATAATCTGGTGGTATGATGTGGTGAGAGCGATGATGGTCCAGTGGTTAATGGATTTCTAGGTTCGAGTCTGACTGTGGTGCTATGAAATGGGTTTTCTTTGCACGCAAAAAACTACTAAATGTATTTTGTTGAAACTTTACAATAATATAGCTCACACGTTAGAATAATACATAGGCTATAATTTATCCCCGCATTCCTACGGGAATGGGAAGTACGCGCGTGAATGATCCACTACGCAGTACTTACACGTTAGATAAAATCTTGTAAAGCATAAGTCAATATTTGAGTGTTTTGATTATGCTGAAATATTTGTATTTAAAAATAACAAAAGGGCTTGCGTCAAGATAAGATTACCTTTTTGCGTAATTTTCCTTTAAGTAAAATATCGTGCGGGATTATAGTCACCGGTTACTTCGGCAGTAGTTTCGCTTGCGTGAGCTTATATTGGGTAGCCTTTGATTTATATTGTATTGCCGTAATGATGATGATGATATGATCGAATTCCGGATGTATCACATAGTAAACATAACATCTAAGATAGATGTCTGATGTCCTAAAACTGCTTCTCCTCCTAGAACTTCTAGAAAGTAAATGGAATATATAGAATGTAGAAAATAAAAATAATTTTATGGCTATTTATTCGTATCCCTATTTACTTATTCTATTTATGTAATATGTAGTCTTTTGTGTTATACTCCGAATATCACAAACAAAAGTTGCCATTAATACAAAGTTTTAATCAACTTCTTTTGGTGTAAATGGAGGTTTTGTTAGTGAAATTCATTTAACATACACAACATTTGACCAAACGACTCTTACGAATATACAGTATAATTGGCCCCATGTTCAAATGGCGAAGCATAGTTATGAAGAGACTGCATGTTTAACTCAATTACATTGGCTCAAATCGCTCAAAATTTTATATTTCACCTTTTAATTTCCACTTGAATTTTAGCCCTTTCTTAAGACTTGTGCGTAACGTGCAGTTTGTTTTATGGGCGTAGGCACACTGGGGCAAGCTGGGGCACTTGCCCCACCCTAGCCGTAGGATGATTATTAATTAAGGCCACAGAAGGCAGAGACAATAGATTTGGACCTAATCTATTGCCTCTACCATAGATAAATTCATCACAAACGTGAGCCGGATCCAGAAAAGTGTGTGGGGCAATGGCTGGCACTGACGGGAGCTCCACAATGTCGAGAAAAGATGGATAGCTTGACTGCTGCCCCACCCTGAGCCCAAGGCTGGCTACGACCATGGCTTCTTTTATTTATTTTTGCAAATTAAAAAAATTTGTAATCATTCAATTATGTGTAAACAAATCGAAGTACATTTTTTTCTATATTCACAGAACCATATTATGTATATGTTATTTAGTGTATGTTTATTATCGGTACACGTAAGAAGTAAAAACAACTCTTGCAAAATGTTGCTGACGAAGTATTTCTCCATACAGGTCAATGCATCTGGCATCAGCAATACGATCTTAAGATGAGTCACGTAATTCGTGTCTCTTGTCCTCCTAACCTTGACTAATTCAATATTTACTCCGAAGCATCGGTTGTCTTGACTTTGATAAAAGAATCGAAAATTTCTGACCAGCGCTGACAATTACAGACTGATAGAAAGTAGGATTAGATCTATTTCGCCATTCAAAATCATTTTACTGCTTCTCATTTAGGTGCGATTTCGTGCAAGGATTATGAATAGCCATCCCTGGATAAGGTCAGCGCATTAAAACATATGCTACGGTTTTTTTTTGCTCTCTGAGACGTATATATTTTAAAAGTGTTTATTACAATAAAGTAGTGCCCTGATTCACTCTGTACCTATGTAAGCAAACACTCTTTACATGGTTAAAGAGGATAGATTATGAAGCCTCTGAAAAGTTCATTACAGTTATCTGATAATTACAAACATACATTCACCTTCAATTACATAATCCGAACCCACGCAGACACTAACGCACTTGCTCTAGCGCACTCACACATACACATTATAATGTACGGGCACACACACAAGGACATATACCAAACCCCACCCTGATTCAGGCCTTGTCGTGACGGTGAGGCTCAGTAGCCTAGGTAAATGAGCCAGCACCTTGGGCCAAGCGAATTGTGCCGAGGGGGCTCTTTGTAACCCTCTTAGAAGAAGACGGGATAAGAGAGCAGGGGGCAAGGGGTGAGGACGGGAACTTCACCCCATCATACTTTCCCGACGTTGGGAGTAGTTGTTCTGTGGTGCAGGATAACCTCTGCGGAGATGGCGTCGATCTCCTGAGAGACTGACTAGACGTCAAGGTGCCCTGTTGCTAGCAGATGGCATCTTACTAAAGGTGGCATTGGTGGCACATGCCGGGCTTTAGTGGTTAAGGCTGCGTCCACTTATAATCTTTCGGGCGCAGCGAATCCCACAAACCCGCCTGGCGAGACCCACTCCCCAGTGGAATGCCTCAGCGTACTTCCCAGCGAAAAAAAAAAGAAATTTAATGTATTTGTGGCACTCTGTGAGGTACGCTGACGACACTACATTAGTTGCATCGGATGAAGCTGAAATGGCCACCCTGCTGAAGAGAGTTGAAGCAGAAAGTGCTAAACTCGGTCTCAAGATCAACCATTCCAAAACGAAAATAATGGTGGTGGACCGAGCCCAAGTGCTTCCAATAACAGATGCTCTTAGCAACTATGATAAAGTGAAACAGTTTGTTTACCTGGGATCGCTCATTACGACTGAGGGCAATTGTAACGATGAAATAAGCCGTAGAGCCGGGATGGCCAAAAGTGCAATGACTGACCTCAAGTGTATTTGGAAAAACCGAGGTATTCAAAGATCCACAAAAGTGCGTCTGGTGCGAGCCCTGGTTTTCTCGATCTTCCTTTACGGTTCGGAGACCTGGTGCATAAAGAGTCGCGAATGTAAAAAGATCGATGCATTCGAGATGTGGTGTTGGAGACGCCTACTGCGGATCTCTTGGACAGCTATGCGTCCATACTTGAAGAGCTGAACATCAAAAAACGGCTCTCAACAATATGCCAAGACAGGGTTCTGGGCTTCTTCGGCCACATTATGCGTTCTCCAAAGCATGATCTGGAAAGGACTTTCATTCTGGGACAGATAGAAGGAAGACGACCAAGAGGAAGAACACCAGTGAGATGGGCCGATGCCGTTAAGACCAAAGTGGGGGGCAATTTGTACCGAGCAGTTCACTTGGCTCAAGATCATGACCAGTGGAAATTCATATGTGGTCACGATCCTCAGCAGTGAGGGAACGACGAAGAAGAGGCACTCTGTGAAAACCCTTAGGGATCTGCTCGTCTTTATAGCAATTTGCTTGCCCGAAGTGAGCAAAGAGTGACTTCTCAATTTTACCACTGGTTTAAATGTTTTAAAACTGACTTTAGATGTAGTTTGTAGGGAACTTTATAATTGATTTTAAACTAACTTAGGCCCCGTTCGCACGAGTACTTTTTTACCGAGCGGTAAAAAAATCGTTGAATGGGACATAATATTATGGACACTCATGCATCTGTTCAGATGAAGGCGTTTTTAAAACGCAACGCTTTTTTATCGAGCACTGTTGGCGAACGGGGGCTTACTAATGACTTGTTATAGCAATTATCCTCGTGTGACGTTGATGTTGCAAAAACGAAAATATTAGTAGTTCAATTTTGGATCCATAATATTAAGAGGAGCTCGTGGCGCAGTCGTAACAGCCACGCGGATCGATCCACCAGGTTAAGCAACGCTTACCGAGGTTGGTCCGTGGATGGGTGACCATCTTTACATACCGAGACTCCTCCGTGCCTCGGAAAGCACGTTAAGCCGTTGGTCCCGGCTGTCATTCGTGGATCTTTGACAGTCGTTACGGGTCGTCAGAAGCCCGAGAATATGACAACCAGTCTAACCGTGGGGTACCGTATCACCCAGTTACTGGGTTGTGGAGGTCCGACAGCAGTCGCTCCATGTAAAATACTGGTATTCAGCTGAATCCGGTTAGACTGGAAGCCGACCCCAATATATAGTTGGGAAAAGGCTAGGATGATGAATATTAAGGTTCAATAATCAAAAGATGAGCAACAATCATTAATGATAGGTCAGAGCAACATAATTATATGCGTGAGTAATACTCAATCATTACTAGACCATTTTGTCATGACAAACAATTTCATGTTAAATTAAAATACCATTCACATTCCTTGTAACCTGTTTAAAACCTCACTAATATTATAAAAGCGAAAGTTTGTATGGATGTTTGTAACTCTTATATACAAAAACTTCTAAGAAGATCACAATGAACCTGTACATTAATGTAACTAAATTAAATTGTCGTCGTTTTTGTTCTATTCAGTTGGAGACAATGCTTTTTTAAAATTATTTGTACTAGTACTAGCGTTTTTATAACGTAACATCATATCTGTATAAAAACTTCAAAATATATGATAAATATCGTCTCGACTCTGGGTACACCATAACGTGACCTACATACAATTATCTTCGCGATATGTTGAGTCAATGTTTGCAAACAGTTTTTTGCATTACTCGGAATTATTTTTATACATTGTACAAAACCCTGACGTCTCAGCTGTGACCTTACTTATCTCTTCTACATTAAACAAACTCTTTTCACATACTTTTTTATGCATATAGCCTCTAATACGTAAATAAATCCTCTTATAAGAGATAAACGAGCATACGAGGCACCTGATGATAAGTTGCCGTTGCCCATTAATTAATTTAATTCGTCAGGGAAACGATCAGGCAACTTATTTTAAACGAAGTCCCGGTGTCAACGGGGGTTTTGTCAGACTTTCCAAACATGGAGGGAGCCCGAGGTATTGTATGTGTGCCGTGTGCTAGTCAAATCCGGGACACCCCTTCAAACTGCCTAAGGCAATAGTGATCATATTGCGATATACAGGTGACTAGTGCCCAGTCCCACGTATCTTCGGAGACGTTTTATCCAAGGGGCCTAGCCAAAATGCCATTACGAAAACGACAGCGACGATCGTTCGTCCGTTCGAAGTTGTGATTGGCTAAATTACGTCGTCGATCGCTCGATCGTTCAATCGACGACGTGATTTAGCCAATCACAACTTCGAACGGACGAACGATCGTCGCTGTCGTTTTCGTAATGGCATTTTGGCTAGGCCCCCAGGCTCTAGGCGTAAAGTATTTCCAATGCGACAAGAAAATGCAATTTATTCTTACGTTAGCTATCCTAAAACGCAAGGTGGTAATTCTCGGTGGCAAAAATAATGGCTACTCAATTATCGCTAAATAAAATTATGATAATACTAGCTATTGCCCGCAGCTTCGCTTGCGTTAACTATGATTTATAACGGCGACTTGGTGGGATGGTATATAGCCTTACAGCCTTTCTCGATAAATAGGCTATCTGACACTGAAATAATCATTCAAATCCGACCAAATAGTTCCTGAGATTAGCGCGTTTTAACAAACCCCTCCAAGCCTTTTTTCGCGATAAAAGGTTCCCAAGCTCTGGTCTACATGTGTAATAAGTTTCATAAAAATCGGTGCAGTGGTTTTGTCGTGAAAGCGTAACAGACAGACAGACAGAGTTACTTTCGCATTTATAATATTAATAGTAGGGAAGAGATTTTAGACAAGAAGATGCGAGAAGAGAGCTATGTGAATAAATTATTTTTAGCTAAATAAGTAAATAAAGCTTTTGTAATACACGCAGGCAAAGATGTGGACAAAAGCTTGAAAAATGTAATAATATCTTGTCATACATCATGTCTTATGTGCGTATTCAACTCTTTCATTCAAACATGAGTTATGCTGACCTCTTACTCTGATTAAATCAATTTTTTGCTGCCTGTGATTTACAGGCGATCAAAATTATAATTGTTCGAATTTAGTATACTAATCGTTGTTAAGCCTACGTAGAAATTGTGATAAACTAGCCGGTGCCTGCGTCTCCGCAGTGATTAGATTTTCGTCAATTCACACAAAATTTTTTCTTTTTTTTATTGAGACGAAAGCTTCCGACCTCCGGTTTTCGGGGAAGGAATGATGAAGCGGACCAATCAGTCTTGTACTGCCACAGTCCTGAATCGCGCTATCGGAATCACGCAGTTTGTCCGATAGGATAGCTAAAAGACTTTGGCATGGCCGAGCATATCAACTCGCTCGGTCGGTGAGTGCCCGCTTTGGGGCATTTCACTCTCAAAAATATCAATAAAAGTAAAGTAAAAAAAATATTTATCTATAACATAAAAAAATAAGTCTCTCAATTGTCAATCACAATCTTTAACCCTTTAGGATGTCATTTATTATCTACGGATTTGTACCAGTTTTTACCGCATTTTGCTCACTCGATGATACTCTTACAGGATCAGGGAACACGATTATGAACCTTACCACTTTACTTTAGACTATAGAGATAGAATGTTTCTTAAATATGTTTCTTTAGTCTTTGTTACCCATATTTATTTGAATATAGAACTCAGTTTATTACTCAGTCGCGTATGTAATATGTATACCTTCCAAAATAAACGATCACACAAAGAAAATACAAATGTAAAAAAAACTTCCGTAATCAGATATAATTAATATTGGCAGAAAACAGTTTAAAACAATGCCAACTTTTTTATATATTTATCTCAAAGCTAAAATCATTCTCACGTGGTGTTACGTAAGAAGGATCATTGAACTTTTCATCTTATGATGCGAGTGTCAAGGTGAAATTTATAATGAATTAGTGCTATTAATAAATTATGTGCTATATTACGATAGATACCAAGGTTGATATCGTTAAAACGCCAGAACGCCTATTCGTATCAGAAACTAGTTGTCGCTTTACAGTTTAATTGTCTTATGCCCGAATAAAGTATCAACCCTTTATGTCCCACTGCTGGGTACGGGTCTCCTCCTCGAAATCAGGCGAGGAGGGTAATGGGCCAATAGTTCACCACGCTGGCCCAGTGCGGGTTGGTGAACTAGTGCGGGTTGGTGAACTAACTGCTAACATTTGGATGACATAATATGGATTTAAGACGTGCTTAGTAGTTTGAGGAGCCCGCAAATATTTAAGTGGCGTTTGAGAATTCGGGCGTTAGATCCTTTGTACTCGCTTTTAAAAAAAGACAAACAAAAAAATATACAGAGATTTTAGAGAAAACCAAATAGCTACATTAATTTTAGTCAAACAAAATTTGCAAAAATTAAAAATTACGCGAAAAACAGATGTGGTGATTGCTGACTATACAAAAACCGCCATTTACAATCCCTTCCTTTAAGTGACTAAGCTGTACTTATTTTTAACCCCCCTACCAGCAGAAGGGGGTAACGTACTTTCGCGCGTGCTTTTGTGTATTATATCGCCCGTGCGTCTGCATCATAAGAATGTGTATAATAATATTACCAAACAAATAACAAGCAAAACATAATGTCAATAATATTTTCTACTGAATTATTTTGGATTTTACGAAACAATAATAATCAAACTACTTAAATATACTACTAGATAAGAGGAAACAAAAGCGGACGGAATAGAACAATGCCAAAATTCAAAATCCTCCAGCCATTTAAATCAACTGCCTTTAAATTTATAAATAGAACTAAAGTTATCGATACGACAGGTTGTGTCGTTGAAATAGCAGTGGGCTGGTCACACACTCAGAAGACCTGTCGATGGGCCAACAAAATTCAAGAGTGGAGGCTGCGTTGAGGTAGACGAAGTGTTGGTCGGCCATTAAGCAAACGGGAAGACAATCTCCGTGCAGTGGCCTAGGCCCGTGTTGGATGCAAGTGGCAAGGGACGTTCGTTTTGGCGTTCATCGAGAGAGGCCTATATTCAGTAGACGGATAAAGGCTGGTGATGATTATGACGATATAAATTTATTTTAAAAAATGTCTTATTAGTTCGTTCTGTTCTTTTTCTCGAATTCATAATTTTTAATTTTCTCAAATTCATAATTATCTGCCTTTTTCTTCACTGTAATTATTTTATTTCAGCAACTACTATATCGTAGAGAAGCCAGACGACCCGCCCGCGGATAAATCGTTCAAAGTGTACTGGAATGTGCCGACGATGCAGTGTACATCAAAGAAAATATACTTTAAGGATCTGTTCAAGAAGTATGGCATCATACAGAACAAAGACGATCACTTCATAGGGGACAAGATAACAATACTATATGACCCCGGGCGCTTCCCAGCGATCTTCAAGAATGAGAGCAACGGCAAGTACAAGTTCAGGAACGGAGGAGTGCCTCAAGAGGGGGACTTACAGGAGCACCTGCTAGCTTTCAGAAAGGATATAGACGAATTTATACCCGATACAAACTTTAGTGGTGAGTTATTATAATACTAGCTGTTGCCCACGGCTTCACCCGCATTAGCAAAAAAATTTTTTAAATGTATCATATTATGTTAGCTTATGTTTACGTAGCAATCCATATATATCCCTCTGCTGGGCACGGGTCTTCTCCTCTAAAATAGGCGAGGAGTTTATAGGGCCATAGTTCACCGAGGCGCTGACCCAGTGCGGGTTGGTGAACTTCACACACCTTCAAAGACTTTTAATCTCATCAGGCATGCAGGTTTCCTCACGATGTTTTCCTTCACTGATGAGCGAGTGATGGTCTTCTCTAAATGAACTAAATATGAACTAATCAATCACAATTATATAAGTTCGCGTAGACTGTGCTAAATTCGATAGAACTTGTGTGATACTAGGTACGGAAATAAACCATCCACGATCCAGCGCTGACACCTATTTTTTTTCTATTTTTGACGTGATAACGTCTTATAATTCGATGGAGCCGGCTGTACGCACGAAAAAACATGACTCATGCGGCGTTACCTCGCTCTGAGGCGTTCCATTTAAGGCATTAAGTGTAAGCGAGAGCGCGGAACGAGCGACAAAGAGGCACAATCGGCCCATCAGTATTTTCTTATGACATTGTCACGTTCAACTATCGCGATCGTCAGTAAACCGACTATACAGACAACCGATTTTTTATTGAGAGAGGCTCATTTGACTAAAAAGGGCTACCAATGAAGATGATGATGATATTATTTATACTTAATTAGGACTTCATACATACATAGTTCTGACACCATAATTGAATTAAAAATGTTACTAAAAGGAAACAATAGCGAGAAAATATTTCATAATAAACATAACTTAATATTCATCTAACCTTAGTTCGTAAGGTTATTAATTAAAATTCTGAGAATTAAATCCCATAACTTAATTATTAGGAAGTAGGTTTCCTCCAAAAAATGCTTGTTATTGTTGATTTATTGCTTATATTAAAACAGCTGACTGACACTTGGACAGTTTCATCATCATCAGGCTCTATCCCTCCACTGCTGCACATACGCCTATAAAGGTCCGGACGACCGATCCCGTAACATCTTGGTCAACCAACTACACAAGATAAGCTAAATTATTAATGAATAAAAACTAAATAAATTCATCAAACCCATACGCGTATCTATGGATACCTCAATTATATATTCAAAAAGGTTTCTCGCGAGAGTCACCTCCGAAGTGGTAGAATGTGTCGTCGTCCCCTGTCATTTCTAAAATAAGAGAATTATAAAACTAAAACAATATATTATGATGTACATTAGCATGTAAACTTCCACCGAAAATGATTTGAGCGAGATCACTTTTCATTCAAGCAACTCAAATATTTAAAAAAAAATATGTTATTTACGGAACCCTTCATGGGCGAGTCCGACTCGCACTTGGCCGATTTTTTCATATTATAAGCCTTACGGTAAAAAACACAACAAGAAAGAACTATCTGAACTATATATAAATCAAAAATCTATTTAAATTAATCAAACTTTCCAAATGTTTATAAAGAATATTATTTTACTGCTGCTTAGACGCAGGCCACGGTTCAATAACCGTTGATTTAAATCATTAGTCTAAGCATGTTTATTAAGAAAAAAAACTCAGGAATTTCTCGTATTTTCTTGCATAATACAAGACCTTGAAAAGACGGTTGATAAAATTTCGGTGGCAAAAACTAGTTTTTAAAGAATAGTAAAATATTTTGATTGAATAACATAGTTAATATAACAGATTTGTAAGAAAAAAATAATCCATAAAAGTGAATTTATTTAACGGCGAATATTAGACAGAAAATATTAATTAGAAAGTGAAAAATCAAAAAAAATCTCCGATGCATTTGCATTACTAAGAAGTGCCTATTTTTCTCTCTTTTATTGCTTATTATTCAGGAACTATATGTATTTATACTTCGAAATTTCCAGAAACTATAGTAATACTACTTATCTAACGAATTGGGAAAAAATCATCTTATTTACATGCTTAGGTCATTTTATCTAATTTATTTTAAACTTTTGACGCTTATGGCGCATACGCCTTTGTGTACATTAGCGGCGCCACTGCCATCTTAGCGCACGGAAATGTATTAAGCTGTCTTATAAAAGCTATGTAAAATGGCCTTAGCGAACATGGTAATTATTTTTATATGCCGAATCTCAACAGTTGCGATTGTGCAGTAGAGACAATTGCCAATGATTTCCATCAGACTTTTAGCGACCGTGATGACATAAGCTTCTCATCACAGAAGTTTCCGCCTGGACGACCTTGTATCATTGCTCTAATTAGTCGTTAACGTTGATTTATAAACATTGCATTGGACGAGTTAATATTACCTACATAATTTACAGATACATGGCAGACAGATGTATTCCTATACACAACATTTAGAAGACCGAGTGGTGAATAGAATCATTGTCGAATCCACTTGAAGAATGGCAAAATAATCGCCTAGTCGTAGTCCTAACGTCAAGAGTTCAGTGTCATTCACACCTACAAAAACATTCATCATTAGCCTTTATCCGTCCACTGCTCCCTCAAAGAACCGACCGACCCAAATATATTATATAAAGTATATATATCATTAATTTTATTTGCGTCCCTTGTTCTTGTAACTTACGGTGAACTATCTTATGAACTTACGACGGGGCGTATGTGTGAAATTGTTAAATAATCTTCATATACATTTTTTTCTAATTTTTACGCAAATTTTAATATTTTTTTGCGATTAAATCATACTGATGGCAGATGGTGCCTCTTGTAGAGTCACCGTCATGTAGAGCAGACAAGGAATGGAACACAGTCCTTCCAAGTTGCAAATAAAAATCAAAGGTCATTAACACCTAATTATGTATAAGTTATATATTAGCAAAATGTTTTACGTTTATCAAAAAAACATTAAACTTCTCACCAGAACTTGTTTACTAAGTCGATTTATCACCAGAAAAGCAAAGTCTATATATAAATATATCAGATTTATTATTTTCCTTTAAACCCGTAACACAAGTTCTTACGAGCTAAACACGAGACTAGGTTAATGTTTTGTGATTTTTAGGTAAAGTTCATATTTATTTATAATAAGATTTTAAATTAACCTAATTTAACAGATTTATATCGTATTCTTACCTTCTTATTAATACCTAAGAAAACATTGTATGTAATATTGTAACTATAGATTTATTTGTACTTATGTAAGTTTATGAAATAAATATTATTATTATATTCTTAACCTACACCTAAAAATCATAAAATACGCGTTAAAAATTATATTCTAGTATTTTATCTGCATTATTTGTAAACGAATCTCGATGAAATTAATAACAGTTTTATAATATATTATAATAAGGGGACTGTTGGTTTATATATCACTAGACATAAGATTAATTTCCAGGTATTGGTATTATCGACTTCGAGTCCTGGCGCCCTGTATTCAGACAAAACTTCGGGAAGCTGGTCCCCTATAAAGACGTGTCCTATGAAATAGAAAAGAAGCTTCACCCTTGGTGGCCTAAGGGCTGGGTAGAGTCTGAGGTAAGAGATTCCAGGCTAACGTACGTCATAAAGTCACGGTGCTAGTAATTATGTATATTGATTGCTGCCTTTCCGTTGCACAGCAAACAGGCAATATGGTGCGCATCTGCACCGCAATTGGTTATCAATTGAAAAATCAAATGACCTTTTTTAGGAATCAAAGTAATTTTTTTTTCAAACAATTTTGAAAAAAGCTTTTGATATATTTGATGATACAACGCCTTTACTCAACACAATAGTCGTTTTGTTTTTATTTCACATAAGTGTTTTTAAATAAAATTAAAATGGAAACAGAATAATTTGTGACTGCTGAACATTATATTGTGAGATCCATATTGTAACTACTACAATAAATTTGAATAGTTGTCCAATCTTATGATGAAACAGCTTTTACGGATTTTACCGCGGTTTATTATTATTTTTACATGCCTAACGTGACCATAGTTTCTGTAAAATATCCGAAACATCGGGCATGTAAAAATAACTCTCCGTGGGTGAAGTGAACATTTCTAACAAATTTATTACTTATCATGAAATAATAAATACAACATGAATTCATCTATCTGACACATCACACGCAGAAGATATTTAATTGCTATCAACATAATCTGCTGTACCATTACAAATGTAGAGCAGTAATTAAAACAAACATTCCGAACGTTTATAGTTCATTTGTAGTTATTATGAATTGAAACGATTTGTGATAGCGCCTAATTAAGCTTATGATATAATAGATGTGATGCAAAGATTGTTGACATTCCTGCTGGACATCAAAACTTAAATATTATGTCGCACTGCTGCGCAAGAGTCTCCTTCTCTTGGACACACTTTCAAAGACATACAATCTCATCAGGAATGCATGATTTTCTCACAATGTTTACCTTTACCGGTAAATGAGCGATGACCTTTTATACAGGTGCATTTAGAAATTTTAAAAAAAGTTAAGGCATCACAGGCGATCGGGATCGAATCCGAAAACCTCTCACTGTATGCCTGATGATATTAAAAGTATTTGAAGGTGTGTGAATGTTACCAATCCGCAATCCAGCGCTAGAGCATTGTTGAACTATGGACCAAAACCCTCCACGCCAGAATGCGAGGAGGAAACCCGTGACCAGCAGTGGGACATAATGAAAGACTTGATACTTTACTTTTTTGTGTATTTGTTTTACCGGTTTTTCTTAGTGGCTTAACTTTGAAACGAATAGTAGATTTTTTGACATCCATTAAGTGTAAAAAAATTGTAAATTTATTTGATAATGGACTTGAAGCTTGTTACGGGAACGTAAAGAGTCTTTACTAAAGACTTTTACGTTTACGTAAGGGATTTACAGATTTGCTTCACTTTTGAATTTAATTTTTGAAATTTATATTATTTTTATTCTATACATCAGACCAATAATTGTGTTAATCCAGAAGAAGAAACCACTTAGAGATACAGCGACGAATTTTGTAAAAGAAATTAATGAAATAAAATATAATATTTCAGGCTAAGCGGCGTTTTGAAGAGGCTGGCAGAAAATTCATGCAAACAACCATATCCGTGGCCAAGCAAATGCGGCCGAAAGCCAGGTGGGGA
Source organism: Lycaena phlaeas (assembly GCA_905333005.2). Taxonomy (NCBI): domain Eukaryota; kingdom Metazoa; phylum Arthropoda; class Insecta; order Lepidoptera; family Lycaenidae; genus Lycaena; species Lycaena phlaeas. The sequence goes on along the minus strand of HG995169.1, from coordinate 14,286,489 downwards.
TATTACGCCTTCCCATACTGCTTCAACATGGCTCAAAACAATATGGTCGAGAAATGCCCCAGTCAAGTAACCAAGGAAAACGATCAGTAAGGTTTTACACAAATTTATTTTAGATAATATTTTATTCAATTATAATATTTTGAATTTTATTATTATTCCTTGAATCTTTATAAAGATACAAGAATCTTAAACCAACGATTTTCATCTCGATATACGAAATATGAATAACTTTACGCTTTACGTACCTACCTAATGAGATGATTTTGATGAAAACACAAATCATAATTTTAAATTTTCAGGACATACTGGTTATGGAGTGAGAGCACAGTTCTATTGCCATCAATTTATAGGGAACATGATCTGACAGCATCTCAGTTGACTGCCATGGTAAGGGGGCGAGTGGAAGAAGCAGCTAGGGTCATGAGACACAACACTCCAATACTACCATACTTCTGGTACAAATATAGAGACGGAGGATTCATTACTCCGGTAAACTATAACATTTTATATATTTAATATACAAATAATTTGCAAATCTGATCAAGAGGTATAGCGCTTGTGATATATATGGTTATTTAGTAAAAGTAAAGTAAATTATCAACCCTTACATGTCCCACTGCTGGGCACGGGTCTCCTCCTCGAAATCAGGCGAGGAGGGTTAATGGGCCATAGTTCACCGATGCGCTGGCCCAATGCGGGTTGGTGAACTTTACATACCTTCAAAGACTTTCAATCTCACCAGGCATGCAGGTTTCCTCACGATGTCTTCCTTCACCGGTGAGCGAACGATGGTCTTAGAAATTTAGAAAACCCATTCCAAGGCACACGGATGGGTCAGGATCGAACCCGGAACCCCTCGCATAAGAGGCCGAGTCCACTCACCACTTGACCATCGTCGCTCAGCTTATTATTTAGTAATGGATCTTTATTTGCATGGATTATTTCTCTATTTCTTTTAGAACGTTTTTAAGTGGTATTTAATTTATTTTCAGAGTGATGTTGCAGTCATATTTAAAACATTGTTTAAATCCGATGCATCGGGATTTTTGATCTGGGGTAGTTCGAATGATGTAGATACTGTTGACAAATGCGAGAAACTTCTAAATTATGTGGAAAAGATTTTGGGTCCTGCTATTGCTTCGTATACCAAGAAATCAAATAAACAAGATGATGAAACAGTGACGACCAGCGGACTAGATAACGTTAGTGAACTCAATAATTCTACAGAACATAGTGACATAGTAAGTCAAACTGAGAACTCTATTTTGAGTAATGTTGATGAAAGTGCCCTCAATAACACAGTTCAAGATGTAATTCATCCTGAAACGATTGATTCTGAAAAGCAATCAACGTATTTTCCCCAAAACGTAAATGACATATTTAAAACATGGGACATCGATAAGGAGTCGAAAAAAAACAGCTATAACCAGATGGATCTGAGAGATGAGGAAAGAATAAATGAAAGTATAATTTTTAACATTTTAAGAAGATTAGTTAATATTGGATCTAATATAAATCGTACATATTCACAAGAAAATACGATAGAAAATAACATTTCACCAAGTACACTACACACTACTACAGACGTATCTAGAATTGAATCTCCTATAGTAAAGAGTGTAATTGCAATTGATAGTCCAACTACAGCTATTTTTTATGCCAAAACTACAAACTCAGATGTTTCTGGACAGTTTAACAGCAATGAAAATAGTTCAGAAAGTTACGTAAGAATATTAAATAAAAATGAATATTTAAACCCTAGTATTAAAACATCAGAAATTTTTCCTAAGTTGAATTATAGTGACATATCCCAAGATATTACAAATTATACCTTTGTAACTGAAGAAACAGTCCAGGAAAACGAAACATTAACATTTATCGATAATCTTAATTCAAATAATGGATCTCTTTTAGCTAAAAGGGTAACTACAATAGAGAACCCTTCTAGTACAACTGAGATTTATACCAAAACTACAAATTCGGATAAATCAGCACAGTATTATAGCAATGAAACGAGTTCAGAAAGTAATGTAATATTAAATCTTTATGAATATTTAAGCACTAGTGTAGAAACAACAGAAAATTTTCTAAAGTTAAATTATAGTGACATAACATCACAAGAAATTAGTACAAAGAATAATGACGTAACTAGAGAATCTGCCCAAGAAAACATTACATTTACAGGCATCGATGATATAAATACAAATAACGAATATCTAATTTTTGTAGACAATGACAAACCAGTAAAACCTCAACAGAGACAATCTAATCTCAATACAAATACAGAAGCACCCATCGATATGACAACAGAAAATGAATATAACACCGAAAGTGAAAGATTTACATCTAAATTACAGTATTAAGTTGACGTGATCAGTCTAGCCATTTAAATCAATACATGCACCAAAACCAAAGACAGTATTAACTGTACGTGTAGTTTAATAATAATAATATTAAGAAATCTTTATTACAGAAAAAAGTTTCAATATAAACTGTGTAAGTAATTTGCATTCTTATACGTGATTATATTTTTTTTTTTAATTTTCTACCGATTAGTAATATTATACAATGATTATATGAACTTTCTGATCAAAGACTAGGAGAGTAATAATAGTGAAATGTTTAAATAATTTTCGTATTGATAACAAACTTTGTAAATACTAACAAAAACTTGTTTTTTTTTTCATCATCTACGATGGTAGATAGCGATGCGTTAAAGAATAGCAAAAAAAATATTTATTTCGAATAACAGGTATTTTTAAATTTCTCGTCATCTCCTCTAAAATAGTTGCTAGTTCTTTTTAAGAAATTAACACTAAGACTACTGACTGGGGTATCTAAAAACTTAGTCTATACCTAAATATATTTAAATTTTTATATATTTCTATATTATATTGCCACCCACACCTGAGCTACGGTGAAATCTAAAAAATATCTCAAGCTCATCTGGAATTTAGTCAAAATCAATTACTAGATTTCAACCGAAACAAGAATCACCTAAGAGCGAGTTAACTACAAACAATAAACATGGTATAAGAATTATCGGTTATTTTTTGTAAATAATATGTTAAATAATGTATTTAAAAGTAAGGTTTTTTATTGTACGCAACGTCACAAATCGTATTAAATATTAGTATTAGATAAATAGAGATAAAAAATAGTTATTAAAAATCTGTAAGTTACCGTAAAGGCGCGTCTACACCGCGGCGCATGGAGAGACTACGAACGCTTCTCAAGTTTCGCTGTACGAAAAAATGTATATGATTGGTTTCTCTGCGCCCTAAGGACACGTTACACTTTAATTGATCTCTGCTTGCGCCGCGGTGGAGCCGCGCCTTAATTCTTTGTAGGGTCTAATTAATATGTTTCTTGTTGTTATCGGGGCTTGCCAAAGTATAGCCTCTGTGATATAGTGGTTGTGTATATTTTAGTAAGTTTTCTGATTCTGATTAGGAGATACCTAATTCTATATTTTGTATTTGTTTCGTTTACAACCAGTATGTAAATAATTTTGTAAAACTTAAAATATTTGTTGTAAAACAACTTATCTTATCTTAACTTTTAACTTATTATTATTATATATATAAATGAATATTAAATTTAATGAATTTTATGTGTTTCTTTTTTTTAGTATTACTTTTGACAAATCTCTTATAATATTATTTAATTTTATTACTTTTATGATAATCCTCTGCTTTTATGTTCTGGGTTTTGTCTAACACACTGCTGTACTACCGAGCTATTTTCAACATATTTAACGCCATCTAACGATATATTATGAGATTATTATAAACACTGTACTGTATAATAGTGTATTCTATCCCATTTTCCTAAATATTTTGTCCCTTTTTATTTATATTATTATTTTCATCGAATTTTCAAATTGTAATGGTACTAAAAAAGTTTCACGTCGATCAATTATTGATCGAAGAAGTTTCACTTCAATAAATGAAGGTTCTAGGCTGTCCGACAGTCCAGTCATCATCAGTTCAACATCAGGCTACGGAGGTGAACTCAAGTTGTTAGCGAGATGGATTGCGGTGAGAGTAGCCACTCATCACTGGAACAAATAAAGAACACCAGAAAATTTCATGACATCATAGCTGGTTCAATTATTTTACTTTACTTAAATAACTTTTACATAACTAGATATTGTCTCTGGAAAGTGAGAAAACTGATTACATAAATACTCTTTGGCTATAAAAGCAGGATTAAAAAAACAAGTCTAGAAAACAAGACTAAAAACTTTAATTTCTCCACTGATGACTTAATTTGTCTTCCGACTAGGTCCTCCTAGGTTTTATCTGTAAATTGTACATTTATTGTCATTTCTTAAAAAAAAAATATGGTAAATCGAGTTATTTAAGAAATTTAAATTTTACCTCATTATTTCAATTAGGGTGCGAGTGGCAAGGGATCGGTCGTGTTGGCGTTCATTGAGGGAGGCATATGTCCAGCAGTGGACGGATGAAGGATGATGATGATGATAACTTCAATTAGGTATCGACAATAATACAAGACAAAACAGACAAATTTAATATAGATATTTAACTCTTATTTAGGTTGCTGATAACTTTATTACCAAACAATATTTACCGAAATAAAATAATAGGATAAACACAACGTGATAACCATAACATAACACTTCAAAAATTGTGTTCTACCATTTACTCGATAGGATTTGAAAATGGAATTTAGGATTTTAAAAAATGATTTTGAAACGGAATACTTAATATATTTTTTACATAATATTTTCGCAAAACTTGATATCTCGGCACTCGAAGGTAAATTTTTATTTACTTTAGAATTAACATTTTTATTTAAATAAAACAAGTATACTGTCTCTTCTTATGTCAATGTTTTGAATGACTTTAAATTTTATCTCTTCTAACACAAACACTATGGTCAATAGATCTTCTATTAATACTAATATTTGGTCGGGGCTTTCATTTCGCTCTTTGAGATTTCAATCAGGCAAAAAGACGTTTCTATCCTTGTTTACGCAGTTTTTCAACAAACGGTTACCTTAAAAAACGAGTTATAGACTTTAACTTTTCAGTTTTAAGGATACGCGTTATACGTTTTTCATTGTAAGTAATTTGCAAAAAATAGTTAAAAAAATTAAAAATGCTTTTACTTTTTTAAATAGAAAAACGTAATAATCTTATCGAATTAATGTATTGCCATCGGTCCTTGATAGATCTACAGAGTTTGAACAAAATCTGACCGTTGAAAGTGGGTCAAAATCACGCCCAAAAGAGTCAATTACAAACATACGTAAATGTGAAGATAATAAAAAAGATAAAAGTCACCCCAAATTAAGTCGTAAAACACTTAGCTAATTTCAGTCTTGCCTAGCTAAACTGTAAGCTTACAATGAAAGCTAACCAAAACACTAAATACTTATTGGATAAATCAAAAATAACTTTCATATAACAAATTTATTTAAAATATCAAACAACAACACATACAAACAATTAAACGCCACAAACAATACTAAAACAATAATTCTTGAACAACAATGGTATTTCATGATCGGTTATGAAGTTTCTATCGGGCCTCACACTTGCAAACGGGTTCTGTTTCGCTTCGGACACTGTATTGTAGTCTCCAAACTCCTTGACTCTTGTCAAGTCTCGTTGTAGCTCTTCCAGAGTATATGCGGTCATGACAAATGGTATCTTCTGCTTTAAAATACATTTTATTGTCGATGGCCAGGTATCTCTACCATTGTATATCGATGATCGTTGGATACTCGGGTTAAAAGCACAAACTGAAAATTAAATTATAAAATAGCAATACCCAAACTGATATTCGAGATAATCGATAAGTACATACACTAGACTAGTAAATAATAAATACAGAAAAATATTTCTTTTCGATGTTGTACTTTGATTAAAGTATCTTATTGTTAAGTGGTTGTTAAAAGGATCTCCGCCGATTTCCATATTAGTCCACTGAGAGGAACAGAATAAACTTTAAACTTAGCGAAACAAGCAAGCATTTTATTTCCAAGGAGTGGTATAATTCTTTTATTTTATAATATCATTTAATACACAAACGCTCTTTAACAGTTTATTTATTGATTGGTTTTGAACGTTTTCCGGTATCCTATTGTGAAAACGTAACATTTTACTGACCTCACGTAGTCTTAAAAAATACGTTAATCTTTTCAAAAATTATCTTACGCTGTCCAATTACTTAAATACAAAACTATTAACAATATCAGTAAAAAATAATCATCTTATTGAATATTGCAGTAACAAATATACAATAAAGTGTTTTAGATAAGTTAAGCCTTTTGATTTGATGCAACAGTAGTGTAGAGTTGTAGAGTAGTGGTAGAGTAACTGTAATCATTCTTAGTTGACAATTTCAAGTGAGAGAGTAACTCTTGCAAGATAAAAATAGCTTATTTTGGCATCTCGTAAAACTAGAATTTTAAAATAACTTTTTCTTTTTGTCCCTTTTACAGTATAATAGTACCGTAAAAATAGAATTTAACCTGGCACTAAATCGCCGAACCAAATTTATATAAAAAAATTAATAAGATTTTCACAAAATAAAAGAAACCATAATAATGGTCTCAATAGTTTTATGTAAATTACAATCTATTAGTAGAGGTTATAATTTCACATCTATTATTTACTGTAATTTTTTTTCTTGCACTTAACCGTTTATGCTTCATGACTTACAATTTATGGATACTAATCCAATATTTTAAGACTTATCAGCTAAGATGAAAAGCAGGTTTATTAAATGGTACATAAACGATAAACAATTTTTATATTTAAAAGTTTATAGAAAAGAATATAATATATGAAATACTAATTATACTCTACATTAATGGTCTTAATATTTTTGGCATAAAATGTGTAAGTTTTTGAGATATCTGTAAAATTGTGTTTTACAAGATGGCGCTTCATGCTCCACCTGGATCTGTCAGTGTTTGGAGAATTTATGCAGTAAACCTTAACCTGAACCATAAATAACAAAAATTGGATAGAAAATTTAGGAGGTTCAAGTTAAAACGCCACTTTTACTGTAATATGTATATGTGTAGTTTGTGGTTTTAAAGATATCTATGGACGCTTTTACACCACGTCAACCTGGTCCCATGCTAAGTTCTCGAAGAGACTTGTGTGGTGACTTGGTACCCGTAGGTACCAGACAACGGAAATACATATATTTAATATTTTTTATATTAATACTTATATTTAAGATTTTTATTATAAAATACACATAATATTTAACACACATTCATGGCCGAGGACACAGAAACTTTTTTGTATTCCCTGGCGAGATTTGAACTCGCTACCTCCGGCTTGTGCGCTAACCACTGAGCCACAGAGGTCGTCGAAAAAAGATAAAAGTAGAATATACAACATACGGTATTATTGTATACTATGATATTACCTATATCGGGTGTGGTAAAGTCGTCACTGGAATAATAAGCGTGGTAAGTCAATTTGTCTTGGAAACTGAAGAGAACACGACGTTTGAAGACCTTACAGCTTTCACATAACCTAGAAAATAATAATATCAATAGTTAAATACTGCTAGGTGAAATACGTAATCCATGGTAAGATAAACAATATAACAATAGGGATTTCATTTAAATAAGTGACGTAAATGAGCGACGATGCTACAGTTGGTATGGGCACTCGGCTGTTTCATAAAATGAGATTTTATCAAATTTATAAGTGCATCCTAAACACGAAACCATCGCTCGCTCACCGGTGAAGGAAAACATCGTGAGGAAACCTGCATGCCTGATGAAATCTCACTAGGCATACAGGTTTGGTTTGATTTTCATTGAAAGTCTTTGAATGTATGTGAAGTTCAACAACCCGCATTGGGCCAGCGCGCATCGGTGAACTATAGCCCATTACCCTCCTCGCCTAATTTCGAGGAAGGAGACCCGTGCCCAGAAGTGGGACATAGGGTTGATATTTAACTGAAGTAAATAAAATTATTAGGTGCCGTGAGTATATATAGATTACGTGTTAGCGCGCGTTGAACATCAACGAATAAGTACCACGTTATAGTTAGCAAGAGTTGCTCAAAAAATGTTTTTTTATGATAATATTTAACTTTAAATGAGTTAAAGACGCTATCATTCATATGTAGAAAAGGTTAATCAGCACCAGTAATTACATTGCCTTACATGAACTGATATAAAAAATTTAAAATTTGAAATAGATTAAAATATATATAAAAGTTCAGAAACACTTACTTCACTTTACCAAGTAAGTCCAAAGGTAGGTTGGATGGATTTAGATCTGGGCCAACCAGGACAATGTTTAGCTCTTTAATTTCTGGACGCAAGTGAAGGAGAAACACTTCCCATTTGTTAAGACCATCGGCTTCAAACTGTAGCTCCGCACCCACCACGTGGATTGTAAAAGCTGTTTTCTGCATAATACATTTTTTCTTCTCAATTTTGCTATTATAATAAACAACTTTTACGGATAATATCGCGATTTTATTCATTTGAAAAACCAACAGCGTGGTTAACAATAATAACAGAGTAGGAGATTTGTGATAGTGAGGCCAATTATGGGTTTTTGTAACAATGTAAAAGTTTTTTTTACCAGATAACGAAACGAATTCGTTGGTTTATTACGGTAAGCTTGGAAGCTGTAATCGATTAGTGTTATCTACATTTTGTACCATTTATTATAATTTTTATACTGTGGCTGACATTTCGGATACTGAACAGCAATATTGATCACGCAAGGACTAAAAGCGACTTTCAAGAATATTAAGCCTCCAATAAAATCCGTAAAAGTTGTATCCATATAATAAAATAGATATAATGAGTACTCAAAATTTAAAACTTTCCAATATCCACTAATGCAACTACCATACTTCAATTGCTTATGTGTTCCAATTTTTTTTTTCGAAAGGTCTAGATTTTCAGGCCTTCAAGCTTAATTGGTAAGTGTAGTAGTAGTAAATAGATGGCTCAAAGAAAAGCAATGTAAGCAGCGTAATTACTGGCACCCATGATGATGATACTATCAAACGTTAGGATGGGACACTTTAACTGGCACAAAGTTAGTTTTTTTTTAAGTTTACTATAAGTTTTTTAAGTAAGAGGTAGTGCCATGATACTTTGCAGCCAAATTAGGCCGGCACGACCGGGGAGGAACCTCTCGCTCACATAAAATCGACGAAAAGTGACAGCTAAGCTGTCGCGTTTCGTGCGGTCTGTGAGTTTCCGGTGGCTCATTAGGGGGATAGGGAAAAGAAGGCTAACGCATCTGCATAACCTCTGGATATGTAGATGTTAATGGGCGGCAATAGTCGCAAGGCTTCGACTGTTCGAAAAAAGTTCACCTCATCGGATCGAAGAATATTTTTCTTAATTAACATGATGTGGTAAACTATATTTTTATTAAATTAACATACAATAAATCCAATGAATTTTTCCTTACTTTTGGTAATCCGTTTGCATGAGGTTTTATATTACTTGTAAAGAGTTGGTAGCTGTAGGCGACGGTAAGCGGCGCCGTCGCTAGCTGAGTCAACGCTGCGTATTGTATGTCATTCATGTCTGCGGAAATGTCATATAGGCGAAGATTTAATCAGTATATTACGTTCTTTTTTAAACTGCAAGATAGTTGATTTCTTTTTAAAATACTTATTCGTTTGTCAAATTCCAAGAATTTTCTGTAAATCACTTGGTAACGCCTTTTGGCAAAAGAAAATACGAATCGCCAACGGTTACACTACGGCGGGAAGAACACTCTGTATTGCAATCTAATAAGTCGTCGTAGCAGTATGTCTCTATTCGATAGTCGTCTTGGCATTCATTGAGGGAAGGCTATACTCATATGTTCACCAGTAGACGTATAAAGGCTGATGATGATGACGACGAGGGTATATAAGTGAATAGGGGATGAAAGACGCTTTCTGTTCTATTGGTAATCTTGAAAAATAAAAATATCTTTGTAACGCTTACCTATCTTTTCTTCAAACATTGATGCCAAGACGTCATTTATCTTTTCCGGTATTTCATAATGTTCTAAGACTTTTGTAGGCATTGGTGGTTCCAATCTACCTTTTGTTTGTTGATAGTTCACCAGCTTCTGATATAGAGCATAAGATTTACACCACCGTACGTGATCATTAGGAAGATGGTCTGGGTGATCAATACAATATGATATCTGAAATAGAGACGGTAGTCTATAGTCAAACGTTTTACTTGCATATATGGATTTAAAAATCTGGTATATACAATATGATTGTATTTTATATAGCGCTCTTCAAATATATGAAGGTCCTAATCCTTCCATAAATATAGTCCAAAACATTATTTAGATATAGTTAGCAAAGTAATGTTGTCAACTTGCACGGTCTATTTTGTGTGGGTTTTTTTGATTTAACTTTATTTCACGGAGCTTGATATTTCGATATTGTCTAAGAATGTCTTGTTCACGAGAAGAACAGTATTGTGACCAAGACAATCGCAGACAGTGATCGAGCTACGCGAAATAAAGTTAAAAACGTGATGTATATCCCGTTTTAAATAGTTTTAATAATGAAAATAAGTACATATGTGAATTTAATATTCATTGAGTTTTCATTATTATACTCATATAGGTGATCAATAATTCATGCTGTGTAAAGATTTTTATATACCTGCTCACAACCAGCACAATCTTTTAATTTGGATTGCCTCCACTCACGACAGTTAGCATCAGCGCACATCCTGGGATAGAGGAGGGCTTCTTGCTCCCATGGTACAAGCTTTCTCTTCAATATTTTTTCACAGGATACTATCATTTGCATTCTCAGAACTCTATAGTCTTGACCTGTGATGTTTTTTGAATCAGCGTATAAATGTTTTTGATCTGAAATATTTTCCAAACATAAAGCACACAATTACAAGTGTTACAAAATAACTACATGTACATTGTAATACATACGGTTATAAATCACTACATATTATAAAACAAAGTCGCTTTTTGTGTCCCTATATCCCTTTGTACGCTTAAATCTTTAAAATTACGCAACGGATTTCGATGCGGTTTTTTTTAATAGATAGGACAATTCAAGAGGAAGGTTTATGTATATAATTTATTAAGTTTTTATATACATTGGCTAAGATATAACAATAATTGTTGGAGGTGTCGGAAAAAAATAGGCCGCCTGAGAGTTTTCAACGAAAACGCTGCCTAAACCCTTTGAGATATAACAAAATAATGTATGGTGGAATTGTGTATCTTAAATAGGTCTACAAAAAAGTCCGCGATGGCATATGTCTATCTCTTAGGGATATCATAGTATATGCATTTAATACTTTAAAAAATGGGCAATTTTTAACGCGATAATTTGAAAGTTATTTACACAAACACAGAATGAATCCTTATCATTTTAAATCAGTTAATTGGCTTAAGCACTCCATGAAGATTATTTTTCCCCTTTACATCGTGCAAATTAAATGAATACTTTAGGAGATATGGCAATATCAAAATAATACGCAAGAAAATAAATCGTGTTGTCGTGATTCGAACGGGACCAAACGGGAAGCGTTCAAGATTACGTATATCCATTTTAATACAAATACTTAGTCATTATTAAAATAGAAAATGATCATCATCAGACATGATAAATCCGTAAATCTAAGTTCACGCGGGCGAAGCTGCGGGTAACAGCTAGTTTCTAATAAAAGTTTAAATAGCAATTTCATTTAACATAATATTAATAATTCTTAAACTTATTTCCGGTGATTGTAACCATAAACCATCGACCACATAACCCATAGACTCCTAATAACAGGGGAACGGGTTCTGGCGACACATCTGACTTATAGTTCAGATGTAAGCCATAAACAATGTACTCAAACTATCGTTTTGTCTCATTCTTTCCGGTTGCGATATATATCCATTTCTTTTTAACGTTCCAAGATTGGTAATGTATGACATTGAATTAGCTAATCACAGCATTGCAACCCCTTTCGTCTCACCTCAGTTAGTTGCCAGAATGCATTTAATACGAAAAATTAAACATTAGGAGTCTATAGTTGTGTGGTCGATGTCATAAACACATGTTCATTAATGTGAAAATTAAGCAGTTACCTACAGTAAACTACAACGTACCTTTTAGATGAGATATTGTTGATACAGCAAAACACAGTGCTTGATGCCGGGGCCAATCCTCATCCATATGCTTTTGAGAACAGTAAAAAATTAGGGAGCAAAACTTACACGAATATCTTTGACTTAATTCTCTCTTACAAACATGGCAAGAACTCTGAAGAAAAACTTTTCGAAAACTATATTTATAAATGAATTCATCATTTCCATTCGTTTTATAGGAAAAAGATTCAGAGCCATTCAAATTTTTTGAATTGTTTCTTTTGTTATAAGTTTGAGATTGCTTTGAGATCTTTTCTGCTTTTTCTATGTCAACAGAATCTTTTATTTTAACTTTGGCTTGACGGTTGTTTGGTACTTTGTTCTTTTCCTTTTTGTAATCAGTTTTATTCGATGGTACAGGTATGTCGGGGTGGCCTAATAAGTTTTTTGGCGGCGAAACAGGGTTTTTCTTTGAGTTCTTTTCTTTGTCTTCATCTTCCGTTGGTGCTATAATGTTTATTTGTGGATTATCAAAATGTTGATGTGATGCCTCAGCTTTCATAACTTCACTCGCTATCATTTCAAAAGACTGATTTACATCATCAACACTCGATGTTAAAGCATCTTCAAATTTTTCAATCGGTTCAAAGTTTGAATCACTCACTTCTTGGGTGGATTCATCTGTAATGTTCGCCACGTTATCGTTTCCTGCAGATTGTTGTTTACCTTTCTCCTGAGTTTCTTTTTGTGTTTGATTTGATTTTTCACTTTTCTTTTGTTCCGAAGTAGAGTCTGTTGTAGTCTGGGTAGTATTTTTATGATCACTGGAACTTGCTGCTTCAGAACAAGAAGCTGAAGAAGCACTTGTACTTTCATGTTTATTTTTCTTTTTAGATTTGCTTTTACCTTTGTTATCTTTTCTGCTCGGGCATATCGGCGGTACTGTTTGAGCTATTGAACATTCCTTTAGCTTGGTCTGATCTTGTTCTTCAATTTGGGAAATAATCTCTTTCTCTGGGGAAACACATACATGTGGGTTTTTAGGTTTTTGAATTGATGCTTGATCATCGCTGGATGATGTGGTTATTTCTATAAAAGAAGAAGGCATTGGGATAGAAATATTGGTGTTAGTGTCTTGTGTATCAGGAGACAACACTTTAGTATCCGTTTTTGAATTATTTTCGCCCATCTTTTTCTCAAATTCCTTGTCACTTTTATCCAAGGCGGTTAGTTCGGCCAAAGATCTTTCGATTGATAGGCGGAGTTCTTCCATATCTTGATTAACTTCCATCATCTTAGATTTAATATCAGTTTTTTCCTGGACACATTTATTTAATTTGAAGTCTATTTCAGTCAGCTTAGTACGTAATGGATCCTGCTGTTGCTTAGCTTCTGGTGTTTCTCCTGATCCTTGGATAATAGGAGTTGGCGTACAAATAGGGAGTCCCAATTTTAATTCATCTGTAGGTGATATTTCCTGTATGAAAGTATTGTTATTGTTTTTATCAAATAATTGTTGACTTACCGATCGAGGATATTGTATTAAATCAGGTATTATAATTTTTGATTCTTCGGTTTGTTCAATTTCTATTTTGTTTCGAATTTCTTCCGTAAATAAAGTTTCCGGTGATTTTTCTGTTAGCTTTTTCTCGACTGTTTGATCTATATTTTGTTCCAATTGCAACTGAGGTGCTGTTTTAAGACTTTCAGTATCAGATACTATTTTTGGAAACTCTTCATGTTTTTGTAAGTGCTTTTTCTTCTTTTTTGATGGTTTCACTTCCATAAACTTGTCATCGTTAGGGTCATTGACATCTTTAATACTGATTTTACTATCTGATATATCGCTATGTAAAGTCTCACAAAAGATCTCTTCTTTTTTTTCAATATCAGTGGTGTCGGTTGGCATAACTTGATTGTCCACTTGATCCTTATTACCAATTATTTTCTTTTCAGTATCTTCCAATTTTTCAAGACTCACAGATTCACATGCCTTAGACGTTGAGGCTAGTTCCAATTTTTTTTCTTCGTCTATATCTTTTTGTAACATATTACTTTTTGTGTCTTTCGCATCAAAAGGCGTATCTCCTTTATCTCCTTTGATCTTGCGTTTTCGATCAACAGGCTTAGCGATTTTTGCTTTGCCTGTGGACTCTTCTGGGGATATAGGTTCATTGATTCCTAAGCTATCAACCTCTTTCTTATCACCCAATGATGATTCACTCGCATTTTTTGTACTTACATCATCCGACTTTTGTAGCTGCTGCTTGTTGTGCTTTTTATTTTTCTTTTTATTTTTCATGCTGTCCTCATCTTTAATCTTTATAAGATTGTCAGTCAAGCTTGTCTCTTCAACACTTTCCGTTACAATAGCATCCTTAGTTAATGTGTGAATATTACAATCATCAACCGATTCATTCGTACTAATAATTTCTTCGCCATGTTTTAACAAATTATCTTCATTTTCTGTTGATTGTAATAGTTTTTGAAAAGCAAGAGTGCAAGGTGTACCTTCAATAACGTCTGATTTTTCAGAATCATGGCGATTTCGTTTTTTCTTTTTTTTCTTGTTAATTTTAGTGTCTTGTTCTAGGGTTTTATCTACTTGAGGAGTATCAGTTATAGTAACTAATTGAAGATCTTCCTTAGTTTCATTTTTGTTAACTACATCACTAACTGATGCTTTATTCATATCTTGTGTATCACTTTGCTTCTTATCTTTATGTTTCTTTTTACGTGATTTAGATGTTACTGGTACTAAATTAGAATCGTCAATTGTGAACTCTATTTTAGTAGGTTCGTCATCAACACCGGTATCGGATTTTTCTATATTCTCTACTAGCACATTACTACCATGTTCTTCTTGTTTCTTCTTACCTTTACTTCTTTCAGGTTTCTTAGGAATTTCTTCAACTAATACTTTTTCTTCCATTTGAAGTTCCACGTTAGTCACAGTCACTGCTGATGCAATATCTTCTTTCTTTTCACATTCAAGTTCCATTTTATTTGTAGCATTATCTAAACTTATGATTTTGTCAGTTTCTGTCGGTTTTGGGGGCGTTTTAGGCGGCTTCGGCCGATTTTTATTTTTCTTTTTGGTGTTCATTTTTCTACTTAAACTTCATCAATGTCAAAGTTTTAAAAAATAGTTGTAGCAGCGCGTTTAATTTATTTTAATATAGACTACGTCTATATGATCCTAAGCCCTGCGTACATCTGATCGAATTATGTGTCATTTGTTATTCTCGTCTTGAAATTTTCTCGACTCTCGTTCTTAAGTCGTGCCATTTAATGTCACGCTGAAAGCATTCCATTCAACTGTATACTTTAATGGTTAGCCATCTCAGTCCAGTTTAGATTTTCTCTAAATGATTTTCACGAAACCATGCGCTATGAGGAAGTACGCCTTGCCAAAAGTGCATTCGTGGGATACGCTCGGTCCCTATAAATAACCACACATATTAGTCTATCATTGTCTTGTCATATCAATTAAGTATACTTAAAATTCGAAATGTGAACGGTTTCCCCAACCTTCTATTTTTATTGAATTGGCATGAGTGTGCTGGCAGTGTTTAAAATGCTTTGTTGCCAAAAATAAAAACTATGTGATTAATGTATACTGTTTACTGTTTCTGGGCATGTAATGTTGTATTGATTATATTGTATTGAGACTAATCTAATACGCAATAATAAGTAGATAAATAAGTATTATATTTGTAGATTTGATTTTAATCAAAACTATGAAAATATATAATATAATGTATTAAAATTAATGTTTTTTTTATATATTTTTACGCAAATTACACTTATTACCTTAACTCTAAAGTTACAATAATCGCGTGATAAACGCGTCAGACATAATATACATTACTAATAATAAAAATATTAAGTTTTAAACACAAAGTAGTAGTTAGTAGTGGATAAAGTAAAGTAGTAGTTTAAAAAACGCATGTTTTTACTTAATACCGTTTTATTTTAGACTTTTTAAAGAAATTTTTAATTTTTTTTTAAAGCTGTTAGCTTCTCTTTTTTTGTGAATTCGAAATTCAATAACTTATTTCGTTTGTCTGAAGATGGATTAACTACTAGACTTGCTGCTAATAATGATGTAGCGCCGTTTTAAATTTTAATAAGCCGAACAAAAAAAGGGATTTAACTTAAACTGATTCATGTATATTTCTATCGTATTGCGGTAGATAATTAAAAGCCTGAAGTTCAAATACTCTATAATTATACCTATTTCGGTGTAGCATGGTGCGGGTGACAGTTCCAGTAACGTTACGTTTTACTCTTGCAAGCGGTCGCAATTAAAAAAATATAATTAAGTATTTTATTAATACCTCATTCGTAAAATAGTAGATCGCTAATTACTGTGGTAAATTAAATCAAACTCAACCAGAATGTGATAGTCTCCAAATGAAGTCAAATGGAAAGAAAAATTAAGCAAAGTCCTATGCGTATAACGTAAAACCATAGACGTGCTTAGTGATGGGATGTACTATACTAGGATGGAAAGTCGATGTTCTTTATAATAAAAAATGTATATTGGGCGTAGTTCAATTATTATTGTAAAAAGTCTATCATTATATTAATGAAACAACAGAATCTATCATTATCGTTAAAAAAGTTGTCACGAAAAAAATATAAACCTGATTTTGATTATTTAATATAAGTTCAAAGCTACTATTATGTAGCCCCTAAATATATACATTGAAAAGTTTATACACCTAGATACACTGCACAACAGAATAAACACACTAACACACACTACTATTTATAAGACCTATACTTACGCTGCGAGTATCGTTAGCGATAAAATTAAATTGCATAACGTCACATCTCTAATCATGTATGTCAACGTCATATTGGCATGTGTCAGCCGCACCAAGCTACACCGCACGGAGTATAAATACCCTAAAAAAACCGCCTATTTGAGTTAAAGTGGCAACTGACATGTCATTGAATGACAGATTCGAAATTCAAATCTAAACCGAAGGATTAGCATCCATTTTTAAAAATCATTTTACCAAAATCATTTGAATGTGATTTTAAATATGGCAGCAACCATCTACTTCCTCAAAATTTCATCACTATTCATGCTTCATTCGCGTTGTCCATCAAACGTACCGTGCATGCGTGTATAATACATTACACTTAAAGATAATTCCTTTGTTATGTCACAATAAAAGTTACTGATATCGTGCATGCACATTTAAAACTTGACATTGTAACAAAATATAACAATGCAATGACACAAACATAATAGGGTTGTTATCTGTCACAATCCGCGTTACTTGAAGGGAAAAATAACCATTGATATACGATCATAGATAAATCGCATGATTTTTAACATGATATTACTTCATCATCATCATCATCAGCCTTTATCCGTCCACTGCTGAATATAGGCCTCCCTTAATGAACGCCAAGACGACCGATCCCTTGCTACTCGCATCCAACGTGGACCTGACACTGCCCAGAAATCGTCTTCCCATCTGGTTAATAGCCGACCAACACTTCATCTACCTAAACGCGGCCTCCACTCTTGAACCTTAATGGCCCATCGGCCATCCGTTCTTCTGAGTGTGTGACCAGCCCATTGCCACTTCAACGTGCTTATTCTTCGCGTGATATCGGTAACTTTAGTTCTCTGGCGAAGGTCTTCATTTCGAATCCTATCTGCCAAAGAAACACCCAGCATAGCAAGGCCCCGTAGGTCATCACGGGGAGAACGCATTGGTTGAAGACTTTCGTCTTTGATATTACTGATGATATTACTTGTGAAAGTGAAACTCTATTGACAAGTTAAAATACAGTATGGCTGACAAGTGATTACGTATCCTGTGCGTAGAGGCCGTACATTAAAATAGCTTCTTTCTGGGCCTATTTCAGTGACAAGTGATCTTACAAATACAAGATAAAGGTGAGTCGCTCTAGGATCTGTGTGCTCTTATTCCTTGTCTTAGTACAGGAAAAAGAAAGCATTTCTTCACCATAATATGATACAAGTCCCAGTGTTTAAGCTAATAAACAATATGTACTGTTATCATTACTGTTTTAAAATATGCTAACTATATTTAGACTAGGTGTTCGTTTAGAGAGGCCTATGTTCAGCAGTGGATGGATAAATGCTGTCGTACTAGTTTTCCTCTGAATAAAAATATAAATTAAGGAATCTAATAAACGCTGTCTTATGATTGGTAATACTATCTTGTAAAAAAAAAATGTTTTTTAGCTATAAACCTTTATATTCTCTTAATACTGCGCATATAATGTTAAAAGAAGTACATTTGGAGTGTTAAGCTGTTAAGTTTACTATAGTATTAAGTGCTATAGCCAAATTAGGCGTTAGATAGACTGTTGTCTGTTGTATTCAAAACACATTTAGAAAAAAATACTCAATAGGAAAAAATAGGGTGATTTTATAAGGAATTATTTTTTGTTTATCTATTATTAATAATATATCAGCAATGACCTACTTAAATCTTTTATTAAAAAACTGGACAGCTACCAACCCTAGCATATCTTTGAGCAAATCTTCGGCATGGCAAAATAAACCTTCTCTCTTTTAGTTAAGAGCTATTCTCCAGTTTTTTTGCCATTTAGTCCGTCACTTGATCGAGTGGCCCCCGTTTCGAAATGCTAATGAAGGGGTTGTTACACCCTTAAAAATGTTCATAGTCTAGGTGCTGACCACATTAATTCGGATATTCTTTCAATATTTCTATCACTTCAACTAATTATGACATTTTCTTATTTAACTGTCATCTCTCTCTCTTCCTGGCGGAAAGGTGAAATAGGGAAATTGTATTTAATATCAATTTATATATTATCATGTAAGACACATATCCCACAGATGATATATAAGTTAATATTTAATACAATTACATCAAATAAACAAACTCCGTCTAATAAAAATAGCTCTGAGGCCTTAAAATGAAAACATGTCATTATTATTATGCTTTCCATCATCATCATCATCATCATCATTGTCTACTTTTATCCGTCCGCTGCTTAATATGGTCTATATTTCCACCATGAATGACAAGTGGACCGATGGCTTGTCAATCGCATAACTAACACGGACAGGCCACCACACGGAGACGTCGTCCCACCTGGTCAATAGCCGGCCAACACTTCTACTTTAACACTGAAGACCGTGAACCGTGACCGTGAAAAATTAGTGAACTAATCACTCTTACATACCTATCGGCCATTTGTTCTCATCTACGACCAGCTCACTGTCACTTCAACTTTAGTTACTAACTAACTAAGGTAACTTTAGTTCTAGTATCGAGCTCCAGGACAAAGACACCTCTAAGTAACGCCAAATCATGAAAGCATTTACATAATTTTATGAAACTTTATTTGGCGGATTTATTAAGATTTTATTAACCCGTAGCAGGTGCAGTTGGTGCCAATTCAACAGCCTACATAATACTATATCTACAGTTAAACAAAAACGTTAATTTGTCTGGTAGAGACGAAATATCACTGCCTCGGCACGCCTCGGCGAATTATAATTTACTTTCTATTTTTGGTTTTATTTACTTGTGTATTCAATAATATTTATTGTTTACACTTTACTGCATTCTGTTCAAACTGTTGCCCATCGCTCAATTGAAAAAAATCCTTAAATGTTCATCTAAGAATGTGGGGTGTAGAGTCAATTCCGTGATGTTTTGGATGCTGAACTAATAAGGGCATTAATATAATAATGACTTAAAAATGCTCTATCCGTCACCAAGGAACACTGAACAGATTTAAATTCCTTTAGATATAATGAGATAACAATTATTCTTATATACTTGAACGTACCAAAACATTGTAAGCCTGCTTTTAGACTATAAAGGGGTGAAACCGCGTCCGACGTCCGACTGCGAGGGGAGATAAAAGACACCGCGTAAACTAATTATAACTGCGCAAACGCATGCCAAACCTAACCAAATGAAAATAAGGAGTCAACTTTCTATTTCTGACATAATTATTATATAACATATTATATAATAATAATATCATCATTTTCATAAAGCCCTCCTTTATGTCTCCTTCAATGAACACCGAGACGGCCAACCTCCTAAAATAAATCTAAAATATTGTCATTCAATGAATCGACTTTTCTTTTCGTCTTTTGAAGTGAAACTTCTTTAGAATCATTGTGATTTCAAACCGGATGCAACGGAAAAAACGACAGGTAAAAGACACAAATACAAAAGAGCGAGAGAGCAAATGTCGGTGCGTATGTATATTGCACACTGTTTTATAATTGCTTGTATTTGAACATTTAACGTGTGTTTCACTTCTATCGTGTGTGAATCGCACACACACCTTTTTTTTCCTCTTTACTTTTTATTATAGTTGCACAGTGGTACATGTTTTCCTACTTAATGAACATCGACATTTTTCCCCGAAACATAAATTTAAATATATCTTTGGTGCACAAGGCTGTACAAGCTTGATACACAAACTATGAACTGCTTCACTTTTTACTGCTTACTTTTTTTACTGTTCACTGCTTAGTTTAGCCACTCACAAGTCACATAGTTCAACATTTCTAAGAATATATTATTCAAGCAGCTGAATTATACGTATTATGCGTCAATACAATGCTCTGCACAGTTATCAGAGTATTATTTTTTCAAGAAGTATCTGCAAGTAAGTAAACAGAAGCAAGTTATTAGTAATTCAAAATATGAGTCTAAAATTCAAATAAATATTAATCAGTTATATAGTCATCGCCACTTTTAAAGTCCTGCGACTAATGGCCGAACTAAATTTGACAACATTGACATCTTGACGTCTGTCTGGAGTAAGAAGTTGTGATATTTTAAATTGTTTTACGTAAAATATGGAGCGTATAATATAAAGTGAGGTGTAAAAAGTGAAGGCCGTAAAATAATCATTAAAGTGAAATAATTTTGTGAATTAGAAAGTAAAAATAAACAACAATTAACCCCGTTGAATAAAATGTTTATAAATGTCACTGCCATGACAGGTAAATTTTAGAGATGCCAGAGTCACTTATTTTTGCCTAATTTATGGTTAAAATATTATCATTAACTCTATACCTACATTTATCTTATGATATTTTATATGAATATAAATACAAGGTAAAAGAATTAAATCCTTGCTCAGATGAATTATATTTTCAGGTGTTTCTGTAAAAAAGGTCGAATAACAAAAGAAGTAACAATGGCAGCAATTACTTCTGAGAAAATCGTCACTCCTGGCAAAAGCCGAACACATCCGAAGAAGCTTGTTTTAGATGAATCCTACTAATCGGTTATACGTAAAAAATACGAATGAAATATTTACAAAAACAAATGTTTTATTTTACTAAAACCTGGCAGGGAGATTTTTATTTTGCTGCTATAATTATTTTTGTCATTATTATCATACTGAGTCTTTATCAATCCACTACTGACCATAGGCCCTATAATTATTTAAATTTTTTATTGTATTAGACTTGGTGGAAAATCATTACACTATAAATTGGCAACATTGAGTTATGAGACCGCAGCGCCGCGTCTATCGGACTTCTAAAGTGGCGATGACTCTAGGTCATTATTTTTTGATGTGACAGACAACAAAAAAAAGTTTAAGAAGAAGGTAGTGCCATGTTGCTCTGCAGCCAAATTGGGCCGGCACGACCGACTAGTGACAGCTATGCTGTCGTAGTGTGTAGTAATTGCCATTTTGAACGAAACTACTAAAAATCATATTTTAGAACCTTTACCAAGCAACGAAAACTTGTAGCGAATGTCCAAATTATCATTGCTTACAATGTTAAGGATTCACGATAATAATTGCCTTTCCTTAATTGGGGATTGTACAAAAATAGAAATACCTTCCTAAAATACGAGCATTGATTCATGCCACCGTACTACGTTATACGAGTATAAGCTTAATTGACAAGGAAAAATCCCAATTATAGTCTCTTAACCATACAAAAATAGAAAAACCAATTAGAACTGCCACAAAACACAAGCGTAAATTTCTTATCTCTATATTACGTGGTACAAATGTTACGTAATAAAATCCTTAGTTGATACGTATGTAAGACAATTAAATATTCCCTTTCCATAGTATGTATCCGTGTCGCTGTCGTGATATAAAATCCGCACATGTTGGCGCGTGCCACGCCGAGGGAACACACAGAGTAGTTTAGTGTAGAGGGCTCAATATATTTTCGACTTGTTTTACTCAGGTTCGTCTTAGGTACTTTTTATATAAATTGGAGAGATGTTTGTACTTGTGTAGCCTATCCTGAATCCTAAAAGCTTTAATAAACAAAGTAACGTCATTTCGTGGCGGAAATATACCGAAATTAGTCATCGTCTCTGAGTTGTTCTCTGATGAATTTCCTAGCCAATAAGATATTGACAATAACGATCGATACGTGTGATAGGAAGCCTAGATCCTAGTTGTTACACTTTCCTGCCCTTTTTAAATAATACAGCAAAGCTGTTTCACACTCATTTCAAAGGAATTTATTGATTCATGCACTGCTATTTATTAAATTAAGTCTAAAATATTTACATATTCAAGACCTGAATATATAGGGATGTGGAAATTGGACATATTTCTTTACAAAAATCTTTTTTTTTTGTGTTTATCTATAGTATATCTATCAAATAAAATCAATTAAAAAAATAGTCAACATCCCTATTACAAAAAAATATCAAATAAGTCTAGACTCTAAACCGAGAGTAATGAGGATTTATTACCCTAGAATATTATAATTTTAGCCTGAGGATTATGTATTTTAACCTTAGGGTATGTAGTTTAGGCTCAGTGTATGTGTATTAGCCTAAAGCTATTTGTACGCATTCTACTCTGTACATGCAAATAGGGTGTTCGAAATATTTATGTACCGTTGAATAATTCCCAAATTATAATCTACAATGAATTTGGAGTAGCGCGTGACTATTGCGTAATGGGGGGCTTAGGTTCGATTCCCGTGCGATATCAGACACATGACGTGTAACAGCTGATATGCGGTTTTGCTAGAATATTGTCATTAGGGGCTGCGAGTCTGTGAAAGTTGCATTTGTATTTGGTGTTAACTAAGTTTCAATGATAAGGGAAATTCTCTTATACCCTTCATTAATGACTTTGTCAGATGGCAATGAATTTGGAGTTCGTTGAGGAAATAAATACATAAATAATTATTATTCAACAATCACACCATGTTAATCTAGCCTACGGGTACGAGAAACGGATAGGCTGCGTACAGTGTACTGTAGTCTGACCGCTTGACCAACCGGCCGTTATTTCTCCAGAAGGCTGGTAGATGTGAACAATTTGTATAGAATAATAAGTATTATTATTTGGTTCCAATTGAGGTAAAGCAAGCTTCCTTTAAGACTAGAAACATGTCAAACAAGAATCTCACAATCAATATATTTTTATTTAAAAGTGTCAAAATCATAAGAAGTATGTTATGTCCTATTTTATTACCCTATAGTTATTTAAAAAACGAACCTAATATTCCAGATTGAAAAACCAAAAGCACAAAGTATTGCTCATTTACAGGACAATCATAAAATGGCACTACTTCCCGGTGGCAAGACATACAATTTTTTTTGTATATCTTTTTATATTACATTTTTTTCCTGTGTACTCTATTTATATGTCATAAAATTCAAGACGATGATTTTGATTAAAAAAGGGAGGGTTCAATGAGATTTCAAACGATTGAGATTCGTCATTTAGTTTACTACAAAATGTTTCGTACGTAACGTCCTGACTGTCTGGTGAACCAGTACTCTATGAACATAATAATAATATATAAATACAGCATTACACAAGACCTGTTACAGGACGTCTACAAAGCAAAAGGTATATTTAGCCCAAATCAAATTCGGCCTAGAAACTTCGGTTCGCGCGTGTTAGGCGTAATGTCGTTGACCTCTATTCCCTAACAAGTAGCTGGGGGAGGGGGTGCAAGGGTGGCCACTACCCCTGATTGTGTGCGTACCTGTTTCCATTGTATTGGATTCGATGTTACATACTATACGGAAATTATTTTTAATTATCCAATAAGGAGTATTTATTCATCAATTATTATGCATCAGATATTTAAATTGTTTCTGCCGGTCGGTCGGTCTACGAACGATAATTTCACGTGATAACGTGATAAATCATAATGCAAAAAGGCCGAACGCTTAAGCCGATCGTGCCTCTTTATCGCTATTCGCTAGCACGCTCTCACTTGCACTGGCTCGGGCGGTACGGAACGGAACTGATGCAATTTTTTAATTTTATAATGAGATCATAATGTCACATTAGCATGTCAGTGACGCGAACCTATAAGTTTTTTCCCTACCAAAGATTTCTCAATGCAGATAAAGAAGATTTCACTTCAAAAGTCTTACAGTAGCTGAACACGAACGGACTATATGATTACAGTATGATCAGTCCGTCTAGAACTTTTTTTTTTCGGATTGAGCTATGCTAATGGCCCTAATGGCCAAAATGCTTCGTCGGAAGTGGGATGAGCCGGTTGGTATCACCCAGTGATATAGTAAGTGGAGGGTTGTCCCCCGCCAGCCGGGGAGTGTGACTTCCACGGCTTCATGGCGTAGGGATTGTACCTGTAACGGATCTCTGCCTCATCACCGTCGGATAAAAAGTCTGTCTACAACTATGAATCTAATTTAACAGAGGTGATTCTGCCGATAACCTGTGATTGCAACATTGACCTAAAAAGATATTCAATGGAAACAAATATCTTTATTTACGACTTTAAAAGCCACTGGCACCCTAAAGGAAGATAAACACAAGCGAATATCAACCTTAACGCTACGAAATACCACCGAAATCGCATAAAAGAAATTCGCAAATAGTATTAAATTTATCATTTTATACGTTTTTGGAAAAATAAGCTTTAACATTTCCACAAAGAGTGTATTATTAAACAAGAAATATAAGGCGGCAAAATATAATGTATTTAGAAATAGAACTTCAACCGTTTTGAATAGAGTTTATTTTCGTTTACGTTTTATTTATTGTGTGTCTATGGATTTCTTTAAGAAAATGTTACGTTACTTCGATAGAAGTTTTTTTTGAAAGAAAAATCATTCTTTGTCTTTGAGCGGCATTAAGCTTTTTTGCCCGCATAAAATCTTTGTTTAAGATATATTATTTCAAAGAAATACTGAATTAAGGTTTTACAGACACGAAATCACTTTGTTTGACAAAGAAAACCGGTTGCCAAGCACCCACTTTATATGTGTGTTTTACTTTTTTTAATTTTGGAAGGACGCTAAATAAACACACAAGTCACAACCTACACGTGTTTTTTACAATTTTATTTTTTACTTGCAATTTTATTAGTATATGTACATATAATAAGCTAAGTTCTAGATTTAAAAAAAACGGCTAGTCAAGTGTTCAGGCGAGAGAATACACGATTCGGTTGCAGTTTCAAATCCCAATAATAGCAATTTGTATTATAGTATAGCATTATATTTTTTTTTTACTAAATTCCTTTTTTATCCTTATATCCTTATTCCTTTATTATTTTTTTTACTATTTTCCTTTTTTATCCACGACACTCACGCAGGCCTTGGTTATTGTGATATTATTTTCAGTCCTATGAAATATATTGGCATTGACTTAAAAAACATACTTGCTTTAGCAATCAAAATAATATCAACCCTTATATGTCCCACTGCTGGGCACGGGTCTCCTCCTCGAAATCAGGCGAGGAGGGTAATGGGCCAATAGTTCACCGCGCTGGCCCAGTGCGGGTTGGTGAACTTCACATACCTTCAAAGGTTTCCTCACGATGTTTTCCTTCACCGGTGAGCGAACGATGGTCTCGTGTGCACTTATAAATTTAGAAAAACTCATTTCAAGGCACACACGGACGGGTCAGGATCGAACCCGGAACCTCTCGCATAAGAGGCCGAGTCCGTCCACCACTGGACCACCGTCGCTCGTTCTCTCGCTCGCTCATACAGTATATTATATTACTAATCATACATCTCGACCGCCAATTACCTAATATAGATTTACCTACTTACATTACAGTAATGTTATTTGAGTTTCGAATCTTAATTTTCTCAACATCAATATTATAGAGTTGCCCTGTCAAACATTCAGGTAATCATGACTGTCCAAAACCTTTCAAATCATTCTAGATAAATAGTCCCTGCTAATGGGTGGGGTTGGCCCCCATGGAAGGGTCAAGAGAGCCCTGGATTTAGGTATACGTATAAGTGAAATTAATTCCGATCGACCGTACATGCACTTTTAGGGTTCTATAACTACATCAAGCTCACAGGAAATTTTGATATTAAATTATGTGACATAAAATCACTTCAAAAATCTACTACATACCAGCTAAATACACAACACGAAGAAATAAAGAGAAGGTGACTATAAATAAATGTGGTGAAATAATACTGAAATAAAAAAGTTCTTATCGAAATAAATAAAGAAATTTCATCCCAATAAATCTCTCCTCGCTTCGTAGAAATAACAAACAAATACTTCACAATAAGCTGAAAGCAATCAAAGAATATTTTATTCATATCATCGACGAAGATTCGAGAAGCTTTTGGACGGTTCAAACTAACGAGCGCTGTAGCTCGTAGCGCGTAGCTGTACTTAGCCTGTAGAGCTTTCGTCGGATTACCATTTAAATTGTTTCAGCCTAAGCAGGGTTGCCACTCTCAAGCAATAAAAACCTCGAAAGTAGTGCTCGATTTGTACGCTGATACCTTTTGTATCTATATTTAAATTATTAAAAGAAAATTAAGATTTTTTTCTTCTTTGCTTTTTAAGATTTAACTCTAAATCGATCTGTTTTAAAAATTATTTCATAATCAGAATGGTACGTTGACAATGAGTAACATATGCTATGAAAATAATCAGGCATGCTGCTGCAGCTTTGCGCGCTAAATTTACAGCCGTCAGGAGAGCACGGCGGCGACAGGCAGTCGATCCGGGGATACCCGAGCGCGTGTAAGGTTCGAGCTATATAGCATATACCTACATACACTTATATTATGTTCAGGGTAAGGTACCATGCGGAAGAGGAGAGTCCCGGAAGGCACGCCATCGAAGCCACGCGGACGTCCACAGCTCCCGCGCCGGTGACGGCCATACGACGAGAAGAACACCACTGGGCTTTAATAGTTAGAGTCTGTGCCCACCTTACCATCTTTTCGGGGGCAGAGTCCTGGGAAAAAAAAGAATTTACAGCCGTATATGGATTGATATTTATTAATAGCTTATGTCACGCAGTGTTAACCATTTTCCCCACCATGGTTCAGGCCTTGTCGTGGCGATGGGGCTCAGTGGCCCAGGGTGACCCCAACACCTGGTTCTAGCCGACGCGAGGGGGCTCTTTGTACCACTCTTATTAGAAGGCTAGGACTAGCTCAGAAGGCTGGGACTAGCTCAAGTCAATCAATTATATATTACCTATCCTGTGACAATATACTAGTCTCGGTGCCAGTAAATACACTACTTGTACTGCTCTTCTCTCTTACTTACTTACTCTCTTGTTCGAAACACATCCAAGCTTTTCCACAGGAGAAACGTCAAGAAGGTGGTACAAAGACAACCAGGAACACGACACGGCTAACATCCCCCTGCCACCTTATATAGTCTTGAGGTAGGTAAAGCTTCATCATTGATTTACCCAGACACGCAATCATACCACTATCTTGCTACGCACGAGCAAGATCCCATGCAGTCGGAAGCGCGGCGCATCTCTTGTCTCCCGTCGGTAAATTTCGTATCAAAAGTTTTTTTATCTTTTTAATAAGTGTATTAATTTTTGTGGTCTTAGTTTGCTTAAGAAACCCTTGTCCTAGTTATTTTGTGACAACCCTAGCTAAAGCTAGCTGGCAATTTAACTTGCAAAGCGACTTGCATACATACTGCACTATATAAAGGATTTTGTGGACTTACAAATCGATTTCTTTTCAGCCTTTTAAAATGTACGACAAACAAATGATATTAATATAATAATAATAATAATAATAATCTTTATTCAGTAATCAAGTTTACAATATACTATATCAGTGGCAGGAGACCCCTGTTAAGTAAAAAAATACCTGTAGTAGGGGACTCCGCTCTTCCATAAGCAAAATTTTAACAGAATGGTTCTAAGTAGACATTTTTTTTTTTAATTTAAATAACGGTTATTACGTTATTACAAATATATTATTAAATAAGGCATTAAAGATAATAAGAATAAGCTCGTTGAAGTGGCAGTGGGCTGGTTACACACTCAGAAGAACGGATCGCCGGTGGCCAATAAGATTCAAGAGTCGAAGCCGCGTTTAGGTAAACGAAGTGTTGGTCGGCCATTAACCAGATGAAAAGACGATCCCCGAGCAGTTGCCGATCCATATTGGATGTAAGTGGCAAGGGATCAGCCATCTATGCTCAGCTGCGGACGGATAAACGCTGATGATAATGATGATGATGAGTAGCAAATTTTTCCAAAGCTACCATTTCTTAAGATAAATAGATCGATCGATCCAAACTTTTCCAAAGATACCAAGAATTAAATATTCTGTGCCATCTTATAATTACTATGATCGTGGATGATGATATTATTTGATGACGCCTACGCGGGTAAAGACGCGGGTAATGACTAATATTCTGAATTCAAAGTTTTGTTGCGAAACAAATTAAGAACACGTTAATGAGTGAAAGACTTTTGTTCGTATGTACCTGAATATGGACTCAAACTTTATCGTCTATGTGAAATGCTTTAAATCCAAGAAATACCGTATAATAAATAGGTTTTTATGGGTTAATTCATTGCTAATACTTGTAACTCTTAAAGCTACATTATCACCAAAGCGCTTTTAAATATGAGACAAAAGCCAGTTAATCATTTTTCTTAACGATTTAATAAGTGCATTTATCTTTTCAAAGTAAAACACTTATCTTATTAGCCATTTAGAAATATTTTTTTCAGTATCATGCCTAAAAAATCTTTGATCGTTCACCAAATGAAAAGGTTTTCAAAGGGTTCCACCTGCTATTATATTCCGCTCCATTCATTACTCCCCTTCCATTGTCTGTAGCCAACAGAGGCCGGATGAAATCGATTATAATAGTTATTTTTAACCTTCCCTAAATAGGTAAGGTTAAAATAGTATTCATAAAAGCTTGGAAAACTAGACAATCATTCCGAACAAAAACAAAAAATATTTTCAATAATTTCTTATATTTATAAAAAATAAAAAAATGGAAATGAATAATAAAACGGAAATTTTGTCATTTCGGACCTCATTTCATACCCTTCTTTTAATATATTTGGGACCGCTTGGTTTTAAAATGTATATTTTTGCAAGTGTCGTCTAATAATTATTATAAAATTAAAATACTTAAAACTTTTTTTTATGAAAATGTATCATACAAATTCGAAATAAGAAGTTTGTTAAAAACATATTATAACATATTTATAGAAACAATAAATAAATAAAATGGTATATTATAGCCAAATTATTATAAAAATCTAATCCTTACTTAAAAAATAACAATTACTTATTACGTATAAAATTAACGTAGTACTTTGTTTCAGTTTGCCCTAATACTATGATACTGCACAGGAGCCAGGGTCACAGTTTATAGTTGAAGCATCAAGGAGATGTTTTTAGGTCGCTGGAGACGGGTTAGTGTCGAGCTCCTTCATCGTTCGTTTAAGGTCGAGATTCGCGAGTCTCGCGTAGAACGGAACATTACGTTCAGCTCTTTCCCGGGATAGGATCGATGCCTTGTATCTGGTTTTTTCGGACACTATACCAACCGGGAGGGGTGAACGAACCGGGTTATGTAAGGACGGGATCGATATCGTGGGACATGCGCGCACCCCGCTTCAACCCTCGCATAATCGCTCGCGCGGGCCGCCTCTACGGACGTGCCGTATTTTATTTTTACCGCGTTTTGTTTCCCTTTCGTTCTTTCCGTTTATGATTTAAGCCACCATGTCGAAAGGTGACGGTGAACAGCAAAATGGCTCCGGCGAGGAGTCCAAGACCAATTTGATCATCAACTATCTGCCACAGAGCATGACGCAGGAGGAGATACGCAGCCTCTTCTCCAGCATCGGTGAAGTTGAGTCCTGTAAATTGATAAGGAACAAAGGGGCGGCCTTCCCTGACGCACTGAACCATGCATTACACGGTGGAGGACAAAGCCTAGGTTACGCCTTCGTTAACTATCACCGACCTGAAGATGCGGAGAAGGCTATCGCCACTCTCAATGGCTTGCGTCTGCAGAACAAAACAATAAAGGTATCGTACGCCCGGCCCAGTAGCGAGGCGATCAAAGGTGCCAATCTATACGTGTCGGGACTCCCGAAGACAATGACACAGACCGAGCTCGAGCGGTTATTCAGTCCGTACGGCCGAATAATTACATCGCGGATCCTGTGCGAGAACTCCGGCGGGCGGCCATTTACGGGCGGAGAACAAGGACTGTCAAAAGGTGTTGGATTCATTCGATTTGACCAGCGCGTGGAAGCTGAACGGGCTATACAAGAATTGAATGGTACAGTGCCTAAAGGAGCATCGGAACCGATCACAGTGAAGTTCGCTAATAACCCGAGTAACAACGGAAAGGCCCTGGCGCCGCTCGCGGCTTACCTTCCCGCTGCGCTGCGTTTCCCGGCTCCCCTCGGACGATTCAGTTCAGGCAAGTCACTTCTCGCTATCAATAAAGGTCTACAGCGCTACAGTCCCCTGGCTGGTGAGCTGCTCGGCGGCGTCCTACCTGGCGCTGTCGGCTCCGAATGGTGCATTTTTGTTTACAATTTAGCCCCAGAGACCGAGGAGAATGTACTCTGGCAGCTGTTCGGACCTTTCGGGGCCGTCCAGAGCGTAAAAGTTATCCGTGACCTGCAAACGAACAAATGTAAAGGATACGGGTTCATCACGATGACAAATTACGATGAAGCCGTCGTCGCCATCCAGTCCCTGAATGGGTACACGCTCGGAAACAGAGTGCTGCAGGTCAGTTTCAAGACGAATAAGATCAAGACGATCTAAATCGTCACGGATACGGCCTAGCTGGACGCTAGGACGGCACAGCAGGCGCGCACCCATACATACAGGACATACTCGCGGGCCAACACCGCCGCACCAAGGTCGAGACCACCTCGACCGAGACACAAAGGACCTCATCGGACTGTGTCTTCCCGACTAGACGCTCTCACGTGGGCATTTTTGTACATTAATTATAAATGTAATCGACTGGCTCACTCCTCTTTGTTTGGTGCTCGCCATTTTTTCCGGCACACAACTGGGTTAAGTGTTACGGAACTCAAAATGGCGGAGTCCTTGTGCGCATGTCCGGATGAAATGGCGACCGCTGAATGAAGACAAGAGCACGCAATAATAAAATAAGACAAGGCATCAAATGCTATCAACCATACATATTTAATAGTCAATAACGTAAAGACAATCAACTTCGCTTATGAAAGGTTGTGGTTATCGAGAAATAGGTTTCGATTTTAATAATTAGCAATAATAGCCTAATGCTATTCTCAAATTTAAGCTTCATATCTTACAATTGTAACGCCGCCGGCTCGGCACAAATTGATAAGGTTTGCCAAATTATATCGACGTCGTATTCGTCTCTGTCGCTCATGTTTAACGTAATGAAATGGACCGGCCAAAGCCTTCGTGTGCGGCATACGATCCAGATAATAGTTATTGTTAAAGATTGGAAAAAAATATATATTATCTATACGTATATTTAAATCTTATATTAATACTAATTAAGAATGAAAACTAATCAAAAACTGTGATAGGTTTTGATAAAATTTTAAAAAATAAATCTTGAGAGAGCTGGGGAATGGCGAAATGGTGTACAAAGGTCCACTAAAAAACTAACGAATATAGTTCGTAAAACTTAGAGGGTAAAGATTCGAATCGCCCGAATATGACATCGTGGTCCGCGTATCGCCGATGAAATTAGGTTAGTTTTTGAGAATCATTTTGAGGTGGCTAGAAAACGGCTTACGATTAAGGGCGGTGTCAGGTTGACACGCGCAATCAGTGGGAGAGCGAGAGATGGGGAAAATCGATTCAGCTTTCCCGGGGCAACGGGCGGGGCGGACGGGGCTGGGGGCCGAACTGCGCCCCCTTCCGCTCGCCCTCCTAGAGCGAGATGGAAGACGGGTCGAACCGCTCAAACGGGCGACGAGCATAGTCCGTTCGCGGAACAATGGTGCATACTAGTCTAACGATTTCGTTTCAAAAATAAATAAAATCGATGTCTAAACATATTATGATCGGTACCTGCTATAATAATAATGTATGGATGCGAACCTGCGTCTATTCGAAGTAGGCTTTAATTGTCTTAGTTTAAATAAAAATTTGTAAATAGAAAAAAAATGTTGTTAAAAATATATATAAAATAGAGCTCTCGCGTGTCATACGCCACAACCAAAAATAATTCAACCCGATATAAGACCTAAAAAACATCGAACTTGAATAGATATAATATCGTGCCGTCCTAACGACCCTACGATTTTTGTAAAAAAAATATATACTTATATGTAAAAACAGTTTTGTAACATTTCAGATATTAATAGGTACTCATTACATACCAAAGATGGAGATTAAAATTTACAAGTATTTATATATTTATTATAAATGTAAAACGTGCAATAACTGATAGCCTGTACTTAATAAAAATATATTAAACAATTGACTCGAAGAGATGTTGGTAGACTTTGTGTCGTGACTCGTACGTGACGAAGTACGACGCCATGTTTGTTTACTGTTTATTGTAAACTACGTTTATCCGAGCAAATTACTATTTCGATTTCTTTAACAAAAATAATATGCTTAATTTTATATAGCTTCATAATTCATAATATATATGCTTACATTCCAATTTAGTCTTAATATGTTTTATTATTAGGTGTATTTGTATTTAATTTAGATGAATTGTGAGTTACCTTACCGCCATCACACGCGAATGGTCGATATAGTGATGTCGTAATTAGTCAAGTACATTTATCGATCATTTGACGTTTGGTGTCGATATTTGATTTAATTTTAAATAATTTAGTGAACAGTTAAAAAACTGTGAGTGGTCGGAGTGCGATGCACAAGTTTTTCAACCTAATTAAAGTAATATAGCCTCTTAGGTTAACTAGTTGTTGTGTTTTGTGTTAATTTGACTCGACAGCTCGAATCTAGTCAACAGTTGTTTGACGATAATTTATTTAATGTATATTTAATATTTAAATTGTATTTTGAGTCGAATCGATGTTAATAACCAGTAATGATATTTTTCAATATTCTTTGTTCTTAGGTTATAATAATGATGCATTCATTTCGTGTATGTGAAGTTGTGTTTAACTTGTAATTTTAATGTAGGCGTACATTTATATTATTAATTATAATTTATATATTAAAAATTCTGATGTTAGGCAGAGGTGTCCAGAATTGATTTATTTATTAGGAAAATATATCGGGCGATTAATCAATTTATGGAAGGATATTTTCTATTAATGTTTCCTTTAAACAATACAGATTTGCTTCGATTCTTTGACGTAATCACATATTTTATACTAAAATGTACGTTTATATAACGAAACAATAACACCAAAGTATTGTAATGAAAACTCATCGACTTTTAGATAATAAATAAATGTGTAAACGCAAATATTTTGGATTGAAATGTTGGTTAGGATTTTTGTCACTTAACGCTATTATTAGTAGAATGTTTTGTGCGTACTCCCTCCTTCTTTCGGACATAATTATTAAATTAATAATAAATTAATAATAGTGCTCAATATTGTAGGGCGTAAGCCTTTTTATAGAATAAATCAGAAAGCAATAATAAGGTAAATTGTGAATTTTAAACCATACACACGGTTAGGTATGCTACAATATAATTAACTTAATATTTTTATATGTATTTTAATATACTGTAATTCATATCTACATAGATATAAGTGGTTAACTTGCAAAACGTTCTACTAATGTATTTGTGGTTTTCGTGCATTTTTGTTTATGGAATTGAGAGGCCACAAGTTATTTAAAATAGTTGAAGATATAATATAAATAAATCTTCAAACACGATGGCCGACCAAATCTTTAAACATAAATGCATAAAAATCACGATATCTACAACACTATGCCAATAGACTTGTGGATAAAAAATATGCTAAAAAACCCCGATAAGTGGCAAGGAATAGTAAGACCTATTATCAATAGCATACGGCTACTTTTAGAACGGTGTTTTGATGCATTTTTTAATAAATTAAAAATAATATTAAAAAATAAACGTAATTATTGGCAATCCAGAAACAATACTCTAATACGCATAGGCTAATTGACATTGAGGCTGTGAAATTAGCAAAAATAAAATAAAGTACACGTGGGATAAAGAATGTTTTAATTAATAAAGTATGATAATAAGTGGTGAGCACACAGAATGTCGAAGTATTTTTGTAATATTGGGTACAAATGGAATGTGAGATTTCGCTCTCTTTACATTGGAAATGCAATAAAATAGGATGCGTTTAGCGAATAGGCGCGTTCCGTCATACTCATGACATTTCTACTTCCGTTCTGTGAGTCGGTTGATGCACTCTCTCGTACAAAAACCAGGTTAATGGCCCATATGTAATAAGTAAATCAATTGATAATTCCGACGAAATTGCGTAAACCAATGACTGTCCAAAATAGTTATGGGAAAGCATTTTTATGCAGTAAGCTTAATCGAGGTGTATAGGTGATAGGGAATGGCCTTAGTCTCGGACATAGGCACAAAATACAAATCACAATGACCGAGTCGTACGCTATTCTTATAGATAAGACACAAATTGAAGAAAAGAAATCTTCCATAGGAAATAATATTAAGTTTATAATGTCCGCGGGAAAGAAATATTTCAATCATCAGTCACGTGTCGATACTCGATGTGACAACTAGTCAAATGCTCAATAATAAAAGTTGCATTTAGTGTTGCGACACAACTACATTACGATGAATTGTAATATTTTTCGATACCGTAGACTATTCGAGACATCGACTAAATGTGTTACTATTACATCATATTATATCAAGATGCTAGTGAAATAGTGAATGCACAACACCTACTCTACAGTGCTGGAATGATTTAACTGTTATAAAATTATCAAAAACTACATAAGTTTGCTCATCAAGTACTTCCTTGTCTTTTGGATCTGTTTCTCTAGTTGTTAGCTTAGAAATACTATGTTTGATAGTTTTATAACGTGAATTCATATCTGAACAAATTTCTTCACATCCCCACGCATCATATTTTAGCGGACTCAATAATAATTATGAAAATTGAAAAATGAACTATATGTAATTCAATCAGTGATAATTTGATCCACCTAAGCTCAGTTCCTCACGTGTCCGCATCCATCATTATAGACAGTGAAAAAAAAATCAGCGAAATAAATCTGAGCGATTAAGAAGCGTCAATATAGCTCGCGGTTAAAGAGAGTTACAATAAATATGTAAATAAACAGGCAAACGATCAGCTTCGGAACGGTCGAATGGTTTCGAATTTAATTAAATTAAAATATATCATGTAATATCAATTTCACTGTCTATTTATTAGGTTATTTTCGGTGTTGATTCCTCTTATACTGCACCACGGTTGGTTCCCATTACGTTATATAAATACAAAGTTACTAACAGTATTAAATGTATATACCTATGTAGTACAAATGTCTAAATAGTTTTATTGATCCGTTCTATAATAACAAACAGTTTCGATATCTCAGTCTATAAAATGGAATATATGAAAACGTAACGGGAACAAACCTAAAGCGTGCAGCGTAGATTGTGATACCCAATATTAGTAGTGTTCATTCGTATTCCCAAAAAATTAAACCAATTCCGAAGGCTTCATGGTGTTATTTCAACCAAACTTCCAAATCGTGTAAGGCTAGAAATAATTAGGCAAATGCATCGTAAGATAAAATTAAGAGTCTCAAAAAGTATTGTATAAGTATTTTACCAACTCGTGGGTTAAGTACTAAAAGCAATCATATTTATAGTAAAAAAAATCGTCAGCTAATTTCCTACTAAGCCCGCTGACTCCTTTGATACAGATAAGTATTTTATAAAACGAAATAAAAGATCTTCCGGTATTAAAATGACTTTACCGTTTCGTTTCATCTATTTATGATTAATTAAAATTAAGACGTAGGTGTCTGTGTTGGTCGTATTAACAGATTTAGTTGATATTGTACGGTAACGCGAATATCACAATCCGTACATGGGATTTTAATTATTAAATAAATGCAATTGTATCCACAATCGCGTGTACGGTTTGTGACTTCGCATTACAATTTACCTAAGAGTTAGGTATTTCTATATTCTTATTGTGTCTGTTTAAATGATTACCTCTACTTCATTATAGCTTTTGTGGAGAAATTTTATTTGCACAAGAAATAGTAGTGAAAATAAGATCGAGGCTAAACCTGAACTCATATTGAAAATACTGATCTTCTGATTAAGCACAGTATTTTAATCTTAATAGGGAGTCACAATGTATCGACTGCGCACATCACTATTATAATAAAAACATAAAATATTTTTAACATACATTTTCGAATTATGATAACGGGAAATATGTTACTATTAAAAATAAGAACTTTTTCTTTATAAACATTGTTAAAAACTGAAGTTTAAAATAATAAACATTATAATATTTCGATGTCGTCTTCTCTTTTTGTAATTACAAGCCTTGGTAAAGTTGTGGCTGTCTATTAAGATATAATATGTTCTCAAAATCAGTTTTAGTGTCGTCTTGTACTTAATGTTGTTCCCGATATTTTGTAAGCCGGTGGTTTTCCAAAATGATATCTTAACTTTAACGTTAGAATGAAAATAATAAAGAACATTTTGGAAAATCGCGATTCACCGTTCTTACTTTGAAGTTCGGTATAGAAATTTTTAATAATACTCAATCCTAAAAATAAGGTATTATTAACCATATATTTACATCTGTAGTGGTTACTTGGCTGTTTTATGTAATTTATTCATTAATTAATATTTTCACGTAATTTATGTGTCTATAATTATTAATTTATTGGAATTAAATATAATTGAATAAAAAAAAATGAAAAATTGTCACATTCTCTTCACTTTATACAATAGTTTTTACAATATGATATTTAATATCCTCAATGGTTGTAACTATACATTTCTTGTTCTAAATATATAAAAAACCCGAATTTCGTTTATTTTATTTTTTTCTTTCCTCCGCCTTTAATGTTTTAGTATGTATAAAACAAAAACACAATAATGTTCATTTAATAAAACTGACTTCAAAAGTCAAAGATTTTTTTTCAGAGATCCCTTAAATTTTAAGTATACTTAAAAATGATAAATTTAAAATTGAGGCCTAGATTAATTTATTTTCTTTTATTTCCAAGAACGAGATACAGTAAGTAAATATCACCATCACAAAACGTCAAAACTTACATTCTAAAGAAATCCATGGCACAGTGCGCCTTATAAGTAAAAGTAAAACTTATGTAGGCTGATGATGATAACGATGATTATAATGAAGTATCATTAAGTCTCTATCAATGAACGTTTTGCCAGCTGAAACCTCCTACTCGCATCCACCTAAAATCGGACCCTGCCTGAAGATTTTTATCACTTCTACTTGAAGGTCGACTGACCCAGTCTTCAAGAACGTGACCTCTACTTCAGAACTATTGGCCTGCCATCAGCCCACTGCCACTTAACCAGTTACATATTATTACATAAATTAACTTACAATAAATTAAAACTACTTTCATCATCATTATCATCAGAGTTTATCCGTCCACCGCTAAACATAGGCCTCCTTAAATGAACGCTTAGACGTCCGATCCCTTGCAACATCCAACACGGATCGGCCACTGCACAAATATAGTTTTCCAATCTATTTAATGGCCGGCCAACACTGAAACTACTTTTTAATACAAATAATATGAACAAAAAACTATTAATACTATAAGATCGTGCCATGCTGCATTGTAACCGAATTGGGCCGGCACGACCGAGGTGGTACCTGCCGCTCACATGATACCGACGTAAGATAACAGCTATGCTGTCGCATTTCGTCGGCGTGTGAGTTTCCGGTGGCCACCGGTGGTGGCGGACAACGCATCTGCATAACTTTTGGTTGTGCGAATGTCTATCGACGTCAGTTGCAGAGGTAGGTAATAGGTATGCGAATACTCAGTTTCTCCTGAAAAAAAAATCTAGATGGAATTGAAGTAGTGCTACAGAGTGCAACAACTCTTAGCAGCATCATAAAAACTTTAATATGAATGAACTGAATTTTACAACAAAAATCTTATTTTAGGTACCTATACGGAGCTCGATATTTCGACATTGTCTACGAATGTCATGTTCACGAGAACATTTTCGTAGACATTCGTAGACAATGTCGAAATATCGAGCTCAGCGAAAGAATATTAAAAAACATGGTAAATTTCCCTTTTTAAATAGTTTAAATCAGATGATATTTTTGCAAAAAAAAAGATAATGGGGTAGAGCCCCATTATTATTATTTTTTTTTTTTTGAAGATTTTATGCCCTGGCTGCGAGACCTTTAAGCCACCCCATTATCTTCAATATCATTCAACGACAATATTTTCGTTAAAATAGTAAAAATGAAAACGGATAAAAATAACAATCCTCCGTGTCTATGCTCTATGTTCCCCCATCACTCGCCCCTGGTGACAACCAATTGCTTTCAATTAATTATTGACGGATTTATGCGTGTCCGAACATAAAAAGATAATAAAAGAAATGTGTGCGCCGTCTGTCTCCTATCCAATCACATTAACAGTATTTATTTTTTATAAAGTATAAATCATGTACATTTTATATGTATGTATTTATGTACCTTAGGGAACGAGTCGGTCGTCTTGTCGTTCATTGAGAGAGGCCTATGTTCATCAGTGAACGGATAAAGGAGGATAATGATGATGATACATGTTTATAATGTAAATGACTATCATCCCCACTAATATTATTAATGTGAATGTAAGTTTGTTTGTTAAGCTTTAACCAAAACCTACTAACAAAAAACCTACACCTACTAACTAAAAATATATATTTCCGTCCGTAAATCTAAGTTAACGCGGGCGAAGCCGATAATAAAACAGCTTGTTATAAATAATATTTTGTTACTGTTGCTTGTTTTAATGACTATAGCAATTTCTGAAATTCTGTGCTACCTCATTCCTTACCAATCGTTTTTTGGCAAACTATACCGGTACCCGGAACAAGCTAGATGGTGGTCTACATGCAGCCGGGAGCGCGGCACGGGGAATCCCACCCACTAAAATTAGTCTTGAGGTAGGTAAAGCATAATAATTTATAGCACGCAAACAGAGAAAATTGTATGGAAAGTAGTACAATAGCATAAGTATGGCATAAGTGCTATAACTGACGTAATTTTATAAATAACTAGCTGTTGCACACAGCTTCGCCTGCGTCAACTAAGATTGAAAACGGGTCCCTAACTTTTTGAAAATTTAATATAGCCTATGTTCACCTGGGATAGTGTAGCTTTTCAACAGTGAAAGAATCTTTCAAATCGGTCAAGTAGTTTCGGAGCCTATTCAATACACAATCAAATCTTTCTTCTTTATAATATTAGTATAGATTACGAATAATAGCACCACATTAACCTGGTCCTACCATATTCGGTACTAGGCACGGTGTCTCCTCCTCGATATTAAGCGAGGAGTGGTTGACGAACTTCACACGCCTACAAAGGCTTTTGATTAAAAGTATCAGGTTTCCTCACGATGTTTTCCTTCACCGGTGAGCGATAGTCTCGGGTGATAGTACACTTAGAAATTTAGAAAACCCCACTTCATCACAGGGAGTCAGGATGGAACCCGTAACTTTTACTCAAGAGGCCGACCCCTCATCCCATACCTTCTTTAGTTAACAGTATAATATGGTGATAATGCAAAGGGCGCCTTTATACTTTCTATCTTATAAAGATACTAGCAGCGCCTCGCGGTTTCACCCGCGTACTTCCTGTTCCCGTGGGAGTATGGTAATAAATGATAGCCTATGTGTTAATCTGATGTATAAGCTTTATTATTATGAGGTTTCATCAAAATCCATTCAGAAGTTTTTGCGTGAAAGAGTAACAAACATCCTCACATTTATAATATTAAGTACTCGTAGGAGGTTTCGCAACCAGTAACCGCATTTATCATCTTCATTCTTTCTTTTTAAGTCACGTTCTTTTCTACTAAAGACATGCCTACCAGTTTAACGTTATATTAAAAAATACAGGTCAGGGCAGCATTCAATAGGTTAGTAGGCACTTTTCATCGCTGTTTCGATAGAATGTTGCGATTGGTGGTAATTTACAATTGTGCAAAGTTTTATCTTTAAATGTGTAGGATTATTTCATATCCATTTGATAAGAGGGTCGACGCCCCGTACAAGGGGTAAACGACCTCGCATTTCGGGGGTACGTATTGGTGAGGGGATGTTATGGGCATATATAATTTATTATTGCAAGATAAGTCGGTGCATCCACGGATAGGGATGGTTTTTGCAATTGCTAATACTAAGTTTTACCAAGAACTTATGTAAAGTTTTTTTACTAGTTTATACTCTATGATTTTTAGGTGATGCCTGATGGTGAGAATTTATAATAATAATAATAATATCTTTATTTGGCACAATTATTATAGTATGTATTAGAATTGACAAACTAGTTAGTGCTTACACAAATTACAAAACTTACAGTTCTCAGGGGGCCCCAAACTAGGCAGTGCCTGTATCTTGGGGATCAGTAAATTTTATTGTGTCTGATATATTTTTAATTTTATCCTTAATTTGTAGCTTAGTGTTTTTCATTTATTCAGTTATTATCATTATCAACATTGATTTTCAAAGCAATTTGAGTAGTCAGACGCCAAGAGAATATAAACCAATAGCTCGCAAGCTTCACAGCTTACGATAATCTGTCTCGCGATTGTTCCTATACAAAATGGATATACAGTCTACTTATAACGTGAAGTAAGTAGTTCAGCTGACACCGTCTTCCAAAGTACCAACGGTGGCGTGATAAACGCCACTAAAAGAACAATTAGTTAATTGTAAGATGTTAATTGTAAGATGAAGGCACGAACTTTTAAACGCTTTTATTACGTTTTGTTTGAGTCGGTTTTAATATTATTATATTTCTATAGCCTTTTCTTTCGGTATGTTATCTCAAAGTTACCATGACTGTGCGCAATATCCGTTGTGTCGATCCATCAAAGGGATATTGGCCCACGTCACACAAAGTCAAAGTCAAATTTTTTATTCAAAATAGTACAATCAAAGTATCTTTTTGAACGTCAATTGAGTCTACCACCGGTTCCAAAGCAACCCCACTGAGAAGAACCGGCAATCTATCAATATGTAGTTGTCTCTGTGTCGGGCGAAGTGGAGACATTATTTCTGTTCTACAACTAGGCCCGTCTTCCCTATTGGTCAATTTGGGCAACTGCCCAGGGCCCCGCTATCCATGGGGCCCCGGTATTTATACCAGAGATATAATAGATCACATATCTTGTGATAATTTTAGGAAGTAAAACAATGATTGCTGATTACAATACATAGTAGTGTCCTAATTACTAGTCACTCTTTCTAGTTCAAAATTTAAACCTTAGATGCTCAA
The DNA here is from genome assembly GCA_905333005.2 of Lycaena phlaeas. Lineage (NCBI taxonomy): Eukaryota > Metazoa > Arthropoda > Insecta > Lepidoptera > Lycaenidae > Lycaena > Lycaena phlaeas. The sequence continues at coordinate 14,244,732 of HG995169.1, read as the reverse complement.
ATTATTAGAAACATATGTCGGGGCTCTATTACCCTTGTGCCCGGGGCCCCCGATGGGTCAAAGCGGGCCTAGTCTACAACACTACAATTAATAATGTACAACTAGTACAACTATACAAAACGCATCGCGGACCTCCTTACGGTTACCGGTTCGCTTTACGCAACTATACGATGGCAAAAGAGGCGTACGTTTGGTATTTGATACAATATTAATAAATGAATATTAATATAAATTAATACAATCACGTCCCATATATCATGTTTAGTATATTAGAGCCAGCTTATATATTTATTTAATATTCTTCGAAATCCATTTTCGATAAACGAGGCATATAAAAAAGATAATACTTTTGTATATGCCTTTCATGGTCCATCATAGGTAGAGGATTGGATTGGATTGGATAGGAGAGGGATCTCGAATCCCGGGATCCCGGTCATATTTCAGTCCCGAAAATCCCGGGATCAAATTTAGTGAATCCCGGGATTTTCGGGATCGATACATTCTTTAAATAAGTCAGTAATAATGTGCGTGAAAGTAAAAGCACTTACCTTAATTTGAAATTTTAATATAATTTAATCATATATTTTTATATTATTATATTATTTAAAACTTATAATTAAATTTATTGACGATTTCTCTAACTTCAGCCAATTCATATTTGTGCAACAAATTGACAAGGTACTTGCAGATGAGACGTTGGATGCGTTGTTATTCCTTAGATTTTATTTTCTTGGTTTAAATAAGTAATTTATAATGTTTCTGGTCAATTTAATTTAATAATATGAGTAGGTACCTAAAGTCAATGATTTCTTTAGCATATAGTATTTTTTATAGTTTACTAGCTTTTGCCCGCGGTTTGATCGCGTTACCAGAAAAGGTTTTTAGTTTCAAAAATGTATCCTATGTTATTTGTAGTAGGTTGGATAGTTTTCTCGTGAAAGAGTAACAAACATGCCTACTTTCACATTTATAATATAAAATACGTCTAAAGAAGTCTATTTTTTAAGTTTATTATTAGTTTCATAAATGATTTACAGAACATTCCTAGTTTATTAAGCTATTGCATAGCTTCTATCGCGGGCCTTGAGCGCGGGGACCGAGTACAGAAATTCCGTAACGAAAATAAATCATAACGCTCCCCACTCCGACGGGCACGGAGGTGTGGCCGAAAAGAAACGACGTTAGACGATGCATGCATCGTCTAACGTCGTTTCTTTTCGGCAGTCTTCGACACGGTGTTTGTGTGCTTGCAACTAGACGTATTGTACGACACTACGAAGCTCGCACGAATAACAATAAAATATAACACATGTATTGTAAAATAATAAAAATATTTTAAACAATATTAGTTAATATTGTTTAAAATATTTATATTTTTTTATTTATTTAATAAAGGAAAAAAAAATGTTTTCTTATCGGTCACCACGCTCAAAAAGTGTAACTTGAATTAATATCAAAGAAAAAGAAATACTGCATTAATAATTAAAATAAATAAATAATTATAATTGCATAAGTTGATACAAAATGCTATGCAATAGCATTACCGCGGCAGTCCCCGAGTGCCACACGTTTTTTTTTTTTTATAAAAGGGAAGTATACGCCTTTTGAGGACTCAAAACGTATGAGATTTCCTCAAACATCAAAAAGATAAATAAAAAAATAATTTTGTCATGTTTTACTGTATTTTTGTTACTACATTCCATTACTAATACAATCCCGGGACTATCCCGGGATCCCGGGACTATCCCGGGATCCCGGGATTTACTGTACTAATCTCGAAATCCCGGGATTAGAAAAATCGACCGGGATCGAATTCCCTAATCATAGGCCAATGTGGAGAGGTGCCATAACACTTGATAAGACTCGTACTATATACATCATTCATATTAAAATGTGTTAAAAAGACTAAAGTTATATTAAAATAGTGACGAGTAACCATAGCGATCGGCGTCATTATCTATTCACAGGGGGAGCCGGGCCCTATCTAATTAGGGAATGACATGGGGCCGCGAATAATTACGGGTCTAGAATGCCCCGTACGCAAATATCATTGCCGTATGGTCTACCTTCCCATTACGTCATTACAGTTGCAACTTGCAGTATCGTTGCAATATCAATTTCCTTTTACTTACTTATTTTAACCCATGGACATTTTTAACCAACCACATACTATTGAGTGTTTGAACGCGCTCATCTCCAGAAAGGCTAATTTGAAAACATGTTTTAGCTTATATTTATATCTATAGCTTTTATTCAATCTTTCTGCATCCAATTACTGAGAAGGGCCATTTTTTAGACTTAGAGGAAACTTTTTATAACTTACAGCCTACAATTTAGTCATTAAATTATGTTTTTTGTCTGTCCTTTCTTCACCTGGTGTATTTGGAACGCTTTGAAAAACGAAGAGGTATGATAGTGTAGGCATGGCCTGACAGGATAGAGGTGAAAATAACACCTGATTTTTTTTTTTGTCTTTTTTAACTTTTTTTTTGTATAATCCGGTTTGGTAAACAAGATACAGACAGGTAATACAGAGATTTGATTAGATGCTTAAAAATAATTGTTTTTTTAATAAAACAGAAATGTAACAGCTGACTCACAGCCGCGTCGCGCGAGGTGTACGAACTCCCGCACCGCGCGCGACTTACGGTCAGCGTAAGTTCATAATAGTATAGTTATAATATAAGTAATAATTACATGGACCAATATTGTGCAGGTAAGATGAAAACTTTCACATACTAGATAATATACTTTAAAAAAAAACTATTTTTTTGGGAATATTATTTATTTTCGTTGTTAACATTAAAACATTAATTTGCTGTATCCTGTGACATTTCATAAAAATCCGCCAGCTACTGTGTAATATGGTTGCCAACTTCACAATTGAACGGAATATCACCTGTAAGAAGCATAAATATAATAAATGATGTGGTTATCATAAAGGTTTATAATTTTTAGGCGATTTTTCTTTATTATAATGAAAGTTAACAGATTCACGGGCGTCTTTCCCTTAGGTGCAGGCCGAGCGCCGCTCGCAGCGGAGCCACACACAACGCGCGTGGCTGTGGTGTGTGGCTGGACGCCGCGCGTAGCCAACGTAAATAGAAGGTCCTCCCGTGACCATGGTTGCTGTAAAGTATCCGAAACGTCGGGCTCATAAAAAACTTAATAAACCGCGATAAAATCCGTAAAAGTTGTTTATTATAACGTAAAAAGAACTCCAGTTTCCATACATTTTATGTAACGTCTGGAGCTCTTCTTATAATTGGCGATTTACAGCAAAGCAAGGCGCGCCACGAGCGGCTCGGCTTTTGCAATATAAATAACATAAACTTTATTATTTTTTTTACCCATTTTGTTTTAACCACGCGCTTGCTGGGGGGCGCTAGGGTAATGTTTGCACACGGGCGCCACATGAGCTAGAGACGGCCCTGAACAGATTCTATCGTAGTTTTAATTATTTAATTAAAGTTTATCCTGTCTGATATTTCGGATAAAAAAATAAAGTAGCAACCCATAAATTGTATCTCACTGTTGGCCACGGGTCTGTTCCTCGAAATCAGGAGAGGGTATCGGGCCATAGTTTACCCAATGCGAGTTGGTGAACTTCACAGTTCACACACCTTTGAAGATTTTAATCTTATCAGGCATGCAGGTTTCCCCGCGATGTTTTCCTTAGCCGATGAGCGAGCGATGGTCTCGCGTTCAGGGTGCACTTATAAATTTAGAAAAACCATTTTAGGGCACAACAGGGGGTCAGGATTTCGATCCTCTCGCCCAAAAATCCGAGCCCATACTCACCGAACCAGCATTACATCTAAAACCTCCGAGAGTATGTGTACAATGTTTCATGATGATCGGTTAAGTTCGCGTGATAGAGTAACAAACATCCATATTTTCACAAGATTTACTATATTTATTATATAACTTATTTTGTAGGAAAGCTCCGTAAACATCATCGGTATTAGTCAGTGTTCCCATTTTAGTATGTTCTTTCGATTCCATCTATAGTTCACGTATCGTACTAGTAATCGTTTGAGATATAATATCTTAAACGACATTTAAATTTAGAAAAACCCATTTCAAGGCACCACGAGGGTAGGCGGATCCTCTCGCTCAAGAATCCGAGACGATACCCACCATCTGGGCCATCGTCGCTCTGAGCTCGGATATTTTACAACAAACATGGTCACGGGAGGACTAGTGCCACCGGTCCCCACCATGGTTCAGGCCTTGTCGTGGCGGTGGGGCACAGTAGCCCAGGGTGACCCAAACACCTTGGGTGAAGCGAATTGAGCCGAGGGGGCTCTTTGTACCCCTCTTATAAGAAGAGGGGACAAAAGAGCAGGGGGCAAGGGGTGAGGATGGGAACCTCACCTCATTGTACTGTCCAGACGTTGGGAGTGGTTGTTCTGTGGTGCGGGGCAACCGCTCTGTGGAGGTGGCGTCAGTCCCCTGAGGGACTGACTAGCCGTCGAGGTGCCCTGTTGCTTGTAGATTCGGGGCATCTCACCAAAGGCGGCATTGGTGGCACTCGCCGGGTTTTAGTGGGTAGAGCTGCGTCCACTTACCATCTTTCGGGCGCAGCGAGTCCCACATACCCGCCTGGGGAGACCCACTCCCCAGCGGTATGCGTCAGTGCATTTCCCGGCGTAAAAGAAAAAAAAAAAAAAAAAAAAAAGGACTAGTGCCACCGTGAACCGGGATAAAACCCAAAAAGCCGTTTCAAGACGACGACAAGACGTGTAGTTTACAAACTGAATTATATCTTAAAACATCAATTCCCGACGTTTAGGTTTTTTAAAATTCTAAGGAAAAAATAATAATGATTGTACTTATGAAGATGATCGCAGTACAGAGCAGCCCTCCCTACGGTAGACCACTTTAGTGAAATGAAGACGGAGACCAAAAGGAATAAAATATAAAGGACTGTTTACTAATAAATCAGAAAAAAGACTCGTGGCTCAGCAGCTCATATTACAAGGGTTGATACTTTTTTTGAGTTTACTCCCTAAGAATCGATTTTCATGTAGGTATAAGGCTGGGGCATGAAAATCTACGGGAGTAAAATCAAACTACGATGTTACATGATGTCACACGATGTTACATGATGTCACACGATGTTACATGATGTCACACGATGTTACACGAAGATGTCACACGAAGCGTTAAACGAAATATTTTATAATCGTTCGTAAGGTCGTCGTCGTGTATATTAGTATGTTGTAATTTAGATGTATTTATAAAAATTGTAAAACTATATTTTAAAAAGAGCAATCCTACAGAGTTTCTTGCTAGATTCTTCTTTGAGGAAAACTGCTACTTTGCGAATCTAGCATTAGCTTATAAAAAAAATTGACATGTTTCAAGTGCTATGTAATTTGCCTACGAAATAAATATTATTTGATTTGATTTGATTAAGGAGTAAAGTCCTGTCGTGCGTCGGAGCTGACACACACGTTTTTTTATAAATAAATATAAGGTCCACGAATGATACTGGTTTTTTACATTGGGAAATGCTGCAAAACTTCATTTTAACCTCACTTGCTATGACAAATTTCTTTTAGCAAGTAGTGACTAATCGTAAGTTGGTGCCACATACGTGTGTGGCGACAAGGTCACGCGCACTTAGCACTTCCATTGCCTTATTTATTAGATTTCTATGGCTATTCCTATTGTGGAAATAGGAATAGCCATAGAAATCTATTTTATTATTATTATTCATATTACAATGACCCAATGAACATATAACCGGATAGAACCGTGAAGTCTGTGATTTATCACTGACGTGATAACAATTCGACCAACCCGTGATCTGCGTGAATCAAAAGCGAACCAGGGCAGCACAAATTAGATGGAATTTTTCATGCAAAAATCCATTCAAAGCATATAACATTACAGCTGTATTCTGCTTATATGCTCGATGTAATAAACCCACCTTTGTGTGAATTCACATGTTTTCTTAACTCCTTAATACTTAAGAACTCCATTTGACAGATTCTGCACTTGTACTGGTAGTTGACCGACTGCAATAAAACTTCTATTAGTTGTATGATATAGGACGTAGTTCATAGTTACTGTTAATCATCAAAATAGTGTAATAAAAGTAAAAGTTGGTAAATAATTTTACTAATAATTATTTCTGATAAGCACGCACAGCAACACAATTTTAGCAACAATATTACCATTATTAGAATAACAGAAAATATAAATTAAGCAAGATTAGCTAAGTAGATAGTTATAACGAATGTAAATGGTTTTATTGGTCATTCGTCAATGAAATCTCTAGTTACTATAAGACAAAAAAAAAAACAACATGCATTATCAAATTAAAAATGTATCTTGCCTTTGCCAGATCTTTTGAAAGGATATTCTTGTGCTTGCGTACTTCAGCCTGAGAGTGAGTCTTCAAATGAGAAACTAAATCACCCACATTGCTGCATTGTTTCTTGCATATGTAGCAGTTTATATCTGAAACATGTTTCCCATTATAAAACAAATCTCATCATCATCATCCACCACATGCAGTGCTAAGCATAGGCCTCCCTCAATAAACGGCCAAGACGACCGATCCTTTGCTACTCGCATCAATCATGTTTTGTTATAAACGTCGTCACACTGACAAAAGTTTTTCTCTATACAATGCATCTAAAATCACTGTTTGTAAAAATGTTAAATAAATGTGCAGTCTCCAAGTTTGAAGGGTGCAGGTAACTAAGGCACCCTTAAAAATAGGGATTACTTATAATTTGTTTTTGCATATTTCCTTCTCACCCGCACCTGCTCGCCAATAAAGGAATTGTAAGGAAACCTGCATGTATGAGAAGATTCCGTGATAAAGAGTATAATATGTACATTTGATAAAGGGTATAATCTAGGTACATACATATATCCTTTCGGTTCCCTATGTAAATTAGTGGAGACCTATCTTATTGGCAGGATTGTTAGTCATTTTAGTTTGCTTATTCCATAGTGTTATACAGAAAACATGGGGTTGGTTCATGCTAGTTGTACCCAACATGTAGAGACTATGGCGTAAATTATGATGATGAAAATTTAGGCGCCTATAAGTATCACAGTAAATTGTTACGTAATTATAACATACTCTGATTCTCACACTTATATCCTCTGTATGATGACTGGTAGCAAGGTGCGCACATCTTGCAGCATGCAACCTCCTTTAAGTAATTTTTTGTTCCTTCCTCTCCTTCCGCAAGATCACTGAAATGAAGAAATACGATTGCTGTAATAATTTACGGAAGACCAGCTAAACAGCTAAATAATGTATATAGTGACTATGCACATGAAATAGTCCAGTTTGGCAAATATAATAATATTTAATTATAATGCTTTAATTTAATTGTTTAAAAAAAAAACAGTCATGTAATTTGTTTATTGAATATTACTGTTTACCCCAGCCTGACTGCAAGAGGTATGCACAGAGTTCGCAGTGCAAGGTGAACGAACTCTCGCACCATATGATATACCATATCATCTTATTATTAGCTGGCTTAACCTTATATAGGTGTATAGCTTTTTTCAATAAAGAATAAAAAAAACATCTTACTGTCCACTTTAGAGAGTAACATTAAGATGAAATGAAGACATTTTTCACCCTATAACTTTTCCAAATATAGCTTACTGATTTTTATAAGACACAGCTTAAAAAAATAAGAAAAACCAAAGCAAAAAAGTGAGAATACAAATAACCACATTGATGCGATATTTGGAATGGTAATAGTAAAATAAATCATCTTCAAGTCTATTAAGAGAAATAATACTATGATTTATAATATTTCTATTTATAGTTTATTGAGAAATCTACCAGAAAAAAAAAATACTCTATATTATTTGAGTTAGTTATTTACGAAAAAGTTTAGCCCCATTTTAAGGTATATATAATGGACGCAACTACAAATTATAATTATTTATAAGATAAAACTAGACATACCTCTCTTTATCATACATTTTATACACCATGGATAAATACTCTTGTGGATCATATATTACCAGACTCTCTCCATCTTGGCTTATCTCCTGTGTCAATATAACCACATTTTTATGATTAAATAAGCTTTTCTTTGGCTTTTTATGCAACTTGAAATTTGTCAACAACTTTTTTTCTCTATATTTTGGCAGTATTGATTGACTAAGTTCCGCTTTCTTCATACCAGCTTTATTTTCAACAATTATTTTACTGTGTATTGTACAATCTACTTTACCTAGAATATACCAATAAATTGAGGTAAAACATTGACACATTTTGTTACGCAAGGGCGAAGGGGCTGTAGCCTCTTCTGCAGCACCGGAGATATCAAGATACCAAATTATGCCAATGAAAAATCTAATTTTCTCGTAAACTAAACATCTCCTCAGCACCTCCCTCTCTTTATCCCTCACCCCCCTCCACCTGTCACCACTATTCTATAGAATTCCCGAAATCTTGTCTCAATAACTTCTAAATATTCATTATTCCATTTGTATAAGACCGGTTTCAGAGCTTGACTGAACATTGGTGCATGCATGTGATTGGATGCAAGTTCAATGAGCTTGCATACAAAAGTTTAATATTAATGATAGTAAGTAAACTTACCTGAACTATTATATTGGTTTCGAAGTACTATGGTTCGTTTAGATGAAATCGTCTCATCTTTATCAACTCGCAAAGGCTTATCTAAATGTTTAAACTTTTCTAAGCATAAATTGTTCCATAAGTTTAGTTTGCCAGCATCTCGTTTTTCTTTGATGATGGCTCTCACAGGCAAACACAAGGGGTCATCGTAATCCGGAATTCTGATATCAAGTTTTCTACGTTCCGCTAAATCTATTTTATAAAATGAACTTGATTGTTTCTTTATTGGACTAGCTTCTTTCTTGTCCTTAGAAAGTTGGTTGTTTCCCGTTGTTTGACGAGCAGAATGTTGTCGACGATAGTTTTGAGATTGAGTGGAATAATGTTCTGTTGCATAGGAATTTGTGAGAGTTTGCTTCCGTTTTCGATTACGCCTTCTATCGAGGTCTGGTTCATAGTCAGAATCATCCTGATCAATTTTTCTTTTCCGCTTATAGATTTTTGGTTCATACGGCAACCTTTCAACAAGAAGTTCAGTTTCGATCTTAAAACTTGGGGCTGGATTAACGACGCTTTGTACACACTGTTGAACTATATCAGCATCTTCGTCAAGAAACTCTATGTCATCTGCATCTTCAGGCATATTTTAAACTAAGATATAACTATGAAATCGTAGAAATTCGATAAATATGAAAATGGAATGGTGACTTGCCAGTGCTTGCCAGTTGCCGCAAGCCCCAAGCCTTCACAAGTCGCAAGCAAAGAGGATATAAACACTACGTTTTAGTCGCAAGCAAATATTAACTGTGGAGGATAGAAGTAACTCAACCCTCCAGATAATATGTAATAACAAACTCCTAACAATTATATGTTTTAATTATATCCACACAAAATGATATTCCAGTGATAGCCGTGATTATGGATTGAAAATAATCATTGTAAGTTTTTTTTTTTTTGAAAATTAATATAATTCAATTATTATAAATGTTAGATTTAATTATTGTACTTTCGTACTCTAAGTTGTTCACTCCGAAAATTGGAATGAAAATTTATTATATTTTACATAGACATTATTGTATAAACTTTGGTCTTAGCCTGTTCGAACAGGAACAAATTTAAAAAAAGTAGCTAAATTAAAATGTGATTTAAATTGCTAATTAAGCAAAAAGTGGATCTATTTTCGATGGAACAAACGTAGTTCATTTAAGAACAAACGAAAGCAATCCTAAAAAGTTCAATAATGACGAGGGAAATAGGAAATTGAAAAATGGGGGGCCAGCTAGAAGGCTGATATTTGAATTTTTTTTATAATTAAAATATAGAAGAACAAACGACGATTTACGAAGAACAATCAAGAACAAACGATATGATATATAACAAAATGTAAGAAACCAAAAAAAAATGTATGGGGGGCTGACTTTAACGAGCCGTCTTTCCCTTAGGTGCAGGGTGTGCGTTGCACACGGGCGCCGCGGTCCTAGGGGTGCCGAGCGCCCGCCACTGGCATTGGAGCCCCACTCAGCGCTCCAGGATAAATGATCCATACTAATATGGAGTTCTCAACCTTAAACGGCTGGACAAACTTAACTTGTACTTTGTGCCCATTTCATTTTGACCTCGCGCTTGCTAGGGGGCGCAAGGGTAATGTTTGCACACGGGCGCCACATGGGCTTGAGACGGTCCTGAGTGCAAGTACAAGTTCGGTTTCGAATCTCTCGTAAGTTTGCCTGTAAATGAACTTAGCTGGTATAACAAAATTTTCTATATAATATATAGTTAAGGTCGTGCCCCCGTTCATTCAGCCTCCTTATATTAAAATATTATTAGCACCATTTGACATAAAACTCACGCATTTTTAAACATACAGTGTAGTTTTGTTGTACCCATTGTGAAGAGGGGCCATAAGTCATAACGCGAGTGTGCAGCAAGCATAGTAGCAAGACGGCATCACGCAAATCGCAAGTTGCTTCATGCTTGCTTATTGTATTTGGTATCTTTGTCAACATGTCGGACAAGTTAGTTTTTTAATTTGAATTGATTTTGTTTTTATTCCTATAATATAAATTAAGGAAATTAAAACACATATACTTTAACATTAAAATAGTAGTATTCTTTATATTTTCTTTGCCAATCTTTTTTCACTGAATTGGAATGCATGTGATAAATAAGATATAAGATCAATAAAATGAGTTACAATTTAATCTTGTTTATATTAACAGCGAAGACCTTTTAGGCGAAGATTTGGGTGATCACAGTCTTGCGGACTATAATCTTGGAAATGAAGAAGAGGAACAGCTTCTCGCCGACGATTATGATACTGGTGCTTCACAAAATGTTCCCACTTCGATTGGATCCGAATATAGAGAACCTGTCAGTGTTGTGCCTAATGAATTTCCTGCTCAAGTACATGAATATACTCAGGTAACAGGATAAACTGATACGCGCATTATAGTTACGAATAATGAGAATAGAAGAGTAGAATTTAGAAGGGATCATGTACTGCAATCATCATTTGTTTTGTGGTCTCATTTTGTTTCGTTTTAACACAATCTGAAGCGATCACGATATGAATTTGAAAAAGTCGAACCTAGCCACTGACTATAAATTATGAGATATGTTATAGTTCATAAAATACCAATTTAATTTAAGAATATTATGTTTCAAGCGAGTTAGAACTGGAATTTTAATTATATACTGATCTTTTTGTTGAACAAATTTATTCTTACATCTCTTAAAAAATTAAATATCACAAATTTATCACCTACAATAATTTCTAATACTAAACTGAATGAAACAAATCCTTGCTAATGTTAAGAATGTGAATGTATGTTTGTTTGTATATTACACTTGGACCGCTAATAAATTTACATTTTAGCCACCACATACACCAGTTGAAGCAGAATGCGTTGTACCAAATATTACTGTGGAAGTGCCAAATGTTTCCCACAGACCGCATTCAACATATGCTCCATACGAACCACCTGCATATGAGGAACCTGCAGTTGTTCCACCAGCTATCGTAAGTGATAATATTTTTAATTTTACTCAAATCGGTAGTTAGATGTTAATGTCACATTAACACTGGTCTCATGGCCTTTAGTTGAGTAAAGCTTGGCAAAAGAAACAGGAGTCAACCAACTAATTGTATTCTACTGTGTTGAATGTAAGCTATATCACGCACAGACCTTCATGGTCTATGTGATATTATTATTATATTATTGTTGTTTGTATTGTATCAATAAATAAAGAAAAAACAAAAACCATGGTCATATTGGGCATGTCAAAATCTAAATAAATTGCAAAAATAATAACAATAAAAAGGTCTCGTGCTAAGTTTCTGAAGAACTTGTGTTTTGGGTACAAGATGACGGAATTACATATATTTAATACTTATTTTTATGTTAATACATATATTTGAGATTTATATTATGTAATACACATCTATGACCCAGGAACACAGAAACTTTTTTGTTCCCAGGTGAGATTTGAACTCGCCACCTCTAGGCTTGCGCTAACCATTGAGCCACAGAGGTTGTCAAAATTCATAATTAAAAATGCAATAAAATTCATAAAAAAATATTTCATTATAATGCCTGAAATTTGTATAAACAATACAAAGTAACAATAAGAATATTACCACAGAGAAATGGCACAGACATAAAACATTATACAACTGTGCAGATAGGTTTCAATACAACAAGCAGACAGAACATGAAACATGTAAAAAAATAATAATATAAATTTAAATTTCTATTATGTAATAATTTTATATGCCATGTGAGTGGTTCACGTTTATTTAAACCTATTGAGCCAACCCAGAATAGGTAACAATTAATCTTTGAGAAATTTTACCTCTGTTCTATTTTTCTATTTTGTGATATTGCTAACTCAGCAGGCTGAAGAGTTTTAAATTCATCACTTCTAAAATGAATCACTTATTTTCTGAACTAACAGTTTTCAAAGACTTTTTATGATACTGTAAATAAAATGCTGCCTTTGAAATTCACACAATTAAATTTAAGCTTTTTTTTAGTTTATTTTACTTCTTGAAGTTCTTACTTTGTGTGTGAATATGTTTTGACTGTTATCCCTTTAAAAGTTATAGTACAGGATTGCAGTTTATTTTAGAATTTAAATTATCATTATATTTATCAACCTCCTTCCATCAACAACACAAGGCCTCTTTTAACAAATCCTGAACAGTTAATCTAAACTGTGATATAGTCAATAAATGTGTAATCATGTTTCTTACAGCCAGCTGCACCAGCAGAATCTCCACAGATAGTACCATCAGAAGTGCCTAATGTTACCAGTAAGTATTGATGAAATAAATATCTATTGATATTATGAAGGTTGAAAGAAGAAGTAAAGTTTATAATTCATCCCATCTACAGAAATCTAATTATAAGTTCTTTCATTTGCATTTTCATACTATACAAGACTTGGTTACCTACAAAAATTTTGATGACTGAATTTAAACTTTAACTAGTATTTTAAGCAATGTTAGAGTCTCAAAAATAAATAATTTATGACTAAAATAATGGCATTATACAGATAACAAATCATGTATATAAAATAAAGATGTGTCTTTGGTAACCCTTGCATATAAAGATATGAACTACAAAAGACATGTACATAATTTATATAATTTTATTATGTTGTGTAATACTTAGTAGTTTAGTTATAATTATTTTTGTCAGATGGTGAACCAGGTCGTGTGAGATTTGTATCAGAGAGAACAGGACCAATGCGTACTCCGCAGCAAAGAAACATACCTGATACTCTTGGTAAGTATTAATTTGTAATACAGAATTAGAATGAACACTGGCGAAACCTTCATTCTTCATAATATTATTAAAAGTCTTAAAAATATTTGACAATTGCCTACCTAAATTGGGCTGGTGCATATGGCCATGAGAGACATTTACGGCATAAGGATACAAACAAGCAGAGCCTTATTGTGACTGCCGACGCCCACACACATTCAAACAACCAGAAGCTATGCAGATGCATTCCTTTTCCGTATCCCATTCATCAGGCCATTGGAAACTCGTAAGCCGCACGAGACGAGACAGCATAGCACTCCACGCCGGTTTTATGTGAGCGAGAGGTCCAATTCGTTTGCAATGCAACAATGGTCTCTTCAAAGACTTTGGCAGAAATGAATAAAAATAATTGATAATAGATAACGATACAACCATTTTCATTTATATTTTCATTTCCGTTTAGGTTTATATTTTTAGCCTGTGTTACTCGGTGATATCATAGCGTTATACAGGAGAAGTATATTATTAGGGCCTGTTTCACAATCTCCCGTTAAGTTCCCTATAGGCTATAGGCAACATATTTGAAAGATGTTTGACAGATACTCCATACTCTATCTGTCAAATATGTTCCCTATAGCCTATAGGGAACTTAACGGTAGATTGTGAAACAGGCCCTTAGTATAAGTAATGTCTGTTTGTTGCCCAACAGATAAAGTGGTGGTACCAGGCGCGGCGGCTCGCGGGCGCAGCTCGTGGCGACACCCGCATTACCGCCCACCGCACCCCTACAGGCGACACAACTTCAGGGTGAGAACTTTATGTACCATAGACTCAGCTTTCTTATTAGTTAGACTATCCAGGAGCGCTTTTAATGAAAGGTTATAATTTGACTTCGCTTTGAATTGATCTGAAGGTTTACAAGTGATAAAGTGTTTATAAGTCTTGGCATTCATTGAGGGAGGCCTATGTTCAGCAGTGGACGGATAAAGGCTGATGATGATGAAGTGATAAAGAAAGCCCTATAAATAAGTAAGCTTTACTAGCTTTTCATACTGTACATAATATGACATAAAAACAATTATTTTACCTGCTGTTTTCTTTACAGGGCAATTTCTCAACTCGTCACTCGTATCCCCCACCACAATCACGTCCAATGGCACCAATAGAAATGCAGGAGCTACGACCGGAACTGCCACAAATGGGCCCAGAAATCTCCCCGGAGCAGCCTATATTACCACAAGAGATGCCCCTTATGCCTCTAGAGAATCGCCCGTTCAATCAGAACCCAAGGTTTCCGTTTCGTTCAAACGAGGACCCCAACTTTCCACCAAATGTACGGCCGAATTTTGAAAGGCCAATGTTTTATCAGCGACCTGCTTTTAATCCTAGATTTGCACCCCCTGCCAGAGAAATATTGCCAAGCAATAACATGCCACAAGTGACAATACATCAATCCGGATCTGGTCTGGCAATGATGCCAAAAGCTAGAGAACCTGAAGTCAGAATGTTGCCAGTACAGTTGCCACCTAATTTGCCACCAGGAGGATTGGCAGGGAAGAAAGTTTTAATTAATCCACATTTCAAAGGAAATTTCCAACCTCCAATAGAAGGTAAGATTTGTAACATTTAAATTTATATATAATTAAATAAAAATCATTCAAATTTATCACAAATAGGTGAAGCCAAACTTTCGACAAAACTAACTCTTCAATAAATCAATCAATATACATATATTTTAAAGCATTCTTTATCTTCTCAACTTTGAAATATGTACTACTCGACCACAACAATAGGGATGTTGGCACGTGTTACGAATTCACGTAAAACTATGTTTTACATATTAAAGACAGTATTTGAAAACGTAAAATAAAATAACATTTTAAAAGTCTACTTATTTTCTTAAAATTAAGAAAATTAATTTTAAATGCGTTGATTATCATGCATTATCACGTGACTGCAAACGCCAATATAAGGCGATGACGTCACTGATCAGTGAATTATTAGCGCGACAAACAAACAGAAAGATAGCGCAAGCTCTGTCTAACGGTGTGTGACGTAATCACAGTTACATGACAGCTTGGAGCGTTTTAGCGGCAATTTTAAAAACTGTTTTTCTTTACAAAATTTTTTGTTAAAATTACACATAATAAAGGACATATTTCTTAACAAAAGTATTTTAGTGTTTACCTGTGGTATATCTATTCAATCAATAAAAAAATATTCAACATCCCTATTATGCGTAGCGCGTTACGGAAATTCGAGCGTCATCTCCCGTGCATCTAGTTGTTGCGGTCGAATAGTACATTTTAAATTCGTTTACAACATCAACAACATTGTTCTTTGTTCAGCTAAGTGCTATCTTCGAAAAGCTTCCTTTTGGTATAGATAACATAATCATCTCAGGGGTTAACAAGGAGAAAATATGTTAATTAAAGTATAGTTAACATCTAGTAAAAATGTCTACTGTTAGAGCAATATTACATCTTGATAAAATATTAATCATGAAGTATAGAGGCTGACTAGAGACAGCCGAAGTCTGAAGAGTGATGAGTTAGTGGTAGGAATGGTCAAGAGTTTAAACATTATATAACTTTCCTAGGGCTCCCAGCGTACATACCGACCAGAATACAAAAACCACCGCCGCTCAGTCCCACACTGGAAAGCAAATATGGTAAAGCCGTTATATTTGCACGATTTTGTTCTAATATCTTGTTTGTTCAATAAATGTTACATTATATTGCCACTGACTTTAACACATTTTTGCACTACATATCTTATTCTGTAAAACTTTAGGCAATGTATGTTTATGAGAGAAAACTCATTCCGAGTTGGTAGTAGTCAATGATTTGTAGAAAGTAGTTGTAATGAGCAAGAATTAGAAATAATATCAATAAAAAAAGATGCGTGTGTGATTCACACACGATAGAAGTGAAACACACGTTAAATGCTCAAATACAAGCAAGTATTAAGCAGTGTACAATATACATACACACCGACATTTGCTCTCTCGCTCTTTTGTATCTGTGTCTCTTACCTGTCGTTTTTTCCGTTGCATCCGGTTTGAAATCACAACGATTCTAAAGAAGTTTCACTTCAATCACTAAGTACCGTGGCAAAAAGCTTGTAAAATCAAAAATCATTTAATGTTTTGACTATTACCAACTTATTTGGTTGCGTTTCTGTTCAATATAAATGTTTAATTAGGTTTATCGCTATTGGAATTAGCATTATAATATCACTACACAAATATATTTATTGAAATATTTTTCTGCTTATTTTGTGCACTTTTAGTGTGTTGCACCTTTTTAATTTACATACATAACACATGCAAATCATACTCTAGGATCATTAAAATACAAAACTATTATTTACATTTTTACTATATTTATGTTTTGCATTCGTTAATTTCTCTGCAGTTGTGTGCTTTTTTGCATGTATGTAAACATATTATATAGAAGAAAAAAAAATAACACACTCGTCTTTAAGCATTCGATTTAAGAAAGTATGTTATAACATAATTTCATTGTTTTTATTTAAGTTTTGCGTAAAAACTCAATGTTTGTTTTTGTAAAAGCTATAAAAAATTAAGAAATTATTTGTGTTTTTTATATGTCGAAAATGATACAATCTTCTTTTAATTTTTCATTTCTAGTAGGTATATGTAGCATGAAAACATATATCTGGACTTTTTTCCAATATTATTTCATAGACCATAATAAATTTTGATCCAGTTCTATTGTTTGTAATACTATCAGCCATTTTATTTGAAACACTAACTGATATTTTTTCTTTAATTGTTCAAGGAGTAATTTTAAGTTTAGTTTTCTTACTCATTATGTGTGTTCGTTGGCAGGTCCAATCAAGGATATAGACGATGCGGCAGAGAGGTTTATCGCCGAGCAACGGAACGCGCTGGCTCGGGCCGCGGGGAGGAAATTTGGAAGGAGATCGCCGCAAAGGTGCGTATAAGTACTCGGAGAAGGGGGAGGTCGAGATTTCAAACTTTTCTCATAAGCGCTTGATGTCAAGTATTGAATAGGGTAATGGATACTTAAATATTTTTATCTAACATTGGATGATTTAACACGATATTTCAAGTAGTTTTGTGTTTTATTTATTGGTCCAGAATAGACATTTTATGTAGGATGTATAAATTTTATGTCTACGGGATCATTAATGCTAAATAAAAAAATCTCGTTATAATATTCTATTATTATCTGTAAAGTCGGTTTGGGGCGATAATTTAACGTGACCACGTCATGACGCGTTACAAGCCGGGAGCTTAGGCCGGTGTTGCTTCGGAACGTGAGCACGAGTCGTGCTTTTTTGTGATTTTGCCTGCAGACGCCATTTATCGATTTATAAGATATTATCATGACCAAAAAACTATTTTAATGTGTTACTTGCTAAGCAATATATTGACATCTCAATTTTTAACACGTTTTCTATGAGAATACGTTAGCAGATTGAAAACATATGCTATGATTTATAGGTACATAGAAAACACAACCATCGAGATAGAGAACGACTTGGCGAGGAGAAGCGACGATGAGCTACTCCGACGACAGGAGGAGTTCATTAACGCGAACCGCGCCGGTCTCAGGCGACGGTGAGTACCTTACTTAATCCGCGTTAAGTAGTTTTTGGTAAGGGATAATCTATAGGTTCGCGTCACCGACATGCGGTGACATGACGTCATATGAAAAAAATCTGAATGTCAAATTCTAAGTTATAATTTTCGCTTCTATTGGCAGTCCCTAATCTTTTTATTGTATTACAAGGGTGACTATGAAGAAACGAAACGTAGGGTAAAATATGTGACAGATTGGCAAGTGCTTGTTTTTGTAATGGATTTGGTTATTACAAAAAAAAAACCCAACAATGTGTAATAATGTTGCAGCATGCGCTCCCCGACTCCGCCGCGCCGCTCGCCCAGCCCGCGGCGAGCGCGCGCGCCCGCTACGCACGCGCCGCACGATGAGGTCAGTACGCATTATTAAATGGTTTTTGAGTGAATATAATATGCCAACGAGCCATGTGATAACTTGTTAACATCACCTGTCAACACAAACAAGTTCATATAAGACTAGCCTAAGCAAGTCTTGGTGCAAACAACAAATATATTTTATGGCTGAAACAGGCAGGACAGTGATGAATATTATAATTGTCTGTTTTATTTTCTACATTTCCCGAGGAAGATGATGTACCTACTATTGAAAATCAATATAACGAATGAATTAAAGGTGCCAAGCAGTTTTTTACAGTAAAAAGTTATAATCGAGAGTATAACATAAAAGCAAAGTATAAAGCGAATTAAATGATATTAAAAAAAACGGCTCTAATACTTTTTAAACCCTTGACTGAATATTTTTTATTATTCAGGATAGCGACTACAGAAGACGTCTCCGTGAACAGGAGAACATGAGGGAGAGAGTGCTGCGCGCTAAAGAGGTGCGCCGCAGGAAGAACGCCGTGGCTCTGCAGAAGCAACTCCAGGACAGGTGGGATTTCAGTTTTAAAGTGATATGGCTATTTTCAACTGAAACTATTTATAATATGATATTGGGATTTTGTTATGATTTTATTTCCTCCAAAGATACAAATGATAAAATCTCTCTCGAAATCGACACCATGTTACAATATTGGTAGGTATTATTGTCTTACAAATATAATTATTTTTGTAGAGAGAGAGAACAAGATAAAGAAATGACGAGTGAGAAAGCAAAAGAGGAGAAACCTATAGAACCGGTTAAGGAGGAGATCAAACCCACTAGCACGCAGACCAGCGAACCGGACACTACAAGGAAGACCCCGGAGAAAACCGTAAAGGAGAGTGAGAAACCAGAGAAAGAGAAGGAAGTGCAGAAAGTTGAGAGGGACAGGTCTCCACATAAAGTTGAAAGTGCTGAAGCCAATTCCACATGTGGTAAGCATGGTCAAAGTTTGTCCTATTTTTGTTTAGATTTTTTTTGTATAATAACATAATATTAATGGAGATGAAGAGTAATATATATATATATATACACTTTAAAACTATTTATTCGTATATTTAAATATCTATATGATAAGAGATTATTTTCAAATTGAGGTCGAATTTCGACTATATCTCTTTGTAAAGTAGGCACTTATAATATGTATATTGCAGAGGCGCTGACCCCGCCGCGGGAGACGCTCACCCCGCCGCTGGAGGACGACGACCTCGACCTCATCCTCGGGGACATCGACGGCATCCTGTCCGACGACGACGAGTGAGTACTTATGCAGTGGTGGTTACCCCGCGTGATCGTATAAGTATGACCTCGAACGACCCACCTCCCCGTCAGAGGGGGAGGGGGCTAGTACAACTTCACTCTATAATGACAAGTCGACCATATTGTATTTGACTAGCCAAAATCCTAATCCTACACGCAGGGGATCCCTCTTTCTAATAAATTCCAGGAGAGTCATCTGCTCACCTACTTACCGATTGAGATTAAAGACCATCATGCCTAAAAGTATAGACCTTTCGAAAATAAACCTATTATGTACCGTGGATAAGACACTTTAATTTTATGCAATCTCTCATCAGGCAAAAAACTCATCAGGCCTACAAGTTTCCTTCACCGTTAAGCGCGTCATGGTCTTGCGTTCAGGTGACCGCATAGGCTAAAAGTTTATGTCATAAACATAATGATACTATGCCGTCGAAATAAACTTTAAATCTGTTAAGCCTTTAAGAATGATTTTGTTTTTAAGTTTAAAAAAAAATTGTTTTACAGGCCCACACCTCAGAAGCCCTCTACAGACCTGCGCTCTAAGTTGCCGCCCAAGACCACAGTGGAGAAGAAACCGCAGAGACAAAAGATCGTCTTCAACGACGACAAAGACAAAAAGAAGAAAGGTGAGAATTTATTCTAGTTGATGCAAGTCTAGAGACTGAATATTTGGTTTCGAAGTGAAAATGCTTTATTTTTAATAAAACCCGACTTGCAAATATTGGTTGATCTCCCGAAGGAAAACTGTTAGGAGCCACGATCAATGAAATTATAATTATTTGAGGGTATATGGATTTTCATAGACCTCGTCGGGCCCGTAGATTGGTGAACTAATACCCAACATGCAGTAATGTTATTGCCGCATCATCGTCATCCTTTATCCGTTCACTGCTGAATAGAGGCCTCTCTCAATGAACGCCAAGACGACCGATCCCTTCCCACTCGCAACTCGTACCGGCCACTGCGCAGAGATCGTCTTCCCGTCTGGTTAATGGCCGACCAACATTTCTTTTACCTTGATGTGGCATCCGCTCTTTAACCTTGCCGCATATACTCATGATATCTTCGACAGTTCCAAGTAGTTATCAAATTAGTTACTACTAGCGATCCGTCCAGGCACGCAGGGTAAACAATTTATAGCCTATGTTGGCCTTGTGTCGCTGTTTTTTATAGCTTTCTATACGTGAAAGAATTTTTCAAATCGGTCCTGTAAATTCGGAGTCGCTTCAAACAGATAAACAATGAAATTATTCTTAGTCGTTATGAAGTATTGATACAAGGAGTCCGAACGTAATGTTGAAGGAATGGACTCAATTTTGGTGACAGAACTTTCGCCGATGGAGCGCGCCATTTTACAAGAAGTACTCGTTTTAATCTTACGCGGGAAGTATTGTGGCGTTGATTGGTTCGCTACAATAGCATCGGTACGTAATCGATTCTAGCGCAGCCAATGGCAGAAAAGTGAACTAAGATCTGGGTTTATTATGGTGTACATGAATACTATGGAAAAGCTTATATCGTTCACTCCTTGAATTTATCCTTCGTGCTAGTTTTACCTAATATTAAAAAGGTAAAACAATTAAATAAATAAAAAAGTAAATAAATATTCGATTGGTATTATTTTATCCCATGGTGCACATAAAATTAATGTTCCTTTACAATATGACATATTATTACAGAAAAGTCTCCAGTCCGTCGTACCGTAGTGACTATAAACAAGAACACGACTGATAAGGAACAAAGAGGTTCCGCTAAGGTGAGGTTTAATTTTTTTTTCTAAAAGCCTGGCCAGTTTTGCTTTTCTTTATAACATGTAACAACAGTGGCGTAACTATAGGGCGGCAAGTCGGCAAAATGCCACGGGCCCCCAGCTGAAAGGGGCCCCGGTCGGAGGAGAATAATCCAACTCCCAACATTTATTATTACACATTTAGTAAAAAAAAAATGTGTTTTTCCTAGCATCCATGAATTTGCCACGGGCCCCGAGCGGTATAGTTACGCCACTGTGTAACAGTCAAGTGTACAGTTTAGATATACTGTAATATTCCTACTGATTTAATGCTTAGCTTCATTGTGTGATTTTACAATTATTAAAACGCATAAAATTGCTTTAGTTTTGTCCAATAACGTTTCTATACGAATAATTGCAAGCAATGTAACTCCGAATAACAATTGCATAATTATTAGGATATTTAAGAAATATTTTAAATATTTCTTTTTATCTATATGAATTATAAAACTAATTCCTAGAATCTAGTAGTAGAATAAATATAGGGGTCTTTTTTATTCTTAAAAACTTGTAAAAGTGTGTCATGCTGCAAGTGGGGTTGGATATGACCAACTTGTGATTTTGTTGTAGGTAAAGCCTAAAGCTGACACAACCAACACCGCCTCTGTGAAATCCAGACAAAAGATTATTTTTAATAAACAGGTCAGTTTTCATTAGTCGTATGTTAGACATGTGTCTATGTAATATAATTTTTTTTTGTCAATAGATGACGTTAAAACTATATAGATTAGGAGAATTGTTGTTTGAAATGTTATGTAATCATTCTTTATCATTTCATTAAATAATAATTAATTCATTCATTGTTCTATTCTTCTATGAATGCTGCTTGACTCACAGCATGTGTATTGCATGTACTTTTAAACACTGAATTATACATTTTAATATTAACCTAGATATTTTTATAAATGAATAAATTTTATGTAGATACTTGAAAAAAATTTATTAAATAAAGTATATTTTTGGCAGACTGAAAAAGAGACCGACGAGAAAAAGTCTCAGTTCTCCAACAGACGAGTGATACTCCAGCGGAAGACTTCCAAGGAGAAGATCTTGCGAGTGGAGAAGACCGACCCGAGTAGACCCCACCCTGGGATATTCAGTCGGGCGGTCACCGCCATAGTCGACGTGCGGAACGAGACGCAGATAGAGTTCGACAGCGGCTCGGACGAGGACGTGGGCAAAGAGTCCGTGGGCAAGGGGGCGGTGGGCAACGTGGCCATGGTGCACAACCTTCCCCACGGCATGACGGACACGCGACTGGGCACGCTCGCTGGAAACGAAGTGCAGGTAATGATTTGGGTTGTGACAATGTGCGGTGCTTTGAATGTTAGTTTGGTCACGAAATATATTGTTGTATTGGCGATAACATATCCCTCTACTAGATATACTACCGCGCTACTAGATAGAAATAATTCTAGGGCCAGGACAAGCCTGCAAAGGGTTTGTGTTAGTTAATTGTTATAGCAAACTTAAAAAAAATGGTTATAGTAAATATTAAAGAATACTGGGGTCTGGGACCAACGTTTTATAAGTTATTTCTTGCGGAGTCATGTGAGATTCGTTTTGGCTCTATAGGAGATTTCAATTGAGTTTGTTTTTCACTGAAGTTTGATTTATAATTTATATTTTGATATGAAAATAAGCCAAAAATATTATCATTTTATAGATTTTTTTTTATAGAATACAAGTCACATTTTTTATCTAGCATGTTTATGAGGTTTTAAAAATACGTATATGTATGAAATCAAAAGGAACAATAATACGAGAAACCCTCTATTGATTTATTTAGTCAGAATCTAAGCTTACTATTGTTGTAGATAATATTGAAGATACACTGTGTTGAGCACGTGACGATACTCGGAAAAACTTGGTACAGATAATGATTGCTATCTCTGTTAGATGCTACGATAATTCCAAATATGGGTTTCGCTTTAGAACAATGATTCTTAAAGTAGTCCAGGTGGACCTTCAGGGGTCCACGGAAGACAAAAAGAAAAAAAACAGGTAGGGGTCCACCTGATGCGGAAAAACTTTGAAAGTGGCCTATGAAACAAAAGAGTTATCATGAAGGAAGAATATACTGCTGTTTAGGTCTCAATTCCAGTAATTGCTCTGCCTGTCCTTACCAATTCACAGCATCTTCAAGGTGCCTTCATCATCATCAGCCTATCTGTCCACTGTTGACAATAGGCCTCCTTGAACGAACCCCAAGATGTCCGATCGGTGCATTATGCAACTTTTCACTGGTGCCCAGTAGTGTGACATAGAATACTAACAGCGACCCGCGGTTTCACTCGTGTTTCTCGTTGGATGAATTATAGCGCAGTATAAAATAAGCTATATCATTGTAAGGTTTTATTGAAAGCCATTCATTCAGTAGTCTTTGTCTGAAATAGTAACAAAAATCTATTAAAATTTTCGCGTAAATATAATATTACAAAGGATGTGGATTAAGCGTTAAGTAACATTATACTCTCATTTCTGAAGTAAGATCGAATATATTTTAAACACTGAAAATAAAGCATATTATGTACTAAGGGCAAATTGATCGATTGATTGTTCGAGTTGGTGAACTTCACAAACCTTGAAAGACTTAGGGTCATTAGGTATGTAGGTTTCCTCACGATATTTACCTTTAGTGAACGAGCGCAGATCTTATGTCTAGAAATTTAGAAAATACAATTTTAAGGCACCACAGAGGGTCAGGATCGAACCCGCGAATTTTTCACAAGAGGCCGAGTCCATAGTCCATACCCGCTAGATCATCGTCGGTACTTTGTTTTTGTAAATTCTAGAGGAAACTGGAAATTAAATTTACTAAAATGAAATTAATAAAAACTAGAAACCTTCAGACGTTTTGCTTAAACATTTGATAAAGGTAAAAAACCTTATCTTATCTTATCTTATACCTTTAAACGAGCAATTCTTGTATATATATATAGAATCTGAATCTCGGAAACGGCTCCAACGATTTTAATGAAATTTTGTATACATGGGTTAAAAACGGCGATAAATCGATCTAGCTAGGGTAGATTTTTAGAAAACTTTTTTTATCCGTGTTTTGGGCAATGATAAAATATGATTAGAATGCGAACGTAAATTTCGCTGTCGATTTGTATGTCATGATAGCTTAGTGGGAAAATTAGGCAGATAAATCCGAACGAGCCTGGTTCGAATCTCCAGTCCGATTTTTTTTTCCTTTTTTAAGATCTTTTTTTTTTTGGAAGAAAAATTTTATCGTATGGAATCACTAAGGGTACCGAGCAAATGCTCGGTCAACCAGGTACTATACTAAAGAAACAGATGATCGCTTATACTGTATGTATACTGACAGCGCACTTAGGGATCTCTTTAGGAAACTTATTTAATTATGTTGTAACATTCAGAGCACCCACAATATTGTTCCAATATTTCTTAAACTTGACTGTTATATGTTATCTGTTATATGTATATTATTGTATATTTATTTCCTTGTTGTACATTTATTGTGATATATTTATAAAATGTTCAATGTTACTATAGGGATGTTGACACGTGTTACAAGTTCACGTAAAATTATGTTATGCATATTAAATACAGTACTTGAAAACCTAAAATACATTTTAAAAATCTACTTATTTGTCTTAAAATTTAAAAAAATAATTTTAAATGCGTTGTTTATCATGCATTATCACGTGACTGCCAACGCCAATATAAGGCGATGACGTCACTGACCAATGAATTAAGTACACACTGTCCTAACTCACAACATAGCGCGAGCTCTGTCTAACGGTGTGTGGCGTAATCACGTTTACATGACAGCTTGGTGCGTTTTAGCGGCAATTTTAAAAACTATTTATCTTTACATAATTTTTTGTTAAAATTATAACTAATATATAACAAAAGATTTATTTTTAATAGTATATTTTTCGTGTTTACCTATGCTATATTTATCCAATAAAATCAATTAAAAAAATTAGTCAACATCCCTATTGAGGTGGGCTTTAATATGTAGAGATAATATTATTAATGTAAATAAATGTTTAAGATGATCTAGTCAACCAAATTTTTTTAGTAAATATCTGAGACAAATAATATTAGATTTATTAGAATGTATGTTTTTTATTAAACTGTAATTTAAATTTTTCAAATATTTTCTGATTATTATTGAACACTTGGCAACATTCTTAATGTGTTTGTATGTGTTATGCCTTCGATAAGACTGAAGCTATGGCCACCGACTAAATTATATATTTTAAAACAAATGTAGATCAAATTAATATTAAAAACTATATTACTGGGAGTCGAAATCTCTATCTTTGCCTATCCTACACAATTTTGTTCCATTAAGGAATTTAATTTTTATATTATTTTTCTAAAAAAAATTCGGGGAAAAATAATTTTAATGGTTAAATTTAAATTATGAACAAGAATGTTGAGGATGAGCAAAATAAGTGAATATGACCGTATGTATTAATGGAAGACTGTTATTATAATAATTGAAGCAAATTAATATAGTGGCCAACCTGTAAGATACTCATGTAGTGCCAACTTTGATTAAAATATAAATAAATATTATAATGATTAAAATAAAAATATAAATTGAATAAAAAGTATAGCTAAACGCTATGTGTAATGTAAATATAAAACGAGATAATTATAAAGAAATATTTTGTAAAGAAAAAAGTAAAGATGTGATAAATGTTACTTTATATTACTATACAAGTTAAATTATTCATGTACTTCTATAATGTTATTAAACATGGTATTATTAATTTAGACAAAAAACCCTGAAAAAAAACCTG
The DNA here is from genome assembly GCA_905333005.2 of Lycaena phlaeas. Lineage (NCBI taxonomy): Eukaryota > Metazoa > Arthropoda > Insecta > Lepidoptera > Lycaenidae > Lycaena > Lycaena phlaeas. The sequence goes on along the minus strand of HG995169.1, from coordinate 14,218,567 downwards.
TGTACGTTCCATATGTTATTGTGTACATGTTATTCGCATGACAAATATTTATATACTCTAGTCATAGTGTAATTTAGCATTAAGGCGCTATAGTTTAAGAGCTCATCGAGTGAAACGCCTGGATTAATGTTGCAGAGTTTAAGTTTGGATAAGGAGGAACGCAGCGCCAAAATAACATTCAAGAGCGCGTCTGCGGCGGAAACGTTCAAGAAGAAATTCAATAATAAGATGGTCGCTGCCAGCAGACTCACTGTCACCTTACGATAAATATATTTAGTCGTTTCACGATGATATTCATATTATAAAAATTAATGACACATTAATGATACATAGTATATTAATGATAGTCTTTAGTTGAAAAACATAAAAAATATCACGTGTGTCAAGTTAAAGTGAGAACTCTACGTTAGTATAGATTTCATAGATAACACGTTAGCTTCTTAGGCTGATTGTAGATAATTTTTTCGTACGATATTTGTATGCATAATAAATATATTGTCATCATCGTGGGACGGCCCTTTATAAAAATATTTAGAAAGTTCAATGATCTTTTTAAGTGTAAGCCCTTTTATGTCTTATAAAGTTCATAGTCATATGTATTTTGTCTTTGTTTCGCACATTATAAATGTCATGTTATGAGAGTGAGACCACGGATAACTGGTTAAGCTTATTAATATAAATATCTGGATGTATTGTGTTCTTTCGTATGACTGTCCAAAGTAACTACGTTGATTTTGATGTTTGATATTAATTTACAGTACTGAATCGTTGCCTAAACGAACTATAAGTTCTTTAAAAAAATACGGGAATGAGATTATGATAAATACGCTTTACAGTAACCATTACAGGTCCTCCCGCGACCATGGTTGCTGTAAAGTGTCCGAAACCTCGGGCATGTTAAAAACTTAACCGCGATAAAATACGTAAATGTTTTTTTCATTATGAATAAATTCGCGTAAACATTGAAGTAGAGTCATCGCCACTTTAGAAGTCCGATAGACGCGGCGCTGCGATCTCATAACTCAATGTTGCCAATTTATAGTGTAATGATTTTCCACCAAGTCTAGTACAAAAAAAAAATTAAATAATTATAGGGCCTATGGTCAGTAGTGGATTGATAAAGACTGAGTATGATAATAATGACAAAAATAATTATAGCAGCAAAATAAAAATCTCCATGCCAGGTTTTAGTAAAATAAAACATTTTTTTTAGTAAATATTTCATTCGTATTTTTTACGTATAACCGATTAGTAGAATTCATCTAAAACAAGCTTCTTCGGATGTGTTCGGCTTTTGCCAGGAGTGACGATTTTCTCAGAAGTAATTGCTGCCATTGTTACTTCTTTTGTTATTCGACCTTTTTTACAGAAACACCTGAAAATATAATTCATCTGAGCAAGGATTTAATTCTTTTACCTTGTATTTATATTCATATAAAATATCATAAGATAAATGTAGGTATAGAGTTAATGATAATATTTTAACCATAAATTAGGCAAAAATAAGTGACTCTGGCATCTCTAAAATTTACCTGTCATGGCAGTGACATTTATAAACATTTTATTCAACGGGGTTAATTGTTGTTTATTTTTACTTTCTAATTCACACAATTATTTCACTTTAATGATCATTTTACGGCCTTCACTTTTTACACCTCACTTTATATTATATGCTCCATATTTCACGTAAAACAATTTAAAATATCACAACTTCTTACTCCAGACAGACGTCAAGATGTCAATGTTGTCAAATTTAGTTCGGCCATTAGTCGCAGGACTTTAAAAGTGGCGACGACTATACAATCAATATTTGTGTCTTATACCTGACGTTTTTGCAGTGCCTACAATATAACGTATAAAAATGTTTTCAATTAAGATGACAGCTACTTTGGATATTAAATATGTTTGTAATTGACATTCGTTGCATTTAATCTAATAAATAACTTAGTTTGCGCCCTATTTTAAGTACCTTTTGTTCTACAAACTATATCACTAGTCTTGTAACTTCCAATGCCACAGTTGTCTAAAATAACATTGTTCAATGATGTATGCATTTTTATATAAAAACCCAGTGTTTCCTTTCAAAGCAATAAGCGTGGTGTCTTATGACCTTAAATAATATACAATATGTAGAAAAGTAAAGATTTCAAGAAATATCTCTATGGTAAATTCAACAAGTGTACCTTATGTCAAAGATGATTTCAATATGAATAGTTGCAGAATTGCATCGGATACGAAGATGTATAAATCTATATAAAATAATGTAAATTGTCTCACTAAAATTGTGTGATGCTCTTCCAAGACAAACTCTTGTACTAAAAATGTGCCATTAACAAAAACAAGTTATTCACTTGACACTGCAAATCACACAATCAAAAAGTGCAAATCACTTTCATTTGTAGACATTGTATGTGTTTGATAGAAAGAATTCCATTAAATTGTACGCAGCGCCACCCACTTATCCGTAGCCCGCGTACGTACGTGCGGCGCGCCACAGACATAAAGTGTTTATGTATTAGATGACGTAGAACTATGTTATGATGTAAAAACGTCTACCATATTCTATTTTTGTAATAGTGACAAGAGTATATTTAAAAGTTCTTACATTTTGTAAGAAGATCCGTCTATAGCCAGTTATTTGTAATGTAATACAAATTATAAATAAATTTTCCATCTGTATCAGGAAATATGTCACGCTACCATGCAATATGCAATTGCAATAAAATATAAAACCTGCTATATGCAATTTACTATATGTATGAAAATATGTATTGAAAAAATATGTTATTGTAGTGTGTGTGTATCGCCCATTATGTGTCTTTCTGTGTAACGCTTGGGATGACGTAGCGTGGGACGGGAAGTCGTGCGGTTAATGTTGATGGCATCAGTTCGTTTAAGTTGGTTAATTAGAAGGCCTGCGTCCAACAGTGTGTGGACTATAGATTTATTGTGTTAGTAGATGTGCTGATTATAAAAATATTGAATAAATTAAAACATAATATTGTATATCATTCATATGTTTCTGCATAAAAACCTGCATAAAGATGGTTGATAATGGTTAAGGAGTAAATGCATAATAAGTACAGTTACGAAAAAATACATACAGCACCTTAGTTTTTATGAATACAATTTTATATTGTTTCGATACTTCTGCTTGACTTAGATCAGTATAAAGAGAAAAAAATTGAGACATACAAGATTGCGGAAAAAAAATAGCTTCGTTTTAATAATGTATAGATTGTACATTTTTTTTCGAAATGCTAAAAAAAGTAAAAGATAAAAATTGTCTAATGTAAAGTATTTTTGTAACTTTTATTAATTAACCCTATCTGATTATTATTACATGTTAGATGTTGTGTTTATTCGTGCTATTATTGTATAGAATTTGAATGGTAATTCTAAGTTTCAATAGTATCTGTCCTGCACACGTGTGTGGGTGGGTCTCGGACGTACTTTTGACTTATTCTCGCCTCATGTTCAGAGTTCATTATATACGCACCAATTTTATTGTTTTCAGACGTCTCATAACACGTACGTATCCGATAAAAGTAGAAATAAAAAGTGCATTTTGCAAGAAAGAAAAAAAAAACAAGATTGATTACATTAGAACCAATTAGTAATTACGGGTTGACTTAACTCATAAATAATTGCATTATTTACGGCTCAAGGCTAAAAAAATTTTTTAACAAAAGTTCTTTTTTTATTTGGTAAGGGTAAAAGATGTTTTATTTTAAGTTTGATATATTTAACATTTTATTATATAAGGTTATCATTGTTCCTTTTATAGCACACGGTTACTACGCTATTATTACAAGGTTACTAGTGTTATGTTTTTATGGAATAGATGAGCATCAAAATGTTTGTAACAAATAAATGACGTGTAGAACTTATGTTTGTTATTTTTGCTACCCTCAGTTGTGATTTCGAATAAATTTATAAAAGATAATGTTGTTTTCATTGCGACTGTACGGCGACTGTTCGTGTAATGTTTTGCTCGCCGAGGTCAGCTTTTATGAGGGTATATTGTAAAATATAAATTGTATTTTGTAAGTTAAAAATTGTTTTATTTGCATATATAGTGACCACGATAAGCAAAAGATTATACAATTATATTTTTGTTAATTGTGCAATATACTGTTGACCAAAGATATTAAATATGTGTAGAATTATAAATATTCAACGTTGGTTGGCTCAAAATGTTATTTTTATTAATAGTAAAAGCACATCAACGATGAAGTTTGGAAGACTGAACTACAATAAACTAATTAATAAACATTTGGTATTTTTATTTTCTCACCCTTGGATTTTAAAACGAAAAAAAAACAATAAGATTTTGTTCTTGTAATTCGACGAGTGTTTGTAAGGCATATCCAATGACCAGTGTCAGTGGGGCTATTCTATAAAAACCTAAAAAAATATCATATCACCGCGGATTCCGCTTTTGAGATAAACGATCTTAAACAGATAGTCTATCACGATAATGAGTTTTGTTTTTTTGAACACAAAGAAATTTTGAATTTGATTGAGAGTACAATGATTGAGGAATGAGGAACATTTAGAATATTTATTTGAACTTCATTAATTTAATGAAACATTTTTTCTCGTGCAACAGTATTTATTGTTCATTTTTAATAGTTGAAAAAAATATAATTTCTAAATTTATTGATTAAAAAATATGTATGTATTCTTCGTAATCAGCAACACGAGTATAAAAGTTAACATGACTTGAACTGTGTGTCAATCAACCATCTACAAAATATCATTTAATCAATATAAACCTGAATATCAAATGATTCAATTCATTATTTCTTAATAAACACAATCATCTTGGTATACAACCATAAATTTAAAAAATAATTCTTGTAAATATATATTTTTTGTGCGTAATTTATTAAAACCTCGTTCGCTAATTTGATCATCCTGCACCAATCCACCGTGAATAATCAAAAATATACGTATCACCTAAAAGTCTACAACCACAATCAAGTATTTACTATTATTACTTTACAATAGTAAAGTTATTGCTGATTTAATAATTTGTTCTTACATCACTATGTACATACACATACAAGATTTTATTGCATACATTATTTATAATGTCTAATAATGCATAATATATAGGTATGCCCTTTATACATTTAAGGACTAAAAGCATTTTACCAAATATTTGATATTTGGTAAAATGCGATGAGAGAATTCAATTCTTAGAGCTCATTTCAATCTTTTTAGTTATCCATAAATTACTATAACCGTGAAATATAAATATTTGATCCGACCACTTTAACCTATTCAGTTTGTTCCTCGCAATGTTGACTAGAAGACATAATTATTCTTAAACGTTAGGAAGGAAGCGACGTTGAAGTACTTTGGCATCGCGAGGAGGAGGCGCTTGTAGAAAGGCGTGTAATCCTCCGGGTGGTGGATCTTGTGGGCGTGGTGCGACACGTCCGCCAACAGAGATGATGGCGAGTCGACCTGTAAATGTTAAGTGTATCTTGGCATAATATTCCTGGCATCGACCACATAACCTATAGACTCCTAATAACGGGAACGGGTTCTGGCGACACATCTGACTTATATTTCCGATGTAAGCCGTAAACAATGTACTCAAACTATCGTGTCGTCTCATTCTTAACCGTTACGAAATATACCAATTTCTTTTTAACGTCTCGTCATTGGTAAGGTATGACCTTGAATTAGCTAATCACAGCATTGTAACCCCTTTCGTCTCACCTCAGCTAGTTGCCAGAATGCATTTAATACGGAAAATAAAAAATTAGGAGTCTATGGGTTATGTCTGTAAAATCTGTAAAAATGTAAATCTGTCAAAATCTCACCTCGAAAGTAAGCTGAAACTCTAGGCTCGGCAGCGGGTCGCTGTGCGTGCCGATTGCGTGTATCACGACGTACACGGGCCGGCCGCGGTGCTCGCGAGTCGCGTCCGGCCGCGCCGCGAACGACCACGCCGTGAGGTTCACGCCCTCCCGTGGACATATGATGATCGTGTTGTGGGCGGGGCCTGCAAATCAATACTAATATGTAATATTTTATATACTATTGTTATTTTATAAATAATATAATAAGTAACTTAATAAATTATTCTGGTTGTATTAATATGTAGTGATGTCCGCTATTAGATCTATTTAAAACGATTTAATACTTCAATGGCTCAATATATATATGGCTGGTATACAATAAAATGGCTCGTCGGCCCGAAACCTTAATAATGGGAATATAGAATTATGAAGAAATATAATCAATTGTTTTCATTAAGTAATTTTATAATAATTGATAATCATACATTACTAACGGCGGCTTTCAATATCCTATCTATCTTAAAATTTTCTTATCTATCTTGAAATTTTGACACATTTTCTTACAAAATCTGTCAAAATTTTAAGATCGGTAAGAAAATTTTAAGATAGATAGGATATTGAAAACCGCCGTTAATCGTTTGGTTAACACTCACCGTTCATGACAAAGTCGAGCGTGCACGAGTGGCGGTCGCAGGTGCGGTTCCGTAAACGCAGCTCGTGGGGGAACTCTTGAGGCGGCTCCGAGTACACAAACAGGCTGTCCGTTCTAATACATTCAAATATACATTAGTCTAGAGAAACTTTATACATGGGTAGAAAAAGTACCACGCTAAATATTGCCTTGGGCAAAGAATTCAGACATACATAGAAGGACAGTTCTTATGGGCGCTTTGAGGACAAATTCTGCGATGTAAACGTCCGCTTGGCGGCGTGACGAGAGGGATACCGCGATGTCCCCAGCCTATGAGCCTACGAGAGCGTGCGAGTGCGAACTGGGGACATGTCTCTAATATAGTCGGCACAAAAAATCCTTAAGAATTGTCCTTCTATATACGTCTGAATTCTTTGCCTTGGGTTTGACTTTTGAAAAAGATTTGGTTACTATAATAATTCATCGAGATTGTGCAATTATAAAACCCAACCGTACTTTCAATGTTACTTATTAGATAAACCCCCTTAAAGCGGGTGACAAATTATTCATCGCTTCTATCTATTCTATCTTATCTATTTATACTGATATTATATAAAGAAACAAACATTGCAGTTGGCTGTAAAAAGTAATGTGCGAAACTATTCATAGGATTTAAAACATCTTTATGTTTAATGCAAAATTGTCATTTGGTAGCATAGGTTACTAAAATAATACACAGTCCTTACAGCAAAGTACATAACATGCGTTCACAATACATACACCATCAAACTAACTCAGTTAGGTTGAGGGGGGAGGTGCTGTATGTACGCAAATGCGTCCATTCACACATACGCTGTAAAGAATGCGTGGTTTAGAATTATTGCTAATACAAGCATAATTATTTATAATGTCATATTATGGATTTTCGCTAAGTACCACCTGATTGTTTTAATAAAATAAATATATTTACAAGTAACGGTCGAATCGTGGTCTATACAGCGGCATGTCGCAGTAGACGGTCTTCTCGCAGTCTTCTGTGGCCAGTCTGCGCATGGCCAGGGTGGGCTGGGCAGCCGATATGGCCGCCGCGGCTGACTCCACCGAGTACGCGTCTAGCTTCGTCACTAGAACACCCGACGTGCTGTTCATTTCCTTCATATCGGCATCGAATGATGTAATCTTGGTGTGCTGAAACCATTTTATAAGTGTTGCTATTACAGAATATATTATATTATTTTTAACACCATATAGTGCGAGCTATTACAGTTGGTGAGATTCTAGCTAGTGGTACAGACTTTTTAATGCAGTAAGAATTTTATTTTTGCATCTTAGATTAGGCATAAAACCTCTTTAGGCTCGGTAAGAGGGTAACTCAGATTTTTATAAAGTTTTACTTCAATCACACGTAAAGATTTCATGCACACACTTTATATGTCAATTATATAGTATTTAATAATTATGTTGTTCCAAAAATTAGTTTTTCTGAACTAAATCTTATATGATTATGGATTGATTATAACTCTTAATTAACCTTGGGTAAAAAATAATCACTAAATGTTATAATTATGAGTTTCTGCATAAATAATTTCCAAAATTATATCTCATATCACATTGAATACCGTCGACCACACAGCCAAATGGCATACAGATAAGAAATAATGGCGTTACAGCGTGGGTGTGCACAGTACTCACAAACCAGTAGTGTCTCTGTGTGGCCGTGCCGTCGTCCTGGTACGGGCTGAGCGGCAGGAACATGACGACCGCACAGGCCACGCCCACCGCGCCCAGCACCGCCCACAACCGCCGCCGAGAGAACACCAGTTCTATTCCCGACTGAAACACGATCCTGTGAGCTTTAAATACAATTTAAACGATTTGAAAAAGAAAGAAACAAACTTCCCTGTCGGTTAGTTCTCATTTAAGTTATAAAACGAAATTTTATTATGTAAATCCCGAAAAAAAAAAATATTATGTAAAAAATTATAAATTATGTTATTATCTCGGCGTTTATTAACAGTGGAGGGATAAAGGCTGATTATAATAATGATTGTTATAATGATATTGTATTTATAAAATAATAATATTAACCATTACATATCCCACTGCTGGCACGCGCCTCTTCGAAATCAGGCGATCTTTAGGGCCATACGTCACCGATGCAGGTTTCCTGACAATGTTGTCATTCACAATTATTATATTATTATTATTTTTCTTTCATTGTCATTTCTCTTTTATGTCTTTTTCTTTCATGTCTCAACATGAACGTGAGTGCACGGGGAAATTTAGAACAACGCATTGCCTAACACTGCTGGACTAAACAAATAGTATGCTGACCGGTACAGAGAGGACGAGTAGCGCTAGGGCTCCGCTGACGACGCCGGTGGTGCAGTCAGGGCAGGAGGAGCCCGAGCGGCCGGCGATGGGCAGCAGCAGCGCGCTCATCCGCAGCGCCAGCGACAGCAGCAGCAGCGCTGCGGGCAGCGACACCGCCACGTCCACCACCAGCTGCAGCCAGGCTGTATAATAAATAATATTCTGAAGAATTCAAACGACTTTATTGAGATACACAGGTTATATAGATAATGCATACAGGGTATTACATACATTTCTAACGATTTAGCGCAAAAACGTAAGGTCTATTATAAAGCAATATAGTATAAGCGTACACAAGAGTCAGAGCGATGGCGTAGTGGAGTCATCACGACGTGACTGCATCATAACGTTTGGCGCCACTTAAGACAATTTTACTGCCAAGGCGTTCCAAGTGTCGTGAGCTCAGGAAGCGGCTACCCTAGCACCCTGCCTATTCGTACCGTAAAACGGCACGCATGTTTCCAAAAGAATTGTGATTAATGTAAGTACCCATCACCTTGCGCGTTAACGAACAGGCTTTCATAACAAGGTGACGAAATGATAAAGGTTAAAGCAAAACCATTTATATGTCTTTACGTGAGCCATATTTTTACCTACTATATGGGAGACCAAAAACCACATGGACAAATGTATTGCGAGCTGACATGAATAAATGTAATGTTTCCGAAGATGACGTCAAAGATAGAGCGAAGTGGAGAAGTTTAATAAGGAAGGCTGACCCCACCACCATGTGGGACATATAGCTAGGAAGAGAGAGAGATACCGATGTGGTTTGAAAGATCGAAAGGCATAGATTCTTCGAAAAAAATATACTTCGTTGAAATGGTCGCTGTTCGCATCACGCACCGTCATATATTGTCTCTCCACCTAAACTTATGTTCATGGTCGTCGTTCAACACTCACTCTGTCTCATCTACCAAACTTGTACCTGCAGGTCTCCGCCTCAGAACGGTCAGGGAGATGAAGGCACCCGCGGAGGTGAGGACGAGCGGCACCGCCAGCAGGTAGCGCACGGGCGCCAGCGCGGGCAGCAGCAGCAGCACTGCCAGGAGCGCCGTAAGCAGCAGACGCGAGGCCGCCATCGCTTGCGCCGCCCGCAGCACCGCCGTCAGACCGTGCTGAAATACAGAGAGACGCTAGAGCTACGCTAGAGATTGATGAATCGTGCTGAGTCTCGGTGCTAGAGATTGATGAATTGTGCTGAGTCTCGGTGCTAGAGATTGATGAATTGTGCTGAGTCTCGGTGCTAGAGATTGATGAATTGTGCTGAGTCTCTGTGCTAGAGATTGATGAATCGTGCTGAGTCTCGGTGCTAGAGATTGATGAATCGTGCTGAGTCTCGGTGCTAGAGATTGATGAATTGTGCTGAGTCTCTGTGCTAGAGATTGATGAATCGTGCTGAGTCTCGGTGCTAGAGATTGATGAATTGTGCTGAGTCTCTGTGCTAGAGATTGATGAATCGTGCTGAGTATCGGTGCTGAGATTGATGAATTGTACTGAGTCTCGACGCCAGTGATTGATGAATCGTGCTGAGTCTCGGTGCTAGAGATATATAAAGTATGCTGAGTCTCAATGGCAGTAATTACTTAATGTAATTTAAATTAAGTTTACACTTTCGTCGCCATTTTGATGTTGTATCGGTGTATTTAGTACCTTGCGGGTCCTGTACGAGTCGTAGAGGTGTGAGACGGCAACGGCAGTGACGGCGCACGGCAGCCAGTACAGCGGCACCACCAGCCAGGGACGGGACAGATACCTGATTGTCAATCAGAACAGATAATTTATTTAATTTTTCTTGATATGATTAAGAGAAACTTATAGTAAACTTGTTTTTCCCGAGGTGCGGTATCTTGAGTAAATACAATGTATATGTATTTTGGCGTGTCTATGTAAACAGATGCTGTATCATTGACGCTTTATTTATTATATAGTTTATATTATAGCGAGCGTGCGCGTGTGAGTGTGCGAGGTCAGTGGTATTGAAGTAGACGTGAGTACAGCGTGTGAAGTAGAAGTGACAAAGCACAGTGCTTTCCTCCCGCCAGTATACTTCGACATTTTTTTCTACTTTAGTCAAATTTTACCTCATTTGTGTGGTGGTGTAGGCCGTTACGACGATGACAAGCAACAGCGCTGCAAGGCCGCTCAGCGCACACAGCAACCGACCCAGCACCGACAGCAGTAACTCCTCTACGGACGACCGGCCTGTGTAAATATTACAACGCGTCACTATACAATAAAGATATATTCCTTTTATAAAAACCAGATTTGACTTGCGCGCTGGGTCCCGAAAGGCTCCAGAAAAGCAGCAGTCTGAGCATTCTTCGAGTGGCTACCAACGTCCATAGACATCAGCACAACTAAAGGTTATGCAGATACGTTGCCCTCCTTTTTCCTATCCTCCCAATGAGCCACCGGAAACTCACAAGCCACACGAAACGCGACAGCATAGCTGTCACTTTACGCCGGTGTTATGTGAGCGAGAAGTACCAACCCGCTTGTGCTGGCAAAAGTCACCTCTTACAATAAATATATTATAAATGTGAATTAATACAAATAATGAAGTTACTCACGCATTCCAACGATCCATAGATAGTAAAGGACGCTCGCAGCGCCGCACGCCGCCGCCAGCGCGTCCGCGACGTGCGCCGCGGTCAGCGAGTACGACAACATGAACAGAGTCAGGAAGTCGTAGTATACCATTGGGACGGGAGACTCCACCTGAGAACAGTTTATGTAAATATTTGAGCCTACTGATATACTATTTATATATTATATAATGCATATAACCTTTTATCTCAGAAACGTTTTGTTAAGATAATTTTAGCACTTATGTATTTTGCACACCGCAATGTATTCAAACACACCATAAACTCACGCTGACCGCGAGTCGCACGCGGTGTGTTCACTTCGCGTGACGCGGCTGTGAGTCAGCTGTTACATTTCTGTTTTATTCAAAAACCAATTATTTTAAAGCATTGTCATCAAATTCCTGTATGTTTACTAAACCGGAATATGCAAAAAAAGTTAAAGAAGACAACCAAAAAAAATTTAAAATTTCGCGTTTTCTTCACTTATATAATGTTAGGCCACGACTCCTTCGTTTTTCAAAGCGTTCAAAATACACCGTGTATAATATATTTTACGTGCCAGTCACCAAAACTATATAATCTCGGTAACTTTGCTGTTGTGCTAAAGATCTGCAGAGCGTATAATTCTCTGACTGAATCAAATAACTTAGACATTGATATGATAATGGGTGTTTGAAATTTTTGGAAAGAAAAAAAGTTAAGATCTCATTATCCTTAAGCATAAATAGATTGTTATATTAGTGTTTTAGTTTTTACTTTATAAATACATATACGCATTGTAAGATACCTTAATGGTATGGCACCGATCCCAAGATGTTATCGTAGGGTTAGGGTATCACACATACCCACGCACGCATACATACGCACGCACAGATACGCACCTTCTCTGCCAATTCCTCCTGATCGGCCAGGTCTTTTATGAAGTTGAGGAGGGTGTTCCCGGTGTTCTGCATGACGCCCTCCAGTATGAGGGAGGGCTCGTCGTTCCTGGTGTGGTACACGTTGCCGCCCTTCACGAACGCTATGTCCACACCTGAAAGTATCAACAGCATCAGGAAAATCGTCCAAGACCACGGCATAATAGGCACGATGACAGTGCCTAAGAATCACGGCAATTATAATTTAAAATAAATATATAGTACAGAGACAATCTAAATAAAACACCTATTTTTAAATTATTAATTTTATTTATGTGTGATTCTTTTTTTTTTTTAATAAAAACAAAACTATAAAAAATGACAATCCGCCATATTAGGTCAAACACGAATCAGAAGTTCGTGACGTCACGCTTTTGTAAATTTTAACAAACTTTGTGAATTGTGAGTATAAAAACTTGTTTCTGTAATCTTAAAAATTTAATCTTAAAGTTTATTTATTGTGAATCTTGAAAAAAAAGACAGGCTGCTTTACAAATATGATGTACCCTGTATGTTCCCGAAGTCTCTGAAGATCCTGAAGTCGGTGTCGGAGGGGATGACGCCGGACGCGAACAGCGCCTCCCCGAGGGACTGCGCGGAGGGCCGCGGGCACGAGCGCTGGTACGAGCGGAGCAGCCTTGGGTCCGTCACCTGTAAGTTCCACTGAGTTTGTTTCGCAGGTTCTTCTTAGTGGGCTTGCTTTGGAACCGATGGTAGACTCAATTGACTTTCAAAAAGATACTTTGATGGTACTATTGTGAATAAAATTTTTGACTTCGACTTAATATTAATCTTAAATCTGTGCCATAAACAAATTTCTCTCGTCATTTAAGAGTCTTGCTCTTGGTGTTAGAGTAATCGAGAGTTCTTCCTCCACTCTGCCAATACCTTAAGGCCCAGATACGATACTACGAGTACCTTTTCAATAATTAAAAGAATATACAGACGTATACTTAGGGACGACGCATAATCAGCATTGTTGCTTCTCCGGACACCACAATCACAGAACTGAGCGGCGACTCAAACAGGTCAGCACTCAGCCGATGCGGTTTTCTAGCTGTGGTTATTTCACATGTTTTATGAAAATCGGTTCAGTCGTTTTATGGTCTTCTTCATCGTTCGAACCAAGCAGTTTGGTCTAAGTTGAGACAGTACCTGTATTGTTAAAAAACATGGCGAATATCCCGTTTGGTGTGGTAATAAAAATTTAAATATGAATTTTAATAGCCAGTATTGTTTTGCAGGAATAATATAATACATATTAGGAGGAAGTGTTATCTATGGCAGGACACGTCTCTAGAACGTATGCCCGCACCACACTAGTATGTAATAGATTTAAGAACGTATGCGGCGCACACAATATTAACCAATTTATAAAAATACAGGACGCTGTATATATCATCCGAGAACATGATTTAGTCTGCCATCCAAAAAGGCTATTCAAGATAAAATAATAATACATATTATTATATAAAGATAAGCCTTTGTAAACCAAATTTAATATATTTTTACAATTGTTTAACAACATTTACTGTAAACATAGGAAAATAATATAGACACATGACACAAGTCATTACCTGAAACACGTTGGGAAGGCCGTTCATACCGGCCGAATCTAGATTCACTACATTGACCACTCCCTTTGCCCACGGGTGGGACAAAAACGCGTGACTGGCCTGAAATCGAAAAAAAAGGTAATGTCAGCTACTACAAATAATGTTTACCAGTGCAAGGAATAAAGCTAAAAAAATTTAATACTTTTTCACAAAAAAGATTTCTTATATTTTTTATTTAAAAAATATAGTTTTGTCTGTACAATTAAACAAATGTATTTTTTTTATACATAGTTAATTTTATGATTACCTTGAAATTTTTTATGGGGTTTTTGTTGTTTTATATGTATATAAGTTATTATATATAATTATTATATGTAATTTAAAATTATTAGCTTTCTTTTTATCACATATGTCTAATATCCCATGATTTTTGGGTAACAAAGTTAATTTCAAAAAGGCTCATCTATTTTTTAAACTTTTCTTTGGCAATTCAAAAATATCATAACGTTTATGAAAAAAAAAAACTAGTTTGTTTTTACCTGCAAAGGCGTTTCTTCGGAACCGTTGAAGAGGAAGATGATATTGTGTTTGAATTTCTTCTTCCTTCTGGATAACTTAGATAGGGTTTCTGCCATGGCTCCGCAGAACACGCCATTGTCCGACGCCCCTGGATTTTAAAAAGTTAGCGTAAACATTTTGGACAAGTACTTAAATATTTTTTTAATACAGTTGCTCAAAAAGTGGCATATTGCAGGCACGTTTAGCGTTCGGAAAGTGGGCTTTTTCTTTACCTTTTCTGCACTCGTCCGTTCTCTTTCCCAACTGTCAAAATAATGCATATTAAAAAGAAAAAAACCAACCACGAAGTTTTTACTAAAAGGAATTCATTGATGTTTTTATGATTCATGCAAATATTTTTAAAAAGAAGCTACTAATTTGTTTCAATATCAGATTTAATTATTTAATTCAATGTGTTCGGCTAGGTTTTATTTTATTTTCTCTTATCAATAAAACAATTCTACTGAAGACTTGGCTGTACGGGCATAGTTCCCTTTGCCTAACCAGAATGGGTGAAGAAAAAAAAATTCTGCTTATATTCTTTTACGTTCGGCGCCATTTTGTTTTTATTATTTTATTAAATTGCTTCATTTTTTCGCAACTGTATTAAAAATAGTCGTTCATTACACGTGCGGAACCGTCCTTGCAACTTGTTCCGACTGTCAACCTTTGTCAGAACTCGTTGCAATGACAGGCTTTCCGCACTTGTAACGAAATATACTATTCCGGATAGCCTGTCATTTTGCCAGGCCACACAAATGCACGCCTCCCACCGATTTGAAGCCATCAAATGAAGGTGAATTCAGCATTGTCTGCATGACTACCTCTGAAACACAGCGAAGCTGTTTCGAAGGTAGTCATGCAGCCGGGAGAGCGGTACAGCATATCCCTCCCAGCAGCAAACAAATGACTCTCACGTTTAACCACAATACAATGTAAATGTACCTATGGCGAAAGGCACTGAGTCGTAATGGCAGTTGACCAGTATCGAAGTCCCGGTGCTGCCATCTGCACGGAATCCGCTCTCGCCTTCCAGCACCGAGATGATATTCGATAGATTCTGGTAGCAGTTCACGTGGGGTGAACTAAATTCTAACCAGTAATCACCTGAAATGCAAAGGTAAGACATATTATGATATAAATATAGGCAAATAGAAAACATATAAATTATCCTATTTCTTCCGGCTAGGTTCGTACCCGCAGCTGCTACTCCTGTATAGTCAGGATCGACAGCGGCTACCACCAAATGACCCTTATTACCACGACTCCGGGAGCCGGGGAGATACGCTAAAACTGCATCGGGACCCTCAACGAATTTATTCAGAAGAAATCAGGAGTAGGAAATATTTCCAGTTTCTCTACTGACTAACAAAAGTCAAGAAGAGATAGCAGCCAGGATTGTCATACAGTATTAACAAACTATTTACTATGTTTCAAATATATTTATCTATTATAGGATATATTTTATAACGAAAATTCAAATATCACATGTTTACATTTATAAAGATGAACTGTACTTGTTTCTTAATAATATAAAACATTCATACTTTCCAAATGTAATTTATTTAGCCTTTCTGAACGCAACATTTCCTACTACCCTCATCCTAAATCTATTTCATTAATACGAATCTGGGGGTACTGGGAAAAGGGAGTTGACGTTTCGCCGTATCGTGGACGAGTCGAGCCCTCGCGTGTCTCCTCAAATAAATACCGAAAACCGTCTGGACTGATCATCCCGTCGACGCGTATAGTTCTATTCGCGATGCGACATCATCACGGGTGTGGAGAACAGTATAAAGAAGACGAGGCGCCTTTAACATCTTGCGCGGGGCAACGGGAACCAGGTTCGTCCCTAATAATTTATACCTTTTCCTAACAGTACTAATATATTTTTTTGTTTTTCTTACCTCATTCTAGCAAGGAAATACTACGCTACTTTTTCAAAACTCTTATATAAATTGTAGATTTAAAGAGATTGTAGAAATAAACATAATTATCATTTTGTGTCATTTTCTAAGTTTATATTTTGTATCTCCAAAAGTTTATCTACAATTGATCAGCGTATATCGCTGATCAATTGTAGATTGTAGATAGCTTGAAAAGGTAAGAGACAAAAAGATAGGTATCTACTAACACAAACAATTAGTAGGTAGGTACTGATTCGTGACTTACTGCTTGCGTACTGCCAATCAATTTTCACTGGTATATTAGCATTGCTAGTAATATTCTCCAACAGCGCCTTCAAATCCTTCGTCTTGGCTAAATGGTATTCTGTTCCCGAAACTCTCGGCTGGTCTCCAATAATTTCGTGTAGATATTGATTGGCCTTCTCTTCACTGAATATGTTTGACTCCTGATAAAGAAATGTGTTTCGAATTATAATTGTAAATACAAATGGCAAAATTATATCGCTTAGATATACATACCTACATAAAGACTCTTGCAATAACAAATCCCTTGAATATATTTTTTACTATTTGTATGAATTTACTCTATCTATCGACTATAATAGTGTCTTATTCGTAAATATATTATTTAATCGTATACATCGTTAGGAAGTTGAAAACTGTGATGTTCTTAGTATTTTCAAATATGCATACATTATTGTGTTGGAACGTTTTGTATATAAGTAATTTAATAAAAATGCTTAGCGCACTGCTTAATACTACATACAAAAAATCCTACTAATATTATGCGAAAGTTTGTAAGTATGGATGTTCGTTACTCTTTCACGTAAAAACTGCTGAATGGATTTTAATGAAACTTTACAATAATATAGCTTATACATTAGGATAACGCATAGGCTACAATTTAGCCCTGTACCTCCACTAGGATGCTACGCGACTAAACCGCGGGACGCTGCTTGTATATAATAATAATATATTCTTAGTACTCATTACTTACAGAACTTGGTATTTCGCGTTCCTTAATAACGCTCGGCATTCTATGTTCCATTGACTGTGCGAAATATGCCATCAACATGTAGAACCCCAAGAGGATCAGGATATAGGGGCTTGGGACCTGAAAAAATATCTAGTTATCATTTATGTACAATCAAGTAGCATCTGAAGTCGAAAGTTCTGAGAATATCTAAAAACTTGAAATCTAAAATAATGTCATGTTTCGTTCTTACCCATTAACTTTATTTTGTCGTTTAAAAAGATAATGTAAAGTTAAGCAAAGTTGTTTCTAATTAGATTCAATCTGAGTGATAGTTGATGACATACCACACGCCATACCTTTAAGGCAGTGATTCCTAACCTTTTATTCTTGAAGGATCGTTTGTCAAAAATTCCGTTTTCGTGAACCATGCAGTTGACTTAGAGATAATATACAGTAGCTAAAGTAAGCTAAACTATTCATATTTACTCGTTATCGCTTATTAGAATGGCCACGCGGAACATTTGAGATACTTTCAGGTTCCTCGGACCACAGGTTAAGAACCACTGGCTTAAGGTATACGTGTATATTTGTAACCTAGGATTAATAAATATTTCATAAGCATATTTAACAAACTTTGTTTACTATTGAAGGGATATGGAGTAATATTAATAAGGTACAAGACCCGTTGCGAGGGCTTCTCTTCGTGGTCGTTAATGTCCAAAGAGAACCGGTTTTTTCTGGATGTGTAATTCTGAAAATAAAAATTTCAGACACTCATATAACTATAGTTATTAAGTTTAAGGTACTTGGGTTTGAATTTGAACGTACACGTAGATTGTGTGAAATTAAATAAAAGCGGCGGCCATGATTGATGAAGCCAACTTTGCTTAAGCCCAAATCTTATCAAATATTATGTTTTAACTTGTATCCGTATAATTTGGATGACCTGCAGTGATTACACAAACATGCTATGTGTATAACTATGTGTATAAGGGGAAAAATACATAACATTATGTTCCTAAATCGATCGATCGATCGTACTACAGAAAACATTTAATGTAATGATAAATAGGCGAGAATTCGAAAAATAAACCTCAAACGCGAAAAAACGGAACATTCAAAATTCTAAAATATACCTTACCTTAGGCAATCAAATTCGATTGAGTTGTTATTAAATGTAAACATAGACTTATATGTAGTATTAATACTGAATTAAATTAGCATTAGCATTTTTGTGTAAGGTTGGTTGCACTGGCGCTGAGCTAATAACTTTGAAGGGGCTAAACCGATTTTTATGAAATTTGTCTTAAAATGATCACTAGAAAACTTGCTTTCAAATAAAAATAAAACATCAAAATCTGATCATCCTTTTCCAATCCTACGGTGTCATAGACAGACACCTGTTTTTCGTCAAAGGTTAAGAACTGACAACGACATAAATTTCTAAGTGCTTTTTTTGTTCCTCTCTAAAATAAACTATTTATGTGCAGAGTCCGTTGCTGACCTGCCTGGCCTGAAAAATTGGTCGTAATCTCTGTAAGCTTTTTCCCGTATGAGTAATGCTAATGGCCTTTTGGCCTTACTGGTTCATCGGTTAAGTACGAGCCAGTTGGTTCATCTAATGATTTGTAAGTTGCCGCCCACCAGCCGTGAAGTAACGTAGGCTTACTCACCTTGGCTCCTTTAGTGACGAGATGTTTGTCGTTTTTCGAGGAAAGTTAGAAGAACCCATGTAGGTACTATGGTTAGGATGGAACCTCAGAAGTCAGAAGTCTGTTCTGGCTTATGAGGTCGAGCCTTACTCACCAGACTAGAGCATTGCCGCTCAACACATTTATATTTCCAAATTTGTTTTCACCCTTGCTAATCGGCGCATTAATTCATTAATTATAACATTACTAACCGATTGCTGTTTCTTCGTCACTTCCATGTTGCGACTTTATTATTAAATTCCAATTAATATGTTTGTGTGCCTTGCTGGAGCAATACGTTAACAACTGGTTAACATATTATCACACTAATTTTATCTTGCTGTTAAGAACCCTGTACATATACGGTACTGTTCTGTTTAAGATCATTTTTAATGATTAATGTTAAATACCTACTTACTGGTCGCTCGCTTTCTCTTGTTATATTGAATAAAAGTGCATACTCGCATATAAGTGTTAGATTTCGTTTGCACGAGAGTTTAATAAGCGTCGCGTTGAAACTCAACGTTGTCGCGAGTTGAGAGCTCCGCATGTTCAATTCGATTTAATTTCCAACGTTCAACGTCGAAAATCCTACGCCGCGCTTTAAAACGCTTTCGTGTGAATACACAATTACCTATAGGTTTACATTTGTGTCATTAGACGTTTTTAACATTAAAATCGGTGAAAAAGCGCTCGTGTATACAGGGCCTAAATAAAAACGCTCTACCAAACTTTCTTTTTGCTGATATTTAAAGTCTAAACATACCTGACATACAACATCTAATTCCATCCATCCGCATTAGGTTACAATTTTGATAAGAGTCCATTAATTAATTGAAAAAAGAATGTTTTGTTTAATAATTAATATTCATTACTAATATAAGTTTCTAGTACTAATAAATTATAGTGCATAGTCTCTTTTAATCAGAATATTTACAACCAGCCGACGCAATCTCTAATAAAGATAAGTTGGCTAAGATTATCAAGTCGGTATGTTCGCCTTAACCCTCTCTTAATCCCAATCACTGAAAAATATATTGTATACAGATAGGTGTGTATATATATATACGTATAATCAGAGATTATGCAGCAAAAGCAACTTTTTTCCCTACCACTTTATACCGGTATTGTGTAAGTAATAATTAAAAAAAAATCTGTGAAACCAGCCAAATGCGTTTTTATGACTTTATTCTTTTGGTACATACCTACTATGTTTTTTTATCTTTTAATAAATATTTAATATAAGTACATAGTAAAATTCAAATCGAAACAGTAAGTAATTATTTTTTCCTAATTTACATATTTTAATAAATTATTTTAAATATAAGTAATTGAATATATCAAATTGTTGTTTTATTTATATAACTACGTAAAAAACTATATTGTATTATATGTATAATAAATATTTATAATAAGTATCAGTCCTTATATGTCCCACAGTTGAATACGAATCTCCACCTTGAAATCAGGCAGGGAGGGTATTATTAAGTTTTTTACACTCCCGATGTTTCGGATACTTTACAGTTTATAGCGTAAACTGTAAAGTATCCATGGTCCACCATCCATAACATGGTCACGGAAGGAGCGACTGGGTCACACCGCACATGTGCTAAATTTACAAAGTTATTCCAAATCAATCATCATGTACCATAGGGTACATCAATATTTTATTTATTTCTATGCAGAGGTCCTATCACAAACTCTCTTTTTTAAAAAAAAAGTTGAAACTCATTATTATGAAATTTTTCATTGATACTTGATCGTTTCGACTTATGGAGATTTGAGCTTAAAGGCCATCTGGCCTAAAAGTCTAGACCTTTCGAAAAAAAAAAAAAAAAAAAAAAAAACGACTTATGGAGAGTCGACTGTACATGTAGTAATTATTTTAACAAGGTTTAAATCGCAAATTTTTGGCTCTGTATTACGAAACCAACGAAGCATTACCACTAAAATATTCAAACCACTATTATTATATTCAGAGGTTTTAACTACAAGAACACATTGAAGTGCTGTTCTTTGATACTTACATTTGATATATTGCTTTTTCTTAACACTTTACTTACTTAACTTATAAATACCAAAGAAAAAAACTATAGTATAGGCGAAAAAGAACAGTCAAAGCCTTTTGGCGGCGGTTATGCAGATGCGTTGCCTGGCTTTAACTCACAAACCGCACGAAACGCGATGGCATAATTGCCATTTTACGCTAGTATCATGTGAGCGAGAGGTACCACCCCGGTCGTGCCGGCCTGATTCGGTTGCAAAGCAGCATGACACTACCACTTTCAAACAAATAATTTCAATGCTTGGATATAATATTATAATCATCATTATTAATAGCCACATCACAGAATTGGTAATTTCTCCAGTGTTAAATAGTATAAGAACACAAATAATACACTAAGTTGTGTACCCAATGTGGATATATGTGACTGATACTACGCTTGTGTATAAAAATGTATTATTAACGTTTTGGATAGAGGATATAATTTAATTCTTATATAGGTTCGAGCCATGTACCCATCTATACTTTGGGATCCCTTGGTGCCTGTTGATAAGTGATATATTGAAATTCGTTCTTTGGCGACTCTGACCACCTACCCTCAGATGATAAATCTTTCAGTATGCCCATCCAACAAACATTGAATAAGTAATATATATTTAACTGACATTGCACAATGTAACACAATAGATAATATTAAAATTGGTAGCATCATTTTTGTAGTATTCATGGTATAACAAAAGATAATCATTATTACAACAATTAATATTATCATTAAGTCAATAAAGTTAGAGGGCCTCTAGACAAGTGACTTTCATATTTGTATGATAGTATATAATATATCTCATGTTATAGACTATCCTACAAATATGAAAGTCTATACTATTTTTAATTTTAACATGTCATATACAATATATTTACAATGCATGTTGAAAGTAAATATGTATCTTTTTGTCATTGATAAGCCACTTGTTTAGAGGGCTGTATTCTTAGCCATTATCAGCTTTGTTAGAAGTATAGCAGCTCACATAATGAGGCAAATTCATTCAAGAAAGTTCCATGTACTACATCAATTAAAACATTTATTTTGGATTCTGTATTAGTAAATGAATAGTAATTTTATTAATTTATTATTTAAGTTGCTTATTAAAAACAAGTATATTACTATAGAAAACAAATTCAAACCCAAGTGATGTTATTAACAAAAAGCACTCATATACTAAATAAATTCTAATTGTTTGAAATAGATATAGGGACAGTTGTTCAAAACTTTAAAAAAATACAGAATACTGTGCTGTAAAATAGCTCCTAGACATTTAAGCCACCATAAGCATCGTATTCTATATCATTTTAATACAATTATATGTATATAATACAATTTACAATTTTTAAACAAAAAACAATAAATTAATTAAAATGTAAGCACATCTTAAAGAATAGGTACAAATTACTCAGGGAAGTTGCATAATCACTTTCATTCATCTCTTTATATTATTTAGATATTAAAACTTACCGAAGTCATCTTTAAATAAGTTCCAGTTATCTTTATCAATTTTAAAATAATTTATTTTGATTCTATACGAACCAGCTGATGTTGCCGGGTAAATGAACTTAGAACTGACATTTGACAGTGTCAGTCTGACACTTGAAAAATGACAGTGACAACCAGTGACAACTGACAAATGAATAGAAGAACAGGAACGGAAAACCATGTAGGATAGAAACTACCACATAGAGGGTGTGTTCCGTTTTATACTGCGAGCACTGCCCAGTGCTGCCCAGTGCTCAGTACTGGAAGAAATTCGTTCCGTTTTATACTGCCAGTATACTGTCACAGTGCTAGTGACGTCATGACTAGGGCGCCATTTTTCTACTGCAAGCACTGTCACCAATCACAACGAGAGAATTGTTCGGTAATGGCCGACAGTATTCAGTCGCAATATGACGTCACAATTTATGACGTCATAAAATCGACGCCATTTTTGTACTGTGAGCACTGTTTTTTCGAGGTAAGGTGCTCCAGTACTTTGTCTATGGAAGCACTTGCTTGCTTCAAGTACGACTTGTAAGGTCTGATAATGAATGAATGCGTACGATTGTTGAATGTTGTTTTCCCGATTTTTTATTTGTTATGTTGAGTTCGTTTTAAACATAAATGTGAATGGTATAATTGCTAAATACAAGGTTCAACAATATTAATATTACAATTAAACAACTTTTAGGGATTTTATCGCGGTTTAATATTAACATTTTGTTAACATCTTTGATTTGTTTGTATGTAGTTTCGATTATCGAAAAAATGCGTATTTTTTTTAGTAATAATTTGTTTGTGTATTGTGGTCAGTGAGTTTTGGAAAGTTAAAGTAGTTTATAGTAAAAGTTTATTAATAAGTATTCGATATTCAATATTATTCGATATTCATATTTCATGTTTACTTATTGTTGTTAATTGTTATTTAAATGGATATCAGTGAGTGAACTCTGTACCTATCTACCAGTAGAGGGGCTCGTTATATCATTCATTTCAATGTTTTAAATTTTAGAACATCAGCTCACCTTACCGTATAATATAAGAGCGACCCGCGACTTTGTTTGGGCAGTATTTGGACAATTCACACAATATCTTTATAAATTATGTGAATGGTATACTTAATTGCTAAATACAAGGTTCAACAATATTAATATTTTGTTAACATCTGATTTGTTTGTATGTAGTGTCGCATATCGAAAAAAATGCGTATTTTTTTTAGTAATAATCAGTTTGTGTATTTGGCGCGTATCGTATGTATGGTCAGTGAGTTTTGGAAAGTTATATAGTAGTTTATAGTAAAAGTTTAATAATAAGTATTCGATATTCATATTTCATATGTTTACTTATTGTTGTTATTTAAATGGATATCAGTGAGTGAACTCAGTACCTTTCTACCAGTAGAGGGGCTCGTTATATCATTCATTTTAATGTTTTAAATTTTAGAACATCAGCTCACCTTACCGTATAATATAAGAGCGACCCGCGACTTTGTTTGGGCAGTATTTGGACAATTCACACAATATCTTTATAAATTATAATTTTCTCTGCCTATTTGTTATAAGGTATTATTAAAATATACATAAGATATCGTAATGAAAAATTTCATTTACCAAATAACTTAATCTAATCAAAGTAGTTTTGTGTGAAAGAGTTACAAATTCCATACTTACGATCTTTCGCATGTTTATTAACGTTAGTAGGATTAAGGATATCTTCCATCTCATATCTCAGGTCATATTAGAAAATAGCATAGCAATAAGCATGCTGAGGCTTATGAATTCGCATACTAGTGAAATGAATGCGAAATAGCATTAATTCCCATTGTTACTAGGAATAAACCCACTTCATAGATTTTTTTCTAGTTTGTTGGTCGATGATTGATGAAAGAAAAATATTGTTGGTTAACTATCAACATTTATTTTCATTTTTTTGTCTGAAGATTTTACTGAAACATGGCTCTAGTGGCATAATGGGGATTTCATTACATTGATATGTACATAAATTTTGAAAGCGTAACGAAACATTCTAAATCAATGCTGCAATGTATTGCTTTCGTGTTTACAATGTTTAACTTGTTGGGTATTAATGTAAATGTAAAAGTTAAAGATGGTTGAATTCTTGAGGGACAAATCCTACGGTTTTCCGGCATTTTTCAAAATTAACTAAATATTGCTTACTTGGTAGTATAGTCTCTGGTCTTAGCCTGTTCCAAAAGGAACGAAATTAAAAAGAGACGTCAGATGGCAGCTGTCACTCGTGCGTGTAGGATTCATCATCATCAGCCTTTATCAGTCCACTGTTGCACTTAGGCAAACCGCAATGAACACCAAGACGACCAATCCCTTGCTTCCGGGTTCGATCCGGACCTTCTTGTATCCTAAATACCCTAAACACAAGACTATCGCTCGCTTACTGATGAAGGAAAACATCTTGAGGAAACCTGCATGCCTGATGAGATTTAAAGTCTTTGAAGGTATGAAAAGTTCACCATTGGGCCAGTGCATCAGTGAACTATCAATGGCCCATTATCCTCCTCGCCTGATTTCGAAGATACCCGTGCCCAGTAGTGGGACTTGTAAGGGTTGATACTATACTTTTTTCACATATATCTTTATCACATAAGTACATAGAAATTACTGAAAATGTTGATGAGTTATATTTAAGAGTATTTTAGTCTAATTAATTATTTATTACATATTTTTATTTATAAATCACTTTTTATTTACTACTCATTTCTAATATTGTCTTAAAAGTTAGGTGCAAAACAGGCAGTAATAATTATTATGGATATGTTGTTGTATTTTCTTTAAATAAAGTTTAATGTTTCTAGTATTTTATTATGTACGCCTTATAAAATAATAGTATTCAAAACAAATCAAGGGTTTTTATATACTCATTTCTAGTCTTATAAGCTAGGTATAAGCAATTACTGGCTGTACTTAGTGCAAATATTAGAGATTACACATTAACAGGTACTCAGTACCTAAACCTGATTACATACTGAAAATGTTTATTATTAACATTTAAGTTTTTTGCGAGGTCGGGGCTATATGGTAGATGATCCAGTAATTCCATGCCTAACACCAGCAAAAAGTTGATTTATTGTTAGCTTGGCGATGATATCGTGGTCAAGGGGGACACAATTGGAACATCGTTTCTTCTGATCTTTTTTAAGACAAGTAGCAAATAATTACATATTAGTGTACCACCCTGCAGTAACTTTCTTAGTAAAGTCCTTTATAGTTGTGCCGGTCAAGTGATATAACACTTTTTTATTATAATGTTTACAAGTGGCCAGTCCTAAGAACTTTTAATGTCATCCTCTTATATTCCTATAAAATCTACAGTGAATTTTTATATAATCAAATTGTATGGTTCATCATCAGCCCTTATCCATTCACTGCTGAACATATAATATAGGTATATAACTATTCAAGTTGCTCATTTTAATTAAGAATTGTCGATTAAGTTATGCATCATCATCCATCCACTGCTGAAAATAGGCCTCCATAACATAAATGTAATAATATAGACCTCCATAGCATAAATTTGCATAATTTAGATTGACTAATGCTTTGAATTTGTCTTCAAACTTGTAAATTGTTAACATTTTTTTAAATATCCTCTTTTTTCCATCCCCACAAATTTCATGGCATTATTTCCATCAATGTTCACATCAAGTGCAAGAACATTATGATTCACGAGAATGGGGACTTCAATCATATCACTTCTGAAAATACAAATATTGTACAAATGCAACAGGCTAAAACATTTTATGGAATTAAGTCAGTGCTTTTGAATGGTAGTTTGTCCAATAAACTACAAAATCTACCTTTTAAAGAAGCATTAGCTTATTCTATAATTATATGCAAACTTGAATGTGCAATAATGTATTGTAAGCAATCTTGCCCCAAATTACCATTATTTTGGTAAGGTGTCATTCAATAAGGCTAGACACTGTAAGCTTTGTATTCTAATAAATGAGTGTAATCATGCATGAATAATTTTCAATTTGTGGCCACATACTAGAAATTACAATTTTTTTTGTGTAAATTTATTTTTTTTTACAAATTAACTACTTATACATTTTTTTAATACCTGAGTTTGAATGGAATGAAATCCATTACTATTATATAGCTGATATAGTGTTCTTTGAGTTGACTTAGTCTAATATGTTTTCCATCAACTGCTTCTAGAATACTTGGAAACCCATACTTTCAATGTATATAATTTCATGTTCGGCTAGCTTCCTTGCACATAGGCCATTTTGTAGAGATACATATAGATATTTATTAATTGATTTAACTATTTTTCACAGTTCTACATGCTGTTACTTTTACAACATCAAAGCAATCACATACTTATCTATAAACAAAATTGTCATACATTAAACTATGTCTATATTTCAATGATGTTTCAGGGTAGAGAGGTCAGTTGTGGCTATAGTCCAGATACTCATACGAAGCTATTTGTACAGTAATGTGCTGTCTACCATATCAAACAGACTGCTTGTGTATGTTAGGTTCAAGTAAACTTATTAGGAAACGAAGAGTATCTAGCCACATACTATATTCAATTAACAAATGGAAATGCAATGAACAATCCAGTTACGTCGACTTTTAATAAGAAAAATTAGATAAATAACTTAATGCCTTACGAATCTGACTTTTAAAAGATATTTTTTTAATGACTGATATTCTAAAATTATTATATTTTGTTGAGCACGATTTCTAGATATATGTTTATATTATAAGGTCTTCCTCATCATCATCGGAGTCCGAAAAATCTAATAAATATTGGACAGCACCAGTAATTGTTACGTTTTTCATTAGCTAAGGATATAAAAAATCAGTTATTTAGCTATTAAATCCGGTCTGTAAGTTATTATTATTTAGTACATTTAATTACTTGAAAACCAATATATTCTTTTAAGATGAAGTATACCTATTTTTAATTATGCAATTACTTCAACCGACAATAAATAAAAACAATACTTTCACAATTAAAACACAAACACGTGAAAACTGAAAATGTCAATGACGAATGTCATAAGTTCTTAGCTCATATGTGATGGTAGATGACAGTCATAAAAAGTACTCTGTGATGACAGTTTACAAATCCCAGTATACTGTACTGCGTTTCGATTTACAACACTAACCAGTATACATATTTATAAAGGAACGGCTTCGCTGACAGTTCGCAGTATACTGTAGTGACGTCACGGTTTACAGTGCTCCAGTGTAAAAAGGAACACGGCCAGAGTCATCGCCACTTTTGAAGTCCTGCGACTAATGCCCGAACTAAATTTGACAACATTGACATCTTGACGTCTGTCTGGAGTAAGAAGTTGTGATATTTTAAATTGTTTTACGTGAAATATGGAGCATATAATATAAAGTGAGGTGTAAAAAGTGAATGCCATATAATGATCATTAAACTGAAATAATTTTGTGAATTAGAAAGTAAAAATAAACAACAATTAACCCCGTTGAATAATATGTTTATAAATGTCACTGACATGACGGGAAAATTTTAGAGATGCCAGAGTCACTTATTTTTGCCTAATTTATGGTTAAAATATTATCATTAACTCTATACCTACATTTATCTTATGATATTTTATATGAATATAAATACAAGGTAAAATAATTAAATCCTTGCTTAGAGGAATTATATTTTCAGGTGTTTCTGTAAAAAAGGTCGAATAACAAAAGAAATAACAATGGCTGCAATTACTTCTGAGAAAATCGTCACTCCTGGCAAAAACCGAACACATCCGAAGAAGCTTGTTTTAGATGAATTCGACTAATCGGTTATACGTTAAAAATACGAACGAAATATTTACAAAAAAATGTTTTATTTTACTAAAACCTGGCAGGGAGATTTTTATTTTGCTGCTATAATTATTTTTGTCATTATTATCATCATCAGTCTTTATCAATGCACTACTGACCATAGGCCCTATAATTATTTAAATTTTTTATTGTACTAGACTTGGTAGAAAATCATTGCACTAGAAATTGGCAACATTGAGTTATGAGACTGCAGCGCCGCGTCTATCGGACTTCTAAAGTGGCGAGGACTATAGATGTGATATTCATTCATGAATGAAACGCTAAAGTAAGTCCAAGAAAGAGAGACAAAATGATTGAACATATTAGACGTTCCAGGACTTCGAGGTGCGGGGGGAACTCAAGTAGATGTAGCCATCTAGCGACAAGAAGCTAAAGCTGGTGCACTACTACTGTCGGTAACAGTGCAGGTATGATTTTTTAGGTGTCGCTTGTAATCGATAATTTTTATCAATAATACTTTTCAA
Source organism: Lycaena phlaeas (assembly GCA_905333005.2). Classification (NCBI taxonomy): domain Eukaryota; kingdom Metazoa; phylum Arthropoda; class Insecta; order Lepidoptera; family Lycaenidae; genus Lycaena; species Lycaena phlaeas. Next base: position 14,189,699 of record HG995169.1, on the reverse strand, counting down.
TAAGTATTTTTATTCAGGGACTTTTTAGGAGTTTCACTTCTACTGTGACTTGCACACACATATTTTGTCATTTTTTAAAATTATAATTTTGGAGTAAATATAAAGTTGTTCCTACTTTTGTTCAAGGCGCTGACTCTCTTACTTTATCTCTGATATGTCGCGTTTTTTACAGATAGCACCCCTAATTTATATAAATATTATCACATAGGAAAAATCTTAGACCATTATGATCCGTATTAGTATCCGTATCTGCACCTCTTTACACTATTCGGATCCGTACCCGCGGATCACTATAATAAGCTCACATAAACTAGTACAGGCAAAATATTCATGAATTGTCTATCCCGAAATGTAAAATGGTAAGGGCCTGTTTCACAATCTCCCTTTAAGTTCCCTATAGGCTATTGGCAACATATTTGACAGATGTTTGACAGATACTCCATACTCTATCTGTCAAACATCTGTCAAATATGTTGCCAATAGCCTATAGGGAACTTAAAGGCAGATTGTGAAACAGGCCCTAAGTCTCGGTGCCAGTAAGAAAGTGAAGACTTCATGGCATTAAATATTTAAAGAATTGGTAACAATCAAAGACTTCGGGTATTCAATGTATTTATTAATGTTATCATTCTCACATTCTAAGTACAGTGTAACTACATAAAAGTAATAAATAAAAACTCTGACGAAACATCAGAAATTATTATAACACTTTTTATTTTCGTTTATGAGAGTCTCAAAGCTCTCGTGTGCACAGGTTTTGATATTATAATTAAATTTCCTCTTCTATATACAACCACATATAAATATAGATTTACTAATAAAATGAAATACAGTTTATACAGGAGATTGGCTTCTGAATTCTTTTTACAGTCGTGTTAAGTTTTAATGTTTTTGGCTCACAGCGCAAAGATTAAATTGGTCTTGTATTAGGGTTTTATCCATATCTACATTATAATTAAATTTATTAAAAAAAACGAAGTAAGTCAATTTTATGGCGCCTATTGTTAATAATATTGATATTTACTTATCATATTATGTTCAAGACTTTGTTAAAATTCTAAAAAGGAAAATAATAACAAAATATAGAAGATGCTTTTTATACCGTATTTATATTATTACATATCCTACTTAAAATTAACTTACGTTATAGTTTATTGGTAAATATGTTCAATATTATACAATATATGTACACGAAAATGTATATACAATACAAATGTTAACAGATCTAAAAAATATTATAGACAAAATAATCTACATACCTACACATCTAGTGGTAAACATCACATAAAATAGGATTAAGTACAATAAACAATACGAAAGCGTTAAGTTGCTCACATTTTGAACGGTCCATAAAAAAATGTTTTTTTAAATAATAATAAGCGATAAAGGCTTAAATTGAAAGTTTTAGGCATATCACTTGGGCAGAAAATATTATAAATAAATTATTAAAACAAAATGCGTTTCACAGATGTTTTTTCTGGTAGTCTAAAACATAGTTTTTCAATAAGTTAAGTACAGTTGTTTAAAATTATCTACCATGGAAATCATTATCATTTTTCAATATAATGATTTCTACAGAAATCCTTCAAACAGAAATCAAATAGAATCTTGTATGAAAATTTACTAAATTGTGTACAAAACTTAATTGAAAAAAATGCATAATGAAACCTTTCAATGTATGATTTTTTTTTTAATGTATAATATTTTTTGTTAGGCAAGACTCAATGACACCGTAGTAACAAAATATGATTCAAATACGGTAACTTATATCTATAGTATTCCGTTAGAAATAATAGTCTAGTCTATTAGTCGAATCGATTTTGCCTCTACATTAAGGCGACATAGAGTAGGCATTAAGGTAACTCTTAACACTCATATTTCCTTACCACAGTTTATTTTCTAAAACAGTACAGATTATAAAACCAGTGCTTTTTATCGGCAACTTCAATGCTGTCACGAATAAATAAATATCGATACTCGTGTCACTGAACGATGGCATCACTAGGGCTGTGCATTCGATATCGTTTAGGCTAACAAACCGATGGGCGTTAAATGAAATGTCTATAGCTATCACCCTCGGGGAGGTTAGGTGAGGCGACACTAGGGTGACGGCGGCAGGCTGTCGTCGCTCTCCAGGTACGTCACGTAGTTGTCCTCGCCGGAGTGCGCGGGGCGCGGGGGCGGCAGCGACGGTATGTCGTAGCCGTGCATCTGAAGTGAAACACATAATTTCTTATAATATATCTTATAATTTCTACGTCAGATATTCAAACTGGCTGCCTGGTGATGTGATGGTGTGGTGAATGGACTGTTTCAGTTACCAGATCATATTAGACCCGATCCCTAACGACCCCTTCGTTTGTCCAAGTTCAGGAAAGTATATCTACAATAGAATATACTCTTATCTCTTCAGTTTGTTAACATATTCAATTTTTTAACCTAATAAACTCAAAAATATTTAAAAAAAATCTAACTTCTGTTACGGGACGCTTGGACGAAACTTGAAACAATCGTTCTCACCTGGTTAACAAGATGCTGAAAGGCGGCACTATGTTGCGGAGCCCGGTCGAGGTCTGCGTGAAGGGCGAAGTCCGACAGCGCCTTCCACGGGGGCTGGTAGGCCGTGACCTCCAGCGCCAGCGAGCCGCCCGCCTCATGCCGTACTGGCGAACCAGCCACCAAAGGCACGCCCATCGACATGTAGCCCAGCCGCCTGCCCTCCTACCACCCACACATATATTCTATATTGAACCTCTTTATCTACTATGTATTTCAAAATTTGTGACTTTATATTAAGGCCAATAAAATTCTTCTGTTTTTACAATAGATGAAAACAGAAATAAAATTACTAAAAGAAATCTGCGTTGTTGTAATGAGAATTTCGCTGATTATCATGTTTTGTGGAGAAAATTAAAATGAAAAAATTGTGTTCGTATTTTCTTATATTTACGTTATTATAGATGCTTTTAGAATATAAAGTACTTTCATACGTAAAGTAAAGAATAAAAATCTCAATTAAATAACCGGATCAAATGAAATTAAATTAAATTGAATTCAAGAGGTCTTTAATTAAAGTTCTTAACTCAGTTCTAGTTTTTTGAAATCGATTAGACTATTGTTGCTACCTACCTTTTCCTGTTGCATTTGCATCTTTAATTGGATTGTCTTCTTCTTATCTTTGCACCTCTTGTTTTGGAACCAGACCCTGATGACTCTCGGGCTGAGTCCCGTCATTTCTACCAACTGCTCCTTCATCAACGCATCTGGACGAGGGTTGGCTGCGTAACAGGTTCTGCAAACGCATTCATGTTAAAATGATTACAAAAATTGAAGCAAGATCAACGCTCAAATTCAATGTTATTTTTCTTCTAGCAGTTTCTTTATTAGAACAAAAGAAAAATGAAATTTAAAAAATAATAAATTTACAATTTTCTAGTTCATTTACCAAAAAAGAAACTTATTCTGCAAGTAGGCATGAAAAATATAGAACCACATGTTTTTAGCCTCATTTAATTAGTACCTACATATTTAGTAACACAATTTTAAGGTAGCATTTTCATATTTTAAGGATGCAAAGAAGTTTCAATTTCAGTTTTGGAAAATCTCCATATATGAATCCTTCAAGGGTAAGGTTTGCTTGTAATTATATTATGAATACCTTAAAGTGTGCAGTTGTTTTTCGTTGAGTACGGTGCGGACTCTAGTGGGTTTGCCGTCGGCCGCTGCGCCGGGTCGCGCTCGTCCGGACTTATGCGATCCTGACTCGCTGCCTGAATCTAAAAAAAAAAAAATCAAATATGGCGCTGATTATATCGATTTGAAACATTTTGAACACTAATTTACCGCGATTTTTCTGATATTTAAGTCGAGTTCAAGGTAATTGAAACACATTCGACATAAATGGAAAGTTGATGAGATACCGATCTTATTTACCTCTACTTATAGATATTTAATTTTATAATTACGATATTATCACGAACTAATATAATATTATATATATGAATATATGATTTACGAACTTGTGGTTTTACATCCGTAAAATAATCAACGGTTGCATCTTTGATTATAAAAGATACAATATGATTATGTAAAGAAAACATTGAACAGATGTTATAGTACTGAAATACCTAGATTTTATGTCCATTTGACCAGGTTTTGAATTCCGCCAAAGGCATAAATTGCGAGATAAAATAAATGAATGTTCTGGATTTATAGCTATCCAGAATAATCGAAACAACTGCAATAATGGTATGATTAGGTATGATGGTATGAATCCACATAGATTTTTTTCAATAAGCTTATTACTGCTAATTGCTCTACCTAACCTAAATTATTAGACTATATGAATTCTTAACACATGGAAGCAGACAAGCACCACGAATTTCTAGCAAATCAAAGAACGCTTATAGCACACTGCCAAGCGTAACACTTTTTAATTAACAATACTTTTTTGCACAATATTGCGCTAATTACGGTTATATTTCATCACAGGAAAGGCCTTTCATCTCTCTAATATGTGTGATTACAAACTTATTACGTATTCAGTTAGTGATCATCTGTCCGGTGAATTATCGTCAAGGTAACACTTTAAAGGGACGTCAGTTGTCACAAAGGGGTAATCATGGCTGTCGTATTCACACCTTGACTAATCCGGGATGGACGATGTCCCTTAATTTACTCATATATTATTCAAGCTCATGTCCTGGGGATGGCGGGTTGAGTTGCAAACAGATATAATATGTATTAGTGTTAGGTATACGAGTAGATGCTGTTGATATTACCATGTTTTTGGTAAATTATATATTTCTAGTAGAACAAAAGAGTTATATTACTTCTATAGGTACGAAGAATTGCAAGAGTATACTCTTATATATTTGTATACAATTCTTATAATATAAGAATATACACTTATATATTTGTATACAATTCTTATAATTTTCGTACCTATTATACCTACATATTTTGTGAATTTGGTAGAAAGAAGGAATAAAAAAATATTCAACAATAATAATATATTATTATTGCACGATTAGGCAAACGATCTAATCTCCGGTAGGCACTACTAATCGATTATAAGGAAGCATTATGGTACTTATAATTTTGGGGAAAACAAAAATATCATAAGGCCGGTGAAATCCTTGACAGGTCGCACAAACCAGGATGGCTACGTTTACTTAATTCACGATAATTATAATTCAAATGAGCTGCTCACGACTATTTTAGTAGAAATACGACTTTTACATATTTTAAAATATGAAATAACATCATAATTTTCCATAACAAATATGGCTGAGTTTTACTACCTATTGCTGTCATCTTCCGATTCAATTATAAATATAATAAAACCAAAACCAAGAATAACACTTTACAACTTCAAGACACCGCACTGTTAGCACTTTCTGTTTAGATTGGAATTTGGAATCATTAAAATTATTGATCAATCTTAGGGGTATTTTGAATAATATTGTTATTATGTCTGACACCTGAATCCTCTCGTATATATCTATCGATTCTTTCTTTCTTACACAATTTATATTGTAGATATAAAGAAGAAAGAATTTTAAATTAAATTACTTAAATGACAATAAGAAGTAATTAAAATCGTTTTCGAAGACTCCGTTATATACAAACATCCATTTCATGACCATTACCAGTTTCAGACTGACTTCTATAATCTATACATATATAGGTCACAGGGTCGAAGTCTGACTACGACCCTGTGACCTAGGGGTATAGTTTTCCCCGTCATAATTAGCTTCCTTCCGAATTTCTTTCACCGTGTAGATATGGTCACTAATGAAGGTCATATCTAGGTCGGTCGCGGACATAATATGACTTGATAAACTAGCACTTGAGTTTTTCACGCGGCCAAATTAAAGCCGCCGGCCGCTTTGTCGGCAAACATCAAAGCGCACTAGATAAAGTACAGTCGTCAAAATTTTGAGATGATATTTTTAATTAGTTTTTAAATGTTTTAAGCAAATGAGTTATTAGGTAATCTATACTAGACTATAGTATATAGTCTAGGTATACTAATATTATAAAGAGAGAAAGCTCTGTATTCTTGTATAATATTACAAAAAAAAAAAACTAGGTACTGGACTGATTTAAATTTCTTCCTTATTCTTCCAATATTAAATAATTCTCGAGCAACGTGGGCTAAAACTCAAAAAATTATATGCTCAAAAAAATGAGATCCCCGCCTTAATTATAACAATGTGAGCCAAGGTCTATCGAATCCAATAAAAGTCATTACTTCGCGCCGCTGCGGAAACCATTAACGATATTTTCTAGTATAAAAAAATGGTTTATTCTATGTCACTAAAATTGTAATCAGGATATAAGCAGATGTAATAAATAGAATTTGGTATAGATATAGTTTAAGACTCAGAAAAGGCCTGACAGATATGATTTTAACCTGGAAAAATTCCAGGGAAACAGGAATATACCTACTATTAGTTATTACCCAAGTAAATAAAGTGTACCTATTTGCCTATTCTCTAGATTAGTGGACTATCGTTCCTAAGAATTTCGAAGTATGAATACATACAGTAATAGTCACCGGTATAGGAAACAAAATCCCAGTTTATTAGAATACATGGCCAAAAATTAAGTTCGCTATCCAACACATTTGGGAAGTAATATAATATGTCGATTATAAATAAATAAATAGAAACGAAAGAAAAAGCTCAATTTAATGGACATGTTTCGAATCCTATCTGCCAAAGAAACACCCAGCATAGCAAGTACACAGCATATGAAGTGTTGGTCGGCCATTAACCAGATGGGAAGACGATCTCCGTGCAGTGGCAGGTGCGCGTTGGCTGCGAGTAGCAAGGGATCGGTCGTCTTGGCGTTCATTGAGGGAGGCCTATGTTCAGCAGTGGACGGATAGAGGCTGATGGAGAGACGGATGATGATGATGATGATGATGATGATGATGAATGGACATGTCTCTTATAATATATGTTTCTTTTTTCGATTCCAAACTTACGTTTGCTGTTGGCGCATCGACCGTGATGCAGCCCTCATGTATGGGAGATCGTTTTTTCCACTGCAAAGGGAAGTTTGTTTTTCAACTTACCTTTCGCTAGAATTTAAAATTATACTAATCTCTCAAGGCTTGCCGTTCATTGAGGAGCCTATTTTCAGCAGTGGACGGATAAAGCCTGATGATGATGGTACTAATCTCCAAATATTTTTTCGAAAAGCTTAAAAGTTTGAGTTTAGAAAGATTGGATCGAAATAGAAATATCCAGAAGCTTCTGAACTAGTTTGAATTGAATCTGGATTGTATAAATATCTTCCCGTACCTAATAATAATTTAGTTCTCACCAGAACCCATAGGCGTAAGCGAGCTAGGTTCTTATTAAATTTACTAGAATTAATTTACCCTAAATTTTAGTATACCTGGTATTATACGAAATATTTTTAGGTTGGAGTGCGGTATATACGAATTTTATTATAATTACCATATCGGCAATTAATATAAATTTGAATAAAATATTACTTTATTTTTTCAATATTTTTTATTAATTTAGACAATATAATATTATATTGTATGTTTTCAGTATCTTTATATTTTTAGCATAAAATATGCGGACGAGTGTACTAGTAATCAGTATTAAATCACAGAAAGATTATCTAGTCATAACCGAATCTGTTCTGATAACACGATAACCAAAATTAACAATGTTTAGTCAGCGATATATATCTATAATATTTTTGGGAATACGTGAACATAATTTTGTAACACTAAGGAAAGGTTTTACCGTCGCATTTTTTTTGCAATATTTTTATACATTTTAAATGTTTGCAGCAGTGAATGCTGGAAATCTAAAAAATATTAAGTAGCTCCCTGAATGTAGAGCAGGTATTATTAGTAATTGACAGAGGTCACAAATTCAAAACTAACACGGCGATTCCATATTATGTTAGTTAATATAAATACATATTGTGGAGTTTTAAATGAAATTACCTATATCTTTTTATTTTATTTTCATCTTCATTTTATTCTATTTCATCTTCGCACTTAGCAACATTATCGTTTTATAGTGAACCATTTAAATAATATACCGGGATTATATAAATGTTTTTATTTTATAATATTTTTTTATTAAATATATGTAGGTAATATATATTTATAAATATGTACATTGTGATGCATTATAATATATTTGAATATTAAGTAAATTATAACTTTATGTAGCTGATAACGGTTTTCGCTCAAGTTCAGTTTACTTAGTTTGGGCTTATTTATTTTAAATTTCACATTGCTGTCGTGGAATCTTTGTACTCATAACATTCCAAACTACCGCAGTTTCGTAGTGCAAATGCGGTTAAATATTATTTTTTATAAGCTAATACACGCATATACAGCAAGTATATTCCTTTTCTTTCTTCTCTTTAATATTTACTCTTTAATAAACTTTTATACATAATCATCTATTTATCATCTAATTTTAATCATCACAGCTGCAATTCTTATTGGTATCCGAAAGTAATGATTGTTTAACTTGTGTACTTTACTAATTAACTTTGGCGTTTGTGTATGACAAAGTTAATTATGTTGTCTTAAATAAGTTCAGTTATCGATATATGTTATAATAGCTTTTTTATTTTCAAGAAGTTTTTTTCAATTTTGAGGCGTGTTCAACCGCAGAGAGATTTTTGATAAACGGATAAATTCAAATTAAAATATAGAACTGTAGACTAATGTATACCTGACATGGAGCCCAGTTCGTGGGGATGGTGGGAGTTGTTATTGCTGAGTGTGGTGTTGTTGTTGCTCTCCGGGTTGTTGGTGCTGCTGCCGCTCGTGTTGGCGCTCTGGAATACATACGATAAATAAATAAATTAAAAAATATCACTTAGTGTTACGCTACGGTCATTGAACCGAGGAGCCCAAGTACTGACAAAACCTGGGGGAAAATAGTATGTACTTAGGTACTTAAGGTAAATCATTTTAGGTACTATTGTTTCTGGTACGTGGTATGCGAAAAAAATGAAAATCCATAGTCCCTGTGTTGTTATTTAGAAATATTTTGAAAAAATCGGCACATTTAATGGCCTTTTTTGCTGGTCCTTGCTGGCCATGGACAAGAAATGAAATGTTAAGATAGGAAGGCAAAATGAAATAAACCAAAACCAATTCATTAGCTAGTCGGAATTTATGAGATGAGTTCTTATCATAACTATATGTAATTTAATTAACGCTTCAAAAAAAGAACAGCGTAATATACAAACACAGACCACCTAACCTATGTTGGTATGTCTGTGTATAGAAAACAGCTTGAGGGACAGATACTCCATACTCTATCTGTCAAATATGTTGTCGATAGCGGATAGCCTATTCGGAACTTATCTGGAGATTGTGAAACAGGCCCTGAATATATTTTCTGGATAACTTTCTTAAAATATTTCGCAATGATATTACTTGAGTACCTACTAAGCCGAGTTATTACCTTTTCTAAAACGTCATGGTCTTCTCTACAATATAGGGCGCCGCCTTCTCTTAACGCGAACTCGTCACCTGGGAAACAAGATAAGTATTATAGGTGATTATAGTTTTAAAAATACTTATGATCTATCTAAGTCTAAGATTTAAGGACATAATCTATTTTGTGTCAAAAGGCAGCCTTATGGTGTATACCAATACCTGTAGACATTGGCACAACCAGAGATTGTACGTATTCATTGCCCACCTTTTACCTTCTTCTCCTATCCTCCCCATGGGCCATAGGAAACTCATAAACCGCACGAAACGCCGGTTTTATATGAGCGAAAAGTACCACCCTTGTCGTGCCGGCCGAATTCAAGTGCAAAGCAGCAACACACTACCGCTTAACTAAGTGATAAATGAAATTTATAATATGGATTTTAAAAAAAATTGTAGGTCGTTTTAGCGCGGATTGAAAAACCTTAATTTTTTGGGTGATTTCCTGGTGCATATAATATATAAATGATCATGATCTATCTACTTATTATTTATTTATTCTTTTATCCTATAATAATATCTATGTTTCAAAGACACTAATTCATACAACTCAAAAATCATTGAACAACATTATATTTTTGTGTACATGAGATGCAATAGTTGGTGTCTCACCGGGTATGAGTTGTCTAGCGCAGGCGCAGCATCGAAAGCAGTCGATGTGGTAGATCTTCGTTTTCGCTCGCATCACGAAGTCGTTTTTGCTAAATGAGGCGCCGCATTTATCACATTTTGTACCGAACAATCTGGAAAGAACGTGATTTTTTAACTACCTTTCCTTTATTGCATTCTACTGGCCTTTGTTGTGATGATATATTGATGAAATGAATTATAATGCTATTGTTTATATAGTTAGAAGAAGAACGTATACTTTACTATTATGTAGAATATTTCTACAAGCTGACAAAAACAAAAATACCTCTGAATTTATTCATGAGTAATAAGGCACTTAGTAATCTCCGTGCAGTGGCAGGTTCGCGTTGGTTGCGAGTAGCAAGGGATCAGTCGTCGTGGTGTTCTTTAAGGGAGGCCTATGTTCAGCAGTGGACGGATAAAGGCTGATGATGATGATGATGAAGGCACTCCCACAGATGCGGATTTCAACCATATGTATACGTCTTTGTATACAGGCAGTGTAATTATTGGCACCGTGACATAAGGCATATTTTCTGTTTCGGAAAAGGCAACACATAAATGAGTTGCGGCAGCTAGTTCCAGATAAACAAGGTTACGTGAATGGGCGACGTCGACCACTCACCATCAAGTGACACCAGTTAGCCCATCCAAGTAACAAAAAAGGGTGTGTGTGAAACACATGTTAAATGCTCAAATACAAGCAAGTATTAAACAGTCTGCAATATACATATTACATACACACCGACATTTGCTCTCTCGCTCTTTTGTGTTTGTGTCTCTTACCTGTCGTTTTTTCCGTTGCATCCGGTTTGAAATCACAACGATTCCAAAGAAATTTCACTTAAAAAAAAAATTATGTGGCTGTATAAATTTTATATCGATCGCTATGAATTCACCCGCTTGCGAATCCAAGGTACATTGCCGGTTTTATTACGTGTTTAATTTTATTCTATTACTTTATATACATGTTTATCTAAGTATACATTATTTAGCTACTATACTTGGCCACTTTATTTCTCAGTCATATCTCTTATGAGGGCATTTGTTTACTTATAAATAGTACCTATATAATCAACGCTCGAATATAAAACCTTTTCTGAATAAAAATAAAGTGTAATAACATCGTATACTGTTTAAAGTAGGTACACAGGGTACCTATAGCCGATGCTTTTAGCTAGATTGCCGAGGGGCGAAGCTCATTCGCTAAGTGCCGGTCAATAACCTCCGGAGGGCTGTTTTCAAAATATACTTAGGGGTTTTAGGGGTTTTTCGTCGCATTTCACCCTGTTCCGCTCACTGAGCGCGTTTTATATCGTGCTTTCAGACGGTATTGGTAAGAACTTTATACACCGACTGTATGTGAACGTTTAATAAATAGTAAAAGATGTGATAGAGTATGGCGCATTATTTTTGTTTAAGTTGTGCCTGGTTTTAGAGATAAGTTAAATAAGATCATGTTATTGAGTTATTATGTGAATTGGTTAGAACTAATTGAATAGTAAAATAGGACTGCTCTGCCATCTGCCCTGCCTCTGCCTCTGTCTGAATCTGCCATCCGCGTTGGGTGGCAGGTTGGCAGTTTGATGTTCATTAGGTATATTAGAAGTAAAATAAGCCCAGTAGTATATTGTATAGTAAAATGTATAGCATCTTAACCTATATTCAGAATCGGATGTCTATAATACTAGCAGCGCCCCGCGGTTTCACCCGCGTACTTCACGTTCCCGTGGGAGTGCGGGGATAAATTACACCCTTTGCCACTCACAAGTAACGTAGCCTTCCATTGGTAAAAGAATATTCAATATCGGTCCAATATATCCAGAGATTACCCCATTATACGAACTCACAAACTTTCTATAATTATTAATAGTATAAATATATAATATAGCCTAAAGTGGATAGATTATTAATTGAAGATTTTTTGCAGAGATTAAGCACCAAATTTGCCTGCCTCATAACTTGTAAGCGATTGTATAAATAGGTATTTGAGTATCAACAGTATTTTCCCGCTAACCGCTATGCTAAGTAAAATGTCTTCAAGTCGCAACCAAGTAAGGGATGGACTGTTTTTAAACAGATGAAAAAACTAGGTGGCCCCTTTATCCTATCGAAGGCACTGGGCACTAGAGTAATGAAGCCTTAATAAAAATTACAATCAATAATTAGCCTTAAAAAAAATCATAGTAATTAGGACACTACTAAGTATTCTAATCAGCAATCATTGTTCAATTTCCTAAAATTGTCTTTCTGTCATATTATATATATAATAGATATATTGGTGCCCCATGGATCGCGGGGCCCTGAGCGGTTGCCCAGCGTGCCCAATGAAAATCACAGGCCTGTGGACAGACAGAGGCACATACACGGAACATGTAGGTTCTAAAGAGCACTTTATATATTGTTTTTCTTTACATAAAATAATAGATATGAATTTAAAAACCTCTGTCAACGCATTCACTTTTCTTCATCTTTACAGATACTGTGCAAACTTCATAGAAAGTGGTTGTCCGTGAAAACCACTTCACGGTTCACTAGTTCACCCGGGAACATTTCGTGTCCGGTCTCTTTCTCTCTTTTCGAGTCTCTCATCTCTCTTATTCTCATCGCTATATATCTCGAGGCAAAACATACTTTAATGATGTTGTTGTCATTCTTCTATAATTGCAATTACCTACCTGAAATTCCCATTTTTTTTCTAGTCTAGAGGAAATCTTTCCGTAGTATCAAATTACTCTATGAGGAAATCAGTAAGTCCCTGACTTATAGGGCGACGTCTTTTTTTCCACTTCATTCATAGTCGGCCAATATCTATGCATCGATAAAACCTACTGAAGCATGGGATTATAATCCTATAAACCTTGAAAACTAATTGAGCTTCTTGAAATTTTAATACTTTACAATAGAAGTAAATTGTAATTAGAATTGATAAGTGTATTGCAAGATAAAGGGAGACTATAAATATATGAGGCAAACTCACATTATTTATTGAGTTAGACTTATTACATTTACCCTGTAATTATACTGTAGGTACAGTACAAATTATAAAGTTTTATGTAAATCAATTAAAATAACGTAAAATAAAATATAACTTATGAGATAATTTTACAATTATCTTGTAAGTTATTTATCAAGCTGTTTCTTTATAGGTACTGTATGTAGTAGAATCACTTTTGAAGCTAAAAAATATTTTATTGAAATTTTAAATTAATTTAAACAGTTAAATTATTACATGTTATTATTATATATAGCAAATTACTACATTTTATTCAATAAATAACTACATTAATTACTTTATTTAGTTATACTTTGTTTTATAATTTATTATGTCTACATATTTTGAACCTTCACATAAAAATAACACTGTCTGAACTCAAAGCATATCTTATCTGAGAAAAAATAAATTATATAAAAATTAATTCTACTCTTTTATTAAAATCATAATTAAGATACATAAAATAATACATACAACAAGACATAGACAAGAACATACAATTAAGATACATTTTAAATAAGATATAGATTTATAGAGTTCTTGATAGAGTTCACGGTTCGTCCGCTTTGACTCTAACGAACTATTTATAACCTCATCTCTGTGTATTATGGTTATTATTTTTATCACAATAGCATGCGGTAGCGTGGCCGAGCGGTCTAAGGCGCTGGTTTAAGGCACCAGTCTCTTCGGAGGCGTGGGTTCGAATCCCACCGCTGCCAAGTTTTTGCTAAAGTAGGCTTGAAGAATTTTAGTACCGATTAACATGAGCAAAATATCAGTGTCAAAAATGACTAGTTGTAAGTAAAATTGAAAAATTGTCTATGAAATGGGTAAGATTGGCAGTTAAGATATTAATTGCTGTTACCCTTTGCTTGTTTAATGCTATGAATATAAATATAATAAAATGAAAACCGATCATAACAGCTAAGACATTGTTTCTACTTTCGAAGAACATTGAATTGATTAAAATTATCCGTATTCGAGTGCCAAGCGATCGGTCGTCTTGGCGTTCATTGAAGGAGACCTATGTTCAGCAGTAGACGGATAGAGACTGATGAATCCGCCACATTTAAAAAAAAACTTAGCGTCGTAGGACGCCTGGAGACCTTTTTTTATAACCGAGGGGATCGTATTTCGCGTTGGTACGCAGATTATTATGTATACAGTAGATTAACAACTTTTAGACTTATTTGGGACTTGCACTTGAAAATGTACTGCCCAAGCTAAGCCACCAGCGAACGCATTAGCCGCGCTTTTGAATACCTTTAGTAGATAACAGGAACACCTCAAGCGACACGCTGACCACAGCGAAGACCGTCCGGTCTTACTCATAAGGGGAACTGCTTGCCCGCCAAAATGTATTTCCAACATCGTAGTGCCCTAAATCGACTACGTTTCTCTTCTGGCCCAGCACCAGTGCATGGGCACCTACAGGAGTCAGAGGAATCGATAAATTCCGACTCCTCACCATGAAGCATAGCAATGATCACAATGATCGGCAGAAACAAGTCAAGATGACCCACGTCGGATCATGTCGTAGCGCACACCTCGAGGGTATGCTGGAACGAATCTACCGCCTCGCGGCTCCCTAAGTACTCACCAAAGCAACCAAGTCGTATCAGACGGAAGGTAATACTAAACCAACTAGATAAATATAAAAACTCAATAACCCTTCATGTACCATCATGTAAATTCCATGACAGTGTGTGGTCCCACAGCTGTTAAAATCTGTCAGTCAATCAGTTGCAGATGCGGCGGTAACCGAATATTCTGTTGTGACATCTTCATTTTGGCACTGGATTCGCATATTATTAGTTTTACTATTATTATTTCGGTACGAAAATGAAAATGTGCTATACCGACATGACATCCTTTGCTTCGTACAATTAGAACGGTCGAAATATGCATAAAGAGCATTTTAATCTAAAATAAATTTCATTGTACAGAAATTTTGGTTCATGTGGCCAAAATTATTCGACAATACTGTATAAATATTTTGCTAAAACTGTCTGAATTTTGGTTAGGAATAGATATTTAACGGTATTTTGTTTTTTTGTACTTGTCCAATGTAGTTCGCGAATTCGAGTACGCCGCGGGTTATGGCTAATTAAATGTAGGTATGTTCGTTATCTATTATACGTGATTCTTCATAAGTATTTTAATATTTCTTAATATAATATTGTTTTTGTGTTTATTGATCTACAGACTCTAATTTTACATATTTATGTAGGTATTGCTAATAATTATTACAAGCATTATTTCTAAATAACTATAAAGTATTGATACAATCATGTACAGCGAATACGATTTCATTTTTATTCATTAAAATAAGAAATCGTAATTAATACCTATAAATAATCAAAGTAATAAGGGACAAAACGGCGTGGCCTTTAAATATTTTGACAGTGTAACGGGAGAGACGGGCGTCGTATCATGTTTCGCTAATTGCAGGGCGTGGGGTCGGAAATCTGGATAGCTATATGTATTCCAGACATTCAGGTGGATGTTCCCTTCCCTTCAACCAAAGCGGCTAGTAGCTATATGTTGGATATAAGGACAATGAACTCCAAAACTAATCACTCCTACTCAATTAGGACTTACCATAGTAATAATATAGTCATCCTATCTATAGGTCCTTATTCAGTTGTATGTAGTCAGACTCATTCAACGACTACGACTAACATAGCCTACAGAGCTTTATTGCCCAATCAGCCAACGGTCACAATATAGATTTTAGAGGCTATTAATTGGAATAGATACTTATTATAATATAAGAATATTCAAATTGATTTCTAAATTCAAACGACTTATTTAGTCCGCAATATCCCTGTAAATATGCCAAAAATGGACGAGAATGCACGCAAAATCGTTCTATTCATGAAAATATTTTAGTCTTAGTTAGCGATATAGGTACCTACTCCTATTTTGACGTATTGAGAATTGTATTTGTAAATATCCGAATGAATTAAAGTAATGAATAAATTAAAAATCGATAACTTCCTTTCAATAATTTAATATCTCAATTGATATTTCCTTCCGTAGTCCGGTATCCGCATGGCGAGTAATGTAATTTATTAATGGGATGTTTACGTGGACATTCGGTGAGTGTAGGTGCGTAAACAAACGCATCCGTGAGTAGGGCAGGGTTAATATCGTATCAAAACTTATCTTCGTCTATATTATATCTACATCGTTCTATGTATAAACATTTCACTGAATTGAAAATAACAAATATTATGTTTGCTTAATATTTAAAACGGGACATGTTTTTTATTTTGGTTTCTCATGTCTTGGACGGTGCCTTGGTCTCGTGAGTCGTGAATTAGAGAGAACTAGAGAAAAACAAAAGAGAATGTTTGTAGATAATGACAAATATTATATAGGTACTAAGTATATGTCCTAATATAATATTATCTAGGTACTTAGGTAGGTCTTTTTATATTTACAATATTTTATGTAATTAAGAGTATGTATTGTAATAAACGCACTAAGCACACCAAAGTTTACAAAATGAACTTTTTCGTGATTAAACTTTACAGTAGTTTACTGATGAAGCCAATAAATATGTTGAAATAAACATGACGCTTCAGCCGCTGTCGATATTAACAATATCAAATTAACAGAACATTTAAACAGTGCATTAGAAAAAAATGTAATCGAATCGTTTTCCGCTGTACAAACGGAAATAAACACACCGTATCGGATTCCCGCCGCCGCCCGCTGCGCTGTCAAACTGACGTTTGTTTTGGCGCCAAAATACATAATGCCGAGCTAAACCCCGTTTGTTTTTCTCGGCGCATCACCGTTCAAAGACAATTCTCTATTCTGCCAAAATTACTTTCGTAATACATTATGCCATTTTAGGCCTTAACCATTTGAAATAGAGGGTAAATAAAAGGTATGTTGCATACTCTGCGTGTTTGCTGATGTGTAATTCTATATTTTAGCCGCGAGATGGAAGGGTGAAAAGGTAAACATTGGAGTTATTTTAGTAAATCCATCTTGTCTCTGTTTAAAAAGTGGCGCCGCATATGATTGACGTTGCTTATGGATTTTTTTTGACAGCACCTCATATTTGTAAACCATAGATTAAAATAGAATTGTATATATAATATGCTTAAAATATACTTTTCTTTGCGTATTCAAATATAATTTGATTATTTAGAGAGGATTATTTATTTACTAAATACTGCGATAAACAGATTCCTAGTACCTAAGTAGGTACCCACGTGGATAAGGTTCTAATACATTAAGAATTGAATTACATTGTATTTATATAAATGTTTTACTCGTAGGTATTATTAGATAGGGATATAATGTGGTTAAGTGGCTCACGCAAGATTGTATATAAAAGATAATATGTTTAATTTACATAAAAAAACTAACAAAGCAATGGAGTCTAAGGAGACTTAAAAAGTAATAATTAGCAATTTGATTTATTCATCATTGCCATAATAATTATCATCATCATCATTATAATTATCATTAGCCTTTATCCGTCGACTGCTGCACATAGGCCTCCTTGAACGCTCAGACGACCGATCCCTTGCCACTCGCATCCAACACGGACAAAGATTGAACTACCTACTTAATTAGGTATCTACTAGCACTAACACTTTTCTAGCATATATTTAGTTAAATATTAGTGAAGACTGTTAAATGGCTCTTAGTTAACTATTTTTAAGACTGATTTTTGTAAGATAGCTGTAAGTCTTCCGAATAAAATAAAAAAATTAAAAAAAAAATTATTGATGCATAAAAATTTACTAATTTTCATTCTTAATTCAGGAAATATTTGAACATCAAATAAAAAACGTAAAGCATGTATATTATGATAATTCAAAATTAATAGAAACCCGAAGAAGAACGAAATAACATCGCGCGTCATGCCGTTTGCTGTCACTGCATTCTAGTCAATTTCTTTGCTACGGCGCGCTAACAGAACTTTAAAATAAAAGTCATAAGTGGTGTACCTACTTACCTAGTGTAATCTCGTTTGCAGTACGTTTTGCCATCTCTGACAAAACACGTGCAGGACTCGTCGAGGAACTGTCTGCACTCCTGGCACTTGAGACAGGCGGCGTGCCACTCCAGGTCGGGCGCCACCCGCAGGATGTACTGGTCGTGGATCTGACCACCACAACCCACGCAGAGGGACAGCCGGAGTTTCTCTGTAAAGGAAAGACATGATTCAGATCGTATACGACATCATGCATGTTGTCAATGTTCACAAATTTGATGGTGGCGTTATTGATTCAATTTTAAAAAATTTAATTTACAAAGTCAGGGAAATTATGTATTAAGTAGTAGGTAAACTAACTAGTGTTACTTTCGGCAAGTAAAAAATGTATTTAGGCACCTACGATAATTATTAATTTATTTGTTAATTTATTATTTGTTGCTTATTTTTTTCAGTTCCCTATTTTTTAAATGACAGAGTCATAAAATTTGGTAAGAAGTGAGGTCTCTGTTTAATTCTTTAAATGACACAGTTAGCGAAATAATATTTATGTAGCCAACTAATTAGTATCCCTTTCATAAAGTAAAAGAATGTGCCTATTATAAATCAAGATTTTTGTTGGTTTTTTTAAAGTTCCAATTTTTTAGTTTAAAATGTTAATTGACATAGTCATGAAATTTTGTTAGAAGTTAGGTGTCATAAAACAAGTATAAAAATCATGTTTAATTTATTGTTATAAGAGTATTAAATATTAAAAAAAAGTTTTTGGGATCCCGCAGCGCATGGATCCGAATCCCCTTGTCTTAGTTTTTTTTATTATTATAAAAACGACCGTTAAAATCAAAGATGAGTAAATATTAATTAATTCTAATATTTGACTTTATATTGATAATGTCTCGTTATGTTCGTGTAGTGATTTATTGATATCTAATAAATCATTATTATTTCGACCATAAAAATAATATGTATTGATTTTGATGAAAAACCAGTTTGCACTTGTTATCAAAATTTTTTAAATGTTCTATTCATTCCTGCGTAAAAATGTTTTATAAGTTTTAATCGTTGTTATATTAAATAGGTTTTTTTTGTATTATTATTCTTTAGCCTTCTAGAAACTCTACTATGAAGATGTCATAATGGCGGGTGGTCATATCAATGTATAAAGCCTTTCTTAGGTCCAATATGTTGGTCCTAGGTATTTGACAGCGACAGGGTGCGACGATGGTGCAGTGGTGGGTGGACGCATGGACTCACTTATGCGAGAGGTTCCGGGTTCAATCCTAACCCCCCATCAGTGCCTTGAAATGGGTTCTTCTAAATTTCTAAGTGCACCCCAAACAGGAGACCATCGTTCGCTCACCGTTGAAGGAAAACATCGTGAGGAAACTTGCATTGCTGATGAGATTGAAAGTCTTTGAAGGTATGTGAAGTTCACCAACCTGCATTGGGCCAGCGCATCGGTGAACTATGGCCCATTACCCTCCTCGCTTGATTTCGAGGAGGACACCCGTGCCCAGCAGTGGGACATAATATAAGGGTTGATACTTTAGGTAGTAGAGTTAAGTTGCCTAGCCTGACAAACTAGTAATTGGACTAATAAAAGGTAAGATATAGATATGTACTTGAGAATGAAAGTTTTGTAAGTTAACCGAATAAAATTACGATGGTACAGCAAAATAATTAATAAATTTAATGATTGCATCAAAGGTCCAACGCTCCGAACATTTTTGAATAAACATAAGAACGCAAACAAGTTAGTAAAGCATCATATAAAAGGACATAAACGTGAAATAAAACAAAAATATGAATAAATTATCTTCAGAGGCGATCGATACAATGGGCGTGGCCTGCGACACCCCACTCGCTCGTAGGGAGATTGAGAGAATAGATCCGTCTCTTTCTATATGCCATCTCTATCACTCCTTAAGGCTTTATGTTAAGGTATAAATTTTAAATATTGCACGGGCATTGCGCTTGAAGGTGCCCCTTACAAAAGTATTTACAACCAGATTACAGGGAAGCGTATTCTTCAGATTACGGGAAAGTGAATCGGATATTACATTGTAGTCGTGTTTCGGAGAATGAGTTGTTTTGTTCCGAGTATATTAAGCATTTCATCATTATCATCGTGAATTTGACAGGTTCTGGGATAGATGGGACTAACTAACTAGTTGTTGCCCGTAGCTTCGCCCGCATTAACGTGATGTTACACATACAGTTATATCCGGACTGGTGATAATTAGTGGTATATTCCGCACACCTCGCCCCTGCCGACATCTGACCATCATGACCATACTTGACACATCCCTTTACGCGATCAAACGTACTTACCCCCCTCCCCTTTAGGTATCCCTATAAATTGTAATTTTGAATTCATATAACTAATTTCTATTGAAACGAAAAAATAAGACGTTAACCTTAGGCTTGTCAAATTTGATAATACATATTTTTAAATGTTTTTAATTTTGATGTAGGTTATAGGTAGGTTTTGGATGCTAGTCGCGAAATAAGTAAGACAACTCTATCCTGCGGCTCAGCAGTATAACGGAGAGATGGAGTACCTACCGCCGGGTTTTAGTAGGCTGGGTTAGGCTGCGTCCACCTTACCACCTTCGGTCGCAGCGAGTCCCACTTACCCGCCTGGGATGCATAAGAACATTTCCCGGCGTAAAAAAAGGTGTTGGATGCGAGTGGCAAGGGATCGGTCGTCTTGGCGTTCATGGAGGAAGGCCTAGTTCAGCAGTGGACGAATAAAGAAGATGATGATGAAAAAAATATTGTTTTCGCATGATTTTTTTTATGAAAATCATTTAAGTTTTTAAGTGATATAACGGCCCGTGAACCATGTCAGTAACTTTCCAACCAAAAATTACCCTCTAAGTAGGTACTACCCTACGGTCATAATATTTTAATTTCTGAATTTATTACATAATTGTTTTATTAGTCTTATTACTAACAAATGATTATTTATAGAAGTATGTTTTAAACAGTGAAGACTTAATAAGTAGAATGGACTTTAAGTAAAATATCACAGCCATTTACGAAGGCAGAGCGGTGAGTGCAGACTCATTATCTTTTATACATAGTTGAATAAGAGGAAGGAGAGAAGAAAGAAAGAGAAATCCTATTACTTAGTCCAGGGATCACAAAACCACAAAACTGAATTGGCAGATATCCTACGATAGAATAAAAAACAAAGATAACTGGATGAGAAGATAGCTACATAATAGATTATAGATAATAGTCTATAGCAATTACAGATTGATACCTATGAAGGAGCATTATTATTATTATTATTCCAATCCTATTGAAAATTATTGAAAAATCGAACTCTACCCTCTATAAGATTGGTAGAAGAATATAAAGCCTCTACCATGAAAATCAATCTGCATCTTAGCTTATCGATATAATTCGGATCAACATGTACTTTTGCAATATATGAGTTAAATTTAAAACTGTACAGAGTTAAATATCTGAGTTACTAACTATTCTATGTTTTATAAAAATGTGTGAAGCTATAATTTCTTGGAAGTGTATATTACTTATAACTCCTTCTACTTAGTTATTGTTACGGTTTTCATTGTTAAATAATGCATTAGTATATAATTAACAGGCGTATCGTCACATTTAAAAGTTCCTGCAACATTGTAAAACCTTAATGGCTTCCGTGATATCAGTGTAATTAGTTGAGATTGCGGGGAAATGATTTGCTTGGACCTTCAGACAAAGGTTGCTCAAAGACACCACTATAAAAGGTATGGTCGGTCACTAGGGAAACTTTTCACTGAGGAAATATTTTGATAGTAAAAAAAGTAGTTGAAAATCTCCTTCCCTTTTGATGTCGTCCTCTCCATATGGAATACGGACCTATGGATTAAGTACTTAAGTGTGGAAGTAAATCCCATGGAAACTCCAGCCTAAAACGTAGACAGCTATTAATTCTTTTTTAATGTATGCCTACGTAAATAATTTTAGTTTGTAATCAGTAGGTACCTAACCTTTATATTTTCATACTGATAAGTCCATATATTAGAAAACTTCCATACAAACTTAAAAAAATGATGAGACTAAACGTCTTTGAGGGAGGGCAGGACAGGCAGGATTATTGGGATAATAAGGTATTTTTTAACCGACTTCAAAAAAAGGAGGAGGTTATCAATTCGACTGTATGTTTTTTTTACCTTATTTTTAAAATGTCTATGAGGAAAGACAACGTTTGCTCAGCTCAGCTTGTCTTATAATTATCATCATTATCATCATCATCCTTTATCCATCCACTACTGAACTTAAGCCTCTCTCTATGAACGCTAAGACGACCGAGCCCTTGCCTCTCGCATCCAACACGGACCGGCCACCGCACGGAGATCGTCTTCCCACCTGGTTAATGGCGGACCAAATCGCGATCTCCACTCTCGAATCTTATTGGCCCATCGGCCATGCGTTCTTCTGTGTAAGACCAGCCCACTGCCACTTCATCGAGGTTATTCTTTGCGTGATATCGGTAACCTTAGGCTTGCAACATTGTTGTATTGATTCTTTCAATGCATAATTTATGTGGATCCCTTTGTCGCCTATTATGTTCTCGCGATGCTAATGTAAACAAATGAATATTTGTTTTAACAAATGTTACCATCTCAAATATGTAAAGATTAGGCAATGTTAATATTCTATATTTTTTTAATAAAGTTTGCTTTCAATTGCTCTTATACACCTTTTTTGAGTTTTGAAGATTGTTTCTTTAGAACTAGATAATCTCCAAAAGATAATGCCGTACCTCAATACTGATGGCACTAGACCGTGATAGACTGCACGGAGAGCACATGTATCGACAACTTTTGCTTCTCTGTCTTATAATTGAAGCTTCCCCACCGTAAGTAGGCAGTAGGTACACAAGGTATTAAGATATTTGGCAAAACATTGACTATTTCTATGTTTACACAATCTCGAGAGTATTTACGATTATGTGAACTGTTTAGGTAGTAGTAGGTAGGTAGTACATAGTAGTAGGTAGGTAGTACATTTTTGTGTTGGTATTTGAGGCGCGCTATAAACTTGCCTGAATATATTAGACGAATGAAATACCGCAATGGCGGGAATTATTAGCGGGCAATAGACCTCAATAATATCTAATAATAAACCGTGTCATTATTAATGTCTGGTACCTTCGTCAAATAGAAATACATTCAAATTTATTATTTTAAGAAGAAAAAAATAATTAAGCAGTCTAAAATTTGAACAAAAATTAAAAAAAATGATTATCTCTCCCTTGTTATTCTAAACTACAATATTTAGTAGGTATAAGTAAATTATAATAAATTGGTAGTAATTATTTTTTACATATGTACTTCCTTTTAAAAGTAAATTAAAGTATCAACCCATATTTGTTCTACTGCTGGGCATGGGTCCCTTCCTCGAAATCGGGCGAGGAATGTATTCGGACATAGTTTACCGATACGCTGGCGCAATGCGTGTTGGTGAATTTCACACACTTTTGAATGAATTTCGAAAAAGAAAATTCACACACCTTCAAAGACTTTAAATCTCATCGGAAATGCAACATTACCTCACGATGTTTTCCTTTCCCTAGTGAGCGAACGATGGTCCTGGTGGATGTAAAGCTTCTTACTCCACGGGCAAAACCCGATTAAAATATTATAATTATCGGTAAAGTGTTTATTGTAACAATATTATAAGAAAGCATTCTTTAATTTGTTCTCATAAAAATAAAAACACATTTATATATAAATAAAACTTAATATCGTTTTTATAGCTTGAAATTTATTTTATAAATATCGGGAACGCAGTAAAAAAGAAATAAAAGTTATTACAGTGTTCCGACATTTTGTTAGTTTTTTAATTAAAAATCGAAATGGATATTTCTGGAGTGTGTTGTTTTAAAAAAGTTTTAAAATGCAGTTCATTACCAAAGTGAGTTTTAATTACTATCATCGTTTTCAGATTGTGTTCGTAAACGGCTGCGGACAAAGACCATATTAATTTAGAACTTCAATATTGCCATTGTCTTTCCAATTATTTTATTTTTCCATAATTGTTTCTTATGTTTTATTCTCATCAATGTTTTGAACACATTGTTATGCCAGTCAAAAATATAGAACAGACTGAAACAAATAATTTAAATACATACTTATGTAGATATTATTTACTTACTACAAGAAAAATATTAGGAGTATTATTCTTTAATGAAAAATTTAACACTTCTAATAGTTCTAAGTAGATCATAGGTGCATGCTGACTTGTTTCGAAAATAAGATAGTTTGTAATGTAGTAGGCATTTAAAATTTTGAATAAAAGTTTTTGAATGTATCTACTTTGGTATAATATGTAGTTTTTACTCGACATTAATGAGATTAAAATAAAAGTTATTACTTACGTAGCATCAGTCGCGAATCCCGCCTAAGGCATAAATAAAATGACTATATTTTTATTCACTTTTGGTAACACATCTAAGCTTATCAGATTATCAGTAGTTAATATCACGCTCATAGGTATATAATACCAATGCCTATGTTCAGCAGTAAACGCATAAAAGCTGATGATGATGGTGATCATATAATATACCAAAATACCATTTCATGTTAGTAAATATCATACTTTGTTAATATGTGGTTATATTCTATAATTTATTTGGCACAATACGGCGTTTATCTATGGGCCTAGACTATGTACGGATTAAAGCTTTATATAGCTAGCTATAGTCTAGAGTCTAGAGTATATTTAATGTTTAGCTAGTCGGTGTCGGAAGTGACAGCATAGTGAGCCACTCCATGCACTGTGACGTCAGAACACGACGCCTTACTGTGGCTGGTTTTAAAAACGCATGCGCCTTAGAATTTATTATGTCAATAACGTACTGCGCGGCGCGACGTACGCGCAGGGCTATCGACTTTCCGTTTTTTTTAATGAAAAAAAATATTGTGATTATTTTCCGACTAAAATATGTACATAAAAATACCATGGCACACAGTAAGTACTTACCCAATGTTTTGAGGTTGTTTACAAAGTAAATAAACAAGGATGTTTTTTAGAAAAAAAAATAGGTCAAAAGTACTTAAAGTGTAATAATGTAAGTAGTTAGTGAAACATGCGTATGACATTCAATTTCCATTTATCATGAAAATTTATTGAAGTAATAATAAGTAGTTATTTTTTTTTGGTAGTGAAAAAATATAAAACAAACGGCAAAGTGCCTGTCTGACGTGCACGCAAAATTAACAATTACAATTTAATGACATATTAATTTTAAGTCGTTAAATTTAATGAAGGTATGTACTCGGTGAATAATTAAAAATAATCTCGTCTTACATCTTACAAGTTGTAGGTTTAATTATAACAAATATTTATTACCTACCCAATAGACAACAGAAAAAGTGTATCGATATTTTGTTATTCTTTTTGCTACACTGAATTATTATTAAAACTAAACAGGCAATAGTTCTCGTAAATAATTTGATGACAAAATGGCTTGTAAGTTGCGCAAAATCGCATATGCATGTACTTAAAACAAACCAAATAGGATCACGATAAAAGATCCCCTGATTTAAAAATGTCACCATCATCATCAGCCTTTACTTGCCGACGATATAGGGAGGCCTAATATCGTCGGCTAGTGAAAATAGGCCTCCTACAATGAATATCAAGACGTCCGTGCCCTTGCTTATTGCATCTAAAAAAAAACTAAAATATATAATATCTTTATTATTATAAAACAATAATTAGGTATTAGAACGATGGACTTGAACGCGTGACATGCGACATATCATTCGTCGTCATGGCATTTGATTTGATTTGATTTTTATGGATATGGGTATTAAAAATGTAAATTGTCAACCCTACCACCGATATCGGCGCGAGAGGCGGCGCGGCAAAGTGGCTGGACAAAGACGCCGCTGCGTGTACTGCCTTATCTCGCGCGATTACCATCGGGGTAGCCAGTGATATAATGTCTAGCCCACAATTCATTAATTGCCATGCCTTCGCTTATTGATGGGATAACATTTGGCATCAGGTTATGCGTGGGAGGGATATCGCGTACTACTAGAACGAGTGAAGGGAAGTGAGGATAGCGAGGGAGGATCAGTTTTCATTGGATAGGTTTTCTATGATAAATAATTATAGAAAACTTTGACCATATCAACTGACTCCTGTGCTAGAGACTAGCACAGGGACGAATATAAAATGCAACAATTTAGACGTTGAAAAAAATATTTTTTATGCTATATATGTCTGGGTTAAGATTACATTTAAAAAATAAAATAAAATATTGGACCAAACTTAAAAAAAAAATATTTGAAAATTTTCGAAATATAACAATTTGTATTTCAAAATATAAGCTTTGATGCTGAGGTCTGAGATCTTATACAGTCAATCTGTACAATATAAAGTAACAGAATTGTACTTTTATACACTTCTTGAAAAACTACTTCTAGCTTAACATAAGATTGTTAAAGTTATATACGGGTTAACTTATCTCGACTTTCATAAATATTTATTAATTTTCTATTATTTAAATGTATTGTAATTTTTTTTCAACGTTTAGTTTAGAAACCGGTAATATGGCAAGCGCCAAGCGCTGCCGATTCTAAGCGAACTAAAATTTTAATTGTCTTATTTTAAAAATCAAAATCTTCATTTAACCAAACAGTTAAGAGTTAAGTAAAATTAACTGCTCAATATTCATCACCACATAAAACAGTGGAATTTAAACTCTAAATACTATCCAAACATATTAAACAAACTTAGCACTGCATTTAGGGCGTAAATCCCCCGACGCAATCACCATCTCGTCTCGTGTATTTCACAGACAATGATCGTTTTGTGACACGACTCTGACCCGTATGGGACAGCTTGTTGGTTTTGAGCATGTTTGTAAAGGACGCAGGTTGGAAATTAGCGAGTACTACCGCGGTGAGGTTAAAAGAACCCTCGGCTTATAATAGTTAGAGCAAATACTAGTCTGACCGATGTTGACCGACGCGCATGTCTAACAGGTTTAGAATTAACTTGTTTATTTCGTATTGGTTTTTCGTAATTGTGCCACCTAGGTAATGTGTGTTTTGATATTATTGCTCTTATACATAAGTCCGTCGACAGTCTTCCCAGGTCAAACAGTGCCGGAGCTTATCAATCCTATATCATCATCATCATCATCACCACCAACAACGCCATCATCATCATCATCATCAGTCTCTATCCGTCCACTATTGAAGATAGGACCAAAATATTTACTTATTGCGACGGAAATCATTTTGTCACTTTTCTAGATAAAATACTAGTAATATAATATGAACCGTGTACATAGAACTTCTCTATTATAATTGTTGTATCTACATGCTATGTAGTTTGCTACATGCTACGTATTAAAGACTATGAATTCTTAATGTCAACTGTAAATTACTACAGAACCTATTTCACAAAAAGTTATCTTTTAGATCACCTTAATACTTTCTAATTTCAAAACTGATCTAGGTTATTTAGTTTTGTATTAGATCTAGCGAACATAAATATATATTAGATCTAGCGAACACATGAAATATAAAATGTAAAAGTAATGGTGCATTTGAAAAATGCAAATCTATTTTTAAATGTCATTTGAACTTTCAATTTTGTTAAATGACTTTCCAACTAGGAATTAAATCAAGCCGTATTCAAACTATATTAGAATTTTCAACGGGAAATTGTTTCGTTAACATAGTGTGGGAAATGCATTCGAACAACTGGGTAAAGTTTTAATAGAGAGCCGTTTTAGTTCACGAAAGTTATAATTAATTGCACCAAAGGCAATATGTGACAGATTAAAAGAAAGACGCATGCGCAAATACTATTTTTTTTTATTTTTTAGGAAAAGCATCAAAGTTGAGCTCCATTTCGTCGTCATCAAAACGTCGGTACTTTTTATAACAAAAAAACCATAGAGATCTCACGTATCTGTAATGTGTATGTTTATTTTTGACTAAAAAGGGATCGGAGTATTCCATACATCGGCCGATCGTTTGCGCTCATACTCGAGTTTAAAAAGCCTTCGCCCGCCAAAGGTTGTCGGCAGGATGTGTTTACGTTCCTTTAAACAAAAAAAAAAACAACAATCTCACCTCTCTAATGACCGCCGTACGATACGTGTCGCCATATAACGAGCCAGATTTAAAATGATGTTCGATTCTTAATTTGAATTTACCGCCAAATATGTGTCATTAACGGCTATCCGCAAATTTTTTCGTTAGGAAGGTTTTTCGTAACTACTGGTTGTACATTGAAACTTAAATTCAGAGTTTTAACGTGTGAGAAAGAATAAACTAAATATGAATGAATGAATGAAAAACAAAATTAAAATTCAGATAATTTGCGTACCTATAGATTATTTAATTTTGTAAAGATTCAAAATTTTACTGTTCCATTTTTATTATTCTATAATATTATAATGTTCTTTTTAAAATTTGTAGAAGCAATAAAACCCAGGAAAACCTATTTAATAAAAAAATATAAATATAAGTTTACGAAAATATTAAAGTTGACGTAGATGCAATTAATAAATAATACATCCATAGTTGTATAGTATCGAATAACAACTTTACATTTATATATTAGTAGTTTACTAAGTCATTCGAAACCAAAATTCTATGGAACGACTCGTTGTCCAAGGGCAAGTGGGAGGCAAGCGGTCGCGAGGTCGAACGCCTACACGGTGGACAGACCTGATAAAGACTGTGACACTAACCACCATAGCGCAATGTTCCCGAAATGCTGAAGATCGCAACAAGTGGAGGCGCATCGCGGGAACTAATGCAGTTCCACCTCATAATCATCATTAAACCACGACCACTCTGTCAAGAGTGCACGACTAGAGAGAGTTTACTAAGAATACTCCGACCCCAAATATCTGCTTAAAATAAGTATAGTCGTTTCAAAATCGGTCATCTAATATCGTCATCGTCTATAAAAGTCCATTACTTTTTTATTTGTAATAAGAAAATCACTGAGCCAATTCTAAGAATTTTATTACTTTGGGAGCTACATTACATTTTTATACTTTCAACACAGTATTAATAAAATGCTTGTGACACACAGACGGACGAATAAAGTTGCCAATAAACGTAAATTCCTTGATAATGGATATACCTAAAGTCCTAAACGAGCAAAGCCAAATTACTGCGAAGCATGATAATTTTCATTTACCCAAACACGAACGAAAAAGTAATTTTATCTATGGTATAGTTTAAAGTCTCGAAACAGCGTCGTCGAAATTCATATTTTGTACATTAGGAGCAAAATTTTAATTAATATCATTAGTCATTAAAATGATCTTTATCTTTTGTGTATTTATTATATTAAAAATATTATAATGATTCATCAATTATTTTCAATAATTCCTTGATTATTCAACTCCCACCAACATAATCTCCATTCATTTGACACTTTAGAGAACCCTTTTATGAAATTTAAAGATGGCGCCCGATATCAGAATGTAGACGTCAAATTGAGGATGAAAAGATCGTATCTAGCAGTCTTGGTGTTGGGCCACTAAGTTACGAGGGCGATACTGAATATTCTTAGAACTAGCCACTTGCAAACGATAAAAAAAAATGTTGAAATTTTGAAAATGGAACTCTGTGCCAATAAATGGGTGTGTTTCCTTCAGAAGACTGTCAACAAAAGGAAAGAGGTGACGAAGCGTAGAAAAAAAGATGGTGGCCGCGTTCTTTGGAAAGACAGATCATTACGTAACCATTGTTTCAGAGGATCTAAAAACAGTTGTTGCAAAGTGGTAAACTAATAATTGTTTGCTTCTGGAAAAAATACGGCAGATACGTTCACACCGTAGCATACTCCTTTATCACAACAATGCCTTGTTCTACCAGCAAACGATCGACTATCGTATCTAATATAATTAATTTAATTACACTCATTATGCGTTTATTTCAATCTTCATAAGTATTAAACACGGTTATCGCTTGTTCATTCCCCGCTGTTTTAGGAACCCCAAGGACTCCAGTAGCCCGGCGTAATGTAGATATTATTGATATGATAACATGCCTAATGACTTGTAACTATTTCTTCGCACGGGTCCGACTGAGTTTTAATACAGGTACCTATTGTAAATTATCTACACTTCTCATACTATACTTCTATTGTCGGTAATTTATCTACTTCATCGTTTATAAATAATTAGATAAAATAATTTTAAAAGTAAAGTAACTTTAGCAAAATAAAAGTAGAAAGAAACCTTCAAATAGCATCCCCCCCCCCTTCCCTTCTCTACCAATCAAGAATCCTTTGCTACAGTGTAGAATTTTGCAGGTAAATGTAATCTAGACACGCATCAGCGTGTCAAGCCAAGTTCAAGTAACAGAACTGGCAAGCGCGCCGTGTGTAATATGACACGAATCTCTTTTATTCAGATAATTATTGTTCACGACGACATTAGAATGATGTAAATAATATTGATTTTTTAACATAAACACATAACACATTTAATAAGATAAGACTAATTTAAAAAGCAAACACATAAGAATGCATACTTGTGAGACTTATTGTAATTTTCTAACAGTACATTGTTTACCTTATAGTTTATTAACTTAATCGCAATTTATATTAAACATGTTGGATAATACTTAGAATATAGTTTATAATCGTTGCTAAATTGAAGAAATATTAAGATAATGTTAAGTTTAAAATATTTGAATATGTAAAGAAATGTATAATGTTTATGAGAAAATTCTCATTACAATCTTATTTTGAGATTCCAATTGGGTTAGTAAAATGTCCGTTACTATAAATCCAATTGGATAAGGGAGACAGCAATAGAAAATGTCAAGCTGGAAGACATTAGACCGAGACATGCTTGTGTAAAAGAGAAAGGAAGTGATATGGGTGTACCCGGAAGTATTCCGCGGGGGACGAGGTAGTATAAATATGTAAAATGTAGATTTTTGATCGTCAGTCCCACATGCATGCTCGGATGTTGATGTCTTATAGGTAAAAATGTATAAAAAGTGAATATTGTTGTATTAATGTATACTGTATGTAAATTGTTTATGGATTGAATAAAGATATTGAGTAAAAACCACTTAAGGGGGTGAGGCATGGAACATTCTAGAAGGTTTCATAGAAATGGTATAAAAGGGTGGACAAAATCGTAGAAATTCATTCGATACAAGTCTCCGAAGCAAGAAAGTAATTAGTAAAGTTATAAAGTGTTAAAGTTAGTCCCTGCCTCATTCCAATAGTACTCTCAATAGTTAATCAGTGTTCAGTATTTTATTTCAAGCCCCTTAGTTCATTTTTAATAATCATCAACCCGAAGCCAGTCAACTTAAAGTTTAGAATCAGTTTAAAGTCAGTTTCATCACCATAATCACCCCGCTGGTGACATAATCTATAGCCGTAGGCAATCTACGCACATACCGTGCACATTTTATGGTCCTTCGACCCGGGATCCACGGAAAAGGATCCGAAGAAAGAAGAAATTAAGAAAAATCCAGTGCCGGCTAAATCATGTCACAGGCAAGATCGAAGCAGGGAAGCATAGCCGATGCTACGGAGACCCAGGCGAATCCTGACCCACGTCTGGCGGGGGTCAGAACGAGAAGCGGTACAAGCTCGGCTAGGTCAGTAATCCAAGAGGCGCCGGAGGAAAATTCGGCGACCTCAGAGGGCACCGCAGTGACGTCCGAAGGCACAACGGCGACGAGTACAGACACGGAGCGCACTACCTATACTTCAGCGACGGAAGAAACTTTGAGGGACGCGGAGGACACGCGCCAGAACAAGCGTGCGTCGCGTCAATCAACGGAAAATAATAATGGAAAAAATACACAGGTATTAAGGCTACAAGCCGCGGAAAAAGTCGCAGAATTGAAGTTATTAGAGGTACGTGCGTCTCTCGCGCTCGCCCAAGCGAAGTTAGCCTCACAACTCGCTGCGGTTGGGGGGGTCGACAATGAAGACCAGCAACCCCCGGCGAAAGAAAATGATGGAGAGCAGACCAGCCCAGTGGAAGAATGGTTAGAACGGCAGGCTCAAGCCGACGAGAAAAAGAGGGAAGAAATACCGCGGCCACAGAACACAGAGGTCACATCCCTGGCCGCGGCCCTCACGCAAGCGGTGAGAATGTCTAGAGATGCCCCGAGATTCCTGCAAGATCTGCCGGTGTTCAGCGGGCATTGTTCAGGGTGGCTAGCATATAGAGCTACCTATTACGAGACAGAAGAAATGTTCTCGCATACGGAAAATTTAACTAGGCTTAGAAGAAGCCTGAGAGGTGCGGCCCTTGAAGCGGTCAACAGCCTACTTATTAGCCAGCCGGACCCGCGAGCTGTTATGCAAGCGCTCGAGAGAAGATTTGGTCGTCCGGACACACTGGCGATGAACGAAATACAAAAGATTAAGGCGCTGGGTAAACTAAACGATAACCCACGCGACCTGTGCATATTTGCTAATAAGATAGCGAATATTGTTGCCACTATAGAGGCATTGAAGAAAATTCACTATCTCTTTAATCCTGAGTTAGTGAAGAACATAGTTGAAAAATTAACTCCTATCTTGAAAAATAAATGGTATGACTATGCGGCAACAATGAAAGAAGATACTTCAGACTTGAAGAAAATGACGACATTTTTGAATCTCGAAGCGGATAAATGCGGCGCTTATGCACAACCGGAGGACATAATTGGCGAGTCGCAGCTAGAAAGAGTGCCGAGAAAAAGATTTGAAAGAACATACGCAACAGAGGTCGGAAGAAAGAAAGAATGTCCGATATGCAGACAGGATCACTATCTTCCTGACTGCAAGCGATTCACCAACACTCAAGTAAGTGATCGCTGGGAAATCGCAAAAAAACACCGCCTCTGCTATCAATGTTTAAAAGGCACACATCGCCGCGGCAACTGTAACGCCAAGCGATGCGGACAAGAGGGCTGTAGTATGGCTCACCATCGCCTGTTACACCACAAGAAGCCGCCTATGATGTCTTCGACTGCTGAGCTGCCACGCCAGGCTGATGAAGCGACTGCTACCGTCGAAGTGGTGAATAACGCAAACTGCATGAAGAGTCGACAAGCGTTTTTGAAGATCGCCCCAGTCACGATTACCGGGAAAAATAATACCCGAGTCGACACCTACGCGCTCATGGATGACGGCAGCACCGTCACCTTGATCGACGAGGGGCTCGCCGACATATTGGAGCTTGACGGCCCACAAGATAACATGTGGGTCCAGGGCCTCAATGAAACAACAAAGCATGAAAATAGCAAAAGGGTCGACTTCAAAATCCGAGGGCGTTACGATAAAAAAGATTACACCACTCAAAACGCTCGCACGGTACAAAAGCTCGCGTTTACAAGCCAACGTATAGAAAAGAAAGATCTCCGAGACTGTCCGCATCTAAGGGATATAGAAGACCGCCTAGTCTACCAGAACGCTCGCCCTAAGGTTCTCATCGGACAAGACAATTGGGAACTCTTAGTGGCGATGGAAACGAGAACGGGAAAGAAAAACCAACCTGTCGCATCTCACACGCGACTAGGCTGGGTATTACACGGCTACCGGTCTTCATATGACAACCCGGTAGCCTTTTGCGGCCATACGGTCGCGACGAATGAAGAAAACAAGGAAAACTCTATGGAGAAAATGATGAAGAGGTTCTTCGACCTAGAAGCCCTCGGTATAGAAGCGCGGAAACCGAAGAACGACCCGGAAGAGCGAGCCCTCCAAATACTCGAGAAAAATAGCCGGAGAACGCCCGACGGTCGCTTCGAAACCTCGCTATTATGGAAAAATGAAAATGAAGAAATTCCGAATAATTATAACGATGCAATGAAACGCCTGAAGTCACTAGAGAAAAAACTAGATCGTGACTCGGGACTGAAAGAAAAATATAATGAACGAATTAAAGATTTATTGAAGTCGGGCTATGCTATACCGGCGTCTGAGCCGCCGGTGCCCGGCCGAACGTGGTACTTACCACACTTCGCTGTATGCAACCCGTCGAAACCGAAGATTCGTCTGGTACATGACGCGGCGGCGAGATCACACGGCCGCTGCCTGAATGACATGTTACTCTCCGGCCCTGACCTCCTACAGTCGTTGCCGGGAGTAATTATGCGGTTTAGAAAACACCCGGTAGCGGTGACCGCAGATATAAAAGAGATGTTCATGCGCATCAAAATAAGAAAAGAAGATAGAGATGCATTGCGATTCCTGTGGAGGGGCGAGGAAAGAGAAAAAAAGCCCCGGGAATATCAGATGACCTCGGTAATATTCGGAGCCACGTCATCGCCATGTACCGCGCTGTACATCAAAGATAGAAATGCCGCAGATTTCGCGAATGAGTACCCCGAGGCAGTAATCGAGATAAAGAAAAATCATTATATGGACGATTACATCACAAGCTTCGCGGACAAGAAACGGGCGCTCGAGATATCGCGAGAAGTCGATTTTATACACCGTCACGCCGGTTTCGAGCTTCGCGGATGGGTGTCGAATAACGAAGCATTACGACGACACTTCAACGGTAACAACGAGACATCCGTTGTATCAATTGGCGAAAGAAACATAGAGAAAACACTCGGTATGTTATGGGAAGCCCGCGAGGATAAGCTCGGCTTCAACCTCAATGAGGGGAAAATGCCTCGGGAAATACTGGAAAACAGACGCATCCCCACCAAGAGAGAGGCTCTGAGCATCATAATGTCGCTGTTCGACCCTCTCGGCCTGTTATCGCCCATCACTATGCCGGCGAAGAGATTCATGCAAGAAACATGGCGTTATGGGACAGGATGGGATGAACCTATCCCCGAACAACTCGCCCCGAGGTGGACATTATGGATGGAAAACCTGCGAGGGGTGAAGGATATAAAAATACCCCGGTGTTATAATCTACACCCGGCGGTTATAAGAAGAGAGATACACACGTTTGTCGACGCCAGCGAAGAAGCATACGCGACCGCCGTATACATAAGAATGACGCATCGAGACGGCGCAATAAGAACGACGCTAATAGCGGCCAAGAGTCGCGTCGCTCCGCTCAAGCCGACGTCTATCCCGCGGTTAGAACTGCAAGCCGCTCTCCTCGGCGCCAGACTTACGAAAAGCGTCGAGCGAGAGCACGAATACGAGTTCGCACAAAAGATATATTGGAGCGACTCGCGAACTGTGCTCGCGTGGATACGAGCGGAGCCGCGGGCATATAAAACCTTCGTCGCGCATCGCCTCGCCGAAATCGAAGAGACAACAAAAGTTAAAGAATGGCGATGGGTCCCGACGAAGGAAAACGTGGCTGACGACGCGACGAGACAAACCCCGGCGGATTTCGGAGCCACACACAGGTGGTTTCATGGCCCGGAGTTCTTAAGAAAAACCGAAGACTGCTGGCCCACTGAAGAAAAAAGTAATCGCGAAATCCACACGGGGGAAGAAAAATGTAATGCGACGTGCGGCGTGACAAACGAAAGTTATCTCCCAGACATAGAGAGAATAGAAAAATGGCGGACATTAATACGCGCGACGGGTCGAGTATTACAGTTTATCGATCTATGTCGCATTAAACACACCGTCGCGGCGACAAGGAAAAGAACGAAGAAAAACGAGGAAAGCGACGCAACCTGGGGTCCGCGGAAAACGCCAAAAGTAAACAAAGAAAAGCCCCGCGTTAATCCGCGACGAACGAAATTCATAACTCTCGAGGCACAGTATTTAATAAAGGCCGAAGAAATATGGCTGAGAAAAGTTCAAATGGAATGCTATGCCGAAGAAAGAAAAAGGTTAATGGAAGGAAAAACCAAGTCCTCAACGGCGGGAGATCGCCTCGCGTCGCTGAGTATATTTATGGAAAATGGCTTAATAAAGCTTAAAGGCCGTATCGGAGCGGCCGCGGATATAAAACAAGAAACGACTAACCCCGTGATACTGGACGGCGGGCACAAGTATACGAGAATGTACATACAACATGTACACGTCGAAATGCATCACGGGGGCGTAGAGCTCACTGTCAATGAGCTTCGGCAGCGGTTTTGGATAACCCGCATTCGACCTACAGTAAAAGGGGTCATAAGAAACTGCCAAGCCTGCCGTATCCGGAAAGCCAAGCCAATGAGTCCGGCCACCGGAGATCTGCCCGCGGCCCGGCTAACGCATCACGCACGTCCCTTCTCATTCACGGGACTCGACTACTTCGGCCCGATTGAAGTGACAGTGGGACGACACAGAGAAAAGCGATGGGTGGCATTATTCACCTGTCTAACGACGCGAGCCATACATCTCGAAGTCGTCACTTCACTCAGCGCGGCCTCGGCCATAGCCGCGCTCCGGAGATTCGTCGCGAGAAGGGGACAACCGACCGAGCTTTGGAGCGACAACGCGACGTGTTTCAAAGCTGCGGAGAAAGAATTGAAAGAAGCTTGGGAAGAGTACAAAAACGAAGTAAACGCTCGACATATCGTTTGGCGATATATCCCTCCAGGCGCTCCATTCATGGGCGGAGCCTGGGAAAGATTGGTGCGCAGTGTAAAAGAAACACTCCGAGTCACGCTGCATGAAAAACACCCGAGCGACGAAACATTCTACACTCTATTGGTAGAAGCCGAGAATATAATAAACTCGAGACCGCTAACCCACGTGACGGTCAATCCGGATGAACCCGAAGCTTTGACCCCGAACCACATACTTCTGGGGTCAAACAGCCACGTGCCTGCGCCAGGAAAATTTGAAGAAAATGCTTCGACGCGCCAATTATGGAAGCGCGCCCAGCACCTAGCCGACGAATTCTGGAGGAGGTGGGTGAAAGAATATCTCCCACTACTTCAACACAGGCGGGAGCCGCATACCACAGGCTCTACCCCGAAGATAGGCGATGTCGTTATAATATGCGACTCGAACCTACCTAGAAACGTCTGGCCCAAAGGAAGAGTTAAGGCGCTGTATCCCGGACATGACAACGTGGTGCGAGTCGTCGATGTGGAAACCAGCAACGGACATGTGCTTCGGCGTCCCTGTAAGAAGATCGTCGTGCTGCCAGGAGTGTCACCTTCGTGACAGGCGGGAGAAATGTTCACGACGACATTAGAATGATGTAAATAATATTGATTTTTTAACATAAACACATAACACATTTAATAAGATAAGACTAATTTAAAAAGCAAACACATAAGAATGCATACTTGTGAGACTTATTGTAATTTTCTAACAGTACATTGTTTACCTTATAGTTTATTAACTTAATCGCAATTTATATTAAACATGTTGGATAATACTTAGAATATAGTTTATAATCGTTGCTAAATTGAAGAAATATTAAGATAATGTTAAGTTTAAAATATTTGAATATGTAAAGAAATGTATAATGTTTATGAGAAAATTCTCATTACAATCTTATTTTGAGATTCCAATTGGGTTAGTAAAATGTCCGTTACTATAAATCCAATTGGATAAGGGAGACAGCAATAGAAAATGTCAAGCTGGAAGACATTAGACCGAGACATGCTTGTGTAAAAGAGAAAGGAAGTGATATGGGTGTACCCGGAAGTATTCCGCGGGGGACGAGGTAGTATAAATATGTAAAATGTAGATTTTTGATCGTCAGTCCCACATGCATGCTCGGATGTTGATGTCTTATAGGTAAAAATGTATAAAAAGTGAATATTGTTGTATTAATGTATACTGTATGTAAATTGTTTATGGATTGAATAAAGATATTGAGTAAAAACCACTTAAGGGGGTGAGGCATGGAACATTCTAGAAGGTTTCATAGAAATGGTATAAAAGGGTGGACAAAATCGTAGAAATTCATTCGATACAAGTCTCCGAAGCAAGAAAGTAATTAGTAAAGTTATAAAGTGTTAAAGTTAGTCCCTGCCTCATTCCAATAGTACTCTCAATAGTTAATCAGTGTTCAGTATTTTATTTCAAGCCCCTTAGTTCATTTTTAATAATCATCAACCCGAAGCCAGTCAACTTAAAGTTTAGAATCAGTTTAAAGTCAGTTTCATCACCATAATCACCCCGCTGGTGACATAATCTATAGCCGTAGGCAATCTACGCACATACCGTGCACAATTATCTAGGTTAATTAATACAATTAATAATATCATTGAATTGAACTTAAGACACAATATTTCGTTTTCGTGTAAATGAGTTCAGTATGGAATACTGGTCTACGGACGATTTCCTCGTCTTCGAAGACTTTACTGCTTAGTAATGAAATGATTGAATGAACAAAAAAATGATTTGCCATTTTGATAAGGAAGTGATCACGAATATGAATCGTTTATTGCAGATAATTAACATTATGTTTTCTTTTTACCCATAGCACAACTTTTTTTTTCATGATGAAAACATAAAAGGCAAAATAAAAAAAACTAGTAAAATATAAGGTAATAAAACTTCATCAAAATGTATTATGTCCAGGAGTCGTCTATCATTAAATTTATAATTAATACAAAATGCATACATGCTATTATCGTCCATGGTACTTTAGGAGTAGATACCACATTCGTGTGATCTGATTGGATGCTGTAAAAACTCTGTCGAGTATTTAACATCATACGTCGGATTATCAGAGCTGTACAGCTTATAGTAAAGGTGCGGTCACACTATGTTAATAAACTTTACATTGCGTGTTTATTGCCAGTATTAGGTTGATTTTCAATATAATCTACTCAGTTTTAAGGTTTACCTGTGTGCTAATTAAAGTTCTTATCATAGTTCCTTTTACATAATTCATAAATGGTTGTACTTTGCTCAAATGTGAGAAGTGATTTATATTTACAATTCTAATTGTTCGAACAGATAATTATCTGTGTGTACTTATTTACTAATAGTATTAAAAATATAAAGTAACATTGGTGTTGATTAAAAAACAAAAAAAAAAATTTAATAAACTGTTACGTAAAAATAAAAGTCGGTACATGAGCTAGCAATTGGACATATAGGGTACACACTATCTAGACATTGTAGCGATAATATATAACATCGTAAACTTAAACTTGACACATCAGTGTGTAAGCGGCTTAATAGAGAAGGTTTTTTTCAAAGAGACAGATCCGGGCTACTGTGAGGGTTTTATGACAACGTGAACGATCGCTCGGATGACGAAAAAATGTAACTCGAAACTGTATTAAGGCTCACACAAATAAACCACCGCATATTATGGTCTTATATCTGATGACTGCATTGATCACGGCCGCGTGATAGGAACTTCTTACTAAGTATTGATTAAACTTAAGAAAGTTTTGAGTAAGAACATTGATCTAGAGGAAATGGACCCTAAAATTTAGTAACAATTAAATTTTTGGGTCCATTTCTTATGTACACATGAAAAAAAATTGCATGTGCACATAATAAAAATGTTTTGGTTTTTTTTTTTCTAAATTCATCAAGTGTTATCAAGTCATTGATGGTACCTACTTCGAACTTTAAAAATTTAGAAGTGGATAAGTATGATATCAGTTTTATGGTACGATGAAGTGTTACTCAGTCTTTAACCAGGTGGGAAGACGATCTCTGTGCAGTGACCAGTCCGTGTTGGATGCGAGTGGCAAGGGATCGGTCGTCATGGCGTTCGTTGAAGTAGGCCTATATTCAGCAGTAGGATACGGATACGAATAAAGGCTGATGGTGATGATGATACCAGTTTTAGGTAAGAGATAATATAACTTCATATTATTATATTTGTTTTAAAAGCCGCATTAATTGTTTATTTTTAGAAGTTAAACCACAAAAAATGTCAATTACTTTAAGCTAAGCTTTAACCATTAACACATACATCTTACTCAGATAACTTTGACTTTATATTCTATAAAGTCTGGTTTCTGCGAAATATTTGTTACCCATACTAAAAAGGCACCGAACGATATACAGGCCTCACAAACCGGCTTTAGAATTAGCCAAGTAACACACTTTATGATAATAAACATTTTCATAATAAAATAAACTTCAGGCAAATATAACACTGTTAAAAATTAAACTTATTAATAAGTAACATAAGAGTCAATTATAAAATACTAGCTGTTACCCGCAGCTTCGCCCGCGTGAACTTAGGTTTACGGATTTATCATGTCTGATGATGATCATTTTCTATTTTAATAATTACTAAGTTTTTGTATTAAAATGAATATATGTCATCTGTAACATAAAGACATATATCCCTTCGCAGATTTTCTGTAGGCATATTTAGGATATATAATACTATTATTATATATTCCACCATACGTTGATCATATTATTACGTCTACCAGAGTTGATACACTACGGCCTTAGACAGCAGACAACCGCCCGCGCCCGTTCGTGTCACAGCGACACAATTTATTTTTTTCTGCATTATTTTGATTTTGCCATATCTCCTAAAGTATTCATTTAATTTGCATGATGTAAAGGGCAAAAATAATCTTCATAAAATGCACATGCTAATTAACTGATTTAAAATGATAAGGATTCATACCGTATTTCTGTAAATAACTTTCAAATTATCACGTTATAATTGCCCATTTTTTTTAAGTATTAAATGGATATAGTATGATATCCCTAAGAGATAGACATATGCCATCGCGGACTTTTTTGTAGACCTGTTTAAGATACATAA
This sequence comes from Lycaena phlaeas, assembly GCA_905333005.2. Classification (NCBI taxonomy): domain Eukaryota; kingdom Metazoa; phylum Arthropoda; class Insecta; order Lepidoptera; family Lycaenidae; genus Lycaena; species Lycaena phlaeas. The sequence continues at coordinate 14,149,030 of HG995169.1, read as the reverse complement.
TTCCATCATACATTATTTTGTTATATCTCAAAGGGTTTAGGCAGCGTTTTCGTTGAAAACTCCCAAGCGGCCTATTTTTTCCCGACACCTTCAACAATTATTGTTATATCTTAGCCAATGTATATAAAAACTTAATCAATTATATACATAAACCTTCCTCTTGAATTGTCCTATCTATTAAAAAAAACCGCATCAAAATCCGTTGCATAGTTTTAAAGATTTAAGCGTACAAAGGGATATAGGGACAGAAAAAACGACTTTGTTTTATAATATGTAGTGATATAAAATTTAATGTAAAACAAGAAGCAGGTCACGGTTTATTCGGATATTTTACTGCTACTGCGGTTTTTGTGTTAAAGTCACTGCTTGCTTTTTGCAAGAGAATTTATAAACAAAGATTTTTACTGATTATTTTTAATTGTTTAATAATATCAAATGTAACATATAATGGTGCTAGTATTGAACACTAGCTGTTTAGCTCGCGACTTCGCGACATATATTATTTTCATAAAAAATATCTCTCCAAGAATGTGTGTACAAAGTTTCATGATGATTGTTTAAGTAGTTTTCAGGTGAAAGCATAACAAACAAACTTACATTCGCATTTATAATATAAAGTATGATATACCGCTATGATACAAATAGGACTAGTTTTCCGCTTTCCCGGACTGCATGTCTAATGTCTGCATTAGGAAGAGGTAGTGCCATGCGTTGCAGCCGAATCGGGCCAGAATGACCGGGGTGGTACTTCGATCACAAACACCGGCGTAAACTGACAGCTATGCTGTCGCGTTTCGTACGACTTGTAAGTTTCGCATGGCCCAGTGGGGATAAGGCAAAGGTCGACGCATCTGCATTTTTGGTTCGATGTCTACACTGTACGAGCATATCTTTGACATAATATAACACACTTAAGTACTAACAAAATCGTCTTATTTCGCCCAACGGTATACAGAAAATAGTACCATTAAAAATGAATCTGTCAGCTACTTGGTGATTAATCAATAAATCACGCTGGTTAGTACTGACAGATAATATTTTAACGCTGTGGTCGCTGACCTACGGAGGTCCAAAAAAAATGTTTTTTTTTACCGGATGTCAGTGCGTTGGCGACATAATTGTGGCGCCTGGTTTTTTTTCCAAACAGAGATATTTCACTTTTATGGTAAGGTGAAAAGGTCTACATTTACTTTTTTTTTGGGTATATCATTGAGAGATCCGATTTCATACTGCGATATACCTTCAATGTAATCTTATTTAAATAGCCGCTAATGTTAAGTTAATTTTGTTGAAAAGGTCCTTAATTTGGTTAAATAATACTTTATATTCAAAATTAATTTTAGTGTTTCGCTTTGATCGGTAAAGAATTTAATCTCGGTCGATCTTACCTTATCACGCTAATAAGAATTAATTAAATCAAACACAAACCCCATCAAAACAAGTCTACGCTATATCAACAACGATATAGGACTATTAAAATAAAGAAAGTTTTACTACTTTGCTGCCAGTTTTATAATAAAATTAATGTTTTCGTTATCAAAAACATTTACTTTTATGTATCTAGTAGAATAAATGGTTATGCCCATTCAACAGAAATGTAAGTTAAAATTTATAAAATATGTCTATCTATTTCTGTTTGTTCGACTAAAATAATAGCTTCATAAAATTACATTTGGTTTGGCTAATGTTGATCAGCTGTGTAACGTTTGAGACATGAAGAAGAATAAATAAAGAATTAAGAATGTCGACTGAAACATTTCATTCGAATAGGTGTTCGTTTTTCAAATATACTAAATTATGCTTTATTAGCTAAATATCTATATCCTATACCTACTATTATATAGATATTCATTAATAAAGTGAAATCATTCCATCCCTTTAGTGTAATATTTGGACAGTTAGAGAGTAAAGACTATACAGACAAGTTACTGTCTATTTATTATATCCTTTGCGAATATATATAAATAAAATAAAATATTGTCCATACAAACATTTAATGTTCCGGTCCGCTTAACACAGTGAACAATATATTCTTGACTAGCAGCGCTCCGCAGTTTCACCGGCGTACGTACCTTACTTACATTATATATAAATTATTTATTAAAAACGTCAGAGGTGTGATGTGGTGTTGAGGAATAAAATATACAACCTGAAACTATACGCTGCTACTTAGAATTTAAGAGTGTATACCAGTTGTGGTAGGTCTACTGACAAGTAATCAAATACTCGTCAATTCCCTATCTAGTTAAATTACAAAACATGCCTCAGTCACCAGGTCATGGTCACCAGTTGTAAGATGGTGTTCATCTTAAGATTAATATATTTTTTATACATTTAAATTGCTTTCCTATTTTCCAAAACCTATACTAAATATACGATACATCTTCAAGGAATTAATATAGAAGATGGGGATAGATTTAACATAGTGTATTATAAAAATACGAAAATTAATCGCTTGTCGTACAAATACCCTTAAAACGAAGTGGTGTGGCCGACCAGCCTAAAAGTTGAAGTGGAGGGAAGACTCAATATGTTGTTTGTTTCGTAACATTTTGGCTAGTTAGAAATAGCCCAATATTGCAAGATTAAAGCAACAAAGAGATTGTAAAGAATAAACGGACAACTTTTAACAACCATGTGTTAAAAAAACTCTGCGCGACTGCTTTCCCTTAATATTTGATTCGACCGAAATTTCATATAAATGAATGCCTGTTCACTTGGTCTTCGTTATTTTAGACTATAATTGCGTTAGACGGGTGTTCACTAAACCGGTCTGACGAGGTGTTGTACGTACGTTACGTACGTAGTATTATCGACACTTAAATAACTGTCTTCGGTTGCTTTATAGGGACTATATTTGATGTTTTATAACTACTAACTAATATAAATATCAGTAGCCTCCACAGGACAAGTGGCACAAACGCTAAACGAATAGAATACAATACTTATTGTATGGGAATTACACTAGCTGTCAAATTACATGTTATAATCTAGCGTCATTCCCATACAATAAGTATTATTTTCTATTCGTTTGGCGTTTGTGCCACTTTTCTATGTGGGCAGATCAACAATTGGATGTAATGAAGTGCGTCTGAAGTTTTTGTGCTCGATCTTCACACAGAAGAAGTTGATTCCAGTAATTTTTATTTGAAACAAAAAAAAATTAATGGCGGAGCAAAGATGAAAACGTATTCGTAACCTCTCAAGCTTTTTTTATACCAATAGGAGGCTTACGAGTAGACGAAGCCTTATGGTGACCAGAAGTCATGCAGATGCGTAAAATTGGCCGCTGGAAACTCACAAACACGAAACGTGACAGCACAACTGCCACTTTACACGGCATTATGTGAGCGTGAGATACCACTCCGGGCGTGCCGGCCCTATTCGGCTAATGATGATTTCATTATGGCCCTACCTCTTTCATTTACAATTACTTGTAGGATTTCTACTCTGTTCTAAAATTAAAGAACCTCTAGTAATATATTATGATAGTTACCTATTGTAACGGTAATAATAATCTAGATAATAATGTGTTATCTTAGTTTAGATGACCTTTGAGTTTAACAAAAGATTTAAAAAAGTATATAAGTACCCAAATGACATCATTTGTTCGAGATACAAAGTATTCGGGATATTCCGGCTGAAGCGAACGATATGTTACGTATTTCCTGCTTTAATTAGGCTAACGCATTTACAGCACACATTCTTAAGCTAATTTACATGCCGTCTGATCTGTGGTTTAAATTGGACATTTCTTGAGATTGTGAATTTGAATCCAGGATTAAGAAGACCGTATACAATATTAAAAAAAATGTAAAATAATATGTATACGATATCACCTGCATGGGCTCCTACTAACTAAAGTAGACACCGATTTAGGTTCAGTTTTTTAATTGTGTAGTATACAAAAATAGTGAAATCAGTTTTCTTATGTGAGCTATACCTAACAGCTCTTTTAGATATCATTACAAATTTTACAATGCATTCATAAAACAAAGCTTCTGAACCGTTGGGTAGAAAGTTTGCAATCGAGGCGCCAATAGGCTAGACAATGACAAATAACACGCCACGTCATGAAGAAAAAATGTGCTGTGCCCAAAACAAAAAAAAAACTATTATCTGTCAAACAGAGTCGATAGAGGCGTCTAATGATTTGACAGCTGTCAATTGGGGGCGTCGTTTGCGGCAAATTATGATTAACAGGCTTATTTGGACGTTGCTACTCTAATACTTTGATTTCGGTAAACGGGGAAACGATATTTAACTGTGGGTGTATGAGGTAGTATCGGTAGCAAAGGAAAGTATGTACTTGATTATTGTTTTTTTTTGTTTCGTCGTTGGTAGACTTTCTTCTAGAAGCCTAGCTAAAAAGCTTTTAGCAATTGTGTAAAGTATCAAATTAATTTATCTTTTACAATTCTTTATAATGAAACAACTTTTTACGGATTTTTGAGTTTATTGAGTTTTTACAATTCTTATTATCATTTCTATAAAATTTTATTGCGAAAAAAAGGGAATTAATTAAAAAGGGTATATAAACCATTATTTTATATGTTCCATTTATGTATACATCGCTTATATATACCTGTATCCAATTTATATAATTTATTGTTACTAAAATATTTTAATTGCAAATCTAAATACTGAGATACGTTTTAAAACAAAAATTGGCGTTAGTCACCTTAAAACCCTATGTTATGTCCAGTCCCGAGATTACTGAACGAGTTGAAAAAAGTAATCTCTGTCCTTATCAACTGTCCCCCATAAAAGACCTATAACGTCCACAGATTAAAAAAAAACAAAACTCGAAAAAATCCGGTGTTATCTCCGTCCGGCGCCAGTGGCAGCGAGGCGGGACCTTTTTTGTTTTTTTTTCCTTCTTCTTCCCAAGCGAAAATCCAACCTCGTAATTGACAGAATTTACGCAGCTGATAAAGGAGGTTTTATATTATAACTGGTCGAGTTTGTGTCGTTACGGGCTTTCGTTTTCTAATCTTTTCCAGTGTCCGATCGTACATTGCCTTGTGTGTCTCTTGATCGACCGCTTTTTGTATTTTAAATTACAATCATTGTTTTATTTTAAATTAAATTTACTGACTTTATAAGCTATTTTTACATTTAAGACATTAAATAAGATTTTAATAAGTAAGTACATGTATGCACATTGCACACGAGACAGTACCTACTGAGCTTCATGTTTTAAGCACAGATTAAATAATACTTAGTTACTATGGCACGGTTGTGGTTGCAAATGTGTGCTAAAGAAGATAGCTAAGTACTTTATAAAAAATTTAGTTGTTTTGATATTTTTTTTTCACAAATTGTTGAAAAAATGTTAACTAATGCCGCGATAAAAATATATAAATTTATTGATTAATAATTTTTTTTCTTAATTGAATACCAATAAATAATATTATAATATTATTAAATAAATAATATTTGAATTATATCAATTAGGTATATTATTTCATAATGTTTAGGCTTTCGCTTATTATAATAAAACTACTTGACTTGTATAATGTAATAGTACATTATCGCGGCATATTATGTTAAGCTTTATAAATCGCGATTAAATCTATAAATTAGTAGTTTTATTAAAGATTAAAGGAGGAGGAAAGATTAAAGGCATTTTTGTATGTTTATTTAATATACAAGACGTCGTTTATTATACTTTTTTTTAAATTGTAAACCCTAGTGCAGAACACACATACACGAAGATAGTAATATTATATGTGATGACTCTTAATATTATTAAATTTTACCGAGCAAGTATGTAAATACATAAAATGTGGGCCAAGATCACCAAAATTATAAAAGGTTAAATAAACATAGGCCGAGGTTATGGACCCGCGAATGTTATATTATAAAAACTATTTTTTCGGGTTCCGTACATAATGGGTAAAACGAGCCCGTCCGTCTGTCTCGCTGTAATCTCATGAACGTATATAATACGTATTTCATATTAACGAATGTAATACATACCTAGTTGATTTTTTTTACAGGTGATGTACATCGTACATAATTATTTCTATTGCTATTTTACCAAGAGACACTAAAAATAGAATGTAATCAATATTTAACCAAAAATATCACTTTCTTTTTTAGACAACGATACGGAACCCTTCGTGTATCCTGTATATCATGTAATCAATATTTAACCAAAAATATCACTTTCTTTTTTAGACAACGATACGGAACCCTTCGAGTATCAGTCCGATTCGCAGACTATTTTTTTATTTATTTTAATTCGAATATAATTTATATTTATAGTTTTAGTTTATTTTTGCATTTAATATAATATTATACCTTCTATTGTTTGCACGTTTTTGTGAATTCTGTTGTTTAAATCTTTATATAAATATACTCGTTATTTAACTTTTTTATTCTATTGGATAATGTGTTATGTGACTGTGTGCGAAGGACTTGTGAAGTCAGTACATATTTTATCAATTGTCAGGACTTATATACCTATGTCAAAGTGTCCAAAATATTCGAAGCAATAGAATCGATATAGAAAAGTTGAGATGTAGCAAATAATTCACTTTTTGGCACTATACATTGATAGATATGTTATTACGTTAGAGATCTTCCATAAGATCTTTACAATTTGTAATTTTAGGCATGGTATTAGGTTTAAAAAAAAGCAGGTAGCCTATGTATTTAGATGCCATGGTATTAGTTTAGGGATTTGTTTTTTTTAGCCTTGATTATAAGTTAGTTATGGGTTAAACTTTCGTAAACTATGAAAAAAGTGGTATTATATGTCCATAACAATAAATACCAAATTTAATAAAAACTTTCCAATTGAGAAAAAATCTAACGAGTTAGATATTTTCCGTTGATAACATTATAACGTAACAAAATGTAAATAAAAGCGTCGGCGTGAATAAAAGCGTCGGCGTGAATTGTTAATAAAAAAGCTAATTACTTTATCGCCACATTCAGTGCGTCGTAATAGGTGTTTAAGGTCCATATTTCACGTCATTAGACGGACCTCGGGGCGCCTCTCTGACACGGGACATTGGATCTGATATCTAGATAAGAACTAAGACTTTCCGCTTGTTTGACGGCACCTTGTTCGAAACCTGTCCCTTCTTTATTACAATTATTATACAATAGTTGTAATGCAACAAAAACACACTTGTATTCGTTAATAATACTTAAATATTATAATCTAGTTAAATAAAATCTAGTCAACGTTAGATGAATCTGAAAAAAAAACACGTTATTTTTTTTAGTTCCTCCCTCCCCCCGCCACTGTATATGTGAGATTCGGATCAACCTCCTCCCCACGGAAGAATGTGGTCGATTCTCATTGCCTACTTGATGCCCAATGCCCCATGCCTACTTGATAGCACACGAAAATTCATAAAATCGGTCCAGCCGTACTCCGAAACGGCTGGGCCGAATTTGGTAATCAGAAGCCTCTTGGTCTAGTTGTTAGTGCCCTTGACTGCTGAACCGGAAGGTCGTGGATTCGATTCCCTTCCGCGACAAGGCTTCGTGCGGCGAGTACGATCATTTGTTCTCTGTCTGGGTGTAATTTATCTTTAATATGAATATATTTAGATGAATGTATATGTCTGAAAATATATGAGTATGTATCAGTTGTCTAGATTTTTATTTTTTTTCTTTAACGCCGGGAAATGCGCTTAGGCGTCCCACAAGGGAGTGTCTTTCCATATACCTGATATGGGACTCGTTTGTCTAGTTGCCAAGATCCTGTAGGATCTTCTTAGTCTGGGATCAGGTGATCGTGTGTGAGTTATCCCAAGATATTCTTATTATATATAATTTAAGGCATATTATAAAAGAAAACATAATATATTAAGTACAACTCCTTTTACTACTTTATTATATAAACCAAATATTAAACTTACACTGAAAATATATATTTTTTCACAGCTACGTTACAGTTACGCAGACATCGTCATATTTTAAACTTTTTTAATAATGTCATTATGCAGTAACATAAAATAAACATAAATTGTAATTTTATCAACCGTAATCTTAATGTTATTCTTCATCTTGTTCATTTAACATATATTATCTAACAAGATACATACATTTAATCATAATATAATAGACTAGCTGTTACCCGCAGCTTCGCCCGCGTGAATCTAAGATTTACGGATTAATCATGTCTGGTGATGATCATTTTTCTATTTTATAATAATTACATACTAAGTTTTTGTATTAAAATGGATATAATATGTTATCTTGAAAATAAAGACTTATATCCCTTCGCAGATTTTTGTAGGCATATTTAGTATACTATTATTATAATATTATTCCACCATAATATTATGTTGATCATATTACGTCTGCCAGAGTTAATACACTACGGCCTTAGACACCAGACAACCGCCCGTGCGAATCACGCCAACACGATTTATTTTCTTGTGCATTATTTTGATTTTGCCATATCTCCTAAAGTATTCATTTAATTTGCATGATGTAAAGGGCAAAAATAATCTTCATGAAATGCTCAAGCTAATTAATTGATTAAAAATTATAAGTATTCATATCGTATTTGTGTAAATAACTTTTAAACTATCGCGTTATAATTGCCCATTTTTTTAAAGTATTAAATGGATATAGTATGATATCTCTAAGAGATAGACATATGCCATCGCGGACTTTTTTGTAGACCTATTTAAGATACATAATTCCACCATACATTATTTTGTTATATCTCAAACGGTTTAGGCAGCGTTTTCGTTGAAAACTCCCAGACGGCCTATTTTTTTCCGACACCTCCAACAATTATTGTTATATCTTAGCTAATGTATATAAAAACTTAATAAATTGTGTACATAAACCTTCCTCTTGAATTGTCCTATCCATTAAAAAAAACTGCATTACAATCCGTTGCGTAGTTTTAAAGATTTAAGCGTACAAAGGGATATAGGGACAGAAAAAGCGACTTTGTTTTATAATATGTAGTGATAATACATACAACATAACATAATACTGACATTAACGGTATTTTTACACTTATTAAAGATTAAGGGCGGTAGAATGTGGTATGTACTAAGTACTTATACCCTAAAAGAGCTTAAAATAACTTCTTTCTTCTTTTAGCTGGTAGTAAAGAACAGTCGAAAGTAGTGTTTGTCAAAATATTACTATTTCCATAATATAATTCATCCAGATAATTTGAGACAGGAGCTTTGGCACATTTCAAATTATATTTACCTTGTACTAATTTTTACTAATGCTATTAAAATGTAATTTTTATTGACTTCTAATTTATTTATCTTATCTTATCTACATCTGAACTCATAAAATTGTTATCTTTTGTATTATTTATCTTACATGAATTATCCGGAAATGAACATTAACTGGCTGCTGCCTGCGACTATGTCTAGTTTACTCTCATGTGAATGACAATGTTTATTTCTATCACCAAGATTAACAATACAAATTCATCGATATCCATTTAGTGTAGCACCCCCTCCAATAATAATTTAATATTCTGACCTTTATACTATTCTACTACTACCACTCTCTACACATCTGCCTGGGCTAGGAATACAATCTAGAACCTTAAAAGACCCAGTATATTTGACCAACGGACTCAGTTATGGACATGAAAGCTTATCTTAGCTAGACAAAGCATAAGATGATACATTTTATTATTTAGTTATACTACATGAACAAGTTCGATCGATAACGCCTTGGATATAATGAAGTATTAATGAACTAAGCTACTGTTGAGTTGGACATTTGTTTGAGTTAATTCAATTGCCTTTGCAGCTTTTATCGCGACGTTTGTTTATCATGTCAAAAAATGTTATTATCTTGAAGTCAATTAACAATTCCAGTTTACAATAAATGTGTATTCGCAGCTGGGCTTCGAGTACACGATTACTTTTTTTACAGCAAAGGACTAACGTCTAAAAAACTGAACGTATTTCATATTTTTCCGAGACTGTTAAAATGACCGATAGTTTTGTTCACAAATTAGACTGAACGTCAATTGTTTTATATGAAAATATGATAACTAAACCAGAACATAAATAAAAATTTTGTTTTATGTAAATGTGACAGCGGAATTCTTCATATAATCTTCGTAAATCCTATGTCAAGTCTCTTGTTAAGTGTCAAAAGAGAAGCATAGTTAAATTACCTAATTTGATAAGCCTGTCAATTGACAAAGCCACTACAGTTAAAAGCTGTAAAATTTGACTCTAGAATCGTATGTTAACCGCCATCAACAGCCATGTTAGTTGGCATACACTTTGACCAACGTTTCAGAAACCGGGCGTAAATATAGTACCTAAGGGGTGTTACAAATGTATTAGTTGTATCAAAAACACGTTTTTTTACGAAACAAGTGCCCCCATTTGAAACAAAAACATATGCATATCTAGTTGTCCCGATAAGTTAATTTGCATACATTCACTACCGGAGTACCTATATACGAATGTTTGTTCTAGATAGCTTATCTCCGTAACATATGTTCGCATTAGAGCAACGACATATCGCAGGTTCCCTTCTGGGTAATTAGATTAGGTAAAAGCTCGCATATGTTTATTTATCATTTTATTACTTGTATCCTATTTATAACTCCAGGACCAGGACCATTCAACAACGGATCAAAAAATAGGTAATTCATAGGGTATATCATCGAACAAAACAAATTCATTACAAACAAAAATCTTGTGAATAAGATATACTTAGATAACTTAGACATATCGAGCTCCGCGATATAAATGAAAATTTAAAGTTTGAAACATTTGGAGAATAACCCGTTTGAAATTATTTTAGTAATGAAAATAACCATTTTAATTAAAAATCTTGTAAAAATCAAAAGTATCAACCCTATTAATATTCCGTTGCTGGGCACGGGTCTCCTCCTCGAGATCACGCTAGAAGAGTATTGGACCATGGTTCACGCGCTGCCCTAATGCGGGTGGTGAACTTCACACACTGAACTTAGTTTCAACCTCATCAAGCATTCATATGCTTGATTTTGCGGTGAGGGTTTTTAACATTATTAATGTCATTTTTAAGCCATTTCATTGATTCATTCATTGCTAATTATACAGTCGTCAAAGTTTTTTTTTTAAATAAGTTATAATAACCCTTATTATTACCAGAAAAAATTGCGGTGCTCATCAACACGTGAAGGTCAATTTCATAAACATAGTTTTTTTTTCCAAATAACTTATTAGGTCTGCGAAAATGAATGTGACAAAAATGAAGGGTTGACTCGTGATCAAACGTGGGCGGCGACCACAAAACTCTGGTCATAAATTGTGTTGTTAAAATGAAGAACAAAGCTGTAAATAAATAAACTGATGATGTGCTGTGCTTCGTAACACATTTGTGTTATAAAAGACTAGTCACTAATAAAAAATCCTACTAATATTATAAACGTGAAAGCTTCTTTGCATATTAATGTAAAATATATTATCTATAATAAAACATGAATTGATGAACAAAACCTATGCTTTAACTACCTGTCATCAAATGTAATTTTGATTAAAATATATAAAAATACATTAAGTTATATTTAAATTAACCTCCGCCAGAGAACTATCTACTACCGATATCACGCGAAGAATAAGCTCGTTGAAGTGGCAGTGGGCTGATCACACAGCTGAGGCCGCGTTTAGGTAGAGGAAGTGTTAATCGGCTATTAATCAGGTGCAGTGTTCCGTGTTCCGGCGAGTGGCAAGGGATCGGTCGTCTTGGCGTTCATTGAAAGAGGCCTATGTTCAGCAGTGGACGGACAAAGAATGATGATGATATTTAATAATAACAATTATTTTTGTACGGCCAAACTGGAGGACAATCCAATGATATGAAGTCTGCGGCGCCTATGAACTTATAGATTAGACATTCCGCATCTTTGCCACAGGGGAAAAAAGACGAGTTACATTGACTAAAAATAGGATTTAACATAAAATAAATAGTATTTCTTATACGACAAAATGAATCATACCTTTATACTCCATTGTCGGAAACGAACCCACATCACTTATATAAAAAGATTATTAATAAGACGTGATAAACAGATACTGGCGCAGACTTGAATACGTCTTAAAAGCTAAACACCGCTAGCCTTCTTACATTGTGAGTATGTGTGTGTGTCTTGCATATTATGTTTAAACATAAAGACTAAAAATTTGACTTATCTACATTTTTGATTCATAATTCATAATAAGGAAAATAAAAAAATGTCATTGACTGCTGAGGTTCAACATAATTTTCAAACCTTTTTACTAGTTATACCTTTAACTTCTTAACTAGAGTAACTAAGGTACTAACTAGCTAAGTTTCATAAAAAATACTAATTTATAATTGCATGAATTCGTGTAGCCTTGTAAAAACATCACCATTTTTTAATTTATGTATAAAAAATTGTAACTTGAGACGCGCTAACGACTATTTAAATTACATCAAAAAGTAGAAATAAATTTATAAATCAAAACATTAAATAATAAAATATAAATACATTAAATCAAGTTGTATATTTAACGTGGGAAGTATATTTTTTTTATGTTCAGTGAATATTATCAATCTGACAATGCCTCATTAAACAACCTCGCAGTTCTGCCATGAAATAGTACTGGCACAGAATTACCATAGGTCAGGGGAGTTGAACGCTTGAAAGAGTTGCCAGATGCCAGGTAAATAAACTCGATCGTTATTGGCACGCTGATCGCTTACGTTCTTGACAGCCATGTACTTAATCTTCTGTTAAGAAAAATCTGTTTCGAAGAATATCGTAACTTATCCCAAAGGCTTCATTTTTAGTTCATAGAGTCAATGTTATGTTTATGTTCAGCAGTGGACAGATAAGGGCTGATGATGATGATGATGAGTCAATGTAGGTATGTTATGTATACGTTTTTCTGTTACCAATATAAATAAATAATAAGTCGAATTCCCGTGTTAGGTTCGTGAGAACTTGTATTATGGGTGCTAGCAACGGAAATAAATTTATATAAATAGCTACATAATATCATTCATCACACAAATACAAATGTTAATTCAGCATCCAATATCCAGCCTGACCACTCGACCAGGCGGCCAGTGATGAAAGACATCATCATCATCATCATCATCAGACTTTATCCGTCCACTTCTGAACATAGGCCTCCTTCAATGAACGCCAAGACAACCGACCCCTTGCCACTCGCCTCCATCACGAACCGAGCAGTACACCTAGTTAATGGCCCATCCCAATAAAAGATTTTAATATAATCTCTCCAAAGTAAATCAAAATTCTAACGAAGCTCGTACTATTTATCCCTTTTCTGATAAAATAAAATATTTAGTTTATATAAATATATAAACCCAGTTACACTTATTTACGTCGAGATTTAAACATACTAACCAAAGCTTACCGAGTTTAACACATTTTTGGTTACAAATGTTAATTTTAATTAACTAGTGTTAGTGTGCCAGTTAAATAAGTACCTATTTGGTTAAATAGTAGGTACCTACTACCTACATTAAAATGAATACAGTCGATAATTATTGTTTTATTTTACCTAAAAGGTCAACTCAAATTGTTGCTTTGTTTTAATGAATGATTTCTATTTTGATACTTGGGAAATAAAATCGTAATAAAAATATTATTTTTGCAGCTTTGATAGTAACATCTGTCAAGCGTTTTTTTGCATATTTATTACGAGATTTCTGTTTTATTACTAATACAAATAAACACTTATCAAGAAATACTTCTAATTCTTTATATACAGGCTGATGCCTTTATCATATCCATCCATCCATCCATCCATCCATCCATGTATCCATCTTTATCATAACTTTATAACCATTGAAGATAGATCTTTTTTAATGAAAAGCCCATCCCGAATGACGCATCTAACTACTATAACATATGGGTAATGAACAAATAGGTAACTGTTTTTTTTTAATTCAAATGTTATTTAGACGAAAAATAAAACAATTTGTAATAACCTACTATTAAAACGTACTGTAGCGGATAATATTGAGTCATCAAGAAGTCGCGTGTTTGATTCTCGCAACTGACAAATTTGCACATAATGTATGTATATATTACCGAAGTACGTACATGTATGTATTATGTATGAGTAATAGCGCCCCGCGGTTTCACCTGCATACTTCCTATTGTCATCAGAGTACGGGTATAAATTATAGCCTATATAATCTGATGTATAAAGCTATGTAACTTTGAAGTTTTATCAAAATCTATTCCGCATTTTTTGTGTTAAAGCGTAACAAATATAAATTTATAGGTACAATATTAGTTTATTATTAGGATATTATGATCAATATTACATTTATTCCTTCATATACTTGATATTTAAAACAATTAATTCAAATACACAAATCTTATTTAATATAAAAATGTGTAGATTTAGATCATTAAATGTCGGAACATAATTTGTTTATTAAGTTATTATATGTCCATCCTGTATATGCAAATAATATTGAAATATTTTAATTTAAAAATAATAGTTTAATATTTATATGATCGACAATAAATTAAGATAGTGCCGTATAACAGTAAAATATGCAATATATACTTTTACAATTATATCTTTACACATTTACAGCATAATTGTTTTTGAACCGTTACAAACAAACAAATACTACAAATTTTAGTATAAGTATGTCATAAAATAATAAATCTATTCTTATGGTAGTTTTACAAGTGTATGATGTCAGTAAATATTAGATATTCGTCGATTATTGATTATTCCGCATTCCCTTATTTCCTAATAGGATTAAAAATATCTTGTACCATACCATGTGGGTAATCATACAAATTCTTTGTCTCGTTTACAAATGACCAACTAAATTCTAACAAACACACTTGAAAACGTCAGTAAGGACGTCACTTTTATACGTATTAGTCGGAGCGCTGATACTCCAGGAGAACAGATAGCCGATGACCAATAAGGTGTTCATTGAGGACGAGTTTATGTAGACGAAGTGTTGGTCGGCAAGTAAACAGGAGGCCTAGCCAAAATGCCATTAAGAAAGCGTCCTCAAATAAAATGTATAGGATGGACCACGTGATTAAGGGCGGCCTTATGTCAATCCCATACATTTTATCATTTTCGAACTTCGCTAACGCTTTGTTAATGGCATTTTGGCTAGGCCCCAAGATGGGAAGACGATCTCTGTGCAGTGGCCGATCCATGTGGCATGCGAAGGTGATGGGAACCTATATGTCGTCTTAGCGTTCAATGAAGGTCTATTTACAACATGCAACAGTGGACAGATGAAGGCTGATCATAATGATGATGATATCGGTCTTTCTACTTACATAATATATAAATAAAAGTGAACATAAAATTAGAGGGTGATTGAAAGAAGTTTTTTTTACAGAAAAGCCCATATTCTTAAAAAAAATCTAGCAAATAAAAGAATACAGGATTTTATAACAAGAATAAAAAATATAATAAATATAATATTAAAAAAGGTCCTAATCTTTACTCATTTAAACTTATCTCGGATATCTGTGTATCTTTCTATCTATATCTTATCTATATCTTTTCTGCAGAAAGAATATAGCATCATTATCACCAACATTACCTCACAATAGTATACCATAATATAATGCCCTGAAAGTAACTAAAATAAACTAAGCTAGCCATGCGTGTTATCTCGACTAACAAAAACAATACACTAGAAAAATAAATGTCTAAGTAAGCAGATTTAAAAAATAAATTTAATGTTCCACGATTCCATTATATTTTTAACACCTTATCATGAGACTGGAAAAAAATCCGGCGAGTTTTTTGACTAGCGGCGTAAACCTCCGCTTAGGAAGTAGGTGCAAGCTACCGACTTCGCACCATCATAAAAACGTGCCTTGGTGGTCCGAAGCGGGTTTAAAATCATTCTTGGCTTTATTATTCACGTTTATAAAAGAATCACGTTCTAAATATTAATTTGGGTTTTAAAGAAATAGACAATTTAAATAGAACCAAATTATTAAAAAAAATATTTTTCCCATTTTTCTTACATTACGTACCATATTACTATCTTACTTCTTACTCTTACTAATATTAAAAACGTGAAAGTTTGTTACTCTTTCACGTAAAAACTACTGAATGGATTTTAATGAAATTTTACAATAATATAGCTCATACATCAGAATAGCACATAAGCTATATTTTATCCCTGTACTCCTACGGGAATGGGAAGTACGCGGGTGAAACCGCGGAGCGCTGCTAGTCTATAATGACTTCATAATTTTAGATGAGGAACTGAGGAATTCTAAAGTTAGTTTATACGTAAGTATTAGTTTTGTTTATTTTCTTCGTGCATTGTTAGAATGTTCAATAGTTCATTACAATACATAAACAGTCATTACCATAAGTAGCCCTGCACGTTTGAAATACCTTCGATGGTAAATTATGAAGGTTAGCTTGCCATTTTTTATTCTTTTAAGATACGAAGTCTTTAAAATTTATTGTTCAAATATTCAAATCACAATGTGGTCTATACTAATATTATAAAGAGGAAAAATTTGATTGCGTTTGTATTGAATAGGCTCTGAAACTACATGACCGATTTTAAATATTCTTTCACTGTTGGGAAGCTACACTATCCCCGGTGAACATAGGCTATATTAAATTTTCAAAAAGTTAGGGACCCGTTTTAAATCTTAGTTGAGGCAGGCGAAGCTGCGTGCTACAGCTAGTATTTATATGTTGGATGCTACATAGATAGTTTGTCCATTAAAGTAAAGAAATATTTATAATATCAGAAGAAAACATTATTAGTATCAACTTTATGCTGTTTTAAACTAACCAAATGAAAGTTCTACTAAAATAGATGTATATCGTAAGAAGATAAAAGGTGATCGAACGAACGTAGCTTTAAAGCGAAGTATGCTTTTTTCAGCGGTAGCGATATGCACTTGATATTGTGGTACTAAAAATAAGTTGGTGTTTGCGAAGCTACTTAGAATGTCCTGTGGCAATAAAGCGATGCACGCTAAAAGGCAAATACGAGAGGGAATATGAAACTGCCTTTCCTTCTAAGACCTGATGTACACTGATGCAAAATATTATGAATGTGAAGTAAGTGTTAGGAATTAAAATCAGGTATTTATAATATTGAATGCGAGTGGCAAGGGTTGGGCCATTTTGGCGTTCATTGAGGGAGGCCTATGTTTTTCAGTGAACTGATTAAGGCTGATGATAATGATGATTTATAATGTTAATTCCATATCGCAAACTGAAACATTTATAAAAAAATATTTTATTTAAAATTAAAATAGCGCGTTTAAAGACAAGAATACGTTACGACGACTAATAAACGACATAATATCACTATAGATGAATCTATAAAGAAAAAATAAAAAGCTGTAAACTGGGAAGCAGGCAAATATTCTCAAATTCACAACCCCGTCGAACGAGCTTTATCTCAATTTTGTTGTTGTTGTGACATTTAGGTTTTCCTGAATTTATCGAAATAAGACAGAAAGATTTTCTATACCTAGCTGGTATACCTATATCTACATAAATACAGCTAATATTTTGTCGAGCTAGTACATAATATATACAAGGTATTATTTTTTGATTCCGTTGGGTTAAAACTGGTGGTGATATGGGATTCGGCGTAAGATGATTCGTTCGTATTTTTGGCAGTGTACTTTTCGCTATTTTAAGCAAAGTAAATTAACTATGTGAATAAAATTTTAGTGAGTTTTTTATCATTTCATGTTCTAACGAACTCGTAAACACAATTAAGAATTTCCCCTATAGATTTAATTTCAAAGAAGTGTTCTTACTTATTTTTTTGCTACTTATTTCGGAACTATTGCATTAACACTTCGAAATTTCCAGAAACGATAGCAATGCTACTTACCTAAGGAATTAGGATAAATAATGTTCTTTACTTGTGTAGTTCACTTTATATGTTTTATTATACTTTCGTCGCTTATGCCACATACGTGTCTGAATTTATTCGTTTTAGGTCTCTTTTGTTTGAAAAAAATCTCTTTTTTTATGTATCCTATGTTAATTCTAGTGGGTACCTCTGAGAATATATGCACAAAGTTTCATAATGATCGGTTGAGTTTTCCCGTGAAAGCGTAACAGGCATCCCTACTTTCACATTTATAATATTATAAAGGATAATAATTTAGTTTAGCAGGTAAGGTAGGTAACCTGTAGTTTTTGTATAATATAGTTATAACTTGTACCAAATATTTAGTTTTTAGCCTTTGACTTGTACCCAACAAGTCAAAGGCTAAAAACTAAGCGACTCATCGCAACGTTTGCAAATATTTCTACTGGCACTATAATAGGCTAAACGTTTAATTGTGTAATGGCGTGCTCATGGGCGTGCTACATGCTACTAAAGAGTCAATGCCTGCTAGCGGTTAAACGCGTGCCAAATAATTTAAAATTTAATAATTATACTCTAATGACAAATTATATTCTAATGACAAAATGTTTCATTTGCGCAAACCACTAAGTACAACAATGAGACATAAGCTTTTAAGCTAGGTAAGTTTTTGTATGGCAAGAACGATTTCATCTGGGACGAATTCGGGTAACTCATTCATGAGTTATCTTCAGTTGTACGATGTTAGTCTCGGTGCCAGCAATACGGTACTAGACAGTTTGTGAAAAATAATTTAAAAATATTCCTTGGGTCTCAATTTAGCCAAAATATGAATATTGCATTAAAAAAATCCAGCGTTCTATGTTATTTTTACTTTTTGACGTTTCCGTTTTAAAAATCGCGGCCATCCATCATGACGTCGCGTGTGACGTCAGGAGGTGCACAACAAACATTTTAAGGTTGAGTTTATTTTCTAAATTAAGAGTTTTGCGACAAAATATAAAGTATAATGGGTTTTAAATATTATAAATACTGTATGGCACCGCAATGTTGAACCACCACTGTTAAAACAAACGTGACAGCTGACTAGTGACAATCTTTGCATTACAGACCATGACGTCACGAGCTGTGGCTCGCGTTTATTGTCACGTGGCAATGGGTCTATTTTCGTAAATTCATTTCTCAAAAATATTATTTAATCTTCTTTCGATTTTAGTCATATTACTTGATATTTTGCAATCCTGTCTTTAATTAACATACTTAATATTAAATTCTTCCATTATTTTTGCTTCCGTCAACTACCGTATTATACTGCCTGCCCGACCTATCTTTACGAAACACCACAATCTTTACCCATCAGTCTGTGCACCTATCTGTGCTGTCAACCGCGCTGGCGCCCAACTCTTGCGCCAGGCAGTACTGTTGGCAATGTAACTTGCATGCTACTTACAATTTTACACGTGCCTCCGTCAAAGATCTCTTTGAAGGAAAATTTCTAGATTTTACTGGGCATTTTAATGAAATGTAGCATAAGTGTAGTTGGTACCACGATACGGTTGAATAATTACGGCTGTGTGTAATTTCAGACAACGCCAAATATGGTTTGTAGGTAGTGTTTACAGTTTCCACGGCCAGACGTGTATCCGTTGAAAAACACAATCCGTTAACGATAAATTGTTCATGCGTTGTAAGTTATGATATGATATATTTCAGTCAGCCATTATGGTGATTTTGTCGGTGAAGTCGATCGTTTGACGCATTTCAACTTTTATTTATGTAAAGTGTGAACCCGCTGTTTATTGTAGGTACTTACATGTTATTAGTTCCGCGTACGAACAACACGGTCAAGATAGACGCGCGACTCACACCTGTGGGTTCCGTAGGTCCATGTTCATACAAAGATTATAAATTCACTCGCCAGTAACTATTAGAATCTGTAACTTTAATTTCTACGACATATTTATCATCATTATCAACATGTTTTTACTCGCTTCTATGCGTAGGCTTTTTTTAACTATACACACAATATTTGGTGGTTTTAAATACCCATGTTCGATTAATCATCAATAAACAAAAGGGCTTGATTGTATCGAGTGATAGTCAATATGCTTTATTATTTCATTGACAACACAACAAAAATGCCTTGTGGAGGAAAAAATACACGATAGCAGTATGTATATATTACATAGTTGTTTTTTACATACCAAGTCTATACCTAATACCTATGATAAAAATAAAAAATAATATTTCGACAACATGCCAAAAAATAATTACCTACTTAATTGTAAATCCATTTTTATTATGATAGAGAACCCTAATAGAATAGAACTGGAATAAAAATGGGCTTAATTAAAATACAAAGAATTTTGTAAGACAATAATTATATATGATAATAAAAAGTCAATTTCATATCAAGCGATATGCTCACTGGAAGGAGACGGACAGACAACACGCAATCATAACTCCTTATCTACATACAATTTATGTTTTCCTCTAGGTGCCCTAAGTAGGGGTAAATATGTCCTTTTTTATATGACTTGTACTCTAGAGCGTGTTATTGTAAACAAGTAATTTTTTTTAATACTTTGAGCGTTGAAAAACATTAACGTAATAGTCACGGTAAATTTAAAATATCATACACTAGCAGTGCCTTGCGGTTTCACCCGCGTACTTCACATACCCGTGGGAGTACAGAGATAAGGCATAGTTGTAGTGTAAGCTGCATTATTGTAAAGTTTCATCAAAATCGATCCAGTAGTTTGTGCGTGGAATAGTATCAAACATACATACATACGGTCTTGGAAACTTACGCGTTTATATCTGTGAGAAGTAGGATTTAAAAGAACGATTGGTCATCATTCTTTTGAATCCAAAGGACATTGGTTGATGAATATTTTAATGATTGAACTTAACTCTATTCGGTTCGGGTATTAATTACTGAAATTAAAAAAAAATTAAGGACCTATGATTTTAACAAGAACCTCTACATTCTGATAAGAGGTGTCAGATTCGCATGATCTTTTGCAACTTCATATCAATAAATCCCTAGATGTTTGAGCTCTTAGATCATATGGGGACGTATCATGATGATGTAGGTATGTATACATTTTAATTTAGCGTTCGTTATTATAAATGAATTGGCCGTTTTAACGTTTATTGAGAGAGTCCTATCTTGTACGGAATATGTATCCACATATTGCTTATATTTAGTATGAAACATCTGTGGCTCAGTGGCTGGCGCGTTGGTGCTCAAGCCGGAGGTAGCGGGTTCGAATCTCGCCAGAGAACAAAAAGTTTTCTGTGTTCCTGGCTAATGGACGTGTATTAAATTTGTGTATTATATAATAAAAATCTTAAATATATGTATTTCCGTTGTCTGGTACCCGTAACACAAGTCTCTTCGAGAACTTAGCACGGGACCAGATTGACGTGATGTAAAAGCGTCCATAGATATTAATATTAACATAAAATATTCGTAACATACTATAATGTTAACCAAAAATAAACTGATGATAATAAATCCCCTAACCCTCTAATGGCCGGTTGCGCTTGCATTAGCAAAAATAATACCCCGGTCGGAGCGACCCCCACTATTTATAAATCAATCCCGAACCACCCCCTTTATTTCATTACTTAACTTTGACTCACAATCTTTTGTTTTATTTGAAATGATTTCTGAAAAAGTAGGTTTTTTTAAAAATGTTTGCTCTTCTAATTAACATAATAAAAAGTACTAATTAGGTACATATAAGCACTAATAATAGGTATTTTAGATAAATGATGAATTGGAAATGATTTTATTTAACAGTAGATCTAATAATACAGAAGAAAACTTTGTGAATATTTGGACTGTAGAGTGGAAATATACCAACTTATATATTTTTAGTGCTACATTCAAAATATAAATAGCAATACAATAGTATTGCTATTTATATAAAAAACTATTTATCATTTAAATGTTATTGCATCATCTTATGGACAATTCAATAAAAATAAACGTGTTAAAAATAGATTTATCAACAATCAAACTTTGGAGAATTGAGGTCGATCAATGACACTTGAAAGTTCAGTAGTATCACTACTAGATAGTAATAAAAACAAATATTATTATACACATAGTAAAAAGCAAAATCAAAATACATAAAATACGACTTCAAAAAAGGAGCCTTTCCCAAATCGACTGTAGGTAATAGGTATAACATATTTAAAAAGTAAAAAACATGTAATGCTTTTTACCGGTGCGTGATATGTTGTAAGTATTTAATTTTTGTCTTATACACATTTACGACTAATCAATTAAATAAGTATATTATAATATTTAAAAAATATATTTTTTTCGAATCCCGGGGTGATAAGAAAAATGTTATTTTATATTAAATACACTTTGTGTTTGCAGTTTGCATCTACACCTGCGACCTTACAGGCGCAAATGAAATACAAGTAAAAGTGCCTCACAATATTGTGTGTTCCTATCGTGTTTTCGATCAAGCCATTTTTTTTATTCGAAATATGGTACCCATGTAGTTGCTTATCGAATCAACCTTTTAGATACCTACCTACCTACTTTATAGCAAATCTTTCTATCGTAGGTAGCAGCTTCCTAGGTATTTGCTGTTTTAAGATAGGTAGGTGCTAATATATTCATGCATAATATATTCTATTCATGCAATAGAAAATTGGTGTCTGAAATTTATTGTTCCCTTGTCCTGAGATTAATATACTTACAAATCAGGATTTGTAAGTTTATAAAATCTATCCTTGTTGTCTTAGCAATTAACCATAACATACTTATTAATATAATATTTCTTCTAAAAATTTAATAATAAAAAATAAACATAGTCCTTCCGTGACCATGGTTGCTGTAAAGTGTAAAGTATCCGAAACGTCGGGCTTGTAAAAAACTGAATAAACCGCGATAAAGTTCGTGGTACCAACGAGTTATGTCATTATAAAAAAAAGTTTCGCTGACGTATTTTCCTCATGCTACTCATGTAAGTGAACACAAATGTTAATAATTCAGTCGTAAAATATAATATTATGTATATTTTTTAATTTTTTATTTATTATTAATTATCATCAATATGTTAGACAATATTGATATCACTAGATTATGACCTTAAGCTAAGCAAATACTAAATAAAAAAACGTGGAAAAATCAAGAGGATGTTCACGGATTTTGTCAGTTAATTAATAATATATAATATAATAACATCTTATGATATCATGTCTAGCATATTTTATATATTTTTAAGACAGCAGTTTTCCCGCTATGATTTCAATGTCCAGTTATATTCGGTCCTATTTTTATTATGTCGATTGTTTGTATCTATCTTCCAGTAAATCCTGACAATTTCGTTCCAGTCCTTTCAGAGATTAGCAAAAACAAACAGACAAAAATTGATTAAAAAATCCAGTATGTACCTACCGAATATACATTCATATAATAATAATTATAATATCTATAGACGCTTTTACGCCACGTCAATCTGGTCCCGTGCTAAGTTCTCGAAGAGACTTGTGTTACGGGTACCAGACAACGGAAATATATTTAAAACTTTTATTCTATACATTATATATTTAAAATGTTTATTATATTATACACATATTTAATAAACATTCATGACCCAGGAACATAGAAAATTATTTTGTTCCCAGGCGGGATTCGAACCCACTACCTTCGGCTTAAACGCCACCACGCTGACCATTGAGCCACAGCTGACAGCGGTCGTCATAATATGCATTTATACTTTATGGTTATTTTAACATTACAAAGAAACCTACACTCCAATTTCATTCGTCTGTATGATATCGTCTATCTCTATCGTCTACTATCGACGATAAGACCTACTACTACCTAGGTAGATATTGAGGTAACTATTGTCAGATGTATAATAAATTACATCGAGGACGTTAAGACACCACACCCTCATATTTCTTCATTTAATGAAACCTCCTCGTGTGTGACAGGGGGTTTCCTGGAAGTGGGTTTATTCAATGTTGTGTATAACTATGTTGGCCAGTGAACATAGTTTCGATGAACCCCCGGTAACCCCACCCAGGAGGAAGACGGCATCCGTTTTCCACTACCTCTACAATTACTACAGTTACGATAATTATACCTATTACCTACCTAATAAACTGTAGTAGATAGTAGAATTAGTAGACTAGAGGACAATTTAATAACATAGAAACATATAGGTATTATTACTACCTAGGTATTGCTCACAGCTTTGACTGCATTAACTAAGATTTACAACGGCATCTTAGCGGGATGATACATAGGCTTTCTCGATAAATGGATTATCTCACAAAGAAATAATCATCAAATCCGACGACTAGTTCTTGAGATTAGCGCATCCAAACGAACAAACTCTTCGGCTTTAAATATATTAGTATAGGTATGTAATTTTAAAGATTATTGTCATTTAACGAAGAAATAACTAAGGAAATGAAAAATTTGTGACGCAGCAAAGAATATTATGAAAATGAATTATAAAGCTAAAGAGCTTTTGTATGAACGCGCTAATCTCTGAAATCAGGGAGGTACCTACTTAGATTTGAAAAAACCATTTTGAATTTGATAGTTCGTTTATTATTATTATTAGGTATAGGCTCGTTCTTAAAATTCACTAGTAATTTTAAAATTGTATACTGACACTAATATGATTTATTGAAATAAAAATGAAGCGCAGAACTATCTTTGCTAAGTGCGTTAAGGCAAGGAAGACAAGAAGAAGAAAAGTAAAATTCGCGAGAAAAATAGTATAAAGGAGTCTTTTCTTTTCTCAAACAAAACACAAAGTAAATTAAAACACCTATCAATGGATTTCGCTTTGTCGAATGTTATGGACTGGTTGTCCCTCTCATGGATTAAAAACATGATTTAGAGTGATCACAAAAAATGTGAGTAAAAAAATAATATAAGTTGGATGTAAATGTCTTGGTGTTTATTAAATACATGTCCAGTAACTGACAAAAAAGCTAAACAATATGTGGTTTTTTCAACCAAGAACTTTTAGCAGAATCAAGTCTATCAGGGTAGCCAGGGTGGCTAACTACTAATAATAGGTACGTTAGTCTATAAGGTATCTATTTTAGGACATAGGCATTGCTTAAAAATAAATGATTTTATTATTATTATTATTAAAGCGAAGGGTTTTATGGTGTAAGTGTGTGCATATTTATGTAAACATATTTTTAGTGACTAGACTAGACTAGACTAGAACTAATACTAGAGTATTAGTTATTAGTATTAGTTAATAAATACATTTTGCGTAATTATTATCGCCCAAAAGATCACATACTGAAGTCCATCTCTTTCGGCCTAAGTAGTAGCTTACGGCCTTATATTAGGTCCTCACCTTAAGGTATAATTATTTCTATATTAGTGACTACAGGCGAGTTATCAGATAACTATCAGATAACTAGGGGTAAACGTCGCCCATAACATAGTCAAGTCGTCCCTGATAGCGGCAAGTCCAGGCGAATTCTTATTAGTCATTAGCTTTGATACACTAAAGTTAGCCGAAACCTCAAGGAAATAGGTATTGTCGGAAAAATTTAATTTCAAAATTAAAAAGGAAATCAGGCATTGCTCAGCGAACAAAAGACTCTATTGAAACTTCTACGGATTTAACCGCGACGTTTCGGACACCTTACAGGAACCACGGGAGGAGTCCTCCCGTGACCATGTAAAAAACTTAATAAGCCGCGATAAAATCCATAAAAGTTGTTTCATTATAATGAGTGAAATTCGCTTAAACATAAGAAAATAATAAAAAAGATTATTATTATTATTGCTTTAAAATCATATTATGGATAAGTCATTATGTAAGTATAAAAACTTGAACAGAACAAACAAACAAAATAGATCAAGTATCATGATTTAGATTTAGACCGTTAATAAAACGATGACGAAATAATCTCTCTCTCTCTATTTAAGAGCTTTGCTCTTGTCGGTGGAGTATTCGCCACTCATTCCTCCTCTCCGCCAATACCTTCACCTCCCGATACGACATAACCTGTACCTTCTCCTTTATTTGTTGCATATAACTCCTTCTCGGTCTACCTCTTCCCCTTTTTCCATCAATCTTTCCCTCTATGATATTTTTTATAAACAAGTCATGTCGTATCAGGTGACCAATCAGATTTCCTCTTCGGTTCTCAACAGTTTTAATAATATTTCTTTCTTCCTTCACTATCTCCAAAACTTTTGCGTTTGTCACCATGTCTGTCCATTTTATTCCCTCCATCCTTCTCCAGCACCACATTTCAAAGGCTTCTAATCTTTTCCTATCTTTTTGCGTCATTGTCCACGATTCACTTCCATAGAGTGCAATGCTCCAAATATAAGATTGAATAAATCTTTTCCTAATTTTTAATGAAATTTTTTTGTTTTTGAATAAAAACGAAAAATATAGAGAAATAATAGAGACATAAAAATAAAAGAAAAAAATGTCTTTCTCTAGCTGTTCTCCAAAAAATGATATGAAATAATATGAAAATTATAAAACAGATCCATATAGGTAAATTATGTCATACATCTACCTATATGGATAGCAATCTATTCTATTCCATTCTAGATATTATATGCTTTGTCCTGGATGACTGACGAATCAAGGCACAGCCTAAACGTCTACTACGTTTAGGCTGTGCCTACTACGTAGGCATCCCATATGAATGGATTTTTAGAAATTCTACCTCTAAGGAAGGAAAAAGGGAGGCCAATATGAATGGTTTCTATGGCCTTGTATTCCCCGGTCCAATCTACTTAAAATTTTGCATAAACCTTTTATAGCAAAATTCAAGGAAGACGTGTTTCGTAAACGTCTCCAAACCTTATTAATATTTTAATTTAATTAGCCATTGTAATGTATTCTTATTAAAAATTATATGTAGGTACCATATATTTCTATGTTACAAAGATTTATTTAAATGAATATTCCAGAATCAAACAATGTTACAGAAACATGTTAAGAATAAAAAAAAAATACTTCTTTCTAATTGATAAAAAATAGAAGGTGTGTATGGTTATTAGACTAATAAGAATTAGGTATAATATTTTCTAACTGAAGTAGGTAAGTTAAACTAGATTTTAGAAACTAGAGATTAGTAGAATAAATACCTATGTAGGTATTCATTGGTAGGTAATTATTTAACATCTTGTGCATTATGTTGTGTTAAGTATTATACGTACCTATTGAGCAACAAGCAATTAAAAAATTGAATGTCGTGTATGCGGAAAAAGGACTTACTAGGCATCATTTCGACGTGAGAGGAGGTGTCCATCATATTGTGGTGGTGCAGCATGTCTGGTGGGGACTGCACCAGCCCCCCACCGCCGTTGGCCA
This sequence comes from Lycaena phlaeas, assembly GCA_905333005.2. Classification (NCBI taxonomy): domain Eukaryota; kingdom Metazoa; phylum Arthropoda; class Insecta; order Lepidoptera; family Lycaenidae; genus Lycaena; species Lycaena phlaeas. The sequence continues at coordinate 14,121,869 of HG995169.1, read as the reverse complement.
TCACCATCACTGGTAAAGATGATGACTTGTGATGATCTCACTTAAACAAGGGCTAGTTCTATTTAGGAATTACGCTATATTACTTTAACAACAAACACTCGATTAATGTTCGTTATAAGTAGTTCGGATTGAACACTAAATACACTATAGTTATGTTAGAAAACACTAAAGGAAGAGGCACTTCGTAATAAAAAAAAATTGGTCTGTACATGTACGCACATCCTTCCACGTCAGAGGCCGAGCCCACACTGCCGCATTATATTTACTTGTGTATAGATCGACATCAAAGCGCATGAGCAGGCCTTACATGTTCGCGATTGGACGAAATTTAGAACGCCTTTCCGAACGACGACCGCGGATTGGCTGACAGCTTACCATTTTCCCGCCCAATACTTCGATACCCTTACAAAATGGCGCCCCCTTATAGCCTTTTGATGCTTTTTTGAACATTTTCTCGACTAAAAAATAATCCTGTTCGAACATAATGAGCATGATTTATGATTTCGATCTGCGGTCTCTTTCAGGGTATAGTAATTTAGTGTCGGCGTTTGCCGGTTTTTTACGTCGTGACTCAGGTTTTTTTTACCAATCTATATTATAGTCATATTCCTTCATTCACATATGTACGTATTCGTTTATTGCGTCTTGAAATATCAGAGCAATATTACCACCTACTTATTAAAATATGCTAGGTATAACATGATTGCGGTCGTATTGAGACCTTAGAATATTTACAATACCTACCTAGTATTAAACTATATATTTTCCTTCGTGATTATTTATTCTAGGAAAATAAATCGTTTCGAAAACCCTGATCCACTTCTTTATATTTTAAGAGACATAAACATACCTAATATTATAGGTAGGTAACCTTTTACTTTATGCAGGCAGTAGTATTAGGAATAGGGACTTCAATTATCTTATTTATCATCATAGTTCCTGAGATTGGCGCGTTCATAAAAACACTTCACCTTTTATATATTAGTAGGTATAAGATTTATGTATTTACATAAGTATTTATTTATTGTAATGTGTAAATGTAGTTTGTTGCATATTTTTTATATTTAAACACAGAATAATTAAATGGTGCAGACTAGGTAGGTACCTACGAAAGAGGGAAATAGAGTAATAAATCAATTTATATAATTGATCATGTAGGTACCTATAATGAATCGTGAAGATGGAGTTTTTTTCTCTGGTTAAGAAAGCCCTGTGCTGAGCAAATCAGTGTGATATTTAGAAACAGTTTTGTAAAAACTTTTAGCAAGATGTGTTTGTAGTCAACCCACTGCTTTACCTGTTTAGGCAGGTATTTACTTTAATACATCCAATAATTACAAATGCTTTTCGAATAATTAAATCTAATATCTACTAATTAAAGTTCATAGATTCAAAGGTTCAAAGTTTTAAATTTTAAAAAAAAAATCCGTGGGTTGTTTGTTGACCACCTCTATGTTTCTTTGTAATGTAGACACAAGTTTAAATACAATTTGTTATCTATTTGAATATTTAATTATTGTCTTGTTAATTCAAAATAATAATAATAATAATATCTATGGACGCTTTTACACCACGTCAATCTGGTCCCGTGCTAAGTTCTCAAAGAGACTTGTGTTACGAGTACCAGACAACGGAAATACATATATTTAATACTTTTTATATTAATACATATATTTAAGATTTTTATTATATAATACACCAATTTAATACACATCCATGACCCAGGAACACAGAAACTCTTTTGTGTTCCCTGGCGAGATTCGAACCCGCTACCTCCGGCTTGTGCGCCAACGCGCTAACCACTGAGCCACAGAGGTCGTCTATATCTTAATTTACTTGCCAATTGCGACGATGGTCCAGGGCCTCTTGAGCGAGAGGGTCCGGGTTCGATTCTGACAGCCTGTGGTGCCTTGAAATGGGTTTTTCTAAATTAGTGCACCCTAAACACTAGACCATCGCTCGCTCACCGGTGAAGGAAAACACCGTGAGGATATCTGCATGCCTGATGAGACTGCAAGTATTTAAAGGCACTAATGTGAAGTTATTCGCCGTGAATATTTAACTATTTATTATATTGTTAAGCAATTGACATCATTATTATCATCATCATCAACAATCGTTTGTCCAGCCACTGATGAACATAGGCCTCCCTCTATGAATCCCTTCATGATTAGTCGTCTTGGCGTTCAAATTGTCATGAAAACACATAGGTAATTGGTAAATTGTAATGTATGTACCAGGAAAAAATGTAGTACTATTACAATAGTTTAAATTTCGTCTGTAAACGCTAATCACCATTTTCATCTATCGCTGTTTTGCCGTGCTAGTTTATGGGTCGTTAATCGAAGCGAAGCTGAAATCTCTCTTTTGATAAATCATTAGTAATCAGCTAATTACCTCGCGCTTCATACGCATGGTACATGGATTAATCCTGTTGGCATATGAGGTCTGCTTGCACGTTCATTCAAACTGGCTTTTTAAAAAATAACATCTAACTATTTCGCCTTTTTGAAATTTCAGCTTTATAGATTTCGTAGCTTTTGAGAATGAAATATTGTGTTCGTAGAAAAACAATAATAATTGATTTCATAAATAATACATAATATTATAAGATAGTACACACTACACTCATAAATATATCAATTTATGAATATAGATAGCACATAACTTACCGTTTTATTATCTTTGACAAACAAACAAACAAGAAAATATTGTACCTACCTGGTATAGTTTACTATTTGATGCTGTGTCATAAAAAGTAAATCATTCGTAAACTAATAAACCTGTAATAATAAAAACACAGTTAACACAAGAAATTACTAGTAAATATTTAAAATATTTTTCAATTATACTTCGGAATTTAACATCTATTTAGGGTTTAATGATTATTTTAACAAAAATACCGTCAGTAAATTAACTCATTAGTCATTTGTCATTAATTCTACTAATCAGCAGTGAACTATGTGTGAGGTTAGAAAAAATTGGCGCCAAATGTTCCCGCCATTGTTTAAGTGCCACAGATAAAATACTCGCACAGATAATAATGTTATCTTGCAGATGTGTTAGATTAGTGCTGATAATGTACCTTTTTACAATAGCATAAAGCTCAATTACATCGTTGTATTTCTTAAAAGAAGGAAGTGAATCGCAGATGTCCGTGTTGAAATACCAATTTTTGCGCGACAAAAAACTTTTTGAGGAGCTTTAAAATAAAAAGTTTAAAGAAGTTGACACTTGGGTACACATCCATGTTTCTAAGGATCTTTGCAGGTTTCGGCAAGATTCTATATCCAAGTAGGTATCTATATTCTATTTATCTTTTTAAGTAGATAGGTACGTAAACATGTTATTCATGAATCAAACTTCCAATACCATTTACTTCAATTCTAAACACGAAAAATTAAAAAAAAATATATATTTTATTCTTCTATTAAACACGAACTCCGCACTTGAGCGTCAACTCGCTAACCATTGGGCCACAGAGGTCGTCAAATTTATATATTTAGGGCCTGTTGACAGATAGAGTATGGAGTATCTATCAAATATGTTGTGTATAGCCTATTCGGCACTTATCAGGAAGTGGTGAAACATGCCTTAAAGACAAGAGTCATATGCAAATCTTTTATTACCTATAGGTACATCTCTGTGTACTTTTATTTACGTCAAATACGTCTAATACTGGCAGGTTTTTGGTACTAAAATAGCGACTTTTGACGAAATCTTATTACGTCAGTATTTCAGGCGAGACAAGGACGTCCCTTTGTCTTAAACACAATTAATTATGAGGGAGCCACTGGACGCCGGAAGCGGGGTCGAGACTGGACCGGAAACTGGCGTCGGACGGAAGGTCGAACGCCATTTTATTGATTGCGGCCAATTCATGGCAATCCTCGAAGGGAGTCGACAATAGTTGTTTCTATGGAATTTATATTTTCGTATTCCACTCTCAACTACTATATTTTCCGCTACTGGTATTAAGAGTTTAATCACATCAAACTTTAACTCTTAGGATGACATGTTATAATAAGGTATTTTAATTTATTATAGATAGGTACACTAGTATAATATGGGTTGAGGGACTACACAGTACACACACCTTTAGTCCCTCGCTCCTTATAAGATGACGAAGAAAAAGCTTTGATTGATTCCATGTTGATGATGATGCTGGAAATATAATTCCGATATTAATATTAATCCTCATGCAAGTCTCCTATAATGGAATTATTAACGCGTAAGTGCACTGATAACGCATAACGGCAAGTACAAGATAAGAATTACGGGTTCAGATCCCACGAAATGAAGATATTTTGTGTTTTATAATAATTAATACACCTAATACAAAAATTGTACCTTCTTTTACGAGATAAATGTATGTGTTTTTTTACAAAATTTTGAAATTTATTTACCAGTTCTTTAAAAAAACTTTTCAAAACAAATGTTCTTAGAAAAAATAAATTTTCCATACTAATAAATGTTATAATAATTATTTCTGTCTCTACAATAATAAGATTGTGAATCCTACTACATTTTCACATTGTATGTACCATCATCAGCATCAAAATAATCAGCAATTATCCGTTAATTGCCTCCCTCAATGAACGCTAAGACGACCGATCCCTTGCTACTCGCATCCAACGCGGACCTGCCACTGCAAGGAGATCGTCTTCCTATCTGGTTAATGGCCGACCAACACTTCGTCTACCTAAACGCGGCCTCCACTCTTGAACCTTAATTGCCCATCGGCCATCCGTTCTCTCAAGTGTGTGACCAGTATATTGTATGTACATTAGGTTGATACAAATGATTACTTTCTCACACACCTTAAAACCTAAGAACAAACACGAACAAAGATGATCTGTTAACTCCCTGGATGAGATGAGTGTGACATCACACAAGGGATTGTACCAATGTTGCCAAAGTTTCTGATGAAATTCCGCACTTTTCTACCACGAGTACGTTTGACAGTTAACAAGCCCCTGATCTAATTTTTATTTGTACATTTTATTACATACAAAACTTCCGTAGGTATACAATGAAATGAAAAAGGTTGCGTATGTAATGTTGCATGTTATCTTTTATCTATGTAACAATGTTTTCAATGCTTTTCATCTCGATGTTTCTATTTTTATTCTAGAGAAATGTAAAGCAGGCTAACATTCTCGTTAAATCTATTATCACTACCGCAGTTTTTTGTGGTAAATCTTTTGGTAGTAGGTATCGTCATAATTATCATCTCTCTATATAGCCGTCGTTCGAAATAGGTATTTCACATAATCAAGTATACTGCTACGCTAGCAATAAATAAATACAGATTTAAAAAGTGAATTTAAACTACCCTTATCACACATTACACAAACAACAATACAAGTTTGCGCCATCTACACAGGCAAAACGTCATCACGTTATTCAAGGAAAAAATCACGGGCCGATCATTATCGTCTGTGTTTTTTTTCATCGAAATGCTTTGATGGATTGGCGCTAAGCGATGTGTTAAACGCGGCCATGACAATGTCTTCTGGGACACTTAAGAGCACACCTTTTGTTGAGATGTCGCCGTCCTCGACATGACACTAATAATACTGTGGGTATATCGGTGTTTCTTCGGGCGTGATGAGTGAAAATATTTACAAAACTACCGAATGGACGTTTAAATTAAACGACGCACACCGAAAGCTTTGTTGTGTAAGCAGTTTCTCTATATATTTCTATAATAAATTAGTGACATTTATATAATTTAACTAACTAGATATTTGGAAGGTTAGTAATATTTACTTTAGACGTATTTTAACACTAGCTGTTGCCAACGGTTTCGCGAGCTTTACCTAAAAAAAATTTTTAATGTATCATTTTAGTGCCTTCGAGAATATGAGTATTGTGTACAAAGTTTCATGGCGATCGGCTGAGTAGTTTTCGCGTGAAAGCTTTACAAACATCCCTTCTTTCACACTCCTAACATTAGTAAGCATTAAGAATTCCCACAATAGTAACTATTATTGTACACAGCGAGTAATTTTTAATTAATGAAAATTAACAGCCGCATCAACATTATCAACCCATGCCCGTCTAACCACTAGAGATAGACCTCTTTCACCACATACTAACATCGTCATCCAATAAGTAACGTACATATTGAAATTACCTATTCTTGGGGTCGGTTAATATGTGAGCTACAAAAGGTCCCGGTTAAAGGGATTAAGCTGAAGTACGGTAGCAAATCTGACAGGATAGTTTGGAGAAAAAAGCTCCTCACAAAGGAGCGTGGGGGATTTCACGCGTCGTGCTGATGAGATTATCCCAAAGCCCCGTCTCCTGTTACGAACGTTTGTTGGTCATTTGGTAGTCGACCTTTAAAGGGACTATAAGAAGTAAAAAACCTAATTTTAATTCAAATGAAAATTAATTCAAAAATAATGATTTCTTTTATTTTCTTACCTTAGGATATAAATATCCTTTTTTTCTTTAACGCCGGGTAATGCACTGAGGCATCCCGCGGGGGGGTGGGTCTCCCCAGGCAGGTATGTGGGACTCGCTGCGCCAGAAAGATGGTAAGTGGACGCAGCTCTACCCACTAAAACCCGGCGAGTGCCACTAATGCCGCCTTCGGTGAGGTGCCCCGGATTCTCCACAGAAGGGTTGTCCCGCACCACAGAACAAACCCTCCCAACGTCGGGACAGTACAATGGGGTGAGGTTCCCGGCCTCACCCCTTGCCCCCTGCTCTTTTGCCCCCTCTTCTTATAAGAGTGGTATAAGAGCCCCCTCGGCCCAATTCGCTTCGCCCAAGGTGTTGTGCTTAGTGCTTACCCTGGGCTACTGAGCCCCACCGCCGCGATAAAGCCTGAACCATGGTGGGGGATATAAATAACCTAGAGCGACGATGTCCAGTGGGTGGGTATGGCTTCGGCTTCTTGAGTGTGAGTCCGGGTTTGGCACTGAGCCATGTGGTGCCTTGAAATGGGGTTTCCCAATTTTTTAAGAGCACCTGAACACGAGACTTGGTTACCGGTGAAGGAAAACATCAATTCAATTCAATCATATATTCACATGAATGTAGTAAATACATGGCTGCTATTAAAATTAAAATTTCTTATCAGGAAACTTGCATTCCTGATGAGATTATAAGTTTTTGAAGGTGTGTAAGATGGCCCAACACCCTCCTCCTCTGAATTCGAGGATACCAGTTCCCTGCAGTGTTTGATACTTTACTTTTTTAAGGAATAAGGATATATTATAAAGATAACTATGAATACAAAATATACAATAAGATTAGTCAGATCTTTTTCATGTACACTAACTACCAACTAATATCTATTGATAGATCTCGGATTACATATTGTCGGACAGAAAAATACGAACTCCGCATGAAAAGCACAACAGTGACAATGTTGTCTTTAACGGACCACTGAACCTGTTGTCATGTCCAAAAAAATTACCTGTTTTGTAAATAAATGATTTAGATTAGCAACAAAGGACCTTACACGTACATACAAGGACTTTTAACGTACTGTTGAATATTAGAAAACTTTGACATTATTATAATACCTGTATATTCGAAATGTTAAAATATTACATGCAATTTCCGAAAATGGCTAATCCAATGGCTGCAATAAGTTCAAAAGAATGAATCAAACTCGATCTGATAAATATGCTAAAAGAAATTTTGTGGCAAATCTGCATTCGTTCTATAAACATCCTTATAATTATGTCAAATTATTCTATTAATCTAATTAATTATTGCATTCAATTCTTCCTCATTTCCTACGCGTATTTACATTTTATACTTAGAAAGAACTCCTGTTTCTAAATTCCTCCAGTCTCCAAACAACCCTCTAAATAAGATTTCACAAATTCATACCCCAATAAAAGTTTTTTTACAGCGATGTGTGTATTGTCCGGGCCGGGATAATGATGCTATTAGGAGCGCTGCTCCTTTTAACGCGCAGGGAATTTACGGATTATGTGGGATGAAGCGTGGCCGAGTGGTCGGCTAAGTAAACCATTGTTACCTCGAGGAATGTAACACTATGAGTTTCTGCGAGACACGTCTTTAAGACCCCGTTCGCACCAGCGCTTTTTTACCGAGCGGTAAAAAACTTTTTGAATAAGACATATAGACACCCATGTATCTGTTTACACGAAGTCGTTTTTAAAACGCGAAGCTTTTTGATCGAGCACCGTTGGATTTTCGACGTTGAGTGTTTGACGTTAAATCGAATTTATCATGCGATAAACTCGCAACTCAAGCCGACGTCGGGTTTTACCGCGACGGTTTTTAAACGCTCGTGCGAACGGGAGCTAAGTCTATTATTGTATTTGTGGCATTTATATTTAGATAAAACAATACTAGAAATAGGATTAAGGTCAGCATCAATACAAAAAATGTATACCCACTCGACAATGCATCCTTTATGATTGAAGATAGATTTCGGCGTGATTGCCCTAACTGGCCTATCTTTCCATCTCTCGAAAACCATAGCAAAAGAAGATATATATCTTCTTTATTTCTATTCTCCTTTATCTCTTTTCTTCTTTTTATCTTTATTCTATATGCAAAGAACTTTAGACTAACGTCATATTTAAAAAGCCCTTATCGTGCCTGCTAATTATCTGATGGATGTCACTGGTGGACTACCACCAGGTTCACCGACTGGCTATGTGAAGAGGGGACAACCTCTTTCTGTATAAAAATCACTATGTAACACTACGTATTTTATTTTAGAGTCCATCTGGACTCGTAGGAAAACGCGATTAGTAAAACTGTCCCCTATATTAAGATATTGCATTGAAAGTAACAAGTTGAAATGGGTGTAGCGTGAAAATTATTTTGGGTGCCTCATCTTAAAGGCTATAAAAGACGAAACGATGATTTCAGATTAATCTTCATTACAACCATATAAGGAGATTCACACGCGACTGACAAAGACAGTTCATTCAGCTTCAAGAGCGTCTTATCGGACAGATGCATTTACAACATACAAATTGTAAACTCAAGTATGAGACGCAAAAACATGTCTTCCATGCTACATTTAAGTATGTATTAATATTCTTTCGATGGTCCCTTTAATAAGCAGCATTAATGAAAGCTAAGTATAGAAATGGTGGATTGTAACGTAATAGTTTACGCTGCAGTTAGCAGAGTATCATCATCAGCCTTTATTCGTCCACTGCTGAACAAGTACCAAGTACCGACAAGTGGAAATCGTTTTACTTACTATATTATTACTAGCAGCGCCCTGCGGTTTTGCCCGCGTACTTCCTATTCCCGTGGAAGTACGGTGATAAATTATAGCCTATGTGTTATTCTGATGTATAAGCTATCTTATTGTAAAGTTTCATTAAAATCCATTGAGTAGTTTTACGTGAAAGAGTAACAAACATCCATCCATCCATACTTATAAACTTTCGCGTTTATAATATTAGCAGGATATATTATATACTTAGGTTTTATATTTTCTTTATTTATTCTTATAGAGTTAGGTATGATGAAACTATGTTTTTTTAGAGACAGTTAAACCACAGGGAGCGGTTGAATAATCGATAAGTCTGCATAGGCCATATACTATAGAGACGGACAATAGATTGTAGGGATAAATTTTAGCTACCTATGCACAAAGTGGGTAAAAAATATTAACTATTTAGGTACCTACTTGTAACTACTTTTTACCTGTTTTGATATGTTTATTATAAATATTTTAACATCCCATACCTTAATTAATAATTACCAGTACATTATATATATTTTTTATAATGATTAGAAAATTTTGTGTAATATTACTCTTTCAAGCAAAAACTGTAGAATGGATTTTAATGAAACTATACAATAATATAGCTTATATTAGAATAACACATAGGCTATAATTTATTCCTGTACTCCCAAGGGAATGGGAAGTACGCGGGTAAAACCGCAGAGCACTATTAGTAAAACAATAAAAGTAGAGACAATCAAGCTTTGATGAAATAAGGTTGAGTTTCGACTTCGTGTGTATCATAATGTATCGATTATTGGTCGCAGGCCACTGGTGGCTCTTAACAGCGCAACGCTTTTACACTGTTTGCTCACAATTGTCCGTATCAGCTGATAACGGGCTCGCGGATTAAAGGTAATGGATTGTGATACCGTTTGTTGATATACACTCTGTGGACGGTCCGTGTTAGAACAGAAACTTTGAGTTTTTTTATTTCATTGCTATTTTAAATTTGGAATATTTTGCTTCTAGAAAAAGCATCCTTTTAACCTGCCAGACCGAACTTTATTTAAAACAACAGTGTCCCGCGGTTGCACCCGCGTATTTTCCATTCCGGTGGGAGTACGGGGATAAATTATAATCAAATCAATCATAAATCAATCAATCAAAAATATCTTTATTACATAAGTATAACTTGTACACTTGAAATAAGTAAAAAAAGTAGTCAATAGGAAGTAATAATAAAAAAAAACTATGTCTTATCCAAATATGTAAGCTATATTATTGTAAAGTTTCATCAAATTCCATTCAGTAGTTTTTGTGTGAAAGAGTAACAAACATACATCCTTATGTCATACATCCAAACATTAGTAGGATTGTAATATTAGTTGGATGTTGCAAAAACCTTCAATAACTATTTCTCTTCGTAAAGCAATATTTTACTCGGTGCACATGAAATCACTATGTTTTATCCACAAGGGAATAGCATCGTCAGATGTTCTTATTCTGATTTATAAGGCACATGAACACCAAATACTTGTTCACTAAATATTTGATGCGTTAAACTGTCGGCCGCTGGTGACGATCATCAGTATAAACGTTTATATTCGTGCTTTGTGCCCCTTCTCTTACAATAACTATGCTATTTTTTGGACAGAAGAACAGAAAAGTAGGCTATTTTCTTACTGGCCTAAACCAGCCTGGGCTCAATATAATAAGTTTTAATCATAATCAATAAAGTTGGTCTCTGGCTCAACAATATTGGTCCAATTGGAAACCTTGACTTGTCCAATTGGCCAAATGACTGATCTGCCAGTATGTCATAAAAAGTACGAATCCAGGATCTAACCAGATGCCATGAGTACACTCATCCGAAACACGTTTGCCTACGACGACTATTGCCAGACAGTAATAAATCTTCACGACACGAGACAAGTTTTTTTTCCCTACCCGACCAGAGGACAAAAAATATCCCCACTTTTATGACCGGACATGTTAAATACTTAAGATTAAGAGGTTCAAAGTTTTAACAAGTATGTTGAATCAATACCAATTATAGTGACGTAAGCTACTGAATGTAAAAAATTAAAAAAAAAAAACAATCACACCACGTTAACCTAGCCCTGTAGTTAGTTCGTGTTACTTACGTTACGACTTACGGATACTAGGAAATGAAATAAATTTAGGAAATTTAAATAAATACATATATATTTGCACGCCCATGTACCGCTCTCTATTCATAATACAAGTTATTTGCACTGGGCGTGATTCGAATTTCATCATTATATCACTGACCACACAATCATTCACAATAACCATTTTTATGATGGTCATATACAAACGGTTTATTATTTTAATTGCTTACCACAATCCAAAATAAATATAGGAATTCTATACTGAGCACGGGTCTCCTCCTCGAAATCAGACGAGGAATCGGGACATAGTTCACCGAGGCGCTGGCCCTAAGTGGTTTGGTGAACTTCACACACCTTTAAAGACAATCTTATCAAGTATGCAAGTTTCCTCGCGATGTTTATTATCACCGATGAGCGAGCTTCTCTTTGCCTTTTAATAAATCTGATCAGCGGTGTAGACGTGAAAATGTAACATACGCCCGGTTTCCGAAAGGTTGATCAACGCAAAAATTAACTAATCAACTGTGAAACCGGTTTTCAAGTGTAAAATGAGTTGCTAAAGCTTAGAAGCATGGTAAAATTACATAATTAGATCAGCCTATTAGTTGACATAACAACTACAATGAAAAGCTGTCTAATTTGACTCGAATCGTATGTTAAGCGCCATTAACAGCCATGTTAGTTGACTACACTTTGACCAACGTTTCAGAAACCGGGTGGTGGTATGGAAATGGCGTAGCGTAGCAATATATTGGATTGGTAAGGATGTAAGGATTCAACACCTATAGAAATCACACAAAATGTATCGAAGGTACAAAGAGCATGAGGCCATTCGCACTAAAAAAAGGTGACCAATCGGACTGACACGCAGACGGGCGACATTCCGGCCGGCGTCTCACTTATCACGTAAATAAATTTCCCCGTCCTTCACTTGTCCCGGACCAGTCCATTTTGACCGGACTCATTGATTCGAGCCATATAAATCCAATTGACATTTTTTTTCTCGCTCCTTTTTTTTGGTTGCTGTGTAACATCAGACTAAGACAACTACAGACTTCCTCGATTTCAAAGTGGTAGGTTTACTAGTAATCCCTACCATGGTTCAAGCCTTGTTGTGGCGGTGGGGCTCAGTAGCCTAGGGTGAACTTAGCACCTTGGGCGAAGCGAATTAAGCCGAGGCTGCTCCTTGTAATTCTCTTATAAGTAGAGAGGGCAAAAGAGCAGGGAGAAGGGGCGAGGAATCTCGCTTCATTGTACTGTCCCGACATTGGGAGCGTTTGTTCTATGGTTCGGGACTACCCCTCTGTGGAGGTGGCGTCGGTCCCCTGAGGGGCTGACTAGCCGTCAAGGTGCCCTGTTGCTTGTAGATCCGGGGTACCTCACCAAAGGCGGCATTGGTGGCACTTGCCGGGTTTTAGTGGGTAGAGTTGCGTCCACTTACCAGCTTTCCCACATATCCTTGGGAGACCCACACCTCCGCGGGATGCCTAAGCGCATTTTCCGGCGTTAAAGAAAAAAAAGTTTACTCGTAATAATCATTGTATTTTGACAGATAGGCCACCTGGTGGTACGAGGACCTGGCAAGTCTTCATGTCACTAAGGACACATATCCTGGCTTTCTTTCCGAAACACGGCAAAGCCAATAAAATATTAGTCGGGTGATGGGTACTAATGCGTAGGTACGGGTAGGTACCAGAAGTTCCATCTTCATTGATAGACTCAAAGAATTAACTTACTACAAAATGTCAGGCCCGATGTACTTAGTCGAATAAAGAACTACACCCACTACGCTGTACCTAACAATAAAATATTATGATCATAGAGTAATGATTATGATTGTTTTTCAAGCTCAAACCCGACGCCATGAACATGGCGGGGGGCAACCCCCCAAATTTTTAACGTCATAGGATGATCCAACCGGATCACCCCATTTCCGATGACGCATAACGGTCACTAGGACCATTAGCATAGATCCAACCGAAAAAAAAAAAAAAATGTTTTTCAAGATACAAAATAGATCTGCTGAAACTCATTCTTAAACTTTTTCAGATACTGCTGAATTAAAACAATATTATAACATGAAGTTGCTGATAATCCACATCACCGTGAATCAGTAATGATGATTTATTTGCAGCCACCCTTTCAACATGACTATCGCTTAGCGCTCGTTTATATCAATTTAGTATTTTTTACCAATCTCTGTATGAGTACGCATTTTTTGAACATTTATTATAATTTCGTGTTATAGATGGTACGTTGGTCTACAGATAAAAATTGGTTTGAATCTAAAACTAAAATTTAGCCTTATACTATAATCGATTTATCTAGTATGTAAAATATATTAGTAACAGTATAACATGTAAGTATAACTTAATTCAACTTTCTTATTGTATCTCTACAACGGAATCCGTGGTAATGTAGAGAGTAGAGACTAGAGAGTAGAGACTATGGAATTTCTGTTGTCGTGAGGCATCATTACTGTGTGCAGCACTACTGTTGCACACAGTAATGCAATAATACTATGTGCGACACGACACTTACAGTACGCAGCTTTCCGTGTCATAAATATATAATACTTTTCTAGACTACACTGCTACAACATAAAATTTGTTTTAGCAGCGCAGGTGTATCCTAGAAAGGGCTAGGTACATTTTTTTTGGAAATGTCTAGTATTGTAGGCCTCATGGCCTTCAAGCTCAATCGGTAGGTAGATGAACAGATGGCTCACCTAGTAAAATTCGAAAAGGGGGCGCCCCCCATCCATGCTCCGTAGGGGGCGCGGTATATCGCGCGCCCTACTCTAAGAGCTACAGGCGTAATATGATTATAACAATATTTTTTACACAATACAAAAACACCTAGGTATCTCCCGTAACACTGAATAAAGAACTTTGAACAATTGATTTATTACTTGTTAACTTATTATGCACTTCACAATATAAAACATCAGCTTCTAAATTGAGAACAAAAAGGTATTTAAATAATATTTTAATACCGCCCTCTCGAAATTAACCCTTTTATTGAATAATTAAATAAAAAAAATGCACAGCGAGACACAATGGCGGCATATTTCCTACATTATATTTCATTATAATTAATATTCAAAGCTATAGAAAATATTTCTCTTTAAGTTGTCCATCAACTTCCCCATTTCCATTATGGCGAGGGAGCAGTGTAGTGGATCAATGCGTCTCGATACTTGAAATCGTTTGCAAATTTTTTTGATGTAAATTGGGTTAGATTGTATATAGATTTAGATTATGGGCAAATTATAATTTTATTTATTTATAATAATTTAAACAGACGTAGGCCTATGTTCAGCAGTGGATTGATAAAGGCTGATGATGATGATGATGATGATGAAACAGACGTCTTTAGTAGACTAACTAACTAGAATGTAATTATTACGTTTAGCAAACTAATAAAATGGAATTGACGAAAACGATTTTTTACCTAGCCTAGTATTTAAGAAGAAAATATCATTCATCGTCATATTTTTGTTTTATTATGTCCTGTTTCTCTAGTTTGTTTTATATATATCTCAAAATAGTAAAACATTCACTGGCGTAACAATAAGTAATTATATAGTATATTTGATCAAGTTATGCAATCTTTTAGCTATTTATAATTTCTAATAGTAGAGAAAAGAATGATAAAAAATATTACAAATAAAACAAAAAAAATATATGCGAATATAAAATACAAGTGTTTATATTCGCACAACGAACACAAAAGTATCAAAAGAACATAAGTGTCGTATACGAAATCAGTAGCGGCATATGGGGTGACCGATCTGAGTGGTAAGTTGCACGGCCCATCGCGCCCGTTTCGGTCCTCGGCCCAACCGAGTACCGTATTTTAATGTTCAACACCTATCAGACACTATACGTGCGAGCAAGTAATTTATACAAGAATGTAGTACTCCATGGCCTATCTCGCCAGTGCCAGTGCCAGTCCAAGGCCCAAGCCATCGTGCCGCTCCTCGACTCACAACACTTTTCGACCTAACACGGTATTTTAATTAGTATCCCTTAGTAGTTTGTGATTTTAATGTGCTCATTACTTACATATTAGGACATTATACGCTCAAGCTCTACGACTTAAACTTCTTTAAAAAAAGTCAGTGCAGGTTTCTTAAGGTGTTTTTAGTCACAGACAAGTTTTAAATCTAATAATAATAATAATATCTATGGACGCTGTTACACCACGTCAATCTGGTCCCGTGCTAAGTACTCGAAGAGACTTGTGTTACGGGTACCAGACAACGGAAATACATATATTTAATACTTTTTTTATATTAATACTTATATTTAAGATTTTTATTAAATAAATACACATATTTAATACACGTGCATGACCCAGGAACAAACAAACTTTTTTTGTTCCCTGGTGAGACTCGAACCCGCTACCTCCGACTTGTGCACCAACGCGCTAACCACTGAGCCACAGAGGTCGTCAAATCTGAACATAATAGTGACGAACCACAGCTGTTTGCTTAACTTTTTTTCTTTTTGATCTAGAATTTAGAAGTTTGGAAAAGTAGCGGAATTATACATGTTCAAGGGGAACGCTGTAAAGATTTTACTGACCTTTTATTAGTTTATCCCTTAACAAATGTCTTTGTTAAATAATAAATATACAATATTTTCTTAGTCTGTCACGAACCCCCCAACCCCTTTCACGTACCCTTTATGTGTCCATGGTCCACAGCTTAAGGAACCCGTTTAAGATTCTACTATGGAACATTTGCGTTAAAACTTTATCTTCGATACTACTACAATTAAGCTGTAGTTTATTGGAACGCGCTAATCTTCGAAACTAACACTGGGATTTAAAAAATGCATTTGACAGTAATAAATATTGACTTTATAAACTTCCTGTTTATAAAGTGCGGTTACTGCAAGTGAATCCGTGGGGAATCAACTAGTCGTTGATAATAACAAACGGAAACAATGCATGCACAAAAATACGTACCTACCCTCAGCAAACAAAGATTAATCAGTTAAAGTCATCGGTGTATCGTCCGGTAAAATCACGGCTACCCCACAATCATAATTATTGACACTAAATTTCCGTCTCCTGATTAAAACGCACGCGTCTAATGTATAGAAAACACGTTTTTTCGTATTCCTGCTTCATTATCGATATGGGAAAGTTTGTTCCCCTTGTTTGGATTTCACACCCATGATTTTTTGATTAAAACTTGCGTTAATGTGATGGGGTGTACCGCAAGGGTGATGCCTAGGTCGCTTCCTTTATTCCACCTTCACTTCTGTTAATATCTTAAACAATTTTACTAAATTCATAGATCACATCTTTTTTCTCCTCTATGTCAAATGGCATGTTTTATGAAAATGGCATGTTCAGCTGGCTTAGTTTAACAACTAGAATGAATCAAATATAATAATTAATAATAATTGGATACGTTGTACTTCCTACTTCCTACTAATACTATAAACGCGAAAGTTTGTAAGAATGTATGCTTGTAACTCTTTCACACAAATACCACTGAATGGATTTTAATGAAACCTTACAGTAATATAGGTTACACATCAGAGTAAGGCATAGGCTAGTATTTATCTCAGTTTCCCCCCGAGAATGATACATAATATATCGGTGTACGACGGCCGGGTTAAAAAATTTTCAAAATACATCCTTAAAATTGTTTAATATTAGTAGGATGTGGTATTTTAGGTGTTTATTTTTTGTAACCGCTCCAATACAATATGTATGTGTACTCAAAAATAGTTAATACACTATTTTTAAGTTTCTCTAAGTATAAAAACGAATAAAATCGTAATAAGCGACGCAAGATCTGAAATTAGCCAAGAAAATTTATTTGGAATGCCACTTAAGGGTTTTTAACACGTTCAACGTTTAGTAAATTTTTTGGTGATTTATTTGAAAATACCGCATTAGTTGAAGTATGTAAACTATTTCAATAAATGGGACCATAAGTAGCGAGAAACAAGTAGGTACTATTACATTGGATTTAAAATAAGATGTTAAAATAAAAAAATTGTGTAATAGAATAAATGAAAAAAAATATATAATATTTACTATTGCCTTGTTAATAATATTATATAGGTATTTCTTTTTATTTATAATAAACACACTAGAAATCGCATTAAGAAATTGCATTGATTTTGCCATGATTTGGATAGGTAGGAATAGGGAGACTTACATTTAAATTATAAGAAATAAATTTTAGATCAATCATGTATGATGCATTTTGAGGCAATTCTAACGCACGCTTCGCCCATTTTATATAGTTTCGATGAGACACTTAAATTTAAAACAAAAGAGACGAAAGACATAAGCAGTTAAAGTATAAAATAAAGCATATAAAATTATGTATAAGTCAATTCACAAGCAAATAACTTGATTTTTCTTAATTCGCTTGATAAGTAGCATTGCTATCGTTTATGTAACCAAAGTGAAAAAATTGACACTTTTAAAAAAAAATCTATTGAGGAAACTTTTACTAATCGTATTTTTCTATCCCAGTTCATTAGAGTATATTATGTTGAAAAACTCAAATTTAATTCAACGTAAATTTAGGTTAACTTGGGTACTTTGCTAAAAATGTCGAAAGGGTGAACCACCCTACCAATAATTTTATTGATTCATCTTAGCCAGGTTTTCCAATTTGATTACTTATTAATCACGTTAGTATTCTCAAAATGTATATGATTATTTTAATTATTGATTCATATTGTATTTAAAAGTATTTATTTTTATGCAACTGAAAAACCGCAAACGTGTTTCCTTCACATTCGGTGAAACACATTTTTTACATCTTAATCCTCCCACAGGAATAGCGTGAAGACAAATTGAATTAGGGAGTAGCGCAGTGTCAAAAAAGTAATGAAAAAATAATATAGCCGTTATTCCTGACCAGCTGTTAAATAAAAATTATTCGGCACGTGTCTAGAACTGCACCGTGGGGAATCGCAACATCGGTTACTGGAACGACAAATTCTTAGAACAATAAATAATAATCTCACATTATACTTTAGTCGTATAGGTATATTTTAGCATTTTATTGCACATAATATCCGCAGCTAGGACATAACCGGCAAAAACTGTAGGTCTCAATGATTCTATATCTGAATAGATTTGTGTCTAAAATGAATAAGCTTGACGGCACGTGTCTCAGCTTTATTGAATTTCGGAAAGAAAAATGCTTATATTTAAACTTTTCAGTACTCTTATATTTACAGTCGATCTTAACAGTCCCTGACATCGACTTTTCAATCGAACATAAAACTGCTACGAAATGGCTTACTCTTTGTTTTGACACGTAGATTTTACGTGGATACTGGATAGATACTCCAAAAGATAAAAGGCATTCAGTCATTTGTCATATTATGCTCAGTAAAAAAACATACTTAGAAGTAGGTATTATAATAGCGTTCATTTTTTGTAATTTGTAATAAATTTAATATCACAACGAAAATACTTTTAAGCGAATGTAACAGCAATATATCCTAGAGGCATAACACCGTGGAGATCGGGAGACCACACATTAATCTAATAAACACAAAACATCCTAATGACAGTCAAAAGTCGGCGCCATGGCCGCGCGTGCGCGCCGCGTGTCGCCGCGTGGCGCCAAATGGATACTATTGTTTTCTGTGCGTTCCTTTTACAAAAATCATTTTTATACCAAATCAAAGAAAAATATACTCTAAAGTTAAAATTTTACAATTCCTATTTCAACATTTTTGCATTTACGTTGATTCGAACACAGCATTATATACATCCGTGTTTGAAAATGGGAAACATAACCTCTAACTCAAAGTATTAAAGCTCACATTTCAATAAGTAAACGTTTAGGGTAGAATTTTTACATTGCTGTAGACGGTTATCTTGTATCGGTTTTGCGAATCGGTAAAACCGATTTCAGGCCTTATGGTTTTGAATTAGGTATTATTGTTGTGATCCGTTTCAGCTTATCTTGATGGCAATAAAAGTGACATATTGGCGGTCATTATAAAATTATCCTTATTGTCAGCAATAATGTGTTCGGAAGCAACTTAAATAATTGCTGCAGCTAATAATTAGGGCGATTTGTTTACAAAAAGAACTTCGTTGCTTTTATTATTTTATGGTTTATGTGTTGTGGTATATTGTATACATCTAGTATCTACATTAGGTGGTAATTTGAATCCATTAATTAATAAATAAATATTTGCATTGCCATACAGGGATGTATCATATGCAAATAATTTATTTTCTAAGTACGTTATGAAATTTCTAAAATTCTGAGAATAATTGATTGTTACCTTATTGTATTTTATTTATCCTTTGCTATGCTTACTGTTTCTCCTATATGAATAAAATAAATATGTCTCTTTATTTTTCGTAAAAATGTTCAAGCCTGCATCTCCGGTAACTGCGAATAGAAACGGAAGTGCAAACGGAACAATTCATCATCTAAAAAGCTGGCAAATGCCGCCATGGCGGAAATTCCCGCCAATACTAATATGGCCGCGACACGTGCCCATTCCGTCGTGGATAAAAAAGAAAATATTTTTTTTATATTTTCCCTCGTAAAACCACAATAATGAGCAATGTTTTTCTATTATGTTTTCAATATAATATGTATTTAAGAGTATTCAGAGTAGGTAAACAAATTATATAGTTTTTTCTAATAATGAGCATAATATCATCTATGCATAATATCATCTATGTATGGCAAAGATTAGGCTTTAAAGGTAAAAAAATGAAACGAAATTAAATACATACTCCTATAATTGTAAAAAGCGTGCGTTCGTTTCATTTCCTTATGAGATGATCCAAATATCTGTCCGATTTCTGCAACTACTACTTTTACAGTATGAAATAATATATTTTTTCATTCGAATTCTTGTTTTTTTTTTATTTGGATACTTGTGGAATATACCATAATATATTATCATCGGCCGTTGGTAAGATGGAAAACTTTTTTTAAATTTTAAATTTGATGTCGTAAAGTGGCTTAAAACGTCGTTCGTAGTTTCCGTTATTATAAAAATTAAATATTTCAGTTAATCGACATCTTAATACTACTTAAATATTAATAAATGTTTCCACATAAGTTCTCATAAATTTCGTTATAATATATTTGTCGACCACACGCATAGATATTGACTTTGTCTTTCTTAGATGAGCCATCTGCTCATCTACTTTTCCGATGTAGCTTTAAGGCCATAAGGCCAACAGCATAGGTCCTTTCGAAAAAAAAAGATATTGACTTTGTCTAAACGCCTAGCATATAAAATCATTAATTGTTTTTTTTAGAGCCTATTGCATGTATTACTTTTGATTCGCTAATTTTATTGCCCGCTTGCATTACTAATCACATACGGTCAGTGGCGAACCGCAAAAATAACAGATTTGTGTGTGCAGTTGTAATAATCATCAGAATTTCCAATGAGTCGGTAATAAATCCGGTTGGTAATGCCGCTAATGATATGTGCAAACGAACAGGGGTGCCCGGGATTATAGCAATGTTTCATATTGCGAGATTACAATAATTCAATGCGGTAAGTAACCACGAAAAAAATACAATTTTTTTTCAAAACAAATTTCAAAACAAACAAAATACAATTTCCTAATAGGTATTTTTTATCGAGCTCTTCTTCTTCCTTTTGAAAATGCTCATTTTTATTAGGTTTTGATTTAAGAATTTCTTGAACCTGACGATATAAATTGTCTTAAAAATCCAAGAAAATTAAGATGTCAGTAATATTTTAGGTAACTTGATATTATTCTCCTTTTACATGTAGGTATTATATGCACTGTGTGATGATGAACGAAAGACTAACGCCCAGTTTCTGAAACGTTGATCAAAGTGTACGTTAAGTAACATGACTGTTGATGGCGATTAAAATACGATTCCAGAGTCAAATTTAATAGTTTTTCATTGTAGTTGTTATGTCAACTGACAGGCTGATCGTGTAATTTAACCATGCTTCTAGCAACTTATTTGACAATTAACAAGCGGTTTGACAGTTGATTAGTTAATTTTTGCGTTGATTAGCCTTTCGGAAACCTAAATGTAACAAAAACCATAAATGTATCACAATTTAACATGATTAAAACCTGCAATTTCATTATTACATCTAACAGAACACCATCCCATAACAGCTTAAAATAACAAAGTCATGAATGTTTCATATGTGTCGGGGCGGAAAATTGCAAGATGCGGTGCGGATTGTGCGGTTTGTGCGGATAGGGAATAGAAAAGCGCTAGCGGGATGTGCGGATCGGCGGCAAGCGGAAAGCGGCTAGTGAGGCAGTAATAAGTAGGTTTTCTGAAAGAACATGCCAGCGGTGGGGTGAGTAGCGGAATAATTGATAATATTTTTAATATTCAATGTTTGATTATATTTATTTTTGAATCTTAATTTTTAAAATATGATACTTAAATATTTTTATTGCTAAAAATAATTCTAAAAATATATGTTTTCCATTAAAAATATATTTTCATTTTGTTTCATTTTAGGTTATTAATATTAGGTGTATTATTTTAGTTAATCCTCATCTCTTGTCAGTCCACTATTTGGATATAATATAGTCTGGAATAAAGACCTATAACAACAAAATCTAGCTATAAGATACATTAGGTATCCCTCAGGGCTCAGATTCCTTTCAATTATTGTCAAGTAATAAGTATGTCTAATCTAATGCGCTGAATCAATAATCCGACATATTTGATGGGTGGCCACCCTTTGAGGAGGGACGGTGGGTAATAGGTTTATCTTTAAACCGAATGCGCTAGCCCGTGAACAAAGCCAGATTATGTTCTTAGTGTTATTTATGTATTAAATTATGCTCAGTCTTAAAACATCCAGAATCCAAACTGAAAATTAAGTAGGTAGGTACCTGAGCCGATTTTGATATTTTTTATGCTCTATGTGAGATAAATTGTGAAAGTACATTTTGAATAGAACAACCCTACAAAGCTTCTTGCTAGATTCTTCTCTGGGGAAAACTGCTACTTTTGAGAATCTACCATTAGCTTATAAAAATATTGACATGTTTCAAGTGCTATGAAATTTGCCTACGAAATAAATAGGTATTATTTAGTTTGATTTGATATAATGAGTAAACTAATATGTTGATGGGAATCTAACCATAAGGATACAACTTTTTGCGATTTAATCGCGGTTAATGAGATTTTTACATGCACACATGTACGAAGTCTCAGATACTTTACTAAAAAAAACGCCAGTCATAGAAATTACCCATAGAAGTGGAAACTTATAATTTACAAATATGACATCATGAAAATTCATATTTTAATACATCAATTTGAATTCTCATAGTGACGTCATAATGTCCCATTAACTCGGAGGAGGAGCTCGTGGCGCAGTGGTAACAGCCGCGCGGATCGATTCAGGTTAAGCAACGCTTGCCGAGGTTGGTCCGTGGATGGGTGACCATCTTTACATACCGAGACTCCTCCGTGCCTCGGAAAGCACGTCAAGCCGTTGGTCCCGGCTGTCATTCGTGGATCTTTGACAGAAGCCCGAGAGTCTGACAACCAGTCTAACCGCGGGGTACCGTATCACTCAGTTACTGGGTTGTGGAGGTCTGACAGCAGACGCTCCATGTAAAACGAACTGCTAGTTAAAGTATGAACTACTGAACACGACACTTCACTGTCGCTAGTCCGTGACCATACAATGTTCATGTATGGAAGCCTAAATACATACAAAAACTCTTACAATTGCTTGTCTTGTAAAATACCAAATGCCATTGTTTGAGTCTTTAATTAGTTTTAGCATTTAATTACAGTTACACGAAGGCACATACATCCTCACCTTTTACAAGCTTTTGCCACGTCTTTCTATGGTGTTCTAGCGGTAAATCGTTCACCTATTTTAGTTGCATGGAAATTTTGTTAGTGATCAATGTAACTAAATTTCTATTCAATTTTATGTAAAATCGTCATATCTCGTAAATAAACGTAAATAAAAGTTTCTTTACACGAAATTTGTAAAAAAAAATACCGTTGAATAAAGAATGTAGAAAAATTCGATATGTAGGTGTTTATATACATACACATCGTATATTCGATACATAAAGTATGTATAATATTCACCATGTATTTGCCGTTGCAGTTTCCACACATACATTACAAGCAGCGTTAGGGATAAATTGTAGCCTATAGGTACCTATGTTATTCTGATGTGTAAGCTATATTATTGTAAGCTTTCATTAAAATCCATTCTGTAGTTTTTACGTGAAAGAGTAATAAACATCCTTACTTACAAACTTTCGCATTTATAATACATATTAGTAGGAGGATAGTAGGATTAGCTAGTAGGATTCGTCCAGTTTGATCAATGATGTCTGTTTAAACTCCCATACATATTACCTACTTGAGCACGTGTATTGTGGTTGATGGATTTTGACCAATTTTTTCAGGTTTTCGATCCGACACCCACACTCAATATAGTAAATTAAAAAATATGGCTCTCTCATCAAAGTATATTATTGTGTGTCACGTGTCGGTTTCGTCACGCCGCGTGTTCCCACGACCGCCTCCCGCGTTACGATTTGTCACGGTGTCGTATCGTGAGGTGTGAACATTCATTCCGACTAATGTTTGCTCTACTTACATTTACTCTGTTAAGTTGCCATAAATACGAGTAAAGCCCACCAGTAATTTCCACTACAGCTTACCGTACCCCAGCCAGAATAGACAGCGGTAACTACTACATGACTCTTTGTTACGATCTCAGGGAGCTCAAGGTATATGTTAAAAATGGCTTGGGATTCCCAACGAATTTAATCAGATCCAGTCTCCCAGTCCAGTTCCAGCATTCCTCCCCAATTAATGCGGAAGACAGTATCTACATTCTAAAAAATGCATTGGCTTATTAAAGTCAAGAAAAGACAGCAGCACGAAGTCCAGCTGCTATACAATGTTTTGAAAGATCTTACTAATATTAGAAATGCGAATAATTTATGGTATGTATGGATGTAACTTTATTACTCTTTCACGCAAAAACTACTGTATGATTTTTGATGAAACTGATACTAAGGCTTGCAAGTCAGAAAAAATAGGCTATAATAATTTATGCCAGTAATCCAACGGCAATAACGCGGATGAAACAGGCGAGAGTTGCAAGTAATTAAAATAACATTTATACATTATAAATTTACAAATTGGTCTCAACTCAAGGTAAGGTATAGGTACTATTATACTGCTTATTTCATTGTGAAATAGGTAAGTTTAGTTTAGTTTTCCCAGATAACACACAGAAAAGTTAGACAGGAAGTGTAATTTCTATAGGTATATATCTATAAAGGTGTAATTTCTGGTACCGAAGTAAGCCGGGATTGACCAGAACTTTTCATTTTCATAGGCCACTTTGAACATTTAAATTCGTGTAAGAGTAATAAAAATAATAAAATTATTTGTCTTTGAATCCAATAGGTTTCTAATTTTATATATTAAAAAAAAAGATAGTTATAATAATACAGCTATTAGATACTTTTAGCCGATTAACAATTTCCTTTATAAAAAATACTTTAAAATAACTCTTGTGTTAATATTTAAAATAGAGCAACATATTTTTCAAATGCAAATTGCAAGGGTGAGGAAACAATATTGCATTTAATAGAGTTCTCATAGGTCCTGTTTCGAATCATAATAATCATCAGCGCTACCTTAGCCCTACTGGATATGTGTTTAAACTTTTGATGTCCACATCACAAATTAGCCAATCATGCCTTCTAAAAGAGGCAATCTCTCTACATCATCATCATCCTTTATCCGTCCACTACACACTACACACCACAAAGGCTTACTGACCGCTAAGTCGACCGATTTCATACCACTCGCGTCCATTATTAGTTAAAATTAACCATTTTTTTAAATATAATTTACAATATGTAAATGTTATATTGAATCAAAGGAATATTATGTACCTTCAATTTAGAATTCCGCTTTTCCAAAGGTTAAAGCGGAACCCTTTTACTTAATCTTTTACCCTAAAGCACCCCGTTGTCCGTTTATCTAACAAACACAAATATACAAACATTTTCCATTGACATAAATTCAAAATATTAAAATTTGATAAGAAGTTGGGTCTCAACATAATTTGGGTAAAATTTAAAAAACGTTTATTTGTTGTTATTCTATACTAAATAAAAAAAAAACTAGATGTGCGGAACCCTCAGTGTACGAATTATACGCGCGACTGTCTGTTTTTTTTTTCTTTTTTTTTAAGCTTGCTCTTGCTATTGAAGTTACATAAAGTGCATAAAAAATTTGTCTAATAACCTGACATGGATATCCTATTATATCTATATTCAACATAACCCTGTAATATATAAGAGGTCTCACTAGGGAGGAGGTCTGAAATTATAAACATGATTAAATTATTAATAAAAAAATAAAATTTGTTCCTATGGTTACAATATCAAGAACAATACTACGGGGATTAAAATACAAAGTTCTTTATAAGAGGCCGAAAACAATAGGGAGTGTTTAAAAAAACGTTCGAATTTCAAAGTGGAACCGCTATTGGTAAGACTCAACAATGGCGGATTTAAAACGTCAGATTGACAGCTGATAAGTGTGTTTCAGAATTGATTGAGAATATAGATAATATAAACATGATGATGATGCGCGTAGCCGATTTATGATTTTGTATTATTTTCGGACACCTCATAATTTCACAATTTTCACTGGGCTAAGTAATAACATAATATGATACTAGCTGTTCCCCGCAGCTGTGCCTGCGTTAACTAGGATTTAGTGAGATCTAGTTATTCATTTTTTCATGAGATAAGTACTAAAAAATCTAGTTTCATTAATCATGGTTTGATAACCCTCTGAGTATGGGCAATACTCAGTGAGTGTGTGCCTTGAAATGGGTTTTTCTAATTTCTAAGTGCACCCCAAACACGAGACCATCGCTCGCTCACCGGTGAATGCACACTGCATGCCTGATGAGATTAGAAGTCTTTGAAGGTATGTGTAGTTCACCAAACCGCATTGGGCCAGCGCATCGGTGAACTATGGCCCATTACCATCCTCACCTGATTTCGAGGAGGAGACCCGTGCCCAGCAGTGGGACATAAAGGGTTGATACTTTATTTTAAATACCTACTAAAGTTTGGAAACTGTTTTTTTTTTATGAGGAATATTTTTTTAATAAATCACGTGAGTTCACTTCCTCTTCTCAGAGGTCAATCTTTCAAGGGATACAAATATGACCTCTATTCGTCTACCATCGTTTATTTTCTATAAAACTCACTCCACTTTTGAAAATAAGATCAAATTATCTTAAATACACTTGTAAGTGGATGAAAGCATTCCACCCCGACACACAGCAGGGCAATTGAAAACACCAAGTCACCCCCTCTGATGTAGCCGCTGTTGTGACGTGTAGGAAGGGTGCGCTAAAAGCCTTATAAAAAATGTTTTAAAGACGTATGCTGTGGAGTTTCGAGGATGCGCTCCGAATATTTATTGGCAAGCTTTTGTTTCTTCAATATGTGTGAATTTTCCAAATATGGTTTGTTCTAAAATATTCATAGTCTGTATGTACCTTTTCCCTCCTTAAATATGTTCTCAAACAAACAAGGAGTTACCGATTAAATGAAGCTTGATTTAATGTTTTTTTTTTATGTGAATAGATAATAATTGTAGTTAAATAGATAATTAAATGTAAATAATTGAGAATTGAACATAATCAACTACATCACTAGCATTGTCTTGGATTTGTCTTTCTATCAATATATCTACAGTAAAAGGTAAAATGAATATCCCTACCTACTTTAAAACTTTTTTTTTCATTTTTAAAAATGAAGTAAAATGGCACCTTGAAGTACATACACTTCATACTACGAATATCAACTTTATCATGTCGGAAATATTAAAGAAACTACTAACTAAAAAAAAATTAGAATGACATACAAAAATTATTAAACATATACCCAAAACAATAATAATCTGACGCAGCAAATTGATACAACCGGGCCATATTTAAAAGGCCAATTCTGAATCCATAAAAATAAACGCTGGCAAATTACAGAGCGCGGACAAATAACGTCGTTGATAACATCTCTCACAAAACCGACCATATTAACAACGCCATAAAGACGTTAAAAAACACAATAAAAATATTATGACAAGCCATTGTCTTCGTAAAAAGGTTTATCAGGGATCTGAGGCTTCCAAATTGAGGTAATTATTGGAAAGGTCCGTAGACCACGCCCTTAGCCGCGGGAAGGCGGCGAGAGATGTGATTGGTTGAAAACGTCGGCGCAAGCGCATCCAAATCTTCATATCGCTGTTTTTATTTTTAATTGTGGTTTCGCAGTGACGTTAAAACATTTAAAATGATTGATACGGTATTTCGTTTTATCTTATCGCTATAGAATTTTATGGTTCTGAGAACAGAACGGCTATGTACCTACCTAATTTTGATTATGTCAGCTAAATCGATTGACTTTGCCAGATCAATATTTTGTAAAACTCTGATTTATCTATATTATGTTTGCACATAGTTCTTTTTTCGATTTCGTGTTACAAGCATAATTTCAGAACATTTTTCTGCTTGTCTCGCTGAAAATGTTTAAAACAATAGTTGAAAATAAAAGCTAAAAAAAAAGGATTTATCAATTGATATGAAAATTATGATTAACAGCTAAGCTAATAAGCTAATGCACACCATTTTAATACATTACAACATTGTAGGTAGACGTGCCGGAAGGGGAAAAAACCTAGATGAGACGTCACATAATTATTCCTTATCTAAGGTCATACAGATAGTAACTTGATCAACCTTCATTAGTTCATAAATTGGATGGATCAGACCGGAAAGCATACTCAGGTTCGCTTAATTACTTAATAGAAAGAAAATTACTTTACAATGTTTTATATCGTGTCTCGTGTCGTGTATTATATTAACGTCACCTATGCATATTAGAAAGAAAAATCGAGAATGGGCGTTTATTTGTGATATCTAGTTTAAAAATATTTTATAAACATAAAGCCGGAACCGCACGTTTGCCGAGGCTTGGCAAGCCTTCGCAAATTCCAACGTGCGGATACAGAGTTTGTCTTGGCTTGCGTAGGCTTGCAAAGGTTTGTGGCCGACCTGACGAGTGTCGGTATTGTGCACAAGCCAAAGGGAACCAAAGAGACTTTGCCGCAAGCGCTTGCGAGGCGTCCGCATGCTTGTGACTTGTGAAGGCTTGGGGCTTGCGGCAAGTCACAAACGTGTGGTTCCGGCTTTATGCAATAGGTGTCAGGCATGCAATATGCTTGAAATTGATAAAACTTGGCAATTCATCTTTGTCGACAACACTATGTGACGATTCTAAAATTGATGGCGTCACACGCGAGTAACCATTGCATAAAGTTAACCTACTATAATATAGCTATTAAGTTCTATTGTGAGACTTTTGAACAGCGTTTTTCATGTGGTTTTAAAATATATTCTAGTTTACAATTATGAAACAACTCTTAGGGATAATAGCGGTTTATTGCGATTTTACATAGTCTATGCCATCTTTAACTTCGTGGGACTAGGATAATGGGGCACCGACAAAAACAACAATTTTTCAATATGTGAGCTCGATTTTTTTGACTAAAAAGATTAATCGTAGTAATTGGGGCACCACCGTGTACCCTAGTTAGCAATCATTGATTGATTTCCCTAAAATTATCACTCAATAAATTTCTAATAGGAATTATACTGCCCTGTGTGCCCATAATCGCGTGTCCCTGGGCACATGCCCAGAGTGCCGGAGTGAAAGACCGGCATACGGTCCTCTCGTGAATGTAAAATGATACCTGGTGATAATATTATTATATTGTCCGTAATGTAACTTTAGTTGTAGTTGTAAGTAGTATTTTTTTATTTGTCTTACATGTAAGTACCTACACCATCCCCATTTGATTGTTTTGAAGATTTTCAACAACGTTATAAGATTTTTTTAAATTTTTCCATTATGCAAAAAGCTTTTACTGACTGGTAAAACTTGACTTGGGGAAAATGATATGATAATTATTGAGTAGGTACCTACCTCATAACAATCTAAAAATTATAGGTATTTTTAAAATGGCATTACTTTCAATTATTGTTACATAATATTAGGTAATGGAAAATGTTCTAGGACATTCATAAAAATATATCCTTACATAAATTATGTAAATTCAATGGAAAAATATGTCAAAACTTTACAAAAACATAACGAGCCGGATCTAAATGTGTTATATAGTTAATAGGAGAATATTTTTAGACTTACTTGAACGCTAATGCACGTCGGACGGATTTATGGAAAGTGGCTCCGTCAGCGAGCACCATTACATTACTGTAAA
Organism: Lycaena phlaeas; assembly: GCA_905333005.2. Taxonomy (NCBI): domain Eukaryota; kingdom Metazoa; phylum Arthropoda; class Insecta; order Lepidoptera; family Lycaenidae; genus Lycaena; species Lycaena phlaeas. The sequence continues at coordinate 14,092,213 of HG995169.1, read as the reverse complement.
TAAATATCGCGAATGTAATGCTTTTAAAAAACCAAGCGCTTCCTCCAAATCAACACTTACCGCTCCTGATGATTACTGTTGGCTATAATATGAACATTGATCATAAATTAATCATAATATTTATAAAATGTTATGATATCGTTAATTCAAATATCATAATTATATCGGGACAGAAGGTGTAATGTGGTTTTCACTGGCAGTGGCAAAAGTTCCTTGTATTTAGTTAGGTATTAGACATGATGAAACCAAAACATTAAATTGACGTCCCCTTATCAACCTTATCAATAACACGATGCCCAGGACCCAAAGTGTTTCAGCCAAATTCCTAGAATTATCAAATTGAGCTATTAAACTATTGATTACCAGCAACTCTAGGAATAACCGGTCAATATTTTTCATGAGTATTCAATATATAATTTAGTATAATAAAGTACCTACAGTACAACTTGACTTTTGGCACACGTAAATGCCAAGTTGTTTGTTTGCCGTCGCCTCAATCTACCCATCAATTAAGGATAAGAGTGAGACTAAAAATAACCTAAGAAGATAACAGCTTCAAATATGTGTGTAGTTATGTATATTTTTCAAGTCTTAATTAAATATAATTGAAGATAAGTGTTTATTTATCAAATGGGCGGAAAATATCAAGCAATATGTCACGACATTCAAATTATTATTTATTCATAAAAAAAATGACGAAAATATCATCAACCAGCTACGCGTTTGGAATGACTAAATTTGGTCAGATAATTCTAGAATATACAAAAAACATAAAATTATAGGTAGGTATGTCTCGACGTTATTGGATTGGCTGTTCTGATTAGGTCATCATCATCATCATCATCAGCCTTTATCAGTCCACTGCTGAACAGAGACCTCCCTCAATCAACGCCAAGACGACGATCCCTTGTTACTCGCATCGTCTTCATGGCCCATCAGCCATCCGATTAGGTAATATATTATATTCTTATATGTATATATATATATGCTCGCATGCAAATGCTCGGTCAACCAGGTACTTTTATTAAAAACAATAACTTGAGCCTACTCGTAGTGCCTCTATAGTATGTCTATCAAGTGACAAGGCTGAGAGACAAAGGCACTTTAATTTTTATGTCAAATGGATAAGCAAATGAACCGGCGAATCACACGATGGTAAACCCTTTGTTACTAATCCTGAAACGTAAGATGTTAAGTGTCGATACCAATTATTACATTGCCTGTGCTGCTCTTCCCTCCAAAACTCAGCATAGCTGTTTTATGGGAGAAACAAGCAAGATGTTGGTACCCAGGCAATCTGGAGCGTGGCACAGCGTATCCCTCTCATCCAATAACCTAGATAGATATTCATAGCTCGGTTTTGTTCTGATAAGAAAAGCACGGCATGCTGCGTAAGTAAGTATTTGTATTAATACTAAATAGGTAGTATAAGACTCATATTCAGGGAAACACGGTTAGGTTCATGGGCCCGACCATCATCACTGTGGTAGTCTGTCAGCTTTACCATTTTACATAAATAATCATGGTTCAGCTTTCATATAAAGTTGGCATGTTACCAGCCCCCCTTTACAAGTGGCACAAATGCTAAACGAATAGAATAGAATAGAATACTTAGGTATTGTATGGGAATGACACTAGTTTACGACATGTAATTTGACTCAAGGAATATTATAATAATAATGATCACATAATATACGATACATAATAAACGAAATACAGACGGTTTTACAAACAAAACCATGTACTTTGTGTCTGAATGAGCGTTCTTCAAATTTTTTGCAATAAACTAAGGTAGCGATTATCGCAACTGAATAGATTCGGAGCGTTTGCCACTTGTCTAGATGGGCTGGAAGGTTAAGATTTGCTGATTACAAATATGTAAATATCATATCGACGTTTGTCGAATTGTTAACCACGTTCTTCTTCGTTATCGTGCAATCAATCACACCATAATACACCTATGTTCGATGCTGTTTGTCTTCCGATGCTGTTAAACACTTTTGATTTTATTGTGTGTTTTTACATGTAAGCGTCCGTGAGATTAAAATAATTCAATTAGTCTATCACAACCGAACTTGGGACACACATTTAGTTTGTCGTAAAACTTGTTTGACGCTGATAAGTAAACTACTTCTAATGAAACTTAAGCCTTGTCATTACATGAAAGCAGAAGATTAGCTTTAAATAAAAGCAGGTGATTAACTCGATAACAAGTTCAAAGATGGGATAACTTTACGGGGATAAGTGCGCCAATCCCGAAAAATACAGCAACCTATTTCCGTACAAAAACTTCTTTCATCCTGATGAGAAGGCGATGCAAGTCGGGAGCTAAAAATACCGCAGCTATTTGAGGAGCACTCAAGATGTAAGTGCCATTTCTTATCTCTGACGGAGGAACTCCGAAAAAACATGGCGCCATCGGCCGCTTTGATGTGAATAGGTCGGAGTATATTTATGAAATTGTTTTTTTAATATTTCCCATAGTGTGCGGGTGTACCCATCTTTGGCTGCGAGGACAGGAAAGCTCTCGTCATTTTTCCGCGATGCTTTTCTCCAGGTTCCTGGTAACTAGCGGTTTTACCATTAGGCGTGATATTTCCAGGCCAAAGCCAAGCCATGCTTGTTTTTCTCGTGTGTTTCATATATCTACAGTACCTGTAGATATATGAAACACACGTAGTAATCGATACCAAATTAATTTAGCCCTAATAAAACAGTACGTATATGAGGCTCGTCAGATATTAGAAATTATATAATTTATATAATCTCTAATGTATACACAAAAACGCATAGTATGAATCATATGCATGGATGTCGCATTTCTACTTTTTCGCCCTTTGAAAGTAAAAACAGCTCAGCCAAGACAAGTGGCATAAACGCTAAATGAATAATAGAATAGAATATTGTCAATTTACATGCCTCAAGTAAGTGTCATTCCTATACAATTGTACCTATATAGAATAGAATATTAATTAGTATTCTATTCTATATTAGGTACAATTAGTATTATTAATATAGAATAGAATATTATCCTTTTTTTACACCTTCACTTTTGAAGCATGATATCATATTCCAACTACACGAGGTGTTATGTATCTCTAGATCGGTACAGGCTTTTACATATATCGTACAAAACAATATAACAGATACATAATATGTAGAAACCATTGTTAGGCTAAAGAGGCTTCCATCTTGTAATCTAATCTAGGCATTAGTCTAGTAATTGTATAGTATAATAATTGTTGATAATGTCGGTATCGGTGTACCGTCGCCCCGGCGCGGGCGTCGAGTAGCACTCGACCGTCCAATATCATTCAAATGTGTTTCATATCCGGCCCCAGACACCGGCGCTGCTCGCTTTGCATCCGTAAACACTCCACACTCCGTCCCCGAATTGGTAAATCATGGAAATTTTCAAACTTGAAAACAATGGATTCTGAAATATTTACCAGCCGTTTTCCGTAAATTCATTCTAATATGGATATTATTGCTCATATATTTACATTAACAAGTAGCCTTTTATTTTAATTACTTATATTTTCTTCTTGACTTCTTAACTTCTAGAAGTGTTTTAGGTATCAAACCATTTTAGTCGTTTCAAGGTCAACAACTCCTTGATAAAAAATTGTAAAACCTTTTGATTTTTTACATACTATAAAGGTATATACGTCGATCTGAAGCGCCCACCCTCAACGCGCCCTCGGCAGATGGCTCTATGTCGCGTGCGCACGCGCCGCACGCAACTCGGATCTTCCTAATTACTACAGAATTAACAGCATTGTTTACGATACCTCGTTACGGTAGTATTGTGATACCATTTTATATATGGTATCACAATATATTTTGTATATTTAATATCTTGTTATATGGTATCTTAACGAATTTGAAGTTTATGCAAAATATATTATTTATAATAGAGATCAAGTTTTTTTTATATAATTTTTTATGCTATATTTTTTTATATTAGATTCATATTTAAAGCTCAGGCTTTTCCATAGTGAGTTGCTACGTAATAAGTAGATGGTGGGGTGATGGTGGAGTGGTCGCATGTTTGAATCTTGGCTGTCACTTGTGACAGTGTGTTTATGAATTTTCGGGCTGCTTATAACAGTCACCTTTGTTTCATAGTCTGATTTAATTTAAGAACATTTGAAAAAAATTGACGAAAAATAATCCGCAAAAAAATGTTAAATTGGAATGCGTCGAAACGAATTCCGCATAGTGATGGGGTGATGGGGTGATGGGGTGGGCAGTGACGCGTGGCCACTTGGTGATATTAGTTGTGCCATCTGGCCACTGACCTGGAACTAAGGGAGCTGCGATTGCTCTTCATATTCATTGCTCGGTGACGTTCTTGAATATTTATTATTGTTGCCTTACTCGTGGGTTTCCTTGAGACGCGAAAATGACGAGCTAACATAACCAAGAAACAATATATTAAAAGTTTATAAATGATATTAATACTAGATTACATATATACTAGATATACAGACCGCTGAAGGTTTTCATTTACCTCTGAAAAACCTTTTTTTATAGTTGGTAAGGGTACAAACGAACAATTGAAACCTTTTGGCGACTATCGACATTCACTGACATTCACACAACCAAAGGTTATGCAAGTGTTGTGCTCCTTTTCCCTACCCGGTCACTATACGCCGATTTTATGTGAGCGACAGGTAACACCCCGGTCGTGCCGGCCCAATTTGGATGCAAAGCAGCATGCCACTACCTCTTACGCTTCTTATGAGTCTTACATGTTAATTTTGTTAGTTCTAGTTTTCCAATCAAATTTTGAATATTGAATTCTCAGTTTCAGTTTTTTCAGTTTTCAGTCGATGGCTATGATTGTTATTAATGTTTGCCACTGCGAACAACATTTACGACTCTTTTAAACCAGCCACGACACGGTTGAATTAATTCTGTCTACTTAGAGGTGGCTGTCTTTTTCCTTCTTAAAAGGTCAATCTCACCTCGCAATTAACTCGATTAGGCTCTATAACAATCTTACAATCTTACACTTTTCCATAGAATCCATTTCCACAACAGAACCCTTAACACTAATCTTGGATGAAATAATATAGGTGGGTATGGCGGGAGTTTTCCAAGCGCGATGCTGTCATACAAAACAATATGGCGGAAAATCGGCGCAATCATTACTTGGACACAATAGAGATGTCACCGCGAGTTAGCTCGGGCGCCTGATCCGTGATTTGTTCGGAGGGGTTTCGGCTATCAAGAATTTTAATAATGAAAAATAAAGGTACAGTGCATATCGACGATTGTTCGAGCTGGGGATTCCCTAAGTAATCGGAAGCTTACAAAAGCGAAAGTAAAATCACTCTGTCTCTTTAATTTTTTCTGAATTGCTGATTTGGATATTTCTCCAAATTACAGATTATATTTTAAGGAAGGATAGTTTCTACCAAACAACAAACGTTTATCCAACGTACTAAATAACATATTTGTCTGTAAAATGTCAGTGCAAGCGCGAGTGCAGAACAATATTTGTGATGTCATTCAGAGACAAGACAGGCCGTGGTACGGCCCTCCTCAATAGCACAAGTTTATTATCATGTACATGGATATATAATTCATAGTGAGAAAGAGCTTATAATATCTTAATATATATAAATCTCGTGTCACAATGTTTGTCCTCAATGGACTCCTAAACCACTTAACCGACTTAAAAGATAGGATAGTTTATTTCTCAAATTTGAGATTGCAATTTTATTTATTGCAAATTAATTGTTTTGACAGAACGAAGTCTGTCGAGTCCGCTAGTACTATAATATAATATAAGAGCTTATACTTTTAATATTTAGCTTAATCTACTCCTGTGCAGGTAATATAAGACTGATGATGAAGAGCATCGATTTTTTAAGTTAGACAACCTGGTATTTAAGTCACGTAACGCTATGCTATATATATGTATATGAAGGAGCTCACCTGGTACCAGATTAGATACACAGATTTCGCCTTTTTTCGAAATGTCAAATGGTATGTAGTAGTACATGGTATGTATGTAGTATGTATGGTGTGGCCAAAAAGCCTCGGCTCAATTTGCTTTGCCCAAGGTGCTGGGTTCACCCTAGGCTACTGAGCCCCACCGCCACGACAAGAGTTCAACCATGGTAAGGATGTGTCAGACAGGATTACCGCGTTATATCTCAGGAGAGGAATATCCTGAGATATAACGTGGTAATCCTGTCTTGTGTTTCTCTGCGTTTACTAAATAAACAAACTGAATGATACCACTATTCAGGTACCCAAGCAGCACGGTACCTACCTACTGCACAGCTCAATGCTAATATACCTATAGAGAATATATAGACGTAATACCTGCTCCGATACATTACATGCTGGCTATGAACGGAAGTTCATTTCAATTTAATTACGTCTTAGGGATCTTGACAGAGAACGTAGTATATGTTGAAGACAGCCTTTGACGTCAAAAGCCTCTTTGATTAACCATATAGCCTCCTATACCTTGAGACGACAGAATGTCGTTTATCAACTCAAAAAAAAAATACTTAAGAATTGGGTTATTATCTTTTAATCTTGTCTTTGTAATTGTGCTTGTAATTGTGACCTTCAAATACGATTATCTAAAACTATTGCTGTACATAGGCCTCTCTCAATGAACGCAAAGACGACCGATCCCTTGCCGCTCACATCCAACGCGAACCGGCCACTGCATTGTCTTCGCACCTCGTCACCTACAAGCCCTACATAAAATTCATTTATAATGAAGGTCCTACAATCCAATATTTTAACACTTTGAACTGGTGGGAGGCCTGTTATTATATGTCATTATAAGGAGTCCAAATAACCATTTGGACTCACGGCCATCACAGTGACAGCGAAATGATCAATCATTATACACAATTTGTCATCGTCGCGTGCTTGATAAAAGCATTTGATCTGCTATGGTGTAATAGGTTAAGTGGTTTATATACCCTTTTTACCCGTCTGCAGCGCAGAAGTGTTGTAATTTTTGTGTGTCTACTTTTAAAGTTATAGCTTCATCAGCAGCGTTGAAAATTTTTTTGGTAGAGAAAAATCTTGTAGGTTCGCGTCACCGACATGCTTTGACATTAAGACGTCATCATGAAATTTCAAACCCGACGCCATGAACATGGCGGGGGGAAACCCCCCAAATTATAACGTCATAGGATGATCCAACCGGATCATCCCATTTTCGATGACGCATAACGGTCACTAGGACCATTAGCATAGATCCAACCGAAAAAAAAATCATGAAATTTGTATAACAATGTCCAATTCGAAGTTGTAAGTTTTTGTTTTTGTGTTATGTAGGGATGTTTGGCTTATGCGAAAACTACTCAACCGATCATCATGAAACTTTATACACATATTCTGGGAGGTACTAGAAGTACACTGGATCCATTTTAAAAAAGAATATTTTTTGCTAACGCGGGCGAAGCCCTGGGCAACAGCTAGTATTATATTTTATGATGCTCTATTGCTATGGCTAGAGATGATCTGCCCTAAGCCGAGAGTTACAGTTAGTGAAATATAAACGTGTATTAATACAGAACCGCCGGGGGCAGTAAAGGGTGAACTCCAATCAGCTAATTGGAAGGTAATCCGTAGAGTGGGATGGTGTAAACGGATGCTGTGGAGATACACGAACCGTGCCAAGTAATAATAGATAACCAACTGATATATTATCTGCTTACAACAAGAAGCACATGTCAAGAGGGCGGGAAAAGGTTGTTAATGGTGATGGTGGTAAATGATGGTAGATGATGGTAAATGATGGTAGATGATGGTACATGATGGTACATGATGGTACACAACAGTGGACGGATAAGGGCTGATGATGCGCTGGCTGGGTTGGTGAACTTCACACACTTTCAAAGACTTTCAATCTCATCAGGCATGCAGGTTTCCCCACGATGTTTTGCTTCACCGATGAGCGAACGATGGTCTCATGCTTAAGCTGCACTTATAAAATTATAAAAACCTTTTACAAGGCACCACAGAGGGTCAAGATCGAACGCGGTACCTCTCGCTCGAGAGACAAATACCAGCTAGCGACCATCGACGCTCGTGTACGCATACAAAAACATATTCCGGCGTCACTGAAAACGTATCAAGTTAAATTGCGATTGACGTAGTGACGTAAAAACGTGTGATACAACATATTATCGTCCGGACTCCGGACGTCCTCCCGAGACCGCGTAAATTATCTGAAACGCCCGTATGTGCAAACTTATTGCTTAACTGAAATCGATATGATTTTCAGTATTATCTTATACCTTTAAACGAGCAATTATTGTATATATATATAGAATCTGAATCTCGGAAACGGCTCCAACGATTTTCATGAAATTTTGTAGACATGGGCTAAAAACGTCGATAAATCGATCTAGCTAGGATAGATTTTTAGAAAACATTTTTTTGTCCGTGTTTTGGGCAACAATAAAATATGATTAGAATGCGAACGTAAATTTCGCTGTCGATTTGTTTGTCATGATAGCTTAGTGGGAAAATTAGGCAGATAAAACCGAACGAGCCTGGTTCGAATCTCCAGTCCGAATTTTTTTTTCCTTTATTTAAGTTTTTTTTTTTTGGAAGAAAAATTTTATCGTATGTAATCACTAAGGGTACCGAGCAAATGCTCGGTCAACCAGGTACTGACATTTATAAAGAGATAAATAGCTAGTTCTTATGATCATAATCATCATTATCCAAGCCAATATTAATATTTATTTGATCCATACCTCGATCGACTTTGTAAGTAGGTATTGTCTCTACATTCTGGCGTCACTTTCCTTAATTTTCACTAAATAGCTAGTTTAATGCCGAAGAAAATAGAATTCATGTAAGAAACTAAAGGGATAATTACGGCTCCTTTTTATCTCTTTTAATATCACCAACAAGCAAGTATAAGATACTCAATACAATAATGTTTTCCATTATCTCGTCAGATGCGATACAGACATTGAAAACGCAGAATTCGAGACATATTTTCGGAGTGCAACATATATAAACAACAAATCGGTGAAGGAAAACATCGTGAGGCTGATGAGATTAAGTCTTTGAAGGTATGTGAAGTTCACCAACCTGCACTGGGCCAGCGCATCGGTGAACTATTGGCCCAATACCCTCCTCGCCTGATTTCGAGGAGGAGACCCGTGCCCAGCAGTGGGAAATAAAGGGTTGATACTTTACTTTTTTTTAAACAACAAATACAGAAAACGCTTTCTTATGATAGATTCTAAGTTGTATTGTCTCTACGGTATAGTCATCGAAATTGCAGAGTTGGAACATATTTTTGGAGTGTGTATGTGTATATATACAATATCACAAGTGTGTATATACACATACGAGTGGAGGTATTTGTTAATGTACACAGCCACCGTCTCGCAGTAATGTCGCCCGCAACCCGCGTTAAGTGCGTAACGTGCCGGCTCTATACTACAAAAGGTGGCTTGAAGGGTGCTTTTATATGAAAAGCGAGTGAAAAGTAAAGAAAATACATACGTATTAAACTGATACTTCATAACATACCTGTTAACACCAGCGTTATTGTGGACGATTTTTGAACTGTCATACGATACAAATATTAAACCTCATCACATGCCTGATTCATTGAATCGTAGGCGCGAGACAAGCGGCGTCCGAACCCCGCCTTCGCAGCGTTTATCCTATTAGTTCGATTGTGATATTGTTTTCATACTTTACTTGATTTATATTAGCTCATTACTCTAGTCCCTAGGGTATATATAATTATAGTATTCTATAATATACTTTAGCAGAGCGTTGTTCATTCCTTGGTTTTTAAGATCAAACAAATTTTGCCGGTAAGCATAAATGGGTGTGAAGACTATGTCTGTAGGTAAAATCACTTACTATCTGTAGGAACAAATATATATTTATGATCCTATTCCATGACACATGCAGCACAACCACTAAAATTAATACATTTCTAGCAACATTTGTATTATTTTTTGGTCCATAGCATTTTCAATTAATATTATTCAATGCATATCGGTTTTAATTCAAAATATTATAAATCACGTGTTTCCATGGTTTTGTCTGCAAGAATGATGTTGCTATGTAATATCTAAAAAATGTTTTACCGTTTTAATGATTTTAAAATGAATGAACGAAATAATTAAATCAGCTCAGTAATTATAAAGATTATGTTTATCATAATCATTAACTATCTTCCTATTTTTATGAACTGCCAAATTAGGCCTCATTCCATTAACGCCAATACGGCCGATACCTTAATAGGTAACAAATAAATTTACGTTTTTTTATATGATATTTTAGATCTAATCAAGAACCGTAGTAGAAAGGCGGCACCGTCTCTAACCAGGGGGAAGACATCATCGTCAATCAGAAACTAACATAAATATGCTTTTACGTCTCCCCTCGAGGGCGCAAATGTACCCAAATGTGCGGGGCGGGCATGAGGACGCATACAATTTTTAGACCGGCCGGATTTTAGCGGCCTATCCGGATTTAAGAGAGGTGCCCGGGTGCGCAAACTTCACGGATTATCCGGCAGGTTCACTTTTACTATTTTACTTTTTTACAGAAGAGGGGACAAACGGACAGTTATTCACCTGGTGAATGATCACATACTACGATCGAAGGCTTTAAAGTGCTAGCTTTTCAAATATTACTAGTAGAGTATTTTCTCTTGTTTTCATAAGTAGTATCGGGTCGGATAATACCGTACGAGGCAGGTGGATCTACGACGTACTTATTTGAGGCAGAAATTGCCCAAAAATCACTATATCATTTCAAGTCAATGATCAAAAAGGTACTGTAGCTATTACATGGAGAAACAAAAGCCAGATCTAATGCGAGTGTTCGGGGGTCCACGCGTTCATTGAAAGATGACTAAGTCCAGCAGTGGACAAAAAGGCATATACTTATTACTGTCTTTGACACTAACAGCCACCTGGTTGAGATGTTAGGACAGTGACACAGTGTCGCGGATTTGAATGTAGTTAACCTGTTTGATGAATGCTACACCGCACGATGGAAATGTATAGACATATAATATGTATATTTTCCAGCTGAATCTGCTGTTCTGCCATATGTTGCTGGGTAGGAACAATCGTATCACCTAGCGATATGATACTTTTTTTACAAATTATTTTATCACATCGATCAATTAAATTCATGTTTATTTCTAAAAATTCACAAGAATCCAAAACTTTTGTATGAAATTAAGTTTATTCCCTAACCTCATAGTCGAGCGACAATGTTCCAGCGGGCTCTTGAGCGAGAGGGTCCGGGTTCGAGCCTGATCTTTTGGTGCGCTCTAAAACACGAGACCATCGTTTGCTCAAAGGTGAAGGAAAACATCGTGAGGGAACCGTCACTCCTGATGAGATTGAAACTCTTTAAGGTGTGAAGTTAACCAACCCACATTTGGTCAGTTGCAGTGAACTATGGGCCACTAACCTCCTCGCCTGATTTCGAGGAAGAGATCCTTACCGAAAGATACTTAACTTTTTTTACCTCATAGTTATACAAGCCCTTACGAACTTACCGGCCCAACATGGTGGTGGTTGATTTATATTTATTTATTTACGTGTATCAAGCCAAAGCCCCTAAATATAAAAGAGTTTAACGGTGAATCATTTCGGAGTCAGTGACTTGACCACACCTAAACGGTCACGCGACGCGCTCGGGAGTTAATCTCGATATAATGGTCGGCTCGGGTCGCGTGACGTCACGCCAGGTGACGCTAGTCGGACACAGGGGTGGCAACACGGGCGAACGTATTATCACTCTTAAAACAATGTCCGCCTCCGCGTCTGTATGTATGCGATAAATTAAAAAAAAATACAGTGTGTGCGATTCACACACTATAGAAGTGAAACACATGTTAAATGCTCAAATACGAGCAAGTATTAAAGTGTGCAATATACATACACACCGACATTTGCTTTCTATTTTGTATTTATTTCTCTTACCTGTCGTTTTTTCCGTTGCATCCGGTTTGAAATCACAACGATTCTAAAGAAGTTTCACTTCAAAAACTGTCTCGACGGATTATCATACGACTTTCCTAAATAAATCCAATGCTTCCTGATGGTTTTAGTATGCAATTGGACGTGGTTTTATATAAAAAGGTTTTATATAATATTAAGATTGCATTCGCGCAAAGGTGGGGCGAGCAGCTACAGTTAAAGTTTGTATACCGTATACACGTGTACAGTTTGAGTTGGGCTACGTATAGGGCAATGAAAGCAACCGCCTAGGCTGAGGACATTTTTAGTTTTCGATTTGAATTTTAGGACTCGCAATGATAAGTAGTGTGTAAGAATTTAAAGAAGGGCAATGCTTTTCCAAAAAGTTATATGTCCAAGGGCACGCGACACAGATAATAATAATAATAAACATTTATTTACTAAAGATAAAAAAAAACAGTCTGATACAGTAGCATGTGCAACGCGTCCTATGCATTGGCAACATCATATTTGCAACAGAATTATTTACAAAGTATCTTTCCTATGTTCTGAAAATAAGAGCCAAATGAAATAAGGGACAGGTAGTGTTATAGCTAGTACCGAATAATCTTGCATCACGGAAAAAAAACTACTTGTCTTTTTTTTTTTGGTGACGCAGCGGAAATCCTTTTCGGACTATGGTCCGAGGGTCACCAGGGCTCACCAGGCAGGCTCACCAGAGCCTTGGGTAGACGCGCTGGCGTGTGTGGACGCCTTGGGTGCACTACCCCACTAAAACCGCTGCGTGAGCCTTCAGCCGCTATTTGAGGAACCCGGATCTGCAGGCGACGGGAAACCCTCAGCGACAGACTGGTCGTGGCAAGACTAGATTTTCCACAATAGGGGGACTGCCCGGCTACCACTTACTTGTTACAGCCTGGTTAAAGTTACGAGCAACGTTGATATTTACAACCAACAAAAGTGACACATCTGGAAACTTGTCTATAACACCATAGACATAAACCAATTTAAAAAGGCGACTAGAATATTGAAAAAAAAAATTCTAAAAAAAATCAAAATTCGCGGCAGTGTGTCGCGCGTTAGGGGTAGCACGTCGCCCACAGGGTGTTTGTTTTGGGAGTGAGAATATTTTGTTACAGAGGAGTGCTTGCTCAGATGATGCATTTGACGGTAACCAAACACAGCAACATAGAAAATATCACCGCTGCGGCTCAATATCGATTGCAAACTTAGAAAAAGGCAACTTTTGAAATGCTATTCAGCTGTGACGGACTTTAGGTGTCACAGATTTTAATTATTTTGAATCTCAATAAAGATTCCATGGTTAAGGACGTGTCTACTTGTAAAATGATTAAATATGTCATAAAATTTTAATTACTGATAAACTACAATTATGTTAATTGCTAATTATTAAAAACGGAAGTGTTGAAATACTAGGTCTATAAACATTATGTCATTAATAAAAATCTAATTTCATGGTTAAACAGATGGCTCATTAACTACGTAAACATATAAACATAACTCTTGGTGTAGCTATTTTTTCAAAAGAAATAAATTATCATAAAAAATTCTAACAATATACACAACAAGTACTTTTTTCCTTTAGTGTATTCTAACAAGACATAAATTGCGTTTCCTTATACGCGTGCTACCTTCAGCCGAAGGACGACTAAGTACCTACAGGTATAATTAATTACGAATTATAATGTCTATTTATCACTTAATACGGTAGCAATTATATTTTTGCTACCGTATTTAGTTATAAAAATAAAATATAAAAAATTATAAATAAAAAAATTGCCACCAATTTAAAAAAAAATTACGTGTTATTTTGGAAATTGGAGTATTCACGGCAGAGCAATTTTTATCAGTTCACGGACGGACGGAAGGCCTATGTCAATGTTAAGAAGGCCAAAGTGTATTTCAGTTTTTTTATATAGGTACCTATGAGAAATATTGAAATTACATCGAAAAACTCAATGAAAGTTATTCACAAATATTTTAAATTATGTAGTTGATATATACGTCCTGTATACAAATCAATATGACTTCCATCTGATTAATTAGAGGGGAAGTTAACGCGTGGTCAGTCGGTTCGATGCCGGAACGATGCTATACAGTTAATCATTTCAGCTTTAGGGGGCTCATAACTAGCAACAATGTAGGGTGTTGAAATTTGGAAAACTTAGCACTTAGTGTTGTTACTTATTTTATTGAAGAAAATATTTGACCAGCAAGTGGAATACGCTTATACTGCACGCCCTTCAGCATGGGTAGGTAGGTAATTACCACAATCTTGCTAAAATATTTGGTATTTCGTCCCATAACTGGTTTATTATAAGTGAGCATAATTTGTGTTGCTCTATGGGTGATTTTTTTTCGAAATATCATAAATTTTATAAAATAATTAGGCTAATTTAATGGTTGTGAAATCTAGATCGTGTACTATAAATATTTTTCAATATATTTTATGTTATACAAATCGTCATCTAAACTTCCACAAATTAATTATAAATGTACATTTAAAATATCGTCAAAACCAAAGATCAGCATTAACGTCTATAACTTAATGTGGAAACTTATGGGTTATACACAAGTCTTACATAAGTGGGAAGATTCTTAGTTCTTACATAATACATAAAGATATATAGTAAATTAGATAGATAAAAGCCTTCTAGTAATGAGCTCCGCCCCGCCCACTGTCACAAAATTTCAAGATTCTTCGATTAGAAGGACCGATGAATAATAGAAATCGTAGCAAGATGAAATGCCTTCCACACGATGGGCAGACTATCCGGTGAGTTAGACACCTGGCTATTGGCCGAATAACACTTCGTCGGCTGTAATCTATATAATCAACCTTTATACGTCTATTGCCGATTATAGGCCTCCTTCAATGAACCAGCGGCAGATCATATCCACGACGAACCAGCAACTGCACGGAAATCATCTTCCCATCTGGTCTGGCCAACCAACTCTTCGTCTGATGTTACTGCTTATAAGGCTTTGTTGCGGTTAATAAAGTAATACGCGCAAAGATTATTTTAATGTCGTGCACAAGGCGTTTGTAATGCAAAATATGGAGCTGAACGACAGTGTACCCTTGTAGGTAAATCTCCCGTTTCAAACAGTTTTTAATAGTTTATAAGAATCATTACAATTCATAATACTGCGATCGCCTCAATACAAAGTAAAAAATTAATATGATTAAGTAAAATCGCATCTGTTCCACATAAATTAGGTGGCGGGCGGGCTCCCCCGCGTGACGTAGCAATGATTGTGTTATCTAATTACCGCCGTGTCGATGGGTATCGGTGACGCATATGCCGCGATGGTGGAGCTGATAAGCCGAGCCCCCGATACTCCATGTTTTGCGAGAATCCTCTCGAATTATTATAAGGAATAAACTTTTTATAATGCAATAACTTTGATGGATTTAATCGCGATTCGGTTTTTACATGTCAGAATTTCGAATCATCATCAATATCGTCGTCATTAGCCTCTATCTGTGCACTCTAAATATAGGCCTCCCTTAATGAACACCAAAACGATGCCTTGAAGTTTTTAAAAAATATCGATCATAGTCGAGAGAGTGCTGAATTCTGTTTTTTTAGTCATCAAATAATATTGTACTTTGAATGAACGCCCGTGACCGAAGTAAGATCTACAAACTCGTATTCAAGAAGCGTACTTGGCTAAGTAATGAAACAATACTATGCAAAGAACGCTTTTAAGGGTAACGTTGGTAACGTTTGGTATGGGTTTGACAGACACACAGTTGCGGAATTCATTTAAGTACTCTCTATGAATTAGTTTAAATGACCCTATGCGTTCGGGAGTAGGTACTAGGTACTGTGACACCTCAAAGTATTGTTTGTGAATACGGATATCAGTTTACCACTGAAACGATGCTCTCCAAGAAAGGTTTATATCTTTCTTGGAGAGCCACCACTAAATATTATTTTTTATTCAGTAACAGTATTCATATTTAATTTAATGGATTTTAGAATAGAATACGATACCTATATACTTATTTACAACACTTAAGTAAATTAATGATACAGTATATATTACAGTATAGTATATTTTATGAGTATAAAAGTTAAAAGATTGAATGCTTTATGCATTCAATATTTTATCAACTATAGTGTCTAGCTGATCAAATATTTAATGATTAGTATTATTTTTGCCGTATGAGCTTTTTTAAGCGAAAAATAAAGTTGTACATGGCGCCAGACGTTTTAAATAAACAAATCAATCAAAACGAATATGGTTTTACATTAGTATGTTTATGATATGCGCCGTAACTCGTAAAACCTGCCAATAGCCCGTCACGGCTGGCGGCGTGCTTGGAGCGCACGATCTGCTTATTGTTGGTGCCTCTTGGGTGATAACATGTGAGACGGAACCATCAGATCTCATGAAATGATGATTTCCAAACCCAGAGCAAATCTGGGTTTGTCCTTATATGAAATTTACATAAAACATTTTAGCATTAGTTATTTTTCGATTGCAACTACCGTGAACTAAATAAAAGTTTTTAAATACGTTGTTTGAACTTCGAATACATTTGAAGGCAGCTTGGGAGCAGAACACATTCTCTTAAGGTATCCTTGCCTAACTCCCCTCTTTTTATGTTGTTTTAAATCTTCGTTTAAAGACAGGACATGAAATTTCAGGAGATGCGATGGAGAGTAAGACAAAATACATTCCTATCATCGTATTCTCCAGTCGCTTATACGATGAGTTCCGAAATAATGTTTTCACCAGTTACCTTACACAAATATTATATTTTTCCTGTCTTTGAGCCTGGATTTTGTTTGATTATAAGTTGCGTTTGAAAACTCGAAGCTAAGAGTCTTCTAGTTTGTAACACCGGCTTGAGGTATATTTAAACCAGCTGCTGTGTGATGTTTAGCCAAGAAGTGACTTTTTTGAGTTTTATTTCCTCCCAAATGAATTTTAAATCCATACAATGTTTTTTAAAAAATTATCTACTAAAAACTATATAATGAAGTAGCTTCCCCGTAAAACTGAAAAATAATGTTTTCTCTAAAATAAACCTCCTTTAGTAATTGGGCTACCAAATTTTCCCTACCAACATGTAAATGCGAAACTTGTGGAATTTAATCCTTACAGCTTCAATGAATAGTTTCGATGCCGTACATGCAGTGGTTATGCATGCAGCATAATTACAAATGTTGAAAATTATTATTAACTTCATCCCTTCGTAACTGCTTCGCTTTTAAATGGCCTTCGCGCCTAAAAGCTTGGGCGTGAAGTGCGTGAATAATGAAATATAGGCCTCGTCCACTCAGACCGACAGGCAACAGCCCACGGCAGACAGCCACGACCTCTAACACACACAAACGAGCATACCCAAACGAAATACTATAATATTATAAATGTCAGTTTGTGTGGATGTTTGTTACTCTTTCACGAAAAAACTACTACATGGATATTAATGAAACTTTACAATTATATATAATTGTAAAGTTTCATTATACTTATACACCTTATACACCAGAATAACACATAGGCTATCCCCATACTCCCACGGGAATGGGAATTGCGCGGATGAAACCGCGGGACGCTCCTAGTTCTATAATATACTTGATAATATATTGCAAGCCTTTTATTTCATTTTACAGTAAAATGTGGATGACGAAACGGCATCATAGTAGCCGACTCATGTAGACATTCCGATTGTATAGATTAAAGTATCAACTGTCCCACTGCTGGCCCTCCTCGAAATCAGACGAGGAGGGTAATTACGGGCCATAGTTCACCGATGCGCTGGCCCAATGCGGGTTAGTGAACTTCACATACCTTCAAAGAATTTTAATCTCATCAGGCATGCAGGTTTCCTCACAATGTTTTCCTTCGCTGGTGAGCGAGCGATGGTCTCGTGTTTAGGGCGCACTTAGAAATTAAGAAAATCCCAATCTAATGCACACGGGAGTGGAGATCAGAATCGAACCCGGAACCTCCCCAATAGGAGGCCGCATGGTTTGTTCAGATTAACCACAAAGCAAAGTCTCACCTGCACCTCGCAATTAAGCGGGAATAGTTAAGGCCATTGTTGTATCATCATCATCATCATCATCATCATCATCATCATCATCAGCCTTTATCCGCCCACTGCTGAACATAGGCCAAGACGACCGATCCCTTGCTATTCGCATCCAACGCGGACCTACCACTGCACAGATTGTTGTATACAATGGCTCAAGGCGAATTGACGGACTTCCTACGCCCTCAAATCCGATGTTTTACAACCACCAGTGGACCATCATACGCGCCACGACAAAATTTTGTCAACCCCTTTTCTCGTGTTATGTCTATGTCTACAGTAGCCAACATACACGCGATACTCTTCTCGTCACGTCAATAGATAACAGGATATTATCATTCAATTTTAGTTGTATCTCGTAGTACGCATGTTAGGGTGATCGAGATAAAAACTCGATGAAGATTAGTCTCTCGTCAAGTGAAATCTATTATCTAGTACGCATGCTAGCCCGTCAGGCACGTATGTTTCATCATGTTTACCTGACTATACCGCCGGTTAGGGAAATTTAAAGAGTAGGGCATTTCCCAACAAAAAAAATATTTATAAAAAGCTTAATAGTAGAGCCCAGGCCAAATCGTACTGGTACTAGTACGAAATCGTATCCACTTTACTTTCGAAACCTTAAACTAACCACACCATTGTTAATAGAATATTTTAAGTTATTAAGTCCTTATTTTTATCTAAAGAAGGCCAAAGTATGTTACAACCCCACCATGGCCCAGGCCTTGTCGTGGCGGTGGGGCTCAGTAGCCCAGGGTGACCCCAACACCTTGGGCGAAGCGAATTGAGCCGAGGGGGCTCATTGTATCCCTCTTATAAGAAGAGGGGACAAAAGAGCAGGGGGCAAGGGGTGAGGATGGGAACCTCACCTCATCGTACTGTCCCGACGTTGGGAGTGGTTGTTCTGTGGTGCGGGGCAACCGCTCTGTGGAGGTGGCGTTGGTCCCCTGAGGGACTGACTAGCCGTCGAAGTGCCCTGTTGCTTGTAGATCCGGGGCACCTCACCAAAGGCGGCAGTGGTGGCACTCGCCGGGTTTTAGTGGGTAGAGCTGCGTCCACTTACCAGCTTTCGGGCACAGCGAGTCCCACATACCTGCCTGGTGAGACCCACTCCCCTGCAGGATGCGTCAGTGCATTTCCCGGCATAAAAGAAAAAAAAACATAATGTTACAAAGTACACATCAAAAATATTCTCAGTTCATAATAAAATCTGTCATGGAAGTTTCTGGGCGTAGCTTGTGATTTACAAGTAGGTGGGCCGTTCAGGTCTTATCAATAAAACGACAAATTTATGGCTTTAGTATTTCAAAACAACTTCAAGTTCCAATAGCTAATTATAGATAAAACATAAAAGCAGTGGGATACAGTTTTTTTTCGATCTTCATTGGAATATTATCTTCTGGCAAAATTTAAGAGACTCAAATGTTAAGTCCATATCAATATATAGATAAACCGAGCGAATAGTCCGACAGAAACTAGCATCCTGGTTTATAAGTCTCCTGAAATAGCTAATGTTAGCCACTGAAGATTTTTTAAGGATATTTTATATTTTTAGGAATAATCCTGCCTCGCGCGACCGCTATTTCCTGCCATTGCCACCTGCGTTATTTCCGAATCAAGGTTTGAGATACGATTCAGGACCTTCAAGAAGAGCCATGTCCATATTTTAAAGGCCAGCAGTGCTCTGGTGCTATGGATGTGATCTATGAATCTACGGCTTATCACCTACCCACCAGGTGAACCAACTATCTGATTATTATTATTTCATTACTATAACAAAAAAGGGAAAAATACTCGATATCTGAATCCTGTAAATCTTAGAGTCCAAACGTTGATGATTCGTGTTAGTTTGTCGTAAGGTTTATTTTTCTATAAAAATTTGGAGTTCAGATAAGTGATCGTACAATAGTTTGATTTAATAAATCTATAAATATATGGCATTTAAGAAACAACTTTTGTGTTTTTTACACAGGCGAAACATAAATATTTATTTTACCTGTTGCGGGTTCTACTTTTTTGACTCTGCAAGCATAGAGTAAAGTGATACAAACTGCAAGCTTGAAACCCGTCAATACCTATTCCATAGAGTTGACCTATTCTATGGGTCAAAAAGACGAAATCTGCACATAATTGTTTTAAAAGAATTAAATATTAAAATATGCATTGAAAATGCCAAATAAATAAATAAACAGAAAATCTTTAATTCCAGTGAAACTTAAGTTCAATCTTTTACACTTGGTAACATTAAAATATAATGCCCCTCCATTATAACATGGTGGTCTCCCCATCGAAAGTGCTTTTCCGAATCATCGCACCGAGATTATCCGTTTTCCGGTTTTTATTTTAAAAAGTCATCCGCTTTTGTTGCCTAGTGATGTGTGCATAATTCCGTAATTTTTCCACTGTTCCCTTTTTGAAATTTCCAGCAAATCTTTTTCATAGATGGAACAGAGGGTGGGTACTAGACTTTCCACAACGTAATAAGTTCTTTTATGGACTAAAGGCAATAAATATTAGTGAAAATAAAAAAAGACGAGTTAAGATGAATATTAATTTTCAAACAATAATTCAAGTATTACGTCTTGTAAAGTAAATAATGTAATGGTAGAAATTTAAATAGAAGCTTCGCGTTCCGAGTTTCCAGCACTGTAGATCATGGAAAATGTATTTTATTTTCCAGGTTCTTTAACGTGCCTGTCCTTTTACAATATGTGAATACGAACCCACAGCGGTGAAACTCAAAGGTGAAAAATGATAGCCATTAGGCTCATTTCGAGGAAAATACCTAAATCCGAAAAGGCTAAAATAAAAACCTTTTAGGGTTTCATGATATGCAAACTGGCAGGCGTGCCACCTGGTGGTAAAGTCACGTCTCCCATGAAAATAAACTCAAAATACTGAAGTGTATAGAGGTTAATTTCAGTTTGAGAGATCTCATTCAAATAGAACCGCATTAGCAAATGTGACTTTTTCGGTATCAGTTTAGTAACGAGTTGTGGCATTTTAAAATAAATATTAAAATAATATAACTTTATTATCTGTATCAACAATTTTCATAGAACGACAAAGCCGGAGACTCCTTTTAGGCAGATTTGCCTGTGCAGACGCCGCCCTTCCTTATCTTATGGTAGACATAATACTTTAACCTTATTAATTAAATTAGGTACAAAATAAAAGTAAAAGAACATAATATTCCTTTTTTTTGTATTTTTTTTATTAGGTGCATGATTTTCAACATGTACAACATATTGAAGCTATTTTTATTATTATTCATCATTATGTGTGAATGAATGATCAACTAATTTAACAACAACGTCTAACAGACCGGATTGACACCTTTACAATGTACAGATAATGATTAAGTATGAAACATCCAGACATTTATACTGTAACGTTTAATAACGCCAACGTCCAAACGCGAAGAGCATAAATAATACGCATACAAATGAACGCAGTAATATCATTGTGGCATTAAGTTCCGCTCGCATTTGGTTGTCGCTTCCGTAGCGGTATACAGGCTGCTCTTTATTTTGTCATATTAAAATTGGTTACAATTAATAGTACTTACGTTTTGCAACCAACAGCTTTTTTATTTGTCTGTAAAGACAAAAGACGTTCTGAAGATCTATGCTATATTTTACCTAAACTTAATGGCGTTACGAGCATAAAAAAGTTAGTTTGTCTGTTCCGTTCTTTCACTATTGTAATTAAAACGGTATATTATTTCGTTATAATACAAATATACCCAAATATTTAGTAGGTAATTTTATTGAGGGAAGCCTATGTTCGGCAGTGGACGGATAAAGGCTGATGATGATGATGATATTTTATTGATAAATATTAGGATTTTTTTTAGAAAAGAATTATAATAAATTAAAATCAATTTAGATTTAAATATAACCTTTTATATTTGTATACTGTCCCTCCACCTGTATGGGTATGCTTGAAATTTTTAAAACGTATAGAGTAAGAATCAAAAATAGTAAGAATCAAAAATTACCTCATCCAAGCTCCTAAACTTTTTATAATATTAGTATAGATTTGCCGGTCCCACATATAAGTATCACGATGTGTACAGCCCGGCGCCATAACTCTGGCAGCACTTAGCCGCGGCACGTAAATTTGTCTGATCAAAGCCAACCAACCCATCCTCGCGGGCCTGCCTAATTGTACCCTCTCCTCGACTGTTCAATTTATATCAATTCGTAAATGCTCTTTCATATTTTGGAACACACATTTTTCTTCCAATTTCAATGGATCAGTAAGATATTTTTGATTATGTTATTATAAGAGCGGACAATGTACGTAGCAAGTTGAAAAAAATTTTGGAATACTTATACTTATATTCCAAACTTTTTTTCTCAAACTTTCAAATTCTATACTATACTTACGTATTAAATAATCAACTTTAAAATATTATCTTGGCTTTACCTGTAACTGTAACAAAAGTTCGACGATGTCTTAAGTCAATGCGAATTATTTGTTACATTTATTATACATATTATATAATTCCAGTGTCACGATGTTTGTCCGGGATGAACTCCGAAACTACTGAACCGATTTTAATGTTATTTTTCTTTTAAAATGTGTGCTTTTCTCCAACTTAAAATATAGGATAGTTTATTTCTCGAATTTGAGATAAAATTGGTAGAAACAAAAAACTGCTACATACCAAATCTTTTTGACAGACGAAGTCTGTCGGGTTATATTATATAATTTTTAACGAAGATTTTATTTAATATATTGAGTAATTTTCTAATTTAAAGAGCCATCTTAAAAAAATACAGGAAATAAAAGATGCGTTTTATTTTCTACAATAATGGTCTAAATAAATTTTTGTGTTTGTTCCTAATTATGTTGAATGGAGACGGTAGTACAAATTAAATAATAAACCTTGAAGATCATAGAACAGATAATAAAGACTAGGATCAAGTTAGTCACAATAAAACAGAAAAAAATATGTATCTTATACTTAATAATATGCTTGGACGGTTTAGTGCTAATAAACCACAGGAGAGGAAGAAAACAATAGAATAAATTATTCCACAAATATTTATTCATCGCTTACACAAATTACACAATGAAATGTTACACGCAGAAGTAATATTACGCTATAGAAAAGAAATCACAGATTTAATACATCAACAACCACATACAGTTGTTATTAACAAAATTAAGTTAAACTAAACAAAATATAAACTAATCAAATAATCACAGTTTTAGTAATAATGGAAATTTTTCACATAAACAATTAAAAATAAATTTTGCATCGAACTCACTAAAGCATTTAATTGTGTGCATCACTTTACATTTTTGTTTTGTTTTTTATTATCTTTTAAGTATAAAACGTTATCGACCAATTATTTCCTATTTCCTTTTTATCACAGCATTCCTATAATTTAAATCCTAAAATACTTTTATTCCCACTCGTTCTTAGATGTGTTCCACGAGGCGCCCTCTTAGGCCCACTCGCTTTTATAAGCTATGCATTCAACGCACCAAACGTTTACCTTTATTTTTAATTGAATTAGTACCATTATCATTCAACATTTATGCATTTTAAATTTTGATTTTTTTTATCATTTTTACATACAATTTTGTAATGCTTTTACACACAAAAGTAATTACAGGTTTCGAATGGAACAATTAAGTAAAAGAGCCAATACATATTATAGTTTTATATGAATTTAAAAAATCTCCGCTTTACATGAAGACATATTTTAAAGGTATAGGCATAAAGGTCTACTACATCCATAGAAAAATATGTATAGAGACATCAAAAAGTGAAACATCCTCACAATAGTATCTAGTGTAGTAACGATATACGACGGTTACGTTTGTTCTGAATTCAATCTAGCTTTGAACATTTAAATATTACATTTATACGACTATAAAGACGATGTATATTCAAAGATAAAATCCATGTTGCGCCATTTTCAATGTTTAACGGGCTTATCTAAAAACACCTACTTTATTGAGTCTTTCATTAAGTCTTGTGAGTAACGTCCGTGTCCCTACAGTAGCTACGTCGTTATATTTGAAAGATCTCTCATTCTTATTGCAAAAGTCACAAAATCAATTTAAAAAATTTAGGTGCGTTACATGTATTTGTGCTTCAACTTTACTAGATTTAAAAAGTTAAATATTTTCCCAAACTAAAATGTCTCTATAATAAATATTATTTTATAATAAATTAATAACATGTATGAAAATATAATTTTGAATAAATAAATAATAAATATAGGAAATAAACTTTCATGTAAATAGTATTAATAATTTCGAAAAATATGATTATTATAATCGCCTACTACGAATGTGAAATGATTATTAATTTCACAAGAATACACAGGGTAAACATTATGTAGTCACTTACGACTTAGTACCCTTAATACTTTAATAACATCAAATTTTCATAGACAATATAAAATTCTACAATTCTACACATGAATACAATATGCAATTAAATTCGCATTCGCATGCATTAATAAGCGATGATTACATTAATTCAATCAACTAAAGCATTTGCACATAATCACACATTTTCGATTGACTCGTAATCACGATTGCATGTTGAAATTATGATGTACCAGTTTCGAAATTTGAAAACGGCGACAGTCAAATCCGAGGGGTGTCAACTCTGGTTGGTTTGTATCAAATAATTACATTTATGCGATGGTCATAAGGGACGTAATAACCCATTCTACATTTACATTACAGCCTAAATGACGCCATGGCAAAGAATTCAGAAGTACACAGAAGCACAATTCTTAAGGATTTTTCGTAACTTTATTGGGGACTTGTCCCAAGTTCGCACTCGCTCGCTCTCGTAGGCTCGTAGGCTGGGGACATCGCGTTATCCCTCTCGTCACGCCGCCAAGCGGACGTTTACATCGCAGAGTTTGTCCTCAAAGTGCTCATAAGAACTGTCCTTCTATGTACGTCTGAATTCTTTGGCCATGGTGAAGAAACGACATGGTACACGGCTAGGAGCACGACACAACTAACATACATTCCTTTTCCGTAACAAATGGTAGCTTAAACAACGGAACATAACAGATAATATAAAAACGTCATAGTTATGGAAAAGGAATAAGTTTATTCTACACTAAACATTTATACACTAACATTATAATCCCGAGTTTGATAAGTTTAGCTTGTATCAAATTTTAAGAGGGTTAGCATGTAATTTGACTATACGCTCTAAGCATTTCGAGAATTATTGGGGATATCATTTATTTCTCTGAAAAAACATATTGTTAGTGAATATGCTTTTACTGTAATTGAATCAAGATAATCTTTAAGCAAATGCTTTTTATTTGGCAACTCGCTTGACTAAAATCCGCGGATATTAGGCCATTCTTCCCAATTATATTGACTGACGCATGAATTGTTTGTAGCTAAGAATGATCCAAATGTAAAAGCACTGAAGACGCGCACTCGATAATAGTCAGTATAGTTTTTAGGTGACTGTAATTTGGCCTTTTTACAAACTGTATTAATTTACCAATAAAATTTATAACGATATACTAAAATTTGTGTTATGTTGTGTCTTGTATGAAAACAAATTCTGCCAAATATATAACTGCAACGCTGAGCCAGATCTGCACTCGGATTAACTGACTAATGGCCATTGGTGGATCCTTGGCCGATGGGACACAAGGATCGCTGGTTGATTGAATTGCATTAATTCACTGATAAGTTCCGATCCGATTTTTATAACTCAAATTACTACTTTATCCGGTTAAATGTTTGTTATCCGGAAAAAATACAGGCGGTTTTTATCGGCACCTGTAACCTCATCTGAAAATTGGTGACTCGTCAATTTCGGACATATCGAGTGGACCAACGAAAGTGGCTTGCTTCACTATGATAATCCAAAATCTAGAATAGGGATGTTGACTAATTTTTTAATTGATTTTATTGGATAGATATACCGTAGGTAAGCACGAAAAAAACTTTTACTTTTGTTAAGAAATATGTCCAATATTAACAAAATATTATGTAAAATAAAATAGTTTTTAAAATTGCCGCTAAACGCTCTAAGCTGTCATGTAACCGTGATTACGTCACACACCACTAAGCAGAGCTCGCGCTATGTTATGAGTTATGACAGTTTGTACTTAATTCACTGATCAGTGACGTCATAGTCTTATATTGGCGTTTGCAGTCACGTGATAATGCATGAAAAATAATGCATTTAAATTTTAAGACAAATAAGTAGAATTTTAAAATGTTATTTTAGGTTTTCTACTGTCTTTATATGTAAAAAATAACTACGTGAATTTGTAACACGTGTCAACAGTCAACATCCCTCTAGTAAGAGCTAGTCCCGAGTAAACGTAAATCGTTCGATATTTATACGTCACCACGAAATATCGCAGTGCTCGGAATTCAAATACACCGAAACCTTTTCACTTATATACAAAAAAATTTACACCAAGTACATTATCAAAATTGATTATTACAACACTTTTATAGAGATTAAATATACACAAAATGTAATGTCTAAGTGTACCGTGCTACCACGTCTAACATCTATAGGGAACGATATCAATAAGACCATCATTACTGTGAGTATGGTCCGTATTATCAATAGTATTGAAGATTACAGTAGGTTTATTTACTTTATCGGTGATAATGTCTGTATTAACAATGTACTGGGAGATTTTACTCCCCGCTGTTTTATCAGGACAATAAGATTAAATATGTTTCAATAATATTGGCTCCCTAATCTTTTATGGCGTTTACTTCTTACCGGTGAGTTTCTTCATTTTTCCCTGTTTGATGACTTGAATCAGTTTTATGTTTTGCGTTTCCGGGTTGTCCAAGAATTCTTCCAGCATCTGGTGCAAAAACAATATTTTGTGTTGATCATAATATTTTTTTTTTGTTTATAAATTAAAAGTAGATAAAAAATTAAAATGATAAAAAAGTGTCGCCCAACGTGGGGCTCGAACCCACGACCCTGAGATTAAGAGTCTCATGCTCTACCGACTGAGCTAGCCGGGCTGTAACACTAGCATCATAAACAACGTACATAAATATATAAAAATAATGTAGTCAAGCAATAAATTTGTGGAAACGTAAATTTAAGTTTTACACACCAAGGTAAACTTTAGGACACTGTTAATTATTTTGAATTAAATATTATATGAATCACTCTTAAATTTATATTTTTTGTTGCTGTTGTGAAGAAACATTTTTTTTCTATTAGCTCAGATAATAATATTATGTAACGTGATAGACAACATAACTGTCTACCAAATTATATAATAAAAGCTCGCATTTTTTCTTCTCTTCTTTAACATGTATCTTTATATTATTTTATTTTTAAAGACAGTTTATTGCCAATATGAAAATAATAAAGTATATATTTAATGATACCTCCATGCTCAATTCCGAAGAGATGGCAGCAGCAGAAGCGCGGTTTTCAGACAGCGCTATCAGCGTGGGCAGCAGGGCGTGGCTTCGGACTGGCGACACCAGCCAGTTGGCAGGCAGCGTGCACAGCGTCTTGATCACACTCCAACCCACACATATAGTTTCCTATATCAAAACAAAATAATAAAACATACAGGCAAGCCACATACGTTCGCCCAGGAGTAGGACTAACTCAAGCAAGATAAGCAACTTATGCATTGCTTATCCTGAGACCCTACATAGAAAAGCCGTGTTTATATTAGCTTGTTTATATTGGAAGTTCATGGTAACCTAGTAACATAGAATTGATAAAAATTTTGAATACTAAAGGACAATAATAATAAAAACAAGTATTGTTATAACAGGTCCCAATGCAAATATTTACAACTAGGTGTTGCCCGCGGATCGCCCGCATTAACTTATTTTTACGAACGAATCCGGTTTGATGATGATTATTTTTATAGCCTAAGTTACTCATTATAACGGCTACCTGCCAGTAAAAGTCCTAGTAAAATCTGTCAAGCCATTTCAGAGATTAGCCAAAACTAGCACACAGACAAAAATTGTAAAAAATGTTAGTTTTGTGTATGTTGTACAGACAACAAACACTCCAATTTCATTTATCTATATAGATACCAGTACCGTCTGAAACAGCATATTATAACAAAGTTTATGGTATCGATACGATGCGCGCGGCACAGCTCATGCCACACACGACAAAATGCTATAACACAATACAGACTCAAAACCAAAACTACAGAGTGTACTGTACGCATTCGGTGAATAATAATTCAATTATTTACAACTAACTGTGTCACTACCGAGCTCCATTTGCACAGTGGAAACTCATCACTGGGGTGGAATACTTGACATTAATTATTCAATGTAATGGTCATTCCCTGTTGCAGAGACAAGAAACAATAATGGTCCTAGAGTGCTTCCTTGAGTGACCCCGCAACGAAAACACCTGCGACCGTGGGAACGCAATTCACTTTGCCGAGGAAACTCCTGTGTGTTTTAGAATATTTAAGAAGGTAAATTTTAAGCGGCTATAGATTATTGTCGCTAATGTTTCAACGAAACCTACTTTCGGTACCTAACCGCTGTTATCGAATATCATTAAATTCATTTCCATAATGTAATTAGATGATACATTTTTTAGTCGATACCGTTTACTTTTGTAGATTCCTTTTTTGAAATTTCAAGGGTATAGTGTGGAATAGATAAGAATATGAGCTTATCGTCATCATTATAAGCGAAAATTAACAGTATCAAAGAATTCAGACGTACATAGAAGGTCAGTTCTTAAAGATTTTTTGAGCCGACTTTATTGGGGACGTGTCCCCAGTTCGCACTCGCTCGCTCTCGTAGGCTCATATGCTGGGGACATCGCGGTGTCCCTCTCGTAAGGCGGCCAAGCGGACGTTTACATCGCAGAGTTTGTCCTCAAGCGCCCATAAGAACTGTCCTTCTATGTACATCTGAATTCTTTGAAAGTATGTAGCGTAAAACGCAGTTAGCGTTTTGAGCTAACGTGTGAAAAGATACGATTCTTGTAACAATAATTTCATTGCACATCGTTTCCTCGTTTTGTTCCCATGCGGGCCGACGGACATCGGGTCCACCTGTGGACGGTGTTATGGAGTATTTTATCCTCCAATTACACGGGTATTTACATATACGCTATCGAGCGTGACCATGTCTACGGTCGTATTATCAATATCTAACGTTAGGTCGTGTATCACTCTGGACAAATTATAAGAACTAATAAATTGATTTATTTCGTTAGGTTTATATATAAAGGTTTAACCTTCATTAAATATGCCCCTTTGATGACATTTCTTTCTTTACGCTCCTGAAACAATGCGGGGCTCGCACTTAGGATGTACTATACAAACTAAAACTTCAGCCGCTGTTTGAGAGTCTCGGATCTGCAGACAGCTGGATTCAGTGACAGACGAAGGCCAGACTACTTCTCGCAAAGAAGGACTGCCCAGCCGCCACTAACTATTCAAGCGAAGTCGTATCTAAATGAGCCAGGATTCTATCTTGAACCCGACATGAGAACAGGGGCGTTATTGGAGGCGCATTAAGTAGCGTCTCTTACGCCTCCTCCTCCCCTCCCCATGCAGGTTCGTAAGAGGTGCCTCGTCAGCGGCCTCCTCTGATGCCCTGTAAAATGGCACACGTTTCAAACAGTTGAGACTAACCTGAAGCTGAGGGTTGTTGACGACCACGAAGCCCACCAGCACGATCAAGTCCAACACCATCGTCTCAGACAGCGTCTGGTCCAGGCGTTGGTTGTGCATATCGCTTGCTAGGGAACGAAGTAACTCAATACATGATAAAGCAAAATTAAATTATACCACAATGAATTTTAACACGTATGGAAATTGTGTATAGAGTCCGCGCCACTTAAGAAGTCCGATAGACGCGGCGTTTCGGTCTCATAACTCAATGTTGCCAATTTATAGTGTAATGATTTTCCACCAAGTCCAGTACAATAAAAAAATTAAATAATTATATAGCCTATGGTCAGTAGTGGATTGATAAAGACTGATGATGATAATAATGACAAAAATAATTATAGCAGCAAAATAAAAATCTCCCTACCAGGTTTTAGTAAAATAAAACATTTTTTTGTAAATATTTCGTTTGTATTTTTTACGTATAACTGATTAGTAGAATTCATCTAAAACAACGTTCTTAGGGTCTGTTCGGCTTTTGCCAGAGGTGATGATTTTCTCAGAAGTAATTGCTGCCATTGTTACTTCTTTTGTTATTCGACCTTTTTTACAGAAACACCTGAAAATATAATTCATCTAAATATCATAAGATAGGTATAGAGTTAATGATAATATTTTAACCATAAATTAGGTAAACATAAGTGACTCTGGCATCTCTAAAATTTACCTGTCATGGCAGTGACATTTATAAACATATTATTCAACGGGGTTAATTGTTGTTTATTTTTACTTTCTAATTCACAAAATTATTTCACTTTAATGATCATTATACGGCCTTCACTTTTTACACCTCACTTTATATTATATGCTCCATATTTCACGTAAAACAATTTAAAACATGACAACTTCTTACTCCAGATAGATGTCAAGATGTCAATCATGTCAAATTTACTTCGGGCATTAGTCGCAGGACTTCATAAGTGGCGCGGACTATAGATTGGTTTATAAGACTTTATAAACAGAGACATTGTCAGTATCAAAACTACGTAAAACGACATATTTATCAAATTACGTCTTTTATTAGAGGTCAATATTTCGCCAATTTTCTACGAATAAACGAGACTGAACTCTCGTCTCATGAATTTGAAATTAACAAAACAATCGTAAAACATGTCAAAAAAATAAAAATGTCATAGTTGCTGTGGTCGTCGGATCTAGTAAGTGCTATAACTGCTATACTTACAAAGGACTGTTCGCCGTGGAGCCTCCTTCTCATTGGGCGCGTGTTGAGACAGCAGACGGGCGACCGCCGCTCGGAACTCCAACGGCCAACGACCTTCTCCAAATGCTTCCTGATAATAAATAATAAAACAATATTCAAAAATCCGGACAGTATAAAAATTAATCTGATGCCAAAAATATCCAATTTTTTATAATTTGAACGAGATATAGCCATTGTCCGTCCTGTGGCGTCATGGCTGAGCTATTAAATAAATGAATTATGAATTATTAAATTAAGTAAGGCGGAAAAGTTAAAAATAAGTTATAATACGTTGAAGTGGCAATGGGCTGTTCACGCACTCAGAAGAACGGATGGCCGATGGGCCATTAAGGTTCAAAAGTGGAGGCCGCGTTTTGGTGGACGAAGTGTTGGTCGCCCATTAATCAGGTGGGTAGACGATCTCCGTGCAGTAACAGGTCCGCGTTGGATGCGAGTAGCAAGGGATCGGTCGTCTTAGCGTTAATTGAGGAAGGCCTATGTTCAGCAGTGGACGGATAAAGGCTGATGATGATGATGAAGACGGAAAAGTTACAGATGACAAAAAGCTAGTTATCTGTACGAGTATTACTATAAGTAAGAATTCCTGACGCTTTTCGGATGAACGATTTTATAATATAACCGATACAAACGATAATAATATAATAACTATCACTGTATCTCAAACTGTTGAGACAAAGTGACATGAACTAACGATAAAAATCTCGTGACACGGCTGTGTAAAATCTTACATGTGCGAATAAACCGAGCGGAAACTCAATCTTGATGGGGTAAAAGTTTAGCAGAGAGGATGGGGTCAGAAAATCTGTTCAACATTGCGTAACTCACGCGCGCTGGTCACGCAACACTCAAGCTATCCGGGATTTGAGATGCCACGCTTCGGGGATCGCCCAAATAAATTTGACGAGAGAAACTTCTGACCCCGTAAGATCCATTCGATTTGAATTGAAGATTCCGAGAATAAGATATAAGAATTTCATACTATTTCAAGACTTGAAGTGCGATTATCAATATTTGTCCCATCCTTTCACGCATACTATTAAAAGAAAAATAGGAAAACGAACGAAAAGATGGTTGTGAAAAGAATTTTAGCTTGTGCGGTGAACATTAGCTACATTAAAACCTTTTGACGTTGATTCAATATACATTCTGTGAGATCCTACAAACTTGCTCAAAATCATACTCCACTTACAGATAACAATAAAAAACAAAACAAGCGTAACAGCGGTAACACTATATTCGATTGTAATCACAATTCAGACCATCCAACCACATGTACCATCAATCATTATTTAATTTTCCCCTCAAAAATGGCTCGGAAACCACATCTGCGACCGCGGCTAATAAACTTATAATCGTGTTTATTATCTATTACAGCCCACCATAGACAAGGCAAACAAACACTGGCCCCATGGGTCCGCAATTATTCATGCCCTGTTCTGCGCAACATCAAAGTTTGGTCCGGGGTTCGATGTCCCACAGGGAACTTCTTTGTTTGATTTTTATTATTATTACATCTAATATTTACATACCCTTAGTGTGCTTTGAAGATGTTTGTTTTTGTTATGATTAGCGAAAGTAAATAGAACATTTTAATTTGCTACGTAAATAGAAGAACATAATCTATCATTTATTTATATTTTCGTTGTAAGTTGTAGATGGATAAATAAGATTTTTCAATTATGGATCCGAAATAGTTTTGACTTATTTTTTATGTGCAAATTTTATATGCAATTTGATATCCCTGATGCAAGACATGTTGGGAAGTCGGCCATTTCGGCGTTTATTTAAATCGCGTTATGGGGCCACGTAAAGCGTATATTAACCGACAAAGATAAGTTTAACCGATGGATAAATAGTCACTTGTTGCACCACCATTTAGCATGGATAAGAGCATTTATATAGAAGAGGGGGCAAACTGGAGTCGGTTCGCCTGGTGGTATCACCGACTTTTGAAGACACCTTTTCACAGGAAGGTTTCTTGAAGGTTCTTTTAAGGTCTTATCGCTTTAAAAAATACTGTTTTTTATATATTCCATAATACGTAATTTCCATGTATTCGAAAATAATTAAAAAGTATTAAATCAATTCTGTCCGACTGTACTTGGTCTACACATTAAAGTAATTTTTTTATAGCATAGGAGAATAAACGAACACACAAACAGCCTTTTCGAGACTTTGGACGCTCATATAACTTCACACAACCAGAGGTTACGTTGTTCTCCATTTTCCTATCCCTCAAATTGGGCCACCGGAAACTTACAAACAGCAGCAAACGCGTCAGCATATCTGTCACTTTTTGCCAGTATCATGTTAGCGAGAGGTGCCACCCCGGTCGTGCCAGCCCAATTCGGCTGCAAAGCATTATCTATAAAGTATTAAGTATGTAACTGTCACAAGATAATAGTTGCTATTCGGAGAAAGCTCAACTTTTGTATTCGCTCATAATACCAACCAACGTGACATTGTTGTAACATTTTCTTAATTTAAATACCCTTTCCCACA
Organism: Lycaena phlaeas; assembly: GCA_905333005.2. NCBI lineage: Eukaryota > Metazoa > Arthropoda > Insecta > Lepidoptera > Lycaenidae > Lycaena > Lycaena phlaeas. The sequence continues at coordinate 14,058,787 of HG995169.1, read as the reverse complement.
ATAATATGATAAATGCCGTCGCGTGTACATTGTATCGATTACGGTCCACCGAATATCGATGTCTCGCGAGTCCACTCGCATCTGACGTTGACATCTGTCACAATAGGGTGCGCCACCCTACGTATCGTTTTCCTCCGGTCTCCGGTTACTAAAATTCCCGTTGTTTTCGAGTATAGTCATGATTTGTCATATCTCTTAAATGCTTGGGTACAATCGCGGCACATAATACGCCGAACAAATGATGCACATGGATATATAAACATTATGTATAGTGTTTAGAAAAGTTTTATCTGTCATTAATACGCAAAAAATATTTTTAAAGCATTTTTTTATGAGACCAACATTGATAAATACATAGAATAATTGCGCAATTAACTTTTCTACAAGCCCGTCGTTTCGGATACTTTACAGCATCCATCGTCACGGGAGAACAATGGTTGCCATAAGATATTATAGAATGAATTACTTATTTCAGGATTAGTACCTGGTTGACCGAGCATTTGCTCGGTACCCTTAGTGATTACATACGACAAAATTTTTCTTCCAAAAGAAAAAGAACTTAAAAAAAGGAAAAAAATCGGACTGGAGATTCGAACCAGGCTCGTTCGGATTTATCTGCCTAATTTTCCCACTAAGCTATCACGACATACAAATCGTTAGCGAAATCTACGTTCGCATTCTAATCATATTTTATCGTTGCCCAAAACACGGATAAAAAAAAGTTTTCTAAAAATCTATCCTAGCTAGATCGATTTATCGCCATTTTTAACCCATGTATACAAAATTTCATGAAAATCGTTGGAGCCGTTTCCGAGATTCAGATTCTATATATATATATATATATATATATATATATATATATATATATATATATATAATAAGATAAGATAAATTGAACATATTTTAAATTTATCTCACAGAATTAAGCAAGACTGATGGAAAGATTAAAATAATTCACACAATACAAAGTACTGTTTTCTTAGCTCTCTAGGCAAGAACACAACCATCCGTGGTCGGCTAAGGGAGAATAAATAGTTTAAATAAACATAAAAGCACAAACACACAGCGTAAACATAGTCAATGATATCGAGTTGCCATCTGCAGAAGGTTTGTACGCGGAGCGCCCTTCAGTCCCTCAGGAGGGCGATGCACAGGCCATGCGGTATTTACGGACTCGATCATACTCTACTGCAGTTTACTTTGCGCATTTATTCTCTTACTAGCGGTCCGTCCCAGCCACGCGCGGGTAAACAATTTATAGACTATGTTACTATTGGGATAAATTTGGCTAACTAAAAAAGAATCAGACCGTTAGAGGTAGTAGTAGTTTCGGAACCTATTCAATGCTAATAAACAAACAACCAAATTTTTCCTCTTTATAATATTAGCATAGATTAAATCAGCCCCCCCCCTATACAAGTGGCACAAATGCTAAACGAATAGAATAGAATAGAATACTTATTGTGTAGGAATGACACTAGCTGTCAAATTACACGTCTAAACTAGTGTCATTCCTATACAATAAGTATTCTATTCTGTTCGTTTAGCATTTGCGCCACTTGTCTAGGGAGACAGATCCTTTATGCCTATTGTATGGAGGGTAGAGGTAAGGAGAGTCATCTCTGTGTATGAAAATTGTCCGTCGAAAAGCGTTAAATAAGGGTGGCGCCACAGTTGCAAACGGGTAAACTTTTAAACGGGTGTGCGCCAAGAAATCACGCAAACACACATAAATATGCATACCAATACCATACCCTTTTCCTACACCAGCGGCATTGCGGTCGGTTTTTGAACTATTATTTATAGCATACAGCTGGACACTTTTTATACTATTTCCCCATATGAGATGGGTACTCCCTTACCTCTACCCTCCATAACCTATTGTTAAAGATGTAATTCTTGGTCGGCATCTCATCATGATTATCAGCTTCGTCCACCCATTGCTGGACATAGGACTCTTTTATCTTTTTCTTCTTCGTGGTGTTTACCACGACAGGAGTGCCAGGAAACCGCCCTGGCACTCGCATCCAACCAGGATTGTCCTCAGATATCGTTTCCCATCTAGTAAGAAGTCGACCTGACCTCCGGCTCTCCGATCGTCAACTACAGAATTCTTTTTCACCGGCCATCAATTGTACGGCACATGGTCCACTGCCACTTCAGTGATGTCGGCTTTAGTTCAGTGACGGATGACTTCATTGCGTATCCGACCTGGCAGAGAAACCCCGAGCATTGCACGCTTATTTACGGGCAAATTTCTGTACCAGCCCACTGTTAGGGGTGCCAGTAGGAGTAGACTATCTAATGTCTACTCCAAAATTACTTAAATGAAATAAATATTTTACGTATTTTATCGCGGTTTATGAACATTTTCAAAGAAAGCAAATAATAGGAAAGAATGGAGACAGTTGGAGGAGGCCTATACCCGAGAAGGGACCACGTCTTCTTGAAAACAATCATCAAAAAAAAAAAAAAAAAAAAAAAAAAAAAAAAAAAAAAAAAAAAAAAAATGTTCGTTGTAATATTGTTCGAGGCATGGAAATAAAGGCTTTATTATTATTATTATTATTATTATTATTATGAACATTTTCACAGGCAAAACAACTAGCCATTAAATATTGTAATAATATATGAGAGAAAAAAACGCCTGGTAAATAATATAACTATAAACTAAATGTATAACTACTATCCATTTTGCTAAAATCCTACTAATACTATAAATGCGAAAGTTTGTAAGAATGTATGGGCGGATGGATGTTTGTCACTCTTTCACGTAAAAACTACTGAATGGATTTTAACTAAACTTTACAATAATATAGCTTATATATCAGAATAACACATAGGCTGTAATTTATCTTCGTATTCCTACGGGAATGGGAAGTACGTGGTGATACTTTGGAACCTGATCTTGCTTTGGAACCGGTGGTACTCAATTGACGTTACTTTGATGGTACTATTTGGAAAAAAAATTGACTGTAAAACTGCGGAGCGCTGCTAGTATCGCATACAGCAATAGAACGAAGATCGAAGTCAAATCAGAATACGGTTATAGAAGTTATCATTGGTTTATGATAATGAAATGTACACAAAACGTAAAATCAAAATGATATTATTGGTTCGGTTGTTCGGGTACCGCAGCCGTCTCTCTCGGCGTTAGATTGGCAAACAGTATACGCCCGCAGTAATATATTTGCGATGCGATCCGCAAACACTATATACTGTCGGCGTAGAGATGAGTCTGTGCATCGATAAACCTAATAAATATTATAAGCTTTTTACGGATCCATGAGGCTTATTAAAACAATAAATCTTACTAACATTATAAGCGTGAAAGTTTGTAAGTATGGATGTTTGTTACTATGTCATGTCGCATGTCATGGTTGTTTCATTATAATGAGTGAAATTCGCGCAAACATAAGAAAACAATATGTATTATTCTTATCACAAAAGTGGAGGATGCAGTTTGTATGTTTAATTTATTTGTATTTTGTACAGAAAAGTAAAGACGAATAAATATTGCCTGCTAGCAGCGCCTTCGGTTTCACCCGCTACTTGCCATTCCCGCGGTAGTACGGGGATAAATTATAGCTTATATGTTATTCTGCGGCGTTAGCTATATTATTGTAATTTGTAACGTTTCATGTGTAATACATACAATAGTTTTTGCGTGAAGAAGTAACAAACACTCGTCCATACATCCATAGATTCCAACAAATTTTCACGTTAATAATATTAGTAAAATAGTAAGGATGAATCGATAAAGCTGAGGAGAACATCCCTAACGCACGGAGCGGTGAGCAGATGATAAATTGGCTTCTTGTCTGTTTCCGTAGCGATTTTAAATTAATTGACCTCTGTAAGTCCAATCACGATCGACCTTCTATCGAATCGACTTTGTATACCGAATAAACATAGTACCGTCGATGATATAAGATAGAAAAAAATTGTGACAGCATCTGCAGAAACAGATATCAGCTATTATATTATTACCATTTGATATCACGATTACAGTTCCTTGTTATTCTTGTAACTGGTTACAAAAATGGTAGTATTTACGATGTGTTATATTTTTTTATAAATGCTCTTGCTATGTTTTTTTTTTTGTTTAAAATATTTCAAGCATTTTCTAGAGTTTAACTTAAAAATTGCTGTCATAGGAACTGCTGATAGAAGTGAAAACTTTTCACTTAGAATTACAACATGAAATTTAAAAAAAAGACTAAAAAATGATTTTTTTTATAATCACATTTTTTTTGTTTATAATGACGAGATCCCATAAGATTTTCAGCTACCGAAAAGTGCTCAACGCTAATCAAGTTATCACTTCAAAAATAAAAGTCCATTGTTTAATATCATTCTTTAAAAAAAGCATTACGAATCGACGATATTGGTAATCGTTAATATCGATTATAAAAAATCGATATGAGCAAAGGAAGAAGCGAATGAGGAATCGTGATGTGAAAAGGTAATGAGTTTAATTGCTGACACTCCACGGGGGTAACAATTTATTCGTCTCGCATCTCGTTACGGGGTATATTTGCCCCGGCCTCCTTAATTAAGTGGAGTATCAGGGCGGTTGTGTGCGCTGCGCAAACACCGACCACTGGAGGCTCTCGTATGTATTATTCAGGTATATTTCATACGAGATTATATAACGGGCACATATTGCTGAAAGAGAAAACGATTTTGTAAATTTGCATTCAGCTTTTTAGTGACCTAATTTTGGTTTTGGGACCAGTCAACGATCCGGCCTTTTGTTTTTCTGCAGCCTTTTAGGCTATGATCATTATTTCAGTTTAGAGAATTACTAATACGATTCGAAATTCAAATCGGAATTCTGTGCGATTTTCGTAAATTTTCACATACTCTATAGATGTAGGTTAGGTATAAGCTGTCAATGCCTACACTTACTGATCTTCATAGTTTATCGGATGACTCGTTTTCTACACCGAATATTTTATCCCGGAGTCTAGATGGCACAATATCGGCTGACATGACAAAGGTCATAGAAATGCAGGAGACGATTGTCCAGTTAACATGTACATTAGAGAGTACTCAAAACGAACTAGAAAACTTGATACTAGAAAATAATGATCTTCGCAAGCAAATCAGTAAGCTTACTGCAGAGAATAAAGCATTAAAATCCTTATGTCACTCTCCCTCATCTGTACTAAACAGTCCACGAAATGACAACAAAACAAAAAAACGTCGCTCGCTCCTGTTCAGCAGCGGGTCACCACTTTTAACTACATCGATAACTCAATCACACACCAAGGCCAGCGTGAACATAAAAGAAGTAAGCATGCAACATAAAAAAAATGACTTAAAAACCAAACCCAAAACTCAGGTATCAAAAACAACGAATCCGAGCGATACCTCAAAATTAGCGCCACCAAATTCAGCGCCACCAAATTCTTGTACAACTATTAAACAGCCCTACTGCGATAATAGTAAATACATATATATCTTTGGTACACAGCAAAGTGTTGGTCTAGCTGCAGCGCTCACTCATTCTAGACTTAAAACAAATTATGTTAAATACAGAATCAGTGGTGAATGTAAGCCACATGCGCCAGCCTACGAGTTGATAAAAAACTGTAAGAGGATGCGGCTAAATTCACATGATAAATTAATACTATGTCTAGGTGAAAACGATTATGACATTAAGGCAGTCTTAACACAACTTAAAAACATAATATATAATTTTGATAAAAATAAGATCTATGTTCTAAGGGTAAATAAAAATGAATATACAAATGTTAATAAATTAAATAGCCAAATAAAAACTTTATGTAGTAAATATAACAACTGCGAATTTTTAGATTGTAAATATTTAACTGACTATGAAATTTGTAAATTAATTAACTATGCCATTGACTGTAGTGACTATTCTGATAAATATCTATGTCCCAAAGAAATAAAGAAAATAGTAGCGAGAAATAATCATACTTATAATAATAATAACACTTCATTAAAATTAAAGAAAGGCACAATCCCTTTCTATTTTCAAAATATAAAAAAAAGTAATGGAGACCCGGGAAACACAATATGTGTTCCTAATCTCAAAAAGGGTACTATACCATATTACTTTCCTATAATAAATAAGAACAAGACAACGTTTTTTCGACCTGAACTGCACTAACTATATTCCACATAACTTTACCATTCTCCATCAAAATATCGCTAGCATCTTGTCAAAGCAAGAGCTAATTGAGTTGACTCTCCACGAACTACGTGAAAAACAACATAACCCAGACATTTTATGTTTTTCGGAAACATTTATTAGAAAAGGCCTTGAGAACTTTGTTAAAATAGAAGGTTATGACCTAGCAGCTCATTATTGTAGAGATAAACAGAGAGGCGGAACCTGTATCTTAATAAAAAGAGGCATAACATTCAATGAGGTCCCGTGTATAAAAAGAAACGCCACATTGAATACTTTTGAGGCCTGTGGTGTGGAAATTTTAGACATCAAACTAATTGTCATCTGCGTATATCGAACACCTCAATCGGACCCAAAAATATTCTTGGATAAATTAAACTACATTTTACATGACCTTATATCAAAATATAAATACAAGACGCATAAATTAATCATAGCGGGGGACTTCAACATAAACACACTACAAAAGGGTAACATTACTGATATACTGCAAGATCTGTCTTTTAATTACCATCTAAAAATTCATATAAATATCCCTACGCGTAAGTTATCTTGTATTGACCACATTTTGAGCAACATCCCAGATGCCACAGCAGCAGTGCTGCCATTGCATCTCTCTGATCACGATACAGCACAACTACTGAGCTTCCCTTTAAAATATAATTTATTTAAGCAAACGTCATATTATATATTTAAAAGAGACTTTAATAAAAATAATATTCGCAAGTTCAAGGAGTGCTTATCTGAGCTATCCTGGTCTAATATATACATAGAGACAGATGCAAACGTGGCGTTCAACAATTTTCATGAGTTGTTTTGTCTTTTTTATGGTCTGTGTTTTCCTAAAGTACGAATAAAAATAACTATTAACAAAAAAAAACAAAACTGGATAAGTAGAGGCCTGAAAATAAGCTGCAATACAAAACGTAATTTGAGATATTATTATTACAAAAACAAAAACACGGTTAACAAATTAAAATATATAAAATATTCTAACATTTTGAAAAAGTGTATAATAAACTCCAAAAAAAACGCAAACTCACTCTATATACAAAGAAATAATAATAAATGTAAAGCCACTTGGACAGTAATCAAAAACGAAATACGTAATACATATATAAAGAACAGTATTCAAAGTATCAAATCAGAAAATAGAGTAATAACGAATCCCATAGACATAGCGACTGCTTTTAATAATTATTATACAAATTCGACACAAAGAAACACAAATATTACAAATCTAAGTGCTAAAACTACATATAACAGTTTGTTAAAAAACAATACGATGTTCCTTAAACCTATGTCCGGAAGCGAAGTCAAAACCGAAATAATGTTACTTAAGAACTCTAAGTCTGAAGGATATGATGAAATTAACACTAAAATTATAAAAACATGCACAGATGAATTAACAGCGATATTAACACATCTAATTAATTTGTCTTTTTCTTGTGGATTGTTTCCAGACGCGTTAAAAATATCACAAATTAAGCCGTTATATAAGAAAGGTGAAAAATGTGACATGGGCAACTATCGTCCAATAACTTTAATACCTATATTGTCAAAGATATTCGAAAAGTGCATGCTTAAAAGACTTCTGGAGTTTTGCAATAAATATAAAATAATAGCAAACGAACAGTATGGGTTTCAAAAAGGAAAATCAACTACGCTAGCAGTATTTTCCCTTTTAAAAACAGTTTTAAATAATATAAATAATAATAATATTACTACAGGATTGTTCTTCGATTTATCTAAAGCATTTGATCTTGTTTCCCATGACCTTTTGCTGCATAAACTAGAAAAGCTTGGAATTAGAGGTCCGACTCTACAGTGGCTATCTACTTACCTGATTGACCGACAACAGTGTGTCACTATAACGGAAATAAACAAAAATAATGAAGTCACGTCATACTCTTCAAAATACGAATATAACAGGTACGGAGTGCCACAGGGGAGTGTCCTGGGACCTATGCTGTTTCTATTGTACATAAATGACATAATTAATATTACCAAACATAAATGTATATTATATGCTGACGACATAACAATAATTGTGACATCTAATAAAAAATATAATACAATTAATGACCATGAGAATGACATAAATAAAACAATTGACAATTTAATTAAATGGCTTGACTTAAATAATTTGGAAATTAATTTAAATAAATCGAAATATATACAATTCAATAACAGTAATAAAAACAAACTGGAACTTAATATATCAAATATAGCAAGAGTCACAAACACAAAATTTCTAGGTATAATTATAGACGAGCACTTGAACTGGAAGTCTCATATACACGAGATATCTTCTAAGATAAACAAATTTGTATATGCCCTTAGACGTATTAAAAGCACGACGAACACAAAAACAACTATTTTGTCATATCATGCTTACGTGGAATCCATCTTGCGTTATGGGCTTGTGCTATGGGGTAATAGTACAGATTTTAACAGAGCATTTATCGCACAGAAGAAATGTATCCGAGCTATATGTGGACTCAAACCGGATGAATCCTGTCAACCCTTTTTCAAAAAGATTGGATTATTACCGCTACCGTCTCTTTATTTTTTTGAGATTTGTATGTTTGTATGCAGGCATAAAGACCTGTTTACGTCGGCAGGGGAAATAAATACTCGTAGTCGACGAGATCCCTATAAGCTAGTCATAGATACTCAACCTAGGCTAAGTAAATATAATAAAAGCTGTTTAAATATGTGTGTACAACTATATAATAAATTACCAACTGATATAAAGAAGCTAAATGTAAGAATGTTTAAAATTAAATTGTATGAGTGGGTCAAAAAGAATAATTTTTATAGTTTAAAAGACATAAAAAACATGACAAAATGATTCATAATAAGTATAAGAGTCGCAGTATGTAGTTGTTAGTTTTTTCCGATTATTATAATTAAGTTTTTGCATGCTATTAAAATGTTTAGCGAAACATGTGAATCACAATGTATACTATAACAACTTACTACCATGTTTGATGCAAATAAATGATTATTATTATTATTATTATTATTATTATTATTATTATTAATGTAACAGGATTTTACCATCCCTTTAGGCCATACCGTTGCGTTTTAAAATTCACCTATAATGCTATTATGGGAGCGGACCGCCATTTTTCCATTAGCTAACACACCCATGTCACTATTTCTATTTAAACTCGGAACACATATAAAACTTTTTACCTGTAATATTTCATGGTCCATTTCAGCGAGCGTCCTCAATAGATGCGCCGTCCTGGCCGCTCTAACGAACCCTCCGCACTGCTCCAAGGACGCGCCCTTGGCAAAGAGCAGGCAGAATTCTGCTCGAGACCCGCAGATGCTTTTCCCTAATGCGGTGCGAAGGGCTTGCTTAGCCGATGCTCTTTCCGACCCCTGCGTAATTATATCGAATTAAGTCCATGCATTTAGTTTGGTTCAAATTTGTAACGTTTTGAGTTTTTTAAGTAAGTTTAAGATAAGGGAAATAGTAAACGACGTCTTCTTTGAACAAGGATGAATATGTTACATAATTTTTCAAAGGCTAGTAAAATTGAATGTGCAAATAGGATCTCTTTCTCCTTATCAAGAAATAATCTCTATATTAACTTTTTGTCTTTTGACGCATTCCTGCCTGACCTTGAAGCAAGCTGACAAACATTTATTTTGTCAATTACAAATGCGAATCCCAATGGCGCGAGCATCCTTTGATCATGTTGGTATTTGCAGTTGACGATGACTGAATCTACCAAAATATAATATCATGGATGCGAGGATTGCGCTGTGCCGGGCTCTGCGTGGGTAACATAATTTTAATTTCTTGCTTCAAACAGCTCTGCTGCGTTTTGGAAATAAGGACAGGAGTCATGACATACATTACATATTATGAAGGAGTTGCTAGGGCCGGTCCTATGATTATGGCGACGCTGACCAATTTCGAATGACCCATGCGTTTGCGTATCTAAGTAACAAGAAACCAACTCACAACGTCAGCTTTACAGGCGTGGCAGAGGTCTGCGCAGACGGTCAGCAGGGTTTGGATGCTCTCTCGCGCTTCCCCGGCGTTCTCGGCGCGAGCTATACATCCACTGCTGCATAGGTAGCTGAAACAAACACTTCGAATGATATACATGTAATATGAGTTTTTAGAGTCACCGACTGGCATGGTTTGGACATGTTTGTAGACAAGAAATTGATCACGTGACACGTAGGGTGATGGACATGCGGGTGGAAGGGTATAGGGGAAAGGGAAGACCGAAGAAGAGATGGCTGGACGGGATAAGGAGAGATATGTAGGAGTGTGGAGTGACGCGGGAACTAACAAGTTGAGGCCAGAGTGGAGGAGCAAGACATATCAAGCCGACCCCACATAAATGGAAATAATGATAGCTACGAAGATGATGATGATGATAAGTTTTTTGGTGGTTTCGTGGTCAAGTTTTAAATCATTCCTCATCCGTCCACTAGACTGCCTCATTCGCATCGACGAGCTTTTCTCTCTCGATATTTTCATTCAACTAGAACAGTAGCACGCGCCTAATTTTTTGAAGTGAAACTTCTTTAGAATCGTTGTGATTTCAAACTGGATGCAAAATAAGAGACACAAATACAAAAGAGCTAGATAGCAAATGTCGGTGTGTATGTATATTGCACACTGTTTAATACTTGCTTGTATTTGAGCATTTAACGTGTGTTTCACTTCTATCGTGTGTTAATCGCACACGCAATTTTTTTCTAATTATGTATCCATCTTTATTTATACGAGTAACAAAAAAGTCAAGTCCGTCTCGTGCCTCCATCTCGGTGCACTAATTAAAAAACCCTTTCAGTGCGTGGATGTTTGGCGTAGCACCCTTTCAGCAGAGCGGGCAAATCCGAATGGAAAACAAACATAGGCGCCGGTTACCCTGTTTACTCTGATGCAAACATAACAAACTTAAAAGGCATCATGCTTTTCTACCATAATCGTGTTTAGATCTACAATTTAAAAAATAACATTGCCACATCATTGTTTGGGTTGTCATTTTCATTCTAAATCGCTCTAAAAGCGCCCACGGGACGAGATAGTATTAAATTATATGTATCTAACGACCAAAAGAGACCAATTAATTAGAATCGTAAAAAGTTTTTACTAACTATAAGTAATTAGCAACACCCGCACTTGACATTCTCGTGTGAGTACAGGGATAAATAAATTAATTATTAGCCTATGTGTCATTCTGATTTATAAGTTTATATTCTGATTTATAAATTTATATTATATTAATATTGTAAAGTTTAATCAAAAACTGTTCAGTAGTTTTATATCTATACATTCATACACAAACTATCACGTATATAATAAAAGCAGTATATATAGACAGTAGGATTTTTTAAGTTCTAAAAAAACTAGAAAGCGTGCACCTTGGCGTTTCCCGCCGTTTATCTGCAGACTAAACGTATTTTACGACAGACATGGTAGCATGGCCTCTGGTCTTAGCCGGTTCCAACAGGAACAAATTTTAAAAAAAACCCTAACACCGTGTACTGTAATCTTTCAGATACAAATCACGTTCGTAATCACTTCCCATCGCTTCCGATCATACCCGCTGTATACACAATCAGGGAGTAGCAACAAATCCGGATAGCGCTCAAGGAACTCGGTTAAACAATCTGCAAATTAAAAGAAACACGCCATCCGTGGACCCCTCGTTTCCAATTATAACTGTGCTAATATTTAGTTTTGACGATCAATACCTTTGGTGGTACTACGTTGGGCTGCGTTTCACTATTCCAACCCACTCGCTTCTAATTAAGTTTGTCTTACACATTATCGGGACGCACTAGATTTGATCATGCGAATCTCTTTATCACACAAGTTAGGAACTTAATTAGCGTTTACGCTTCGTGTATATTTTGCACTAAATTTCTAAACATTCATTACAGTTACGAATCCCTCCAAGCTATCTTAACCATTTGTTAGGTTAAAAAGATCCGATGTTACTGATAGGAAACGTGAAGAATAAATGTCTATTTCGACTTCAAATTAATGATCTTGTGTGTTTTATATATTTTAATTTTCACATACTCTTAAAACTACATGTACCTACATAATTTGTTGATTTGATATTCTAATACTATACCACCTCATTGAAAAATTCTTAATAATTAAGAGAAATAAATATTTATTGTGGTGTTTTATCATGATAAAATTCGTCATCATCAGTCTTTATCCGCCAACAAGGACAACATGTTACAATTTATTCTACATAAATTAACATTTTATGAACTATGATAAATATACTAAGTATATAATTAAATGTGAACTAAGGGAATTGAGATTACTGCACTCATAATAAGAGCACTCCCTCTAGTAACATTGTTAACATTCTTGGCTCACAAAAACATTTCCATTAAGATAATTTAGACTTGCCATCGAATACGAAATAATTATCTAAATTTACATTTCATCTCCGCTTACAAAAATGACGCCAACAAACCGATCCGGGACCCGGACCAGTCCAGGCTACAAATATTTAAGATTACACTATCTTAACCCGTCACAAAGCAAGGAGGTCCAATACTAACCAATATATATATTCGGTCAAACGGGCCTTTATATTCATCGCAATAAAGATATGAATACGAATATATTGGGCTTGATATTTTTTGTTTTTCCCCAGATAGCGTATAAGCAACCAATAGGATGACAGACTGTGCAATTCCAAATTTGAATTCCCGGCGCGCCAAGGCGCCATGTTGGTATGTCGTTTTCTTTAAGTTACTTTAAATTTTTATCGATGATAACAAAATGTAATGGATGTTTTCTCTATAGTTATGGCTGTTTGATAGGGAGCAGTAGGCTTTTACGTTATTTGTACAACATATCTTTTATCGCCTGCCCTTTTAAAAATGTCTACCACGCCTGACTTACGCGTATCAGAAAAGGCTGTTTTAAAACATGACAATTATGTCGCGACGTCTGAAACGAATGCATCATAATTTATTTTTTGGTATAATATTTATTATCTACAGATTGAATTTTTTCACACATATTTTGCGATGTACACTTATATTTTTTTTCTTTATTCAATATATCATATTTTATTCAATTAAAAGTAAACTTCATTGAATTACGATATAATATTATATTATCTTGATTCCTGACTGAACTGTTCATGAATATTTTTGAATTTAATGCACTAAGCGAATTTTACTGTTAATTAATCAACTTTGGGCCTCAGCTTTGACTTTAGCCTAACAGATATTGCCTATTCCTTTTTCTTGTTTCTGAAATCGCATATCTCGATTCTCTAATCAAAAAAAAAAATTACAGGATGTTTTTTCTCTTCTGGTTTCACTGTCCAATGGCCTTAAAAATTAAAAATATCTTAAGTTTAATTTCTTTTCGAAAGCATAGCTATGTGTAGTTACTATAAATGTTACCTGTTAAAAAATTTGGTAATTGTATATATATTCAGAATTATATAAAATTCTACTACAATTCAGGTTTATTAGACAAGCTAAAACATTTTTATCGTTATCGTTAATTGTTCTGTATCGGCCTCTAATTGCCTATGTCACTTTTACGTCCAGATATATTTAATTTAAAATTGGTCCTAACACGACGGTGAGTGACGACGAATAAATAGTTTCGTCGTCGAGAGTCGCTCAATAATGTGCATTTACAAAGCTCTTACTGGTGACGAGTTGCGACGACGATTGTAGCAAGCATAAATACCATATTAATTAATAATATATTTAGATTTTTAGTGGAAAATCTTCACCAATCATAATATTTTGTGTATGGGTATTTCGTGCTACAATTTTAGAACTCTCGATTCCTCTAAACTCAATCGAAGGATTTTTGAAGAAAAGGATATTTTTGGAACTTTATAAGTACGCTATTACCTATTATTTTATATAGACCCCCTTTTAATACTAAGCCGAAACAGTAGAAACTGATTTATCTTTATATAGGATTCCATAAACGGTATAGCATTTAATGACATTATTTAAATAAATGTGATTACATTCATTACATCCCTTTCAAAGATGCTAAATGCTGAAGCTAAATGTAATTGGCAGCATTTGAGATTAAACGAATAATCTATTTTACATTAAATTGAATTATACAGACCGCAATCGCAATATTGCAAGAATTCAAAATAAAGATAGAACGCATCAAACATCTAACAAGCTCAAATGATTAATGGCTCGCGTCCCCCAATCGGATCACGTTCTAAATTCAAACTTGCTAATGGAAGACGAGGTAACAGGCGGCGCCTGCGCATGTATTTATTTAGTGTTGCAGCACTATACAATGTTTCCCTTGAATAATGATATTTTTTTTAGTTAAGAGTATTAAGCAACACACAATAATATGCATTATTATCATACAACTATTCAGTATAAACTAGAACATAATATTAACACAGATATTTCTACTATAAATTACAATAAAAAACAGACAGTTATTATACGGATAGTTGTACTAAATAACCGATTAAAACGAAGTTCACGTTTTCTACTCCAAATTTAAATATAAAGTAAGTGACATACGAAGATTCAGACAGCAAATGACAATCTATTGACACAATTTTTAAAGATAATAAATTGCAAAACGCATTCCAAGCGGTGGCAACACTTGACATACGTTCAGAGAAATTTATAGTTCGTTTAAAATGTTTTCGTTCTTAATTTCAGTTAGATAAACGTTCCCGGCTCGTATCGGCGCCTTTATGGTGTGAAATATGTGCTTCCATTACAACTTGTCCTCTTGATCTTGATGCGTCTTCGACGTTAAAACGTCTACACATCACAGGCCGCCGAGTTTTACTTTCTTTTTTTTTGTTTTTGGACTACCGGTTACTTTTAAATAATTCTTATCAACCTTACGTGCAATTATTATGTTACACACTCGAATATTAAGATAGACCAGAGGTTCCCAAACTCTTTTGTTTCATAGATCACTTTCAAACTTTTCCTGCATCAGGTGGAAGAATTGCTCGTTTTAACAATATTGATTGAGAAGTCAAGCCAACATTTTGGTTCTTCACTATCTAAACCAAATTAATTTTCATGGAACCCCGCTAACGATTGTGGACCCCTATTTTTTAACACGCTCATATTTACTATTTCACGCTAGTATTTATTAAAAAAATTAAAACCATTTCCGCTACGTTTCACGAACACGATACATCAGTATCCATAGGACGGATCAAGACAGACTGGTCGCCTCGCTTTGGCACTTTAAGTAAGTGAGACATGTTAATAACCGAAATAGATTTGTTTTGAGACCGCATCGAAATATACTAATAAACTGTACACTCTACAACACATTTATAACATTTCTTGGCACACTTGTACGTTCGTATTTTTTAAACACTCGTTAAAAGGCATCGTAGACGATTCGTCGCTATTTAGATTTTAGGAGAGTAATAATGGTTATATTTAAATTCTATTGTTAGGATAATTTAGGTATGTTTAATTTTAGAGGACTGAATTAATGGCAACACTGCAAAAATATAACGAATGGTGCTATATTACATATTGCCAGAGCTGATTGGCTATATTTTTAGCAGTTAGTTTAACTAATTGGGACAAACAAATACTACAACAACCAAGGAGTTGTCGTCGTCTTGACAATACAGGCATAAACAAATCAAGGGTATAATTTAAAAACTAAATCTAGATTATCGGATAACTTCATTCAACCTTCTGAAACTCTAAAACCGTTTTACACAGTAGTTGTTGTTGTAGTTGTCACTTGTAACCTGCGCACGCGCACTCAATATGAACCCAATACACAAAAACGCAACAGGTGTTCATATCATAACAGTAAAGTATCGGGCCACTCGCAGGCGTGATCTGAATTCCGATTGAGACATCAAATTTATTTCACTTTAATACACGCAAATGAAAATGCTAATGTAATCCAAACAGAGTCCCGTCCACCCTCGCTACATTTTATTTATAAAAGGGCTCACTCGGATTTACATTTACTATTAAATAACAATCAATGAAATGTTTTTGAATATTATATTAGCTGTGCCCAAATTGCCCAAAAATTAAGAAAGTTTCAAGTCGATTTTACTGCCGATCACATCAAAAAGCCTTTCTACATGACATACATGCCGATATATAAATAATGGTTAAAATAAACTAAAAATACGCTTTTATAGAAAATCCCACTAAAAATAGAAAATAAATCTTAAAATCGCTAATCCCGATTATCTTAGTAAATATAACGGATCAAACTGCTTAAAATATTGAATTGTCATCGGTCCTTGATAAGTATACCAAATTTCGAGTTAATCCGACGTTTTGAAGGGGGTCAAAATCATGTTCAAAGATTTCGTTACATGACTACATACATACGTCTGAAGCTAATAAATTTTAAAATTTATCAGTATTATATGCAACCTATCCGAGTATATAATATGATATATACTCATTAATCATCAACTAAATCATCGCCACGCACAATCCGCTCCAATCCCATAATCCGAGGGCGGGAAATGTTGTCGTGACGTCACTACGTACGTACTTTTCTTAATCCTAACAAATAATCAAACGACTGTTTTGCCACGAACTGAGACTTACTCCCGGAGACGAACTACGGGGCCAAACGTGGCCTCTATGCGACTGTTAACTATTTTTTGTTTTGACTGTTAATTATTAAAAAAAAATATATGTATACGACTATGAGTAACGAAAGCCAGTGAAGTTCAAGACTGTTGGCTTCGTTTAGGTAGTCGAAGACTGTAAAGTTGGTTGTTGGCCATTAATCAGGAGAAAAGACAATGTCTGTGCAGTGGCTGGTGTGTTTGAAGCGAGTTTTCATTTTCATTAAGGGAGACCTATGTTCAGCAGTGGAGGTATAAAGGCCGATGATGATGATAAAATCTCTTTTTATTCTTCAATTAATTTATTAGATTGAATTTCATTTATTAATATGAATGAACTGTTACTGCTTTTTACAGCGATTTATTGAGTTTTTTGACATGGTCAAGGAAGGACCTTCCTTCGTTGGCTGTTCGGGACAGCTATTTTTATTTTTTGGAGTTTCCAGTCCATACCTCCTGGTTCACAGTCGCTTCAAGTATCCATAGCAAAAATATAGTTTAAAAATACAAGTTAATAAAAAATCATTATCATTCAATCAGTATCATTTGTGTAACTGTAAATTGTAAATACGTGACATATTTACATACGGGGGGCGGGCGCAGTCGGGTAATCCGGGTAAGTAATTCTCTCTGTGTAAGTAATGCGTTGATAAATGAAATTAAATCGCACAAACAAGTGCCGCCATCCGCCCCGCGGCTCCCTGCGTTCAGCCTCTTATGAAATAGTGTTGTCTTCATAATACTATCGATAAAAATAAATGTATTTAATGTAGACATAAGGATTCCTTTAGAAAAAGAAACTCCTAGCAGAAGGCGATAATTTACAAAAATCTATCAAATTAATGTTAAAAGTACTGTTTTCTGACGAATGACTCAATCAAAGTTTATCATCATATTCTTTGCCTATCAACGAATGTATATGTATTGATCAACTTTTGATTAAAAAAAAAGAACAAAATGCAACATTTTATTCAAACATTTTGAAATAAATATAACATATCGGACATAATATTAAAAAGGAATACCTACTTAAAATTTTACCTACAATATGCAAAATATTATTCTGTAAGTGTAATTATTTTTTATAATAATAATAATAATAATAATCTTTATTTCAGACACAAGTATACACATTATATATATATGTAAGTATAATGAAACAACTTTTTACGGATTTTATCGCGGTTTATTTGGTTTTTTATGAGCCCGACGTTTCGGATACCTTAGAGCAACCATGGTCACGGGAGGACCAAGAAAACAATATGTAATTATTTTTTTCGTGTAAACGTTAGATCACATTGGCAATTCATACGGGAGTCTATTTTTAAAAGAAGAAGAAGAACTTTAGACTGGTAGTACTTTTTATCGATGAAATTCATCACTACTTCCACAGTTAGCAAAAAGCACATCGCATTTCGCCATGTGCGCGCCAATCTGTCGCTACTACTCCACTCTCGAGGATCCAGTCTTCCCTCTCTCTCCAACTACCTCCGAAAGTCTCCGAAAGCCGTCTCACTCGCACGCCCCTCACTTTGTCGCTCCTACTTAACGACGCAACAACAATCGGTTGTCGCGATGTATAGAGTTGTTTTCGACTGTCCGATTTTATTAGGGGGTCAAAAAAAGTCGACATGGCGCACTTCATTTGATTACGGGTCACATAACCCATTTTGCAGCCATGTGCCATCATGCCACTCGACTTACAAAGTCGCATAACAATATACCAATGAAGAATAATATAAAAAAACTACGATAAATAAAATAAAAAAACTATGATAAAAATATAGTGTGCAATATAGAAAAAAAACAGCAAATGTTATCATAATGAAATTAATTGCTTTTACAATCGCTGAGAATAAGCTAATAATAATGAATAAATGAGCAATTATGCAATTTATGAATTAGGCCTGCTTGAGAATGATTTTACAAAATCATTTTTCAAGGGAATGTTATGTAATTATAATCTAAAATATGAAGTTAATACAGAGTTTTCTTCGAAAGCTCAACTTAAGAAAATTAGAAAAATCTTATGTCCATCACAATACTAACTATAGTCATAGGCTGCATATAAACACCTACACCACATCCACAATTACAGTCATGAACAGTTCTGCTGTCGGTTACTGCGTAACCGTACTAACCTAAAAATGACGAATATATAAATATCCAACAGGACAGAAAATATAAATAGTCATTAAAATATGATTTAAAAAGAATAACATAATATTAATTATTTATTTTTATTTTTTACCAATTTTTACTTAAAACCCTGTAAATTATTTTTACTAATTTTATAAAGGAGAACTTAGGTTCGTTTGTTTGGATGCAGGACGTCGATTTTAATGATTCGATTAATAAAATGTTTCACTCGTTTAACGCTGTTATTAATTTATTACTCATATAGACAATAAAAATAATCATCATAAGTCCGATGTAAGTATGTATATAAATCTACGGTAGCGTGGTCGACTTTACTGTATTACTTATCTGTGATCATGATAGAATTTCTCCTAAAATATCTTTGACATTGACACAGCATCTCTTATTTATATAAAGCATCGTCGAAGCAGCTAACACTCCGTCAATTCTGCAGGGGGTGCCGCAAATCTGGCGCTAAGTGCCGTGAGAGCCGGCGCCTGGGCTTCGCACTTGCCCGTGAGACTCCAACACTTGTCAGCTCAATTGGGGTTAAAATATATGGAATATTATTCTAGAAATAACATTCGTATCGGACAGTGCAGCGACAAACTTGTGTACTTCTACAACGATATAAAACAATCTTACACTTTTTAATGCGATAAAAAACTTGATTATTTAGTGTGATAAGTTCACTGTAGCGGTAGGCGCTTAATAATAGTGGGCAAAACAACGCAGCGGGCGGGCGGGCTCTTACCCATGAGTGGCGGTCACTGGCAGCAGGGGGGAGCTACTGTAGCTGCGACGTAATCAGAAATAATTTATTTAATTCTCCCTCCTTCTATTAAAGAGGTAGTGATATAGAAGTGTCAATCAAAATCCATCCTTACATCCTTAAACATGAGAATGTCAAAATTCCTGAATACAGTATTCGTGTAAGAACATATTAGTAAATCGCATTTATCTATGATGACAAGAAAAGAATATCAATAATGCCATAAATTAGAAGAGATTGAGTATTAATGAAAGTTACAGGGAAAAGCATCAAAATTGAATGATCATTATATGTGGAAATGATTTGAATAAGATACAAAATATGCAGCTAGGGACTAATGGAAGAAACACTGCGCCGATCGCAAACAATAGAAAGAAAGGATAATTCCTTGTGTCTGCTCATACCAGACTCGTTTTCGTCTGGCGTCTGCAGGACCCTACATGGAGTTTTAATAGAACACTGCCCACGTTATATACCAAAGATGTACGCTAGCGTTGTATTCAGGCGATAACAGCACAATATCTCCACAGGCGTCCACAACGGGGAGCAAATTGAGATGTTTGTATAAAAGGAATGTTTTCATTCTGATTTCAAATCAAATCAACATTCGATTTTTACGATGAAAAAAAAATACTGGCTGGCCAATTGAAATACACTATTAACCTCTAAACCTTATATAATTTATAATTTTGCACAAACTTGACAATTAACAATGAACGGGTCGTGCGTCTCGCTGGGGACCCGTCACGAGTCGGTAATCGAACCCGCACTCCCGTCTCCGGAGGATACACAGAAACCGCATTATGGCGCGCAACCGTACGACCATTACGCCGTATACTTTACATAATTAACATTGTCATTAAAATAAAACTAGGAGACATTAGACTATTGCGGTAAAGTCAGAATACATCTGGAACGATAAACTCTTACGGTTTCTGTGTCTTTCGCTATTTGTTATATGTAGTTGTAAACTATTAATCGTCCTATCGTTTTGGTTCTTGTCATTCTTTGCGGAACGGTGTAATTTTAGCACACATTCTTAATTCACACACGTCTGTTTGCGATCATATAAGAGTAATCTGCTATTAAGTGCGGTTGGAAGTTTCAGCGATAGTAGTTTTAGGTCAATATAAAAAGTCCATTCTAGGAAATGATTGAGGGTACTTTTAAAGGCCTCGTGAAAATCTTCTGAGAGAATAACTTGTGTGCTTACTAATTCTTCTTTTTCTAGTTCTATCTCATAATAGCTTCTTACTACAACTGTAGCTTGTTGTGTTAGCAGTATTTTGGCTAAATTGTTTGTTGATTGGCAATGTCGATTCAATAGATTTTTGACGACACAGAAGTGACAGTATTGTCGTTTAATTTGCGAGTTTAGAAGCAAGATAACTACGTAGAATGCTTTACCTTACTACTACTTCCCGGGTCTTTCAGTAATTTAAATGCTTTTCTACTTCTAAGCTCGATTAGTTTTAAGTGTTATAATATGGATGCTAATATGTCCCATAGGCTAGTAACGCTCATTATTGTAATTGATTGCATGAATGAGTGATTCGGTGGGGTGAGGTGCAATGGCGCGGCGTAGATGAACACACGGTCATACATTCATTCATTCCGCGTATATTTTGATTTCGTTTCACGGCCAACGCGCGCATATGTCGCGCGCTAGCATAACTGTGAACATTACTGTCGCTTTAAGCGTTCAATCTCTCATACGCCTCTTTAGGGTTTTGAATGCAATAAAAATGGCACATAATTTAAATGGCTAGCTTAATAAATATCAGTGTGTGCGTCTCAAAAATTATGTGATGAAATATTTATTATAACGCTAACCCATTTAACAATAAATATCGCTTTAACAGATGTGGGACTCGCTGCGCCCGAAAGATGGTAAGTGGACGCAGCTCTACCCACTAAAACCCGGCGAGTGCCACCACTGCCGCCTTTAGTGAGGTCCCCGGATCTGCAAGCCACTGAGCACCTCGACGGCTAGTCAGTCCCTCAGCAGTCCGACGCCACCTCCACAAAGCGGTTATTCCGCACCACAGAACAATCACTCCCAACGTCGCGACAGTACGATGAGGTGAGGTTCCCATCCTCACCCCTTGCCCCCTGCTCTTTTGTCTCCTCTTCTTATAAAAGGGATACAAAAAGCCCCCTCGGCTCGCTTCGCCCAAGGTGTTGGGCTGGGCTACTGAGCCCCACCGCCACAACAAGGCCTGAACCATGGTGGGGAGCAAACGTAGCACCTAACAACTACAAAAGACCTTAGGGACTAGCAACCAAGGTTGTCAGGTACATGCACTGAGTATACAGAGATCCTGCATCGTATTTTTCGGTAGCCACTAACAAACCAATTTATACCTGTCCTGAATGTGTGACTTTCTGTTAAGAACACACAATAAGCCAGTAGAACAATATGGATATAATATGATCCGCCTGATTTCGGCCACGGCAACAGATTCAACTCCTCATCTAAAGTTCGTTCTGTGATATAAATATTACAACATACATCTTAATGGAATAACGCCATGATGCACAGAACTTAATTTAATATTTCGTAGAGACAATATTTATTCAATAGGCAGAGGGGTCGGCCCCCCCAGAACATTAAATTTGTGTGTTGTCAATGATGCGAGCTCGATTTAATGGCAGGTGACGGTACCAACCCCACTTCACAGCGATATACCTACGCCATGTTGAAGTCACTTAAGATAATAGTGTTAAAGAATGGTAAGTCGACTTCCAAGGAGATGGCATGATCTCCGTGCAGTCATGCTGGTCCTTTTTTTCGAAAGGTCTAGACTTTTAGGCCTGACGACGACCTAAAAGTCTAGACCTTTCGAACCCCTGTGGCTCAGTGGTTAGCGCATAGGCGCTCAAGCCGGAGGTAGCGGGTTCGAATCTCGCCAGGGAACACAATAAAGTTTCTGTGTTCCTGGGTCATGGATGTGTATTAAATATGTGTATTATATAATAAAAATCTTAAATATATGTATTAATATAAAAAGTATTAAATATATATATGTATTTTCCGTTGTCTGGTACCCGTAACACAAGTCTCTTCGAGAACTTAGCACGGGACCAGATTGACGTGGTGTAAAAAAAAGCATCCATAGATATTATTATATTATTAGGCCTGATAGTCTTTAAGATGTCTCATCTAGTAAAATAGTGCTGGTCCTAGTAGAATGCAAGTGGTGAGGATCGCCCATCGTGGGGTTCATTGAAGAAGACCTATGTCCAGGTGGACACCACCACAGCTCACACTGAGAATATAATAATTATGTAAATTGGAAATATACATTTTTAGGCAACCAATTTTTTAAAAATCGATCCTTTATTATCTTGTGCTCATAGCGAATTCCATCAATTTAAAGTCCTCCCGTGACCATGATTGCTGTAAAGTATCCGAAACGTCGGGCTTGTAAAAAACTTAATAAACCGCGATAAAATCCGTAAATTTGTGAAATGAGTGAAATTCGCATAAACTTAAGAAAACAATTTAAAGGCTGATAAAAATACATTACATAAAAAGTCAGTAGGTCTATCGGAGAGGTCTGGACCACGGTTGTAATTGCCCATCTTTTTTTTTTTTTTTTTTTTTTTTTTTTTCGGTTGGATCTATGCTAATGGTCCTAGTGACCGTTATGCGTCATCGGAAATGGGGTGATCCGGTTGGATCATCCTATGACGTTAAAAATTTGGGGGGTTGCCCCCCGCCATGTTCATGGCGTCGGGTTTGTACCTAACTTGGTCAGCTACGGTCGACTGGTTTGGAACGGGTGACGTTAGAAACCTATCGTGAGGGCCGGCCCTCCCCTCCCCCGGTAGCGGGGGAGGCGGGTCAAGCGCGGGACCCGAGCAAGCTGCCGATAGCAGAGTGCTATCGGTGATTACACGGTCTATATTGGTGTCGACTCGTAGCTGATCTGAGCCTATGCTGTCGCGGTTGATCCGGATCAACTGGTCAACGGAGTGTAGGGTTCGACGTCGCATACGACCCCGGGGCCCATGCGGTGTGAATGTGTGCCTAACACCGGCTGTGTTATGTCTGAGTGTGAGTTGTAGCTTACGTCGCGCTTCAGCGTCGCGCTTTAACAGTTCTGTGATTTTATCAACAGGATCGGTTATGACATTCTTAGGTAACCTAGACTTATTAGGTGCTAAGCTATCGGGGGTGTACTTGCCCATCTATATTCTCTGAGGGCAACGCGTGTCTATTAAAAGACAAACACACGCAAAAGTGTAACTGACGGGTGTGCCCAGGGACCGGGGCCCTTGAGGATACCATGACACCGAGCGACACACGTGACAGCTGAATCGAGATACTCCAGCCCCGCTACATATCATCATCATCATTATCATCATCAGCCTTTATCCGTCCGCTGCTGAAATTATGCCCACGATTTTGCAATTGATTATAATATATTATTATTAGGGCCTGTTTCACAATATCCTGATAAGTGCCGAATAGGCTATTCACAACATATTTGACAGATAGAGTATGGAGTATCTGTCAAATATGTTGTGAAGAGCCTATCCGGCACTTATCGGGGAATTTCGAAACAGGTATAACATATTATGTACACTGTTTAAAAAGATTCCGCACATCATCAAAAAGGGATCCTTAACATTCTAAACTTTGTAACTTTCCTTTTATTCTATTAATTCCTTATCTATTTTGATATAAAACAAATGAAATACTTTACTTAAACTTACTGAAATAAATAGCTTTATATTTTTAATTGACCCAATTTAAGAAAAAAAGACGCATTAATTTGATAAAAATATTTTTGTTAAGGAGTCAGTCGGACTCCTGATTAAAAAAAGTGAATGTTAATCAAAAATAAATATTGGTACAAAGGAAAACAATAATATCGCCCACTCGCGATTTAATAAATTAAAAAAATGTCCTCGTTAAAATTACTGCTCTCCGAGGTGGGGCCATAGTGCAAGCGCACACTTATTCTCATATCATTTATTTAATATGAAACTAGAATTCATACTTCCATCGTAATATTATAAATGCAAAGTCTATGTTTTGCAAAAACATAGATTTCCTTGGGCAGAATAGGTGCTGTAAACCTAAGTTAACGAAGCCTAAAGCTGAATATTTTTAAGCGCCAGCAGATCGAATTAGATGATGAAGATAACTTATGTCTTAAATTAGGACTTTAATATTACTTTGCATAAAAATGGCATGTATCGCGGAAAATATAAAATGTAAGCCAACAGAATTATTGTTGCTCTTACATACATTCACATATAAAAAGATGGCGATCCAGATTTCCGAGGAGAACTCCAAGTATAAAATATATAGGAGAGCCACGCGTTTTCATCTACACACCTCACTTTCCCTCGGGAGTGCGGTATTAATTATATTCTTTGTCTTCTATGTCGTGTTGTAAAGTTTCAACAAAAACGATTCCCTAGTTTTTGTATGAAAGAGTATCAAATATACATCCATACATTCTAACAAGCTTTCGAGTTTATAGTATTAGTAGAATATAACATCGTTATAATATGTTCGTTATTCCTGGTAACCCGCTCTCAGTGACGCCGCGCGCACGCCGCGGGTCCCCGGAATAAAGAGCCGAACATTTTAATTTCCCAATTGGTGGGCGGAGCGTCACTGGCGGCGGACGACATGCTGTCTAATTACAAGGCGGCTCGTTGGCTTTTCACTATGCTCAAACAATTACAGGAGCGATGCGATTTAAAACCAGCGATACGTCGTGTTTACTTGGACAGGCAAACATTCAGATGACTTGTACGGGTTTTGCGTTGGGCATGACCAACCCGTTCACCGGGACTAGATCAGGCAACTCATTCATGTATTGCCAATCCCAGGATGTAAAATGATAAGTGTCAGTTAAAGTCGTAAGCACGCTACCAAGTGGTCCCGTCAAAGTCGGTCCAGCCATTTCCGAGATTAGCCATAACGAACAGACAAAAATTGTAAAGAACGTTATTTAGGTATATGTACCGTTTATACTATACTATAAGTATATAAAAAGGTTTTATAAAAATCCAAAAAAAAAAATTTCTTTGCATTCATACGCATGTAGTAAGAAACGGTAATTTCAATATTATAATCAGAAATTCCAATTTTATTCATATGTATAGATAATGTCACGTTCAATTATTATTATTATTGTGTCGATCATCTGTAATCGTTAGAGTATGAAATGTATTTAAAAGAGAGATGTTATTACGAAATTATTCGCCAACGTTTTTTTTACTTTGCATGATATTTTACTTCTCTAACGATAATAATAATAAAAACATTTTATAAGGCTTCAAAGAATTCAATTTCAAATACTCGACGTATTTGAAATTTAATTCTCTAAAACCTCTTTCGAATAGACTTAAAAAAAACCAATCCTTTCTTGATTTAAAAATACCTAAAAGTTAACTGGTAAGACGTGTAGAATCGAGAGAATTAAAAAATATTTCCAATATGTATTTAATAACTACAATTTAAACTAGTATGCTATCAAATTGAGAAATTGCTCAGTTAAAAACTAAAGCACACTTTCACTTTTTCAGCGTGACAATTACAACTCAAATCAACGCCAAATACAATCGCGGCAATGAAGAGCATAATAGCATTATCGAAGTAGAGTGGTAGGTAATCGAATCGAGAACATAATTCGATTCACTACTCGATTCCATTGTATCGAGAGCTCTCGATAATACACACATTTTCCGCGCTTTAAAATGGAACGATTTAATCGGTCGCATCGCTGATTGGAACAACGTAATCGTCATGACGTCATTACTACAGATGTTCTTTTGTGGATGTGATACATACAATGTATGGCGCAAGAAATTTGGTATTATTATAGGATACCATGAGGTAGAACGATGAAGCGTTGGTAGTCGTGTGTTGATTCTTAAATAAAGATTGAAGAAGTTTTTTTTTACAACAGAAACATCAAATATCAACATTAAAAGTCTCAGTCCTCGTATTCGATTCCACCTGCTTTATCTATTTTTTTTTTTATGCCATAAGACGGCAACTGAGCAATCGGATCTTTACGGTGGCTACTGACACACATAGCTATCCTCAGGTTATGAAAATGCAATAGACATTATTTACAATCCCCCCAATTGTCCATCGGAAACTCCCAAGCCGCACAAATATGACAGCATAGCTGTTCCACTACGCCGTTATTTTGTGAGCAAGTGGTACCACGCCGGTCGTACCGGCCCAATTCCTCTGCAATGCAACTATGACACTACCTCTTACTCTTACTTTGAGCTAATGATTCCTACTCATCAATTCAATCAATTCCTATTCAAGCACTGCAGGCTGTTTAGAAATAGACAACCACAGTATAATATAATAAAGAGTTTGTTAAACTAAAACCAAACCAAAAAAAAAGCCAGTTTGTGATGATGATGCTCATAGAATTCGTTGCAAGAGGCATCAAGCACTATCCAATATTGGTCGACTTTAATATGTACAAACGTATTGAATATTGATTATATTCATTATGTTTCGCCTGCAACAAAGTAGTGCATATTTATTAGAAACCCCGTTGAAGAAAGCAATAACATGATCGAACCCCCACTGCATTAAATTGATTAACCCTCGGTCTAATCACCCCGCACTATGCCGTCGATTATCGCTCGTAATCTACCGAACGATCAAACTACCCACCCCTAATCGTGTCAGATAGGGATGTACCTAATGTCACTTGTCCCAGCACACGGCGATGTCTGTCCTGCCTGAACTCGGACCGTGTTCTTATGAGGATTTATTTCTACTCTACGCGAAAAGTATACGAAACTCTTGTTTTGTAAGTTTGATTATACGCTGTGCAGTAAGTAGTAACGTTAATTAATTATTATTTATCCGATTTTTATTTATGTATTGTACGCTCGATATTAATTAATGAGATGAACGATCTAGTACCGTCCGGGTATATTTTAATCGAATAAAAAATCCAATTTTATGTACCAAGTTATTTTTTTTTATTTCTATATTTTTATTAAAAATGCAATTTATGGAACATCTTAAGCACATGAATATCAAAAGATATTAAAACTGTAATTCATTTATCCAGAATTTATTTAAAAAAACACATGTTCTATGCACATTTGTGTGTTTTTGTGCGACAGGGGTGGGACGGCTACAAGAATATTACCCATATGGGGACAAAGGAATGTCTCGTTCACACATGTTCCCGTACAAACATCTGACCCACAATAACGCTAAGTGTATTGAATTGCACTTCTGTTTTTTCACAACATATTTGTTTTGTGATAACTAATATGATTATATATCCCTAAGATAAAGATATATCTCTAAGATCTCCTAGCAATATTACGACCAGAATTTCACTAGACTTTTTGTGTGAAGCCTAGCTTGTAACCGTAGAGGCATACGGCAGTAGTTTTAGTGTCTGAAAACGTTTTAATTGTTGTCATAGCACTTATTACTTTTATTAGACTATTCAAATAAAATTTTAGTAAATGTAATGAGCCAAAGCATTGTATAATCAAATGACCCAGTCAGAAACTCCTAATAATCTATCGTATCCGAATTTATCCTTTCTAATAATACAAACCTAACATAGTTTAAAAAACACATTAATTATTAAAATTGTATTTAAAATACGATTTTAATGAATTTGGGTTTGTTGGTTGCGGACTAACAAACTGACAGTAGCGTTTCCGACAGACGTTGTGCTAAACATTTTGCAGTCGACTAAATTATGAATCTATTCTTATTCGAAATTCTCGAATCGACACAAATCTTGAAGACACAAAAAATAAACTTGAAAATCGGTCCGGCAGTTTAGGAGTTCAGTGACGTACAATTGCACAAGAATATTACGTAATTATTGTACATTTTTGGCGATCCTGTGACTCACTGGCCAGCGCGTTGGCGTCCAAGCCGGAAGTAGTGGGTTCGAATCCCAGCAGGGAACAAAATGTTTTCTGTGTTCCTGGGTCATGAATGTGTCTTGAATATGTATATGATATAATGAAAATCTTAAATATATGTATTAATATAAAAGTATTAAATATATACAGTATTTCCGTTGTCCGGTACCCGTAACACAAGTTCTTCGAGAACTTACCACGGTTCAGATAGACGTGGTGTAAAAACGTCCATAGATATTATTATATAAAGATATATCACTACATTTGGCACGGTGCAGCGTTACGCCTTAACAATCGTGATTCCAAACATTTGTGGGGGTCCAGCACGCACAAAGCTGAGATTGACGTGCAGTCACATTGGACGAGAAATGTTGGCGTTCACTCATTACGCTCGTTTGTTTAGAAAATATTTATAAGGGTGTTTATTGATTCGTATTGGCAGGCTTTTGTTTTATGGTGCCCTTGTTTGTGACCTCCTGGTGTTACTATCGATGGCTGCATGGTCCGAATAAACTAAGATTTTACAGTATATTCCAAACCGATAGTAACTGTTTAAAATTAAATATTCTCACACAAAACATGTCTCTATATGTTACGAGTATATCTATTCTGTAGGACTATTCTGCAGAAACCATTTCGATATCGAGCTTCACCTGAGTGGTAGAGCTCACTTTACGCTCACTTCGAAAGTGAACTTTATTGATATAGATATTAGTCGAGTTTTAAAGAATACAAATTCGTCAAATTCGACGTATCACCGCGGATTCCGCTTTCGAGATTCGAAAACGACCTTACAGAATAGCCATACTGTTCTTAGTGCCCGCAACATGATTTACGAACTTACTAACGGGCCTAGCTTAACGTGATAAGATTGTCGAATAACATTATAAAAAAAATATTATATTGTTTTCTTAGGTTTACGCGAATTTCACTCATTATAATGAAACAACTTTTACGGATTTTATCGCGGTTTATTTAGTTTTTTATGAGCCCGACGTTTCGGAAACTTTACAGCAACCATGGTCACGGGAGGACCATGAAAAACTAAATAAACCGCGATAAAATCCGTAAAAGTTGTTTCATTATAAAAAAATATTATATTACCTAAAATTTCAGTTTTTGAACTTAAAAAGTTAGCCTAAAATGTTGTACCTGGTTCTAACCGTATTTTTTTAACAAGATAAGACCCGTGTAAAGGCGTTATCTTGACACGCGCCGGTTCAAGCTATTTTTACGCTCCACCTACTTCGGGACAATTAAGTATAGCCACTTTTAGAATTATAGCTTTGAGCAATTAGTTTCAACGGTAATAGATTTTAACGAAAAAGGCTTATTTTTCACAAGACTTCGCCAAATTAAACTTAAGTCAAAAATATTATGAAAAAATAAGTTAATATTAGTTTAAAATAATCTTGTAAAGTAAAATAGCAATAATAACTTAAAGTCTACAAAGTTTAGTTTAGTGAAGATTTAGTTTTTCCGTTTTGAAGGGTACAAATTTCGATATACGAATAGCCGATGGGCCAATATGGCCACGTTATGGTAGACGATCTCCGTGCAGTGGCCTGTCCGTGTTGAATGCGAGTGGGAAGGGATCGATCGTCTTGGCGTTCATTGAAGTAGGCATGTTCAGCAGTGGACGGCTAAAGGCTGATGATAATGATACAAAAAGTATATGAAGCTCTTTATGTGTCAATATATTTATATAATTTGCAAGTGAAAAATAACCAAAAATATTTGAACATACTTGTAACAAAGTTTTTACTCTCTAAGAGCAACGTCTTTCTACTGATGGGCAGGCGTTGAAATCTAAAATGCTATTTTGATATATGTACGAGTATATTATGCATTTACTTAATAAAAAGCGGTTTTTCTCCGCTTAAACTCCAATTTCATTTATTTGTATAGATTTAAATATAATTTCCGGTGAAGGAAAACATTGTGAGGAAACCTGCATGCCTGATGAGATTAGAAGTCACCAACCCGCATTGGGCCAGCGCGGTGAACTATTAGCCCATTACGCTCCTCGCCTAATTTTGAGACGGAGACCTGTGCCCAGCAGTGGGACATAAAGGGTTGATACTTTACTTTAAATATAATTTTAAACTCTTATATCGTTTTATCCATGGCCCCCTTTTCGTAGCTACAGTAAAAATGAACAGTCTTATTCCAATAAGCAAGCCCTCGACGATAAAATACATAGGGTGTTGATAGAGTGCATTAGAGAAATTAAATTAAGAAAGGCGTTTTCATTTGTAGAAGTCCTGATTATGATGAGAGTAAAAAATGCGTTTTAACCTACGATAAAATTACAATGTGATGCTAAAAAATTGCCACTTTACCTTTAATTGTCTCGTACTACTTAGTTATTATTTAATTTACAAAATATCCTTAAAGCTTATGAAATTAATATGGATTTATTAATAAAAATATTTTTTCTGAGTTTTCTTTTGGTTATCAACATTTTTCTAAACAATTAAATAAATATGTGTAATATAGAGCTATAAATTATAGCCATTTCATATGGCTTTTTTATACCAATAGTCACCGAATACACAGCATAAAAGGTATAGCAAGATAATCATCATCATTACCAAGCTCTTCTTCTCCAAAGTCAAAACTGTCTCCGCAGGACCTGAAGCTAGCCCAAGCAATTCATATCCTGATGTCTGCCACGTATGATGGTAAGTCTTCGAAGCCTTTTGACGGATGAAGTTTGAAACAGCGCGAACGAAAAGAAGCTCACATATCTACCATGGTATACAGGGTCGTATACATTTAAAAATAGCCCCCAGCTGTCCGAGCCGATTTTGATAAGTCATATAATTCCGGCCCTAAGAATGCATGAATGAGTATTAACCGTTTAGAACTACAGTGACACAGGCAGATAGATTTACACACACTCAGCGATCAAACCTTATAACACCCGTTTTAGATTAAGGGATTAAAAACGTGAAGAAAAATTATGTGAATGTATATGTAATGGTTTTTTGTCTTTATGAGCCCATGGGTCTATATCTGCCTCTATCTGTCTGTATCTAACGTACCGTCTAATATGTTTTATCTCGCTTGTTTAAAAAACTAAAGCTCTTACCAGATGAGCAAGTGCGCCCGGTTCCTCAGAGCTCCCAGCACCTTCTTGTCGTCCTTCTTGCTGGTCTTCTCCTGGTAGATGCGCGTGAAGCATAGCACCGAGTCGAATGCGACGGAGAGACAGTCGGCCAGCTGCTTCGCCAGCTCCAACTCCTTGGGGTCCGACTGGAGGTCTTTATCCTGCGGACAATCCTTTATACTGTATATGCGAAAGCGTGTTTCTTATTTTACACCTAATCTACTGATCTAGTTTTAAATTCATCTACGATATTATCCACTATAATCATAGCCGTAAACAGCTTTTTTTGCGCCCTGTGCGAGCTTCTATAACTGCGCCCTTAGCAAACAGAAAAAAAAATAGTCCTGCTTGGTCTGGCCATTCTTGCGGCCCCCAGAGTCTACGCCCTGTGCCTGGGCACCGGTAGCACCGCCCTATTTACGACTCTGACTTTAATCTGGTATTTACTCAATGTCAATTATAAGTCAAAAGAAATTAGGATACCGTGTTTTTTACCGTAAAGTACTTACTTTACCGTACTTGATATTTTACGTTACACATTTTTTTTTTAATTCGGACATTATTATATCAAAATAAAATTAATGTGCGTGAACTATTATTAAAATAAATTGGACGTTAAGGCGTTGTACAGGTTCGTTCGCTCTTCGTGCATTCTTTGGTAAACATCCTAACACGTCATGACGTCAAGTTGTTGACATACTCAAGGTATTACACTGTGATCGAACACAGAGTAACAAAGCAGTTGTCAAGATGCCATCCACGTCGTGCCGGCCATTAGGCGGAGCCACCGCCGTGTGTATATCATACGATACCGCATTATACACCGACATCATCGGCCGCGCTTACACGGCTAGTACACTAGCCAGTGTTTAAATTATAACTATAACTAAACTTACAAAACTTATAATATAACAAAAAAGACATCACTTGCTTGCTGTAAAGTATCCGAAACTCAGGTCATAGACAAACTTTCATTATTATAGGTTAGAATTCGCGTACACGGTAGGAAACAACATCTTACTAATATTAAGCCAAAGTTTAACTTCAATTGTTTGTTGGTATTTCACTGTAAAACGGCTGCTTTGATTTGACTGTAGATTGAAATGTGATGGCTTATACCTTGGATTAGGACATAGGCTACTTTTTGTCACGTTGCCTTATGACGTAATCGATTAAACGCACATTATTTATTCTGATAAACACAACTAATTTGTTTTGATTTCTTATTCTTGAAAGCTAAAGGAGGAATAAGTAAGCTATAACTCTTTCGAACTCCACACGGTTAAAGCCGCGGGCAAACCTAGGTCTAACAGTAATACTAACTTAAATTCTACTTTATTGTTTACTTGTATTGACATGTATTCTGGAGCTTTTAATGGTAACCGGAGGAAAGCACAACAAATCTTTAAAATAATACAAAATTCTCATTAGGCTTTTACCAAACTTTTACAACTATTTTAATTAGTGAATCAATGACTATTCTACAAGAATATAAATCATGGACAGCAAAAAGCTATGGCTAAGGTTAAAAATATATAAATAATAGGAAAAATCAAAACCTCATTTAAGCTAATAGCCGATTGATAGTACAATTCAGCTATAATTAATATATTGCCTTTTAAATTGTATTTAGCATACGTTAGCGATTAGTGTATCTTATTATAGTGGTCAATATAATTTTATATGTGAACTGTCGCTTGCTAGTTCTGGTGTAGATAGTCAAGTAGCTCGAGCGTGTGAACGCGCCCGATGGATGCATTAGCGCCGCTTTTAAGGCGCCCGCCCACTCGCCGCTACCGGAACGTTTAGGGTTGTCTACTAACTATATTTATATGTAACATTTTATTTAAACAAGTTACTTTACTAAGAGAAGAAGAGAAGATTCATGAGCAACACTTAGTGTCTTACCAATAGTGTTTTTAATATTATGTGCCATGACTTTAATCGTAAGTGTTCATATATCCCTGTTATCATTAGAAGTTGTTGTGCATAGTCGATCCTAATTTCAGGTCTTTTTTTTATATTTTTTAATTTATATAAAACCTACTAAATAAATATTCTTCCCTTCCCTTCTCATTGTAAAACCAGCCTAAAAAACCCTTTAGTTTTTTTTCGTGAAAATAAGCTATCGCTATCGATCGATTGCTCGAGTTCCGCCCATAGTTTGGTTTATTTTGTTCTAGAGTATCTCCATAGTTTTATATTTCACAAGTTGTATATTTTATGAAATGACCATATTAGATAAATTTATATATTATAAGTATTTTATATAATATATTACCTTTGCACAACCCTGTCACAAGACACGGTGGAGAACTCTGCCGTGATATACCTCCAGTCCTGCGGACTACGGTGACTAATATTTTGGGTGATCACGGACTTAGTTTTTTGTTAATACACCCTAGATTCTAGAATATTTCGTCTTCATTAACTAGTAGTAAAATAATTGTGTACTAAAATTAATAGCAATTACGCCAGTGTTTGTAAAATCATTTATTTAGAGCATGTTTCACAATCTCCAGTTAAGTTCCCAATAGGCTATCGGCAACATATTTGACAGATAGAGTATGGAGTATCTGTCAAATATGTTGCCGATAGCCTATTGGGCACTTAACTGGAGATTGTGAAACAGGCCCTTAGAATCGATTACACTTAGTGTCACTATTAATAACTAATCGCCTTAAAACAGTTAAATTTCACACTGTTTTCCTACTCAACGAACGTTCAAATGTCAAATGTTATTATAGAACTATCAAGTCCTGTCTTATATCTGATGTTAACGGACTGTTTCTCAGTCAAATACACAGTTTCCATTAATTTATGTTATATAATATAAACAACCTTGTCACCCTACTATAAACGTACGTCTGTACGTTATGATGTGTCATTGCCTATAAGTCTCTTGTTGGTTTGATCACCTGATGGCTGATGGTACTATTCAAAGGGGTCCTAGGTGAATATTATTAGGACATGAGATTTATTTTAAAGTAAATATTTTAAAGAGGTTTTAAATTATATTAACATTGTTTGGGGCTATCCATAAATTACGTCACATGAATTTCAAGATATTTTGATCCGTCCCCCGTTTTTGTCACAGCTTTTTGCAATTTTTACATATTAAAATTTTAATTGATTATAATTTTTTTTCTTGATGAGAGTATAATTCGTGTTTTGATACATTCGCAAAACGGGCATTTCAATGTGGAAATGTGACGTCAAAATAAATCTACGAGACTCCCCCCCCCCCCCCCCCATACACATACACTTGGTCGATCTCCTTCCTCCCACTTAACATGTGACGTAATTGATAGCTGGTCCACTTTCTCTGCCTACTATCCAAAAAAGAGAATCCTAATATGATAGTACCAGGTACTTTCATCATCATCACCACCAAGCTTACCGTGAGCTAAATATATAAGGGACACGCGGGCGAAGCCACAACACCGAATTCTCAAATCCAAAATTATGTTTCGAATACACGACGATGTAGTACAGACATTAGGGAATAGGGTATGCAAAAAAAATCATTAAACGAGATTACAAAGTTTCCCCTTTCACGTAAACGGTAACTCACATACGCTAACTGACTGACGGAGCCCATCAAAACTAACCGTCCGGAAAACAAACCCACCCTTTACCGAAACTTGTATTAACTAAGTTTATATTTACGATAAACATTTATAGATATTGCTTGCAAAAACTTTGATGAAATTATAAAAAACAATATTGCCAATGCATTTACGTAACCTCTTGGACTGTTTTTATGATATTTTACCTTAATAAAAATAGACGGTGTAAACAAATATTGTAAATTATTGTGTCCTTTTTTTAGGACCTTGTTGGATAAGTCAAAACTAGGCAGTTTTGGAATCTGGAACCCGCATCGAATTAAATGATAAGAATGATTGAGAAGTAGGATATTTTCCAGCTTTTTCAACAATTCAAGCTAGAGACTGGAAGAAGTCGTTACTCTTAAGGTATTCTACCAGTGGTACTCACCAGTTGTCGCGCTAGCAGCGTTATGAGATGCACGCAGCAGTTGGCGGTGAGACCGCCCTGCAGCACGCGCGCCACCAGCGTTACAGCCGTCGTGACGCACCTGACCGCACAGTGACAGAGTCAAAATTCGAACTTCATACGTCGATTTAATTATAGTGGTCGCTCAAGGGTCTAAATTTGTCCTTAAGACCTCTAGAGTAAATATAATATTATTTTCATATAGCTGAAAGCTGGGTAAAGAATGGTTGCCAATATTGAAAATAGATGATAACGGTTTACTTCTATTTTCTATTTCTTAAAGGCACTGCCCATTCAAGGTGCTCAAATCAGCCTTACAGGTGCCCAGGCCGAATCCGAAGGTCAACACCAGCATCGTTCTAGGTAAATTAGTAACATAAAACATGGCACCGTAAGGGTAAAGCTTGAATAGTTCTAAATCAGACTCCAGGGTTAACTTATATTAAGGTAATAAATATGTCTAAAAATAACACTAGAAAACGTGCTTTAAATATAAAAAACCGCCTCCAAATTGGTTCATCAAACAAACTTTAATATACTACATTAAATAAAAGATCTTAGGCACTTACTTGGCGGATAGTTGTGCCGCTAGTTCTTCCTTCTCTGCCGCAATTTCCAACAAATCGCTGATCACTTTGAGTGCGTAATACCGCAGCGCCTTAGTTTTCTCCGACAAAGTCTACAACACAAATATTTTGAATAAACAACAATATACTATAATAATATATGCATTGGTTGCAAGTGGCAAGGGATCGGTCGTCTTGGCGTTCATTGACGGAGGCCTATGTTCAGCAGTGGACGGTAAGAGGCTGATCATGATGATGACGATGATATCTATATAAATAAAAATGAAATTTTATTCTCGTAAATAGGGTCATTCATTTTGTAAACACTTCTCTTATAAAAAATACACCCAACTTGCTTGCAATGTTTTGAATATGCACGAAATTTGGGTGATGATTAAATAAATACTTCAAAATAAACAAGCAATTTTTTTTAATCTAACCGGTAGCTGGTAACTCTTATTCTAGAGATAGTACAAACTAACGAAACGCTTTATTCTCGATATTTTATAATCTATTATGTAAAAGTAAGTTGTCTTACCCTATCAAGCTTCTCCATAATTCGATACAATTCATTCAACTGCTTTTCCAGTTGCGGCAGGTCTAAGGTAACTTTAGTTACCTCACTCCGAGCACTGTTCTTACTCATATCACTCAGTGAGCTACAAACTGAACTTGTCTTACTCAACTTTGGTAGATTGTCATTATTCTTGTTCTTTTTTTTATTCTTCTTCTTCG
This sequence comes from Lycaena phlaeas, assembly GCA_905333005.2. NCBI lineage: Eukaryota > Metazoa > Arthropoda > Insecta > Lepidoptera > Lycaenidae > Lycaena > Lycaena phlaeas. The sequence goes on along the minus strand of HG995169.1, from coordinate 14,021,781 downwards.
TTTCCTTATCTTCAATCTTCTCTTCGTTTACTGCCTCTCCGTTGCTTATTTTCTCTTCATTATTTATCACTTCTTCCTTTTTAGCATTTTGGGCTTTGATATTTAAGTTATTTCTCTCTTTCTCGCTCTTAACACTATCTGTATCCCCATTCGTCAGTTTAGATTTCTTTTTCTTCTTCGGTTTTTCCTCTTCTATTTCAAATCCGTTGACGTGTTTGCTGTCGTCCAAAGAAGACACCATGTTGTTAAGCGACGACAAAACCTTATAGATCTTGTTGTTTATTGGACAATAGTATGGATCTAATCCTGCTATGTCATCTTCGTAAACGGAAGAGATATTACCGCTGTAAAAAAATACTGAATAAATGTATGATCACTTTTAAATAGTTAATTAATTTTTTTATCAATGCCATCTATAAAATTTTAAAACATTCGCCTAAACACTAATCATAGAAGGGCATATCGTTATCTAGGAAATTACCACTTTGCTAAGCTTTTGTACAAATAATAATAATTAGCTCATATAGTAGAGATTAATTTAAAAAACTTTTTGTTGCAGGCCCGAAATTTTAATATTTTTGTAATAACATTTTCCAGTTTATGTTAGCAATAGAATATATTTTATACACCTTACCTGGCCAGTAATCTTTGTTTTAATTTTCGTGCCTTCTTTTTAATGTTCTTCTGTTTTTCCCTTTCCTTTTTCTCTTGTTCTTTCCTCTCTGCCTCTTCTTGCAATTCATTTGTTGTTTGATCGTGACTCTCAGATGTTGTCTATAACAAATTTGTTTTTTTAATATATTTCTGAACGAGTAATTTATTTCAATGGAGGAGCTTCATGGTGTTGTGAATATTTAACGTAACAGAATTAAAATATAGTTAAAAAAACAGTAAAAATTTATAATCTATCAATGAATTACTGAGATACAGATTAAGTATTTTTTTAATTCTAATTATGAAGCCGACTAAGACGTTTACCATCATGTGGCTCGTCTGTCCGTTTGTCTATTCAAATAGGATAATAATGGTGTATACCGGTTGTCTCGGGCCGGTGGCGCGCTCGCGGATGGCCTGCAGGTGCGACTCGAGCCGCAGCTGGCTGGCGTCCTGCTTGTCGCGGATGCGGCACCGCAGCGCGTCCGCCTCCAGCTCGGCCGCCGCCGCCAGCGCCGACAGACGTGATTTCACGCCCTCCGCCTGCACAAACATATATTTGTGTTGCGGACCAATCACAGCGCGACAATCCTGAATCGCGCTATCAGAATTCCAGCGCCCGTTCGCTATATATACAACCTCTGACACGATAGCTAGTGGGCTTCGGCCTGGCCGAGCATTGCACTTCGCTCGGTCGGAGATCTCCCTTTGGGGCCAACCACCATAATTCCCACATTTGCAACATTTTTTAAAATTAAAATATGTACACAGAATATTAGGTTGATAGACACCACACTCACCTAAAGATAAGAACTTGTTGTCTGTCCGATAAGGATTTGTTTCCTCACGATATTTATCTTTACTGTTCACAAAGTGATAAATAGGATAAATAATATTAGTAACAAACATAACCAGACCTCTCACAGGACATATAAAATGATGATTTATTAAAGATAACGCAATATCCGATGTCCATATCCAAATAAAACCAGTTGTGTCTTTTTGTCCCGGCATCTAATATAAAAGCATTCGTAAGCCGGTACTATTAGGATGACCCAAAAACGCAACAAGGCCGTAGCCGTGAGATGCCAACCCTACTTAACATGTACCTACTTATGCACTTATCAGATGTCAGTCAGTGTACCGAAGAAAGCCACTGTTTTGTCGTTTTGTTACATATGATGTAGTTGAAATCTGGTAATGGTTCGATGGCCTCAGCCAGTTAAGATTCAAACATTGCCAAGGAGTTCACTTACTCACTCTAAAGGGGTCCTGCCTCAACAATGCTATTCCTCTTACCCCCCTACCATTATCCTGGTACGTACCTTCTCCCTGGCGGCGTCCCCGCGTCGGAGGCGCTCCCGCTCGCGCAGCTGCTCGAGGCGTGCGTGTCGCTCGCGGCGCCGCTGCAGCAGGCCCGCAACGTGTCGCCGCCGCGCCGCCTCCAGCGCAGCGCGCCGCTCACCCACCGCCGCCTCACGTGCCGCCTTCGCTTCCTACACGTATATCATACAATACATACGTTAACATTTTTCAAACAAGAGTTAACATAGTATACGGTAAAAACATAGTGTATGTATATAGCCAGTGGCGAAACTATACCGTTCGGGGCCCGTGGCAAATTCATCGGATGCTAGGGAAGACACATTTTTTTTTACTAAATGTGTAATAATAAATGTTGGGAGTTAGAATTCTCCTCCGACCGGGGGCCCCTTTCAGAGGGGGGCCCGTGGCATTTTGCTAACTTGCCACCCTGTAGTTACGCCATTGTATATAGCTATGTTTTCTATAGAAAGATAGATAAGTCAAAAAGACGAAACTGCTTTCACCACCTACACAACCTACACAAGTTAACGATGCAAGCGAAAGAAAAACACAGTATATAGTATAACCAGCTGTTTCAAGCAGCTTCGCCTGGGACAATTAAGTTTTAATACGGGTCACTAACTTCTTTGAAAATTTTATATAGCCTCTGTTCACTGGGGACAGTATAGCTTCCCAACAGTGAAAGATTTTTTCAAATCGGTCAAGTAGTTTCAGAGCCTATTCAATACAAACAAACAATCAAATCTTTCCTCTTTATAATATTAGTATAGATTGATAAATACACGTACGAATATACATTTTGAATATGTTATAAAGTTTGAATAAAATTGTGTTTTATTGGCAAAACAACAAGTTAATAACAAATACCCACAAAAAAAATACAAATAACATTATTTACATCCTATTTCATCTACACTTGTTTTGTTGGTAGTAAGACAGTGCACTTGCCAGTTTCTCGAGTCGATCGCGTCGCATCTGCCGCAGTCGCGTGGTGTGCGAGCGGCACTGGTCCAGGAACTCGTGCCTCCTGTTCTCCGCCTCTAGTTGTTTGATGAACGCTATCTCACGCAATTTCTCCTCCTCGTCGTGAGCCTTACGAACTATGTCCTGATAGATGAATTTCAATATTTTATATGTGGTTGGAATGTGCTGTGTTACGTAAAAGGTTTTCAAAAATAGAACAGATATAATAGAATAGAATTTCAAGAATAGAAATTACATAACATTAACCATGGCAAGTGATTCTTTACTAAAATACGGCTTAAAAATTATATTGCCTAGGTTAGTAATGTAAATTGGACAACGTAAGTAAATGTTTATGTTATTGGACGACACTAATCACTCACCATCAGATGGAAGAGTTGTCAGTTTGCCTCAAAAAAAAAACTTCTAAGGGTACGCGTCCATTGGCCCGCGCAGAGTACGCAACGGATTTTAGTTTGCTTTGTATCCGTACCGTACGTATCGCCTTTAAGAGTCACTTTCTACAAAGCGAATAAAAAAGCGCCGTAGCGTGGCGTGGAAGCGTTTCTGAAACGCAAGTCTCAAAACTGGTACGATAGCAGTGAATTGCTGATACACTTCTTTTAAATCTCACCTTCAAGTGCTGATCGCGATTCTCAGTAGCCTTTTGCAATCTCCTCTCCATTCTCAATCTCTTATCTTCAATCAACTGATTTTTCGCGACCTGAGAATATGAAATTTAAAACTAAATTAAAGCAATAACTTCATTTGAATTACCATGGAAGAGAACAAGAGAAGAACAGTATTTAGTTTAAAGCTTCCCAAGGCATTTCAACACAAATGGTGCACTTACCTTCACCTCCTCTACGCGTGCCAAAAGTTGATGAATCCGCTTGGCCCTCTCAGTCTGGTACTCCATTCTTTGCTGCTCGGCCCTCGCTTGCTTGGCTTGGAGCCTGGAACATTAATGGTGTAACTTTAGAATATAGATATTTTATCTTATGAAATACTAAAAACTATTAAAACAATAGATGTACTATCTAGATTCTAGACAAATGTTTTATACGCGTTCATTACAGGAGACCTATATGCAGTAGCCAACTCGTCAGCGACGAACACGGGCTAAGGGGCAGTTTAACAATATCCAGATAAGTTCCGTATCGGCAACATATTTGACAGATACTCCATACCCTATCTGTCAAATATGTTGCCGATAGCCTATTCGGAACTTATCTGGAGATTGTGAAACAGGCCCTAATACTAATGACGATAATGAAGACAATGATAATATTTATCTTCTACACTATCATATTTCCGAAAAAGTATTGAAGTATTTATACCTTCGCAACGCGTCCTGTAAACTTCCTCGGCGTTTAATACCCTGAGAAAGCTTGGCGTGTAACTGTTGAGCGCGACCTGCGAGAACAAAAACGAAACAAGAATAGTACAGAAAAAACTGAAATAAGAAAGGGTGGTAAATTTCTTGTCTTTACGTTACGGAATTTCTCATGTTATACGGATGTATGGACGGACGAATCGGGGATATGGAAAAAATACTACAGTAGGGCTATTCTGTAAGGTCGTTTTCGAATCTCGAAAGCTAAATCCGCGGTCCATGTTTATGACGAATTTGTATTCTTTAAAACTCGACTCTCTATCTATATCAATTATGACGACCTCTGTGGCTCAATGGTTAGCGCGTTGGCGCACAAGCCGGAGGTAGCGGGTTCGAATCTCGCTAGGGAATACAAAAAGAATTTCTGTGTTCCTAGGTCATGGATGTGTATTAAATTTGTGTATGATATAATAAAAATCTTAAATATAAGTATTAATATAAAAAAAGTATTAAATATATGTATTTCCGTTGTCTGGTACCCGTAACACAAGTCTCTTCGAGAACTTAGCAGACTAGATTGACGTGGTGTAAAAAGCGTCAATAGATATTATTATTATTATTATCAATAAAGTTCACTTTCGAAGAGACGTAAGGTGAGCTCTATCACTCAGGTGAAGCTCGATATCGAAATGGTTTTTTACAAAATAGCCCTACAGATTAGTAAAATTACTCAACTGGAGTAATTTACACTATGTCTTCCAGACATTGAAGCACTTCATTGGCCAAATATAAGTTATTCTCACCTGGGTCTCTCGCGACCAGCGCTTCTAACACAACCAGCGTGTCAACTCGTTCAGCCCAAGACATGCCCGCCAAGGCGGTCTCGTATTGATCCTCTAGACTAGCGGCCAGCGCCCCGAGAGCCTCCTGAGCAGACGTCGATACTGGAGGGTCTTCGCAGAGTATTTCGGCATCAGTCTGAAATTTTTTGTTAATGTTAATCCTTAACTACTGACTTAAATAACAAGATTACTGAAACATTTCCAACGCATAATCTTAAAGTAGTATAGGAGCCTACTATGATATGTCTTTGTAATCGACAATGGAAAAATTAAGAATCTTTGAGGGATGTTTTTATCCTGCAACATGTCACCGTATAAGTGAACTAAGATCGAAAGGGCATCTTCATCTGATTGCGACAAGATGAAGCTTAGCAGTGGGACATACCGCTGTCGCTTATAATAATAGTAAAGTTTTACAGACTCCTTCATAAAATATTGACAGTGCCGACAATATTATACAAGAAAGCAATGGCACAACCAAATAAGTAAAGAAATTGACGATCAGAAAAACGATTAAATTTAATAATAAAGACGCTTACCTCAGTGTCATCCGTCTCTGTATCGATGTCGATATCAGACACTTGTTGCAGCTCTAATATCTGTCTATTCAATAAATCTTCCTCTTCACATAATTTCCTCTGGTCAACTTCACACTGAAAATCTAGTGCCAGACTCATTTTTCGCTCATTCTCTTCTATTAACGATGTCATTTCAGCTATTTCAGACATTTCTGATGGATCCGCAGTCTTCAATATTTCATTATGGTCAGATATTCCATCGTCATCATCGAAGTATTTAAATGTTGATTTAAATTCGGCTTTCCATTTATCAAAATCAAAGGTATCTTCGGTACTCTCCTGAGACCGAGCAAGAGCAGTTGTTAAACTTTCCAATGATGAATGCAATCTATTACTAGCCAATTCAGAATATTCCTCCTCCTTAGGAATACCCTTCTTTTCAGATTTCCTATTAATAGCCTTATTTTTAGAAGATCTTGTTTTTAAGCCAGTGACATCCGACTTCTGTCTGACTATCGAGGAGTCTTTTGCTCTGTGAGTTGATTTGTATTTCGACATTGGTTTATTTTTTTCAGGTTTCGAATTGGGTGTAATTTTTTCCACCTCAAAAGGTTGTTCCGATTTTGCTCTGTCTCCTTTCATATCTGTTTCTGGGTCATTTATACTTTTGCCTTCTTGTTTAGGCGATTCTAACATATTTAACGTTGGCAAACTCGTTGTGGCTGAAGGTTGATTGTATCTATTGGCCCAGTGGCTTTTTGAATGTTTTTTAGATTCTCGTGTTATTCGTCTTGATTTGACAGTAAGCCAACCGTCATTGTCACTATTGTTGTTGTCCAAATTCAATACTTCGATTGAGCTAGCAATATCTTGTAACATTTGATAATCATCGGGTACAAGAGTCTTCAAGCTTTCATTGGATTCTATGCGAGAAATATCAATCTGCGTGACCAATGTGTCAGAACTATGATCATGAAAGTCTTTTATTTTTTCCGCATCTGTATTAGTATCATCTTTTTTGTGCAATTTATCGTTGACTTTTAAAGACGACGGTCTTGCGGGTATTTTTTTAAGATCTGTTTTATTAACATTATTGAACTTTCCATCACCAGATGCCATTTGAAGATTTTTATTTGCAGGTCGTTTTAAAGTATTTCCTTTAATTGAAGTACTTCCAGGAGTGTCAAAGAGACTCGTACGGCCCGTAGTTAAATTAAAAGGATAACTACATTTGTTCGTTTGTGCCTTCTTCTGAAATGTTCGTTGTGTTTTAGGTGCTGTAGACGGTTTTATTTCAACAACAGTTGAGCTACGTACCAATCTTGTTGGTGTTTTAACTTCTACTTTAGTAACATTCGAGGATTTAGGTTTTGCAGCAGCTTGAGAATATGCTGGGCGTACATTTTGTTTCATTTCATTTACATACTTTGTGTCCGGCTTCTTTACTTCTACATCTTTTTTTTCATCTTTCAATACCTCTTTTATTGGTGATGTAGTAACATTTGCTTGATTTTTAAATGTTTCATCAACAGATACTGGAATTTTATCTTTTACGTCTTTCATTTTTTCCTGGTCAAACGATTGATTATTAGGATCTTCCTGTTGTTTGTTTTTTACATTAGTGTTTGTATCACATATTGTGACTTCAACTACATCAACATTATTCACATAAACGTTTTCTACATCTCCTGGATCTTTTTGATTTTGTGTGTTTTCTACTAACGTATTATGATTGGAGCTGTTTGCAAATTCTTTAGTAATTTCTATTTTATTATCATCTGATTTGTTAGAACTTTCATTAGATATATCTGCAAAGTTATCCTCAGATTTACTTGGGGATTCAATCAGGATAATTTCCTTCGAATCGGTAGAATTATTTTCTTCTACAAGAGGCGCAGCATTATTCTTTTCATTTTCAACCTCTCGGTTAATCATATTTTCATTTTTAGCTTTGTTAGCCATCAAATTTTGAGCTAAAAATGTATTTTCCATTGACTCTAGTTTGTTTATAGTGTTTGTAGCATGAGTAGAAATAGTTTTATCAGATTTACTCGATTTACTACTAGGTAGCCTTTCTGATTTTGGCGATTTTATGACATGTTTAGGTGAAATGATTTTAGCATCTTTATCTGTACTTTTAGCATCCACTATAGGTTTTTTAGGCTCTTCAGTCTTCACACTAGGCTTTTCAGTCTGGCCGCCTTCTATAATTTCCTGAGTATTTAATGTTTTATTAGTAACTTCATCTTCATCGTTTATGTCTTTAGTTTCTTTTTCTTTAATATCCGACAATCTAGATGTTTCTTTAGCTAATTTAGGTTCTGGTTTAGTTGGTATCTTCGAAGAAACAATTTTATTACTAAAAAATTCAATATTTCCTTTTGGACTAGAATTGGAGTGTGTAGTTATTCTGGGACTGATCTTGCCACTTCCAGGGCTCGCTTTTCCAGTTAAATTTGGACTATTTTTGCCACTGGGAGTGTTATGTCCAGAGAGACTGGGACTATTTTTCCCCGACACAGAGGGTGAGCTTTTGACAGAATGTGTACGTCTAGATTCCGGACGCACGAAATCTGTTTTTCTGATCTCCCATGCCAAGCTTTGCGGCCTTTGTAAAGGGGGAGTGTTATCATACTCCCATTTAAGTCTAAACCATTCAGCAAGCGCTTTGAAGTCGCGAGTATAGTTTTCTAACACGAGAATTACTTCTTGGCACTCGTTTACATTTTCATGAGCTTCAACTGTATTATAAATTTCTCCTACCTAAAAATACCAAATATTTATTTAGGAACATTTAGGAACACAACGCTTTTATTGTTACTGTTGCATTCTTACTAGTTGAATAAGTATAGTCAAAAATAATTTAGTCATAAAAAAAAACATTGTAAGTAAATAATCTTCGAATACCTAGGATGGCGAAGAAAGGTACGTAATCAAACTGATAACATTTTAATTACAGAGGTTACAAAAAATCACGAACATAAATGCTAACCTAATTAAATTCACTCAAAAGAATATTACATTATATAAATACGTCTGACGAAATTAATTGGTAAGAAACCATAATAATGTAAACAAAGTCACAGCGGTCTCTTCAATCAAAAACGCAATATCTAAAAAGTCTATTTACATATCAATATACGAGAGAAATGTATGAATATAATGTAAAAGAATGTATGAGAAAAAACTAACCGATCGCTGCAAGTCTCCGAACAACAGCGCCCAATACCTGGCTCTCAACTCTGAGCGCTTATCCCGTCCAGCTGATGCAGAACGAAGACGGGTCGCGCGAGGGGGCACCCGCCGCGCTGGTGGCAGAGCTTTTGGTGGCTTTCGAGAAACGCGAGCTAAAAATATTAAAACCCTATTTCAATCATCAATTTATGGCCTTTTTTTCGAAAGATCTAGACTTTTAGGCCTGATGGCCTTTAAGCTCAATCGGTAGGTAATATGGCCTAATATAGCATAATCGTACGTAGCGTAGCTAATCAAATACATAAATCCTTAGTACCGTTAAAGCTCGCAAATTTTAATCAATTGTCTATTCGCAATAATTGGACTACATTTTAATGATTCTGAGTAGTCTAATTAAAGAGAATTAAGTCACCCGAAAGATCGCGTGGTTAGTACTTCAATGTAATTGAATCCAGAATAACGTTGTACAATTTTGTAATCACTTTCATATTAACTGATCGATATCACTTTAAACATGTGTTAACCCGTTATTTGTTAATAATCTATACAAATAAAAGTACCAACTTCTTTCACATCGATAGTTAACTGTTCAATAATAATATATTATGTAGGTACATGGTTCCTATTTTATCCTCAAGGTCGGAAGCGGTTTTCTTTACGATCGATAGAATAGAGTGTTCTACACAAGTTTCTCCCATCAATGTAAGTGAAATGAAATATATCAAGGAAATAATTTTATACGTAATATGTACATTGCACTACGTATTATGCATAATATGCTATGCCATTCCAAAGACAGTTGCTGATGCGCAGATAGGTCATATTCTGATTCTGTAATTAAAAATATTATTTTATATTTAATTACAGAATTCCAATTACAAAAAATATTAAGGTGGTTCTAATAATTTTGCACTGCTTCAAACATGAAAATTTTCCAGAAAAAGGTTGAATGTTTACTTAAAAATATTTTGCCACATACTTGGTTATCGCTTGGGTTTTCGAAAACGAAAAGGAAGGAGGAACAGGAAAATCTACGATCGCCTTTTTACCAAGCGTTAAAAAAGCGTTTGAAAGAGACAAATGGATACCCTTGTTTACACAGCATGAGCATGATAAATTCGCAACTCAAGCCAACACCGGATTTTTCCGCGACGATTTTTAATCGCGGTTGAAAAGCGCTCGTACGAACGGGGCCTTGAGTCCCCATTCGCACATACACTTTATAACCGAGCGTTAAAAAAGCGTTTGAATGAGACAAATGGATACCCGTGTATCTGTTCAGACGAAAGCCTTTTTAAAACGCAACGCTTTTTAATCGCTTTTAAATCGCAATTCCAGCCCACGTCGGGATTTACCGCAATGGGGGCGCGTTAATTTATTTCTAGGAGAAAAATAGAGATCGCTTATGCATGTTATTCAAACGCAAAGCAAAGTTATATTAAATCTAATTCCTACTACTAGTTCTAAATAAATAACATAAATATTATTATCATACGAAAGAGTGAAACAAAAACAAGCGATTTATAAGGTGAACGTGTAACGTGTTCACAAACAACGTATTCAAACAGACCAACCCAGCGAAATGTACATGTCTGTCCGCAAATGCAAGTCGATACTATATGAATCATTGATTTCGTCTGGGGGAAAGGGGTCGGTAAAAATAAACAGAGACAGATATTTTAGGCCATAGTGGAAGCTTCATTCAAATGATAGATATATACGTTTTATTCAGATGAAAGCAACGATGAGAATATGCATTTAATAATGACCATTTAAAGCATCATCATTATCATCACCATCACCTATCCGTTAACGGTTAAACATAAGCCTCCATGAGAGCCAAGACGGCTAATCCCTGCCCCACACGCATCTAACACAGGCCGGTCACTGCACGAAAATCGTCTTCCCCCTCGTCTTTGTAGCATACAATTATTATAGGTCCAAATTTTAAAACACACACAAGACAAAAACGATATTACTTTAACATTTTCTCTACTAAAATGCCTTAAAAACGTTAATATGAAACTTGGCTTACAGGTTATTGCACAATAATGCATAATAATTATTAAATAATGAAATATTCACCCCTATAATCTTATAACGGGTGGTCTAGTTACCAATAACCCTACATTTTATTGTTTGTAATGAAACCCTGGCAACCACTATTACAGGGTAAATTGTAAATGTTTACATCTATACTAATATTATAAAGAGGAAAGATTTGTACCTATTTTTGTATGTTTGTAATGAATAGGCTCAAAAAGTACTGGACCGATTTCAAAAATTCTTTCACCATTCGGAAGCTACATTATCCACGAGTAACAGGCTAAATTATATTCTGATAAAAATAGGGTTCCGTAAGATATTTTGGTTTTTCGGACACAAGGTGTAAAAAATGTTATTTCGCGTACTAAGATCCCATTGTAAATCTTAGTTAACGCAGACGAAGCTGCGAGCAACAGCTAGTTTGGTATAAAAGTAAAGTAGCCATATAGGGCCCACTGCTAGACACGGGCCTCCTCGAAATCGGGCGAGGAGGGTACTGGGCCATAGTTCATCAATGTGCTAGCCCATTGCTGGTTGGTCTACTTCAAACGCCTTCAAAGACTTTCAATCTGAATAGGCATGAAGGTTTCCACACTATGTTTTCCTTTACTGTTGAGCAAGCGATGGTATCGTGTTTTAGGGTGGACTTAGATCACCGTCGCTCTCACACTCTCTCTTACATTTGGTATACTTTGTGGCAACCATTACCACGCGAATAAGCTTTATTAAAAAAAATAGCAATAATAGAAACTGGAGTAGACACAATCTATCTACTCCTAGAAGTTATAGAGGTCCTCCTCCAGCTAATAGAGGTTTCTACATCAGGCATGGTAGTTAGAACGAATAGGTAAGCTAATGGCATGGTGAAGGGGAGAGGAGAGAAGAAAAAACATAGGATATAGTATTCTTAACAGAATGTGCGGCCTACATGCTAATATGAAAATGGTATGTAAAAAGATTTAATGTGAACTGTATCTGAACATTACCGTCCGTAGCAGTTGAGTAAAAAAAATACCATAAAAATATGAAACATGTAGAAATAATATATTTCTATTATTAATAATACAAGTCAGGCCAATACAAAGAAAAACACGATTTTCGGGAAAAGATGAACAAAATAGGCATCGTTCGTTGAGGCGTTTTTATTTTCCTACCCATTAGTTACTCGACTAGAGTATAGTCTATGGTCGATTTGTGAGCATTTTGCCAGAATGATCGTTTGCACACTATAATTTTAATGAGGATTTTTTTGAGTAAAATAGAAAAGTAGTTTGTATGACAGTATCCCATTACAAATTAAATTAAACAGAGGCTTGATAACACTGATGCGATATTGCAGATTAGACATCACGGTCTTCATGGATACTCGAGTCTTCAGACAGAGAATCTTTACACAAGATTTTGGGACTTTCAACTCATATATGATCAGTAGTTTTGGGTGTTGTCTGTAACATCTTGAGATGAATTTTGACATATGATTTGAAACTTCATCCTTACAAGATCCCAACTCATACAGAAAATTAAGGCAGACATCAATAACTTGTTTGAATGTTTAACTTAAAAGCTTGTGCTATCCTTAATATTTAAAACAACTCCCTATTCAGTTGAAGCCCATTTTCCTATTGACTAAATGGTTTTATTAACAAACAAAATGTTTGATACTGGTATGCAGAGCAACCATTTTATGAAACTTTAAAACGACATAGCTTATACATCAGAATAACCCATAGGCTATCATTTATTACCATACTCCAAAGGGAATGGGAAGTATGCGAGTCAATCCACAGGGAACTACTAGTAAACATAGCAATGTATCCAGGATCCAATACTGGGAAGTGAGATCATAGAGAAAATTTTAAAGGGTAGTAATGACAATAGAGTAGTGCGTGAGGAGGCACGCAAGCATAAGCCAGGCAGGCATAGGATTTTCCCAAACTAGTTGTAAACTAAACTAGTTAATAAACCTTCAACTGTATTTAAAACATGCTTAGTGACATATGGGACTTATTATAAATCAATTGCTTGATAAGTGTTAACCATTATTCAAAATTATGGCCACTTAATTCTTAATGCACATTATAATTTTTACGTCACCATTTATAATATAAGCATATCTAATTGTAAATCTTTTTTTATTATAATTTTTTTGTAACATAATCACAGAAGATTAAACTGAAAACAGAAATAAATGCACATCAAAATCCACTCTTATACAAACATGCTTGACAATAACAAAGTAAGCTTAATACTAAACAATACATAATACCTACTACCTGTTTGCAGTATACATTCATGGATACTATTAATAATAATAACTGTACGTTTTTAATACCTTAATATATTTAGCTAGTTTCAAACCACAAGTACTTTTTAATGTACTTAAATAAAATTCTCCCAATACAACTCAATAAATTGAATAGTAAAAATATAATATGTTTTTTTCATCCTAAAAATTACCCAGAAGCGATACATTTTTTTTAAATTATTTAATTAGAAATTAAGATTGCTTCGATTCTTGCGATTCAACGCCCACGTTCTATCGTTTTCATGTTAGCAAATACGAGTAATTCAAATTAGAGAAATATTTATGTACCTGGATTATCCACAGCTACATGAAATGCTACTAAATTTCGTGCTTCTCGGCCTTCTTCTTGCACCAACTGTCGTACTTCTTCCATTGTGCATCAAACAAAATATTTCTACCGAAATACGAACTGTAAAATTAAGTACATAGCTCGCTTTCATGTATAAATAAGCGATCTACCGATGTAAGTATAAAAAGAATACGTAATTGTATAAAAGAGAACAAAAAATATTGCACTAAATTCAGTAAATATTTAAGAGCAAGAAAGGTTGCAACGGTAGCAAAATATTTTCAATAACAATTTTTCAATTGGCATTTGGCAAATAGTAATTCGAAGTATGACAAAAAAAATGTCAATGTCAACTATACGGACAACTGTCAAACTAATTACTGTGCTGCGAACCCAACCGGCCGTTTTGTTCGTGGTTTCTGTAAAGCAGGCAAATCTAAATGTTCTACAATTGGTCGCCTTTGACTCTCCTGTAATCCTGTTTTTCTTAGCAAAATTAAAGTAAAAGACAGTTCTCTTTGTGAGTGTGGACTGCATTTAATATTTTAGACTATTAAGTCCAAAAAATGAAATATATTTTATTATATTATTATACTTCTATGATACCCTCCCTCTTCATATTTCCCGGTCTATTAACTTTAAATCCTTTTTATCCTATGTATATAATATTCCTATTTTAGTTATTTAACTATTGATAATAGAAAATTGTAAATTTATGTCATATGTTTAACAAATTTTCAATATAGTTTGTAGATTTTAATTTTAATTCACTCATAAATCATAATATAAGTAAGTAAAGTATCAACCCTCAAGTGGCTACCGCACGCTTGGCAAGCCTCGACAAACTCTCACAAATTCAAACATGCGGATAGAGAGTTTATTTAAGCTTGCGTAAAAATTAAAATCTACAACCCTTGTAAACCTACGCAAGCTCAGACAAACTCTAAGAGTCCACGCCACTTAAAAAATCCGATAGACGCGGCGCTGCGGTCTCATAACTCATAACAAATGTTGCCAATTTCTAGTGTAATGATTTTCCACTAACTCTAGTACAATAAAAAAAATTAAATAATTATAGGTCTTATGGTCAGTAGTAGACTGATAAAGACTGATGATGATAATAATGACAAAAATAATTATAGCAGCATAATAAAAATCTCCCTGCCAGGTTTTAGTAAAATAAAACATTTTTTTATAAATATTTCGTTTGTATTTTTTACGTATAACCAATTAGTAGAATTCATCTAAAACAAGCCTCTTCGGGTGTGTTCGGCTTTTGCCAGGGGTGACGATTTTCTCGGAAGTAATTGCTGCCATTGTTACTTGTTTTGTTATTCGACCTTTTTTACAAAAACAATTGAAAATATAATTCATCTGAGCAAGATTTTAATTCTTACCTTGTATTTAAATTGATATAAAATATCATAAGATAAATGTAGGTATAGAGTTAATGATAATATTATAACCATAAATTAGGCAAAAATGAGTGACCCTGGCATCTCCAAAAATAGCAGTGACATTTATAAGCATATTATTCAACGGGGTTAATTGTTGTTTATTTTTACTTTCTAATGCACAAAATTATTTTACTTTAATGATTATTATACGGGCTTCACTTTTTACACCTCACTTTATATTATATGCTCCATATTTCACGTAAACAATTTAAAATATCACAACTTCTTACTCCAGACAGATGTCAAGATGTCAATCTTGTCAAATTATATATAAATTAAATATATATCATATATATAAATAAAAGGCCCGTATTTTAAAACGTGACTTGAGCTCCGATCGGTGCTTGATACTAGTTTCGGCTGTACCAAAATCTAGTATCAAGCGCTGATCTGCGCTCATGTCACGTCTCTGAATACGGCCCTTAGTTCGGGCATTAGTGGCAGGTCTTCATAAGTGTCGCGGACTATGTGTGTTTTCCAATTACAGAGCATAAGGCGACTCAGTGCTGCACAATGCCGCACAATGCTGTTGCTTAATTGGAACGCGATAGTTTTAAAATGCACCAGCAGAGTGCGCTAAGTTTAGGGTAGAATAAAAATATTCATAAAAGTTGGCAATAACCTTACTAATGTAAATAAATTAGTGGTATACATAATTATTGGTTGAAAGCTATTTACGGTTATTTTAAGTTATTTGGATTTTGATTATTTCATTAACATTTTTTGTTTTGAGTAATTTTTTTTAATGAGTTCTTAAATAATTATAATATACCTTTCAATTAAATCATCTCTTTATCAACTATTGCATATCATCTGATACTTACGTATTTTAAGAATTTATATTTTGGACTTTTAAGTATTTATACTATATAATATACTAGTAGCACCCCGCGGTTTCACCCGCATACCTATATTTCCGTGGGAGTGCAGGCATAAATCATAGCTTATATGTATCGTTTTGGTGTATATAAGCTTTATTATTGTAAAGTTTCAATAGAATCCATTCTTTTCATCAGAGTTTTTACGAGAAAGAGTAATAAACATCCATACTTACAAACTTTCACGTTTTTAATATTAGTAAGATTACCAAAACCCTTCTTTGTAGATGAACTTGAAACATTATATTAATATTTTTGTGCACGTACGCGTATATTTTTTAACAATAAATAATATTATTAACGATAGTATTTAAATAAAACATTTCGATAAATGAACAACTTAAAGAAAAAACACTGCCGCACAAAGCGCGTTTGTGCTGTAATTGGAAAACGCTCTATATATCCACACGTTTGAATTTATGAGAGTTTGCCGAGGCTTGCCAAGCGTGTGGATACCACTTTATACCGGATCCACGCGTTTGTGGCTTGCCGCAAACTTCAAACCTTTACAACGCACAAACATGTGGAAGCGTCGCAAGCGCTTGCGGTAAATTCTTTTTGATTTGTTCAGAAGACCGAGACTAATTGTCGGATCGGCCAACAAACCCTTGCAAACCTACACAAGTTCGGACAACCTATCTATCCACATGTTTGAATTTGTGAAAGTTTGCCGAGGCTTGCCAAGCGTGCGGATGCCGCTTTATATGCAGTCTATACCAATTTGAAGTTTCAAACGTCAGATGAAAAATGTCTTTTGATAATTCGTACGCAGACGATTCTTTTCGGTGTCAAGCAAAATGGCGGATCAGGTGTGTAGTGATTATTTTAGAATTTTATATATTTTTTTTTATGTTTTCTTACCTGACTGATATGTATTTTATGTACAAAACACAAGTGAAAATAATGGGTGAGAAGTTGTGAGGAGATAACGAGTATAATGCTCATTTTCATAGATTATTGTTCCACGTGGGTTTTAGGTTTAATTTTGCGTTAGTATTTTAATAATACATTTAGGCCATAATTATTAAGTAAAGTCAGAATTTTCAGTTATTCTAAGAATTGACAGTAATAGTTTAATAATAAAATAGACAAACAAATTTAAATATGCTTTTAGGTTAGCTTTGCGTGTTACTGTTTCTGTATTGTTATTTCATTAAACTGTATATCAGGTATGTATATCAACTTAATACTTACCTAAAATACAGTTTTTATACAGTTAGATATTTCGGGTAATTTCAGTGATTCTATATTATCAGCTTATGAGAAAAGTTCCGTTTCCGGACAACCAGTTGTTAAATCTACATTGTAAATGATGTAAAAGTTTAAACTAAAAGTACCTGTAATACCTATTGAATGTGGAGAGTAAATTTGATAAGTTATTTAAGTATTAACTGAATATTGATACTTAAAATATTTTGCAGTCGAGACGCCCTTATGTTATTGAGCATTTATATTTTTTATTATTTTGACAGTGTTGTACTGTATAAGATTACTACTTAAAAAATAATTAATTAAAACTTTTTAACTAATATGTAAATAAATTACAGACGGAACGTTCATTTCAAAAGCAACCAACTGTGTTTTTGAACCGTAAGAAAGGGATTGGTGTTAAAAGGAGCCGCAAACCACTGAGATACCACAAAGATGTGGGACTCGGTTTCAAAACTCCGAGAGAGGTAACGCATGCTGTGTGATAATAATGTGTGTTTTTTTTTTCGTAGACAGAGAAAGCGTTTCAAAAACAGGCAACGGTTTTCCTCAACCGTAAAGGTGGCATGAAGAGGAAGGATATGCGCCACCATAAAAATGTTGGTCTAGGTTTCAAGACACCACGTGAGGTCTGATTCATATTATATATTTGGGCTAGGTGGAGGGCTTTCTCGTTGCTAACCATGGGTCACGGAAATAGAGTGGTTAACTTTATAATCCTTAAGTTATTAAGTTATAATTTTAAGAATGTTGGGTACCTGTATAAATTTAATTTGTCTATTCTTATTATATTTTATATTGATACATTGCTAGATCTTTACTTAACTTTATTGTATAAGTTATTTGTTTTTTCTAACAACACAAGTGCTATTTAATTTTATTAAATTACTTATATTTTAAGGGTCTGTTTCACAATCTCCAGATAAGTGCCGAATAGGCTATTCACAACATATTTGACAGATTCTCCATACTCTATCTGTCAAATATGTTGCCAATAGCCTATTCGGCACTTATCTAGAGATTGTGAAACAGGCCCTAATAGTTTTCCATTCTATTGGAAAATGGTGCTGGTCAATGTAAGCTCAAAATTTGAAATGATTTGTTTTTTAATGAAGTGAACAAATTTAGAAATGAAGCATTTATAAATTTGTAAACATGAAGAGTAAGTTAAATATTGCATGACCTCTTCCTTGTGGTTATTACTAGTGTTTAAAAATGTTAATTATTTGTCTTCTACTTACTATGCATCATGCAAGCTGGCTTTGGATATATTACATTACTGTAGAAAAAGTTCACTGTGGGAAGATAATAGTAAAGAAAAAACAACCATTACATTTTTCTTGGTATAGCAAAATTCGAACAGGGCTATTAATTTTTAGGTTAAGCTGCATGTTTGTACCGTATATTGTGTTGTTTACTAATTTCTTATGTATAAATATGTGCTAAGATTTAAGTTTAATCATTATCTTAAACACATAAAAGGTATATCACGACTAACCTATTGCCTCTAAACATGTAATTTTTTTATTTTTTTTTTATAAATTGAGAAATTATAACAGACTTGTATAACTAAACAGTATACTGTTTTACTTTGAATGAATGTATGTGTCTAAAGGCAAAAAATCATTACTATATTCAATATTCACATAAAGTAAATTTTTGCTAGTTATAATTAGGGAATGCAAATCTCGCAAGATTGTACCTGCCATATTGTAACATCTCGCAAGATTATACCTGCCATATTGTAACATCTCGTCAATTTCGATATCTCGAGAGTTTCGCAATTTTATAATCAAAATATTTTAATAAAATAGGAAAAAACTTATAAAAGCTATAAATAAGTGTTATAAGATAAACATTTATTTTCACAATTTTTTTCAATAGACTTATCTATCAATCATCGTTTAACATATATGTATTCCCATACTTCCGGCACACTCTTAGTTTATAAACTACCTATATTCACCTCATTCTTCTTTCGTCCGAGATCAATCTTGCTATATAGGCAGAATTCTTGCGAGAACGACATTGTATTCTCTAGTTATAATACATAATATTTGTACTACATGTATATAATCAACATGATGAAACTCCCACGACGGTCTTCTGATTACAATATGATGAAGACAGTGTTCTAAACCCAATTTCTGATTTTTTATAATGACAGTTGTTGCTATAGATTTACATTTATTAAGGGGATTAAAATGCATTACATTTTTTGACACACAATGCACAGTGCCACCTGAATTGGTAAAATCTTAAAAGTGTGACATATCATGTGAATAATAATAATGCCCTTTTATTCCGAACTGCTTTCACTTTTACAATTTACAATTTTAGGTTTATTAATTTATTCTAATATATCCCTCAGTTCGGCGTGCCTCTTGGCATAGGCCTCCTATAACTCTCCATTGAGCTCTGTCTTCTGCAGCTCTGGTCCAGTAAGGTCCTAGGGTTAGCCGGATATCATCACTATCATGTGAATAACTATCCTAAATATGTGTTACTTGGGATATGTTTTATCAATAGTAGTTTTTCATGAAATAAAATTTTACATTCCCTTTTGACCTTTGCAATCTATATTCAGCAGCAAGCTAATTAATAAACAATTTAAAATATGTAAATCCTGTTCCTCTTTTACTATCTACTAATATTATAACTGTAAAAAAGCTTAGATGACTGATACTCAATCATGGCAGAATGGCTAAATGGATGGGGTTAAAATTTAGAATACGATTTAGCAGCTAAGTGAAATTTAATATGCTTAGATAATCACAAATGAATAAAATATAAAGGTTAAGTAATATTTTTTAAGTTATTACGCTACTTAAGTGATCTGAGATGATTTAATTTCTAAAAATAAAACTAAATATGATTAAGCTACATTTTTATGCTCCCTTTATTTTTGTAAATCTAAAGCAACTGTTACATTTATTTTTATCTTTTTTTTATAATGCATGTCTTAAATATTGTTACTAACAAAATTTCAAATACATATTACAGGCAATTGAAGGCACCTACATTGACAAGAAGTGCCCTTTCACAGGCAATGTATCTATCAGAGGACGTATCCTAACTGGTGTTGTCCAGAAAATGAAGATGCAGCGCACAATTGTTATTAGGCGTGATTACTTGCATTATTTGCCCAAATACAACAGATTTGAAAAACGTCACAGAAACATGTCTGTTCATTTATCACCTTGCTTCAGGTATATATATTATCTTTGTGTAATTGGATATTAGTATCAAAGAAAATAATTTAAAAGTAATTAATATTAGATATAACATCAATATCAATTTATACTGATTAATTTTACTTATACCTATATTTTTTTTAGATACATATTCCGATTTGTGAAGTTTAAAAAATGATTGATCTGTTTTTATGAAATGATGAAACTCACACGACGGTCTTCCGAAGACTAATTGACGACAAATGTGTTCTAACCCATTTTCTGATTGATTCATAGATTTTGATAATAACCGAATTGCGTAATTTTAATCTAACCAACATATGAAATACTTTTCAGGGATGTTGAAGCTGGAGACATTGTCACCATTGGTGAATGCAGGCCACTCTCAAAGACAGTACGATTCAATGTATTAAAGGTTTCGAAGGGCAAAGGATCTAAAAAATCCTTCAAAAAATTCTAATGTAATAAAATTATTGAATAAGTATGTGTTTTATTATTGCAATATAGATATATAATAGTGTTATAAATTTAACTGTACCATTTTAAAAGTAATGTACCAGATCCTCACGTTCGTGGCTTGATAGACGCAACGCTAGCGCAGGCGCAGGTTTAACTCAATGTTGCCAATGGGCAATATCTAGTTATATGATTTTTCCACTAAGAGTATAGTACTTTAAAATTACTTATAGGGCTTATGTTCAGCACGGGATGAACAAAAGCTGACGATGATGATGATTATAGTGGCAGCAAAATAAAACTCACTTTCACCTTCTTTTTTTTTTTTTTTTTTTCGAAAGGTCTAGACTTTTAGGCCAGATGGCCTTTAAGCTCAATCGGTAGGTAGGTGAGCAGATGGCTCACCTAGTAAAATTCGAAAGGGGGGCGCCCCCCTCCATGCCCCGCAGGGGGCTCGGTATATCGCGCGCGCTACTCTGGAGAGTAGGTGTTTGGCTAGTCAAATCCAATACGGTCGACGAGTCATTAGCGGATGAAGTTAAACTACTAGTCGGAGGGCCGGCCCTCTCCTCCCCCTCTGACGGGGGAGGTGGGTCGTGCGCGGTACCCGTGCTATCGGTGTTTTCGCGGTTTTGATTAGTGTAGACTCGTATCGGATTCGAACCTAATCTTACCCGATCAATCCGGATCGATGTATTTACCATGTGTAGGGGTCGACGTCGCTCACGACCCCGAGGCCCAAGCGGTGTGACTGAGTACCTAACCCCGGATGTTGTATTGTTATGTGTGTGTATTCTAGCTTGAATTTCGCGTCGCGCTTTTACGTCGCGCATTAATAGCTGTGATATTTCGTCAGCCGGATCGGTTGTAACATGTTTAGGTAACCTAAAACTCTTTGAGACTGAGCTATCAGGGACATAGTCTGCCGCGCTCACTATGAGCGGGTTTGGGTGATGGAGTGCCTTTTCAAAGTGACGTACTGACATCTCTTTGAAGTGGCCCCTAATCGAATCTAACTTGAGGTCCCTATGTAGGTCGATGTTTCTTATGTACCATGGGCAACCGGTTGCTATGCGTAAGAATTTGTTTTGCAATATCTGCAAAGGTTTGAGTCGACTCTGTGGCACGTGCGCGAACGCAACACAGGAGTACGATATAATCGGTCTTATACACGCTTTGTATAAGGTAAGTTTATGCCTGAGGGGCATCTTACTTTTCTTGTTTATCAAGAAGTATAATCGACTCAAAACGAATTTGGCCTTTTTTATTATGTTATTTATGTGCGGCCTGAATGACATCGACCTGTCTAACGTGACCCCCAGGTACTTCACCTGCCCTACTCTGGGGATTATGGTGCCGTTTAGTTTGATCGGCATCATTTGCTGACGACTCTGATTGAGCGTGCCCCTTCTCTTTGTAAACTGAATTGATTGACTTTTGTCTGGGTTAATCTCTATTCTCCATTTAGCAAACCATTCACCTCATAGATATATAAAAAGCTTAGATAGAGGATAATAAGTTGAACAAATTTCATAACTAATACGCTCTTTACTCTTACGTCAAACTACCTGTGTTGAAACGAGATAGCAATATGTCTTCAGCTCTATCTTCAGGCCATGCGCCCCACATTGCCTCGGCGGCCATATTAGTTGGTAGCCAGCTGGATACCAAACAAGCTTCTGTGTTTTGCTAATAATTTGTGGTTTTTTGTATTAAAAGTGAACTTTTAGTTATATTTACGTAATTAACAAGAAATGTGGCGTGTGTGGTACCAGGGTATTCTCACCAAATGGGTGTACTAAGTGAAAATGATTCAAATGTATCATTCCACCGGTAAACTTAAAGACAAATATTGTTAATTTAATGTTTATTAAGGTATGAAATACCTGTAGATCTTATTGAATTTTGATCATTGTAAAAGTATGTATTATTTTATGCATTTATTTTTGCGTATAATATGCATCATCATTACATAATAATTCTAATTATAAATAACACAATCTGATATTTTGACACTTTACATACCAGATAGTGTTGTACGACTAGTAACATGAAATATCGATAACGTTCGATATTTAATTTAGAAAGGCTATGGTAGGATAAGCTTATAAGTGAATCTGCCTGCAGCGAGTTTGTCCTTGTAATTTTTATGGATCGTGTAGCTCTATGCTGGCTAGTTAATTACTTGCTGGTGCCAAATTCACTGGCTATTACTGATATTTTTTATTATAAATAGGTTTTCGACTGACTCCTATTTCTATAAGAGAAGAATGGATCAAAAATATAAACAGAGGCGAGGAATGGAGTCCCACACAATACTCTGTCATCAATCAAGGATATGCTCTGCACATTTTGAAGAATCTTGCTTTCGTCAGGGATACACCCGAAAAACTCTCCATTTGCATGCAGTGCCAACAATATTTGTTAATCATCCCCTATTATATCAACTCGTAAGTGTACATGTTCAGATTATACAAGTCTAATGCACAAAAGTGCTAGTACTTCTAATACTTATTTGGCTAAGCTAGTGTGATTTAATCAAACAGATAATATGCAATATTGACGTATTATATTGTTTATTGAGTTCATGTCAGCTTTGATGAATCTATATTCTGAAGATAAATATACTGCTTTTCTGAAAAACAAAACAAGGAACTCTTGGAGATCCCTTTTTTATTGTTTTAAACAAGTTTTAACATGATAGCTGACAAAAGAAAAGGTATCAAACCCATAAATTTAAAAGAATGCCTTCATTTTCATTTCTGTGTTTAGTAGGTATATTCAGAACGGTTTTCTTGTTTTGCAGAAATTGAGAAAAAAAAGGAAACTTATTGCTAAGTATGATAATGATTCAACGGCAACAACTTCAAGTGCTACTAATTATGAACAACAGGTGAACCATTTATTGAATTCATTTTATTTTTGTCAAATTATTACAGTTGTTACCAACAACAATTTTTTTATGTTTTTATTTTATTTTTTATCTCTTCTTCTCAACTATTATAAAATCCTGACTGCGGCAGAATTCGGTCCAGCGTTCTCCGATACCAAAATTTTGTATAGAGACAGTGAAACCCCAAAGAGGTTATAGGATACTTTTTAAATTACTTATTCTATGAAGACAAAGTTGCTACTAGTTATTTTATAAAATAAAAAAAATGAAATTGATTCTTAGGTTCAATGGATTATTTTATATATATTATTTAAATAAATGAAATTATAAAATTGAATTAAACTAAAAATAATTTCAACGAATTATTTATTTTATTGGAAATTTTTATTTATTTTAATAAATATATTGTTTTTAGCTAGAACAGTATAATGCAGAGAAAAAAAATCCATGTGTTACCAGTGGTAACTACTGGGATTTTCTTACTTTCTATTACTATTACTATTTCTATTACTAGGATTAAATTTATTCCTCCTCTTCAACAGATCTTAGGCCATGATTATGTAGGTATTTTAAAAGTACAAGACTAATTTTGTTTTTATTTTTTATTTTCATTTGCAGATTCTATGTGCGGAAGAAATCGGAGAGAGCTTCCAATTTATACAAAGTTATACCAATATAACAAACTCGTATTGTTTAAAGTATTATAATATGTGCAAGTGTTCATTTAATAAATAAAAAAATATAGGTATCTTCATACGTGTTTTAATTTACTCGCTTTAACCCTATTATAGATGTAGCTAAGCTGTCATAAATATCAAATTAACTATATAATAAACTATAATTGACAAATTATAGCCTATGTGTTTTTCTGATGTATGAGCTATAGTATTGTAAAGTTTCATTAAAATTCTATATAGGATTTTAAATTAACATGATTATTTTCATTATTTAAACTATTTAAAACGGGATATTTACCATGTTTTTTATCATTGTTTCGCGGAGCTCGATATTTCGACATTGTCTACGAATGTCATGTTCACGAGACATGGTAAATATCCCGTTTTAAATAGTTTAAATAATCATTAAAATTCATTCAGTAGTTTTTCCATGAAAGAGTAACAAACATTTCGCGTTTATAATATTAGTAGGATATTTTATCCACAAAAGCTTACGATGAAGGTTGCACAACACTAATCCTGGTGACATTTGTCAAAAATATAGTTCAAAGAAATGGCTCCATTGAACTATTTGAGACCAAGTAGAGTAGCCATATCTGTCTCTCTTTAACTTATGATGTACTTCTTAAGAAAATAAAGGACAGCATTAGCTACTCAGATCCTCCAAGATACACGCTATCTATGCTTTTTATATATCTATGATTCACCTAGCTCGGTGACGGCTTTCTGAAGGGAGCGAGATGCTGTCCTTGCTGACGTATGGGTATTGGGTCACATATAGTGCAGTGTCGTCGGCAAAGAGTGCTAGTTTTGACGCAGGGTTTCTGGGTATGTCGGACGTGGCACTTTCACCTAAACTTGTAACTATGGGATACAAATAAGGAAGAACGCAAGCTGCTACCACAATCATTTCAATGCTTAAAGAAGATTCCGATCATCTGATGTATAAAGGGGTGTACCCGTAGAGGATAATATATTATATAGGTGTACCCTTTTTATGAAATAAAGATCGTTATTTTAAACCTATAGCTGATACGCCGAAATCATCAACAAACTTCTTCGATTGTGGTCAACTAAGAAAGGTTTTAATTATTTTACTTTGTTTTTGTATATCTATAATATAAAATGTCACATTAAGAGGAATGTATAAAATTAATGATAAGATTTTAGCCATAAATAATTAGGCAAGAATAAGCGACTCTGGCATCTCTAAAATTTACCTGTCATGGCGAGGTCATGGCAGTGATAGTTAAAAATTATTCAATGGGATTAATATAGTCCTCGCCACTTTAGAAGTCCGATAGACGCGGCGCTGCGGTATCATAACTCAATGTTGCCAATTTATAGTGTTATGATTTTCCACGTAGTCTAGTACAATAAAAAATTTAAATAAGTAATTATAGGGCCTATGGTCAGTAGTGGATTGATAAAGACTGATGATGATAATAATGACAAAAATAATTATAGCAGCAAAATAAAAACCTCCCTGCCAGGTTTTAGTAAAATAAAACACTTTTTTGTAAATATTTCTTTCGTATTTTTTACGTATAGCCGATTAGTAGAATTCATCTAAAACAAGCTTCTCCGGATGTGATCAGCTTTTGCCAGAAGTGACGATTTTCTCAGAAGTAATTGCTGCCATTTTACTTCTTTTGTTATTCGACCTTTTTTACAGAAACACCTGAAAATATAATTCATCTGAGCAAGGATTTAATTCTTTTACCTTGTATTTATATTTATATAAAATATCTTAAGATAAATGTAGGTATAGAGTTAATGATAATATTTTAACCATAAATTAGGCAAAAATAAGTGACTCTGGCATCTCTAAAATTTACCTGTCATGGCAGTGACATTTAAAAACATATTATTCAACGGGGTTAATTTTTGTTCATTTTTACTTTCTAATTCACAACATTATTTTACTTTAATGATCATTTTAGGCCTTCACTTTTTACACCTCACTTTATATTATATGCTCCATATTTCACGTAAAACAATTTAAAATATCACAACTTCTTACTCCAGACAGATGTCAAGATGTCAATGTTGTCAAATTTAGTTCGGCCATTAGTCGCAGGACTTTAAAAGTGGCGCGGACTATAGCTAGTCAGCTCTCAAACATTTTTTTTTTGGTTTCTTACATTTTGTTATATTATAATATCGTTTGTTCTTCGTTTGTTCTTGATTGTTCTTCTATAGTTTAATTATAAAAAAATATTCAAATATCAGCCTTCTAGCTGGCCCCCCGTTTTTCAATTTCTTATTTCTCTCGTCATTATTAAACTTTTTATGATTGCTTTCGTTTGTCCTTAGATAAACTACGTTTGTTCCATCGAAAATAGAACCACTTTTTGCTTAACTATCAATTTAAATTTCCGTAGTATCAAATTACTCTATGGTTGAAAGAAAGCGGTGGGAAACGTCAAGGCTATGGTTGTGTTTTTTCTGTTTTCCGTTAATTAATGATTATTTCCAATTTTATTATTTCGGAGTGGTTTTCTATAGTGTTTGTTTTTAAAACGCAATCTGTTTATATTGTGATTGGTTCGCTAATGCTGTGGAAAATTGTTCTGGGACTGTTTTCTGTATGGGACTGGCTTAGCGGTGTTGTATAGTGACTGTTCTGGTGGTTTTCTATAGTGTTTGTCTTCAAAACTTGATCCATATATTATAATATGATTGGTTTCCAAATATTGTGGTGGCCAGTTTCGGGATGGATGGATTTGGAGGTTATAATTGATTGATGGTGGGGTAAGGGACGGTGCCCCCCCCCCTCCAAGCGTTTCCCGCCATTCCTTCTTCTCCAATTTCATACAGACTATGTAGTTTACGTCATATATGGCAGCATGGCCTCTGGTCTTAGCCGGCTCCAACAGGGACAGATATATGAAAAAAAAATATAAAAACAATATGTCGGACGTCCTTTTGTGTGTCGTAAAAGTGTCAGTTTTTGTTTTTGTAAAACGATATGATATCGTTCTTCTCAAAACTTTCATTGAAGAATACTGATAAGCCGCCGGAGATCGCGAAACCTGCTTACATGGACAAAAGTGCATCTTTACAGGAGCTTGGGTACAAAGACGATAATGATTTGAAAGAAACAATTTATGGTTCGTTATAAAATATTTTTGTGGTATGGTCTTTATTGACTGTTTGTGTGCCTAATAAGTGTTGTGGTGTTTTAGACTTTTTGCGGACAATTCGAGACCCCGAGAAGCCAAGCACACTAGAGGATTTAAAAGTTATTTACGAGGAAGGGATATTTGTGAAGGAGCCCACGGCAGACAATGTTCCCGTCCTCCGCGTTGAATATAATCCTACAGTGCCGCATTGTTCTTTAGCCACTCTAATCGGGCTATGTATCAGAATTAAAATTCAGAGATCACTACATCATCCAGTAAAACTTGATATTTATATAAAGAAAGGGGCTCACACTACTGAAGATGAGAGTAAGTATATCTTGATAGTAATTTCCTATTTGTTTATTACACAATACATTGGGTACTAAGTGTTATTCCAAATTTAAATAATGATTAAATACTATGAGGCCAAAAATATATTTTTTTATGAAGTGATGCAATCAAACTAAGTATATTCAATACCCTTACTGAAATAAAACAATAAACAAACAAAGAAAACCATCCTCATCATTCTTATTTGAAAATTTAACTGAGACTTAGAAATTAATAATATAATGACAATTACATAACTACTTGTTGCATGTAAAAGGTTGTGTGAATGTATAGCTTGCAAAGTCATGAAAACTGCTTACTGTATAGCTACTACATTTAATTCATATAAAAAATTATAATATTATAAAATTTAAATATATAAATCAAACATTCTAATGTCTTCTAAATATATATTGACAATTCTAATCAGCATTAGTTTAATTACTAGCCTAACATCAATAGACCTATGTGTCAGTGTAGTAAAATGCATGAAAAAATGCATAGTTCTGATTTACAAAACATACTCTATGACATAGTGCATGTGACATTCCTGTACCTTCCACTACTTATAAGTTTCTTACTATCAACTACATATAAGTTATATACCTACTTAACAGTAGTTAATAAAATACGTGCATAAAAAGGGCAATGCTTAATCAAAAAAGAAACGTTAAATTTTTCATAGTTGTACCTGTTTTATTAAACAGATGTTACATAAAAATGTCATAAACACAGAAAATTTTGTAGGATGGCCAAGAGGTCAAGCAATTTTTGGATAATAATTTGTTACATAATTTTATAAGACTCACAATTTTATTATCAATGCTGTTTATGATAAACACTTGAGCTCTGCTTGTTTGATATTGAACAATCATAGCATAAATGGTATGAAGGTTATATAAAACAAACAAACATGTAACGTTTTTGCAACTGTGTGGACTATACTACTAATATTTTAAGTGCCAAAGTTCGTAGAAATGTATTGATGTATATTTGTTACCCTCTCACAAAAAATCTACTAAATAAATTTTGATGTAACTTTACAAGAGTTTACCATATTATACAGCCTAAGATATAGGTTATAATTTATTCCTGTGCTCTTAGGAGAATGAGAAGTAAGTGGTTGGTGGTGCTGCTAGTGTTTTATAAACTTAAACATATAATACATAAAGTTGATTTTCAATAAAAAACCAAAAACCAACTTCAAAACTATGCCTATATATTAGATACACTAAGAATTTAAAAAAATATATTTTCAATGCTGCAAACTGAAGTTCATTAACAAAAATATTGAAACTTGTAGGTAATCACAATTCACAGGATTTGAATACATATTATAAATTTCATTGTAATTATTGATTTTTTACTCATACACCAAGTATTAAGTACCTAGATGAAATTTATATTTTAGCTGCTACAATGAAAACTTTTTAACACTTTACCCACTATTTATTTTATATATTTATTAAAATTACAAACAACCAGTTTAGTTAAACTGGTGATAATTTTTTGCATCTTGGTCATTTAATTTGTGATTGTAATAAATATATAAAGTAAATAGTGGATAAAATATGAAAAGTTTTCATGGTAGTGGCTATCTTTACTTTGTCTGTCTTCATTGCATAAAATAAAATATGTTTTATAAGGCTCGCTCTTCTCCCAAATAAGGATTATAAATAAAATCAGTAACATCCATGATTAATTACTGTATTGAAGTTGATGATTCCTTCTTATTTGTAATATTACTGTTGTGGCGGACCAATCACAGTGCCACAATCCTAAATCGCGCTATCGGAATTCCAGCGCCCGGTTGCTATATATACGACATCTGAAACGATAACTAGTGGGCTTCGGCCTGGCCGAGCATTGCACCTCGCTCGGTCGGAGATCTCCCTTTGGGGCCTTCCACCATATTCCCACACTGTGTATAGGCTATGTTCAGTATAAACACTACATTATATACCATTCTTGAACTACAATATTTTAATATATAAATATTGTTCACATGCTATGTATTTCATGTTGTTTTACTAAAACAATAAACTAGTAAACTGTACTGTAAACTCTTGATTAATAATGCTTGTTATTTGTTGTAATAATTTGCACATTTTGTCAATCAAGTCTGGTCCAATCGGAGGAGGAGGCCGCTGATGATGCCTCCGAGGGTGCGTAGTAGTCGCTACTTAATGCGCCTCCAGTAACAGCGCACCTATGCTCATGTTATTTCGTATGGGAACCTGGGCCCCATATAATACGACGTCGCGAGGACTGCTTAGTGGCAGTCGGACGATCTTCCCCTTTCGAGGAGTAGTTTGGCTGTCGCCGGGGTCAGCCTGTAGCTAAGGTGATCCTGTTACCTGCAGATCCCGGACCGGGAGTGATTTTAGTTTGGATAGGGCTCTCCCAGGATTTACCCTAAGATCTTCTTGGCTATAAAGGAAATTCCCTTTCATAATGGAAATATTTCACTTTCCCGTCCAGGACGGAATTTCCCTGCGTGACTAATAACAATGGTACATTATTAAAGTGCAATTACATGGTTGACAGAATTTTAAATTAAGAAATAAATATTTTATAAAAAAATTTGATACTTGCAACAAAAAGATCAGTAACTATACTGACTAGTAAGTATGTTAGTTGTTTGCTAAACAATAAGTAACTGTGACTGATTATAGAGATGTTTAAAAGATATTTGAAGGGATCGTAAATATATGCTTTATAAAAATGAATTCTTTATGTTCACCCATGTAAATATTATAGTGACTGAATAAGGCTAAAGATTTCTAGAATTTTATTGTCTATACCAGACATTAGTTTTTCCCGAATGTCTTTAAAGTAATCGACATGTTATTTGACCACTACACCAGTTAACCTTCTGATAGTCAGGAACCTTGAAATGAACTAACAATGTAGGCATTTTTAAATACTTACCTTGGAGATTGCAGATTGCAGATTTTGATCATCACAAATTGTTGATCAAAATTATTCATACAACTTTCTTATTTAATCCGGTCAATAAACCTAACAACGCGATAAATTCCGATAATGAACTTTGTACACAATCACTTATAGATAACCCAGACAATAAAAATAATGTCAATAATGTAAGAAGACATATCGCCAGGTTTATGAGAGTAGCAACTCTCGACTATATTATATCTATTTCTAGATTTACGAAGTAAAAACCACCTCATCATACTTTAAAACACATTTTTCATGATACATATTATGATTGATTATAGATAAGTTATGTGGACGATAATAGTATAATGTAACTTAGTGCCGTCTTCATATTCCTCTATATTGAAACTACTTTTTTGTTTCAGTTAACAAACAAATTAATGACAAGGAGAGAATTGCAGCAGCAATGGAGAATCCTAATCTAAGAAACCTTGTAGAAAACTGTATCGCGGAAGAAGAATAGGAGGAAGTAGAAAAAAAACAGTAGATTTTATTTCAATTAGTGTAGTTGTGTTGTGGAAACCATGGCGCCGGACGCTGCATTTTCTAATACAGGAGACAAGAACGAATTTACGAAATTCGCAAAGTT
The DNA here is from genome assembly GCA_905333005.2 of Lycaena phlaeas. NCBI lineage: Eukaryota > Metazoa > Arthropoda > Insecta > Lepidoptera > Lycaenidae > Lycaena > Lycaena phlaeas. The sequence continues at coordinate 13,990,538 of HG995169.1, read as the reverse complement.
CTTAGCATACAAAGGTGTACAAGTTATTGTCGAGTCGAGGAAAGGTGTGAAAATAGAACCTAATACAAAACAAAAGCAAAATGCCTCTGATACTGACTGGTTTAATCTCCAAATACCGGACTCGCCTGAAGTAAATCAGGCAACAAAGAATGCACTACCTTCTGATAGGATAATGGAGACTTTACGGAAACAACTTCATGTTGAAATTTCAGTACAAACAGAGGACGGAGACGAAATGGTACTAGAGTTGTGGACTCTAGGATTAGACGAAGCACAATTTGATACTTCTTTGAAGGCTATGAACACAGTATACTTTAGAATGGGAATTCTCTTGAAATCTTTAATTACTATTACAAGAATTACACCAGCATATCATTTATCCCGGAAACAAAGAACGGAGAATTTTACAATTTTTTATAGAGTTTATAATGGGGAGCCCAAATTGAATTCTTTGGGCGAATCTGTAAAAAAAATTCAAGCTGGTTTATTAAAAACTCCAATGGGTGGATTTTGTTTTACAGTGTCATATAGAACAAATTTTTCCATATCGCCAAATAAGTCAGAAAAACAGAGATCTCTATTGTTGAAAAGTGATCATTTTGAATTGAGCCCAAAACACGTAATTTTCGACTCAAAAAAGAATAAAGAGAGGGAATCCAAAACTCCGGTAACACTTGACTTGAACAAACCCCTGCGTCTAGCGGCTTTCGTCGATGAAATTGTTATACAAAAAGCTATAAATGAATTCTTTGAAAAATTTCCTATGCCTGTTTTTAAGGCACGTCCTAAACAGTACACATCAGAGTGTAAAACAGTGGATTTTAAAAGCACTCAGGACTTGGACATGAGTGAGATATCAAAAAGTCCGACACAATTGGAAATGCCGCCGAAAAAATTTTCAGGTTTCCGCAGTGAAAATGAACCTCCTTTGAAACTGCTCCATTTTCCGTTTGCTGATAACCATCCAATCCGGGAATTAGCGGAGTTTTACAAAGACTTTTTTAATGCTCCCCACTTGAAGTTAGTAAATGACACTTATAAGACCAACACTTCAAAATCTGACGAGATGGAAATAATGGATGACGATTTGTCCAAAGATCTCCTGTTACATGAAAATTCTCTATCGGAGTTTGACGAATTGCTCGCTGACATGTGCAGGTCGGCTGAATGGAGTGGGAACTAGGGGATCAAGAATGAGGTGGTGGAAGACTGATATGTTAGACTTTAGTAAGAAATATATTGGTATATTTAAATTATTTCGTTTTAGTTATTGTTGTTTCAAAAATTCTAGCCCAAATTCTTAAAAAAAAAAACCTAAAAATTTTGTTTGTTTTTCATTGGATATACATTCCATTTTTCTGGATGTTGCCATTTGTAGATTTTAGGGCATGATATATAGGAGTATATAGGAGGTTCCTTTATGTTTTGCCATTGTGACAGTAGCAATATTTTAAGGATTCGAAATTTTAACTTTGTAGTATATTTTACGTTTCACCCCATTTTGGCTAGTCCATATTATATACGTTTCTTAGTAAAATCTATACAAAAATATGATTTTATTAATCTCAGCTGGAAAGCATGTGGTATTCTTTAAAATGCTATCGAGCACGAGAATAATGCCGATGTATTGTAAATATGTAGATAATACATATTATAATAACGTACAACACGGAAAACTGCTCTTTCAAAACTCGACTAACTATTAGCAGTTAGATTTGCAAGATTTCGTTGTTTACACATTGTTCTATTAAGAATACCGTACAAAAGTTACCATAAAATATACAGTCTCCGTATTGAACGTTAGTGATAGTTTTTTACGAACTTATTTCTATGTATGTACAGGGTGAATTTTTGAAGAACGGATATAATCAGGGACGAAATAGAATTTGGTTTCACCAATCAAAGAAAATTATATTCATCAAAAACCACATAAATAACAAAATTACTAAGTATTTTACCTGCATCATAATACTGTGTCTTCTTTAATTCAATTGTGAAGAATAATTAAGATTACTTGTGATATATTTTTGGAATAAGAATCGTTAGCTCTATACGCTACTTGAATATGTCCGTTCTTAAAAAAATCACACTGTAAATGTAATATGCCTATTTTGCCATCAAATCTCTTTTATTGAAGTGGATACTATTGTACATGTTCTAATTGGGAAAATTATTGAGAAAAAACTAAACTAATAGATAAATTTATATACGTTTGTTAGATTTAGCTTGCGAGAAAGTGAGATTGGTACTGTTATAATAATATTGGAAGTCTGAATAATAAAATGTAATGTAACTTGGAATCAATGTTATGATAAATAAGCACTATATCTGTCCCACTCTTGATGCTGTATTTTTCTCATTCTTACGTGGCTTAATTTTCTAGAGAATTCGATCCTATAGTATGTGAACTGCACATATTAATTATGTTATTTTAGATTATGTAAAAATATTAACAGTTTCTGATAATCTAAGGCTTCGTTCGCACGCACCTTTTTTCACCGAGCGTTAAAAAACGTTTACCTAAATGTTAAAAATGGACTGTGTTTTGTTTATTCACACGAAAGCGTTTTTAAAGCGTGGCGCTTTTTAATCAACCACTGTTGGATTTTCGACGTTGAGCGTTGGGAACTAAATCAAATTAAGTATACTCACAACTAGCGCTGACGTCAAGCTTTACGCGACGCTTATTAAACTCTCGTGCGAATGGGGCTTTAACCCTTTTTTGTCAACTTTGACACAAACATGTCGTGGATATTTGGATTTTTACTAGTGGCCTAGCTTGTCATAGTGGAAAATTTACGTCTGAGTCCTTTTCATTAGGGGCCCGGACGTATCATTGATGCGGCTGATACGGAGGTAACTTCGCCACTGGTTCTTTCGATAGTTATTACATAGGTTACACTATATACGATTGTCGTTTCTGTTGATCTACAATAATTATTGTTATACCGATATATTTAATGATTTTTATATAAAAATAAAAAGTTTTCAAGTTTGGTAGTATTAAAATCTGTAAAGATATTTTATTGTCTTTATTTATTTGTCTTATACAGCCTAAAGTATAATTTTAAAAGATTATTTTGAACAAATTTCATACTATACTTACTGAAAATCCAAATACCAAATAAAGTGATTTGTATTGATTTGTATAGAACTATTTACTTTAAGTTATTGGGACTTTTTCATTTTTTATCTTTTTTATTGAAAAGCTATTTTTTGCCAATCTTTACAGCAAAGAAAGTACGGTTTATAAATAAGTTGTTTTCGATGAACTTATTTGCTTTTTAGTGGATTTTTTGTATAAATATGTGTCGATAAATTGCTCTTAATGTTATTTACGAATAAACTATATTTTACGATGATTAAATAATTACTTATGTTTAAAAAATAAATATTTTATTGCCTCGATTTCTTGTTTTATTTTCATTTAGTCGTTTTATTGATTTGAGGATTATTCCTAACAAAATCTTAACTTTTCGAATAAATAAAATTGTTGGCAAACGTTGCTATGTAGCGTTTTTTTTAACATGCAAAGTTCTGAAACAAAATATCCTGAAGTTTTTATAATGAAACATTATTTAATAAAACAGTCATATAGTGAAGTGATACTACGGAAAGCGCCCGTGAAAGAGCTCCCAATATACCCAAGATGACTGTACTGTTATTCTATCTGTATTATTTATACTATCGTCAGTAGAGCAGACTAGCACCACTTGCTCTTACCGCAATTCTCGTCGTAACGGTCTTCGTTTTATTGGGTCCAGAAAGTCAAGGTCTAATATGTGCACCTGGGTCTCATAAATATAGTTGTGCACCTTAATAATTGCGCAATATACATTAAAAATCATACAGAAACGTTTTCTATAAACAGCGACAGGATGTCGCAACCTGATATGGACTTGCTTATAAAAAGAACTCGAGGTACCTGTAGTTCAACATTTTTAAGACAAATGATAAAGGTTCTTCTAAAGATAAAGTTTACCTAATCCAGAATCGCATCGTCTGCACAGGAAACAGAGGGACAACCTCGTATATTCTCCAGATCGTGTCGTGGTTGCCAATAATATTCATCCACTCCCACCTAGGGCATCCCGCCTTAATATACAATACAGACACCGGTCGTCTACACGCACTTAGCACCACCTTCGCCATACGTGGTGAGAGTCTTGCTACAGTCCACCGGTTCCGCGATTGACAGGCAAGAGATTAAAAACTCGTCGATGTCCCGTGTCTTAGATAATCGGGAAGTAATTAAAGGAACGGCATTATAAATTTTGGAGGGGCAAAAAAAATCGGCATTTAAATAATTTGGTTGGCATACAAAGATTTTGTACGCAATAAAATAAAGCTGGTAGCAATTCTTGTTCCGCAAATAATTTTGATAATGGTCAAAAATTAAATCATATATAAGCAGCTTACAATATTATGAGCTCGCATAATAAATATTCATCGGGCAAAATAATTACTTGAGCGGCACATTTCTTTGCATTACATTTTTTGTCCTGTGTTCACACCGGTGTAGGTTTGCGCTATTTACCGCTAGATGGTGTTGTAAGTATGTTATTGAACAAAATTATAAAAATTGAAGAAGAAATTAATAAACTATATTATCATTCTTAGTAAAAGACTAGTAAATTAATTCAGGTCATGACGTTGTCAAATCCTGTGTTCAGCAGTGGTCCGTCCACTAAAGGCTGATAATATGATGATGAAATTTTTTTCTTCAAGATTTTATTTTGTTTCAGTTTCGTAGATTTATTTAGATAGTAGATAGATTATGCGGGTATTAAAAATTGTAGGTGGTGTGTAAAATAAACAAGCGGTTCAAAAACTTGCAATATTCAATTCAATCATTACCTACAAAAATCAAATCAAATTAAAACATTCAATACGCAGGAATGGATCCACAATTTTAAACATATTTGTAACAAGACGTACAGCTCTACGGTTAACACTGTCCGCACGCGCTCAGGCTGTACGCTGTCGTTCGTAAGTTCAAATCCTCTTCATACCATTATCTATGAATTTCTTCTTTTATTTGTTTATACATTTTTAAATAATATTTTTTGATATTACAATAATTATATATACGATTTACAAACTAAAATTTTGTATAAAAATTGAATAAGAAATTATATTATCATTCCTAATAAAGGACCAGGGAATTAATTCAAATCATGACGTCATCAAATCCTGTGGACTGGGCTATAACGCAGAATTTAATGAAAAAAAAAAGTTGCTTGAAGTTATATTTATGCTACTTATATAAGCAGCACAAAATTATTTTTTTTGCTTACCCTCCGAGTGCTTACCAAAATTTTATTAAACAGGAGCAGCACATTGCCCCTCTTTTAATTAATATGCCTTTCAAAAATAATTACAGCCATAAATAATGACAAAAATTGCTGCTTGATTTTAAAATGTTTGCTGAACATAAGTTGCCGCTCAATTAGCTATTACTGCTACCAGATTAGATTTTTCTGCTCACAAAAATACGAATATTATGCTAGTCGTTTAAATAACACCCTAGATAATCTACCACCTAAGAGCATCCAAATACATTAAATTTAGAAATGTTGAGTTTCGTCACTCATGGTTTCACCTAAAGGTAGATTAAGTCAGGCAGGCAACACCCCCCACCATGGTTCAGGCCTTGTCGTGGCGGTGGGGCACAGCCCAGGGTGACCCAAACACCTTGGGTGAAGCGAATTGAGCCGAGAGGGCTCTTTGCACCCCTCTTTTAACACTAAAACACAAGACACTAAAACTAAAATCTATTTACGTCTTTTATGACTAACAGTGTACCTATGGTAGAGGAGCAACGATGCTCCAGTGGATATGGGTTCAACCTCCTATGCGAGAGGTTCCAGGTTCGATCCTGACCCCTCCCCCCATGTTCCTAGAAATAGGTTTTTTAAATTTCTAAGTGCACCCTAAATACGAAACCATCGTCCCCGGTGAATGAAAATATCGTGAGGAAACCTGCATGCCTGACGAGATTAAAAGTCTTTGAAGTAGTGTGAAGTTTACCAACCCACATTGGACAAGCGCTTCGGTGAATAATGGTCCGATACCCTCCTCTCCTGATTTCGATTATTAGTTATTTCCCAATTAAAGTTTATGGAGTTGGAAGTGTTATTTGATTAATGGGAATATTTACAGATTAAATACTATTTGTGATAGACTTGGCAAAATGGCCAAAAGGGTATGGCCAATTTGTTAGTGTCAATACTCAATCTGTCAACTGTCAACTTCTTGCCTGTCCACTTTATGATCATTCCCATCTTTATTATAGCCTCTCATCCATTTCTATTCCATTTCCTACATCTATACAAACATTATTATATTCATGTAATAAATTAGTCTATTCATTATTATCCCAATATTTAAGTAAAAATTCATTATCTTTTTAATGTACTTATATATTATACTGTAGAGAAACTCCCTAACTTGACCCTAAATCCAAAGTTCCGAAACACAATACCCTTTCAACCGCTTATTCCCTACCTTGTCTATGGCAAAATACACAAACCCATGTGTCAAAGCCAAAAAAAAAAAAAAAAAAAACTGTCAACTGTCAAGTAAACTTCCAAGCTATAAAAATGTTTAATGTTTTCAATTGCTAAATAGATAGGATAAAAGTATTTAAAAGTCTTTCAGTTTGAACAAGTTTTATCTTTTAAAACATGCGTGTGTTTTGTTTTAAACTTGGTTTATTTTAGGAGAAATCGAATTCATAATTTTCTTTTATATTATGATAAATATTTCACTAAATTTGTAAACATAACCTTCAACAAGCATAACAAACAAAATGTTTTCTATTTGCCGACAAACTCATCCTGCTACGGGCATTGAACATGCTGTTAGCTGTTGTTTTTTTAATAACGATGAAATGTGTTTGGTTACTGCTGGGGCTAACATCATAAAAGTGTTCAGGCTCGTACCTGACGGTCACACTAAAGAAGTTAACGCCGGTATGTTTCTTTTAAGTCTTGTGCAATTTATTTACAACTTAAGATGTGCTATTGTTAACAAAAATTATTGTTTCAAGTACAACTTCCCTTTATTCTTCCACAAAAAAAAATTTTTTGAATTCCTCATATATTAGACGGGCTTAGTTTGTTATAGGTAATATGCTTATAAAAATTTTGCAATCTTTTTCAGCTGGTCAGCCAATTCCTCCAAAAATGAAATTAGAATGCCTTGCATCTTACACATTGTGGGGTAATGTAATGTCTATAGCAGCTGTGAAATGTCCTAGTGCTGGAAGAGATTTGCTGCTTTTATCTTTTAGAGAAGCTAAACTGTCTGTGGTGCAGTATGATCCACAGGTTAACAATTTGATAACACTGAGTATGCATTACTTTGAAGAAGATGATATGAAGGTACTTTACATTACATTGTATTTAAATTATAAGCTGATTGTACATCAAAAAAAGCAGATTGAACACTCTACTGTCTTCAAATTAAACAGAATCCTTTGAATATCCCAGTTCGTAACAGATTTGGGCATGTAAAATATTGCCTAATTATGGTCCTTAATGATTTTTACACTTAATTAGTGAATTTATTACTATTCCAAAAATGAATCATCACAGCTATTGATGATACACACTTTTCCGATGCTACAATAAATTAATTATTTGAGAATCCAAATTATAAATTTTTTATAAAAAGATTTGACTTGTTGTAATAAAATGAGACTCTATATTAGAATTCTAATTTCTAGGGTGGCTGGACAACACATCCTCATATACCTTGGATTCGTGTAGATCCTGAATTCAGATGTGCCGTTATGTTGTTATACGGAAAGAAACTGGCTGTCCTTCCATTTAGAAAAGATATCACATCAGAAGATGGAGATCCACTTGAGGCAAAACCTCTTCACGACAGCAAAAAAAATGTGAGATATTTTTTTCAAATATGTAATAATTATTACTTTTTTTTCATTTCAACAGTTTAATTGTAAAGGATTTGGTGATCATTTTGATAAACCTTGTTTATAACAAAAAAAAAATAAAAAATTATTACTTTTTTATAAGAATTGACTTTTGTTTTTCTAAATTGTAAAAAATTGAAAAAAAACTAAGTTTTAATACTTTTATTATATTTAAGAACCCATTTTGTACACTTAGTTGCAATTAATACTTTTGCTTTGACTTTGTCATTTACAGGTAACAACATGTTAGATTTCAGAGTTTCAGAGTAGATTAGTATTAGAGTTTATATTTGTGTAAACTGAACTGAAATAGGAATAGCGTAATCATTTTTTTACTTGAAATTCATTTACAGCAACCTACACAACAAATTACGAGAGCCCCCACTCTGGCGTCTTATGTGATTGTTTTGAAGGAGCTGGACGAAAAGATAGATAACATATTAGACATACAGTTTCTGTATGGGTATTATGAACCAACGCTTTTGTTATTGTATGAGCCAGTAAGAACATTTGCTGGGTAAGTTTTACTATATTTAAACCATTAACTGTAAATAATTACTATATATTAATTTATTATTTAATGTTACTATTCTTAATATATTGTGAATCTTAGGTTAATATTTTTTTGTCCAAAATTTATATATCAAATATTAAGTTAGTATTTTAGTAATTATTATACAATGTTAAAAAAAAAAAAAAAACTTTTGTCAATTATTTTTTTAAAACTTGTCTTTTTTTTTTTTCGAAAGGATCTATGCTGTTGGCCTTAAGGCCTTAAAGCTACATCGGAAAAGTAGATGAGCAGATGGCTCATCTAAAAATTTTATAAAGGGGATTCACTCCCCCGCCAGCTTCCCCCGGGGGCGTGGCTTGACGGTCACGTCACTACGTGGTGTAGAATTTAAACTATAGGAATGCAATACTGTCGACGTTTTGTTTCGTGTTATCATGATGGCCGGCCATCTCCCCACCCTCAGATAGAGAGGGGCGGGTCGCGCACGGTACCCTGACTATCAGATGATAGCAACGGGCTATCGTTATTGCGGTCTGTATTGTTATCGACATGTATCGGATTCGAACCTGTAGTAACGCGGTCGGTCCGGACCGACGTATTTAACATGTGTAGGGAACGGCGTCGCTCGGAATCCCGGGACTTCGAACGGTATAAATATTTACGTATCCCCGGCTGGTGTTTGTTTATTGTGTTTTGTAATGTTTTACGCATTTTTGCGTCGTGTTTTAACAGCTGTGAGATTTCATCAGCTGGGTCGATTAATACGTGTCTTGGGTGTCGTTTATTAATTCTCACTGAGCTATCGGGGACATAATTCGCCGCGTTTACGACTAGCGGGTTCGAATGAAGGGCTGCCCTTTCAAAGTGACGTTCTGACATCGCTTTGAAATGACCTCTAATGGACTCCAGTCTAAGGTCACGATGTAGGTCGATGTTACGTATATACCAAGGACAGCCGGTTGCCATACGCAGGAATCTGTTCTGTACTATTTGAATGGCCTTGAGTCGGTTCGGCGGCACATGCACGAATGCGACACTTGAATACGACAGTATGGGCCGAATACAAGTTTTATAAAGAGTTATTTTGTGCCTGAGGGGCATTCTACTGTTTTTGTTTATTAGAAAATATAATTTATTAAGGACGAATTTTGCTTTATTTACAACGCGTTTGATATGCGGGGTGAATGACATCGACCTATCGAGCGTAATCCCTAGGTAGTTGACCTGTTCTACTCTAGGGATTATTGTGCTATTTATCTTAATTGGCGCCATGATTCGGCAGCGCTTAGTGCGCGGACCCACCTTCCTCCTTCTGGTGAAGTGAACTGATGCACTTTTTTCTGGATTTATTTCTATTCTCCATTTAGCGAACCAGTCACCTAATTCGGTGACGGCTCGCTGAAGGGAGTCAGAAGCTATGGAAGCTGCTGGGTGGGTCACGTACATAGCGATGTCGTCAGCGAAGAGCGCTAGCTTTACCGCAGGACTTTTAGGGATATCTGACGTGACTTTTGTCTTTATCACTTATGATTGCTTACTAGAAAAATCAAGTGAATGGTCCAATGGTTACATCATATAAATATACTCCACAGTATCTGGCTGATATTATAAACACAAATGTTTGTAGTAAGGTATGGATGTATGTTTGTTTCTCTTTCACGCAAAAAATACTGACTGGATTTTATAAAAATGTTAGGTTCAAAATAATTCTCTCCCCAAATTTTGTTAGACAAAACATATTGTTGACAGACGAACAGCAGTTCGCAGTGACACTTGCGCAATGGCAGGTGTAAGTCTCAATATGAGTGCCCGTGTACATCCTGTCATCTGGTCGACAGCGGGATTGCCTTTTGACTGTTTGCAGGCAGTACCCATACAAAAGCCTCTTGGTACGTATTGAACTGTAGTGTGTATATATGTGTCACAATATAATTATGTGTGATGAATACATGCTGCTTTAATAAAACTCAAACTGGGTTTGAAAGAAGTAAAAAAAATATTTTCCTTCAATTTCAAATTGTTTTTGCATCTATACTCATTTTTGAGTAATTAAGAAAATCCCAATACCGTAAAAAACACCTTGTGAGTATGTTAGTATCATCATCAGCATCATCTTTATCATAACTTACTCAATTTTCTAAACTAACCATGGATTTATATGCATCTTGTACCTTTCAGGTGGCTGTATTATTTTGGCTGTGAACTCTCTTATATACCTTAACCAGTCGGTTCCACCCTATGGAGTATCCCTTAACAGTATTGCATCACACACTACAAACTTTCCATTACGTGAGTATGGTATAATATGATACACAGATTATATATAAACTGAGATTTATGGCAACGTTGGTAATAAATTTTAGAAGATTAATTTATTTATGAAGAAATGTATTGTGTTTTAAATATTATATATTTGAGGGAATGGAACATTTGAATAACATTTTTTATAGTATATAAGGAAGAATCTTATCGAATCTATCTTAAATTAATTTAATAACAACCAATTATTCACAAGATTTTCAATGTGACTGCCGAGATGGCTAATTTCATGACGCTCATTTGATTGTTTGAATCACGAAGTATAGATAGATATAAGGAGTCCGAACGTAATGTTGAACGAACGGTTTCAATTTAGGGGACATAATTTTTGCCGGTATAGCGTGCCTTTTTTAAGAAGTACTCGTTTAAATATTTACGTGGAAAGTATTGTGGCGCTGATTGGTCCGCTATAATAGCATCGGTACGTAATCGATTCTAGCGCAGCCAGTGGCAGAAACGAGAACTTAGATCTAGGCTTATTATTATGTACATGAACACTATGGAAAAGTCGTTCGGACTCCTTATATCTATACTTTTTGGATTGAATATTGTTTTTATGTTCATAAATTGCAAGAATATAATATTAGATTAACAAAAAAAGAAACATGATAATACTAATACCTTCTTATTTTTATATCAACATAGGATTGTTCACATCTGTCGGTCGCCCGGGACGTTAACTTTTGTTCGTGTGCAGGTGTCCAGGAGGGGGCGTGTATAACTCTGGACGGGGCGCAAGTGGCCCCCCTGGGCGAGACCCGGCTGGCGCTAGCGCTCCGAGGGGGGCAGCTGTTCGTGTTGACCTTACTGGCGGACTCCGTTCGCTCCGTCAGAAGCTTTCATCTAGACCGGGCTGCGGCTTCTGTGCTTACATCCTGCGTGAGTAGTAATTGCATACACGTATATAAACACACTATAACGCCCGAGTTGAGAATAAAGTATATAACGCCTAAGTGCACGATAATGCACGAATAAATATTTCACTGATAATTTGAAATTTATAACAAATGCATTGACACGGAATTTATTTATTATATAATTTATTTATTAAGGACAACCAGCTGTAGTTACAATAAATACTTACATATTATAAAATTACCAGCTGCCCCGATAGATTTCGTTCTGCCAAAAGTACCTACCTAATAATATATAAAAAAAATCGAGGTCGAGCCGTTTCAGAGGAATGACTCGAGATTGTTTAAAGCCTTTATTATATTTTCAGATGTGCGTCATAGAAGAGGACTTTCTGTTTCTGGGGTCGCGTCTCGGTAATTCTCTACTCTTGCGTGTGACAGAGAGAGAGAACAGGATGCTATTCTCCGTGGACAAACCGTTGGAGGCAACTGTCGATCTCACAGTCTCCGAAACAGGTTGGTATTATTTAATCATAACGTACAATATGTATAAGATAATATATAAGCTATGACTGTAGCGTATCTATTATAAATATAGAAATACGCAAACAGGTTCTCAGGTCTCAGTATTTGCGTAAATGACAAATTAATGTTGCCGAAACTGTGATTAGGTAGACTACAAAACAGACGATGAACTAATTCAAAAAATCCAAGCTACCTTCAAAGTACGATAGCGTAACAAGGAACTACCTCACTACGGTCAACTTTTACTTTTTTAGGTCGATTAAAGTGTCAGCTTTACTACAGTGTCCGTGTATCGACCACGACAATTAGGCGCATGGCAGGCTCCTATTTTAGGAGAAGGGCGGAATTGAGGCAGGGTTCGGGCGTCACCTGTCATGCGCCTTATTATAGTGGTCGCTTAGTGGTGTCTGTATACAATAAGATGCTCTGCATGTAGCGTGAAGATGATAACGTCACGACTAGATTCCTCTCGTGACAATGTTTCATCGAACATATAACCGGATAGAGTAGTAATGTCAGCTATAAAAATCCGTGATTTGTCACTGACGTTATAGCAATTCACCTACCAGTGATTCAGACACAGGTAAGTCTACGTCCTATCGGCCAATCATCTATCATTGACAATCCATCGACCAATCAGAGCGCAGAACCGGCGCAGCGTCGCAGCACAAATTTTGTGATATTTGTTCTCAAACAAAACACACATATTATCGCTCTATTTCAGTCATATGCAAGATGTAACGATTGTTGTTAAATATCGATGCATCGTGAGTGACAGAGAGTTACATTGAGTAATCAATTAATTACAGATAAAGAGCCAGCGGCGAACAAGGAGGCGCCCGCGCCGCAAACGTCCGAGCCGGCGAAGCGTCGTCGCCTGGACACCATCAGCGACTGCGTGGCGTCCAACGTCATCGAGATCAGCGACAAGGACGAGCTAGAGGTGTACGGCTCTGACATACGCACGTCCACGCAGCTCACCAGCTATGTGTTCGAGGTATGTCGCAATGTTCGCATACGTATTGTAGGCGAATGTGCTATTCGTAATTGATATGTCCCATTTTTAGTGGTGTTCTTTCTGGCTCTAACCTCTTACTTTGAGCCTACACCAAAAATACATGCTGTAGGATTCGTGTGCATTGTCCCCATAATGTATATTTTTGCCTAAAGAACAAAGTCAGACTCAAAATTTGATAAATAAAGATTTAGGTATGTATTATGTAGGTACGAATGAGATTTTCTGGTATGAAAACGTGGTAAACTTTTTTCACTATCTAACCTATCAACTTACGGGGAATTTGAGACAGGGACGAAACTCGTTAAAATTGACATCGTTTGTAAAAAAAATATTGACATTGTTTTGCAGGTGTGCGATTCGCTTTTGAACATATGCCCCATTGGTGATGTGTCGATGGGCGAGGTGCAGCTGCTGACGGACGGCGAGCCGGGCGAGGGGGAGGCGGGCGCGGCGGAGGCGGAGGCGCGGCGCGCGGCCGGCCCCGCCCTCGAGCTGGTGGCGTGCAGTGGGCGGGGCAAGAACGGCGCGCTCACCGTGCTGCAACGCTCCGTGCGCCCGCAGCTGCTCACCTCCTTTGAGCTACCCGGTATATCCCCAAATGAATCGCTTATTTAAAAAATATTTGTAACGCTTTCGCCGCCAGAGAACTAAAGTTACCGATATCACGCGAAGAATAAGCACTTGAAGTGGCAATGAACTGGTCATGTACTCAGAAGAACGGATGGCCGATAGGCCATTAAGGTTCAAGAGTGGAGACCACGTTTAGGTAGAATAAGTATTGGTCGGCCATTAACCAGATGGGAAGTCGATCTCCGTGCAGTGGCAGGTCCGCGTTGGATACGAGTAGCAACGGATCAGTCGTCTTGGCGTTCATTGAGGGAGGCCTATGTTCAGCAGTGGAAGGTTAAAAGCTGATGATGATGATGATGATGATGAACGCTTTAGTTCGTATTTTGACGAAGGCCGACAGTGGCATAGCAGGGCTCGTAGCTCCCTGCACTCCCAAACATTTAAAACATAATGAAATGTATACCAACGCATGTATGTCAATATATTATTATGTATTTTATAATGCTCATATTAAGATGTTCCCGTTTGTTTAAGAACTATACTGACATAGATAATGGTTTAAGGAAGATTACGATTGTCTGCAAATCCTATATGTTCTATCAACTGAGTACGATTGTGTTGTTACGCAGGCTGTATCGACATGTGGTCGGTGATCGGCGACGCGGGCGAGGTGGTGCGGGACGCGCACAAGGACATGGAGGGCACGCACGCCTACCTCCTGCTGACACAGCCCGACGCCACCATGGTGAGTCACCGGCTGTAGACAAGAGGGTACAGTTACGATAGCGAATTATTAAGCACTAGTGTGTGCCTGACTTTACCTTAGATTTACAGCGGAATCGGGGTTAATTTAATCAATGTGGTATACGTATCCTTACTATCCTTACTAATATAATAAAATTTGAAAGTAGGGATGTCTGTTACCCTTTCACGCAGAAGCTACGCAACCGATCATCACGAAACTTTGTACACATATTCTCGTAGGTACTAGAAGTAACATAGGATACATAAAAAAAGGGAAAATTTCGCAAGTGAAGCCGCTGGCAATAGCTAGTTCTTAATATTTTGAATATGCTCAGGTGCTACAAACCGGGCAGGAGATAAACGAAGTGGACAACTCTGGGTTCAGCACGGGCGCGCCAACCGTGTTCGCCGGCAACCTCGGGAACAACAAGTTCATGGTGCAAGTCACCACCGTGGCCATACGGCTCATCAGAAGTACGTATATAAAAGTATAGTAATCGTTACTTTACTACATAGAGTATAGAGGTAAGGAGTACCATCTCATATGGGAGACTAGCTTATAAACTGTCCGCTTGTAGACTGTTAATTATTATTCAAAATTTGACCCGAATGGCGCTAGCGTCGGACGAGATACGATATGAATTTTGTTATTTTAGATAGAGTGAAGTATGCAGTGTACGAAATATATATATATACACTCATTCTATAGTGGCGCCGCCCTTCGTAAAGGTTTTGACGGATACTTTCTGTAACACAGGGATGGTTTACTACTACTACTACCTCTACCGTTATCATACTTTATTGGACGCTGTTTATGTTTCGTTTCGCTTAGTCACTGTTTTTAGAGATCTGAAACGAGTCTCTGCCCACATCAAATTTAAGAGCAGTGCTCTGATGTTACTCTTACAATTATATTGTCTATTTTCTGATAGGACATAGGTATGAAAGTCATTTGGAACTAGCTTTGATCGGCTTTGGGTCAATGCTTTCAATTTACAATTACTTTCTAGCACTAGAACAATCCTGTATAGACTCTAGGTTATAAACAGTGCATTTGAGTTATGGTATTTTTCCTTACACTTTTGTAGCGCTATTGGGCGTGTTTGGCCGAATTAAGTACTTACAAAATTTAGTAAGTCTTATGTTTACAAAATTTTTGGACGGTACACAAAATTAAGTACTAACAGTAAGCAAATAAGACGTCATTTTGCTTAATGTTGATTTTTTATGCTTACGGACTTACTAAATTCGGCCAAATACGCCCATTGTCAATTGTGAGAGTTACTACTCTACTCTGCGTAGTGATATAAGTGTCCGTGGTGGTTGCGTAGACGGGGCGCTGCTGCAGTCCATCTCGCTGGAGTGGACGGCGCGCAGTGCGAGCGCCGCCGACCCGTACGTGTGCGTCATGTCCACGTGCGGCCGCGCGCTCGTGCTCGCGCTCAGAGAGCTCCGCCCACGGGATCCCACGGTAAATATATATACACATTATTACTATTATGTTTATTGATCAATCATCTATAAAATTTTATTTGCCTAAGTTTTTGCTAGCGCCGTCAAAGAATACAGACGTACATAGAAGGCGAGTTCTTATGAGCGCTTTGAGGACAAACTCTGCGATGTAAACGTCCGCTTGGCGGCGTAACGAGAGAGACACCACGATGTCCCCAGCATATGAGCCTACGACAGCGAGCGAGTGCGAACTGGGGACCCCAAAAAGGAGGAATCCCAGCTGCTCTGGTTCCCGTCGTCTGCTTCCTTCTGGTCCCCGTAAACAGCTACTCAGCCACGCCAGGACAGCACCGCACCGACCACGACGGCAACGCCTGGGACCCTGAAAGGTCACGCCAACACGGGTGAGCCTTTCCGTAACCAACCCCCATGAATGTCCAGGGTTGACACGGAAATGGCCATTAAAAGCATATAAGCACAGAACACAATAATTATGAGCACAAAGCCGTTTGTTTAAATATTAAAAAAAAAACTATTAAATAATAAGCTAGACGCTAGTGCATTTTGGTTGCAAAGTAATTTAAGCATTTTACATTAATAATTACAAGCAGAAGGCTTACACACTAATTATTACAAAGAGATTACTTAAGATTACACGTGTGTTCCTACAAGGACTCACCCACTTAAAATATAACGCGGCGCGTGTGCTCTCCTCAGCACTCTCAGGCAGAAAAAGAAGCTTCGACCGGTCTGTAATCCGGCACGCCACGACTTCAAGACGTTCCACATATCGTGACAACGTAATATGTCTTGGCCAATAGTGAACTAATAGGCCAATAGTAAAGCGAAAGGCGAAATACGCGCGCGAAATATGAATTTAATATTTAAAAACTAATAACTAGTACATTAACTCGTAACTAAATCTATGTAACATAATATATATGTTACGCCCGGAGTCCCCGAAAAAGTCGGCACAAAAAATCAATAAGAACTGTCCTTCTATGTACGTCTGTATTCTTTGGCGCCGTCTAGAGTTTTGCGAAATGTTTCTTGTAAATTTCAAACTCAATACTACTACAAACTATTATACAGACGTACTGTGCGCTCGCTTTGCGGGCACTCTATCTATGCGAAGCGTCTGATATTTTTTCATAAATAACAATAAATGCGCCGAAAGCGCATGCTTTATATTTGACGCCCACCTTAGTTTTAGTGGTTTTATGTATGTTAAGGCGTAGTTCCTACACTTTCCTATAATGCTTCTTTCGGGCGTCCCTGGACGGCGCTGTATGTCTGTATTGGTAAGAATAAAATCGGTTTATGGGATAAATAAGCAGCACAGTGGCATCCGTTAAATCGCACGACACTAAGCGCTTCTGGTAAGATGTTTTTTCCGTATGATTTCATATCGATTGTATACTGTAATAGTATCGTTTAAATCAGGTATAGCAGGTATAATTATTTATTATTTACACAATCGACAAAATATGGCATGTGTTTATCGTTTAATCTCACATGTAGGATCCTGATAATGATCACTTACGTCTTCGCAGCTATGTTTATAATGAAGGTTCACAACGCGCCCATGTCAGAGACTCTACTGAAACTCTACTGGGTTCCTATCATACTTTAGATTGTAATCATTATTTCACAAAGTCATTAAAATCTAGAGCAATTGATTTCCAAGCGTTTTTGTCACTTATATATTCCTTTATACTATATAATTTTGATATATGTTTCTGTTTAATGATAAATTATTATTTATTAATTGACGACTCTTTTATACTGTCGGGAAGTTTATTATAAAAAACATACAATTACCCGTAAAATAGTTACTAATTTTATGGAGCCTTGAGCTGGGCACAGCAAGTTTATTTTTATTTCTATTATAATATATTTTTGTGTAATAATTAATTGGTCAAGTAGTATGTTTCAATTAAGTCTGTCAAAATGATTGTATAAGTTGATGTCTCTTAACTACTGTTCTTTCTGTTGTCTGTGCCGTAGTCGGCGCGGCTGGCGCCCACGCGGCAGGCGGTGCCGGCGCGTCCGCGGCTGCTGCGAGCGGCGCCGTACCGCGACCTGTCCGGTCTGTTTGGCGCGCCCGACGAGACCATACAGGTACGTTGCGTTACACATGCGAGGAATCCTACCATCTGGAATTTTCGGGATGATAATGGCAGGGGAAGTTGGTTATATCTATGAGTAAATACAATTTCAACTTTATGAATGGACTTTCAATGTAGAGTGGCGCAGATTTATAATTATTATATGTATTACACAATTATATTATAATAGGTGATGATTACCATTTATTATATTAGTACCATTTTTTTTGGTGAATTAAATAATTTATATAAATGATTTAATATTTTTTATATTAAAATAATTAATTTATTTTAATCATACCTGAAATTTTAATCATCAGTATTTAGTAGTTGCGCCTGGGCCATGTGAAAAATATCGCTTATGGCCCTGGCACAATGATAGTGGCCTACCGAGGCCCGAACAATTTCAATCTAAACAAGTAAATAAAATCGTTGTTTGTAATTTAAAATGGACTATAAATAAATGTGGTTGAAGTTGCTGGCATAGACAAAGTGTTATTTTCGCAGGTGAAAGGCGAATTTACCGGGAAAATGAAAGGCAAGAACGTGAAGTCCGAGGGGTTCAAGCCGGGCACCGTGTACGAGCTCAACGACGAAGACGAACTGCTGTACGGCGGTGACCAGACGCCCGCCTCCATGGCCAGCGTAAGTTGAACCGCCTCTCTTTATCAGCGTCATTAGCCTTAATCCGACCACTACTGGACATCATAGATGATATGTGTAAATGTTTCAATGAACAACAAACGCCCGATAATACATGCTTAAACATGTTGATGATTATAACATAGAAACTTTTCCGTCATCATTATCGCAGCAGTAGGGCTATTCTATAAAAACCATTTCGATATCGAGCTTCAACTGAGTAATAGAGCTCACTTTACGCTCACTTCGAAAGCGAACTTTATTGATATAGACAGATAGTCCAGTTTCAAAGAATACAAATTTGTTAAATTCGTCTTATCACTGCGGATTGCGCTATCGAGATTCGAAAACGACCTTACAGAATAGCCCTACAGGTTCCTCTCCGGTCGTGCCGGCCCAGTTTGGCTGCAAAGCAGCATGGCGCTATCTCTTACTCTGATATTGATACAGATTTTGCTTTTCTAGTACCTGTTCATAGTAGTAATTAGAAGCGAAAATGAATTTGGAAAATACCTACGTAACCAATAGAGATGTTTATTAATTTTACGAATAAAGTTAACCAAATACGCGAACGCTGAATGTAGCGTCCAGTCACCTGAATTCTGGACCAGTCCGTACCGTAATGTATAAATATTTTGTCTTGATCAGATAATGTTGGCGGAGCAATCGAAGAACCCCGGCCTGCCGCGGCGCATGTCGCGCTGGTGGAAGAAATACCTGACGGACGTGAAGCCCACGTACTGGCTGTTCGTAGTGCGAGACAACGGCAACCTGGAGATATACTCGCTGCCCGAGATGAAACTCAGCTTCCTGGTCCGGGACGTGTGTGCGGGGCACACGGTGAGTTGGTGCCTTCTTTTAGTATAACGTCGGTGAAGTTCTAACAGTGCGTAAGTCAAAAATGGTTACTTTTCATGAAAGTCAAAGAACTTAATAAAAACGTGTAATCTATTATTGAATTGTTACGCGGTGTTACTATTAAAAAAAATAGACTTCTATTAGTCATTCATGGTGTTTTAATTGGTCGGTACGATGCTTGCCTTTATTCTTTATCCAAGGTAATTTCAACTCTCGAAACAGTCAAAAAATGACTTACGCACTGTTAGGACTTCACCGGTGATAAGTGGGGTGTTTCGTATTTGTCACGCCTTTTTCAAGTAACACGTATTTATTAAGTAGAAAAGGCTTGCCGACCGCGCCGGACTGGAAGTCTACAACCGTCCAACTGCTTTGATTGGAAAGGCATGAAAATTTCTTACGTCTTAAAATAGATAACGGACGAATGCGTTGAATTTTTTTTCGTTGTTGCCGCAGTGGAAGTGCTTTGCGTATTTATCCAGGAACGAGGAGCTCTCGGAGCCTCCAGCAGCCGCTGTGATTGTATACCGACCTACAACCACTACAAGTTGCCATCAGCTGATTGAAGTGAAGCTGAGGATTGTTCACGTATTCATGTTGACAGCGCTCTTTTCCAGAAAACTATTTTCAATAAAGGTGTCTTACGCTAATTTGCTGAATATGTAGCATGCTTTCAGATACTCGCTGACAGCTTAGAGTCCGTGCCGATTCCTGTTAATCCTGAGGACGACGACGAGTTCAATTCGACCCACAATGCCAACGCTGAGATGTTGCAAGAGATTTTGGTTGTAGGGCTGGGGCATAAGGGCGGGCGCGTACTGATGCTGCTTCGCTGTGACAACGACCATCTCATGATATACCAGGTCGGTTAAATGCTTTTATTTTCACCGATATATTGAATTTTTTCTACGATACTTCCACTGCTACGTCTATATAGCCTGGGTCGACTGCGGTGGCCACCAAATGGCCCATTGACTTGATATAAAAATATATGTAGGGAGAGAAACGTATCCACCTAAATAAAGATAAAAAGAAAACACTAGTGATGGGATCCCATCAAAGATCAAATAATGGTCTAACGTTCAGGATAATGTATAAATAAAAGCGGGGACATAATGTTAGAAAATCATGTTTCGCCATGGGAATGAAGGTGGGACCTGTCTTCCAGGTTCTACTCATTTAAGGGGAAAATAAGTATTCCGTTACAGCAATGTCTTTATTCCAGGCTTACAAATACCCTCGAGGTAACCTGAAGATGCGATTTTCACGGATGGCCGTGTCTTTTCCGTTTGGGTACAAGAGTGAGGTGATATCGTGTCCCGACGACAACCATGAGACATCCACTCTCAGAGAGGGAGTGCGCCAGTTAAGGTATTTTGGTAAGTTCGAGAATATGTTACATAATATTCTTATTGCATTATTCAATCCAAATAAATGAAAAATGAGTTTTTTTCCCGAAAGATCTTACGTTGGTTTTTGCCTTTAAGCATAATAGGTATATCAGGTAAGCTTAATATCAGCTTACCAAAAAGACAATATACTTTTTGAAAGAGGGCGGTCCCAAGCCACGCCTTTATTTTAGGTAGTCACACACAGTCACATTATTTATTTAATAGTGGGCAAGGACATGTTGAAATATGGAATATTTGATAAAAACGCAATAACTGATTTTGGGTTACCAGAGTGACGGCTTGTTTGATGACATGTTTTGTGCAGGTAATGTGGGCGGGTACAATGGCGTGTTCGTGTGCGGGCGCACGCCGCTGCTGCTGCTGCTGGGATCGCGTGGAGAGCTGCGGGCGCATCCGCTCGCCTCTAACGCGCCCGTTGCCAGCTTCGCTTCGTTCAACAACGCCAACTGTCCGCAAGGATTTCTGTACTTTAACCCACAGGTTTGAACGCGATTGTTCATGACGCAGAGATTTTGTATAATATGTAAAAAAAAAATGTTAAGCCATTTGTCGCTATGTTCATTTAACTACTCTAACATAATTTTACAGCACTGTAACTTGGTCTAAAACTTTTCTAAATCTAATAAAATTCAAGAGGTAACTCTTCTACTATCTCGATAGATGCGCTTGAAAATGGCGACCATTTTCATTTATGACTTGCCTTGACTACATATCTAATGTTCTACTGAAATTAAATAGATTAGAACCTTAAATCTTTTTTTGCTTTAAATACAATACTCCAGCACTCTATCTTTGCCGGATTGCAGGACACAGAGTTCAATAATGCCTCTCCTTTAGGACTAACTTTAACATACTTAATCTCTAAATCTGTCAGGGCTCACTTCGCATCGCGGTCCTGCCCACCCATCTGTCGTACGAGGCGGCGTGGGCTGTGCGCAAGGTGCCGCTGCGGGAGACGCCCCACTTCGTGACGTTCCACGTGGAGTCGCGCACATACTGCCTCGTCACGTCCGCGGCCACGCCCACCAACACCTACTACAAGTTCAACGGCGAGGACAAGGAGAAGTCCACCGAGAACAAAGGGGATAGGTATAATACGCACTGTTACACCTGTGTAGCGTTCTTGATCCTTCTTGATTGCCTGGCTTCTTATCGTAGCAGTAGTGTGGGTTGTAAATCCACAGGTCGCTATCTCACGTTGCTCGAAGGACCATAAATGTAGCGTTCATGTTCCTTCTTGATTATCCTGGATCCGGCTCGAAGGACCATAAATGTAGCGTTCTTGATCCTACTTGATTGCTTTTTTAGCCGAATTAAAGGTATTGGGTATTGGAAGACCATAAATGTAGCGGTAACTACATGTAGGGTGCGATGGTTGGCGGTGAGGCGAAGATCCCCTGTGTAGTTGGCTACACTATAAGGTATACGGGAGAAGAGACTGAAACCCGTAGAGTGCTTGGTAATCACTGATGTCTACCCCGACGGGTCCGGTGGGCCCGACGGGCTATGACGCGGGGGATATAAATGAGACCCTAAGGAAGCTCGTTCAAGCACTGTCTTTAGTAGTAAAGTAACAAACCCTTATATGTCCCACTGCTGGGCACGGGTCTCCTTCCTCGAAATCAGGCGAGGAGGGTAATGGGCCAATAGTCCACCGCGCTGGCCCAGTGCGGATTGGTGAACTTCACATACCTTCAAAGACTTTCAATCTCATCAGGCATGCAGGTTTCCTCACGATGTTTTCCTTCACCGGTGAGCGAACGATGGTCTCGTGTGCACTTAGAAATTTAGAAAAACCCATTTCAAGGCACACACGGACGGGTCAGGATCGAACCCGGAACCCCTCACGTAAGAGGCCGAGTCCGTCCACCACTGGACCACCGTCGCTCTGTCTTTATTACAAGATAATTCGCTTATATACTATTACAGACTGCTTACTTTACAAATAACTTATTGGCTCGTATGCATTCATGTATTACAATACATCGATAAGGTTGTATGTGTCTGATAACCATAATACATCGGACCATGTTTGGCTATAGTCATGTGTATCACTTTAGATACGTGTCTACTAATATAAGCGAGCCGCCACTGAGAGACGCAAAGGTATGCGAGGGCCATGATACATTGGCCCGAACAACCTGATTTCTTTATCATTTGTTTTTTTTTACGCATTAACTGTTTCTCTTATACGATATTATTGTTAGGCAATTATTTTTTATTTTATTATAATCGGTAATTTAGAACAACAATTAACATCACATAGTATAATAATACAATAAGTAAATTCTAAAGATAATTGTGTAAAAACATTCAATTAAGTTCATCATAAAATTATAAATAGGGTAGGTATTATTGATCTGAGATTAATTCGGTTTGTAATCGCATAATAACAAAAGTGTTAATACAAGAGTACACATCTTCTGCTACTGCTGTGCAGTTTCAGGATATTGTGATTCGTTATGACAGTTACTTGAATTTTAGAGAAATTCGCGTTAAAGATAAAAAATATGAGAAAGAAATGAGATTATAATATTATGATCATAATCATTTCGTAATACATATTTTTCAGTATGCAATATTGTATTATTATGTTTGAATCCAGGTTCCCGTACCCCATGGTGGAGCGGTTCTCGGTGATGCTGTTCTCGCCGGTGTCGTGGGAGGTGATCCCCAACACGCGCATCGAGTTCGACGAGTGGGAGCACGTCACCTGCCTCAAGAACGTGTCGCTGTCGTACGAGGGCACCAGGTGATCCTACTAGATATTTCTTGTTCCTTAAACTTAGAAAGGTAACACACTACTTTTAAAATTAAAACGGACCTCTGCCTACCGACTTTCTTTACACTACAAATAGGGATGTTGATACGTGTTACAAATTCACGTAAAGTTATGTTTTACACATTAAAGACAGTATTTGAAAACCAAAAATAACATTTTAAAAGTCTACTTATTTGTCTTAAAATTTAAATGCGTTATTTATCATGCATTATCACGTAACTGCAAACGCCAACATAAGGCGATGACGTCACTGACCATTGAATAATGTACAAACTGTCATAACTCATAACATAGCGCGAGCTCTGCTTAGTGGTGTGTGACGTAATCACGGTTACATGACAGCTTGGATCGTTTTAGCGGCAATTTTAAGAACTATTTTTCTTTACATAATTTTTTATTAAAATTGAACATGTTTCTTAACAAAAGTCTCTTTCTCGTATTTACCTATGGTAAATCTATCAAATAAAATAAAATAAAAAAACTTAGTCAACATCCTAACATTGTAAGATTGGTGGCATGGCAATACAAATACATATTATCTTCCTCGCATGTTACGGACCTCTATGTCTGTAGATCCATGGATCCCAGTTTAAGGAACTATGGAGTAGTCCAGGGTCCTCTGCTGTAGGGCAGAGCAGAAATGATCATGATTTTAGCGGTCAATGTTTGTTTGTTATTGCCTGTGATCCAACGTCGCGCCTAAAATATATATTCAATTTTGCCGAATGTGGTACACATGAAGCGACTTTAAAACGGCTTTTTTAATGGAAGGTCTTTTCGATTGACGCAGTAATTTTCATTCACTTGGATTAAATACTGTTAAGAATAATGTGTCTACAATAAAAACGTTTTATTTTGTTTGTGTGTCGGTTAAATTATTTATAAATAAGTTGATATTCGTTTTCTTTAGATCCGGTCTCCGAGGGTATATCGCTATAGGAACAAACTACAACTACGGCGAAGATATTACATCAAGAGGCAGAGTGAGTGCTATGTATTAATAAGTTATATTAATATTTGACATAGATATCTTTAGGCGAAAGATGTTTTCAAACCTTAAATTAGCATAGAAAGAAAACGAGCTGTTTGAGATTTTACATGATTTTAGAAGTTACGGTTTACATGGTTGCAAAGCCAGTGCTATAAAAACGCATCTATATCATACGAAAAACCTAATTCATTAACAATTGTAAAAGAAATAAAAGAATTTTATTATTAAAAAAAATGCAATAGATATTTGCATATTTCCAGACTAGTCTGGCACCACATTGACTATAATTTCTGCCTAATTTCTTCCTAAATCTAGCTCAATTAAATACGTAAGCCATCAGTTTACCTACTGTACCGATTAATCCTTAAGGCCAATATACCAAAAAGCATGGGCCCTTTCTAAAAAAAGTACATTCCATATAATATATTTATTATGCTAATTGCATGACCTTGGTGGAATTATATCCACGTTTCAGATCTTAATCTACGACATCATCGACGTGGTCCCCGAGCCGGGCCAGCCGCTCACCAAGAACAGGTTCAAGGAGATCTACGCCAAGGAGCAGAAAGGCCCGGTCACCGCGCTCACGCAAGTGCTGGGCTTCCTCATCTCCGCCGTGGGACAGAAGGTGCGGTACAGCATGAGCTCCATGTTATTGTATATCTTCGCGTACGGTACATCGTCTGTAAACTTCGTCGTTAACTTCGTTTTTTAACGAAGTAATAGTCTATGTATGCAACGTTAAATAATCTATCCAAATTTTATCTATTTATGTATACGTCTTTGAAAATTTTCATCTAAATTTGTACGTCGACCAAACATCAAAATATAAATTAAGATTTATTATGATAGTGTAGGCAAATCAGCCAACATCATGTTGCTAATTAATCTACATCACAAGAAAATATCAAAACCTCAGGTTTGTCTAAATATACATTTTTTTAATAATAGATAAATCAAGTCATAAATATAGTAAACAAATCTATTACAACTCTTAAAGTGTACAATCCCTGCAGATCTACATATGGCAACTCAAAGACAACGATCTGGTGGGCGTGGCTTTCATAGACACGCAGATCTACGTGCACCGCATGATGGCCGTCAAGAACCTCATCCTGGTGGCAGACGTGTACAAGTCCGTGTCGTTGCTGCGCTACCAGGACAAGCAGAGGACGCTGTCGCTGGTGTCGCGGGACCTGCGCACTGCCCAGGTGAGGATAGACTTCTAGTAGTTATTTTAATTAATCAAATATACCTTTTATTCATCGACCACACAACCTATAGACTCCTAATGTTTGATTTTTCGTATTAAATTCATTCTGGCAACTAGCTGAGGTGAGACGAAAGGGGTTGCAATGCAGTGATTAGCTAATTCATTGTTATACATTTCCTACCACGGAACGTTAAAAAGAAATGGATATATTTCGCAACGGGAAAGAATGAGACGGCACGATAGTTTGAGTACATTGTTTACGGCTTACATCGGAACTATAAATCAGATGTGTTGCCAGAACCCGTTCCTCTGTTATTAGGAGTCTATGGGTAACGTGGTCGATTCTTATATTATATTTATATAAAATAATTGCATTATTATTGGATGGGTAGTTTTAATAATTGTTATATTTTCTTTTTTTCTAATCTGGAAGTCTGGTCATTTTTACCTAGTCTATGAGGTATATTTCAGATCTACGATATGGAGTTTATGGTGGACAACACGACGCTGGGCTTCCTCGTGAGCGAGGCGGAGGGCAACCTAGCGCTGTTCATGTACCAGCCGCAGGCGAGGGAGAGCTACGGAGGTATATCATTACGTACATGCAATTATTTTTGATTAAACAACAATATAAGTATAAAAAATCAAAATAATAACAATATTTGTTAGCTGACTACTGAGCGATAGCCGACGGACAAAAGTTTGTAAAAATAATGCAAACTAAACAATAAAACATGATTGAATGAACTAAAAATAGAAAGTGTAAGCAAATTGTGACTGACCAATAACATGGTTGAGGCGTCCCGAGGCGTTAATTCTACCTCTTTACCGCACGAATTTTAATGTTTGTATTACTATAGATAAAGTTATGTAGGCTGTCAAGCGCAAGTTGATGTTGTGTGTACGGGAAAATGTATTAATAATGGTACATGTTCAAATGTCATCAAAATATAAATTCATCATATAAAAGGGAGTACAGTAACAATATATAGGCTTTATATGTTGGATCGGAAGTCGCTTGTAACGATATCAGGTTATGCTAATATCGGGTGTACACGGCAGGCCAGCGTCTGATCCGCAAGTGCGACTACCACCTGGGGCAGCCCGTGCACGCCATGCTGCGGCTGGCGGCGCGCCCGCTCGGTCCGCACGCGCCCGCCGCACGCCGCCACGTCACCATGTTCAGTGAGTTACCGCATACTTCTCTTATATACCTTTCATCTTACCCCTTGTTTTTTCTGTCGATAAAAATATTGTAATTTTTTTTGCTTTCGAACAAATATAACAGGGATTTATCGATATGACATAAAAATACACTCTTTGTACTTTATTCTCTATAGATAAAATTTTAGCTCAAGTTAATGAACTGTTCTACAAGTCGTCAAACACAACACTGCTCATCTCATCAAAAAACCGTTCGATCTTGCCTCCGGACATTATTTTATAATTTCGAACTGTTGTAAAGTACTCGGAATGTCAAAGCCTCAAAAACTGCGATAAAATCCGTCAATAGTTATTTTAAGTTTTATATTGCTAGAGTAGCTTGCTTTCGAAACAACTTTTTGACTATTCTGTTTGACATCTAAAAAATAAAATTATTTTGATTTGAATGTATCTCGCAGCGACGCTGGATGGAGGTCTGGGCTACGTGCTGCCCGTGTCGGAGAAGGTGTACCGGCGGCTGCTGATGCTGCAGAACGTCATGAACAACTACTGCTGCCACATCGCCGGCCTCAACCCCAGGGCGCACAGGTTAATGTTGCACCATGCGATCATTCTTACTAATAACGACTACGCTTATTTTATTAATATTATACGTGAAATATTTTCATTTAACTTATTATGACACTAATTGTGTAAAACTAAGTATCAACTCAACATATTATGTCTCCTCCTCGAAATAAGACGAGGAGGGTAGCGGGTCATAGTTCACCGATGCGCTGGCCCAATGCGGGTTGACGAACTTCAGACACCTTCAAAAACTTTCAATCTCATCAGGCGTACAGGATCCCTTACAATGTTTTCTTTCACCAGTGAGCGAACTCACTGGCACCCCTTGAGCTGGGGATTGAACCCGGACCCACTAACCCAAGAGGCCGAGTCCGTACCCACTGGACTTTGGTGTAGTGTGTTAGTCAGTATATTAACGCATGTATTAGGTTTAAGTAAGGAATAATAAGGGCATCGTGAATCGGGAATGTAGTTTATTAAATATCCCGTTAAACCTAATACATCCGTTTATATACTAGCTTACACACTACATCACAGGACCATGCTTGTGGTACTTGTATATGTATACCTATTTATTTTAATGATGATGATGATGTTGAATTGTTCTAGAACATACAAGAGCGCGCGGCGCGGCGTGGGCAGTGCGCCGGCGCGGGGCGTGCTCGACGGAGACCTGGTCGCGCTCTATACTTCCATGCCGCTCGCCGACCAGCACGATGTGAGTATAGATACAGCCAACGTCGCCCATCCTATTGTACCGAGGGAAGACCGAATGGTGGAATACGTCACTCACGGATGTCAAGTAATTCTATCTATTCAAATAATTATCGAGTATCGATTAAGTATATCTATTCAAATAATTATCGAGTATGAGGCTAATTTAGTTTTATTTTTTGCAGATCGCGAAGAAGATAGGTACGAAGGTGGATGAAATAATGGCGGACCTATTTGATATTGACAGACTGACTGCACACTTTTAATATAAGGATCACTTTGTACATAATAAACTGATTGACACGTGTTCGTGTTTCAAGTTTTTTTTTATCCTTCGATTATTGCAATACTCTAATGCAGCATTTTTTTGATATTTGGACAAAGACCAGGTATCTCTCTGTGTATAAAAAGTATCCGAAAAAAATTCTGTAGTCAATTAAATATATCAATTATGCTCTAGTAGTAGTTTTAGTAGTTTTTCCGTTAGGCGCCAGCGCTTTATTATTGTGGTAGATACTGAAAACTTTAATTATAATAATAATTTCTACGCTTTTACACCACGTCAATCTAGTCCCGTGGTAAGTTTGCATAGGTATTTAATACATACTCATGACCCAGGAGCAGAAAAACTGTTTTGTTCCCTGACGGGATTCAAACTCGCTACCTCCGGCTTGAGCGTCAACGCGCTAACCATTGAGCGACAGAGGTCGTCGATTATAGTTCATAAGTTTCTTTCCTGTAAAAAGTGTCCCAATTTTCCAACTTTCGCTCCATATGCGATGGTTCTCCTTGTCTCTACACTCCTTAAACTAGCTGTATAATCACTATCGCTATTCGAATCGAGAGTACTAGTGAGTCGGAACTGTGCTACTGCTGCACGGGACTCCGGTGAGTCTTGGGGCACATGGCACGTGCTCACCAGGAGAGATGTGCTCTGCAAGCTGACCGGTCATTGTACTGAGATTGCCTGATGAAGCCGATACGGGTTCGACTAAATCGTGATGAGTAGGCTGGTGGATCGAGGTACCCGATGAGCCTGAAGCTAGCTAGCGTTGTGTGGAGTAGGACCGGTCTGATGCCTGAAGACCGTGCTGTTGATGACCTCACGGCTGGCGGGGGAGACCCCCACCCTAAACCTTTTTAGATGACCAGTCCGCTCAGCCATTACTATTAAGGTCTTTAGAGCAACAGCATAGGACATTTCGAAACAAAGGAGGGGTGGGAACTGGTAAGCGATGATATTAATAAGACAGAAAGTGGCATGTTTTGTCAGGGTCGATCCCGGATCCACTTGCTCAGGAGACCCACTAGACCATCGTCGCTCGATCTAAAATTAATTTTTGATTTTATAATTACATCGTAGCTCAGTCAAAAATAATACTTTTAGAGATGCTATCTAAAACATTTGGCCAGTGGAGCTGCAATGGATGCATTGTACGACTTCCTGATCTGATCAAATTTAGACAATGCCAGCGAGGGACAATAGAACAATCATAAATGTTGCGTATCTTTGCCATCGACTTATATTTCCGTTATTACTGAACTAATAAAGACATACGAATAGATTGTAAAACCTTTATAACCACATACTAAACAACGATCCATGTTTTGGTAAAAAAAAAAAAAACTTTTCTCCTTGCCCAAAAATCAGCAAACTGTTTTGTTTTTGGTCGCTGTGAATTACGTTTTGATGATAATATTGTAATACGTAGTATTACATTATTTACACTGTGGTATAGTTTGTGCGTAAATTTAAGTTAAAGTGGGCGAAGCCGCGGGCAATAGCTTGTAGATGATTTATTTATTAAGTGTCATCATCATTCCTCCATTTTTTTTAATTTAGTATATTTTTATATTAATTAGTATATTAGGAACTAGCACAGGCACTTATTTAAGTGTAGTCCTGAGACAAAATCCGTCTCGGCGTCAGTAATTACAATAGCTATCTAACCCGTTCCCCTGAAAGACAGCAAAGCTGTTTCGCGGGAGAAACAACCAAGATGGTGGTATCCATGCAGCTGGGACCTGGGCACAGAGCGTATTGTAAATTTTCTTCGTAAAAGAGTTGGGAAAATAAATACTTACAAATTTATTGCAGAATTAGCTCTTATTTGTCGTGACTCATAATTTAGTAAAGTATCAACCCTTTATGTCCCACTGCTACTCCATGGGCATGGCCATAGTTCACCGATGCGCTGGCCCAGTGCGGGTTGGTGACGAACTTCACATAACTTCAAAGATTTTCAATCTTATCAGGCATGCAGGTTTCCTCACGATGTTTTCCTTCACCTGTGCGCAACGAGGTCTCGTGTTTGGGGTGCACTTAGACATTTAGAAAAACACCTTTTAAGGCACACAGGTTCGAACACGGAACCTCTTGCATAAGAGGCCGAGTCCATCTACCACTGGACCATAGTCGCTCTTATTATATACAGTTATTAAGTTTTATTTATTTACCCTGGGGAAGTTTTACTAAATAAACTCGAAATTGTATTAGACTTGTTTTATTCATTGAGATGAATTATGCCCTAGGGGATATATTTGTATAGTAACGAACTAATGTTGGGTTATTATTTATTAACTAAGTATTTCTCGCAGTTTCGCCCTTCATATTTTAATAACCATCTAACGACCGGCTGGGAGTAATGACTTTTTAACACGGTTTTATTGTCTGAAATTAATGTCTGAAATATTTTACATATGTAGAGGAAACTGAACATTATTTTTGCCTACTGCTGCTACCTTGGCGACATATGCTGTGGCGAAGCATGTTGTGCCGACGCATCGCCAATTATTGCCACAGTCAGATGTAACGTCGAATATAATAATTATTATATATTTTATGCCTACACATAATTTTCTGAAAAATAAAAGTAATACATAATAATATGTTAGTTTACATCATGCCGTATTTAGATCCTGTCGTAATCTGTTACTTTATGCCTATTACTTTTACACTATTATTCTCATCTGCCAGGCGTCCCGGGGGCTTAGTCAAAACGCCATATATTGGTAATGGCGTTTTGAATAAGCCCCCTGAGACGGCTCATTTTTAGCCTTTCTATCATTCTAAAATGGTTCATCATCATTATCATCCGCCTTTATCCATCTCCCTCAATGACCGTCGATCGACGATGGATCTCTTAGATCTAATACTACTCGCATCCAAAATGGACTTTAAAACAATTTTATGATAAGAAACCACTAAGATAACTTTAAACTTGGCACTCATATTTATATTTTATGCTGGTTGAGTGGTCAAGCTACTGGACTTTATGTAAAGGTCCCGGGATCAGGTGCATATAATGTGTATGATGTATAAATAACTAATAATTTAAAAAAAAAAACGCTAGGCGAAATCTAGGGTGTTTTAAAATAATTATCATATTTTTATTCCGTATTAGCCATTTCATTTTCTATAATCATTGATTTAATTGACTCGTTGTAGTAGGTACACCCGTTAGAGAGAACGTCTATCGATCATATGTATTGCCAAGTGCCAAAGTATCGTTGATAATCGTGGTGGCTTAATCTTACGGCTTGCAAGGTAGGGTTGCCTGTATGGGAGGGTTAAAATGTAAAGAAAAAAAAAGGATCACGTCAAGTTTCTTAGAAGGATGTTACCTAAAAAAAGCTCTAATTAATCTGACGATTTACATATGACGCAAACTCTCGGTAGGTAGTAATTGAGATTGGAATAAAATAGAAACAAAAAATAGTCCTTCTTAAACACTCGAGCATAATAATATTATGTATATAGTTTTTTATACAGGTACCTTATGTCCAATGATGATCCTAGAAAGGCGGAGCCCATATTATATGGCAAAGGTACTCAATTGGTTGTGAGGTATCGACCCATATATTAATCTGTCGAGCTCAGGCAAATCTCCAAATCCGCTATACGGCTTCATGTTAAATATTTAACTTGATTAAAACGACTTTCACAACAAAAAACTTGAGAAATATTATGTTTTAAAATATTTTTTTGTTAAATATTTGGATTGTAAAAAGCCAAGATTTGAAGCGGTCCAATTAAAAACTATAATCAGATAAAAATAAACGAATAAGGAGGGATTTATGCAAGAATTAAGTTGAGATTACACTGACGCAACCATTAACGCATGTAATTAGATAAAAATAAATTAATAAAGTGGAGATTATGTTATGCAAGAATGAAGTTCAGTAGGGCTATTCTGTAAGGTCGTTTTCGAATCTCGAAAGCGGAATCCGCGGTAATATGACGAATTTAACGGATTTGTATTCTTTAAAATTCGGCTCTTTATCTATATTAATAAAGTTAGCTTTGGAGTGAGCGTAAAGTGAGCTCTTTCACTCAGGTGAAGCTCGATATCGAAATGGTTTTTACTGAATAGCCCTTCAGGGGGCCTAGCCGAATTGCCATTAAGAAAGCGTTAGCGAAGTTCGACGTATGACAAAATCTATAGGATGGACCACGTGATTAAGCGCGGCCTTATGTCAATCCCATACATTTTATCGTTTTCGAACTGGCTTGGCTAAAATGGCATTTTGGCTAGGCCCCCTGATCACAATAACGCAACCATTAACGCAAATGTGTCCGAACTTATCATGCACTGATTTCATGTAGTAAAGACGTGTGTCATGCGTACAGCGATCAAGATTTTTTGAATGTGGACATTCAAATCATGTTGATCGATGTTCACAGGTGGGAAGACGATCTCCGTGCAGTGGCAGGTCGTTTTGATGTTCATTGAGGGAGGCCTATGTTCAGCAGTGGACGGATAAGATCTGATGATGATTTTGAAACCCCCGAATAAATATAAACTTAAATATAAACAGTGATTCCGTTAGTTGTAAACTATTTTTAATGCTGAGGCAATCGTTCCACGAATAATGGAGTAATGAACCTCGATGACTTGCGCCTACTGATCTTGTGGCACAAACGTTTTTTATTCGACTGTAAAAAGATGCGACGGTAACGAGGTGTCCACACGATCACTCGGCCGTGCAACTGAGGCCTGTTTCAGCAATAAGCAGGCCGTTCAAGTTTACTCTTGCGCTGAAATAAAAAACCTGAATGCGCGCCATTTTTTAGCCTAAGGCTATGCGCGCACGGGTTACTTTTGTCACCGTGACATTAAAATTTTTGTCATTGTCACGTCACGTCTCCAAAGTGGTGCGCTCACGAAGGGTGACAGTGACCAAACTTTTTTGATATCGAAGCGTCATTTACCGATATGTCTCTGTCATAAAAACCTAATGGCGCGGTGACAGTTTCGTCACGGGCGTGTTCGCCAGTCGGCCGGCGTACATAAATGTCACGTCATAACATGCGCACATCTCCATACATATCCATGGACATATAAGAGTGACGAAACAGTCACTGTGACAAAAGTAACCCGTGCGCGCATAGCCGAACTGGCATAATTATCAACGTTACGAATAAATGTACGACATATTATTGGGGTCATTTAAAATAACGTCTATATAATCAAAGAATTCAGACGTACATAGAAGGACAGTCCTTAAGGATTTTTTGTGCCGAATTTATTGGGGACATGTCCCCAGTTCGCACTCGCTCTCTCTCGTAGGCTCATATGCTGGGGACATCGTGGCGTCACGTGGCGATGTTTACATCGCAGAGTTTGTCCTCAAAGCGTTTATAAGAACTGTCCTTCTATGTACGTCTGAATTCTTTGATTCAATTGACAATAATCATGTTATAGGAGAATGACCTCGAGCGACGAAGGTCCAGTGGGTATGGGCTCTATTTCAAGCGAGAGGGCCCGGGTTCGATCCTGACCCACCGTGGTGCATAAATGGGTTTTTCTCAATTTCTATGTGCACCCCAAACACGGATCACCATTCGCTCACCGGTAAAGGGAAACATCGTGAGGAAACCTGCATGGCTGATGAGATTACTGATGGCTGATGAGATGTCTTTGAATATGTGTGAGGTTCGCCAACCCGCATTGGGCCAGCGTATCGGTGAACTATAATAATATATACTATAATATAATCCTTGCCTGATTTCGAGGAAAGGAGAGTCGTGCCCAGCAGTGGGACATATTATGTCCGTCGATACTTTACTTTTTTTAGGTCTCGATGTCAGTGATCATAATATTCCCTAGGATAAGTAGTGTTACGACAGCCCCTTCTCTCACCTCCCTTATCCTCATCCGCATCGACACGGAACAAATAAATAACATACAAGGTTATGATAGCCTGGTAATAGCACCCTTTTCTCTGTATACATCATCATCATCATTGGCCTTTATCCGTCCACTGCTAAACAAAGACCTCCTACAATGAACGCAGAGACGATACATAGTATACCCAAAATTGTGAATCTTCAAATACTGTCCAATAGTTAAAATTTATATTAATACTGTATAAGCTTACAAGATTATCATTATTAAATACATTATTATATTAATAGTACTATTATATAAGGCTAGCTTATAAGGCTTTAAATCTAAAGACAAAATGACAAAATTCAAAAAGGTTATTTTTGAAGACAGGTGCTTTACATTACTCAGTACTTGCACTCAGGGCTTATGAAACCAAACTAATGGCTGACCATCATGTAACATATACATAACAATAACGCAAGAAGCTATGGGAAATGTATTTTAATAACACACTTATATAATCAGCGATAAACCTTTCACACAGTTACATTTAAAGAAAGTATTTATAATTTTAAAAACAAAACACGCGTTATATAAGTTTAGACAATTTTTAGGGCTTATCAATTCTATCACCAGTTATTAGATCGATGTGTGTATTGTAATTTGGTAAACGCATATTTCAAGTTACACTGGTCGATCGAGATTAAAAAGGAAAGGTATGCGTCTGTACAGTCTACAGTAATAAGTGATACCATTCGCGAATATTATTACCCATTTTGTAAATTGCTAATATTTTTTGTTAGCGTTACAAATTTTTTGACTAGCACCTACTTCCTGAAATGGCACTAGGATATAATGGGTATTCAAACCGAAATGTCTTTCAAATGAGGTTGCTGTTATAGTTACTACTTATTTAAATCCTAGTTTAATATTTTATTTGTTAGTAGTAGTATTAATATTGATATGAATATGCTCCTATCCTAAATTAGTTATTACTCTTAAGGTCATTTTGAAAATAATTAATAATTAAAAAAAACTAAAAAACACGTTTTTTAGTTTTTTTTAATTATTAATTATTTGCTTTTGCAATTGAATAATCTCATCGAAACAGTGTTTTGTCATCGGTTCTCAATATATCTACAAAGTTTGAACGAAATCTGACCTTTTCAAGTAGTTCAAAATCGCGCCTATAGGAGTCGGTTACAAACATACATACAGGTGAAGCTAATAAAAAGCGTCTAATGAATTTTTGCAATGCAATTGCAGTCTTGAGTCCTGATTATCGTCGACCGTTCGACGTTTAAGAAAGTAATTTCATTAGCAAAATAATAAAATAAACATATAGCGATGTAATATGTGTAATAAAAGTTAAAAGAAATCATAGCAGTTCAGCCAAGTTTGACAAAATTTAAGTGAATAAATACTATAAAATTTTCGCTTTTTTGTGGTAAAATATTGTAACTGGCAACATTCGTACAACCACTGAAAAATAAATTAAATAGAATGCGCTTAAAATTGGAACCTGTCACTTTTCTATATAATGGCGCGTTGCAATTGTGACATCACAGTTTGTATAGAGCCGTTAAGATTTACACCATAAAATGTACGCACTTCAGGCATATGTGAGTGATTTTAAATATAATTAAATTATCTACCTAGTTCAATCAAAATTGTGTTAATTAAGACAATGTGCTTAATACGAGTGATTATGGCGGGAAAAGTGTTTAAGCTTTTTTGACGTTTATATTCCAAGTTTAAATTGTTCTTTTGACGTAATAGCATGACAAAACAATTATATCTCGCGTAGTTTCCATTCGAGGAAGTAAAATAAATCTAAAATAATGACGAAGTGCACATTTACATGAATATTTTTATATAAGACTTAAATATATAAAATTTTTGATAATTTCTTTTATGATAATTTTTGCTTTAATGATACATTTTGAAACAAAATCGTCTAAATTTAACATTTATCGTCGACATTTAATGCATCGTTAAAGAATATCTTTTGCAGCTTAAGAAAAAATCTACAGACTATGAATCTTGTTTTGCTTAGCATTAATATATTTGAAACGAACATAAACAAATAGCTGCTTTTCATTGAAAAGAAACGTACATGCCGTTTGACATATACGAGTGAGCCATTTTAAATTAAAAAGTCCGCAATAAGTCGAGCGTTTAATTCCCGTAAATAAACAAGTCTTGTACTGCATGCATGAAGCATACAGAGTAAGCCAACTGTAAAAAGCTTTAACAATATCAAATGTAAACACACGGCTGGATATTGCAAGCGCTTTTAACTAAAAGTTCAAACTAGAACCTGCTCATTTTTTTAAGTCGGGTATTAACTATCTGATGTTTAAGACACTGACTTGTTGACATCTATAAATAATAATTCTAAGGTTTTTCCTCCTGAGTCCTAAAATACGTGATAACTAAATATAATGCAATTATCTGGAAAGCTATTGCATGTTTTTGTCCTCTACTTGCTAGATACTAACTCTTAAGTTTTTAAACACACATTAGTAACCAATTCATTCGTTTTTTCAAATACTTATTTCTTATTTATATCATTACTAGAATTTCTGTTCAAGATAACAGAGATTACGAGCAGGTAATGCTAAGAAAGATAAAAAAAGAACGGTACGTAAGGATATAAAACTTCTAACAAATATGCTCAAAATCTTATTTTTTACGGATAAAGGCTGATGATGATGATGATAATAGATTATATTTTACAAAGTTTATTTCTCCCCTCACCTGATAATGGTGTCAAACAAAATCAACCGAGGAGAATCATTCTATATATAGACATTAGAAATATAGCACAATAGACTTATGGGTTACTAGCCCATACCTTCATACCTTCAAATATTATCAATTAATTATATGTTTTATTTTAGAGGAAAATTTGCTGGTTCATCTAAAAATAACATATTTAATTTACAAGTTTTAATATAACAGTATAGCTTCGTAGTAAAAATGTTGGCGTAAATAAAAGATCAAAAGATGCCAAAAAGAATAATGATTTATTTTTAGCAAAGACTTTCTTGAGGCTCTTCAATTTATTTAAAAGCTCATTAAATAATAACATTTTGATAAGTTTTTATTAAGTTTTTACACCCGTATTGCGCTTCTTGCGACATCTACTTAACAAGCTCTTATTTGTGATTCATTTCGAGCCGCTAGTTGTACATGTTGCTACTTCATATTAATGAAGTATAACAGCTTTGCTACTATTATAAGTTTTTAATTCTATACTAGTTTTGCTAAAATTGTAAATAGTAATTCCCAAGTAATTTCGGTCTTAAGACGCGTGCCAAGCAGATGGGTTGCTTATGTTTACACAGTTTGTGCTACAAGACAGCATAGTGGAAAGTTAGATTCCAGTACTGATTTTACAACTACACCGCTGTTAGCGTTACTTAGTATATAT
The DNA here is from genome assembly GCA_905333005.2 of Lycaena phlaeas. Taxonomy (NCBI): domain Eukaryota; kingdom Metazoa; phylum Arthropoda; class Insecta; order Lepidoptera; family Lycaenidae; genus Lycaena; species Lycaena phlaeas. Next base: position 13,952,606 of record HG995169.1, on the reverse strand, counting down.
ACCTAGCTGATAAAACTGGGAGCTTACCATTTCATGCTCATCCTAGACGTAATAGAGAACAAGTACCTATGCGGCCCAGTGCGGGTTGGTGAACTTCACATACCTTCAAATACTTTCAATTTCATCAGGCATGCAGGTTTCCTCACGATGTTTTCCTTCACCGGTGAGCGAACGATGGTCTCGTGTTTGAGGTCTCGTGATTTAGAAAAACTCATTTCAAGGCGCTCACGGGGAGGTCAGGATCGAACCCGGAACCTCTCGTATAAGAGGCCGAGTCCATCCACCACTGGACCATCGTCATGGACATGGTGAAATGAATAACATAAACATATGTAATTCACATTAACAGAAAAATAATACTTTATTATGAGTAAAACCTGTGTAGTGACCTGTAAGTGTAAACCTTTGTGAAAGAAAAGAAATAAATTATTATTATTATTATTATTAAAATATAAATTATAACAAATTTAAAGGGATCGACGGATAACAAATTCAGGAGCCGAGCTCAGATTAAATACCCATTAGGCCAACAAGCGTATGAAGCATGACACCTCACACCACGCGCACAAAGTGACCCGTTATTTCTAAACATGCTGTGTAACGTTGTGGTTCGTTTTAAATTTCTATCGTATATTATACGGTTCGAAATAATTCGGGATTATTAAATTAGGACCTATTAATTATGGACCGAGAGGACGTTACAAAATCCGAGTGGTCAGAGTTAGGTTATCGTTTGTACCAACGCAAACGCTCAGATCTTTCGGGAATGTTGTTGTGCTATTAAAGAACTATTACGAGAATTGACCGCAGGAGTTCGTGTTTTCTTCAAATGCAACATACAACGAAAATTTACCAAGTTTTTACCTTATCAACACCATATATGTCCCATTGCTGGGCACGGGCTCCTCCTCGAAATCTAGCGAGGAGGGTGTCGGGCCATATTTCACCGAGACGCTGGCCCAATGCGGGTAGGTGAACTTCACACACAAAAGACTTTCAATCTCATCACCGATGAGCGAGCGATAGTGCACTTAGAAATTTAGAAAAACCCATTTCAAGGCACCACGAGGGTAACGGGCGCGGTCAAGATCGAACCCGGACCCTCTCGCTAAAGAGGCTGAGTCCATAACCATCATCATCGCTTAGTGGACTCAGAGGACGATTCTACTATGCAATTGCTAGATTAAAAATATCAGTCGCAAAAATCATTTTCCCACTTTCAATGATAAATTAAATTCTTAACCAACTTTTCTCGCCTATTTTCCTGACCTCAATTACTGTTCACGTCATATTATAATGCCTGTCTGCTGTTATACGTACGTGAAGGAAAAATAGCGTTCAGTATTTATTAATACTATTTTTTTTTTCCATAATCCTTTTTCGATTGCTATAATAATATTACATTGTGTTTTATCCCGACGCAAATTCGACCTGACAGAATTGTTTCACATAGAAAATAAAATTCGTGTTTGAAAAACATGCCAGTTTTCATTTAGATATAAACCTGAAACAATTAAAATAAACTTTTTGAAATTACATATTAAATTATACTTTAACTTTTAGTCGGTGTACTGAGTAGGTAGGCAAATTTCACTCATAATTATGATAAAACTTTTTCGTATTTTATCGTGGCTTATTAATTTTTTTTAGGTCTCTCGTAAGACTAGTAGGGGCATCAATTGAGACATCTTGAATCCAAAGTACTGTATGATTTGTGACTTGAAAATCTTCCAAGAAAAGACATTCGAAATCAGAATTTCTATATCTGTGGCAGGTGTATACAAACGCAAACGTCTACGTATCCACTCTTCGTTTCTATATATTTGTATTTATAATATTTGCAAAGTTTTTTAACGCGTTATTATATCGGGGTAAACGAGCAAACGGCACGCTGTTGTATGTGATTACGGTCCTAGGTCGTCCACAACTTGGGGAGTCGAGAGCTCTTTACCCAGTATCACAGATTAAGGATTGGGAACTTTAGCAAACTTATAAGGAGGCAGGAAAAGTTTTTATACATTAAAGAAAATGGCTTTAATGCGCGTTGATGTTATAGTAAAAACATATTTTGGGAAGACAAAACTTGGCTCTAGAGCTATTGGTTTTGGAGTCAATACATTCTATTTTTAGAATATTGCACCAATATGTCAAGTAATAGCGTGGAAAATAAAGTAAATAATATTTTACACCACTACTTACTTAGTGAGTACTTAAGGTATGATGTGCTGTACTCTCGCTTCTCAGTCGTCTGCATGGTCACGATCATGCTCTGCTTATTACATTAGTTAAAACAGCTTTGCTGTGTCGGAAAAAGATGCAGGTCAATTTCTTTGGATGGGCTACTAGGTAGTTATAACTTATTCTAGCAAACTTATTTATTTTCATTGGTGACTGGAAATACCACCTCGTGGCTCACCTGCCTGTTTGCCCATCTAAGTAAAATAAAAAAATAAAAACCTGTATTGTTCTTTTAAATTATATTATTTTTCTTTTTATACCAAGACTGGCCTGCGGTAGCGCAGGACCGCGATATGTGGAAGAACTTGGGGGAGACTGATAAAAAAGTTCTTTAAATATGGTCCGGTTGTTTATAGTTTAATGTATGATTTACAGATGCTCAGCGCGGTGTTACTGGCCGTGGCAGCCAACCAGCAATGGGCTCCAATGGACATGAACCTCCAAGCGTACTACCAACAGCAGGACCAACAGGTAAACAATATTTATATAATCTGTACCAATAAAATATCTTTACCATATCCGGGGTCTATCGAAGAGGTCAGGCGTTTATTAAGCTTCGCTTTACAAGAAGATGCATGTGATTGTCTCCATTGCAACCCACGGACAAGATACGCAATAATTGATATTTTCTTGCAAAGCAAAACTGAACACGTGCGAAGGCTCGTTGAGTCGCGGTGGAGTGAAGAATGCTACGTGTATAAGTGACAGGCTATAAAACGTTATCTGTCCAAATACACAAAAAAATTAATGTTTACAAGAGTTCGTGCGAGTTTTCGTATTTTTAGATGTTATGGAGAGTTTGTGGTCCCATTTTTTTAATGTATATTAATGTAGATAGATATATAGATCGAGTGGCAGGGGATCGGTCGTTTTTGCGTTCATTGACTGAGGCCTATGTTTAACAGTGGATCAATAAAGGCCGATGATGATAAGTAATATATATAAGATGATAGTAAGAAGTGTTTCTTTATGATTACTCCCTATTGCCTGTCAGTAGGGCTATTCTGTAAAAACCATTTCGATATCGAGCTTCACCTGAGTGATAGAGCTCACTTTACGCTCACTTCGAAAGTGAACTCTATTGATATAGATATATTGTCGAGTTTTAAAGAATATAAATTCGCCATATCACCGCGGATTCCGCTTTCGAGATTCAAAAACGAAATTACAGAATAGTCTTACTGGTATGGTATGATGAATGTCCACCGTACATAAAGATAACCGACTGATGATAATAGCCGGTCGAACCCGTAACATCTTACGCAATCTTGATCAAATATTAAATAACCAAATGGAAAGTTACGCAATTCCTCTCTTTAGTTCCGCGTTTAGAAATACCAAGTCTGAACCACTTTCAACTTACCTATTCTTTACTTTTTGTCTTTTTTACTTTAGTTTAGTCGTAAGAGAGTCCGACAACGTATTATACTCGAAACGGGCTCCGAAATATTATACAATATAATGTTTGTTTGCAGTTTTTTTTTTATTATATTAATTGTAGTTTTTATTATTTTAGTCGCAAGCTCTAAAAACAAAAATCTGTAAAGTTGTTGCTATTCAATATATGAACTAAGAATTTTGGGCTAGAAATTAGGTGTAGTAGTTATTTAATATATACTTGACTCAAGTATAATATGTTATTTACTTAAAGATTAAGTTATTGGTACCAGTTAACAAAAATATATAAAACAAGCACTCATTCATATGGGCATGATTCTAACCCGAAATCAAAAACTAGCGTTGACGTAAATTCTAAAAGCACTCCCTTTTTTTCCTTAATGAGAGTTTAATACTTAATCTTAGATAAAAAAATAATCTTAGATTATCATTTTTGATTGTATAAACAATTAATAGAAAAAAATTCTTGTTCCTACCTAAAAATATGATGAAATTCATTTCAGAAAAACATATCCTAAATGTAGAAATAAAAGGTTTCATCTTTTTCATTCATCTTTGGTACGTAAAGTAGAGATGCAAAAACCTATGATTGGTAAATAGTGTAACAGCATGGAAATGTGGTTCAAAATTCTCAATTTAAATTCTCCACTTCAATCTGTTCTGATTAAAAAAAATATTTCAGAATTGTAATTTAAAATCTACATCAGACATATGTGACTAAAATATGGTTCAGATAACGTATTTGAACGAACAGATTGAAAACCATTTTTTTATCTTCCCTTCTAAAAACCAATTCCGATCTGTACGCGGTTTATGTATTCACTACTCATTTTGATTTTGTCAATAATGATAACAAATTTGCACCATTGCCCTTATCATTGTCATATTGCCTTTTTCCCTCCACTGATGGAAATATACCTCATAAATAATCCTAAAATGAATACCTAAAATGAATCAAATTAATGATACCATAAATGATAAAATCCCTAAAAGCCGTTGAAATTACAGAGCGTATCATATGTATAATAGGTATTATAAAGAGGTAAAGCTTGTGAGTTTATGAGTTTTTGAGGTTGTAGGGGGTAATCTCTGGAACTGCTGAACCGATTATCGAAATTCTTTTACCAATGGAAGGTTGTGTTATTTGTGGATGACAAAGGCTATAATTTATACCCGCACTAAAACAGGTGTGAAGTAAGCAGGTGAAACTGAGGGGCGCTGCTAGTGTGCATAATATATAACACATAAACTCGAATAACATAATGTAAAATCTAATATAAATAAAGGAATATAACCAAGGAATGACCTAAAAGATTTCTTTTTGGTCATTCCTTGGTTACAAAAATACATTTCATTTTCTTTTTGGGCTCTACATCAAGAAAAAGATGAAAAGGCTAATATGTTATTAATGTAATGAATTTTTATAAAACGATGTGATGTGATGAACTTAAAATCAACTTTACGAATTTATTTTTTGAAGGAGCATAACAAAGTCTTTTGTAGGTTTACAAAAAGGTTTTAGTGAAATTAAATGATATTTCGTTTCTAGTAGGTACATACATTAGTTAATTAATTATTTTCCATACTTGACATTTAGGAGTATGAAAAGTAAATGTTGAAAAATTCTCAAACCTACCCGATTTACAAGCAAAATTTCATTAGAATCGGTCAAGCTATTTCGGAGTAGTTTGGCAACAAACATCGCGACACGAGAATTTTATATATTACTAGCTGTTCCGACAGACTTCGTTCTGCCAAAAGTACTAATATAGCTGGGATAAGATCGTAAAAAAAAAACAAAAATTTAGTCTAAAAAAACAATTTAGCTTAACCCTTAACATTTAGGGTGATGAAAAATAGATGTTCGCTTCTCAGAACTACCCGATACGCACACAAAATTTTATAAAACTAGGCCGAGCCATACCCGCCCACCGCTGCAAACAAGGCTCATGCACTATCCCTTTGATAAATTAAGTTAATTAGGGTTTGTTTCACAATGTCCTAATAAAGTTCAAATTAAGCTATTTGCAACATATTTACCACATAACTACAACGTTTTTGTTTCACAATTGACAAATAGCAATATTTGGCTAATAAAGTTCCCTGTAAACTATAGGTCGATCAACTGGCCATTAGCAAATTTATCTGCCACATAAATTAGTTGACAGATATATACGCGGTTGACAGCTTCACGACATTTGACAATTTGACGTTCCGGTAACAGTAATATACAAAATAATTTAAATTGTGTTTTGAACGTTTAATAATTAAGGGATAACATTATATACAATGTCTATGTAAATAAAAGGTATAAAGATGGTATGATACATACATTTAAATTATAAAAACATATTTTCATGTATATTTACAACATGGAATGTTTTTCTAAAACATATTTATCGTAAAATGGAACTATAAAATGCGAGGTTGCCAAGCCTACTAACCAGTAAGTGCCAAATAGGGATCTGCTATATAAATTTACAGGGAAGATGATGGTGAAACCTAATCAAGACTAACTAGAAGATTTATGTGTCAGTTAATTTATGTGTCATATAGCTATAGGGTACTTTACTAGTATATTGTGAAACAGACCCTTATTAATTTTTTTCTTATTCCAGTACCAACCGAGTGAATACTCCGGTGGTTTTGACTTCGGTGGTCAAGACGAAGGTTCCGATCATGGTTTTGGCCACAACTTTGGAGGTCACGATCTAAAAGCTCACTCGTATCCAGTACATCAACACGTCGAGGAGGAGAATCCAGAGCCCATCAAACATTACAAAGAGATCGTAGTTCCCGTACATAAGAATGTAGAATTCAAAGTGCACCAGCCCGTATTGATCCCGGTCCCTCATCCCGTTCCGATCCAAATCCCAGTGCCTAAAGCTGTCGTCATCCCGATTATAAAGGAAGTGTCCATCCCAGTCGAGAAGTCCGTCCCATATCCCGTGGAGAAGACGGTGCATGTGCCAAGGATTAAGGAGGTTCCATTCGAGGTCATCAAACATGTTATTGTACCCGTGGATAAACCTGTGCCGTTCAAGGTTCCAGTTTACGAAACCATCATACACACCAAGAAAGGTTCGCATAAGATTCGTTGATTTTATAGAACTTTCTTCTTAAACTGATATCATGCATAAAATCCATTTCTTATTTCTAAACAATGTATCAAAGAATTTTGAGTAGTTCTTAAAACATCGTATTTATGTATTCCTTTGTCCTCTGTTACAAATCCTATGTTTGGAAAGATAAAAACTTCGCTTTAATTTGTTTCATTTTTAATGTAGATTCTAGAACTAAAAGTACAATTATTATTATATGAATCTTTCTGGACTGATTGTCTGTATATTAGCCTGTTGATGCTTGTTGCGTGGTTGTGTTGTAAATATGTTATTGTTGATTAGTTTTAAGTGTAATAAAATGTTTTGTATATATTTTATTTTATTGAAAATTTCTAAAATTGAATACTTACATTGTGTATAAAAAAGTATACTAAAGTATTAACCTATATATGTCCAACTACTGGGCACGGGTCTCCTCCTCGAAATCAGACTAGGAGGGTAATGGATAAACAGTTCACCGATGCGCTGGCCCAATGCGAGTTAGTGAACTTCACATACCTTCAAAGAGTTTCGATCTCATCATGCACGCAGGTTTCTTCACGATGTTTTCCTTCACCGGTGAGCGAGCGATGGTCTCGTGTTTAGGACGCACTTAGAAATTTTAGAAAAACCCATATCAAGGTACACAGTGGGTTAGGATCGAACCCGGAACCTCTCGTATAAGAGTACGAGTCCATACCCACTTTACCATCGTCGCTACTTTGTGTATACGATATTATTTTTGGCCTATAGACTAAGACTATGGCCAACAATCCCTAGACCCAGCCGTACTTTTAGAACCCCTATAGGCAAATGCCTTCAACATTATGTTATTTTATGCCATTAAGGAGGCAACCGAGCAGTCAGAGCTTTGTGGTGGCTACTGACAACCAGAGACTTCCGCACAACTAGAGGCACATACGTTGCCCTCTTTTTTTCTATGGCCAACGGAACTCACACGAAACGCGACAGCATAGGTGCCAATTTATGACGGTATTATCTGAGCGAAAGGTACCCTCCAGTCGTACCGAAACAATTTGGCCACACACCAGCATGGCACTACCTCTTAAAGAAATTTATGTGTAGCCCCTTAGAAAAGTGAAAAATTCTTAATATTTTTTTCAATGAAAAACGTTATTTCTGTGTATATCTTCATAACCACCACCAGATCTTTTTGTTATCCACGGCCGGCTGGTCAGGCTATTGTGAGGATGCTGGCGTGTGTGTATGGCACTGTAGGATATCTTACGCATATTTTGGGGTCGGCTTCCATTGTAACCGGATTCAGCTGAATACCAGTATTTTACATAGAGCAACAGCTTATCTGACCTCCACAACCCAATAACTGGGTGATACGGTACCCTTGTTGTCAGACTTCCGGGTTTCTTAAGACCCATAACGACTGTCAAAGAAGCGTGCTTTCCGAGGCACGATGGAGTCTTGGTAGGTATTGATGGTCCCCCATCCACGGATTAACACCGGCAAGAGTTGCTTAACCTGATGAATCGATCCGTAATGCTCGTTATTATTTATCAACAATATCCTTGGACTATACCTATAAATATTTCTTAAATTTATTTCCGTTCCTACTTCCGTACCTGTAACACGAGTTCTTTCTAACTTAACAAAGAGCTAGGTTATCGTGGTGTAATCGTTATGGGAACCTGTCTGCCTAATCAAAAACACAATTTTATGTATTAAAATTAATTTAGTTAACTGTTCGAAATTCTATACAATTTCAGAAATCAGAATATTTCAACCGAAAAAATAAACTAGGGCACTGATCTAATCTAAAATAATACAAGCAGCAAAAACTCTCACGGAATTCAAATATCGGTAGCCGAGTCCGGACGGAATATGAGAATTACGGAACGAGAAAACTAAGAACATAAGGAAAACGTGGTCCATATTTGCTGTTGTAATACTAGGATCAGCCTGCGGCAGCGCTCATTATATACGAGGTTCAAAAATTATTGAAATATTAGAGTTACATTTTTATTATCTTTTTGCGTCATATATAGGCATGTCTTACCAAACGCCTCGGTAAATTTCATGCATAATTGACCAGACACTTCACAGGAATCATCTCTTCATATGCAGAGCATATCCCTCCCACTGAAAGGTCCCACCGTCCCAGCCAAAGTAGTATAGTAGTTAGCCTTAAAAGCTTCCTTTGAAATATTATGATTTTCTTGGCTTGAAAATTAACACGCTCCGACGAGCGTACATTCTTTTCTTGTTCTACAACAAGGTTAAGACATTCGGAATATATAAATAAAATGTCAAAGTTTTAAGCTCTTTATTGAGATGTAAAACCATCATCATCAGCCTTTATACGTTGAACATTTTTTTTTTATTCGGGATTTTTATTTATTTTATATTTATTTATTGAGGGAGGCCTTCCCTCAATGAACGCCGAATAAAAAAAAATATTATGTTAAAATAAGTGTCTCGGGCCAGAAATATGACAACTGACGAAGAGTTTGACAGTCGAAATCGTTAATGGATAGGCGATGGTAGCTTATCTGCCAATTTATAGAAAAAAATACAAATAACCTTCTGCTTCTGACAGGTTGAAATTACTGCAGACGGGCGCAAGGCAGCAAGCGCATTTTCCTCACTATAAAATTTTTTTCGTCATTCTCTGTAACTCTCCTTTTATACCTTGCTGGCAAAACAAATTATTAGTTAGGAATTAGTTGGTAAATTAATAAACAAATGTAAATTAAACTAACGAGCTCATGTGTTACTCGCACAAGTTGGACAGATTATATTTATTACTCTCGCACACGTATATAGTTGCTGTTTTCCATTAATTATATTATTAATTGAGATTTGAGGTCCTATTATATTTTAAGGGTTCTATATTATGTTGTCCGATTCGTCTCTATAATCGTTCTGTTGGTATCATTTACTTCTTCTGAGGAAGGGTGTTCAAATAATTTAATATGCTTATATCCTAATTAAAAAATAACTTCTTTTTGGTACTCTTACAGGTTACAAAATCTATTATACAAGAAATTTTATGTTTTTTTATAATTACCTTTCAATTTTATTTATACATATTTTATTTTTATATATTTTTTTTTTATATTTACCTTTTATATGGGATTATTGAAAAGTTATTTAATATGTAAAAAATGTTCCTTCTGGTAACAACGAGTAAAACAATATCCAATCGTTGATCATAAAGGGCCACACACTGTCTATTTTCATGATTGCATGGGTTTTGTTCCGATTTCCGAAATCGTCTCCGATAAAGTCTTGACGTAAATCTTGCCATACACTATCGATTTGTCGTTTCGATCCGCAACCTGAAGCGATAAATCGTACCGTACATGTGGTTTAATTTAGTATGATAGATAAGTAGATGCGTTATTACTGTTTTAAACCCTAGCAACAACCCGAAACAAACAAATTTTTAAATAATAAGTCTTTATGGTTATTTATGCAAATTATGTTAAGTTAATCTATATAATGTACATAATAAAATAATAATTTTAAAATATGAATATTATTTATGAAAAAAAAAAATTTCAAAACAACATTACCTACTCATTAATTTTGTAATGTTTGAATTTGAGGCATATTACAAAATACCTGTTGCGCGCAGTTTCGCCTGCGTTAACTAAGATTTACATCGACACCTTAGCAGGATGGTATATAGCCTAAAGCCTTCCTCGATAAATGGGCAATCGAACACTGAAATAACCTTTTAAATTCAACCAGTAGTTCCTCAGATTAGAGCGCTCAAACAAACAAACTCTTTATCTTTATATTATATTAGTAAAATATAAAAATATTAACACTCTACGAATAAAATATTATTACTGTTTAAAAATGTACTTAATTAATATCAGAATTCAACCCGTGCATTCTTTTAATTCCCCAAATAATTTATTTCAATAGCTGGAAAATTCTATTTATATTTTTATTCAATAAAAATCGAAAAGCAAATTAAATATTTGCAATAAATAATTGAACGCAGAATTTACTCCTCCTTCTTTTATTTAAATTACAAATTTTGCTTTAAATATTTTATTATACTTTAATATAATATTAAACAGCAATTATTTATGAATATAAAATATACTTAACAGCAATGAGACTTGATAAAAACTATGCTTCATATTATGTTACGTCTTATGATATATTTATCTTTATTATTGCGTATCTCACAAAGGTCTTTGTAATTGGAGGTTTATAAATTATAAGTAAAGTTACATTATCTTGGTTGCAAGTAATCCGCACTTAGGTCGACATAACAAAAGGCGACACTGACTAGTCACATCACTGGTTATTATTTAAATTTCATCATCTATTATTCACTTCATCATATATTATTTACTTCATCATCTATTATTCACTTCATCAGATATTATTCACTTCTCCACCATAACATAACTACAAAAGGAGATTCCTAACAATTCTTTCTCATGGAAAGGTCGTGTACATTAACGAACTCACTTGTGCTTTCGAAACTGTCATCAATAAAAGTATCGTTATCAATTCCGGCACTAACCAGGCGTTCCTTCAGAAAGTTGTTACCGAAACTCTCGAATATAACTTGATCATTTTCGATGTCGTCCCCACAACATCGGCGGAAGACCGAAATACCGGTGCGGCTGTAGATGCAGCTCAACACAATAAATAGAATCAGACACACAAGGACGCAGAACGTTAGGAAACGACACAACATTGTGCCGCATCACCTATACTCGCTGTCCTATTGACATTCGATAAGACACGTTCGCTAACGAGTAATTGTTACGAGGAAAAACAATTGGAAACCAATAAACGTCTGATCGTTACCTTTATCGTATACGATCGTGTGGTCAGGCGTACATTTGCGTTTGCGACTTTCGATCAACGATATTTTTTTTTATACAAAAAAGTTACTCAGAAAAAAAAACTGTCAAAACTTGATTAAGTAGTTTAGATATAAATTGTTGTTTATAGTCCTCGCCACTTTTGAAGTCCTGCGACTAATGCCTGAACTAAATTTGACAAGATTGACATCTTGACATCTGTCTGGAGTAAGAAGTTGTGATATTTTAAATTGTTTTACGTGAAATATGGAGCACATAATATAAAATGAGGTGTAAAAAGTGAAGGCCGTATAATGATCGTTAAAGTGAAATAATTTTGTGGATTAGAAAGTAAAAATAAACAACAATTAACCCCATTAAATAATATGTTTATAAATGTCACAGCCATGACAGGTAAATTTTAGAGATGCCAGAGTCACTTATTTTTGCCTAATTTATGGTAAAATATTATCATTAACTCTATACCTACATTTATCTTATGATATTTTATATGAATATAAATACAAGGTAAAAGAATTAAAACCTTGCTAGATGAATTATATTTTTTAGTGTTTCTGTAAAAAAGGTCGAATAACAAAAGAAGTAACAATGGCAGCAATTACTTCTGAGAAAATCGTCACCCCTGCCAAAAGCCGAACACAACCGAAGAAGCTTGTTTTAGATGTATTATATACTAATCGGTTATACGAAAATCAAACGAAATATTTAAGGCAGGAAGGTTTTTTTTGTTGCTATAATTATTTTTGTCATTATTATCATCATCAGTCTTTATCAATCCACTACTGAACATAGGCCCTAAAATTATTAAAAAAATTTATTGTGGACTTGGTGGAAAATCATTACACTAGAAATTGGCAACATTGAGTTATGAGACCGCAGCGCCGCGTCTATCGGACTTCTAAAGTGGCGAGGACTCTAGATATGATAATACATGCTTAATATCAAAAAATGAAAGAACCAGAACCAGAAATACCAGAAATGGATACTGTACACTGCACTTTTTGCTATAGAAGAGGGGGCAAACGGATAGTCAGCTCACCTGTTAGAAAGTGAAGGCGACACTCTCTATGGGTGCTCTTGATACACCAGAGAATTAGGATGAACGCCCTTTTTCCAAGTGAGCTAATTCTATAAAATCTTTTACTTTATATTATCAAAATATCTTTTACCAAACAAATATTTTTTTTTAGAATTTTTTAATGAACAGGTTTTGAATGTTTTCTGGGATAATGAATCTTTACTAAAGATACTTAGCGAAGGTTTGAAGTAACGTTAGGGCAGAGCCTGGCAAATTCACGGTCCGCTCCTGGCCACCAAGCCAAGACTCATAGAGTCTTGGCTTGGTGGCCTTGGTGGCTTTTTAAAGGTCTTTTTAATTATCAGCACGAGACTGTACCGATTTTTTTTATTATACAATAAAATATGAAGACCAAGGCTATTGAAATTTTAAAAATCATCCTAGTTCTCTTACCACCTGCTTGGGTTCCCATTTTTGAAATAATTATATGAAAATCCAAGCATAATACCTATGACACTTTTTGCTAGGCCTAAATAAAATTTTGCTGTATAATTGGGTTACTGGGGTAGATTTCAATAACTTGGTAACATTAGGACGCCTGACTACTCAGTCCTCCGGTGACCATGGTTGATGTAAAGTATACGAAACGTCAGGCTTGTAAAAAACATAATAAACCAAGATAACAGTTTTTTTCATTATAATTAATTACACATCAAGATAATAGAATATATAAAAACTTAATTTTTAATTTTGGTTAATCAAAATCAGACCCAATTGATTTTAATTATGATCTAATGTAAATTTTTTGATATAATAGACTACATTGAGTTTCGTAAACAAAAGTATTTCAAAAAGTTATAAACGAATTCACCCAATTTTCATCGAAAGTTTTTATTGGTACTAAAGCAATTCTTTTTCAGATTTTTCATTCAGGGGAATGGTTTAGAGGGGTTGGTATTTTTCTACAATTTCCGTAATGTTTTGACTTTTGAGCTCACCTTTTTATTTTTCATTCAAAAATAATAGCGTTCGGTCATTATTTTTCTTACTTTGTGAATTAGATCTCGACGGTTTTTGTTGCTAATGTAGTGATAATTTATTAAACTCAATTGTTTTTAGGATGCGTTTTTTTAAAATGCCTTTAAATAAGTTATCTTAGACTTTATTCCTGTAAAACTTATTTCTGGGTAGCCCAAATTAATTTAAGTGAAACTTATCCCGCTGGAATTGTGTCAAGAACAAGTGATGTTTCTCCCTGTGGAATTGTAATGCAGTACGGCTATGTCACGAACTATTCCAGCATAGTCGCCTGTATGTCTTGTAACGTACGCGCTGCCTTATGCTGCGGTCAACGGGAGGATGCTAGGATGTCCATAAAACTACAAACGCAGGATAATAAAAGTAACAATAAGATACGAAAATAAGCTTGCTATTGAAATAAATATAAGAAAATATTATTCAATAATCACAGCACAATATCCGGTGAAGGAAAACATCGTGAGGAAAGTTTTTGAAGGTAAGTTTGTCAATTTCACCAATATTGGGCCAGCGGCTCGGTAAACTATGGCCCATCCCATATCGCCTGATTTCGAGGAAGAGACCCGTGCCCAGCAGCAGGACCCATATATGATACTTTATACTTATACGTACAAATTATCTGCACTTGACGGGATTCAAACTCACAAAAGTGTCCAGAAACCTCCTGACCAGTCAAAACCAAAATGGTTTTTTTTTATTCAAAATATTACCACAAAGTATATTTTTCAACGTCAATTGAATCTACCACTCCCATGTCACTTATTTATGTTTGTCTTGACGTACGTGCAGTAAAGTCTCTATGATGTATTGAGAGGCAACAGTCAGAATTTCTATTTGTTTAAATTTTTTTTAGCAATTTGTTGACTACACGGACTTCACGGTTTCCCTTATCATCGCTTAGAAAATCAGAAACGCTTTTTATAGAAAAAACCTAGTAGTAAGAAGAAGAAGAAAACCTAGAAAAGAATAAGTAGTGGAGGTATAACTCAGATTGTAACTAACGCACCTAAGAAACCTTATCATGTACAAAACATGTTTTAGTTAACTGAATCGTAAATCTGAAATTCACTTGAAAACAAAATATATCAATATCGGTTCAGCTGTTCAGCGGAAGATTTAAATAGATTTAGGAAAATACCCTTTGATATTATTATATTAAAGGGTATTTTTCCAGATGAGACAAAAATAAAATTAGTCCGTACGCGACGTGTGAATGTGGTCCCCCAAGTAATTGTACTTATAATTTGTATGCAGATACGCCACCGTTCCCTATACTTCAACCAAAGATGTTTATCCCGCATATTAAAGACGAGTATTGAATATAAATATATCCTGAAGAAAACGGCCTTTGACGTGGTCAGAGTCACGTACCTTATTTCCTATCAATATCCTGCCCATGTATATTTTTTATTAAAACTTAGATTGAATTTCGTTATCATATAAAATTATACGCCCTGTCTCATACAGTGTATTTAATCAATACTGATATATAGACGATACTTTGACATTAAGGAAAGTCTATAAAAGGAATTGAAAGTAATGGTAAATTTCCTTAGCATCCTTTATGGTATGCATTTATTTAAAACTAGAAGCGCACCGCTGTTTCTCCCGCGTACTTCCCATTCCCGTGGGAGTACAGGGATAAATTATAGCCTATGTGCTATTCAGATATATAACCCATATTAATGCAAAGTTTTTTTTAAATCCATTTAGTAGTTTTTACGTGAAAGAGTAACAAGCATCCATACTTACAAACTTTCACGTTTATAATATTAGTAAGATATTAGTAAGACTAGTAAGATGTTAAAGTACAGCCAAAGCAACTTATCTGTGAACTGATGGGTGTCACCATCGAAGTTTCAGTGTTCCAATGTGCACAAGTCTGGAAAGTTTACACATTTTTATTTACATTATTTAGTTTGTATTTACGGTAAATTATAGTACCACATCAATAGGAAAAAAAGCTATTGTGTGACATAGGGATTCTAGTTAGATAGCTTTAGTACCTATTTTTGCCACTCTCAGATAAGATGGTTTGACTATAGTAAAAAAGTTTAAAGACCGCATAAATTAGGATTGTGGCTTCTCTGGATACCACAATCACACAATACCTGGTAACCTTTTAGGGAATTATATCACATTGTTGTGAATTTTCCGGCGTATATTTATGTAATTGTCAATTAAATCTTTTTAACTACATTTATTTTTAATTTTAACAGTCGGTTTCCGAAAGGCTCATGAACGCAAACATTAACAAATCAACTGTTAAGTCTCTTGTTCATTGTGAAATCAGTTGCTAAAAGCATGGTTAAATTACTTTACTTGATCAGTCTGTCAGTTAACATAGTCATTACAATGAAAAGCTGTCATTGACTCTAGACGACCTATGACGACCTCAGTGGCTCAGTAGTTAGCGCGTTGGCGCTTAAGCCGTAGGTAGCGGGTTCGAGTCTCGCCAGGGAACACAAAAGTTTTCTGTGCTCCTGGGTCATAGATGTGTATTCAATTTATGTATTATATAATAAAAATCTTAAATATAAGTATTAATATAAAAGTATTAAATATATTATGTATTTCCATTGTCTGGTACCCGCAACACAAGTTCTTCGGAATCTTACCACGGGCTCAGATTGACGTGATGTAAAAGCGTCCATAGATATTATTATTATTATAAACTCGTATGTTAACCGCCATTAACACCCATGTTAGTTGACATAGGTACACCGACCTTGACCGACGTTTCAGAAACCGGGCGTAATTCACTAATTTGCTACGTTTCGGCCTCCGACACCGTAAGGAGGAAGGAGGTCCCGCGTTGCTCTATGGTTTCGGCTTACTCATTTATCCTTTTTTATATGTGCCGTGTAAGTGTGCATTGATTAAGTACGTGTAGCAGTGTATATTTCTTAATATATGTTTATTCTATCCTATAAGGTATTTAATATTCTTACGTAATGAACTTTTGTATTTGTCGAAAATAACAATTACATACATATTTTAGGTTAACAGCCTATATACAAAAGGTCATTGTGTCTCATCGCATCCGTGCGGCGTCTAGCGTCAGACAGGAAGTATTGGCAATGTGCCAATTGGTTAGTTAGTGAAGCGTTCTCCGTATATTACCAAGGGTCATGCGCCTTTACCTATGTCATAAAGATTCGGAGATCAATGTACGTAGTATAATAGTCCCGGAATTAATATGATATTATGGAGCAATGTTGACATCTCACCATAAATACACAATACACACGACAAAACACGCACAAAGTGTTCCGTACCGTACATTTAAATGCAATAATAACCTTTCAAGTTTTCAAAAGTAGTTTTCTACTGTAGGTTTGTAAATATAAATAAACATTTGAAAATTAAAAAAAAAAAGGATAATAAACTCTGTGACATATCACATCATCTGTGACATAATAGCAAACTATTAATATTTTACAGAATTCCGTTCTTTATAGAATCCTGAATAGACAAAGACAAGATGGCGTAGGAAACGCTTTTATTACCTTATCACCTAAGACATATACTTAGTATTAAGCTTAAGTCGAGTATCAAGTCTCAAACTTGTAACTAATTTAATGTATTGCTAGACTAAAGTCGTCACACTTAAGTTAAGGCAAGCTGCAAACTAATCCGAGCCGGGACACGGTCGGTAACTGTGGATAATAATACAGCGTGGTCATGATTTGAAACCTTCGAAACGAGCAAATCTTGGAACTGTATTCCGCAAATCAGTTCGGTATCTGTGTCGTTTGTTTGATTCATATTTCGAATCCTTATCGTTCGTTTTTTTGATTGTCTTGTTTGTTTGATTGATATTTTTCACAATAGTTTAGAATCTTTTTCGTTCGTTTGTCTGATAGTTTTGTTTTTTTGCGGTATTAAATAACACAAAAACACCTCGCTTTAGTTTATAATATTAAATAAATTAGAGTTTCTTATTTTGATCCTTGAATGAAGCAATAATAAATATTAATATTATAATAATAATAAAAAATGATACAAAAAAGTAGAATAGCATGCGCACGTCTTAAAATTGTTTCTTTTTCTGAATGATATAGCTGTGAATATTTAACAGAAAAAAAATATAGATTAATTTTATAATCTGTCTTAAACCTTGCTTCTTTATCTCTAGGATATAACTTAACTTGTTGTAGCCAGAAGTCTATACTTTGCCTTTGAGGAACAATGCTACTAAATTATTCATAGGTGCCTCAAATACGAGCCAAGTTAAAAAACTCAAGACCACACTGCATACGGTCGACGCAATGGTATCGAACACCTGTAACAAATATTTATCTTTACAAAACACAAACCACATTTACACTACAGTCCGTATGTGAACACCAAAAGCTACCACTTAAACCGCGTCAAACGATCGGACACACTGCAAGACAGTTGTTCGTTTTTGAACCGTCAGCGGAAAAAGGTTACGACACGTCAAATTTATTTTAGAAATGGCAATAAATTCTCAGTTTTCTGCTGCAGACTGCTGGCTATGAGTTGCAGGGTTCTCTACGAGTAAAATTTATTTTAATTTGTCTTCAATACCCCTTAACAGCAATAAAAAATCTCGATAAATTTCGTTTTTATGAATAGCAGTAACTTATATAAAAATATACATACGATGAGATAAATTAAAATTAAATACGTACTAATAAGAACAAATTTCCTTGTATCGTCGTTTTCGCGTTGTATATTTTTATCAAAACATATATCAGGACGTTATTTAGATATATTCCATACGATAACTTGCTCAACGGCACAAAACATCGAGCACTCAAAAAGTCATTTACATAAGCTGCAAAAAGGAAAACAAGTACATATAACATAATATAATCAAAATTAGAATATATTATAGATAATTATGTATATAATCTGTAAAACTAATAAATAAAAAATAGCGGTATTGTAAAGAGTTTTGTTTGGATGTAGGAAATAATTAAACTGGACGTCCGACATAATAATGTTTGACCAATATAATGCTCCACGATTGCTGATCGTATGATGATCAGTGAGAATCCACTGATCATCATAATATCAGGAATTACACCACGCACAGCCCTGTGGTGAGCTCGTAATAATTTCAACTTTTTATATTTATGTTACTGGTACTAGGAACTAAAATAAATTTGAGAAATTTATACAAATACATACTCATGTCCACGAATCGGTGCATAAATTTGTCATAAAATATAAACATAACCATAAAATATTTTTTTTACAAATTTTATCTGTACTCGGCGGGATTCGAACCTGCGAACGCTGCATCAAGTGTACAATAGCTTGTACATTATTATTTATTATACTAATTTAATACTCACGAATATAACCGTATTCACATATCGATACGAGAAGTCCCACGGCAAACGCCCATAGAGGCCGATTTAAAGCACCAAAAATTGCTGATTGAAGTGCACTATGTTCTTGATCGTAGTGATTGCCCGAAACCACTAATACTGACACTAATATCATCATTGCTATAACGAAGCCGAGAATTGATTGCCTCTAAAATAAAAGAACAAATATCGAAAATAAAATATATATGCGGAGTATAAATACATGCAAGAATTTTAGGGTTGTGTCATGTGAACAACGATTGTTTGGACTGAAGAGTCAGTAGATGATAATATTAGGTATATAGTACATGTGACTCATCGAGCATATTATAAGGGTACTTATGTTGGATTTTTTTGAAAATAAATTCCGCCAAATTTGTGCTGCGACGCTACGTCTGTTCTGTTCTCTGATTGGCCAACTTATGGCCATCGATGGATGATTGGCCGATCGGACGTACACATAGATCACTGGTTGATCAAATTGCTAATACGTCAGTGACCTAAATCCTAAGTCCTAATCCTACGTCTAAATACCAGGGTGTACCTGATTTCCTTTTCATCTTAATAAACTTTCTCATCAGCATTTTATCCTGATGCTTGCGAGATGGGTTTCATTCAATATGTCCAGAGCTTGAATACTCGAGCATGTATGTCTCAGTCACGTACTGAGACATACATACAAAATAATTCATAGGTGCTGCTGTTCTGCTCACCTACTGTTCCGATTAAGCTTAAAACCCAAAAGTAATTTTGTTTTTATTTTTCTTTGAAAGAAATGTTTCATCATATAATTAATATTCAGCTGGAGATAATGATGACTTCTAATTGATGAATGATTGACGATGGTCAAATAATACGGCGTGATCATGATTTGAAATCTTCGACACGAGCAAATCTTGGAACTGTATTCCGCAAATCGGTGCAGTATCTGTGTCGTTTGTTTGATTCATATTTCGAATCTTTTTCGTTCGTTTTTTGATTGTTGGTTTATACGATATTTAATAACACAAAAAACACCTCGCTTTAGTTAATGGTATAAAAAAAATAGTTTCTTAACCTTTGAGCGAAGCGACCCTGATACAAAGATGTAGAATAACATACGCACGTCTTGAATTTTTTTTTCTCAATGCTATAGTGGTGAATATTTTCCATTTAATAGAAAAAAAATTATAGAATAATTTTATAATCTTTGTCTGTGATAATGATGATGTTGATAGTCAATGAACCGTGGCACGTGAAATGGATCTACGGAAAAGGAAGCTTTCACTTACCTTGGAAATAACATTTCTGTGTTTTTCGGGTTTGTATTTAGCAAATAAATAAGCAAATGCAAATCCAACTAGAAATGAACTCATACGTAGGTGAGTTTGCATGTACACTGGCGGGAAGAAATGGTAGCTGTAATTTCTATGTGACCTAAAAAAAATATTTAACTAAATTGAATTTGGAATGCCGAGAGAAAAGCCTTTTCTCGCTATAATGTTTTGAGCATCATGATGTTAATACCGATACTACATATTTCTAGGAAATCATCAAAACAGTTTTATTTAATTCGAGATACTGAATTTTTATTAATATTAATTTTGTTATATGGGAGTAGCTGGTTTTTTTTTCAATTTATATTTTGGTGTATTTTCTCTAAAATCTAATTTGTTTGCATTCTTTTTAAAGCGACGATGGTTTAGTGCGTACGGGCTTGGGTTCTAGAGTGAGAAGTCCTGGTTCGATCCTGACTTCTGCGATGACTAAATGGATGTTTTCTTAATCTGTTTGTGGCCTTTTAACATTAAACCATCGGTTGCTCACTGGTTAATGAAATCAACGCGAGGAAACCTGCATGTCTGATGTGATTGAAAGTATTTGAAGGTGTGTGAAGTTCACCAATGCATTGGGCCATGGCATTAATTAACTATGCCCCCAAAGCCTCCTCGCCTTTAAGAAGAAGACCAGTGCGCAGCAGTGGGACATAAGAATATAAGGGTTGATTATTATTATTAATAGTTTAGTAAAGTTCTTACGTTATATCGAAAAAAGGTACTCCACGTATATTTTTAGCGTATATGAACAAAGCTGGTAGTAAAAACGAAAGGACTGCTAATATTTGAAACGCCATGGTTCCTGCTCGATGATTCTTCCTGTACAGCCAGAATAGACCAGCACCGATCAGGATCATGTGGAAATCAACAGCCAGAGACCAGGTAAATAAACAGCACTGAAATAATACAGTTAATACTCTTATAATTATTATCAGTATTTTAATACTAATGTTATATAGGGGCAAAATAAATCATTCATTGTTTGCAATTGATACATTTTGACGGTCAGCCATTTTGATTCTCTCTCTCTATTTAACAGCTTTGCTCTTGTCTTTTAATTCTAGAAAGCTTTATTCATATACCTAATAGCTGCAGCTGCCCAGAAAGGCTTCGTTTTGCCAAACTAATATCGCTGGTAAATATAGGGTTTGATCATAAAAGGGTGAAATTTTTAAGTTGTGTGTATTTTTATTGCTTCATCATAATAAAATAAAGATAAAAATTGACAGTAATTTTTTTGGGGTGGTAAGGGTGACCCAACTCAATGTTTTTCATTTATCATTTAAGGGTATGAATAAAAAATTTTAGCTGATTCTCAGACCTATTCGAATTTCGAAATTTGATTTAAAAAAATCGGTCTTATCGTTTCGGAAGAGTTTGGAAACAAACACCGCGACACGAGAATTTTATATTTTATTAGATATTTTCATAATATTAAGACAATATGTTGATTATCTTAATTTTTTTTTGTTAAATTTGTTTTTATTTTTTCATTTATTTATTTAATCTTATAAAAAACGTATTGATAATTTGCATACCATATTCTCCGGGTTCATGTAATTCTGCATAGTTAATAATCCTATCCACCAATACTTCTCGCAACGGCCGCTCTCTACTTTGCCCACCGTGTGTATCATCGGCCCAGTGCATAAGCTTGTGGCATGAGGGACACCGAGTAGAACGATTGCCATCAGATAAACACATCTGTAAACAAGCACTTTAAATAATATCTTTATTTTAGTACCAATTTTGACGGGCTCTCACTGATAGATTGCTATAGTAAAGAGTAGCTTACGCCCGTATTATTTAATGCCACTTAAATATTTGGGGGCTCCTCAAACAAGTAAGTACGCCTTAAATCCATATGTCATCAAAATTTAAGTAGCTCCCAAATTTGAGTCTCGTTTGAGGATTTGGGCATTAAGGCTATGAAAATAATCATCATGAGTCCGTAAGTCCGTAAGTTAATTTGAGCGAAGCTGGGGACAGTAGCTAGTTGAACATAAAATTGCTGGCTATTTATTTATAAAAAAAACGCCACCTATTGATATCATTGTTAAATATACCCAGTAAAAAATACAACATGTCAAGATAGCAGGATAACTTAAAGGAGTCCCGTTTCGCGCTTTTATTTTTTAGTGGTTAAATAAAACCATCAGGGCAAACACCTGATGCTAAGTGATCGATGTCGCCTACGATTTTTTTTAACAATTTCTATGGACGCTTTTTACACCACGTCAATCTGATCCCGTGGTCAACTCTCGAAGAGTCTTTTTTACGGGTACCAGACAACGGAAATACATATATTTAATACTTTATATATTAATACATTATAAACTTATGATTTAATTATATAATACACACATTTAATACACATCCATGATCTATGAACACAGAAACTTTTTTGTTCCCTGGCGAGATTCGAACCCACTACCTCCGGCTTGAGCGTCAACGCGCTAACCAATGAGCCACAGAGGTCGTCGATTCGTTGAATATAAACTAGTTTATCCGGAACTAGGCCAGATAACTCATTTATATGACTGATGAGGATAGGCATCCTGAGACAGAAGATGTCGCGGTGCTAGTAATTACACTGATTGTCCTGCTCTCGTCTGCGAAACACACCAAAGCGGTTTGCGCAATCAGATTATTGGTAGGTAGGGGAGAGCGGCACAGCGCATCCCTCCGATTAAATCCAATAATGTTAGAATAAACTTTATCATATTAATGATATCCGAAAATATATTACACCGGGTGTATTTGGAATGTTTAGAAAGATTTAAGCCTAATAATATACTATTCATAAACTATAATATAATGCATAATATAACCATTATCTCAGAACCGTTTTTTAAGAAAATTTTAGGATTTATGTATTTTGCTGTTTGCATGCCCGCGATGTAAGACACGCCATGAACTCACGCCGACCACTAGTCGCGCGCGATGCGGTAGTAGGTTCGCCTCGCGCGACGCGGCTGTGAGTCAGCTGTTACATTTCTGTTTAAAAAAAAAACGATTATTTTAAAGTATTGTCATCAAATGTCTGTATCATTATGTTTAGCAAGCCGGATTATACAAAAAATATTAAAAAGACAACCAAAAAAAAGGTGATCTCTCGTTTTTTTCACTTGTATCATGTCAGGCCATGCCTACACTGTTATACTTCTTCGTTTTTCAAACCGTTCCAAATACACCGCGTATTATCTATTGCTTTATCCCACGTTTATTATATTTCGTGAACGAAAATACACCAGATGATTTTATATATTATGCAACAAACTTCCAAAATTTATTTTGTAAGGTAACACTTACCTCATGTATCTTTTAAATATTACGCTTAGAAGGTTGACATTGGTGCTTTCTAAAAGATTTCTCATGTACAGCAATCCCGCCATCATGAAGAAGGTATCAACTACAATGTCCAGGTGGAATAAGAAGCTTTTGTCTCCGACGCTCTGTAAAAACATTGTAAAAAATAAAAGCTAGTAAAGACTGGGGTAGTAGGGACTGCAGGGAAAATTTAAAACATAATAAGAATTAAATACAATACATTTTTTTCAAAATTACAGTTACAGTAGCATGTCGGTGACGCTACCCTACCCTAGACAAGTGGCACATACGCTAAAATAAAGATAAAGATATTTTATTTGTAAACATGAGTATTATAAAATATTTGGTGATATTAAATTAGAGCCCAGTCATGTTTCACCAGAAAATAGAAACGAAACGAAGAGAATAGAATACTTATTGTATGTATTACTTATTATTAGTATTCTATTCTATTCATTTAGCGTTTGTACTAATTGTCTAGGGGGGCTGACCACTCAAGTCGTCGTTTTGTAAATTATTTTTTAGATACCTTTTGTTCCTTAACAAGGCATAATAAATTGTATTTGTATTTCTTCTTCTATTCAAAATATATATGAATACTTAGTTACTAGCCTTTTCAAACTGAAGGGCGTCACTGTAACCGATCCAGTCTGATACAAACCAGACATGAAAGAAGATCTCCAGCAACATGCTGAGGAATCTTATCCCATGCAGCACCTGGATCTCTCTCTGACCGACTTTTTGTAGCAGCGATATATTTGTTTCCAGTGATAGTGATGTTGCTATTTTTGTACCTGAAAACGTTTAGTGGTAAAAATATAAAAGAAACGTTATGTTATAAAACTTTTGACCCAACTACAAAAAAATAATGTAAAAAATAAATGTAAAATGTAAAAAGAAAAGTATATACTCGTTTATCACACGGTATAAAAACAGCCATCATTCAAATATATACATTATACAGAGTGATTTTTTGAAGAAGGGGCATAATCAGGGACGTGATAGGACTTGGTTTCACTAATCAAAAAATAAAATATATACTCACCATAGGTATGGCTCGCGCTAGAACGTCAGCGTATTTGATGCAACGTATTTTACCTAGTATATCAAATAACTGTGTCTACTTTAATTCAATTGTCAATTGTCAAAAAAAAATTAAGACCCCACTTGTAATATATTTTTGGAATGAAGATCGTTAGCTCTATATGCTACTTGAATATGTCCGTTCTTCAAAAATCACACTGTATAATTCACTAGCTTGTGCCCGTTGCTTGGCACGCGTCACCTTAGATACACAGCCGTATATGGATTGATGATGATTATTTTACAGCCTATGTCACTAATTTCTAACGTAACATTCTAATGGCAAAAAAATAATTTCTAAAATTTGTTTAGGTAATAGTTTTTGAGTTAATTCGTAGCTAACCAACAACTATACTTTTCTCTATTTCTTTAGTAAAAAATAAAAATCATATTTAGAAACCGGCTCTAGTTCAGAAAAAGGCCGACAGCGAAAACAATTTCAATATTCGAGGAAATATCGATTCACAAACAGATCACCACAAAAGCGACATTTATCATCATCATCAGCTTTTACGCATCCACTGATGAACATAGGCCTCACTCAATGAACACTTAGACGACCGATCTTTGCATCAAACGCGGTCTTTAATTTGTACTATGTATAGATCATCATCATCATCATCATGTCAGCCAATCGACGCCCACTGCTGGGTATAGGCCTCACCCAAGGATCTCCACAGCGATTGGTCCTGCGCTGTCCGCATCCAGCGGCTTCCCGCGACTTTTACCAGATCGTCGGTCCCCCTTGTAGAGGGTCTGTCCACGTAGCGTCATCCGATATGTATAGATGCAGGTTGTAAATTAATGCTAAATTAATACACCTTACCAATAGACTTGTCTTGTTTCGTTCTCAGATTGAGATAAATCGTGGATGCGACTACCAGAAATATTGAGAATATCACAAAAGACCTGAAATAGAACCAGCAATTGACAAAATATTTATGATGCAGGCACTGTACTAATTTTTAAGTGAACCCTGAACACGAGACAAGCGCTCGCTCATCTGTGAAGGAAAACATCGACAGGAAACCTGCATGTCTCATGAAATTAAAGTTAGTGTTTTTGAAGATGTATGAAGTTCACCAACCCGTACTGGGCCAGCGCCTCCTCCTCCTCGCCTGATTTCGAGGAGGAGACCCGTGTCCAGCAGTGGGAAACACATGGATTGCTACTTTACTTTTTTTACATATTACTTTCATTTCTTAGCCATATTTTTATTGAATATTTTTTTCAGTAACTGCCATGTTTACTACGCGAAGCTAATTGCAAAAAAACATGCGATTACCTGTTTACAACATAGATGAATGCATCCATGGAAAAAACATATTCAACGGTATTTTGAAAGAATATTTTTGTATCATCATCACCAGCGGCTTTATCCGTCCATATAAAATTATATCAAATTGTTTACAAGATCTTACGTGAAAATAATAAAACCGTTAGAGAACGGTCCATACTCTTCGGTGTCCTTGCAAAACCTGATATTGATATTTGCTTGGGGTGTTAAAAAGCCGTAATGGCTGTTTTTGAGCAGACTCTGTGCGAACTTTATAATAGATTTCGGTTGACAAACGACCGGCGCGCACAGGCCCCATGTAAATGCGTTGAATTTTATTTTGTACTTTGTTTCAGTCTGAAAGGTAAAAATGAGTTTTGAGTTTTGATCATGAAGTTTTCATGCGTAAACACGTTATATGCAGGTGCATATATCGATATATTTTTATAACAATTCATTATATATTCACTACTGCCTATTGCCCGCAGTTTCGCCTGTGTTAGCTAAGATTTATAACGGCACCTTAGCGGGATGATTTATACTTAGGGCCTGTTTCACAATCTCCAGTTAAGTTCCCAATAGGCTATCGGCAACATATTTGACAGATAGAGTATGGAGTATCTGTCAAATATCTGTCAAATATGTTGCCGATAGCCTATTGGGAACTTAACTGGAGATTGTGAAACAGGCCCTTAGTCTATGGTATCTCTATAGCCTTCCTCGATAAATGGGCTATCTAATACTAAAGGAATTTATTAAATTCGATAAGTAGTTCCCGAGATTAGCGCGTTCATACAAAAAATCTCTCCAGCTTTATATTAGTATATAAGATTTCGCAGTAGACTATTTTAGGGATATTATGACTATCTCAGATTTTTTTTATATTTCAACTGAATAGGAAGTTGCTCAGTCGATGTCGTACAGCTGTTTGCGTTTGGCGGTGTTTGGCGGCGAATCGGCTGACTTGGCATTGATTGAAACGATGCTTTTGCCGAAAACCGGTATTTTCAGTTTTATTTATTTTTTATAATGAAAAAACTTTTTTCGGATACTTTACAGCAACCATGGTCACGGGAGGACCATTTTTTAATTTTGTTTGTTCCGGGCTCCGGCTAATCTCTGAAATGGCTGGACCGATTTTGACGGGACTTTTACTAGCTGCTAGCTGTTATAATAAGGCTATAAAAATAATCATCATCAAAGTGGATACGTCCGTAAATCTAAGTTAATCGAGTTAAACCGTAAATCTAGTTATATATATATATATATAGAATCGGGATCTCGGAAACGGCTCCAACGATTTTCATGAAATTTTGTATACATGTGTTAAAAATGGCGATAAATCGATCTAGCTAGGATACATTTTTAGAAAACTTTTTTTTATCCGTGTTTTGAGGCATCGAAGATAATTTTTTTTGGAAGGAAAATTTTATCGTATTTTATCACTTAGGACACCGAGCAAATGCTCGGTCAACCAGGTACTATTAAAATTAATGCGACACACAAATGAGTAGAAAGTGGTGGCGCAATGTGCCATTACGGCATAAAAACTTCATACTGTTTGACGCCACAGCTTCAGCTTGATTTCATTTTATTTTTTTTATTTTACCTTTAATTACCTTCATATACTTATCCATTGATGTATACGGATCATTGAGAACTCCCGTCGTTTCCTGGTCTTTCAGTTGCACTTCAGCCATGCAATACTTAGTCTTCAGATGTGGATGGGTGTCTCTCCAAGGTGGGCTTAAGCACGCATCATAATTACCATAGTGGTGTGTGGATCCCAATATAAGACTTGAAGGTATGGCGCTAGCGTCCCATACTGTAAAAAAATAATTGAATATAGCACGGCAAAAACTATAAGAGCTTGCCATTTGGAATTACGTGAGTAGATTTTAAATGTTAACTCTAAAAGTCCATAATTTTTTGACGTGACAACGTCCTATAATTCGATGGGATCGGCTTCGCGCACGGAAAAACAAGACTCATGCGGCGTTACTTCGCTCTGAGGCGTTACATTTAAGGCTTGTAGTGCAAGCGAGAGCGCATTACGAGCGACAAAAAGGCACAATCGGCCCATCAGTATTTTTTTTAAGACGTTGTCACGTTCAATTATCATCAGTAAACCGACTTTACAGACAACCGACTTTTTTTTATTTTTAATGAAGGCCATACATCGATTAAGCCAGCCTTAACTAAATAAGTCCATCAGTGCTAAATAAAAAAAGTAGAATGGTATAACATGACCCAGAAAAATTACCCCTCTTTTTGAAATTGTTCTCTTTAACAACTTCTTTCTTGCTTTCAAAATTTTCTTTTTATAATCGACTAAAACGTTGTCATCGTATAAGTAATTACGCTACAATGACAGGTACTGAGACGCAAACATAAATACACACTGATAAAATCATAACAAACATGGTGATGAATGGATGGTTTGTTCTGTCTCTTATACTATGTAAAAACTAGACAAAGTATAACTAGCAAATAATGTATACACTAATCCATTAAGTTTTTGCTTTGTATACAAAAAAAGAGATTTTTATTACACTTAATTGTAATGTAATATAATGTCATAATAAATCAATACAAGATAAAATATACATAAAATATGTCATGAAAACTTGAATTAGTAGCATAATAAAATTAATTTTAAATAAAAAACCAAAAACCGACTTCAAAAGTATACTTACCTTAATTTATGTACAACTAAAAAATTTAAAATAATATTGAAATACTTCTACTTCACTGTAGAAGATGTATACTATTTAAAATCGGGTATTTTTGGAGTCGGTGCCAGCCAAAGAAGATATTTTAATGATCAATCACATACACCAAGTATTGAGTAGATGTCTGTGTAGGGCATCAATGTTTTGGCTGGTACCGACTCCAAAATACCCAATTTTAAATAGTATACTTTTACTTCACTTCGAAGTATTTCAATATTATTTTAAATTTTTTAGTTGTACATAAATTAAGGTATAGTTTTAAAGTCGGTTTTTGGTTTTTTATTTAAAATTAATTTTATTTTGTACTTTTTAGTTTTAAGTTTATAAATACATAAGTAATATAGTTTTTATTTTTTCTTGCAAAATTTTTGGTGTTCCCGATCTGTGTTGGATGCTAGCGGTAAGGGACCTGTCGTCTTAGCGTTCATTGAGGGAACCTATGTTCAGCCGTGGACGGATGAAAGTTGATGATGATGACCTCACAATACTTTGATACTTTCCAAAGTATCCTATTCAGTGGTTATTGTTCATATTATTCATATTACATCGACAAGTAATAAAATGAACAAATCATCTGGGTATACAAAACCAACCAAATAAGCATTATTGAAAATAACTTAAAAACCGCTGATTAGATGTCGATCAAATTAATATGGGACCAATTCGGAAACATAAGCTTTCAAACAAATCAAGAATCACCAAAATCCATTCTCAAACAGCGGCGAAATCGTGTAACAAACATATAAAAAAAAAACATACAGACGAATTGATAACCTCCTTCTTTTTTTGAAGTCGGTTAAAAATGAGGTAAAGGTAAGCTTCGGAGAAACAAATATATTTTGCATGTTCATTATTTTTAATTACATTTTTTGTCTTTAATACTGAAAAACAAAATGCTATAATCATTTAAATAATTAAAAAGGATATACTCTTATCTTTTAACCTTGTAACATTATTTTGCAAGGTTTTGAACCCAAATAGTCAAAAAAATGTATCGGATGTGATAAAAGGAAGTCTAATTAAAAATAATACCCAAAGATTACTGAGAAGATTTCTAATTTCCACACCCTTTCTGATCCACGCTAAACAAACTATTAAAACCAAAGACTTAAATCGTTAGATATGCCCTAGCCGTCAAAAATTGTAAATGGTTATGAGCCGGTATTGAGATAATGGTGTCGACCCTGTTTATTACACAAATTGTGTAATATTACTTTCTCTGTCGCACTGATTGCAAATGAGTGAGCTCACTCATTTGAGGTTGGACACATTTTGGAGCGGTCCTACTATGGCAAGGGCGTATCTACCGATTTAAATATTTGATTATAACACTATTAAACCACTACTTACCCCAAGTAGCCCATAAAGTGTTGTTTTGTACGTTGCTCAGCATATTCAATATTTTCGATCGGCATTGCATCTCACTTTTATCCCAAGGGTATAGTTCGATGTCTCTTATAAAATTGTCTATGGTTTTATCAAATAGCACATCTACTTTTTTTTTCTTATCCGGGTGTGATCTATTCTTCGATATATCGAGATCCCATCGATATGTCCATCTACCTATATCTCGATTCTCGATATACCCATCTTTAAAAAATATGTATTTAAAAAATACTTATTATAGTAAATTACATTACCAGGGGGCCTAGCCAAAATGTCATTAAGAAAGCGTTAGCGAATTTCGAAAATGATAAAATGTATGGGATTGACATAAGGCCGCGGTTAATCACGTGGTCCATCCTATACATTTTATCATTTCGAACTTCGCTAACGCTTTTTTAATGGTATTTTCGCTAAGCCCCCAGAACTATAGTCACCACCCTGTAATGATTTACTTAAACAGAATTTTCTTGTAAGAAAAAGTAAGGCAAAAAGATTGAAAGTTTTTTTGTTCGACTTTTGGAATAGTTGTGCCGCATACCTTTTTAGGCGCGTGCGGTATACGAAAATCGGTGGTAAGGAAATCTCGTGGCAAACATTTATGATGTGAATTTGTTTAATTTTTTTTTATTTGCAAATGTATGCAACATTGATGTGGTCTTATGCAACTCTCCACATCGCTTGCATGTTGAATAAAAACATGGTGCCTGGACTGATTTCTATGGGTAAAACCAGTGCCCAGCAGTGGGATATAAATTATATAACAGTCTTTATAGGGTTAATTTAAATAAAAATATAAATAGTTTTTATATTAAGTACATTTTAAAGTGTGATCAATGTGGTTCGAATTATATTGTCTTTACGTGGGCAAGACTTTAATCTTCCCCATCTCCAAAATTGGAAAAAATCTTCAAAAAGCTGTAATCTTCCTTATTTTTCAAATTATTGGCATTCAACCAGAAGTTCCGAAGATAAGCACGATGACACACAAACTATTCAGATTTATTGTCATTATTATTAATATTGATTTATCTTACTTTTATAAAGAAAATTGGTGCCATTGATACAAGAAGCCACATCGCTTTTACAGTCTGTGGAATACATCCGTGTATTTTTGGATACATTTGTCGTGGCTGCATATTCCGTTACGACTGTGCCAAGATAAGCGGACACTAAAAATTAAAAGAAAAAATATAAAATAAAAAAAATGATACTTATTAAAAAATCGACCAGTTGGAAGGATATTATTGTGCCTAGTGTGCGCCTAACACTTTCCTGCTTATTTCCCGCGTGAAGTAATTTTCGAGTTGCGGACAGAAAGCCAGGATGGTATTATGATGGAGATGTCATAGGGCTCCGGGTCGGACACTGAGACAGGGGGAGACGTGACGAGGCAGTAGCAGCCGGTGCCAAAGAGGGGAAAGGCCCTCACTCTCACGCGTACGCGGGCGGCTCTGCGAGAGGTGGCGGAGAAAGACAGGGAGGACGAATTTGAGGCCGCTTTGGAAAAACGGCCCTTTAGAAAGTCAAAAGAGACAACGGTGCAAGAACAGCTGACCCCTAGAGATATTGACGTGGAAATTGTGGTGGTGGCCAAAGAGAATCTGGAGGTCATCCTCGGCCTGACGGGCAAATCCGTCAATAAAAAAACTTCAAAAAGCTGTAATCTTCCTCATTTTTCAAATTTTTGACATTCAACCAGAAGTTCCGAAGATTAGCACGACGACACATAAACGCTTCAGATTTATTACATTAAAATTGATTTATTTTACCCTTACAGTGAAAATTGGTGCCATTGTTACAAGAAGCCACATCGCTTTCACAATTTGTGGAATACATCCATGTATTTTTAGATACATTTGTCGTGGCTGCATATTCTGTTACGCCTGTACCAAGATGAGCGGACACTAAAAATAAAATAAAAATTTATAAAAGTAAAAAAAAATGATAGTTATTCAAAAATCGACCAGTTGGAAGGATATTATTATGCCTAATGTTCGCCTAACACTTTCCTGTTTATTTGTCAAGTTTTTTTTTGTTTTTTTTTTGTTAACGCGTTCGAAGCCGAAGAACAGCTGGTAGAATATAAAGTATGCAATAACATGAGTCCTCAGTAAACATTAAAGATATAACAATAAAAGTGAAGGATAGATAAACAAAAATGTTTATATCGTTGTAAATCATAACAAATCACAATGTTGATTTAAGGAGAGCAGAGAAAATAAGAAAAGTTTATTTGTCAGACTTATTGAAAAAATATTATCAATTTCAGTGTTTAGTGGACACATGACCAACTAATATATGTTCCATGACATTGCACTTATGATCCTTGAGAGACACTGAAAAAGAGTACACTCTTTTTCGACGGCGATCTTTGGCGATGGTGTTGGACAAGAGTAGTGAATGTATGCTAACGATAGCTACTAACATAAAATAGTTTCCGTAATTTAATCTTTGCATTTTTCTATGTTGTAAGATTGTACTTTTAAAACATCGATCAAATATACCCAAAATACCACACGAATGCTAAAAAAGTGTTTTAATCCAATTGTGCTCGAAGCACAATAATTGTATGGTCTCTGGTAATAAATTTTTACGACTTTCGCGATGAGCGTATTCTATAATTCCATAAATGCGAAATGCCGGTATTGATAGAACGTTATTGTTAAGGAATATGGACGCAAATAAAAGAAAAAGAATTTGACTTTTACTTTCGAAAACTTTTTAGTACATTCGGAAAAATTATATTTGTTTTCTTCTCAAATACAATTGACACAAAGTTGCTAAACTATGTTCTATGATTTATAGATTAATATTGACTGCTTAATGCAAAGTGTTGTTAAGCAACCGTCCGACACCAGGGTAAAAAACGTTTTTTGTAAATGGTTATTAAAAAAAATATTAAGTAAATTATCAATTGAAATGGTACCTAAAAACCGCAGTGTAATATTGTAAAAATATTTTTTATTGACAGCTTTAATACAAATATTTTTTTCTGTCTAGTTAGCGTGTTACAATTCAATAAAAATCTACCATTGTCCTATTACTACTACTAGGATGTTGTGGTAGTCACCATTGTCTTTTGCTTCATGGCTTTATGACCTACCTCAATCAATAGTATATTAAACATTATTGTTCGAGAATAATGACGTATTTCATTATCCAGATATAATTACAGAAGACTGTTTATGTTAAAATGTAATGATTGTTGTGTACTGATTATATTGAACAATAGGTTATTAATATTCTATAAATCATCATCAGCACCATCCTCATCAAAATTATCATCAGCCTGTCACTGACCCTGCTGAGCATTGGCCTACCTTCATTTAGCCAATCTCTGTCTCCTGCCTGTCTCATCCAGTTTTGCTCCCGATTGTTAAGGAACGTTTGAGTAGGAAAGCAATGAAATGAAGGATTTTATTGAAGATCACACATCTTTGGAATAAGACATTCACTCTTAAAATTTTACATTATGCATCGAATATAAATTATGTATATTATTTTGGTGACAAAAGAGCAATCTTTTTTTCTCGTTTTTCTTAGGGGATCCTGCAACTTAAACAAGTTTTTTTTATTGTTAATACTGTTTACTTTTTTGACGTATTTCAAGTGTACAAGTACCTACGAAATAAAGAAATGATTTGTTTTGAATTCCGCTAAGTGCTGATAATTAGTATCGGAAGAAGTGTCTGCTCCTTGTCATGGACATGTTTATAATATATATTATACTAGCTGTTGCCCGCAGCTTCGCCTGCGTTAACTAAGATTTACAACGGGATCTTAGCGGGATGATATATCTTTACCGATAAAGGGGCTATCGAACACTGAAATGTTTCATTAAAATCCGACCGATAGTTCCTGAGATTAGCGCGTTCAAATAAACAAATTCTTTAGCTTCATATCTTAAGGATTAAAAGCATGAGTAAAATAAACTCGTTTAAATGTAGTCCAAAAAAATCAAATTTTCTGAATAAAATATGGTTGTTGTGCCTCACTCGACATAGATAGGTATAGTGCGTCGTGGACTTTTTTGTAGATTATTAAAAGATCTACAATTAATTAGAAGATTTTATGATTCTATCTCTTATAGTTTAGGCAGCGTACGCAAAATAAGTAACTTTTCTGGTTGATTTTTTACACCTCGTGTTGAAAAACCCAAATATCTTACGGAACCCTGTTTTTTTCAAGAATAAAATTTAGCCTTTGTTACTTATGGATAATGTAGGTTTCGAATGGTAAAAGAATTTTTTAAATCGGTCTAGTACTTTTTGAACCTATTCATTACAACCAAACAAACAAAGTTTTCCTCTTTATAATATTAGTGTAGATATATAGTATAGATAGATTTTGCCATAACTTCAAAACCGAACGTCCAATTTAAATCATTCAAAGTAGAAATGAAATAATTTATTTTGATAAGGATCCAAAGCATGAGTAAAATAAACGCGTTTAAATGTAGTCCAAAAAAATTCAAAATACCTAAATAAAAAATGGTTATTGTGCCTCACTCGACATAGATAGGTATAACGTGTGGCGGACTTTTTTGTAGATAATTATAAGATCTACAATTAATTAGAACATTTTATGGTTCTATCTTTTATAGTTTAGGCAGCGTACGCATAATAAGTAACTTTTCTGGTTGATTTATAACACCTTGTGTCCGAAAAACCCAAATATCTTACGGAACCCTATTTTTTTCAGAATAAAATGTAGCCTATGTTACTCGTGGATAATGTAGCTTTCGAATGGTGAAAGAATTTTTGAAATCGGTCCAGTACTTTTTGAGTCTATTCATTACAACCAAACAAACAAACAAACAAAGTTTTCCTCTTTATAATATTAGTGTAGATATATAAAGGACATTGTCCAATTTTGGTCATTTGTGGACACGATGCTATGAAAAAACACATTTAGCAATATTTTTATTTTAGATAATGTTATTCACCAAAGGATTCTTGGAATTGGATTCTTCAGGAATCTTGTAATATTCTGCTTTGGCAATTTGGTTCCAATGTTGCTAACATAAACAATCAAAAATCGAACAATTCGAATCGATATTCGATAGTGGTTGATGCCTCTGTTGTGTTACTTATATTAAACCTTATTCGGTATTTCTCCGCAAGATTTTGAATTCAGTGAATGTTATTGATAGATTGTACAAATATTTAAATGATTTGAAGACACAATACACACAAACTGACAAATATTTAAATAAATTGGTATATTAACATTTTTTTGGAATAACTTGTAAACGTGTAATCGAATAATCGATTTTCAAAATGATGATGATGAAAACAAAAAATGACAATTAGGTCGTGTTAAAATGTGAGACGTTATTCTCTTTGTTTTCTGCATCGTGAGTGTTTGTTTTCGCGATTAGATTTATAACTACTTTGATTTTTTTTAAATGGACTCCGATTCTTCCCTTTCTGACGACCCTGGCACATCTATGGACCCCGAAAATCGTCAGAGCGAAAACCCTGGCTTGAATGTGGACACGGAACTCCCCCTTGTTGAAGGGAATTTGTTGACGAGCGATGAAACAATGGTTCCTACAGGTTCCTATACAATTGAACTGCGCACAAACACTGCCAGCAATCTACTGGAGGGTTATCCAATTCCTTTGATAAATAGCAGATTGTTACGTGGGATAATTCAAAGTAGACACATTACAAGAAAAATATAATTCATATATATTAGGTACGAAAATATCACTGAAGAGTAGCAATAAAACAATATTACTGTAACTGCATGGTGGGCTGTAGAACAGTAAGTTGCTGTGCACATGTGATGACAATTATCTGGTTTTTAGGCTGGGCAAGGACATATTAATCCACCAGCTCAGTTCCTGGATCATGTACTCATTACTTAATTTGAATCTGAATAATAATAAATAGTTAAAAAAATGTTGTTTTATTTTAGTCATTATCTTTTTTATTAATTCATAGAAAAACATCTAAAAATTATTTCTGATACAAAAAAAAGTAAAGTATCAACCCTTATATGTCCCACTGCTGGGCACGGGTCTCCTTCCTCGAAATCAGGCGAGGAGGGTAATGGGCCAATAGTCCACCGCGCTGGCCCAGTGCGGATTGGTGAACTTCACATACCTTCAATGACTTTCAATCTCATCAGGCATGCAGGTTTCCTCACGATGTTTTCCTTCACCGGTGAGCGAACGATGGTCTCGTGTACACTTAGAAATTTAGAAAAACCCATTTCAAGGCACACACGGACGGGTCAGGATCGAACCCGGAACCCCTCGCGTAAGAGGCCGAGTCCGTCCACCACTGGACAACCGTCGCTCATTTCTGATACTAAGCTAGGCTTATACTTTGTCTTTTAATAATGTGAATTATTCAATCTATCACATATGATAAGCTAAATATTCTGTCCATGAGTGGCCAAGGTGTGTAGAGAGTGGACAATCTCTTTTCTTAAATTTATTTCTATTCTTAGTACCCGTAAAACAAGTTCTTACGAACTTACCACGAGGCTAAGTTAAAATTGTGCAATTGTCGAATAATATTTATCCTTACTAATATTATAAATGCGAAAGTAACTCTGTCTGTCTGTCTGTTACGCTTTCACGCCTAAACCACTGAACTGATTTTGATGAAATTTGGAACAGGAATAGATTAGAGCTTGAGAAAGGACATAGGCTACTTATTGTTGCGAAAAATAGCTTAGGGGGGTTTAAATAGGGGATGAAAGTTTGTATGGAAGTTCGTCATTATATATAGAAGATGACGCCATGAATCTTTGCATTTAGGCACTTGATAAGAATTAAATAACCA
The DNA here is from genome assembly GCA_905333005.2 of Lycaena phlaeas. Taxonomy (NCBI): domain Eukaryota; kingdom Metazoa; phylum Arthropoda; class Insecta; order Lepidoptera; family Lycaenidae; genus Lycaena; species Lycaena phlaeas. Next base: position 13,915,722 of record HG995169.1, on the reverse strand, counting down.
TTTATAATTGTTCCACCGGTTTTAAGATTTTTACCTATATGGGCATGAAATAGGAGATGAAAGTTCGCGGGGTATTTAAAAAAAATCTGTCTGTGTTTACTATACGTACGTACGGAACTGCGCAACTCCGAATTTAAGGCGAGCGAAGCCGCGGGTAACAGCTAGTTCAGTGCGGTTTATTTAGTTTTTTACAAGCCCGACCTTTCGGAAACTTTACAGCAACCATGGTCACGGGAGGACTGAGGACTGTCAGACGTAAGAAAACAATATTATTTTTTCAGTATAAAAATTATAGGCTTGCGGTATTCTAAGCCTCCATCGCGTGTCTATTAATTTGTAGACTCGACAACCATGTAAGTATATATTGTAATATGTGTGTAATGTAATATTTCTATTTATATTTTTATCTACACTTCTACACTTCTACACTAATATTATAAAGAGGAAAACTTTGTTTGTTTGTTTGGTTGTAATGAATGGGCTCATAAAGTACTGGACCAATTTCAAAAATTCTTTCACCATTCGAAAGCTACATTATCCAAGAGTAAAAATGGCTAAATTATATTCTGAAAAAAATAGGGCTCCCTAACATATTTGGGCTTTCGGACACAAGGTGTAAAAAATCAACCAGAAAAGTTAATTATATTGCGTACTAAGATCCCGTTCTAAATCTTAGTTAACGCCGGCGAAACTGCGGGCAACAGCTAGTAGTAAATATTATCTAAAAAAGGTATTTTAGCGTTCTCTATTAGTGCTACAGAACTATGGAGTTCAATAACATACAGATGATGGATTTAGATTATACTTCAATCCACTACACATTTTGAACAGGCAACGTCGGGTGTACTAGCAATATAAATAACGCTTTTACGCGTTCCTGTGACCTAAATAGAAATAGTTCCACTGAGTTTGTTTCGCCGGTTCTTCTCAGTGGGCTTACTTTGAAACCGGTGGTAGACTCAATTGACTTTCAAAAAGATACTTTGATTGTACTATTTTGAATAAAAAATTTTGACTTTGACTTTGAAATAATGGAACTCACTTTGAGTATTATATTTCTCGGAGCCGAATAAATATCTAACCAGTGGCCCGGGAAAACGTCGTCCTGCCAAGATGGCCGCTTATGTTCGAAATCCGCATTCAATTTCCGAATGCATTTTCCGCATTCGGAAACCGGAGTGTATCAATTCGATATAAAAATACATTGACTTCCGTAAAGGTACGTTTTTTACGCGAGTGAATTCAGAAATCGAATTCGTAAATCTAATACGGCTTAAAAATGGGTCACTCTTATACAGAAGCTGAAATCGCAATTAAGTTAGCGTGTAAATTCAATCAAATTTACCAAACCAAATATCGAAAAAATGCTCCTCAAATACTCTATAAGATTCTGTTATTGCTCCAGCGATTAGGTAATTATTTAATTAAGTATTCGAAATCAAAATCACAAAAATGCTGTTCTCTATATCTCGGCAATTTTATAACATATCTTATTAACCTAATAAATTGCTCCCAATCAGTTCTAATGATATTTAAATTAACAATTATTTAATCACTGGAGGAATTATGGATCTTGAGAGAGTATTTGAGGAGATTTTTTTTGATATTTGGTTTGATAAATTTGATTGAATTTTTACGCTAACTTAATTGGTGTGTATCTATAGTGTCTAATATTTTATTTCTAGATCATTTGTAAGTTCTATATTCAATATATCCATAATCCGTCCACATTAGATAAAATAAACCAAATTATGTCGTAATCTGTTAAGTAGTTTCAGAAATTATCCTGAACGAAAATAGCGAAGAGAGATTTTTTATGCCCAAGTATGAAATCGCATTTATTTTTATAATCATTAGTCGCTTACTTGTAATAAGTTTACCAAGTAACTTATTACAAGTTAGCGAGGACTTGGTATTTAATAAACAATATAAAAATAAATATTTCAGACGAACGATCCATAAAAATTAATAGGCGATAGTAAAAAACGCAAGGAAATAATAAGATAATACGTACATAATAATAAACATCGAATTAGTTTATGAGATATCATTTTAAGGTCGACGCTTCAACTTAACACTGACAACACAGCCTGAGGACAACTGAAATAACATTAAGGAGTTTATGAACACTGCAAAGTCTTATATATAAGTTTAAGGACAAAGACTCGTTTTTCCTAATTTTTAATATTTTATTTTGTAGGTAATTATGTAAATAAATATTTTTTTCCCGTGGTAAGCTTCCGAAGAACTTAGGTTCCGGGTACGGGTCAAAGAAAATACTTATGCTTAATACTTTTTATATTAATTAATATTAATACATATATTTAAGATTATTGTTATACATAATATAATACACATATTTAATACACATCCATGACTCAGAAACACAAAAACGTTTTTGTTTCATGGCGGGATTCGAACCCGCTACCTCCTGGCATAAGCGCTAACGCGCTAGCAATTGAGCCACAGAGGTCGTTAAAAGTTTCAATAATATGAAATTAAAAACATAACAGTAATAAATCAGCAGCCCAATACAATTTTCGTCTTGTCTAATTTTACAATTTTATAATGAAAATAATTTAAGTGGCAGTAAATCACAAACGTAATTAGCTACTGTTCTAAATTATTGCTGTAATCTAAAAAGCTGAACAGAGTTGAGCAATAAATATCTTTCATATCTGCTGTCCAATGATACCGATTCCATGGCCTCCGGCTAACTTTACAATTTTTAGTTGGAAAGTCTGAGCACGTACCATATGTAAGCAAAACTTGCGAATTGAAATGATGAAAAAAAAATGTGGACCTTTTCATTTCGAATCCAATTAAAAGAAGATATTTTTTAAGGAGACACAATTTATCAAGAAGCATAAACTGCGATGTTATGAAAAATCGATTGCTAGGTTTATACTTTTCATTATTTGTCTTTTTTTTGGATCGAGCTATACCTACTATACTTTGATTCATCGACAGTTGTTTGTCATTCGATTTCGACTTTGATTCCATCATAGATTACATTGTACGGACTAGGTAACATATGTATTACGGTACAATGCGGTACGCCACCATGTGTTAGACCAAGATTGTAGAACTGGCAGTCACGTATTTGCAAGAGTATAAGGTCCTTCGATCTCTCGATCTTCGATCTGCTATGTTGGTCAATCGGCCAATTTCCAGGCATCAGATGATCAAAGTACATGGCTGATGTTCACGTATGCTTTAGAAAATATTGAATCTTCAATACTCCAGACATTTTCCGTCGGCCATATTGTTTACCAGATGCCTTACGTAAAGTTAACTAATTATTTTAGATGCTTTAGAGCATTTTATGCTCTCATGTCATGCTATGCACATCTCTCTTAAATTTAAGAGCTTCGCTCTTGTCGGTGGAGCTTTTTCCATTCCTGTCTGCACTCCGCCCTTCTCTTGACCTCCTGATACGACACGACCATCAGTTTTTCCTTCACCTGGTCCATAAAACTTCTTCTCGGTCTGCCTCGCTTCCTTCTACCTTCTACCTTCCCTTCAATTATTCCTCTCATAAAGTGGTCGTGCCGTATCAAGTGTCCTTACATATTTCCTCTTCTATTTTCGATGGTATTCAATAGCTCTCTCTTCTCACCTACCAATTCCAAAACTTCTTCATTATTTTTCTTTTCAGTCCAACTATGCACATATATTACATAAAACAATTTTCAATAGAAGCGTAAAAGCAATCGGAGTAGAGGTTTTGGAGATGCATTCTCCTTCTTTTCACTACCCATCATAAGCCGGAAATCAGGCACGAAACGGACCGAGGCAGGTGTCACTTTATTACTTTCGTTCCGGCCAAATGACAGCAATGACACTAACCCATTTTCAAACCTTTGTAATAGATTTAAGAGTATATTGATTATGAATTCTAATATCCACATATCCACTTATATTTTGCATTACAACAATGACTTAATATTGAGAGTCAGACTTGCATAATATGCAGTTTCCTTTTCGCCACATAATACGTTTTGTCTGTGGCTACTGAAATTATTTACATATTCAATTGTAAATATAAAATTTTATATCTAATTTAACATTTGTTTAAAAGGCAAAATAGGATTAACATAGAAAAATTTAAAATAATACTTAAAAAAAAAGTAAATTATAGAAATGGCAAAATTTTATTCTATAGTCTTGCAACACTGTCTGATTATCATACAAATGAATTTTCCGCCGAGTGACGATGGTACGTGTCTAGGAAATTATTAAATAATGGACAGTTGATGGGAATGTAAATATTTTCACGTGTTAAGGATGCACTGAAATAAGAGAATATTAAAGTATTTAAAAGCCGTGGAATTTGTTAATCGCGATAGCAATTTGTAATTTATAATTGAAATAGTAACTACAATTTGTGTTTTCCAAAAATTTTTCATCGGAATTAAACCGATTTACAGATTATTTCGTGGTTTGTTGTAATAATATGTTTCCAAAGTGCGGATAATTTACAATATTTAATTCGATTCAATATTTAATTTATAATTAACTGCAATAATAATAGTAATGCGGCCAGCGTTTTGGGAACGTTCACAGCCGACAGCGATCTGGGACCCATATTTTATTTGTAATACTTTTATTTATTTTTTATAATATTAGATAATGTTTTAGTCTAAATATAATTAACAATGTTCACGAGATGTGCATGATCACCATTTCGTAAAAAGAAACTTAAAATACGAGTGAAGTTCGCAAAAAACACACTTTATCAAACAAACCGTCCTCGTCCCTTGCCCCCTCTTCTTATAAGAGGGGTACAAAGAGCCCCCTTAGCTCAATTCGCTTCACCCAAGGTGCTGGTCACCCTGGACTTCTGAGCTCCACCGCCACGACAAGGCTTTAACCGTGGTGGTGATTTTCTATGCATCTAAATATGACAACATCACTTGTTTAAACAATAACCCGGTAAAGGAAAGTATCGTGAGGAAACTTACGTGACTGATGATATCTTCTAACGACCTCAGTGGCACAGTGGTACGTTGGCACTCAAGCCAGAGGTAGCGTGTTCGAATCCCACCAGGGAACAAAAATTTTTCTGTGTTCTTGGGTCATAGACGTGTATTAAATATGTGTATTTAATAATTAAATCTTAATTGTATGTTTTAATAAAAAAGTATTAAATATATGTATTTCCGTTGTCTGGAACCTAAGTTATTAGAAAACTTACCACGTGACTAGGTTGACGTGATGTAAAAGTGTCCATAGATATTGTTATTATTATTATCTCTACCCTTGGAAGAGTTGAGCTGTGTCGCCTTTGATTTGCTGTATTTCGAAGAGGACATGCCTGGGGCATAGACAAAAAACGAGGCAGTCAGCAAGGCAGCAAAAGAAGTAGGCCAGAACAGGCAACACATAGAGAGTCCTAGTTCTTATTATCAGGTTAACTTGTTGATGAACATATCATGGGCGACGCTAACCACTTAACATCATGTGGCTCGTCTGCCCGATTGCCAACATGAAAAAAAAATACAAGGGCGTGTGAACTTTATTACGTTGTATGTATGTACGGTGATGTTCCTCGCCTTATTTCGAGGAGCGACACAAACTTAGCGGGACATGACAGTTGCGATGTAGCCACACTATCGAGCGTATTTAGCCGATAACATTTCTCAATCAATTGGCTGTCTAACTCAAGAGACCAACTCGGAAGTTCCTAGGATTATCGCGAGCAAATTAGATTCCGTATTTAATTATTTAAAAGAGGAATACAATTTATTCCTTAATATTAATTTATATTTTAAGTCTATTAATAACCGATGTAACATTGTTTATGCTATTAATATAAGAACAATACTTTATTAAAGCATTAAACTTAAGATTTTATGCAATAATAAAATGGCGGAACGTAAATTAAGATTAGGCATTACTACTAATATTATAGACTGAAAAGTTTGTGTGTATGGATGTCCGTGACTCGTTCAACACATAAAAGTAAAAAAAAAACTACGTTTAAAAAAACCGACTTCATAAACTAAAAAGTACAAAATAACTTAATAAAGATTTATACTATTTAAAATTAGGTATTTTTGGAGTCGGTGCTATGTAAAATTTTTATGGGACCAAATGGCAACTATTCCGCATCAAACAAAAGAAGAATCACATAAATCGGATCACAAATGGCAGCGTAATCGGTGTACATACATTAAAAAAAACCTATCGAATTGATAACCTCCTCCTTTTTGAAGTCTATTGAACTTTAACATGAGACTATTATACATAATATTATATTTATTTATTTCTGATTTAAGATTTCACCAGCTAGTAATAACCTAGGGATTTGAACCTGTGACTCTCCGTCGTGTCCAGTAGCCAGAGCACTCGACCAGCCACTCGTCGAAATGATGAATAGAACTAATAATAGGATTCCCAATAGAGAGTAAATGGGACACCGAAATTAATACTGGTCACTGATAAGGTTGCTCCTATAATAGGCATGATGACAGTAGTTTAAAATCGCTAAAATACAATATTTACTGAATTAAACTTGAAGCTTGGAATATAAAACGTGCATTTTTTTCTTTATTAAGAGTGTGATTAATATTTATTTTTATAAAATAAAACTACAAAATAAGGCAATCCGCCATGATGTCTTGAACACCAATCAGAGCGCATGACGTCATTTCTGAGTCCAAACATAAACAACACGCACGAACGTTACAAATCGTATTGTTAACTGATAGTCGTCTATCTGTGTTTTCATTATATTGAGTATTATTTGAGTGTTAAAGTTATTAAAATCTAATATAAAATAACACGAGTCATGGAGCAAGGATTTACTAAGGCAAACAGCGCTAATTTGCCTAGAATTGACATGATAATAGTGGGAGAGTTTTTGACATCAAATAAAGATTTTTGTTCAGCAGAATTTAGAAATGTTAAAACTTCCATGTAAGTTTATTAATATAATCAAAAACTTTATAATTTTAGTGATAAAATAATTTTCTAAACTTTTACTTTTGACAAAATATTTGTTATCAGGTTATTTTTATAAAGGCTTATTATTAGGGTTATATTAATGAAATTTATTTTTAACGTGCTTCAAATGATATTCCATATAATTATTCATATCATTTGTCAACTGAAATTTGAATAAAATACGAAATCAGCAATGATACCTAACAATGAAAACCTAACCTAACCTTGAAATAATGTTTACATTTTTACATTCATCCTCGTACAAAATATTATTACCAAATACGAGTGTTATATACTATCCTAGAATCTATAAAACAATGTAAAAACTTACATCAAAGTGATGTTCACAAATATAAAGGTGAGTACTGGGCAATATTGTTTTTGAATCTCGCCTTGCAAGTTTAAGCCACTTGTTTAGTATTGTTTTATTGTGAGGAACGTACACAAATAACTTATAAAGAGTTTTTAAGGATGTGTTCACACACTTCGGGACCCCACACCACTTATACACTTTCGAATTCATATTTAATAATACAAAATAACTTAATTATTTAATGAGCGCAGCGTACTTGAGTCTTATTTACTCAGACGTGACGTCACAAGCGACGCCATGACACTGACAAGCGTTTTCGCGCCGGGTTAAAAATGTACAGAGAAAAATGCAAATATTTGATAAAAAAACTTCGCATTTTCTTAAAATTTATAATTTTTCGTACTAAATAGACGTATACCTACATCATACAAAGGAATTTCAAAATTTGTCATCATGCCTATTCTCTCTAAGCGATCTTCGATTATTAGGACTCATTATTTAGGCTCAGGCTATTTCTAGGTCAAACTCTATAAAATGTCGTTTATATTACGGTGATTTTGTTTCAATAGAACAAGTATGTGGCTTTCTTCAGATAAGATGTTAAGTATCAGTGTCAGCAAGGAAAATAAATATTTTTATACAAATTGTGGGAATAATGGTGGTAGGCCCAAAGGGAGATCTCCGACCGAGCGAGGTGCAATGCTCAGCCAGGCCGAAGCCCACTAGCTATCGTTTCAGATGGTGTATATGTCGCAGTCATCTGGTTGAATCAGTCATTTGATTGTATCACTAGCGCGTTAATTAAATGACGACATTTAATTGAATGACTAGGCCGAACGTTGATTGAACAAGCGTCGCTCATCGTCCAACTAGATAGCGGATTGTAACATAGCCCTTTGAACAGAGCGGACGTAAAATCAGTCGGGTGATTGCAATTTAGTTCATTTTACTACCACTGCGGCGTTAGTAGTGATCAAAACAAAAATGGAATGAAACAGCTCGCGCAGATAACACTGCCTTGATATTTTTTTGACTAAATTTACATTAATGTGACTTATTTGTAATAAAATTGTGTGACAGCATGGATTTACCTATTAATACGCCGCCGCCGGCTACTTTTAAAGAAAAACTTGAGATGAATCTGACTGAATACGAACAACATAATCAAGGTCAGTTGAATATTATGGCTCAGTTCATGTGTGAGAATTTGGGCTTTGTAAGTTACTGGTTGCCGTGAGCACAATTACAATTTATTATGATTTTATATTCATGTCCTCATTATTTTTATATAAAGGAACTCGTAAAACTTATGGTCACCCTAAACAAACATTACAAAGGCTATATCCCATTCAAAGACATTGCTCAATGACGTTCAGTCAAGACGTTGAACGTTACATGCAACAACTTGACGAGTTGTCCTTTAGTCATTCAATTAAATGTCGTCATTTGATTAACGCGCTAGTGATACAATCAAACGACTGATTCAACCAGATGACTGCGACATATATATAGCGAGCGGACTGTAGAATACCGATAGCGCGATTCGGGATTTGTAGCGCTGACAGGTCCGCTACAAAATAATATTATTTAATTTTCCATCACTAAGCAAAGGGTCGGATCTACATGCTGTCCTAATAAGATAAGTGCCGGCCGTTTTGGCGTTTATTGATAGAGGCGTGTGTAAAGATTTGGATGGAGAAAGTTTAACGGTTGTAGAGATACTACATAGAGACTGTGTTAGATAAGAAAACTTATAACTTAAAATAATTATGACACTATCAAAATTCGAATATAAATACTAAAAACTCAAATTATAATGACGTCATTATGTTACATCTGCATGTCTTATTGGAAGCGTTCGGTGACGATGACATGACTTCCGAGATTTTTCTTCACCCAAAAAGCGCATCTCATGAAGTTTTCACTTAAAAAAGTATATTTGTGTCCGCAAAACTAAAACAGTCAGCCGATGGATACACTTACACCCGTATTTACAAACAATACTTTGAGAAGTCATAGTACTCTCGAACGCATAGAGTCATTCAAACCAATTCATAGACTGTCAAACCCATATAAATCCCGACTATTGACACCAGGAGCGTATAGATAGAAGCGTTCTTTGCATAGTGTTGTTTCATTACTTAGCCAAGTACGCGGTTGTCAATAACAGATTTGCAGAGTTTACTTACACATCTCAATACAAATCTGTATTTAATTTGGTAAAAGAGCTTGTAAGTTGTAAGGTTTACACATTACATTACATTTAATAGACGATAAAATTGTTATATTTATCTCAACAATTTATAAGTCATAATGGGTAATCTTGAGCCATTGTTTTTTGGATATAGCCCGTGTATAATAAAACTTCCTTACTTCATAATAACAATTTTTCCCTATGGTAACATGAGCTCCATTGAATGAGGCTCTCGAGGTAATAAAAGGTATGCATTAATGCAGCGTCATGTACTGATTATGTGCGCGGAGGGCGCGCATGTGGGGAACCATAATTAACATCGATTCTTGTTACCCTGATTGATTACTTACCGTTTTAGATGTGAAACATCTCTCGGCAGTAATATCGACGGATGCCGTGACGCGAATGACAATTCCGTCAAGCAGTTTTGCTGGAGTATTTAGTATAGTAAAGTAGCAACTCATATATGTTCCAATGCTGGGCTGGGGCCTCCTCCTCGAAATCAGTCGAGGGTATCGGGCCATACTTTACCAAGTCGCTGTGGCCCAATGCAGGTTGGTGGACTTCACACACTTTCAAAGACTTTTAATCTCATCAGGCATGCATGTTTCCTCACGATGTTTTGATCCACAAATGAGCGAGCGATAGTCTTGTGTTTAGGGTGCACTTAGAAATTTTGAAAAACCATTAGCACCACAAGGGGGTCAGGATCGAACCCGGACCCATTCAGTCTAGAGGCCGAGCCCGTACCCGCTGGACCATCGTCGCTTGAATTGGGTTTTTTCGGTATCGATTTTTTTTTTATTAATAATATATGTTTCACATTAAGGCTGCGTTTCCACCGAAGATGAGCTAAGCTGCATTGCGAGGAATGTGTTTTTAAGAACCAATAGAAACGCTTCATTTTCCTGACCACGTTCAGCGCGATATCACTATTGGTTCTTGTAAAGCACATTTCTCGCAACGCAGCTTAGCTCATCTCCGGTGGAAACGCAGCCTTACCTGGGGTCACATCATGATCAATTTCATTGAAGGCGAAAGGAGGAAGAAGAGGTAATCGGTTCTAGTAGTAATTATCGTCGCCCATAGAGCCTAAAATGGCTACGTCCTTAAAATATGCGCATACTCTCATCGTACCAATTCGGAAGAGCCGCGGATGGTAGCATAAAACAATATGATGTTCCAAATAAGTTATGCAAGGACTTATAGAATATTATAATATGTAACGATAATACTGAGCGCTGGTGTGTAGGTTGCTCGACCCCTTGAGCAAGAAGGTCCGGGTTCGATTCTGACCCGAATGATGAAATTGGTTTTATTTAATCCTACGAGGACCTGAATCATCACGTGCCGCTGGTGAAGGAAAATATAGTGACGAAACCAGCATGTCTGTTGAGATTAAAAGTCTTTGAAGGTGTGTTAATTTCACCTAACCAGCACTGAGCCGTCGTATATTCGCCTTGGTGAACTCTGATTGTGACCATTAGTGGGATATTTAAGAGATGATATCATCATTGATTGTTTTTTTTTATGTTAGTCGGAAAGGCAAATGGCCAATGGCAGAAAGAAGAAGTGGTCAGCGTCGCCCATCAACACAAACAAGTTATTGAATAAAATGAAGAATAACTGTTATCCTGAGATTCCCAGGCAACTCATTCACGTGTTGCCCATGCTGAGAGGTCAGATGCGAGTTTATTTGCCAGTAATTACACTGCCCTTTTCTCCAACACAGCAAAGCTGTTTGACGGGAAAAATGAGCAAGATGATGGTATCCTTGCAGCCGCATCCCTCCCACCAACATAACAGTAATATTCGATTAATATCCCACAACACGTTTCTATATCCTACTTCCTACTATCATAATATTATAAACGCGAAAAACTACCGAATGGATTTTATTGAAACTTTACAATAATATAGCTCATACATCAGAATAACACATAGGCTATAACTTTTCCCCGTACTTCCACGAGAATGGAAATACGCAGGTGAAACCGCGGGGAGCTCCTAGTTTAGATATATACATCAAAAATGATAAAACAATTTAACACTTTATTAATATCAAAAACATTTCAAGTAGACAAAAAAAGTACAGATTTAACAACCAATAAAAATGTTATGTACCTAGTAAATTTTTAAATACAAAAAATTTTATAGCTTATAAATTTTAAACAATCTCTTGAGTAGGTCTTTTTGCTTTATCATCAGCTACTGTTTATTTAAATAATTTGATATCCAGTCGAAATAGTGTTCCAGAGATGTGAAAACAATTTGCTTATTGAAGCAAATGTCGCGGTCCGATGGATCAGCTGTGCGCAGACCCTGAAGGTACCACGTACCATTCTCCTTGACAACATACAACCCGCCATAGCTTGGGCAGACGGAGACATCTGAAAAAGGTTAATTATCTATTAAATTGTTCCCGTAGAGATCAAAACGACCTGAACTAATTAAAATTGAATTGTTTTTTTTTATTATAGCTAGAAACGTTCACAGAGGAAATTTAACAGCCGTGAAAATATTAACAAGAGATCATATAAATTGACAAAGTTTTTTCAAGCAAAAATGAATAAGCATACTTCATTGTGCACATTATATAAAACATACATTTAATTAAAGTAACAAAAATAAATAAATTAAGGTACACAAATGTAAAGTGGTAATGTTCTGTTCTATTCTGTTCTATGTTCAGCAGTGGATGGATAGAGGCAGATTATGATGATGATGAACCATATAAAGAGGTATAATTTTAACTAGGAAAATGGCAGTGAAAAATCGTAACATTAATATCAAACAAAATAAATATAATAAAGATAGGTACATAAATATATTCATTCAAGGTTATGTTGACAAAAAATAAATAAAAATAAAATAATATGTAAATACACTGTATACATAATCCGTACTAATATTATAAATTTGAAATCGTGGATGTTCTTTACGCTTTCACGCAAGTCGAGTAGTTACTCGACGAATCATGATGAAACTTTGTACACATATTCTGGGAGGTACAAGAAGTAACATTAACTTTTTTTAATTAATAATCCTAAAAAATACCGCCACAGTATATATTATATTATACGGTAGTTGTACAATTCTGAGTGTGTTTTCAAGTTCTTTTCTATTATTCCGCCCATTAGTTGAATCATACATTGCTAGATGGCGTTCAATAAAATATGTAGTAGTAATGACTTACTCCCCTGATTTCGAGGAGACTCGTGCCCAGCAGTGGGTCATATAAAGGTCATATAACTTTACTTTTTTTTATATTATAATTTTTATTGATAGGCCATCGTGTCTTTAGTATTAAAAAAGCTAAACAGAAATACAAGCAGTACACCTAAAAATACTAAAAATTTGGTATTTTTAATAATAGTTAAAAATAAAGTTTAATTTTCTATATTAATCATTTATTCTTTAATTCGTCTAAGTTACTAGGGTCATCTACCCCGGAATTATTAAATATAATCAGAACAAAAGTCTTAGAGCTAAAGCTCAGTCCTCCCGTGACCATGGTTGCTGTAAAGTATCCGAAACGTCGGGCTTGTAAAAAACGGCGATAAAATCCGTAAATTTGTTTCATTATAATATTAGAGCTAAAGTCAACAAGAAAGTGAAGTTGGCCGAAACTCCATAATTATTGATCTTACCATCATCGTAAATAGCGCAGTAAGTATGTGGCACTTGCAATTCCTTGCCGCAATTTTTATTGTCCTGTTGAAAGTGGACCAAGCTTAGCTCTCCAGTGAATGCCCAGCCAGTTGTCTGTAACAAAGACCATTTATATGTGTCCTGTGATGTCCTCTAAGATAGACTTAATGTTTGAAATACAATTAAGTATTTCTTTAAAGTTTTCAGGGTAAATCTAGCAGCCTGCAACAATGTTGGTGTTGCTTTCAATATGTATGTATATAATATTATAAAAAATATATTTAAGTCGAACGAGAGGGTCTGGGTTCGATCCTAACCCTCTGCGGTGCCTTGAAATGGGGTTTTACAAAATTTTTCAGTGCACCCTAAACACGAGACTATCGCTCGCTCAGCGGTGAAGAAATCGTAAGGAAACCTGCATGCCGGATTAGATTAAAAGTCTTTGAAGGTGTGTGAAGTTCACCAACCCGCATTGGACAAGCGCATCAGTGAACGATGGCCCATTACCCTCCTCGCCTAATTTCGAGGAGACCCGAGATTAATACGAAACAAAAATATGGTATTAAAAGAGAGTTGAGATTGGTCTGTTTCGCCAAATATAATAAAACATTTGTAAGTTATCTAGATCTTAAAACTTGTATGTAAAGTAGAACTTACAAAATACTTGTGAAAACTGACGGGCTGACAACCCACGGCTGAAGCTCGACATTTGGAAGGAACATTTCTTTAATTTTCTAAAGTGTTTTGTCCATGAGAAAGGATTTTTGTAAATTCTGCCGTCACGAGTATAAAGGGTGAAAGTTTAGAGGAAAGATAATGAAATTTTAAGCTGTACTCGAGATTTGTACATTTTCAAATTAAATACGCAAATAAATATGACGTCTTACGATAATCCCTAAAACGAGATAACGGGATATTAAAAAAAAAACACATTAAAAATAACAAACAACATAGCCTATTTCTACTAAAGTAAGAGATGATAAGAAAACTATAACGAACCGTTATATATCCCTTTTTTCCTCTAAGACGCCGGGAAATACGCTTAGGCATGGGGGAGTGGGTCTCCCCAGGCGGGTATGAGGGACTCGCTGCACACAAAAGCTGGTAAATGGTGGCAGCTCTATCCCCTAAAACCCGGCGAGTGCCACCAATGCCGCCTTTGGTGAAGTGCCCCGGATCTACAAGCAACTGGGCACCTCGACGGATAGTCAGTCCCTCAGGGGACCGACGCCAGCTCCACAGAGGGGTTGCCCGGCACCACAGAACACCTACCAACGTCATTCCCGTCCTTGCCCCTTGCCCCCTGCTCTTTTGCCCTCTCTTCTTATAAGAGGACTACAAAGAGCTATATCAATAAAGTTCGCTTTCGAAGTGAGCGTAAAGTGAGCTCTATCACTCAGGTGAAGCACGAATGGTTTTTACAGAATAGCTCTGCTGATTGTTGGTAACACGGGTGTGAGTTGGCTGAACTAATCTCAGCTGAACCGTTCATTCACCACTTACCATCACGTCTTGTCTGTCCGTTTGCCAATACATATAAAATGGAAAAAATATGCAACGTTTTTGCTTAGGAGTGAGCAATAAAGATTTTAAAAAATATTTTTATTTATTAATATTAATTAACTAAGTGCTCCGGGAAAAAAAGAGTGACAAAGGAAAGGAGAGCGCGCCAGAGAGAGAGAGAGAGAGAGAGAGAGAGACGTTTATGATTATTAAAAAAATAAGATTTACTTACAAACGCATCATCATACTCCTGAACATGTCCAAGGCGGGCTGGTTGTACACTTTCACTGAACTCAACTGCGTCTTCCAAGGTCAAAATCACCACGTCATTATTGGACCCCTTGGTAAAATTCTCATGAATATGTATGTCCTTCACCTGCGGGTGTTTAATAGTTATCATCAATATTATTATTGCTAATCATTTGTCTGAGCAAGCCCGTCTTTCCATTGGGCACTAGGTAAGTGCCCAGGGACACGCGAACTGTGCAGCCCAACTATTACTATCAGATTTTTATTGAGTGATAATTAAAAAAAAATAGATGACCACAATACCTAGTAGTGCCCTAATAATAAATAATAAATAAATAAATATGTATTACCCAGCAATCACATTACGTTAACCTAGCCCGATAATAAGCTCGTTAGAACTAAATTTAGTTAGAAATAAATTTTAATAATTTATATTAATATAAGGGACGATGGTCCCGTGGGAATAGGCTCAGCCTCTTGAGCGAGAGGGTCCAGGTTCGATCCTGAACCCGACCCCCACTATCGTGGTGCCTGGAAATGGGTTTTTCAATTTCGAAATGCACCCTAAACACGAGACCATCCCTCGCTCATCAGTGAAGGAAAACATCGTGAGGAAGCCTGCATGCCTGATGAGATTGAAAGCCTGCTTGCTGCACTGCAAAATTTGCTTGTTTATAATACTAAATTCATAAAATTAAAATATTGTTCTCTTACGATCTATTCATTTAGGATTTCTTGGATTCTATTTAATTATTAAAAAACATAAACAAATCCGCACTTTACGCAACGGGCATGTTACTTGCTTGAGAAAATAAAATTCTCAATGAAATATAAGAAATAATCGCTTACCTTCGTTACTTTTTCATTTTCACCCATAGTTTGTAGCGACTTTTTTCCCAGGATGATTATTATATCGTCCGCTGTTACTGAGAAGTTTGTATCTTGTATACACCTTGCGGCTGAAAGTTGAAAATGAGGAAAATTAATATATAAATTCTTTATTGCGGAGTTTCAATTTCGAGATTTTAAATTATTTTTGAAATAGCAACAGTCTCGTAAGCACGAAGAGAAACGACAGTATAAGTCTTCCGCTTATAAAGTTTTTTCAATTCCGTTTAAACTTTTTATACTGTTCACTAGTTATTTCTAAGTTTCAGATGAGTGGACATCCTATTACCAACTTTGAAAGTCTACCTCTTTACCTAATAATGAAAAATATTTAAACTATTTAAAATACTAGTAGTGAAAGAGTAACAAACATCCATACTCACAAACATTCGCGTTTATTATATTAGTAGGAAGTAGGATTTCAATGCTATTTTTATACATGTCAATTTTATAAATTTCACTAAACCATCTTTAAAAATGATTAGAATCTAAAATTATTAACCTGAGGGCTTAGATAAACGTAGTGAAATTATACCGAAATTCGTCATCGACTTTGAGTTATCATAACAAATTCCTAGCCAATGAGATAAAGACAAGAACGATCGATAGCCAATAGACAGTTTTATTGATATTGTCTTGACTTATGGCACTCCCATACATTTTATTGTTTTCGAACTTCGTTTTCGTTTTTTTAATGTCACTTTGTCTAAGCCCTCGGTTTAATCTCACCAAACTAAAAGTAGAAAAAGAAAAAAGGTTGGGATCCAGTACATTGCATTCGTAAAAGCGGTGTTTTTTCATTTTACAGCCTGTCACCGTGATTTAAGTCATTGGCTTATGATTTGCTTATGATCAGCAATGTTGCCATGAAAGCATAGTCATGTCCGTTTCATCGATCGTTCGCGTACAGCCAGACCTGTATCTCATAATGTTCTTCTGACATACGAGGATAAGGTTACAACTTACAATATACAGAAATGTTATTTATTAATTAGATCAATATGCAGCCACTAGTGGAAAGTATTTTTGATAATTGGAAATTCTTTATTAATTTTATATAAATAAATTGTAAATATGCCGTCTTTGCTTTCTATTACATTAATAATATTATCCATTGTTTACACAGCGGCTTACTTTGGAACCGGTGGTAGACTCAATTCACTTTAAAAATGATACTTTGATTGTACTATTTTGAATAAAAAAAATTGACATTGACTTTGACTTTGACTCAATTCCAAAATGTTTTTTTTTATTAATTTAAACCCTTTATTACTTGTCTATTACTAGTGAATTTAATGGTTTAATCCACATTTTAGATAAATAAAATCAGTTCAAATAAAAATAAAAAAAATATAAAAAAACAAAACCACCTTAATAAAATAAAAAAAAGTTATAAAATAATCGCTTTATCTGTGCCTACAACTTTTTTTTTTCTTTTACTAATTTACAAATAAGTAGAAGAATAATAATGTGTAAATATAATATACTTGTTAATTAATTGTTTCTAATATTTTATTTGTATTTATTCAATAAAAATGTTGTTATATCATAACAGTTTGATCAAAAACCAAGCGGCCCCTTACTGTACTTTTTAACTAAACTTTTTAAAAGAAGCGAACAAGTTTCTCTAATTTTATTAAATTGTGTATTATGATACAAAAAATTGCATTAACTTTCATTTTTTCAACATTTAAGCAATTTTCCCGCCATCACGTTAAGAAGCCTCAATCAAATTAGCATTCGCTTCCGGGTTCAGGGCAAAAAACAAAAAAACAAATGGCGCGCTTTTCGACGCCGCCTCAATTTTCCAACGGATTGATATAAAATTAGAACTAGACACAATGTAATAAAAACAGGAAATGTTCCGCATTTTCTACAGTAATATTGTCAGTTCATCCACTGGTGTTATGAGTAAATAGGTATATTATATTATGTATTTTAAAATCCAGCTCCGTTAAATGCGACTAATCCGTATCGGGTCAAACATGCATAAGCAAGTAATATTTACATTAGTTTCGTCTACCATGTTTTGTTCTTTTTCAAATTTAATACATTTTAACCTTTCTTAAATTTCTTCTAGATAAGCCTTACTAAAATATAATCTACTCAGTTTAAGATATCAAATGGACAGAAAAACCGAATCCTTATACTATTTCCATTTCTTTATTTTCTCGATGACAGATTCTGTAAAAACTTGAACGAGCGTCTTTTTTACATTATGTATGCATTATTTTATAAAAAAAAATGACGATTTCACACGTACAAGGTTATATTAGAGTCGGAAAAACTTATGGGGATAGAGCTATATCGATATACGTAACACAATAACAAACCCTATAATTTCTTTACAAGATGTAAAAAACTAAACTACTGCCGGATACTTTTGTACAAATTTATTAACTAATAATATATTATATTACAAGATGTTACACGTATTAATTCTTGATTGTTAGTGACAATTTCTTTAAAATTATCGTAGCTCTTGAAAAACTGTCTCTCGACACTCGACACTCGACAATGAAACGAAATAAACGAAACAACAAAACATATTTGAATGTTTTTGTTGTATTAGCCTTTGTTTAAAATATTTTAATAAATGTATGCTTTCGATATCATTAAGGATCGGTCGTCTTGGCATTCATTGAGGGAGGCCTACGTTCAGCAGTGGACGGATAAAGGCTGATGATGATGATGATGGTGATATCGATACTTATTTGGTCACAACACTACAACTACCAAATTAGAACTGTCGTCGATAATATAAAGAAATGGAAATAGTATAGTAATAAGATCATCATGCGTTATGTTGCTTCTACATTTATCATATCAATGCCGGTTGACGTTTTCATTTTTTAAAGGCACCCAAGCACTAGAATGGGGATTATACTTAAGATTTTTTTATAGGGATTTGTTTTGTGCGAGATATTTCTCTTAAGAAATATTCCATACAATTATTTATACTTTTTCCTTTTCCCTTGCAACAAGGGCTGCCGCTAAGGAGATTTAATGTTGCGAATGTACTTAGACCCACTCTCCGGGTATCAACTTGAAAATATTTCTTTAGTGTTTATTTTAAGAGGTGTTTTGTCATTTGTAGGATTAAATACTGAACGTTAGAAATAGGGGTATGCACCGAATAAAACCTGCTATATTATGTATACTGTGTATAATTATACTATAGACAGAAATTCAGTGGTTTTTTAAATAAGAATCGAGAATAACTTTCGTAAGTATTATTACGAAATCCGATAATGTTCTATGTGTGGGTCTGAAGTCAAAGTGATTGAACTTGAGAAATGCTATAAATATCAGTCCATATATGTTTAGACTTTCCATGATTTTTGCTTGGGGAAGCCACCTGCCAACCCACAGCTCCGATTTCGCTCAAAGGCCTTAAGGCCACAGCATAGGACATTTCGAAAAAAAAAAATTTCAATAAAAACTGATATATGTACACGTATAAACAATAATATGTATAGCGATTGAAATTTTTATATATTATAGAAAATTTTATACATATTTAATAATAAGTTTAGTATGCTAAACTGAGTGTATATTTATATATGTCGCAGTCATCTGGTTAAATCAGTCATTTCATTGTATCACTAGCTCGTCAATCGAATTACGACATTTAATTGAATGACTAAAGGACAACTCGTCAAGTTGTTGAATGTAACGTTCAACGTCTTGACTGAACGTCATTTAGCATTGTCGTTAAAAAGTTTGTTTAGGATGACCATAAGTTTTACGAGTTCCTTTACATAAAAATAATGAGGACATGAATAT
This sequence comes from Lycaena phlaeas, assembly GCA_905333005.2. Classification (NCBI taxonomy): domain Eukaryota; kingdom Metazoa; phylum Arthropoda; class Insecta; order Lepidoptera; family Lycaenidae; genus Lycaena; species Lycaena phlaeas. Next base: position 13,896,190 of record HG995169.1, on the reverse strand, counting down.
AAAATCATAATAAATCGTAATTGTGTTCGCGGCAACCAGTAACTTATAAAGCCCAAATTCTCACACATAAACTGAGCCATAACATTGAACTGACCTTGATTATGTTGTTCGTATTCAGTTAGTTTCATCTCAAATTTTTCTTTAAAAGTAGCGGGCGGCGGCGTATTAATAGGTAAATCCATGTTGTCACACTATTTTATTACAAATAACTCACTTTAATGTAAATTTAGTCAAAAAAATATCAAGGCAGTGTTATCTGCGCGAGCTGTTTTACGCCATATTTGTTTTGGTGACAACTAACGCCGCGGTGGTAAAAAATGAACTAAATTACAATCACCTGACTGATTTTACGTCCGCTCTGTTCAAAGGGCTATGTTTCAATCCGCTATCTAGTTGGACGTTGAGTGTTGCTTGTGTAGGTAATCAACGCTAGTCATTCAATTAAACGTCGTCATTAGATTAACGCGCTAGTGATACAATCAAATGACTGATTTAACCAGATGACTGCGACATATACAAAGTTTGGCCTTTAATTTGACAATATCTTTTTTCTAATATTTTATCTGTATTTATTCAATAAAATGTTGTTATATCATACCATGACCATGATCATTGAGTGATTTTACGAAACTACAGTAAAAGTGTAACTTTTTTTATTCTCATTGTAGACATCCACCAAAAAATGTTCGCAATAATATTCTACTAAGGGTGGACGGATAAAGGCTGATGAAGATGATGATGATGAAGGGTATAAATTCTGAAATCCTAATCCTAAAGCATATACTGGCATGGTACCAAGACTTATATTAGACTTATCTTTCATTTCATGATACATGGCTAAACCTAGATGTTCACTTGTTTATGTTCATGAACGACTGACCACTCGCAATCAGGTGGTTCATGTGTGTGATACAAGCACCCGACAACGGGCTGATGATAATGTTTTGGATATAATCAATAACCAAGAAATCATACACTACGTCAATCTGATCCCGTGGTAAGTTTCCGAAGAACTTGTGTTACAACTTACGGGTAATAGACAACGGAAATACAATATATTTAATATTCAATGAATGAATATTTAATATTTACACATCCGTGACCTAGGAACGCAGAAACTTTTTGTTCCCTGTCGGGATTCGAACCTGCTACCTCCTGCTACCGCACTAACCATCGAGCCACAGAGGTCGTCATAAGTAATTTGCATTTGATTATATATTTCATAATCATTTAGCCGTCTACCGCCATGCTGAGCGGGCAAGCTGTACTCACCGCTGAGGACGGTGTTGTTGGACAGCAGAGCTCCGTCGCAGTAGTAGTTGAACTGGTTACTTGTGCCGTTTTTAATAAATATAGCCGCTATCCACGGGTATACTATCCTTGATATATATGAAGTGTCCTTATTCTGAAAAGTAACATTTATCATTATTAATGTATCCTATTAATATTATAAACTCGAAAGTTTGAAATTTATTGAAACAATAAAATAATAAACACAGAATAACATAGGTTACAATTTATCACCGTACTCCCACATAAATGGGAAGTACGCGGGAAAAACCGCGGGGCGCCGCTGACGCGATAACATTTGAAGAGTGCAACGAATTCTGAATTCCCCCAATAAAATGTGTATCTTTTTAAACGACTTCAAAGACGCCTCCAGCATTTCTCAATTCGACCGTATATAATATTATGCTTTATCGTGTAGTATATAAGTAATATTTTGTTTTTTTCTTTGAAAAATGTGCCAATTCGCGTTACTGCGGCGGTGTGAACTGAACAATCAAATATTATTTCAGCATGACTACAAATCATATCAATAATAGAAATTCGTTAATTACGCACTCCCAAAAAAGAGGTATTCCAGTAAGTTTTATAAACAGCCTATTAAATTCCATTTCAATAATATATTTTTCATTGAAGAAGGCGCAACGGATAATCAGTTCACTTGGTGCGATATTATCACCTATATTCATAGACCCATTAGGGAGTTCGCAAGAGCATTGCCTTTCAAATATCAGTAAGCTCATATCTCACAGGCTCCAAAATGTAGAGGCGTTCGTAAAAAGTATACACTGTGTAGTAACGACACATAATGAGCACTTTGATCATAAACAACGTTTTAATAACCCATAATTATTAATAATTTAGAATGAACCTTATACAGTTGTTATTAAAATAATGATGGCTGTAATCCATACACTACTGGTATGATTGTGTAGTTACAAGCGATATGAGCATGAGCTATCTAAATTTGATATTGTATATTTTCAGAATTAAATAATCGTTTCATACTGGCATAGAGTCTTCTAGAGGCTAAAGATGATGATTGTCAGAATTAATCAGTGAGTGGTAAGAAGAAATGGTAAGCTGTCAGAATAATTTTATTATCTTATTCTGATAGCTTGCGATTTCATTAATAGGTCAGAACTAAAAACAATTCCTATTTCATATATAATAATATCACAGTGTATATGTGATAATATAGTGATCGGTTTTAATAAGCTTCGCATGAAGCTCAAAAATAGCCGAAGAACTAAGCCCCTACGCATAATTTCTCAAAGTTTTGTAATATATATATATTTTTTTTGTAATGTTCTAAAAAAAAACTTTTAGTAGAATTTAATGCATTTCGAGTTTCGACAAATATTCTCGATGGTTTTTGCAGGCAATTCACAAAATGTTTGTATTCTCAAAGGGGAAAAATATATTTTTTTTGTCAAAGAATTCACTCGGTTAATTAAAATTTCAATCTGCACTGTTAAAAAGTTGTATCGATTTGTTTGATGGTAATAAAACAACCAGAGCAAATAAATAAAACGAAATATTTATATTTATTCTATTCTATTCTAAATATCAATACAAACGATTGAAAGTAGAGACTAGTCAATATATTAGATGGATGCGGGGAGAGCCTGAATTATAATCAACCTAGCAGTGCCTCTCGGTTACACCAGTGTAATTCCCATTACGAAATTGTTGAGTCAACAACCTTTATGTTACTCTGATATTATTATTATATTGTAAAGTTTCATTGAAATCCTTTCAGTAGTTTTTGCCTAAAACATCCATATAATATACTACTTAATAACCTTCGCATACATAATAATATTATTATACAACAAGCCGCGCCCCGCAGTTTCATCCACCTACTTCCTATTCCCGTGGAAGTACGGTGATAAATTGTAGCCTATGTGTTATTCTGATGTATAAGCTATCTTATTGTAAAAGTTTCATTAAAATCCATTCAGTAGTTTTAACGTGAAAGAGTAATAAACGTCCATACTTACAAACTTTCACGCTTATAATATTAGTAGGATTGCAATTGATTACAAATAATAGGTACACATAAGTACTGTGATCGTTAAAAACTTTTACCATTTTCAACATATTACGATACAAATACTTTAATGAATTTTATCGTGGTTTATTGATACATATTGACTATAGTAACTTTGATTTGTATGAAGCGGTCGAAACGTCAATAGTGAAAAAGATTTAATAAACCGCGATTATTATAAGTTTTGGAGCGTTGAAATTAGAAAAAAGAAACCAGAAATGAACGTATGTAGTAAATGTGTTCCCCAAAAAAATTCATCAAAAAATTTATCCTCTAAAACATATCCTATCCCTTAATGATTGGCAAAAATAAAAAAAAGAATCTTTTATTCCCGTAACTCGACCCCGATAAACGAAAGTGGCAAATTTTATATTTTACAATCGAATCTCAGAAAACTTTCTAAATCTTTCAATAAAGAAATTTAAGAAAAACGTTTGCGTTAAAAATGTTATTGTGAAAAAAAAATTAGGACATCGTCCGTTCGTTCAACGATGAGAAATGCTCAATTACTTAATTGTATTAAGTAATAATTTTATAAAAATTTTAAGAAAAGCTTGATTTTATTTTCACTTTGCTAAAATTGTGTAACGAAAAATTTTGTTTTTTTTTCTTTACTGTTTGTCTTGACGTGTAATTGAAGGCTATTCATATATGAACAACCTTCAGGATTATTTATAAGAAGCGTATACAAAACAATGAAACAATAAGTATACACTTTTATTCTACTTTTGTTTGTTACAATAGTTTTGTAAGCGTATTTTTTCCCGCTTACCCTTGAAGATTCGTGAGCAACGCCTAGCATTATAAACACGTAGTGGAGAAGGCATTTATATATTTCAAGGTTTGTAGTCATTTGGATCATCCAATGGATAATTATTATTACTTGATGTTTATGAACAGAATAGTTTACAAGCACCGACGTGATGGTCTGAAATAGGTCGATGACAAACTAGGTGAGAAACTATCCCACGGTTCGGCCCTTGTCGTGGCGGTGGGGCTCAGTAGCCCGGGGTGACCCCAACACCTTGGGCGAAGCAGATTTAGCCAAGGGGGCTCTTTGTAACCCCCTTACAAGAAGAGAGGGCAAAAGAGCAGAGGGCAAGAGGCAGGGACGGGAACCTCGCCTAATTGTAATGTCCCGAGGTTAGGAGGGGTTGTTCTGTGGCGCGGGGCAACCTCTCTGTGGAGGTGGAGTCGGTCTCTTGAAGACTGACTAGCCGTTGAGATGCCCTGTTGCTTGCAGATCCGGGGCACCTCACTGAAGCGGCATTGGTGGCACTCGCCGGGTTTTGGTGGGTAGAGCTGCGTCCACTTACCAGCTTTCGGGCGCAGCGAGTCCCACATACCTACCTGGGGTGACCCACTCCCCCGCGGGATGAATAAGTGCATTTCCCGGCGTTAAAGAAAAAAAAGGTGAGAATCTATGAGAGTTTTTCCTAGTGATCGTTCCAAAATCTCGATATGAGAGTTCCAAGCGTGTTTTAAGATATTGCGGCTTTCGTGTTTCTATATAGGCAGATCTTTTGTAGATTTGAAGACGGCACCCGTCAGTTACCGACATGTCGTTGATAGATCCGGGTTGGCTGATTATCCGGCAGAACAGACATTTTTGAGGGGTTTTCTTTTACCTTTGTTATTACAGTCTGAGCGACGATCTCGCATATTACATACCCTCTCTTATGCGAGAGGATCAGGGTTCGATCCTGACCCTCCCGTGTGTAAATGGGTTTTTCCAAATTTCTAAGCGCACCCTAAGCACAAGACTATCGCCGGCTCACCGGTGGAGGAAAATATCGTGAGGAAACCTGCATGCTTGATGAGATTGAATGTCTTTGAAGGTATGTGAAGTTCACCAACCCGAATTAGGGTAGCGCAAAGGTTAACTATGGCCCAACACCCTCCTCGCCTGATTTCGAGGAGGAGACCCGTGCCCAGCAGTGGGAAATATAAGGGTTGATACTTTATTATTCTATATCACACTCGGGTAGATCGATTGACAATGGCTTGGCATAGAGGTTTTAAGTTAAATAGCAGAGCTCCGCGGTTTTACTCCCGTTGTTAATGATCCCGCTGGGAACACCCATATAATATAGCTTATGTTACTCGGTAGAAAAGAAGCTTAATCTCAGGAACTACTGGTCGGATTTGAATGATTTCAGTGTTAGATAGCCCATTTATCGAGGAAGGCTATAGGCTATACATCATCACGTTAAGATGCCGCTGTAATTTTTAACGCAAGCGAAGCTGCGGGCAACAGCTAGTGTTAAAATATTTGTCCAAATCGATCGAGTAGTCGGAAATATTCTCTTTATAATATTTAATTTAAATGGAAAGTCCGAAAAAAGTGATGATGTTTCTGACGCTACTGCGTTCGACTATTGCATACAAATGAGACAGGGCTGCGGTCACAGTTTCTCAATTATGATGCCTCGCTGGATAACGACGTCTTGATCTAGTTCAATAGTCTATTGTTATGATTTTTTGATTATGAATTGAAGAACTCTATTAATGGTCCGGGAGCAAGGTGAAAATTTGGTTAATTATTTCCTCCCGCGAGATAATTCGTGAGACGTATCAGAGAAAAGCATCATTAAGCCTCGTGAACGTCAGCTCTCTCTCGGTTGGGGGGATGAGCGTTGGGAGCCCCCCACGCACGAAGAAAAAAAAAATCAGTTATTTCACCTCAGCTCAAATATTTATTAAATTGTAGTTAGCCCAATATCTCAACGAAAAAAAAAATATCAGCTGGTTATGATACATTATACGTCAGCTGGTGACTCAAACATGAAATTTTTTTTTCACTTTCTGATTTCACTAAACATCACTTGAGAGGAACTTGGTCATGAAGACCTGTTACTGGCTCCCGGGCTATAATGAGGCTAGTCTAGTGGTTTTTGATTGGACACTAGTAGCGGCAGCACAGCGGTCGCCAAGATGGATCCAAGATCTTTATCGTATCGAAATCGTAAGAAGCAACATCATAACAAAAAGTAGAATAAGATTTTTAGACTAAATAAACATTGAAAATATTTTTTTTATCGTCAAGTTTTCATGAAGATTCTAAATTAAATAGGAAGTGCCGCGGTGAAAGTCTATAAAATTTCTAAATCCGTTTTTCCCCCCCTATTTAGAAAGGGAAAAAAGTGTAAGACGCGCGCACGAAAGGTTCCGTACTATACCACAGTAGGTACCATTATCTATACAGAAACTGAAAAAATCACGTTAGTTGTATGAGAGCGCTGAAAAATTTATTTATTTTGTAATTGAATAAACAACGGAATATTCTGTGAATATGTCAAACGCCTATTCGTAGCAATTAACAATATGTAAAGAAGAAAACGGCAAATAAAGTTCCTTTTTTGCCACCGGAGCATATTAAACATCTGATTTGTTATTTTATCGGCAACAGAAATAAATTATCTGTGAAAATTTCAGCTGTCTGGCCATCACGGTTTTTGAGATATACCCTAGTGACACACAGGACATCGAAGGTCTTGTGGCACCCTTTGGGTAAAAAACCCTGAAGAGGACAAAACGGACTGTGTTATGACTACGTATGTACTATACCTTGGATAACACAAAAATCCAGATCACCTCGTTTTTGGACAACGATGAACGCTTACTCCAATCATGTTTTTTTATTTGCATTCGCCGTATAAAATAATAGTGTGTTAGATACTAATAGCCTAGATTAGAAGGTGAATATTTGAAGTAAACAATATAGTTAAAGTAAATCGCGGAATTAAAGTAGCAATTCTAAGTAGCCTATGGAGTAAAAGAAGAATATCTGAAGAAGTACATAGAGTAAAAGTATGTGAAGAAGAATGTAGAGTAAAATGGCACAGAGATGAAGTGTCATATCTGAAGTAGACCATAAAGTAAAAGTAAAATATCTGAAGAAGAATATAGAGTAAAATGGCATGTCTGAAGGAGAACATGGAGAAAAATTGCTTATTTGTAGTAGACCATTGAGTAAAAATGGCATATCTGAAGTATACCTTAGAATAAAAGTGGCATATCTGAAATATTAGTTTCGTTGCTTCCGTACATTTCTTACGCACGTGATTGATGGACCACCTCGCGTGCTGTTGCGAATTAACCACGACAATCCATTACTTATATACAATACATTAATTTATCAACTTAATAAGCATTCGTTCATATTATTTAAGTACTGCTTTCCGCTAACCAAGTAGCCTAGGTATATAAAATATATATGCATCAGTAAAAAAAATATACAAAAAAATGTTTTAAACTTACGCGATCAATATTCATATTCTAATATTGATTATAAAAAAATAGTTCGGGTGCTTACCGCGTTTATAGTTTTATTGAGGTCCCGATATTTCGGCAATGTTTCAACTGCCATGATCAAGGGAAGACTGATCGGGACCTCAATAACACTAAAGATATAATAAATACGCAAATGCATTTCAGCAGAGGACGGATAAAGGCTGATGATGATGATTATGATGATGAAAGAAGGAAAGGTTCTTTATGCATATGCATGCATTCGCATATTTACTACATGGATTACCAGTGTTGTTACCGGAGTATTTCTGCCAAAGATCAATCTTATTGTGTAAAATAGTTTTTTTTTACCTAACGCATGATTCTATTATTAGTTGCATGGTTTCCCCATTATGAAAGACAAATATAATATATCCAAACATTAGATCCCCCATTATATTCAAGGTCATGTTTTAAGTAGCCTAATGTAATTGTTTTGAAGATAGCGCTGAGAGTAAAGTAAATGTAAAAAATTAAGTAATATAATAAAGGTTAAGATTTTTTGTCTTATTTATTTACAAAAGTACTAGGATTAGATTAACCAATCGTTGTGGACAATTATAGGCCATTTGGAGGAAGTTTTTGCCCCTAATTTATTAGTGGGTAAAACGGCAGGATACAACGAGTATCTTGTATAACGCTACATAAAAGCTTAGAGCACTCACTTCTGATTTCCCCATTTCAAATTCTAGTCGAACTTTAGCCGTCTTATCTTGTTATTCGGTACCCAGGTAGCTAAGTACTAATACTAGTAGTAATACTAATAATACTAGTAGTAGTACTAATAATACTAATAACTTCCGACTTAGGTCAATGGTCGTCTGCAATAATCTATTTTGGGTTCTAGCCAAAATCTAAACGTAGTCTAGTGTCACCATTGTTAAACTAAACATAATATAACGTTTACTTATCATATAGTTTTGTTTCCCTTTCATACGAACAATTCAAGATAAAACATGTAATACACCGTGGCTTAATATAAGAAATTACAAGAAAGCTTTTTAAGAAATTACAACACAATAAGTATTCTATTCTATTTCTATTCGGTAAGCGTTTGCCACTTATCTAGAGGGGCAGATTTTACACAGTGGGCTATATAGATTATGCATATATTAATTGACCCTCAGTTGAATGACGTGATGATCATGAAAGTAAAAAGAGCCTTTATCCGTCCACTGCTGAACATTAGTTAATGGTATGTTTGCGTTCGTAAAATGTCTGAGTTGATTTAATGATGATGTTGATTAGTTATATTGCTTATCTTAATGAAACAGTCCAATTATTCATCACAATAGGTTTTATATAAAAGAGGAGGTAATCACTTAAAACCAACTTGCTGCAGCTAAACGGAATCGTGAGAAAAGATTTGAGATAACTTTATTTCATATAAATAATTACTAACAATCGCATCTAACCCACACCGTTGTAATCATGTTGGTTTATACTAGGGGTCTTTTAGGGGTCGAGATTCGGCCGGAATAAATTAGTAATTACATCTCTTTTTGTTATAAAGCCGCAACACAAAAGAGAAAATATCTTTGTAATTTTGTTTGAAGCACATAATATTTAAAAAAAGTTTGATTCTTTCTTCTATAAATAAACCGTTACTATGCAAATATCTTTTTTTAAGAGCTGATGGCCTTTAAGCTCAATCGGTAAGTAGGTAGATGCAAAGTTTGCATTTTGCATTGCAAAGATCGTAGGCTGCTATCCCACTAGCGTTTTCTGAGCGTTCGAGTCTGTTAAACTCATTTGGGCTAAATGTCTATAGGCTAAAACTTATAGAGCAAAAATATAACTATATATATATATATTATTAAACCTAAGCCATTTGCCATAACCGTTTGCTATTTCAATGAACCAATCAAACATCGAATTAGGTGGACTAGTTGAGTAGCAGCATTCTGTAAGTTCGTTTTCGAATCTCGAAAGCGGAATCCGCGGTGACATGACGAATTTGACGAATTTGTATTCTTTAAAACTAGACTATCTTTTTTTTTTTTTTTTTTAATTTATTGTTCAAAACACAGAATTAATCACACATAATAATAGATTAAAAGCTTGCCGCGAAAACTCACATGAGCTTATCTGGACAAGCCGCCGCGTCGCATACAATATTATTATCAAAACAAGATAGTGCCATACCGTACCTTATTATACAAGGAAAAAAAAGAATTTTAAACACTTAAAGATTTTAGTAAATGATCTTTCAGGGATTTTCTATATTTGCGTTTGTCCCGGTATAACTCCTGTAATTCTTCGGGAAGTTCATTAACTAAAGTAGGTATAATGACGTGTAACATTCTAGCTCCATAAAAATTACTAACAATCGGTGTTATGAACTTCTTTGAATAGTTAATTTTCCTTAATTTATTTGGTCTACATTTCTCGATTAGTAAGGTTGGATCATTAACTTCATTTAGAATATTAAATTTAACCAAGGTATATACATCCATAACATTGCAATATTGAAATATATCATTGACATTCATATTGATTTTGTTTTTAAACTTTGGGATAATGGTTTTTAAAAGACGTACCTGAAGCATATAAATATTATTCAAGTGGGTTTTACAGGTCCTACCGTAGCTACTTAGGCCGTAATTGATAACAGATTGAGCTAGGGCTAAATAAAGTATTCTACAAATTTTATATGGAAGTTTATGTTTCAGTATATATAATTTACTAAGTAATGATCTTAATTTTGAGCTAACAAACTCTATGTGAGGTTTCCAGCTAAATCTGTTATCAACCACAATGCCGAGATAAGTATGTTGGTTTACTTGTTCTATTAGTGGACATTGACAATTCAGAAGAGTACGATTGCTATGGAAACATTGATGAGTATGGGCCACGATAGTCGGGGAGATGATTGGTGTGTTATGAGAAGAGTGTATATGAATGAATTTAGTTTTATTAGCGTTTATCACCAGCCCGACATCGTGGGCCCATTTGCAAATAAGATTATAGTTATTCTGCATAATAATTACAGCCTCAGATACTGATTTGTGAGCCGCAATCAAACATGTATCGTCAGCAAATTGATAAATGGAGCCTTGTTTTATCAAATTACACATATCATTAACATAGAGGAGATATTCGATTGGTCCAATTATCGACCCCTGAGCGGTACCTTTTGTGGTGCCATACATATTACTATAGCAATTGGAGATTTTAACGGTGGAAAAGCGATCCGAGTGATAATCTTTAATTAATTCTAGAAGTGGGCCTTGAATACCATTTTGTGATAATTTTCTATATAGAATATTAAAATCTAGCAAATCGAAGGCTTTTGAGAAGTCAATAAATAAAGTGATTACATGATATTTTTCATTAAGATAGTTGTTAACTTCATCTGTAAATTCTCTCAGCAAGTCAGTGGTACTCCTATTTTTCTGAAAACCATACTGTTTGTAGTTAATTATTTGATGGTCCCGCAGAAAGGATGACATTTGATCCCCAAAAAATTTTTCAATAATTTTATTAATGCACGATAGTATAGTGATGGGGCGGTAGTTATTGTAATCATTATGTTTGCCCTTTTTGTATATAGGTCTGATGCAACCGATTTTGAGCGAGCGAGGATATATTCCTGTATCCAGACAACAGTTTATTAGGTGACATATGACTGGTGATAGCTCCTCAGATAAATATTTAATTTCACGTGCCCGGATTCCATCGAAACCTGGGCTCTTTTTTATGTTAATATGCTTTAAGATTTGAGCAATAGCATCACTACTAGCGCGTTTTGCTCTCATGGTCACATTAGGTTTTATTTCGTACAAACTTTGATCTAATAGTTTAATGTGGCAATTATTGTTTATTTTACTAACTGAGAGGTCAAACTCTTTTGCAAAATTGTTTGCTAACGTTAATGGGGTTAAATTAAATAATTTTATAAGGGTTTCATCAATACGTCTACAAATTTTTCCGCATATCCTATTAATTATGCCCCACATTATTCTTGGATTTTTGAAATTATTACACACTTCTGACATAATATAGTTATTTTTCAATGTATTTGCGTATTTGTTGGTTTTATTGCGATAATTATTATAATGTAATCTTTTAACACAGTTATTTTCATCTTTTCGCCACGCCTTATACAATTGATCCCGCCTAAAACACATATTTATTAGTCTCTGGTTAGCCCATTTACATGAGCTCCGCTTGTTTTTAATATTAGTTGATTTTGATAATGAACATATCCTGTATACCATGTTAAAGTTATTATCTATAGATGAAATGATTTCGTTTGGGTTTTGAGTATCTAAACATTCACGCCATTCAATTTTACGAAGTTCATTCTTTAGTTTATTAATATCTAATACGTTTACGGGTGCAGCGCCGGACCGGTTTGGGTCGAGCTCGGGCGCATCGACGGATGACGTCATCGGCCACGCACATGCCGTTATGCAGTGATCAGCTGGTGCGATGCTCACTGCCGCGCTATACACACTTGCGTTACAATAGCTACGAATGAATAGATGGTCAATACACGACTTGCTTAATGCATTGCCGCATTTTTCTATACGTGTATATTGATTTATTGCACTCTCAAAGCCCAAATTACTCAAGGAATTTAGATATAAGGTAGTTACAGGGTTATCCCGCTTCAAGTCAATATTCATATCACCAATTACAAGGTAATTATTTTTATGCGTGTAGGCCTTAATTAATTTAGTCAATTCTCCTATAAATCGGGATTTACATGTGTTAGGTGGTCTGTAAACGGCACATATTCCTATGCAATTTCTTTTATAGACATTTAATTCACCCGTTATGTATTCCATTTCTTTATATGAATTATTATTAAACCTGGTGAAGGTCACTGATTTATGTACATACAGAATCACTCCTCCACCTCTTCTGCTATATCGTAGCTCGGAATATAAGTAATAATCAGGCAGTTCGAATAATTGGATCAATTGCGTTTTAATATTTACCTCGGTAAGAACAATCAAATGTATTAACGACTTAGAATTATTTACTACATATTCGAGTTGAGCAAAGTTTTTAATCAAAGACCTAATATTAACATGAAGTATTAATAGAGGGTTTTGGTCCATTGGCACATTATGGATAAAATCATTCCAGGTATCATAGTTACATTCATTTATGGTAGGGTTTAAATCATCCATTAGTACAATTGAATTTTAAGCACACTTAACTTGACATAGTAATGAAATGAACTAAGAATAATTGAAAAGTCAGGGAGAGTCAAGTATTGAAAGTTAAGCTATGGGAAAGAGAATATATTATATATATGTATATAGCGCATACCTGTGAGGATATTATTGGATACATGAGTTCACCTGATTTTTCATTTTTTCTATGTCCTGTAGATTTTTTATGATTGTTATTTTGGATGTATCATTTTTACGCAACAAAATAGAACCATTTTTACACCAAATATATTTAACGGAATCCTTTAATTCTTCTTTTGTCTTCCACAACAAGAAGGCGGTCGAGGGGGTTAGTGATTCCCGTAGGTAAATTTTTCCACTCCCTGCCATCCCGATGTCTGCTGGAGTAATGTTTGTTTTTCTTGCAGTATCTATCCACAGGTTTCGGGTTCCCTCCTTAAGTGTGACAGTAATCACAGGTGTATCCCTCTTCTTTCTGCCATTGTTGGAAGTATTACGTGACTTCTTTCTATATGCCTGAATGACATCATTTGGATTCAGTTTTATATTGGTAGCGAAAATTTTTATTATATTTTCTACATTTTCACTTTCTTTTTCTTCTATTCCACATAGTTCCAACTGGTTAGATAATTGATTTTGCTGAATTTGATTTAATTTATTTTCCATAACTTCATATTTTAGGTTAGTATTTTTTAGAGTATTGCGTAGTTCCGCACATTGATTTTCTAATAATTTCATATTCTTTTCATATATGATCATCTTATGTTCGTACTCGTCTATTTTATCAGAATAGAACTCCAGGGTGCGTTGAAGCTCATCCTTGATGACCTCTTTAACTTCCTCCCTGATGATGCGCAAGGCTTCCTGTGTTTGACTAAATGTCGAATTTGTGCACACGTAGTCATTGACCTCATCAGGAATGATACCAGATAACCGCCTGGGCTTGGTGCCGCTACAATTTTTACACTTCCAATCAACGGAGTCTGTCATGATCAGAACGTTTAGCTGCTCCAAGTTGAGTTCGGCACAGGAACCATGAATCCATTTGCTACATGTCCCACACTGAATTCCTGGCACTTTTTTATTAATGATTTTATTACATTTATAGCATCTAACCATTGTAGATAATTTTTCAATGATGTAGGTAGATCGAAATTTTTATTTGTATTTTTTATTTTGCGTTGCGTACGCGTAGACTGATTCACTGTTAGCGAGCGACTGATATCTATCTATATTAATAAAGTTCACTTTCGAAGTGACGTAAAGTAAGCTCTACCACTCAGGTGAAGCTCGATATCAAAATGGTTTTTACAGAATAGCCCTACAGGTTTGCCTTCTGTGTGTTGTGACAACAAGCTTATTGTATTTGAAAATTAACTATCGTTTTTTGTTTCCCATTATCGTCAACTTTGGACAATTGACTTTACCCGAAGGGCGCCAAAGCGATCAAATACTGTACGGTAGCCACGAACTTCTTAGTTTCAGTGACGTTTAAGTCAATTTGCGGTAAATTGGTAAAGTTCACGCATTGTTCTTGGCAGAATTCTAGAGTCCGCACCACCAATCAACCCCGATAGACGCAGCGCTGCGGTCTCGTAACGCAATGTTGCCAATATCTAAATAATTATTTTCCACTAAGGGCCTGTTTCACAATCTCCAGTTAAGTTTCCAATAGGCTATTGGCAACATATTTAACAGATAGAGTATGGAGTATCTGTCAAATATGTTGCCGATAGCCTATTGAGAACTTAACTGAAGCTTGTGAATATTGTTTTCTTATGTTTACACGAATTTCACTCATTATAATGAAACAACTTTTACGGATTTTATCGCGGTTTATTTAGTTTTTTAAGAGCCCGACGTTTCGGATACTTTACAGCAACCATGGTCACGGGGATAAACCGCGATAAAATCCGTAAAAGTTGTTTCATTATAATGAAGCTTGTGAAACAGGCCCTAAGGCTAGTATAATAAAAAATATAACTAATAATAGGGCCCATCTTCAGTAGTGGATGGACAAAGGCTGATGATGATGATAATGTCAAATATATTTTTACTAGGCCTCCTGTCAATCCGAACATGTCGTATTAATGTCACACTAAAAGGATGTCGTTTAAAAATGTTGACACATACTTTCGTTTTTTTATTTTAATAGGTAGTACCTCGTAGGAATGGGAATGGAAATGGAATCGTCTTGGCGTTCATCGAGGGAGGCCTATGTTCAGCAGTGGACGGATAAAGACTGATGATGATGATATTGAAGTAGTACCTGATTTCTACGATTCTTTTATCATAATATGGTAGATAGACAAACGTTATAAATACGCAAAATTGTATCATATGTGTGTTTCATCATTATCATCATCGTCAGCTTTTATTCCTCCACTGCTAAACATACGAGTAGGTCTCTATCAATGAACGCCAAGACGACCGATCCCTTGCCACTCGCATCCAACACGGACCGGCTACTAAACGGAGGTCGTTTTCCGATCTGGTTATGTGACTAACACTTCGTTAACCTAAATTGTGTCAAAGTAAAAGTATATGATAATGCTAAATTTATCTTTATTTAGGTGACAACACATTGAAATTACAAAATGCTGCGAAACAAAAATTTCATAATTAAAAAAATGACACAATTAAAATCATCCATTATTAACGTGGGTATATTTCGTAATACAATACCACTGGTACATGTTCGAGTCAAAATATCTTAAGCTAATTAACTGACATAATGCGTATAATAGACTTACGTATACCCCTTTGTCTTCATTTTTCTTAGCTTCAATTAACGAGCCTTTATCAAAATGTTTCTTATTTTCACTAATCTCATTTGCATCTTCATATCGTTCCGTTGAATTTGATGCTGTATTTTCATTAGTAGTATCTTTATACAAGTCAATGTAGTCTATTATGGGATAATCAGTACTGTTGTCTTCGTTAAAATCGTAATACTCATTGAAATCGTCGTCGATAATTTCATTTGTACGTTCGTCTTTTTCATTTACTGGTTGGTAATGTTCAATTTTTATTTGGGGAAATTGTGATACAGTGAAATTCACCGGTGTTAATATTTCACTAAAGTTAAAATATAACGGCTGAAGCAGAATTGAATTATTTTTTAGAGGTAAAATTTCTTGTATTATACTTTCATTATCAGGTATATCAATGTTTGTTATATTTATGTCCTCAGGTAATTCAAACGTTTGATTTTCGAAAAATATATCACTTAATGGATCTATGTCATCAGGTATATTAAAAGTCTTTAAGAAAATTGCTGTATCATTATCGATATTTTGGAAAATTTGATGCGCATCAATAGTTCCATTATTTTCAATTTCACTTTGTAAAAAACTGGACACGTCAACAAGAATATTATTTATGTTTTCTTCACCAAACTCCGATGTATCATTAAATTCATCACTATTTGCATTTTTAAAATAATTAACATTGCTAAAGAAATTGTTAATAAATGACCCTATACAACTTGAATAGTTTTCACAGTCACATTTAACAGATTTAACATTCGCAACAAACAAAAGAACTAAAACAAAATACGATTTTAACAGCATCTTTGAATTTATGGTAAACACGTAACCACTTAATGCATGATACTATACAAATGCAGACGTTCTTTAACTTTTTTATTTATATATCACATCAGTTTGATTGTTATGAACTTTAACCATTGTAATTTAAGCTCAGATTGAAATGCGCATCATACTTTGGCGTTACGCAACGACCTTACCTTGAGAATTTCGTGGCAAAATTGACTTTGATGGATGGATTTGGCGCAGACGAAGAGAAGGATAGGCTATTGAGGTGTAAGCTTCAGCTAACGAGGGGATATAATAAACACCACAGTGACAAATAGCTTTATGAATTGGTAAATATGACCGATATTAATAAGCCGAGTGTAAAGTATAATCGGGGGGCAAACGAACAATCAGTTAACCTGATGATAAGTGATATACCCGCTACTTTTCCTTATCTTATCCCTTTTTTTTATTTAATGCCGGGAAATGCATCCCGCGGGGGAGTGGGTCTCCCCAGGCGGGTATGTGGCACTCGCTGCGCCCTAAAGCTGGTAAGTGGACGCAGCTCTACCCACTAGCGTCCGGCGAGTGCCACCAATGCCGCCTTTGGTGAGGTGCCCCGATCTACAAGCAACAGCAGAGAGAGACTACTAGACGGCTAGTCAGTCCCTCGGGAGCCAACGCCGCCTCCACAGAGGAGTTGTCCCGCACCACAAAACAACCACTCCCAACGTCTGGACAGGTTGAGGTTCCCGACCTCACCCCTTGCCCCCTGCTCTGTTGTCCCCTCTTCTTATAAAATGGGTACAAAGAGCCCCCTCGCATCGGCTCAATTTGCTTCGCCCAGGGTGTTGTGCTTACCCTGGGCTACTAAGCCCCACCGCCACGACAAGGCCTAAACCATGGTGGGGTTCCTTATCTTATCCTATGATGCTATATCCTACAATTTTATTTGTTTTTTATAGAATAATTATCTAACTGACCTAAAAACAACGTAATAATATTTGCGTTTAATGTCCGCATTAGCTATAGAAAAAAAAGCAACGTGATAAGAATTTTATTTAATAATCACATAGATTAAAAAAACTTAATCATTTTGTATACGGTATGTATATATCTGCAAAGTGTAATGGTTACATCTGGAAATAGTATTGTGGAAGAAATAAATAAAATTAAAAAGACGTAAATATGAATAAAGATGTGGAATGTGTCTATATAAAATGTCCCAAAATCTAACACAAATAGGTTACATACTGTACACAGTAAAAGGAAGGTAAAGTATCAACCCATAGGTCTATGTCCCACTGATGGGCCTGTGTCTCCTCGAAATCAAGCGTGGAGGGGTATTGGGCCACAGTTCACCGATGCACTGGCCCAGTGCGGGTTGGTGAACTTCACACAAAAGTTTAAAGTACCGTCAATCTTATCAGACATGCATGTTTCTTCACGATGTATTCCTTCACCAGCGAACGAACAGTGATCCGTGTTTAGTGTGTTAGAAATTTAGAAGAATCTATTTCAGGCACCATATGGGGTCAGAATCGAACCGGAACCCTCTACGTTTGAGACCGAACCCTTATCCACAGGACCCCCGTCGCTCGTGTACTACCACTACTGTATAAACTATTTCAAAAGACAACAAAGTTCGATAAAACAAACATTAACTAAGGCAAGTGTAAATAAATACAATAACTAGCAACAACTTCATGAGACAATGTGATAACTAAAAAAATGATAGAGTCCGTGTAAAATCCTTATATAATATGTTATATTTTTTAACTCATAAATGAACATAATATTATAATGCTAGAATTAATGTTTTGTGTCAAACTACAAACGCTTAAAGAATTCTTAAATAATAATCACAAGTAAAGTTATTGAATCCTACTACTTTAACTATTTTATAGTATGTGTTAAAATATTACTTACCCTTATTTAAACTATTTAAAACAGGATATTTATCATGTTTTTTAATATTATTTCGCGGAGCTTGATATTTAGACATTGTCTACGAATGTATTATCCACGAAATCCCGTTTTAAATAGTTTAAATATTGAAAATAACCACGTTAATTTAAAATTCTTACTTACCCTTGTCTTAAAAATATCACGATGGGGGAGTAATTCTACGTCTTTCATATTTGATGTTGTCAATTCACTTTCATCTAGTAAATCCTTTATCAATTTGATCGTAGCTTCAGGATTAAAACTTGCATAATCAACAGGATTTAGTACAACTTCATTACAATCATTAGTATTTCGTTTTTCTCTATCATCTTCAACATCTGTGAGTGAAAAGTAATCATTGTCATCATAAACATCAGTGACTGCATAATCGGTGGTTTCATAAATATCAGTTGTTGTTTTAATATCTGTGATTTCATCCACAATTGTTAGATTCAGTTCAGATAAAGTCGTTATACGTTTAATTTTCACATCTGCGTTTATATAGTTGTGTAAATCTGGCCAATATTTTGCACTGTACAATATTAATGATATCATAAACAATATCACTATCATTATTAATACTATTAACAACTTAATAATCATTTTCATGTACGACATGTTTTTCATTCTTAATGACACTTGTTCACGTTGTTAAATCAGAAAGGATACTAGTGTACTTTGAACATGTTGTTTGCGAATATGGCTTTGGAACCAGGAACATTTAAACAATGAGCAATAATCCATAGCCAATTTAATGGGCTATAGAAGCAATATAATCTTTAATGATTAAATTATACAAATTGAAACCACGTATTTTCGGAGTGAGGAATGCACCAGTGATCTGAATTAGTAATATAATAGATTAACATGATTTCATTGATTATTTTACTGGCCTGTTGCTTTGTAATTTGATTTGACTGGTCATAGGTTCGATTAACACCCAGAAAAAATCTTTTTGCGATGATAATTATTATTTGTTCTGTAGCTAGGTGTAAATTAGCTAAAATATGTTTGTATTTAGAAATTTATGAATTGTATCTGTTGTCTACACAACGCTATCTAGTTTGGGATCAGGGGGTCTAGCCAAAATGCCATTAAGAAGCGTTAGCGAAGTTCGAAAATGATGAAATGTATGGGATTGACATAAGGCCGCGCTTACGTGGTTGGCTCACGTGGTCCATCCTATACATTTTATTATTTTCGAACTTCGCTAACGCTTTTTTAATAGCATTTTGGCTAGGACTCCAGGCGGCTTAGACAAGGTAATATAAAAAAAAACGACAACGAAGTTCGATAAGAATAAAATGTATGGGATTGACATGAGTCACGCTAAACCATGTGGTCAATCGTTATCGTAACAAACTTACGAACTGTTTATTGGCTATCAATCGTTATTGTCAATATCTTATTGGCTAGGAAATTGTCATAAAGTAACGATGACTAATTTTGGTATCTTTCCGCTACTAAACGATGTTACTTTTTGTAAGCCCTCTTATTGCCGCCTGTACGTTATCCCAGCATATTATTATTTCACATTAAAGACCTAAAACGAGAGGAGACACGTCTTGTTGGCTTCGTCGTGGTATTTAACAATACCAGAATATCTAGCTCCACAAGATAAAATAAAAAACATAAAAATATTCCGCTTTAAATTTTATTTTATATACATATTAATTATGATGTAGTGTTTCATATAGTTTTTTTATAAAACTAGGCTAAGGAGAAAATTTTGGTAAAAATAATTATTTAAGCATTTTCATAAAAAATGCATTCTTATTTATATGAAATGTTATACTGTACTCATACGTCATAATGATGCTTAGTCGTTCAACAAACCATCAGCCAAAATATACTAGCCTTTTGCAAATCAATTTAACAGGCTTCAATATCCGGTAAAGGAACAGGCTCGGATACACAAAGCCGATGCATGGAATGATCACTTTATAGGCCTTTTAATGCGAAGTCAGTCGCCCGAATAATAGCGGTAAGTCGCCTGGGATGAGTGAAATGAATACGGAGCTTCTGTGACAAAGGTTCACGCGAACGGAGTTTAGTCTGGTCAATTAAAAATATTTTATACATTGTAAATAACTATTACGTACTTTATATTTATATGTGAGTATATATGAATAAAGGCAATGTAACTTAGGGCCTGTTTCACAATCTCCAGTTAAGTGCCCAATAGTCTATCGGCAACATACTTGACAGATACTCCATACTCTATCTGTCAAATATGTTGCCGATAGCCTATTCGGAACTTATCTGGAGATTGTGAAACAGGCCCTTAGTTAACTAAGTTTAGAAGCAATGTCTTTTTCTTTATGTTATACTTCTTATCGTTTCCATTCCGCTTTATATTTATATACTTTACTTTATAAACTCTATATTTTTTAAAAAATATTATATTTTTCTCTGTCGCTTGTGTATGAATTTTTTTGAACTTACATCTCGGATCGGATATCATTGTAAAAGGTTTTTAATCGTGTTTAGCGTTAGCCATTCCTTTTTAATGTATCTTAAAATTAAAAAAAAAAATAACATTTTATGTTATACTCGTTTTGTCTTGTTTGCCTGTGAATTAAAATTATTGTATAATGGATTAAAGTTTAAAACGGCTAGTGACATTTAATAGCACCAAAACGGTGACGCCTAAGTATATTTTGCTATTTATTAAAGTTGAACAGCAATTATATGTAAGAAGTGTGTTCGTAACCAGTTATTACCAACCACCATACACACATCAGCGTTCCATTGTGTCAACCATTGGACCATTTTGCACCTTTGAGGTAATTCCTCTTGTATATATACTTTACAAAAATAAAGAGAATATTAAATCTAAAGGAATACGCAATTATCAACCATAGAACAGAGCTAGAATTTTAAAAAAAATACTCCATAGACTTTAGCTAGTACGATTTCCCCGAAGGCTTTGACTTTAAGCCTGAGAAATGTCTTTATTTTAAATTAATGTGTTATAAAGACAAATTACAACCTATATTTTTATTTAAATGTTTGGCCAAATTGTTGTCTTTGTTCTTAGTGTTTAAAAAAATATAATAAATAGTTAGTAGTTAGTAGTTATATATAAATAGTTCGTGTTGAAATAGATAGATAAATTATTAAAACTATTTAAAACGGGATATTTCGCATCCCGAGCTTGATGGCGAATGTCTTGTTCACTAGACTGCATGCAGTATGCAGGTAGGTAGATGTTGACGGCGTTAGAGGTACCCGTGCAGAAAATCTTATATAGACAGATACATATAAATACAAATAACATATTATACAAAACAGATAACATATAAATACATTTATATGTGCTATTTAATTTATATGTGCTGTTATTTGAACACGATTCATTTTAGTTTTAGATGGGACTGTGTGCAATTACTGAAAATATATAACAGAAAATAGTTTGGCTAATTTTATTGAGCGCTTATTCACCGATCGGATTGTCACCTGACTTTATTGTTTCATGAATTATTTGCTGCGAATCTATTCCTCGTGACAAATTTAAAGTAATATTTAATTTTTTTTTTATAAATTACATTACAGAAAAATATACAACAATAGTTCAAATGTACGATTCGAAGTGGTCAACGCAATAGAGGGGTCCCTTGAGTAGTGCGACATTCCTGACTCCTTACCTTGTTATCTCTTGACTGGAGGGTTCGTTAGCCATTGCAGACTTCCAAAGACTTCAGAAGCCTCTTCAGAGACTCAATCCTCGTTACAGTCAAAAATATTTCTTTTATTCCATTTTTTAACTTTAAAATCTATAATTTAATAGGTTTTTTAGTTTAGTTTGTAGTTTAGTTACAGGAGGTAATACGAATGATGGACAAAATTTTAATGAGGCAATGGATACGTGTTAAAAATGCTATAAGACTTAAAAACCTTCTGTAAGAAGATTTTAAAAAGTTCCATAAGCATCTGTGTGGAAAAATGTTATAAAAATAAAGTATTTAAGATAATATGATATCGTGGAAATTACACGTCCCATCTAAGGGAAATATTTCAGATTAAATATTTATAAATATAAGGTAAGGTGAAATAAGGAAATGTTTTCCCCGCCCTTTCAGATGAAATCGTTGACCAGGCTTTGAAATCCTTAGTTGAGTTAACGATTAGTCGGGGCAATGTAAAATTTATTATATGGGCGAAATAAATCAAATTTTTACTTTTAAATTCAGTACAAAAATAAGGTTTTAAGCTCCGATAATTCAGAAAAAACCTATACAAAGTCTATCTCTCCCTTTTACTTTTTTTTAACGTTTACTCTAACACCCCGTTTGAATTTTATTTGAATATTGAAAGTGATTGCGTTTATTTGAGATAGAAAAACAAATAATACATTCAAATTCAGTATCAGCGATGTGATCCTATTTGATTTAATATTGCAGTGTAAATAACTTTGTAGTTTTCATTAATAGAAGAGGGGGCAAAAGAACAGTGAGGTTCACTTAATAGTAAGTGATGAGCGATATCCACCACACCTGAGACAGAGATCTTATGATATGATGATGGTCTTTAGGATACCGGATCTGCAGGCAACAGGATCACCTCAGCGCAGGCTGGAACTGGCGAAGGCTAGAGTACGCTTCGTAAGTGAAGACTGCCCGCCCATTAGTAGTCTATCAATTAGATGCATTATATTATCTGATGATTGTATACAGCTACTAGGAGATATTATATTTTTGACGGTGACCGTAAAGACCAAAAAGCATCGCGGACCTCCTTACAATACCGTGATGCTTTACGGTAAAGACCGATCCGAGAAGCGCTGCAACCTTCGTATCTGTCCGCTGTGGTCTCTGTCGATGTTGTGTCGGTGGTGGTATTATTTGAACAAAATTCCATATAAATTCGTAGTTCAAACATTTAGACCGAATATGTTGTTGTCTTCTCCTATTGAGCCTTTTAGCGCTTACCATTATTCTTTTTTATGTTATATAGTGGCTTTTAGCACTGATCATTAATGTACTATATAGCAAATTAATGAAATAACCCAGATCGTTCCATTATGCTAGGTCTAAAGGACATGAAAGAAATAAATGATAAGCGATCAGACATTTTCTATTACTATAGCAAAGCCAAAGGTAAGGATAATAAAAGTTATTCATAAACGCGCTCAGATTGTACCTTTTGTGTGTTTTGTACTCTGAAATAAAACGTAATTTATTTTGGTCTCGTATTTACAATTATTTATTTAATTATTTATGTACACAGGAAACTGAAACACAAAACTATTAAACTAAAAGAAAACAGTACAAAGGTAAAGCTTATTCGACACTGAAACTTCCAGCTGACCTAATACAGGAGAAAAAGAACAATAATTTAATATATAGCATTATAGAACAATAATTTAAAATATAATTTAGAAAATAGCGTATCGAAAAATACAATGTCTTCATGAAAGCATTCCGCATTTGTAACTAACAAAGTGATTTATTTCACGTAACTGTTATCATGAATTCAAATCACCATATTATATGTAATAAGGTAATAAGGATAAGTATAATAAGGATGTTTTCACCGTTTCATGCAATATTTCACATAATCTAATTAAAAGGCGAGGCACGGCTGAGTCGTATACAGGGTGTATTGAATTTTGGTCACGTATGTTGTTCATATTGCCTTAGTCAGGGCACTTATTTATGTCACCAGCTTTTTAGCTCTTATGTGTGTTATTAATTATGCTCACTGGAAATTAACTGTATATTGTGTTTTGACAAATTACATTAGGAATGGCAGTCAACGGCACAGGTACTTCCAGAAGTGAAAACTTTAATACGAAATTTTTGGAACGAAGTTCCTTACGGCAGGCTTGGAGGGGATAGGGATTTTGCTGCGCGACCGAACTGAAAAAAATGTGATAGTAAAACCGTAAGAAAAAGTGCGTGGAATAAAAGCGTTAAATGAGACGTGCGCAGGCGCGACAGTCGCATATACAAGCGAGTTGTAGTGTATAATACCTTTCTTTTTAGCCGAAGGAACTTAGTTCCTACCTGGTGTCCCACGACACCACATTTCTTTTTTAATTCCATAATGACGTCATGATGTAACATTAGCATGTTGGTGACGCGAACCAATAAGATTTAAAACTTTTGCAAAAAGTGCACATTGCTCAACGCGGCTAAGGAAGCTTACACTTTAAAATTTGAAGTACTTAAGATTTATATCAAAGAGTGAATACTTTACAAGCATCTCGAATATACCTACTACAATTTTATCGTTACCAACCTTCAAACAAATTTCGAAATATCGCTCGCACTAAGGTCCCGGGTTGGAAGGCTCCGGTCTTGTGCCAGGTTATCCAATGGCCCCCACCATGGTTCAGACCTTGACGTGGCGATGGGTCTCAGTAGCCTAAGGTGAGCCAGCACCTTGGACGAAGCAAATTGAGCCGAGGGGGCTCTTTGTAACCCTTAAGCTGCGTTTATTTACCATCTTTCGCGCAGTGAGTCCCACATACCGGCCTGATGAGACCCACTCCCCAATGGGAAGCCTCAGTGCATTTCCCGTCGTAAAAAAAAGGTTATCCAAGGTGTTAACCCCCTAGATGCCTATCTGTTCCCACCACCCCTTCAGATGCGTTTAACATAGTTGGATTTTAGTTCGGCGAGTCCCACATTACCTACAAGTTGCTCAGGGGTTAAACGACGGTCTCCAGACTCTTCAGTAGGATTTTTCCACAAAAAAAAATCGACCAATTTGACCATTGACCATACTTTACAAGGTTTCTGTACTTATATCATGTAAAATATTTATAAGATCATTTTCACTGAGTTTGTTTCGCCAGTTCTTCTCAGTGAACTAGTAGAAACCGGCTGTAGAGTTCATTTAACGTTCAATAAAATACTAAATTGAAAAAATAAAACGTATTTGATAACATAAAACTTCTAAAATGGGGAAAAAATAAAATTGTTGAACAGAAATTAAAATCAAAAATACTTCAACTGTAGGTAAACATTGTGTACCTAAATATTTAACGTTTCAGTTTTTTGTTCTGTAAACAACTGAAATATGACAGTAAAAAACATCTAGCGTAATAATTAAAAACTTTTTAATGAAGAAATTATAAAAGTAACATAAAAATTCAGATAAACAATAAGTTTTGGATGCTAAAATTATAATACGACAGAATTTCGGCTCAAATGTAAGGGATCAAGAGCCAAATTTATTATTTTTGCTTTTGATATCGAGTTTAATTACCTGTGTTGGAAGTAATTACTATTCCCGTTGTTTCCCGCGACTCCGGAATTACAATTGATTATTTATTATCTAATTATATATTTGAACTTACTAGAACTTTCTAGAAGTAGAGGCTCATATTTTTTCTTTTATTGGTTTATTGGATGATTTAACAAAGCAATAAAATTTGTTTTTATTTATTATATTATAATTCTTAATCCTTACTTATATTATAAATGTGAAAGTAGGGATGTTTGTTACGCTTTCACGCGAAATATTCTCAACCGATCATCATGAAACTTTGTACACAATATATTCTTGGAGGTATTAGAAGTAACATAGGATACACTACAAAAAATGGATTTTTTTTGCTAACGCGGGCAAAGCCGGGGGCAACAGCTAGTAGCTCATAAATTAAAAGTCTTTAGAGTAAAAAATATTTTTAATGAGACACAATGACTACGTATAAATGAACATAAGTCCAAATTTTTGTAGGCCCATCCATTTGAAAACTTTTAAATGTTTTTAATACACTATCTTCAAGATTTTATTAGATTATGCCAAGATATCATTTATGTAAAATATTTAATTATAAAGTCGCTCACACTCAAATACACATTTCGTTGGTGTCTTAACGTTTTCTTAGCAGGAAATTGGGTTGACGTCGTTTATCAACGGATCGGGAGGTCGGACCGGCTTCCGTCACCCAGGGCGGGCGGGATTAAAAGATGAAAGCCTAGCCGTTCTTAGATGTCACTTGATTTATTTTATATCGTAAATTGGTTAACGATTTTTACAAGACGTCAACTTGATGTTTGGCGTAAATTATGTGACCTCCGTCCAATTATATAGCTGAGTAGAGCTTCGATTGAGCTCAAAGATTGATCGTAAAAGCGATGGATAATATCAACCCATATATGCCTGTTCAGCAGTGCTATTCTGTAAGAAATGCAGCGCTGTCGCAACGCTGTGACAGCGTTGCGAATTAAACTTGGTATTCACTAAGCTTGTCAATCCATATCAAACACCCTAGCGCCGTCAACGCCGTGGGCGCGATGAGCTCGTCGCAGCGTTGCGACTACGCTGCGTTTCTTACAGAATAGCACTACTGGGCACGGTTCTCAAAATCAAGTGAGGAACACCCCGATTCCGTATCCAGTGGGTACGGGCTCGGTTTCTTGAACCAGTGGTTCCGGGTTCGATCCTGATCCCTTGTGTCTTTAAATGGATTTTTCTAAATTTATAAGTGCACCCTAAGGCTGCGTTCGCACAAGTGCTTTATTGACGTGGCGCGTCGCGTTAAAACCTGACGTTAGCTGAGTGCCGGTTCGGCATGCTCAATTCGATGTAACGTCCAATACTAAACGTCGAAAATTCAACAGCGCTTGATAAAAAAAAATAAACGCTATCGCGTGAACAATATGATATGATAATTATATATTATCAATATGATTTTTTTCCTTTTTTTCTTGTATTACGACAATAATTTATTTACAACAATTTCTAAATTCGCTTTTTAAAATATTACCGTTGCATTTGGGCCCCGTACGCGCGAGCGCTTTAGAAGCATAGAGTTAAATCCCGATGTTGGCTTAACGTCGAAAATCCAACAGTGCTTTAAAAAAGCGCTGCTCTTTAAAAATGTCATTTGAACAGATACAGGGGTTGGCATTTGTTTCAATCAAACTTTTTTAACGCTCGGTATAAAAGCGCTCGTGCAAACGGGGCCTTAATACAGTGGTAATGTTAAATGATCGTATACACCACAAAACAAGCATTGTGCTCTCTCACCGTAACAGATAGTGACTGAAAATCAGTCGATCTTTCTTCGAATTGATCTTTTAGTACTGAGTTACTTACCTTTTTGCGATTCTGCAGCACACATACTCTGTATATAAATGTCATTTTATTAACGTTGTAAAGATTTATTTTATTTTTTGTTTGTTAGATTTAGTTTATGTTTCCTTTTTTAATTTGTATGTGTAATGTGGAACTGTGAATAAAAAGTTTATCTAACTATCTATGTCTTAAGGAGGAACCAAATAGTCGGAGCCATAAGGTGTCTATCGACTTCGATACTACCATTAGACATTCGCAAAGACACGTTGCCCTCCTTTTTCCCTTTACCCCAATGGTCTACCAGGAACTCACAAACCGCACGAAAAATATTATGTACATTGAGACACCACAGAGACAAGAAAATGAATGGAACGTAGAAACAATGTAACATAATATAACGAGCATAAAAATGCTTTTGTAAATTTGTTTCTTACGTAACAAACATTAAATCACCACAAAATGAAATATTGTTGCAGATGAGAATTTTAAACAGTTTAAAAGATAAAGGAAACGCTGGCGCAGCCACCAACTTGTTCTCAAGATCTGAAAACACTCGGTTATGCAAACAGCCCTCCAAGAAACTTCACGGGGAATCAACAAACTTTACTTACCTCACATTTGTGTGGTACTTCGTAAAACTACGTAAGATAACTTATGCTGATTTTGTTTTGTCAAAGACAAGTAAAAGACAAGTATATCGCTAATCTCTCTGATTGCGGCAGTGATATCATAAAACATTGATTATTCATACTAATTATAATATGTAGTGCTTTGTATTTCTTTATCAATTGTTTTTAAATTAAGATTCGTGTTGTGTTCGTCACGTACACAAAGCTTTTTTTATGTTAGAGAGACAAACTGGAAGACGAGCAACCTTATTGTAATAATCTAGAAATAGCATCAAATTAGTAAAAGTATCTTTAATAATTCGTTGGAAATAGAGATAGTTTACAAAAGTTCTTGTATTTATAATATAATATCGCGACCACTCAGTCTCTTGAATTGGTTTCGTAATAAGTATCTCTGTCGCGGACTTGGTTACGGAGTTTCTTCATTTTGTAATTGGATTAATTATTTTAAAATTCAAACCGTCCGTCTTCATGATTTGTCTCTGGATTCCTATTCTAGAAATCGTCGTTACATTGTATTATTACACAGCTGGATAAAATTAAAGTTATGTAATTGTTTTATGCTAAATGGTAAAACAACGAAAACAAAATAATATCATGAGGTTTCTTTGTGGTAGGAAGAAAATTTTGCAGAAATTAAGTAGTGTGAGACGGGTAGCACCATCCTGCTTAATTCTCAGATTGAGACAGCTTTGCTGTGTTCCTGAGACAAGGGCAAGACATACAGTGTAATTACTGGGACCGTCTCAGTATAGGCAATATATACTGATTTGCCTGGCCTCAGGTAAACTAGTTTATGTTCATGGGCGACGTCGACCGCTACTCATCAGAAGAATACGTCTGCCAGTTCGTTTCTCCAAGTTACATAAAAAAAAAATACCAAAGTCGTCCTAATATTGATGTTATATTATGTAGTGTATAATTTTATTTATCTCTGTTGTTTTCTGAACTATGTAAATTTCTAATCAATGTTTATAAGTAAACAAAATTTAATCATTGATATATAGCTTATGAATTAATTAAAATATAAGAGTTAGCTAAGTATTACTTAACTAAATTTTATAAGTCCAATCGTGAATATTTAAAAAAATAATAATATATAAGTTTGGAAGAATTTTTAAAATCAAAATAAAAAATCATATTTTATCCTCACTAAAGTAAAGTACTAAGAAAACCTCTATCAAACGGCCCGGATGTTTTGTTTTGTAAATGTATTAAAATATTATTACTGTATCTCATTTTAAGTGAAATGAATTGAATTTGAAAATGTGAATTCTTATGAGAAATAAATGTTCTTTAAACATGTTCTATATACAAGGGGTGTATAGGTAGAATACAGAAAATATAATCATAATTTGTGATCATAATGAAATAATTTCATTAATATAAAAGCTATCGTGCGTTGTCTTCATAAATAGTGTTCCTCGACCATACAGATACATTTGGCCTCACCAACAGCGCATATCGGGAAGCAATGAGCCGCTAAAAGCCCATTTACCGAGACCAGATCAGACTAAAGCGTCAATAAGCTGGAACAAGCTCCAAGCATGTACAAATATTTTACACTTTTATAGCCTTCCTTTTTTAAATATAATCATTTTAAATAGTAACACTATGACCGCTTCTACACCACGTCAATCTGATTCCGTGATCAGTTTCCGAAGAACTTGTGTCACGGGTACTAGACAACGGAAATACAAATTACATTTATATTTTATAGTATTAGATTATATACAAGTATTAGATTTTTGATTTTTATTATATAATACACATATTTATTACATATCAAAAAAATGAAAAGGCTTATTGTTCTGAAGCAAAAACAAGCTTGGGTCGATCCATCAGGATATACGCTTGCTGGGGTTGATCTTTGCATGGGTCATGAGACTCCTACGCGAATCGGAAAGTCTCAACGCTAAGCCGTTGGTCCCGGCTTTCATTTTTGGATCTATGACTCTCGTTACGGATAGTTCGAAATGACAACAATGACTGGGCAAAGAAGAAGAAAAGATCCCATAATAGTCGGGAAAAGGCTAGGCCGATTGATTTTATATCGTTCCAAAGATTAGCTCATGCAAAAACATATTATCAGTCAGTTGCAAGAAAGCTTCATTAAATTTAAAACCAACATTAGACACATAATGCTCCATTAAATTAGGCTTCTTGCAACGAAAAAAGGAATTTAATAGAACATTCTAATGTTGTTTTTAAATTTAATGAAGCTTTCTTGCAACTGACTGTATAAGACTTATATATTGTAAATTTCAAATTTTTTCTTCTTAAAACATCTTATGATTTTTTATTTCCAAATTTCTAAGTTTGGCATTCCTTATATTATTAGTAACCATGTTAAATTGTAAGTATTTTAAGCAAATTACGTGTACACGTGCCAAATGCACTCAAGAGGGAAGTAGGCGAGACACAGGAATGTAATATACTGAGAGTGGAATTCCTATAGTGAATGGACTTGGGGGTTGGATTATTGATCCTATATAAATATTTGTTGTTATCTAATAGACACACGAAGTGTTTAAAATTTAACGAAGAGTTAATGAATTGAGCTTTATTTTAATCCCCTAAAACAACACCAAAACTGCCTTTATACCAATTAATAAGAGTGAAATATCTGTTTTGTGTTTGCAATTTAAAATCCACAGATTTTTTCCAATTTAATATAAAAGTGTAATATAGTTTTATTACGACACTTACATCAAAAAATCTATTTTTATTTGTTTGTCTCATGTTTGTCTGTTTGTTCTAGTTAATTTCTGAAACATTTGGGTCGATTTTGACGGTACTGTCGCTGGCTGATAGCTGACATAAGTAGAAACTTAGGCTATAAAATAATTCTATTTTAGATCCGCATACGGCTGTATATAAGTATGTAATATAAGCGAGCGAAGCTGCCGGCAACAGGTGGTCTGAAATGAAAGTGTTATACATAATAAAATTTTAAATTATATTGAGTACATTTCTATTTAAAAATGTCCAACTACCGACGAAAAAAGAGGGGTGTTATAAGTTTGACCGCTTAGTGCATGGTTTCTTAAGTTGTAATCCATGCACTCCTAAGGGGTCTTGAAAGGGTTTTTTGGGTGTCAGTGTCGTGCAAGGATGATATTGTAAATATTCATAGCATAGACGTTTGTTGAGCGATAAAAAAGCTCAGGGAAATCTTTACAGCATCATCATCATCATCATCAGCCCTTATCCGTCCACTGCTGAACATAGGCCTCCCTCAATGAACGCCAAGACGACCGATCCCTTGCTACTCGCATCCAACACGGACCTGCCACTGCACGGAGATCGTCTTCCCATCTGGTTAATGGCCGACCAACACTTCGTCTACCTAAACGCGGCTTCCACTCTTGAACCTTAATGGCCCATCGGCCATCCGTTCTTCTGAGTGCGTGACCAGCCCATTGCCACTTCAACGTGCTTATTCTTAATAATATACCTTATATTGGGCCATAGAATAGATACCTAAGTGATAATTATAACTCGCATGTAGTTAGATCTAAATCCCATAATTTTGGTAGGTACTACATTATAATGTTTACTTTTTATTTATATTACAGCATACATTTTGATAATTTATAAATTCGCCACTGCCACCAGTTTGAAAATTCAAAAGTAAAAAAAAAAAAAAAAAACAAGCCAGCAAGCAGAGATCCGTCAGATATGTTCAATTTTTAAAAGTGGTCTGTAACTAAAAAAGTTTACGAACCCCTGACTTCGTGTATCGGTTCGTGGTACCGTAGTTCTTAAACTTATAATATGTATAATAAATTTGAATTCTTATTTCTTAGACTTTTTTATTAAAATCGTTAAGAAACGGCTATAGGTTATCAGATTTTTGTTCCTGTGTCAGTAGTATTTCTTTGTAAGATTGTTCTCCTTTTAACATTTTAATGCACTTTTATATATTAAGGTTTTGTTTATGCGAGTCGGATATTTGTATTCCTGGGAATTGCATTTGCGTCATAAAAATTGTCTAATATGTTTGAAAGTTTCGTTTTATCCGTTCATAGGCGTATGTGGATATTCCACTGACTGACTGCTTTTCTTTTGCGTGGCGTAATATCACACATTCATTTGGATCTACTTCAAATGAAACTTTCCCCTGCCTACCCGCCGCCTTGTCGAACTCGTAGGGCTCTACTTAGTCGGATGCGAGTGGAACCCTTTCGTGACATTCATTGAAAGAGGCCTATTTAACAGTGGGCAGGGAAAAGATAATGTTGATTATAATCACGAAGATAATGTTTTATCTTTTATCGCTCCCTAGAATTTCACAGTAGTTCAAGTATCTTGAGCTTTTGGTAATATCGACTTCCATATAAATTTAATAGGCGCCATAATATTCAGCGGATGGATGGCGGAAATTCTATTATAATATCCGGATAATTTCCGATGGAAATTTTCGGGTGCCTTCGTAATGAAATTTTTCAGTTTGTAACCGATAGTGATTTATTACAAAAATTCTTTTGATAAGATGTTATACTAATTTGTAATTAAGTACAGCATAGCTCTGCCGTGGTATAACTTAAATGCCGTTATCTACTAAATCATAGTTTTGAGTAAACGCGAAAAAACTGTGGTAAATTTAAACTTGTGTTACTTATCAATGAAAACAGCTATTTGAAACTTGAAAGCTCTTGAAATAATTTCAAATGATTCTCGTAGTATTTTGTAAATGAAATTTCATTCTATAAAAAAAAACCATTTTTGCGTTTTAGTTCAATATCGATGGTGCCAAAATTTAATGGATCATTGACTAAAATGCCGCTACGCATAGTGTAACGGCATTTTAGGGTTTCTAATTCGTTAAAAATCATTATTTGTCAAAATTCTAAGAAAAAAATACGATAAGATAACCTAAAATGCCGTTATATCCTATAACGATGTTTTAGCTTAACATTTATTCCTGTGGATCTTACTCGTGCTGGACTTGGGCACATAGCTTGAAGCATTGTTACGCTTAAGCTCGGTTAAGTAAATACTTTATGTACTAACTAAGGCAAAACTTGAAAATATATTTTTTAGTAACTTAGTGTTGTGGGTGGGTGTGGGTGAAGGTGGGTTTCTAAAAATGTTATTTATATAATATGATATAATATTACATACGTAGCGTATAACGCTAACACCCGGACCTCCCGAACATCTTGCGAGTTTAAAGGGAATACAAACAGCAACAAACCCGACGCCATGAACATGGCGGGGGGCAACCCCCCAAATTTTTAACGTCATAGGATGATCCAACCGGATCACCCCATTTCCGATGACGCATAACGGTCACTAGGACCATTAGCATAGATCCAACCGAAAAAAAAAAAAAAAAACAAACAGCAAACAAATACATTTAAATAAATTTGAAAGTATTAAAGTTTAACTTGTAAAGAAATAATTACGTACGTACACTACCATACAAAAAAAAAAGGCAAGCATCCGTAAAATAAAAAAAAACAGGGAATAAAAAATATTTTTAATCACAGATTTATAAATAAAGATTTTTACTGTTATAATTTTAAATTGCAGCCAATATTGCAGCTTTTTTTCACCAAATAAAGCACTACAAATTTGTTTAGTTATAAAAGGTACATAAAATGAATTTGTGTATTTGAATTAGAAAAAAAATTGGTACATTTTAGTAATTTTATTTTAGTAAAACACTCTTTAATTTAAGGTCAGGTGGGGTAAGAGGGACGCTGGGGGAAGAGAAACTGTAGCTAGTAAAAAGAAAACTATAACGCCGAGCACTATGGTCACTACGTCGATAAAACAGTATTAGCTGTAGTTCATATATTCTTGGATAGATAGCTCTGAAACACGGCAACTAAGCGAGTAAAAGAGAGAAAAAAAAAATCAGTTGTCGAACTAAAAAAACCTAGACCTAGCGGCGTTCCTTGTTTCTGTTATTTAAATATTAAAAACATCAGTTCTGCGGTTGATTGCTATGGTAAGTGTAATTATTACGTTTAATCTTTATTTTCTACGTATTGCATTGTTTGCAGTGTGTGTTTTTAGTGCTTTTTCGATGTCAATAAAAACATAACCTTCAAAATGGCAAGCTGGAAAAGAGGAACGGCTATACCAGGTTAAGAGAAACATATGTTCCTCTTTCCCGGTTTCAGGGGGTAACAAACATTTTTAAAATCCGCTAAAATACCGGCTGACTTTTTAAGTACTGGCCAACATTTGTAGGATGAACCTATTTATGAGTATGAACAACATTTTCTACGGGACCAACTTTCGTACTCGAAATAAAAAGTCAGCTGTTCCATACAAAAGTATCGATCAGCTGTGACCAAAATGTATGAAATAGTAGATTTTTTTTCGAGTACGAAAGTTGGTCCCATACAAAAGGTTAAGGTTTATCCTAACAATTTTGGCCAGGACTTAAATGGTCAGCCGGTATAACACGTTTATTTGTTACAGAAAAAGCAAAATGCCTCGAGCTTACGCAAGAAAGACCAAAAGTTCTTACCCGAAAGAAAAACTATTAGAAGCAGTTAGTTATTAGTTAGTTAGTTAGTTAGTTAGTAATTTATTATTTATTTTTACAATTACGCGTATAGGCCAAAGTTCGAAAATTGTTAGAAGTTTATGTTTTGTTTTTTTTACACGCTTTTTATTAGCTTCACTTGTATGTCAGTTTGTCAGTTTGTCAGTATGTCAGTATGTAACTCTCCGTGGGTAATCTGCGCGCCTGCGGCCTTCCTTGGTTCTGGTAGCCGTTTCTCAGGCTTCCTTTCCGAAATCGAACTCTGATTCCCCGTATTGTTAAAACTAAAAAGTAAAAAATAAATAATAGTTTAAAAAAACTAAAAACACGCTTTTTATAGTGTAAGACTCTTCAGAAAAACAACCAGTAACAGTGAAATACCATATTTATTCCAAAATCATTTTTAATCCAATAGCACTATATTTTCCGAACTCTTATCCAACTAGTAACAATATCAACAACACTTATTAAACCACAATGACGGCCTGAGACCGACTGCCCCCCAGTTCGCAAGACTGCTCCCCTTAATACCTTCCTACCCCACTTATTCTTTGGATTCCCAGTGTGGCCAGTGCAAGAAATTAAAAATGCCAAAATTATTATAAGCAAATGTAAACAAAGTAAACGAAACCTTACACTCGTCCATCCTGATAACGTGTATGTCCTCATACACGGACCAGGTGGAACCTTACACTCGGCGGACCAAGAAACCAAAGCTTGAATTTATACATTTATAAAAATACATTCGAGTTCAAAAAAAAAAAAAAAAAAAAAATTTATAAATATAGTCAAAGTCAAAGTCAATTTTTTTATTCAAAATAGTACAATCAAAGTATCTTTTTGAAAGTCAATTGAGTCTACCACCGGTTCCAAAGCAAGCCCACTGAGAAGAACCGGCGAAACAAACTCAGTGGAACTAATCTTTTCATATTTTCATACAAAAAATAAAATACATAATACTTTATTAGTATAGTGATAAACTCTGCTGGGTTGCTCTTTTTTAAAATATAAAATATTTAAAAATAATTGCACACTAGCCTAAGATATAAAGTAAAAGTCCACAAAAAAAATGTAATATAAACCATACCAATTCTCAAGAAATCGCAATATTCACATTTGTATATTTATAGAAACCTAGTACATGTAATTTATGCCATTAAAAAATGGTACTTATAAACCAATATCTATTTAACATTTATAGCTATATGATCCAACTAATTATCTATCCTTTATCCATCCAATTATCCATCCTTTATCCATCAAAATATCCATAAAACTATCCATCAAATTATCCATAAAACTATCCATCAAATTATCCATCAAATTACCCATAAAACTATCCATCAAATTACCCATAAAACTATCCATCAAATTACCCATAAAACTATCCATCAAATTATCCATAAAACTATCCATCAAATTATCCATAAAACTATCCATCAAATTACCCATAAAACTATCAATCCAATTATCCGTCCTTTATCATTTGTGTTGATTTGCATTATTCATTGTAACTTTAGCATATAGACCTCCATTAGGTTCTTCTGATATTTTTGAAAAAGTAATGGAAAAGGTCCTACTTAAATCATCAAATTCTAATAAAAAAAGCTATTAATCGTGTGCGCAGACTTCAATGTAATTTTTTTTAAACGGATTGGAATCATTTTCAGATTAATATTTTTTTCAAATCTTACAATCTTAATAACATGTTTATGGAACCTACAAGAATAACGTCTACTAGTGCCCCATGTATGAATATTTATACAATATGTGATTCCAGTTAGTAAATCTATAATTAATAAATTAGATTCAGCATTGTGGACAGCTGATGAAATTTCCAAATAAAAGAATAAGTATAAATAAACACAAAATATTCCAGTAAGATTAGATCGTTTGAACAATTTGAGACATACCTTAATTAAAAGTCTACCAATTTTATCATGTATAGCATACTCCAATTTTTCAATCAATATTTACCCCT
This sequence comes from Lycaena phlaeas, assembly GCA_905333005.2. Lineage (NCBI taxonomy): Eukaryota > Metazoa > Arthropoda > Insecta > Lepidoptera > Lycaenidae > Lycaena > Lycaena phlaeas. The sequence continues at coordinate 13,859,782 of HG995169.1, read as the reverse complement.
GATACAATGATGTTCAATAACTGGGCAACATCAGAAATACATAAAAATAGGCGAATGTTGTAAGATCTATATGCGGAAAGACAATACTATACAAGTGAAGAGTTTTGCAATTATGTCAAACCTTTTCAAAAAAAACTAAGAGAAATTGCAGAGTCATTAAATCACAACATCTCAAACTCTCTATTTCTCCTCGGTCTACCTCTTCCTCTTTTTCCATCAATCTTTCCCTGTATATTTTACAAGTCATGTCATATCAGGTGACCAATCAAATTTCCTCCTCGGTTCTAACAGTTTTAATAATATTTCTTTCCTGTTTCACTATCTCCAAAACTTTTGCGTTTGTCACCATTTCTGTCAATTTTATCCCCTCAATCCTTCTCCAGAACCACATTATGAAGACTTTCTTTTCCTATCTTTTTGCGTCAGTGTCCATGATTCACTTCCATAGAGTGCAATGCTCCAAATATAAGATTGAATAATTGAATAAACCTTTACCTAATGTTTAATGAAATGTTTTTGCTTTTGAATATGTATTTTTTTGTTAAACAATTGTTATTCTAATATATTATTATTTAATTTAATTGACCTGCTATTTGTCATGGTTTTGGAAATTATCATTGTTGTTTGTATTTGTGATCAATCTATATATACTTATAATTTTTAAATCACTTATTAAAAACAGAAGTAATATTATTTAAAAGACTTGGAAAATTATTAAAAATGAAATAGGAATAGTCAAACCACAAAACAAAGATTTTAAATTAAATGTATGAAACAACTATCACGTCAGATTTCGCAAAAGCTACTTCTTTTAAATATCTTATCTCCGAACTCTTCACCTGTTGCCGCCATTTCCTTTTTTTTTAAACAATGTACCTGAATGTTATAATACCTTTAAATTCAATCATGTTACCGCATCAGAAATTATATTATCAAACCTATAAATTGATAAATCCTAAAAACAACTGTATTGATTGTGGTGTATTTCCTGACTTAATGAAACATAGCAAAATAATCCTGTTGTTTAAATCAGGTAGTACTTTAGATCCCACAAATTTTAGACCGATATCCGTATTAAGAACGTTTAGCATAATTTTTAAAAAGATTATTCTAAATCAATCAATGAATCATTTTATAGAAATAAATTACAGCATAGTAAACAATTCGGTTTCACACGCGGTCGCTCTACAACTGATGCAGGCTGGAGAATTAATACAGAATATTTTTTTAAGCCTGGGAGGAATTCACATGATGCATTAGGCATTTTACGTGATCTATCTAAGGCTATCTAATATTGTGTACAGCATAAAACATTGGTCAGGAAGCTTTATCACTACGGCATAGAAGATATCGCGCTAGATTTAATTAATTCTTATTTAAGTGATATAATCCAGAAGGTAGACGTGAATGGAAAACAATCTCTTATTTATATTAATGACTTACCGTATCTTGTAAATGATAAACATGGAATATTATTGTTTGCAGATGACACATCAGTTATTTTAAAGACACATAGGCGGCAACCTGCAACTGACGATGTGAACAATGCTCTTTCTAAAATTGTAAAATAGTACAATGCCAATAACCTATTTTTAAACGAAATGTATTAAATTCACTTTGCCTAATGTTAAATAAAACAACTGTAAATATTAACAATGAAGAATTAAATATGGAAAGTACTACGGTATTTCTAGGAATTACTTTAGATGCTAAACTTCAGTGCGACCCTCACATATCTAGTTTATCCAACAGACTTTCATCTGCAGCATTTGCATTAAAAATATTCGACAATTAACTGACGTAAATACAGCTAGGTTTAGTTTATTTTGGTTACTTTAACAGCATTATTAAATATTATTATTATTATTATTATGTCATTGTATCCTATTACGGGGTAATGCTGCCGATATTGATGCTATATTCGTTCTGCTGAAAAGAGCTGTTCGTGCAATATATGATTTGGGTCCAAAAGACACACTTAGAGATAAATTTTAAACAGTAAATGTTATGACATTGTATAGCCTATCTATTTTTGAAAATTTTATGTATGTACACAAAAATATCCAAAAATTCAAGAATAATGTGATCAACGCAATGTTAAATACTGGAAATAAAAATAAACTTGCTGTGCCCAGCTCAAGGCTCCATAAAATGAGCTACTCCTTTGTAATTATATACGTTATAATAATATAAGTTTTTATAATAAACTTCCCGACAGTATAAAACAGTTATCAATTAATAAATTTAGATGTATCATTAAACAGAAACTTATTAAAATCCTAATGTAAAAGAATATATAAATAACAAAAACGCTTTGAAATTAATTGTTATAGATTTAAGTGACTTTGTGAATTATTGATCACAATGAAAAGAATGATAGGAACCCAGAAGAGTTTCTTTTCTTCGTGGGTATCTCCTCTGACATGGGCGCGTTGCGAACCCTCATTATAAATTTAGCCGCTAAGACGATCATAAGTGATCATTATAAAGATCCTATATGTGAAGTTAAACAATAAACAATATCCATTTATGTTTGTGTATCCGATCGAGTGGTGGCCTAAAACCATGGCCTACACCCGCTCGCTGTCTGAAATAATACAGGGCAATATACTGTGTATAAAACACCTATCACCTAATATATAATATAAACCAATATTAAAATCGTTCAATTTATGTACTTACTACCTACATGTCATAGAATATGTAACGAAAGTTAACGAATAATGAGAGTCTAAGTCCTATTTTATCACTCAAATATATAATACTCAACTCTTGCTTAGTTCAAAACAGACTCCCTAATGATCCTTTCCTTAAGCATACCATCTATCATCATACGGACTTTTTCTAAGCATTCGTCGTCTTCGCCTAGATTTACAATCATCTACTACCTTGCATAAAACATTAAACTGTATCCAAGCTATTACCAAAACCTCTCAACACGATTCAGTATGATCATGAATAAATCCAAGCAGTTTATGGGTGGATTGCCTAATCAATGTCGCCTCACTACCAAGATCAACGTAAACTTCTACGAGCGTACCGCCAACACTAACAGCTAAAAATAAATTTATCACACGGGCCCGGCAACCTGCTACGGCTGCGCCTACTTGGTTCCATCTCCTTACTGCGGAAGTTGCGTCGCTCGCTGCTGCGACGCCATTGCTCGCTGTCCTTCCCAATTGCAGCGTCATACGAAGGAGATGCTCCTCTTTATGCCTTAATGCCAGCTAGCGCTCCAGCAGCCGGCGGTTTCGGCTTTGGCTGCTGCTATGGTCTCGACACCTACCCGCTCTCGGCCAATTACGGCTGAGGCTGCGGCTGCGACCTTGACGCCTAGTGCGAAAATGATCTCGTTGAGGAGTCGCTAGACTTCTCCAAGTTCCCTTTTCCATGTTCACATCAATCCATAACTCGTCACATGAAACCAAAAAAAAAGGATTTTGTTAAAAAAAATATATCAAAATAACAAATTATTAGTCGGCATCTACTAAACGGTGCACTCTAGACAAAACGGACATATTTTTTTTTTATTCCCTTTCAAAGCTCCTGTGTATATTTAGTAGTTCTTACACCCTTGGCTAATTTTCCAATGTACCCTCATTTTGATAAAAATATGTACGGTATCGTTTGATGATAATTATTATTTTTGTATTAAGTTACTCGTTATAACAGTTACCCGCCAAAAAAAAAGTCCCGTCAAAACCGGTCCAGCCATTAGACTAGCCGGAACGAACAGACAGACAAAATTGTAAAACGTTACTTTGGTATATTATGTAGGTGCCATATATTGTATTATACTCCTACGCATGTAGTAAAAAGCGGTTAGTTTAATATTAGAAACAGGCATTCCAATTTTATTTGTAAGTTTAGATGTCCATGACGTAAAAATTATATATCTATAACTTTGATAATTTCTAATTGATTCTTATTTGAGCTAGAGACATGGGTTTTCTAAAGAACACATCAAATATACTCCTGAGGGTAGGTCGCTGCTAATCGCTACGAAATTTTTCATGTAGTTATGAATTAAACTTTCTTTCCTTAATAAGTATATGCATTACGTAGTGTAAGAAGAAAAATAAAATATTGCAGGCGTGTACTTACGGAATTTCCGACGGTGTTCCACTTCTGAGATGTAAGACTCTTCAGAAAAACAACCAGTAACAGTGAAATACCATATTTATTCCAAAATCATTTTTAATCCAATAGCACTATATTTTCCGAACTCTTATCCAACTAGTAACAATATCAACAACACTTATTAAACCACAATGACGGCCTGAGACCGACTGCCCCCCAGTTCGCAAGACTGCTCCCCTTAATACCTTCCTACCCCACTTATTCTTTGGATTCCCAGTGTGGCCAGTGCAAGAAATTAAAAATGCCAAAATTATTATAAGCAAATGTAAACAAAGTAAACGAAACCTTACAATAGAAACCCAAACTAAAAAATAGAAAATAAATTTTAATAAATTTAAATTAAGAATAGTGTTAAAAATTTCAATAACTATAAATTAATAATAGTGTAAATAAAAAAAAATTATTTTATTTTAAAAAAGGCGTGGGGTGCATGGTGTCAATCTTAATATATATATTTCTTGTGTGCGTGTGTATGTGACTGAACTCCTCCTAAACGACTGGACCAATTTTGATGAAATTTTTTGTGTGTGTTCGTGGAGATTCGAGAATGGTTTAGATTCACAAATCAGACCGGCAGATGGCGCTGCAGTCGGTATCTAGGTTATTGATCTGTACTGCCACTATCGATTCGTATCTAGAGGACAACGTCTGTGGGGTCCGCTAGTATAGTTATAAATATTTTATTGACAGATATGAGTAGAGTGATTATCATTTTGATAATATCTTAAAAAGCACCCCACGCTTTTTTTAAAATAAAATAATTTTTTTTTATTTACACTATTATTAATTTATAGTTATTGAAATTTTTAACACTATTCTTAATTAAAATTTATTAAAATTTATTTTCTATTTTTTAGTTTGGGTTTCTATAAAAAGCGTGTTTTTAGTTTTTTTAAACTATTATTTATTTTGTTTATTTTTTAAATTGTAATTAGAAAATTTTTAAAACCATATCTGTTTTTATAATACATTTCTATCCCCACTATTCCAATAAATATTATAAATGCGAAAGTCTGTCTTTCTGTCTGTCTGTTGCGTTTTCACGCCTAAACCACTGAACCTATCTTAAGAAATTTGGAAGGTAGGTAGGTAGCTTGACACCCGATGCTAGGGGCATAGGCTTCATTTTAACCGATCACTGGACACTAAAGGGGGTTTTGAAAATTTGTGCCAAGTGCGATATAACCAAAACGCGGACAAAGTCGCGGGCGGAAAGCTAGTTTTTAATACGTTCATTTAATACCAAAAAAAGTTTAGCACCTCTGACCTTACCTATATGTTCCTCTTACCCCAAATTTCGTTTTTATATGCTGTCAGCTTAAATAAGACGTTATTTTAAGCGAGGTCAGGTTCTCATTCTCTTAAAAAATAATTTGATACATGCTATATAAACACTTAAAAACATTAGTTATCACTTAAAAATATCCAGTGTTCCTCTTACCCCAAATCACGGGAAAGAGGAACATTTTTATGACCTAGATTTGTTGCTAAATTGTGCCGTAATTATACGTACAATCTAGTTCTGTATCAAAAAAAATATTAGTATATTTCAAAAGCGAAGATTTGTTTCAATTAATATCGAAATAAATGTATAATTTTGATAGCTGAAGAACAAAATGTTCACAAATCAGTAAAGTATGTTTCTCTTACCCCACTTGACCTTACTTATTATCAAAATAAAATAAACCTAATCAATCGTCCTGAATGACTATGGAAGTCTTTGTGCACCTTTACAATGGCGGCCGTAAATTATTGGAAACGTGAAAAGGCTCAATAGCTAAATACATTTTATTGTTAGCGTGACGTTGAAGGTACTTAATATTAAAATAGATCATTGTTAAAATAAAACTAGAAAATAAGTAGAAAGTTGGAAAATTGGCTTTTACTCGTGAGTGTTTTCGTGGATTTAAAAATGTCAGAAATACTTTTTTGGCTGATTTCTCTTCTTTATTTTTAAACCCAATTAGTGATTCCGGAGGTCAGCGTCTAAAAAAACCACACAGCTATTGTGCTTTATTATTAACTCTAGCCGGTGCCTACAGCTTTGCTCAAGTGAAGTTCGAAAAATTAGCGTAAAATGTATTTAGATAAGTAGTGTTTATTCGTATTAATATTATAAAATGAAAACGTGCGATTTTTGTTGTATTCAGTGGCGTAACTACCGGGTGGCAAGTCGGCAAAATGCCACGGGCCCCCAGCTGAAAGGGGCCCCCGGTCGGAGGAGAATTCCAACTCCCAACATTTATTATTACACATTTAGTAAAAAAAAATTGGTCTTTCCTAGCATCCGATGAATTTGCCACGCGTCCGAACGGTATAGTTACGCCACTGGTTGTATCGGTTTACTGTATGATGTGCTACATAATAATATTTTTATAATAAAATACTTGTTTCGTTTGGCCAGTACCTACCTACTTATGTACCAATTTTGTGCGATTTAGTTACTATTATATTATTACTTACATTGTGTATGACATTTCAATTGACGTAGTTATGAATATTACGACAATTACAATATTACGACAAATGAAATTACTGATTCTCGTAGGAATTTTGGATTTTTCGGGATAAAATAAGCCATCACCATTTAAACTTTCAGTCGTTTTAGTAGAGACACTAGAGACAAGCTGTTGTCCGCAGCTTTTCCCGCGTTAACTTAGATTTACAGCCGTATCCTGACTGATGATGATTATTTTTATAGCCTAAGTTACTATAACTAAATACATTAACTGTCTGCAAGTGAAAGTTTCGTCAAAACAGCCTCTCCGTTTTAGATATTATAAGCCTATCTGTTTGTTTCAAACATGGATAGACAGACAAAAAGAAACTTTTATTTCTAATAATTCAACTTCTTAACGAATACACCAACGAATAGCGTTGCTTCATGCTACGTTCGCCCTTTTTTACTCTCTCTCAATCGCTCTCAGTTGCTCTCTCCCTCTTCTTTGACAATGTTGCACATCTTCGTGACGCGTTTCAACCGTAAAAAAATACCCTCACGCGCGTAAAGAAGTTTCACTTCAAAACATATTCAATCCATATAGATATTTCATGTAGAGATCGTAATCGTGTCGTAAAATAATTCAACTAAATATTATTAAATGTATTTTTTTTGAGAAATAATTGCAGTAGTAAGAGCAGGCGCGTAACACGAGGAGACAATCGCCTGCGAATATTATTGTCATTTGATGATTATGCGGCGATTATTAAAAGTCAAATTGCACTGGTAACAACGTGTACTAGCTTATATAATTAATATGCTGTACAAAAATAATTACATCTATCCAGAATGACATAAATTGCTGATTGATTTTAAAATGTTTCCTGACCATAAGATACTGACTGATTAGCTATTTCTGCTACAGATTATATTTTTCTGCTTACAAAAATACGACTATTCTGCTAACCAGTTAAATAACACCCGTTTTTTTTTGTAATTTTATGTGAATCATACTTGGCACTGGCAGATATGTCTCAAAAGAGATCGTATGCCAAAAATAAAAGAAGAAGTAAAAGGAAAACAGAATTCTGGGAAGTGTCATAAGTCATTGATTGTAAATACAATACTAAATTGTAATCTTAGTGCCTTTTTCGTGTTTTTATTAATTTAATATAGTAACCAGGATGAATTCATACGAGGACCTATATAATTCAATATGTCGATTGTGCTTAAAGTTCGAAAACAATAAGAAAATGGTTTCATTTATTGATAAAACATGTGAAGAGGGAATAAGTTCTTACGCCAAAGCAGTATCCAATTTAACCAATGTTGTGACTGATAAACAAGATAAACTACCATCATTTATGTGTTTCAATTGTTTGCATTTATTAAAACAAGCAATATATTTCAAGTTGCAGTGTGAATATAGCGATAAATGTCTCCAAAGAATATCTCACGGTGTTTATAGGAATGAAGACCTACAACAAGCTATTGTAGAGTTTGCGATGTTAAATTTTTATTTTGATTACAAGTATTCATTTACACCTAAACAAAAGAAAGCGAAAACAAAGTCTAACAGTACTAAAATTAATTCTGATAAAGACGAAAATTATAAAAGCGTTCTATTTCAAGTTGATCATAATACTGAAAATTTGTGTGACAATATTTCATTACCATGTTCAGATACAGAGTTATCCTCACACGATGATGAGTTAAAGAAAATGGAAGAAATGTTTGGGTCCAGCTATGATTTACCATTTAATATACCAAAACCAAGGCGTAGAGGGTTAAGACATAAACGCAAAGATTTACATAAAAACAATTTGGAGAGTCAAAGTAAAATAAATAAAAGTAATAAGAAAGAGAATTTCATTTGTAATGTTTGCCATAAAATATTAGCAAATCAACACACTTATGATCACCACATGCAGCGACACAATGGCTGCAGGTATATTTATTTATTCAAACAACTTACTTAACAACAGTAGATAAATAATTTATAAACCATAGCTTGCTCTTAGGTCATTGACATTTTTTCTTATCTAATTGTTTTTATTCTTATTGTGTTACAAGACTGTTACTCGTTACGCAGCAGCACAAACATATTATGTATTGAATTCATATTTCCTGAACCCTGCTAGATTAAAAATGGAATATAATTTAATATCATATATTAAATATTGCAAGTTCCTCAAAATTTTACTGAATTATATTTAACAATTTCAAAGTAATTAATTACTACCTTAGTAGTAATTAATCACTTTGAAATAATTCTCTTGAATCTTAATTCAAGAGAATTTTATATGGAATATAATAAATTTTTGTCTTTTTTTTAGGGAAATAATACAATGTATCTATTTTGAAAATTATTTGTAATATAATATATAAGAGATCTTTCAATATTATATAAATAAATTAAATCAAAATTATTTATTTATTTAACCTAATATCTTTACTATCAGTATTAGTATGACCAAAATCTAAGTTGGCTAAGGCAAAGCAGTAGAGAACAGCTTATAATAATATGCTAAACATGAAATAGAGCCTTAATCTGTATTTTTAAGTACATACGATAAACATATGTACTTAAAAATATGGATTAAGTCTGTTTAGCTTACGGCGGTTTTCAATATCCTATCTATCTTATAATTTTCTTATCCATATTCAAATTTTGACAGATTTTGTAAGAAAATGTGTCCAAATTTCACGATACATAAGAAAATTTTAAGATAGATAGGATATTGAAAACCGCCATTAGTTAAGCATCATTGTCAGATGCTTTAAAAATCCATTTCATCAAACTACCATTGCAAACTTGTAGTCCATTGAAATGTTACATTTTTTAGGCCTTACCTTGCGTTTTTTAGAGTTACAGAACCAAAGTTTAGAGAATTTAATTTGCAACAAAAAATGTATACAATTTTTTTATCAGGTAAATATTTTAAGAGATATATTGTAAATTCAATTCAAGATGGCGGCCGTGGGACAAGGGTGGCGACCCCACAAACTTGGTTTTAGCTTTATACTGACCCCCCCTACACATCAAAAAAATAAAATTGCGTCCTCTAAAAAACGCAATACCAAATGTAACTTTTCATTGGACTATTGTACCATGCATTAATAATACAACATTGAAGAAGTTGTCATGGGTATCCTGGCCCTATTGTTAGGTTTTATTGCATACAGTGTCTACATATACAAAATAAATATACATAATAAAAAATATAAAGTCTTAATACAATGCTTTAAACTTGAGTTTGAAAAGAAATAATTGAACTTTTATAATGACATTGTACTGATTAATGCAGGGTATAAAACCAGATACAATAATGTCATGTTGATATAAAAAGCACTTGTATTGACTCTGGGACTTGCAATTGACTTCAGTCAATTTTGTTTTGTTAAATTTCATTTCACTCAATATAATGAAACAACTGAGAGTAATCATGGTCACTGGGGGAGAGTCTCTCCTAGCTCCCGTGACCATGTTTGCTGTATTTGAAATGCAGCATGTAAATAATTGAATAAGCGATAAAATCCGTTAAAGTTGTTTCATTATAATAAGGTAATTTCCTCATAATAGCCATGCTAAGGCTGCATAAAATTTAAGTTATCATGAAAACAGCTTTCACAATGAACAATCTTGTATTTGAGTCTTTTTGTAGTAACTTACTTGGGTTGGGATAATTTAGTGTGATAATTGATAAACTACTTTTGTAGACTGTTCTCCACCAAAAATAGTAAATGTGAAAATAAGCTCAATCTTTTGACTATTACTTTTTACGTCTAAACATTTTCGATAATATTTATTAAGGTCCCTATATATATCTAGTCAAAGAATTCAGACGTATATAGAAGAACAGGGGGCTTTTGCCTTTTGGCCCCAGGATTTTTTGTGCCAATTTATTGGGGACATGTCCATAGCGGGCTTAGTTCACACTTGCTCGCTCTCGTAGGCTCATATGCTGCCTGCTGGGGACAGCGCGGTGTCCTTCTCGTCACGCCGCGCCACCAAGCGGACGTTTGCGTCGCAGAAAGTTTGTCCTCAAACCGCCCATAAGAACTGTTCTTCTATATACGTCTAAATTCTTTGACCTTGTCTAAAGATACACTGTGAAATTAGTCATCCTAAATCCGCATGGCAAATTTTTTAAAATCAGTTATATAAGTTTGTAAAATCTTTTGTTTCTCACTTTAATTTTTTTTTAGGTACATATGCGAACATTGTGGTAAAGGTTTTCCCGTATTAGCGGAGCTTCAAATACACCAAGTTTCCCGCCATGGCACGGGACCATATCTCCAATGCGCGCAATGCTCTTTCAAGGCCCCGAGAAAATTCGATCTAATAGAACACGAGCGGATTCACTCCGGAGACAGACCTTACACGTGTGACAAGTGCGGTCTGACCTTCCGCAGACGTGGGATATGGAAAAAGCATCTCATATATCATACAGAGAAAAGAATCCAATGTCCACAATGCCATCGGAAATTCTTCCTTCGAAGCCACATGCTTGCACACATGAATAGCGTGCACGAACGTGCTTATGTCTATTTGTGCAGCAAATGCGGTGCTACGTATGCCAAGACAGCGACAGTGAGGCGGCACATGACCGAGCGGCATGGTATTCCAAGGGATGCTCAAGGGAAGGTTATTAGAATCAATAAATGAGCAGCTTCTCAACATCTATGATAATAGTGTAATGTAATTTGTTCATATTTTTGTTATTACATAATTGTTGGTTTCTTTAAAATTGTCCTGATTAGGGTTGCCAGGTCACCAAACCTAATATCCGGACAGACCAGCCATCTTGGCCGGACATTTGGGTAGAAAGTCCGGACACCCTACATTAGCGAGGACTTTGTCTCAATATTTATAGTTACGACAAAAAAAAGTATATAAAATCAAGCCTTTTTGATTAGCCTAAGACTGATTTGGCATAGCTCTCTTGCGAAATCTAAATAGTCTAACAAAAGCCGGACACCGCTTATTTTGGCCGGACACGCAACCAAAAATCCTACCTATGTCCGGCTTTATCCGGACGCCTGGCAACGCTAGTCATGATTGTATTATTTTTATTTAATCTATTAAAGATTATGTATTCTGTATTCACGTTTAAATATAATTAAAAAGGCAGTCTTGACGTTATTATTCTAATGCTGCAGACAAAGCGATCTCATATTAAGTGACCAATAATCTCTAAACTTATTTGTTTTGTAATGAAAAATACTCGTATTAGAAGAATTATTTTTTTTCGTTATGGATTTAGTCACGATTTCTAAGGTATTAAGTTATTTTATTTGATATTGTATTCTTTTTTAACTTCTATTATTATAAGATTGTGATTTATGTGGTAATTAATATTATGTGGCTACCCAGGTACATAATATAATTTAAAAATATACATTTCTTGACTGAGTATCTTTTTTTTCATCATCATTTATTTATAGGTTCATTTTCACATTTCATTACGACACATACTGTAAAGTTGATTGTTTATTAATTTATAGCTAGCAAATCAATATAGCAAGTAGTGCCAATACCATATTTTAGGGGATAATAAGTCAATTGTAATAAATGGATGGAATTCTGCACTTTAAGCCCCCTATACATGAGCGCTTTTTTACCCAACGTTAAAACGTTTAAATGATACAAAATAACACCTAAGCGTTTTTAAGGAGCGGCGCTTTTATCGAGCACTGTTGGATTTTCAAGGTTATATCTCTTAGAAGTTTAGAAAAACCTACCCAGATAAAATACCAATACAGCCCTTGGAATGAGCTTCTCAAAATTTTTGAGTGCACCCTAACCTAAACACGAGATTATCGGTCGCTCACCTTTGAGCCACACAACACACAAACGGTCGGACCCTCTAGTTCAAGAGGTCGGCCCATTCCCAGGCCCGTCTTTTCCATTGGGTACGCTGGGCAACTGCCCGGGGCCCCACGGTCCATGGGGCACCAATATTTCTGTCAGAATATGACCGAGGGATAATTTTAGGATGTTAAACAGTGATTGCTGATTAGGATACTTAGTAGTGTCCTAATTACTATGATTAGGTACTCTTTCTAGTCCAAAATTGAAGAACTCAGATGTATAAATTGTTATTTTTATTCTCCATTACCCTAGTACCCAGAGCCCCCGACAGGTTAAAGGCGGCCTAGCCCATACCCACAGGACCATCGTCACTTCGTCCTAATATATAGCGGTTTAATTGACAGTAATCACTTGGCAATTCTATGTTATCATCATCATCATCAGCCTTTATCCGTCCACTGTTGAACATAGGTCACCCTCAATGAACGCTAAGACGAACGATCCCCTGTCACTCGCATACAACACGGACCAGCCACTGCACGGAGATCGTCTTCCCACCTGGTTAATGGCCGACCAATACTTCGTCTTCCTAAACGCGGCCTCCACTCCTGAACCTTATTGGCCCATCGGCCATCCGTTCTTCCGAGTGTGTGACTAGCCCAATAGGGATGTTGACACATGTTACAAATTCATGTAAAGTTATGTTTTACATATTAAATGCAGTATTTGAAAACCTAAAATAACATTTAAAAAGTCTACTTATTTGTCTTAAAATTTAGAAAATTAATTTAAAATGCGTTATTTATCATGCATGATCACGTGACTGTAAACGCCAATAAGGCGATGACGTCACTGAACATTGAGCTAAGTACAAACTCACCTAACATAGCGCGAGTTATGAATGCGGTGTGTGACGTAATGACGCTTGGAGCGTTTCAAGGGCGATTTTAAAAACCATTTTTCTTTATTAAATTTTTTGTTAAAATTGGACATATTTCTTTACAAAAGTATTTTTTTCGAGTTCATATATAGTATACCTATCAAATAAAATCAATTACAAAAATTAGTCAACATCCCTATTCTATGTATGTATCGCAAAATGTAAATTATGTAAAAAACGGAGCTGTGCTGGTTGATATTAATTGTACCATTATTATCAGCCATTATCGCTTGATACCTGGATATAATCTTCCTCCATATAGAATATCCATCACTACAACACATTTTGGATGACAGCTCTCGACCTATATTCACCCTAAATTACAGCTTATCAATAAGTCTTATGCCAGAACCAGCTATACAAATTTCTTACAGAAAATCGTTACTTTTTAGATTCAGAGAAACCGAAGTTGTACCTGCCCATTTCAGAGTTTTGATGCTAAATCAATAAGCAATTTAAACTTCTGAATGTGAGCTGCCACAGTTATTAATGATAGCGACTCGATAAATTATTACGAGATCTTTGCTGTTGGATCTTTATAATTTATATCGAAATAGGAGTTTTTATTGTAAAAACTACATATTGTATAGGTCTTAGCCTTATCATGGATGATGGAGCTAACGAATGTACACAACAAATCAATAAAAAAAATTGGCTAGCCGAATGAGTATAGCTTCAAAACTGTGTTATCTAAGTTATGGTTTAATAAAAGTTCGAATTTACCAGTTTCCTCGACGTTTTCGAGTATGCGATGGTCTCATGTTCTGGTGCACGTAGACATTTTGAAGAATAACAAGGCACCACAGGGTGCATTTAGAAATTCAGATAAAAACCCGGACAGTCTGGTTCAAGAGGCCGAGCTCTTACTCACTGGACCATCGCTCCAACTAAGCTCAGTAATACCCAATTACTATAAAATGAAAGAAATATAGTTATAATATAATATAGTTATTATTATATTTTAGTTCTTCTATTACTTAATATCATCAGAGGAGGTATTTAGTCATTGATATAGTGTACCTTAAAAATTAAAGATTAGAATATGATTGTTATTGTTAACAAAGCAGAATTATTATTATTAAAAAAAATTAAAACAGAGCATCTACATCGGTTTCATTGTTATGGTAAATTAAATTATCATTTCATTCTTAGAAAAAAGAATTAACTCTTATTGCAGTAGCTTTAACATGAACTTGTTCTAACGATGTCTGATGTTCGAAGGCACAGGCGTCCCGGGATAATAGAAAGATGTTAGTACGGAACGCTGGGCAAACAAACATATTACGTCAATTTAAACTATAAAAGGCTGCGTTTGAGAAATACGAATATGAGCATATTTTGAGATATAATTTGAGAATTCGTTTACTTCTTCGAAGCTTTGTAAACCAAAAGATTTAAGTCATATTAAAAAGTCAACTATTCATATTGTAGTGTTTTATTATAAAGCTATCAATATATCGTCGTAATGGAGAGAAGAATAAACACCAAGATCGGAGAGTTAATTTTATTTTAGTCTTTTTTAGTTATTTAATTAATAATAATAATCATCTTTATTTCAATCAATCACAAAGACTTAACTACAAAATAAGTATATTGTTAGTTTGTCAGTGTGAGAGGGTGTGTTACAGAACTCCGGCCCCCACCCTCGAACCACATAAAAACATATGTATTTATATTGTTTACATTATAAACTATACATTATATACTACATATATTATCATGGAACTGTTTTTACTAAATAAAAACTCTTTACTCCAAAAACATGTGATGTGTGTATGTGTATGTTTGCTTTCTTGTGATGGATGAATGTGTGTGTGTGTGTGCGCGTGCGCGCATAATTTGCGTATACGTGAGCGTTTGCGTTGGTGCATGTGTGAGTGTTAGATTGTGTATGTGTGTGAGTGAGAGTTTGAGAGTGGGTATGTGTGTGTGTGTGTGTGTGTGTGTGTGTGTGTGTGTGTGTGTGTGTGTGTGTGTGTGAGTGTTTGTGTGCGTGTGTGTGTGTAAATTTACAATAAAATCTACATGCATTAAATTAATTAGTTATACAATTGTGTTCATCATTTTTTCTACTTCTTCATAATTCTTAAGCTTCAATAATTCAATGACCTTTAGCTTGCATTTGTGCAAAACTAAGGGATAAATATCTATGTCATGATTGATTTGATTATAAAGAAAAGGCCTCAAAAATATTTGATGATGCTTTGCATAGGAAGAATAGGATGTCCAAGATTTAAATATGGTAGGTTTTCTTCTGGTTTTGGCCTCAGGTTTTACATAAGTTGTCTTTGTATGGCAGTATAATACTGATTTAGGGACAAATAACTGTCGAACTGTTAATACATCAATATCTGTGTAAATTTGAGAAGTGGGATAGCGATAAGGTTTGGACATAATAATCTTTAATATCGCTCTTTGTGCTCTTTCCACTTTTATCATATATTTTTTGTATGTTCCACCCCAAGTATGTTGTTTTTAGCGTTTTGAAATCTGCTACAAGTCGGAGGCGCTTGAAAACAAATATCAACTTACGTATCCTCATACTAATTGCCTCAGTGTGGGTCTTATAATTTAATATATTGTCTAAGTAGACTCCCAGATATTTGATTTCCTTAACCCTTTCCAACACCACGCAGGAGCACGATTGACGGTCAATACATTCATGGGCCTTCAAAGCTGTGTCCCTGGGTTGATGCTGGCGGAAATTCGTGAATGTTATATATTTTGTTTTATCTAAGTTAAGAGTGAGTTTATTCTGATGTAGCCATTTCATAATCTTATTTAAGCCAGTTTCAGCGGTATGTATCACGTCATGCCAAGTAGAGCCATGGAAGACTAGAGCAGTATCATCCGCGAAAGTAAATATCCTACCTCTCTCTAGCTCCATATTGCATAGGCTATTAATGTAAATAGTAAACAAGGTAGGCCCTAACACACTCCCCTGTGGCACACCGTGGGATATATATTTGATGTCACTAACAGCTTCACACAGTTTTACACACTGCGACCTATTCTGCAAATAGCTTCTGAATAAATTTAAGACAGTGCCCCTTATTCCAATTCTCTCCAACATTAGAATTAGTCGTGGGATAGAGACAGTGTCAAAAGCTTTTGCCAGATCCAAAAATATAGCCAAACATTTATTTTTATTTTCTAGATTTGCAACAACGTGTGATGTCATGTCATTTACTGCGAGCTCAGTTGATTTTCCTTTAACAAAACCGTACTGATTGTTAGCTATCTTATTATACTTTTGTAAAAAAATTGTTAATCTAATATTAATTATTTTTTCAATTATTTTTGACATAGATGATAGTATCGAAATAGGTCCATAATTATTAACACTGCCTCTATCCCCAGTTTTATAAATAGACTTAATTAATGCAGTCTTGAGACATGTTCCAACATGTCTCAAGACTGCATTAATGCATTCTATACCCCGGCAGAAAAACTAAGATTGCATATATGAACAATTATAGGCACAAGTGCACGGGCGGCTCTTTTATAGATTATAATAGGAATCGAGTCTATACCAGTAGAGGGAGTATTCTTAAGCTGATTGATAACTGTAAACACTTCATTGTAGTCAGTCTCGGTTAGTACTAGGGAATTCATGGAGTTCTTTTCATTAGTTAATAAATCTTCTCTCTCATTCGGTTCTTGTTCAGGGATTCTCTCAGCCAGTTTTTTACCTATATTTATAAAATAGTCATTCACCTGATTTGCAGCTTAGATAGGACTTGTATTTATCTTTAATAATTCCTCGGCATTGTCACCTTTTTTAGACTCTAATTTTGTTACCTTTTTGATGACTTGCCATGTAGCTTTTATATTGTTTTTTGCTGATACAAATAACCCTTTATTATATTCCTTTTCACATTTTTTAAGAATATCTCTACAGAAATTACGGTATCTTTTATATGTTGTATTACGTATTTCATTTTGTGGATATTTTTTTATTTCTCCATGCAGCCTATCTCTATTTCTAATACATCTATTCAATTAAATCAATTAAATTTCTCTCTACTAGCGAGCGACAATTTTCCAGTAGGTAAGGACTCGGCTTCTTGTGCGAGGGCTTGCGGGTTCGATCCTAACCCCCTATGATGCCTTGAAATGGTTGCATCCCAAACACAAGACTATCACGAATCGTACATAGGTGAAGGAAAACATCGTGAGGAAACTTGCATGCCTGATGAGATTAAAAGTCTTTGAAAGTGTGTGAAATCCACCAACTTGCATTAGGCCAGCGCCTCGGTGAAAAATGGCCCAATACCATTATGGTACAATACCAATAATAGGAGGAGACCAGTGCCCAGCAGTCGGACATATATATGGATTGTTACTTTACAACTTTTTTTACTCTACAAATGTAGAGCCTGAGGACATAACATAGGATTCAATTTATCTTAATACACCACGTATTGACGTGTGTCAAGCTGCTGGAAGCGCCGAAGTTCATTGTAATTTGGGCTTTTGTTTATCGGTGGATTATAGCAATTATAATGAAGACAAAACATGCAAATTATTAACAAGTGGGCCGCCCTCACGTCTGCATGGGTAGCACACTCTAGCTTATTCCTACCTTTTTTTTTTGATGACGCAGCGGAAATCATTTACGACCATACCAGGGCCGGGGTAGGCGCGCTGGCATGTGTGGGGACTCGTATTTGGGTGCACTACCCCACTAAAACCGCTGCGTGAGCCTTCAGCCGCTATATTTGAGGGACTCGGATCTGTGCAGGCGACGGGATACCCTCAGCGACAGACTGATCCCGGCAAAGACCAGATTCTTCACAATAGGGGGACTGCCCGGCTACGACTTGGCAGTCCCCACGACGTCGTGTCTTAAGCTGGGCCCGGGTTCCCATCCCGAGCCCGGCACGAGCACAGGGGCTTTTTAAAACAACCCTGTCTAGTGATAAGGACAAGACAGTGTAATTACTGACACCGAGACTTAATATCTTATATCTCAGGAGTGTGTGCCTGTGTGTCGCGGGCAAGGCTGACCTTTTACCATGAAGTAAGTCAGTTTGTCTATGTAACAAACGTAAAAAAATTGCGGCGTTTTTGATAATTGATTACAAACATAAAATAAGGTTCTGGAGTAGGTCACGCTTCAAGCAACGCTAGCTTCCCACTAGAGTGATTACGCTCTTTAGTGATCGATCCATGATTGAAGGACAGATCAGCTGTTGTCTGGTCGAATGGTCAGGCTGCTGGAGTCTACGCAGCGGTTGTGGGTTCGAATCCCGCCAAGTGCAGATAATTTATGTATATCCATACTATTTGGTTGTAACGAATAGGCTCAAAAAGTACTGGAACGATTTCAAAAATTCTTTCACCGTTTGAAAGCTACATTATCTACGAGTAACATAGTTTTTCAACATTTTATTCTGTAAAAAATAGGGTTCCGTAAGATATTTGGGGTTTTCGGACACAAGGTGTAAAAAATCAACCAGAAAAGTTACTTATTTTGCGTACTAAGATCCCATTATATATCTTAGTTAACGCAGGCGAAGCTGCGGGCAACAGCTAGTGATGAATATTGATGTCCGCACCGGGTCATGGACGTGTATGTATGTATGTATTTATAGAAATTTATTAAATATATTTCCATTCCTAGTACCCGTAAGGGATTGTCCATAAATTACGTCACACGTTAAGGGCAGGGTCGACAAAGTGTGACATTGTGTGACAATGGTAGGGGTCCGAGATTGTGACATCACAATTCAACATCCTATATATTTAAGTTATTAAAACACATTTTAACCAATAAATAAAACGAAATAAGAAAATAATAGAAAAAAAATATCCGCTTAATATAATATGTAAAAATTGCTAAATATGTAACGTCATCAAATATGTAAGGAGAGGATCACAAATGTGACAAGCTGTGACAACGACGGGGAGAAGTCGGAAATCATGAAATTCGTGTGACGTGCATAATTTATGGATGACCCCTAGCACAACTTAAGAGCTTATTGTGGGACTAGGTTAACGGGGCGTGATTGTTGTTAATATTTATTTATTTATTTGGCATATACGAGGGTCAGACTCGAACCTGGAACCTCACGCATAAGAGGCCGAGTCTATACCCACTAGACCATCGACGCTCAAGAGAAAATACTATACCTACGAATAAATATTTATTTATTTATCAGGACCGAATACAGTTTTGCACCAATAAAAATAATAAAGAAATACAGAACAATCTAGACACAAAAACAACTAATCTAGACACAACATAGAGTTCCACGGGCCTCCTTCCGGTGTTGGCTCCTTTACAAGACACAATGATGATGTTCGGTCACAACTTGACATTTTATTAATTTAACCAAGTGCAGTAGGGCTATTCTGTAAGGTCGTTTTCGAATCTCGAAAGCGGAATCCGCGGTGATATGACGGAATTGACGAATTTGATTCTTTAAAACTTGACTATCTGCCTATACCAATAAAGTTCACTTCGAAGTGACGTAAAGTGAGCTCTATCACTCAGGTGAAGCATGAAATCGAAATGGTTTTTACAGAATAGCCCTACAGGTGGTGAAATGTTGATGATGATGATAAAATCTTATAATTAAAAGGACAAGAATTTAACGAGATGCTATGGTGGATGTATATTATCTCGATATTTTATAGCGGCGTCTGGATTTTCCGTAAATTGGACGAAACGGGAAGACCGCTGTCATAAATCATGTTGAAGGGAAATCTTGTGTGTTCTAAACATAAGCTAAAAGCGTGTTTTTTACCCCCGACGCAAAAAGAGTGGTTTTATAAGTTTGACGTCGATGTCTGTCTGTGCATCGTAACTCTCAAACGAATGGACCGATTTCCTTGCGGTTTTTTATTGTATAGGGTTGTTCCACCTAATAACATACATACTGTCTCCAATATAATAATAAAAATAATATCCAACTAATATCACAAAATAATGTGAATTACGATTTTTTTTCTTGGCCAAAAAACATCGCTTAAAGATTTAGATGTATAAAGGAAACGACAAGATTATATATTTTTTTCCATTTTCATAACCATGTATGGCCTCCTGGTACTTTTTCCTGGAACAATGATTTGTATTGTGGTATTCATATATCACACTAGGCTCTGGTTATGAAAATGGAAAAAGTCTTGTTTAGTAACTGGTTACGAAACAGTGAAAATAATTTATTATTCATAACCAGTTACGAAAATTTAGATACGAACGTGGACGTAGCGATAATTTCCTAGCCAATCAGATAACGATCGATAACCAATAGATAGTTTGTGATTTTGTTACGATAACAATAGACCACGTGATTTAGCGCGACTTATGTCAATCCCATACATTTTATTCTTTTCGAACTACGTTATCGTTTTTTTAATGTTACCTTGTCTAAGCCCTCTGTTATGTTTTCTTTTTATTATTTAATTAACTTTCTAACCATACAAGCAGATGTATCTTTTACAGTCTATTTATAAATGATATTTATTTTATAATCGCTTATTCTCATGCCTTGAAGACGCATCGGAACGTATCTTGGGGTCTCAGATGATATTATGCCAAGGGAGTGGATACCGTTAGATCTAATCCCAGGATCGGGTGG
Source organism: Lycaena phlaeas (assembly GCA_905333005.2). Lineage (NCBI taxonomy): Eukaryota > Metazoa > Arthropoda > Insecta > Lepidoptera > Lycaenidae > Lycaena > Lycaena phlaeas. The sequence continues at coordinate 13,838,861 of HG995169.1, read as the reverse complement.
AAACGTTTAAGGCATTACAGACAGTGTTTCTCTATCATCGTATAGTAAAAAAAAAACAATAGATAATTAAAAAAAATGTCATTACTTTCCAGCCTTTGGCTTCGTTTTTTTTATTTTCAAGATACCAAAGTTATTGAAAATGGAAAGATCCGTGCAGTTGCAGGTCTGTGTTGGATGCGAATAGCAAGGGATCGGTCGTCTTGGCGTTCATTGAGGGAGGCCTATGTTCAGCAGTGGATGATGATGAAGTTATTGTCTGATCTGAATACTTCTGGATACTTCTTTCAATGAACACCAAGAAGGGAAATATATTGTTCTAATATAATTAAGACCAACCATGGCGCGGAGATCGTCGTTGTATAGGTCTACTTACCCTCCATTTTTCTGAACTTTTTTCGACTTCGAGGCTGGCGGGGGAGACCACCCCCCTCATAAAAATTGTTATTGAGCCATCTGCTCATCTGCTCTTCCGATTTAGCGTAAAGGCCTTTTGGCCATCAGCATAGGTCCATTCGAAAAAAAAAACGTAAAATTCAATATATGTTCAGGTAATTTACCTCCAAACCCGTAAACCATTGCAGTACCTGAACCGACAGCAATAAGCTTTGTGCTCAACAAGGTTCTTTAACAGAAGCCGCAGAGTTGATGGCAAATTCCCTAACACCAATATCGGATAATTCCCGGACAGCCACATCGTTTACCTCTTTTGTTGCTGGAACGAAATTGCAATATCGCCTGGTACTATGCATGATATTTTGATGGAAAATGTCTATGCTCTAACGATATGTTAATTGTAACATTGTTTAAATATCTAAGGGTTATATGATTTTCACTTGATTTGAAATACCATACACTTTATGTATGGTATTTCATATTTTCTTATGTTTACGCGAATTTCACTCATTATAATGAAACAACTTTTACGGATTTTATCGCGGTTTATTTAGTTTTTTACAAGCCCGACGTTTCGAATACTTTACAGCAACCATGGTCACGGGAGGACTGAGTCCTCCAGTCCAGTCCTCCGTAAAAGTTGTTTCATTATAATACCATACACACATTATACGGAATAAAACTTTTACATTTCATAGATAATGTTTGAACTAGGTGCGCCGAGGATTGCCGTGGGAGTGCGGTGATAAATTATAGCCTATGTGTTATTCTGATGTATAAGCTATATTATTGTAAAGTTTCATTAAAATCCATTCAGTAGTTTTTACGTTAAAAAGTAACAAACATCCATACTTACAAACTTTCGAGTTTATAATATTCAGTAGGATTAGTAGGATATCGAGCTCTGCGATATAAAGTTAAAAAAAAAAGAAATGTGGTGTCGTGGTACTCCAGGTAGGAACGAAGTTCCTTCGGCTAAAAATATATAAAAAATAAATAAATATCTTACGTAACCCCTTTTTTTCAGAATATAATTTAGCCTATGTTACTTGTGGATAATGTAGCCTTCGAATGTCGAAAGAAATTTTAAAATCGGTACCGTACTTTTTGAGCCTATTCATTACAACCAAACAAACAAACAAAGTTTTCCTCTTTATAATATTAGTGTAGATGTAGATTTAGGATTCTATTGTTACGCTACCCATTCAAATCACGGCAACTCGATTTATTTTCTTGCATATTATTTTGATTTTGCTATATCTCCTAAAGTTTTAATTTAATTTGCATCATGTAAAGGGGAAAAATAATCTTCATGAAGTGCTGAAGCTAAGTAACTGATTTAAAATGATAAGGATTCATACCGTATTTGTGCAAATAACTTTCAAATTATCGCGTTATAATTGCTAATTTTTTAAAGTATTAAATCGATATAGTATGATATCCCTACGAGATAGATATATGCCATCGCGGAATTTTTTGTAGACCTATTTAAGATATACAATTCCACCATACATTATTTTGTCATATCTCAAAGGGTTTAGGCAGCGTTTTCGTTGAAAACTTCCAGGCGGAAAATTTTTTTCCGACACCTCCAACAATAATTGTACTAAATACTCGCTTTTGTATGCGACTGTCGCGCCTGCGCACGTCTCATTTCACGCTTTTTAATTCCACGCACTTTTTCTTACGGTTTTACTATCACATTTTTTTCGGTTCGGTCGCGCATCAAAATCCCTATCCCCTCCAAGCCTGCCGTAAGGAACTTCGTTCCAAAAACATGGTATATATCCCGTTTCAAATAGTTTAGTAATGAAAATTACCCTGTTTATTTAGTATTAAATTATTAAAAAAAAATCCTTTTATAAGAACTTTTAATGGATTCTGGGTGTTTGATGTTTCATGGTACATTAGGTTGGGACGACACCTCAGACCTCTCGTCACCACGACTGTAAAATAAATAAACAAAACTTGATAACTTTTTGAAGTAATATACGGAAGCCCCCGTTTGCACGAGTGCTTCATAAGCTTTGCTACGTCGCGTTGGCTCAAGTTGCAAGCTCTTTCCCCACCATGGTTCAAACCTTGTCGTGGCGGTGGGGCTCAGTAGCCTAGGGTGAGCCCAACACCTTGGGCGAAGCTAATTGAGCCAAGGGGGCTCTTTGTACCTCTCTTATAAGAAGAGGGGGCAAAAGAGCAGGGGGCAAGGGGCGACTATGGGAACCTCGCCTCATTGTACTGTCCCGACGGTGGGAGGGCTCGTTCTGTGGTGCGGTGCAACCCATCTGTAGAGGTGGCGTCGGTCCCCCGAGGGACTAGCTAGCCGTCGAGGTGCCCTGTTGCTTGTAGATCCGGGGCACTTCACCAAAGGCGGCATTGGTGGCACTCGCCGGGTTTTAGTGGGTAGAGCTGCGTCCATTTACCAGCTTTCGGGCGCAGCGAGTCCTACATACCCGCCTGGGGAGACCCACTCCCCAGCGGTATGCGTCAGTGCATTTCCCGGCGTAAAAGAAAAAAAAAAGTTGCAAGCTCCATATGCTCATTACGCTCAGCGTCTAAAATCCAACACCCTTTGATAAAAAACTGCAGCGCTTTAAAAACGCTGTCACCTGAATAAAGACATCCATTGGTGTCATAATAATATAATGGCGGTTTTTCAACGCTCAATCAAAAGCACATGTGTGTACGGGGCCTTCTAGCTATTTCATAATGTTAATATTTAATAAATCGCGGCCAAACTCGTTGAATATTGTTTGATTAATTCGTTAAATTCTCGTTAACGATAAATTCCTTACACTTGTATTAAAAATGTATATTGTTATAGTGAACCAACTTGCACGGATTCGATTGCGACTTTATTAAGTTTTATTAAATAGATAAGTAATATTGTTGTTAAGTGTCCAAACTCCGAAACGTCGGTCATAAAAAAACATAATAAGTCGCCATAGCTTAATAAAATCCATAGAAGTTGATTCATTATAAACATAATAAAACAAAATGTATATTGTGTTACAAACATCTTTTGCTGTTCTTGGTTATCCGGTTACCCAATTAGGCGTTCTTCACTAACTCATCTTCACTGACATTTAAACAATTATTAATCCTAGTTTATAAAGACAAATGTTGTTAGGTGATCAGTACCTCAGACAAGTGGCAAACGCTCAATTCTATTCTTTTGCGTTTACTCGCTAACTCCATATTTTTATATATTAGGCTGCAATTTTTTTAAAGAAAGTTTATTAAGACACATAAAGTATATGGTTTTGTTTGTAAAAACGTCTAAAAACGTATGTAATTCGTTCCCCCTAGAAGAGTGGCATAAACGCTAAACGAATATAATAGAAAATAATACTTATTGTATGGGAATTAACTAGCTTACGACATTAAAAAATAATCAAGAAATATTATAACAATAATATTCGTTTTAAGCGAAGTACAGAGGTTGTTAAACGTTTTAACAAACTAAACCATATTCGTTATGTATCTTAATAAACGTTCTTAAAAAAAATTGCAGGAACCCTATGGAGTTAGCGAGTAAACGCAAAAGAATAGAAGCGAGCGTTTGCTACTTGTCTAGAGGGGCTGATATCCTATAGACAAATCTTTTCAGACATGTAAGAGCTCTTGATATGTTAACTCTTGCCTGTTCTGTAACGAAATATGGCAAGTTTCACATACTTTGTGAAACGAAATCTCACCCAAACGTTTTGGCTGTAATCCTTTACAATATATCCTTATATTTTATAATATAAATTTGTAGGTAACAAGTACATATTATAAGTCCTATAAAACTGCAAAAGAGATAAATAATCAAATAGTATAATGTAGTATTATCTTCACTCTTTGCAGACACGTTGCCCTCTTTTCCCTATCCCGCCAATAGGCCACCGAAAATTCAAAAGCCGCATGAAACGCGACAGCATAGCTGTCACTTTACACCGCGTTCGTGTGAGCGAGAGGTACAAAGTAGTAGTAGTAAATCAGCATAGCACCTCTTACTGCATAGCACCACCTCTTATTAAAGAAATGATTGTTAAGAAAGGACAAGAGGTACGTTTCTAAGATATCATTTTCTCACATACCTACACTAAAATTTTCATAAGAGTCCAGTATTCAAATTTTAAGGAAAAGAAAAAGATTTTTTTTTCCTAAGAAAAGATTTTAATAATGACAAATACATCGAACATTTTCGTATGTTTCTTTTGTTTTTATTCTGTACGCACGAAAAAACACGACTCGTGCGGAGGTACCTTGCTCTGAGGCGTTCCATTTAAGGCTTGAAGTGTAAGCGAGAGCGCAGAATGAGCGACAAAGAGGCACAATCGGCCCATCAGTATTTTCATATGACGTTGTCACCACAAAATAAAAAGGAATTTTGAGTTGTCACCTTCAATTATCGTCAGTAAATTGACTTTATAGATAACCAATTTTTTTTTATAGGGATATTAACTTCTACCGTCATTTCCAAAGACTTGAACCACGATTTTTACGACAGTTACACACAATATAATCAGAGTACATGTATTTGTGTGATTATGCATGTTTATTATCCTGCATAATGTAGATATTTTTGAGAAATGTAATATAATACGTAGCTCATATTGTTCCCCACGTTGGTAACCAATATGACTAGTTTGTAAAGTGCATTATTGATTTCAATAATATTATCCTTGATCGCTATCCACTCTAGTATCAGACTAGTTTAGTACCTTCTTGAGTAAATTACACCCGAACTTTGAATTAACTATTAGTTAATATAATGAGTATTAAGTGTGTTCAATAACTAACAAGTAGATAAGTTTTGAGTATATATTTTGTTGAGATACATTATATTTTTATTAAAATTATCAGAGCCTTTATACTTTTAAGATGATTGGACAAATAAGCGGAAGCCCTGAATTTATTTCGAAAAGTTAATTAATTCAATAGAAAATAAAAACAAAAATTATGCTAACCCATCAAAATTTTCATGTTTTTGTCTCTATTGGGTGGGCCCTATATGGGCCCTTGTGGAGGCCTCAACATATTAGCATCGTTTGGCTTGTCCCAAATCTGGTTCTGTATTTTATAATCAGTATTATTAGTTGGTAGTGCGCATTTATCTACTGTCTGAAAGAGGTATATGTATGAACAATGAACCAGCAACCCACTTGGCGTTTTAAAAACGACAGTTATTCCTCCTTATTATGTCTGTTCCTGCCTACCTATCGTATATTTCTGTACTCCTCTTACGAATAGCATTTATTCCCTTAATTAAACTCTGCACTCCCCTGGGAGGTGTAAGCTTAGTTTCCAGCATAACCTCTTTTTCCCTATGGAATGGTACATGTGTACTTAATGTTTAACTTAGCTGTAGAGTAATTGTAATTTAATATTTGACTTGTTCGTATACTGAGTGATTTTTAAATTTTAATGCTATGAGGTATGATGTCTTTTTATATGTTTAGTTAAGTCGTACCAACTTCTGCGGATGATCTGAATATGTTGATGATTTTTATAACATAGGGTACGTGATATCATACCCCAAAATTTGTTGTTTTTTTTAAATATTCTATAGAAATAGGTGTGTGAATTTTAATAGTACTACTATACGGGTTTTATTTTTAATTTAAATTGTAATTTAACAAATTTGTTAAATATGTTAACTTCAGAGGAGGCACCTGAAATTAATTTCCTCGGTCGCTCCGCCTTTTTCACACAGCTTCGATGAGATAGCATAATTTTCTTCCATGTGCCAAAAAGAGATGAAAGACAGAGTCGCTGCTTATGAACGTATGAAAACGAAATTAAAATATAAAACAAATCATATAAAATAAACCATACAAGTAAATAACATATTTTTTCTGATTCGCTACATAATTTCTAAGAATGAATACATATAGTTCCGAAATAAGTAGCAAAAAAGGACACTTCTTTGGAATCAAAATCTTTTGGAGATATATTTAATTTATGCCAGGCAACTAACTAAAAAAAAAATTATGCATATTCATCGAGCTATTGAGTATCCTGGCCAAATCCGTCGCAAGTCCTGTAGAGCTATTCTGTAAAAACCATTTCGATATGAACTTTATTGCTATAGATAGATAGTCGAGTTTGAAAGAATACAAATTCGTCAAATTCGTCTTAACACCGCTGACTCCGCTTTCGAGATTCGAAAACGACCCTACAGAATAGCCCTGTTGATTCGTAACATGAAATCGTTCAATGCTAGTAACTATACTGCCCGTCCTGTTCTCCTCAACTAGACATCGAATAATCAGGATGGACAAACAGGATAGACAGACAGAGGGAAAGTACAAGCACATTTCTCCCACGCGTAATAAAATACCCTTTTCTATACAAAGGGATAAAATGTTGCGTGTTCTTTTGTTTAAACTCTCGCACATCAACGAATATTCCCTGTAAAATAACAACCCAAGAGGCACGCGAGATAAACTTAATGAAACAAGTCTAAAGACTCCAAAGTCGCAACTTCAACTTGTATATTTATTCAGCAATATACTTACACAACTCATACATTTGTTCCAGAATCGAGCGGTATTATTTAAATTTAACACGTCTTGACGGAAAATTAATCTTACAAAGTTTGTAATTTGTTTCAATATTCAAACTTAGTAAATGACTATTTAATTTCCAAAATGAAATGAGATATAGATTTCCGACGGAAATTTACAGGAGGCTTTACAAACTGGTTGGTAAGAGTTTGATATTAAAATGATGGAAATACTTGTTTCATTGAAGTAATTTCTATTCCACAAAAAAAAAGGATTTTTTGTAATAAAATAATAAGTTATATACCTATCATACTTAAATTAGCTATCGATTAAATTAATTATTATTTTACGTATTACTTGTTATTATTCAATTAAAACCTCAGATGGTATTACGTTTTTCAGTTAAAGCTTGAAACTTACAAATACATTTTATCTTATGGCACATAAAAATACAATAAAACAGGCATATAAAAATATACCTATTACCTATACATTTGTAGAAGTACTTCACTTACCAATCGGGATGATATTTGCGGGTATGAAAAATCATTAAATATGACTCTCAATCAATACAAAATAGTACTACCATGAAATGATCATAATTAAATCAGTATTGAAGCCGTAAATCGAAATTGGAGCAGAAGGCCAAGAAGGCCATTGAGAACTTGCTTGGACGTGCATAATTAAATGCGCGATCTTCAACATTCGAGGAACCGACTGAAGAGAGAGAAAACGAATAGAAACACGGGTTGAAATATATATTATTTTCAAACGACTCTGAATTACACTTGATCTGAAAAGAAGCTTAGTACTGCGCAACGTTATGTTCTCGGCAACTGAGTACGTTTTGATCTTAATTATTAATTTTAAGTGCGTGCTTTTTTTTGTGGCGCTTGGCCTTCTGACATAGTTCATAGCGTAAGCTTCACTTTTAATTCGGAAGATTAGTTTTCTTCTTAGAGCTTACAATATATTAACACTATACTTTGTATAGTTTAAACATCAGAAGTGAAAATGCGTTTTAAATATTAACATTTATTATATTATTACATTATCCATAAAAATATCAATATTAAGGTTCACAGGTACATATTTTAAGATACATTCTTACTCACACCGCCCACACATTTACACACACTATCGGCATATTACACTTTACACATTAAAATAAACAATGGCTTACGTGACCTTACAATACAATTCGGGTAGAGGTTCGTCCTCCTCAAACTCACAGACGCGAATGACCCCTCTAACAATTATACCCCGCTATTTAAAGGCAAACTTAATGACCTTCCTAACGCTCGGCCGTCCTACCCACACTTTGACAACGACTACGTCACGCCACACGCAGGTAAACTGGAACTTGTTCCCAGTTTCTGACTTATAGCCGCCAGATGGCGCTACGGTTGCTAACAATAGGTGTAGACATTAAACAGATCGGACGCATAAACGCTTTTAAAATTATTTACTACTAGTCAATGTTTCTCAAACTTTTCCCTCATTCAAAATGTTTACCTGAAAGAGATGTGAAAATGAACTATAACTAGGTGAAGAAATGGAAATGTGGTACCTGCTAATCCTTAGCGGCTGTTAGTCTTCGAACGGGCTTAAAAACTCTGCGACCAACTTTGATAATATCGAATCAAAACTTAAAAGATTATCTACACAAATGAAAGTGCTTCTAATCCTGATTGGAAGTGCCAAGGCTAGTCAAGCTGAACTATCTGAAGTAAAAGCTATCAGAAATGACTACTTTTTGTTCATAACGTGGTTAAAAGCCAGCGATCGCACATTAATAATATTTTACTAGATCCTTACTAGTATTATAATTGTGAAAGCGTGGATGTTTGTTACGCTTTTACGCGAAAACTACTCAACCGATCATCATGAAAATTTGTACACATATTCTGGGAGGTACTAGAAGTAATACAAGATACTTTTTATTAAAAAAAGGGGTTTTTTGCAAATGCGGGCGAAGCCGCGGGCAAGAGCTAGCACTTTATAAAAATATGCAAAATATACATCTATTTCATATTACAATAAATTCAAAATTGATTCGCAAATAATGTAGATTTTCACAGAAGCTAACAATATTCTTGATTTTGTGCAAGTTAAGATTTGAAGAAAAATTGCAATTTAACCTTCATTCCTCAAGCAGTTAAGCCCAACAATGGAAACATAATTTATAAATAAACTCCAATTGATTTTTTCATTTGCGTTTTTACCTTTTACATTTAATGCGTTCTACTTTGCAATATTGCTTTTCTTCCAGGAAAAGCCGCGTATCCAGGAAACGAGTTGGCTTTTCAAAGCAATATCCGGTAAAATATGTTGGTGGGAAATCGACCGGAATACGGATATCCCTAATTTCGAATATGGTGTCTTTATGTTGACTGACGAGACTACTTTAGATAGTTCATGTCGAGTTTTCTCGCGGAGATACGTGTGGCTATGTAAGAAGACGGCCACGTCACTGCCATAAATTAAAGCTGTGTGATGAGAAGCGCACGCACACAAAGCGCAAAGTTGAGTTGAACTACCTAAACACTGTTAGTGATTTCAATTGATTTTTTTTCCATTTTGACTAGCTTTTCCTATATCATAAGATTAGGTTAAGTAAGACTTATTAATAATTTTATAATACGCTTGGATTCTAGAAAGAGGGATTTCTAGTCCGGTCAAACCAATAATAAATATGGAATCATATTATCTCAACTTTGTCGAAGGAGAGAAAATTTATAGATAATCCGATTACCAGAAGAACAATAAAATTAACATGTATCATTACCGTTTTGATTTGAAAATAACTAGTAACCTATGGGTCGGTACTCCTAGACATGTCTTGCCATATTTGATACCTACTTTTAGTTGGTGCCTAAGCCCCTGTTCGCATGAGCAAAGCGTTGCGCCGGGCTTATTTTGTTTCATGCTAACGCTTTTTTAACGCTCGATCAAAAAGCGTTCATGCGAACAGGGCCTAATCATAAGTGTAAATTAATGTTTATAAGTATCTATTGACGACCGGCTTGTCGCAGGTGGCGGTTTCTATTCCCTCCCAGTGCACTTAGCATCATACAAATTATCTGTATTTGTATGATGAATGTATGTAGATGTCAGCATTAGGTATGGACGTTTATATATTGTGATATGTTTTTCATGTTATATCTTATTCTAATATATAAAGCTGAAGAGTTTGTATGTTTAAACGCGCTAATCTCAGGAACTGGTTGGATTTGAAGGATTCTTTCAGTGTTGGCTCATATACTTATCAAAGAAGCGAATAGGCTATATTATATCATCTTATCTCATACTTTAATATATAAAGCAGACGAGTTTGTATATCTGAACGTACTAATCTCAGGAACTATTTGTCGGATTTAAATGATTCTTTCAGTCTTAGATAGCCCATTTATTGAGGAAGGCTATATGCTATATAGTATCGCTAAGATGCCGTTGTAAATCGCCCTCCGACTAATAGTTTAACTTCATCCGCTAATGACTCGTCGACCGTATTGGATTTGACTAGCCAAACACCTACTCTCCAGAGTAGCGCACGCGATATACCGCGCCCCCTGCGGGGCACGGAGGGGGGCGCCCCCGTTTCGAATTTTACTAGGTGAGTCATCTGCTCACCTACCTACCGATTGAGCTTAAAGGCCATCTGGCCTATAAGTCTAGACCTTTCGAAAAAAAAAACCGTTGTAAATCTTAGTTTACGCAGGCGAAGCTGCGAACAGCTAGTGTATTGAGACAAATTTATTAAAGACCAAACGATTAAAATGATGCTATTGGGTAAATACACTATTTATATACTTATAATTGGTGAAATCACTTACAGGTGTGCTGAATATATGTTACTAACAGGTGCAAGATAAAATTGATGTAGTGCTAATTCAAAATTCTTAAGGTATTCGATTCGCGTAAGGAATTCCACTTTCAGTAGTTAGTATTAAATTCCTATGTCTTGGTATATCAGTCTTTACCTCGTGAGGGTTTAGGTTTATTGTATGTATAATATTTATATAGTGTATGAGATTACTAAATCTCATTTCCATCTCATTGTCATCGAATTATATAAATAAATATGAGCACATGTAACCATAGATAAAACAACGTAAAAGCCCCGCTCTTATAACAAAAAAAAGTAGATTCAATTTCATTATTCTGAAAAGAATATTAAAAATTTTGAACAGAATTTTCAGCCTTTTTGTTCTTTATACGCTTGCGACTATGGAATGAATAATTATTTGCGAGTGACTTTAAAAAATAATAATAGAGTATATTTCGTCCAGCAGGGGACGGAAAAGCTAAAAGTGACGATGGTTTACTTATTTGATGGGGTTAACACCAGCTTTTAATTTTTCGAAATGTCCTATGCTGTGGCCTTACGGACTTTGAGCGAAATAGGAGCTGTGGGTTGGCAGGTGGCTTCCCCAAGCATGTTAACCGCAGCGGTGGTGAAAGGGTCTTAAATATTGATTTCTGAAAAAAAAAACATAAAAATCAAAGTTGTAAGAAATTTAACAATCTACAACTTTGTTTCTAAAATAATTTTTGTCGTTAAATTCGATAATAATCGAAATATAGGCGATATACTTTAATTTGTTTTTGCTGCTTTGAGTTTATTTCCGTAAATATTGATTGTACTATAAAAAATATAGGAACCAAAGTTGTAAAGAATCAAATTTGCCATAGTTTTGGTTCTTTCCATTTTGGTAAAAAAATAAAAATAAAGGAGATATGGTTAAAAAAGGTACATTACATTCAAGGCAATATTATGGCGGCCAAAGCACCGATCGGATTAGGTCGAGTTTTTGGATTTAAGCTATCTATGACCCCCCCACCCCCCAAATATTGGCCCAAATAAAATTCTGACTATCATTAATTCCAGGTTAGCCCTATTTTTTAATTAACACGACGTGGTTTATATTCGAAATTGTTTCCAATGTCTTGTTAGGTTTAGGTTTAAATAAATTTATTCTCAACTAGCGGACTCGACAGACTTCGTTCTGTCAAAACAATTAATTTTCAATAAATAAAACTGCAATCTCAAATTTGAGAAATAAACTATCCTATCTTTTAAGTTGGAGAAAAGCACACATTTTAAAAGAAAAAACATTAAAATCGGTTAAGTGGTTTAGGAGTCCATTGAGGACAAACATTGAGACACGAGATTTATATATATTCAGCTACATGAGAACAATAATAGCTTATATAATATACCTAGTTACATACTTGTTGCTTCACGGGAGTAATCAAAAATATCGACCTTTTCGTAATAATATAGCATGCTTTAAATAATGTGGCCTGCTTTAAACAATATAGCCTGCTTTAAATAATATAGCCTGCTTTAAATAATATAGCCTGCTTTAAATAATATAGCCTGCTTTAAATAATATAGCCTGCTTTAAATAATATAGCCTGCTTTAAATCGTTTTAAAAATAAAGATTACCGAGTTGGTGTAAAATCCAATACCACGTGATATTGTATGTTTTGGAATTTTAGTATATCTAAACGAGAGTTTGAATTAAATTCAGCGAAAGATGAATACGAGCCGCGCACCTGATGCAAATAATTAAAGCCTCTTCAGCCCACACGAAATAAGGGTTCCTTTCTTTCATGTTACGTTAACAAAAAATATAATGTGTCAGGAAGAAAAATTATCATCATCATCGTCACCATCATCCTCGATCTTTACCTATAGCTGTAAAACACCATTTTTATTCTGACTTGCTATGACAAAGTTCTGTTAGCAACTAGTCGTAAGTACACGCACCTCTTTTATTTTAATTTCTGTGGTTTGGGCCATATAGCATAATGTAAGGTGTTTGTCATATTTTTCTGAATCAATTCCATTTGCAACATTGTGAATTCAATCCACCATTTGAAGTTTAATTTAAAAACCCGAGCGCTGTATGCGTTTCACTTATACTCATATTATGAAGGTATATTTTAAAGTGAATATTTAGTTTAACACTTGACAGTATGTCTAGAGTAAAAAAGCACACTTTTATACTTCAAAATATATTGTGATAGGCCAAGGAAAAACAGGTTTTTTTTAATGTTAATTGGACAGGCAAACCCATAGACACCTGATGGCAAGTGGTCAACGTCACCCATGAACATAAACTAGTTTTTAGAGTACAGTAGGAACTAGCCCAGGCAACTTATTTATGTGTTGACTATCTTGAGACATAAGATATTAACGTCCGATTTCTGAAACATTGGTCTACGTGTATGTCAATTATTTACATGACTGTTAATGGTGGTTAACATACGATTCTAGAGTCAAAGACAGCTTTTCATTGACTATGTCAACTGACAGGCCGATCAAATTAAGTAATTTGACCATGCTTCTAGCAACTCATTTGACACTTAACAAGAGATTTGATAGTTGATTTATTTATTTTTGCTTTAATCAGTCTCTCGGAACCCGGGCGTAAGTCTCAATGCCAATAATCGACTGTTTTTCTTCTCTCTGAAATACAGCAAAGGTGCTTCACGACAGAAATAGACACGGTCGTGGTACTCTTGCGGCCGGGACGGCGGCACAGCGGACCCCTCCCACCGGTAAATACCGGTGACCTGATGATAAGGGTAAGCGTCACCTATCTATATACCTACAAGTCTATCTGAAACTAGTCCCCATTTTTTCAGGTACAAATTTAATGTATTTATGAAAACCTGACCCGTGTAGAAGAGGTCTTTAAAAAATAATGCTGCCAGTCCTGTATCTTTGTAGACGTTCATAAAAAAACATTCAACACGGTTTCGACATTATTGACTCAATATTTTCTAGAATAAATACTGAATGCATGAGAATATCATCATCATCATCATCAGGCTTTATCCGTCCATTGCTGAACATAGACCTCCCAGCACGTAGAAGTGGCAATGGGAAAAACGCACTCAGAAGAACGGATGGCCGATGGGCCATTAAGGTTCAAGAGTGGAGGCCGCGTTAAGGTAGACGAAGTGTTGGTCGGCCATTAACCAGATGGGAAGACGATCTCCGTGCAGCAGGTCCGCGTTGGATGCGAGTAGCAAGAGATCGTTTGTCTTGGCGTTCAATGAGGGAGGCCTATGAGAATATATAAATAAATAATTATAAAGAGAATCAACGCTACATCAACATAACTTTTGTTTCATTCACAATTGTAAATGCATTCTAAAGCAACTTTAATCAAAGATCAAGGTGAATGTTTTTTTCGCGACACTACCATAATGAATAAATACTATCTGAATCACTCAAGAGTTGCTCACGACTTTGGAATACAGATTCAAGAGTGCTCCAACAGATTTTTCTTGGTGAAATTAAACTTTAAAAGATAGAATGACGGGTGCGCTCCTTTCCTAAGCTTTTTATTTCTTGCGCGGAGCGAGTTCTTTTTATCTTTACTTTAAAATGTATTTTGTAAATTTCAACAAAAAGTAGTTCAAGTGAAATAAAAAACACGCTGTTTATTATGGCGCGAGCGTGTTGGGACAGGTTAATTAACAATTTTTTCCTTTACTTTCAATGTGAAACAAAAACTTAATTTATTATGAAACCAATTTCACGACGTTAATTTAAAAATCATAAACCTAACTACAGTTTGACGTAGCTCAACGTAATATGGAACGCGCTATGCTAGGTGTTTCTTTGGCAGATAGGATTTGAAATGAAGACCTCTGCCAGAGAACTAAAGTTTCCGATATCACGCGAAGAATAAATTCGTTGAAGCGGTAGCGGGCTGGTCAGACACTCAGGTTTGCTGATGGGCAATTAAGGTTCAAGAGTGGAAGCCGCGTTTAAGTAGACGGAGTGTTGGTCGGCTATTAACCAGATAGGTAAACGATATTCGTGCAGTGGCCGGTCCTTGTTGAATGCGAGTGGCAAGGGAATCTGTCAGTGAATGGACAGAGGCTGATAATAATGAAACTTAACTAATTCATGCATAAACTTAGTTTAAAATATTGAACGAGACATGAAGTTGTTAATGAAGCAATGAAAAGTAAGTCCCAAGTTTCATAGCGTTAGGTACATAATATGTACCGTTGTATGTACGTAAACATATAAAGCTTCACATATAACTTTATCACTGTTGTTTAAAAAACAATTCTCCAACATAAATAATATGCCAGACCCTTTACATTAACGTAAAATGGATCAGCCACAGATGTGCCTCAACTTTTATTTCATACTTTGCCAATACTTTGATACGCCACAGGCGATTTATATCCGAACTTCACATAAAGTAAACCTGTTATTACCTACGATCTGAAAACCATTATTCGAGCAAATAACGGGCGAAAAATCACTTTTTGCAAAGAAAATGGTGTTGGAAGAGACGATGGTACAGTGGGTATGGACTCAGCCTCTCGAGAGGTTCCGGGTTCGATGCTGACTGAAATGGGATTTTCTAAATTTCGAAATTTCACCCTAAACACTAGACCATTGCTCGCTCATCGGTAAAGGAAAACATCGCAAGGAAACCTGTATGCTTGATGAGATTGAAAGTCTTTGAAGGTGTGAAGTTTACCAACCCACATTGGGCCAGCACATCGGCGAACTATGGTCTATGACCCTTGACTTACTCGCCTGATTTCGAGAGGAAGTGCCGTGCCCAAATGGGACATGTAAAGGCTAATGAAAGAATAGGATGGGGTAAGATGGGATTGATTTGTGGCGCGGCGTTGGATTCTGCCCAGCACACCCTCGAGTTGTACCCGAGATAGGCGGCGTTGATTTGTCGTCAGTTGTTGGACTTGTCTTTTTCGGCTCGGCTGTGACGAGTCCTGGACGGCAATGGCCTCTTTCAGCGAGACAGTAATAACCCAGAAGGAGGCCGACCAACGGGTGAGAGAAGAGGCCGCGAATGAGGCCTGCCCCCGTAGACGACCAACAGGGGTGCGTCAGAGGCGCTACCTAATGCGCTTCCAGTAACACCCCTGGTATGGTACGAAAGGGATTTCCACTGCGTCATCAAAAAACTCGGGGACTGCCGCGGTAATGCTATTGCATAGCATTTTGTATCAACTTATGCAATTATAATTATTTATTTATTTTAATTATTAATGCAGTATTTCTTTTTCTTTGATATTAATTCAAGTTACACTTTTTGAGCGTGGTGACCGATAAGAAAACATTTTTTTTTCCTTTATTAAATAAATAAAAAAATATAAATATTTTAAACAATATTAACTAATATTGTTTAAAATATTTTTATTATTTTACAATACATGTGTTATATTTTATTGTTATTCGTGCGAGCTTCGTAGTGTCGTACAATACGTCTAGTTGCAAGCACACAAACACCGTGTCGAAGACTGCCGAAAAGAAACGACGTTAGACGATGCATGGCCTTCAAGCCACACCTCCGTGCCCGTCGGAGTGGGGAGCGTTAGGTTTTTTTTTCGTTACGGAATTTCTGGACTCGGTCCCCGCGCTCAAGGCCCGCGATAGAAGCTATGCAATAGCTTAAAAAAACAAAACATTGGGTTGATGGGATAAGATTTCAAATCAAATAAGATAAGTTGAGATGAGATGAAAAAATAATCTATTACAACTCGACGACGACGTTAACAGAATTACATTTTTATTATCATTGTCATTGATAATTATTCAATCGTCAAATCGTTACGTTCAAGTATGATAGCAATCTTCGTACAACTTTTTACTGAATGTACATTTGTCGGTTACAAGTCGGGAAGTGTAGATGCTGAGTCTAACTAACTTTGTACAAATATTCTTCAATTTCACCGCAAACTTTACTTGAACGTATCTTGTTGTCTACTTGCCACGTTGAGAAGGCTTTATATTTGATTGTGTTACATGGAGCACTACATACGTTTTATATAGTTACCGGAGACATTAAATGTATTGCATAGTTTAGTAAAGATCGTTTTGTGATATTATCAACATTCAATGAACGCCAAGACGACCTATTCCTTGCCACTTGCATCCAACACGGACCGACCACTGCACGGAGATCGTCTTCACACCTGAGATTTTTATTTTGTGATTTACTATGATCTATATTTTCATCTATATTAATACTAGCTATTGCATACGACTTCGCCCTCGTTAGCAAAAAAAAAAACTTTTTTTTAATGTATCTTTTGTTACTTCTCCGTGCCTCCGAGATTATGAGTACCTACAAAGTTTCATGATGATCAGTTGTGTAGTTTTCACGTGAAAGCGTAACAAACATCCCTACTTTTACATGTGTGATATTAGTGTAAGGATAACTAAATATTCTCTCTATGACAGCATCACGCCTTTACTACTTGATTGTTTTAGACGAAAAAACCTTTATATAAATTCCAGTTATAAAATAAAAGCAGCTGTCAAAATAACTGTAATCAGTGCAGATATAACAGTAAATTTGAATTAACTGCAGAAGCTGTGATATGTAGAACAGCTATCATATAATGAAACAAGTTTTCCGGAGTGGTATAAAATAAACGTTTAAACATAAAATCAGGAATCCTGAGTGCATAGTATTGTACACGTCTGTTTGGATGTCAGATCACTGGCTGGAGTTTTAAAACTTGTATAAAATTCTTTGGTGCACTCTGTAACTTATGCCCAAGAAAGCTAGAAAGTTTTATATGGTAAAAAGATTTAAATATACAACTAGTAGAACTGAGATTTGGCTAGCTTTGAGACGTAAAAAATATAATATAGCGCCCGCGTAGCAAAAAAAATATTTTTTATAATGTGTCCTATGTTACTTCTAGTACTTCAAACTTCGAGCTTAGATAAAAAATCCTTTTTTATATATACTATGTAGTTTTCTAGTATCTTCGAGAATATGTGCATAAAGTTTCGTGAAGTTCAGTAGTTTTTGCGTGAAGGTGTAACAGCCCTACTTTCACATTAATTATGATTGTAAAAAAAAAATGTATTTACCTTGATATTTTTTCTAAAGGATTAAAAGCTTTTTTCACGAATATAATACATAATTTTATCGAATTACAAATTATCTGAACTTTCCGGGATTCGAACCCCTTTACTACGTAAAGTATTCCGTCTGATCACTCGACCAACATTTCTGGCCCTCATTCTAAAAGTAGAAAGTTACCTAGGACCAAAATACAAGCTAAAGATATAAAAGTAAAAAGCTGTATTATGTCAGACAAATCGGCAAATAGAAGACCGTTAAAACCATTTAAAAATTCCCTTTGATATCGCAAAGGGGATTACTAGTGATTTAGTGCATTGGTTTAAAACTTTTACCCCCTGACGAGGGTAAAATCGAATCGGTCTTATTAGTTTAATCTAGTTTTACTAATGAATGTAACTAATGGACATATTAAGCGAGGCTAAACCCACAAAGCCTTTTTAGAAAAAAGTTTCTATATCATTTGGTTCAAATTAATCTTTTGTCGGCTGGTCTATTCAGTCTAATAGACAATGACTATTATAGGCGCGAGACCCAGCGGTCTTTATTTCGAATATCAAAAAGTGTAGATTATATTTAAATATGGAATATGATCATGGATGTCATGCTAAAGAATTCACACATAGAAAGACAGTTCTTATGAACACTTTGAGGACAAACTCTGCGATGTAAACGTCCGCTTGGCCGCCTTAGAGAGGGACACCGCGATGTCCCCAGCATATGAGCCTACGAGAGCGAGCGAGTGCGAACTGGGGACATGTCCCCAATAAAGTCGGCACAAAAAATCGTCAAGAATCGTGCTTCTATGTACGTCTGTATTCTTTGGTCATGTATAATGATTTATTCAAATTGTTTTAACCCCTAGAGCCCGTAGGCCGTGACACAAGTTATGAACTTAACTCAAGAAATAATTAACGTCGTGTGATTTTTTGTCAATATTTATTTATAGTCTACATTGATACATTTTTGCCTCAGAATCAACGCTTGCTATGTATTGACATTTTGGTAAGTTGACTATCGTATCCTGCTTTGATTTGATATGATTTTTAAAAGAAAAAGAAATGGTTACTGTGCAACGCTCCCGGCTACCATGGGCATGGCATGGGTGCCACCTGTTTCTCCCATGCAAGAACTCCGCTGTTTCGCAGAAAAGAGCAGGACGGACATGACAGGTGTAATTACAAAGACTAGGTCCACTGAGTTTGTTTCGCCGGTTCTTCTCAGTGGACTTACTTTGGAACCGGTGGTAGACTCAATTGACCTTCAAAAATATACTTTGATAGTACTATTTTGAATAAAATTTTTGACTTTGACTAGCACACGACTTAACATCTTGTCTCAGGATTAACACTTAAATTGCCTCGTCTGGAACGACGATGGTCCGGGCTTAATCCTGACTCCACCTGTGGCGCCTTGAAATGGGTTTTTGTAAATTTCTAAGAGCACCCTCACTATCATTCGCTCATCGGCGAAGGAAAATATCGTGAGGAAACCTGCATGCCTGATGAGATTAAAAGTCTTTTAATATGTGTGAAGGTCACCAGCCCGCATTGGGCCAGCGCATCATTGAACTAAGGCCCGATACCCTTCTCGCCTGATTTTCAGCAGAAGACCCGTGCTAATCAGTGGGACATAATATATGGGTTGCTACTTTTTTTTTACTTTTTACGTCTGACAGTTCGCCAATCAAAACAATAAAAAAATTGATGAAAATCCATTGAGATAAATAATAATACTTAGTGTACATAATATACTTAGTGTACATAATATACTTAATCTAGTACTAACAAACTGGTATTTGCGTATAGGAAACTAGAACCACCATTAAAACTTTAGCCCACAGTTTGCGTTATTCGGAACTTGTATTTGTCTTACAATCAGTTGCCCAATTTAAGATGCGAATTGATTATAGCAGATAGCAACAGATGTTTGTATTCGGTGATCAACAATTTGAAATCGCATGTTATTATGTGTTGATTTGTTAATATTTTATGATGTTTCTACGGGTTTGTAAGAAACGGTTTGCGTAAGACACACTTGTCAGCCCCTCTAGACAAGTGGCAAACGCTAAACGAATAGAAATAGAATAGAATACTTATTGTATGTGAATGACACTAGAAAAACCATGACCTAGAAAAATGGCAAAAGTAATCGATATTGTGTTAAAGTATCAACCCTTACTATGTCCCACTGCTGGGCACGGGTCTCCTCCTCGAAATCAGGCGAGGAGGGTAATGGGCCAATAGTTCACCGCGCTGGCCCAGTGCGGGTTGGTGAACTTCACATACCTTCAAAGACTTTCAATTTCATCAGGCATGCAGGTTTCCTCACGATGTTTTCCTTCACCGGTGAGCGAACGATGGTCTCGTGTGCACTTAGAAATTTAGAAAAACCCATTTCAAGGCACACATGGACGGGTCAGGATCGAACCCGGAACCCCTCGCATAAGAGGCTGAGTCCGTCCACCACTGGACCACCGTCGCTCTGGACCACCGCGACCGTCGCTCTAATATTGTGTTAAGTGTGATCGTATTTGCAAGGATTTATAGCTTTATTAGGTTGAAAGCATTCCGACAGAACTTTATTCATTTTAGTGTAAGTTTCCTTATCGGAAAACTTCAAGTAGTATTGTAATAGCTTAAACGATGTAGAAAGAGTTTTCTTCACCTATAGTTGCTGTAAGTTGCACTGCTCGATTCGTTTCATAATAATTATTAGAAGAAAATAATCCATTAGTGCTGTTTAGTTTTTTAATGATTTAATATTGGATGTTAATTTATATTTTGTACTAGCTGTTGCCCGCGGCTTCGACCGCGTTAGAAAAAAAATCCTTTTTTATATAAACTATGTTATTAGGTTTCTAGTAACTTCGAGAATATGTGTACAAAGTTTCATGATGATCGGTTTAGTAGTTTTCGACTGAAAGCGTAACAAACATCCCTCTTTCACATTTATAATATTAGTAAGTATTATTAGCTGAGTCTTTTAATGTGAGTATCTGAAGTTATGCAGTTATGAGATAATTAATTATATACTTAGCAACAATGACTCGAACCACGTAGTATTTACAGCAAAAATGTGACTGCATCCATATACACGCATCTCCTTTCCTACATTGCATATGCGTGCGCCACCACACAGCATAATATGTTCTGAAATATATGGTTGTTGCGTATTAAAGATTTCAGCAAAGTAACGGTTCTATGGACTATTTTGCAGTCACTATTCTAAAACCAACTTTTCGTCTAACCTAACGATAACATGAATTACGGGACAGACTAATTCTGTCCCGTAAGTGACACAGACGCTAAATAAATAGAATAGAATACTTATGTATGGAAATAACACAAGCTTACGACATGAAATACATACGTTTTTAGGCGTTTTTTTACAAATAAAACCGTATACTTTTTTAAGTCTGAATGAGCGTTCTTCAATTTTTTTGCAACTATAATAAGGCGTACGTTTATCGTAACTGAATAAGTTTGGAGCGTTTACTACTTGTCTAGGGGGGCTAAATAGATTCGGAGCGTTAGCCACTTATCTAGGGGGGGCTAAACAATGTATTCTTGTTATTAATACCATGTTAACAGGTAACGTGCTCAAAGTACTTATCTCAAGCATCAAATACCCGTTTATACCTCCTCCAGGATACTCGAATGTCTTAATGGTGATTTGATGTAAGACTGTAGCTACAAGCAATTTAAGATATTAGGTATTGCAAGTTCGGAACACATATTCCATATATAAATTAGGTACAAAGTTTCCGGCAATATTGAAATATTTCCTCGAAAGGGTTTTTTTCTAATCTGGGGGTCTATTGATTCGTAGCGAAATTCGCTATCGTCTGTAAGTTAAAAATTTCCTAGCCATTGTAAAATGACTGTAGCGAACGTTGTTTCGTAATGGTTATTCGATAAACAAAAAATGTTGGCTATGGTATCGTAAATATAATTGTCAGTGTATCGATAAGTGTCATGTCAAAACAACATTTGTTACATTGACTATCAACTCGCGATAGCGATAGCGATCGACGACTTAATTAAGCGCGGCCTTATGTCAATAACATACATTTTATCATTTTCGAACTTCGCTAACATTTCTTAATGGCTCTTTGGCTAGGCCCCCTGGCTATAAACTTTGAAATATTAAACGACGAACGCCCGTTTTCTGAAACGTTGATCAAAGTGTATGTCAAATAACATGGCTGATAACATACGATTCTAGAGTCAAATTTGACAACTTTTCATTGTAGAGGTTATGTCAACTAACAATGATCAAATTAAGTAATTTGACCATGCTTCTAGCAACATTTTTGACACTTAACAAGAGACTTGACAGTTGATTTGTAAAATTCGTTGATCAGCCTTTCGGAAACTGGGCGTGAGACTATTTAGCAGTGTATAATGTATTGTATCTTTATTATAGCAGTTACATCTTGTTTTGAGCAGTTACGAAATACTAGAGAGTAGTTGTAAACAAAAACATCACAAATGTTACGATCGATGTAATAAAAATACTATTCCTATAAATGGCTTCTAAGAAGATTGGCTGTAACAAAATAGCACTAAGATAAAGAGAGACGTCTTTTTTATGTTAATCATACATATATTTTTTTGGGCGGGCGTTTGACTCAATCAATGTACCTCTGCTTCTCTCAAAGATGAATTATTTTGGTTTTAATAGTGCCGCTCTGCGTTGGTTTGACAGCTATCTCACAAATAGAAAACAACTTGTAGAACTTAAGCTTAGTGATGGTAGAACCAAATCATCCGTTTTGGCACCGTTAAAGAGGGGGGTACCACAGGGGTCAATCTTGGGACCAATCTTGTTCAACTTGTATTGCGCAGATATTACTGATTGTTTTAAAAAATCTAGCTATCATATGTATGCAGATGATGTGCAACTATACATTTCCTTTAACGTTAAAGATCATAAAATAGCATTAAGAGATTTAAATGATGACTTAGACCGTATATCTGAGTGGTCAGAGAGAAACGGCCTGTTTTTGAATCCCTCTAAAACTAAATATATGGTTTTTGGACCTCAGCGGCAGATTGAAAAACTGCCTCCATCGCTCGATATAAGGTTGTCGGGGAATCCTATTGACAGAGTCGCCGAAGCCAGAAATCTAGGACTACTGATAGACAGACAACTTAGGTATGAAAAACACGTGTCCGATTCAGTTAGTAACTGTTTTTATCGTCTTAAAGTTCTTTATAAGATACGACCTTTCCTTTCCCTGGAGTTGCGTGAACAGCTAGTTGAAACTCTTGTACTTTCAAAATTGAACTACTGTGACACGGTTTACGGACCTCGCCTGCTGGCTCGCACAGGGAAACTAATTCAGAGAATACAAAATGCGTGCGCTCGATTTTGTTACTCCATTCCATGTAGAACCCATGTCACGCCTTTTTTAAATAATCGGTCTGTTCTTAGAATGAGGGCACGACGCAAACTCCACCTTGCGTGTCTACTGTTTGGAGTCATCAAATATAAGGCCCCCCCCTATCTCTATGAAAGATTGAGCTGGCTCACCGCGCGTAGACAGTGTTCGCAACAACTTTCGACTCACCCACACAGAACTGCGGCTTTTAGAGGTACCTTTCGCTACTCGGCAGCAAAGATTTGGAATAACTTGCCACCACCAATAAGGGCTCTCAGCATCCTAAGTACATTCCGACGGCATTTAAAACAGTTTCTTGTTGGCGAGCAACAGACAACGGATATAATAGCGAATGCCTCAACTGTATGATTAACAATTAATATTTTATAATATGTATTATTTTATTTACAAAATTTTGTTATATTCAGTCTAAATATTCATATCCTATATATTATAATATAATACGTGAATATGTATGTGTGTGCGGGTGGTAAAATAGTGTATGTGTTTTATGGTGGTAGTTGTATAATTTCAGGCTTATTTGTGTTTTATATTTTATTATTTTAATTCTGTATTAAGATTTAATTGTATAATATTAGGAGGCAACTGTGACGCACTCTCCCTATGGTTTGGTTGAAAACCGGTGTCAGGTTCCATTTTATTATGGTAATCTGACTAATGCCGAACCAAACCATTTTGGCGCATTCCTGAGACACACGATAGTTTTACGCAAATTGTAAGAGTAATTTATTTATTATATGGATGTAGTTCTTATTAGTCAATTTCAACCATATTGTTGTTGTAGTCTCATGTGTGTGTTCCAATAAAGTTTTTTCTTTCTTTCTTTCTTTCTTTCTTTCTTTCATATTTGTGTATGATATCTTAAATATTACACAATCACATTTAAATAAATGAAAAATAAAAAAATAAGATATTATGCGTTAGATACAGTCTGGTGGTTAGGGGTAAATTTTAAACTATGGTCCGATTCCGTCCAATAATTTACGTGTTTCTCTATGGGATATTTGTAACACATTTGCCCAGTTTGATTACAAAATGTGCTTCATAAAACAATGGCTTTAAAATTGTTGCGAAAGTACTCGCATTAAATAATAATAATATCTTTATCGTATAATAATAGCTTAAAGCTGAAGTTGGTAGCGTTGATGATTTATTATATATATATATATATATATATATATATATATACACGTAACTGAGTCCACCTATAGTCCGGCGTCCACGGTCAGGGAAACGTACGATACGAACGAAGAAGGTTACTTACAGAAGGTTACTACAGCAACCATGGTAACGGGAGTCGGACTCCCGTTTCATTATAATGAGTGAAATACGCGTAAACATAAGAAAACAATAATTATATAAAGATTGAATACATGATTTTCGGGCATCATATATATATTACACAGCTCTTACCCACTAGGCTTCCCTTTCTATAGGTTCTACGATGTGGCTAGCCGCAAACCACTGCGGTCGCTTTGCGAGCTGCGGCCCGGAAACGGTTGCCATACGCAGTGTGCGGTCTGTGAAAAATATTTCAAAATGCTTGTTTGCGGCCGCTTGCAACCCTTCGAAAATTTTCAGTAAATGCCTACGCTCAAATGCCAAAAAAAAAAACATTTTACTTGCCTCGTGGCTAAAAATAAAACCATGCAATGTATTTTTTTCACAAAGATATCAAATCAACAAAACAATCAAGTCTGTAGACTATTGAGTTATAATTCAATATAACAAAAATATTGCCATAATAAAGAGAAAGATACATTCAAATGTACATTTAAATTGTTTGTTTTATGAAATAAATCCAAACGTAAAGAGAAAAATGCATAAGGTTCGTAAGAATAGCGTTTACAAATAGCCGTATATATCAAGAGCTTGAGTTTTACGAGAAATATACTTGCAATTTAAAATGAGACAGCAAGTATCGTTTCTAAACTTAAATGATTAAATACCATTTATCAAATAAGTTTAGTAAAAAAACCTATGATTCGGTAATTTTGGGGATATACATTTTCAGGGCCAATTAGATGTCCCCCGTGAATAGACCTTGCTGAAAAGTTGGAGACTGCTATTTATGTTTTATTTAAAAATCATGGTAGAAAAATTTCTGAAAAGTACTAGCTATACTATTTCCATTTCTTTATTTTCTTGATGACAGTTCTAATTTGATAGTTGTAGTGTTGTGACCAAATAAGTAATGATATCACCATCATCATCATCATCATCAGCCTTTATCCGTCAACTGCTGAACATAGGCCTCCCTCAATGAACGCCAAGACGACCGATCCCTAATGATATCGATAGCATAAATTTATTATATTTTGAACAGAGACAAATACAACAAAAATTATGATTAAGTGAGCCTTGAATGGTTTAAAAATATGATTGGATCGTCATAATTGCAGTTTCATGAACAACTGATTAGTGTAACAACTTATAAGGCTCTTAATTATCATCAACATCAGCCTTTATCCGTCCACTGCTCAACATAGGCCTCCCTTGATGAACGCCAAGACGATCGCTCCTTTGCCACGGCCATCCAATACGGACCGACAGTGGTCGGTCCGTGCAGTGGCACGGACCGTCTTCTCGCCTGGTCAATCACTCAACACTTGATCTACCAAAGTGCCTCCACTCTTGAACCTAGATTGCTCCTCGACCATACGCTTTCCTGAGTGTGTGACCAGCCCATGTTTTTAGTAATCATTTAAAACATAATGTGTCATATTTCATGCTCAAAAGTATGCCAGAGTAAATAAATCCTTTCCCCGGACACAGTCACAATTTTTTAACAAATAAATTTTTAAGTAAGCATGTGTGCCTACTTTTTAGGCTGTGTTTTTTAGATCTGTCATATTATTTAGAGTCTAAAGTATCAACAGGCAAATGTTAGGATAGAACAGACGCGACGACTGTCGAGTTCGTTAGCTTACAAATCTCTTTGTACTATAATGTAGTTGTTCAGTTAAAATTCCTGTTTATGTAATGTGACAGGGTCACGTTGGTGCCGTGCAAATTGTCAAGTACCTTGTTGACGAGAGTAAAATGTTATAAAATAAAATACGAAATTAAATGTGTATATATAAGCGTAAGGTGTTTTTAGCATTTAGCCCAACATATAAATTAGAGTTTTACTCTATTTTTTCCGTATTCGTATTCGGAGCGCATCTTCCGGATAGTAATAGCCGGTATACCCAAGAATTTTCGAAAGGCAAAAATCAAAGCCAACCAGGTCCCACAAGGCTAATATAGGTGTGGAGCCGGCGTCAGTCCCCTGAGGGACTGACTAGCCGAGGTGCCCTGTTGCTAACAGATCCAGGGAACTTCACCAAAGGCAGTATTGGTGGCACTCGCCGGGTTTAAGTGGGTAGAGCTGCGTCCACTTACCAGATTTCGGGCCCAGCGAGTCCCACATACCCGTCTGGGGAGACCCACTGCCTCGCGGGATGCCTCAGCGCATTTTATGACGTTGAAGAAATAAAAAGTGGTACATTTTGTCTCTGGTGTCTGGTCTATGGCAGGTGATCACGTATTATGTGAATGCCATTTGATAAACATAATTAAAAAACCACTGAAAATGAACCAAAATATTCTCTACACAGAAACAAACAGCAATCGCGTGAAAAGCATAACACCTCGTAGTCGAGGGCTAAAAATGATTGCGTTAAAATAAAACTGTGCTGTTCTGTTTGATGCAGCGAACTTTAATCCATTTCGAACGGTTCACAATACAAATTGGCCTAGTAGTTTTATTTATATATCGCAAATTATTTGAAAAAATGCCTTGGTATGTCCTTTAATTGAATATTCATATTTTTTATGTCTATACAGATAAAAAAATGGAAAAATGTGTTTGTAATATTATACCAAAATAACATTACTAAGGTCTAATTTTTGAAAGGGGGACTTTGTTGGTTTATGGGTTAGGTTGATTTTGACGGAAATGTTGCTGGCTGATTAAGATAGCTGATTTAACAAGCAGTAACTTTGGCTATAAAAATGATTAATTACGGTACGAGTACTGATAGCGAGCGAAGCTGCGGGCAACAGCTAACATATCAAAGAGAAATATCATTCATATTGAAAAGGTTGAACAAATCATATTATATCAAATTCAGAAATTACTCTCCCGTATGCTATATTTATTCAAATAAGTATTAAATAAAAGAGTAGAAACACAAAAGATCGTTTATACTAAAAGTAAAAGAGGGTTGAGCAAATAAAATATCAAAATCATTAGATGTTGACCTGAACAATGCTCACGTAGAGCTACGTAGGACGTTTTCTGTAAGGGCCAACATGTCCCGTAGATTTAATTGCTATTCGAAGGGTCAAAATAATTCCGCCAGTATTTTGGGTATCCTTTTATTAGAACACGGTAGCTCAAGATGAAAATAGCCTTACAACTAAATATACACAAAATCAATACCTATTCATCACTTTAACACCGTTACAAAGAACGTTGGCACATATTTTTATGAAGAAGATTTGATTTAAATATATAAATATATTATACTTATAAGTTGAAGCAATATAAAGCTGCCCACCATGGTTCAACCCAGCACCTTGGCAGAAGCAAATTGGGCCGAGAGGGCTCTTTGTACCTCTCTTATAAGAATAGGGGGCAAGAGAGCAGGGGGCAAGGGGTATGGACGGGAATCTTGCCTCATTGTACGTCGTTGGAAGGGGTTATCCTGTGGTGCGGGGTAATCCCTATGTGGAGGTGGCGTCGGTCCCCTGAGGGACTACCAAGCCGTCGTCCTTTTGCTTGCAGATCCGGGGCACCTCACCAAAGGCGGCATTGGTGGCACTCGCCGGATTTTAGTGGATAGAGCTGCGTCCACTTTCGGGCGCAGTGAGTGCCACATACCCGCCTGGGGAGACCCAGTCCCCAGCGGGATGTCTAAGCGCATTTTCCAGCGTTAAAGAAAAAAAAAAGCTGTATAACGTGTATATTTGAACACTCTGATCTCCAGAACTACCGATGGGGTTCTTAATTTCTTTTTGACGAGGGAACAACTATATAATGAGGTCTAATATAATATTTGAAATAGTTTGTATGTGGTGAAAAGGAATGAAAAATGCCAGAAAGTGAGGACTTATTTATTCGAGATACTTAATACTGTAACGTAGTAAAAAGTTAGGGACGTGTACACTTTGTGAATAATAAGTTACACGAGTGGATCGCAAGTGATATCTATGTCAGGAATAAGATCAAGTTATTTTGAGAGAATTCCAAAAACAAAAAGAATGTACTTCCAGAATTCTTGTTTTTTTTAGAATATAATAGATTACAATAGAATAGAATAGAATAGAACAGCTTGATTCCTGTCGTAGAAGAAAGTATCACATTGTACATTAAAATCTTTCTGTATATGCTTAAAGGATTATGTCTGATCAAATCCTTTTCTTACAATTAATAAAGAATAAAAAAATACATTGAATGTACTCGAATAACCCTTATAATATATCAACTAACGGTTGCGCAAACTTACAAGAAACAAACAAACACTTTCATTTTTGTATTTAGAAGGAAGGCTACAGATTTATCTTGGAAGAATGATCTTTAAAACAAGTAACATTCGGGGGTATAGCTTGTAATTGGTGATGTATTATAATATTACGCGGCGTAAAAGTAATTAATACTGATATTTCAATTACAAGATAATAATAAAGCATCCTCAAGGACTCGAGGGTTGTTGCCAGTCGTTTCCCGGCACCAATTTATATTGTCACGTGACTGATGGGATCGTTCCAGATGAGTGCGATGATAATTTTGTTTACTTATCACAGAGATTTTTTCACTTCGTTAGTTAACAATCTTTTTTATTATTTAAGCAAACTGGGAGACATGAGCGACGATGGTCCAGTGGGTGGACTCGGCCTTTTGTGCGAGATGTTCCGGGTTCGATCCTGACCACCTGTGAAGTCTTGGAATGGTTTTTCTAAATTTTTGATAGGTAAAGGAGGGAAAGCATAAA
Source organism: Lycaena phlaeas (assembly GCA_905333005.2). NCBI lineage: Eukaryota > Metazoa > Arthropoda > Insecta > Lepidoptera > Lycaenidae > Lycaena > Lycaena phlaeas. The sequence goes on along the minus strand of HG995169.1, from coordinate 13,809,705 downwards.
CTAGTAAGACAGAAACTTTTCGCTCCCTGGCCAGTGACCGATTTAGGCTTGATGCCGCCCTAGGCCCTGTTTATTTTGCCACCCTTAATGCTATAAAAAGTAAAATATCAACCCTTATATTATGTCCCACTGCTGGGCCAGGGCGAAATTAATAAAATTTAGTCATTTTTAAAAGCTTTATATATGCATGTGATATTCAGTAATGAAACAAAAAGTAAAGAACATCATTCGGTAAGACTATAATTAATCTTTAAAAAAACATAATCTTATTCATAGACTGAAAAGTAATTAAAAAAAGTGAATTGTTATAGGTATATTCTATAGAGAATTCTTTACAAAAATTAATCCAAACTCATTTTCAAAGGCAGTCTTCTTTACTTTTTTCGTCTCTGAAATTTTGGCGCCCCTCAAATCATGCCGCCCTAGGCCCGGGCCTCACGGGCCCATACGTAAATCCAGCACTGTCCCTAGCAGGATTCGAACCACCTTCAGCTTGGGCGATAATGCACTAACCATTGAGCCACAAAGGTCGTCATTGTAAATACAAAATTTAGTACACACATTCAACGTTGAGAAATGATGCTGTCAAAGTTCGCCGGGTGACATCCTTCTATCGTATCTTATACCTTCAAACGAGCAATTCTTGTATATATTTAAAAAAAAAAGTAAAGTATCAACCCTTTATGTCCCCACTGCTGGGCACGGGTCTCCTCCTCGAAATCAGGCGAGGAGGGTAATGGGCCAAATAGTTCACCGCGCTGGCCCAGTGCGGGTTGGTGAACTTCACATACCCTTTAAAGACTTTTAATCTCATCAGGCATGCAGGTTTCCTCACGATGTTTTCCTTCACCGGTGAGCGAGCGATGGTCTCGTGTTTGGGGTGCACTTAGAAATTAGAAAAACCCATTTCAAGGCACACGATTTTCATGAAACTTTGTATATGCGGGTTAAAAACGGCGATATATCGATCTAGCTAGGATTATTCTTTTGGAAGAAAAACTTTATCATATTATCACTAAGGGTAAATAAAACAAAACAAAAAAAAACGAGCAAATGCCCGGTCAACCAGGTACTTACTAATTATTTGTAATGTTAATACCAATTTATTTTAAACAGCGTTTTAGCTGCATCAGAAGGCTGTACTATGAAGGCCTAGAGATATAAACCAGAATACAGACTAAAGCTCGGCTGCACTAAGATTAATCTGACTATAGCCCTGTCGCTTGAAGTAAGAGCGATATATACCATCAAATTTTGCAAAGCCGATGTGGTTTGATAACCTGCCATACCTGACCTAAATTCAGTATAAGAGTTGCTTGTGCCATCCTAAATACTAGCAGTACTGTAGGGCTATTCTGTAAAAACCATTTCGATATCGAGCTTCACCTGAGTAATAGAGCTCACTTTACGCTTACTTCGAAAACAAACTTTATTGATACAGATATATAGTCGAGTTTTAAAGAATACTTTGTCAAATTTGACATATCACCGCAGATTCCGCTTTCGAGATTCGAAAACTACCTTATACACTACTGACCGGAGAACAACTTTCGTGTAATAGTATAACATATATTTTTTAATTTCTAAAACATTAAAATACAAAAAGATTTTGTGGAATGAGATTGAAGAGAAGTCTTATATTATGATGATATCAGAACAGTTGACTTTATATAGTTTCGTACTTTAATTTACTTCCTTACTCAAAAAAAGCTAGTAAAGACAGTGTTGCAGCTATTGAACACGAAAGATATAATAAATTAAGTAAATAACATGCTTCTACCCAATTCGCTAAATAAGTAGCATTACTAAAGGTTCTTAAAATTTTCCCCACCATGGTTCAAGCCTTGTTGTGGTGGTGGGACTCAGTAGCCTAGGGTGAGCCCAATACCTTGGGCGAAGCTAATTGAGCCAAGGGGGCTCTTTGTACCCCTATTATAAGAAGAGGGGGCAAAAGAGCAGTGGGCGAAGGGCGAGGATGAGAACTTCGCCTCATTGTGCTGTCCTGACGGTGGGAGGGGTTGTCTGTTGTTGACTGACTGGTCGTCGAGGTACCCTGTGCTAGTAGATCCGGGGCGCCTCACCCGAGGCGGCAATGGTGGCACTCGCTAGGTTTTAGTGGCCAGAGCTGCGTTCATTTACCAGCCTTTGGGCGCAGCAAGTCCCACATACCCGCATGGGGAGACCCACTCTCCTGCGGGATGCGTCAGTGCATTTCCCGGCGTTAAAGAAAAAAAAAAGGTTCTTAATATTTTGAAGTATGAATACATATTATTATGAACTATATATAGTTCCAGAGTAATTGACAAAATTAGAAAAATAAATTGGCACTTTTTTGGAATCAAAATTGGCACTTTTTTGGGATCAAATCAATGGGTAAATTTTCACTTAACACATTACATTTCATTTACACAATTATCTTACTTTGCTTATAATATCGAATATTACACTGCTAAATATTTAAACCGACACATAGACCACGCAAAACATGTGTTACTATATCGAAGAGCCAAACCAACATTTTTGCCGCATATTGCATAGTGTGGCTGTCTTTGCCGGCAATGTTGCTGGCCATCCTGTTGCAGCTATCATATGAAATGATTGCCGTTTAGAAGCACCTTAAGGCAAATGTTTTTAGGCTCTTCAAGAAACTCTTTCTTTTATATAAACGTGATTGGTAAACTACGGAAACTAACTATGATTAATCAGTAAGTTTTTAAGCTTAGTGAATATTTTTTTAAGAACAACAGGACAATGATTGATAGATTTAACCTTCTTCAACAATCAAACGGATGTTGTCAATCCAATACCTTAAGGCTTTTTATTACGTCTGAACTCTTCCCTTGACAGTATTATGTTTTGTAGCCCTCAAATGGGATTGGAGAGCTACCATTTAAGGACGCGGTAAAAAGGGCTGTAAGGTTGGAATAAGATTTGAACGTTTCTTTAATTTTGTAAATCGATTTGGAAATACTCCTTTCAAACGTGGATTTTGCCGTTATTCCGTGATTTTAAAAGACAGGTTTTATTCTTTTTTTTTATAAATGAAATAAACAATCAATTTTCTTGAATAAGTTACAAGGGAAGGCCAGGCAGCCTCTAGAAGTAGTAGACTACTTCTAGAGGCGCACTTCGGGCGCCCGCGCCGCGCACCGTACTACTTGCACCGCCCGCGCTTTAGTATCGTTTGCAAATTTTGATTTTTATAATAAATAATTTAAAAAAATGGACTTTGCCTACCCTTATTTTACAACTGCGTATTCACTTGCACTTACTGCATGAACAGATTTTTGATTTTCATTTTAGGCAGTAGGGAGGCGTGATAAAATTTACTTTGGATACCTTTGATCAGCAGTAGACGGCTATAGGCTGAGATGATTATGATGATGCACCCCACAATGTATCACACGTATCTCCGGCTACTTCCAATCAATCTGGACGGAGTTCGATTGTTGGCATGGCCTACGTACATGCCCCCAATAACGGTTAGGCTAATATAAATTCCGTACGGCCCACAGGATTAATAAAGCACTTTGGCTTATTTTGCGACATGTGTAGGAAACTGGGTACTTTATAACATAATGAAAAATAGCTCTGTAGCAATATATTCACATAATAAACGTACAACGGAAGGCAGTCAAGTGATGCAATGGGAAAACGCTTTTAAATCACGCCTCGAGCGGATGCGGAAGTGGTTCGCTAATAAATACGGTTGGTTGTGGAAAATATTATTGGTTATATACCGGGCTTTGTTCTAGTTGGTTATGTTTTATAAGATTACTTTTGTTTGGCATAGTTATGGGACGTACTTCGACGTTTTATGCTCGATAATGATTTTGTCAAGAAATGCAACTCTAAATAGTGATGTTGACTAATTTTTTAATTGATTTTATTTGATAGATATACCATAGGTGAACACAAAAAAGACTTTTGTTAAGAAACATGTCTAATTTTAATAAAAATATATGTAAAGAAACCGTGATTACGTCACACACCAATAAGCAGAGCTCGCACTATGTTATGAGTTATGACAGTTTGTAGTTAATTCATTGGTCAGTGACGTCATCGCCTTTTATTGGTGTTTGAAGTCACGTTATAATGCATGATGATTGTCTTATTTTTAAGACAAATAATTAGTAAACTTTTAAAACGTTATTTTGGTTTTCAAATTTAATATGTAAAACATAACATTACGTGAATTTGTAACACGAGTCAACATCCCTATTGGAAAAAGTTGTGTTCACCGGTGAGAGGGATGCTGTGTTGTGCATCAGTAAATGATGAAATTATTATAGTTTCTCTCGACGTATCGTACCTTCTTATCAAATTTCAAGGTTTCTACTTTTTACTTTAGGTAACAAAAATCAACAAAGGCACAACAATGGCCCTTAAGGCCGCGCTTATGTAGATGAAGTGTTAGTCGGCCATTAACCAGTGGGAAGACGATGTCCGCGCATTGGTAGGTCTGTGTTAGATACTAGTGGCAGGTTCCCCACTTCAACTCTCTGTTCAGCAGTGGACGTATAAAAGACGATAGCATTAATGATGATGATGATAATAATGATGATATTGTGACAGGAACTGGTAATTATCCTTGTGCCAACATAATTTGTCAACAACTCGGTAATGTTGTATAATGAAACATGATTTTATAATATCGGGAACAAAGCGGTATAGTATACAATAAGTTAACCGCCTACTAGCTCTGAAAGAACGGTTCCCATTATTGAGCGTAAGCATCTATGCAAACAACCGAGTAAACTGTTCGCCCGTTCATCCATTCTAACTTCAAAAGGCCTTTCATTTATGAAGGTACGGTTACATAGATACTTTAATGATTAAAAACATGTTATGGAATCATTAAATAATAAACTATACAAACCTAGTTCACGCGTACATTTAGAAGCAGTTTGATTGGAGCCAGAAATGGCTCCAAATGCCTTTGCCTATTAAATGTCAAGGCACGCCTGACGTGTCTCACGAATAAAAAATTATTATGACTATTTGTGCCAAAAAAGTATTTTCTAATTACTAGGTTTGAATTTAAACATGTTGTTTGATTATTTAAATTTAATGAGAGAACATTTTGTTTAAATGCTGTGTGTTTGCCCGATTGTAAAAATATTTCCACCGAATTTATTGTCCCCACCGATTAATTTTAAAATAGTTGCTACAGATATTTAAGCAATTATATAAATAAAAATTTTCGTAATATAAATAACTTTAAATAAACACACCCCCAATTTACCACATATTTCTTTATTATTGCCAATTACGAAACGGTTATCAGCCGCCGAATAATTTTCCGCTTTCGACAAAACTGCCAGTAGATTTGCATGAATCGTCTTATTGCTTCATTTTTGAGAGAGCGCTTGTATGAAGACTATCATTCTATATTGCAGTTTTTAAAAGAATGATTTGATAAAAAAGTATTTATATTTTTCCATTAAAAATGAGTGAGAATTATAAGCATTTCAAGCGTTCAATTTGAGACGTAGACAAAAAAAAATGCGACGTTGTAAATATTTTGTATTTCCATAATTTACAGGAACTACTTGTTTTCCAAAGTATTAAAAAAAACCATTAACAAAGTAATTCAAGAAGAAACATGTTCTTAATTTGAAAACAGTCAACATTTTATTAAATTCGATAAAAAGTTAAATAAAACCAACAATCTCTTATTTATTATTAAAATGTTCTCGGCTCGGAATTTTAGTTTGCAAAAAGAGTTTTTTAAGGCTACAAATATGAAGTTATTTTAATTAATGAACTAGAATGAAAATGCTTCTCATTTACGATCCAAGACTTTGAAAGTAAATATTTTATTCACATAAGCTGAATATTTGATAGCCAGCGTCCCTTGAATAGCGAACGGCTTCAAGTGTAATTGAAGGCTTTAGGTTTGATACTGACCGTGCTGACAATATTTTCAAGTTGCACAGACAAATTGGCTTTGTCAGCACATTGTCGCCCTATTTCGACAAAAACTTCACACTTCTGTGAAGCAAGTTTGATGGTATGAGTATTTTTTTTGTAAAATAATTAAAACACAGATTACATCGTAGTTTATAAATATTTCGTAAATTATTAACATTTAAGATACTTTACAAACGTGAGATGACTAGTAATCTTAATAGACCGATAAAGTCTGTAAAGATTTGTTTCATTTTAATTTGTGTAAGTACTCATAATCATCATCATCAGCCTTTAACCACTATAGGATTCCCTTAATGAACGCCCAAGCGGCCGATCCCTTGCTAGCATTCACTATGGATCGGCTACTGCATGGAGATTCAACATTTTTACTAAAAATAGTACCGTCAAAGTATTTTTTTGAACATCAATTGAGTCTACCACCGGTTCCAAAGCAAGTCCACTGAAAAGAACCGGCGAAACAAACTCAGTGGAACTAATCTTTTCAAGTTATAGAGATATCACTGTTTTTTTCTAGTTGTAGAGATATCACTGTTCCTGTACTCTGTATTTCTAGATAAAGAAAATCTATTTTTATTCTGTATTTTTCTGTGCTAGTTTTTGTTCTGCATTAGTTCTGAGGAGCTCGTGGTTTAGTGGTAATAGCCGCGAGGATTAATTGACCAGGTTAAGCAACGCTTGCCGAGGTTGTTATGTGTATGGGTGACCATCTTTACACCTCCGTGCCTCAGAAAGCACGTTAAGCCGTTGGTCCCGGATAACGTCATAGGATGATCCAACCGGATCACCCCATTTCCGATGACGCATAACGGTCACTAGGACCATTAGCATAGATCCAACCGAAAAAAAAAAAAAAAAAAAAAAAAAAATGGTCCCGGCTGTCATTCGTGGCTTTTTGACAGTTTTTACGAGTCGTCAGAATCCTGAGAGTCTGACAATCAGTCTTACCATGGGGTACTGTATCACCCAGTTACTGGGTTGTGTCACTCCATTTTAATATACTGCTAGATACTCAGCTGAGATATACTACAAGCCGAGCCCACAGTATAGTTGGGAAAAGGCTAGGAGATGATTTTTTCTGTGCTAAATCTTATACCTTTAAACGAGCAATTCTTGTATATATGTCGCAGTCATCTGGTTAAATCAGTCATTTGATTGTATCACTAGCGCGTTAATCGAATGACGACATTTAATTGAATGACTAAAGGACAACTCGTCAAGTTGTTGAATGTAACGTTCAACGTCTTGACTGAACGTCATTTAGCATTGTCGTTGAATGGGATATAGCCGACTTTGTAATATTTGTTTAGGGTGGCCATAAGTTTTACAAGTTCCTTTACATAAAAATAATGAGGACATGAATATAAAATCATAATAAATTGTAATTGTGTTCACGGCAACAAGAACACTAACTTACAAAGCCCAAATTCTCACACATAAACTGAGCCATAACATTCAACTAACCTTGATTATGTTGTTCGTATTCAGTTAGTTTCATCTCAAATTTTTCTTTAAAAGTAGCCGGCGGCGGCGTATTAATAGGTAAATCCATGTTCTCACACTATTTTATTACAAATAAGTCACTTTAATGTAAATTTAGTCAAAAAAAATATCAAGGCAGTTTTATCTGCGCAAGCTGTTTTACGCCATATTTGTTTTGGTGACAACTAACGCCGCGGTGGTAAAAAAATGAACTAAATTACAATCACCTGACTGATTTTACGTCCGCTCTGTTTAAAGAGCTATGTTACAATCCGCTATATAGTTGGACGTTGAGCGACGCTTGTTCAATCAACGTTCGGCCTAAGTCATTCAATTAAATGTCGTTATTTGATTAACGCGCTAGTGATACAATTAAATGACTGATTCAACCAGATGACTGCGACATATATATATATCGGCGCAACAAACAAATCATCAGGTGACCTAACACGTGCAACGCAGGTGGCCCGGTCGCAAGACTCATCGTGCAGCTGGTGGCAGTGAACGTACACGTGCAGCGCAGCTGGCTGATCACAAAAGGCGCAATCCTTTTAAAAGGACAGTCTTGGCCGAGCGAAGCGGCAGATCCGATTGAGTCGTCGCGCTGTGCGGATCTCTTTTATATAACATCTTATTATGTAATGTAATAAATGAATTGTTATTACTTGAAATGGTGTGTGATTGATAGCCTCCGAGTACCTCTTCTGCTACATCAGAAGAGGGGACGTCCCAACGCCCAACTATGTCGGGATCTTGGCAAAGTCAAACTCAAAGTCAAAGTCAAAAATTTTATTCAAAATAGTACTATCCAAGTATCTTTTTGAAGGTCAATTGAGTCTACCACCGGTTCCAAAGTAAGTCCACTGAGAAGAACCAGCGAAACAAACTCAGTGGAACAAAAATCCAACAACTTCTGTTACGCTGATGGAAAATACATAAAAACTCTGTGACTGAAGCTATTTATCAAATTTCACACGAAAACCGAAGCACTATCATGGAACTTGTAAAGAACCTGAACCCTGCAGACACATCACCAGTGAGTATTTTTGATGTCTACTTTCCAGATGATGATTGGGTTGAGCTCATTTCACGAAGTCAAATGGAGTATGAATTCAAAGATAACGAGGTACGTCTTAAGGCTGCAAGTGTTCTCAAAGTTCGCGCAAAGTGATGGGCCAATAAATGTATCTTGCGCACTTCTACACGGGAGGAAATGAAGACTAACATGCTTCAAATATCTTAAATGGAATCAAGGTACTTTACAGATGTACTAAAATACGCAATTACTCCATGGACAATACGGTAGTTGACAAGTTTTGAAAAATAATTTTAAAATATTCCTTAAATTCTAGTTAAGCCAAAACATTAATATTTCTTTAAAAAAATTCCGCGTTTGTAGTCGGAAGATAGACAACAAACGTTTGAAAGTTGAGTTTATTGAATTTTTGCGAAAAGTTATCAAGTATACTGGTTCTAAAATTTGTCACAAGCTGTAACTAGTGTTTATTGTCACGTGATCAATTTCTATTACTATTTTTAACGACTAATTTCATAAATACTTGATATTTTGCAATCCTTTGTCTTTAATTACAATAGTAAATAAAAATCATTTATTATTTTTGCTACTGTCAACTGCTGTATTCAGCAAGTGTCCCTGAATACATTTCAAATGTCTGGAAAATGTTCAAACGTAATTTTAAACCAGATCTAACTGAGCAAGATGCTCTGGAATTCATAATCGGCAGCAGTACAAGAGGCGGGTAGAAATATTGAACAGTCAATCACAAACGGTTCCAGAACTTATAACGACACTATCCACAATACTCCCGAGATGTACCAAAAAAAATGAACTTCGACTGGATGCCGTTCGAGAGAGGTGAGAAAAGAAAATAGCTTGTATTGCCTTATTACAAAGAGCGGGTTAAATAAAAACCTTGTTTTAAACTTCTATAAACCACGATCTGAGTAAAAATGGTATTACAAAATCTGGTTTAAAGCGATAAACCATGGACTAAATCATGTTCTCTAAACCTCGGTGACCCCTAGTTTAACGATAGTCTAAATTACTAAATCTGATGTGACAAAGCTTCTCTTATACGTTATATCATCATTTCAGTTTAGTATTGTTGTTTTAATTCGAAAAAGGATATTAATATGGTAAATTTAATTGATATTGCTAGTTACTTGTTTTTATTTGTTAATTGTTATGGTTTAATATTTTGACGCGCGAGAATGTTACGACACACGTACTTACTTTAGAAATTAATTCAACTGAATAAGTAAAATGCTTGAACCTAAACAAAGCTGCAATCGATATTATAACTAAATAATGTTTAAATCTAATCATTAGCGTATTATTAAAACTTTTTCATTTCTGGGCAAAAGTAACGTTTCAATAGAATGTTGTCATGGTAACCGAATGACATTTGTATTAATGTGGCTTATATTTAAACCATGGTTTTAATTATAGTACTAAGACCACGCCTTATATAACTTTTGTAATACAAACAAATTTAGACCATGGTTTTTCAGATAAACCTGGACTTGATGGTTCTGGTTTAAATCGAGGTTTGTTTGGTATTTGTGGTAAGACTGCACAAGTTTTATTTGCAATTCTGTAGGTCACAGACCTAACTTATTGGGTACCAGGGTACGCGAAAACATTGCTCAACACACGTATGTGCCCCAAGAAAAAAAAAAATTGAAGAAGGTCTGGAAAAACTGAACCAAGTGATTGGAGCCCCATCAAATACTGGATTCGCATTCTTCAATAGAGTACCTTGGTTTCCTTATAGCAAAGTAAGCCCAAGTCCTGCAAAAGTTGATGCCCTGTTCAAATCAACTCCACCAAACACCATCAAAACAGTTAAGTGAATTTAAAGGGATTGCCGGATACTTTCGTCGATTTATACCAAATTTATCAACAGAAATAGCACCTTTGTACGAATTAACCAAAATCGGAGAGGAAATGGGAACGGACGGAAAGACACTAGACTGTGAGACATACAATTGTAAGCATGTAATTGGATACTTCAGCGTGCGGGACAACATAAATCATATTACCATTCCTATGAACTGGAAATGTTATTGCTGCAAAGGGGATCATCGTGGATAGTGATGGCGCAGTGACGGTGCAGTGATATACTTATAACTACAAAGATTACTGTAATAATAAACTTCATTAATACGCAGGCTATTCCAGTAGAAGCAATAGGCAGGTAGAAAATAGCCTTACCATAATGAAAATACTGCGAACGGACACTGGGAGCTGGGTACCCTTCTAAATATGAATTGCACAGTGCCTAAAGCCAGGCAAGTCTCCGATTGAATTACTCGCCATGGGACAAAGTAGTTGCCTCCCTATAGAACTTATCTCAATGATTGGTGAAGAAATTAAACGTTTTGATCCTGATTCTATGAGAGAATCAGTTCAACGGATGGCCGAACAAGCAATTCAAAGCAAAGAAATTTTTGATGGGGAAAGGCAACAAGAACGGTCTGCTACGAGCATTTAAGGAGTACGCAGAAATTCGAAGAGCAAACCAAAGGGGCCGTATCGGCAATACATAATTGTAATGATGATACAACGAGAAATGATGCACGTAAACAATACGGAGTGGGTATGAACTTTATTATTATGAGTGTGAATGTGTGTGTGATTGTCGATTGGAGATTAAGAATGTGAGCACAATTAATGTGTTAATGAAAACTCTATCTAATGTTATTTTTTTTTGTTTTTCTTAATTTTTATTTTTTATTTTTGTGTCATCTTTTAGATCCCCTGTGTGCACGGCGTACAGGACCGCCCAGAGCACAGCATCGTCCTTATAACCCAATTCCTTTAGAGCCCCTGTGTACACGGCGTACAGGACCGCCCAGAGCACAGCAACATTCCTATAAATGTGGCCTATAATGAACGCTGAGGTTCTGAGGCACTAGTGCGATGAACGCTGAGGTTCAATCGTTTATGTAATGAACGCTGAGGTTCAATAGTTTATGTAATTAAATCATGAACGCTGAGGTTCAATGATTTGTCAAGATCTGCCAATAATGAACGCTGAGGTTCTGAGGCACCGATGGGATGAACGCTGAGGTTCAATGGTTTATGTAATGAACGCTGAGGTTCAATAATTTATGTAATGAACGCTGAAGTTCAATAATTTATGTAATGAATGATCAGGTTCAATCGTTTATGTAATGAACGCTGAGGTTTAATGATTATATTGTATTTTATATTTATTAAGTGACTTTGTGAAATAATGATCACAATTAAAAGAATGATAGGAACCCAGCAGAGTTTCTTGTGGGTATCTTCTCTGACATGGGCGCGTTGCGAACCCTCATTATAAACTTAGCCGTTAAGACTATAAGTGATCATTATTAAGATCTTACATGTGACATTAAAAATATCAATTAGCAAGATCTGGAAAAAATGAACGATGAGGTTCTGAGGCTATTGAAGAGGATCCCACTTAGTCAACACGCAGAAGATGGCGTTCTTTCCAGGTGTAAGAATAAGGCGCCGGGACGCGCCTATTACAGAATGGCCGTATCGGCGCAACAAACAAATCATCAGGTGACCTAACACGTGCAACGCAGGTGGCCCGGTCGCAAGACTCATCGTGCAGCTGGTGGCAGTGAACGTACACGTGCAGCGCAGCTGGCTGATCACAAAAGGCGCAATCCTTTTAAAAGGACAGTCTTGGCCGAGCGAAGCGGCAGATCCGATTGAGTCGTCGCGCTGTGCGGATCTCTTTTATATAACATCTTATTATGTAATGTAATAAATGAATTGTTATTACTTGAAATGGTGTGTGATTGATAGCCTCCGAGTACCTCTTCTGCTACATATATATATATATATATATATAGAATCGGGATCTCGGAAACGGCTCCAACGATTTTCATGAAATTTTGTATACATGTGTAAAAAACGGCGATAAATAGATCTAGCTAGAATAAATTTTTAGAAAACTTTTTTTTATCCGTGTTTTGAGGCATCGATAATATATGATTACAATACGAACGTAAATTTCGCTGTCAAATAATATGTCATGGTAGCTTAGTGGTGAAATTAGGCAGTTAAATTCGAACTAGCCCGGTTCGAATCTCCAGTACGATTTTTTTTTCCTTTTTTTAAGAACATTTTTTTCGGAGCAAATGTGTGCACAACCAATCCACTGGTGGTCAGCGGCCTTAACACACTCTTTCCTATATTTTGCATAGACACACGTGTAGCCGGTGGTGACAGCTACAAAACATATGAAAAGCCACGGACCAAAACCGCTAGTGAACTGTTTGTGCAGAGTCAAAGCTTAGCCACCGTAGCGGGTGGCTCTCAGAGCTTGCACGTTCGCTCTTGGACTAGTAATTATGTGTGAAAAGTACTTTGTAAACTAGTAACACCTCTACTCTAGTAAAAATAATTAATCCAACTGATCCAACCAATATTATAAATGTGAAAGTAGGGATGTTTGTTATGCTTTCACGCAAAAACTATTTAACCGATCATCATTAAACTTTGTACAATATGTGTACAAAGTTTAATGATAGGAGTTAGGTACTAGGAGTAACATAGGATACATAAGAAAAATAGTGTTTTTTGCTAACGCGGATGAAGACACGGGCAACAGCTAGTCACGTCAATAATATCAATTTTACGAGTACAAAGTACATTCAATGATTAATTTGTCAGTAAAACTTCTTAGGCGTGATTATAGGGTAAGCAACGCTTACCATCATTTTATATTTATTCAAACATGTAGAGCATTTTCTTCACTCTATATTTATTCAAATTTGAATGTGTATAATATGATGTCATATACTCGCTTCTTGAGTCGTAAAGATCATAATAAATTAGGATGGGCGCGACTTAAGGGTAACTGATTTTTATTAAGTTTTACTTCAAACGCGCGAGGCGTAAGAAATACACGCAAATATTTTTATTCGTCTGTATCACTCAAGAACGACTAAGCCTAGATAAAATTGAGTGTATAGGAATAACATGTGATTGGACAATAAATCCTACTAATATTGTAAACACGAAAGTTTGTGAGTATGGATGTTTGTTACTCTTTCACTTAAAAACTACTGAATGTAGTTTTATGAAACTTTACAATAATATAGCTTATACATCAGAATAACAAATAGGCTATAATTTATCCCCGTACTCCCATGAAAATGAATAGTATGCGGGTGAAACTGCGGGGCGCTACTAGTAGTCTATATATCTTATGACAACCTATACATATTATATTGATAACTCTGGCTACACCTATTAGGTACTAGGTATATACTATTGATATATCAAGTCACGGTATAATGCGACAAAATTGATAGACAGGAATAGCTTTGAATTCAGCATAACGCTCTGTTACCTGTCTTGTTTATTATACCTGCACTAAGTCGCATTGGCGCAAAACATATCGTATTATTATCGCAATAAAACTTAGTTTTAAACTACGACCCTAAGTGGTACGTATTGGACATTGTAAACAATACTTTATTTCCCAAGTTCCAGCAATGTCTTGGCAATAACAATAAATAATGCGGCTATCCATTCGATGTTATGGTAGCTATAAAATGCTCCGCCATTTTGTTTTATATTTATATTGTTATACGTGTTTAATGTTGTTTATTAAGTTCTAACGATGTAAATAATGAGATTGAAAACATCTATGTCGTCGAACTCCTCCGAAACGCGTAGCGTCCAAAGATTGTAGCGTCGATGACCTAGTGGGTATGGGCGCGGCCTCTTATATGTAACAATAATTTTAAATTTATATGATTAATTAAATGACACAGTTAACAAAACATCGACGTCCCCAAGCAAAAAGTCGGCAATGAGCTATTATGGACTTTATGCTGTTATGTCAAATTCAGAATCTATGGACCAGAATACACCTTGGTAATTTTTTTCAGATTTTTCATATTAAAAATACCGAAGATATTAAGGTAGACAGCTTTATTGTAGGGAAGTATGCAATGACAACTAACATGGCAAAAACATGGTTACAAGTGGTTACAGAAATATTTCTTCAACGTTGTTCCAGTAAGTTACGATTACTGGAATATTGGCGTAAAAAAACTTTATGAACATTTTGGTAAAGGCTTGCACCGCTTTTAACATTTAAAACGGTTCAGTGTTTGCTTTGTGAGTATCCTTATTTGACCAATATCAATTTCCTTTCTCAGTAATATTATATAATAGTAAAATCATCATCATCAGCCTTTATCTGTCCGCAAATGAAATCCCGTCTAGTTAAGGAAATGTATGTACCTACCTTATTCAAATGCAAATAAATATTCTATTCTAAAAAACCTTCACGCAACAGACAGACAAAAATTACATGCGGTAATGTAGTAAACAACATTTTACAATTGATCTAAATGAAACTTTATAAACAGGCATAAAAATTGAGTTTCGAAAAATTGCCAAATAAAAATTATTAATACATTAACGATGAATAATTAATGATATTAAAAATACAGGTGATCATTATAATGAATCTAGTACAAATACGAGCTGAACCTTCTACTTCCGAAGAAGCAAAACTGTATTCGGTCTTAATAAATAAATAAATAGTCCTTCCATGACCATGATTGTTACAAAGTATCCGAAAGATCAGGCATATAAAAATAATAATAAAAGCGTGTAAAAACTTAACAAACAGCGATACAACCCGTAAAAGTTATGTCATATTAATAAATAAAATTCTTCTTTAAAAATATTTTGCATATTTAATTTTTCACTGTGCCATATTTATTTCCTGTCGCATGAACTATCCTTTATGAATATTACTTGAATACAGTTATTTTATGTTTCACATCTGCTAGGCGTCTAGCAGATTCATATTTTTATTTGAATAATTTATATTTTTATATATGTCGTAGTATGATTTGATAAAACGTTTTTTTGCGAAAATACTAGGGATTTTGCGAAAACACGGATAATTAGACATTGGCATTACATTTCTCAATCTTACTGAAAAAAGGTAGGGTTTTTGCAAAAATACCAGTCGCCTTAGCAAGATTGAAAATCCTTAACTCTGATTGGCTTGATTTTGGTTGACAGGCAAACTCTTAATGCGATTGGTTCATATTTTGCCTTGTAGGTTCGAGTATACAATAGGATCCCAGACAACGTTCAAAATCCTTCCATCAATAAATTTAAGAAATTTATTACAGAAAGTTTGTTTTTACCACACAAATAGGATATAACAAAGTAAGTCTTAATGGAAGATACCACGCGATGGGAATATGGCGTTCCTCCCAGGAATTTCAGGATAGCATTTAAATTTGTAATGGAATATTTGAAAAGATTAGTTCCACTGATTTTGTTTCGCCGGTTTTTCGTGGTACTATTTTTAGTAAGATTAAGAAATATTATATCCTGTTAGCTATTTTTTGATTATTTAAAGTAGTTAAGGTCTGATTAATTTTCTGTGATTGATGTGTTCCCCGGGTCGCTAGTTTATATTTTAACTAAATTGTTTAGCAAAAAAGCAAAGAAACTATAAATCAAAGGCATCACCTTTTTGTTGCCCTTTAAAATTAAAAATTGCTTTTTTTATTCAAAATTGTACCACGAAGAACCGGCGAAGTAAAATCAGTGGAACTAATCTTTTCAAATATTCTATTACAAATTTAAATGCTATCCTGAAATTCCTGGGAGGAACGCCCTATTCCCATCGCGTGGTATCTTCCATTAAGACTTACTTTGTTATATCCTATTTGTGTGGTAAAAACAAACTTTCTTTAATAAATTTCTTAAATTTATTGATGGAAGGATTTTGAACGTTGTCTGGGATCCTATTGTATACTCGAACCTACAAGGCAAAATATGAACCAATCGCATTAAGAGTTTGCCTGTCAACCAAAATCAAGCCAATCAGAGTTAAGGATTTTCAATCTTGCTAAGGCGACTGGTATTTTTGCAAAAACCCTACCTTTTTTCAGTAAGATTGAGAAATGTAATGCCAATGTCTAATTATCCGTGTTTTCGCAAAATCCCTAGTATTTTCGCAAAAAAACGTTTTATCAAATCATACTACGACATATACATTATGTATTTATATCTAAACAAAGTAAATTTTATGCTATTTATAATACAATGTCAGTATTGTAATTTATTTTTAAGCAGAGACTGCTTTTATAAATGATCAATGAAAATGTAAAATATTTTCAATATTAATGTAGCCTCGCGGTTGTTGAAGGTCGTGTAGTATATTGACCCCCAACCAAATTCCAGAAGAAATAATGGTTTTGTAATATTTCTACGTCGGGGCATTTGAGACAGTTGAGTTTTAAGTTCTCTTTGTCAAATGAGAATTCGTGATATTTAAGGGAAACAAAGATTATAAACAGAAATCTAAAATATATTTAAAATCTGCTCAAATATCCTAAGTTAGAAGTAAATCACAACCAGTGACCGGGTTGCGTTGATTAAAATCGAAGATTCATCATCATCATCATCAGCCTTTATCCGTCTACTGCTGAACAAAGACCTCCCTCGATGAACGCCAAGATGACCGATCCCTTGCCACTCGCATCCAACACGGATCTGGTACTGCACGGAGATCGTCGTCCCATCTGGTTAATGGCCGACTAACACTTCGTCTACCTAAACGCGGCCTCCACTCTTGAACCTTAATGGCCCATCGGCCATCCGTTCTTCTGAGTGCGTGACCAAACCATTGCCACTTCAACGTGTTTATTCTTCGCGTCATATCGGTAACTTTAGGTCTCTGGCGAAGGTCTTCGTTTCCAATTCGTTCTGAAAGAATCGAAAATGAAAATCGAAGATTGATTACAATTTAACAATTAACATAATTATAATGTTAAATCTACTTATGATTAAAAATCATTACAACTAGAGAAGGATTTGATTAAAGCGTAAATAAGAATATTATTGTAGATATTTAAGCTTTCTGCACTCTTCCAGCATATGAAGTCTAACTATGCTCTAACTCCGCACTCCACGTGCGCAATAAGCTTCAAAGGGGGTACAAAACTTCACGTATAAAAAGCTATACTAATGTAATCAGCGTTACGCTTAGAGAGAAACTTTCTTTTTTCAGATATTTTACATAATATATTGCTATTATTATATACATGTATATTTGGTATTGTCTTCAATTTTATTATCACAAAGTTATTCTTCTTCATCATCATCATCAGCCTTAATCCGTCTACTGCTGAACATAGGCCTGCCTCAATAAACGCCAAGACGGCCGATCCCTTGCCACTCGCATCCAACACGGACCTGCCACTGCACGGAGATCGTCTTCCCATCTGGTTGATGGCCGACCAACACTTCGCCTACCTAAACGCTTCCTCCACTCCTGAACCTCATTGGCCCATCGGCCATCCGTTCTTCTGAGTGTGTGACCAGTCCATTGCCACTTCAACGTGCATATTCTTCGCGTAATATCGGTAACATTAGTTCTCTGGCGGTTATTCTTATTATCACAAAGTCTTTGTAAGATTTCGATATCAATGTTATTCTGAAAGGATAATTATGTGGTCCATATGATGCACGTGAGTTTGAGGCACTACATATCTAAGAATTACTTGTCTACCTACCGATTGAGCTTAAAGGCCATCAGGCCTAAAAGTCTAGACCTTTCGAAAAAAAAAAAAAAAAATTACTTGTACCTAAAAATATATTGTATCTCTCACATTCAGTGACACTTATGCCAAGTCACTAACGAGATCGTACTCTCTACGTCTATAATGGAGAAAAGGGTTGGAAAATGCTTCATCATTTCGAACGAAGTTGAAAGATTAGATATTTTGCGCTTCTAAATATATCATTGTTCGCGATTCAAGAATTAGCGTTTTTTACAAGCTGTTATTAAATCCTGCATCTATCTATCAGTCTATGTAAGGTTAAATAATTAAGGCCCCGTTCGCTCGAGCGCTTAAAATGCGTCGCGGTAAAATCCAACGTTGGTTCTAGTTGCGAGTTTGCCATGCTCAATTCAATCTAACGTCAAACACTCAACGTCGATAAACAAATAGCCAAATTTTATTAAAAAGAAATCGGTACTTATATAAAAAAAAATAGTTTAGTAAAACAGTTTTTAAAATCTAAAAATAACACTATAAAAATATAAAAAGAACGAACTAAAACTTAGAAAATATTTTTAATGTAAGAATTAAATATAGTTATCCATTAATGATTTTGGAAGGACTTATTCAGCTGGCCTTTGCCCTTCACGCTTAATCGGTAAGTAGGTAAGCAGATTGAGAACCACATGCTTTTTTAAATACATCTTTTTGTAGAAAATGACGTTTACAATATTTAGTTCAGTTTGATCTTCTTGAATGTTTTTAGTTTTATTTTTCAACTATATTTTTCTAGCTAAATAATAATAAACGAAATAATAGATATTAATAATAATGTTAATTTAAGAATAACATTTTATTTTATTATTACACGTGGTATAATAAGAAATACTTAGGAAAGATGAAGGTGGAAATATATTACAACTTTTAATACGAAAGTTAAAAGATTACCCACGATATGAACACACTCCCCGTGGCTTAATAGTTTCTAAGGTATAATATATAAGTATAAGTTTTCTTAAAGTAATATTATGAGGTGTTAAATAAATATTGTGAGATCAAGCGCTGCGGGGGCGGTATTAATAAATGATTATGGCTGGATTGAATTAACAAAAACCAGCCAAGCACAGAAGGGCTTATGACTTTCTCATCAATAGCAAAGCTCATAGTGTTAAAGCAAATGTGTGTTTGTGTTTGTTATTTTACACCTACATCACTAACTGATTACAAAAACTTAATATTAAGAAGAAAGTAGCATAATGTATATTTTATAGGTTCTAGTATAAAATAAGGTATGCTAGCTGGTTACTTGATTGCCAAAATCGAAAGATAACATTTTATTTCTGATTATATTTTCATGTGTTGTACTAGTGGCTCGGAAATTTCTTTGAAATAATTGATTGAATGTACCGTCGGTACTTGATGGAAATTCATGTTATAGCCACAGCTACAATGAAAACTTCTTTTTACACTTTTTCCACTGTTTATTTCATATATTTTTACAATTACAAATTTACCGAAACCGGTCGTTTAATTTGTAATTGTAAAAATATATAAAATAAATATTGGAAAAAGTGTAAAAATAAGTTTTCATTGTAGTGGCAAATTTCTTTGAAAATTTCAAATTTTTACCTATTTACCTAGTAAGAGCCAGTCCACACGGCGCGTTGCGTCAGCGTTGCGTCGACGCAACGCAAATATTTTGACGCATAGCCGGCCACACGGGCGCTGCAGCGTTACTATGACGCAGTCAACGTTCCGTCGGCGCAGCGGCGACGCACAGTTGCGGCAAGTATTTTGAAAAAAATTCGCAGTCAGTCTATAGCAAATCATGGATCGGAAAAGACGTCTAGCATTGCTCCTATTACTACGTCACCGCCGAAATCGACGCAAGATCACAAGACGGTACTGGATCAGTCCTTTCATTTCATTAAGAAATCGTGATGGACAGTTTTTTTTTTTAGAATATCGGGAGTTGCTATTAGACGAAAAGAAGTTTTATAATTTTTTTAGAATGAGTGTATCCAGCTTCGAATGTTTATTGAAGTCCTTAGAACCACACATACGAAAAAAGTATACTAATATGAGGAATCCAGTGGAACCAGTAGAAATGCTGGGAATCACTTTAAGGTAACTATATAAATATATTTAAGTAATAAAAATATAACAGTTTTTTTGGTTTGTTTAATTAGTAATCAACTCACAAATAATCAGCAATTGTCATAATTTTAAATTTAGACATTATTTAAGAGAGTAATCAACTCACAAATAATCAGCAATTGTCATAATTTTAAATTTAGACATTATTTAAGAGAGTAATCAACTCACAAATAATCAGCAATTGTCATAATTTTAAATTTAGACATTATTTAAGAGAGATATCATCCAGTAATTACAAATTAGAAAAATCGTATTCAGTTTCTTCACTTGCTTGAGATGTTTCTGGAGATGTAATTGAATTATTAAAATCAGAAATGTATGTACTTTGAAAATTTGCTGTTTGATACCCATATGGTGGTTGGTGAGACGTTGATGGGCCACTCACATATGATGATGTTTGTCCATACCGCATTTCATCTATAATTTGTATAACTTTACTTTGGAAACGGAGAGTTTCTCGGTCGGAAAATTCTTGAATAGATGGCAATATAGCTCTGAAAAAGGACATATGGCGATTTTCCGGCTCCTTGAGAAGTTTTAGTCCTTCTCTTTCAAACTCATCCATTTGCATTGCCCTTTTGCGCGCGACTGGAACATAGCGCGGAGTGTTGTCTGTGGTAATGTCATCATTTGTAGACGTAGATTCATTGTTGATTTCTCTAGGCGAGTCTAAGCTAGATTCGGTGGCATTTTGTTCCACTTTTCTCAAAAAAAGGAGTTGATTGTATAAATGATACTTCTTCAGTTTCGTAGCGCCCGAGCCCGATTTTGATGCTTCTTTTAATTTTTTTGAATATCTGAAGTAATTATCTTTTACACTTCTCCATTTTTTTATTAAATCATTACCTGCAAAACCAATAGTAAACATGATTTAATAATTTATACATAGTGAATTTCTCGATAAAATTTAATGACATATTCAGATATCGTTAACAAACACTATGTGACCGACTCTGGAATCGTGAAAATATAACAGCTGTTACATACAAAAAGCAATACCTACTGAATCAAAATGTATGCAACAGCTGCTATTTTTTTCGCGATTCCAGAATTAATTGGTTACATAGAGAAAGTTATTTGCTATCGATGTCTGAATATGTCAGTATTTTTTTTCGGGTATCTATCTATCTCATAAATGCATATTATAATAATTATTTTCTTTTCAGATACCTAGGAAGTGGAAATTCAATAACTGATTTACATTTCAAATTCAAACGGGGAAAATCTACTATTGCATATATAATACAAAGAGTTTGTCGTGCTATATGGACCAATCTTCTTCGAGACAACATCCCTGAACTGACAACTGAAAGTTTCCAAACAATAGCGAGGGGTTTTGATGTAAAGGCAAATTTTCCTCAATGTGTTGGTGCCATCGACGGCAAACATATCCGCGTGTGTAATCCTGCAAATAGTGGCTCACTTTTTTTTAATTATAAAGCCTTTTTTTCGATTGTGTTGCTAGCTATTGTGGATTCAAATTACAAATTCGTATTTGTCGACATCGGTGCATACGGAAAAGAATGCGATTCAACCATATTACAAAATTCTAAACTGTACGAGCTAATGATTAACAACAACTTACCACTACCTCAACCCCAGCCACTCTCTGGTAGCAATATACCAACCCCGTATGTATTTGTGGGTGACGAAGCTTTTGGACTGAGCAAACATATTATGCGTCCATATGGCGGTCAAAATCTCGACTTACAACAAAAGGTTTTCAATTACCGTCTAAGCAGAGCCAGAAGATATGTCGAATGCGCTTTTGGGATTATGGCTAACAAATGGCGCATTTTTCACAGACCGATAGACGTGTCCTATGACTTCGCTACTGACATTATAAAAGCATGTTGTGTATTACACAATTTTGTCGCTGATCGAGATGGTTTTAGACAAAGAGATAAATTTGCTATAAGTGTTGATGAATTTCTCCCAATACAACCCGTACATGAAGAACAGACAGCACCGAATGTCATAAGACAGCAATATGCGACCTATTTTATGACTAGAGGAACTCTGCCTTGGCAGCTAAATAAGGTATAATTGTATTATGAGGGTTTTCAAGATTTTCTTGCACCGCCAATTCCGCGATCAGTAAAAAAATAATATTTTATACCTACTCAGCGTAGTCTAGGTTAGTTTTGAGCTAAGTAATAAAATAGTACTCACGCTAATCTAAATTCCCTAAGTTTTAAAATTTTAGAGTGTCGAGATATTAATTTTGTACTGATCGCGGAATTGGCGGTGCAAGAAAATCTTGAAAGCCCTCTTAAATAAAAAAAACATAAATATCTGTACTGTGAACTCACCAACTTTATTTTTTCGTTCAGCTGTGAAATTCTCGTAATCAGGAAATAAAACTTTTGATATGTCTTCCCAGGCTTTTGTTTTTAAATTTTTATTTTTAAAATCTACGTTTGACTTGTCCCATATAATTTCCCTTTCCTGTATCAATGTAATCAAGTAATCTATGTCAATTTCTTCAATGGTATTCATTTTACCCTGCAAATAAAACTAATTACCCTGCAAATAAAACTAAATACAAAAACGTAAACGTAAAACGAAATGAGCTTCCGTGTATCCCTGTCAACGCACAAGCAACTGAGCGCTGACGCTCCGACGTCGCACGAGTACACCCCCTCCCGCTTCGTCTCGGGGGCTGCTGTCCGTCATGTGTGCGTTGCGACGACGCAGCGCGCCGTGTGAACACCTTGGTTATTTGTATGTAAAACAACGCAGTGGTAGCGCTGCGTCGACGCAACGCTGACGCAACGCGCCGTGTGGACTGGCTCTCAGTGAGTAAAAAAATGGGGGCGTGCTATCTCGCGCGATTGTCAACATTTCGTAATAAAGAATACTAACGTATTGTGATTTGTTTTTGATGCTTGGCATAATAACTCGAAATCGTAGAGTGCATGTTGGTCGTGCCACGTGCCAGCGGTACAACGTGTACAAAACGACCGAGTCCACGTGGGCCAAATGCACTCGCCGAGCGCGCGTTACTAACTTTGGGCCTTTACATAATAATAAAAGCCCTGACCAATGCAAGTTCCTATTTTTGAATATAGAATACTGAGACGTACTTAAGAAAAAATCAGAGTTTTTTTTCTGTCAACGCGTTACGCACTTAAAAGTTTTACTTCAATAATATCACTTAATTTTTACAAAAACTCGGCATCCTTTAGAATATTATGAGCTCTCTCTGTTTCAATAAACCTCTTGAAAACGTTTTGTGAATATAATAAAATCGAGAATATTCATTCATTGTTGAAGAATGAGAAAGTAGGGAAAACGGTTTTTATGTCAGGTAAGCAAACTGGACGGCGAGCCACGATTGTAAGTGAACATCTCATGAAAACAAGTTTACCTGGGAGTCATTCATCCGTGCATATCCTGACAGCTAAGAAGAAAGAATATACTATATATTTTCTCCACCATGGTTCAGGCCTTGTCGTGGCGGTAGGGCTCAGTAGCCTAGGGTGAGCCAGCACCTTGGGTGAAGCGAATTGAGCCGAGGGGACTCTTTGTACCCCTCTTATAAGACGAGAGGGCAAAAAACCTGGGGCAAGGGGCGAGAGCGGGAACCTTGCCTCATTGTACTGTCTCGACGTTGGGAGGGGTTGTTCGGTGGTGCGGGGCAACCTCTCTGTGGAGGTGGCGTCGGTCCCCCGAGGGACAGCCTAGCCGTTGAGATGCTTTGTTGCAAGCAGATCCGAGGCACCTCACCAAAGGCGGCATTGGTGGCACTCGCCGGGCTTTAGTGGGTACAGCTGCGTCCACTTACCAGCTTTCGGGCTCCCCCGAGGGATGCCTTAGTGCATTTCCCGGCGTTAAAGAAAAAAAAACATAGTATATTTTGTCTTATTTCCGAAACACTGCAAAGAAATATCATGGAAGAACAAGCAGATGGTACTCATGTAGATGGCTCCAATACAACGCATCACCCTGACCGGTCACCATTTTCCATTTTTTATGTTGGTTGGATAGGAAAACTGGACAGGAGCGGCAGATGTCCCACCTGATGGTAAGAGGTGGACGTCATGAACATGACCTAGTTTATTTAGCACCAGCCCAGGCAACTCATTTATGTGTTGACTATCCCGAGACATGAGACGTCAAGTCTCGGAATCTGTAATTAGGCTGACTGTCTCCGAAACACAGCTAAGCTGTTTCATGGTAGAAACAAGGCAGCGGTACCCATCCAGCCGGTAGCCGTCAGCCATCTCAGTCCCACAAGTAATATCACTAATAATGTTATGGGATTCTTTTAAGTGACTTGTGAAAAAAAATGATTGTCTGTAAAGTCGGTTTACGGACGGTAGTTTGACGTGACAACAAACATTATATGCAGCACGAACCGAACTGACCCGATCGCTCGAGCCGCTCATGCCTCTTTCTCGATTATTCCGCGCTCAAGCTGGCGGAACGCTACATGACGTCATCTTTTTCGTGCATGCTGCCCGTAATATCGAGTTATTAGACGTATTCACGTCTATAATGATACAAATAAGGATATGCCTTCGATAATGCCTTCAAGATATGTTTCCAAGTGGACCCCAGTATAATCGACTTTCGATTTGTCAGTGTTAACGAGATAAGGTGTCGCTTAGAAAGCAACACTTCATCTCGGTATTTTTCCGCGCATTTCATCCCGTCTTAATTTCTACGTATTTTAACGCGTATTATTCTTACATTCTCGATATTAACGAGCCATCAAATCATACTCCCGGTATCCAGAAGTGTCCGATAAAATCCGTAAAAAAGATAGAATGAGATGAATCGTAATATTGTGACATTGATTGAATATGATTCTAAACAGAAATCCTTACTAATATTATAAATGCGAAAGTAACTCTGTCTGTCTGTCTGTTACGCTTTCACGCCTAAACCACTGAACCGATTTTGATGAAATTTGAAACAGAAATAGATTAGACCTTGGGAAAGGACATATTATGCTAGTTTTTGTTGCGAAAAAAAGCTTAGGGGGGTTTAAATAGGGGATGAAAGTTTGTATGGAAGTTCGTCATTATACATAGAAGATGACACCGTTTAGGTGTTTGATAAGAATTTAATAATAACCATTAATATTTGTTCTACCGTTTTTAAGATTTTAACCTATATGGGCATGAAATAAGAGATGAAAGTTCGCAGGGTAGTTCCAAAAAAATCTGTCTGTGTTTGCTATATGTACGTACGGAACTGCGCAACTCCGAATTTAACGCGAGCGATGCTGCGGGTAACAGCTAGTAAGTATATAAACTAGCGGACCGACATAGTATGTACGGTTGTCTCGTACAAAACGTTTCGTAGGAGACTGAATAGTGAATCATTCTCATAATTTCAGAACTCATATTTTATTTAAAAACGCCTTGGACCGCCAAGCCGTTAATGAACAGTTTAGGGAATTAGGGATATACAATATATGCACCGAAGCGATATATTAGTTTTTAATTTTTCGAACTAAATGGGTAAAGTGAAATAAACGGGGCAAGGCAATGGTTAATGACGGGTTTTTTTCCAGAAGAATTTTTGTCTAGTAACGAATATTTATAGAAAATAAATATATTCCTTTCAAGCGTTTCAGGAATATCGTTTAAATATACTTTACGGCACATATTGTGAATTATAAATTCGGAGTATACATACTAAAGGACTAAAATTAAATTATCAGGCGAAGAATAGGCGCGTCGAATTAGCAGTGGGCTGGTCACACAGGAGAACGGATGGCCGATGGGCCATTAAGGTTCAATAGTATAGTTCAAAAGACGATCTCCGAGGCCGGTCCTTAATGGAAGCGAGTGCCAACGGATCGGTCGCCTTGGTGTTAATTGAGATAGGCCTATATTCAGCAGTGGATGGATAAAGGCTGATGATGATGAACATACATACTGACACTAAATTAGGTACTTACGACGATACACTAGTAAAACTAATTCATAACTTTCAATTGTTGTTACCATTAATTTGAAGTCTACATAATATTGTGTTCTCTTTTCAAAAAATATTCTAGTGGACTTTTAATCAAAACATTACAAAAAACACAATTTATAAAGACACAGTTATGAGCGAATTGTAATATTTGAATGTATAAAGACAGAGTTATGAGCGAACTGTAATATTCGGTTATCTATTTACTACCGATGGGAAGGAAGCGCTTTGCCGCACTCCCGGCTGCATGAGTACCACCATCTCGCTTGTTACTGTCGTGAAAAGCTTTTTTTGTATTAACCGTGGAAATACCTTACTATAAAAGAAGTTCTGCTTTTACTGATTGACTGAAGAATAAACTTGAACAAGCAATTTTACACAGTATTTTCCTATTGTATGAGTTGGCTTGTTTAGCTCCTTAAAAATGTTAAAGGGCTGTTCAAGAATTTTTCGATTGACGAAGCTCTATTTTATGAACGGAATTTTAACAAGAGAAAATGTTTAATAAATAGTAGTTTTTTTTTAGTATTTATATTAAATAATATTTTATGCTTTTAGCATCACAGATTCTAGAGTAATATAAAAAATGGTGTTTAGGATTAGATTTTTATCAGACTTTTTATACGTCCGAAATAAGACGCTTGAAAGTATATCCAATCTTATCCCATAACCCAATCTTTATAAGCTTCGAGTGAAAACCGGACGTTGGCTAGAGTTATGACTTCCGCATGCTCAATTCGATGTAATGGCTAAGACTTAAAGTCGAAAATCCAAAAGCACAGAGAAAAAAGCGTCGCGCTTTAAAGACGTTTTCATGTGAACAGATACATGGGTGTCCATTTATCTAATTCAAACGCATTTTTAACGCTCGATTAAAAAGTGTTCGTGCGAACGGGGCCAAAGATAGTTTGTCCATCACCATCATCGCCGTGACGTCACCGACGAGATGACGGCGACAATTTAGCGATACGCACAAAACACCGACGTTGGTGCAAGTTGCGAGCTCCGTATGCTAAATGCGATTAAACGTCCAACACTCGGTGTCGCTTGCACACTTGCTGTGCAGTTCCCGGCTTAGAATAGGACTGCCCCATATCCTCCCGCGGGTGTCGTAAAAGGCGACTAAGGGATATCTTGGCTGATATCATGTGCCAACAAAACACATTGTCAGAGAAGGAAAACTCGAAACAAACCCTGTGCCAACCCGCCTAGCCAGCGTGGCACCAGTAGGCTACCGACCCTCCAATGAGAGACGCAATAAAAACCAGGCCCCTAGTCCCCGGCAGCCCCGCTAGCCCTGACCACGGTAGCAGTCAGGTAAACGGCGGGGCAGGGGGTGCTAAGAATCCCCGGCAGACGCCCGGCTACCACCCCAACCGACAACTGGCCCTGGTAACACACAACGTGCGCACTTTGAGAACAGACGAGAAACTGGTTGAGCTGGAGGAAGTATTGAGCAAGTTGCGTTGGGACGTCATAGGTTTATCGGAAATCCGAAGAGAGGGTGAGGATACGATAACCCTGCAGTCCGGCCACATGCTCTACTTCCGGGAAGGTCACAAGAAGTCCCAAGGTGGTGTTGGGTTTATCGTTCACAAGTCTCTCAAGAGCAACATTATATCCGTCGGAAGTGTGTCAAACAGGGTAGCGTACCTTATACTCAGAATATCCAAGCGATATTCGCTGAAGATCATACAGGTATACGCCCCTACTAATACACATTCCGATGACGAAGTGGATGCTATGTATGAGGACGTTAGTAGAGCCATACATAGCACCAAAACACAATACACTGTTGTTATGGGAGACTTCAATGCAAGGCTGGGCTGTAGAGGCGATGGTGAGTCAAAAGTGGGGCAATTTGGCTATGGGCAGAGGAACTCCAGAGGACAGAGGCTGGCTGACTTCATGGAGAAAGAAGGACTCTATATGATGAATTCTTTCTTCCAGAAGTCATCTCACAGGAAATGGACCTGGATGAGTCCCGACGGAATAACAAGAAATGAGATAGACTTCATCATGAGCACCAAAAGACAGATATTCAATGATGTCTCTGTGATCAATATGGTTAAAACCGGAAGCGATCACCGCATTGTCAGAGGCACATTGAATATCAATGTCAAACTGGAAAGATCGCGTCTGATGAAGTCCACGCTCCGACCGTCCGTTGCACATATCCAAAACCCCGACAACTTTCAACTCGAACTGACCAATCGCTTCGAATGGCTAGACAGCTGCGCATCAGTGGACGATATAAATAGCAGGCTGGTAGACACTGTCCATACGGTTGGGGCTAAGTATTTTAAGCCTAACCGAAAAAATAAACCTCAGAAACTATCCGACCACACCCGGAACCTCATGGCTAGACGACGTTCTATGACGCTCCAAACCTCTGAAGACGCAGAGTCATATAGGCGACTCAATAGGCAGATTTCAAAGTCCTTGCGACACGATATTCGCTCCTTTAATACACAGCGTATTAAGGAGACGATTGAGCGGAACCAAGGCTCCAAAGTGTTTGCAAGAGACGCGTCTATTGGGCAATGCCAGTTGACGAAGCTGAAGACTGAGGATGGACGCGTAACGTCTGAAAAGTCAGAGATACTACGGGAGATAGAGAGGTTTTATGGACAGTTGTATACCTCGGTCTCAGCTGAGCCTGCTCGCTCGGAGACAGACCCAAGAGCTAAGCTAACCCGACACTTCACCGAAGACATCCCAGACATCAGCATGTACGAGATTAGGATAGCTCTCAAACAGCTTAAGAACAACAAGGCACCGGGCGGGGATGGAATCACCACAGAGCTTCTGAAAGCGGGCGGACTGCCGGTACTCAAAGTCCTTCAGAAACTTTTCAATTCCTCCCTGCTTGAGGGCAGAACGCCGGAGGCATGGAACAGAGGTGTTGCGGTCCTGTTCTTTAAGAAAGGTGACAAGACCTTGTTGAAGAACTACAGGCCCATAACACTGCTGAGCCACGTCTATAAGTTGTTTTCGAGAGTTATCACGAATCGTCTAGAACGCAGGCTTGATGACTTTCAGCCTACCGAACAAGCCGGTTTCCGAAAAGGCTATAGCACCATAGACCACATTCATACGCTGCGGCAGGTTATACAGAAGACCGAAGAGTATAATCGGCCACTTTGCTTGGCGTTTGTGGACTATGAGAAAGCCTTCGATTGCGTCGAGACGTGGGCGGTCCTTAGATCTCTCCAGCGGTGCCGTATTGACTATCGGTACATCGAAGTGTTGAAGTGTTTGTATAGTAACGCCACCATGTCAGTCCGAGTACAGGAGCATTGCACGAAGGAAATCCCTTTAAAAAGAGGAGTGAGACAGGGAGATGTTATATCTCCGAAACTGTTTACCGCTGCTCTGGAGGATACCTTCAAGCTCCTGGAATGGCAAGGACTTGGCATCAATATAAATGGTGAATACATCACTCACCTTCGTTTTGCCGACGATATCGTGGTCATGGCAGAATCGCTGGAAGAGTTAAGGCAAATGCTCGGTGACCTCAATAGAGTTTCTCAACAAGTGGGTCTTAGAATGAACATGGACAAAACGAAGATCATGTTCAACGTCCATGTAACACCCACCACAATCACTGTTGAGAACTCTGCTCTTGAAGTTGTAGACGAATACATTTACCTAGGACAGATCATCCGATTAGGTAAGTCCAACTTCGAGAGAGAGGTCAATAGACGGATTCAACTCGGCTGGGCAGCGTTCGGTAAATTGCTCAACGTCTTCTCGTCCAATATACCTCAGTGCCTCAAGACGAAGGTGTACAACCAGTGTGTGTTGCCAGTGATGACTTACGGCTCTGAGACGTGGTGCTTCACAAAAGATCTTTTTCATAGGCTCAAAGTCGCTCAGCGAGCTATGGAGAGGGCTATGCTCGGTATTTCTCTACGGGATCGAGTCAGGAATGAGGAGATCCGTAGAAGAACGAAAGTTGCCGACATAGCCCGTAGGATTAGCAAACTGAAGTGGCAATGGGCGGGCCACATAGCGCGAAGATCGGACGGCCGATGGGGCAAAAAGATCCTGGAGTGGAGACCACGTACCACCAAACGCAGCGTGGGACGGCCACCTACCAGATGGACCGACGACCTAGTGAAAACCGCTGGGTCTCGTTGGATGCAGGTGGCATGTGACCGGTCGCGCTGGAGAACAATTGGAGAGGCCTATGTCCAGCAGTGGACGGCTATGGGCTGAGATGATGATGATGATGATGACTCGGTGTCGAAAATCCAACAACAAAAACCGCCGCCCTTTAAACGCTTTCGTGTGAACAACTACATGGATATCTATTTGTCTCATTCAAACGCTTTTTAGCACTCGTGCTAACGGGGCCTAAATTGCTCAGTTCGACGCAACCGCCCTCTATAGCTCGGCCCGAGATTGTAGTGGGCACAAGCGGTAGCAATACAAAATTTTAAATCTACGCCGGCGCGACACGTCATGGTTGCTCCGCAGCTTTGACTTTAATTGTGACCTCAGCTCGTGATAGGTTTTCATTATTATTTCATAAATGGAACTTTATTCGTTTGGTGATTTTGTTTTAATAATAGAAAAATCTTAGCCTTGTAGTCTAGTTATTTCTAGTAGCCCATTTGAAAAGGAGAAGGTCAAGGCATCTGCATAACCTTTGGTCGTGCGGATGTCTATGGGAGTCGATAATCACCATAAATCCAACTGCTCGGCTGCTTACTCATGACATAAAACCTTCATATTGTAAAAAGATGTTCCATTTTTTCTGATCCTTCTTGTAAAGTATCAGAGACTTCTGGCATGTAAAACTCTCAGTAAAACTCGATAAAATGAGCGAAATTCGCGTAAACATAAGAAACAATAGGTGTTCCATTTTAGTATCACAACTTTGAAACATGAGCCATATTTAAATATATAATAATGGATTTCTTGAAGAAAGTTCTAGTACATGGTAAAAAGGTATTTTAATGTAAAAGTGTGTATTTTATATAATTGGTTTATTTTAATTAATAAACTTTGATAAGCCAAATTCAGATACTTAATTCGGTTACAATATAATTTATTTTAAGTGCCTCGGAAATGTACGGACTCTGAATCCTATTTCAAGGCGAAATTTATGCTCGTTTAAATGAAGGTTTTACTTTATCCTTTCAAATTAAATTATGTTTTAGATACAAAATTTGATACTTGAAATGTAAAGCGTAGTAATTATCGAATCTTTTGCGAGATTGTTTATAACGAGAGTCTCATATTTTCAATAGAAGACCAAAATCATATGCTATTTATAATTCAAATCGAAAAAAAATCATTTGTCTACTATCCCCGCGCGGTTTCGCTCGCGTACTGTCCGTGGGAGTATGGAGATAATTATTATGGCCTATGTGTTATTCTGATGTATAAGCTATATTACTGTACAGTTTCTTTAAAATATATTCAGTAGTTTGAAAGCGTAACAAATATCTATACAATCTTACGCATTTTTATGTATAATATAAAAACTTTTGAAAGTCTTAAAAATAATATCACAAACTCTGAAGTGAAAACAATTTAATCTTCAAAGCTAATTTTGTATCTCGGGGGCTAGTGCTTGATTATTTTGTGTGACTTAATGCGTTACGTGTCTAGGAAATTTTATGATTAGGCATTATATCATAGGGCTTGGTTCACCGAGCATTTGCTTTTTCCCCCAAAAGAAAGAATGTGAAAAAAAAGTAAATAATCGGACTAGAAACACGAACCTTTTGACTTGTCTAAAGATATAAGATATATATTAATAATAAGGTAAGATAACAGTTACCTTATTTTAATTGCTTACAAGTTTATGAGTCGGACATCTTGCATTCAAATGAAATTTTTGTTGTTTTAGTGCATATTTATGTTACTTACGCTTATAATGTTAATGTTTTCAGCAAACAAGTATCAGTTTCAAACAGATTCTCTGTATGTTTAGAAACTATTGAATATAATATCGTAAAAGTACTCATGAAAATTTATTTGGATCACATATTTTATTAAGTACTAGCTGTTACCCGCAGCTTCGCCCGCGTGAACTTAATATTTACAGATTTATCATGTCTGATATATTCTACCATACAGAGTTGATACACTACGGCCTTGGACACCAGACAACCGCCACGCCCGTTTGATACACGGCAACACGATTTATTTTCTTGCGTATTATTTTGATTTTACCATATCTCCTAAAGTAAGTATTCATTTATTTTCATGATGTAAAAGGGAAAAATAATCTTCTAGAAGTGCTCAAGCTAAATAACTGATTTAAAATGATAAGGATTCATACCTTATCTGTGTAAATAACTTTCAAATTATCGCGCTATAATTGCCCATTTTTTAAAGTATTAAATGGATACAGTATGATATCCCTAAGAGATAGACATAATATGCCATCGCGGACTTTATTGTAGACCTATTCAAGATAAACAATTTACCCATACATTATTTTCTTATACCTCAAAGGGTTTAGGCAGCGTTTTCGTTGAAAACTCCCAGATGGCCTATTTTTTCCGATCCCTCCAACATTTATTGTTATATCTTAGCTAATGTATATAAAACCTAATAAATTATAAACATAAACCTTCCTCTTGAATTGTCCTATCTATTAAAAAAAAACCGCATCAAAATCTGTTGCGTAGTTTTAAAGATTTAAGCGTACAAAAAGATATAGGGACAGAAAAGGTGACTTTGTTTTATACTATGTAGTGAAGATTCTCATTTTGTAAGAATAAATGAAAAAGATCTTGTTTGGTCCAACATACCCAGCCAATATAAAGACGCGTCTTCACCGTCGCGCATGGAAGGCTACACACGTCAAGTTTCCCTTTGCAAGAAAATGTATGTGATCTGCAGTGCAATCCACGAACACGCTACGCATTAATTGACATTTGCTCATCATCATCATCATCATAGGCCTTTATCGGTCCACTGATGAACATCGGCCTCCCGTTCTCTTCATTGCGTGACCAGCCCTGAGCCCATTGCCACTTTAACGTACTTATTCTTATTACTTAGCCTTTTTTTTTCTTTTACGCCGGAAATGTACTGACGCGTATGTGGGACTCGCTGCGCTCGAAAGATGGTAAGTGGACGCAGCTCTACCCACTAAAACCTGGCGAGTGCCACCAATGCCGCCTTTGCCCCGGATCTACAAGCAACAGGGCACCTCGACGGCTAGTCAGTCCCTCAGGGGACCGATGCCACCTCCACTGAGCGGTTATTCCGTACCACAGAACAACCACTCCCAACGTCGGGACAGTACGATAAGGTGAGGTTCCCATGCTCACCCCTTGCCCCCTGCTCTTTTGTCCCCTCTTCTAATAAGAGGGGTACAAAGAGCCCCTCGCGTAGGCTAAATTCGCTTCGCCCAAGGTGATGGGGTCACCCTGGGCTACTGAGCCCCACCGCCACGAGAAGGCCTGAACCATGGTGGGGATTATTGCTTAGCCTAAATAATATGAAGACGGTTCAAAGCGGACGCGATTACGAAGCGGTGACTCGTGAATTTAATGCGACAAGCTGCGCCGTACGACACCGCACCCCACGTACGTTTGGTCACAGAGGACACTTCAACAGGTTTTGACAGTTTGTTGTTTTCGCGCAGCGCCCGCGGCGCTTCGCGTTCGCGTCTAGATCGCTCACGTAAGACGTTACCTTATTTACACACAGCGTCTTTAAAATCACATTTTAAAGTAATAACAATTAAAAACGCGAGTACATTTGCAATTGTTTGGTAGAAAGATATTCTGTAAATGAAAACATGAATGTCTCGCACTTCACACGAGGACGACATTTTATTCGAGCGCAATCACAATGCGGCGTAAAGTTGACGTGATCATACAACGTGAATTATGAAAAGCTTATTCCGCGAAACTGTAACTGAAATGGGACCATTTTATCATTTCACATCTGAACAATTATATAGAGTTGTTTAAACAGACTCGCTTTTATAAATGAACGCAAGAAACCTAATTACTTTCAGCCAAAAATAAGTTTTAAGTCAAATAATTTAGATTATCAGTGGCAGAGGATAAGCCGTCTTGGCTTTCATCAAAAGAAGCAGAGTCTAGCAGTGGATGGAAAATATTGATAGTGAAGATGATGAAATAACCAATAAAACGGTTTTGGATATTGAAATAGTTTATGATCATTAAGAAAGTCTAACTATTCATTAGTTTAAATGATTAGTCTCTTTTGATTCTCAAATGCTTTAAAGCGTTTGACGTTACTGCATCTTTATAATATGAAGAGTTTTGAAGTTCCGTGACATGAGAGGAAAATATTACAACTATAGTCCGCGCCACTTTTAAAGTCCTGCGACTAATGGCTGAACTAAATTTGACAACATTGACATCTTGACGTCTGTCTGGAGTAAGAAGTTGTGATATTTAAAATTGTTTTACGTGAAATATGGAGCATATAATATAAAGTGAGGTGTAAAAAGTGAAGGCCGTAAAATGATCATTAAAGTGAAATAATTTTGTGAATTAGAAAGTAAAAATAAACAACAATTAACCCCGTTGAATAATATGTTTATAAATGTCACTGCCATGGCAGGTAAATTTTAGAGATGCCAGAGTCACTTATTTTTGCCTAATTTACCTAATGATATTTTATATGAGTATAAATACAAGGTAAAAGATTTAAATCTTTGTTCAGATGAATTATATTTTCAGGTGTTTCTGTAAAAAAGGTCGAATAACAAAAGAAGTAACAATGGCAGCAATTACTTCTGAAAAAATCGTCACTCCTGGCAAAAGCCGAACACATCCGAAGAAGCTTGTTTTAGATGAATTCTACTAATCGGTTATACGTAAAAAATACGAATGAAATATTTACAAAAAAAAATGTTTTATTTTCCTAAAACCTGGCAGGGAGATTTTTTATTTTGCTGCTATAATTATTTTTGTCATTATTATCATACTGAGTCTTTATCAATCCAGTACTGACCATAGGCCCTATAATTATTTAATTTTTTTATTGTACTAGACTTGGTGGAAAATCATTACACTATAAATTGGCAACATTGAGTTATGAGACCGCAGCGCCGCGTCTATCGGACTTCTAAAGTGGCGATGACTCTATGTATATAATATGTGTAATACATATAGTATTCAGCACAAAGACTTAAGGGGATGAAAAAGTCAGCAAATACTTTACTTACATTAGCATCCACCTTAAAAACATGCGCCACTGCTTAGTTCTAAACTTCCAAATTGTGGACTTAAAAAGGCCAAAAAGTGGTCCGTAACTAAAAAGGTTTAAGAAATATTGCTTTATAAAGTAATGGAATGTATAAATCAAAGGCAAATAACTTGAAGGTAGTGTGTACTGTGTAGTGTGTAGTACATACAAATAGTATGTAATATTTTTTGAGCAAATCCAGTTTGCAGCATAAATCTCACAATTCACATCATCTCTATATAAATTTGACGTAAGTGGAAGTCGTTTTCAGTACGCCCACGTTATACCTCAAGCCCTTGGGTGAGTTTTATTGGCTCATACAATATTCTCATATCCGATACTCTCTAAACATACTTTTAACATTGTGTGTTTTATAATGCCGTAGCTATATTCTGCAGCTTCGTCCTCATGGACTTGATACACTTTATTTATTAATTGTGTGATACTTGGATAGGCAAATTAGCAGTTTTTAGCAGCAGTACCAATTGCCTGTACATTGCATGAATTGCACGAACTGCACAACTGATGTGATGATTTTTAGCAAAGTTGTTGTGGCTTTCATCGTAGTGGCTATAAAGTTGTTGTGCATGAGCCCATTAAGGTTTCTGAGTTGGTACGACTAATTTTCGACAGAAGGTGACACTGTCGTTCCAATGAATTTCAATATTTGTGTAATGTCTTTCCTTGAAATCGTATACCTTTAAACGAGCAATACCTCTATATATATATATATATATATATATATATATATATATATATATATATATATATATATATATATATATATATATATATATATATATAATATATATATCTAACTCTAACTAAGTTCATGAAATTTTGTATACACGGGTTAAACCTAGGATACATTTTAATTTTTTTTAGTTCTCTCCGTGTTTTGAGACAACGAAAAAATATCATTAAAATAGGTACGTGAATTTCGCTGTGAACTTATTTCGCTGTAAATTAGGCAGTTATAAATCGAAAAGAGCCTGGTCTCTGTCCTGCTCTCGGGTCCAAATTTTTTTGTCTTTTTTTTTCAAGTTCATTTTTTATAAGAAAAACTTTATCATAATATAATTACTAAAGGTATTCAAAACAAAACAAAAAACCGAGCAAATTCCTACAAGGTACTATACTTTAATTGGTGACGTAGCAACGCGCGTAGGGCAAAGCTAGTTCGCAATAAATTATAAACCATAATAAACATTGAATTATGGGGTAAAAGTTGTGTTATTAGAATATTATCAACATTTAAAGTTACTCAGTAAACAAACTTGAAAATAATAAAGCTACCTAATGTTTCATGTTAAAGAGAAGTTCACGAGGAAAATGTAAGTGATTTTCATTATTATAAACTTACTTTAAAACAACACTTTTACTCTTAAATAAGTATTTAGGTAACTTTGCATAATATAAGATAAAAAATTAGCATTAGCTCTTCGCAGTTCGCACGCAATCTTTACAGCAATATGTTTTTAGCCTTCGAGATAAACTTACCATACCGAGAAAACTGTATCGCATTGCTTACTACACATACTCTTACAACTATAGTTATGAAACTTCAACAGCGGAAGAGTCATAGATTTAAATAAAATAAATTTTAAATAAAAAACCAAAAACCGACTTCAAAACTATACCTTAATTTATTTACAACTAAAAAATTTAAAATAATATTGAAATACTTCGAAGTGAAGTAGAAGTATACTATTTAAAATTGGGTACTTTTGGAGTCGGTACCAGCTAAAGAGGATATTTTAATGATCAATCACATACACCAAGTATTGAGTAGATGTCTGTGAAGGGCATCGATGTTTTGGCTGGTACCGACTTCAAAAAAACTTAACTGCCGTAAGGAACTTCGCTCCAAAAAAAAAAAAAACCAGACGAATTGATAACCTCCTTCTAACTAACAGTAGTCTACAATAGTTTTCTGGCTGTTATATGAATATTGGTGATTTCAATCATGAAGTTCACCTCTTCCCGTTGGACAAGTATAATTGCCAACTTTTGAATTCAAACTATCAGAACTGACAGCTTAACAACGTAACACACTTTAAACTAACCTCGAAGCCGTACCGTGGGCAAACTATTTCCAGTTTATATCGATAGCTAGTTAAGTAAAAACCTTATGTATAATTTGAGTTGTATGTTCAGAATTTTGAGAGGTCGTGAGATCAGAACTTTCCAGAAACTTTAAACAAACTTTGTTACTGAATTCGTACCGTTCTTTTGTTTTTAAAGTAACACATTAGAGAAACGTGCTTTTATATTTGTTTCTTGTTAACCATATTATATTTCTACTCTTTTTACTAATACAATATTCAAACTTATCAGTTTGATTGTGTTTGAATGCGCTAACTATGTAAATTCGAGATGGATTTAAACAATCTTTGTTTGATTGATTTTTAATTACTAAGAGCGGCTAATTAAGAAGAGGCGTGGCGGTGAAATCGCTGGTTTATGTACATTTAGTTCACACTTCAAAATAAAATGTAATAATTATTACACTCAACAATATGAAAACTGCTTCGCGATTTCTTAGTCAACCAGAACCAAAATTAAAATGTTCACAACTAAACCACTGCTTTTCACTATTAGTTCCAAAAACGAACCCCACAAAAGAATACTAATAAAAACAGTTTTTCCATTGTTCTGTATATTTTTCCAATAAAACTTCACGTGGAGGTTGCTAT
Organism: Lycaena phlaeas; assembly: GCA_905333005.2. Classification (NCBI taxonomy): domain Eukaryota; kingdom Metazoa; phylum Arthropoda; class Insecta; order Lepidoptera; family Lycaenidae; genus Lycaena; species Lycaena phlaeas. Next base: position 13,771,741 of record HG995169.1, on the reverse strand, counting down.
TGCATGTGCGACCTCAATTAGCACTAAGGGTCGGAAGTTAGCATCGAAAACTTTTAATCATGCTAACATTTAGCGGTTCGATTCCAATGGAAAGTTTCAAGCATCTGAATCAGCTTCAAAGTTGCAATGAGAGCAGTTGGTTTCAAATTATATTATATTGGTTAAACTGTACGTAGAATGCTTTTATACAATTAAACGTACACTTAAAGTTCATGTTATAAATAATAGTGTTCAATACTGAATAAATTAGATACGAAGGTAAAATATATTGCATTATGATAGTTACTTATATTATATTATGACCGTTAAGTGTTAAAACACCTCGGAGCACGAATGTCCGATTAACACAATCGAATTTTCTAGATCCCACAAGGGACAAATCTTCAAGAATAGCACATCCGTCTGACAAAACTGGAAGTCTATCATTTCAATTACTTTATTAATAATTGATGTATAAGTAAATGGCGTCACATCCGTGTAGCCAGTGGTTTGTAATAAGTTTTTTTGGGACTATTTCGTCAGATTTAATTTTTTGCTGCTAGAAGGATACAATAAAATTAATCTTTAAAGATCTTTATTTATACAAGTGTAAAATATTAATTCGAATCGTAGTAACAATGTAGATAGGCTTGCTTTACAGAGGGGTTTCTACCTAATTTCTAAAGATACACGCCTTTTCCGTATGCTACAGGTAATAATTTTTACCCTACGCCACTATTATTTATAATATTGTATATTATTTCATGAATTTATTTTATTTTACTTTATTGTCAAAACTATATTGTACGAAGGTTTTATTTAAAAAATTCCAGTGACAGTTACGGTATCCTGTTGGGGACGCAGCTCAGCAATTCACAAGTTAATAGAGTTTTAAGTTGTGGTGAAGGAATTTACAATACTATTTTTTTTTATCTCTTATATATATATTATATATATATATATATCTTATATATATATATATATATATATTATATCACAATCTAGAGTTGTTGTACATATTTTTCATCTTACATCGAAAAATTTCTTTGTATCAAAAAGTTTAAATGGAAACATTATAGAATAATATGGACCAGCCACAGAGTAAATTCTTACCAACTTTACGTCATTTACTCCCGGAGCTGTCGATATCCGGCCAAGCCATTAAATTGCGAATAATTGCACACCTAAGAAATTAAATCATTAATACCTGTGTGAAAATGACGTCGATGCTCGTAAAAGTTCAGGCTCTTTTCGTCAGCGTTCAAATTGATGTATTATTTTTAAAACAATTTGACTCGCTCCCGTTTTTTGAATTCCAACAATGGTGAAATGTAACTCAAAACATTCGCCATGTCCGTTGTATGTCCCAAATGTTTTAAACGAATGCAATTCAAACAAACTCAAGTATGTTTCACGTTTGGTTACTTGAAATAATATTTATGTATTATACTCGTAATGAAATAACTTTTACAGATTTCATCGCGGCTTATTTAGTTTTTTCATTAAAATTAGTGAAATGCGTTTTTACCCTTCAATTAAATATTATTAATTTTTAACAATGTTTTAAATTATAAGTATTATTTAGCTATGAAGTTAATCCATCGTCTTTAATAAATTTAGAGTTTGGATATCTTGTATAGCTTAAATTCTTACCATCAAGCTCAATCATGCTCAATTCTTACCATCTGTCAAGTGTCATATACCCTTACAAGATGCAGGAGTATACAAACTTGATTGTGACTGTGGTCTCTCATACATAGGACAAACAAAAAGATCAATAAAAACGTATCGCGTAAAAGAACATATAGCTGACTTAAAACACCGTCGCTATACTAAGTCAGCAATCTGTGACCATAGCCTAGACAACGCTCGCCATTATCTGAGCTTAAAGGCCATCTGGCCTAAAAGTCTAGACCTTTCGAAAAAAAAAAAAAAAAGCTCGCCATTATATTAGATTTGATAAACCACAAGTCCTCGCAAAAGAACACCGATTCCAACCAAGGATGATTCGCGAGGCTATTGGAATTAAAAAACATCCTAATTTCAATAGAAAAGATGGCTGGCCATTACCACCTGCTTGGGATCCCATAATAGATATAATAAAATCAAAATCCAAGTATAACATGTCACAGATTAAAGACTTAGTTAGCACCTTCTGCATAGATAGGACCACAAACTACTAAGGGATACTACCGTATCAGACGACCCACTCCCCTACATTCAAACTAGCCAATAAGGAATCTCGAGTTTAGAGTCTGACAGTTCTTTTTTTTAAAATTACTTATGGCATATACAGGCAAAGACGCAGTGTTTAACAGCCAATTTGTACGAAGCACCTTAGCCTATCAGTATAGTTTTATGGTTTATTCCAAGTATTCCTATTAATTGGTAGGAATACTTGGTATACACCTAGTTTATTCATTAAATAAATTTTTAAATAAAACAAACATTCATTATTTTATCTTTTTATTATTTTTAATTTCTTCTTGTATTTGCTGACACAGTTTTGCTGAGTATTCTCGTACAATTCGGCACCTGTAAGAATAATAATAATAATTATTGTGATGACTGAAAGGCGAACGGCAACACTCTAGGCGCGAAATTCAAACTTTTTACAGTTTTTAATTTATTGTCGGGAAAATTTGTAACTTTTTCACTGGATATGTGTACTTGGGGTTGTAAAAAAGTGTTTTTACATAATGCAAATATATTATATACGCATTGGTGCGGAATTTTCAACTTTAGTATTTATAATTATATTGTCTACTTTAGACACAAATACATTTATTTATTTATCTTATCAGATTATATTATACAGGTTGGCCCATTTAAAATGAATTAAAACTAGAGAATTTTTATTTCAGTGTTTCATTTTATTATTTTGACATTTTTCATGCATATTCATCACATTATATCAGACTTTCATGCATATTTCTAGATTTTTATGGGGCATATAATCCGGTCTCTACTAATTAATTACTGACCAGATGAAGTAGTTAAAAGGTATTACACAGATATCGTTTTGGTATTGGTTTAATCAAAACAAAATTATAAAATATCTATACCAGGATAATTAAATAAATAATTGTATAAAAATAATCGTTACTTGTTTTCCTGGAAGAAAAATTATAGGATTTTAATATTTACTTACTTTTGGTCTCGGAAACTACTGCTGGGACGCCGCTTTCTATCTCATTTTCCGAAAATAGTGTTGGCTATGCACCATAACGCAAACGAGAAGTGGTTTTGATGATTCTCGTTTCAAAATGCTCGTGACACACAAACACCTTACGAAGGCTCTGCGAGCTACAGCTACGAAGGTGAACATTACCAATGCACTGTAACCACTTTTGGAGTCCTATCTCAGATTTGGGAAACTGATGCATTTTAACGTCCTGTCGTTTACTTGCACAGTTTTCAATGCAACACTTGTTTTACATGGTGATAAATATCACAATTACTGGTTTAGCTGAGAGGACAAGCTCGGATAAAAATCAACGTAACTTCACTCGATCAAACGTAAACAAGTTAGTAAATAGTGTGGGTATCTTCAAACAGCACAGATGTGTCAAATTTTGACGGGAGAGACGGCCATTTTGAATTTAAAAAAAAAACACGTCAGATTCTAAACTAGACCCATCGACAATACCATAGACATAAGGCCCAAACAATTGCTATGAAGATTAACAGCCGTGGATAGGACTAAATAAAATATTGTTGTATCATAGGGTAGTTTCGAATAACTTTGTAACAGTAGGACGTCTGACACCTCAGTCCTCCCGTGACAATGGTTGCTGTAAAGTTTCCGAAACGTCGGGCTTGTAAAAAACTAAATAAACCGCGATAAAATCCGTAAAAGTTGTTTCATTATAATGAGCGAAATTCGCGTAAACTTAAGAAAACAATACTGAGCGTTACTTCCGTCAGAACTAAATCTGAGTTACTCTCTGGTCGTGCCTAAAGAAGTTTTACTTCAAAGAACATTATCAAATGGGCCTTGAAAATAAATTTTCTATTGTGTTGTACTTTTACTATGAGTACTTCTGACTATTATAGGTATAGTATATTTTCTATTGTGTGGTTTTACGTACTTACTTCCAGCTTCATGTTTGAACCTCCACGGAATGATAAAGACGTGAGCTAAGTACCAAAGCCTACTTTTTATGTCTTCCTTTTACACTCTAAGTCGTACAATAACGATAGGGGCTGTCGACTCCATTAGCAGAAGTTTAACAGCGACGGAAATCACTTAAGGTCTATCTTGCGAACCTTACGCTCCTCGCTAGTATATTATCTATATGGGCTAAGTCTTAATAATACTGTCGTTAAGCTTAAAAGCCGTCAGGCCTAAAAGTCTAGACTATACGAAAAAAATATGAATACTGACTTGTCTAATTTTCTATGAATCATATTTAAAGACATTAATACATTTTAAGTGTCTATAATAATTACAAAAACCTAACAAAAACATGGAAAAATGGTTTGTGACATTTTTTTTATTGATAATGACATGTCTCGTCCTCCGTTTTCGTCACGGAACGACACTTAAGTGTGCTTTTGATTATTTTCAAGTTATTTCTGTACCGCTTATTATGTCTTTGTTGTTTATTTGATAACACGATGAGGTATGCTTAATTTAAGAATACTTATTTTTTTATTCAACTGACTTTACAAAGTAGCTTCTTGAATATTGAAAAATTCCCAAGGGACTAAAAAGTAATAGAACTTAAAGGTTCTAACATGTTAAATATTTTATAAGTATTTCAGATAACAAAAGCATGAAAAGCTTTATGGCGAATGCCTTATTGTTAAGGTGTGGTATAGCCGTTGAATTAACTAATGTTTTCATAGACTTTAAAGCATAAAAGTCTCTTGATATGTTTCTTGAATTTATCTAGACACAGATCGAAAGCGTAACCCGTGAAATTGTTACTTTGAACTTTACACATTTACGGACTTAGTACACCAAGCCTTTTTTTTTTCTTTTATGCCGGGAAATGCACTCACGCATCCCGCAGGGGAGTGGGTCTCCCCAGGCAGGTATGTGGCACTCGCTGCGCCCGAAAGATGGTAAATGGACGTAGCTCTACCCACTAAAACCCGGCGAGTGCCACCACTGCCGCCTTTGGTGAGGTGCCCGGGATTTACAAGCAACAGGGCACCTCGACGGCTAGTCAGTCCTTCAGGGGACCGACGCCACCTCCACAGAGCGGTTGTTCCGCACCACAGAACAACCACTCCCAGCGTCGGGACAGTACGATGAGGTGTGGTTCCCATCCTCACCCCTTGCCCCCTGCTCTTTTGTCCCCTCTTCTAATAAGAGGCATACAAAGAGCCCCCTCGGCTCAATTCGATTCGCCCAAGGTGTAGGAGTCACCCTGGGCTACTGACCCCCACCGCCACGACAAGACCTGAGCCATGGTGGTAGTACACAAAGCCTTTGTTGATTCTGGGTGTTTTTATCTGGACTGTCGCGGTCTTGATAGTTGAGTATATATTTGTAAACAAGCATAACATTTCATTTACATTCGAAATACTTCTCCAAATACAGGCTTATTTCAATTAAAGGAATCTAGACAGAGTTTGTCATGATTGTAGAAACAGAAACATAATATATGAAATTTGTGGAGGATCAAAATTGTAGAAAAGATGACATAGGTGCCAACAACTTCGTCAGTGGCAAAAATAATACAAAAAAAGATATTATAAAGAAGCTATAATATTATCATAAGTTTAAAAACAGAAATCATTTTAAAATAAAAACAAAGAAAATAAAAAAGGCTCTTTCGATGGAACTGGCCAGTGCTCATTAATGAACGGATATGAGCTGATGAGGGTGAAGACATACAATATCAATATTTGCACGGAAATGACGTAATAGTTAGAACAATAAATAAAGAAAAGAATTATGTGAAAGTATTTATTCAAAATTTTCGAACGCGTACACGTATTTTGAGGAATTCGTTTTAGAAGAAAATCAGCGAAAATCCGCTAAAGCTTTGAATCAAATTACGGTTTCAAAAGAGTTTCCTTCAATATAAGATTAAAGAAATTGAAGTCCCATGTGATGAAATTTCAAATATTTCTATTATTTCCTTCTATGCCTTCGAAATTGTATAGAGATTTAGCATATTATGACTGTCATGATATCAATTTCAAAATTGTATCGTATTGTTACGACACATATTTCGAACAAGCACATCTTAAGAATAAAAACTTACAATAAGAAAAATATCAGATTAAAAATATAAAGGGAAACTAGGAATACAATATTACATAATTTTGACCCCCTTCAAAACGTCGGATTAACTCGAAATTTGGCATACTTATTAAAGACCGATGGAAATCCAATATTTTAAACAGTTTGATCCGTTATCCTTACCAGGATAATCAGGATTAGCGATTTTTTTTCCTGCGACCCGGAACCGGTACATAGTATAATAAGCACCCCACGCTTTTTTTACAATAAAATCATTTTTTCTTTTTAACTCGAATTTATTAAGATTTATTTTTTATTTGAATTTTCTTTAAATGTGTAATATATTTTTGTCAACACAATAAGTTCGTCCTTTACTTTTTCTTTCGTCAACGCTACCGCGTATCTAGATGTTTGAATTAGTAGTACCGCGGGGTGCGTCAGCGTTTTTAGTATCTTTAAGTTGTAACAATTTCAAGCTTCAGATAGTAATAATAGATTATTACTCATAAGCTTGTGTTATTTATCACGCATCACGCCATCTTTCTGCTTCTGTCAATTGCCACTATTACCAATTATTGTAAGCGTAACAGTATCCTTACATATTCACAGATTTATTTGACATTGCAAAAGGATAATATTTTAAACCTGGTATTATTTCTCCCCTGTGATTACCGCTCAGTTATAATATTGATATCAATAAATTATTCAAACAATTATGGATAACATTGACATTAATACTAGATTCGGTCCAGTTCCCACGAGTTGCGAGTTTGCTGCAGGGAGTGTGCTTTAAAAACGCTTTATGTGAACAAATAATATATACATTTATCTCATTGAAACGCTTTTTAACGCTCGATATAAAAGCCCTCGTACGAACGGAGACTAACAGGTGGGAGTATGACATTATTGAAATTTGAACTATAATCACGGGTCAAGGCGTTAGAATTTTTTGAAAATCGATCCGTCGATTCATAATAATAAAATAGCAAGAACGCGAACGTTGAGTCCGTAATATAATCAAAAAATATACAAGAAGAATTAAGGAAAAAAAAGTATTAACTTCCTTATATTTATTTTATTAAATTTAAAAACCACTTCATCTCCGTATTTTATAGCGAAAATATGAAACAAAATATTACAAAGAATAAATTGTTTTTTTTATTGAATTCAATAAGTTCAGAGTATAAATTCTTCTGTCTTTTTGCATTTAAAGAAAACGGTAACACAATTTTATACATGGCCTTCGAAAAAAATGTGTTTGCAATATAAAATATGCCAATACTCACTTTTCAGGAACATGATTAAAATTTTATTTTCCGCAAAAATTTGGCATTTATTTCGATGAATCATCCGACCCAGACCGCATGCAGCCAGCTGTTAATCAATCAGATAGTGCGGAAATGCGGTCCACTAAATTAATGACCTACAATTGTCCCCAGTCAAAGATGAAAAGCTACATCAACAGAACTGCCACTGATCCAATACTTATATCTATTATCTACCTCCTTGTCTTATGTTCCTCAGTTCTGAGGGTCGTGATCGGCTTTTTTATCACTTCCTCTCTTTCTATCTTTATCTATCTTTTTCTGTCTCCAGCGATGTAGAGAGCGTCGCAAGGCCTAGAGTCAACCGAATATCCTACTATCCTGCTAATATTATATATGTGAAGGTTTGTACGTTTAATTTAATGTTTGTTACTCTTTCACGTAAAAATGACTGACTGGATTTTAATAAAACTTTACAATAATATACATCAGAATAACACATAAGCTATAATTCATCACCGTACTCCCACGGGAATGGGAAATACGCGAGTGAAATCGCGAGGCGCTGCTAGCTATATTATATTCGTTCAACTGATAAGTTTTACACAAAACAGAATTGAATTTTTTTAATAAGAATGAAATCTAAATCTTACACACTTCATAGGATAACAAAAGAAGCGCATAGTAAGTACGTATTTAGACTCTTGAACAAATACCCTTTTAACTATCAGCACCATTTTGAATTCTATGTCGGATATAGCTGACCGTTTTTATAATCTTCGCGAAATCGGCACTTGCCAAAAAAAACCTTTTGGTATAGATTAGCAAAATAAATATTAGAAGAATTGTTGCACTTCCAAGTTTCAACAAAATTGTCTAATTGAATTTGAAATATTATGGAGTGTGGTTTTGTTTGCACCGAATTATAAATATTGTTGATCAAATGCTTGCTAAAAATTTTAAGCAAAATACATTTAAGCCTTATATAAACTTTATAAACTTTTAGGGGGCATTATGTTGCAAGAATACATGTGACTGTAGTGCTGTTCAATCGATGGTATATCTCACAGTGTCCTGACTGTCCCATATCTTGGACCATGAAAGGTTTGTTTTAGACTACGGACAGTAAATTTGGCTGCTCAAGGCTGGTAAAATAGTACTGGTCAAAGCATACACTAGCGCACCAGTTTCAGCAATTTCAACTCGACAAGAAGAAAAATAAATGGGTAGATAGAATATTATTAATTAGATGGCATGATTCAATAGAAGATAAAATAATTAGAAAGAATAAAAGAAGTTGAGGAACGGGAGAAGAATAAGCGTGTTCTGTGTTAGTCAGATCCGTTACACTCCCCTTCAAGCGGCTGAAGGCAACTCGCAGTGGTTTTAGTGCGACAATAACGGTTTTCTTTATAGAATAGGAGGCCAAACGAACAGTCGAGGCCTTGCGACTATCGACCCCCATTAACATCCACATAACCAGAGACTATGCAAGCGATTTGCTCTTCTTTTCCCTATCCCCCCCAATAGGCCACCGGAAACTCACAAACCATGCCGATTTTATGAGAGCGAGAGGTACCATCCCAGTCATGTCAGCCCAATTCGGCTGCAAAGCAGCATGGCACTACCACTTAAAAATTTATAATAATTAGTTAGGCTTAGTAATAGTTAGATATTTCTTCGTTAGTGTTTAAAAGTTTCATTGATTTTAAATATAACGTGTCTGCATATTAAGCAAGATAGAGTGAAGGAGGATCGTAAATCAGCAGTCTGTAATTTTGAAGATCAGAGAACGTGCGACCTTGACATGAAAAGAGCTGAGAAATAAATAACCATTCATTAGCCTACAACTATAATAACGATTTCCTAACATATTCTGTTTGTGAACGCACTTTTCATGCCAAAATCAGATATGTTAGCCATATGCGTGCACAACAATGAAACCGCAAAACTTGATAGCAGAATACAGTCGGATATCAGTTGGTAAGGGAATCATCCCTCTACATACGATATTGCCTCTATTGTTTTATGAGCTATCTTGTACGATTGTGCACTAGCTAGAAATTTATGTGACATGTAAAAATTAAATTTCAAAATTAAAAATTTTTACAAATTATAATGAAGCAACTTCTACGGATATTATCGTGGTTTATTAAGTTTTTTATATGCCCGACGTTTGGGATACTTTACAGCAACCATGGTCACGGGAGGATTGAGAAACGTCGGACATATAAAAACTTAATAAGCCGCGATACAATCCATAAAAGTTGTTTCATTATAATGAGTGAAATTTGCGTAAACAGAAAACAAAAACAAATCTTAGACTCATGCAGAAATAAATAGGTCTATTATAAGTTATAATTTACGTCACATCTGTGTTATTTTCTAATACTCTATGGTACGATCTTAACGAACTTACACTATCAAATGTTTAAGCGGAACTTTGATTTCTCGGAGTTAATAATGGAGGCATTTACTGTGTTCCATTTCACTGTGCGGTTGGATCTCCGGCTCTTGTCGTTTCTAGGGGTAAATATTTAATTTCCATTGTTCTATTTGATATTGTTGAAAGTAACGAATGCGTTAGGGGATTTAATTAAAGCATATAAATTACATTAAATATAAATTACTCGTAAAAGGGAAATGTAAATTTGTTTCATAACTTTTTGGAGGCATATTTTGAAAATGTAAAGTCAGAAACAGGCGTTGAATGCATGATAATATGAATACATTTTTTTTTGTTTAAAACTACGTATGCTATAATGAATTTTATACATTTACAGCTACGGATTTATTAAATTTATGTTTATCAATAAAATATATAATATTTATAATATCCTAAGGTTACAATACCTTAACTCAGTACCGTGGTAAGTTCGTTAGAACTTGTGTTACTGTAGGCCCTAGGAACGGAAATGTTTTTGAGAAATTTATATTGATACAAGTCCATGGCAATTAAATACACTTTTATTCACAAATTATCTGCAGTTCGCGGAATTTGAAATCGCGAACTGCAGATAATGTCCAAATGTCGATGCGTTATGTGTCCAAAAAGTTTCAAAGCTTTGTTAGTAAATGTTAAATAAAATGTTGTCACGGTATAATTGTAACGACAGCAAATAACGTAACTTGTACAAATTGTTAGTCGTTACTGTAAAATAAAACCACGTTTAATTAAGAGGGATTATTTCCATCGTTAAAATATGTACACTTTTAAGTATATGATGATTCTTGACAAGAAATCTGATAGAATTTATTGTTGGCAAAGATTTATTTTAGAATCACTATCTAATTAAACAGCAAACAATAAATTTCTGTTAAAATTTAGTTTTAAACTTTATTTGACACTTTAAAACTCATGTCTGTTTAATAAACTAAATATACGTGATTAGATTCGTTAATGTTGATGGATAGTCAACTCAATTAACATTAGTTTGGAAAACTAATTATGATTTGATTGTCGTTTGTTTTGAAATGTTTTAATACATAATTTTAATAGTAACATTGAATTCTTTTTTTTATTGTTTCTTGCATAGACTAACTTGCAGACGTGAGTCGTAATGGTAAGTGGTAGCGTCGCCCACGACCATAAATGAGTAAATCTGGATCTAGTTCAAGATTGACTCATTTATGGTCGTGGACGTGTGCTGCCCCTCTGAAAGACAGCAAAGCTGTTTCACGCAAGACACAAGCAAACGAGAGCCAGTACAAACCTCATAACGATTGCGAGTAGCGTTGCCTAAGGTAAATTTGCAGGCAAGGAGTTGATAAGTTTTATTAATGTATTATACTGAAACAACTTGTACGGATTTTATCGCGGCTTATTAAGTTTTTTACAAGCCCGGTATTTCGGATATTTTATAGCAACCAAGGTCACGGAACGGCTATTTGTTAATGTAATACAATCACTCGGAATATACTAATTAGCCTATGCATTATTTATACGCATTTTAATAGATTTGAATACCCTTTACTGCTAAATTTTTAATTTATTAATTGAACTTTAAAATATTATTTTTGGCATCATAATATAGATTTAATGCCGTCTACTTATTCTAGAGATTACAGAAAGGCCACAGATAAAATGGACAGATAGTATTTACGCCATATTAGATACAATATATACAAAAGCTTTACGCAAAGCATATGTATATCAGCCTAACCACCACAAACGGTTTGGTTGTACGCACTATTTACTAGCACTTCAATTATTCACTTTCAATCCCTTGGAAATTGAGGATGTCAAGAGGATTAGAGTCGAGAATAGCTTCACGTTGTTTCACGTCACCTGATGTTTATTCTATTTCCGTAGCTGGTGAGATTCGGTTACTTAACAGACTTCATAAATAGCTTGGTTTAGCTTCAAGGAGTACAAATTTGTAACCTCGGAATAGGCTTTCCTTAGTAGCAGAGAAAAGTAAAATAGAAAAGCGACACCGTGGCTAGAGGATGTAGCTCTTTTTTCATGTCCTATTTTTATGATGGCTTCATAATACTTGTCGAAATCAAAAAACGATGCTGCTCTGCATCCACCACAGTTAATTTAAAATCTTTGTTGTCATTAACCCTCTAATAGTATTTCTATGGATTGTGTTATTGAATTTCGGATATAGCCAAAGTATGTAAATAAGCCAAATTCTTGGGGTTTATATAATTTAAGGTATGGCAAATGTTATATTTTTAAAAGTCTTTTAGGATTAAAATTACTGGTTTAAATACATTTTTTTCGGCAGTACATATAGATAGATAGATAGATACTTTATTGCTCACATTAACATATATATATACATTTTTCAATAATAAGACAATAAAACATAAATGTGGGCAAGGGCGGCTTTATCGCTATAAGCGATCTCTTCCAGGCAACCCTGCGGCACAGGAGAGATAAATATATATTTATTTTAGATAAAATAAAATTTTATAAATAGCGTCGATGGTCTAGGGGGTATGGCCTTTTCATCGAGAGATCCGGGTTCGATCCTGACCCTTCGGTGCGTTGATATGGTTTTTTTTTTAATTTACATGCACCGTAAATATGAGTCAGGGAACGTGCATGCCTCATGACATTAATTTTCACAAACCCGCATTGGGTCAGCGCATCAGTGAAATCCCAACATCCTCGTCGCAAGTTGATAATATTTTTTTTTATAATAGGTTATTACTCATTTTTTTGTGTCACTTAAAAAATATATTTACATTCTAATTAAGGTAAACGTAATATTTAAAACTGATGATGTGTAACGAAGTAATCTATATTATTAAAATGTACGTACGTACACAAGCGGGAAACGATGCGACTAGGGTTTGCAGAATATAAAGGATCATGTCAGTTTTTTCATTCGATCATTACTTTTTCGGATTTTTTTTACAAAATATCTTAAATTTTTTTTCTTCAAAAATTTTTTTTTTTTTTTTTTTTTTTTTTTTTTTTTTTTTTTTTTTTTTTGAAATTGAAATATTTGCAATCGGTCGGTGGACCATAAGCGAATTTGTTAAGTGAGGTATGATTTTTCTGGTGGGGTAGCCAGTGCTGCCCCTACCAGTTAAAGAAGGTGGTTCCGTTTAAGCCTCTTAACCACCGCAGTCTGGTCCAACAATTCTGCAACAAGCGGATTTTGGTGTAGGGATAGCCGGTGAATGTATTTTTTCCTGTACTCCTCGATTTCAGACATGACTGTCGGCACGTTGAGGTATTCATGAATTTCATTGTTTGTTGTATACCATGGTGCATTAACCATTGCTCTTAGGATGCAATTTTGTAACCGTTGTAGGCAAAGTATATTGCTTTTGCTTGCAACACCCCATAGCTGGATTCCATAGGTCCAAATTGGTTTTAATAGGGACTTATAAATAAGAAGTTTGTTGTCTAACGACAGCACAGAGTTCCTTCCCATGATCCAGTGCATATTACGAAACTGATGGTTCACTTGGTCTCTCTTTTGTTTTATATGATGTTTCCACGTGAGGCGCCTATCTAGGTGGAAGCCAAGGTATTTCACACAGTCTGAGTGCTCTAAGATGTCATCACCGAATTTTACTGGGGGGCAGTTTTCTTTTCTCAACGTGAATGTAATATGCTTGGACTTTGCTGCACTAACACGTACACGCCACTTGTACAGCCAATCGTGGGTTAAGTCTAGTTGCTCCTGGAGCTTAAGGCTAGCTGTGACTGGATTTCTGTCAACAGATAAGTAGGCCATGTCATCAGCATATGTTGCTACCGTTATTTCGTTGTTTACAGGTAGATCAGAAGTAAATATATTATACAGTACGGGCCCAAGAACCGATCCTTGAGGTACTCCAGCCTTTACAGGATAGAGGCTGGATCGCGATTCTCCATATTTGACTTGGAAGGATCGGTCGTTGAGGTATGATTCAACAAGTGTGAACATTGGATGGGGGAGATATACTTTGATTTTTGCTAGAAGTCCCCTATGCCAGACCCGATCAAATGCCTGTTGCACATCGAGGAAGGCAGCTGAGCAGTACTTTTTGCATTCAAGGCTCTGCCTAATTGTGTGATATACCCGATGGACTTGCTCGACAGTTGAGTGGGACTCGCGAAAGCCGAACTGATGAGATGGGATAATATCGCAGACATCCAATACAGTTTTGAGTCTAGTCAGAAATTTCCTTTCCCATAGCTTAGAAAGTATGGGTGTTAGGCTTATTGGTCGATATGATGATGGTTCATGTTCTGGTTTTCCTGGTTTGTGGATCATCACCACTTGAGAAATTTTCCAGAGGGCTGGGAAGTGAGAAGTTCTAAATATTGCATTGAAGAGACTAGAAAGAAACACAATACATTTTCTGGGTAGATTTTTCAGTATGATTGGGGTTATTAAATCGTATCCCGGTGCCTTTCCCGATTCTAAGGCCTTTATTTCCATAGCAATTTCTCTTGGTGAGGTTGGGGTTATAGGAAGACTCATCTGAAGGTCCTGGTCAAGGATGGCGTCGATTTCAGACTCATCGGAAGAACTTTCATTTGGTGAGAACACCGCTGCTAGATGCGTCGCAAATACCTCTGCCTTTTCTGAATCAGTCCTGGCCCAAGAGTTTAGTGATCTGATTGGAGGATAGGATTGCTGTGGTCTCCTTAGGTCTTTTGTTGCTTTCCAGAGAGAGTATGGTCCAATTCCGAGTGGGGACAGTGATTCAAGGTTCTTTTTAACCATGTTATTGGCTAATTCTTTCAGGATGACCTTAAGTTCTTTAGTTGCTTTGTTTAGTCTAGTTTTATCCACGGGATGGCGTGACTGATGCCATATTCTTCTAAGGCGGCGCTTGTCCAGGATCTTTTGTTTTATATCTGGTGGGTTGGTAAAAGAAGCACTCATTACATTCTGATAGGGCGTGTTCCTCCAGGCTGCCACTTGTATTAGATTTGTAATATATCTGCAGGCGTCATCTATGTCATCACAGTCCTTAAGAGGGATGCGCAGATTGATATTTTCGTCGAGGTAACGTCTGAAACCTTCCCAGTCCGTCTTCCGGTTAGTAAGGGATTCCGGTTTGTCCCTTACAAGTGCACTTGTACTTAATGTTAATATTACTGGAGTATGATCTGAGCTTCCGTCAAGGCAAGATTCAATACTGGTATAAAGGTTGGATATGCCCCTCACGATAAAAAAGTCCAAGAGATCAGGTAACTTTTGTGGGTCACTGGGCCAGTAGGTTGGTTCACCTGTCGATAATGGTCTTAGATGATTTTCATCAACACATCGTTTCAGTTCTCTGCCTCTAGTACTTGTACAGCGGGACCCCCAGTAAGTGTGCTTACCATTCCAGTCACCACCCACTACAAATCTTGAGCCTAATGTTCGGAAGTAATCAGTGAACATATCACAGGTTATCCGGTGTCTAGGTGGGCAGTATACTGAAGAAAACGTAATAAATCCTGAGCGATCTTCAACTTTAACAGATGTAGCTTGGAGATACGGTGTGGAAAACGGCTCTAAGATTGAGTGCTTTAAATTAGCTCTGATGGCCAAGGACGTACCAGCGTGTGCTCTTCCGTCGGGGTGTGGAGTGGTATAGATACTGTAGCCTTTTATGCGGAAGTTGCTTCTAGCTGTTGTTGCATGAGATTCTGATATCAAAACTATATCCAGCTTATGAGTCAATATTATAGATTCCAGCTCATGTATGTTAGAAGACAGGCCATTAATGTTCCACGAAGCAACTTTCAGGGTCGCCATTTAAGCAAGTTTGTTGATAACTGTAGTTAACAGTCCCATCAGGGTACTGATTTGTTGAAGGAGTTGGTCTATTTTTTCGTTTTGTTTCATTAGAAGTTCCTCTAGATAATTTTGTTGGGGGAGTTTCGTGTTTTCCACATTTTGGTTCTGACTATTGCCTGCGGCAACGTGGGCATATGACCGTTGGGAACGAAATTGCTGATTACGACTAAGTGGATCTCTTGTAAAGGTTTCAGATTCTTTCGCGGTCGTGCCTTTGGCTTCTTTGTCATGAGTTATGGTTTTGCTGCGGTTCAGTTTTCTTGTAGCTATTTTTTTATAGACCTGGCAGCCTTTGTAGTTGGCAGGATGATCGCAGAAGCACAGAGCGCATTTGGCAGGAGTATTTCTGTCCTTCTTAGGGCAGTCGGAGGTTTTGTGCCCTTCGCTACATTTGACGCATCTGTATGGTCTCATGCAGTTGTTTTTTGAGTGACCATACTGTTGACATCTCTGGCATTGTACTATGGTTTTACTTTTACGTGGATCCTCGATCTTGACTACTTGGTGATAGATACACTTTATGTCCTTCACCAGCTTATTGTTGCAATTTGGTTCTATGTTAACAAAAAAAAGTTGAGGTGGGTTTTTTGTCTGGGCCATAGCGACAGTTGATTATTTCACCTCGTACTTTGTTGCCAGTTTTTTCGATTTCTTGAGTAATGCTTTCATGGGGGGTAGTGTGGTGAAGGTTCTTTATAACAATTCGGAATGGCTTTTCTTCTTTTCGAGTAAATGTGTGTCCAATTAAACCTTTTTGCCTTATAAGATTGATAACCTCTTTGTAGCAGTCTGCTGAGTCCACCATGATACGTAGGTTATTTTTATTTACTATTTTGTACTTGAATTTAGTTGGACTAATGACAGTTTCTAGTAGTTTTGTGAGTTCATTCAGGTCTTCTATTCCATAGAGAATGATTGGTGGGGGTCTATAGATTGGTATAGATTGACAATTAGTATCATCCGTGATGTCAACTGGGAGGTCATTGAAGCGGTTTTGTGTAAATATTTCATGTGAAGGCGATATCTGTGACACTTTCCTTTTCTTTGACGAGGGTACACGCTGCCATTGCGGTGGATGTTGTTGGCTTGTGCAGGACATAAGATTTTCGAGATCATCTGAGGGTTTGTCAGTGGTAGATGAAGTCGGTGCGGCATGCGTGAACTGCGATAGAGAAGGCAACTCACTGAGTGAGTTAGATCTTTGTTTGTTGAAGAGCCCAGGAAGAAGGGCTTGACGACTCAATAAGTTTTTGTTTGTTTTATTATTTGTAGAAATTGTTTCCATTTTGATTCCCACGAGTACGGGTCGAATAAGGTGGTCACTTACAGGTTACGCCCATCCCATGTAAGAAGGCACATTACAACGATGATAGCCTGGTCCATCGAGGTTGGTGTTAGGGACTGGAATCCCTCCAGCCATTCATCCTTTCGGCACAGTCCTCACCTTAGGATTGGGGTGATTTATTATTGAGGTTGTCTTCCTCGTGGCTCAGGCGATTAAGCCAAAGCCCCCAGTCTCGCGAAACATGACCACGAGGTACCGGGTTGTTGAGGTCATTTCCTACCTTCAACAATAGAGCTGGTTAGACTCGTATCGGGTTATTTTACCGCCGCCCAAGACTCGGCGTTGTTGCTCGTTTAGCACCACCCGGGGGACACGTGTAGGGTGGGCCTTAGGAAAAGGTGGTAAGTCCTACGGACGCGAGCAAACTACATCCCCCTTCTTCAAAAAAAAAAAAAAAAAAAAAAAAAATTTCTTCAAAAAATGAAATAGAAAGTTTTTTTTTGTAGAAAAGGTAACAACCGGATAGTCGGTTTATCTGATGGTCCTTGATAAGCGACATCCATAGATACACTTCCTCCGCTATACCTGAAGATTATCAGGTTCGTTGCTCTCCTCCTCTCGCGTCATATAAATATGTGTTACATCTGAATTCCTGATTAACTAGCAATAACAATTTCACTTATATAATTTGTTAAGGAATATTTTTCTAATTATTATAATTGGTAAATATGACTTGTCCACTGAGAGGCAACTATTTTTAATTTAATTTTTCTTATTATTTGAATAAGTGCTATTAAAATATTTCGAATGTGTGGCAACCCTACCAGCGACACCCTCGAGAACAGTCCCGCACGACATATTGCATTCTAGAACTATTTCAACTAACTTGAAGTTCTTGGGAGTAGCAATCTATTCTACATCTCCGAGTCGTAATTTACTGTCCCACATATCAAGGATTCGAGATTAAAACGTTTTTAATAAAAAAAATACAGTCATTTCATATAAAATGTAAATTATTATGTTTACTATCTTATTAATACTTTTCTTGAAAGATATTGTATATAATGGACCCTTTGCTTGCTCTAAATGCAAAATATGCCAATGTATATTTAAGTATATACCTAGTATATATTTTCAGCCACTTCTTTCTAAATTTTTATTTAAAACTAGAGGACCTTACAGACGTTGCCCTTTAAATACAAATCTATATAGCCGTTTAGTTGTTATATAGTATTTATCTATATATAACATATACCTACCGACTGCAGCGCCATCTGCCAGGCTGGAACTAGCTACTAGTTAAACCATTTTCGTAGAAGGAGGACAGTGAAAAACACACGCACAGAAGAAATATATATATATATATATATATATATATATATATATATATATATACAGGGTCATTTCTCTATCACTGCGCAAATTTTTACAGCAGATTCAGACTCGGTAATATAACCGATTTCTGAAATAAAAACAATTCATAATTTTTTGAAAATTAAATCGAAATTATTCCCTAAAACACAGAACTCATCGACAATGCGAAAGTCATTCATAATAAAATTTTACTACGCACGCACACAAACATAAAACTCGTGAGTTGTGATAAATCGGAGACGAGTACCTATCGGGCATCGGCTATCTTATTACCACCATACCCCCCGCGCCCGCGCAGTACACCTGCCGTCCCGCCGCCCGCGCCCGCGCCCCTCACCCATCATTCGACACTAAACACTTCACAATTCAAACTAATCAGTATCCATTTGACCGTGACCTAATTACGAGTGCGTGCGCTATTTTTAGATTTGCTTATAATAACTAAAGATGGCGGCACAAAATCCTCATTATTCAAGTGCCGTGCGTGATTATTTAAATAGCGAATATGGTCATAGGTGGATAGGACGAGGAGGCCCGGTACCGTGGCCTCCAAGGTCTCCAGACCTTACTCCTTTGGACTTTTATTTGTGGGTAGAAATTAAAAGACGAGAGTTATGAGGACCTTCGTAGTAAAATAATTACTGCATTTGATCAAGTAAAAAGTGCTCAGACACAAATCATGTTAAAACGTAATTTAAGAAAGCGTGCACAACTTTGTATTGAGAGAAATGGACTCCATTTTGAACACTTGTTAAAATATCAGTGATAGTGATTATTATAGGCCAAAATTGATTCAGGTAAGTTTAATTGTTGTAAATAGTTGATTCCACTTTTTAAATACGCCATAATTAAAACAAACAAAACAAAAATGGTTGATTTTAAAATAATTAGATTTTTTTTAAATTAATAGTTGCTTATTATGACGGTCCTAAGCCCGTTAAAAGTATGAAGGAAAAATGGAATCATAAACTTGATTGTTATGATTACACTAAGATTGTTTAAAATAATAAAATAGTATTTAGTTAGTAGTTATGTAGCTATTTGATTATTATGACGGTCTTAAGTTCGTTAAAAGTATAAAAGGAAATTGTAATCATAAACTTATTTCCTATGATTACCTAATACCTACAACGTCATGATTGTGTTAAAAATAATAAAATAGTTTTTAATAATAGTTTCGTAGATATTTGTTTATTATGGCGGTCCTAAGCCCGTTAAAATTAATTAGGAAAATTGGAATCTAAAGCTTATTAGGTACATACCCAAATATTGAGTGTGTTGAAAATAAACATTAATAATGTGCGTATTATCCCAATGTAAATAAATATCAACTATCAAAAACTCGAGCGTCGGTAATCGCTGCTATACTTGAAACACTTGTGTGCGTCGCTGAGAGTTGTGTTATTATGAATGACGGCGCGTAGAGTGTCCATAAATCATGCACATTTTTGAATATTTTCAATTGATCGTAAATAACTAGTTACAAGCTATTATAAATAATTGACTATATTAATTAATTATCTTACCAAGTCTGAATTTGCTGTAAAAAAATGGGCAGTGATAGAGAAACGACCCTGTATATATATGCCGAGTTAGATTCCTTTGACATGTTACATATAGTATTATTATTAATTATTTGTTTTATTTAACAGCTTATACACTTGATTAGTTACAATATAAAATAATAAATAATAGAAAAAAAAAATGCTGCCACAAAGGAAATACTTACAATGAAATATCTTCCAGCAGTCCTGCTACAGGAAAAAATAAAACAACATACAATATTATAATTATAAATACTTAAATATATAATATACACATAAATATACAATAAATTAATTTAATTATTGTTAATAAATATTAAACTAAAGAAAGAAACAAATACATTATAAATGTTTGTACAATTTATACATGGTAGTAACGTGTTTACGTTATAATATCTTTGTTCAGCATTTAGTCTAGACTCTAGCCTACAACGCAGTATTAGAGAAAAATAATTGTTCTTTATTAGAGAAATTGTTAAAATGTATATGTTGTTGTTCTTACTTTTATTAGATTAAGATAAAGGAAATTTTGAGTTGTATGTATATGTTACTGTGTTTACGAGTATGTAAACCACTCGAAATAACTAAGACCAAAAACAGAATGTAAATGTCGTGTACCAGAAATTGATTCATACCTTTTCAATTTCTAATATAATAATATGAATGTATAAGGAAAATCTAATAAAAACCAACGGAAAATCAAGCGAGAAGCCACATTTCAAGAAATTGAATTGAAAATATAGCAACTCCTTGAAAGCTAGCAGTAATTAAGGCGATAGATAGAATTGGAATAAATCTGCCATTCAGTGAGCTCCCGACACTTTGATGAATAAAACTGGCAATGGCACTTCAGACCCTCATCTCCTCGCGGGCCATGAACCTTAATAGTGACTTGGAGTTTGTAAGGCGAAACTCGAAGGGATAACATTATTAGTTTGCGTGCTATGCTGTGCCCAATGTTTGTGCAGAACTTCAATAAAATATTAAAATACTTGTTGTATTGTGTGTTTATTTTAAAATTTAAATTATAGAATTAAATGTACGTATCCTGGTGATGGTAATTGGGAATAATTTACAGAAATCGCGACGGTGGTCCAGTGGTGGACGGACTCGGACTCTTACGCGAGGGGTTCCGAGTTCGATCCTGACCCGTCCGTGTGTGACTTGAAATGGTTTTTCTAAATTTCTAAGTGCACAGTGCACGAGACCATCGTTCGCTCACCGGTGAAGGAAAACATCGTGAGGAAACCTGCATGCCTGATGAGATTGAAAGTCTTTGAAGGTATGTGAAGTTCACCAATCCGCACTGGGCCAGCGCGGTGGACTATTGGCCCATTACCCTCCTCGCCTGATTTCGAGGAAGGAGACCCGTGCCCAGCAGTGGGACATATAAGGGTTGATACTTTTTACAGAAATCGGTTGCTTTTGATTTTATAAAGCATGTTAAACTTCGAGTTATTTTTATATTATTTTTAATTGCGATAAAAAATATCAATCCATATAATATTATATCCTACTGCTGGGCACGGGACTCTTTTAAATAAGGTGAGGTGAATATGAGGCGAGTAGTTGTTATTAGCGGATGCCTAAGAGTATATAATATATTGGCGGTGGAATGAATGCTACTGTGTTGCGTTTGCCTTTGCTTGTTTATGCCTTTCTTGAATTAAGATGACAGATTGCTTGAAGAGCCAGGACAGTAATAATGACATGTGTCATAAATTACACTAAACGTTATTGGCACCTAAAATCTCTGTTGAATACATAAATTCTTATTCATGGAAGCGTATGTATTCAGAAGGACCGTCTTCTAGACCGACATATAGATTATAGATGTAATGAGCGCGGTTAAAGGCAATCTGTAGCTTTAATACTATTAGGGCCTGTTTCACAATCTCCAGTTAAGTTCCCAATAGGCTATCGGCAACATATTTGACAGATAGAGTATGGAGTATCTGTCAAATATCTGTCAAATATGTTGCCGATAGCCTATTGGGAACTTAACTGAAGATTGTGAAACAGGCCCTAGAGAAATAATTATAAGTAAGCGACTAAATTCTGTTTGCAAATTTGTATTTGTCTCAAATTTATAGTCCATAATCATAAAATTATATGCTGGCTTTCAGATAATTATTTAAGTGAAACAGCTTTTACAACAAGTTCATTTACGTAAGACACAAAAAAGATTGTAATTTAAAAATGTTACATTCTGCAACTACATTTACAAATTGTTCTACATTTGTGAAAATTGTTTGACTGCAAATACTTCGCCCGACTAACTCAACCCATTTTCACTTGCTCTATATTCGGCTCTTTTGGTTTTTAGTTTGGCCAAAAATATGATGAAATAACCACGTGACCATTTATTTTTGTGAAGAATCTGCCACTTGTTATACCGGGAGAGATGCGCTGTTTGATGCTGCTTGTTTAAGGGCAAAACAAGCAGTGTATTGTTTTCTTATGCTTAAGCGAATTGCACTCTTATAATGAAACGACTTTTACGGATTTTATCGCGGCTTATTAAGTTTTTTACATGGTCACGGGAGGACTGCTCCCTAATAACTGCTGCTGATGACTGCTCAGTAAAAGTTGTTCCATTGTAACAGGCAGTGTAAATGCATTGAGAATTAGCATGTTGTCTCAGGATGTGCAACATATAAATACATATTATACTGCCTTAACTAGTTTCAGGTAAACTAGGTTATGTTCATTGGCGAGTTCATTCACTTACTACCAACGACACATCTGTCAATTTCAAAAATCCAAGTAAAATAAAAATACATTAAATGAAACATTTACCCAAGCGACTGACGAAGTCTTTTTAGGAAAAATATGTTAGCGATTCCACTGACAGCCCTCAGCCCAGTTTTTTCAGCACTCCCGAAAAAAACGCACAAGCTATTTAACTGCGTACATTATCTCTCTTTCAAATTGCGTAAGATGATTAGACACATTATTAGGAGAACGCATAGCACTGAGCGCAGTGGCATCACCTTATATTTGATGTAAGTTGCAAGTGTCTTATATATGGCACGAGCTTCTCTTCCAAAAGCCTCATCAATTTCAGACGCCTCCCGCTATTTTTCTGTAACACTTTAAAGCAGAATTGTTTATTTCTTCCTATTTGCCTTTCAAGCTGTAAAATTCACACAAGATAAAGCACTTTCATTCTTATTCTCCAAGGAAACATATCTCAAGCTACTCGGATGGAAATGTCAATGAAAATGCAAGATTTGTTTGCAGAAAATTTGATTTCCATCAAAAATTATTTTAAATTTAAAGAAATGAATTGAATATTCGAAGCATTCTACGCCACCCTGGTAAGCTTTTTAAGGAACACTTGAAAAATAAAATATAAACTTTGTAGCATGTATGATGGATATAAAAAGCTGTTGCAATGTCGACTACTAAACTAATACTGTAAAATGTAATACTGTTAATAATGTAAATATACAATTTCTTTCTATTTTCCATAGCTTATATTTTTTGCGTCCACTAGATATCTCGCCAAAATCAATCCGTTCGTATATAGATGAGAAGAACCTTTTTCGAATGTAAATAAAAATTTGTTAAACTTCTTTTATAACCAATCACAAATAGGTTGTCAGTAGTATTTTCATTTTTTTTTTGGAAACTACAAATAGTTTTACTTTTATCTACTAACAAGCTGTTAACCCTAGCTTCGCCTGCATTAACTAAGACTTACAACGGCATCTTAGCGGGATGATTTAGTCTATAGTATCCCGCGTTTCGATGAGAATACGGGAATGAATTATAGCCTATGTGTTAATATGATTTATAAACTACATAATTATGAAGTTTCGTCAAAATCCATTCAGTAGTTTTTGCGTGAAAGAGTAACAAACACCCTCACAAAAAAAAAATATAACACAAACAAACACAAATTTATAATATTAGTAGGATAGTTTGTTTCACTTCGCTGCGTCGTTTTTGCCTCATTAATCAAACATATTGTGTGTGTGAGTGAAAAAATATGTTTGTGTGTTTTGACATAAATGCCCTGTTAAATTAAATCCGATTCTTAAAGTTTATGGCAATAAAAATAGCCAGGTTACCGTTCGAGAATGCATGTCACGTATAAGCAACAGACCGTGCATACTGAATACCTTGGAGAGATCTGGAAAATATTCACACAATTTATTTATTTTTATCATAAAATGTAGCAACTTAGCCTTTTTGTGACAAGTATGCGACGATCATTCTTTAATACGTTCTTTTATTCTTTTCATTTTGTTAATCACTTATTGTACAAAATGGACTACTTTACGGGGAATATTTTATGTTAGCTGTACTAGCACCAACCCGACGGAAAGCATTACAAAATCAATAAACAAGAATAGTACCCTAGCAAAAAGATTACGTTAACTTGATAAAAATGTAAAAAAAAAAACACGATATACAGAGAAATCACTACAGCAATCTGCAATTTAGGAATGCAAATTGTGAATATATTCGTTGATATAGTACCGAAAAATGGGAAAGTGGGAGAAATTTTATCTACATGCTCTCTCGACAGCTAACAAATGAGCCCCCAACCGGGCTTCTCGCAAGTAGCAAACTAGTGTTGTAAAGTTATTTGTCGAGAAAATAAAGAGTACGTTTAGCAAAATTGATCTTTCCCTCTTAGTCACCACAAATAATAGTTGGTTCAATATTTCTTTTTCCTTGACTTATCGATAGCGAAAATATGTTTTTGATGTGAAACTTCTATATCGATGTATGGGAGAAACTTTTTATGAATATTATAAATAAAAATCACCACACTTTCCGTCACCATTATTGAAAATATTGACATTTTCTGACTTACTTTTGGATAGACGTGGCGCCTGTGCATGGCGCTATCTATATATTATCTATAAAACGAGAAGTGACTTATAAGGAAATATTTTTCTGATAACAAAATATAATATAAAAGATTGATGATATAAATATAATAAATGTGTAACATTTTATTAAAATTGAACTAATTTACATTTTATAACTACGTAACAATAATATTAACAATAAACAACAATATCAAACTAAAAACTTGTCATTAAAAATTAACCCTAAAATATTCATATAAATATTCACAAAAAGAATATGTCATATAATAAATAGATTTATTAAAATTTATTCTAAGTTTGATGTTTTGATTTTTTTTATTTAATTGAAATTTATATTTGACATTTAAGTTTTTTTTTATTCCATATGTGGGTTAAGTAGCAAATAATCCAACTGTCGCGTCGTAGTAATCACAAATGTCATATATTTTGCTTTTAGACAACAACAAAAGAGACGAAAGTCGTCATAAACGGCAAGTATGAAATAAATGATATAAAATAAACTACACAAGTAAATAACATGATTTATTCCAATTCGTTAGATAATTTGCATTACTATCGTTTAACTATCTGAAAATTTCTAAGTATGAATACATAATATAGTTTATGCGCTGTCCGTCAAAAAACGTACTATCTTAATATATATAAATCTCGTGTCACAATGTTTGTCCTCAATGGACTCCTAAACCACTTAACCGATTTTAATGTTTTTTCTTTCAAAATGTGTGCTTTTCTCCAACTTAAAAGATAGGATAGTTTATTTCTCAAATTTGAGATTGCAATTTTATTTATTGCAAATTAATTGTTTTGACAGAACGAAGTCTGTCGAGTCCGCTAGTATGATATAAGTCTACCCCATTTACAAAACACAGAAAGATTACGCACACAGCCTACTTAGCTATTATATACTAGCCATGCAGATGTCACAAGCACCGGTAAAATGCATTGTGTTTAAATAAAAAAAATCGATACTACCCAAAAAAGTCTCAGTTCGGACGTCACTAAAATATCTTCACCTGTCTCACGTGCGTGTATCGCTTAACAGCTTCTTTGTTTTCACGAGAGAAAGATTAATCGTAAAGAAATCCCGATAACGCTTATATGTATGTAGCAATATCTACCTATAATATTATGATACAATTATTTGTCGTTTGTTACTTACAAATATACCTAAAAGTAAAAAAAGTAAAATGGCAACAAAAATAGCAAATATCTGTTCGGCACGCGTCTCCTCCTCGAAATAAGGCGAGGAAGGTATCGGGTCATAGTTCACTCCAATGCTGGTTGGTGATCTTCACGTACCTTCAACGACTTTTAATCTCATCAGGCATGCAGGTTACCTCACGATTTCTTGACCGATGAGCGAGCGATGGTCTTGTGTTTAGGGTGCACTTAGAACTCACCACAAGGGGTCAGGATTGAACCCAGACCTTCTCACTCAAAATACCGAGCCACTGGACTCGTCGCTCATGGTGTAGATATGTATTGCACAAATAACAATAAGTTACTAGTGATTTTGTTACTTTTTAATTCCTGTTTTTATTGGGATGTCACATAGTTTTTTCAACTCCGTGAGACTTAACTCCCTCGAAAGGAGGACTGCCCGGCCGCCAATAACCACAACTCGCGACGCCATGACACCGTCGAAATCACACTCCACGGTTGGCGGGGGGCAACCCCCCATGCATCTTCATCCAATGGTGAAAACAACCGTCTGGCCTGATATGCGATGAAGCATTAAGGACACTAGGGCCATTAGCCAAGCTCCATCCGAAAAAAAACTTGCAACGTCGTGCCATACCTAGAGTCATCGCCACTTTAGAAGTCCGATAGACGCGGCGCTGCGATCTCATAACTCAATGTTGCCAATTTCTATTGTAATGATTTTCCACCAAGTCTAGTACAATAAAAAATTTAAATAATTATAGGGCATAGGCCCTAGGTCAGGTCAGGTAGGTCAATAGTGCATTGATAAAGACTGATGATGATAATAATGACAAAAATAATTATATCAGCAAAATAAAAATCTCCCTGCCAGGTTTTAGTAAAATAAAACATTTTTTTGTAAATATTTCATTCGTATCTTTTACGTATAACCGATTAGTAGAATTCATCTAAAACAAGCTTCTTCGGATGTGTTCGGCTTTTGTCAGGAGTGACGATTTTCTTAGAGGTAATTGCTGCCATTGTTACTTCGTTTGTTATTCGACCTTTTTTACAGAAACACCTGAAAATATCATTCATCTGAACAAGGTTTTAATTCTTTTACCTTGTATTTATATTCATATAAAATATCATAAGATAAATGTAGGTATAGAGTTAATAATAATATATTAACCATAAATTAGGCAAAAATGAGTGACTCTGGCATCTCTAAAATTTACCTGTCATGGCTGTGACATTTATAAACATATTATTTAACGGGGTTAATTGTTGTTTATTTTAACTTTCTAATTCACAAAATTATTTCACTTTAACGATCATTATACGGCCTTAAATTTTTACACCTTACTTTATATTATATGCTCCATATTTCACGTAAAACAATTTAAAATATCACAACTTCTTACTCCAGACAGATGTCAAGATGTCAATGTTGTCAAATTTAGTTCAGGCATTAGTCGCAGGACTTTAAAAGTGGCGAGGACTATACGTCAACACCCAGGTGTCAATCCAGAGCCTGACACGTATTGGTAATCAAAAAAAGTTGTTTTCACATTTTTTTCCTTTGTTTTTCATCAATATAGTATTCATATCATGAATCCTCAGGTAACAACCGTTATACGTTAAAATAAGCGAAATTCCAAATGTGAAAGATTTTTTCCCAGCTTTTTTGCGTAACAAAAGTTTACAGGGGTGAAAAAACTGAACGATTCACAATAACCTCACCCATTTAAGACTCAACGACACCTCGATACTTTTGATTCGTTTTTATGGAAAATCTTGGGAAAATCTATTAATATATTTTCCTTGAGTTGTTTTATGCAAATTCAAAAATTTACATTTACTCGTTTTAACACTGTAAAGGTCTTGGATAAATTCATTAATTGCACAGATAAAATTACTACAGAACAGCTAATTCGTTGCTACAGACTAGTAGAGTTTAAGTCAATAAAGTTTTTTAAACTTATGTAAAAGTAGATTAGAAATTTGAATTTATTATAATGAACAAACTTTTACGAATTCAAGGTGGTTTATTCAAATTTTAACATGCAGCAGAAAATATTTTTTTACGATTACCGCCGTTTCTTTTTCCATCACGAAAATGATTCAAATTAAATGAAATCAAAATATTTTTATTTAGTAGGTAAAATATCGTACATAATTATACACTTAAAATATTATGTCAAAAGAAGTGGTAAGGGAGTAAGTGAAAAAAAAAAACGAACCGGCGGGGCAAAACAACCGTCTTGAGTGCGTACGGCATATTTATCGTGGCTCTTTTAGAGATCGATTATTATCGATACCGACAACGCTCGGCTCGGGCACGCTCGGATGAGGCAGCGCATGCCGCTGTGGAGTTTGCCTCTAGATAGTTCTGACCGGCCAAGAATTTGTTCGCTCGGCCGCTATTGTCAAATAATATAAAAAAGGGTCCCATTAAATATGATAGAACAATCTATAACAGTATCCTAAGCACTATTGATAAATACAAGACTGGATTCATTAACGAAAGTTATTCATGCGCGAACAACTCGATACGAACTGAATTAAGTTACGACGTGGAGTTTGTTAGCTTCATTTTGTTAAACTGTAGCCCGGTGTAAATAAATTTGCTTCCACAATGATTAATGAAAACATCATTATATTTATATGATTTAGATCAAAGCTGCACCTTAGTATAATAATTATTGTACTACTGAGCCCCACCCATGGTGGGAACTCGTATTACTTGAGCCAATATACTCTAACATTATGGGCTACTCAACTTGTTAATAGGTGATTTTGACCACATGCTATGCATTAGATGGCTCATCCATTACTTTGTCTGTCATTCAGCTCTGACTTTTTTTAATAAAAGATCCATAAATTAAATACAGAAAGATAAGGTTTTACCTTGGGCCAATAAATCAGCTATTGGAAAAACCGACCTTTGGGCTTTGTCTGATAGAAAATTAACGCTTCGAATACACGTTGATGATGATTATGGAGTTTTATTGCTCTATAAAATATAAACGCTTTTAAATTATAAGTTTTCAAACTGAAATAAGTTTGAGAGTGTTCTGGTGAGTGCAAATTCATTTTTTGGTTGAATGCGCTGCTCAAATCTCGGGTATTAAAGTTTTTGTATAGTCTTTTTTAATTTTTTTTGAAATATAATGTTTCTATTTGAAAATTGTGTGCCTATATTGTACGAGATGATTACAGGTTCAAACTGGCTACTATTCCCTTATAAAAGAGATAAAATAAAGCTTGGATAATCCGAAAGTCCACGCCTTATTATAATCTCCATTTCCACAGTAAAATTAATTAATTTTGAAAGCCCGTCAGTTGCTTAGCAACGAATAAACAGTCTGATATAAATGCACATAATTTGTTAGTCGTTTCCTAGTATCGAATTAAACGCTTCTATTAATTGAAAAAGACTGCAATGTGTTCGTTTAAATTATGAAAAATATATATTCCGGTAGTATAATTTATTCGACCGTTTTCCTGCCATAACCTATACACCGATCCATAAACATGACGTAACACCTGATGGTAAGTGATCGATATCATCCATAAGCTTAAAATAGTATACTTGGAACTAGCACAGGCAACTCTGCAACCCCACCATGGCTCAGGCCTTGTCGTGGCGGTGGGGCTTAGTAGCCCAGGGTGACCCCAACAGCTTGGGCGAAGCGAATTGAGCCGACGCGACGCGAGGGGGCTCTTTGTACCCCTCTTTCCCCTTTAGAGGGGACAAAAGAGCAGGGGGCAAGGGATAGGGATAGGGAACCTCACTTTATTGTACTGTTTCGACGTTGGGAGTGGTTGTTCTGTAGTGCGGAACAGCCGCTCTGTGGAGGTGGGGTCGGTCCCCTGAGAGACTGACTAGCCGTCGAGGTGCCCTGTTGCTTGCAGATCCGGGGCACCTCACCAAAGGCGGCAGTAGTGACCCACCTTAAGTGGGTAGATCTGCGTCCACTTACCATCTTTCGGGCGCAGCTAATCCCACATACCCGCCTGGGGAGACTCACTCCCCAGCGGAATGCGTCAGTGCATTTCCCGGCGTAAAAGAAAAAAAAAGAAAAAAAAGGCAACTCTGCAACAGAAGAGAGCGCGGCACAGCGCATCCAATCGTTGCAAGATGGTAGTACCAATGCAGCAGGGAGCGTGCTCTCCGACTAATAGTATAACTTCACCCGTAAATGACTCGTCGACCGTATCGGATTTGCGTAGCCTAATCGCGCCCTCTGCAGGGCACCGAGGGGGGCGTTCTCCTTTTGAACAATTTCTACCTACCGATTGAGCTTAAAGGCCTAAAAGTCCTTTCGAGAAAAGACATTTCGAAAAGAGAAAAAAAAACCCGATAAACACAATTCTATCACCTGAGAAGTTCATGATCGATATAATTGTAATTTCTCCGTTTTATTAAGACATGTTTGGACCTGAAGTTTTAACTATATTTGACCTGTTCCTGTCTTCCTTTGTTTCATGTTGTATCGTCACTACTCCCCAACTCGCCTTCGTTAGCCTTTGAGTGTGGATAGCACCCATTCAATGGCTTACTAGTTTCTGTACGAAATACGAATAGGAATTTATACATTTCAACAGAGAAACAGTCATGACTATGATTTCAATGTATATAATATTATTCAATAATTTTCACAAAGTGCAATGCAAACTTGCTTATATCTATATAAAACATATTGGTTGTGTTTCGGAGAAAAGGGCAAGACATGCAGTATAATTACTGACTCCGAGGTTTTCAGGGTAAAAAAGTAAAGTAGCAACCCATATATTATGACCCACAACTTGGCTTGGATCTCCTCCTCAAAATCAATCGGGGAGTATGTCAGGCCATTGTTCACCTGGCCTAATGCAGTCGGTGAACTTCAGACTTTTAATCTCATCAGGCATGCGGGTTTCTTCACGACGTTTTCCTTCACCTATGAGCGAGCGATGGTCTCGTGTTCAGGGTGTACATAGACATTTAGAAAAATAAACACAGCGTAGGCGACACATAAACGAGTTGCCTGGACTAGTTCCAAGTAAACTAGTTATTATGTTTATGTGCGACGTTACCCACTTACCATCAGGTGGCTCGTCTGCCAGTTTACCAATCCAACTAACATTAAAAATATGAAAGAAAGAGAGCAAAACTTCAGTATCTGTCACCTGCGGTTTTGCTGGTGTGGAGCTAACTTCACTCATATGTACAATGAACTTATTTACAAAATGTGATGATTATAATAACATTTGTATTGGGATCCAATTATATATGATATTATTAAATAAGAAAGAAAGCACTGTTTATTTTACAACTCGAATATACCACAGGAATACTTTTTTCACAACAACTATTAAAATTATTACTGAATTTTATTGACATTATCTATACATATAATAAATTTGTAGAGGAGTCGTTTCTGTACATTGAAAATATTTAAAAAAAGAGTAGCCTGGGTGTTAAAGGATTACTAACAGAATCCATTTCCAGCATTTTTTGAATTTTTGTCTGTTTGTCTGTTTGTCTGTTTGTCTGTATGTCTGTTTGTCTGTTTGTCTGTTTGTCTGTTTAGTTGTGCACGCATCACGTGAAAACTACAAAACCAGTGTAAATAAATTTTATCCATAAAAATTTAGCGTAATTTAGAGTAACATTTAGTTTTTGTTTCATCGCAATCGCTTCACTCTATCAAAAGATATATGTATTTGAAATGTAGCTAAATAAGATACTTAACAAATAGGATCAGATCAACGCCATCTATTGACCATTTACGGCGGCTTTCAATATCATATCTATTATAAATTTTCTTATCTATCATGAAATTTTGACACATTTTCTTAGAAAATCTGTCAAAATTTTAAGATATATAAGAAAATTTTAAGATAGGATATTGAAAGCCGCCGTTATAGTACCGATTTATTGACGATTTACAGTACCGACTTATAAGTAGGTATGTAGGTTGTCAACAGATGGCGTTGCATGTATCTGATCCTATTTGTTAAGTTTTGACACATTTGATTAGAAAATCTGTCAAAATTTTAAGATATATAAGAAAATTTTAAGATAGGATATTGAAAGCCGCCGTTATAGTACCGATTTATTGACGATTTACAGTACCGACTTATAAGTAGGTATGTAGGTTGTCAACAGATGGCGTTGCATGTATCTGATCCTATTTGTTAAGTTTAACGAATTTGTTATTATATTTTGTTAAAACCTTAAAACGTTGGAAAGGAATAGTAATCCTTACTAATATTATAAATGCGAAAGTAACTCTGTCTGTCTGGCTGTTACGCTTTCACGCCTAAACCACTTAACCGATTTTGATGAAATTTGGTACAGATATAAACTAGAGCTTGGAAAAGGACATAGTCTATTTTTTATCGCGAAAAAAACTTAGGGGGATTTAAAAAGGGGATGAAAGTTTGTATGGAAGTTTGTCATTATACATAGAAGATGACGCCTTAAAACTTTGTATTTAGGCACTTAATAAGAATTAAATAACCATGATTAATTAATTGTTCCACCGGTTTTAAGGTTTTCGCCTATATGAGCATTACAAAGGAGATGAAAGTTTTTAGGGTAGTTCAAAAAAAAATCTGGGTTGCGTTGGCGCAGTGCGACGTAGTGGGGGAAATGTCGCTATATTGCTACCCGAACAGGCAGACACGTGAGGGCATTTTTCCGCTGTAACAATTTCGATTTGTTCATAGAATTTTGCTTTCGTTAATGTCCTTAATATATTCGGCGAAATACAATGTTTCATGTATTGTTATTTGTATTTAATTTTTTAATTATATGTTATTGAATGGAAAAAAAGGGGGCTGCTATATGTGCACGTTCTAATAAAGCTTAAAAAAGAAGATGCGGCCCATCCAAATAGATAAAGAATTGTATGACACTATTATCCAAAACATGGTACACGGTCCCTGTGGTGTTAGAAATTCAGCCTCGCAATACATAAACATTGGAAAATGCACAAGGATTTTCACTAATCAGTTGATAAAAGAAACTGTGCAAAATGACAATGGCTACCCGTTGTACAGGCGCACAGCGCCCGAAGACGATGGCCGAACAGTTACAATTAAGACTCGATCTGGAGCGAACGAAACCTTAGACGTCCCATATTTACCTATTTTATATAAAATTTTCAATGCTCATATTAATGTAGAAGCCTGTAGCTCTGTCCGCGAAATCAAATATACAAATATATAAACAAAGGAATTGACAGGCTATAATATTTAATCTCAGGAATGAAGGTGGAGCACATCTTCTGAATGAAGTGCAAACATTTCAAGCAGGACGTTACGCCAGCAGTAATAAAGTAGCGTGGCGGCTTCTTAGCTTCCTCTTGCCTGAAAGACATCCAACAGTAACCTATCTTGCTGTACACTTAGAAAATTAAGAGTGCATATATTTTACCGAGAACAATTTCCAAGAAAAATTATCTACACCGCCCAAAACAACATTGACAGCCTTTTTCCATCTCTGTCAGGGCGATTCCTTTGCCAAAACGTGTTTCTGTGTTAAAATCTCCCGTTATACCTGAAACACATCTACAAAGGACTGCGAACGCCGTTTTCAATGTCTGTTGAAAATTGGCCCAGAATGAAATCATCTGATGCCCTTGGTCATGTGTACACCGTCCACGATACTAATTTTGAATGTTTTTGTTTACGTTTGCTGCTACACCAAATTCAGGGTCCTATAAGCTATTATGATCTTAAAATTGTCAACGGCCAGATATTCGGAACATATAGAGAAGCATGTGAAACTCTGGGTCTGTTAGAGAATGATAATCACTGAGACGAAACTATAAAGGAAGCTGTCCAGTGCAAATCACCAGCCAAAATTAGAGATCTTTATACAACCCCTTATAATATTATCATCTTGCGGGCTATCTTATCCTAATGAATTATGGAACAAGTATAAAGAGTACATGGCGGAAGACTTTTTGCGTAGGCTACATTAGACACACACGGACATGATATACAATGAACACATTTATCATCATCAGCATAACGAAGCCCCTGGAAAAATTAAAGACAAAGTAATGGCTATAGTGGGTAAGCGTTTGAATGAATTTGGAGTGATTAGCCCTCGGAGAACGAACGAAAATGAAACACTAAATTGAACGCTCCGGGATTTGCGCAACAGTACCTGTTATTTTAATTTTAATTTTAATTTATGGGAGAGATGGTGGTTTTATTGGCTGGCGATTTCCGCCAAACGTTAGCAGTCATTCAAAAGTGGACACTTGCAGACGAAATTATAGCATGTCTCAAGTCGTTCACTATATAGGCCACCGTAATGAAGTTCAGTTTGACTACAAATATGATGACACAAATGCCGGCAACCATGCCGAAACACTATTTAAAATAGGAAATGGTCGGCTAGAAACTAATGTAGAGGGCTGATTCAATTAGTACACAGTGGTTTAGAATTAGGTAGTTGCAAGTGTTTACCCAGACTTACAAAACAATATACAAGAAAATCAATATTAATGTGAAAAAGCAAAAATGATATTATCAACTAAGTAAATCCTGACATATAAGTAAGAGTAAAGTACCAGGACAGGTACAACAGAGTATTTATCAATAGACACAGTTATGGTACAGAAAAGAGCACATCATATCCCGTAGAGTTTCTAAATTCGCTTGAGCTGTCAGATGTACCCACACAAAAGCTTAAATTAAAACTAGGTGTCCCAGTCATGCTCATGTGAAATTTGGATGCCCAGAGACTATGTAATGACAATTTTTCTAATTGACAATTGTATGTAGCATGTTCGCGTGTGTCCAATGCCCAGAATGTCTACATTCTATCCCCAAATGGAAAGACAATATATAATATTGTTTACAATAGTTTATTAAAATAATATTCTGTTCCGAATTGTCTTCTTTGTTCTAAATCAGAAAAGGGGAACTGCGCTACTCCAAATTTTACGCTAGCGAAGCCGCGGGCAACAGCTAGTTAAACATAAAATTACTTTCTTTTATAAGAACGAAAAACATATCAGTCATATAACATAACAGTCCTCGTGTGAACGTGGTGGCTATAAAGTATCTGAAAAATAGGAAATCCAAGGACCGTTATAAACCGCCATAACATCCGAAAAAAGTTGTTATTACGAGGAGTCAAATTCGCAAAAAAAAAACCACGAGCAAATGAACAAAGGAAAAATATTTTTCTATCTGAGAATTAGCACAGGTACGAGTTTATATGAACTATTCAGATTTGTTATTTTAATATAGATATTTTTATATTATGACACATTAGTTCAGTCAAATTAGACTAAAAAATAAGAGTGAAGCTACATAAATTCCCACCAAGATGAAAATCGGTAAGATTATTTAAAATAAAATGAAATATAAAACTTTAACGTAATATCATTCCCCTGTAAGGTTTTTTATTCAAGGTCAAAGGTCAAGAAAATGCGTTTCGCGATTTTCAGAAATTATTATTATTATTTTAAGAATTTACATGAAATTGAATTTTTATAATCAAATTAATCTACCAACTACTGAAATATATTAGAAATATTAAACAAACAACTATTGGTTTTCTTTCCGTGCAGGAGGCCTTTGTCGAGCAGTGATTAAAAAAATGTTGACGAATCCATTTTAATGACATAATTGAGATTCAACTAACAATAACGTCTATAGCCACAGTATAACTTATAAAAGAGACAGGAAGGTTACTCGAGCAATTTAAACATGTAATTAAAGTTTCCTTTACGATAAAAGTTTTAACCTCTTCATGGGTTTTAATTACAGACATAAAATAAATAGTAATAAATTGGGGATACAAAGGAATTTAAATTAAATTTCTAATTGCTAAGAAACACGCAGAAAACAAGATTTCTCGGGCAGCGAATTTTTGCCCTCAATAAATATTAAAAGTTGCGCTGCTCCGTAAGACTACTCTTTAGTCAACACGTGCTTTCTCTCTTCCTGTCTTCGGTCTTCTGCTGAAAATGGACCTAATAACTCTTGTATAGAACTATAGGTGCACATAAGTGTTAATACCTACACAGGGACCTAATAAAAGAAGTGATTTATAAGTGTGAGCGACGATGGTGCAGTGGGTATGGACTTAGCCTCCAGTGCTAGTGATCCAGGTTCGATCCTGACCCCAAGTGTGTCTTGAAACTTGTCACGGCACCCTTAACACGCTCACTCGCTCACCGCTGAAGGAAAATCTGCATGCCTGATGAGATTGAAAGTCTTTGAAGTAGTAGGAAGTTCACCAATCCGTATTAAATCAGCATACTAAGCGTTAGATTCAGTACCAACAAAGGCATTGAGATAACTGACCCTGGATGTGTTAATGGGCTATTCGTAGGAGTAGCGGTAGATTTAGATGGTATGCAATGCCTAAAGTTTGAAAAGTATAAATCGATAGTTCCCAGCGAATCGAAAGAAAAAAAGGTGATTAAAAAGTGAAATTCCTTCAGAGATACCTTGTTCTTTTAATTAAAAATTCAATGTGTAAGCTTTGAGTTATTTAATCGTACCAAAATATTAACCTTGTGCTAAATTTAGTAAATACATCGTGATACCTCATAAACTATTATTCAAGCTATTTTCAAATAATGAAACTAAAAGCCTACTATGCACTAAAGCCCGAATTCACCAATATATTATTAATCAAGCATTAAAATAACAAACATGCTAATCTTAATTACAATTTTTAACAGATCGTCACTAAAAAGCGTTTGCTGAATGATATGAAAAAAATGCATTTATATATCTGTGTGAAAAACATTCAATCTTATTATAAGCCGACTAAAACAAAATGTCACTGTCGGTCATGTCATCGCTTCCGCCTGTTCTATTTTCAATATTTGAAATTTCATGTCATAATTTTCATTAGGAAGTTTTCATTTCTAACAGCAATCACAGGCGATTGCCAGTTTTTGTTATTTTTGAATGACATGTTAAACATTGTTAAAAATGGTTGCATTGAGTTTCAAGACATCTTTTTAACTTAGTAAAGTATCAACCCTTTAGGTCCCACTGCTGGGCATGGGTCTCCTCCTCAAAATCAGGCGAGGAGGGTAATGGGCCATAGTTCACCGTCTTTTAATTTCATCAGGCATGCAGGTTTCCTCACAATGTTTTTAACTTATTCTAATATTTTTTTTTCAGGTGCTTACCACGTTTACAGTTCTATAGATTCTATGATAGTAGCAATGTTTCAACCGCCATGATCACGGGGAGATTGTGATCATGGGGAATCTATTTAACGCCCGTTAGATTCTAACGGGCCTCTAGAGCTGCATTGATTTAACGACTCATTAGGCTAGTCAATAATGGTCTAACACTTAATAACTTTAACGAACCGTTTATTCATTAAACAATATTTTATAGTAACTAACATACTGCGTGAAAATGGATCTTAACCTCGTGCTTTAATAAACTTCACTACATATTATAAAACAAAGTCGCTTTTTCTGTCCCTATATCCCTTTGTACGCTTAAATCTTTAAAACTATGCAACGGATCCTGATGCGGTTTTTTTTAATAGATAGGACAATTCAAGAGGAAGGTTTATGTATATAATTGATTAAGTTTTTATATACATTGGCTAAGATATAACAATAATTGTTGAAGGTGTCGGGAAAAAATAGGCCGCTTGGGAGTTTTCAACGAAAACGCTGCCTAAACCCTTTGAGATATAACAAAATAATGTATGGTGGAATTGTGTATCTTAAATAGGTCTACAAAAAAGTCCGCGATGGCATATGTCTATCTCTTAGGGATATCATACTATATCCATTTAATACTTAAAAAAAATGGGTAATTATAACGTGATAATTTGAAAGTTATTTACAGAAATATGGTATGAATCCTTATCATTTTAAATCAGTTAATTAGCATGTGCATTTTATGAAGATTATTTTTGCCCTTTACATCATGCAAATTAAATGAATACTTTAGGAGATATGGCAAAATCAAAATAATGCAGAAGAAAATAAATCGTGTCGCTGTGATACGAACGGGCGCGGGCGGTTGTCTGGTGTCTAAGGCCGTAGTGTATCAACTCTGGTAGACGTAATAATATGATCAACGAATGGTGGAATATATAATAATAGTATTATATATCCTAAATATGCCTACAGAAAATCTGCGAAGGGATATATGTCTTTATGTTCAAGATGACATATATTCATTTTAATACAAAAACTTAGTAATTATTAAAATAGAAAATGATCATCATCAGACATGATAAATCCGTAAACCTAAGTTCACGCGGGCGAAGCTGCGGGTAACAGCTAGTAAACAATATTTTGGATATGATTTCTTTTGTATCGTAAGTTTTGAATAGAAAGTTAGGTACAGCCTATCTTTCTATCTGTCTGCTTGGTATTCCAAACAACCAGTCAGATTTTAATCAAATTTGGCAGGCTCTAGGCAAGCATCTAATATATTTACACGTATCTCTGTATGTAGACCACATCTAAAATTAACAAGTTCTAAGAGCTTGCTCCAAAACAATATTCATCATCATCATCATCATCAGCCTTTATCCGTCCACTGCTGAACATAGGCCTCCCTAAATGAACGCCAAGACGACCGATCCCTCGGTACTCGCATCCAACGCGGACCTGCCACTGCACTGAGATCGTCTTCCCTCGTGTTGGTTAATGGCCGACCAACACTTCGTCTACCTAAACGCGGCCTCCACTCTTGAACCTTAATAGCCCATCGGCCATCCGTTTTTCTGAGTGCCTGACCAGCCCATTGCCACTTCAACGTGCTTATTCTTCGCGTGATATCGGTAACTTCAGTTCTCTGGCGAAGGTCTTCGTTTCGAATCCTATATTATATTATTCCAACACAATATGATGTTCATTTAAATGTTAATTTTTCAACAATTCAAAAAGTCTTAAGCAATATTTAATGAAAACTAGATAATACTCCTCGTTAGGATACAGATTTTCTTTCACAATGGAATTATTTAATAATCACGAAAGGAAGGCCTCTTGAAATGACAAGCATTTTTTTATTCCAAATATCATTTATCAAACTGACTAAGCGACGAGGATTTCACTCAAATGAATTACGAAGTAAATCTGTGTCACTTGCTCATGCCTCGATAATGGCGGTAAAATTTTTCGTC
Organism: Lycaena phlaeas; assembly: GCA_905333005.2. Lineage (NCBI taxonomy): Eukaryota > Metazoa > Arthropoda > Insecta > Lepidoptera > Lycaenidae > Lycaena > Lycaena phlaeas. Next base: position 13,732,730 of record HG995169.1, on the reverse strand, counting down.
TAGTTTTTTAACACCTAAAATTTTTAGCTTTTAATATGAAAAACAAAAAATATTTCAGCAACATTTTTTACACTGAGCGGTGAATTTTTTTAAGGAGTGAGAACAGAATTTTGCGGAAGTCTGCGAGAAACGATATTATATTATGTGGTCGCTCATTTGCACGTAGTCTTTTCAGGCGCTATTCTGGATTTTGGGTAGGTACAAATAGATTCGATTTCACTCTCTCATTTGGGTAATGCACTGCAATGCATTTTTGTGCCTCTAAAAGGACTTCCAAACAATTTAAAAAGGTTATTTAAATATTTAGAGTTTTAAGGGCTGATGGAGCTAGAGCAGACCTCGGTCTACTATCCAAACCATTTATAAACAACTGACTCCGATACCGAGGCATCCTCTCGTAAGATATTCGTAATTAAAGTCTTTAAGTGAAGTAAACAAGTTTTATTAATATGAAACACTAAAACCCTAAAATCTATCACCTGGTCTTAAATTAGGGATTATAAGAGCCTGTTTCACCACTTCCTGATAAGTGCCGGATAGGCTAACCGTAACATATTTCACAGATACTCTATACTATATCTGTCAAAAGTGTTGTGAATAGCTTATTCGGCACTCATCAGGAAGTGGTGAAACAGGCCCTAAGACAAGTCTATGAGAAAATATGATTATGTAGCAAATTTTGAATCTCGCGAATAAAAAAATTAAATGTCCTACCCTACCTTGGCTTGCGAGTATCACTCGATAAACAACTTTTTAATTCGTAACACCAACACACACAATAAAAAATAAAGGACTCAAAATGAAATGACTACATTTTTTTCACGTACATAAAATAAAAAAGGATTTAAAAATAACTAAGTAAATATAAGCATATCCTAGCAGTCGCAGCGCAAGCAAATTATTTATTTGTACAAATATATGTTACCTACCGAATAAAATTTATCAAAACGTAACAATTCTTGTTATTTATCAAAAATCCTTTGTACTTAATAATTGGTTTCACCGGCTGGGGGTTGCGCTGTGTCGTGCTCCCGGTTGCATAGTTACCACTATTTTTTTCTCATGAAAATTGCTTCTGTTTCGGAGACAAGGGCCTGAAGCTTAAGTAGTACAGATATTTAGCATCTTGTTTTAGGATAAACAGAATATTATGAATCCCCACCATGATTCAGGCCTTGTCGTGGCGGTGGGGCTCAGTAGCCCAGGGTGACCCAAACAAGGGTGAAACGAATTGAGCCGAGGGGGCTCTCAAGGTGTTGGGGTCAACCTGGGCTACTGAGCCCCACCGCCACGACAAGGCCTGAACCGTGGTGGGGCCCATATTCAATCCCTGTTTTTAACGGTGATATTGCTGCTTTCGGCAGAACTAAGTCTGTCGGGGCAGCTAGTATAATATTGTATCAAATTATATTGATGTACGCTATAACGTGACAAATACATGGCTAGTCTACCATGTCCATCAAATGCTGATGACGCTGACCCAGATAACACGCATCAGTAACGCAGCTCTTTTGTAGTACAATATAACATAAATATAATCTATATAATATGTAACGATTGGCCTGGTCGTTACGTGTATATATTGTGTTAGGTTTGGTCCAGTGGTTATTGACCCTCACTGCTAAAACAGAAGAACGTAGGTTCAATTCACACTAAGGACAGGCACTGTTCTGTGCCTGTTTCAAATATATACGTATGTATTAATAATCTAGTTAACCGACCAAAGACACAGGCTCTGCCTAGTTTGAGATCAGATGGCCGTGTGTGAGTTGTCCCTAAATATTAATATTATATTATTATGTCCATAATTCCAGGGCAAACCTGAAAAAACTGCAAGTAGCCTGAAAAAGCTTCGGGCCTTTAAATAATATGTTTAGCCTTCATAAATCTATTCCTATAGTATCAGAACAAACAGTAAAGTTAAATCTTTTTGAATATTATATTTTTTAGTCACATGCAGAGGGCTTTTCTAAACACGAAGGTTACGATAATAGGGACAAATCTAACATGAAGTGAACCTTCGTGCGATCTTTGAATACGTTTTACTAATAACCAGTCATAGGCAAAGCCTTTAGAAGTAAATGACCCAGAACAAGGCTATTTGAAAACTATTTGAACAATGTGCGAACTTGCGGGCTAATATTATGTTGGCTTTAGCCGTAAAAGTTCACAGCCCTAGGTTAATATGGACGTCATCTTCCAGTAATTCCCAGCTATAGAGCGAAAACGAGCAATACAATAGCGAAGATCGAATCGCTTTATAAAATACTCGCAGGTTTTCGCATAGTTATGAAATCACTTAGCACAAAAAATATGAACTTAATTAATTTTTCAAACGATGAATTTTTTTAATATACATTATTATTCCATTTCGTTATATTATATCGTCTTCTCCTAGCTTTTTCCCAACTACTTTTTGGAGTCAACTTCCAGTCTAACCAGATTCAGCTTCCAGAGCGACTGCTTATCTGACTCCCACAACCCAGTAACTGGGCGATACGGTATCCCGTACTAAGACTGGTTGTCAGACTCTCGGGCTACTGACGACCCGTAACGACTATCAAAAATCGACAAATGACAGCCGAGACCAACGGCTTAACGTGCTTTCCAAGGAGGAGTCTCGGTATGTAAAGATGGTCACCCATCCACGGACCAACCTCAGCATGCGTTGCTTAGCCTGGTGAATCGACCCACGCGGCTATTACCACTGAGCCACGAGCTCTTCCTTTCATTATATTTTATAAATTCCTAATAAAATAAATTCCTTATAAAATATTCATATGACAAAAAATAAAGTAGTTTTTATTCATGGTTGGACTCAATTAATTTCGGAAAAATATTATGTAGAATATCAAAAGAGCTCTGGTTTTAATTTAGGTTGGAATAAAAATTATTATAAAAAAATACATTCAATTTCACAGGGCAATCCAGTTTTATGATATGCTTTTATTAGGGTATCTTGAAATTCGTCAAATTATAGTCCCAAAACAAGTCACCGTAGGGGAACATTATAATATCCATGCGGGAAATTAAACATTCTAAGGCCCTCATAAAACTCCGCTGCCTTCTCGCAGCCCTTGTCAATTGTTAGGTAGATTCCGCAAATTTACTCAGTACTGAATAATTGACAGTGGCATAGCAGTCATGGCACAATGGTGGCATTGTTGGGGCATCGCATTGGCATGATAGTGGCATCGTGACTTAATAGAGACATACTAGTAGCACTGTTGTTGCATATCAATCCGGTAGGTAGCAAGTATTCTGCTTCATTGATTTGAAGTGCATTAGTTTAGACCAGTAAAGGTGGGCAAAAATAAACTATCTACTTATTATTCACATACACAGCTTCTGGTAGTTCACCTGGACTTTAAACTTTAAATTCTCATTTCATATCGTTGAAGCTGTTATTCGTTAGATATTTTTGACGTCCACATAAAATGCACACGCGAAGAAATTTATTCTAGACCGTATCGATAATTTCAACATATTTATCGTAATAGCATTCCACGCATCATATCCACTCTGGGCATAGGAATTTACATGCAATATAGGAATAGGAAGTATTATAAGAATTGTACCAATTTATTTATGTAATAATAATGATAACATAAACGTTATTATTATTAATATTATCAATAATTTATTGCAGAGCATAAGATTTTAAGTCTTAATGTCCTTAATTACACTGCCTATTATGCCCTTGTCTCTGAAACACAGCAAAGCTGTTTAATAATAAACAAGCAAGATGGTGGTAACCATACAGACAGGGCCGCGTCACATTACATATATTCCAATAATAGCGGAAGTGTCTCGCTAAATCTCTATAGGTAACCGAAGTTGAATAGGCTATATCCTAAACTAGCTGTTACCCGCAGCTTCGCCCGCGTGAACTTAGGTTTACGGATTTATCATGTCTGATGATGATCATTTTCTATTTTAATAATTACTAAGTTTTTGTATTAAAATGTATATATGTCATCTTGAACATAAAGACATATATCCCTTCGCAGATTTTCTGTAGGCATATTTAGGATATATAATACTATTATTATATGTTCCACCATACGTTGATCATATTATTAGGTCTACCAGAGTTGATACACTACGGCCTTAGACACCAGACAACCGCCCGCGCCCGTTCGTATCACAGCAACACGATTTATTTTCTTTTGCATTATTTTGATTTTGCCATATCTCCTAAAGTATTCATTTAATTTGCATGATGTAAAGGGCAAAAATAATCTTCATAAAATGCACATGCCAATTAACTGATTTAAAATGATAAGGATTCATACCGTATTTGTGTAAATAACTTTCAAATTATCACGTTATAATTGCCCATTTTTTTAAGTATTAAATGGATATAGTATGATATCCCTAAGAGATAGACATATGCCATCGCGGACTTTTTTGTAGACCTATTTAAGATACACAATTCCACCATACATTGTTTTGTTATATCTCAAAGGGTTTAGGCAGCGTTTTCGTTGAAAACTCCCAAGCGGCCTATTTTTTCCCGACACCTGCAACAATTATTGTTATATCATAGCCAATGTATATAAAAACTTAATAAATTATATACATAAACCTTCCTCTTGAATTGTCCTATCTATTAAAAAAAACCGCATCAAAATCTGTTGCATAGTTTTAAAGATTTAAGCGTACAAAGGGATATAGGGACAGAAAAAGCGACTTTGTTTTATAATATGTAGTGATAGTGATGTAGTGATACTCAAAAGTAAAGAGTAACGCTGCTAAGCTTGCTTATCTGTGGTACGTTTTGTTTTAGCATATAAATTACGTAATCCTTCGCACGAAGCGTTCTAATATTTTAAATTTCGATTTATTTTACGAACTCTTTTCTTCGCTTGTCACCTAATCTAGAAATTCTAGTATCTATTTATAAAATTATGAATAAAATAAAAGTATACATTATCTGAACATAGGCTTCCTCAATGAACGCCAAGACAACCGATTCTCTGCCACCCGCATCCAACGAGGACCTGCCACTGCACAGAGATAATCTTCCCATCTGGTTAATGATCGACCAACACTTCGTCTACCTAAACGCGGCCTCCACTCTTGAACTTTATTGGCCCATCGGCCATCTGTTCTTCTGAGCGTTTGACCGGCCCATTGCCACTTTAACGTGCATATTCTTCTCGTGATATCGCCTATGTTCCGCAGTGGACGGATAAAGGCTGATGATGATACATTATCTCCGTGCTGTAGCAATAATCTTTCATCTGAAAACATGTAACATGTATAGTTAACATCATAATTTACAAACGTAACCGGTTAACAACGCCTATGACAATAAACAAGTTTACCTTTACCTAGGCAATATATTCATGTATTAAGAAATTACATACACTACATGGCCCAGTTTACGAAATAAAACCGTTTCACGGAAGCCGTAAGCAGTATGATGGAACTTATGCAGGAAGCGCGACAGGATCGCATCCTTCCCGTCGCTGAATTTTCAATTCAATTGATAGAATGTGTCTTACAATATCATAGTATATTCTATATCGTATAGTACTTTCTAATGCAAGGTAACTAAGTTACTAATGAAAAGGGTCTCATTCAAAATAAAAATAATGCTGGCATACGGGAAGCATATAACATTATATAAAGACGTAACAAAACGCTAGCAACGGAGTCGGGTCTGTGAGTTATTTATCTCGTGTTGTTTCCGGTTCCACATTCATTCTACCTCATTAATTTATGGCGGCGTTCTATAAATAATTAATCATGTTTACCCTTAATAATCCTTAGGAGTATCATACGCTTAATCATTTTACAAAACAACAGCAATTATAACGGGAGTAAGGTAATTAATATTACAATGGAATATTTGTGTATTTTTGTGCGCATTGTTCACGTTTATCATCATCATCATCATCACCCCTTATCCATCCACTGCTGAACATAGGCCTTCCTCAATGAACGCCAAGACGACCAAGGTTCAAGAGTGGAGGCCGCGTTTAGGTAGCCGAAGTGTTGGTCGGCCATTGACCAGATGGGAAGACGATCTCCGTGCAGTGGCAGGTCCGTGTTGAATGCGAGTAGCAAGGGATCGGTCGTCTTGGCGTTCACGTTTATCATATTAGGAAATTAATATACATCTGTAGGTACTATATCACCCCATGAGAAAGGCTTAAAAAATATGTGTTTATACATTTTGAAGCTTATCAATAAGAAGTAATATGTAAGCTGCTTACTGTTTACATCAACTAAAACCCAACCAATATATTTAAGGGATTGCATTGCTTCTAAATTTTAAGGAAAACGCCCCGATGTTTGTAGTTGAACTTGCTTACTTCTTATAATCTTCCGATGAAGCTTTAAGCAACAGTATAGGTCCATTAAAAAAAAACTTCTTAATTGCTACTATCTTTATCCAAAAATTTATCCAGAGCGAAAAATTAATTTCCATGCAATGTTTATTATTTTTAAATTTTTTGATAAGTGTTGACAATGATGATGATATAAATATATTGTTTAATTTTTGGTAAGTGTAAAATATAATAGATGAAAGAGAAATTGAAGAAAGTTAATAATTTAAATGTAAAATAATTCAAGACGTTATTTCAACCCTCCCACGATAACTAGGATCAGTAATATCAATATGCCAACTTAAATCATTCACAAATAAAGATTAAAAGTTTCTGACAAACTAAGCCTTTCTGGATTAACGAAGGCCTATCGGTGTTAATTAAAGCTCTCCAAAGTGTTAATTTGAAACCTTAATTTTGGCTTTGATCTAAGTGTAACCGAAAGGAAATTTACCGCTGAAAATGTCACTTGCGATCACCCCAGTACTCATTACAGAGTAATAATTATTTCCTAGAGCAGTACATACCCGTGGATGGGATTACGGGAATAAAATATAGACTATGTTATGAGCTCGCTCGTATAATAGTTTGAATTAGTAAAATAATTTTTAAATCGGTTTCGTAGTAAATTAAGTCAGTAGTGAGTGCGAAAGCGTAAAAAACAAATTAAAAAATATACGCACTATAGATAGATAATCTATTTTGAATATCTATTAAACGGTAACTAACTCATTAAGATAAGCGTGTTCTTCATAAATTTCAGCTTTAAACCCCTTTTTTTTGGGATAGTGGCTATTTATTTTTAAGAATAATATATATCTGATTATTCACGAGAAAAACTAATCAACAAAAAGCAAAAACGATGCCCAAAGAAATGGTTTCATAATAGAATACGTAGCATAATACTTCAAGCAGCAATCCTACTTAAAAGAAATAAATATATTTATTACTTAATTTTTTTTTTACATGTGAATGTTGTTGTGTTGTTAATGTTAAAAAAATGTTGCCCAAAAAAAGGAATGACTTATGTTATCTGTGCCTTTGATATTATATCTCTAACGGCGGTTTTTAATATCATATCTATCTTAAAATTTTCTTATCGATCTTAAATTTTTGATAGATTTTGTAAGAAAATGTGTCAAAATTTAAGATAGGATATTGAAAGCCTCCGTTAAACGGTCTTCATTTAAATATTTATTTTTCACCTCGTCATCATTATCGGCCTTTTCCGTTTACTGTTTAGCATATCCCTCTTTAATGAACGCCGAGACGGCCGATCCACCCGCATGCAACTAGGACCGTCCTGCAACATCGTCCTACCTATTTGGCGGTCAACCTTCTCCTTTTTATTTTTAATCGGACACAATATACACACTGATATTAATCTGCTATACACCTTTTAAATCGTAGTGCGTAGGTATATGGGATCCAAAAGTAAATTTGGGTCTCATTGGTATTATCATTATATATAATGTCCCCTCCGAGTAACCCTTGGGCCCTTGCTGCTTATAACCTACGTAGTTCGAGCTGAGCCCCGATTTAGTGCCCTTAAGGGCAAATTATGTTATGTAGGTTGGATAGGGCAGAAGGTTAATACGTTTTTATCAAAATGTAAATGTTTAGGTTTTGATTTTATGTTATTTGCGTTTTGTTCCATTACCAATTGAATTGTTATTGATTATGCTACATTTTATAAAGCGGAATAAATTCCATTTTTGAAATTTGAATTTATTCACGTGTTTTTGTTTGCATATCAGACTAGCATAAAGATGAAATTCTTTATGCTAGTCTGATATGCAAACAAAAACACGTGAATAAACTTGGCTAGTTTTAGGTTAAAACCTAAATATTCTAACATTATGGGATAATTCTCGGCGTCAGTATTTGCACTGAGAATACTGTTCTTCTTTATAAGAGACAGCAGCAGTAGTTTTATGGAAGAAGCAATCATAGGGGTATGCTTTCTTCTTCCATAAAACTAGAGAGGCAGAAGCAAGGTGCAGCACATCTTACAACTTACTTAGCGGAAGAATTCGTAAACGTGTGGACACTCCACAAAAATCTTAAAAGAAAAAATCTTAAAAGAACATCATATTTTTTTACGTCATAAGGGTAAGGTTTTTAGGGCATAATACGTCATTTTACGGTAACATAAAATTGGTAACGACTAAGTAGCCGTTAGTTTAACTTTATCTTTCAACAAGTTTAAGAGGAAACCTATGCCGCAACGCCATTAAGCAAGTAAGAGACAACTTCAGGTCAAACCGTTTTTGATTGTGTTAAGTTTTTTTTTGTACGAGTTGTTTACGTTTGGACGAGTATTTGAAACAAACATTATTAACAATGTTTGTTACAAATATTCGTTCCATTTTGATTCATTTCAAGTGTTCTTATACCTTTAATAAAATTGATTTATAACGATAAATAAGTATTTACTTACGTGGAAATTGAGATGAAATAAATTGAATGGAATCGAAACGGTGTAATTTGCAGGTGATCCTTGCCTGATTGTCAATATAAATCCAAAAAAACCTTAAAGCATCTCATTGTTCGAATGACCGCACATAAAATTAATGGTGCGTTCACTTTTAACGATGTGTGTTGGACAAACGACGTGAAAGGCTTTTCTTTTTTAATGAGAGCCATTGAGACAATTCTGGCAGAATCATTATAAAGTCACGCGTATGAATGGGATGCTGTATTTTCAGGAGAAACGGTGGCAAACTATTTACCGAGCTAGCGGTTTATACTTGTATGGTTGGTAAAATTGAGTTCGGAAACTCGAAAAGTTTAAAATATTATTATAATTAGTTAGGCTCGAATTTGTATAACTAGTTATATTATAATCTTTATAAATTTTAAATATATTTAAATTTAAAAAATACCAAAATCACGGATTTAGATATTATTAACTCATATACGTCTGTCATAATATTACAGTCCAGTCTTCACTTATACGCTAACTAGTGGCAACGATCTAAGATAAATAAATTAAAATTATTTATTTTTAATTTTTATGTAATTTTATTTCAATCGTCCGTAAAAATTACACGCACAAAGTCATTTTATTTGTAGTGTACATGTATACTTTGATACGAATATAATTTTTTATACGAAACGTTTTAATACGAAACGTTTGATACGAATGCTATCCAGCGACAAATAGATGATTGGAAAAAACCACGCAACCGACTCACCAGCGTCTCTTCTTAGCTGCTGTAGATATCGGCGCCGACAGATCCGACAATGTCCTGGATTAGCGAGAAAACGACACTTCGCACACGCGCTGAGTTTCTGATTCTTGATGATGTATATAAACGATAATTCGACAGGATTCGAGTTCGAAAGCGACAATATAGCGCGCGTGCGTCTCTTCGATAATGTCTTCAGCGTTCGACAGCTGACAGCTCAGCGAGCAGTACACAGTCACCAATATCTACCCTCACTGGATTTAATGATATTTGAATTTATTCGAATTACCGAACAAATTTGAAAGTCGCTAATGTTGCTAGTGTAATTAAATAGATACCAAATAAAGCAAAGTATTTAAACAAAATATAAAAAATATTTAACTATGTATTATTAAAGTTATTATAATTAATTAAAATAAAATTATTAATGCTGATTCTACAAGTAGCCTTTATGAATTATATTAATTGGAACATAATATTGAATTTATATTAACAATATTTTAAAAATATTTCTCAGATCACAAAATTAAAGGTGACAATAAATTGTTTTAAAAATAAATGTCTTACTTAATTAAAACTAACAAATGGAGTAAGTTCAATGACCTTTTATTTAATGGTGTCAGGTAAGTTGAACCGTGGCGTGGAGAGGTTCATTGGGTTTCTTTTTATCATGAAAATATAATATAAATTAAGATAATTTAATTACATATTATTTAAATAGGGTCAGATATAGTTCAATTAGTCTCTGATGTCTACTTATTTCTGTCAAGGGCACAGTATACAATTTTTGGACAACGAAGACTACGCAATGGAACAATGGAAATGGAAAAATGGAAATATTCTATGATATTGAAAAAAGTATAATATGTATTGTATAATATAATAATATTGTTTCCGAAGTCAATTATTGTTTTTGGTTTATGTTATTATACTCAATTTAGGTACTGGATTTTGACTATCAGAAATAATTTGATATGAATAAAGAGCTCACCTATTGGGGGGACAGTCCTGGTCAATGGCCGACAAACACTTCGTCTACCCTCACGCGGCCATGCGTTCTCCTGAATGTGCGATGTCAGTAACTTTAGTTCACTAGCGGAGGTCTTCGTTTCGAATCCTTTCTACCAAGGAAACACCCGGTTTGACACGCTTCAAAACACGGTAAGCTACGGCAAACTTTTGGACCAGTCGTAAGTTAAGAGGCCACGTGTAGGTCATCAATTAAAACCGATAACCTAATAATATCTTAATCAAACCTTATAATATGTATAAAGGAAAAGAACCCACTTATATATTTTATATCGTAAAGGTAAAAAGAATATTGGTTATAATTAAAATTGGAATCAAACGGGCTTTTTATGAAAGGAAAGCAATGAAAATGGTAATAATTTAGTTTCATTATCAAAGAGTCTAAGATCAAAGGTTCCTAATCGTACTATCATACAAACATTTATTTTTCCAAACCTGGATAATCATATTGATATATAATTATTATATACTTTTATAAAAATATCCCTAACATTTCAATAAGGAGAATAAATGAAATTTTATAATCTATACTTTAATATTATAAAGAGGAAAACTGTGTTTGTTTGGTTGTAATGAATAAGTCTGGTAAGGTACTGGACCGATTTCAAAAATTCTTTCGCCGTTTGAAAGCTACATTATCTACGAGTAACATAGGCTAATTTTTATTCTAGAAAAAAATAGGGTTCCATAAGATATTTGGGGTTTTCGGACACAAGGTGTAAAAGTCAACCAGAAAAGTTACTTATTTTGCGTACGCTGCCTAAACTATAAAAGATAGATTTATAAAATGTCCTAATTAATTGTAGATCTTATAATTATCTACAAAAAAATCAGCGACACGTTATGACTATCTATGTCGAGTGAGACACAATAACCATTTTTTTATTTAGAAATTTTGAATCTTTTTGGACTACATTTATATACGCGTTTATTTTACTCATGCTCATCATTGGATCTTTTTTAAAATAAATTATTTCATCACTAAGTAAAGTTTATGTAGATAATATTTCGTCTTTAAGTGATTAAAATTGAACGTTCGGTTTTGAAGTTATGGCGAAATCTATCTATATCTATACTAATATTATAAACTAATATTAGTTAACGCAGGCGAAGCTGCGGGCAACAGCTAGAATAATATAGCCCGATTAGCTGGCTTTGCTCATGAATGTATATTATCTGAGAATATTTTCATGCATGTGTCAAAATTATTTTATGTTTAGCACATTCGCATATTATATGCATGCCATGTAATAATGGAAATTAAGTTAAAAAATTAGATTAAGTTTTCTTTTGTTAAGTCGCTGTGTGTGATTAAAATAAATATAATGAAACAGTTTTTTCGGGAAATGTTTTTATGATTATTCACAATAACATATACAATATATATATATATATATATATATATATATATATATATATATATATATATATATATATATATATATATATATATATATATATATATATATATATACTACATATTTTTATTATTATATTACATATAATAATATCGTGTGTTCCGAGAGATCATCATCCTTCATCCTTCCACTGGTAAGCAGGGGCCTTCTTCAATGAACGCCAAGACGACCGATCCTTTACCACTCGCGTCCAACACACAACACACAACAGAATTGTTTTGAGGGATTGTTCTTTCTTTTCTTATTTATTATTATTTTTAAATACCACAATCTCAAAATATTAAATATAATGTAAAATTAATAACCCATAACGATATCGAGAGTGGGATCGAAAAATTATGAGGAGCATGCCTGAGGAGGAACAAAGCTCTTCGATTGTGAAGACTGCAAACGTGAATTGAGTCAGCGTACCGGGAAATAATGCCGAGTCTTATTGAGAAGACATGATATTTATAGATTATTTTATCGACAATGCCCTGCTAGCATTAGCATTTCAATAGGTTTCTGATTAAGGCAGGCGTGGCAAATAAATTTCATTGTTACTTAACCGACGTAGATAAACTGTCTTATAGTGACCATGTGACATAACTTCTCTCAAGAGAAGGTCTTGGTAAAAAAAATTGTGAGTCAGCGTCGCCCATCAACACAAACAAATTAACCTGAGACTAGCCCAGGCAACTCATTCATCCCCACCACGGTTCAGGCCTTGTCGTTGCGGTGGGGCTCAGTAGCCCAGGGGGACCCCAACACATTGGGCGAAACAAATTGAGTTGATGGGGCTCTTTGTACCCCTCTTATAAGAAGAGGATGCAAAAGAGCAGGGGGCAAGGACGGGAACCTCGCCTTATGGTACTATCCCGACGTTGGGAGGGGTTGTTCTGTGGTGCGGGGCAACCCCTCTGTGGAGGTGGCGTCGATCCCCTGAAGAACTGACCAGCCGGCGAGGATGCTGCCTGAGGAGCCCTGTTGCTTGTAGACCCGGGGCACGTCACCAAAGACGGCATTAGTGGTAATCGCCGGGTTTTAGTGGGTAGAGCTGCGTCTACTAACCAGCTTTCAGGTGCAGCGAGTTCCACATACCCACTTGGGAAGACCCAATCCAAAAAAAAAGGCTACTCGTTCATGTTTAACCCATCCTAAGACATGAGATGTTAAGTCTCTGTGCCAGTAATTACACTGCCTGTCCTGCTCTTCTCACCGAAACTCAGCAAAGCTGTTTGACGTTCAGCCGTACGCATGCAGCCGAGAGAGCGGCACAACGCATCTCTCCCACTGCTAAATAGTTTGTATGATGAATGTATATGTACGTATTTATTGTATTTATATAGATGAAGGCCGCTCGTCTACCGGGTGTTGGTTGACCATTAATCAGATAAGAACTTCTTGAACTCGAGCAGTGGTCTAGTTGGATGTGAGTGGCACGGGATCCGTCGTCTTGGCGTTCATGGAGGGTTTAGCAGTAGACGGATAAAGGCTGATGATGATATACATTTTTGTATGTATCTCCATAAATTACTTGGTTTTAATGTTGGAAAATTGTTCAATAAGATTTATTTATTTAATTAACTTTCGCCAACTAACTGATCCTGCATCATCAGACGTAGGACTGTCCTAAACCTGTAAAGTAGTAAAGTAAAATAGCAAATATAATATGTCCCACTGCTTGGCATGCGTCTCCTTGAAATTGCGTGAGAAAGGTATCGGGCCACAGTTCACCGAGGCGCTGACCAAATGCGGGTTGGTGTTCTCCTCCCGATGTTTTCCTTCACCAATGAGCGAGCGATGGTCTTGCGTTTAGGGTGCAATTAGAAAAAAACATTTTAAGGCACCACAGAAGGTCTTAACGGACTCTAATTCATAACAAGGTACAAAAAGCCAAAGGGTCGTAAGCAATCGATATCAAGCTACCCTTGTTTCATACGACAGCAAGACTCAGTGACCGGAATTTAAGCGTTCGTCGCATTGAAATGGAAATTAGCTGATTGGTATTGCCAACATCCATCGTATGCGATTGGCAAATAGATTTTAAATTAACGTAGCTATTTTCATTTAGAACCAGATTTTTGTCTCGCTTTTCACTTGTTTTTCATGACTCTCTCTCTGGCATTATCTACGATGTCTTGTGTGTAAGAGAAGATAAATAGATCGAAAGGTAAGTTGAGTAGCTAGCATGAATCGAAAAGAAACATATTGAAACCAAGCCATCACAAGCTGGTGATGGTGGTACATAATTTCTGAATTAAAAATTTTGGAAGACGGCTTACTGAATGGTATGGTCTAAGAGACGTGGAAGATCGTTCTTCACCGATCTGATAACCAGACGAGACGTATTTTTTTATCAAATATTTTGTATATACAAATGTGCCTAATTATACATGGTTATAAAACATGGTGCATGTTTTCCTTTACTTTTCAGCAAGCGATGTTCTCTTGTTCAGTTGGAATGAGATATTTTAGACAGAATCCCTAAACTATTATACGGATACGCATCACTGGCTCCACAACAAATAACGTGCTCGCCTCTATAACTTGTAAGTCCTACGTAACTCTTTCATACGGATAATGGACCAACTTTTCAAACGAAGCTTATTCTGGAGGGATAAAGAGAAGTTACAAAGGCGAAAAATATTATATTTGACTTAGCGGTAAGATACTTGAAGGGTTGTATATAAAATTTTATGAAGCATCTAAAACTTACATATCTTTAGTATAAAATAGCTAGACGCTACCCTTATCTTAAATCTCAAGTTTGTATAGGTAAAATAGTCAAAGTATTCCATCTGTGAGTCATTGTTATGTTTTAGAAAGAAGAGCAGATCAGGCAGTATTATTATCTCAAACACTTACCATCTTCACCGAAGAAGAACGTACACAATAAGGGATCTATTGTTGAATCTTCTGTCAGAGACACTGCAGAGAAATCGTCGCCATTATATTAAACTGTTTAAACACAAATATTCTTTAAATATACATTTTTTCGGTACTATTTTTTTCATCTTTCTACTCCAACGCCATACCGACTAACTTTGAATTCATGTGCATAATTTGAATAAAAAAAATGTGTATACTCAATTTCGTAGGGCTACGTTATCGTAGGATTGTATGCTTCTGTGTCTTATGCTAGTAAGATTCTGGATAGGGAGCATCAAGCTGAGGATAACTCGCAGTGGCTTTAGTACCATACAGCAGTACCAGCAGTACCAGCAGTACTAGCGCCTAGTAGTACCACCCAGGAACAATCCATTCTTTTCCAAGTCCAATCCAGGTTAAAGGCCAGTACCAGTTTTCAATTCCAGTACTATAAAGTAAGCATAAAATTTTTCTGTTACTTTTTGAAAACCGAAACTATGGTTTTGAATATAATGATTGATTCCATTCAGTGGATAAAAATGGAAATGTCACACCGATGACCGAAGTGTGCTCTGGATTTGTATTGGAAAACAATTCAATTGGAATAGTTTTTATTTTATTTTTATGGGATACGCGTAACAGATCATGAACTGCGTTTTTATTGCTTATCTAGTTTTTACGTTAGTAAGATGAGGTGGAAATAAAATGTGTAATAATTGAAAAAGGGAAATAAAAGTTTGGATTACGACTTTAATGGAAGAACTACTTACTATTCAGGTACGTTGCTGACAAGTCTTTGTAATTTCTTAAATAGAAAGACTGCTCCTGGTATACGAATAAATGGGAATCAAAGATTTAAATCGTTAGATATGCCTTCGCCGTCAAAAAGTGTGGACATTGTTATTGGTATACAGAGAAAGTAATATATACATTACACGAATTGTGTATATTACTTTCTCTGTCGCACTGATTGCAAATGAGTGAGCTCACTCATTTGAGGTTGGACACGTTTTGTTTTGTTTGTTTTGTTGACACGTGTATCTAGCGATTCAAATATTTGATGGGAATAGCTTGTTTTAAAAATAATAAAGTTGTTTAATGTGTGAAGTAAAAAGCTGTAATAAAAAGCCTACATTTTATATGAACATTTATTTTATAGACCCTTATATATTTACAATTATTAACAAATTTATTAACTATCTATATTTATCACAATGATACGTTATTTATGAATATTTACAGTGTAATGGTTAAGGGAAAACGCATAACTACTGCATAACAGACGAGAATAAGCATATTCTATTTGAAGTATATAATTATATTTTATAAGTAGTTTAATTTACAAATAAATGGTGATCACAATAATAATATTATTTACTTAAATACAATTCATTCCTTGGTTACATCTAGCATATAACCAGATGGAGTAGTAATGTGAGTAATTTAACTTTATTCATTCGAAGCTGGACAGTGATTTATCACTGACGTAATTTAATTTCAACCAACCGGTAATCTGTGTGTACGTTCCATCGCCCAATCATTCATCAATAGCCTCAACTCGGCCAATCAGAGCGTAGAACTGACACAGCGTCATAGCAAAAATTTGGTGGAACTTGGTTTTATAAAAAACACATAACATGGCTTTATTCCAGCTACATGATCGACGCTTGGTTATAATCATTTCGATGCTCTTATTCTTCACATCTAGTTTCTTCTTCGAAGGATCGTTTTATTTGTTTTTTTTTTTTCAGTCTGCGTTGTATCAAATGTTTTGATCACTATTACTGAGAGGCCACATTTAGGGCCTGTTTCATAATCTCCAGTTAAGTTCCCAATAGGCTATCGGCAACATATTTGACAGATACTTGACAGATACTCCATACTCTATCTGTCAAATATGTTGCCGATAGCCTATTGGGAACTTATTTGGAGATCGTGAAACAGGTCCTTAATGTCTTAATTAAAACTTACTAGTAAGTCAGTTTAATATACACCATGAAATTTTCGGCAGTACAATAATTCTTCAGATAAATTTAATGTGATAAAATAACATTAAAACAGAAATAACAATACAAACAGTAATATTTATAACATTAGACAAAATACATACTCTAAAAGAATTTCAAAACCATTTCATGGATAGAACAAAGCGTTTGATCAAGTATCAACATCGACTTAACAAAAGACTAGTTCAGAAGTTCCTTAAGAGCTAGCTTAGATCGATTCACTCGGATCCGAAAGAGTCTTAGCCGATTATTCTTAAGCGAAGAACACTGAATTGCTTGGAGACAATAACGTAAATCCGATAAGCAGAGAACGCTTTTTGATCAATATTATAAATCCAATTTATTTAATTGATAAATTGCCTTGTGGAATTTGGCGTTTTATTTTTTGAGAACAAATACACGGTGATGTTTTGGTGTACTGACTCTTTACGTGTTAACTGATATATTAATTTACTGCAATCAATTGTTTCAAGAAAATATAAAGAACCAGGAATAAAACATTATCATTTCAGAATTTTGTAAGGAGTACTTTGTAGTATTAGATTATTGAAAATAGTGATATAATAGTAATATTGTTATTACTCAGATTTAAATTTGGTACCTAAAAGTAGGAATGTTATGCTTGGAGTAATGTATTTTCGGTAAATCAATTTTACTTCTACTTCATATTAATAATCTTCTTTGCACTTAATATTGTTACGTAAATAATATATTGTTACGTTAATATTGTGACACATTAGGTAACAAATCCGTTAAAAATAATTCGAGGATACAAAACGTTTCGCTAAATATTCACATATACCACTAAATTATGACATTATAGAAATAAAATATCGACATGTATTTGTTTTTAATATGTTAAATGATTAAATTTTTTATTTTATTATAGTTTGTGGCGCCTAAAAAGAGCGCTAAATCCGGAGAGTAAGCTTTTAGGGGACTGTGGAGTACGGACAGAAGAACAAACCGACATATTAATATTTAGGCTCGACCCATCCGTTTAGTTCAACGCTCTTTTACTGGACATTAATTATACTTGATTAAGCTATTCACATTAAAATTCTAAGTACATTTTTAATTAATAACAATATAATATGAAATATACTTTTTAATAAAATACTGATGTTCGTCACATTTGGGAAATAAACTTTGATTCATCCACGTATATTACAAAATGTAAAACTACTTAGAAAAAAAAAATGGCCGTTACATTTAAATATTAAAATCCATAGTAAATTCGAACGAACCTACAAAGAAAAATAACAACATAACCCACAAAATTTTCTCGAGATAATTTGAACAAACAACCTATTAATTAACTTTAGTTAACTAGCACGTACTCTTAAGGAAATTATCCAACAGATTCCAAAATAAAGCCCTTAGGTGTGGTACAAAATTCACTTGCCTTCTAGAGCATTAACCTATTTTGTGACAAATGAGGCCTTTACACCGTTTCACTTGTCAAGTAAATGAATTAAAATCTTCACCCCTACGCGCTAAAGATCATTATCTGTTTGTTAATTATGCAAACATTTAATGATTAAGCGTATATTAAACGAGGCATTATTTATTATGTATAATATAATTAGCTAGATAAACGATACTTGTGATTATGGATAGGTAAGCATACATTAGATTCTTAGAGTCGCTGAGGGTTTCCCGTCGGCAGATCCGGGTACCTCAGGCAGCGGCTGAAGGCTCACGCAGTAGTTTTAGTGGGGTAGTGCACCCAAGTCCCACACACGCCAGCGCACATACCCAAGGTCCTGGTATGGTCCGAAAAGGATTTCCACTGCGTCATCAAAAAAAAAGTTCTTAGATTGGAATGAAAAATAATATTAAAAAACGAATAACTAGTACATTATACTTAAGAGTAAAACATGTAACAATATATATGGTACATAATTATAATGTAGGATTAATCAAAGTTTATTTCTGCATGTAGCCTAGGAGAGAATTCAATGAATGTCTATGTATTAATATGATTGTCACCGTATAATTACGTATACGGCGATCAGTGTACTGGTGTAAGTGATCGTGTTCAGTTGGAGATACTTCGGCGAAGAGGACTGCATCGCGGCCGGATTCTCGCCTGAAACAAACACAATCAGATTAGGAAGAGAATAGATGAGTGCCATATTTTATGCAACATCCATACCCGTCAATCTAGCACCGTGGTAAGTGCGTAAGAACTTGTATTTCAGGTTCCGTATTCGTTTCTAGTATACGAAAATAAGTTTAAGAAATTTGTATACGTATAAATGTCTATGAGCTGGTACATCATTCAAATTATCTTAGAATTTGAAATGTTTAATAAAAGTATAAAATCTTTTTTTTTTTTTTTTTCGGTTGGATCTATACTAATGGTCCTAGTGACCGTTATGCGTCATCGGAAATGGGGTGATCCGGTTGGATCATCCTATGACGTTAAAAATTTGGGGGGTTGCCCCCCGCCATGTTCATGGCGTCGGGTTAATAAAATCTTATGCCAAGCATAATAATATTAAGTATACTCGACTTCAGTGAAACCTAAAAAGTGGAAACTTAATCAGCAACATTTTACAAAAATTATGTTTATATAATTATGACCCTTAATGTCATGCCCAGCACGGGCAAGGGTCTCTTCAAAATAGGATGTTGCGCCATAGTTCACTGATTCGTCGATTTAATGCCAGTTGGTAAACTTCACACACCTTTCCTTACGATGTTTTCCTTCACGGATGAGCGAGCGATGGTATTACTTTCAGATGTAGAAATTTAGAAAAAAAACCCAATGTCAAGGAACAACAGAGGTCAGGATCAATCCCGGACCTCTCCCCCCCTCATACACCAACCCCCTCGTCACTCATACACCAACATTATTCGTTGCTCAAGTTTAGAATATATTTTATTACATTACAAATTCAAATCAACTGCTCTTATTAAAAAGCAGCTTAGTCATCATTTCCTAGGATTTTCCTAACTATATTTTGGGGTCGGCATCCACTCAACCGGATTCAGTTGAATATAATATGTATTTTAAATGAAGCGACTGCTTATCCGATCTCTATAACCCAGTAAGTGGGAGATAAGGTGCCCCGTGGTAAGACTGGATGTCAGACTCTCAGGCTTCTCCCTTTCTCTCGTGACGACTGTCAGATATCCTCGAATGACAGCCGGCGCCAACTGCTTATGCCTTCCGAGTCACGGAGGAGTCTCGATATGTAAAGAGACCAACCTTAGAAAGCCTTGCTTAGCCTGGTGAATCGATTCGCGCAGCTATTACCAGCCACGAGCTCAATATTATGTGTTTATTTTGGTGTAATTAAATTAATGAGTACATGGAATAGTGAGCTGTAATCGAAACAAATATGATAAATTTGCTCAAATGTTATGTTAATGATATGTAAATATTATGTTAAAATATTCATAGAAGTATTCATCCTTCAAATTATGTGGTAAATTTCTGGAATGTAAATAGTTGGAAAGCCTGAACCTTGCTGTAATATAGAATAGATTCACAGATATATCGCGCGTATTTGGAACGCTTGCAAAGATTTAAAACCTAGTAATATGCTATTTATATACCTACTATATAATGCATAAAACCATTTATCTCAGACTTATTTTGAGAAAATTTTAGGACTTTTGCAAACTCGCAATATATGTACAATAAGTATTTTTTTTATACAATAAGTATTATTCTATTTATTTTATATTATATTCGTTTAGCGTTTACGCCACTTGTCTAGGGGGGACTAATTACATACGTTTTTAGACGATTTTACAAACTGAACCATATTAATTATATTGTGTCTTAATAAACGTTCTTCAAAAATTTTGCAGCAACCCTATGGAGTTAGCGAGTAAACGCAAAGGAATAGAAGCGAGCGTTTGCCACTTGTCTAGAGGGGCAGGATATTAATTCTTATGTTTCTCAATTGTTTTATAAATAATTTATCGATCTATAAACTACGTGTGAATTCCAGTTTACAATATTCGGATCGGACTTTTAATTTACAAGTTATGACGAGTATAAAAATGATCTAATTAGGAAAATGTAACTTCTTGAACAATTTGTTCTACGTATAGTGTAACCACCAAGTTTCAAATGAAATTTGGTACTGATATACAAAAAGTTTGGGACCTAGAAAAGGTTTATAGTTGGGTTTAAAGTTTATTCCTGAACAAAATCCCATGGAAACGTGAACTACGCAGGTAAAACACCGGTGATTGCTTAACTGAACTAATACTAATTTACACAATAACGCTGACCAACATATTCTCTATAAATAATCACAATTAAAAATGATACGGTTTTAAGTCCAAGTTAACGTGGGCAAAACTGCTGGCAGCAGCTTGTGTAAAATATATAAATAGTTCGTCGCATAAATAAAATAATCATAATAATATTATGTTACAATTTCCTAATTGATTATACAAAAATAAATATTTATAATATACTTCGCTTTGAATTTTATTAATAAAATTATCATGTTAATGTAAAAGCAAAAAAAAAAGTGTGTGTCTAGATTTATAATATTATATCAATTCACTATGTCGAAATTTTCATCATATTGAGTGGATTGCGACATTATCATTTTATTTCCTTCTAACCAATTATTTGCCTTCGGAAATTTTATTTTTAGGGATATTTGGGTTTTGGGGTCAGGGTACAATCCATTGATAAAATAAGGTAGTGGCCCTAATATAATTATATCACCCATAAGTTAATAAGGTACTAGAGTTAAAGCTGCTTTGGTGACCTCAGCGTCGGTCGACCTCTATCTTATTTTAAGCTAGCTATTGCTTGCGGCTTCGTTCACGTTAATTTAGATTTATTTACGTATACAGACTGATGATGATCATTTTGTTTTTTTATGTTTACGAGAATTTCACTCGTTATAATGAAACAACTTTTACTTTTTTTATGGTCCTCCCGTGACCATGGTTGCTGTAAAGTATCCGAAACGTCGGGGATATAAAAAACTTAATAAACCGCCATAGTTTCCGTAAAAGTTGTATCATCACATTGTATCATCGTTAAAATGATTTTTCAAATTTTTAAAGAGCATCATAATAATTTATTGTTACATCCCTTAAGGAAATAAGCTACTAAGCGGCTTTGATTTTTCCGACTCTTACAATGATTATCCGTATTACCAATTTAAACAAAAACATCTCAGGAATTAATGTATCTCATCTTTAAAACAACTTGAAAATTTATTTAATGATTTAAGAGTATAGCGTACAAACTTACGAAGCGAAGGGCTTTGTTGAATCGTAAGTAGTGCTAGTAAGTAATGCATCTGCATAGCCTCTGGTTATGTGGATGTTAATGGGCGTCGATAGTCACAAGACTTCGACTGTTAGATTGCCCTCCTATGCTATAAAAAGTCTTTTTATGGAGAAAGGCTTAACGAAGAAAACGTAAATTTTCATTGTTAATAATTATTCATAATTGATTATGTCATATTTTGTAAGCTTGACTTTTCGCATACTATCCTCCTGAAATAAAATATATTTATCGGTCACAACTTACAAGGTTGTGTAATATAGAACAATCACAAAAACGTTTACAAACTGAACGAAGTCGCAATAAATGCAACAAAAAGGAATATTTGCTGAAAAAAAAAAATCAAATCAATTGGATCAGCGTTGTGGCAAAAAGTTTGAATTTCGAATACCGGCATATTCAAATTCGTCAAACGAAAAACTAACTGGAAACCGAAGCAATCAATGGCGTAAGCGGTCCTAAATAAAAACTAGACACATCATGCCAGATCATCCAACGATTAAATATAGAGTATACATTGTTGAGTCTTAGTGTTCGTCCGTCTACGCTATACGTTATAGCTAGGTCAAGTTGGTGGTAGCGAAACGACCAGATGGGAAGACGATCCGTGCAGTGGCAGGTCCGTGTTGGATGCGAGTAGCAAGATCGGTCGTCTTGGCGCTTATTGAGGGAGGCCTATGTTCAGCAGAGGACGGATAGAGGCTGATGATGGTGATGATGATGATGATGGTACATCGTTGTCGAACATAGGTCTTATTCAATAAACGCCAAGATTACCGAACCTCATTAGATGTATAAATAATGATAATAATGTGTTGCATATTTCCTTCACACTACATTAGGAGAAGAAAGATGACAAACTATGCGGGTTAAGTGCGAAAAATTAAAAATTTGTACTTAGAATAGGTACATTTTAATTGTCACGAAAAGTGCAGAAAAAGTACATTCAAAGTGATATCACTAATCAGTCAAACTTTAATTATTGTTAATAATTATAATTTATTATATTATAGTTTATCATATTTGTTAATAACTAAAATGGAATTACCATTCAATCACCAACATTATAGAGTAAAAACTTATCATTTGACGTCTCGGGGTAGGCACGTAATGAGTTACGTGGGTTAATCCCGGGTGAACTCATTTATAGTCATGGGTGACGCTGACCACAGTCCATCAGGTGGATCATCGTGAAATTTTCTTATTCAATTAAAATAAGAAAACGAATAAAAAAAAACCTACTGATTTGAACTCGTCAACCCTACGTTACATTTAAGACATGCTAGTAGCAACGAATTAAAGTTTTTACTGTAACTTTCAAAAGGTCCTTGAGCCGTTCAATATACAAAACCCTCACGTACAGAGAGCCACTTAGGTGAAGTGAAACTAGTTTAGTCAAGGATGCCACACGTCAGATTTATTGAGTGACATTATTAAGTGGAGTCCACATAACGTTAGACGGTCACGTGTTCTGTCCAGCTCTAGATGACCAGGGGAAGCAAACTTAGTTGTTGCTTATCACTTAACGAAAAGTCAATTAAGAAATTAGCCTAGCTGTAATAATTATTACCATTAGATTTGAAAATAGAATTTCTATCATTTTCACTATTTCGTTGTCGTAGGTGACGTGATCTTGATTGATGAAAGTTTTATACTAATGTCTACTGTTAATATTATAAAAGGATGAAAGGAGTTTATTTTAATTGGCCACATTTCTATTGTCCAACTCGTAGATACGAGTTTCATCAAAATCATAAGTACCCAGACGGATGTGACTGCAGTGGCGCCTAGCGAATGAGCTATTAATGAAGATTACTAATAATTAAAGTAACATTAACAAATAGTTATTAATAAAATATACCGCAGAGTTTGAAGACGAAAGTCTTCAACCAATGCGTTCTCCCCGTGATGACCTACGGGGCCAAAACGTGGCTTCTTAATTTACGACTGATTGCTCATCTCAGGCACACGTTGAGGGTGTGCAGGGCCGAGTCCACAGACGTGCCACAATCATGGCAAACTGTCACCACTGGATGTGCCGGATGGCACACAGGGTGCCATCCAGTGGAAATAGCAAATATAGTGGAATAAGATAGTATAGGTTCTATCCTATTCCATTGTATCTTACTTATTTTACCTAGTATTATAAACGTGAAAGTTTGTAAGTATGGACGTTTGTTACTCTTTTACGTAAAAACTACTGAATGGATCTTAATAAAACTTAACAATAATATAGATTATATAATCAGAATAACACATAGGCTGCAATTTATCCCAGTATTCCCACGGGAATGGGAAGTACGCGGGTGACACGGGGCACTGCCAGTTTGCTATACAGGTGTATCGGGCGTCTACTGTCTATGTACATCACTTATCACTTACTACGATGTGTACTGACTGCTCGTTTCCCCCTCTTCTATAAAAAATGCATATTTACACGTGCCATTAGGATCATGATGGAATTCATCAGGGATTTCACTCCGTAGCACAAATAAATTGTCTGAGTAATTCAGGTAATCCCAATTTATGCGTGGTCTTTCCTGAGACGTAAAATGTTAATGTACAGTAATTACTGCCTGTCCTGCCTTTTTAACAGGTTTTCCGTGAGGAACAAGCGGGGTGGCGGTGGCAGAACATGACACAGCTTATCTGTAGTAATTTCATAGGTATTTTAATGAAAAATATGTTACCGTGCTTTTGGGTATCATAGTTCACCTGTGACATTTTAAAAATATTTTATACAATTTGTGTATCAAAAAGCCGGAATGGAATATTGGAAACTAAATAAATCTATTGCTTTTCGATATGCCGTTCAAAACTTTGCAATCCACGCAAACCTTGCTTGAAATATGACAGCTGCTTTTATTTTGATTCTTGACAATTTTACGCTAGTATGACACTGAAAATTTATAATACCCTCCTTCCAATATATCTGCGTGCATCATTACATCGTTTGCTCACCACTGACGAAAAACAGTTAGAGGAAAAAAATCTTAGAAGATGTGTGAAGTTCACACTAACACATAAATGCTATTCAAACCTAAGCTCTTCTGGCTTCATCACCATTTTAAGGATTCAGATTACATATTATATAATATGTGTATGTACAATGTTGAATCGTTTATAGATACAAAACAGAGCATTGAATAAAGCCTAAAACTACCCAATTACTATTTACTATTACATTTCTAATGCATATTATAGGTAATTGGTAACGTGACTTTTGTCTCGTTCAACTTTCATGTCAACAGAAGTAACACGTAATATTGAATAGAAGCTGTATTGTATTACCGTTAGAACTGAGTTTAACAATTTAGTATCAGGTACGCTAAAATGACAAATTTCATCATTAATATTAATCACTTTTAATAGTATGACAAGTCTCTGAGGTTGCTGATGGATCCAAGTTATTACAAGTGGTCCTTAAGGTTTATTAGAGGCCTCATGCTAAGTTTCACATAACTACCAGAGCCATATTCCAAACCCTGCCGTTGCTAGGTAATATATACATGAAACCCAAATCCCAAAAGGAGACGAAGTATGGCTGAGCCGGTACTTAATATGACTTCTAACTGTTTCTAGCAGGATAAGGATAGGAATTTAACCCCAATGTATTCAATGAGGCTGTGGTTACCCATATGAACAACTGGGCTGGTCCCTTTTTAGGAACATGTCAGTTGTCGAGGTACAAGTACGAGGTACTCCTGTGTTTATTAGCCATGGTCTGATGGTGTCCATTAATACTTTTTGCCGCGCATTTTATGGAACGGTATCCACGCCTAGTCATATTATGATATTCAATGCTTATCAGTCACCTGTTTCAAAGTAATTAGTAAAATCACCCTGAGTAGTGTTTTACACATTGTCACTCAATCTAATGCCCCATCCAGACTCTCCACGAGGCTACACGAGGGAACGCGAGTGCGAGAGTGAGGACGGTGCGCTCGTGTCCCCTCGTCTTCCCTCGCCTCGCCTCGCTTTCGCTCCGCTTTGTGTCGGTTTTTCGGGCGCGAGGAGGTGGGGCGTGACAACCAACAACATCCTCGCGCTCGCTCACTTTGTTGACGACTGCTGCAGATTAAGGACGCTTGTTTCTTATCATGGCGGTGGAGTGGATCATCAAATTCAAATACATACATCGTCCTGTTGCGGTGTGTTGCGATCATAGTAATGTGACATTATTATAAACGCAAGACATTATAATATTGGTAGGCACATAAACTAGCCAACGTAGTCACTTGAAAATCGTCTCGCGAGAGTCTGGAGCCGGCTTAAGAATAACGTGTATACATAAAATATATAATGTGAGATATGATAATTATTGCATGCTAATAGAAATGTGAGAACAATTCTGGTTTTGAGGAGTCGCAGCATTGTAACGTTAATTAGATTCGTTGTTAAGCTTCTTGTGGGTTCCAAGAAACTTCTCATTTACATGCGCCTTTAGAATAATCTTTGATTTAACTTCTTAATTAACCGCAATTTTACATAAAGGTACCTTAAAGCGATTTGTACACACATAGAATGTAAAAATAATGATTATGTACCGTTGGCCATTTTTGCAATAGCTCATTCTATATTTCAATATATTCGAAAGATTTAAATGTATCGATGTTTGTTTGTTACTATGTCACACAAAAACTACAGAACGGATTTTGATGAAACTTTACAATAATATAGCTTACACATCAGAATAACATAGACTATAACTTATTTCCATATTGTCAGGGCATTGGAAAGTACGTGGGTGAAAATTGAGAACGCGGGACGCTGCTATAAATAGCAGCGTCGTATAAATTGATGCCAAGAATAAAAATTCAAAGTCTACGCTTTGTCTACCATTCATCTGTAGCAATGTATTAATGTTGATAATATTATAGATGAAGTAAACAAACAAATTGAATTCAGGATTGAAATTTCACTGACTATGTCGGTAACCAGCGTGAAATATATCCGATGGAGGGTTTTACCTAAACACGATACAATTATGCATCAGCACCACATGAAACGATTTATTAACGAAAAGGGGTCGGAAGGGTTCGCACCACTAATTTTTCAAGTCCGAATTAAGAGATTAGTTTGTTTGTAGGTAATTTTTCATATTTATTGAGATAATAGTAGGAGAGACCGCGGGGGATCGTCCTTCACCGATCAGATAACTAGACGAGACATATTTTTTATCAAATATTTTGTAAGGCAGAATGCCTTAGCCTTTAACCTTGGCAGAATGTAGGCTTACTCATTTCTCTGTATGAATACCTGGCAAGCAGATGTAAACAAAAACAGGTAAGTCAATATAGGTGAATGGAGTCACCTATTATTTGCTAACTTATCGAAAGTTATATCAAATTTTAGACTTTAAAGTATGGCTTATTTTATTACAAAATAAGTCATACAAACTTGCCTGCAAAAAATCATACTTAAAGTAATTTAATTAGCCATGAGCACTTTTGGATAGGCAAGTAATTATAGGCATATTTGTTTATTCAAATTTTTTGATAAAAAATACATCTCATCTAGTTATCAGATCGGTGAAGGATCTTCTACGGCTCTTACACTATTATAATGACACAATTTTTATGGATTTTATCGCGGTTTATTAAGTTTTTTATAAGCCCGACGTTTCGGATACTTTACAACAACCATGGTCACGGGAGGACTTTATTGAGATTGATAAGATTTTAATGGGTTTTGTACGGGCTGAGACGTACCCGTGCAGTCTTTGGTTGATAGAAAAAGTTAATAAAATGATAGAATGTTATGCTTGAATTTTGATATATTTGAATTGATCGTTACTAATGAATGATAGTAATGATATGACCGCGAGCTTTGATAGAGCACAACTGATACATTAATTACTTATTTCTAATGATTAATGTTTAATGACAAAGGTGTAATGCGGCATAAGCTGCTTACGCCAAGGATTGTACGTGCTAGGCCGTACAGGGTTCATAATTGTTTAACTAATTTAGTAATAATATTTTATGGACATAACTTAGACAATTTTAGATTGAAAACCACCAACCACCAAAATTGAAAACAGAAACTTCAACTTATTTATTGATGCCTCGGTAAGAAATTTGTGGAATCCTACTAATATTATAAACGTGAAAGTTTGTGAGTATGGATGTTTGTTACTCTTTCACGTAAAAACTACTGAATGGATTTTAATGACACTACAATAATATAGCTTATACATCAGAATAGCACATAGGCTATAATTCCGTACTCCCACGGGAACGGGTAATACGCGGGTGAAACCACGGGGCGCTAGCATACTAGCATAATGTATTTCATAAAATACATTTGGCGTCAAAACGCCGGTGAAATGACCAACAAAAAAGCGAGTGGAAATGGCGTAGGTGAATCCTCGTAAAGTAAATTAAATTTTATGAACGGATTGAGTTGTGCTCGGGAAATATTTATACAACATTACACCTGACCGATCCCAGTAAATGGTGTTGATTTCAAGTAATTAGGTTACAAAATATTACGTTTCTGTAAGTTGCTTACTTACCAAATATTTTTATTTATTTATTAAGGACAGCCAGTCCCAGTTACAATAAATAGTTATATAAATTATTAAATCATAATATTATGCTCGTGATATTATGTTTTAATAATTTGTGGCACTGCTTATAGGTGTCACAGCTATCGCAAAAAAAAGAAAACAGTTAACAATAGAAAAAAAAAAACAACCACTAACCACAGACAATACAAGACAGTCATGGTACTTACATCAAAGTTACAATATTTTTAAAATCAGTAAAAACAGATTTTTACAAAGTTACACGTTTAAAATAAAGTTGAGTACAAAACATTAGATTTATGTGACCCCGCATATTTTTTGATGATGGATTTCATGGCGTCAACCTGACTCATTTTTATTTGAAACGCATAAAAAGAAAGCTATTTACATATTATACGTTTTCGTTTATAAGTAGTAATGTACATAGAACTTACAACTCAGTTACCTCATCTTACTAATTTTATAAACGTGAAAGTTTGTAAGTATGGATGATTGTCACTCTTTCACGTAAAAACGACTGAATGGGTATTAATGAAACTTTGCAATAATATAGCTTACATATCAGATTAACACATTGGCTATAATTTATCCCCGTTGTCCCACGGGAATGGGAAGTACGCGGGTGAAACCGCGAGGTGCTGCTAGTTTCATATAAAAAAAACTATTATTTATAAATATTCTTAGTTCAGGGGGCATGAAGATGTTCCGGGTTCGTTACTGACCCCAAATGTGCCTTAAAATAGGTTTTTCTAAATTTGAAAATGCACCAAAAATACGAGACCATCGCCCGCTCACCGGTAACGAAAAACATCGTAGAGAAACCTGCATGCCTGATAAGATTGAAAGTGTTTGAAGGTATGTGAAGTTGACCAAACCGCATCGGACCAGTGAATCGATGAACTGTGAACCCTTCTCGCCTGATTTTGAGGAGGAGGCCTCAGCCTAGCGGTGGGACATATTATATGGGTTGATACATTACAATTCTTAGTGCTTATAGAAAATGAATATGCACCTACAGTATTACCGAACCAATGCGATTTAGGGATCTCGTAAGGTCATACTCATATTTGGAACGCCGATAACCTATGGTGTATCGGGTCTATGGCCCAAGACTTACCAAGGTGAACCGACCTTTCTTTTACCCCCTCTTCTATAAAAAATCAACAGTAGGCGCAATAGGGTTGATAATAATAATATGTACATACTTAATTACAACGACGAGTGTAAGTATAGCATATTAAAATGAAAATATATATCGTTGTTTGTATTCTAAGTTCATTGGAGCAGTGTTTGAACGATATAAAGTCGTATAATCCAATATTTATGTACTAGAAACTGACACACCACGGGACATAATGGATGGCATCTGTTAGACGGGCTTGGCTATCATCCAAACACACGGATAGGCGTATTTTGTAAGAGATTTTAATGTTACACCGTGCTCCACTAAAACACGTGTTTTAACGCTTAACTTCATACGCTTTGCGTGTAATTGTTTTAAAATGGAACAAAAAAGACGCTTAAAATGACTTAAATGTTTAAATTGAGTTCTAGTTTCTGTTCTGGTATGCTCAATGCACATTAACCTAGATATAACTATATCTAGAAATGACTACAATCATATTTTTATTAGTAAGTATATATAGTTTTTTGAATGCTTATTCTGAATCTATTTTGACGACGTACAAAAACCGGTCAAAGATTATTCTTATTTTCTTTACATAGGATGTTAGGTACAAATTCCATAGACTAGTTCACTTGGAGCGCCATGGTAATTCGAAAACAACACGAAGGAGTTTATGTCGATTTTCGTGAAGCGGAAAGCTACCTTCTTTGGACACATGCAGATAGGTTTTCTCTATGAATTTTCAAGGTTGAAGCTCGAAGGGAAAATCCCACTAAGGCGAAGACCAGGCCGTCAAAGGAGAAAGTAATTAGACGACAGTAAAGAGTGGAACAATAAAGCTTTACGCATCTGAAAAAAGCAGCATGGATTCGTCCTCCGAACTTCAATATGACGGCAGCACCTGATGATGATAATTCCAATTTCAAAAATCATTCATTGATAATAGAGAAGATATGGAAAATGCTTACCATTAAATATATGGACGTAAATGCTGGCGGGCACCGCGTTGTTCGGCACGCAGGTGTAGTTGCCGGCGTGGGTCACACTGGCCACGGGGATGAGGAGGTCAGACACACGCTGCTCGGGGTCCGTCGTCACGTTGACACCGCGTTCCGCGTCGTAGTTGATCATCCGACTGTTGTGGTACCTGCACATACATTATTTCTGAATGCTTATCATAACTCATTATTTCATTATTGAAGTGAAACTTCTTTAGAATCGTTGTGATTTCAAACCAGATGCAACGGAAAAAACGACAGGTAAGAGACACAAATACAAAAGAGCGAGTTAGCAAGTGTCGGTGTGTATGTATATTGCACACTGTTTAATACATGCTTGTATTTCAGCATTTAACGTGTGTTTCACTTCTATCGTGTGTGAATCGCACACACATCTTTTTTTCATTTTTCCCGTGTCTGCAGAGCGTCCGAGATGTTTGCGCAGAACAGACGGGTTTCGGGCACTCTTACGCAAAAAAGCAGCGTCAATTATGAACCGCGTGCGGGAGAGCGACAACAGCATCCTGAGGACTGTGGCAGATGATCTGCATGCACCCATACTGAGGAACTATGTGAGGATAATGAATGAACATGAGAACAGTTCCTCGTCTAGATCTCGTCCCGCGTAGTTCTATTTATTGGTGCATGACAATAGTTTAAATATTTATTTTAATGTATCTTTCCTAGTTCAAATTATATTACTAACCCTTGAGTTTTTAGATGTATTCTCATTTTTAACATGTACTTCTTATCCATGGACCACTGTAGTCTTGAATTAAAAAAAATGATTTGATTTGATTATTTATGATGGCTGGCTGGTCGACTGGTCAGACTACTGAACACTTAATGCAGCTGTCGTTTATTGGAATCCCACCAAGTGCAGATAATTTGTATGATGTGTGTAGACCGCCCCGGGTAATGACCAAGTCAATGGACTTGCACATTATGATTTTCTTCAAATTTGAATTTATCTCCGTTCAAATTAGGTAGTCAAAACCCAATTTTTACGAAAATTACGGTTTTTTTAGGTTTCTGCATTCCGGATAATCTATAGCAACTATGTATGATAAGTGGTTTAAATTTAGTTTTAAGTTATTCTAACTAATAAAGGGGAATCACTCTTCCTGACTTCCCGAACAACAGTCAATCTATAGAATTTTGTTTGTCAAATAGCTAGATTTTTTATCTTGTAAAGTATGTAATAAAAAAAAATAAACAAGTGATGAAATACATTTTTGTTCTTACACTTTAACTACTTTAACTACAACCGAAGGCACTAAAAGAACCAACTCTCGATTGCGCTCGACGAGCAATGTTCTTATAGTCCGTATTGTAACTGCACTTCAAAACCACTAAGTCTCTGTTCAGTCTTTGAACAACTCAACAGTGACTTGCAATCCTTAACATAAAATTGGCTCTGTAAACATATAAAATGGAAAAAAATGCGTGTTATTAATATTAGCCCTTGAATAATTTAGTGTATGTGTGAAAATGTTGGACGAAATTAATTATAATTATTATTATTTACTTTACATATTTACAAAAATAACTGTAACGTAAAAAAAAACATACTGTTACAAATTCGAGTTTTTTTTAATTTGATATTAATGCGACGTCGCCAACGAGTAGGAAAAATTTAACACTTGAAATCTATATGCTATTCATGGAGCACCATATATATATGACTGTAATGACCTAGTACAAATCAATTTTTAAAATTTTTCAATTCTTATTCACGTAGCCAATGGCGCAAGGTATGGTAAAATAGCAAATACTATATTTTTTTAGGACATTTTATTATAATGAAAGAACAAAGTTGAAAGTTCAAATTATCGTAACAATAATGTTATGGTACTGCTACTGGTAACATTTGTAAACATTTTTAACAACCATTTCAGGAAGCTTTATGATATTTGACTCAAAACAATTGTTCAACGTATAATTTCTTGTACTGGTCTTGTTAATTCTAAATCTATTTGAATATTAGTTTTGGCAAATGTAAATTTACTTATCTACCAGTCTAACCAGATGTTGACCAGAATAGAATATGTTGTTTTTCAACTCTTGGAACTCAAATTTGGAGATTAATTGGCAAAATGCGGCAGCAACTACTATGAAAGTTTGTAAAAATTGCAATAACAGTATGCAAATTACACAACCAACGTGCTATCTAAGGCGGTCACATAGCCGGAATACGGTAGTTGACAATTTTTGGAACCTAGTCTTAGAATATTCCATAGGTCTCAATTTAGCCGAAATATGAACATTTCTTTGTAAAAAATCTTTACATATTGCAAATTTTTGTAATAGAAAAAAAAAAGAGTTCTATGTAATTTTACAAATTTTGAAACTGTTGACATTTCCGCTTTAAAACGCAGTCATCAATTAATTAACTTATTGCATTAAAATAAAAAAGGCTGAAAATAAAAACTAAATGTATTTACTACCGTCAAGTGCATATAAGCACGATATTTAATATGCACGACTCCAGGTCAGTAATGTTTTTAGAGGGGATCTATAGGTAATTGTTATATTATGTATTATTGACTTTTCCGTGAAAGCCCTTTTATCACAATAATTCACCGGCCATATTAGAATACCGCATGTTTATTAATGAGATATTAATTATTGGTTATCGTGATTTCGATCGCGATAGAAATATACGCAATTTGGGACTTCATATGGGGATACATAAAACGATTTATTTTATGTTATCTGCTATGTTTCGTAGCTAGTCGAGGTCGCATATAACTTGACTGTCTTTCACACTATAGTAGTAACAATAGACGCAAAAAATGTCGAAATAATATTGTTTCTCATTAAAAATGTACTAGTAGATTTTTAGCCAAAGAGTAATTTGGCATGAATGTTTAATAACTTGGCAATGACTAAGCGAAATGGCGTCGTACGGATTATACAGCATAAATAAGAGTTCCTAGACTATCTTGGTATAAAGTTTATATTGCAGAAGTACTTGATGAGAGTTGGGTATTCACTTGTATCTCACAGAGTATGAAAGAAAGAACTAAGAACGTCGTCAAAGATTTTGCAACAAGCATATGGCGTTATGTTTTTAGCGTTTTTCGCAACTGAGCTTCGGAGCGTTTGCCACTTGTCTAGAGGGGCTCCTTAACATTTTGGGAAGATCCCTCACTACTAAAATGTTGTCTCCTAAAACATTTGAAACTATTGTCATAATTATCATCATCATGATCAGTCTTTATCTGTCCACTGCTGAACGTAGGACTCGTTCAGTGAATGCCAAGACGGCCGATCCTTCACAACTCGTTTCCAATACGGATCGGTCACGACACGGATATCACGTTCTCATCTGGTTAAGTAATATATTAATATAATGAACTATGGAACTTCACGATCTGTGTATAATACAGGCATAATATATATATATTAAAAATATTACTGGAATTGTAAATAGTAAAGTTTTCACGAAAAGTGTCGTAGTATTTTTAAATCTATAAAATGCTATACAAGTCAAGCAAAACCGATACACGTGTTTGAGATTGGATCTGGAATTGAATCGTCACTCAAAGGGAGAATTCTTAAAAACTGGGGCAGAAGCTTTAAGAGTAACGTTAAAAATAAATTCAATAAAGAAGTTTATACTTTTTCTTATTTTGTGCACAAGTTAGTGTGTGTTGTAGTGCAAGTAGTAGAGACGGCTTAAGTAAGTTAACTAAGTTAAGTAAGCTAAATTTTCCAATATATCGATGAAAAGGCTACGATGGCCCACTAAAAATACAACTTTCCCCTTATAATGAATTATCTTTAACGGATTTTATCGCGGTTCATTAAGTTTTCACATTCTGATGTTCCAGATACTTTAAATTTTATTAACAGTGATAATATTCGTAGAAATTTTTTCATTGTAATGAAAGAATTTTACGTAATTATATAATTTTCATATTTTAATCTAAATAAACACGTTTTCTACAAAAATCCGAATAAGGATATTTACGATACTACGTCTTAAAACCAGTAGGGCTATTCTGTAAGGTCGTTTTCGAATCTCGAAAGCGGAATTTGCAGTAATTGTGATAGTGACAGACATTGTGACAGTGATAGAGTGATAATGACAGCAAATTTGACGAACTCGTATTCTTTAAAACTCGACTATATGTCTACATCAATAAAGTTCGCTTTTGAAGTGAGCGTAAAGCTCTATCACTCAGGTGAAGCTCGATATCGAAGTGGTTTTTACAGAATAGCCCTACTGGTTAATGTATTATTATAATCTGCTCCCGAAATATGTAATACTCCAAGTTACCAAAAAGCCACTACGATTTGTTTTAGTCAGGACAAATTAAACAGCGTATCTTACATTCAAATATACATTTGAGGATCTGAAACGCTAAATCAATTGGTTATTATATAATTCGTTACACAATTATAACGCTTACTGATAATTTATGTAATCAATGGTTAATCGAAATTTGTGATTTGATCGTTTAATATAGTTGACCAAGCTTGATTTCGCTTATGCTTGAACGACTTAATTTGACTATTAATTGTGTTTTCCGTTGATAGAGATAGATCTAAAGGAATTCAACCATGTACTACATCTGTATTCCTGATTTATTAGCAATAAATGTTTTCCTTACATTATCTATTTAGCAAGGAATCTCTTTCTATTTTATTATAATTGATAATTAAAACAACATAATATATTGTTTAAAGTATCAGGCCATATCAGCAGCACCGGTCCCACTGCTTGGCAAGGTTTTCTTCAAATCAGGCGAGGAGGGTATTGTTGTACGTGAAGGAATACCTTCTCGTCTCTCTTCGGCTTCCTCATGATATTTCCATTCACCGGTGAGCGAGTGTTGATCTCTTGTTTTTAAGGTGCAATTAGAAATTTAGAAAAACTCATTTTAGGGCACTACTGGGGAGTTCGGAATTAGCCCTGCACCTCTCGCTCACTCTCATGATCATCATCATCAGCCTTTATCTGTCCATTGCTGAACATCTCGCTCGCTCTATTGTTATCTAATTAATATTTAAAGTATAGAAATTATTGAGAGTTTACTAATTGTATAAAATACATTCAATTGAGTTCATCATAAAATGTATAAAGAGGCTAAGAATTCAAAAGGCTATTGAAGTTGGATTCAGTCGGTGCGTAAACGCCTAGCAATAAATGTGTTAATACAATTAGTGTCGATACATAGTTTCTGCTGTTGGGCTCACCCAGCTTGTTTTCCCATCTTTGATTCTTATACAGACTAAGCTATATTAAAATATTCATAATAACATTATTTTCTACTGAACGCAGGCCTGTAATAAACATGAATTTCATGAATAAAAGTTTACAATAATAATACGAGAAATTGTTAAACTTTGAAAATCCAAACATACAATATTTTGTATTTATATAATATTAAGCAGGATCTAATTTATAAAATAGTTTATCTAGGCATATTATTACATTATTTAGTTTTTGTAAAAGGATGTAACTAGTAGTTACATGTATAATATATTATTATGCATAATTCTAGTGGACATATTCAAATTGAACCATCCTCAATTCCATTTTACAAACACACAAATTTTGCGAATGTTGCGATACTGGGTTGAATTAATTTATCGAAGAATTGGATCATAAATATATTCTATAAATCTATTGAATCTAATACAAACGGTCCGGGATTGCGGTCCAGCGGTCTAGTTGCCTTCCATCTTACTCCTGCGATCGATTTGTTAAGGTTCACTAACTATTGTCACATTTAATTAAAATCTTATCTTAACACGGATATTAGAAAATAAGTTATATTATACTATTATTTGAACAAAATTTTGGTTTTTTTACATTTCTTAAGGTAAAATTAGAAAAAAAAAAACTAAGGATGGCAAAGTTTGAACAGCATAGATCATTTATATTAAATTAAAATCTATCCAAAAAATATGTCAAGAAATAAATTATCGGAGTCTCAACTCGAATATTTTATTTTTCAGGTCTAGTCTCTAGAAGTAGCATCCTAAAAATAAACTTTAATTCCAATTTTTTTCATTTGGCCTTTCCATTTAAAATCCTGTTTGTAATATCTGTGAACATAATATGACGTCATTGGACGCAGTCAACGCGATGCACGCACCAACTTGCCTTTTCTAGTAAACTACCTACATCTATAATATTATCTAGTAATACAGGCAACAATATTTCGAGCACTGTTTTTAATGTTAGTTGGATAGGCAAACGAGCAGTCGATATAGATGGTAAGTAGTCAGTGTAGTTTATGAACATTAACAAGCGAGTATCGTGTACCATGAGTCATGTTATACCCCGTATGCTGTAGCATGGTGCGGGTGACAGTTCCATTCAATAATAATAGATCGCCAATTACTGTGGTAAATTAAATCAAACCCAACCAGAATGTGATAGTCTCCAAATTCAACTATTTAACGAATATGGTATTAATAAAATACTTAAAAATTTAAAACTGCGGCGGCTTGCAAAAGTAAAACGTAACGTTACTAGAACTGTCACCCGCACCATGCTACGCTGATGCGCACGGAGTATAAGTCACTGTATCAGTAATTACACTATCTGTCCTGTCCTTCTTCCCAAATACAGGAACTCTGTTTTAAGGGATAAACGATCAGGATGGTCGTACCAGTGTAACCAAAAGTAGCAGCGCAACCCTCACACGGATAAATCGTCACCGCAAACAGCGTCGGTACGTTAAGCAATCGTGGTGCATAAGAACAAGGGTTCTTACGCGTCACGCTTGCATAATTTCACCACTAACAAGGGCTAGTGCTGAAATTATAAAATAAAACTTAAATATCATAAAAGTAAGGAAATACTATCCACTACTACCGTTTGATAATGTAATCAGAATCCAATGTCTAATATTATCATATACAGTTTTCTATATTCGTAGTGCAATCTTAAAAGAGCTGACGATAAAACAGAAACCAATTTGATAATATTCTTTATTATAAAAGGGAAAAATAATATTATAGTAAAACATAAAACTTTATAGTACAGTACCCGGCGATAAATATTGCACATCGACCTTTGGAAAGAGACAATCGGCTAATTTCGGCGTCATAGAGCGTTATTTCTGTCGCACACTACCTATGTGACGTTTTGTCAACTTTTGTCAATCGTTGTTCAAATGCGATAGAGTGCGGTCGCGCCCAGATCAAAATATATGTATAGAGTTGTTTATACCCCCAAATTTAAATAATTTAAAGTTGTACTATGACAACTTTAGGGAAAAGAGGAAAACCTTTACAAGGTCGGTCTCGCGAAATTGTCTACAATGTTTATAAATATTTTGTAACCGAAGCCAAAAAGTTAAAAAAAATTAAGATAAAATGTAAGTTGTTATTAATACCATACCATACCATTCTTCGATCAACATCATAATCTTCTTAAAATAAGTTGTTATTTTAAGAAGGTTCAAGAGCAAGTTGCAAATTCAATTGGAATTTCAAGAAGAACTTTGAACAAGAATATATTAAACGAAGTCAGTATTGAAACACAATCTACTGAAATTAAGTTTAGCACTCCAAAAAAAGGGAGACCAAAAAAGCAATTTCGTTTGGGTAAGGATGATTTTGATTATGATGTTCGAAGAATGGTATGGTATGGTATGGTATTAATAACAACTTACATTTTTATCTTCATTTTTTTATTTGTTGGCTTCGGTTACAAAATATTTATAAACATTGTAGATAATTTCGCGTGACTGACCTTGTAAAGGTTTTCCTCTTTTCCCTAAAGTTGTCATAGTACAACTTTAAATTATTTAAATTTGGGGGTATTAACAACTCTATATATATATATTTTGATCTGAACGATTGACAAAACGTCACATAGGTAGTGTGCGACAGAAATAACGCTCTACGACTCCGAATTTAGCCGATTGTCTCTTTTCAAAGGTCGATGTGCAATATTTATCGCCGGGTACTGTATTTTCTTCTTATCATCATCATCAGCGTTCCGTTCACTGCTGAATATAGGCTTCCTCCAATGAACGTCTAGACAACCAATCCCTTGTCACTCGCATCCAACATGGACCAGCCACTGCACGAGATGGTCTTCCCACCTGGTTAATGACCAAGAAACACTTTGTCTTTCGAAGCTTCATTTTATGAGTCCTTAAATTATAAATTATATTCAATTTACACTAAACCTTAAAAAAATACTAGATTGATGAGCATAACAAGGGTTGAAATGATTTTCATTAAATCGGGTTTTAAAGTGTCATCTTTCAATAAAACTGTAAGAAAAAGAAACCCAAAATGGTGGTTAAAAAAGTCTTGCGTGAAATAGGTAAAGCGATTTCGATTTAATCTAAATCATATCTAAACCCCACCTCCACATAAAAAACGGCTTCCAAATCAGTTCATCCTTCTAAGATCTAAAGTGCCAAGGACAGACAAAAACCCTGTGCATATTTATCGGAAAAACGAATTGTACCTCATTGTAAATTGTGTACTGTTCTAAATTTATAAAATCCGTAAATGTTGTTTCACTATAATGAGTTAAATACGCGTAACCATTAGAAATTAATCCTAAAACAGTGTCTATTTTGCAAATGAAATTGTGTGAATCTGATTCTATTTAATCGCAATATCACTGACACCAGCTAGTAATAAATTGTCAGAGTGAACCGATGCTCGCTAGACTGGAAGGGACCAACTGCTGCAGGGCAAATACCTTTGTAATAGGGAATAAAGTGCGGGAGCTCTTCTATTGAGCTTTGCATTAATAAAGACCCCATTTAGTGAAGTAACATGTTTTCTGAGTAAACTGTATTCTTATCTTAGTAAGGTTCTATTCTGTATAATCATAGCTCACTTTTAAGAGTATAATCAAAGCTCACTTTATACTGAATTTATTTTTATTTCGCGGGCTTAATGTAATATATTAATTTTATTAGCATATTTATTTGATTACAAACATTAGTGTTAAAACTATAACATGATATTGTATGTGTATTTTGAATAACTTCTATGTGTAAAAAGCTAGCAAGCTTTTGTAAAAATGTTATGTCGAGACGCAATAAGCCTAGGTTAATACGTCACTGACCAGCATGTGCTTGAAAGAACTACTAACAATTCCAATAGAGGTAATTTATTAAAATATTAGTAATATAGCAATTTATTATCTGATAAACCAAATTCAGCTCTGAAAATATTCAGGGCTATGGAATATAATTTTCTTTCCCGCATTAGTCGCATCCAAATTGGGCAGGCTACTGCATTGCATTCAACATCATAACATTATCTAAAATAAGAATTACTATTGGAATTGATAATTTTACATTAACACTTAAAATAATATGCGTTATAGAATCGGGGGATTAGTATCATCGGGATTTCATTATAATTTCAATTTGAACAAAGCCTAGGAGATTATGTGGTCAAAGCAGCTGCTGTCAGTCATCGTTTTAAAATTATATGCTAGACAATGATTAATATATTAGGACGATTTCATTACATCATACAATTTTTATCGGTCAATATCCTGACCTAAATCACTTCATCTAAATCTAACTCTGTCATAAGTCCAGGCAACTTATCCATGCTTTGCTTATGCTTATACGCAAAACTTGAACACTAATTATCTATTCCACTTTTTACAAAAGCTGAATAGGCAAGTGGGCAGACGCGTGAGTTGTCAGCGTTGCGTGTGAACATAAATAAGTTGACATAAGACTAGCCCACACAACTCACCTGTCCTGCCCTTCTCTCCGAAATACGGCAATGTTATTTCACGAGTGAAAAAGACAAAGCGTTAGTATCTAAGCAGACGGCAACGCGGCGAAGCGCAACTCCTATCAGAAAAGCGAGAGCATAAAAATAATTAGGTTGTTGGCTGTTTCTAGGATAAAATAAGCACGATCGTAATACACAAGTCTGCATGGGACAGATGAGATGATTAAATTTCTTTTCACTTTAAGATTTCGATATGTTTAGTCTTTCCGACAAAAGAGCTTTTCTGTGTTTCGAAAATAAGAGTAGGATAGGACCTCTTTTCTCGATAAAAGTTCGTCGACCGTATTGGATTTGACTAGCCAAACACCTATTCTTCAGACTAGCGCGTGCGATATGCTGCGCCCCCTGCGGGCAGTGGAGGGCGCCCCCTTTCGAATTTTACTAGTGAGCCATCTGTTCACCTACCTACCGATTGCGCTTAAACGCCGTTAGGCCTAAAATCCTTTCGAAAAAAAAGTCGATAAAAGTTAGATTCGTTTACTGTGTAAGAATATTTAAAATGTTAAAATAATGTCAAGTAAAATGAGACTTACCAGAAAACAAAAGCTGGCGCTTCCGTAGTCTGCACCACCGAGCACTGGAGGCGTAAAGTTGAGCCGGGCTTGAGATATTTCTCCGTCGGCCCGGAAATTTGGGCTCGAGCCTCTGTGAAAAATTGACCCTTTAGCAATAGTAAATTAAAGGGACTGAGAATGAAATCGTCATTCAAATTCAATTCGTGTTTTATTTATAAAAGAAAACGATCTTGCTTGAGACAGCTATGTTGTCTTCGAATTATACATATTATTATAAAGTTTAAGAGATTGTTTGTTTGTCTTTGTGATATTACAAATAACTTTATACAAGTTGTATGAGCGGTGATGGTACCTCCTGGAGGTATGAGCTCGACCTCTTAAGCAAGAGAGTCCGGGTTCGATCCTGACCCCATGTATTGTCTTGCCCCCCATGGGTATTTAAGTATACCCTCAATACGAGACCATCGCTCACTCGCCGTTGAAGGAAAATTAAAATATTAAAAAAGTCGTGAGGAAACCTGCATGCCTGATAACATTAAAAATCTTTGAAAGTGTATGAAGTTCACGGCATAGAGCCAGGGCATCCCGACCCGTGCCCAGCAGTGGGACAAAATATGTGGTTTGATACTTATTTCCATTTAATTACTTATACTTTTTATACAAGTATTTATACTTTTCGTTACACTAATATTATAAATGGGAAATATGGGATTTTTTGTTTGTTTTTAAGAATTAACTTAAACTACTCCACAGATTTCATAAGCTCTTTCATCCTCAAAATGTTAAAAAAAATTTAAATAGCTTAAGTTACACTATGTAAATAATCATTATAAATCAGGATATGGTTATAAATCTAAGTTAACGCAAGCAAAGCTACGGGCAATAGCTAGTTAATATTATAAAACGTAC
The DNA here is from genome assembly GCA_905333005.2 of Lycaena phlaeas. Classification (NCBI taxonomy): domain Eukaryota; kingdom Metazoa; phylum Arthropoda; class Insecta; order Lepidoptera; family Lycaenidae; genus Lycaena; species Lycaena phlaeas. Next base: position 13,690,799 of record HG995169.1, on the reverse strand, counting down.
AAGATTCTTCTTCTCCTCTATTAGGTCAGCTGGAAGAAATTTCATTATGGAATAAGCTGTACCTTTGTACTGTTTTTTTTTTTTTTTTAGTTCAATAGTTTTGTGTTAAAATCTCTTGTGTACATAAATAATTAAATAAATAAATAAAATAAATAAGATTGTAAGTATGTATTAATGTTTGTATGTTTTTTTTTTTACTTTTTCAGACAAAAACTACTGAATGGATTTTGATGAATCTATATAATAATATAGCTGTTACATCAGAATAAAACATAGGATATAATTGATCCGCGTATTCCCACGGATATGAGATGCTTACGTTATCATTCATAATATACACACTTACTTAAATAATATTTTACCTCGATCCGCGATATGCCTACATCGAAAATCGTTAAGGATGAAAAATGACGTTTCAATTTTGTTAAATAAATATTAAACAGTCATGTATCCAATGGTCTGAAAAACGTACCGCAAATTTGAAATTCATGTTACGGTATTTTTGAACAATCCCGATCGTAAACCGGTGTAAACCGCAATGGTTTTTGCGTTCGCATCCTTTTTACCCCAGAGGCGAGGGGAATTTCATGCTTCGGGTGAAAATTTAAGGTTAAATACTCTTATATGGCTACACAAATAACGTTATTATATTATGTTAATAATAAATAGTTAATGTGGCTCACTCAGAAAAACGGATGGCCGTTGGGCCAATACGGTTCAAGAGAAAAGGTTGTGTTTAGGTAGATGAAGTTCGGTCGGCCAATAACCAGGTGGGAAGACTATCTCCGTGCAGTGTCCGGTACGCGTAGGATGCGAGTGGCAAGGGGTACGTCGTCTTGCCGTTTATTGAGAAAGGCCCATCTTCAGCAGTGGATGGACAAAGGCTGATGATGATAAATGTGGCAATATTTGTGAAGCTTTAAAACGTGTTTTAAATTAGTATTTTTGTAGACGTTGCCTGTGTATGTCATCACCACGAATCGATTGACACCATATTGGCAGATGACGAGACGTTTTTTTATAAAACACAGCTCTTTTTGGAATAATAAAAAAAATATTTTTCTCAATCGCTAATCCTTTTTATTTATATTTTTTTATCATCTATCAATATCGAGGAAAATTATATTACGTTACCATAACACTTTAACGTTCAGTCATATTAAATAATATTCTATTAAAATTAAAATGCTTTTGTGCTTTTGAAAGACTACCGGTGCCTTTATTGTATTAAAGTGCAAAATAAATAAAATCATCTAAAACGCGATATTTACTTATATTTTTCGTTATAATTTTGAGGAGCTCGATGACGAAAATGTCATGTACAAAATATTCATAGTTAATCAAAACGTAAACGGTATTATCATTTGCATGTAAAAAAAGTATCAGTATCAACCAATCCGGTCTGGTCTCCTGCTCAAAATCAGGCGAGGATATTGAGCCAAAGTTCATCGATTCCTGGCTCTGCGGGTTGGTGAACTTTACACACCTTTTTCAATCGGGCATGGAAGTTTCACAATGTTTTCCTTCACAGGTGAGCGAACGATGATCTCGTGCTTAGGGTGGACTTAGAATTTAGAAATATCCATTTCAAGTGGAGGCTTGAAATGGATATTTCTACATTCTAAGTGCTTGTACTGTTACTACTTGAGTCTAGATCGAACCCGGACATTTTTGCTAAAAAGGCCGAGCCTATGAACCCTCGTCGCTTAATCATGATGATCATCATCTGCATGTACTTTCACCTAATACTTAGTGATTACGTTATGTAAAATGATTACGTCATGCGGGTAATCCGCGTTTGATTATGATTGAAATGGACTTACAAATACGATATTATATTTTGTTTTGGACGTAATCTCGTTGAAATTTTGAATTTGCATAAATGTTATACATTTATTTATTTATTCATTCCTCGCAAGCATGATCATTACATTTTTATGATGTAATATTTTGTCAAACAACAAAAGTGATTCTAGTAAGCAAGGCGTTATACAGGGTGATTTTTTGAAGAATGGACAGAATCAGGGACGTGATAGAACTTGGTTTCATCAATCAAAGAAAATTTATATGCACCAAAAAACAAATATATAACAAGATAAATATGTAAGTGATGTATTGTTGGACTTAGATTATGGTCACCCTATTGTAATATCACGTGCAGTTTGCGCGCTTTTAAACAGAAGTTAGTGGTAGGTATAAGATAATCGCGTCGCTCGTGCAAACGGGGCCTTAGGTATGGCTCGCACTGGAATGTCGGCGTATTTAATACATATTTTATTACCTATTTCATAATACTGTCTTTACTATAATAATTCAACTGTGAAGGATAACTTTGAAAAAAAAAACGAAGACCCCACTTGTGATATATTTTTGGAATGAGGATCATTCGCTGTATACGCTACTTGAATATGTCCATTCTTAAAAAAATCACACCGTATATCATCACCCTAAGATGCGACGAAAATCTTAGTTGACGCAGGCGAAGCTGCGGGCAACAGCTAGTACTTTTATAAATGAATATTCTATATGAATATATTTTATATATTATTAATCTCAAATAATAATTTAGAAATAATAAACATTCTAATATTACTGATGCGTTATGTTATCTTAAATCTATGCTACGCTCGTCAGAACATGTACAGAATATACTAGGACGGTAGTTTAGCGTCCAGTTTCCTGGCAACTCAACCATATTCTACCGTAAAGTGACAGCTATGCTGTCATGTTTTGTGCGGGTTTTTAAGTTCTTGGTGGCCCATTTGGTAGTCATCATAAAGCTCTGATCAGTTGCCTCCTTATTACATTAAAAAACCAGGCCATGGACGTGTACCGGTGTGTATCCGTTACACATGTACTTACGAACTTACCACGGGGCTCGGTTACCGTGGTATTGTTGAATAATAATTTTTACGTGACAACGTCTAATAACTCGATATCACGGGCAGCATGCACGAAATAACGTCATGTAGCGTTTTGTAGAGAGAGGCATGATCGACTCGAGCGATCGGCTCAGCACCCCTAGACAAGTGGCAAACGCTCAATTCTATTCTTTTGCGTTTACTCGCTAACTAAAACACATAAAGTGTATGGTTTTGTTTATAAAAACGTCTAAAAACGTATGTAATTCGTTCCCCCTAGAAGAGTGACATAAACGCTAAACGAATATAATAGAAAAGAATACTTATAGTATGGGAATTACACTAACTTACGAAATAAAAAAAAAATCATGACATATTATAACAATAATATTCGTTTTAAACGAAGTACAGAGGTTGTTAAACGTTTTAACAAACTAAACCATATTCATTATGTATCTTAATAAACTTTACGAGTAAACGCAAAAGAATAGAAGCGAGCGTTTGCCACTTGTCTAGAGGCGCAGTTCAGTTCGTGCTGCATGTAATGTTAGACGTTGTCACGTCAAACTATTTTTTTTTTATATCATAAGAGGGCAAACAACTGTCAAGGCCTTTCGACTATCGACGCCCATTAACATCCACATAACCAGAGGTTATGCAGATGCGTTGCCCTCCTGTTCCCTAACCCCCCTCCCCCCAATGGGCCACCAGAAACTAGCAAACCGCAGGACAATCTCTTATATAGTACCGTCCGTAAACCGATTTTACAGATAACCAATTTTTTTTAATGAGTTTAGTATTTTAATTTATATCCTCAATAAATGGTTTAAATGTAGAATTGATCTTATTTCGGTGTGTATTTTGGAATAACCTTTTTTACACACTGTTTTGTATAGTAAAATAAATTGAAAGCCTTATTTACGATGAAGTCTACGTTATGGTGGGATTGCTCGTAAAACTATAAACTACTTTTACGTAAGTACGTTCGATATCTGAGCGAAACGGGTAGTGATAGGCAAACAAGATTTCGACGAAATTGTGGGCTTTATTGAACTAGTAAGGTTTGTCTATGGTTATGTTCTTTGGTTCATTTTTTATTCATAAAAAAAAGCTTCTATATTTTATCTATATCTACAAAGTGTCCTATTTTTTTTGTATTTGCCTGAGTATAACTCCACTAGACTTTAGACTAAACTAGTTTATAATAACGTTTTTAGCAACTTAGTCATGTTTGGTCAATGCTGACGACCTCTGTGGCTAAATGGTTAGCGCGTTGGAACTCAAGCCGGGGGGTAGCAGTTCGAATCTCACCAGGGAACAAAAAAAGTTTGTTTTCCTGTGTCATGGATTTGTAAAATATAATAAAAACCTTAAATATAAGTATTAATATAAAAAGTATTAAATATATATATTTCCGTTGTCTGGCACCCGTAACACAAGCCTCATCGAGAACTTACCAAAGCAAAGCTGTTACATGCGCGGCACATGCATCCCTCCCACATCGTGGTAAGCAGTCTCAGCTTGTTTTTTTAGAATAAACCATGATATTCCTTATTCTTGTCGTCACTAAAATCAAACCTATCTTTTTATAGCATAGAATTTCAAACGTAAAGTCCAAGCCTTTTTGCGGCTTACGTCGCCCACAAACACCCAAGCACCAGAGGTTGCAGATACGTTGTCCTCCTTTTCCCTATCCCACCAATGGGCCACCGGAAACTCACAAACCGCACAAGACGCGACAGCATAACTGCTACTTTATGCCGGTATTAAGTGAGCGAGAGGAACCAATCTAGTCGTGCCGGCCCGATTCGGCGTCAAAGCAGCAGGGCACTAACTCTTTCAAAATATCTATCTAGCATTATCGTGTGGACGCATATGCATAAATTGAATTTTAATAGCTCAAATGTGCATATGAATCTATTGCAAAGCGGTCAGAGTAATCTAGACGCATTTCAAACCTCGAAAGCGAACATTATTATATATTGCAAAATGACTCGCTAATTGGATGCTCCTTTAATACGCCTAGTTAGTGCTTATATTCATAACTTAAAATAATTGATAACGGTAAAAAAATAGGATTTTGTCTCATCTTTATCTTATACCTTTAAACGAGCAATTCTTGTATATATATTTTTATATAATCTGAATCTCGGAAATGGCTCAAACGATTTTCATGAAATTTTGCATACACGTTATAAGGAAATAAAAAAAATCATGTAAACATAAGAAAACAATTTACATACCCCGTGTATGTAAATTGTTTTCTTAAAAACGGCGATAAATCGATCTAGCTATAAAAAAAATTAGTTTTATCCATATTTTGAGGCAATGAAAAAATATCGTTAGAATACGAACGTAAATTTCGAAATGTAATATGTCATGATAGCTTAGTGGGGAAATTAGGCAGTTGTAATCGAAAGTTCCGGGTTCGTATCTCCAGTCCGATTATTATTTTTTTAGGTCTTTTTTTTTCATGTTTTAATGAATTCGTATTTTAAAAAGAAACCCCACAGAAAGTGGACCTGGCAAAGCCCCGACGCTGTGCCGAGGAACGAGATAGACTTTATCATGACGAACCGAAGACATACATTCAGGGATGTCTCTGTGATCAACAGGTTTAAACCGGAAGTGATCACCGATTAGTAAGAGGCTCCATGAATGTGTGCTTTCAGCGAGAACGAGTCCGTCTGATAAAGTCTACATTCCGACCTAACTACTCCGATAAATTCCAACTGGAATTAAAAAACCGATTCGAGGGCCTCCATATATCGGAGACTACTATGGCCGTTGACGAGGCACTGAGTGCCGTGGTGGACTGCATGCGGGTCGTAGGTGAAAGGTTTTGTAGGAAAAAGCGTACTGGGAGGAAATCTAAGCTCTCGGATGAGACGCTTGGGCTTATGAGGGAACGCAGAGCACACACAGACGCCACTTCTACAGATGTAAAGCTTCTCTCGAAGCAGATCCGCAAACTAATACGCCGAGACCTTCGCTGCTCAAATACGCAACGGATTACTGAAGCAATTGAGCAGAATAGAGGGTCGAAGGTTTTTATGGAGAAGCTCGGGAGAAGCCATCTGGTGAAGATTAGGACCGCTTCTGGTGCGACCGTTTCTTCAAAGCCTGAGATCTTAACGGAGATAGAAGATTTCTATGGCAAATTGTTTGCGTCTCACGCTCCTCAACCCGTTTCCCCGGAACAACGATCCGCGTGCCAGCCTAACACGACACCTCTCCGGCGAGCTTGCGAACATCAGCTTGGATGAGGTTAGTCTGGCTCTTAAGCAGCTGAAAGGGGGAAGGGCTCCGGGGAAGGACGGAATTACGACTGAACTTCTAAAAGCAGGTGGCGAACCTGTTTTAAGAGAGTTGCTAAAGATTTTTAATTTCGTGCTTCATCGGGGCATTTCCCCCAAGGAGTGGCATGGAAGTGAGGTCGTTCTGTTTTTTAAGAAGGGTGACAACTCCCTTCTGCTGTTCGCGAGGGTCATGACGAACCGCTTCACTAAAAAGCTCGATGGATTCCAGCCACCGGAGCAGGCTGGGTTTCGAAGAGGATTTAGCACCATAAACCACATCCACACCATAAGGCAAGTTGTACAGAAGACCAATGAGTACAAACAGCCACTGTGCCTTGCCTTTGTGGACTATGAGAAAGCTTTTGACTCTATTGAAACCTGGGCTGTTCTGGAAGCTCTGCAGCGATGTCAGGTCGATTGGCGATACGTCGAAGTGATGAGAGGATTATACGAAGCCGCCTTTATGTCTGTTCTGATTTCGGGAGGTCAAACAAGACCAATCCAACTGCATCGAGGAGTGCGACAGGGGGATGTTCTTTCCCCGAAACTGTTCACAAATGCTTTGGAGGACGTCTTCAAGACCTTAAACTGGGCAGAATGCGGCATAAACATTAACGGCGAGTATCTCTCACACCTTCGTTTCGCCGACGATATCGTTATATTGGCCGAGTCGCTGGAGGGTTTGCAGGAGATGCTGCACAGCCTAAATGAATCCTCCCGACGGGTGGGCCTTAGGATGAACTTGGACAAGACGAAAGTCATGTTCAATGAGCACGTTCTCCCTAGGCCTGTTAACGTCGATGGCAAAACTCTCGAAGTCGTGCAAGAGTATGTCTACCTTGGGCATACTTTGCAGCTAGGTCGACATAACTTCGAGAGGGAAGCCGATAGGAGGATTCAATTAGGATGGGCAGCATTTAGGAAGCTTCGCCATATTCTCACGTCGTCTATACCGCAGAGTTTGAAGACGAAAGTCTTCAACCAATGCGTTCTTCCCGTGATGACCTACGGGGCCGAAACGTGGGCTCTTAATTTACGACTGGTCCGCAAGTTTGCCGTAGCTCAACGTGCTATGGAGCGTGCTATGCTGGGTGTTTCTTTGGCAGATAGGATTCGAATCGAAGACCTCCGCCAGAGAACTAAAGTTACCGATATCACGCGAAGAATAAGCACGTTGAAGTGGCAATGGGCTGGTCACGCACTCAGAAGAACGGATGGCCGATGGGCCATTAAGGTGCAAGAGTGGAGGCCGCGTTTAGGTAGACGAAGTGTTGGTCGGCCATTAACCAGATGGGAAGACGATCTCCGTGCAGTGGCAGGTCCGCGTTGGATGCGAGTAGCAAGGGATCGGTCGTCTTGGCGTTCATTGAGGGAGGCCTATGTTCAGCAGTGGACGGATAAATGCTGATGATGATGATGATGATGATGATGAAATGTAAACGTAATATGCGAGTAACCACATTAAATCCATCGATATATTCTAGGTATTGCCCAAGGTTGTAAAAATGTTAAAATAGCCGAAATAAAAATTCCATAGCTAATTGATTTATGGCATTTTTATTTCGGCCATTTTAATGTGTTTGTACACTGTGAACACTTACATTGAAGCGTACTTAAGCATGCTTAAAAATATACACAATAAAAATCAAACATAATACCTAAAATCGATGCTTTTTTCTTCGTTAGGCACTCGAAAATAATAATTCTACCCATTAGCACATAGAAAAAGAGACAAAAGACAGTGGCTCCATTAATAAACACAAAGGCTTATGCGGGCTGTGCTCCAAAAGAATAACGTAAATCAGATTAAAGAAACTACGCAAGTAAATAAAAGTAAACAAATGGAAAGGGATTTGTCGTTTCAGCGTTCATTAAAGAAGGCCAATGTTCAGCATGGGCGGCTATAGGCTGATGATGATGAAGTAAATAAGTTACAGTCTGTTACTGGCTTGTGTTCATAAGCGACGCTGATCTTTAAAATCGGCAGCAGTTTGCCTAAACAACTAGCATACATAAGTAAAAAACTAAGACTCAGAATGAACCTTGGTGCCAGAAAGCAATGCCTGTCCAGTCCATTTTCAAAAAAACAAATTGCGAAAGTGTTGGTCGGCCATTAACCAGATGGGAAGACGATCTACGTGCAGTGGTCCGCGTTGGATGCGAGTAGCAAGGGATCGGTCGTCTTGGCGTTCATTGAGGAAGGCCTATGTTCAGCAGTGGACGGATAAAAGCTGAAGATGATGATGATGATGAAATTGCGAAATAAATAAGCCGATTAACGGTATCCATCCGGCACAACGCCCCACCGGTAGAATGTAAATCTTTGGCGAGTTATATTAAAATATTATCTCCCTCAACATGCCCCGTACACGTAAATTTAATAAAGAATTCTTTTGAACTCAATATATGCTTGTGTTTATTTTACAAACATTTTGCAGCCACTTTTCTCCACGATAAGTAGGTAATTTTACAGCTTAATAATAATTTATATAACTTTTTTGTTATTTTTCATATTATTATCTTTCCTATATAATAAATTCTTGGTGTGACACACTATCATCATCATCATCATCAGCCTTTATCTTTTATCATTTTTTTACATGACATAGCGTCTTAATTTGTTGATGTCGCTACATCGAGCTACACTTTTGTACCCAATGCTTATTATCATAACCAACCTTGTTCTGTCCGCTGCTGGTCAAAGGCCTTTTTTTCTCTCTTACGCCGGGAAATGCTTTGAGGCATCCTGCTGGGGAGTGAGTCTTCGCAGGCGGGTAAGTGGGACGCAGCTCTACCCACTAAAACCCGGCGAGTGCCACCAATGCCATCTTTGGTGAGGTGCCCCGGATCTGCTAGCAACAGGGCACCTCGACGGCTAGTCAGTCCCTCAGGGGACCAACGTCACTACCACAGAGGACTTGTCCGCACCACAGAACAACCCCTCCCAACGTCGGAATAGTAAAATGAGGCGAGGTTCCCGTCCTCGCCCCTCGCCCCCTGCTCTTTTGTTCTTCTTATAAGAGGGATACAAATAGCCGCCTCTTTTCAATTCGCTTCGCCCAAGGTGTTGGGCTTACCCTGGGCTACTGTGCCCCACCGCCACGATAAGGCCTGAACCATGGTGGGGCTGGTCAAAGGTCTCTCACAGTAAACGCCAATGCAGCCAATCTATCGCCATACTTATCTACATAGGGCCAGTTTCACAACCTCCAGATAAGTGTCGGATAGGCTATTCACAACATATTTGACGGATAGATTATGGAGTATCTGTCAAATATGTTGCGGATAGCCTACCCGGCACTTATCTGGAGGTTGTGAAACAGGCCCTTAGAAAAAGTAATTGCACTCAAATAATAGTTGGAGTTAGACCTCAGTCTTCTTCAACGTTGTCCAGAACTCTGTTAGCCGCCGAGATATATTTTTTATTTAGATTTATTATTATAGTAAAATTTTGAATAAATCTCCAATTGGACCAATTGGAGCAATTGGGCCAATTTTGAGCTTACGCCAAATAAAAGCACATTTTTCCTTTATTCCAGCTCTCAGTATAAATCACACACATAAAACAAGCCAACGTATTGATGTCTTCGCTGATTTATAACAAAATGCTGAGAATAATGTTTCTGTAGTGAAAAGGTTTCCCATAAATATTTCATAAATATAAGCCTACTTTGGAGATGAATGTGCTATGTCGTCAATTAATTATTGTATATCAATAATTTTCATTATTTACATAATCGGAATAGTTTTAATGAAAAAAAAAATATGTTCTCAATTTAAAATGCTAGTAATAACTATGTAGGTACAGGATAATGATTTTTCCTTGTAAAATATAAACATTTAAAATATTTCTAGTCTCCAGTAAGTGTATATAATAGATTCATATCCTACTAATCCTACATATTATATCAAAAACGCGATCGTAAGAATGTTTCACTCAAATACTATTGAGTGGAATTAGATGAAACTTTACAATAATATAGCTTACACATCAAAATAGTACATAGAGACTCTACTTTATCCCCGTACTCCTAAGTGCATGGACGGATGGATGGAAGTACGTGGGTGAAACCGCAGGGCACTACTAGTATTTTATTTCTTTGGTTTCCTCTATCTACAAACATCAACACCATGGCCCAATGTTGTCTTTCTATGTTTTATCAAAATCAGTAGTTTTCGTGTTTTTTTTTGTTATAAGAGAGCAAACGAACAGTCGAAGCCTCGCGTCTTTTGACGCTCATTAACATCCACATAACCAAATTCGAATCGAACCAAAATCATGTATTTTAACAACCTGGAATAAAATTAATAAGATCTCGAAAAGCGTACTTCCTAAGATAGGATTAAGAGGAGAGCTCGTCTATATTCTTTATGGCCCATAAAAGCCCCGCAAACGACGAACTTTTTCAACATGGGAATGGTTGATATCCGATGCTCATTTAAAACGGTACTCCAAGATAAGGTCTCCGGAGACGAATAGCTTACGTGCGATAACACGTATGTCGTATAATATGAGACATGTAATTGTATTTTCTTTTTCCACTTACCACACAGTCAAGGGAATGTAGAAACGGTTTTTTTGAGAATAACTTGCAAGAAAATAAATAAGAATTTAGAGCTAAATGTGCGTAACTCGAAGATATTTATATAAAACTAGCTGTTGCCCGCAGCTTTGCCTGCGTTAACTAAGATTTACAAAGGCACCATAGCCTTTGTGTTAATCTGATGTATAAGCTATTTTATTATGAAGTTTCATCGAAATCCATTCAGTAGTTTTTGCGTGAAAGAATAATAAACATCTATCTACCCACACTTACAAACCTTCGCATTTATATATAGAATAGCAGCGCCCCGCATTACAGTGGGTATACGGGGATGGATTATAGCCTATATGTTAATCTGATGTATAAGCTACATATTATGAAGTTTCATCAAAATCCATTCATTAGTTTTTCCGTGAAAGAGTAACAAACATCCTCACAAACTTTCGCATTTATAATATTAGTAGGATGTTTAACTGTCCATTTTAAAGTGTTACATACGAAATAGTAATAGATTGCTAGTAATACTAATCTAATTAGCTTTAGCCAAAGACAATAGAAAATTGTATAAGGTCAAAAAAAAACAGCAGTACGGAACCGATAATGACGGGCTCAATGCACAATGCATCCTTCCCTTTGAACTTATGCAAATGTATGCAAACGTATCCCGTATGATCCTTCCAAGGGATAAACTACCCTCATGTATTGTACGTAAAAATATCCGTAATTTTCATTAACTCAATGCATTTCGTATGAAATATACAAGCCGTACGCTTTTAATGTTGTTTGTCAACGTTACTTGTGTCTAAAAACAATTTCTTTTAGGACTTACTCACATATATTTATGTGTTTATAATTTTGATACCTAAAATGGTCTTGGTGTATAGTAATGGTGCCAAAACACTGCTTGGACCTACTTTCTCAAAGACAGGAAGGCTGTGTGAAAAATGATAAATAAGCACGATAGTAGTAACTGTGACGTAGTTTGTCTTAGACGGATACTGTGTCAAGATTTACCAGTGCTCTAAGGAGGCACAGGCAGAAGGAGTTTTGGATTTATATCGCACATCTTCACACATCCCGGGGACACATTATAGATACAGATAATAAGGCAGTAGTTACACTCTGGTGCTTAGTAGGGAACTAGCACAGCGCATCTCTTCCGACGGTTAATAAAGTCGGCTTTTAGTTTCTAAACTTTGTAAGCATAAAGACTCACCCGCGAAAGAATTCAACTTAAAAACTTATGTAGCAAAATAAATTAAAAAATGACGCAAAGCACTTTGTAGCACATAAGCTAACAAAAAGTTAAAACTTTAAGTAAATTTATATCTTGAAGGTAAACTTAAGCTGAGGCTAAAATACAGATAACACACGAAGTTTTAATGTTAAAAGTATGCACGTACAGTCGTTTATGTATTTAATGATGTAATAATGAGAGTCCTTTCTTTGACTTTATGGACAGCCTACACTGGTTACTCTTAGCTTTTCTCTATATTTTCATCATTGTATGTTGATATTTATTTGACTTTTTCTACTTCTTCATTTATTTTTTAAAATTATGAATTTCGAGGCACCCGAAGATAGTTTCCACACTCGCTTTGACAATTTGGCATTGCTTCAAAGAGATAGTTTAATTTACTTCCATGTGCAAACAAAAGAGACTAAAGACTAATGAACATAAAGGCGTATGCGGCATATGCGGCGAAAGTATAAAATAAATCATTTTCACAGATTCACTAGATTACTGTAGCTTCTGGAAACTTCGAGACACGAGGTAAATATTGTACCGGAATAAGTAGCAAAAAATACACTTCTATGAAATTAAAATGTATCGGCGAAATTTTTACTAATCTTATTTTTAGAATACAATTATTATGATTAAAATTAACAAAAAATATTTGTCGTGATGTAAAATTGTCTAGCTGTAAATTTTCTGTAAAAAAATAACAAACTAAAATTTATTTACAAAAAAAGTATCAACCCTTAGGTATATGTCCCACTGCTGGGCACGGGTCTCCCCCTCGAAATCAGGTGAGGAGGGTAATGGGCCATAGTTCATCAATGCGCTGGCCCAGTGCGAGTTGGTGAACTTCACATACCTTCAAAGACTTTCAATCTCATCAGGCATGCAGGTTTCCTCACGATGTTTTCCTTCACCGGTGAGCGAGCGATGATATCGTGTTTGGGATGCACTTAGAAATTTAGAAAAACCCATTTCAAGGCACACACGGGGGGGGGGGGTCAGGATCGAACCCGGAACCTCTCGCATAAGAGGCCGAGTCCATCCACTGGACCATCGTCGCTCAAAAATTTATTTGTCGTGGTTTATTTACTTTGCTTACTATAGCTTAAGATACACCAACGCAAAATCGAATGCCACGTCCTAAGAAGTAATATTTAGCATGTCTTTTTTGCGGTGCTCGATATTTCAACTGTCTGCTCAAATGCCTTTTTTACAAGACTTTACTAACAAAATTCAAAAACCCTGGTAAATATCCCGCTTTAAATGACAAAGTAATCATGTTAATTAATTTATGCAATATTTCATTTGCTTAAATGATAAAACTATAATCAACTAGACGTCTCTAAGAATGTTTCTTATCATTTTTGCTTTTACTTGAAATTTTGCGTATCATTGTTTCGTTAACTTAAGGGTGCGATGAGCTACACTTTTTTGTAATGTGTTAACACTAATAATTATATTACACATGAATATATGCCCCAATAGTGTATATTTAATTTATACTTTATTACGTAATGACACGGTTGTATATCTTTTCATACGAGTAGCCTTTCGACTTGTGGTTTAGATATATTATAGTAACATATCGAACGTAATTTTTGATACTGGGTATCTACCGATTGAGCTTAAAGGCCATCGGGCCTAAAAGTCTAGACCTTTCGAAAAAAAAAATGATACTGATTAAATAGCTGCACGTCACAAATGATAATTCTTTTCGTAAATATAGAATAAACTAGAACTTTTCTGACTCTCTGAGTTTCAGATTTTGGGTTGAAACCAGAAAAACCAAAAAACTATAGAAACGTCTGCACGGTTAAATTGCTAAGATATATCGTTGACATTAGTGCCCGGAGTTTTTTTTTCTTTTTTCCGACTTTTCTTGAAAAAAAAATGTTATGAAACCATAGAACGACTCTGTACTCAAACATAATATAATAAACTAAAATAATAAACCCTTAGACATTTCTAAGAAATAAACTTACTTCGCCTTTCTATACATCGTATATTTTGAAACCCCGAAGCATTTTCAAATACAAATACTGCTTTTAAAGGACAATTGGAACATATCTCTCCAGCAGCAAATATAGAGCTGTTTGGTACGAGATTATGTAAAGAAAGCGGGATTTATTCTTTTAAAAAGAGAATTTTAGAAGATAAAATTTCGTATCTCGCTTGCAGAACCGAAAATAGCCCAAAGCTATGTGTATGTATCATTATTTTTTACTGTTATAGCTTATTACATCTTACGCGTCATTAGTATGGCCTGGTTTAGAATTTATACTAGTATCTGCCTGCAGTTGCCATCGTTTTGAGAGATCATTTAAGAGTTATTTTTTGGAAACTAAAATCCCACCCAATAAATTGAATTGCACTTAGAGTTCGTTCCGGCCACATCCCACTTAATAAATTTGCATATATTATGAAAAAAGTCACATCTCCTAACTGCTTAGAGTGTGGCGTTACTGAAGACGCGCACCATATTCTAGTGGAATGTGGTCGAAACGAATCAGTAAGAAATACCATAGTTAATAAGAATATGTTAAGTACAATAGGAAGCTGCAATATAGTATTGGCAATTTCCCTGTTCCAAAGACGCTATAGATTTGTATAAATAAGTTAATTTTAGCATAAAGGCTAGAGGAGAGATTTAGACTATAATATTAGTAATTTGATTAGATATATTAAATTAGATTATAATATTATATAAGTTAGATTATATTTTTACTGTATGTCATTTAGTATGTAGCATTACAGGACGTCATGGTCGCTCCTTTCTGTGTACCAAGTCCTTTAATTAATAAAGATTGAAAAAAAAAATTGATATAGGTACTTATTGTGACTTTAATAACTAATAAAGAAAAATCATACGACCTTTCAAGCTAAAATCAATCAAGTCGTTTAAGTTACAGAGTCTGCCAAAGAAATACGCATCCATAAAGCTAAGCTTCGATTTGCTAAAATCACCCTTTTGTAGAAAGCCTGCTATTTTAAAATGAAAACGAATATTTCGTTAAAAAAAACGGATGCATGTATATTGTATACGCATGTCTTAATATTTAAATATATTTCTCTATACTTGCCTAAACACAGCTTATACACGTGCCTTTTGTACAATCCGATTGGATACATTCAAATCTAATTTTGTATAGGAGTTGTGCTCTTCATCTAAGCACTTACTAAGAGTTGCAACCATTATAGATTTTTCTCTTGTTCGCTGTCCAAATGACACTTCGAAACATTTAAAGTCTTTCAATCAGTTAATATTGAAATATATACTAGCTGTTGCGGGCAGCTTCACCTGCGTTAACTAAAATTTACAACGGGATCTTAGTACGCAAAATAAGTAACTTTTCTGGTTGATTTATTTCAGAATACAATTTAGCCTATGTTACTCTTGGATATAGCTTTCAAACAGTGAAAGAATTATTGAAATCGGTCCAGTTTTTTTTGAGCCTATTCATTACAACAAAACAAATAAAGTTTTCCTCTTTATAATGTTAGTATAGATGAAATACTTGTGATGATAAAAGCTGAAGTTGAAGTCGTTTAAAAAAGTAGGTATTTCTAAAACTTGACACTGACAGTGTTGCAAAAGGCGATCATATTATGCCAAGGCTACAAGGAGAATATGAAAAGTCGAGATAGACTATAGGTGGTAAAGATAAATGTGCTACTTATGTTATAAATGTGAAAGGCTGTTAGGTTGGATATTTGTTACTCCATCACGTTGGAATGGATGAACCGATAGGGTTGAAATTCGGAACAGATAAATTATTGCCGGGAATTGCAGCACAGGCTTTTTATCCCGTAAAATGCATTCCTTAGGGAAAAGTCATTTACAAAATTTACCAGTTTGCACTATAGAGCGAATCTGGATATAAGTTGCAGAGTTGTGAATTGAATCTTGGACATTAGCAAGATGGAAATAGTTTCTAATATCGATCATTGTTTTCAAAAGCTTACCCAACATTTTCTTACAATAATGAAACAATATTTTGCGGTTTATAAAGATTTTCTCATTTTCCGTAAAATTAATTACATGGTATAATAGTACTTTTACCGTAAGAATGCTCATTTAATACTGAGTGACATTTTATATAAAATAATTAATATCGATATGGTGTAATCATCGATCACCGAATCAAATAAAATTTTCACAGAGCACTTCGGTATGTTGACTCAACGGTAGACCGCGCGCGACTTAGACTAAAATTGTGCTTAGAACAGTTTTAAGCACAATTGGATCGAGACACTTTTTAGCGTTCGCGCGGTGTCTTGAGTATATTTAATCGATGGGTGTAATCTTAAATTAACGTATTTATTTCGTATGTTCAAGACCAACACAATTAAGTAAGTGATATTTAAGAAGAGCGACATCTTCACATACAATTTAAGAAATGAATAATTTGTAGTGCGCGTCACTGTGCCCCGACTTCGCCCCGTATGTTTATTTAATGAATTCAGGCTTGTTGGCGTAGCCATCAACCAAAATTGAAAATTATCCTAGACGAACATAAAAGACCCAAAAATAATATAATTACCGTTAAAATAATAAATGTTAACGATAAAATAATACAAAATTACAGGTCCGTTTAAATTAAAACTAAAGCTGCATGGTGTGCCATTCCAAAATGAATCTTTTTTTCACAAGACGAAGACTACATTATCAGTTTAAAAGATATAAGACACTCGATTGAATAACTTTAGTTTTTTTTATTAAAATTTAAAATCATCATCATAAATACACGTTTTGACTTAGAACTATATACTATTGCACCAGAAACGCCTGACAAAATCAACGTTGTGTTTGGACAAGATACATCTAATGATTAATGAAAGCACTACTATGCAGTATGCTATGCTTCTAAGAACAACAAATTTAGAACGACGGCGTAAGTTATAAAGTGGGTGCCTCGATGTTTACTTAGTTTTAGAAGATAGAGAAGAAGAGATAGAATAGAGATGGTAAAAGATTCAAATATTTATACTGTAATTGAACAGTATCGGAGAAATTATATCATGCGATTATTTTATTCTGAAGATTGCAGATACAGAAGCTTATATTGTAATATTTCATCCAAATCTAATAGGTATGTTTTGAAACAAACATTGTTGTGTATTACAAATATTTTGTATGTTATATAAATAACATCAAAGATGAGACGATAAAACTCTGAGTGAGGCACTATTTTGCGAAAGCCTATTTTGCAAAAAGTGATGCTTTCATGAGCCATCTTATTTTTTGATTCAAATTATTACACACCATTTTATTCTCAATGTTAAAATATATTTGATGTGATTGTGCATAAGACTGTTGACCTTTAAATAAATTATGTTTGTTAATTTAGTTTTCCAAAAAAGTACATAATATTAAAGTACAACGCCGGACGCCCCTTTTCATGCCAACGCATTCATTATCTATCTCACCGAGCAACTTTGCGAAATTACAAGGACATACAGGTAATGTATTTTATATAGCTGAAAACTACTCATTACGTATCAGGGTAAGAAATGGAGGAAGTTTTTTTGGCTAAAACAATAAAAGTCAATTACGAATATTATGCTACTTGCTGATGGGTGAAATTGCGTTGTGTACCATTACAATATGTTTATTTCAAGAAAAAGAAATATTGTTTTTTCTATTTGTTTACGCGAATTTACTCATCGAATTGAACAAATAACTTTGTACAGATTTTAATATAATATTATAATAGAGACCGTAGCCAGTAGAAAAATACATTTAACGTCGGGCATGCAAAAATGTACTGTAATCATATCTGCATAAAGTTGCTTTATTATTAAAAAAAGTATTCTCGAAAATATCAATAAAAAAAAACGAATTATATAATTTACACAACTTACCAACAACATCCAACCGCAAGAAGATGCTGGTTGGTGGATGGGATGATACTTGACACTCGTATATTCCAGCATCACGCTTCTGGACAAACTTTACTTTTAGCGTCCAATCCTGCAACAATAATATAAGTGTAGCAATAATAAGAAGCATATTGTATTTATACTAATGGAAAAAAGGCGAGGAGTTTGTGTGTTTTCTTGAACGGGTTAGACATCAGGACAACGAAGTCGTAAAAGAATTGCTTTTCAAAATTATTTGGCTTATTTATTTCGTGGAATATATTTTTTTGTGCTAGAAACAATTTATAATTGTGTTTGTGATTATAAACCATTAATTACTTTCTGCAATTTAAATTCTTTAAATAAAGCTGTAATGATAAAATTAAGGGCCTGTTTCACAACCTCCAGATAAGTGCCGAATAGGCTATTCACAACATATTTGACAGATTGAGTATGGAGTATCTGTCAATTAATATATTGTGGATAGCCTATCCGGCACTTATCTGGAGGTTGTGAAACAGGCCCTAAATCAATCTGATGCTAACAATAAGTGTTGAAGTGTCATTGGGCTAGTCGCAAACTGAGGAAAATGTATGGCTGATGGGCCAATAAAGTTTAGAGAGTGGAGGCCGCGTTTAGGTAGACGAAGGTAAGTAGTACGCTTAGGTCATTAACCAGGTGGGAAGGCAATCTCTGTGGCTGGCTGGCTGATTGGATGCGAGTGGAAAGGGATCGGTTATCTTGGCGCTCTTTGAGAGAGGATGTTTAGCAGTGAGACGGACAAATACTGATGATGATGATAATAATTAAATAATACTTAACGCCTCCGTCTTCCTCCGTGACGAAATTGAATTTACGGAACCATCTAAACAAACGCTATCATCTCCACAGCTCGTATTTCTCACATAACACTTACAAATTGGAATCCACAACGTTTTTTCTCCTCGCATTTGCCGATGATAGGTTTATTAAGTAGATACGTTTTTACCTCAGAATAAATTTGACAGTAAATTTGAGAAGTTATACTTAAATGTGACTTGGGGTTTCCTAAGTTTATATATTTTTTATAACGCGTCCCGGTGTAGACATCTATATTCATCATACAAACAAAAGACAAAGTAACATTAAAAAAAACGATGACGAAGTTCGAAAATACGAAAATACGGGATTGACATAAGTCGCGCTAAATCACGTGGTGAATCGTTGTCATAACAAAATCACAAACTGTCTATTCGTTATCGATCGTTATTGTGAATATCTTCTTGGCTAGGAAATTGTCATTGATGACTCAGAGACTCAGAAATTGTTTTTAGTTTAAAATGGAATCGCTTGGAATCGTTGCTGTGCTGGAAACGATGTCACGATGTCGATTTTATCTGACATCCATTTGGTCTGAAAACTTATGTTCTCTACGTCCGTACAAATCGGGGAAAGCAAGCCTTTACACGAGTCGTATCGATTTAGAAATGTGGAAAAAATGTATTTAAAAAAGTAAAGTAAAGTATTAACCCTTTTATGTCCCACTGCTGGGTACGGGTCTCCTCCTCGAAATCAGGCGAGGAGGTTAATGGGCAATAGTTGATCGCGCTGGCCCAGTGCGGGTTGGTGTACTTCACATACCTTCAAATATTTTCAATCTCATCAGGCATGCAGATTTCCTCACAATGTATTCCTTCACCGGTGAGCGAGCGATGGTCTCGTGTTTGGGGTGCTCTTAGAAATTTAGAAAAACCCATTTCTAGGCACACACGGGGTCGGGATTGAACCTTGAACTTCTCGCATAAGAGACCGAGTCCATCCACCAATGGTGATGAAAATGTATTTATTTATATAATATGACATCACGTATTCTTTTGCTATATGATTTTATTTGAACATTCAATCAAAGAACGTTGTTAACGCTTTTATTCTTGAATTCTTAGTTGTTAAATACATTCCGCGAAAATTAAAATATGTGAAATTGAAACAGAATTTATTAATAAAAATCTTCAATATGATATTATATTAAATACTTGCGGACCTGACATACGAGATGTTGTTCTGTACGAAATATTTTGTAGTGGAACAAATTGTGAATCAAAGTCATTGTTAAATCCACTTGAACACACAAAATTTTATCAAAATTAGTTCTTCCGTTTAGGAGTTCAGTCAAGTTTGCCATAGCTCAACGTGCTATGGAGCGTGCTATTCTGGGTGTTTCTTTGGCAGAATGGATTCGAAACTAAGACCTCCGCCAGAGAACTAAAGTTACCGATATCATGCGAAGAATAAGCACGTTGAAGTGGCAATGGGCTGGTCACGCACTCAGAAGAACGGATGGCCGATGGGCCAATAAGTTTCGAGAGTAGAGGCCGCGTTTAGGTAGACGAAGTCTGCCATTAATCATATGGGAAGATGGCTGGCCCGTGTTGGATGCGAGTGGCCTGAGATCGGTCGTCTTGGCGTTCATTGAGGGAGGCCTACGTTTAATAATGGAAGGATAAAGGTTGATGATGAAGATGATGATTAGGAGTTCAGTGACATACGCTATATTTATATAGATTTATGTTTAAAAAGTCAAACTAAATAAAAATAAAAAAAAAATCAACTTCCACTTCGCTTACCTCTGAATGCTGTAGATGAATGGCTTGAAACCGTTGGTCTGAACTGTATGTCGTCAAACCGACCGTCAAAAGGTGGTAGTCTTTTCTTCTTATCCAGGAAATCTGAAATAAACGAATAAAATTAGCAAAAGTATTTTGTTACATTATATGAGTTTTCATGAAAAAGCTTGGATATACTTTGTTAGCTTTTGGTAAAGTTCCTCACATTAATTAATATGTAATCCAAGCATATTATGCTACGCAGGATAAATATAATAAAAAAAATAAACTAGGAATTTGTAATATCACAAAATGATCAGTGATAAAAATATAAGATTCCGATCTTATTTTAGATCTATCATATTTTTGTTTATCGTATAGCAAACACAATGTATACAACTAATAATAATCAAATACGAATCTGTGTGGAAAAAATGGAATAAATAATTCGAATTCTTGTATACAGAGTGATAAATTACGGGTCTGTTTTCTATTTACTATTTCATCGACACGAATAACAATTCGAATATAAACTCGATTATATAATCGATCGGTAGATGGTAACATTTTTTTTTCTTTTAGGCCGGGAAATGCGCTAAGGCATCCCGCGGGGGAGTGGGTCTCCCGGTGGTTATGTGGGACTCGCTGCGCCCGAAAGCTGGTAAGTGGACGCAGCTCTACCCACTAAAACCCGGCGAGTGCCACCAATGCCGCCTTTGGTGAGGTGCCCCGGATTTACAAGCAACAGGGCACCTCGACGGCTAGTCAGTACCTCAGGGGATCGACTAGCTGTCGCGTTGCCCCGCACCAAGAACAACCCCTCTGGTACCACTATCCTGCTTCTTTCTCACGTAAAGCAGCTTTTCTGTGTTTCGGAAAGAATGTGGCAGAGTAATTACTGGGACTGAGACTAAACATCTTTCATCTAAGAATATGAAACACCCGAACGAGTTGCTTCAAGTATGTAAGTAGTAAGTAAGTAGAGTAGGAATGGGGGTGCGTCGGAGGCGCTACTTAATGCGCTTCCAGTAACACCCCTGTGCTCGTGTCGGGCTCGGGATGGGTACCCGGGCCTTGCTAGATACGACGTCATGGGGACTGCTAAGTCGTAGCCGGGTAGTCCCCTATTGTCGAGAATCTGGTCCCCGGTTTGGTTTGGTTTCCCGTCGCCTGCAGATCCGGGTCCCTCAAATCACAAATCCGGTCCGTGTTGGATGCGAGTGGCCTGAGATCGGTCGTCTTGGCGTTCATTGAGGGAGGCCTATGTTCAGCAGTGGATGGATAAAGGCTGATGATGAGGATGATGATGATGATGAAATCACAGAAGACGCAACTCTATATTTCCTTCTCTCTTAAAAATAATTTACGATCGCCTCCCCGAAAAGGTTCTGTTAACATCAAGATGTCGGGAAGCTATCGAAATGATGCTCGAAATCCCGCCTTCCGATTGGAATAATTTTATACGACCCAAACTGTTGCCGATAAAAAGTTAAAGATTAGACTTATTTGAAAGTCAGGTTACTTGAGAATGGCTCAATTATGGCCTAAATTTCTGAGTTTGTACATCTTGATTTATCTCGTGCTGAGTTTGATGGGTATCTTACGTAATAGGACAGTTTAATGAAGACAAAGTGTTAATAGATAATGTAATAATAATAATACTACCCATGAACTATGGCCCATTACCCTTCCCACCTGATTTCGAGGTGAAAACCCGTGCCTAGCAGTGAGACATGTAAGGGTTGATACTTTACTATGGACGCTTTTACACCACGACAGTCTAGTCCCGTGCTAAATTTCCGAAGAACTTGTGTTACGGGAACCAGACAACGGAAATACAAATTATATTTAATACTTTTTTATATTAATACATATATTCAAGATTTTTATTATATAATACACATATTTAATATACACCCATAACCCAGGAATACAGAAACTATTTGTTTTCTGGCGAGATTCGAACCCGCTACCTCGCTAACCATTGAGCCCCAGAGGTGGCCATGATAATAGACAAATATTTAAAAATCAATAAAACTAATAAAAACGTTTCCTTCTATCCCGTTCTTCTCGTCCTATCCCGCAGCTTCGAATGCACATCACCGATAGACCGTTAATGGTTTTTTAGAATTCCATGCCCGAAAGCTGCCAAATGGTAAAAGGCAGTGCCATGCTGTTTAGCAGCCGAATTGGGCCTGCACGACGGGAGTGGTCTCTCTCCATCACATAATTCTGGCGTAAAGCAACAGCTGATAGCTATATTATATGCTTTTCATGCGGCCTGTGAGTTTCCGGTGGACCGAACCGACTTTGCACGGTTAAACTATTAACAGCCTAAGTTACTTGCTGATAATTTGGCTTTCTATAGATAAAAGAATAATTAAAATAGGTTCAATAGTTTCGGAGTCTATTCAATGTAAACAAATAATCATCATTTTCTTTTTAATAATATAAGTAGGTAGGTACTTGGATTTCAATCGGGAAGTGCAAATACTTTGTTATTATTTTTCTTCTTCGCATTGCAAGATAGGAACAAGTTAGATTACCGGTCGCTCGCCTTACTCGTCGATAACAGCTGACTTATTGCATAGTAATGAAAAATAATAAAAAAATACGTTTAACATTTCTAAAGCATTTTGTTTAGTTTAATTTATTCTTTACAATATATTTCTGATTTTTTAAATACACACTTATAGTTTAAATATAAAAAAACATAGAGACGAATTGAGAACCTCCTTTTTTTGGCTGGATGCTTACGTACCTTTCGAGCCAAGATAGGCTATACAAAAGTAAAGTAAAGTATCAACCCCTATATTATGTCCCACTGTTGGGCACGGGTCTCTTCCTCGAAATCAGGCGAGGAGGGTAATTGGCCATAGTTCACCGATGCGCTGGCACAATGAGGGTTGGAGTACTTCACATACCTTCAAAAATGTTCAATCTCATAAGGCATGCAGGTTTCACAGATGTTTTCCTTTACCGGTGAGCGAACGATGGTCTCGTGTTTGGGATGCATTTAGAAATTTAGAAAAGCCCATTTCAAGGAACACACGGGAGGTTAGGATCGAACTCGGAACCTCTCGCATAAGAGACCGATTCCACTCACCACTGGACAATCGTTGCACAATATAAACAATAATGTAATATAAATAGCCCATAGGCTATATTAACAATGTAAGAGCCTATCAATTTAACTTACATTTGACTCTTATAAGTATACGCATGCCTATTTATCAGAAGTTCGCTGTAGTCAAAATCGGCTTGGAAAGCATTATTAATGGGGTGGGGATCGGCTGTCTTGATGAGATAGGCAAGGCAACAGTGGATATGGACAAAGGCACTCCAAGAACCAATGTGATTGGTGACCTTTGACGATAGATCAAAAGTCCGTCCGTTCATATCAGATTGCCGTGAAAGTTTTGCACATCAAAGCTTCAACAGTTACAACGTTAATACCGCGCGCCATTAAATAATAAACATTGACCGTGGAAGTCACTAGAAAAATATTTGATATCTTCCCAAAACTTATCAGATTGATTTTACTTACAAGGTTATTCGATAAATATATATCGATATTTCTGTCGTATATTGAATCAATACGTCCAATGTGATTTAATGGGATGAACGAAGGGACATTTCATAAATATATTATATTACATACTAGCTGTTGCCCGCGGCTTCGCTCGCGTTAAATTTGGAGAAACGCAGTTCCCCTTTCCTGATTTAGAACAAAGAAGACAACTCGGAACAGAATATTATTTTAATAAACTATTGTAAACAATATTATATATTGTCTTTCCATTTGGGGATAAAATGTAGAGATTCTGGGCGTTGGACACACGCGAGCATGCTACATACAATTGTCAAATTTGGGAAAAATTGACATTACATAGTCTCTGGGCATCCAAATTTCGCATGAGCATGACTGGGACACCTAGTTTTAATTTAAGCTTTTGTGAGGGTACATCTGACAGCTCAAGCGAATTTAGAAACTCTACGGGATATGATATGCTCTTTTTTGTACTATAACTGTGTCTATTGAAAGATACTCTGTTGTACCTCTCCTGTTACTTTACTCTATATGTCAGGATTTACTTAGTTGATAATATCATTTTTAGGTGCTAAAATTGCTCTTTCACATAAATATTGATTTTCTTGTATTGTTTTGTAAGTCTGGGTAGACACTTGCAACTAATTCTAAATCACTATGTACTAATTGAATCAGCCCTCTACATTAGTTTCTAGCCGACCACCTCCTATTTTAAATAGTGTTTCGGCATGGTTGCCAGCATTTGTGTCATCATATTTGTAGTCAAACTGAACTTCCTTACGGTGGCACATATAGTGAACGACTTGAGAAACGCTTTAATTTTGTCTGTAAGTGTCCCCTTCTGAATGACTGCTAACGTTTAGCGGAAATCACCAGCCAATAAAACCACCATCTCTCCCATAAATAAAAATAAAAATTTAAATAACATTGGCACTGTTGCGCAAATCCTGGAGCGTTCAATTTAGTGCTTCTACCCTTCTTTGTGCGCCATAGTACTTTCATCCCACACCAAGATTTTGCACTGACGTGCAATAGCATGCCGTGCGCTATTTTTGCTAAAATTACAGATAGGTGAATCTTCCTGGGCGAGATCAAAGAGTAGCGCGCTATTCCCAGGTTCTATTAGCTGCAATACTTCGTCAACTACTCGTTTTTATTCTGATAGTAATTTGGGTATCAATTCAGCTATTTGCTGCTGCAAAGCTGGTATGTCATAGTTTGTTTCTCGTACAATCTCATCTGATAGTTCATTTTCGTTCGCTCTCCGAGGGCTAATCATTCCAAATTCATTCAAACGCTTACCCACTATAGCGTTATGCTGATGATGATAAATGTGTTCATTGTATATCATGTCCATGTGTGTCTAATGTAGTCTACGCAAAATGTCTTCCGCCATGTACTCTTTATATTTGTTCCATAATTCATTAGGATAAGATAGCCCGCAAGATGATAATATTAAGAGGGTTGCATAAAGGTCTCTGATTTTGGCTGGTGATTTGCACTGGACAGCTTCCTTTATAGTTTCGTCTCAGTGATTATCATTCTCTAACAGACCCAGAGTTTCACATGCTTCTCTATATGTTCCGAATTCCTGGCCGTTGACAATTTTAAGATCACTATAGCTTATAGGACCTGAATTTGGTGTAGCAGCAAACGTGAACAGAAACATTCAAAATTAGTATCGTGGACGGTGTACACATGACCAAGGGCATCAGATGATTTCAGTCCGGGCCAATTTTCAACAGACATTGAAAACGGCGTTCGCAGTCCTTTGTAGATGTGTTTCAGGTATAATAACGGGGGATTTTAGCACAGAAACACGTTTTGGCAAAGGAATCGCCCTGACAAAGATGGAAAAAGCTGTTAAACATTAACAGCTTTTTCCATCTTGGGCGGTGTAGATATTTTTTCATGGAAATTGTTCTCGGTAAAATATATGCACTCTTCATTTTCTAAGTGTACAGCAAGATAGGTTACTGTTGAATGTCTTTCAGGCAAGAGCAAGCTAAGGAGTCGCCACGCTACCTTATTACTGCTGACGTAACGTCCTGCGTGAAAGGTTTCTTCTTCAGAAGATGTGCTCCACCTTCATTCCTGAGATTAAATATAGCCTGTCAATTCCTTTGTTTATATATTTGTATATTTGATTGCACGGACAGAGCTACAGGCTACATTAATATGAGCATTGAAAATTTTATATAAAATAGGCAAATACGGGACGATCCAACTGTTGTCTAAGGTTTCGTTCGCTCCAGATCGAGTCTTAATTGTAACTGTTACTGTTGTTCGGCCATCGTCTTCGGGCGCTGTGCGCCTGTACAACGGGTAGCCATTGTCATTTTGCACAGTTTCTTTTATCAACTGATTAGAGAAAATCGTTGTGCATTTTCCAATGTTCATGTATTGCGAGGCTGAATTTCTAACACCACAGGGACCGTGTACCATGTTTTGGATAATAGTGTCATACAATTATTTATCTTGCACAGGATCAGGAATCTCGGCGCTAATTAGCCCATCTATTTGGATGGGCCGCATCTTCTTTTTTAAGCTTTATTAGAACGTGCACATGTGGCAGTCCCCTTTTTTTCTAAATAATTAAATACAAATAACAATACATGAAACATTGTATTTCGCCGAATATATTAAGAACATTAACGAAAGCAAAATTCTATGAACAAATCGAAATTGTTACAGCTGAAAAATGCCCTCACGTGTCTGCCTGTTCGGGTAGCAGTATAGCGACATTTCCCCCACTACGTCGCCATGCGCCGACGCAGATTTTTTTTTGAACTACCCTGGAAACTTTCATCTCCTATGTAATGCCCATATAGGCGAAAACCTTAAAAACGGTGGAACAATTAATAAATCATGGTTATATAAATCTTATTAAGTACCTAAATACAAAGTTTTAAGGCGTCATCTTCTATGTATAATGCCGAACTTCCATACAAACTTTCATCCCCTATTTAAACCCCCCTAAGCTTTTTGCGATCAAAAATAGCCTATATCCTTTACCAAGCTCTAGTTTATCTCTGTACCAAATATCATCGGTGAAGTGGTTTAGGCGTGAAAGCGTAACAGCCAGACAGACAGACAGAGTTACTTTCGCATTTATAATATTAGTAAGGATTACTATTCCTTTCCAACGTTGTAAGGTTTTAACAAAATATAATAGTAAATTCGTTAAACTTAACAAATAGGATCAGATACATGCAACGCCATCTGTTGAGCCGCCGTAAATCGTCAATAGATGGCGTTGATCTTATCCTATTTGTTAAGTATCTTATTTAGCTACATTTCAAATACATATATCTTTTGATAGAGTGAAGCGATTGCGATGAAACAAAAACTAAATGTTACTCTATGTTACGCTAAATTTTTATGGATAAAATTTATTTACACTGGTTTTGTAGTTTACACGTGATGCGTGCACAACTAAACAGACAAACAGACAAACAGACAAAAATTCCAAAAATGCTGGAAATGGATTCTGTTAGTAATCCTTTAACACCCTGGCTATTCTTTTTTTAAATATTTTCAATGTACAGAAACGACTCCTCTACAAATTTATTATATGTATAGATTATATTGTATTGCGTATGGATTATTAAGTTTTCCAATCTTCCAAATATAAATACAATATTTTTTGCGTAGGTATGATTTCGATATACCTGTTTCAGTGTAATTTTCACTTTTTTATTAATTTCTAGCTTTTGGCCGCAGTTTCATCCACGTATAATTGAAAAGTAGCTTGTGTATTTCCTTGCTACCTAAATGGAGAAGATAAAAAAGTCGGGTTTACTCTTACGAATGACGATATAAAATTCAAACGACATATAGACAGACTTGGACAACGTCGCATTCGATTTCCGATACATTTTTTTTTAATATAAGGCCAAGGATCACTTCATCATCATCATCATCGTCATCCTTTATCCGTCCACTGCTGAATACAGGCCTCCCTCAATAAACGCCAAGACCTTCAAGTTTCAAGCGTCATCTTGAAAAATATTTTAGAGCAAAAGATATTGAGGCTAATATAAACTGATCTTCAAAAATGGCATTTTATTGATTAATTCAATATTTTGAACTTCATAAATAGCCACCCCTATTACCTCCTAACTGGAATACGTCAAATTACCACTAATATTAGTAAGTTTAATATTTGTTGGCTTAAATTTGATACTTTTGAAAGAGAATTTAAAATGTTTAAATAAGATTCGAACATTTAAAATTCTCTCTTACGATTGATTCGCGAAGAGTTGCAACCCAGTTTTATTGATCGTGTACTTTTGTGAGTATCCACAATTGCTTTTGTGTTTTGGTATTGTAATTTTATTTTATTCGCTTGTAAAATAGTGCTATTTACTGATTTAAAAATTATGAATCAAAATATTGTGGTCATATTTGTATGATAACATCGAAAAGAATAACTTATCTCTATATTTGGTCGTATATTACCGGGATCAAAAAAATAAATATTATCAGTCTTCTTGCGTCCACTACAGCTGGACAAAGATTTTTTAAAAAAAGAAAGAGTACCTGATATTATTTTTAATACATATGTATTGGAATAAGTTTCTGTCTCCCTTCCTCAGATCTCTATACAAACAGCAAGTAAGAGGCAACAGCAGGTCAGATCTTTTCTAGATAATAATGAGGCGAGTACCACCACCACGGGTATGGTACCCGCCACCCGCGTCACACCTAGTGTCTGCAGATCGTACTACCATTCCGAAGGCGAGGTTTGGTATTAATTAAGTTTCGTTACTGTAACTACTCCATTGCGTTAAATCAAACCATTAACACACGACGATAACGAAGCGGTATTAACGCAGTCTGAAGTGAGATGACGTGTTCTGCTTAGTCAATGTGCCTTAATTATCTTGTGCACATGCTTCTCTAGACAAGTGGTTTTTACGTTTATAGAGTACAGTAGTGTGAAATTGACATTCGATTTATATAACTTGACGTTCGATATCGATAGTGTTCCCGAAAGTAAACGTCAATCTCATAAATTGATGTTTCTGTTCTATTCTATAAACGTAAATACATTTGTCTAGAGGCGCTAAATACGCCATTATTGCTTCTCTACCATCAAAGCATAGTATGTATGTATGTATGGTAAAATTAAAAAGTGTATTTTCAATCTTTTTTGAATCAATTCTATTGTTAGTGCTACCAAACTGCGGTCTAATACTGATTTCGTCTTCATCATAATTATTCTGTGCTGGCTAATCGCGTACAAGGGAGCAATCCTTGAGCGACTAAAAGTTCGATGAAATTAAAATATACGAAATGTGGTTGACTAGCTGTTGCCCGCGGCTTCGCCCGCGTTAGACAAAAAACATCTTTTTTAATTAAAGTATCCTTGTTACTTCTAGTACCTCCCAGAATATATGTACAAAATTTCATGATAATTCGTCGAGTAGTTTTTGCGTGAAAGCGTAACAAACATCCACGCTTTCACATTAATAATTAATAGTACCTGGTTGACCGAGCATTTGCTCGGTATCCTTAGTAATAGAATACGATAAAATTTTTCTTCCAAAAAAAATGATCTTAAAAAAAGGATAAAAAAAATTTGACTTGCTTGACAGGCTCGTTCGGATATAACTGCTCATTTCACCACTAAGCTACCATGACATATTATTTGACAGCGAAATTTACGTTCTTATTCTAATCATATTTTATCGATGCCTCAAAACACGGATAAAAAAAAGTTATCCTAGCTAGATCGATTTATCGCCGTTTTTAACCTATGTATACAAAATTTCATGAAAATCGTTGGAGCCGTTTCCGAGATCCCGATTCTATATATATATATATACAAGAATTGCTCGTTTAAAGGCATAAGATTAGTAAGAATTAGATCTGATCTCTATTATCATAAGGTAGTGTTGTTAAAATCTATTATTTTACCAATATTCTCGAGACGTAGAAAACTCATTTTTGGTAACCTTAATTCAATATCTTTCGTGTACAATCAAAAGGGAGTAAAAATGAATTGAATTATTTGTAATTTCATAAAACAAAAACCAAACCCCGAGGTGAGAGGGGGGTTGGTTATGAACAACAACTTGTAAATTAGATCTTCCCTTCTGTTAAAATATATTTATAATTAAAGTTTATACAAAAGTATTTGGTTCTCATTCACAATGCTAATCACCTCTTAATCAGCTAAATTATTTCAAATACAAGCTTCATTAAAAGTTGGCAATTGTAATGTCTGATTTACCCAATCGTTTTTATGCTTTTACATTTTTCTATGAAACTGTTTAATTTGTTCTATCGATACTAAATATTTTTTATAAATTTTATTGAATTCTGAATTTAATTATAAATAAGTACCTACTTCCAAAGGATTCGTACCAAGCAAGTTATTTTTAAAGCTAAATATTTTAATTTGAATAAGATAGCTACTATTATAAAACAAGCATGATTCTCACAGCTCTGATGTTGTCTGTACCTATAATATAGTTAGGACGGGTGCATCGACCGATTTTAACGAATATGTAATCGTTAAAGATGGTGGTAACGAACGTTAGTGACCAAAAAGCGTTTTTTTAACAGACGTCAAAATTTAACGACGTCTCTTACGTTAACAGATGATTTGAAACAACCGACCCTAACTGTACATGCAGCTAGGTACTTTCTACATAAATCGATCTGATGGAAATAATTGATAATTATTTACACCTATTGATATCGTAGTCCTTCAGTGATCATTTCTTCTTCACTGTTTTCTATTTTTGGTCGAAATTAAAAAAGACTCCAGCTAATGGTATGTGGCATTGCAAATTTACGCCCGTGACTTCTATGTTTAGTAGGTACTTTGGCACCAGAAAATCGCCTATAGAAAAAATATAATATGACACTAATTTTGGGGACAGTTTTAATTATTTCAAAGAGCCCCTAAATCTTGGAATAATTACATATAGAATAGTCTTCATACAGGCGCTTTGTAAAACATGAAGCAAAAAACTTTTTTTTATTAAGCGTTGCTAGTTGAGGTGCAGTTTTCCCGAAAGCGGGAAATGATACTTTCTTTATCCACGTTATGCTTGGTTAGCACAAGTCATATCGAAAACATGTCATCATTCCGGAATTTCCTTATTTAGTAAATCGGGAAAAATCATGTTATTTACTTGTGTAACTTATTTTTATCTGATTAATTTTATATTTTCAGAGCTTATGCCACATAAGCCTTTGTGTTCATTAGCGGCGCTACTGTCTTTTATATCTTTTTTACGAACAGGAATAAAATAAGCTCTCTTCTCGAAACTATAAAATGGGTGGAGCGAGCGCTGAAATCATTTTCGGGTAAAAAAAAGTAAAGTATCAACCCTTTATGTATCACTACTGGGCACGGGTCTCCTCCTCGAAATCAGGCGAGGAGGGTAATGGGCCATAGGTCACCGATACGCTGGTCCAGTGCGGGTTGGTAAACTTCACATGCCTTCAAAGACTTTCAATCTCATCAGGCATGCAGGTTTTCTCACGATGTTTTCCTTCACTGGTGAGCGAGCGATGGTCTCGTGTTTAGGTGCACTTAGAAATTTAGAAAAACCCATTTCAAGGCACACACGGGCGGGTCAGGATCGAACCCGGAACCTCTCGCATAAAAGGCCGAGTCCATCCACTGGACCATCGTCGCTCTTATTTTTGGGTGCCTCGTTTTAATAAATTAGGGGGAAAACATAATCGAGGATGAAAAAACTTTGAGAACAAATTGCTGTGATGAATGAGCTAATTACATACAAGTTTATACGAAACGAGAGATGTCCTAGTCAGACTCCTGACTGTGCGTTTTTTAATCAAACAAACACAGTGTTTGTAAGAATTTGCAAATAAAATATTTCGTGACGTGATAGTGTCTATAACAGAGAAAAGTTAAGTGCCAGTTTTTAATATTAAAATTAATACCAAAATTAAATTACTGTGTCAATACTAATAATGTGATTTTGCCATATCGCGTCGAGCCTTTTGTATAAAAGGCTTTATTGATTACAATATACGAGTAAATTGTCAAATATAAATCACGCATTAAGAATATTTTGTATAAAAGGCTTTATTGATTTAAATATAAATGACTAATTAATAATTTGATACTTAATTTTTGTGCCTTTAATTCATTGAGAGGAAATACTTATAATTGCCACGCTGAGCAGGCGGATTATCAATCGCAGAACGCTTGAACTTCAAGAACTTCAAGAGTTAAGGCCACGTTTAGGTAGACAAAGTGGCCATTAACCAAGTGAGAAGACGATGTGCAGTGGTGGCTCGATGTTGGATGCGAGTAGCAAGGTATAGGCCGTCTTGCCGTTTATTGACATAGTCCTATGTTCAGCAGTGGATGGATAGAAGCTGATGATTGTAATGGGCATGTACCTATGTTTCACGTACCTATGAATACCTATCGAACCTATAATATTATATTCATGCGTATTACTAAAATTAAGAATATTAAGATGGTATAATTCAAGCAGTCAGTGATATAATTCGACTCTCGTATACCTTCGGCCTTCCATGATGATGATAATGATGATGACGATGATGATGAAGATGATAATGATGCTTAATTCTAAATATCTATCTAATATATAAAATTCTCGTGTCACAGTTTTCGTTGCGAGGAGTATGTCCTCTGAAACGGCTTGACCGATTTTGATGAAATTTTTTGCTAACCGATACCGGATGTATCTATGAGAATCGGCCATTATCTATTTTTCATCCCCCTAAATGTTAGGGGTAGTCCACCCCTAATTTTATTTTTTATTTTTTAGACAACATTTTTAATTTCTATTTTTTTATGATACAACATACAAAAATACCCTAACCTTTGAACCCTCTACGATCAACCCCTATTTTGTAATTGCAATTTTAATATTGGCAGAACGAAGTCTGTCGGGACAGCAAGTATCGTATAAAAGCGTAGATTTATGGTAGTATAATATTAAAATATATAGTAAAATACTTACAATGCCATCACCAATATTTCTTATGACGCAGGGAATGAGTGCGGTGGATCCAATCTGTGAAGTCACTACAGTGTTGTTCTCTGTTGCGAACTGCTTTTCAGGAGTATGGCCAAATATATCAAAGGGTGGAAAAGAGACGGTGAGCTCATTCTCGTCTACTCCGATTGTGGCTGGTGATGATGGAGATGATGGCCCTGGAAAAAAATTATACAGTCATTTACTAGGATCAAGTGTATTTTTTGAGTGGCTTGTTTTTTTTCAAAACATTTTCTAAAAAAAGTTGCAAAAGGTTTTGACCAAGATTTAATTTGAAATACATAGTTGAATAGTTATTAATTGGAACACTACTGCTAGATCTAGATACGCAGTAGCGTATCAAGCCAAGTTCAAGTAACAGAACGGGCGAGCGCACCGTGCATAATATTACACGAACCATTTGGCACTACTTTTTTTCATATATACCAAACAAATAAGCTTCCATAGTCAAGGAACGAAAAATTGTTGCAATCCCACCGCCGCCTAGATTATTTATAGCTAGAGCATTAATAAAATAACACATTATCATTCCCCAGAGTACCGCATAACTGACATATCCCGTTGTACAGAAGGCTGGTGAGCCAATAAGGTCGGATTGCTTAAAACGGAGGCCGCGAAAAAACCGCTTGAAAACATTTTTTAATCATGCTTTTACTCATTTCATGACTGAAGCTCAGAGTAAAATTTTACAAAATGAATTCGTACGTTGGTTGAGTTACCAAAGTGAAATATTTAACATTTTTTGTCGGTCATATGAGTTGGTCATGGTTGGCACGGTTCACGTATGTCTTGGATTTCTTTTTAATTAAACAGCATAATTGCAGGAAAAATTAAGCTACAAATTATATGTTTTTAACATATTTTCTATTGAAATATTTTTTTGTCAAAATATTTTTTTTTGTTGCAATATTTTTTTTTTGTTGAAATATGAAGTAGTTTCTAAGATGTAGTGCCATTGTTGCATTACAGACGAGTTAGGTCGCCACGATCCTAGTGGTAGCACTTGTGTGTAGTCCTAGTGGTAACACAATATATAGTGGAATCAATACAATACGAATCACGAAGAACCGGCCCTGACAACCACTGTTTGAGTACAATGACACGTAATACGTGACATAAAAGGAAAACTACAAACCAATAATTTCATAGTCCGCACGTTCAAAAGAATCGCCAGTGTAAAACAGATTTCCGGCGAAGAAATCTTTTGTGGCTATCTTTATTGCCAACTGACGCCGCGCCGTTAGAGGTCCGAGGTTTAAAAATATTTATGGTTCAATATTTTCTTAACAATGGCCGAACAAAGCAAAAACGTTTTACAACTATATAACTCGCGCGAATGAGGTCCGAGAATAAAAGACCGTATCAATAGTGTTATAATAATAATATCTATGGACGCTTTTTCACCACGTCAATCTGGTCCCGTGCTAAGTTTCCGAAGGATCAACACAGATCCTTCGGAAACTTAGCAGCGGGTACAAGACAACGGAAATACAATATATTCAATACTTTTTATATTAATACAAATATTTAAGATTTTTATTATGTAAGTAATACACAAATTTAATACACATCCATGACCCAGAAACACAGGAAACTTTTGGTTCCCTGGCGAAATTCGAACCCGCTACCTATTACCTACCAATTGAGCTTAAAGGCCATCAGGCCTAAAAGTCTAGACCTTTCGAAAAAAAAAAAAAAAAAAAAAACCCGCTACCTCCGGCGTGAGCGCCAACGCGCTAACCACAGAGGTCGTCAAAACAATAATGTTATAGTTCTATCACAGTGTAGATAAATTGATACAGTGGTCCAAAGAACACGTCTAGACAGAGCAATCGTGCGGGGCGCGTGCGGGGTGAGAGATGCACGGTAGCGAGCCCAAGCTGCCATACACTCGCTTGGGACACGTCAGCCGGGGTTGACGCATTTTAATTTGATTATTTTAAGTGTGTAGCGGCGTGTGTATAGCTACATATATGGATGTAATTTTTGTACTAAACAGCCTACGATATTTGGTATGATAGAAATAAAAAACTGCTTTATGTGCTCAGTGCATGAGAGTGTATATTAACGATTAACGAACTTTTTACAATATTCGAGGATAGAGGGGCAGGAACCATAATGTAATCCAATAGGCGAGATTTACGTTGCGTATACGTCACGTCACGTCATTTTTGCGGAACGCGATTGGATATTTCATAATATACGTTATTGTACGGTAAAAGCGTTTCGTTCCACGCTATATTGGGTTGAATACCAAACAAAGTGCTTTGCGAACTTTGCGTGTTTCGTTTGAGTTGTATGTAGGTACTTATTTAAAATGGTTCATACTACATGTGCTGTGAGAGACTGCATGTTATCATCTCGTATTAATAAGAATTTGACATTTGATATAATATTATATCTATGAACGCCTTTACACCACGTCAATCTGGTCACGTGCTAAGTTCTCGACAAGACTTGTGTTACGGGTACCAGACAACGGAAATACATATATATTTAATACTTTTTATATTAATACTTATATTTAAGATTTTTATTATATAACACACATATTTAATAAACATCCATGACCTAGGAACACAGAAACTTTTTTGTGTTCCCTGGCGAGATTCAAACTCTTTACCCCCGGCTTGTGCACCAACGCGCTAACCACTGAGCCACAGAGGTCGTCTATTTAAAATATTTTACACTTTTAAATATAAATATCAGTTTTGATATATTATATATCATGATTCTTGATATATATCCGATATATATCAATTGATATATAGGTATATCATGCGAACCCTGAGCTTTTGTATACGCATTTGTATTTTATAAAAAAACTCCTTATACTTCTATATCTATTTTTTTGTTTTATTCCTAGTAGGGGAGGTCGGGGTTCGAAGTGCCGATTTTTAGAGTAAACGAAATATTAACGTGATAGAAAGATTTATGGTTCTTGATTACTATATGAAATGATGCAGAATTTATCCTAGTTTCATATTGTATAGTTAAATCAATCGAAATATAATTAGTTTTTGGCTTATGATGCTTTTTATGTAGAAAATCGGAAAGGAACAACTAGCCCCACGATGGGGCTGGTTGTTCCGCAGTTGAGGTAAGTTGTTCTGATGACGATTAGATACAAAAACATTGTAATATTAGCTGAAAAGGCATGTTTAAAATAAACAAGGTACATGATATTGAAAATTTGTAAAAGTTTTTCATCTTTGAAAATACAAAATCTTAGTGTTTTTCACAAATTTCATTTTTAAAATATCTAGTAAAACAAAACCAAAAAATAATAATTACAAGATATATAAAAATAGTAATAATGTTATAAAACCTAGTTAAAAGTATAATATAATATAAATAAAAATAAATTATATTATAATCAACTTTTACATATTGATATTTTTGTCCAAAAAGCATAATTACATATTTTATCTAAAGCATAACGTAAATTTTTAACTTTTGCAACTATATTATCAGGATTCAGTCTCTTTCAATTCATTTAACCGATATTATTAAAGGTTTACTTTAATTAGGTAATACGTTTAGGTAATAGATAGTTTTATTTCAGTCTCGCAGAAAAAAAATTATTCCCAAATAAATAAATAAATAACGATTTTTCGTCACATTCCAATTTCTACAAAATATATAGAAATGAACTTTAATAAATTTGAGGCATTTTGAATGAGCCCAATTCTTACACGTGATACATTAGAAATATACAAAATATTTCTTTTCCAGGTTGTCTTCTCTACCAAATTTATCTTCTTGTGGGATTTTTCGTTTTCGATTTTCTTTAGCATTTGTAAATTTAAACGATATACAATTTCCCTTGTTTTTTTTTCGTGACCCCCTTTTCCGATTCCTTTTTTATTTTATTTATTATATAAAATATAATATTATATTCCTTTTTATTATATTAATATTCCTTTCTTCTCAGGCGTATCTGTCAGTATTGCTGATTTTCTAACTCGGCATATAGTTCTTATATACGATATCGGTGGTGCTTTTGGTAAGAGTCTGATAACTCTACGTAAAAATGTGCTAGGTATTAGTTGTACTCCTAAATTATTTGACGCATTAGAAATTTTCAAGCTTATAGTTGTTAGTCCAATCACTATGGGGCACATTGTTCCGCGGAACAACTAGCCCCATATTAGTGGAACTTTGAGACCCAAATTTCATTTTTGAAGTAACCTCCAATTATAATATATATGGTTATAGAAGCTTAGTAATGGTGTTAAAACTATAATCACTATAGTTTTCCCTACTGATAATAGCAATACACTTACAAATAACTACAAAATTGATTGAGATATACCAAAAAGTTAAAGGACGAAAATAGTTACAAAAGTGATCTTTATGTGCCACTAGTCTATTACCACTATGAAACGCCAACACACCGTCACTAAAATAGCTGACAAATTAGCAGAATGGTACGACGTTTCGTGACATATTTCATGCATATCGTTATCTCTTTTACTTTAGGAGCTATTTCCATCGGAACAACCTACCCCCGGCACTTTGAACTCCGACCTCCCCTACTCTACATACATATACTACGAATACACAAAATGTAGAACAGATTATAATAAAACACATCATTGTGACAACCCTGAAGCAATGACGAATACCTACACAAAAGCGGCATTTCGCGCGACTTCAAAGGCTTGGACCACTGTATCTATCTACACTGTGGTTCTATACTTATATTTAAAATATGACATATCGGAGCGACGATGGTCCAGTGGGTATGAACTGTGGACTTGGCCACTTATTCGAGAGGATCCGGGTTCGAGCGTGAAAATTATTAATGTTAAACCTGGTCAAGATGTGGCGGCATTGTTTATCAGCTAATTGCATAAATCAAAATTAAATTTTGCATAAAAGTCACAAATAATATAAAAATCTAAAACCTATAAAGCTAAAATGTAACAGCCTCAAAAATAAAAGTATTCGCAAACAAAAGCTTGGAATTGTCCCACAATTTACTTGTGTAAAGTTTCATTCAGCGAAATACAAGAGTCGTCATGTTTACTGAGACTCGTTACAAAGAATTACAAAGGACTGTGTCGCCTTAATCCAAAGACTAATGACTGTAGTTCATTTTAATTTACTGTACCACAAAATTTTGTTTGAAGAGAATCTCAAATATCATAGAGTAACAACTTCATCTACTTATCTTGGGTACAGTTACAAT
Organism: Lycaena phlaeas; assembly: GCA_905333005.2. Lineage (NCBI taxonomy): Eukaryota > Metazoa > Arthropoda > Insecta > Lepidoptera > Lycaenidae > Lycaena > Lycaena phlaeas. Next base: position 13,652,650 of record HG995169.1, on the reverse strand, counting down.
GATACAAATAATAAAACAAACGTCTATGCATATTTAGGTAAAAGGTAATGAGAATTATTATAGGATAAAATTTCACATCTTTTATTTGCTGTATTTTTTTTAAACTACAAACTTTTTAAATGGCCTAGGATGAATGGGTATTAATTAATTATTTTAAGAGTTATCGGCCAAAATATGAAAACGGGTTAATTAAATAGGCCATAAATCGTTAGGTAATAATTCATCTGTACTCCGTACTTCTCGATCGTAGGATTTATTTTCTTTTTTCAAATTTTAAACTATTACGCTTGTTACAAGCAGCAATATTCCAGTGGATTATAGTCTCGGCCGAGCGAGAGGTTCTGGGTTCGACCCCGACGTCCTGTGATTTCTAGAAAAAGGGACACTAGTCCACCGCTTGCTCACCGGTGAAGGAAATCATAGTGTTGGGAATCTTGGATGCCCGATTGAAAGTATTTGAAGGTGTGTGAAGTTCACCAACATGAATTGGGCCAACGCGTTAATGAACTACAGCCTAATTATCTACCCTAGAGGAGACCAAGTCCGGCAGTGGGTCATGTATGGGTTGTTATACAAAAGTATAATTAATTAATTGTCTCTTTAGATTAATTAATCAAAATACAATACGTTATGTTGAGATTTGTTAGTAATATTCTGCAATCCCGTAGCCTATATATATTAATTAATGTGAGAGTCCACGCACGTGCACGAATAAAACACGACATAGTATTAAAACCATTGTACTTTTTATTTAAATATCACAATGGTTGACCTATATGTACGATACTACACCTTAATGAAATATTGAGTTTATGATAAAGCTTCAAGAAAAAAGATGCACCAATGGATCACATATATTCAATTAATATTAGATTACATATTGTTTTAAACTAACGCGATCTCTATTCGTATTTAAATATAATATATTGGTTCGTGTGCTTACCGCGTTTATAGTTTTATTAAGGTCCTGATATTTCGGCAATGTTTCAACTGCGATTATCATGGTAAGACCTCAATAATACTAAAAACGCGGTAACACCCGAACTAATATATAATTTAGTATTAGATAACAATTTTAAAGTTTTAGTTATATTATTTAAATAATTGGAGGTTTAAATGTTTTACAAACTTTATTTGGTTTAGCTAGATTTATGTCACAAAAATTTCGCTCATAAAAATTTAATTCTACTATTCATTAGTATGGTGTTACCAATTATAAGAAAGCAGTGCGAGTCTGCCTTAAATACTGTAAGCGTATTGCTTATTACTATTATAAGTACTATAAATCGTACCATAATATTTTCCCTACGAAAAGTTGTATCTACACCATATGGATCGCATATTTATTTTATTTTAGCACGCTTTAGCTGACCTTATATTTTCTCGAAAATTTATTAATGCGAATAATATCTTAAAAAATATGGATGGTTTCCTAGGAACTTTGCCTGTACATACAACTATAACGGTATAGGTAAGCTTGCGAACTCGTTTCAAAATCTGCCCTGTATACAAAACGCAGTTAAACTCACTCACCTTAAATCAATAAATTACAATAAAGTTTATAAAAGTAACGATTTAAATAAAAATTTAAAACGTAACGATTCAAAAAATCAATGAGATACTATAACGAACACAAAAAATATGAAAATATTTAATGTAATATGAAACTGGCGTACATGTCTATGGCGTAGGCGTTTGGCGAGAATACCCTTAAATAATTTACGAAATATCCCTCATATTTTTGTTCAGTGATCACATGCTCTGACGATCTGAGCTCTATACAGATAACATTTTCTCGTTATATCATTTTACGAAACCAGAACCCGAAAAACTCACAAGAATAAAATCCTTTCTCGTTGAAAACTACATGACATAATATGAATGTTTCAGCAAATGCCTGCAGTTTTTCTGGCGTTACAGTTTTCACGCCCCAAAAACGCTCATTAGCCAAAGCTCAAATTAAGCTACTGTTTAATTAAGCTTTTATATATGCTAGCCTTTTGTGTTTAAAAATAAAACTACTTTTGGTTTTACATATACAATATTAAACTTCTGTTTTCATGACTACGGCAATATTGCAGCTTTGATATGCTAATTAATTGGACTGATAGACAGCCTTTATTATTTAATTATAGAAAATTGTAAAACAATAATTATTAAGTAAATAAAGAAATTATAATAATAATTATTATTATTTATTATATTATCATTTTATTAATATAATATAATAAGTATTTAGAAATAAAATTAACGATCTAGAATATTATATAAGCACCGCAATTTTAAAACTAAAGATGTCAATCGATGCGCTCGCTTTGTGATAATTTACAGCGCTATAACTTAGTTCTTCAAGTGGTTATAATATATTGGTAAGGAAGGTGGGCTACATATGCCAAAGAACTGATGACTTGTGGGAATCGAAGTCATATTTTAGAAGACAGAAGAAGAGTCGGTCAAATCGGTGATGACAATTCCTACCGAATCGGCCAATCTCGCGAATTCAGCGAATTAGCATTCGATGAACAAGGTCACTTACATACTTTATCCAGAGAATTGGATCATTGAAAAAGTTTCGCAGAAGAAAAAACCGTTGAGGGCGAAAAAAAAAGATACAAATATATACTTTTTAAACGGTTTTATTTTTTATATATGGAATTGTGCCAAAGTTACTCTTAAGCGGATAAGATTTTTAACAAAAACACTTAAGACGATCGTCGGTCATACATTCCATCTTAACCATTGAAAATATAAATTTAGAGAATTGTCTTCCTCTGCACCACTCTGTTCATAGAAATAAAACTATGGCTTTTTCAATCGATTTGTATATCTCTGGAATGGAGATTCATGCATGACGGAGAAAAATTGGATGACTAAAACTGATCTAGTGAACCCACCTTACAAATCAATCTGCCGCTACCGCAAAATGTTTTAGATGGATTCGGATTTATCGCAGGGGGGTTGAGTGTATCAAACGCTTTTATGTCGAATGCAACCGAACAGTCCAAACCTTATGGTGATTACAGACGCGCATAGATATCTGCACAACCAAAGATTATGCAGATACTCACCTCCTTATCCCTATGGATGGGTTGTCGAAATCTCACAAACGTCACAAAGCGCGTCAGCGTAGCTGTCACTCTCTCTCTATCTCTCTATTTAAGAGCTTTGCTCTTGTCGGTGGAGTATTCGCCACTCACTCCTCCTCTCCGCAAACACCTTCACCTCCTGATAAGACATAACCTGTACCTTCCTCTTTATTTGTTGCATATAACATCTCATCGATCTACCTCTTCCTCTTTTTCCATCAATCATTCCCTCTATGATATTTTTATAAACAAGTCATATAGCTTCACTATAAGGCGGTATTATGTGAGCGAGAGATACCAACCCGATTGCGTCGGCCCAATTCAGCTGCAAAGCAGCATGATTACCTCTAAACTATTTAAAAAACGCTACTAATCCAAAAAAATTGCTAAACATAAAACGGTATTTTTTGCCTGTGTTAATAATAAATAGGTATAAGAAGACTTACCTTCTCCAGTGCCTATTGTTGTATGAATGAGGAGCACAGCGATGTACAAACACCGTTGTCCCTCAGACATTGCTATTGTGGGTTTTGAAACCTGAAAGAAAAGAAAATAATTAGTCCTCTAGTCTAATCACTGCTTTATTAACACGCTACTTTTATGCTTTTTCAAAATTTATAGCATAATTTTCGTTGATCGAAAAGAAATTAATTGCTTAATGGAATAGAAAAATGGGTTGCTAAGAATATAAACAGGCATAAGGTGTCTGACAAGACAAAGCCTTTACGATGACCGATGTCAGATCGCGACACAGCATCGCTCATCTCGGGCACACTTCGAGGATGTGCTGGGCCCTCGCTGATGTAGAGTTTAGTTGAGATTACAATTATTAATCTTGAACATTACTGATCCAATTTATAAATGTTTTTATTTAACGTTAACACTTAAAGACATCATCTATAAATGTAATCAGCTATACTTCAAGTGCTTTAAATCTAATTTATCGCGAACGATGCTGTTGACTCTTAATAAATAATAGCCTTTCCTTGTAGTGAGTAGATGAATTTGAATAACTTGAGATTTAATTATTCTAGCTTTTACTACTATGACTAGATTCACGGAAATCGTCGTCCCTACTAATTGTTCAGGGTGATTATCAAGTCAAGGAGATGGAAATGTATGAACAATATAAACGTTTTCAAGCCAGTGATAAGTATCAATAGATAGCATATTAGGTTTTTATCTTTTGGTTTTTAAAGTTGTACCTAGCAATAGATAAAAGACATCAGCCCATGCAAAGAAACTGACAGATTATCTCTTTTGGGTTCGTAGAGCGTCATCCCTTTCGCGCTCAATAAAATATGCCCTGATAACTAAAGTACCCGCGGGCAATATCGCGGAAAAAATCTACTTAAACATAAAATAGCTAAACATTCTTTAACATTATTTCTAGACTTTTAACATCAATACCTGAAGGAATTCTGGAAATTTCTGTGTAGTACGTCTTGAAAGTAAGTATATAATATAATAAAATATGCAACAACAAGCTTAATAATCTTGTGATTGTGATTGAAGTGAAATAAGATCTTGTGTTATGGGTTTTAAGGATGGCGCAAAGTTTATTTGTATATAAACTTAATACACCTCTACCTGTTATAATGGAATCTTGTATAGAACCCACGACTTTCTGGTTTAGTTGTCTATACATATAATAATAATATGAATGATATTTCTAAGAACTTCAACGTACTTCAAACCCGGGTTGTACTATTAATATAAATTTTAAATGTTTTTGTATATTTGTGATCACTTTCCACTAGGTGAACTGATTTTTCTTTTGCCACTTCTACAAAAAAATCTGTAAGTATTCGAACCTGACCAAAGACATTTCATTTTTACAAAGAAACTATTAAGTATTATCTAATAAATAAAAAAACAACAACATGTTTACAGAATATAAGTTATCTCGACAACTCATCGTTTTTATTATTACAAAATTAGCACAATTCTGCATGAAGATAAATGAAAACAACAACCAAACTTCTTATCTAAACTGCTGACTTTTGTGGAGTTACCAGGGTTTGCAATTTGGATTTCACTTAATATAAACATTAAGCGGGAAATTATCCCAACTTCACGCAAAGAGACGTGGGATAAGACAGCAGAGCCTATTCATGCTATTATTTTATATTTAGGTTTTGGTGAGCGAGTGGTTCAGTATATGAGCTCAGTCTCCTGGCTCTTTTTTTATTTGTTTGTCGTTAAATTGGCATTTTGGAGGTGTGAAAAATAAATCCTCCTTCTGTGAGACAGTGATGTCACAGAAAGAGGCCGACGAACGGGTGAGAGAGGAGGCCGCTGACGTTGCCTCCCCCCGTAGACGACGAACGGGGGTGCGTCGGAGGCGCTACTTAATGCGCTTTCAGTAATACCCCTGTGCTCGTGTCAGGCTTGGGATGGGTACCCGGGTACGACGTCGTGGGGACTGCTGGCTACGGCCGGGTAGTCCCCCTATTGTGGAGAATCTGGTCTTGCCGTTAAGGGTTTGTCGTCGCTGAGGGTTTCCGGGTCCCTCAGATATAGCGGCTGAAGGCTCACGTAGCGGTTTTAGTGGGGTAGTGCACCCAATGCGAGTCCCAAACACGCCAGCGCGCCCACCGAAGGCCCTGGTTTGGTCTGAAAAGGATTTTCGCTGCGTCATCAAAAAAAAGGTGTAAAAAATAAATATTATGGTAGATTTCAGCAGCGTCGATTGCATTTAACTCCGGTTTTGTCTTTTTTTTTAATGTCCTATGTTATGGTCTAAAGGTCTTAGAGCTAAATGGGAGCTGTGGGTGGGCAGGTGGCTTACCCAAGCAAATTTTTGTCTTTGGTGTGCTCCCGTGCAGCTAATTTTTTGCTTATAATATTTTCAGACTGCAGATACGTTAATACACAGCTTACATAATAATTATTGTACCTATTGGCAGATGGTGATCGGGTCGTTAGTTCATGCGAGTGGTGCTATATTTACCAATGGAAGGAATGCGCTTGTGACGAGCTCCTGTCAGCATTATTACCATCATCCGGCCTTCGTTCGATATCAAGCAGCTTTGCTATTTTCCGGTGAGAAGGGAAGGGCTTAGGCATACTTAAAATCTTATATGTTAGGAAAGATTTCCTTGGGCTAGTTGTTGATAAATTTAAATGTGTTACAATGATTTCATTTTTTTTATTTTTACCTAAAAAAATATATAATTCCCGTATAATAATTTTCTATATACCTCGAATAGAACTTGAAATTAATATTTTACATAAATATGGCGCTTTATTCCTATCTAGTGTCCTATATGACATACTACGTTTTTACATGTATAATATACATATGATGTATACGTTAATAGTCTTTACACAATGGTATAAAGACCATTAAAACTAAAAAGTAAAGTATAGATAAAACAGTAAATTTTATCGCGCTATGTTATTAACTTAAAATACTAATAAAACAAAATTTAATTCTTAAGTTTACTTGAACATTACAAAGAGATTGAAATTTTGTGCTATACAAAATTCTCATAATTATGTAATTAAAATTGATAAAGTAGCCGAAAGTTAGAAGTTCCTTTTATGTTATGAATAATTAGAGTTATTAATTTTCAGTATCAGATGACCGTTCTTAAGCAATAAATGTAAATAATGAAATTAAATATCGATCTAGACTCAATTGACGTTCAAAAATATACTTTGATGGTACTATTTTATTATAATGAAACAAATTTACGGATTTTATAGCGGTGTATTACGTTTTTTACAAGCCCGACGTTTCGGATACTTTACAGCAACCGTGGTCACGGGAGGATTGCTTGTAAAAAATTTAATAAACCGCGATAAAATCCGTAACTTTGTTTCATTATAATGAATGAAATTCGCGTAAACATAAGGTACTATTTTGAATAAAAAAAATTGATATTGATTTTTTGGATTTTGATCTTTTTATAATAGTTGGACGAGGAAACTAGCAGACGAGACACATGATAGTAAGTGGTTAGCGTCGCCGATGAGCATATAGAAAACACCTGAGACTAGCCCAAGCAAATGTGTATAGACAAGATCCCTAGACATATTAGCTCAAGTTATTTTGGTTCTTTTTTTCTTATTTTGTAATTTAATTAATAAGATTAAAGTATTATGTATATCATAAGACGCCTATACGGAGTCTCCGGCATTGTTGTTCTAAGAAAATTGTGATACTGAAGAAAAGAAAATTGTGATACAGAAGGCTGTTTCACTGGAGAAACAAGAGTATAGTGATACCCAAGCAGACGGGAGCGCGGCCGATCATAATCTTCCAATCGTTAAATGTAATAGAACAACAAAACAAATAGAATAAAATATGAATGAGCGACGAGAGTCCAGTGGGTATTTGCTTTAGAGGTCAGGGTTCGATCCTGACACGCCTGTGGTGCCTTGAAATGGGTTATTCTAAATTTCTAAGTGCACTCCAAACACGAGCTCATCGCTCGCTCATCGGTGAAGGAAAAAATCAAACCCACATTCGACCAGCGCCTCAGTGAACTATGGCCCAATACCCTCCTCATCTAATTTCCAGGTGGAGACCCGTGCCCAGCAGTGGGACATACATGGGTTGCTACTTTACCTTTTTTTAGCTATATACAAAAGGTAATTTATTCATTTCTGTTATTTAATAATATTGTTATTCAGAAGAGTTAAATTATAATATAATTATAAAATATAATTTTATGTATAAATTATTATTATGTTAAACTATGTGTGTGCAATAAAGTTATATTATTATTATTATTATTATTATTATTATTATAAGTGGTTAACGTAATTGCTAGACCCCTATAAGTCGCCTCGAGGCGATCTCTGTGTTACTGATTTCCCCGCAGGCAACGAATTAGGACGGTACTGCCTTACATTCAGGACATAATAAAGGTCTCTGCAGACAAGCGTTTAAATTAATATTATACAGCATTGTGATGATTTTGAAATGATTATTGACCTTTGACGTTATAATTAGGCAATATTATGACCTTCTAATGAGTACAAAAATTTCGACAAGATTGAAATAGTATGAAGTATACATATTAATAGATTAAGGTAACAATGGTTTGGTGATGCTTACTCCACTTTACTTAAAATAATTGATCAATAACTGAAGAATATAGATTTAAATTCAAATAAAAAATATGTGGGTATGTAATGTTATGAAAAAATATATTTCCTAAACCAAGCGCTAACCATCTTTTCTTAGCTCTAGCTAACTGAACTTAGCTAAATCTCCTTTAGCTGACTAAATAAAACGTATTTACTTAGGAGCTAGAGAACACGAGAACTGAACAAACATCGTTTAGTAACTGAAAAGTATCCGAAATTTCGCAAATGTAAAAACTACAACAAAGTTAGTAAAAAGTTATCTTTATTAAATTAATAAAGAGGAAAGAGTTTGTTTGTTTACATTAAATAGGGTCCAAAACTACGTAAACAATTAAAAAAAATATTTCACTTTCTAAAAGCCATATTATCAGCGACTTATATGCTTTAAAATGTTCACACGTGCGAATCTGGGACGAAATCGCTAGTTTTTTTATAGTGACTGAAATTCACGTGAAAATTAGAAATAATTAAATAATAAATAAAATTTAAACTTACACATTCAATTAAGATATACTACATAATCATGCCCACGAATTCAATATCACTCGTCGGAACAGAAGCATGCCACTTGACACCAGAAAGGTCGTTTAATGAGTACTAAGCGATTAAGTTTGTGTGAGATTAAGTCAGGAGAGTTTGAATGAGACATTAAGAGATTACCGCCCCGCCGTCCATGGACACCAAACTTCGCAAATGTACCCGGCTTTTATATTTATCACCCGAATTTAATAAATTGTGTTGTGTGTTTATAATAATTTAGCATAGACTGCTGTTGCACGCTACAGCCATTACAAGAAACTTTCCTCCTAGACACCAGATGATAAGACCTTTAAGAGATAGACTTTATCGCTAGGCTTCGTTCACACCAAGTAATGGCGGCACAATCAACCGCACTAGCGGCGGCAGATGTTAATTTATCATCATCTGCAATTTCCAATACACCTGCTCGGCATGGAATTATAAGTACAATAGTTCCCTAGTTTCCGGTTGTCCCAATATACCTGGCTACGATAGCAGCCTAGGTTACGGTGGGACCGACGCGGCGCTAGGAATCCCTAGGTAATAAATCGCTATCACCAACTTGACCTGGTTGAACGGGAAGCAGAACTGGACAATATCCGTTGGCACATTAATAAAACCATACTACGATCATCTTAACATCTTCCAAGATAAGCCGACGGCGAAAACGACGACACATTTTATCCTCCGACTGTGAAATTGACGCAAAAATATGCTGATCATTTGATAAATTTTCCAACCTATAATATCGGACCTAGAATTTTCTAGATAATGCCTTTAACTTCTTATCCACCGCAAATCGTTAGACATGAAAATTGCTTTTATACATCCAATGCTATTTTCCTGTTTAAAAGGAATTCATTTAAATTCTAGAAGCATTTTTTTTCTTATTTAAAACGCCGTAGCAAATGGACAATGGTAGGAAAGTTCAGTTAATTGCGTTCTTTAACAGTTCTAACGTCTTCTAAGGACTACTAATGAGTGGGAATGGTAAGGCTCATCAGTACTTATGTACTCAAGAAATGGCCTTTTTGCAATACAAACAGTTCCTGTTTTATCGACCTTATTTGTATTTACTTGCTAGCAATTACGCAAACGATACATTTTCTTAAGTAATCACCCGTCGAGTTGTAATTTGAGTGTTTTTCAATTCTATCTTTCGTTGTGAAATCACTTGGAATTTATTATTTATTGAATAATATTTGAAAAAAAATAATAATTAGTTATACAAAATTTGACAGTGATACTGTTTTGAAATTATTAAAATTTTAGAATTATAATATTTTATTAAGTTTGCTCTCATCAAGCCTTTTTTTGGTTAAAAACTGAGTGTTTAACCTGCACCTACTAGTTCAAAATTATAGAAGAGCATTTTATTATAAAATAAAACGAATCCAATAAACATAATTAACATTATTGTACATAGCAAATAATGATACAAACAAACGAAAAGATGAAAATAGATAGCACAGATAAAAATTGTTTACTTTTATTAGCAAGTTACAATAAAAAAAAACTAACGGATTTGTATTATATCTTTTTTTTTTATTATTTATTTTTTACTTTATGAACAATATTTCTAATGATTAAAAACAGCGTAAATTATAAAATGATTGTTTATAGTTCGACATGGACCATACCGCGAGGGGCCAAAAAACTAATGTGCCATTTTAAATTATTAAGTTATAACAATGAAAAACATGCCTAAGCTGTAAAAAAAATGTCGTAAGACAAATTATTCAGAACATTAAAGAATATCTTGGGCGAGCAAAACGGCTCTACGGGCTCGCAATACCATTTGCATAATCCTTGTCGCACTATAATTCATAGTATTTTTCGATCCTGTCCACTGCACAAAAAAAAGAACGAAATGTATCGCAATGAATAGTGTGTCAAAGATCCGTGGCACCGCACCTCTTAGAATGTAGTTTTTTTTTAAATTAAAGCAGTTTTCCTAGTATTCTTAGACACTTTTATGCCCTTGGTTTTTAAGATTGCGTTTCCTAAATAACAAACCAGAACCCTTATAAAACCAATTTTTTTTAAGGATATCTATGTATCTCATTATATATTATGATGATCACGCACCTTCAAAGACTGTCAATCTCATCAGGCATGCAGGTTTACTCACGAATTTTTTCTTCACCGGCTAGCAACTGAGGATCCGTGATCAGGGATCACTTAGACATTTCAAGGAGGGGGGGGGGGGGGCTCTTACCCAGTGGACCACGGTTTCATATAAAAAAAATATATAATATATCGTGTTATATAACTAATATGGCTAGTCATATACGGTGAAAACCACATAATAATGTGTCACACGTCTGTTCGTCATTATTCTTATTTATTATGCATCACAAAGAGAATGCCATTAATGTTATGATTGTAGAGCTTATAATATCATTAATATAACAATAGACTATTGATGTATGAAATTAGCGGGTGGTATTGAATAGCCCTCTGGCGCAGCTCGTGTCTGTGAATTTCCATCAGGTGAACCGACTGTCCGTTTGCCCTCTCTTCTAAAAAAAAGGGCTAGGACAAAGTGAAATTGACACAAATGACGTCATGTCTATTCTGAGATGCAATATGGTATGTACCAGTAATCTCTGCCTGTTCCATAAAATCGGAACTATGATTGTACTCATGCTTAGTTTACACAAAGCAGCCAATTCAGATTTCTTCTTCTTCTTCAAGTGCCTCTCCACTAATGAAGGTTGGCCGACATTTCGGTATATAAGTCGCGATTTTTCGCCAATCGGAAAAGTTGTTCAACGTTGCCTATTCCTGTCCATTCCCGAATGTTTTCGAGCCATGACTTTCTTCTCCTACCAACGCTCCTTCTTCTCTCAATTTTTCCCATCATTATAATTCGTAGAAGGCAGTAGCGTTCATTTCTTAAAACATGCCCCAGATAGCTAACTTTTCGCCTTTCGATGGTCAAAATTAGGTTCTTATCTTGTACGATGTGTCAGATTTAACAAGTATCAATAAGCCAGGTCAATCAGTTAAGTCTTTGACTCTCCGACAGTAAAGGCAATTGGAGAACAATAAATCAGTAAATAATATAATTTTATATCGGTATAATTGAGCGACTATCGTCCAATGGTTATGGGCTCAGCCCCTCAAGCCAGACGTTCCAGGTTCGATCCTCACCCAAGTTTCTGAAAGAATAAAAGAGGAAAGGAACGTTATTTAAATCACAGAGAACCTAAGAGGAAGAATGATGGACCTTATTATTTTTTTTGGTGACGCAGCGGAAATCATTTACGACCATACCAGGGACTGGGTAGGCGCGCTGGCGTGTGTGGGGACTCGCATTTGGGTGCCCTACCCCACTAAAACCGCTACGTGAGCCTTCAGCCGCTATATTTGAGGGACCCGGATCTGTGCAGGCGACGGGATACCCTCAGCGACAGACTGGTCCCGGCAAAAACCAGATTCTCCACAATAGGGGGACTGCCCGGCTACGACTTGGCAGTCCCCACGACGTCATGTCTTAAGCTGGGCCCGGGTTCCCATCCCGAGCCCGATACGAGCACAGGGGCTTTATTGAAGGCGCATTAAATAGCGCCTCCGACGCACCCCCGTTCGTCGTCTACGGAAGTATGATGGACCTGATATGACGACTAGTTTTTTTTTTAAATATAGAAGGCAGGATTGAGGGATAAGTAGGTAGAGGTAGACTGAGGAGAACTTATATGGAACAAATAAAGGCGAGGGATGGCACAGGTATGGTGTATAATGTGAATGTGTTGGCGGAGAAGAGAAAAGAGTGGCGAATACTCCACTGACAAGAGCAAAATTCTTGAATGGAGATAGAGAATATACATTGGAAGAGGCATTTGATCGGCTTTGCTACGAACAGGTCTATGCATACTGCGACACTTATGTCTTCAAAAAACGTAACAAATGGTACAATACTGTAATGTTTTCATACCTTATTTTTTATTAAATGACAATTTCATGAGTTAATAAAAAATAAAACATATAATCTACTATCAAAATTAAAATGTTTTTCCAATTTAATTGCAATAATAATATTCTCCTTACTAACAACTAGAAGTTTTGATTTTACTTATGTTGTCTGTGTTATTGGTTTAAAGTTTAAGTTTAATTTATCTAAGTAATACAAGAGTTTAAATGTAAATATATAAACTAAGAATTAATAAGTGTGTTACAGATAAGTATTGAATAAAATACTAACTTATATTTTTCTTAAATATTTTAAAGAGGCTAAAGGTTAAATCCATTTTTTTAATAATTATTAGTGTTTTAACAAAATTACTCTGAAAATACGTAGCTGTGCGTTAGTGTTATTTATTTCATTCGCAATCTTTTAACACTTAAGAAATGAATTTTTTATAAAATGTAAATGTAATCAACTCGTAAAACGCGATAAAAAGAATCATGAAAATTTAGCTGTCTAGTAAAATGTTATGTGGGATCATATCATTTCAAGTCATCACTATTTATTTTTGATATTTTCGTTTAAACAATTACTCTGAAAACGTAAATTAATTTTATATTTTTAAGTAATTTATTTTTTTACAAAACAAGTTACACGTTTTGATAACGTCAAAAAACTAGACTGTATGTAATTCCTAAGAATGGAAATAAATTTATAGTAAATATTTTAAATAAATAGTATCAGTCATATTTTTAAAAGCTTTATATTTATTTGTCTTTTTGAACTTCTACGCGTTAAAAGTCAAGAATTTGTAATTGAGGATTTTAAAATCTATTTATTTGATTTCAATTCCATGGCGTAATCGATGCCTCTGAATAAAATGCTTAGCGGGGTTAAAAACCAAAGCAGTAAAGACATTGATCGTTGATCATTTAACTTATTCACTGCTGTGTGACTGTCTGTAGCACCTAGATTTTAATCGTGTGAACCAATTTGAATGCGGCTATTTTATTTAAAAGCTAGAAATCTAGATGAGATGTGTTATGAAAATGATATCAGCTCTATCGTAATTGCGTTGAGGCTCTTTAAAGTGTATATATACATTATTATTTAGGCATAAATGTGTTTGTTAATTATTATTAAATTTTAAATGATGTCTCGTGTTTCTTAAAATGTTTTGCTGAGGCCATTTGAAGGGTCTGTTTATGGCTCAATCAAAATATTTATGAAGGAATTTGGGAGATAATACCGCTGTTATAGTAGAGATCTCCAGCCTATAGCTATTCTTAAATGTAGTTAAGATATGATAAAGGTTGATTACGATACGCTTGAGGGAGTAAATTTTAGCATTGATTGTTTGGGTATTTTTTGTCCGCCTGTGTAACTCTATGTTAATGAAAAGCTATTGGTGACGTAAAAACAGACACGCGAGTTGATCCGTCGAGTAACGCTTCCCTATCCGTGGTTTTCCGTGGATAAAGTTTGTCCGTAGATAATATAGGTAAATATGGTATTTACCTACCGAGACTTCTCCGTGCCTCGGAAAGCACATTAAAGGCAGAAACATACTTACGTGTCGTGGCGTGTCGTGACGCGCTAGAAGCATATCGGTTTCATACATTTAATATGGTTAGGGACATATTTGCATGTCGTGTCGTCTCGCAATTCGTTCTGTCGTGGCGCCGACAGCTCGCCACTGATTGCGCCAGAGCAGTGGTGGGGGCTATGACGCGACACGACACAACAGGCAAATGTGTTTCTATAGTGGCGCGTGGCTCATGACTCTAAGATCTAGCGGCAAACATAACGCAAGTCTTTCTTTAGTACCTATGGGTTCAAGAAATTTAGTATGTACTTTTTTTATGTCTCCTTCAATCAGCGAATGGACTTCCTCATATTGTGCATTGTTCATTCTAAAGTACTGATGAAATTTCTCGTTGTAGTATCTTCTTTTCTTTTTTTGGTCTTAAGAAGTTTCATTGCTAAGAAAAATTGAAGGTCTTCATCAATATCACGATCCGAATCACAAGAAAGCATTATGTATGTTTGAACACTGCAAAGGTTCAGTAAGTACTGTTCAAAAATAACATCAGAGTACGCCACGACACGACACGTAAATCTGCACACTCACCGTCACGACAGTAAGCATCACGACACGCCATGACACGTAAGTATGTTTCCGCCTTTAGTCATGTTGGTCATGGCTATCATTAGCAGATCTTTGACAATCGTTACTAATAGTCTGTCTATCAGCCCGAAAGTCTGATATTTAGTATTACCACGAGGTACCGTATTACCCAGTTACGGGGTTGTGGAGGTGTGATAGGCATCGATATATACGAAAAACCGGAGGAGTCTAAATACTAGTAGTATTAAGATTCATCCGATTTTTTATCTAGATATCGATGCCGATTAAAGTGCTTCATTACACACTACTTACTCGTTCTATGAAAATACCTCATGATGTTGATTTTCTGAACTATTTCGTAAGTTAATTTGTTATGAAAATTTTGCCTGTTGTGTAAAGTTTGTAAAATTAAATATTGTTCATAAGAGTGTCTTCTTGATCGTTGTGAACGTCAAATAATTCTTCCAGTGGTCCCAATCTAATCTTTCTTTAAAATACTTTACAATATACAGTAGATAAAAAAGCCTCGTAGCGAATGCCTTATTCCCAAAGTATGGTACATTCACATATCTCGGACAACAACTGTGACTCAATAGCGCGTTAGCAGTTAAGCCGGAGGTAGCGGGTTCGAATCCCACCAGGTAACAAAATAAAAATCAGTGCTGAGTGTGTACTATATAGAATCTTAAATATATGTTTATTATAAAACTATTATATTATTTCCATTTTCTGGTACCTACCTGTAACACGAGTTCTTCGAGAACTTTCCACGGGACCAGATTGACGTGGTGTAAAAGCGTCCGCTTATCCATAGATAATAATATTTTTATCAGTCAATAAAATGTATGTAAACGGTTGTAAATCTAATACGAATTAATAATTTGGTCACAGTTAGTTGGTTTCAAAACAGCAATAAAATATATGGTCCAACTGAAGCAATTTAAAGTTCGCCCTGAATAGAGCAAACTATATAGCAACAAATTTATGCCTGGAAAATGTTTATTTACTGCGTTTAGGGTTTGATAATTTAGTTATAAGTGAAGATAGTTCGGATGACTGGCGTACTGCGGAGCCATTTTACATCCATTACATTTTACATTTCACAACCTCTAGCACAAAGCTTAAAATAAGGATATTGGATATGAAATATGGATATTTGTATAAAAGATAATTGAATGTCCATTTATGTTTTTTATTTCTTTGATACGAATTTCATCTGTATTTTTTTACTGAAAGCTTTTGAGATAAAATGTGAAAACGGAATATGGAAAATATTAATAAATTGAATAAAAAAAATGGTCTTATAAAATCAAAGATCGAATATCATCAAATAATCAAACATCTTCCCATGCGCAATTACTTCTTTATTATAATTTTAAACTAATTAGATATAGTTCTAAAAGAATATATTTTAAGAATAAACGCACGAAGGTAACATAATATTAATTATACTCAAGCATTCATTTGTTTTAAAGAAATTAATACCCCAGGAACATAGTACTTAACTATTTATTGTTTATTATAGTTAGGGCTCCAAACGATCTGGATTAATATTGATTTAATTTGTTTTTTATGATTTTATAGTGCCGACGCTTTTACAAGATGCTTTTTTACTGATAAAAGTACTGTTGGATTAATATAATACTAGCTGCTCCAACAGACTTCGTACTGCCAAAATTAAAATTGCAATTAACAAATAGGGGTTAATCGTAGAGGGGTTAAAATATAAGTTTGTGTGTATTTTTGTATGATGTATCATAAAAAAGTAAAAACAAAAAAAATAGTCATACAAATAAAATATTTTGGGGTGGGTTATCGTTTAGGGAGATAAAAAATAGATGTCAAGCCGTTTTGGAGTATTTCAATTACGCACCACATGACAGACGAATTTTATATTATAATATTTAAGATAAGATTGTTTAATTTTATGATTGTTGATTGCTTACATTTACGGTCATATCACAATTTACAATAGTAATATGCGCGTAATTATCCTTTCTAAGAGGACTATTTAGAAACAAAACCATATACTTTATGTGTCCGAATGAACGTTTGTCAAATGTTTGCAACCATACTAAGGTGTTTGCATTTTTTTTGCAACTGAATAGATTTGGAGCGTTAGTCACTTGTCTAGGAGGTCTGTTCATTTTCACACTTTGTTATTGATCGCCTGCACATACTTAGCTTTTATCAGATCGACATTTCGTTACCTGAAGACTGGTCGGTAAATTAATTAATAAAGACTATTACTATTATTATAAAATAGGTTTATTTTCTCTTTACATTATCCATTTGCTAGCTATAGATGCTTTCACCGTAAGGTCCTAAAAATATACGTGTTAGTTATTCAAATTAAATTAAGGGCTAACTTTCAAAAACGATATGTGTTAGTATTATGAGTTTCTTTATAGCTGCTAAATGACCCCATCTTTATTAGACCCACGGAAATTACTACATTGTTTTGTTAGCAAAACTATATGCAAATCCTAAATGGGAAATTACTACTAGGAAATTAAAATAGGTACTTAATTAAATTGAATTATAATATTATATTTAAGAGGTTATTAAGAAAGTATTTTACTTTTATCATTAATTAAATGAGAAAGACAAGGGGAATCTACTCAAACCAATTACATTGTTATTTTAGGGGGATGAAAAAAAATTATTATAAACGACACTGTAGAGATAAAAACAATAATTTCAGGAAGAGAAAAGATTTTTATGAACAATGAAACGAGGGCGTTAAAAATATAATAATTGGTCCTCTGTGAATGTTCACAATTATGTCATCGCGTAAATCAAATTAACAGCGGAGGTCTTGATAATGTGTTTTAACGGTGCTTTTCAAATTATTTTTCTTCTTTATTAACAATTTTATTCGAAGATTACCTATTGTTGATTTGTTGGTTATGTGGCTGCTTAGTAGGTTCTATCATTTATAGATCTATGCCTACACAGATCAGTTTTGTAACATTATTTTTTAAAATATTATTTTCATAAATACAATATTCTTTTATACAGAGCAAGATGCTTACAATATAAGAAACTGAGGTTCCCTATAGATTTGTTTTATAAGGTAAAAATTCCTGGAATATATCTTTATTGTTTCATACAAGTTCAAACAAGCGCTTAGCGGGATTTCAGCTAGCCTCCTGAATAGATTTTCCGACAAACAATACTAAAACAATAGCGGATTTTATTTTATGCTGATGATGTTGTAGCATAAATGTTTGATTTGTCCGTAAAGAGCCTGTCGGATATGTTATTTTAGCATTCAATGAAACAAAATCTTATCTTGCTTCCTGCTATTACGTTCCGAAGTTTACGATTGTTTGCTAAACAAAAGCACTTTGTTTCAGTATCGCTATAAATAAAATTATACGTTTCGCCGCTAAATTTGCAATACTAAATATCTGTTGGATACTTGCCAAATATATTTCACTTATATAATTAAGTAATTCTGTATATATTACAATATAAAATCTGTGATACATACATATTTCGTACGTCTTGACATAAATGTTCGTTTTATGGCTTACTTACGTCAAATGTAACATAAAAAATCTGTCTGACTGTCGTCCGTAGATCCTGGTCTTGAGAACGTTTTGACTGATCTCATATTTACGATTACGGTAAATGAATAAATATTTGGCACTCAATTTAAAACAACACAAGGAGATTTGAAAATTTAAGGTTTTTGGTGATTCTGGTAGTATCTTGTGTGTCAGGAGACATATAAATAAGTTGCCTGGGATAGTTCCAGGTAAACTAAGTTATGTGCATGTTACCATTAGGTGGCACATCTGCCAGTGCCAATAAAAAAATAAAATACTATTAGGTATTATATTGGTGGTTTTTAAATACTATCGTAATAATTTATTGTAATTCGATACAAGATTGCCACTAAAGAGATTAAATTCACACATTCAAAGGCATAGCCACATACTATGTTTATTGGAAAGTTTGTACTTTCTATTTGTATTGATAGGAACATGTATTTCGAATAATATCGTCTTGCATACACATTACTAACTTGCAGCTAAGGATCGTATTCAAAACGTGGCAGAGAACGTGCTACCAATTACGCCAATAGAATATTATACCGCTCACGTAGCCGTGTAAACAGTTAAAGTCTCAATTTAAGTTTAAAATCCAGTTTTATTAAACAAACGATTCAAATAAGCTCCACAGCTTAAACAAACAAAGTTTAACGAACAACAGCAAACACGTTGCTCGACGTACAATCACGGGAGGATTGCTAATATACGAATAGGAAACTTTGACGCAAAATGGCTATAAACGCGTTTGTTCGAAGTATAAACTTAAACAGGCAAGCGCTAAGCAGCTCAATAGTAAAGGCAGAAACATACTTACGTGTCGTGGCGTGTCGTGACGCGCCAGAAGCATATCGGTTTCATACATTTAATATGGTTAGGGATATATTTGCACGTCGTGTCGTGTCGCAACACGTTCTGTCGTGGCGCCGACTGCTCGCCACCGATTGCGCCACAGCAGTGGTGGGGGCTATGATGCGACACGACACAACAGGTAAATGTGTTTCTATAGCGGCGCGTGGCTCATGGCTCGTCATCATCAAAATCACTATCCGAATCGGAAGAAAACATTATGTATGTTTGAACACTGCAAAGGTTCAGTAAGTACTGTTCAGAAATAACATCAGAGTACGCCACGACACGACACGTAAATGTGCACACTCACCGTCACGACAGTAAGCATCACGACACGCCATAACACATAAGTATGTTTCCGGCTTAAGTTGTATGTTATTGTAAAAAGTTAAAGTACGCCGTTCCCTCGATTAAACTGTGGAAGAGATAGGGATTGAGGACAGAGTGCAGCGACAGGGTGCAGCGGCTAAATCTAGTTGGTTACGGTCGGTGTATTGGCTTGGAGTTCATCGTAATAAGACTATGTCTCGAAGCGGATGAAAACAGGGCGATAATGATGACGACTTATAGATAATCTCTTAGTCTTTTTAAAATAAAAACCAATGGTGCCGCTTGCAAAGAAGCGATATTTTACGAAGTTAATAAAAAGCCGACGAATGGTGAAAAAGAATAAACAAAAAATATAATTCAATTCACGATTAATAGATCCGGCTCTTAGTTGTACAAATATTTATCCGTAACGAAATCCAAACTCGGGCTGGAATGATTAATGAATATCTCAGGAGTCGATAAAAGGTCGCTTCGTCCTTCGACATTTGAGTTTTCTCATTTAATCACGATATAACTACTCTGTACAGGTGTGACGGTATTCGCCTCTTAAAATATACTTTACTTTATTTACTTTACTTACTTATACAATCTCTTATTCAGCCTAGCCGGAAAAAAATCACCATATTGCGGAAAATATTAATACCAATTTCTATATGAACTGTAATAATACTATGTGTTACCGTATAAAAGATGCAGGCTATACGTAGAACACTCCAATAAAACATATTATGTAAATGTAAAATAAATTAAAAAAAATGTAAAATAAATAAATAAAAAAAAGTTCATTAAACATTCTAATGTTTTCCTTCAACAAGTTCATACAAAGATCAACGAGATCATGTTATGTGAGTGAGTTTGGACGTGGGAGGAAAACTTTGAAAATACTTATCAGTAAAACATAACTTGCATCAGTATTATCACGCAATGACAAAGGTTAAACCTTTATCAAATTGGATACGGCTGTGAATAAAATAAAGTAGCGTGGTTTATGGGGCAACGCTGAAGGCAACAATGCAAACGTTTTTAGGTTTGGATGTTTGTTGCTCTTACACGGCAAAACAGCTGAACCGATTTAGTTGAAAGTCGAAATAATGATGGAAATGGAACCAACAACAGTGCTGTTGCGGCCTGTGAAGCGGCTGCAAAAACAAAAGCATGCAAATATAGGGGTCTAGGCGCTGTATATGACTTTGTCCCGTTCGGTGTCGAGACCCTTGGTCCGTGGGGTCTTGACACTTGCTTTGTGGCTTTTATAGAAATAGCAAAAAGGTTAGTTGACGTTACAGGAGACCGAAGAGCTGGTGGCTACCTCCTCATCATCATCATCATCATCATCAGCCTCTATCCGTCCACTGCTGAACATATGCCTCCCTCAATGAACGCCAAGACGACCGATCCCTTGCTACTCGCATCCAACGCGGACCTGCCACTGCACGGAGATCGTCTTCCCATCTGGTTAATGGCCGACCAACACTTCGTCTACCTGAACGCGGCCTCCACTCTTGAACCTTAATGGCCCATCGGTTTCATCGGCCCATCCATTCTTCTGAGTACGTGACCAGCCCATTGCCACTTCAACGTGTTTATTCTTCGCGTGATATCGGTCACTTTAGTTCTCTGGCGGAAGTCTTCGTTTCGAATCCTATCTGCCGTTGAGCTACGGCAAACAAGCGGACCAGTCGTAAATTGAGAGGCCACGTTTCGGCCCCGTAGGTCATCACGCGAAGAACGCATCAGTTGACGATTTTCGCCTTCAAACTCTGCGGTATAGACGATTTGAGAATATAACGAAGCTTCCTGAATGCTGCCCATCCTAATTGAATCCTCCTATCAGCTTCCCTCTCGAAGTTATGTCGACCTAGCTGCAAAGTATGCCCAAGGTAGACATACTCTTGCACGACCTCGAGAGTTTTGCCATCGACGTTAACAGGCCTAGGGAGAACGTGCTCATTGAACATGACTTTCGTTTTGTCCAAGTTCATCCTAAGGCCCACCCGTCGGGAGGATTCGTTTAGACTGTGCAGCATCTCCTGCAAACCCTCCAGCGACTCGGTTAATATAACGGTATCGTCGGCGAAACGAAGGTGTGAGAGATACTCGCCGTTAATGTTTATGCCACATTCTGCCCAGTTTAAGGTCTTGAAGACGACCTCCAAAGCATTTGTGAACAGTTTCGGGGAAAGAACATCCCCCTGTCGCACTCCTCGATGCAGTTGGATTGGTCTTGTTAGACCTCCCGGAATCAGGCTACCTCCTACCTATTTATTATTATTAGATTATTATATTTTAATATATGCAAAAAAAATGATGGAAATAATAGAAACTTCAAAATTGATACGTAATATTATATTCCTTTTTTGATGTAAGTGAGCACTAGGATTTTTAGAAATTCAACAGCTGTAAGAGGGTGAATAATGCGAGCCAAAGTATTTTTTTATTTTATTCTAGCAAGGTAAAATACAAAAAATACATATTTTTTCGAACTCCAATCGGGCGAAGTTGCGTGCATCAGTAAATTCCTTAAATATATTAAGCTTAACGCATGTCACAATGAGTATTTAAATACACGAGAGTGCTTTTACGGCATTTTTGTGCAAAATCTAGTAAAACAAAACGTCACTGTCACTTACCGTCTATTAAGATTTAATCTATACAGAAATTGTTTCTTCACGCTATTTTATTTTCACCTGCAATGTTTGTACTTAACTATATTTTGGGGTCAGCTTCCAGTGTCAATTTTCAGATTTTAGTTTCAGCAGAATACCAGTATTTTAAATGCTGACTGATTATTATATATTATCCAGTAACAGGGCGGTACGGTACCCCGTGGTAAGATGGGTTGTCAGACTCTCGGGTTTCTGACCGATCAACCTCGGCAAGCGTTACTTAACTGAGCCACGAGCTCCTCCATTCTTGGAGCATGCCCTAATACCAGACAGTGAGTGAAGAATATTGACCACCTAAGTTCACAGTCGGATCCTATTGTTACAAGGTCATCAAGACATCTGACACTACAGTTCCCCCATGACCATGGTTGTTGTACCTAAAGTTTTGGATAATTTCGGATACATTGGACATGTAAAAGTCTAAATAAACCGTGATAAACTCTGTGCAAGTTTTTTCATTATAATAGTAACATTGAAACAAACATTAAGACTTATATCCTTTTTTGGTCTTGATATTTATGTGACACAGTTCAACAGCATTTCCCTCCCTAGCTGGCGGTCGCCTTAATGCTGACGGCATTTCCTCCAGGTTTATTATTCCGTCATGAGACAGATCTGTCACCGACCTTCGCCTCGTATTCGGGTCTCCTGTCACTGTGATATAGGTCGGTAATCGGTTTGCATAGCTGATTCTCTTTGTTCGACGTTCAAACAATCTTATATCGCTCCCTCATAAGTGCTTTATTTTCTGATTGAATTCCAGAATTGAGTAAGGTATATTTTTAATTATCCTCTGCTTTTATATCTAGGCATCACATCTTTAACGATGTGACTGTCTTTTGTCAGAAATTTCATATTAAGATTGAAAAAGTCGATAGCGCGAACTTGTCTAGTTAAAGATAGCTCTTCGTACTAGAGTAAAATGCACAATAAATAATTCCTAAAACGACGCTTAGAAGTATAAATAGACGCTTAGAAGTATATATAGACTTTTAGCAAAACAGATATTAAAGAAAAACTATTAAGTGTACCTTTTTTAGTCTTACTTTATTTTAAAACGTTCTTTCTCCGTGATTTATTTTAGCTCAAATTTGGGCTTAAATCAGCGTAGAAATACAAAAGGTTTTCTATACTAATATTATAAAGAGGAAAGATTTGTACCTATTTTTGTATGTTTGTAATGAATAGGCTCAAAAAGTACTGGACCGATTTCAAAAATTCTTTCTCCATTCGGAAGCTACATTATCCACGAGTAACATAGGCTTAATTTTATTCTGATAAAAATAGGGTTCCGTAAGATATTTTGGTTTTTTGGACACAAGGTGTAAAAATGTTATTTCGCGTACTAAGATCCCGTTGTAAATCTTAGTTAACGCAGGCGAAGCTGCGGGCAACAGCTAGTATTTAATATACAGTTTCGGTATATTATAAACATAAATAATTACGAGGTATTTGTGTAATACTATTTTGTTATGGTTTTACAACAAAATTGTTTTATTGTAATTTGATTTAAAAACATGAATAATTACCATTACGTTTACGCAACTCGTTCATGGTTCCATACAAATCAGGAAAATCAGTGCTATTCTGTAAGAAACGCAGAGCTGTCGCAACGCTGAGACAGCGCTGTGATATGAACTTGGTATTCACTAAGCTTGTCAAACCATATCAAATACCTTAGCAACGCCAACGCTGTGGGCGCGACAAGCTCGTCGCGGCGCACAGCCTAGAAAATGACTCTTACAGAATAGCACTGCTAACTACAATAACAATTGACGTTAAACATTCAAAGCTAAAGATATTATATGAATTGATATTTGCTTTTGGGTAGTATTTTACACCCAGATGTAAATATGAGTTAATAGTAACTCATAAAGTGGCCAAGTACGCTGCAATTTAATCGGGACACAGAATAGGACAACACATACATCATTAAATATCCTTAGGGTATACTAACTAGCAATAACTATAAAGGTCTAAATAGCTATATACTACATTATGTTTGAAATGGCTATTCGCTTTATGCCCTTATATTAAACAAAAGGGATGGCTTAGCTGCCCTTTTGACCCGGCTTCTTATTCCCTACTTTTGCTTTCTCGGGCAGTATGCGACCTGAATTACAAAACATTTTCACTTGTAATTGAAATTCACCCGGCTAAAATGGGGAGCACGAAATTAATATTAATAAATTTCACAATATCTTACAGTAACAAGATTGAAATTAAAAAAAAAATATTATACAAAATGTATTTCAAGTAAGAGCTAAAGTCGAACAGAAAATAGTTTTTTTTACTTTTATACTACATACGTATCTGAGTCCCATTGAAGCTAAATTTGGCTTTAATGGGACTCAAATACAGATCAAATTGTTTAATTAGCAATTACACATATAAGAAATTAACAAAATATAGTTATGCTATGAAAAATCAATAAGTTCTTATAGCACGATTTATATACCAAAACGGCTAATGTGCAGGTTTCTATACCATAATTTACATTTCCGTTCCATCGTGTCTTAAAACCCAGTACCTAATAATATAATATATGAAAACACAAAATTGTATCAGCCTAATTGCTCTTAGTTCTTAAATTACTCAAAAATATATGATGCCTAATTCCATATCATGTATGCATATTGTTGTCACTATCTAAAGCAGTATCTACGCAACGCAATCTAATTTTATGTGAGTTTCTAGGAGTTCCTAAGACCAGTAAGTTCTAATTTAATGTGTCAATCTGACGTCTGTAACGTCTCCTAGTCCAGAACTCCAGACATAGTTTGGAAGTTTAGTGAATTTCGCTCTGGATTTTCATATTGATCGTCTAAAATATTTTGAAGTGAAACTTCTTTAGAATCGTTGTGATTTCAAACTTGATGAAACGAAAAAATAAGTCCAAGAAAGAGAGAGGGAGAGAGAAACACGTAAATGTATAGTATTCAGCGGGCGAGAGAGTGAGATAGAACACATTGGACATTCGTGGAGGGGAGTTCAAGTAGATAGCTATCTAGCGACATAGCTATCTAGCGACAAGAAGCTAAAGGTGCACTACTAATGGTAACAATGAATTATATATAAAAATATTTTTCAATAAGTATTATTCAGGGACTTATTAGAAGTTTCACTTCTACCGTGTGTGACTTACACACACATATTTTCTCTTAACATCTAACTCTAGCCATAAAAATTCTAGCATTGTATGTCACTTTAACAACAGCGAGTGACTAAAATCGAGATGGATGTTACTGGGAAGGTGACCGCAGTCGTAACGAGCTCTCGCAGCTCGTTCCGATACGTAATGGACAAATTCAATCAGGACGGTCTTCGAAAATGTATCGCCTAGTTGTTTAATGTAAACAGGACACATATATTCCAAATACAGTGACTTTCATAAACATTAACGAAGAACAATTTAAAACGAAACGAGACGAACAACCCTGGTCGGGTTGTTCATGAACAAGGCATTCGTAATGTCAAAATATAGAGCTCTGCAAAATAAAAGTGATCAATAGTTTTAAATAATTTAAGGGCGAATATAATAATCACGTTTATTTAAAATATTATATAGACAGAGAAATTATGAAGGAAAATAAGTTAACAACGTAAATGAAATTTTATAATGTTATTTTTCATCATAATATTATATGGCAACGAACTTGGATGGGAAAACGCGATTAGTAAAATTCCAAAGAAATGGCCTTTTTTATGTATTTTATATTTTGCTACTTACTCTGTAACTATATGTATTCATACTTCGGAATTTTTAGAAACGATAATAGCACTACTTATCTATCGAATTGAGATAACTCATGTTATTTACTTGCGTAGTTTATTATTTATAATTTATTATATAATTTCACTGCATACGCCGCATACGCGTTGGTGCTAATTAGTCTCTCGTTGAAACAACATAATGTGTGAAATGGGCGGAGGAAACTTGGACATTATTTTCGTTTCCCACGTCTTAAAGTAACTATATTTTTTTTAAATACGATTTTACACCATGATCTTTAATTTTCATCTTTATTTTCATTAATTGTTGTTAGAGCGGCCATATATTAATTACAACTACCTATTAACAAGCTATGTCATAGACACTGAAATATCGATGATACTATACACCGTATATCTTCGACTACTATTCCTCGATAGATACTCGGAGTTACAGTGTACTGAGTGATACGGAATACTAACACTTACAAAATATTTCCAGATACGTTGTGCAGAGTGCTGTAGTAAGTACTATACGAGAATATTTGACGTTTAATTCCACAAATCTGAAGTTTGTATAACACTAATGTGTTTATTGTACATAGACTTATAAAATCGAACCTCTCGCATAGACCGAGTCCAGTGCTTACAGTAATATAAGTAAGATAAAAATCAATAACTATTGAAATATATCAATTATTATTGTTATAAAATATATCTTTACGTATTATACTAGCGATATTGCTATAAAATATTTTATTAGCCCAGTTTCAGCTGGCCATGAACCTAAATTTGCGGAATTGATAAGAATTTCCGAGGATTTTGGAACTGTTATCGAACACGCCTCAGGAATATTAATGTCGCTGGATTTTGGGATAAAATATAACTAATACTGTATAATATACTATATACAATTTTTAATATTTTAAAAACGAGGTACAGTTTATAACTCTGTTTGTATGTTTGCTTGTAGGGGGTAATCTTCGGAAGTATTAATCCGATCGATAACATTTTTTCACTGACATATAGTAACATAACTCTACATCATATACATCTTATATTATAACCAAAGAACAAACTGTCCAAAAAACTAAAAAACACGCTTTTCCTTTTTTTGAAATAAAAAATGGATTAATCTTATCGAATTAGTGTTTTGTCATCGGATCTCGATATATCTACAAAGTTTGAACGAAATCTGGCCGTTTAAAGTTAATCAAAATCGCACCCAAAGGAGTCGGTTACAAGCTTCCAAAAACACGCTTTTATTTTCTTCACCTGTATGTATCTGGTAAGGGTAATAAAAGCATGTAAAAAGACACCTACGGTATCAGAAAATTGCCAATAAAAGTTACATTATTTCTCGTGTGCTACGAAACCTTAAAGGAATTATAAAATAATGTTATTATATTAGTTTATATATTATATTAGTCATAAAAAAAATCTGCTATGGTGCTAACCTTACTATTCTAGTTTAGCACAATAACAGTTTTTGTTTTAGTTTTAAGTTTAAATATAGGTAAAATCTAATAATGGTGACATATTAGGATATAATTAATCCTTATCCTTCTTTTTAAATTATTTTAATAAACATTTTCATTATCTACGCGTAAACTCTACTTTCAATTATTCGTATGGGACGAAAGGAAGTAATGATGTGTATAAAAAATTTTTAGTATTAAAAATTCAGGATGAAAACAAACTGTTATAGGTACTGTTTGGTCTTAACCACAAAACCGATCCAAATGAAACTTGGTAGGAATATAATTTCAGATCCACACAAGGTGATAGTATAGTTTTATCTTAAAAACTCCTAGAGTCATGGGAATTTATACCATATCACAGTAATGTAACTGTTCAATCGATCGAAAAAATCTTTCATCAATATTTGCTCCGTTATCACTGACTAATGAATCCGAATTCGAGTCGCAGAATAATGATTTCAAAGATACACTTTTCTCTTGTAAACTATTTTCCAGTATAACAATCGATAAAACTAATGTAAGAAACTCATCCGTGCTACATTCATAAATTGCTCTTTAAAATTGAACAAACATCAGTTTCATCGAAAACTTGCTCTACGACGTTTGCAAAGTTCTCCAAAGTCCGTCATAGAATCAATTTCGTCGCGCAGAAATATATCAAATTTATTTCTTCCTTTGGATTCGAAATGCATCATATTATATTATGTTCAATTTGTAGCAAAAATTTAAAATTGGAATGAGATGACTAAAACGAGTTCGTCGAAATTGCCTGACCTACATGAAACCACAAAAAAGTGGCATAAACAGATCTCTGAAGCTTTTTCATTACCACCTTCATTTGTGGGTTTTGTTCCTCTTGCTATTAATTACGTATTGTATATCCAATGTTGATTACTGGGTTTTGAGTCAGTAATTTCTTTCATTTGCTGTATTTACTGTGTGTATATTTTAAAGCTCTACTTATATTATCATCATCATTACCAGCAGCCTATATCTGTCCACTGCGAACGCAGGCCTCCCTCAATGAACGTCACGAATGTATTACATTATATTTTATTCATCTAAAGCATAATATTATAGTACATATTGGACTTTCGTAAATAACATCAAATCCTTTCCGGCATAGATAAATTCTATCTAGACGAACTTATTTTTTGTATTACCATACAAATTTGCTGATGTTGCCAAAATTACCAATCACATGCCAAGATAAAAGTTACTTATCTCTGTAATAACAATAGTCAGCCATTTTTGTTTCTTTACCAAGTATTTTAGATTTATTGTACCATCACGAAAAGGCAGTAATAATAAATCGTAGTGATTGAATTCGATTTGATGTACTCGAATTTAACAATGTCAATTATTGACTAGAATTATTGTTAAAGAGGCCTACTTAAATTAGGATATATAACATTGATTATTTGTTACTATTTCGTCAACGCCGAAATATTGAGCTTCGCAAATCAAATTTGGTTGTTATCGTAAGAGCTTCTGTTATTAAATACCTCTTGTTGCATTATATATAAAAAAAAGAAACTGAAAATCATCGCTTTTTTCGTTCTGACCAAATTTTTATAGTTGAAATTACATATCTACGAGATCATTTTCTGATTATGATTTTGGAAAATTCAGGCGACAGTAATGAACATGCCAAAAACCCTCATATTGTCTTATTAAGATAATTAGACAACATACTCGTAATGTATCGTAACAACGTTTGTTAAACACGGAGCTTGTTAGATTATAACCAACAACTCGGTGTCTGCGCCTCGGGTAATGATATCGACTGGTAAAGCAATCGGTGGAGAAAATATGCTCTATGGCGCTCATCTTTAAGGCTTTAAGTCTTCATTTTCTCTCCAATCACTCTACCTAAGATTCTGTCGATAAGACAGGGAATTGGTGGCTTTGGCACTGAGACTTTCTCTTTCGTGTAAAAGCAAGACATCCAGGCCTATTAAAAGTAGTCTCGGATAAACTTTTTGATATTCACTTACTGTTTACTTTACTTATGAAGACCTCTGTGGCTCAGTAGTTAGCGCGTTGGCGCTTAAGTCGTAGGTAGCGGATTCGAATCTCGCCAGGGAACAAAAAGTTTTCTGTGTTCCCGGGTCATGGATGTGTATTAAATGTGTGTATTATATAATAAAAATCTTAAATATATGTATTAATATAAAAGTATAAAATATATGTATTTCCGTTGTCTGGTACCCGTAACACAAGTTATTCGGAAACTTAGAACCAGATTGACTTGGTGTTAACCGTCCATAGATATTATTATTATTATTTATATTATTATTTACTTCCCCTGACTTGCTGCTCTTACTAACTATTAAAAGTTTTTTGGAATAAAATTTGAAGTTTCATTCTATTTTTAATATCCAAAAGCTTACTTCTATCACATGTGAAATATAAATAAAGGATTGGTTTAAAAGTGATAAGTGGGGCAGGGTACATCACGGGCAATTCAATATCAATCACTTAGACGGGTCATTCCGGTGAACCAACTCGTTTAGTGTTAACATGGCGTGAAAAGTTCGTGAAAGCTCGAGTACTACATGGTATAAAACTCCGTGTTTGACCTATATATAACGTATTTTTTTAAAAGAGGCGTGTTTGCACATATTGTGTGCTGTAATAGTTTTGCACAAATATGTGTGTGTGTATTATACCTGTACGGTATGTATACCTGTTTGTGGGGCCGTATCGCTGAAACGGATGAATTGATTGACGGGTCATTTAAATTGGAAATTTTGTTTGCTAGTGGTGGTTCCATCGACCTCATGACCCATAGACTCCTAGTAACAGGAGAACGGGTTCTGGCAACACATCTGACTTATAGTTCCGATGTGGTGGAGTAGCCCCCGCTGGGCCATGGGGTTACACCTGCTCTTAATTAAAAGAAGAAAACATTCCCCTAAAAAAAACTTGCATATGAACTACCTCAATATGCTATACCTGGCATGCAAAAAGAATATGTCAAATCCCATTGATTTTAGAGGTTACCACACACAAAAAGAGTAATAAATAATCAACATTGGGACTGATTGGACATGAAACCTAATCTAATAATTTCAGAACAATTACATAATACTAACGAAAATGGTATTACAGGAACACCAATTAATATTTATTTCCCTCACAACGTCGTACTAATATCAATATATTTCAGACGATGAGTCGCCGAGTACACCAGACTAAGTATCTAGTTTTTATCTATGTCTAGAATATCGGACGTCTCTTTGTCTTTGTAAAACATTTCTTAAATTTGTGGGGTACTTAAAATGCCATTTTACTACCGGCACGCTATGATGGCCGTTTTGACGTTTGTCCGCTCATAAAGTTTCGTAATTATAATAATTACATTTGAAGGAGCAAATTGCTGTTGTTTATTGGGACGTGCAGTTAATCATAAAATTTATCGAATGTATTATTTTAGGACACCAAATTTATTTATTTATAGATTTTTTTGAACCGTGTTGGATGCGAGTAGCAAGGGATCGGTCGTCTTGGCGTTCATTGAGGGAGGCCTATGTTCATCAGTGGACGGATAAAGGCTGATGATGATGATGATGATGATGATGATGATGATGATGATAGATTTTTGACGTGAATTGAGAGATCCAACATACGACTGAAGGAGTACAAGTTTAAAATAGGACAGAAAAGAGCTGGTAATGATGATATTTTATTTAAAAATCAAATGCCACTGCTCTGACATGATGACAATAATATCAGACTATTCCAGATCAATACCAGACTATCTGCATAGTAAATCGTTACTATGCAGATAGTCTGGTATTGATTTGATATCAGTTTTCTAAAAATCCCCGTCTGGGCATTTCCATTCATATTGTCCTGAAGTAAAGTATTAACCCTTATATATCTCACCACTGGTATAGACCACCTCCGCGAAATGAGGCGAGAAAAGTAATGGCCTAATGCGGGTTGGCGAAAATTGTTGGAGAAGGATTGTCATGATCGAATCTTGTAATTATTATTACTGGCAACAGGTTTTCTTGGAATAGTTATGAAGGTATTAGGTTAAAATTCCACTTATATTCGTCGCAAAGCTTTGGGGACTTTCAAAAACATGATGCCTAAAGTTTTGGTCAAAACGTTTTCTTTCACCGGTACGCAAGCAATGTTTTTATATATCAGTCCTGGATCAATGACATGTACTGGTTGGAATTGAACTCGAAATCAAGTATAGGTCCGCTACACCGAAATAACTCACAAGAGAGGTTTTTCAAATTTGGGGCGGGTGAAATCGTGAGGAATAATGGACCGCTATAAAGGTGAACTATTGAGCGTACACGCATTAAATCATGACAATTTTACGTAACTTGAAAACCAAAACACTGGAATATAAATGCATTCGCTCGCCTGGCAAATATTCCATTTCAACTTCAAAAGTTTACAAACAGTTATATTTTAACGGTCAATAAATTTCTTTATGCTTGATGTTTTGGCGAACGCAACCTAAATACTAAGAGGATTTACTCTATTTACGAATGATAATTCTATGCAAACTGTGTTGTTAATCTTATAAAACATTTTTGCATTTGATATTATCTTAGACTAGCTATTGCCTTGGTTCGCTCACGTTACCAAACTATTTTTCACACAACAAAGTTGTTTCATTATAATAATTTACCTAGGACTAGCCCTGGCAACCCATATTATGGCCTATCCTGATACTATAAAATATGCTAAGACTGCCAGTAATTAAACTGCCACATTATTCAATATTGAGTAGAATGATATAACTTTTATAATTATAATTTACTAGCGATCCATCCCAGCTTCGCACGGATTACCATTATAAGCGTATGTAACTCCCTGACAACGCTTCTATAGATGAAAGTATTTTTCAAAACGGTCCAGTTCTTTTTAAACATTTTCAAAGAAAGCAAACAAACAACCAAATATTTCCCCTTTTAAATAATATTAGTATCAAAGATCTTATTTATACCTTTAATATATCGTTTTTTAGTGTCGTACATACCTACTTTTATTTCAATTTTAAGGGCACCATACAATTTCAAACAACCTACTATTCAGTATCAAAAAATGAAAGCAAATATATTTTTTTAGATTATATAATGAAAACGGTATACATAGTAAACTAGCATAAAGACCTTAATGGATTAAAAGGGATAATTGTAAAATGAAGCCTTAAAATATTTATGCTGTTTGCCAATCACCAATCTCTTATAGATTCCACAAAAGAAGAAAGAAAATAAAATAAAGAAGTAGTATGAAATTTACCAGTAGTAAATATAATATACTGGTGGCCACCCACCAGTAAATATTTATTGCGCTGTGCCTCGCTGTGTAAGTAACATCACTCACTTCACTACTACATCACTTGGTTGTTTCCCCGTGAAACAGCTTTGCTGTGTTTCGAAGAGAAGGGCAGGACAGACAGAGTAATTACTGGCATTGAGATTTAACCTTATGTAGGATAGACAACGCATAATATGGGTTGCCTGGGCTAGTTCCAGGTAAATTAGTTTGTGTTCGTTAGGTATGTCGATTTGAAATCGATTAATCGAAAATCGATCTTTTAATAATTTAAACTAGAATTGATTCTAGTATGTTCGATTCGAATTGAATCGGAAATAGATATTTTTTCAAATGAATCGACATGCCTAATGTTAGTGTGTACTTGTACATTAATTTACAAAATTATTGTATATGTCGCAGTCATCTGGTTAAATCAGTCAATTGATTGTATCACTAGCGCGTTATTTGAATGACGACATTTAATTGAATGACTAAAGGACAACTCGTCAAGTTGTTGAATGTAACGTTCAACGACTTGACTGAACATCATTTAGCATTGTCGTTGAATGGGATATACCCGACTTTGTAATATTGGTTTAGGGTGGCCATAAGATTAAATAAAAATAATGAGGACATGAATATAAAATCATAATAAATTGTAATTGTGTTCACGGCAACAAGAACACAAACTTACAAAGCCCAAATTCTCACACATAAACTGAGCCATAACAATCAACTAACCTTGATTATGTTGTTCGTATTCAGTTAGTTTCATCTCAAATTTTTCTTTAAAAGTAGCCGGCGGCGGCGTATTAATAGGTAAATCCATGTTCTCACACTATTTTATTACAAATAAGTCACTTTAATGTAAATCTAGTCAAAAAAATATCAAGGCAGTATTATCTGCGCGAGCTGTTTTACGCCATTTTTGTTTTGGTGACAACTAACGCCGCGGTGGCAAAAAAATTGAACTAAATTACAATCACCTGACTTATTTTACGTCCGCTATGTTCAAAGGGCTATGTTACAATCCGCTATCTAGTTGTACGTTGAGCGACGCTTGTACAATCAACGTTCGGCCTAGTGATTCAATTAAATGTCGTCATTTGATTAACGCGCTATTAATACAATTAAATGACTGATTCAACCAGATGACTGCGACATATATACAAGTAACATAAAAATAAAATAATATAGTAGCGATTTACAAATTTTTATATATTTTTAATTTAAACAAATTCCTTTTCATAAATTATTTTTCCTATTGCCATTTTAATATCCTACGATTATAAAATTAATAAATATTATTCTTTCACGTAACTTCTTTAAAAGTATAATTGTATGATATGATTCTCATATTATAAAGGACCAATATTACGAAACGAGCAGCAACTTCGATAAAAGACTTCATAAAATAATAATTTCCTCATAAAAAGGCATATTACATTGTGCCAGTATACGGTTACTTTGGCTTCCCTTTTATTTAATACTTTGATCTCCATTCTTTATTACATTTTTAAGACAAAGTACAGTTGGTGTAAAAAAATATTATACGTTTTGTAATAATTGATCATCACATATTGTTAATAATAATAATAATATAACTTTATTGCACACACATAGTTTAAAATAATAATAATTTATACATAATATGAAAAGGAGAAGTACAACAAGGCGACCTTATCGCTATAAAGCGATTTCTTCCAGGTAACCATATATTTAAAGAATAAATTACAAAAGGAGAAAGGGTGTGCGCCAGAAGTTATAACATGTAATTATAATTTATACAAAAAACACAAAAAGCAGCACTAAAACTAAACATTATAAAAATAAATTGCACAATAATATCATACGATGAATAAACGAAGAAGAAGAAGAAGAGAAAAAAAAAAAAAAAAAAAAAAACGAGAAGCATCAAAGATTGTTTGAGAAATATTGTTCTTATGTTTACGCGAATTTCACTCATTAAAATAAAACAACTTTTACGGATTTTATCGCGGTTTTTTACAAGCCCGACGTTTCAGATACTTTACACTAACCATGGTCACGGGAGGACTAAGGTGTCAGATGTCCTACTGTTACAAAGTTATTCGAAACTACCCTATGATACAACCTTAGATCATTAATATGTCTAGATGGAGTGTCGCCCTACAATCAAAACAAAAAGAACAGGCCAACATTTTCAAACATGTGTTCGTAATTAGTGATACCAGCTACTACAGTTCTCCCATAAATCCTTTTTAATCTTGTCACACTTTTACAACACAAACCTTCATTATAAATAAAAACAATAATGCATAGCAATTCATGCGTAATCGATGACAGCGGGACTGATACTAAACACGGAGAAATCATTTAGAGGCCAACAGTTAGCCACTATTTTTTGTAAATGTTTTCCGCGCGACACTCTATCTAGACATATTATTGATCTAAGGATACAACAATATTTTATTTAGATAGGAGTAGATCGGGCGGAGTAATCACAAACATACAAAAAAACGTACAGACGAATTGAAAACCTCTTTTTTTTGAAGTCGGTTAATAAAAGTCATTGTAAATCAGCCTCTGATGTAAATGATATGAAACAATATGATATAAATGATATGAAACATAAATACTAAATTCATAATTGCTTACGTCATGTAAGCGATTATGAATTTAGTATTTCTGAACTCCGATAATGAATTCCGACTATGAATACAGATTATGAATTTAGTATTTGATAACTTAAAATGAACGTCAAAATATTGTTTTTAAATATTAAAACTTTTTCATTCGCATGTCCAATCCTTACAAAAAGGTGACTTCATAATTATTACAGTATGTGTTGTGTTTGCCTATATTTCAGGAAGCCGACTTCAATTTCACATCGTAAAAGGATAGTGCATTTTTATTTACCGAATTTGCTTTTTTAACTTTGTAACATAAAAATGGATTTCGCCATTTTGGTATTGCCATATGTATTTTTTTCTTTTCACCACATTTAATTCAACACAATGTCAAATTATGCCTTTTTATTAAGGTTAGGTGTAGGTACTTTAATAAAGCAGTGGATTTTTTTAGATTTGTAGTCGCATCTGTCAATTCGTGTTAATTAATAAATTAATGTTCGATAATAAGTGATACAAGTTTAAATGAGCCCGGCTTATGTGAAACATGGTGTACCTAAGGTTAAGGCCATGTACATAGTCAAAATAGGCTAAATTAAACAGTTTTTAGGGAAATGTATACATCTGAGAGGATAAAAAATCTTAATTATAGGTGGACACATTAGTTCAAAACACATTTAAAAAAATCTCGATGAAAAAATCATAACATAGTTCTATTAAAATTTACTCTCCAGCAATTGTATCTGTATTATTAGTGAGCAAATCTTGATAACATTAATAGAAGTGATGTATCAAATGAAAATGAGAGGAACTGTTGTTTTTATTTATCGAGTAAAACATTTTGTAAAATAATAATAAATACTATTATATTCAAACGATCCGAACGCAACACACCTACTATGTTGCTTTCGGATCGTTCGAGAACAATATTATTTATTTGACCATCGCGGCGTATTTTTGCTTCTCTTTTATTTCTTCGTAGAGCGATAATGACTTACGACAGCGAACAGTCCCGCACTTCATTTGCTTCACCCTTCGAATACATTTAAATTTGAAGCTGCGTATCCAACGCCAAAATATTGACTGGCCTGTTGGTGTAGTGGTTAGTGACCCTCATTGCTAAACCAGAAGGTCGTGGGTTCGATTCCCACCTAAGACAAATGTTTGTGTGATGAGCATGAGTGAAAATTGTTCTGTGTCTGTGCGTAATTTATCTATAATAATATGTATATACATATTATTATAGATAAATTACGCACATTATATTTAGGAATATATAAGTAATGTATCAGTTATCTGGTTACCATAAGAACAGGCTTTGCCTAGTTTGGGATCAGATGGCCTTGTGTGAGTTATCCCAACAAAAAAAAAATATGAATAATGTAAATCTAAAAGTAACGAATGTTGGAACGAAATAAAAATAAATGACGAAATTTTATGTGGAGTTGTTCTTTAGAAAAAACCGATCCAGATGTTTAGTTGCAGTATAGATAAATAACCTAGATACCGACTACAGCGCCATCTGCCGGGCTAAATAGTAAATCATTCTGAAATCCACCTGAAAGTACACAGAAAATCTCATCAAAATCGGTCTAGCCATTTAGGAGGATGAACTTCTCCTAAACGGCTGACTGGCTGGCTGTTGCTAGAACGTGACAAACACACGCACAGAAGATATATTATATTATATTAAATAAAGATTATATTGTGTTAAACATTGTACGGGACCTGCGTGCGAGTCCAACTCTGACGTCGCTGTTTTGTAAGTTAATATTTTTGTATATAATGCTTGTGTGCGTGTGTATCTCACTGAACTTCTAATCCGATTGAAATATTTTAAAGCTTTTTATTATTTAAGTGGATTCGTGAATAATAAGATTCACAATTTAGTTCACTGCCAAAAAAAGTTTTATACGCGACAACGTTCCGGTCCTCTAATAGAAATATAAAAACGAGCTTTTGCATTTAGTCTCAATCATTTTTATGCACGTCAGCCGACATATTAAGCAATCTTCTTTGACACGTCTCTAAATAAAATAATGTTCAAAACGTCATATTCAATTTTAAACGACTTTGTCATTTTCGTTTGAGTTAGGAAAAAGACGACATTTCAAACAATCCACAATTATTTTTTTAGAAAGTTTGGTAGAGCGTCAGCTCAATCATTATAAATGATTTAATGTTTTATAAATTATACGCTTTCTTTTAGAGTTATAGTCAATATCTTGAGGCTAAGATGTATAATGAAAATCTGTAAATTATAAAGGCTTAGAGCGTTCAAAGAGTTCGGATATATTGATCGTTACGGGTAAACTAGAAAGCAAAAGATCAATGGGTCGAAACCCGAAGCGATGGTACGACCAGATTACAAAACAGCTTTGAATACAGCACGAAGCTAGAAATAGGAGCTGGTGGAAAAAAAAGACGCGAGTCACGATCCTCGAGTTTGATGGACCGTCTGAAGAGAGAGAGAGAGAGAGAGAGAGAGAGAGCGCGTCGAATCTTATTCGAAGTTATGATTATTTTTGTAGCTCCACTCACTCCTTACTTTATCAGCTATCTGCCAAGTCCAAAAGGAAACGTTAAAATTCTAGAGCGAGAAGGTCTTGGTTGGATCCTGATCTCCTGTGGTGCCTTGAAATGGATTTTTCTATTCTAAGTGCACCTAAACACGGGACTAACACTCGCCTACCGGTGAAGGAAAGCATCATGAGGAAAACTGCATGTCTATATTAAAAGCCTTCGAAGGTGTGTGAAGTTCACCAATCTGTATTGGGCCATCGCATCTGTGAACGGTGCCCCAATATCCTCCTCGTCTGATTTTGAGGAGGAGACCCGTGCCCAGCAGTGGAACATAATATATTATGGGTTGATACTTTACTTATTTTATAGGTATTAAAATATTAATAGTCCATAGTTTATTCTACTGGGCTTGCTTTGGAATCGGTGGTAGACTTAATTGACGTTCAAAAAGATACTTTGATTGTACTATTTTCAATAAAAAAAAAATGACTTTGAGTTTGACTGTATGGGTGACTCGATGAAAACGTAGCCTTTTACTGTTGAAACAATCTAGGATATCGCATGAGTAAATAGTTCTGGAGATTGCCTCCTACAGTCCAACTTACAAACTTCGTTATAATATTAGTATATAATAGCTGCAAATGAAGTAGCATTAGCACAAATGATACTACTTTATGTTACAAAACTTAACACATACGATATACTTAGAAGTAAGACTCAATACTCTAACTTTAAAATCCGTGAACATTCACTTCACAGCTATTATTGTCTCCAATTTTAAAGTTAGCACGATACTCTGAATTCTAAGTCGCAAAATCAAGCTAAGTTGCGAAACTTCATATTGAAATGCATATTTCCACCGTAATTTACCCCAGTGATGGTGTGAAACCCAATTTGCTCCCTATTCAGTATCCGTGCGGGTCATTTAGCTCATTTAGTAAAGTATCCCTTTTGTTCTAAACTCGTTAGCGTTCTCTAAATATCGTCTAATGAAGAAATAATTAGCGAACGTACATTATGTACATGTAACTACTAGCAGCGTGCTAAATTAATTTCCAGTAAAATATTATGCGGCTCGGGAAGTATAATCGAATACCCCAAAATGTCTTACGACGAAATAAACAGATTAAAATGGGAAACAGTGTAAAGAAAATACTCACATTCAGTTCACTCTATAACTGCGCCCTTAGCAAACCGAAAAAAAATAGTCCTATCTGGTCTGGCCGTTCTTGTGCCCCCCAGAGTCTACGCCCTGTGCCTGGGCACCGATGGCATAGCCCTATTTACGGCTCTGCTCACATACATCATGAAAGCGATATAAGTTCCGTCAATCAAAATTGTCTTGACTGAATAATTGATAGGTGAGATAAATAAAATAAGAGTAATTAAATAAAAAGAAATAAAATTATCAAATATCCTATCTAGTCTAGTTAAATGAAAACGACAGACAAAAATGTGGATTTGATCAATTTGATCATATTTAAATTGACAAATTACTTTAGACATAAGCCAAGAATTAGTATTACGATTTATCTTCATATTATACTTATACCTATTTTATATTCTATTCATGCTGATAAAAATCTCCCAAAATCAGCAGTGAAATGAAGCAGTGTTATGAATGCACAGGTCGATAGGTCAGTAATATTAAATTTTCCGATTTAATGGTTGAGTGATCGTATTTTCATTAATTGAAATTGAATTTTTCTAAACCGCGAAAAATCCCCCAGCCACTAAAAGCAATATTCATTCACTTTGGGGGTTAAGACCACCAATTATAGAAGTCCACTAAGTTGGAAATACCGTAAACGATTTTCTTCATCATTTAAAAGGCCGTTTATGACATTCAAATTGACGAAGTCATGAATTGCTACTAGAATAATAATAATAATAATTTCCATCAAAACTTGGAATTCTTCGGTATAAAATGTAGAGAAGATGGCTGGCCATTACCACCTGCTTGGGATCCCATAATAAATATAATAAAATCAAAATCCAAGAATAACATATCACAGACTAAAGACTTAGCACCTTCTGCATAGATAGGACTAAATAAAATATTGTTGTATCATAGGGTAGTTTCGAATAACTTTGTAACAGTAGGACGTCTGACACCTCAGTCCTCCCGTGACCATGGTTGCTGTAAAGTTTCCGAAACGTCGGGCTTGTAAAAAACTTAATAAACCGCGATAAAATCCGTAAAAGTTGTTTCATTATAATGAGTGAAATTCGCGTAAACATAAGAAAACAATATAAAATGTAGCGTTTAATACAGAAGGTAAGCCATCACCTTCCGCAATGAAACTTTTAGCCAAATCGGTTTAGCCGTTTTGCCGTTAAAGAGCAACAAACGCTAAAACTTACAAACTTTTATATTTACAGTACTTCTTCTTAGTAAGGTATCATTTACAATAATATATTATACGATGCTGGTCTCTGTTTCGCCTGTGTTGACTTAAAAGATGAGTGTGGTCTAATAATAACTATTTTTATCGTATTATCATCATCAGCCTCTGCCCGCCATCTCTTTGGTAGTAGGATGTGCTGATCTTCCTTCCCGTGCAGAACATAATATGTCACCCTCAATACACGCCGAGACAACCTGTCCCTTTCCACTAGCATCCAAACTGGACTTAAGACTGGACAAAGATCTTCTTCCCACCTGGTTAATGGCCAATCATCACTTAGTCTATCTAAACGTTACATCCGTTGTCCTGAGTGTGTGAACAGCTAACATAACAAAAACTGATTTACGGCGGCTTTCAATATCCTATCTATCTTTAAAAAAAAATATTGATCTTAAAATCTTGATAGATTTTGTAAGAAAATGTGTCAAAATTTTAAGATAGATAAGAAAATTTTAAGATAGGATATTGAAAGCCGCCGTTAAACGTAAAGGACAGAAATCACGGATGTCAATTACATAAAATAAATACTAAAACAAATGATATAAAGAATAAACACACGATTATTTCGTGTATTTAATAGAAGAGTAAGATAAATATACCTAAGAGATGATATAAATAAAATCTTATTTGAGGAAATATGGAGCAAAACAAATAAAGAACATAATATGATGTCCCGCGTAAGTCAGAACATAACATAAAGGCAAAGGTCAAAGGAGATATAATTACCTCTAATTATATTATGTTGAACATGGGGTGTTGAGGTAAGGAATACTATTCATAAGGAAAAAAGTATGTAGTAGTAGAAAATGTAGTAAGCTCTAAATAACAGCTCAAATATAGTCCAAAATGGCGCTGGTGTAGATAGTGTATAGTACTGTGGTATGTAGGTAAATGCCTCAAAGGAAGATATCCGAACGTGTGAGACGATATATTCGGTAAGGCCGAAGCCCACTAACGCTGAACTGTGAAAACTTCGATAGCGCGATTCAGGATTGCATTGTTAATTGAACCGCTCCAGTGTATGTAGCAGTATTTTATATAAGTGTGCTTGCAAGTGGTCGGTGCTATCTTTTCGAAGCGGCTTATCACCATAAGTTAGTCTTGATTTTCATTGACGAATAAGACTATGCCCAAGCTGGCATGTTCCAACCGAGTTAGCTTACTCATTTCCGCTCCATTTGAGGCCAACAGGCTAGCAACGTCATCAAATATTTGATACATTGACCCCCATTGCCCTTACACTACCACTCTAGTCTCAGAGTGTCTTTATAATGTACTCGCCGTAGATAATAGGGAAAATTAAGCATCCCTGTCGTGGACGATCAACACGCGTAGACTTGAACAGTAAATTATGTGTGACAAGTATTGACATTATGTTTTTGTATAACTACTGTTTCCAATTTTAAGCCACCGTTCTCACGAGCGCTTAAAAAGCGTCGCGGTAAAACCCAACGTTGGCTCAAGTTGCGAGTATGCCATGCTTAATTCGGTTTAACGTTAAACACTTCGAAAATCCAACAGTGCTCGATAAACAAGCGTTGCCTTTAAAAACGCTTTCGTGTGAACAGATACACGGGCATTCATTTGTCTGATTTAAACGATTTTTTGACGCTCGATATAAAAAGCGCTAACGTGGCTTTAGCCTGTATAGTAAGTACGAGTACAATCAATATATTAACTTGACCCGACTAAGGTAAAT
Organism: Lycaena phlaeas; assembly: GCA_905333005.2. Lineage (NCBI taxonomy): Eukaryota > Metazoa > Arthropoda > Insecta > Lepidoptera > Lycaenidae > Lycaena > Lycaena phlaeas. The sequence goes on along the minus strand of HG995169.1, from coordinate 13,610,782 downwards.
ATGAAATCACAAAAAGAAAGTGTATAAACATAAAAACGTGTAAATTCTAAATTCGAAAAAGCACACTACAAGCACCAGTATAACCAAAGCAATAACCTGATGTAAGAAAACAATAAATTAAAATGTTATTATATCTTAGCTCAAAAATATTACACAAAATTTTAGCACGGCGAAAATGAAAATAGTAGTAAGCGCTGAAAAAGGTTTAATGTTTATCTCTGGTAACGTGTTGTTACTGAAGATAACTTTTATATTTTTTTTATCGTACTTTAAATGTACAGTACGCGCAAAAATATTTCATACTTTTAAGTCTGATAGTATTTTAATAATATTATCAGACTCATTATTTATATTTTATTTATTATATAAAGTATTTACATTATATTTGCCAATGTCAGTGTGGTACATACCGACATTGGCAAATCCTTGAGGGAGCTAATATTGAAGAAAAAGAAGAAGAAGACTAAAAGTAAGCAAATAAAAGTTGCTAGAACTTTTATTTCTTATGCCTACCAAAATTACGTATAAAATCATAAAAGGTATAGGATACTAATGATATAAGTGCGAAAGTTTGTAAAAATCATGTAAAAAGTATGGATGTATGTTTGTTACTCTTTCACCCAAAAAAAAAAATGGCTTTGATGAAATTACAATAATATTATGGCTTGTACATCATAATAATACATAGACTATATTCACCCCCGTACTCCCACGGCAATGGGGAATACTGTTAGTTTACATCTACATCTACACTAGTATTATGAAGAGGAAAACTTTATTTGTTTGTTTGGTTGTAATGAATAGTCTCAAAAAGTACTGGACCGATTTCAAAAATTCTTTCACCATTCGAAAGCTACATTATCCACGAGTAACATAGGCTACTAGGTATTTTACTAAAAGAAAAGTATACTTTTGTACGTTTAATACAGGATTTAATACAAAAGTTATTCAGTTGGACTCGGAAAAACATTTTGAGCTTTCGTAAGATGGCTTAGGGTGTATTTTTAGTTAAGGATGTTCTTTTGTTTGTATTACAGCATAATAATGTCTCAGCTAATCTTGTGATTTAGTGCAACTTAACAGCTGAGTCGTTTCTGTTTATTGTAAGCGAAAACAATTGTTTTTCCTGAGAAATATTATCTTTAGGTGTTTATCTCCTGTTTTTTTAACCGACTTCAAAAGAAGAAGGAGGTTATCAATTCGTCTGCATGTTTTTTTTTTGTATGTTTGTTACACGATTACTCCGCTGATAGGGAATGGATTTTGGTGATTCTTGTTTTGTTTGAAAGCTTATGTTTCCGAATTGATCCCATATTAATTTGATCGACATCTGATCAGCGGTTTTTAAGTTATTTCAATAATGCTTATTTGGTTGGTTTTGTATACCCAGACGATTTTCTCATTTTATTACTTTTTGATGTAATATGAATAATATGAACAAAAACCACTGAATAGGATACTTTGGAAAGTATCAAAGTATTGTGAGATCATCAACATCAACTCACAGCCGTCCACGGCTGAAAATAGGTTCCCTCAATAAACGCTAAGACGACAGGTCCCTTACCACTAGCATCCAACACAGATCGGGAACGCCAAAAAATTTGCAAGAAAAAATAATAACTATATTACTTACCTATGTATAAACTTAAAACTAAAAAGTACAAAATAAAATTAATTTTAACCGCACCGACTCCAAAAATACCCGATTTTAAATAGTATACGTCTTCTACTTCACTTCGAAGTATTTCAATATTATTTTAAAATTTTTAGTTGTACATTACTTAAGGTATAGTTTTAAAGTCGGTTTTTGGTTTTTTATTTAATTTTTTTTTTCTTATAGTTGGACCAACTAACTGACAGACGAGCTAAATAATGGTAAGTCAGCGTTGCCTATAAGCGTAAATAAGTTAACCTGAGACTAGGCAACTCATTCACGTATTGTCTTAAGATATAAGCCGTTGTCTTGGTGGCAGTAATAATACCGCCTGTTCTGCCCTTCTCTCTGAAACACAGCAAAGCTGTATGTCCCCCGTCTGCATTGATACCATCACAAGAAACACGCAGGATGGTGGCATCTCTGCAGACAGGGGCACGGCACAGCGCTACCCAACCGGTAAACCTGTAATGGCTTATAAGGGATAATAATTTTTAGAAAAACATAATCAGGAATACCTGTTTATAATAATAAATGTTTCATACCAGTCATCTTATATCTAGTAGCCAGGTGACTTGACACCACACCTTGCTTGTAGCGTCACCATCCAACACAGCTAAAACAGCCACCACACATCGAGGCACCCGTACGATGTAGACTCTACGATTAGCAATTTGACTTATTAGTTATTAGTAGATTTATTGCCGGTAAAGGAAAACATCGCGAAACCTGCATGCCTGATGAGAAGTCTTTGAAGGTATGTAAAGTTCACCAACACGCATTTGGCTAGCGTATCGGTGAACTATAGCCCATTACGGGGGGTAATGGGCTATAGTTCGCCTGATTTCGAGGAGGAGACTCGAGGCCAGCAGTGGGACATATAAAGGTTGATACTTTACTTTTTTTCTTTATAGCATTAGAAAAAATCATCATAATCGTTTTGTAAATATCGGAGAACGTGTTACAAACATACAGAAAAAAGCACAATTGAATTATTGAGAACTTTTAAAGTCTGAATTTTTGAAGTTGGCTAATTCAATGTTACTTTTAATGTACGTCCTAATAAACTAAGTAACTGTAGTAAGTAAAAAAGTAACTGTAGGCTTTAGACAATAGCTCCCGTCTGCTCAGGTTCCACCATTCTGCTTGTTTCTCTCGTAGAACAGTATTTCATTTACCACATACAGCTCAAAATAGGCAAGAAATGAATGAGTTGCCCGAGCTAATTTCAAATTAACCTATTAATAATATTTATAGGCCTTACTAGCCTACTAGAGAAGCAGCAGTAAACCCATTACCCTCCTTATCTGATTTCGAGGACCTGTACCCAGCAGTGGGACATCTTATAAGGGTCTTTTTTACTTTTTTTTTTAGTTATAATGTATATTATTACAACGTTTCATTACAATCCATTTAACACTTTTTTCGTGATAGAGCAACAAACATCCATACAAACTTTTGTGTAAATATATATTATTTGTGGATGATTGCGATTAGTGCCACATGCAACTTGCAAGTGCATATCCAGTAATGGAATTGAGTGCATACATAATTTAATTCATATAAATAAATTAATCCCCGAAATGTATCTACATAACTACGGAACCACTATATCAAATAAGATAATTCTTTATCTTTGTTGTGTTGCATATCCTAAGGCTTTTGTATAAAAAATGACAATGACCCTAAACATTTGTGGGTCAGGGGTTCACGACGTTTGCCGGGTTCAATTTGTATCTCATAAAATATAAACCCCGGTATGCTTTGTATCGTTACTACTTCTATTTGTAAAATATGTAGAACATCTTAGAATTCGAGGTATGTACTGTATAAGCTCTAACTTTAAAAGATGAGCTCTATTTTTAAATACAAATATACCGAGATAAGGTAATATATGCCACTATTACAATAAAATAGAACAAATTTAAAGTGAACCAGATAGGAGTGCATTTATATTGTGAATATCCAATGCTAATGTATAATATAATCGCGAGAATCATAGCAAGTTTGTAATATCTTTATTTTATTGTCTCTCAATAATATAACGTAGCATGAGTCCGATTAAATCGGAAGTAAATTGATTAACTATTGTAACGACGATCGTCCAGTGGGTAATGAGCTCGGCAACTCAAGCGAGAGGATCCGGGTTCTATTGTGACCACTATGGTGCCCAAAAATGGAATTTTCTAACATTGTGAGAAACTGCATAGCTGATGAGATTGAAAGTCTTTGAAGGTGTGTGAAGTTGATCAACCCGCACTGGGCTAGCGCATCACTGAACTATGACCCAATACCCTCCTCGGCTGATTTTGAGGGGGAGACCCATGCGCAGCAGTGGGGCATAATATTATATGGGTTAATACTTTGCTTTTTTTTACAAGCACTTTGAACCATCAAACCGGTGGGAGGGATGGATTTGTACCACACTCCCATCCGCATGGTAACGAACACTCCGCTGGTTTCTCCCATGTGTCAGCTTTGCTGTGCTTCGGAGAAAAAAGCAGGACAGGCAGTGTATATTATATACTTAGTGCATTATTAGCACCAAGACTTCTTACGTTTCAGGACAGGCAACACCATGAATTAGTTGCCTGGGCTAAACTCACGTTAACTAGTGTTCATGGATAGGTTTTACACAGCAATCATCTGTTTATCTGCATTACGTGAACGTTTTGATTAAACTACTAATCAATACGAGTATTATCGGTATGCATGAAGCCTTAAATTGGGATGGTGTACAAATCTGTTTTATGAGAATATATTAAGCATTTTCATTCCTCATTGTTATAAAATCGTAAAGGAAAACATGAAGCGCATGATTGAGAGTTGAAAAATATGAGTGCGTGAAATTCGCCAATCTCTCTGCTGTGAAGCTCTCCCTTCGGCTGATTGCGAGGAGCAGTACCATGTCCAAAATTGGGCCGTGTATTGATCGCTTATATTCATTAATTGCATTATGAAATTGCGTATAGTGATTATGAATGTATAATTGAAATAGTATATCATGTTTTATTCGCCACAGCGGCGCACCTTTAGTCAAGTTTAACTTTGCAAGAAAACTAATGTGATTGCTTCCACTGCAATCCACGAACACGCTACCCATAATTAATATTTTCTTGCAATTGTCATTTTTACACACGATCGTAACAACCGCGTGCGCTGCGGTGGAGCTGAGCCCTAATGAAACATTAAGCTGTGTTGTCAAGGGATATTATAATACTCAATGGTTAGTAAATGGCGAGGTTTAGGGTTTCGCGTGTTAATAATGTTTTAATTATAGCGCTAGAGTGAACGCCAAAATAGAGAAAATCTAATTTCACATGCCTTATTTACTACCATAACCATGCTCTTCTCGATAGTATTTATTTATCTTTATAAGCCATTGTCTGATCGGTGATTACCACTTGTCGCTTTGAAGCTAAATTAGCGCTGCAACTTAACCTAATGCTTGTGTTTCACGAATTGCTAAGCCTATTAGTGTTTAGTCAATAGTAACCGAAGCTTAGCTTTCATAATCTTAGATTTACGTTCTCAAAACGATTATTATAATAGCATCATATATCCTTCCACAGAATATTAAATAACAATTTCCTACATCAAGAAAACCTGATCAAAAGTCCAGGCAGAGTATAGGAAATAATATAGTGTGAAAATTCCCATATCCTGTTCATTCCTTACCCTTTTTTGATCCTTTAAGCGAGACGATTTTGGTCAAATCCAGTGTGAGAAATTGATAAATTAATGCCAATAAATCCAAAACCTACGCTGCTTCTAATAGCAGAAGAATAATACTAATAATAATTTAAAACCTTTTTTTCTGAATAAAATGCTACTTAGAATTGTAATTTTTATCCTTTTTTAAAATATACAAATCTATCTACACTAATATTATAAAGAGGAAAGATTTGTACCTATTTTTGTATGTTTGTAATGAATAGGCTCAAAAAGTACTGGACCGATTTCAAAAATTCTTTCACCATTCGGAAGCTACATTATCCACGAGTAACATAGGCTAAATTTTATTCTGAAAAAAAAAAGGTTCCGTAAGATATATTTTGGGTTTTTCGGACACAAGGTGTAAGAAATCAACCAGAAAAGTTACTTATTTTGCGTACTAAGATCCCGTTGTAAATCTTAGTTAACGCAGACGAAGCTGTGGTCAACAGCTAGTTTATAATATTAATATTAAGTATTAAGGATATAATAATATTATTAAGGATTAAGGATAGGCAAAGCCGTAAGACGACTGCAGTTATATATTCAATATGTGCTAATTTCGAATTGACTATGCACATACATAATTTATTTTGACTAAGCTACTAACTAATGCGAGACGTTTGGCACATTTCATGATTCATCAATACTCAAATCAAATTTTGGAATAATGTATTTTGCATACTCTACTCTCTACTGTGGTTAAGGACAACTCCTCGTCCGATTATTGAATAAATTTCTTTCCTCTTTCCTCTTTATAATATTAGTGTAGATGTAGATGTAGATATGAAAGTAGGGGTGTTTGTTACGATTTAACGTGAAAATTACTCAACCGATCATCATGAAACTTTGTACCTACACATAATATTCTCGGTGATACTCTAGTACTTCTAAGTAACATAGGATACATAATATGGGCAGAGCAACAGCTAGGAAATAATTTAACAGGTATGTCTCGAATAAATTGATTATCATCATCAGCTTATACTCTCTGTATAATGATTAAAAGTCTATTAATAACTTATCATATGCAGCTAATCAATGGTTAGATAAAAATCGTGTACCGACTAACTGTTCTATAAGAGTTAGACGAGGCTAACAAAGAACCGACGACAATAATTACAACACAGAAGATTAAAAACGCGAGTAAAAGGAGATGGTCTCAGCTTTAGTCGTCTGTGACTATATTAGATAATTTTTAGGCTTGAAAAGTACTAGAGAAGTTTGATGAAAACCTTATTCTCGTATTTTACAATTTAGAACAAAGACCATAGATAAAAAATAACAAGAGGTTTTTTGCACGTAATTTGGCAGTTAAAAAACTAATATTTTTTAAGTGTGTATAGTCTATGCTTAGGTTTTTCCCCGTTAATGCTAAGCCCATACTTTTCCCAGTTTAGGTTTTTAAAGATCGTTTCTAAGACCACAATGAATAACTTATATTTATTTTATAGCGAAATGGGTTCACCCTGTCTGACATCTCTTTCGATACGAGACTCCTCTGATGTTCTTTCCAGCATGAATTACGCCGAATTCTTTGAGTGTACGTTTTTAAGTATATTATCGCTATCAAAGTAATCAAATCCATTGGTTTTGATGCATGTTGTTCGATAGGGATATCTTTCTAATGGTAGATAGAATATATTATGATAATAATATATTGTATGATCCGGCATCCCAAGTGAGATTTTTTTGGCTAGTTCTTTTGACATATTTCAAGTGTACAATACCTACGATATAAATATATGTTGATGTGATTTGATATCCGCTAGTTGTAACAGAAAGTTGTAGGTATTTATTTGCTCTCTGAAAATAATATATACCTTCTTATTTAGCCAATCTTAATATTTGACTTCCCAATACACTACTAAAAAATTGAAATACACTGATAGTATTTCATTTATTATGATAAAAAGGGTAACTTTGCAGTGTGACTTCATAAGAAAGAATTTACCAAAATTGTCTCGCTTAAAGGATCAAAAAAGGGTAACGAATCTACAGGATATTGGAATTTTCACACTATATTCCTGTTCAATATTAGAAAGAAATAAAGAACACTTCCATTTAATTCTAGCAGTGGAAAAAAAAATGGAATATTCATGAAGAAGGTCTACCTCCAACGAGACAGGATGATTTTAGTTTGTGGTCAGCCCTGGAGGATGCGAGTAATGGGAGTTCCGCCATCTTGGGGTTTATTGAAAACCTTTGTCTAGCAGTGGTTGATTTTTGAAGTGAAACTTCTATAGAATCGTTGTGATTTCAATCCGGATGCAACGGAAAAAACGACAGGTAAGAGACACAAATACAAAAGAGCGAGATAGCAAATGTCGGTGTGTATTTATAATATGTTAATGTTTTATACTTGCTTGTATTTGAGCATTTAACATGTGTTTCACTTCTATCGTGTATGATCAATCATGATGGTGATACTAGATTCGACTTAGAACAATACTTAAACGAGTTTATTCTCGACACGTATAAAACTTTAAGAGGTTTTTATAATAAGTTTAAAACGGCCATAAAGTCGGACTGGCGTTTCGTTCAACGATATTAAATAGAATTTAAGAGAAAGATCATAGTGATCTTGTTTCCGAGCCTCTTGTGTATTTTTAGCAATCACTTACTATTAGCACATTCTGAATCTTATATTTAATCTGATTAGGCGAAATAAGCGTAACTGAAATGAAATAAAATGAAATGAAATGAATCTTTATTTGCAAGAATATGGTACAATTGGTGTTTGGATACATTATAGTACTTAGTAAACTTTCAGTTAAAATATGTTTGACGCAGTGAATTGAAAAGCCCTTGAGGGTTTCCTGCAAATTATTGTTTTAATAGCACAATGCAATAAAGTAAAAAAAAATGCACAATAAAATAAAAAACTTCCAACGAAATGCAATTTATTATTCATTTTTGCGTGTACCATGTAAACGACATTGATTTACGAGACAAAATTGGTGTAAAATGAAAGATTTTTGCGGGCCCATCCATAAATATTCATATAACCAAGGCCGAACTGTATTTCATCAATCAAAGCAATCCACTGCTATGAAACAATTGGTGCGATTAATAACGATTTTTTGACTGCTATGATTTGTTATGAGAGTGTTTTTCAATCTTTCCAAAAAGGCGCCTACTCTTCAGGTTCAAAGTATCTGGTATATCCTTTGGGCCATAGATAGCCATATATACAAAAAAATCTCTGTTTGATTCTTGCGTGGGTCTCATTTTACGTCGCTTTACATAAAATACACAAGCCCATACTTGACTGAAATGTTGTGTAGGACATTAACTTGTGCAAAAACTCACAAGCCGCACGAAATACGGCATAGCTGCCACTTTACCCAGGTATTATGGGAGCGAGAGGAACCATTCCACACAACCGGTTGTGTAGGCTCAATTTGGCACTACCTTTTACTATCCACAAAAACTTATCGTAAGGGTGGAGTAAGCATTATCAGTAATGACGCGGGATTAATAATTGTACAAATTGTATCCTTGGTATTAAAAGAAAAGTAAAGGTATCATACAGTGGACGTATAAGGGCTAGTGATGATGATGATGAAACGTATCATCATCATCAGCCTTTGTCCCTCCACTGTTAATCATAGGCGTCATTCAATGAACGTCAAGACCACAGATCCTTTGCCACTAGTATCTATGATTCAACCCAGACCGGCCACTGCACAAGTATCGTCTTCCCACCTGGTTAATGGCCGACCAACACTTCGTCTACCTAAACACGGCTTCCGTTCTTGAACTTTAAATAAACAAATATAAATTAAGTAATATTTTTTTTTAATTAGCTTATGCTGTATACCATTTAAATCGAAAACAACTCGAGGGATTTCAAAAATTATTTCACCATTATAAACCGTTAACTATGACTAATCATCATAATCCAGATACTACTATCTATTTATTTAAGTTAATGCGGGTGAAGCTGCGGGGAACAATTAGTATGTATATATACATATATATACATACAAAAAAGTATTAGAACAAAGAGGAAGACAAAACTCGTATAGTAATCATTAAACACAATACCGGCTACTTATTAACGGCGGTTTTCAATATCCTATCTATCTTAAAATTTTCTTATCAATCTTAAAATTTTGACAGATTTTGTAAGAAATGTGTCAAAATTTCACGATAGATAAGAAAATTCTAAGATAGATAGGATAATGAAAACCGCTGTAAGTGGCATGTATTGTGTTTGATAATCACTATACCAGTTTTGTCTTCGTCCTATCCATACTAAACCGTGTCTGAAAATGGGTAATAAATTGTAATAAATGAAACATTAAACGTCAATTTAGTCTTATATAAGTCTGCAAACACTGCGTTTCATATATGCTCCGTATAACCGGCTCTAATGCGGTCACGCGTCCTCATACGCCTTTATAAGAGAATATCATGGCATTTCCGCCGTAATAGAGGAGAAAATCAAAGAATTTATCTACTGGATATGTAAATTTGCAGGCATATTTACATGTGTGAACGACGCACGGAGGGTCCCTTTTATCGTAAACTGACCTAAAAACCTACATTATTTATGTATATATTATTTTTGTTCACGAAAATATCTTTTTGACTCATGCATTTCTGAATATGGTGTAATTTTATTAAAAAAAAATATTTTCTTTCAAATTGCAAGATAAACAATAAACTTTTTGCTATACATGATAATATAATATATTATTTGTGCCGCAGTCAGATTATATAATTTCTAAAAATCGCCATTCCATGGCGATACATATATTTGGTAACATGTTTCCATGTTACCAAATATATACCGTATTATTTTGCATCGGGTCAATGAACCCTTCAATTGTTGTCAGGGTAAAAAAAACTGGTATTTAAGATGATAGATTTGCAGTTCGCATATTAATCCCTTATTGATTGCTACTCTCGACGACCACAAAATATATTTATAAATATAATAAACACTGTAATTTATTATTAAACCCCACCAAAACCCGAGTATAAAACTTTTTTGAGTCCAAATGAAAACCTTGAACCTTGAACTATTTTCAACTAAATTATAATACGTACATATTAGTAATTAAAACAAAACTTTAGTTTTGTGCTCAGAATAGTTAAAATTTAAAACTTAGTTTTGAATTGAGTATTAGTTAGGAACAAACATGTTGTTATAATAAAATTTCTACGACATTAATATTTATATTATTCTAATTGCAAAATAAGTTAACGACATAAAATTTATAGTAGTTAAATTTAATAAAAACAATAATTATACGTATCGAATTCCTAAATTTGCAAATTTTTTAACACAAAAGGGAACGTCTTCTAAACTTGAAAAGGATTAGCTTCGATAGGTTTTGGTCTTAAAGTCATAAAAGGTGAAAAACTGGGCAACTCCTTATCTATTAGCATTCATTTTCTTTCCCTGATTAAATCATTTGTCAGCAAATTGGGCAAAATTTCCAAGATAACATAATGAAATAATAAAAATACACTTGAAAATTTTGCTTTTTCCCTCTATGTAGCTTTGTTTAGGAGATAGGACAGTACAGGCAGTACAATCACCTATACCATGACTTATTTATTTATTTAATTATTTATGTACCCAAGAGATTTTAACACAAAACTATTAAACTAAAAGAAAACAGTACAAAGGTACAGCTTATTCCATAATGAAATTTCTTCCAGCTGACCTAATAGAGGAGAAGAAGAACAATAATTTAATATAAAGGTGTACATTAATTAAAAGATAAAATTGACTTACCTACACAATAGCTTCAAATTTCTCAAGATCCTATCTTTTTTTTTTTCTTTAACGCCGGGAAATGTGCTTAAGCGCTAATGTAAGACTCGCTGCGCCCGAAAGCTGGTAAGTGGACGCAGCTCTACCCACTAAAACCCGACGAGTGCCACCAGTGCCGCCTTTGGTGAGGTGCCCCGGATCTACAAGCAACAGGGCACCTCGACGGCATGTCAGTCTCCTCAGGGGACCGACGCCACCTCCACAGAGGGGTTGCTTCGCACCACAAAACAACCCCTCCCAACGTAGGGACAGTACAATGAGGCGAGGTTTCCCTCTTCGCCCCTGTTCCCTGCTCCCCTTTTGCCCCCTCTTATAAAAAGGGTACAAAGAGCCCCCTCGGCTCAATTCGCTTAACCCAAAGTGTTGGGGTCACCCTGGGCTACTGAGCCCCGCCGCCGTTAATGACTTACCTAAGCTAGTTCAAGGTTAACTCTTTTAAAATAGCGACGCTGAAATTGTCATGAAGCCTCTGCTTGTTTGCCTAACATTAAAAAAATCTATACCGTCCACGATAATTTACATTCTTTGACTAACAATGCAACCGTTAACTTAATCACGTCTACGTTCTCGGATATCATGTGATTAAGTTTGAAATCCAGTGGCATGACATGATTGAAATGCCGCGACGTAATTGCAGTGATGTTTGATCAAGCTAAATCGTTCTGGTAAACGAACCGAGGCTCCATTTCAAGATTCGTCGTGTTGAAATGTTCAGTGTGAAATAAGGTTTTAAAACGTCCTTAAATGTCATTGAACAAATTCAACCATATTATAATTATTTATTTTACAAATATATATTTGTTAACGCACATCCCTACGACGATATTCCGGTGGATTCGTATCACGTCATGCGCCTTCCTTCCCATTGGTCGCCGATGACGTGATATTTTTTAACTGGCGAAACAACGGTTAACAACGAACTTAACTGCAATTCTTTGTTCTGGTTAGACGCACGCGGCTTAACTAAAAGTTGTAATTTTTTAACGCAAGATATTGTAGAAGTTAATATACGCAAATATCAAGCTGTATTTTGTTTGCATTTCTTTTTCACTCCTCAAATAGTATATTCTAAATACGCAGCCAAACCAGCGCATACGCATAATCTTCAACATAGTTCTTTTTGGTCCATCGAACCTGGATTGGATATACATTTGAGAGACGCAATTTGGTGAAGAAGATTCACATACAGTGCATCATCGGTAAGACGTGCCAGCCAAAATACCCAAACCTTTCCACTTTCACCTTTATTGATACTGCCATTTTCTCAATTCCAGTGCTTTCAATCGTGCCGACTAGCTTGCTTGAATATTGATATAGCTTGTGGCTATAGCTTACAGTGTACGCTTCATATTTAAACCGTAAGTACTTACAGCTTTTCACTTCAGTGCAATGTCTAGTTCTGAGCAGAAGGTAGAAGCAATGTTAAAAGATTTGCGAAAGAAACGAGGGTTAATAAAGTGTAGGTTAACAAACTTTAAAAAGTATGTCTCCTCGTTTGATAATGTTGAATTAACTGTTCATCAGCGAGCAGAGTTAAAATTACGTATACCAGGTGCTCAAAGTTTAATGAACGATTTCAATCAAGTACAAAGTAAAATCGAAGATCTCGTGCCGGAATCAGAATCCGACAAGTTGATCGAATCACGCGTTGAATTCGAAAAGGAATATTACATAGTTCTTGCTATGTTAGACTGCATGGTACATCCCGAAAACTCCGATGAGAGGTCGCTTAACAAGTCGCTCGAGTGCTCCTTAGGACATGAATCTAATCATAATCATATCGGTGAGTCCGTTAAACTACCTACTATATCTATTCCTACCTTTGACGGTTCAAATGAACAATGGGTTGAATTTCGCGACACATTCATGTCTCTTATACATAATTCGAAAACCATACCAGCGATTCAAAAATTTCATTATTTAAAAGCCAGTTTAATAGGCGACGCTAAAATGGTAATCGAAAACGTGGAGTTTTCGTCTAATAACTACCAAGTGGCATGGGAACTGTTGTTACACCGATTTAATAATATTCGATTAATAATACAAAGTCATATTAAAGCTATTTTTTCTATTCAACCTATAACTAAAGAGTCGCCTAATCAATTAAATAGACTTATCGATACGATTTTAAAAAATATCCGATCTCTTAAGATTTTGGGTGAGCCGACTGAGTATTGGGATACGCTTATTATTTATATTGTTGTGTCAAAGCTTGACCCCGCCTCAGAACGAGAGTGGGAACAGTATAAGAATACGTTGCATAAAGTAAATACAGATGCTAAAATACTTTTAAGCGACTTATTAGGTTTTCTCAAAGAAAAGGCAGACTTATTAACCACGCTTACAGGTAGCCACGCAAATAAAGTTATGTATAGCAACACAAATAAAAAATCATCTTATAATCAAAACACATCAAAAGTTCATTGCAATATAATATCAGAAAATACTAACACAAATAGTAAGTCGCAAAATAAAAGGTTACGTTCGCAGTATAATAAGCTATGTATAATGTGTAACAGTCAACATCCGTTATACTCGTGTAAAAAATTTCTTGATTTGTCTGCGCAAGATAAATTAAATTTTATAAAAGATAAAAAATTATGTATCAATTGTATGCGTTTTGGTCATTCTGCGGATTCTTGTTTTTTTGGTCCATGTCGAAAGTGCGATCAAAAACATAATAGTTTAATTTGTGACGCCTTTAAGTTAAAAAACAATATTGTAACGTTAGCTACGTATAACCACGGCTCAACTAAAAATGTACATCCCATTTCAGTCGACGATCAACCGATGCGCAGTTATCGATTGCCGTCACACAGTATGCACGCGCATGACAATAATTCATATAGCCAAGGCGAATATATTTGTTCAGATCAACTGGTCATGTTGTCTACTGCTATCGTAGAAGTATGCGGGGAAGCGGGTGAGTATTACAGCGCTCGCGCAGTTTTAGACAGCGGTAGCGAGCGTTCATTTATTACACGATCACTCTGTAATAAATTAAATATAAAAATCGTACAGTCCACTCAACATATTCACGGTGTAGGGAATACTATTACGCAATGTTCGCAATCATGTAACATTGAATTGAAATCGCGCGATGGGAGGTTCACTGCCAATATTCAATGTTTAGTGTTGCCGCAAATTACTTCTAAGTTGCCTACAACTAATTTTAATTTTAAATATTTTAATATTCCTCATAATTTATCCTTGGCAGACCCCACTTTCTATGACAGTCAAAATATTGATTTGTTGTTAGGTGCGGATTTGTTTTGGGATTTATTGATTGATGGAAAAATTCGTCTTAAAAATGGTTGTTTCATTCAAAATACGAAATTAGGTTGGATAGTTTCTGGTGTATTATATAGTAGTCCGTATAAACAAAATAGTAAACACGTTCATTGTAATTTATCCTCACAATTAATAGATAATAATATGATTTCTCTCGATAAATTAGTTAGGAATTTCTGGGAGTTAGAAGAATTGCCTGCGACTTCCAGCAAAGGATATTCGAACGAAGAGTCTTTGTGTGAGGAACATTTTATAAAAACTACTCAAAGGCTTTCAAACGGTCGTTTTTGCGTTCGATTGCCATTAAATAAATCACCTAAAACTTTAGGTGATTCACGCGCACAAGCTACACGGCGGTTTTACGCATTAGAGAAACGTTTTCAACAAAATTCGAATTATAAAACCATGTACAGTGATTTTATTCATGAATATATTAGTTTGGGTCACATGAGTCTTGTTGATACGTATGGTGATCCGCATTATTTTTTACCACACCATGGCGTATTTAGAGAACATGCTTCAACGACAAAGTTACGCGTAGTGTTTGATGCTAGTATGCAGTCTAGCACTGGTGTGTCGTTAAACGACCTGTTAATGATCGGACCTGCTATTCAGGGCGATTTGATTTCGATATTATTACGCTTTCGTGAGCAGAGATATGTCGCTTGTGCCGATATTGAAAAATTTTATCGTCAGGTGAACATAGCCGAAGATCAGCGTGACCTTCAGCTCATCTTGTGGCGGGATAATCCCTCAGAACAACTAAGAGTATATCAATTAAATACGGTAACCTATGGTACTGCGTCTGCGCCATATCTTAGTTGTAGGTGTTTAAAGGATTTAGCGCAAAATTGTGGGGATCCGATAATAGCTCATACTATAAATAACTGTTTTTATGTTGACGATTTAATTGTTACGTCTAATAGTATTACAGAATTAGAAAACATCTGTGAGGGCACTAGTAAAATTTTAAATGAAGCATGTATTAATCTGCGCAAATGGATTTTTAATTATGATCGCACGGGCCCTAATACAACCGATTGTGCCGAAACAAATGTACAACATCTATCATTATTCGACAAAAATATACAAAATAAAACGTTAGGGGTCGGTTGGAATAATATAACAGATGATATTTATTATTTGTCTCAGGTTCAACAAAATAAAGACAATTGTAATGATATATTAACTAAACGTATTATATTATCATCGGTGTCTCAGATATACGATCCGTTAGGTCTGCTGAGCCCAGTGATAACGATGGCTAAAATATTGTTACAAAAATGTTGGTTATTAAAATTAGAATGGGACGAACCGGTTCCCAATGATATTTTACAAATATGGAATAAATTTGTCGAAGGATTATCTTCTTTAAATTGTTTTCGTTATCCGCGTTTTGTGATGTGTGTTGACCCTATTCGCATCGAGCTACATATTTTTACCGACGCGTCACAGGTTTCATACGGTACTTGTGCGTTTGTTCGGACGGTAAATGCATCAGCTGATGTAACGGTACGCCTGATATGTGCCAAGGGCAAGGTCGCGCCTACTAAACCCACAACTATACCGCGTTTAGAGTTGTGCGGTGCCTTATTAGGGGCGCGTTTATACAATAAATTAAATGGATCGCTACGGACGAATTTTGATAAAGTGGTGTTTTGGACTGATTCAACCATTGTTTTAGGCTGGTTAGGGATGCCTACTAATCTGTTAAAACCTTACGTTCAAAACAGGACGGCAGAGATCCATGAGTTGACGAAGGAGCACCCATGGCGACACGTAGCAGGCAAGGATAATCCAGCGGATTTAGTTTCACGAGGTCTAAGCTTCAACACGCTAATGTCTTCGCCTTTATGGTGGAATGGCCCAACATTTTTACAGGATATAAATTTTGAACTTCCAGATTTAAAAGGGTCCAATTTAATATTAAATGATTTACCCGAAATTAAATCAAGTAATATTTGCTGTCACGCAGTAAATCAGATAAGTAATAATTTATTTATTTTTTCTCGGTTCTCGCAATACATGCGATTGAAAAGAGCCGCTGCTTATGTTTTACGCTTTATTTATAACACGCGCAACAAGAAGAATAAGCGGATAGGTTCATTTTCTCGCGATGAACTGAACAGCGCAGAGTTGACGTTGGCAATGTTTAGTCAACAGGAGTCATTTATGGAGGTTTATGATTCAATTAAAACTAAGCAGCCTTTAAAGAGTAGTAGTCAACTTTCGAAATTAAATTTATTTATTGATTCGAATAATTTAATTCGAGTAGGTGGTCGTATTCAAAACTCGCCTAATTTTAATTTCGACAAAAAATTTCCTATACTTATTTCCGCTAAACATATTTTTTCTGTTTTGCTTTTCCGGTCTGAACACCAGCGTTTGCTTCATGCGGGACCCCAGCTACTTTTATTCTCGTTGAGGGAGATGTGGTGGCCCATCGGAGGCCGAAATCTCGCAAGGAAGGTGGTGCGTTCTTGCGTGCGGTGTACACGACTGCGACCAACGACGATTACTCCTATTATGGGAAACCTACCCCAAGAGCGTTTAGAACCGGGTTTTCCGTTCTTGCGTTGTGGCGTCGATTACGCTGGACCTGTGTTCACGTTGAACCGTAAGGGTAGGGGTGCTAAATTACAAAAATCATATATATGTCTTTTTATATGTCTCGTAACGCGCGCGGTTCATTTGGAGCTGGTGAGCGACCTTTCATCGGATGCATACCTTTTAGCTTTAAAGCGTTTTATATCACGACGTGGTAAACCATGTGACATTTTTTCCGACAATGGAAAAAACTTTGTGGGCTTGATGAATGAGTTCAAAAATTTTTTAGTTTCCTGTTCTGATGAAATAAGGGATTACGCAATTTCTCAAAATATCAATTTTAAGATGATACCTTATTACGCTAGTCATTTCGGGGGATTATGGGAGGCTGGAGTGAAAAGCTGCAAGCATCACTTGCGACGCGTAGTAGGAAATGCACATCTAACATTCGAGGAATTCTCTACAGTATTGACTCAGATCGAGGCTGTTCTGAACTCCCGTCCATTGACTCCTCTGTCCACAGATCCTAACGATTTTCTTCCGCTTACCCCAGCTCATTTTTTGGTTGGCCGTCCACTGACTGCACCTGTGACAGCCGAGATACACGACGTTCCTGCTCCACGCCTCACACGATACCAGCGTGTGGAACAAATACGCCAGCATTTTTGGAACCGATGGTCTAAGGAGTACGTGTCTGAGCTTCAGATCAGGAGCAAGTGGCATCAGCACAAGGGAGATCTCAAAGAGGGCATGCTTGTCCTGATCAAAGAAGATAATCTTCCTCCATTGAAATGGAGTTTAGGCCGTATCCAAAAGACATATCCAGGCAGGGATGGAATTTCAAGAGTTGCTGATATTCGTAAGGCAGATGGCGTAGTACGACGCGCCTTTTCCAAGATATGCCCACTTCTTCCTGCTGATTGTTAAATTAAGGAGCTCTCTTGGAACCTGCTGCAGCTTCCAAGGCCGGGGAGTATGTTAACGCACATCCCTACGACGATATTCCGGTGGATTCGTATCACGTCATGCGCCTTCCTTCCCATTGGTCGCCGATGACGTGATATTTTTTAACTGGCGAAACAACGGTTAACAACGAACTTAACTGCAATTCTTTGTTCTGGTTAGACGCACGCGGCTTAACTAAAAGTTGTAATTTTTTAACGCAAGATATTGTAGAAGTTAATATACGCAAATATCAAGCTGTATTTTGTTTGCATTTCTTTTTCACTCCTCAAATAGTATATTCTAAATACGCAGCCAAACCAGCGCATACGCATAATCTTCAACAATATTTTTTATAGTTTTTTTTTTCAACTAATTTTTCCAGCTTAGAGTTAAGAAGCAGTGTGTCTATAAAGGCGCACGGATGGACTCGGCCCAGCACACCTTCGAAATGTGCTCGAGGTGCTTGGATGACGTGTCCTGGATGGCGATGGTCTTCTTCTAGGAGGAAATAATGTGCCAGAAGGAGGCCGACAATAACAAAAATGTTAAAGGCAGCCGAACAGCGGGTGCGGTAAGAGGATGCTGACGTGGCCTCCCCCAGCGGCTGAGTAACTGTGCTTATGTCAGGCTTAGGCTGGGCACTGAAACGTCGCGGGGACTGCTTAGTAGCGGCCGAGAGTCCCCTCTTACGAGGGGTACGCTGTCTCCAGGCTGGTCTCACCCTATCGCTGAAGGGCTCCTCTTGCTTACTCACCCGGGACCCGATAAAGATTTCCGTAAGTCAAAAAAAATATGTGTGGAGCACTTAAACCAATTTCAATAAGTGATCTGTATATATTATATTTGTTTTTATTGCCCGGATGATATAAAGTAAATGTTACCCGACTTCAAAAAGAGGGTTTTAGTATTTCAGCTAGTGTTTCGAGTATAATCATCCCGCAATAATAGGTCTATTATTAGGTCATAGTCTATTATAAAATTTTCATAGAGGGAGGCATAATATAATACCTCACACGTTTATTAATAAACTTCGATGACCCAAGCTTTTAAGGTTGACATATTTTAAGTTAATGAATACAGGCTTAAACAAAATAATTTTAATAATAACTTTATATGAAACTAGATATTGACCGCAGTTTCGATAGCATTTATTTAGATTTACAAATACTTTTTACGTTTATTGGTTATTTATTCTTCTAGAATAAAAGTAGCTAAGTTACTCCCTATAACACCGGAGATTAGCCAAAACAAACACACAGGCATGTACATAAAATTGGTTTTTGATTTTTTTGTGCAAATGTTTTATATACTAATATTATTTGAATAAACAAACCACCATTAGGACTGACATGAATTAACACTGGTCGCAGCGATAAAGCGTAGGATTATATTTTGGTCAATTCGAAGAATAACGTTAGATATATTTTTATATAAAAAGAAAAGTTTTATTAAAATCCATTCATTGGTTTATCTGTGACAGAGTAATGAACATCCATACATACAATTTTTATAGCTTACTGATGGACGTAGGTCTCTTTTGAATTATCCGCCTCGTCAACAACTAGGACTGGTCACAGCAGGAATATCATCAAGCCATTTTATGGTTGAAGATCATAAATCATCGACCATAATAATAGAACCGGGTAGAGAAGTAATTTCATGGGCCATAAACATTCTGAAACGAATCAGTGAATTGTCACTGATGTATTAGCAATTCAACCAACCAGTGATCTGTGTGTATGTCCCATTGGTGAACCATCCATAAATTGATCAGATATAAAACCATCGTCGCACAAATATAATATTAAAGTGAAGTGTAATATGTTTTAGCAGGATTCTGCAAATCATAGTTGTATGGGTGAGGTAAGATTATCCAGTTAAACTAACTAATAAATCTAAAAAAAAAATATAACATTATTTAACAAAGACGATAATGATATGACGACGAAGTTTCATAATCAAAAGGTTCAAGTTTTGATTAAAAAGTATGTCATAGGTTTGGTCTGTTTCTGTAACAGATCAAAAGAAATAAAAATACAGCTTTGAAAAGCTTTATGCATTTAGGTTCACATGCCGAAAGAGTTGGCAGCCTGCCATAACATCACTGACGTCGTTACCTAATAGGTACATGTATGCACGTAAGGTGAATAATTTATTTCTCTACATGTAAGACGTATTAGGTGAAGAACATTAGAGTCCTTCGTGAAAGTGTTTTTAATAATATACTTGCGGACCCGAGAGCCGTTGTTCTCTCCTTACTTTAGCGTCACAATTTACTGTCATCATCATCATCATCATCAGCCTTTATCCGTCCACTGCTGAACATAGGCCTCCCTCAATGAACGCCAATTTACTGTAGTTTCATGATATAGTCGTGTTAATAGTATACTACTGTAACAACAGTATTCCTCTGTGAGACTTATGACTTGTCTTGCCAAATATTGTAGTCGCCGAACATAAAAATCAGCGGCTTCTTGACAGACGTATAGTTAAAAATATGGTAATGACTTCAATTTGAAAGCATCTATCACACACAAAAGTATCAACCCTATATGTCCCACTGCTGGGCAGTGTGTGAACATCGGTGAACTATGGCCCATTACCCTCCTCGTCTGATTTCGAGGAGGAGACCCGTGCTCAGCAGTGGGACATAAAGGGTTGTTACTATCACACACACACGCACACGCACACGCACACGCACACGCACACGCACACGCACACGCACACGCACACGCACACGCACACGCACACCCAACACGCACACATAAGTATCTTCTCTCGTAAACAGGATACTTGATTTCTTATCTACTAAATATACGACCTTATTTATTATATACAGAAACTGTGTTTGTTTTAGGTTACGTCTCCTAACAAATAGAAAAATTAACTAATTGGACTTTGTCAGTCTTTATTTATTTTTATCGTGCAAATTAATATTTAGGTAGTAACAAAACGAAACATTTGAGTTAGCCATACTAATACAAAAAAAAATGTAGAATAAAAACATACATTCTAGGTTATAAATTTATCATGTGTGTGAAGTAAACGATTTTTCCTTGCAATTTCTCTTTGACCACACTTAACTACATCCTGAATACTCATATTTGTGAACGTAGGCGGATTTTAATTTTCCGCATCATATATTTCATAATATCAAGTCTCGGCGAAATATGAGAATATGGAACCAAAAAAATAAAATAAAGCTACTACTTATTCTATATGTAATTAGGTATTGTACTTTATGGTCCGGGAGCCAGGTGAAAATTTGGTCAATCATTTCCTCCCGCAAGATGAGACGTATCAGAGAACAGTATGATAAAGCCTCGTGAACGTCAGCTGGCTCTCGGTTGGGGGGATGAGCAGTGGGAGCATCCCCCCTTGCATGAAGAAAAAAAAATAACAATTCAGTCACTTCTCAAGCTCAAATATTTGTTAAATTGTAGTTAACCTAATATCTCAAAGAAAAAAAAATTATCAGCTGGTTATGACCCATACATTGTACGTCAGCTGGTGACTAGAACATTATTTTTTTTTTTCTATATACTATATACTAACGAAAAAAAATAATCAGCTGGTTATGACATGGTACCTTGTACGTCAGCTGGTGACTCGAACATGAATTTTTTTTTTTCACTTTCGGTGGAGTGGTTTATATGAATAATAGCTTAATATATAAATATATCATCCATATAAACCACTCCACCGAAAGTGAAAAAAAAAAATTCATGTTCGAGTCACCAGCTGACGTACAAGGTACCATGTCATAACCAGCTGATTATTTTTTTTCGTTAGTATATTGGGCTAACTACAATTTAACAAATATTTCAGCTGAGAGGAAATGACTGATTTGTTTTTTCTACATGATTGGGAGGCTCCCACCCCTCATCCCCCTAACCGCGCGCCAGCCGACGTCCACTAGGCTTTAAAATACTATTCTCTGATACGTCTCACGAATTATCTCGCGGAAGGAAGTTGGTCATGAAGACCTGTTACTGGCTCCCGGGCTATTACCTTTTCTACACTATCTAATAATTCATTCATTCATAATATTATATGCAGATCATAAAAATATTTTCGTTGCAAACGAACAACATGACACAATTTATTTGAATTAAATAATATAATGTAAAAACTTTTACAAATTTAATCGCGGTTTCGGATACTTTACAGTAATCAGGCTCATCCCGCTCTCTTTCTCTTCAAATAATACACAATTGTATACATAAAAAATACCTTTAAAGAAGTGATATTTAATCTTTTCGTAGGTCTAATTTATTTGTCTGTCGAGGACTACACGAATCTTTGCTATGTTTTTTATGTGAGGAAATTGCTCTTTATACGTATCTCTAGCTCTAAGCACCAGGTGAGAGCTGGAGGTTATGCATTTATGATTGCAGTCAGAACTTCCAGAGAAGCCAGTTATCGGCCAACAGTACAGAGTGCTGGATTAGAAAATTGTGCGCTCACATGACCTCACTTGTCTCTTTAAAATATACCGGACGAGAGTTCTATTTTGGATTTGCACAGGTGAAAGTTGCTCAAATTATCCAACTAGCTCTCTGTTAAGTTCTAGACTGCTGAAAGCTGTAAATCTTTCTTTAACAAATTTCCTTAAAAGCTCCCGATTTCATTGGAATCTGAGAATCGATAATTCTGATATGGATCAAAAGAACATAATTATCGGTTTTCAGATTCCACTGAAATCAGGAGCTAATTAATTTTAATTTGATATTAAATAATAAATGGAAAATACCAGAGTAAATTAAAAAAAAATTGTAAATGAATTTAAAAGCTTGAAAATAAGCTGTCTAGGATAAACCACGCAGACTCATAACAATATACCACTTAACTGGTGATAGGCTTGATAGATTCACCCGTGTTTCTTGGAATTACCATAGATGCTAAGCTACAATGGGCGCCACATATAGCTATGTTGGCGTTATGTATTCGTATTCGATTCTGCAGATTTTTCGATTGGGGAAATTCGATTTCGAGGTGAAAATACAACACTATTAGTATTTTTTGGCGTTTTATTATAGGGAAGTGCCGCTGATAATAAAAGCGAGCTATTCGAATCTCTGGTAGACACAATTGACCTTCAAAAAGATACTTCGATAGTACTATTTTGAATAAAATTTTTGACTTTGACTCAGAGTCTCTTCGAGAAAATTAAAGATGCTACTCTTATGAATTTTTTTTTATTGAAGATAAAGCCCAAAGACCACAACTTCGGAACAAGACATAAATACTCTTATTTTACCTTAACATTGATTGGTAAACGATGTATAAACTATTGAATTTGTGTGCTATTTTGTTGACTGAAGAGCAAAACCTAAGTTTTTCGTTTCAAAACGGGTTTTGGTACCCACATTTTTACTGACTACTTTTTACCTATTTTAAGTATATTTAAATTTCATTTCATTTGATACATTTTCCAAACATTGCCGTCTAGCTAAAATAGAATTTTAATTAATCGAAGTGTCTCTGAATGAACGGATCAATTCATTTTTTCTATGAATAAATGACAGTTACTTTAATTATCGAATTCTAAATTATAAGGGTCTGTTTCACAATGTCCTAATAAAGTTCCAATTAAGCTATTTGCAACATATTTACCACATAACTACAACATTTTTGTTTCACAATTGACAAATAGCAATATTTGGCTAATAAAGTTCCCTGTAAACTATAGGTCGGATCAACTGGCCATTAGCAAATTCATCTGTCAGATAAATTAGTTGACAGATATATACGCGGTTGACAGCTTCACGACATTTGACAATTTGACGTTCCGGTAAAAGTAATATACAAAATAATTTAAATTGTGTTTTGAGCGTTTAATAATTAAGGGATAACATTATATACAAGGTCTATGTAAATAAAAGGTATAAAGATGGTATGATACATACATTTAAATTATAAAAACATATTTTCATGTATATTTACAACATGGAATGTTTTTCTAAACCATATTTATCGTAAAATGGAACTATGAAATGCGAGGTTGCCAAGCCTACTAACCAGTAAGTGCCAAATAGGGATCTGCCAAATAAATTTATAGGGGAGATGATGGTGAAACCCAATCAAGACTAACTGGAAGATTCATCTGTCAATTAATTTATGTGTCATATAGCTATAGGGTACTTTACTGGTACATTGTGAAACAGACCCTAAGTGTTTTATATATTTAATATTAAAAATCATAATCACCGAAATTTTAATTCAAAATTTGGACCGTTTTATTTCATGATTTTAGACAGTTTTTTAATCCTGATGGTCAGAAAATGAATTTGATATGCTTAATTAATTATAACAATTTTATTGCTCTGCAATAAAACGAAAAATCAAAAAGCTACAAACATGTTTTTTAAGATTTGGAATTATATATCACATTATCATCATCATCATCATCATCAACCTTTATCCGTCCACTGCTGAACATAGGCCTCCCTCAATGAACGCCAAGACGACCGATTCCTTGCTACTCGCATCCAACACGGACCTGCCACAACATGAACTACAGATATAATATCACAATTTTATATAAATTATTTAAGACGATTTCCGAGCAGTGGTCGTTCGTGTTGAATGCTAGTGGCAAGGGCTCGGTCGTCTTGGCGTTCATTGAAAGATGTCTACTTCCAGCAGTTGATGGATCAAGGATAATGATGATGATTATGAAGATGATACTATAATATTTATCTCCATAACCATTATAATATTAGTACCTGGTTGACCGAGCATTTGCTCGGTACCCTAAGTGATAAAATACGATAAAAAATTTCTTCCAAAAAAAATGATCTTAAAAAAAAGGGAAAAAAAAAATCGGTCTGGAGATTCGAACCAGCCTCGTTCGAACTTAACTGCCTAATTTCACCACTATGCTACCATGACATATTATTTAACAGCGAAATTTACGTTCGTATTCTAATCATATTTTATCGATGCCTCTAAACACGGATAAAAAAAAGTTTTCTAAAATGTATTCTAGCTAGATCGATTTATCGCCGTTTTTAACACATGTATACAAAATTTCATGAAAATCGTTGGAGCCGTTTCCGAGATCCCGATTCTATATATATATATATATATATATATACAAGAATTGCTCATTTAAAGGTATAAGATAAAAATAATATTTTACTTACTTCAAAGGGCTTACAACAATTATTGTACCTATGAGGCAATAAGGTTGTTACCAAATATTTACTGTCAGACGAGATCCTTCGCTTTAGGCTTACTTTCCACAGAGCTTATCCATAGTTCTGTTCACGAAACGTCAATATCACTCAGCCGTTTCAGAGAATCATTGGATAAATCGATTGGTTTATAGATGACACCCCTTGCAAATCAACTTAGAAACAATATTTACATATGTGAATTATTTTTAGCTTTTTAGCTTTTGGCCTTCACAGTTTTTCTTATTTTTTCATCTTCTCAATACTTTTTTTTTAATAAAACGCCGGATCTGGATAGAATGACCTCAGAGATAGGCTGGCCCCGGCGAAGGCCAGACTACTTATGGACTGCCCGGCCGCAACTTAGCAGCCTCCGCGATGTCGTGCCATACTAAGCTTAGGTTAAACCCGACACAAGTACAAGGGCGTTACTAGAGGCGCATTAAGTAGTGTCTTCTAGGCAGCCCAGTACGTCGCCCGCGAGAGAAGTAGGCCTTGTCAGTGACTTCCTTTTCCACCCACTCATCAGCCTTCTAGGAAATTAATGCCTCGCCAACTCGACGAGCATTTAAAAATCAATGTAAACCTCGATGTAAGCTCAAAATATTTTTCATAATTATATATTAATTTCACTTTGAAAGTTATGTAATTACGTTTAACTAGAAATAAACTGAAATTTGTAAGCGGAAATATTGCCTCGCTTTAATCAGGCTGAGGCACACACAGGCCTCTGATTACATTACCGAAGTTTCTCTAGATAAGAATTCTTCGAGTCGTTTTGTGACGCTTTCATCTCGTATTGTATTTCCCCCAATTTGTACATCTCCACCTTCTAGGGTCCTCATATTATTATTTCATATTAGGGTAACGCTTTGTTTTGCACATAAAGTATTTTTGCCATAATACTAACAATTATTTATGGTCATGTTTGTGATAAAACGAATCAAGTAATGTCGTGATAGCATTGGCGTATAAAACTGTTTTACTCTATATTATAGTATTAGTATAAGTAAGTAATCAAAATACTCTAATATAATGATACTTGTAAATCTAGTTGAAAACTACGCGATAATAATCGCGTGATGCAAGTACTTTTTTATATCATCCGTAAGACATTCCGATACTCGTGATGTGTATATTTTGAAGGAATATTGTATAAAGCCTATGCTATAAAAATGAGGAGGCAATGCTCCCTTGCCTCCTTCCTTCGAATTAGCTTAATTCCTTTTGAAACCGGGCATTATTATTAATTAATAATACAAGGGCGATTAAATTTTTAATTATTTATTTTCATAGTGCTTCAGTCTCTTCAATATTCAGTAGATTTTAATTATAATAATTGAATACCAACCAAGTTACTCAAGTTACACCAAAGATTCACGTCTAGTAATAAATAAAATATGTTTACTATATTTACTTAATTATAAATATCTCTTAGATAAAATAAAACTAAAAATACTTCTAAGGCTTGTTTATCTTTCTTGAATCTTCAAATATCGTTCTAAAGGGCCAAGAATTCAAATACATTTTCTTTCTACTTTTAACGAACCAAGAGTGAACAAATATTGATTGTAATGCGAGTAGCATTACAATCAATATTTTTAATTAAATTAATTAAAAATATGTCCCGATGGAATAAAGTGAAAAATGAAGACAATGAGCAAAAATTATAGATTAAAATAAACATAAAAACGGAAGAGTAAACTTTAAAATCTGAGGCGCACTGTTCAATTTAGCATGATGATATTTCAAGTCAGACGGATTTCCTATTACGTAAGTACTTTCAATTAAGGGATCTGATCTTACAGCGCCCCTTGTCAAAGAAAGAGATATTTTTCTTTAAAAATTGGCGATCTTTGTTCTTTTTTAATTCATCCGTATTGTATTTGGCTGGAATAATAAATTTGCGACTTCAAATACTCTTGTTTATAGGACTTCTGGCCAAGAAAAAGGAAAATTAAAAGTATTGGAAATCTGTTACAATGTTTTAAGTGTCAGCGTAGCATCGTCTTGACAAACAAAAACCGGCCAAGTTCGATTCAAGCTATTTTTTTTTTGGCTGATATGTTACGTTACATGTACGTTTGTTGAATACGCATGTTTTTTATCATACCAACACCGTTTTCGCTTTGTAAAGAATAAATATTAAAATATATTTTTTTCACGAAAATTTCAACTGCGATTTTATTGCTATGCAGAACATAAATTATTAGTTCTTACATTAGAGCTAGTGAACATTTTCTTTTCAACATCACTGGCAATAATCAGATACTTTAAGTGTAAAAAAAAATCCTTAACTATTATATACCGTTATAGAATCAATGGCAGACAAAGATGAATATTATATTGTAAAAATATTTTATAAATCATATTAAAAATATATTATAATATAATTAATACGAATATGTGCTATTTTCATTTAATAATTTAGTACTTTGTTCCGTGAGTTTGATATTATAAATTTGAAGGAGATGGGGAGATCGTAAAGTGATGGAAGATATATAATATAAACGAGATAATGTAACGGTATTTTGGTTCCGGGTGAGAAGGTCGCTCGGGCTCGCGAGGGCTCCCATAGGGAATGCGCTCTAACTCACCCTTAATTTTGTTTGCAAGATCCTAACAATATGTAAGGATGATTTCTTATATTTTTATTAATTTCATACATAATATGAAATATGAAACAAGTGTGAAGTATACAAACTTTTGGGAATATCCTTACTGATATTACAAATGTGAAAGCGTGGATGTTTTTTACGCTTTCACTCAAAAACTACTCGACGAATCATCACGAAACATTGCACACATTCTGGGAGGTACTAGAAGTGGACGGCCAACAGATAATGCTACTTGAATAACAATCACACTACATTAATCTAGGCCTCTGTTAACTCGTAAGTATTATGGGCAATTATGCGCAAAATAATAATATATCGACGACCTCTGTGGCTCAGTGGTTAGCACGTTGGCGCATAAGCCGGAGGTAGCGGGTTCGAATCTCGCCAGGGAAAAAAAAAGTTTATATTATAATGCCATAAGGAGGCTAACGAGCTGCCAGAGCATTATGTCAAGACAGAACAGCTGTCACTTTACGCCGCTGAGCGAGAGATACTGCCCGGTCGAGCAGGCTCGCAATTCGCCTGCAAAAAAGCAATGGCACTATCACCCCCTGTCTTGTCTTTATATTAAAACAAAGATAAAAGGGATCCACAGATCGTATATCTTCAGCTTTAAATTGCTTTAAAAATTCTCCCGAGTAACGTGTAGTGTACCTTTAAGGGTTGCAAAGTTATGGCTTTACGAGCGCATATCTTGCAAATTTTCATTTCAATAAAAAAGTCACAAAAGAACATTATTCACATTTTATAGACCTCTTCAACGAGGCGCTGTAAGAAAGGGTACGTAAAAATGTCTAAATTTTTTACATAAAAAACAGGTCGGATGAATTTCATAAATTCACAATTATGTTTTGTGTCATCATTATTATCGCCTTTGTCAGCTCATTTAATGAAAAAAAAATATCTTTCGAAAAGGCTGAACCGATTTCGATAAAATTTTGTGTGCTTATCAGGTAGGTCTGAGCATCGGACTAGATCTATTTTTCATCCCCCTAAATGTTAACCCCACCCCATCTTTTTTTGTGGTCCACCCCAAAATATATATTATTTTTATTTTATTGACAAAATTTTCCATTTATATTTTTTTATGATACAACATTAAAAAATACATACATCCCTAAATTTTCACCTCTCACCGACCGATATTAGTATTTTGGCAGAACGAAGTCTGTCGGGGCAGCTAGTTTTATAATAAGTACCTGGTTGACCAAGCATTTGCTCGGTACCTTTAGTGATAAAATACTATAAAATTTTTCTTCCAAAAAAAAAAATGATCTTAAAAATGAAAAAAAAAAATTGGACTGGTGATTCGAACCATGCTCGTTATATATCGATAAAAAAGTTTTCTAAAAATTTATTCTAGCTAGATCGATTCATCGCCATCGCATCGTATATATATATATATATATATATATATATATATATATATATATATATATATATATATATATATATATACAAGAATTGCTCGTTTAAATATATAAGATATTCAAAAAGCAATTTCTTTAAATCATTAGACTACAAACCTTAATACAAGGTAATTTAAAGTTTCTCATAACCGTAAATAATAAGATTGTTCACATTACAATGTTTTGATCCTTTAAAATTATAATCAAAATATTACACCATTCTCGAGTAAATACTAATTTTATTATTAGCAAATTTTCCTTGAGCGCCGGAGCACAATTTAGGCACATTAAAAGTTTCTGTAAAGTCGTTTATACGTGAAATCGCAACCTTCCTGAACTGTTTGGGCCAGATTTATTAAAGATACAATAAACTTTTATATTCAGTTAATTAAAATGTTGTATTAATTTTTATTTTCTTCATTGTGTTAAGTCTACAAAGGCTTTTACAACGTTATTATTCAAGAAGGTAAGTGAAATTTATGCATATTGAGTATTGATTTACCTATAGATAATATTATAATACAGGACATTAAAGCAGGGGCGATTCTAATGATTATTTTATTACTAATCTATTCTGATTGGTCGTATAAATACTCATATGATGATTTTAATAATGCATAAAGCATTAGGTATTCTATTACCTTTATCGCTACATCATACATTTTTTGTACTACATAATATAATTTTCACTCATTATAATAAAATTTAGTAAGACTGTAAATGATTATTATATATTAATATTTTATTGTATTAATAAGAAAATTACTAAATTCGTAAAATAATGCAATGGTTTAATTAATCATCAAATACCATATTTAGCCTACGCCATCGTTCGCGGTTACAGCCCAAGATATACCTAGAGTTAATAGCAAGCTAACAAACATTGTTCTCTTCTATAAGTTATTTCTGAGGACACCAAAATCACCTAAAGGTATGAAACATAACTACATTCCGACCCATTCTCCTACCACTATACATAAAAAATAATCATAAAATTCCGGCGAACCATTTCGGAGTGTGACCACAAACTACGTGACACGTGATTTTATTCATATATTAAAAAATATTCTACAGGAGGACCGTAATATATATTTCCAATCGTATACAAATTCTAGGCTTTAAAATGGACGAAATAACTAATGATATCAAGTTTTTTTTATAGCATGGGAGGGTAAACGAACAGTCGAAGCCTTTTGGCGACTCTCGACGCCCATCCACATAACCAGAGTTTATGTAGATGCGTTGCCCTCCTTTTCTGTATCCCTCCAATGGGCCACCGGAAACTCATAAACCGCACAAAACACGACAGCATTACTGACACTTTACGCCGGTGTTATGTGAGCGAGAGGTACCTCGGTCGTGCCAGCCCAATTCAGCTGCAAAGCAGCATGGCACTACCTCTTTCAAAAATGTTATAAATCTTTTTTTGTATCATTAGGTATTTATTGATTAAGAATATGGATATCGTTATTTTATCTTATGGTGAAAAAAATTGTGATTTTAATAAGGTTCTCGATAAAAGTGAAAAGTATAGCATCATAAAATACTTCAAAAGGTCATAATGATAGACAGTGAGGTAATACTGAAAAATTTCGTAGAAATAAAACTAAACATTTTTTACTTATTTTCACAAAATACATCTTGTGAATATATTTTATCGAATAATGTGATTTCTATACAAATATTCTTATATAAGTATTTTCGGTTTATTTAGGAAAAAAAGGGAAATTTTATGCGGAAAATGTGGGACCTCTGAATAAATTTTCACTAGAGGCCGTAAACTAGCGTCATTGAATGAATAAGCAAAAACCACCGTGATTTCGAACCCGACCATTCCATTTTACTGCCAGATGTTTGGAATTCCAAGATTCATTTAAAATACACTTGTTTGTGACCGCAGTTTCAGCGCATTGCCTTAGACATGCAGCTGTATCCCGATTGATGATAATTATCTTATGGGCTATGCTCCATGTTAACCACGTATTCTAAGGGTGATATATTTTTTTTATCAGTAGAGTAGATTTTCGTATCCAACAAACAAAATTTTCTCCACCTTCTATAACAAATTTCTCATGTTAGAAATTTGTGATTTCATAACGAAGTCGACAGGGAATAACGAATCAGAATCTGTTGAGTAGTTCAAATTATGCACAAAGATGCCAACATAAAAGCAACTTTAATTTATACCTATTATGTAAAGATGTAAAGAATATCAGGAATGTTTAAGTTAAAGCGAATTTATTTTGTAGTCGTTAAGATAACTAATAACTTAAGAAAAGATATCAAAAAGTTTTGGATTTATGATACCTTGTGCCTTTTGTTGTTTTTTATTTTTATGTAAAATGTTATGAAGCACTTGTAATTACGTAAGCTCAAGTAAGTAGTTAACATTTATAAATTTGTATAAGAAAAAGAAGTATTTTTTTAACTAAAGGTAATTAATTCAGAGGTAAAATTTAATCTTATCTTATACCTTTAAACGAGCAATTCTTGTATATATATATATATATATATATATATATATATATATATATATATATATATATAGAATCTGGATCTCGGAAACGGCTCCAACGATTTTCATGAAATTATGTATACATGTGTTAAAAAGGGCGATAAATCGATCTAGCTACTATAAATTTTTAGAAAAGTTTTTTTATCCGTGTTTTGAGGCATCGATAAAGTATGATTAGAATACGAACGTAAATTTCGCTGTCAAGTAATATGTCATGGTAGCTTAATGGTGAAATTATGCAGTTAAATCCGAACGAGCCTGGTTCGAATCTCCAGTCCGATTTTTTTTTCCCTTTTTTTAAGATCATTTTTTTTAAAGAAAAAATTTATCGTATTTTATCACAAAGGCTACCGAGCAAATGCTCGGTCAACCAGGTACTGTTCATAATAAACGAATAGCGTATTGTGGGATCTATGTTTTTTTTCTAATCTTAATAAAAAAGAAGCATGCCTAGGTTTTATTTAGCTTACAAAATATCAAAAAAACCTCAATTCATATAATTCAGAGTAACCTTGTGGTTAGTTTGGGTATAAATTATAGCAATGTGTGTTATTCTGATATAATATATTATTATAAATTTTCTTTAAAATCCATTAAGTAGTATGCGTGAAAGAGTAACAAACATCAATACATTCTGCAAACTTTCACGTATATAATATTAGTAGGACAAGCTGAACCCGGCGAACGTTATTCTGCCCTTACCCTTTACTCATGCATTCATCATAATTTTTATACAAACCTTGTCATGATAATGACTAACACAACAAAAAAAGAATTATCTAATTTGGTGGAGTGGTTCTGAAGATATTTCTACATACAGCCATTTCAGCTGTTCATTATTAAACAGGTGTAGATAAAATATATCTTTATAAAATACTTAGAAATTGTCAAAATAAAGTAAAAAATTTAAAGCATACAAAAATATTGTATAGACCTTACATAAAGGTTAAATGTATCCCCAAGCGTAAAAGGCATAATTTAAATGACTCTCACCGAATTTCTTGAAGAACTCTCCAAAAAACGCAAAATAAAAATCACCTTTTCATAAAATGGTAGTTGTAGGATCGTGCTTAGTATATTAGCTTAGATTTACTCCATCTTCTAGCATTACCCATAACATATAATATAATTGATAAAGATGTGTTCCCCACATTGCGTATAATGTCAATAATAATACAATAATTTATATAAATTTGTCTTAAAACTATATATCCGTAACATACAGCATAGTATAAATCACAAAAGACTTACAATTTAATTTTTAACGCAGTCTTATCATTGGGGAATTTAAGACTTTGAAAAAAATTTACCATATCTCGTCTTAAATATAAGCTTTTCTTATCTGTTACAAAGTTTTGATTCAAACTCGTAAAAAGAAAACATAGCATCTAGACTTACAGTTATATAATATAGTAAGATAAGAATAAAAATACATTATTACTGATTTTTAAACCTATTGAGAGCTAGAGAATTATCGTTTCATGGTAGTGCTGAGAGGATCACTTTAGATCTATCTTCAACTAGTGAGGTATCCTTCTTTATAAGCTAAAATGTAAATCGCGTTGGTTATTTGTTTTCTGTTAAAAAAAAACTATTCCATATATTCTACAGATTATGTACATTATTTGTATGAAAATATAATACCGAGTTTAAAATGTTGGTGCTAATTTTGTATGTGAGCTGATTTTCAATATTTTCATGAATTTTGTAGTGAATTAGCATACTAAATTAACATTTCCATGACGGTGGAAAATGATTAAAGAAGTCGGATTATCAGTTTATTATAATGTAATAATGTCCGACTATACTCCAATCCTACGTTTATATAATTGATCAAACATGAAATTCAAACATGAAATCGGTACTGGGCAAATGTGTTTTCTTTTGCCGGCATATTTTAACGTACTTATTCTTTATGTAATGTTGGATATATTATTAGTTCTCTGACCTTGCTACAACTAATTTTATCGAATTCTCCTTATAGTAATCACGTTGATAATAAATATATAGTATATAATTAATAACTACAACATAATATATGTACAGCAGTGCTATTCTATAAGAAACGCAGCGCTGTCGCATCGCTGTTACAGCGCTGTGTATTAACCTTGGTATTCACTAAGCTTGTCAAACCATAACAAACCCCCTAGCAACGTCAACGCTGTGGGCGCGACGAGCTCGTCGCAGCGTTGCCACAGCGCTGCATTTCTTATAGAATAGCACTGCTGGTATATAATGAAAAAATATCTTGAACATAGTACACGATCAAGATATTTTGTCATTATAATATATTGTCATCTCTTAGGCAATTGCCAATTTAGCCCGAGAAGGGAAAAAGATAATATTGACGATATTAATGTTCGGCCATTTAGCTACAATTTCCCAGAAAACCTGTTGATAGTGTCATTCACTTTCACGAGTCTTATAATATTGAGTTAGTAACATCTCATAAAATATTTGGTTTTAGCAATGTTTATGTACAGACATCCTATGTTGGTTGCATTGGCAACCTTAGTGCGTAGCAAATAATGCCCATCATCATCTGCCTAGCCTTTTCCCAACGATATTTTGAAGTCGACTTCCAGTCTAACTGGATGTAGCTGAATACCAGTATTTTAAATGGAGCGACTGCTTATCTGACCTTCACAACCCAGTAACTGGAAGATACGGCCGCGGTAAGATTGGTTATCAGACTCTCGGGCTTCTGACAACCCGTAACGACTGTCAAAGATCCACGAATGACAGCCGGGACCAATGGCTTAACGTGTTTTCCGAAGGAGTCTCGGGATGTAAAGATGGTCACCCATCCACGGACCAACCTCGGCAAGCGTTGCTTAGCCTAGTGAGTCGATCCGCGCGGCTATCACCACTGAGCCCCGAGATGCTTTTCTAGTAGGCTAGTAAGGCCTTTAAATATTATTAATAAGTTAATTTGAAATTAGTTTGGGCAACTCATTCATGTGTTGCCTATCTTGATCTGTAATATTGTACATTTATCTTATGTATTTATTTATATACTGCTTGTTTCTACCGTATAACAGTATTGCTGTATTTAATTAAATACAGAAATACTGTTCTACGGGAGAAACAAACAGGGCAGTGGAACCTGAACAGACGGGAGCTTCGTCTAAAGGCTACAGCTACATTTTAAACGACTTCAAGGAAGGAGACGTTTCTCAATTCGACCGTATATATGCTTTTTTTATGTTTGTTAAGGGCTTATCGTCCTTTTTTGTGAACCGATTTTGATAATTCTTTTTTTGTTGGAAAGTAGATGTTTCCAAAGTGGTCCCATGTTAAGGAAACCAGGATCTGATGATGGCAGACAAGAGAAATCGAGGGGAACTTCCAAAAATCGTAGGGGTAACTAGTGCGTTTCTAAGTTTTTTCATTAAGTATTTCAAAGCACTACAATTTTATAAAGGTTTGGAGATGATCTGATGATAAAGCCGAGAGACAATCGAGGGAGCTCCTCAAGGAATTACGGCAGCTATCTTTTGTTTGAGCTTGAATAATTTGCATTGATAAGAACTTTGTACCTAAAGGGGTTGTGACTGTCATTAGTGATCTGATGATGAAGAAGAAGGACAATTCAGGGAACACCTTAATAGTTTAGAGTAGCTATCTTGTGTTTCGACTTAATTCATTTATATTGATTAGAACTTTGCACCCATAGGTTATAATGCAGGTCTGGTGTGATGATGGAGCCGAGAGACAGTTGAAGGAACTCCTCAACGATTCACAGCAGCTACCTTGTGTTTCAGCTTGACTAATTTGCATTGATAAGAACTTTGCACGTAGATGGGTTGTGACTGTCATTAGGGACAAGTCAGGGAACTCGTCAACGCTTTGGAGTAGCTATTTTGTGTTTGCAATTTATTCATTTATGCTGATGAGAACTTTGCACCTATATTATTTCTCGGCCTACCCATCACTTAAAAGTGTAAAATAAAATAATTTTTAACAAAAAAAGAAACAACTTCAAACAGTAAACTAAAAACCAAAAAATAAATTTACTTTGCACGAAGTATTACGTGTTTTTATTTAGTTAAATCAAAATGAATAAATAATTAATTATTTTATAATTTTGAAGTCGATGCCAAGTAAATGTAATAAAAACCTACAATATTAAATTAACACTTAATATTATTAAATATATCAAAGCAATTACAAAATAATAACGGTATAAGAAAAATATGTAAGTTTGACAAATTCTTATAATAGCATGAACGTATTAAATTGAATATGTATAATTGAATCACAAAAGTTGTTAGAAAGATTGATAATATCTATACACAGTTATTGTTTTACTTGGCACCGACTACAGAATTATAAAATAATTGATTATTTATTCATTTTGATTTAACTAAATAAAAACACGTATTACTTTGTGCAAAGTAAATTTATTTTTTGGTTTTTAGTTTACTGTTTGAAGTCGTTTCTTTTTTTGTTAAAAATTATTTTTATTAGGATGTACATTAAAAGTAACATTGAATTAACCGACTTAAAAATTTCAGACTTCAAAGTTTCTCAATAATTCGGTTGTGTTTTTTTTTATATTGTATTTCCCCGGCATTTATTATGCTATGCTATATATTTCTAATGCTGATCTTGTTCTACATGTGGTTTTATATAAATTTCATGGCAATTGGACCCTTGTTGATATTTTAAAATTATATTAATATGTAAATTGACTTTATCATTACCCTAAGCTAATATTTGACCTTCCCTTTTACTGCTAAATATATTACTGGCAGTATTTGCGTATTTCCCAAAAGGTATTATGTTATTGTATAGTGTAATGGTTACTATGTAAGAACATTACAGCTTTATGGGTATTCAAAATTTCATAGAGGCTAGAGTGACGTAAGCACTTATGATGTTATGGTGCCATAATTTGATAGGAAAAACCCGACGTTTAATATCATACTTTTTCATTTTAACGCCTCAAATATTTATTTCTTATCGTCCAAGTATAAGTAAACTCCAAAATTAATTTTGTTTTAGTTCGATCCGATCCGTATCCGAAGTTTCTAGAACAAATTGAACAGTAAATCACTAAAGTTTAGTCAAGCGATTCTTACACAAATATATTGGTGTTATTGTGTTGGTTTAAATTAATATCTAAATGTTTGTCTTTACACATATTTTTTCGTGCGTGTGTAATGTGTATCTAGTTATAATTGATAGAATGTACTGTCGGTCCTTAATGGAAATTCATGTTATAGTCACTATAATGAAACTTTATTATCACTTTTTCCACTATTTATTTTATATATTATAACAGTTACAATTTAAACACGACCGGTTTCGACAAAGACACCTGAGGATGACTTTGTCGAAACCGGTCGTGTTTAAATTGTAACTGTTATAATATATAAAATAAATAGTGGAAAAAGTGGATATAAAGTTTCATTGTAGTGACTATAATGTGTATAGGACTGGACCGATTTTCATGATTTTTTTGGTGTTTTTTTTTACCATGGAGGGCCAACGTATAGTTGAAGCCAGGCGACAATCAATGCCCAAACACATCCATACAACCAGAGATTATGCCTCATTGCCAAAGGCGACAGCATAACTGTCACTTTACGCCGATATGACACCACCTCTTACGGCAAGTGTCAAATGGCTTAGATTCACCATTCGGTCCACCTTAAAATGTTTCATGCTGGTCAATGTATTTCGGATCCATATTAATTGTGAGAATATTCCAATAGCATTTTGTAGGTTTTTTTTAATATTAAATATTTCAAAGAATTTTCTTATTTTCAAGATATTAGTCGTCTGTGTAACGGACATACAAGCCCTAAGCGTGTTTCTTTCTTTACATCTAATGTGTTATGTAGATTTCGTATTATGTTTTAAACTGGCACCAAACGGCTGCAACAATGAAGTCGGAAGGCACAATATCTGTTCTGGAATTGCTAAATATACAGCATTCTTGACAAAACACTTAATCCCTTGCGTCCATCTTGTTTTCAGAAATAAAGTATATCAGACAAAAATAAAAGATGTATGAATAATTCATTAATTAACAATTTCTTTCACAAGTTCAGTTGCGTTGCTATTTTATGGAACTGGGCAAATAATTTTCTCAGCAGGTTTGCAAAAAAAAAACTCCATCTTTTTATTCTATAAACCGACTACTTGTGTAAAGTATTAAATCGGATAAAATAGTAAACTATTTCCCAGTCCCATAAAATTAACAGCACAACTGAACTCGCGGAAGAAATTGTGGAGTAAATTACGTCTTAACTTTAAAGTTGGATAAAACCAGCGTGATAGTGCAAGTAAAATATTGAGCCTTTAAAAGCTTTTAACGTGAATACTTTGGATTCATGGTAATGGAGACTAAAATTGCTCAATTTCATTTACTTGCAAAGATAACTGGGGAACATGGTTTTTCCTTTACGTTAAAAGTTCTTTCACATGGGCTGTGTTCAGCCAGTATGTATGCATTCTTTAATTTCACGCCGCCAGCACATCGAGTAGCAACTATTCATCTTGTTCTTTTAAGTGATGTAATCGAAAATTTATCGATATTGAATTTATATTTAAAAAAGTGTAACGTATATCTATATATATATATATCTATGCTGAAATACATTTTTAAGATGTCACTTGTTGTTTTGGTCTAAGATACGAACCTAAATCGTCCTGCACCGGGCTGATAATAGAATGAGACTTATTTTATAATAAATATAGTCTATTAGAAAATATATTAAAAATGGGTGTGCTGAAAAAATCCTGGACAGAATGCGATGTCGATTTAGGTTCGAATCTTCTGCAATTTTAGTTTCAGTATAATAAAAATCTATTTTTTCAACCGAATACTTAATTTTCACTTCAAATTACACACTGCACAAGTGAATTGTGATTTTAACGCATTACAGATCGTCCACGTTTGAAGCCAATATGTACTTACTCTCTTTGTTTAAACCTAAACAAAAAATACGACTTTGTTTAACCAAACAAAGTCGTATTTTTGAGCGGAGTGAAGTGAAGTGAACAAACTCGGGACATAATATTTTGTCACCTTAGATCATTAATATGTCTAGATGGAGTGTCGCCCTACAATCAAAACAAAAAGAACAGGCCAACATTATCAAACATGTGTTCGTGAATAGTAATACCAGCTACTACAGTTCTCCCATAATCATCCTTTTTAATCTCGGTACACTTCAACACAAACCTTTATTATAAATAAAAACAATAATGCGTAACAATTCATGTGTATTATATGTGACAGCGGGACGGATACTAAACACGGAGAAAGCATTTAGAGGCCAACAGTTGGACGCTATTTTTTGGACGTGTTTTCCGAGCGACACTCTAAACATATTATTGATCTAAGTTTGTCGCTTTATCTGGGCCGCTATAATCAAATCCGTCTAGACTATACCTGTTGCGCAGATTTGTCAGTACGCTTAAAAAAATGATCTAAAAATAAAATATAAAAATTAAATTATTACTGGATATTTCTTACGCCTCGCCTACTATTAAGGTAAGGTTCAAATAATAGAAGCA
Organism: Lycaena phlaeas; assembly: GCA_905333005.2. Classification (NCBI taxonomy): domain Eukaryota; kingdom Metazoa; phylum Arthropoda; class Insecta; order Lepidoptera; family Lycaenidae; genus Lycaena; species Lycaena phlaeas. The sequence continues at coordinate 13,571,590 of HG995169.1, read as the reverse complement.
ACCACTATCATATTTGGAAATATTATCATCGATATAATATTATTCAAAGCAGACTAGACATTTCTATTACATAAGACTGGACGTGCAATTTTGAATTCTTCCTCCACATACGAATAAGCTCCTCTGCAATATCAATTCTCTGCAGCATTTTTCTTTGTCAATTCCGTTTGTTTACTTTTTGTGCGAACAGATGGGAGAGGTACAAACGGTTCAGTAGACTCAAACGTGTACAATGTGGAGGCCAATTAATGCATGAATCAGTTCTGTTGTTTCCTCCTTCCTTCCACAATACAGATAGGAAATTGATAGGCACGGTGGATTGTTATGGCATTTGATTCTACCATAAAATGTACAGGCAATTTCTCAATTTTTTGAAAACTGAAAAAACCGTAGAGAAGAGATACACATTTGTTTATTTATTTAAAACCAACAGCGTTACATTTCATACACTTAACAGTAACAATAATATTAACAGTAAGACCAATAATAAGGTTTTACTGTCTACACATCTTAGTACTGTTATACATTGCGTTTTTTATGAGATCCTAAACTTTTTAAAAAATCCTAATTAAATTATTCTTGAATTTATTTTGGTGGTCAAACAATCGACTACAAAAAAAATTATTCGAGGACTATTAATATTTATTCTGTTAAGTTAAGTACTGCCGTTATTTTGTAATAGGTATTTTGGTTAATGTAATTCTAAATTTCAAAGTGCATCCTAAACACGGGACCATCGATCTGTTATATCCTCCCACTGTAAGGGCTATGGCAAACTCATACATTAAATATGCTTAATCATCATCATGTCTTAGAGCCTTAGTTTAGATCGAGGGCGAGTAAGCCAGTTCCAGCCAAGACTTGATACTAGTCGGGAGTCTTTCTATATCATAGTATTTTCTATATCATAGTTTGTTCTATATCAGTTTTCTATTTCATTATATTAATTCAAAGTTTAAATAAATGTATTCAATTTCTAGTTTTAATAAAATAGTTTTTTTTAAAAAGACTAAAGTACTATCTCGTATAATATTTGGTGGCAGCGGTGGGATCCGAAAATCCCCAATTCACCCGAATACGGCTCCGAAAACATTCTTTTATTGCAAAGAACACTAATTATAAAATCGGAGGACAATAATTATATTTCAACGCATAAACTTTATAACAAATTGAGTGCTATATCGAGAAAGTGAAGTGTTGAAAGGTGAAAAGTGTGAGAGCTGCATCATCATCACGAGGCCGAGAGCCTTTGTGTCAACGTGCTCGCCATACTCCGATTGCTGTTCCAGTCGCCGTGCTTCAGTAGAATTGCTGTTATGATAACGGCAATATTCATAGCAGTTGTGGCAGTATTACCGTGAGTGACTATTAATACGCTTTTAAGCAAACTTTAAAAATATCCTTGAACTCAGAGTCCATATCGTTACTAGTTTCTTAGTATTTTAAATGCTATAAATATTCTATTTCTTATACTATATTGAATCATAGATATTGATTAGTTATATAATACATAAATTAACCAGTGGATTTACAACGTCATATTATAAGCTCACCGCCCACACTCAGCCGACATTGATAAGCCTGTGTCTCTAATCATAATATTTTGTTACGGCTAACAGAGTGTGGAATCGGCTTCGATATTTTTAACAACTATTTGTATTTCATATACTATATTGTTTAATTCTTTTTATTTGTGTTTCTTGTGTTATTTTGTATTTAATTTTAATTCATTTATTATTATAAAATGGCGACCAGACAAAATCCTAAAGAAGAATCATCTGGTATTTCTAGGACGGCAGACGAGAAAATAGAACTTAACGTACTTCTTAAATTCATAAAACCCTACGACGGATCTAGGGACAAATTAAATTCATTTATAACTAATTGCCAAAACGCGTATAACCTGGCCATTGAGGGCCAAAAGACAATCTTATTTAAATTTATTATCAGTCAACTGGAAGGAAGAGCTGAGGCAACTACTGCCATAAAGGACTTTGAGAATTTCGAACAATTAATAGACTTTTTACGACACCAGTTCGGCGACAAAAAGCATTACTCACATCTTCTTTCCGAATTACAAGAGTGCAAACAGGGAACCTCTGAACCCGTTAATCAATATGCTCTCAAAATAGAAACATGTCTATCGAAATTAATAACGGAAATTAATATTACAAATCTCAGTAAAAAGAAAAGTGAGGTACAAGGTCGCATCGCAGCTATGCAAGATCTTGCACTACATACATTTGTAGTAGGCTTACATCCTCGCCTATCTCAGATAGTTAGGTGTAGGGATCCAAATTCATTGAACTCAGCCATAAATTTCGCAATCGCTGAAGAGAAGATACTCTCCGGCGTGATAAATAAAAAACCGGTAACATATAATAATACGGAGAGACCTAAAACATTCAACTCTCCCCGGCGTGATTTTAATTCACGCAATAATAACTTTAATCAGGGTCCTCGTTTTGAAACAAACAGGAGTAATGTTGTGTGCCGCTATTGTAAGAACATAGGGCATACTATAGAAAATTGTCGCAAGAGGCAATATAATAACAACAGGGCTCAAAACAATGCAAATACTTCACAAAATAGGCAATTAATACCATATCATTCAAATAGGGAATCGGCCGGTCCTTCTCGTGTTCTTTTCACTAATGACGAAGACCGCGCGGTTGAGAACGAGACGGAAAATTTAAACTATTAGGATTTCCTCGACGGTGTCGCCAAGGAAATCACCCAAAAAAAGCCGATACCACTGATCCTCTACCTCCCGCCGTATCCACTGTATCCGCTGAGTCTAAATTCAAACCTTCTATATCCACTGTATCCGCTGTATCCTCTGTATCCACTGAATCCAAACAAAAACCCGCTGTATCATCTGTATCCACTGAATCCAAACAAAAACCCGCTGTATCCTCTGTATCCGCTGTGTCCTCTGTATCCACTGAATCCAAACAAAAACCCGCTGTATCCTCTGTATCCGCTGTGTCTTCTGTATCCACTGTATCCGCTAAATCGAAACCCACTGTATCCCCTGTATCCACCGCATCGAAAAATCGGATTGTATCCATTACACCTTCGTTGTCTTCTAATTCCAATCCTATATCCAACGTTTCTAATTCTAAACCAAACCCTAAATCACCAAAGCCTAACACGCCTTACTTATATTCCTTTGTAGCCAAAACGAAATCCAACACTATCCCAAATTCATCAATCGACAAGCCAAGTAACCAACCTCTTAACTATAATGAATCTAAAATAAAAAATAATTGTCTCGACCTTTCTAATGCTCCAATCCAGTCTATTACTACAAAGTTGAAGTCCAATTCCTGTCCTTCTTGTACTACATCTGAGGCACAAATATATAACATTAAAACAGACCCAACAAGGAAGTACCTACCATTTGTAGAAGTAAGAACCTCAGTCTCTCATAGACCATTAAAATTTCTTATTGATAGTGGCGCAACAATCAGTCTAATTAAAGAAAATGTACTAGAAAAATTACCTAAAATTATCAATCACACAATAACTTTTCATGGCTTAGGAACCACTCGCGCAATTGAAACTTTAGGTCACACATTAATTACATTTGACTCATTAAATCACCACTTCCATTTGATGCCAAATATCGATTTCCCCTATGATGGGATAATCGGTAACGATTTCCTGACTAAATCAAACTGCAATATCAATTACATGAATAAAACACTCCATGTCGATGATGTTACGTTAACTCTAAAATTCTCCGAACCAACTTACGTCATTCCTCCTCGTACCGAGACTATAATAGAATGTTCAGTTCAAAACCCTGACCTAAAGGAGGGCCTAGTACTTGACCAACACCTCGTCGAATCACTTCTAATAGCCAACTGCATTGTAAAAGTAAAACCTAACTCTAGAATTAATGTATCTGTCGTAAACACCTCTGAATCCCCAATACAAATAAACCAAAATCTCAAAATTAAAATCTTACCTTTAGAAAAGAATGAGATACATAAGATTAACACGTATTCTGAAGTAAATAATAGCAACATTCATAAACGTACCGAGCAAGTACTCAATCAATTACGAGTCTCTCACTTAAATACAGAAGAGTCAAATGCTCTTTTCGACCTTTGTTCAAATTACTCTGATATCTTCCATCTTCCTGACGATCCCTTGACAGTTACTGACGCCATTGAGCACGAAATCCCTACTACATCCTCTATTCCAATAAGTACTAAGTCCTATAGATTTCCAGAAATACATAAAAAAGAAGTAGCAACTCAAATTGACAAAATGCTGGCCGACGATATCATAAAACCCTCAACATCCCCGTGGTCATCCCCTATTTGGGTTGTCCCTAAAAAGACTGACGCGTCAGGGCAACGCAAATGGCGAATAGTTATTGACTACCGCAAATTGAATGACTTGACTATAGGTGACTCATATCCAATTCCCAACGTGACTGAAATCCTAGATCAATTAGGCAAATGTAAATACTTTAGTACTCTTGACCTAGCTTCCGGCTTTCATCAAATTAAGATGAAAGCCGACGACGGACCTAAAACTGCCTTTTCAGTTCCCCAGGGACACTTTGAATTCAATAGAATGCCTTTCGGCCTCAAGAATGCTCCTGCGACGTTTCAAAGACTGATGAACACTGCCTTGTCCGGACTGCAGGGTATCCAATGCTTTGTTTACTTAGATGATATTGTAATCTACTCATACGACCTCGATCTTCATATTAAAAACCTCTCTAATGTCTTTGACAGACTTCGTAAATTCAACCTAAAACTTCAGCCCGATAAATGTGAGTTCCTGCGGAAAGAGGTCTCATACTTGGGTCACATCATCACCGATAAAGGGGTAAAACCAAACCCCGATAAAATAAAAGCCGTTGCAGAATTCCCGGTACCCAAATGCCCGAAGGACATCAAATCGTTCTTAGGATTAGTGTCTTACTATCGTCGTTTTATTCCTGATTTTTCTAAAAAGGCTAAACCTTTAACTAACCTCCTCAAGAAAGATGTCTCATTCGATTGGAAAAATCAACAGCAATTATCATTTGACACTCTCAAAGATGCTCTCACTTCTGCTCCAATACTAATCTATCCCGATTTCAGCAAACCCTTTATACTAACATGTGACGCATCTAATTTCGCTGTTTCGGCAATTCTATCCCAAGGCCAGATAGGCAAGGACCGTCCTATAGCCTTCGCATCCCGGACACTTAATAAGGCAGAATGTAATTATAGCGTCACGGAAAAAGAATGCCTCGCGATCATCTTTGGCACAAAAGCCTTTCGTCCTTACTTATATGGTCGCCAATTCACCATCGTCACGGACCATAAACCACTCCAATGGCTTTTCAACTGTAAAGACCCAGGATCGAGACTCGTCCGTTGGAGACTTAAACTAGAGGAGTTTGATTACAATATTATCCATAAAAAAGGAAAGATCAACACAAACGCTGACGCGTTATCAAGGTTTCCAGTTAATCCAGTACAAGGCAGCCCATCACCTTCCTTCGATTCCTTATTACCAAACATTGACGACGAATTTGACAATCCTTTTGAAGATCCACTCCTTGAACTGCCATCCCATATTCCATCCTTACTTGAGCCTGAAGATCACATAAATCCTAATATTCAAACCCATGAATCACTGCCAAATCCTGAAACTGAACAAAACCTCGAAACTTTACAAACCCCTGAAATCATCCCAAACCCTGTAGCACAAAAATCCATTATTCCCGAATTAGACGCATTGGACTTACCAGAACTTGACATTAGCCCTAACGACGGAAACCTTGATTTCGAACCTCCACAAATTCCTTCTCCTATAGACGTAAATCCTGAAATTAACAGCCCTGAATCAAATCAACCAAACTCTGAAATAAATAACGACGACTACACTAAATTCTTGAAATACATGTCTAGCAAACAAATGACTGTCGACACTATACTAAAGGAATATAATCAAAATCTTTTAAAATCTTCACATAATACACTAATCATACCTACATCTATAGATATGGATGAATCTAACCCATATATTTCTGAAATATTAGCGAATATACAAGACAAAGACTCCATACTAAATCCTGAAAGAGAATTACATTCCTTCCTGAAAATAAATTATTATAATAAAATAATCTACTTCATATTTACAAAAGTTCATCATTTTGATGAATCTTCTTACCCAGACATTTACTCAACTGTGAAACAAGTTAGAGATGAAATCCTAAAATCTAATAACACTAAAGACATTGCCATTTCCGACTTCCGCAACCCATTCGACCAACACTCATACACTAAAATCTACAACATTCTAACTTACCTTTTTCATAACACAAAAATTTGCATACACGTTTACCGTAACAAAATTATATACCCATCATTAAGCGAAAGGGCCAAAATACTCAATGAAAACCACAATATACCAATCGCTGGTCACTTAGGGTCAACACGGATGTACAGTCGTATCCATGAACAATATTACTGGAAAGGTATGAGATCAGACATAGAAGACTACGTAAAAAGATGCAAACTCTGTCAGGAAAATAAGGCCTTACGCAAACTTAACAGGGCACCAATGGAAATCACTACAACATCCACAGCACCTTTTCAACGCATCTCTCTTGACATCGTCGGACCTCTACCCGAGTCCGGACCTGGAAAACTGAAATACATACTCACACTACAAGACGACCTGACAAAGTACTCTGTAGCCTATCCCATTAGAAGTACGACCGCCGAAGAAACAAGTGACTGTCTCATCCATTTTATATCCCTTTTTGGAATTCCTAAATCAATATTAACCGACCAAGGAACCAACTTCACCTCAGACCTTTTCAAAACCACCTGCCAATTCCTAAAAATCAAACAACTCTGGTCCTCTCCGTATCACCCACAGACCCAAGGTGCTCTAGAACGCAGCCACTCCACTCTGAAGGAATACTTAAAATCCTTTATCAATGACAATCAGGACAATTGGCCCACATATGTGTATACTGCTATGTTGACTTATAATACCACGACTCATTCTACTACCAAGTTCACCCCATATGAATTAGTATTTGGTAATAAACCTTACATTCCAAGCTCCGTTTATGAAAATGAACTAGGCGCGACATACTCCGATTATATCAGAAGGCTTCAACATAAATTAAAATACACTAGAGACAAAGCATTTGAGAACATCCAAAAATCAAAAGAATGTTCAAAAACATACTACGACGCACACACCAAGGGTCCTCCACAATACAAAGCTGGAGATTACGTTTACATTAAAAATCATCTTCGACTAAGAAAAGCTCTGTCTCCTATTTGGAAAGGCCCCTTTAAAATAATCAAAGTACATGGCAATCACACAGTCACCCTATTAATAAACAGAAGACATATAACACATCATTTCGATCAAATTAAACCAGCAGAAGTCTCTCAATCATCGGTTTTATATACAAATAAATACATGCAAAATCAATCTTATAGCGTTTACTAATTATAATATACTTAACTATATACATCACTTAAGATTCACAAAATAAGCCTTATACAAAATTAATTATATACTTACTCTATTCCAGTGCCACGACAAATGCACATGCAGACTTTGTGCAGCCACTCACCTCCAGTACTGGCATCTACTTTGATGGATTAGGGAAAATGAAAATCATCAACGGAAATCTAAATGTTGTTAGCCATGTTAATATATCGTATATAAGTCCACATCTCACTAACTTTCGAGAAGTCATTGATTCAATCGAGTTAATCTGCAAACAAATTCATTTCCATCAATGTATTGAAATATTATCACCTCTAATGGCCAGATACAATGATGTCAAACGCGACTATGAATCAATGTCTCATTTACTCTCTAAACGTAACAAGCGCTCTGCATGGTTCGCCGGCATAGGGTCGGTATTCAAACATGTATTCGGTACTCTTGACGAAGACGACGCGTTAAGATATGACTCCGCTATAGAATCTATTCAAAACGATGAGAAAAACATTGCAAGTTTAGTAAAACAGAGTATTTTGATTACAAATGCGACACTCGAGTCTTTCGGAAAAATTATAAATAAATTAGATAATAATCAACAAATCCTAAACAGTGGTCTCAACCAACTTCTAAATCTAACAAATAATTTAACAAAGATTTCGAATTCTTTTAGTATTGAAAGTAAGTCTCTCTCCATACTAACCAACCTCGACAGTTCGCTGATGACGCTCTCATTCCAGCTTGAAGATTTGATAAGCGCTATCATACTAACTAGACAAAACATACTGCACCCGAGCATTCTAACTCCGGTGCAACTATACCAGGAACTCGTAAATAATGAAAGACACCTACCTAGAGGTACCAGAATTCCTTTCTTGGTGTCACTTAATAATATTCATTTAATTTCTAGCGTATCTGATGTTGCATGTTATTATTTTAAGAATAAACTTGTATTTATATTACAAATCCCGTTAGTCACAAACGATGACTTCAACTTGTACCATAACCTAGCTTTGCCAACCCCTCATGGGAAGAGCAACCCTGGTATTTATAGTCTAATACAACCATCAAGTGTATATACTGCTATGTCATATGATAAAATGAGTTATTGTAATTTAGATAGTTTAACTGATTGTAAAACGGTAAACTCTGAGTTCTTTCTGTGTCATATCCCCACTGTAATGCTATCAAGCGGTAGCCCCTCGTGTGTGAGTGAACTTCTTACAAAATCTGCCAATATTATTCCCACACAGTGTAAAACCAAGACAATCCAAGGTGAATTAGATATTTGGCAGTCACTTACTGGTAATCGGTGGATATATGTGCGGTCTCAACCTAATAAAATATACATCGAGTGCGGTGTCTCCGAAATTCGTGAAGTGTTAGTGTCGGGTGTAGGTATACTACACACCCCCGAAAAGTGCATAGTGTACACAGGAAGTGTAAAACTCATATCGCAAGACAATCCCCTAAATATAAGTATTCCATCTCCTAGGTTAGAATTTAATATAATAAACGACTCTTGTTGTAAATTAGATCCTAAGTCCAATGATTTCATTAACATTGTGCCTCCTATTTTACAGAACATTAACCTTGACAATTTAAAACTTAACCAAGGAAATGACGAGATTATATCGCGATTAACAAATATCATTGAAAAACAACCAGTTCTCGTAAAATATGGGACACACTACTTTGTAACAAACACTATTGTAATTTTATGTTTAATTATAGCTCTCTGTTATATTATTTTTAAGTATTACTCTGTATTTTCTAAATATACTAAGCCTGTGAGCCCGACTAGTACTCCTGATGATGCACATTGTAATATTGAAATTCAAAATGAATCACAAATTCCGGAACCCCGTTTAAGGGAATCCGTTTTCTGAAATTCAGCCTAAACCCTGAATTTCCGTCTTCAGCGGGGGGTTGTTATATCCTCCCACTGTAAGGGCTATGGCAAACTCATACATTAAATATGCTTAATCATCATCATGTCTTAGAGCCTTAGTTTAGATCGAGGGCGAGTAAGCCAGTTCCAGCCAAGACTTGATACTAGTCGGGAGTCTTTCTATATCATAGTATTTTCTATATCATAGTTTGTTCTATATCAGTTTTCTATTTCATTATATTAATTCAAAGTTTAAATAAATGTATTCAATTTCTAGTTTTAATAAAATAGTTTTTTTTAAAAAGACTAAAGTACTATCTCGTATAATAGATCGCTGACCGGCGAAGGAAAACATCGTGAGGAAACCTGCATACCTGATGAGATTAAAGGTGTGTGAAGTACACCTCGCCTGATTTCGAGGAGGAGAATTTCCGTGCCCAGCAGTGGGACACATAATATGAGTTGATACTTTAATATCACATTAGCATGTGACATTAACAACGTTAAGTGACGATGGCGAGAGTTCTATGGTCTTTGTTCAACCATAAAGTGCTCAACGCGCCTAGTTTTCATTTCAAAAATTTCATATGTATAGTACTACTACCTACCTAAACAATGTAATGTTTTTATTTTTTTTTTATTTTTTTTTTGTAATTGTTATTGTATATTTTTATGTGTAATTTCTTATATTTTTATTTTTGTTCTTGTAAAACTTGTGTATCATCATGTATCTTAGCACTGAATAATGTTGTTATTTCCGACGAAGCATTAGGGCCTTTAGCATAGCTCAATCCGAAAAAAAAAGAAAAAAAATTTGTTCTATTCTATTCTTATCACTGAGTGACAAATGCAGCTACATAAACAATCATATTGTTAAAATTATAGAATCGATTTTAAGTTGCCTTAGTTGAAGCCGCGTTCGAATCGTGTTTAATTAACATAATTACTGGTTACCAATAAATTTTGATGACATAGTTGCGATTGATATTTTATCGCAGTAAATTCATTGCAATTCAAATTGTGCAAAATCATTTTAGACAGCGGTTAGGATGCCATTCTCTAGTCACTTTTCAAATTATTATAATATGTGTGCTTGCACGGTACTTGACCTCGGATCTCTAACGATCCCACGATATATTCTATACGTTAGCCATCTCATACTTCTGGCAAATAAGATTCAAAATTAAGTAAACGACTAGCCTGTTGGTCTAGTGGTAACGACCCTGACTGCTAAACCAGAAGGTCGTGGGTTCGATTCCCACCCAGGACAAATGTTTGTGTAATGAGCATGATCATTTGTTCTGTGTCTGGGCGTAATTTATCTATAATATGTATATATTTAGAAATATATAAGTAACGTATCATTTGTCTGGTTACCATAAGAACAGGCTTTGCCTAGTTTGGGATCAGATGGCCGTGTGGGAGGTGTCCCATCATATTATTATTATAAGCTAATATAATATTTTTGGTTGATTTTTTAATGACTCTATTTTAGTTAACGCGATTTTACTGATTATAATGAAACAATTTTAATGATAATATTGAGAGCATCATGTGACCCGACCAAAGAGGAGGCCGCGATGGTTGCTATATAGTATCCGAAATTAAGGTAAAAAACTTTCTCAATCACAGTAAAATCGGTAAAAATTATTTTATCATAATTTTGCGTAAATTTAATTTAACATATAAGATAAGCATGAAAAAATTAAAACCAACTTAAAAAAAAATATTTTTAAACTTAAAAAAAAAACCGACAAAAAAAATTTGTTTAATAGGTAGTAGATAATAATATATTATACTACCTACAAATATCTACTTACTTAGGTACCACATACAATATATCTATATTCTACTACCTAGCGTCGTACCTAGCTTAAACGACATCAAATAGACGTGTGGCGGACAAATTTGATAGCGCACTTACTTTCATAGAAAGGAGGTGCGAAATGGGTGGAATAGAAATATTAATTTGTCAACGTCATTATAAAATAGAACTTATAATGAAGATGGTTCAATTGTAAAGAGAATTTTAGTTTTATTAATTGTAAGTCTTTTTATTTATAATACAAACTTATATACCGATAAAGCTCGTTTCAATGACTGTGGAAACATCCCAGTGATCTACAAATAGTGATCCCGACGTGATCCACAATTGGTGACCCCGACGTGATCTACAGACGAGTGCTTTAGTACTTAGATTATTTATTACAATTTATTTTTCACTTTTTAAAGTCTTTATTCAATAAAAGATGCTTAAATCTAACGAATGATAAAAAAATCAACCGAAATGTCAGTTAAAAACACAAGAAATATTTTAACGAATTCGAATTTCAAATGCGGGGTATGAAAACGAGCATGAAGCCACAGTTCGTTGCCGTTACAGGAGTTTCGACCGAAATTATGCAATCGCTTTGGTAGTTCTCGTCTGTGTTTTAGCAAAAGTTAAACGAATGTTTAACTTTTGACTTTTTGAAATAGGTAGAAAGCTACATAGATTGTATGTACGGTGATTTTTCAAAGAATAGTTTTAAAATGCTATGCGTGCATGCTATCTAATTAAATATCGACTAAGCCTCAAAAGTGAAAAGTCTGTGTTCGAAACAACCACAACAAGAGATATACTTTGCCCACAGGCTACATTCTCATAGCTCGAAAAGATGAAAATAGACCGAAAATAAAGTCAACCTCTTTGGAAATAATAAAATAGATATGTGCTTAATAATACTTTGCGCTCCATAATAAACAATTTTTATGTTGCTAGCAGCTAACTAGCTAATGAAAAACCTTACATTTTTTAAAGATAAATCAAATTAAGATATACCTACATTTTTTTGTGATTCACAATCTATGAGCGAATTCATACTTCGCATTGTAAAGTTTAAAACGAAGAGCCGAAAACTTAATATTCGTTAAACAATAACATATTTAACAATTGCAACATATAGAGTAAACTGTTTTCTATAAATTGCTTTAGTGTAAGTTTAATCAAAAAAGTTTATAATTATAATGCATACCTTCTATGTTATTTGTATTTGTACAAAATGAACAAAGTGGATGCAATTTAACTTTAACAAACGGTGAGTTTCAAACCATGTCGGTTGTGCTGTCGAGACCTTGAGTACTAGCTGCCTACGGTGCTTTAGAACTTCGGGACCTCTAGTAAAAGAGATTCTTGAAAGCCAGCAACGTACCTTACGCTTATACTCTGGCGAAGCGGGTATCTATGGATATTGCTTAGGACTTACCATTAGGTGAGTGAGATTATTTTAAAAAATATTACATGAAACCATAGAGCAACACAGCCCTTAGAGTGTTGGATAGAAGTAGCAATAACGCTTATATGCGATACAAAAATATCCGTCGTTTTTTGCGGTGGAAAATTGACAGGCTTCGACAACCATGGCTTTGACCAACATGTTAATATACAGTTACCAACTATCGACATATTATAATCCGCCAACACTAGTCACCTAGCCAAGTCCTACGGCCAAATGGTACTAAATTTGACGTCTCTCTGGAGTAAGAAATTGTGAATTTTAAATCGTTTGACGTGAAATATGGTAAAGGGATAAAGAGTGAAGTCTGTATAATGATCCTTAAAGTAAAAGAATTCAGTTAATCGAAACGTAAGAATACACAAATATTAATCCCGTTGAATAATATGTTTATGAGTGTCACTGCCATGACAGGTAAATTTTAGAGATGATAGATTCTCTTCTTTGCCTAATACGTCATGGCTAATCATCATTTTAAATAAATATAAATACAAAGTAAAACAAATAAAACCTTTCTCAGATGAATGATATTCTTTTTTAATACAAAAGTTATTCCATATCTTCCATACAATCTGATCTTTAGAAAAACTGAAATTAAAAAAGGAATGTGGCTGAAATTCACTTTATTAGACGTTTTTTAATATAATAATAATATTATAGATTATATTTATGTATTGCATATAGCGTCATCCAGTTCCAACAAAACCAAGCAAAGCACGCATTCTGTATGGGCTTAATATAGATTAATCAATATGCCTTCGGTTCCGTGCTGTATTAAATTAGAACTGGAGCCAGACAGTATACATAACCTCATTAACGGAAAGCCTAACTTTTGCTTTGTAGGTTACCATTTGTATATAAGTGCAGTAACATACAAATCATAATGCAGACTATGAAATATTTTTATACATAATATTATTTTTATTATGTATGATCAATTGTTGTGTAAATATTTATTTTATTTTTAATAAATTAAAATATGTTAAAGTACAATTAATGTAAAAATGTTTTCATAAGTTTACGTTGAATGTGTGCGAACGAAAAAATGTGGCAATTATACAACTTTTGTCACGGTTTCTATGAATTTCATTTTTTCGATATTTTGGATACTTTACAGCAAGTTTTGTGGGACGGGAATCTTTTTAAACAATCGCAGCTGCTTTGAATATAAAATAATCTTAAATTTATCTAATATTATTATGAATAAAATTTATTTGAACCTGACCAAAAATTTTGTTAATGATATAATATGATAACTAGCTGCCACGACAGACTGCGTTCTACAAAGTTGAAATTGCAATAAAAAAATAGGGGTTAATTATTGTAGAGGGGTGAAAGGTTGTATGTAGTTTTGTATGCTGTATCATAAAAAAATAAAAAGAAAAAAAAATGTTTAAATTAATAATTTAGGGGGATGAAAAATAGATGTTGTCCGATTCTGAGACCTACCTGATAAGCACACCGAATTTTATCAAAATCGGTTCAGCCGTTTCGGAGGAGTTCAATAACGTACACCGTGACACGAGAATTTTATATATAAGATGTTATATTAAACAATTCGGATTGGTCGTCTTGGCGTTCATTAGAACATAGGCCTATGTTTAGCAGTGGACAGATAAAGGCTGATGATGATGATAAAATAATTTACCATATAATATAATGAATATGTAAGAGACGGTTTCGATTATATTAATCATACAAAACCCACACTTCTTTATGTTAGATGAATAGGCAAACGGGCAGCTTAGCCACATGGTCAGCGTCACCCATGAAGTTAAGCTGAGACTAGCCTATGCAGCTCATTTATGTGTTACCAATACCAAAAAAGAGCATGAATCGAAACGAAATAAATTATATTCCAGGCAAACTCTTTAGTATGTATGTATATTCGCCACAGAAATTATTGCCATAACAGAATGGGCAAAATGGAAAACTGCGGTCTCTCGAACCAATTAGATGGCAATTGAACAATTTTGCTCTGATAGGCTGGACGAATGAATGATTCATTTATTTATGAACCTTAGCTCGGTAGTAAATGCTTCTTTTTATTACATGCTCGAAATATAAGCATTTTTTAATTGATGGAGTAAAGCTGTAAAAATTCTTTTAAATCTATGCATATTTTTTTCGCTTTTAGAATTTTGTTCAATGCTTAGCATCATTATTTGTAAAGCATTTTACAAAACAGGTATTTATATTAAAATAGCAAACCCCTTAAACCTACATACAGGAATTAAAAAAAAAAAAAAAAACTATAACGGAAAAAAGTTTTAAGGTAATATTTTTAAGAGGCAAATGAGTAAAAAAATTATATTGGATAAATAAGCAACACTGGATAGTAAAGTTTTTTTTTAAATCTTATTTATTTAGGGGCATTTGTCTCATAAGACATGTGAGCCCAAACGTTTCCTAAACTTAGTTGCTAACAATTAATATATATTATTTAATAATTAATTAATTAGGTACTTAAACAAAAAGAAAAAAATAAATGAGAAAAACAATGTTTTATACCATCATCATCATTTTCATGATCATCATGACTCCGTCTTCCTTAACGCGGACCCAGTGTTGTGTTCATGTTACAAAATTATTATAATATTAGTGACATTAATAAAAGACGTTTGAATTTCTGATAGTGTACCTTTCCATTGTAAGCATACTTTTCTTTTTTAGTTAACTGCGTAAATGAAAATTCCTTTCCACGTTACATTGCAAATCCAACGAACTGGGATGGGAAAAACGTGATTAGTAAAAACTTTCCCAATATTTTTTTTCCAAAAAGTGTCCATTTTTTTCTGAAACTATCCTACTAATATTATAAACGCGAAATTTGTAAGTATGGATGTTTGTTACTCTTTTACGTCAAAACTAGTGAATGGATTTTTATGAAACTTTACAATGAAATAGCCTGTACATCAGAATAACACATAAGCTATAATTTATCCCCGTACTTCCATGGGAACGCTTCCTGCGCTTTACGCGGGTGTTCAAATCTTTCAGTATGCAATAATGCTACTTAGTGAAATGTAAAAAATCTTGCTATGTGCTTGTGTAGTTTATTATATCTAAGTCATTTTATATTTTTCAGACCTCTGTCACATAAGCCATTTTCATTTTTATTGTTAGCTGACCAGCGTTTGAAGTAATCAGAAATTACTTACGAATAGTGAATGTGATATAACAAATGTGAATAACGTCAAGCTGGTAAGAGGATCAAGGAAATAGTGTTGACAAATACTAAAAAGCCTTTTAGAAAACTTCTTTTAATGTAAATTTGATGCTTTTATCATGTAAATGTATCTTCTTAAAGTTTCTAAGCCGATTAATCTACAGTATAATGTGATGTATGTCATTATAGCTAGGAAGCAAAAGGATTTTCACAGCTGTTGTAAGCTGTTTAAAACATTATATAAAGAGTTACTTTTTGTTTAACAGTGATTTGAAAAACAGATGCTTTTTGCAAGATAGATTAATTGTTTGTTTCTATATGAATATTATCTTCAAATTATTGAGCGATTATGGTCCAGTGGTGTCGCTCGCCATCAGGTGAAAGTCTTTGAAGGTATGTGAAGTTCACCAACCCGCATTGGGCCAGCGCATCGGTGAACTATGGCCATTACATTACCCTCCTCGCTTGATTTCGAGTAGGAGACCCGTGCTCAGCAGTGGGACATATTAGGGTTTGATACTTTACTTTTTTTATGAAGAAAATCTCATTCAAAGAGAAGACACATAAGAAAAAGCACACCATAATGGTAAAAATCAATCCATATTTAAAAATTAATTATGTAAGTTCAATGGAAATAACTATGATCAGACCGGATACGGCTGTAATACTTAACATATAACGGCAAGCTGCGGAAAATATTAATTTTAATATATAAAAAAAAATTAAAAACAAAACAAAGGAACATAGCTTTAATCGATTCATTTTATTTTTACAACAAGCAATAATCAATCTACGAAATCGGTCCTTTCCCATTTCCTTCTCAAAACTTCTTTTTAAGAATATAATATTTTAATTTTACCCCGGTCATGCCAGCCCTATTCGGCTGCAATGCAGCAATACCTTTCACCGTGTCAATACCTAATAATACAGCTCGTTGCACTGTCCCTGAAACTAAGCAAAGCTGTTTCAAAAGGAAAGAAATAAGTAGGAATGATGCGCTCCCATCATACAATTTGCAATGAACAGACTGACGTTATAGTCATGCATAGGACAAACAAAAAGATCTATAAAAACTCGCGTAAAAGAACATATAGCTGACTTAAAACACCGTCGCTATACTAAGTCAGCAATCTGTGATCATAGCCTAGACAACGCTCACCATTATATTAGATTTGATAAACCACAAGTCAATATTGTTGTATCATAGGGTAGTTTCGAATAAGTTAGTAACATACGTCTGACACCTCAGTCCACCCGTGACCATGGTTGCTATAAAGTATCCAAAACGTCGGGCTTGTAAAAAACGTAATACACCGCTATAAAATCCGTAAATTTGTTTCATTATAAATACTGACGTTATTAATGTTTCGTACATTTTTTTATATTAGTTCAAAAGGCAAACTTGCAGACGTACAACCTGATGGTATGTGGTCGAAGTCACCCATGAACATATACTACTTTAACTGGAACTAGGCCAGGTAACTCTGTGTTGCCTATCCTGAGATATAACATGGAGTCGCGGTGCCAGTCAGACATCTGTCAGATATCTGTCTGAAACACAGACAGACATCTTTACGAAACAGACAAGCTTTTTTACGGAGAAACAAGCAAGAAGTTGTACCCATGTAGCCGTAAGCACGGTACAGCACATCCTTACCACCGGTTTTTATAGAAAAAAAAAAATACTGAATATATCCATTGTTTTCTTATAGTTACGTGAATTTTACTCATTATAATGAAACAACTATTACAGATTTTATCGTTGTTTATTTAGTGTTGTTACTTGAGTTATGAGTCCTCCCGTGACCATGGTTGCTCTATCAAATCCGTATCCGAAACGTCGGGCATATAAAAAACTCAATAAAACACGATAAAATCCGTAAAAGGTGTTTCATTATAACTTAAATTATCTTTTCACAAAAAAACATGACAATTTGAAAAAAAGCATTTTTTTGTCTGATACCCTCTAATAATACTAATATTACATGTATCAACCGCCATCCGGATGGATGTTTTGAGTTGTTTGAAACATTCCACCCCCAAAATTAATTGTTAGACAAGTTAGTACTTCATGGCGATTTATGCCAAAACAATGAAAATCATATTAATAAATATTATACCTTGAAAAAATTGGCACAAATTCAAGAAATCAATAATACATTTTCTTGCAGAGCACGTTCAACCGCGAGTTGATTATTAAAGCCTTTTCTTTTTAATTTCTGGTCGAATTACACTTAAGCCTCACTCACACACGAATAGTACTCATAAACGAAAACATTGATGGACAGGAGGTCATGATAATTAATAAATATTCGAATCATAACCACACTGCATTAATAAAATATAATATTAAATGTGTGAAATAAGGCCCATTTAATTTTAACTTTATTTGAATTATTTTGGTTTGACACTATTTTGCATTCCAGAAAATATCTATCTTATTGACGGATATACTTTAACGACATCGAAATCACGTCTTTGATAAAGTAATTTACCTTAAATTGAGGCTTTATAATATTTTTATCTAATCATAACTAATTACATATTTTTTTGTTCAATCCAAACAAATTACATTAACATAATTAATAAAAAAAATGAATACATTAAAAAGATTTGAAAGTATGTTAAAACTTTGTACGGCCGGTAAAAAATATGAATTTACTTTATAAAACTTACCCAATTACTTCCGAAAATTGCACATCACTTAATTGCAAAAAATGTATCACTTCACTTGTCTTTTATCACTTCACTTACAGGATAAACAGTACACTTCACTGCATTTCACACTCGCGAATATCGAAGTCAGAAAAGAACACGTCAACTCCCTGCCAAAACAGAAGGTTCTCTAGCCCCCACCTAGAGCCTTCAAGTTTGGCGCATGCGTGGCACGCATTCAACATAAATTTGGGATTTGTTGGCCATTAATGCCTATGTCTGATCCCCGTTTATCGTAAACGTTTTGTCTGAATTTAACATTTTGTCGTCATTAATTTCTTTTAAATAATTTTTATAATTAAAAACAAAAAACAAACTATAACTCATTTCGTCGTACGGCCTCTTTAAAGTTCTGGCAGATAGCCTGAAGACTTTATCTCTCCGAGTTTATTTTAAAACTGTAACTTAAATCTAGCCAGCACTATTTTCATGTATGAGCTGATGTGCATAATTATTTTTTAATATTATTAAAAAAAAATACCTTCCAAAAGCGGCATACCAGCATTTTATGATTTTCAATATTTAACACTATTTCAATATAAATTTATACACTTCAAAAAGTTACTTTAGTAAAAAAAATATATTTTGGAGTACTAATTCGTTTGTATTCTGTTGATCGAACTTAGTGCAAAAATTTGCCCATTCGTTCTTTGGGTAGGCTAAGACACACCGTTATAAACGTCGCTGGAAGGTTTGCAGGAGATTTTGCGCAGTCTAAATGAAACCTCTTGACGTGTGGGCCTTAGGATGAACTCGGACAAGTGGAAAGTCGTGTTCAACGAACAAGTTCTCCCTATACCGGTTAACGTCGATGGTTAATAGCTCTCGAAGTCGTGTATGTCTATCATGTACATATTTTATACCTAGTTCGACATAACTTCCGATAGAGAAATCAATAGAAGGATTTAATAGGTATAGGCAGACATTTCATAGCGTTGAGTTTCAAATTAATCTCCAGAATTGAGGGTAGTTAAATAAATCTTGCATTATGCTTGTCACCTGTCAACTTCCCTCCTTACATACGTGTGTGACGCTCCGCGCCTCTCTCACTCTCTTCTGCATGCCGTCAACCAGTATCTAAGACGCTTTTTCGCTAACTGTTAAACTGTTAATCAAGCTATAGGCCTATCAAAGCTTTTGAACGCGATCGCGTGTGTGTGTTGTTGCCGCATATCTACAGATCTTTAAGAAGACTACACGAGAGCTGCTGGCATCCTTGCGAGAAGAACAAGAATACAAGGTCAGTTGCACACATCAACATCACATGTTCTATTCCTTCCTACTTATTTATTTATTTATTTATTTATTGGGACATAAAACAGTTATACATTATGACTTGAAATAAAAAAGAAGACAGAAACAAAACATAAATCTACGTTAACGTATAACCCACACCAATGTCCGCGGAGTAATTTACAATTATTTGATTTTAAAAATCACGCACTTAGGCACTACATATTATACAGTTACACTTATTTGTATACTTAAGATTAACAACTAATATTTGTACTTGTATTAATTTGTTATAGACTTTGTTATTTACTTATTTTGACTTTAATGTATTAACAACCATGTTTTTAAATTTTGATAATGAGTGTGCAAAGATGTCGACATCAGAAAGGTGTGCATTATAATTATCAATAAGACGTCGTAGAGGAGCGCGTGCCCCGGCATTGGTTCGACACCGGGCGGTATAGAACAGCCGGGGCACCCGCACCTCCCGACGAAGGACACTTCTAGGTACGTTATATGCTAAGTTATTAGTTAATTCAGAACAATCATACTTATTATTACATATACCATGCAACATTGTAGCCATAAGAACAATACGTCTAGATTCAAGGCTTAAAACATTATACTGCTGTAAAAGTGTACTGTACATCAATCTTGAGTCTGTCCTATATATATTATAAAAGCTAATGCAAGTTAATTTCATATATTTGTAACAACTATATACAGTCCACTACTCATGTACTTTCCGTATTTTATCTATATGGTTAAACGAACTGAATTATCTCCCTTATATAATAATTATTATCTGGCCTCACGAGCTATCGAGGAAAGATATTTCTCTCGCACCCCGCAGATAGAAAAGAGGGAGATCAGGCCACATAGTTATAATCTTATGACGTATAATATATCGCTGGGGTTAAATACGAAAGTCTTCAACCAATCACGATATGCTACGGAGCCGAAACGTGCCCTCTAAATTTACGGCTGGTATGAAATTTTACCGTGGCTGCTGTAAAAAGTGGGGTAAAGCTGGGTATTGCTTTGACAGATAGAATTCGAAACGAAGACGAGAACTTAAAAGAAGTTACCGATATCACGCAAATAATAAGCGCGTTGAAGTGGCAGTGGTCAGAATATAATATATTCGGAAGAACTAATGGCCGATGGGCCAATAAAGTCCAAGAGTAAAGTTCGCGTTTAGGCTTAGGTCAGATTTTAGAAGTGTTGTTCAACCATTAGCCAGGTGGTAAGACAATCTCCCCCTCACTTTTTAGGCCTTGTCGCGGCGGCGGTGGGGCTCAGTAGCCCAGGGTGCCCCCAACACCTTGGGTGCAGCGAATTGAGCCGAGGAAGATCTTTGTACCCCTCTTATAAGAAGAGTGGGCAAAAGAGTAGGGGTCAAGGGGCGAGGACGGGAACCTCGGAAAGTACCGCTCCCCCGCGGGATGCCTAAACGAGTTTCTCGGCGTTAAAGATAAAAAAAGGTGTAAAGACAATCTCCGTGCAGTGGCATATCGGAGTTGGATGCGAAATCGTCTTGGCGTTCTCTGAGAGAGGCCTATATTCAGCAATGGACGGGTAAAGGCTGATTATGATAAACATCTTTGATGGCTGGCTGGTTGAGTGGTCATACTTCTGGATATCTTTATGCAGCGATCGCGGGTTCAACTCCCGCCAAGTGCAATGAAATTATGTACCATTAATATAAATGTGCACTGGATCATGAACGTGTATATAATATTATGTATTTATATACATTTATAAAATTTATTTATGTTTCTAGTACCTGGTTGACCGAGCATTTGCTCGGTACCCTTAGTGATTAAATACGATAAAAATTTTCTTCAAAAAAAAATTTCGGACTGGAGACTCGAACCAGTCTCGTTCGGATCTATCTGCCTAATTTTCCCACTAAGCTATCATGACATACTATTTGACAGCGAAAATTACGTTCGCATTCTAATCATATTTTATCGTTGCCCAAAACACAGATAAAAAAAGTTTTCTAAAAATCTATCCTAGCTAGATCGATTTATCGCCGTTTTTAACCCATGGAGCCGTTTCCGAGATTCAGATTCTATATATATATATACAAGAATTGCTCGTTTAAAGGTATAAGATTACCCGTAACACAAGTCACTAAGAACTTTCCACGGGGTTTGGTTAAAATGTGATTGCTGGTTAAATATTACAGTATGAATAAATTAACTAACTACAAATTACAAATCGATGTGGTTGAAAATAAGCCTCTATGAATTGGTAGATATAATAATATCTACTATGATCATAATAATATAATGTTATATATAATATGTTGTATATTATAATTATGATCTATATGTAGGTATGTTTTTTAATGGTTACGTGAATTTCAACCATCATAATAAAGCACGGCAGTACCATGACCGTGGTTGTATTAAAGTATCCGAAACATCGGAAATGTAAAAATAATAAACCGCAACAATATTCGTAAAAGTGTTTTACTAAATATGTGTCGGTCGTCTTGGCGTTCATTGAGGGAGGCCTATGTTCAGCAGTGTACGGATAAAGGCTGATGATGATGATGACGATGATGATAATATGTGTGGCAAAATCAGTAAAAGTTATTTCACTATAAAATGTGTGGGTAATTCTTCGGCCGTTATACTTTTAATACGATAAAATTTGGCAATTTTTCAAGTCAATGATCGCGTAGAAACTGAACGTTTGGGTGGTAAAACGATTTGACTAACATAGGTAATACAAAACCATAATAATAAAACGCGGGCAAAGCCGCGGGCTGCAGCTATAATGTTATAAGAATTCAATTGTCTTTGTATTTATATTTTATGCCACATTTTACCGAGCGTATAAGCGATTTAATGCCACTATTTCTTTTAGGACTTTCCAAGGACTGATAACATACGGAAAGCCCGTTATAAAATACGAACTAGTCAACCCGCATCAAATTACAATGATATTAGAATAATAAATATTATTATCTGTTGTCGATTATTATAAAAGTAGGGATATCATTGAATATATTATACTATAACAACAGCTTCGGCATTAATTTTCATATTCACTAACAAACTAGAACACACGTAACCCTAGTTTCATGCTAAGTTTAACATAACTTGGTTTGCGGGTACTAAAATCTTCATCAAATTTAATAGAAAATATATGCAGGAAAGGCAATCACCGTGCAGTGGCCGGTCCGTATTGGATGCGAGTAGCAAGAGATGGGTCGTCTTGGCGTTCATTGAGGCCCATGTTCAGCAGACGGATAAAAGCTGATGATAATGATGATCATATAATATGATGACTATGACCTTGTCGACATTCAATTTTTTCACATTCACAATTCCTGCATTTGATGGAATTCGAACTGGCGACTGATTTGTGTATTGTATATTCACCTGGCTTTTTTAACATAATTTTATAGGAATATTTGGAACATTGTCCAATATTAAGAAAAAAGTCTCATCAAAATTGATTCATAAACGACGAAGTTTTCCGCGAACAAAAATAAAAAATACGGACGAATTGAGAAACACCTCCTTTTTTGAAGTCGTCTAAAAATCCAAATTCTCTTTGAAATCTAGGCGTTAATATTTGAAATAACCGAAAAGTTTTTATCCGCTACCAAACTGACGTCACATTATTTGATGCATCTGTTCCGAACGAACTTTAAAGTATATTTTGTTTGAAAGTTTTATATCAAAATTCAATATCTCTGGTACATTCAGCTGTTCAGCTGAATAACAGCGTATACATTAAAATTATATTTCCTACAGTCCGTTTTACATTAATCATACAATCTAGAACTTGTATTATAGTTTCTTATGCTTGAATAGCGAGGACACTTAAGGTTATATTTCATGAAAGCGCTAAACTTGTCATATTCACGCGCTGCCGCTTTAGAAATACTGTCGTATAATCACTGGGAAGAGTGGCTTGAAAAGATAGTAGCTGTGTAATAATCCGAGGGCATTTACTTGTGATAATAAATTGTTCGGTGCTGTATTGTTCTTTATATCGTATATTTTACAAAGTTTTAGTGTCTAACAATAATTTCTGTGCGCACCAGTACGTTATTTGCACCAGTTTAGGTAATTCTTTGATATATTCTACTTCCTCCTAATATTGTAATCGTGAAAGTTTGTGAGTATGGATGTCTGTTACTCTTTCACGTAAAAACAACTGATTAGATTTTGATGAAACTTTACAATAATATAGCTTATACATCAGAATAACACATAGGCTATAATTTATCTCCGTACTCCCACGGGAACGGGAAGTACGCGGGTGAAGCCGTGGGGCGCTACTAGTTTATAATATTATTACGTATCATTAATTCTAAGTCAGAGAGTGGATGTTCGTTACTCTTTCACGTCAAAACTACTGAATGGATTTTAATGAAATTTTACAATTATATAGCTGTCCCGACAGACTTCGTTCTGCCAATATTAAAATTGCAATTACAAAATAGGGATTGATCGTAGAAGGTTGAAAATTTAGAGTTGTATGTATTTTTGTATGCTGTATTATAAAAAAATAAAAACAAAAAATTTCGTCTAAAAAATAAAAATAAAAATTTAGGGGTGGACTACATTTAGGGGGATAAAAAATAGATGTTGGCCGATTCTCATAGATACCGGATAAGCACAAAAAAAATCATCAAAATCGGTCAAGCCGTTTCGGAGGAATATGGCAACGAAAACTGAACCACGAGAATTTTATATATTAGATATATCAGTAGAAGGTTGAAAATTTAGAGTTGTATGTATTTTTGTATGTTGTATCATAAAAAAATAAAAACAAAAAATTTCGTCTAGAAAATAAAAATAAAAATTTAGGGGTGGACTACATTTAGGGGGATAAAAATAGATGTTGGCCGATTCTCATAGATACCGGATAAGCTCAAAATTTTTTATTAAAATCGGTCAAGCCGTTTCGGAGGAATATGGCAACGAAAACTGAACCACGAGAATTTTATATATTAGATATATCAGAATAACACGTTCGTTCAAAAATATACTTTGATGGTACTATTTTGAATAACATTTTTGACTTCGAGTTTGACACATAGGCTTATAATTTATCTCTGTACTACGGAAATACTTCGTACACTACGTACTTCCTGTACGCGAGTGAAACCGCAGGGCGCCCCTTGTTCTTTGTAAGATCATAAATCGACTATACGCATTAAGAATGCGAAAAATCAAAATATATTAATTACCAAGAACGCACGCACTCACGTATAATATGTGCATCCAAACGAATGTAACGTTGTGTACCAAAGAGGTAGGGCCATGCTGCTTTGCAGCCGAATTGGGCTGGCACTACCGGAGTGCTAGCTCTCGCTCACATAATACCGGCGTAAAGTGACAGTTATGCTGTCGCGTTTCGCCCGGTTAGTGAGTTTCCGGTGGCCCATTGGGGGGATAGGGAAAAGGAGGACAACGCATCTGCATAACCTTTGGTTGTGTAGATGTTAATGGGCGTCGATAGTCGCAAGGCTTCGACTGTTCGTTTGCCCTCCTATGCTATATAAAAAAGAAAAAAGTTGTAATCGTGTTAGATATATTTGCACAGTTGATAATATATTGAGAACTTACGATTTTTACACACATTAGATATCTAGTACCTGGTTGACCGAGTTGATCGAGAAGCCTCTGACATTAAATAATATTTACATTGAACAAAATCGAAGTACTCACTCGGTAGCAAATACTAACAAACTAAAGCAAGTCTATAAATCTTTAGATTCAGTCGCTTATTTAAGTTTCATGTAACATCAGCGGAGCCTGGGACCGCAGCTAATAATAGTAATGCCAGAAATAATTTTCAAGGGAGAATATAATTAAAACTTTACTCATAATCTTTGATTAGCGTTGCGCATATCTTTGGATATAACAATTGGCTTCTACTAGGTATTTAATTTCGAAATAAGGGAAAAAATGTTTTTCTGAAACCCATCACCAGAAGATTTGCGCTGTGCTACTTTACTTTTTAACCGACTACTTCAAAAAAGGAGTAGGATTTCAATTCGACTGTATGTGTTTTTTACGTTACTTTTTAATATAGGCGACGGATTCAATTGCTTGGTTTGCTCACGGGTAAACTTCTGCTTCTTCTTCAAATATATCCCTATTAGCATCCTATCCTTATTCCTTTTTAGCATCACTAGCTTACTAATGAAATAAAAAACCCACAAGATACCCCAGTAGAAAACATTTTTACACAAGTATCAAAGAGATAAAATTTGACAAAAAAAAAATGACACAGATGAAAAATATTTTTTTGTCTGACTTCTAGAGGAAATCCCAGCAAAAACAAAATTCATTGTCCGTAGCTGTGTAAGAATCCCTTGTGTTACCCGACTTCTGTTTTCATTTTGTATGATACATGTGTCGTGCGTGTTTTTTATTTGTTACGCTGCCCGCTTACTTAAACTAAATTCCAAAGTATTTAAAGGGGCTTGTCAAATCCAGTCTGTAGTGCATCATAGCACTGTAAAAATCAAATCTAACCTGGCACTTAATTATCGATGCAATTTTTCTATCTATAGGTTTAAGGGTCACTTTAAGGGACACTTACTAAGCATACATCACAAAATGCTGACAGAACGGGTGGAGCTTCAAGTGCCATCTTGAGAAAAGTTTTTGGCCGATACCCCGGAAACTATGCACTTAAGGGCAAAAGTTATTAAGATCTCTACAATATACCTTTGTAGAGAAATAATTGGGCATCCTTCATTTCCTATAAACTTTTTATTCACGAATTTATTTTACATTAATGAACAGGTTTTTCTATCTCAACTGCCACCTCCAATAATATAGAATTAGTATCCATAAATGGTAAGTCTTTAATAGTAAGTGGAAAGTTGTACTAAAAAGTTTACAGGAAATAATTAAAGATGTTAAACTTAATTTTCAACGCAATGGTCTCAATAAGTTTTCCCTTATCGTTTATTATCGTCTCCGAGATATCTGCCAAAAACTTTTTTTTAGTTTGAGCTCCACCTGTATCTAAGTGACCTAAATGTAATAATAAAAATTAAATAAGTACTTTATATTTACAAAAAAATATATCGGAAATTTAGTGCCACCTTGCCAAAGTTACTCGACGTATTTTTTTATTGTTCAACAAAGGTGTTATTTTTTTTTTGCACTGGCAATTCGTTAGTGCATTGTCTTCTTTGAAACCAAATATTTCATTTGTCATATTACATTTTGTCTCATAACTACCAACGCTGCCTCTACTGTTATTTTTCTTTCATTTTGTTCCGAATAAATCCAACATAATATGGTGGAAGAAAGATATTATTATTTTAGTATATTTTCTTTTTATGATTTTCCTGAAACAATGATAATGATGATGATGAAGCAATATCAATATACTGGATACATGAATAATTTAAGTTTTTCAGTTCTTTCGTGATTATTGTAAAAAATTATATTGGTCATGATATTGATAAGCATAATTTACAGCAGAATATAATTTACCTACAAAGGTATTTTGAATTTTCTTTTTATATAATTGAACATTGAATGTGCAGGAATTTTCGTCTATTCTGGATTACTAAAAGTAGATAAAACGCTATCCTTTCAAGACAAATTCTGGAGTTGAACAAGACAAGGCTGACACTTGCACTTTTGCGCTCCGGGATTAAATACACACCTTCGGAATCTACGAAGATACGTTCAACAAATTAAAAAATTGCATTGTAAAAAAATGTTGCTTTTACTCTTTTATATTTATTATAACTATTTTATTATTATTATAAATAATAATATATACAATGTGATACTGATTAATTACATAAGTTTTTTTAAATTACAGAATTAAAAGAATGTGTAGGTACTTATAAATGTTTAAAACGATCGTATTCTTTTTTTAAAAAGGTTTTAACAATGTGATAAGTAGCTAAATTTTATGTACATGTAACTTAAATCTTAGTATCTATTTAATTTTTGCCCGGTAGCCATAATTACTTACACAGATTAGCGTAAGTCAAAAACGAGTCCGATAAATTTTTAACTTTTTTCAATTTCCTTTTGTGAGAATAACTTTTTTTTTAACTTTTTATTAGTACCTAAGTAAGTAAGAAATACCGTGACCATCTCGGTCATCCAGGCAGTTATTATATACATATAGATATATTGTGGAAACATATTTAATATATAGCATATTCCATCTAGGTGGTAAACTCAGTAGGTAAATATAGCATATCCTGCCCATAGGATGGGCCAGAAACTCAATAATTAATTTTGCATTGCATATACTGTGACGCAAGATCGATCACGAACCTAGCAATTACACCTGCCTGCCTGATGACTTTGACTTTGGATTTCACAGAATTTACCATCCCATGAATCCAAAATAAGAGAGCAAAGAAATAAATTGGAATTTATAAAATGTTATTATAGTTTCATAAACAATTTAAGACGGGATATGTAGAATGTTTTTTTTATTTTCTTTAAGGGAACTCGATTTTTTTCGAATTATTTATGCGAGAAGAGAACATTAATTTGTACAAAATTATTTACCGAAGAGAAAGATGCGCTTGCGCCATGTTTGAATGTGCTCCTGGTTTTACCGTAAATCAGCTTTGCTGTATTTCGGGAAAGAGCAGGATAGACAGCGTCATTACTGGCATATAAATTTACTTTTTTACGTTTCAAGATAATATGTAATAAGTGAAAAAGTCGCATGAGCTAATTTAAGGTTTACCTACTTGTTTATTTTCTTGCTTATATCTCATTCATTTTGAATAGTTGTGGTATGTTTTATTTAAAACATTAATTGATTGAGCATTTGCCTAAACAATAAGTAAATTTAGACATGTCATGTAAAAATAATAATATATAATAGATACAAACAATCAGAACATAATAACAAGTTCAAACATATTGAGGCCATTAACGCAAGCTATCTCGTTACTGAGAATATTCGAATCCTGTGAGCATTACACCTCAACATGCTTAGTTAGCTAAGTTCATTAACAATATACCTCTAGCTGTTCTCCGTGGTTTCATTTGCCCTAAATTGAAATATATTTCAAAATCATCCATACAGCGATAATGGGAATAAAGGGCTCCTACCCCACTGGCGCGCTGGGAGGCGTGCAATAAAACTTCCTAGACAGACCTATCCTGAATAATTGAGTTGAAAGTGTATGCAAATGAGTAACCTAGTACATTCCAAGTAGCAATTTCATAAGCTGGCCGGAGATTCTTCGCACTCTTGTTCCATTTAAGAGACTTCGCGTACTCCGGACTACTTTATTTTGTCTTAATCATATGCAGGCTTTTCCGGCAATGGTTTTCCGTTGTATTCTGCATCATTACATTTTCTAAAGATATTTAAGGCATAAGCAAAAGTCTCTTCCAACCATTTCCACTGCGACATAAAAAAAAGGGCCGTAAAAAGCGTGTGTAAAAATTTGGCATCATATCATTAGAAAACGTACTAACACCAATGATAGTTGGATATATTAATAAATAAATAGGCTCCGAAACTACTTGACCGATTTAAAAAATTATTTCACTGTTAGAAGCTACACTATCCCCGGTGAACATAGGTTACATTAAATTTTCAAAATGTTAGGGACCCGTTTTAAAACATAGTCAACGCAGGCGAAGCTGCGTGCAATAGCTAGTTTTTATACGTTTCAGTTTGTAATGTAAGTATTAAAAAGAGTTTTGGAGTGTCAAATTATAAAAACTACCAGGAATAAGGCTTAACACATAGCAAGTAATAGAGGTGCTGAATACAGTTTTTAAGTAACCAAGTGCCTTGCTCGCAAAGTTCGGCCTTCCATTGTGGAGTTTCGTTTGTTAGGCAGATGAGGGGATAACTTTGCAAATTAATTTTGTTGCTAAAAATTTTCATGAATACACTTCATTAGACGGAAAGCGTTAAGATTAAACTTTTGGAATTCAAATGGAGGAAACAACTTAGTGATAACATCATTGTTTGTGCCTTGATGGTTCAGTCTCCTTATGTTCTCTTTCTATTATTAACATTAATTAAATAGATCCTTCATCTTATAATTCTTGTTTCACTTCTTCTTCACTTCAAAAAATTTTAGGTCCTTATAACATCTTTATTCTAATGCAAATAATGTTGCCATTTAATTATTTATTGATCAAAACAGAATATACTTTATTTTGTTATATAACGGCAAATACAATGAGCTACTCGAATATTCAGTGACACATTTTTCACATATTTTTAAAGCATTCTTGATATTATTTTCTTATTTTTATATGAATTTCACTCATTATAATGATCTCCTGTGACCATGGTTGGTGTAAAGTATACGTAATATCGGACTTGTTATAAACTTTATAAGCCGCGATAAAATCCGCAAAAGTTGTTTCTTTATTTTAGATTGGTTTCAAATATGAACCACATTAAACATTTAACATACTCGTACCTACCAGGGCAAACGAGTTAGCAACTTAAACGCGATATATTTCTTGAAGCCGGTTATATAAAGGGAAATAATTTTATCAATAACAATTCATTTAAACAGTTGATTTACTCCAAATGAATATATACTTTACATTACAGGGTACTAACTTCATTAACAGCTCAATATATTTCCAATTAACGAAATTGCTATTAACATATATAACTGTATTTTGAGTTAATATTTCACATATTCCGAATATCAGGCATCCCCAGGCGCTGTATACTCATTGGTACAATTTGGTGATTTTATTGGGTGACTCGACATTAGCGCGAAGCGGGATAAAGCACGTGCCATTTACATGTAAATGTTGCCATTAACGTCGTGGAGTGAGGCAATCCTTATAATTATCTTAGCGTAATCGACCACCAATGTGTCTTGGATAAATAAGGCTGATTACACAGTCGATACTCAGTTGTTTTATTATCAAGAACAGAGAAATTACTTATTTGTTCCGGACATTTATCCGCGGCAATGAAGTTTTTAGTGAAGCTGCATGTGCAAGGGCTGCTCTTACGTTCGTTCGAAAGAAGCTTAGTAGTATTCTGAAGAGCTGATCGAGCTGTGTAATTACTGCACAAGTTGGCCCATCTGTATATTATATACCAGACAAACCTTTCTTGGCGTTCATTGAGGGAGGCCTATGTCCAGCAGTGGACGGATAAAGGCTGATGATGATTGTGAAACCTTACTGAACTACATAATATTAATACACTGTTGAAACTTATTGTACTTACAAATCTAGTATTTGGTACAGAGGTTTATTTTATGTGAGTACTATGAGTACAGTGAGCGAATGATTTTTTGAAATTAAACCTCTAAAGGGGTTAAGTTTATATCGATTTTTTCTTTTCATTGCAATTAAAAAAGCATTCCTTGGAGGTGTAAAAGAAGTTGAGGGGTTTAAAGATTGCGTTGTTGTAAAGATAATGAAAGAAGAAGTAGCTTTCTACTTAGTTGAGGGGACTGGTTACAATTAAAATGATTCGAATGACGAAGGTAGCGACTTCAATATAAGAGGATGATTTTCATATTTTTATACCAAATATTAACTGGCTATAATAAATATGGCATAACACATCTGCTGGGTCAGCTAGTCTACAATCAAAAATGTATTAAAATTTTTAAATTATTAGCTGGTTTTAAATAAAACAAGGCTTATTGTATGATTGATTGTATTGTATCAATACCTTGTTTAATTTGGTCGTGTAATCGGATGTGAAACGGATCAAAACTAGCTGTTGCAAACCGAAACATTTTGTGTTAGAGTGAATTTAATTTAATAAATTATTATATAATATATTGATACTGTAATTTTTGTACTCAATAAAGCTTATTGAAAAGTATCTTTTATTGATTGTTTATTATTATTTTGTAATTTAACTATTTTTTGGCTAAAATTACTTATCATATCCAAAATTATTTTATCTCTAGCGTTGGATCAAGCTGCATACAGTGTACAAAATTTTATTAAAATCGGTTCAGTAGATGAAAAGTTCACAACGAACTAATCACTATGAAGAGATTTTAAGATAGAATTATCGCTTAAAATTCTTAAATAGTTGCAGATAAGCTTCGAAAGCTTATCTGCAACTATTTTTAATACGATCAAGGATAAGAGAGAAGGCTTTAATGGAATTAACAGAATTGATATTCATACCACTAAGATGAATCAACTATGGAACTACTTTAAGGATAATGAGACGCTTAAAAAAGTAAGCAAAAATATTCACTGAACTAATAATACTTCTTACTAATAAGGAAAAATTTTAAGCGACTAAAAGATAAAATCTAGTAATATTTTGTAAAAAATGTCCTAATTTGTCTGGACTTCTTTAGCTGTTATTAAGTTAGGCAGCTTGTATTGCACTATTCCTGTAATGCATATCATAAAATATATAAGGATTAAAGAACCAAGTCCTATAAAAGATATCTTAAAATGTATTTTAATGAAGTTGAAGCTTAGTTATTTAATATTTTACTATTTTTGAGTTATTATAAAAAAGAAAGTTAATAAATTATTACTCCCGTGATCTTCCTCCATGGCTTCTGAAAAAGTCGATGGCACTGGTCATCAAAAAAAAAAAAAATGGCAGATACAATATTTAAAAAAAAAATACTGCTTTTGTAGCGTTAGCTCTTATAACTATTTTGAGCGAGTTTTTTTCACGGTAAATAATAATACGGAATAGCAATGAGTGTTTTCATTTAACTTCGCAATGTCAAAAATTTTTTATAGATTACAACGAGCTTACTTTGTCTAATTTTTTATTATTATAATAACTAATCATCATTAGGTATTATAACTTATAACATTTTAAGTTAGTAATACAAGTCTTAGTCAAATCGTACAAAAGTCATATGTTTGATTACAATTTAAATTTGAGATACCATTGCTGACATTGCATTCTTATATAAAATTACAATAAATTACAATAAATTTATAATACAAGTTACATAAGTACTAGCTTTCGTGAAATTAATCCACTTGGTTTGAAGAATTACCGAGTATCAAAGAAGTACTCAAATTAGGGACCACTCTTGAACGTGGGTCCTATTTTGTTATTTTTATGATATTTGGACAGGGAATCATTGACTAAGAATTTTACTCTATATTTTATCGGATCGTTACATTATAATTATACATTATCATAGTAAATCTCGAATACTGGCTAACTGTTACTAAAGCTACTGCGAAATAACAAGTATATGTAGTAATGCCCAGATCATCCTAGAATCCCCACATCTTTAGAAATACCTTACAATTACCTAAAATTTACCGTAGGTCACTCAGGTATATAAATAATCTTAAAACAGCAATAAATAGGCATCTACAAACTTTTTGAAAAAAGCTGATATTTTAACATGAAAATTTTCGATTGAAAACCAGTCTTCCTTTTCTGATATTAAGTCGAACTAAGGTGAAAAAAATAAATATTTTAAATCAAATAGATTACAGCGTACTTACTTAGAACATAATAAGGGAAGGTTTTACCAAATTTCGTATACTTACAAAATATTTTTTTTGAAAAAGATAAAATTAAAAAACCAAAAACTTGGCTATTTGAACTTTTCACATCAATTTTGAGGTTATGTAAAAAAAATTGTAATACAAATGTTCTAAATCTTTTTATTACCTACAACTTAGCCATGTAACTCTTTACCATAAGACTTATATAGTATTATTATAGTAGTTTTGCCGGAAATCGAGATAAACCATTTTCCCCCATTAAAACCCACCCGAACTCGGATCGCCCGTCATTTATTTTTCCCTTCATTTTTATCATATTCCCCTCCTTTTCTAATGATTTTCATCCTACTGTGATTTTATTTGGTTTCAAAAATTATCGACACTGGCCTAAGGCGCAATAGCTGGATTGTAAATTTTAATGATTATGTCATGAAATTTTCTATAAAGATATTTTTTCGAAAATGTATTTTGAACGCAACCGTCGTCCACCCATAAATATGATCAAGATTATTAACAATTTATGCTCCTAAAAAAACTATTTCGACTATGCATAGCATATAAAACCGAATACTACTGAATGTATTTTGATAAAACTTTACAATATTATAGCTTACACATTAGAATACGAGGGATATTTTATCTAACGCGGGTGAAACCGCGGGATGTTGCTAGTAAATAATAACAGTTACTCGCTTGTAATAAGCACGAGAATATTAGCTTTTATAAAGAGACGCCTGTGTCGGGCAGGGCAAAATAACGAGCTTATCACAGTCATTGTGAAGGCTATAAAATTTGTCTTTAAATTACCCACGTAATAATATATTATATTTCAGACGACCTTTCAATTTGAAATAAATGTAGATATTATACAAACATTAAGGTCGTTGTTGTTGGCTGCACACACGAAGAAACATGACCCATGCGGCGTTACCTCGCTCTGAGGCGTTCCATTTAAGGCTTGGAGTGCAAGCGAGAGCGAGTGAAGTAATTGGTAGAATAAACTTCTTAAAAAAAATACTTTATTTCTTACCAACAGAGTTACTACATCTAATTTACAATTTACAATAATCCATTAATCTAAGTTATTGAGACTATTTATACCTAATTTATTAATAAACTAAGCAAAAATCAATTATTACACAATCTATGAATCTTGCTGACGATTACTGCTGTTGAAGCGGAATGTAAGGGGATCGTCACACTTAACTCCTCCCTCCCTAAGAGAGAAATTATCCGAAGAGGACACAGGAGGCTTCGGAGAATTTCGACGCAACAAAATATAATTACAATATACATATTTAATGACATAAAAGATTATATAAATCAATACTGCACTGTATAAAAATATTGTCCAAATGCTAACTTGGTATATTATCCCTATGTTTTCACTTTCACCTTTACTTTCTAAATCAAAGTTTTTCACACTATTTAGTATTTTTTCGCACATCACTAAAGTCTATGTTTCTGAGATCCACTTGTTTTTCTTCTCTCAATAATTCTCGTTGTAGCTCTGGCACCTCTATCTCTGGAACCTGTAGACTGATGGCCGATGCGTTAGTTGGTTGGCTAATGAAGATGTCTCCAACAATGGTTTCGCAATCGCTCCTTGGTGTTAACATGTAGGTCCCGTGAATACTGAACTTGTGTACCTCATTATTGCAGTTTTCAGTAATGGTTATTCTATCCATGGTAAACAGCATCCAGTTGTTTTTGTGTACTTTTTCTATCTTAGTGTTCTCAACGATAATGGGGCTTTGACGGCATAGTTTATAGTTATTTTTGATCATCATGATTTCTTCAATGCATGTTTCATTAGAGTAATGTGCAATATCTTCGTAGGTGCAAAGGAACTTATTGTCCTCTATTTCCTCGCATGGGTTGGCAACAGCTCTGAATTTCGATCTATTCACCAGTAAGTATGGGTGTTGCGGGATAATAGTTAGGATTTGTAAGGAGTTAAAAATAGGTATGGGTATAACCTTGTAATAATTGTATGTTTCTGAAGTAATTAAGGGTATTTCTATGACAAAAACTAATTTTTCATTATTCATAAAAGATTTAAGTGACATGGTACGTTCCAATTTGAGAAGATTATTTAAATTTACTGGATATATTGGTATTGCATGATTTTCTATAACTTTTAAAATGGAAAGTAATTCTGTAGTATTAACAATAGATTGGTGTAATACATGGACTTTACTAAATGCTATAGCAGTTTCTATTTCTTGAATAGTCTCGTAAATAGTTCGAAAGTTATTTAGAATTTGATACATATTATTCATAATGTTAATGGTTAATTTTAGATGTAAGTCATCGTGCAAAAGTGTATTAATTTCTTTTGTTCTATTTTCTAAAGTATTAACGTTAAAATTAATTTTCTCTGAAATATTAACAACGCTATCAAAAGCATTTTGTATACTTGAAATCTTTTTTTCTACTATATGTTCTCTATTATTTAACTTACTTATCTCGAAATTATATTTAATAGCATCTTGTTCATCTAAATTACCTGTAATTATTTTTATTAATGACCCAATGGGTGCTAAAATTGCTCTCTTAGACCTAATATTATAAAAAGGTAAAATTTGCCTAAATCTATTATTAACGCTTTCGAGCAAATGTTCGACTTGTTTTTCCAAGCTATCTAACTCTGAAATTAATTTATTATCTCTAATTATTTCCTTAAATTTATAAAAATTCTGCGTATTATTAATTATAACTACATTAAGTATTTCTAAGTCTAAAGTCTTAAAAATAGTCCAGCAGTTACTCTTCATCACTGCCGTTCCAATCTTCATCGGAGCTATGCCCGGATTCTGATTGAGATTTTGAAGTTCGAGGCTGTTCGTCGGATTCACTAGTACCAGTAGGCCTAGAAACAACCTGTGGAGGGCGTTTAACATTTTTTATTGCTACTCTAGTGTTCCTTTTATTAAGTTTAACAGGAATAATATTATGGTTAATCTCATCTACTATTTCAGCTTTTTCGTATCGCGGAAGCTGTTTAGCCTTTCTCGTTCTAGTATTTTTCATAAAGATTTTATCCCCTTTTTTGAACTTTGGTGGTTCTTCACCGCCTTTCTTATCCCTAACCTTAATTTTCTCTTTTTGTATTTTATCCGTGACATAATCATACAAAACTTTTAATCTTTTTCTATGGTCTAATATTAATTTTTGTGTGAGTATCTTTTCTTTTTCTACATCTAAAACATTGCCAGAATCGGTATGTCCTAAAACTAACTCAAAAGGTGTAAAACTTGTTGTTGAATGTATGGTATTATTATATGCCATTATAGCGTAAGTCATTACTGAGGCTACGTCTAAGTCACTTTTATCATATTTAGCTAAGCGGTAGATTTCAATAATTGTGGAGTGAAATCTCTCTACTATTGCCATGGAATTCGGATTATTTGGTGTGCTTATGTGAATTTCTATTTTGTATAGTTTTAGTAATTCCTTAAGCAATTCGTTGTTGAATTCGGCTCCAGAATCGCAACTGATTTTTCCTGGTAGGCCGTACATACTAAAGTATTTAATTAAAGCCCTACATACTTCGGGTGTACTTCTATTAGGTATCTGAATTGCTTGACCCAGCTTACTGAAAGCGTCTACCACAGTTAGGTAGTGCTTTCCTTCAATAAATAGTAAGTCCATAAAAGCTTCTTGAAAAGGTGCTGTTTGACTTTGAGTTAATTGGATATGAGGTTTTATGGGTTTTCTATCATATTTCATTTGTCTACACAGCTCGCAAGCATTAATTATCGCAGCTACGGTTTCTTTCATATTAACCCACCAATAGTGACGTTTAAGCTTAGTTATTGTTTCTCGTATACCTCTATGACACGTTTTCCCTTCATGGTACTTTAAAACGATATCTTTTTGATCTATTTCTGAATCTGTTAGGTTAACTACTCGTTCCGTACATTCTATAATTTTTACTGAATTCTTTTTAAATAAACTTATTATAATTTTTGCAAAAGTAACTCTAAAGGCTTTATCCTCAAAATAAATATAATATTTAGTGCTAGGATTAACGTATTCTTTTAAAAAGTCTTTAATTAATTTTTCGTTATTTTTAGTCGGCAAGTGTACCTCTAGGATGTGTTGCTTGTTGTTAGAAATATTTTTAACTGATATAGTGTTTTTAAACCAAGTATGAACAAGAATCTGTTTGGGTTTTGTATCTATGGCTTCCTTTAAAATTGGCATGCCATCATGTTCTCTATTAGAGACTGAATTTGCCGTGACTCCGTCGTCTGAGTCCGAAAGTTCGTTTATATCTGAATTTGAATCGTTGGTTTCTAGATTATCTATTTTTTCTGAACAATTATCTAAATTTCGTGCCAGTCCTAACTCGTTTTCTAATTCTCTTGTTATTTCTTGAACTTGAATATCACTATCGTCTATATTTACTAAAATAGAATCTAAATCGTCATCTAAGGCGTTTATTTTTATTCTAGATAAAGCGTCTGCATTAGTATTTTGTAATCCCTTCTTATATTGAATATCAAAATCATATTCTTCTAATCTTAACCTCCATCTCGTAAGTTTGCTATTAGGCTCCTTCAACGAGCATAACCAAGCTAACGGTCTATGATCCGTATAGATCGTAAATTTCTTTCCATAAAGGTAGGGTCTAAAGTGTTTTACAGCCCAAACTATCGCTAATAGTTCCTTTTCAATCGTGCTGTATTTTACCTCTGTATCGCTTAAAGTTCTACTGGCAAAAGCTACTGGTTTATCTGAACCAACTGTTCCTTGAGATAGTACGGCACCGATGGCAAAGTTTGATGCGTCGGTGGTTAAAACAAATGGTTTCTCAAAATCAGGGAACTGTAAGATTGGAGCGTTAGTAAGGAGCTTTTTACAGGTTTCGAAAGCTTCTTTATATTCTTCCGAAATAACTATTTTTCGACCCTTTTTCAAACAATTAGTGAATGGTTTCGTTATTCTTGCAAAATCCTTTATAAATTTTCTATAATACCCAATTAAACCTAAGAAGCTTTTTATTTGGGTGGGTGTTTCAGGTATAGGATAATTTAAAATTGCTTTAATTTTATCGTCGTTTGGTTTGAGACCCTCATTAGTAATAGTATGTCCCAAATACAAAACTTCTTTCCTAAGAAAGTGTGACTTGTCTAATTGCACCTTAAGATTAGTTTCTCTAAATCTATCGAAAACTGTTTTGAGTTTTTGAATATGTTCAGGGAGGCTTTTCGAGAATATGATGACGTCATCAAGATATACGAGGCAGTGCAAGCCTTGTAGACCTCTAAGAACGTTATCCATTGCTCGTTGAAATGTGGCAGGCGCAGTTTTTAAGCCAAATGGCATCCTATTGAATTCATAATGACCAAATGGGGTGCTAAATGCTGTTTTGGCCCTATCTTCTTCTTCTACTTCTAGTTGATGGTAACCACTCGCCAGATCTAGGGTAGTGAAGTAGGTACTATTGCCTAGCATGTCGAACAAGTCGGTGATATTCGGCAATGGATATTTATCATCTATCGTTATTTCATTCAGACGTCTGTAATCAATTACTAATCGCCATTTTTGTTGTCCTGATGAGTCTGCTTTTTTTGGAACTAAGTGTACTGGGGCACTCCATGGTGAAAATGACTCTACTATAATGTTATCTCTAAGCATTTTATTTATTTGGTTCTTTATTTCAGTTTTTTGAGCTGGAGGTACCCTGTGTGATTTTATATTAATAGGGTCCTTATTTTTCGTACGAATCCTATGCCTGACCTGGTTCGAAAAGGATAAAGGAATATCCTCGCAATAAAATATATCCTTATATTCTCTACAAATATTTTCTATAGCCGCTTTTTCTTCGGAGTTCATGTGATCTAACTTTAATTTATTTAAATTATTTGTTAATAAACTATCTATTTCATTATTATTCATTGTACAGTTAATATTAATTTTATTATGTGGATAATAAGGTTCCACCTTAAAAGGGGCGGTAACAACAAGAGATTTTTTTTCTGTGGTGCAATTTTGAATCACCGTTGTGGCAAAACCCTGCTTACAATTTACTAACGCAGCGGGCATCCTAACACCCTTCGTAAATTGTTTAAATTCTAAAATAGCCTCGCCGTCTAATAAGTTGACAGGAAGCTTTACCCTAAGTTCACTACGAGGAGGTAATTCATACATCTCCTTCATAGGTGGTGTATAAATAACAGGAATTTGAGTATTTTTTAAGTATAAGACTTGATTTTGAAAGTCTAAGTTTGCGTGTAATTGTTTTAATAAATTACTACCTATAAGACCGTCATATCTATCGTCTACCGAGTAAATATAAAATTTATGGAAATCTAAGCTACAAAATATTTTTGGTAATGGAATAAGTGCCGTTTCGTTATGTATACTTGAAGCGTGTGTACTCACAACTTCAAACGGTTCGTATTCCTTATACTCCGTAAAATAATTATTCGCCAGCTGTGGGCTAATAAACGACCTAGCGCTACCAGTATCTATCATAAAAACGGCTTTTAATTCTGGTATAAATATATGTGGTAAATTTCGTTTATCGCAATTAATTTTTATTCTTTCCCGGTTGATGAGGCCGGGATGCAAAAATTTGCCTCTTCCGAATCACAATAGCCATACCCATTTTCGTCCTTATTATATTCACAATTACGATCGGTATAATTAATACGTCTAGAACTGACTGTTCGCATTGTTGCGTCAGTGTTTGAATGCGATGCCTGCGGAATTTGATGAGGCTGCGAAAAGCGCGGAGTATTGACCGTGTACTGCTGATTTTGCAGTGGCATTGTCCTATTAATTGACGAACGATTAAAATTATTAAAATTATTCGAAAAATTTGTATTGAAATTATTATGAGGCTGTTTATGATTTCTAAATTGTAACGAATTATGTTGTTGATTAAATGAGTTATTCGGTACAGATGTACTCGGAAAACTTTTCATATGATTCTGTCTTTGAGGACTTTGGTTAAATGCAAAGTTATGATTATACTGTTTTGAAAAATTCTTCTTAAAATTATTTGGTATATAAGTATTTTTACTTTCGTAAGTTGTTCGGAAGTTTTCCTCCTCTAAAACAACTTTAATAGCGTCTTCCAAGGTAGTCGCCTTATGCCAACGTACTAACCGAACTAAATATTGAGGTAAATTAAATAAAAATACATTGAACGTCGTTTTATCATAAATAATATGCTTAGCTTTCTTTAAATCCTGGTCTGAAATTTCATTAATTTTAGAAAATAAAACATTTCTGATATGTTGTAATCTATGACAAAACTCTAAATAACTTTCTCCCCTAGACATTCTAGTGGACTCTAATTCCATCGCAATACATTCTTCAGTACGCGGATCGCCAAAATGTTGACTTAAAAGTTCTTTTAAGTTATCCCATGAATCTATAGAGTCCCTTTCTCCGATTAAACTAGCTGCGTTTCCGGCAAGCCTACTTGTAATTAAATGAAATAAATATTCCATTTGGAATGCATCCCCTTGGAATGATTTCAAAATATATTCACATTTTTTTATGAACAATGGTAAAATTCTGCTATCTCCATCAAAAACTGGGATAATTTGAACTAGTTCTTGTGGTACTCTATTAATTTTCTCCATTTTTAAGAAAATATTGTACAGTCAAATTACACAGTGTAACAATAATTAATTTTAATTATAATATTCAAAATATAATTCTTAAAGTTAAATAAAAAAAATATTCAATATACCCGTAAAATATGATTTTAATTATTGTGGCGTTTGGAATCCTCAATAACAAACACACTTTATCACAAGGTACAAATGGTTACATATAGGAAAGTTGAAAGGAAGGTGAAAGATTTACTCACAGTTCCGCAACTTTTCCCATGCTTGGATTATCGTAGTATTGTCCCTCTTATGTAGATGCCCTTTAGTTTCTTCACAAATTTATTTTTTGTTCGATCCCAATCAAACCGTCAAGACGGACGTATGGTCATCCAGTGGTCGAGACTGCTATCGACGTAGTCCTGAATGTCGTACTATTGGGAGCTGTCCTCAGCGCCAGTGAAGTAATTGGTAGAATAAACTTCTTAAAAAAAATACTTTATTTCTTACCAACAGAGTTACTACATCTAATTTACAATTTACAATAATCCATTAATCTAAGTTATTGAGACTATTTATACCTAATTTATTAATAAACTAAGCAAAAATCAATTATTACACAATCTATGAATCTTGCTGACGATTACTGCTGTTGAAGCGGAATGTAAGGGGATCGTCACACTTAACTAGCGCGGAACGAGCGACAAAGAGCCACAATCGGCCCATCAGTTTTTTTTATGACGTTGTCACGTTCAACTATCGTCAGTAAACCGACTTTACAGACAACCGATCTTTTTATATTTTATTTTTATTTCAAGTAGTTTTTTACAAAATAAAACTAATAATTTTATTTATTATTTATAATTTAAAATATATAACCGTTTTTTGTAACAAAATAAATCTAAATCACAACAAAAAATCCAGTACCTATGTCACGCTAAATATCGAAAAACGAACGTTACTTTCTAAAGTGAACGGATTTTTCGGTCGCATTTTCCCATTAATTGTAATAAAACTGTCCCCAGACTATAAGAACTTGTGGACTACTTACTGACCCTATTAGCCCAGTCAATAAAGGTCGTCCTTGATAAGACATAATATTCAAGGAACTCCAACTATTATATCACTATCAGTCCGTTGTCGTTCACCGCGGCTTCATCATAATATAATAACCAGAATAAAGGGGTAGGTAACGCTAATGTGTTTTGTATGAAAACAAATTCCCCCATAGGAGACGGTCCAAAATTGTATGGGACGTTGGTGTACTTTTGTACACATAATGATATAAAGGAAAATAAATATTTAAACAGTTTTAATATGTTCATATCCATTAAATTCTTTTCAATTTCAGCGTAAGCATAATTTAATATTCCCAAGATATGCAACACTACATGATATAACAATGGCGTATGAATATTTTCTTTGGCGTTTATGGCTATAAATATATGTCCAAATAAAAAGTTCAAGTCGTCGAAAATATCCACAAAAATGCAAAAAACACATTCACGAGTTAACAACTCCATAACAAAGCTTGAAATAGATACAAATAGTTACGAAAGTACCATGAGTGACGCCATTTTTCAATAATGACGTTTAAGTAATAGCCGCCATATTTGTGTGGAATAGCTAATATTTGAAAAACTTGATAATTTAATAATTTTTTTGCACGTAACTTATTACGATAAACTAATTTATTTTATTTTTAATGAAATCTATGTATTTTTATTTCTTTATAGTATACTGTACAAGACTTCACCAGAAATGGACCGTCTCCTTTGTGCTGTGACTCAATGCCGGTTCTGGGCTCTGATTGGCCGACTGCTGACCATCGATGTATTATTGGTTGATGGTATATACACACAGTGAAGTAGTTGGTTACGGTAAGAAATATATTAAATACGTAGTAATGCTATTCTATCGCCCGCATGGCATTTAGTCAAAAATAATGATCTTAGCCTACCCGTACCCTTTATGTACTCACGGGCGAGTAAACTTCTTAGACTTGTTGACTCTACTAATTCTTTTGACCTTCAAGCCATAATTGATTCAACAATCACAGGACGTAGACTAAGTTTCAGATGGGACAGCAATTTTCTCTAAAGTAGTCACTCAGTGATGGTAATTCTTTTGTAAAACCTGTGTCATTAATAGAAATTGATTTTTCACTTCTTTATGATTTTATTACCTAATAGTAATTATATAACTCACACACGGCATCATCTCAGACTACGCATAGTCTGTATTTTGGCATCCGGACAACTATACATAAATATTCGTAAATACATACATATTAGAGATAGGTTACACACAAATACAGAACAAATGATCACACACAAAACACAAACACGTGTCATGGTTGGGAATCGAATCATCTGGTTTAGTAATATATAATATATTTTTTTGCCGTCTTTAAGCAACTTTAAACAAACGTCCGCGGATGGGTAAAGGCAGAAACATACCTACTTACGTGTCGTGGCGTGTCGTGACGCGCCAGAAGCAAATCGGTTTCATACATTTAATATGGTTAGGGACATATTTGCGTGGCGACACGACACGACACGCAAATATGTCCCTAACCATAATATTAACCATATTAAATGTATAAAACCGATTTGCATATGAAACCGATATGCTTCTGGCGCGTCACGACACGCCATGACAAGTAAGTGTGTTTATGCCTTAACCATCTTTACATACCGAGATTCCTCCGTGCCTCGGAAAGCATGTCAAGCCGTTGGTCTCGGCAGCCATTCGTGGATCTTTGAAAGTCGTTACGGGTCCTCAGAATCCCAAGAGTCTGTATCCGTATCACCCAGTCTAGTAACTACTGGTCTGAGGCCGCCACATAAGCAGTCACTTCATTTAAAATACTGGTATTCAACCCCCAACTATAGACTGCAAAAATATAGTTGGGAAAAGGCGAGGTAGATGATGAGGTAATCGGGCTGACGGGCCATATGATGGTTAGTGGGCGACGCTTAGCCTGGAACTAGCACAGGCAACTCATGTTGCCTATTTTGAGACAGGTATGATCTCAGTGCCAGTTATTACACAGCACATATCCAGTTCTTCTTTCTGGAACACAGCAAACCTGTTTTGTCTCTAAGAAATGACTGGGAGAAACAAACAGAATGTAGGACACAAGACAATGTCTGTATTTATTTTGTTTCCTTCGAATATCGATTTTCTATTATCCCTATGAGGCAGGACACCGATGCGAATAAAATGTGAGACCTTCTTGTTTGTAGACCCGAGTAATTTAACGTCCCCTTTTTATTGTATTTATAAAATAGTAAAT
This sequence comes from Lycaena phlaeas, assembly GCA_905333005.2. Taxonomy (NCBI): domain Eukaryota; kingdom Metazoa; phylum Arthropoda; class Insecta; order Lepidoptera; family Lycaenidae; genus Lycaena; species Lycaena phlaeas. Next base: position 13,527,520 of record HG995169.1, on the reverse strand, counting down.
TAAATTATCTAGCAAGAGAAAACAGGTTGATTTAATTTATTTCCTCGATACGTCTCTGTAATAATATTACTCTTAGTGTTGAGATGATTGAAATGCTGACCCAGAAATCTAACACAGAAAATTTCGCACTTTTATAATATTGACAGAAATGTCTTTAAACTTTTAAATAATAAATCAAAAGTATTCAACAATAATTATAAATATTTTAAATACCTGTAAAATCTCTGTGTAAGATTCATAAGTGTAACGTCATCCATACGCCTAGCCCAGGTAAGCCCAAGCCAAGCCAGTTGGAAGGATGCTAAGGCCATGCCATGACAGTTTGCCGCCACAACTGTCAGTAGCCCTGGCTGCATATTAACTTCCTCCATCCTGTGTTGCACATCCGGCCATTGACTGGTGATACTATAAATATGAGGCTTGCAGGATTTGAAGGGGAATTCAGTGACGAACGACAACTAAACCGAAACTCCCAATAGAATACAAATAGTGAATAATAATAGTGATTTACTTCGTTCATCTCATTTTCATATCGCTCTTATGTTTTGTAAGGTAGTATTTTTTCCGCAATGACAACAAATAAAATAAATGTTTGTTGAAACACTTAACTATGTACTTTTATTAATCTCAGCTTTACTCCGATGAGACTTGCACTAAGTACTACTTTACTTTCTGAGAAAACTCATAAACATACAAATAAACCTCATTGGATTAGTTACTTCAGCATTGTATGTCATTTCAATAATGCCGGTAACTGGCGAACCATAGCAAAATATATCGGGCCAATAACAAAAGATATTTGTAATTTTAGCGTTAAACTGCGGTGTTATTAATTTAAAGTCCTGAATAATGCGCAATTCCTGGATAAACAAATATTAAATCTGATACATAAATTATTAGAAGCGTTGTAAAACCATCGAGTATGCGTTATAAATTATTATTATTAGTGGAAATGGAAATTTTACTTACACTAATGGGATGGTGAAAACTTGGGACAGCGGATTTTACGCTCAAACTTTTAAATTAGGTATATCACAGATGTCTATGAACAACACTTTCTCCCATGGACCTAGGTATTTAATCTGTTTGCCTCGTTCTATGCTGCCTATTTTGAAACGAAGATTGTGTTTTTGAAGTAAAAATGTATTGAGACACGTTAAGGGTTTTTGGTAAGCGAAATTCTTATAGGTTTGCGTCACTGATTTGCTAATGTGAGATTATGATGTCATTATGAAATTTCATCACTACATCACTACATAATTATAAAACAAAGTCGCTTTCTGTGTCCCTATATCCCTTTATACGCTTAAATCTTTAAAACTACGCAACGGATTTTGATGCGGATTTTTTAATAGACAGGACAATTCAAGAGGAAGGTTTATGTATTATAATTTATTAAGTTTTTATATACATTGGCTAAGATATAACAATAATTGTTGGAGGTGTCGGAAAAAAATAGGCCGCCTGTGAGTTTTCAACGAAAACGCTGTCTAAACCCTTTGAGGATGGTGGTGGAATTGTGTATCTTAAATAGGTCTACAAAAAAATCCGCGATGTCTATCTCTTAGGGATATCATACTATATCCATTTAATACTTTAAAAAATGAGCAATTATAACGCGATAATTTGAAAGTTATTTACACAAATACGGTATGAATCCTTATCATTTTAAATCAGTTAGTTGGCTTGAGCACTTCATGAAAATTACTTTTCCCCTTTACATCATGCAAATTAAATGAATACTATAGGAGATATGGCAAAATCAAAACAATACGCAAGAAAATAAATCGTGTTGCCGTGATTCCAACGGGGGGAATAAATTTACGCGGGCTAAGCTGCGGGTAACAGCTAGTATAAATATATAATAATAATTTCACATAAATTTCATAATTCGTGATGGTGAGTCTGACAGATGTGGAACATCTATGTTTCATGTCTAAGAGCATACTTATTTGCATCATGCATCGGCGAACCAACTTATCGTGGGGAAATTATAGATGTATAATAAAAAGTTAAAGACTTTTCACTTAAACTATATTAAATGCTTGAATTGTATGCTGAATGCTGATCGAATGCAGAATTATAAAGTAATGTCTTTTCGTTTCGAGTCCAGCTGCAGTGATACATAATATAGATATAGTATATGCATTGACTTTTAATCATCCTTTAAAAACCGAGGCGTTGTTTTTTTGTGTCATGGCACATTGTTTTAATAAAATTAAAAATATATTTTTCTCTTTGAAAAAAAAAATCCGTCCAGGATGTTTATTAAAATCATTTTGTAATTCCCATAGTGAATGACATGTTCACTTTGAAAGCATTCCATTTTAAAATATGAATACTTTTTTGGGTTGATTTTCTGTGCCAACTGGATTATTTTTTTTACGCTTCCTAAAATATTTTAAAAGTATTGCAGAAGACAATAGCGTAGTATTTCATCATCATCGTCATCATTATCATTAACATTATCATCATCATCATCAGCCTTTAGGCGTAAACTCCTTCACTGATCACCAAGACAACAAAAAATTAATGGCCAACCAACACTTCGTCTAACTACACGCAGCGTAGTATTTTATTTATACAGATTTACAATGTGCAATAACTTTTAATTAGGTTCCCTGATTTGACTTATGCCTCTTCTCTTTAATTTCTCAATCTAAGTTACCCATATCCTCAAATAATATCCAAAGTTACTAGAGTAGCATGACCCCTTTAAATAAAAGGCTTATTTGTATGGAGGTATAGTTAGGTAATTGTTCTCTTTATGGTGGTAAAGTTAAAACTGTAAATAAATGTACAAGTTGAGCTCTCCTGCTGTAAACAGATGGCAAGAGTCTGCGAGAAAATACACTGTGTAAATAGTTTTCTATTTGAAAAATAGTAATGTACTCGATTAAAGTCGGTATATCATACTTTAGTAACTAAAACAAAGTAATAATGATTTAGGTCTCTAAATAAAATCACAAGACATTTAACACTTGCCAGGAAAATATACCATGCGAATGCTCAATCTACCCTCTTGTATTTCTTTTATGGCAATACATATTATAGCAATTAATTTAAATAAACCGCCTGCCTAGGTTTTTACAATACTTTATAAACGCTGTTTCTTTTTAGCGCAACCGTAAATTTTCCGTTCTGAAAGATCGCTTTGCTTAGCGGACAAATCTTGAAAAACAGCTGGTAACACTAAAAAGGGAGGAATAAATAATGGATAAACGTTTCCTTTTTAATTTTCCACTTCGTTTCACATTTCGTTCTTTAACACCCTATACCGCGTTCTCTTCGCGATGGCGATAAATGGCACAATATAATATGTGTATTTACAAAGTGTTGTAATATTAGACCTGCTAACCGCGAAAATTTTATAGAATTTAGAAAACGAAAGTTAAGCAATGATGATCTAGTGGGTATAGCTCTCCCATCATGATTCAAGCCTTGTCGTGTCGGTGGGGCTCAGCAGCCTAGGGTAAGCCCAGCACCTTGGATGAAGCGAATTGAGCCGAGGGGACTCGTTGTTTAAACCCCTCTTATAAGAAGAGGGGTTGGCGTGGAGGTGGAGGTGGCGTCGGTGCCCTGATGGACTAACTAGCTGTCGAGTTGCCCTGTTGCTAGCAGATCCGGGGCACCTAACCAAAGGCAGCATTGGTGGCACACGCCAGATTTTAGTGGGTAGAGCTTCCACTTACCAGCTTTTGGGCGCAGCGTGTTTCACATACCCACCTGGGGGGGATGTCCACTCCCGAGCGGGATGCCGAAGCGCATTTCCCGGCTTTAAGGAAAAAAAGTGGTTATAGCTTAGCCTCTTGAGTTAGAGGTCTGGGTTCGATTCCGACCGGTGGCAAGAAGAAGGTTGTTCTAAATTTATCTGAACCCTACCTGAACCAGACCATTATCATCGCTTCATCGCCGCTAAAAAACATCGTCAGTAAGCCAGCATTACTGATGAAATTATTTTGCCTTTGAAGGTATGTGAAGTTTATCAATCTGCATTATGCCTGCGCGTCGATAAACCACTTTCTTTTTTGAGCATTTTTAACAGATGCTTAGCAGTAGAACAAAGTTTTATATTTTGATGTGTTGATATTATTATTATAAAGTTAAGTAAGGCATCAACGCATTTATTTGACCTTACAACCACCAGCTGTAAGCCAGTTAAGGAGAGTGAAGATTATAGTTCACTCCAGAGATGGTCCAATTCAGATTATTAATCCTATCAAAAGCTCTAAATATTGTTAGGTCTCCAGGTGAACTCTCAAAGCTTACATTTAAGGCTGGATAAAGGACGTGCCTAGGGAAACTACGCTCAGTCGATATCTTTGAATAGGTACTCGTTTGTACCTGCTCACAAACGTATAAGACTATCGGGAGATTTGATGACTAAAATCTAATGTTTTTAAATGTGAAAATATCTAGTCATATTGACAACCTTTTTAGAGTCAATTTAAAACGAAAGTATTTCGTGAATTTGAAAATTTATTTACAATCATACAAAATGCATAGAAATCACAGTACCTTTTACAGTGGCTTTTGTAGTTTTGTGAAAATATATGCAGTAACTACAATATGTAAATGTGTTTTATTATCAAAATATGATTCAAAAGCTGAGTGCTATGATAATATTAAATACAAGTTGTTTAACATAATCCATTAAATCCATAAAATATTGCTTTCTCATCACCATTACATATATTAATATCTAGCTATTTTCTCGTATCAGTGTATAAAAACTGTATGCTCCTTTTATTATCTGTAAAGAAAAATCTTTTTAATTATATTTCTCATGCATATTAATTATTGCATAAAAAGTAGACAACTTAATATGCAAACTCCAAGGAGTGTGAAGTTCACCGACCAGCTTTGGGCCATCGCATCGGTGAACTATGGCCCAATATCCTCTTCGACTGATTTCGAGGTGACCCGTGCCCAGCAGTGGCATCTATATATTGTATTGATACTTAAGTAGACAAAAGCAAACAAATGTTTATAAGATAACAAATATTACGAGGTTAAAGCAAATCATCCATTTTTATTTATTTATTTTAGACAGGGAATGTAATTAGCACCACCAGGACCATGTGTAGGTATACTGGCATGTGTGGGGACTCACATTTGGGATGCCTACCCCACTAAAACCAATGCGAGCGCCTTCAATAACTTTGTGAGAGTCCTGAATCTGCAGGCAAGGATCACCTCAGCGACAGGCTGGCCCCAGCAAAGAGGATGTCGGTACCTAGGCAACTTGGCTCACCGGTAAAACAAACATAAAAACTTACACTTATAAACGTTAAGACTGTTAAGTCCGCTATTGGTCCGGCGTGAATGCATAATGGCTTGCGAAATTGATGGACTATAGTAATGATAGCCCTCTGCTCCGTCGCCGATCGTGTCCACCAAGCGCTCTCGTATGGCCCCATTATCAAATCCATGCTCTGAAAGAGATGTTTATACTGAGAGATACTCGAAATCATGCAAAGAGGTACAATGCGGGTTGGTGAACTTCACATACCTTCGATCTTACCAGGCATGCAGGTTTCCTCGCGATGTTTTCCTTAACGGTGAGCAAGCGATAGTTATGATTAGGGCGCACTTAGAAATTTAGAAAAAACCATTTTCAAGGTACCATAGGGGGTCAGGATCGAACCCGGACCGTCACGCTTAAGAGGCTGCTGGCCGAGCCCATGACCACAGGACCAACGTCACTACTACTGTTACTTATACTATACTGTTATTTGTATAATTAAAATTCATCTGAGCAGGTATTTTTCTTTAAATTATAATCTTGATTATAATAAAACTACTTTTACGGATTTTATCGCGGTTTATTTAGTTTTTTTATGAGCCCGACGTTTCGGATACTTTACAGCAACCATGGTCACGGGAGGACTGATTGTCTTATTATAATGAGTGAAATTCGCGTAAACATAAGAAAACAATGTATAATCTTGATATTTCATAAAAAAAATTAAACTCAATTAAGTTTCTATAATCACTTGCTTAATTTAAATCAGAGATCTCAGCGACTGCAATACTTACCCTACAATAAAACAGTTCTTTATTTTCTATATTTCGTAGCCATTTTAATACATTAAGATCGTTCTACATCTACATCTCCGAATTCCAAAACTCCAACCATCATAATGATTTATAATAATGCTAAAATCGGTATAACCGCAGATAACCGCTATGTTATTCCTCATTTGTAATTTGTTAAACAAATTCTAAGCATTGTTATATATATGTAATGTATATAATTATGTTTATAAAATAATATATGTAATGTATTAATTCTAGAGTATTGCTTGTTATGCTTATAACAAGCAATACTCTAGAATTAATACATTATAATGATTGTAATTCGTTAAATGATACTCACGGAATGTATCATGCAACTGCTATGCCAGCAAAACATAAATAACTGTATAATAGCGAATAGCAAATACTGCGCCGACATTATTTTTTGAAAACTGTTTATTTCTTTCTGGAAGTTTTAATATTAATTATTTAATGTCATACTTTTCAAATAGTCATCGAAATGATATACTAACCTGTATTTGATATCCTGTCGCGCATAGCATTATGGAACAGACGATAGTGTAAAGCAGCATTATCGGCGATAGAAAACTGTTAAGCAAATCGCAAATTCTGAAAAGGTAAAAATAGATACTTATACACAATGTGATTTGGTTGTAATAACTCAAACCAATATTAATTTTAATAAGATTTTTTGATGTTGTGTAATATAACTTTTAGTAGAAGAATTTTTTTTTTATCGAAAACAATAAAATTTATTAAAGGAGACGGTCCATTTTTGGTCTAGTCTTGTACAGTATACTACAAAAAAATAAAAATACATAGACTTCATTAAAAATAAAATAAATTAGTTTATCGTAATAAGTTACGTGCAAAAAATTTAAAAAATTATCAAGTTTTTCAAATATTAGCTATTCCACACAAGGATGGCGGCTATTACTTAAACGTCATTATTGAAAAATGGCGTCACTCACGGTACTTTTGTAACTTTTTGTATCTATTTCAAGCTTTGTTATGGAGTTGTTACTTCGTGAATGTGTTTCTTGCATTTTTGTGGATATTTTGACGACTTGGACTTTTTATTTGGACATAGATTTATAGCCATAAACTCTAAAGAAAATATTCATACGCCATTGTTATATCATGTAGTGTTGTATATCTTGGAAATATTAAATTACGCTGAAATTGAAAAGAATTTATGGATATGAACAAATTAAAACTGTTTGAATATTTATTTTTCTTCATATCAATATGTGTACAAAAGTACACCAACGTCCCATACAATTTTGGACCGTCTCCTTTGGGGGAATTTGTTTTCATACAAAACACATTATCATTACCTACCCCTTTATTCTGGTTATTATATTATGATGGAAGCCGCGGTGAACGACAACAGGCTGATAGTGATATAATAGTTTATATATAGGAGTTCCTTGAATATTATGTCTTATCAAGGACGACCTTTATTGACTGGGCTAATAGGGTCAGTAAGTAGTCCACAAGTTCTTATAGTCTGGGGACAGTTTTATTACAATTAATGGGAAAATGCGACCGAAAAATCCGTTCACTTTACAGATCACAGATCAAGTCACACGCTAAAGGTAGTACAAAAGTATTTTAATATACCAACTGGCTAAGTTCCAAATGCATTCTATGACAAGTTTTTATCCGTTCTTTTGCTTCCTCCAAAGAAGCTGGTTCCTCTTTACTTCCAAAAATATTACGAGCATCTATCTTCAACATTTTTAACTCTGCTTCTATAAATACAATAACACATAATGACGTTGTATCGAACATTATTATCCATAGCGCTGCTACGGCACTTGCAAATGCCTGCATTGATAAAGAGACTACGTAGCCTACAATTGCATCGGTATCGAAAGGAACCCAAATTTTCACCATATCTGGACGTGTCGCTGTACCATTTCTTAAATTAAATCTAAATGTCGGCGAAAAATATACCATCATAGGCTGTGCACATACTATAATGGCCGTCAAAGCGAGCAAATACATAAAAGAAAACGTAATAAATCTGCTATATTTCGTGTATTTATTTATAATATTATTAAACTTCGTATGTTTTTGATCACGTCTCTCTCTGTCCCTTTTGGTGACGACATTTATAATATTCATCCAGTCATCTTGATATTTCAAAAATGTTAAAACTTTCAAACAATCGACTACACTTAAAATTGTAATCTTTAAATTACGTAGGACCATTTCAATATTGGATCTTTGAAACCAAAGATCCAAGAATTCGGCTACTACGAACGCGAATATAGAGTAATGTATTAAAATATATATATTTTTAATTATAATATTTTTGGAGAATATTAGACCACCAAATTTTAAAATTTTGACATTGGGCCCCAGCAATGGCCTATCGGGGTCGTCAAAACTATTCATAAAACGTTTAAACATTGTCACAGTGAAGCTTAATATCGAATAAATAACTTCTGTTTGACTGTGACTATACCGTTGCGGTTCGATTTTAAATAAATGTTATGCCAGGGACGTGACATAGGTTTATCGAAACTTTTGATTTCGATTTTTAAATTATTTAAATTAGATTATTTGATAAACTTTAGATATTATGTTTATGGATATGTATAATGAGTATTTAGAAGTATTTTGAAATAAAATAGTATTATAGGTAAGTTGAATTCAAATATTACAAGCGTAATAATTTTATATAGTTCGAAAGATAATAATACTATTATGTCTAATTATTTTTTATGTATGGCAAGCGAGATGTAACTACCGATGCCCATAGATGCTAAAATAGCAGATGCTTCTAATGGGCCACCGCAAATTCACAAACCGCACAATACGCGACAGTAGGTATCGCTGTCACTTTACACCGGTATAATGTGAAAAAGAAAGAGTATACCACCACAATCGGTCCGTTTCGGCTGCAAACCAGCATGGCACAGCACCCCTTACAAGAGGCACTCTTATTAATTAAGATGATGCTTAATTAGTAAGTATTTACTTAATTAGTAAGTACTTACTAAAGGTGACTGAATTATTTTGACTTGATTATTAAAGTTTAATGAAACTTAGTATTAGACTTAGACTCTAGTTTTTTTTTTTTTTTTTTATTTATTTATCAAATAAAGCAATAAAATACAACAAAAAATATAACTAGCAACAAAAAACCACATAGGGTTTAATTAAGTGCTAAACTTAATCTACACCATTAGTTAAATCATATTGTGTTATTTAAGTACAACATAGTGGCTTTAAATTCATTATATGATACATAATATAGTTTATAATATTTCAATATGTACGCGCTAAAGTTTAAATTCAGGAGCCAAGCGGTTATTTTCTGTAAAGTGTTTTTTTAATATAGTTTTGATATTTGTAGGTGTTATACTTTGTCGTACTTCGAGCGGTAAACTGTTTATAAGCCGAGGCACAAGATATGCGGTCGTACGTTGTCCGTATACATTTTTGGCGCTCAGTGTAGTCAATTGGTTTCTCGACATAGCTCGGGTATGCACAGGGTGATCAATTGTTAATAGTTGCTTTACTTGTCTAATAAAATTAAATATAACTCAATAGTTTCATACATTAGCGAATACATACACAAAGACAACGCATATGATGGTTTAAATTTTAAAATTTTAATTAAAATTATATTGAGAATTTTATTTGTTTTGTATTTACAAAAATATCATCTCTCAATTTTTTTTCTTGTATAAAGTATAATATAATATATATTTGAAGAAGTTTTTCACGCGCCGGTTCGATTTTATTTTCATGTTGCAAATTATATTTTGTGTCAGAGTTTCAAAAGAGAATCTCTGACCACAATATCTTTAATATTCTGTAAATAACAGTCAGTGAATATTCGAACGATTCCAAAGGTACAAAGAAACCACAAGCCACAGCAGTGACAACTGAATTGGATTACATTTTCATTCATCTGCCGTCTGCCACTCACCCGACATATTCTGCAAGTCATCTAGACCTCAAAGGATGGTGACGTTAAATCTGAATTCTTGGGTTTGAAAAAAAAAGCAAATAATGCTCAGTAAAAAAAAGGAAATGTGAAAGATGACAAACTTTACAGCAACATGGTCTCGAGAGAACCAACACTTTAGACGTTTTATTTTAAGTTCCCAAAAGATAAATCAAAGAATCTTATCGTATCTTTTGTTATAGTACAAATGCGAAAGTTGTAAGTTTGTATGTTTGCTGGTCTTTCACTTTGACCAACCGGATTTGGCCGAAAGTTGAAATAGTGATGGCTTATACTTTGGATTAGAACAATGGCTACATTTTATCCCGAAAAAATAAAAGTACATATGGAAATCATAAGTCCCCGTTCGAGAGCTTTTTCACTGAGCATTTAAAAAGCGTTTCATGAGACATAATATGGATAAATGAAAAATAAAAATAAATAAAATAAAATACCCATGCATTTGTTCACACGCTTTTAATGCGTAGCGCTTTTTTATCGAGCTCTGTTGGATTTTAGAAATTGAGCGTTTGACTTTAAATCGAATTTAGCATGCGGGGCATTTAGGATTCTAGTATACTACTATTTTAAACTTCACGTGGCCGAAGGTGCGAGTTTTTAACATAAACAAAGATTTTGTTTCTGTGTATATTTAGAGCTTAAAATGTAAAATTTATTTTCATTTTACTTCGGGCTAACCCTAACAATATTGATTTTGTACTTAAAATATTTTATGCTCCACAAGCCATAAACTCCTAACAGATGTTTAATGTGACGTCACTGGAGTCGTGATATTAACGCAAAACGACGTCAACGTATTACACCGAGCTAAACGGTGAGAGATATTGAAATCATATTGTCTATGAATGGAATATATAATTCAATCTATAAATAGAGATGAATCGCCGAAATATAATATGTACTCACATATTTTCATAACCACTGCACCGAATTAGATGTTTTTTTTTTTGTATTGGTTATCGTCAGGACCCGTATAAACTCTTTATATTATAAAAAAAATATGATTACATGAAATATTTTTTGGGTATAGACAGGATAACAATCGCCAGGCTTAGCTTGTTCTTTGTAAATTGTGCTTTTTTGCTAATAACGAATCTTTTATAGGACTAGAAATAGCATTATAATATTTGCTAAAATAATGACATCCATTTAAAGCCATTTTGAAAAAGGATGGTGTCATTTTTGCAGGCTGCATATAATACTAGTTTTCTGGTATAGGAACGTATCTGAAGTAGAACGTATAGTAAGTGAAGTAGTACGTTAGATCCTGGTTGAATTTGAGTGCAAGATCAGCCATTTTGGCTTAACAGAAAGAGGCTCTTGTGACGAAAGAAGTGGACGAAAAAAGGTCGATAATCATGAAATTTTGGTTAGAATATTTTAATTTATCTATGAACTATAATACCAATTGACGCTATTTTTATCAGTAATAACACTACAGTACAGTCACAGTGACTGTAGTTTTGTACTAATTACACTACTCAATATTCGCTATGACGTAGTAATAAAAATGCTCATATTAATTTGTTCTAAGCAATTTCACTGATAAGATGAAGTGTTATTTATCATCCACAATAGTTTGTGACTTTATTACACAAAAACAACTGCACAGGGCTTATCAAACCTTCTAGCGTTAGTAGTTATATCCGCCTGAAAACTTAAAAATATTTCTTACATTTAATTTATTAAAATTTAAATTCATAAAAATTAAAAACAAAATGTTTGAATTCGACTGAGAAACTAAATGTCTGAAGACTTAGAAAATAGCTCGTTCTGACAACCAAACAAAGTCTTCAGCTTGTTGAAATTAATGAGGACGGACTAAAAGAAGTTTTTGATATAATCTTCATTAGAACTTTTAGATCGTTGTAAATCTGGAGTTCAAGGGAGCGAAAAAAGGAGAGGGAAGAAAAGAGCCGAGTGATTCCGACAATAAAATGCTCCTATATGCAATATCACATCATTTTCGTTATTGGATGAATGTAGTTTGCAAGCAAAGCACCTTTAAGGAATATTTCAGTTCCTTACGATAGAATTTGCAATGTCAAAACAAGAATTTTATGCATTTTAAGCATTTTATGAAAAAAGTCATGTACCTAATACTTCTAATTTCTTTCTAATTTCAAAGGGTGCCCAAAGACGAGACCATCGCTCGCTCACCGGCGAAGAAAAACATCGCGAGGAAACCTGCATGCCTGATGAGATTGAAAGTCTTTGAAGGTATGTTAAGTTCACCAACCCGCACTGCCCATTACCCTCCTCGCATGATTTCGAGGAGGAGACCCGTGCCCAGCAGTGGGACATAAAGGGTTGATACTTTACTTTTTTTTACCTAATTCTACGACTCAAATGATAGCTGTGCATTTTTATAAAATATTTACTTCCAACTGTGACTTCCAATAAATAAACGTTATGCCAGCTCCATAGTCCGTAATAAATTTAAGAAGTTTTTATAATAATAATAATGATAATATTAATAAAGTATAAATAAAGAATCGAACCCACGACCGCTACGTAAAGTGGCTAGTACCCAGTCTATTAAGTAAGTTTTTGATAAAATATCGATGATCTTAGGTAGTAGTACATCACTAGTTATAATTTCTTGCAAGTTTTAATTATTAGCTACATAATACCGTATTAACGTTGCATTAAATTTCTGAAGCTCCAATTGTTATGTATAGAGCAATTACAGACGGCGTAGATGATTTTACAAATTATTTAATAACTGATGTTAAAACTTAGAAATAATAGTATGATTTTGTTTGGATTTAGGTACTTTCTTATATTGATTGTTAGACAGGAAACTAGCAGATGTGGGCGTTAATAAGAGTACCGATGAACAGTTCATATGGGACTAGACCAGTAGGGCTATTCTGTAAAAACCATTTCGATATCGAGCTTCACCTGAGTGATAGGGCTCACTTTACGATCACTCCGAAAGCGAACTTTATTGATATAGATAGATAGAGTTTTGAAGAATACAAATTCGTCAAATTCGTCATATCACCGCGGATTCCGCTTTCGAGATTAGAAAACGACCTTACAGAATAGCCCTGCAGCTTATAGGAATTGCTATACAGAGGCGAAACGAAACACACGTAGCTATTCAAAGGATTAGGTGAGCTCATGCCACCCACGCACACCGATATATAATGTAGGTTACGAGCAAAGGACCTTTTCAGTTCCTTACGATAGAATTTGCAATATCAAATTTTGCAATTTATCAGAAAAGAAAAGTACCTACTTTAGAGTATCTTTTCGAAATTAAATGGAAATAATGCTTTGACGAAAGACTTAACAAGAAAGATGTTTGACATTCAGCCTCATCCAATCTCTTCCTTGGATTGATGTCTGCAACTGAATTGAGACTAAATCAATTCTAAGGCTTCGATCTGAGCACATCCCATGAAGTAAGTTAGCATTTCTGATGCGAAAAATAAGAATCTCCAACTGCACAACTAGCAATGTACACTGATTGCATGTATGGATGGAATATACTCAAAACGAAACAGTATTTATGAAACATATTTGAAACTTGAAGTCACGTGCATTGACTTTAGATCTCAATTATGATTGTGATTCTAGCAAAACAATTATCAAATCTCGCAAAAATGCTGTCCAAATTAAGTCATAAACCTAATTTCGTCTAAGTTTTAAGTATATTAGTTTTGTATCAATCCTCAACCAGGGCAGCATGTTCGCGTTACGATTAATATATAATCGTAACCCGAACATGCTGCCCTGGTTGTGTATGTATATATATGTGATATTGATCGTATTGTATTCTTATATCTATATTATCTGATAAAAATTACGAAAAGAGCAATACATATGCATTTTAATAAAACAATTAATTAAAATATTGAAGAAGCAAATAAAATACAGAGGCAATATGTGCAATGCAATGTATTGCAATATGTTGATATTAATTTTGTCTAAAGTTTCAGCATAAAATAATTTTTTGTGCAAGAATCGCTATTGGTGTTCTTTCCGATGTCACTTTCACCGAACTTTAGCATAACTAAATTAAATTTATTACTGCAGCGATGACGTATCCTCGGCGGCTATGGTCTCTTTCTGCGACGCATTAATGTCCCAAAAGGAGACTGACGTTTTGCGTAAGAGGCGCTATTTACTGCGCTACAGAGTCGGGGCAATCGCTTGCAAAATGTTCCTGTTGCCTGCAGACCCATGTCCCACAAAAAGGCTAAAAATTTTTTTTATGACGTATTTGTCAGAATTTAACGTCATATTTTTATAATGATGATTATAAAACAGGGTCAAAGACTTTACACAATATTGTATATTATTAAGTTAATATAATATAAAAAAAACAGAAGTACTAAGGATCGGTCGTCTTGGCGTTCATTGCGGGCGGCATACGTTCACCAGCAGGATAGGTAAAGGCTGATGATGATGATAATGATGACTTTATATAAGGCATACATATCCTTTTCTTAGGTACATTATTTTACATTTATTGATTCTCATCAAATTATTTTACTTGAAAAATATGAATGTAAAACATGAATATATTTATTTGTATAAAAAATAAGCCGTCATGAAAATGTTCACGAAAATGGCGTAAACAGATGGTCTATGAAATAATAAGGGTCTAGAAATATAGAGGCCACGTTTGGCAAGACATAAATGGGATTTATTTTCGGGAGTCCGCTCAAGTATGCATAAACGACTTGGGACAAATCGTTTAGTTTATAGACTATTTAGTATTAAATGATATTTGATTCACATCAAAAAGTCATTTGGTGTTCACGACTATCGTGTCTATTCTGGAGCAGGTGGAAACGAAAGCTTAGTCAGCTTAAAATATACACGTCCTAATACCGAGCGTAGTCTCTCGGTCTACGTTAAATAAGAGTAATTGACTCGTGGTCAGCCAGGCACTGGCATATATTTTGGCGAAATTCACACTAAAAACTTTTATATACTCGTAAGAAATCGATATCGTCATTGCATGTAGACAAATTTAGTTATTGTACCCACCAAGGGTCGAACTCATATCTGATATCTCACTTCTGAAAGTGAGACTTCCAATATTAAACCATAGGTAGCGTTTTCCTTTTTCATTTCCTGATTATGACGACAAAATTCACTATGACTTAATTTTTAGCTACAGATGCCCGTGCCTTTTGGCTTTTAGTCGAACATAAATTCACCATTAAATCAAGTACTATCCTCATGCAACGTGATCAATAAACCGACTTTTATTTCGTCTATAAATCCAGCCATATTCATCTCCTGAAACGTTATTTCGTAGTTATTTAAAACGCTTGGGTACCTGAGCTATGATTTAGTATTTTTAGTTTGAACTTTGAGCGTTCGATTTAGAAATTGACTGAAAATTCTTCGAGATCACCTTAAACTCTGTAAAAGATCTCATTTTTATTTTATAAATAACTAACTGTTTCCAGTATTAGCTGTCGCTCGAGTTAACTTAGATTAAAAATACAATAAATGATAAAAATGGCTACTGTTTATCCTTAGAAGATAAAATACACCGTAGCGATTTATTTTAATTAGCGACAGTTCATCCTTTAGGTACTGGGGTAGGAAAAAACAATAAATAAAAATTTCTGTAATAGATTTTCGTACCAAAAACTGTCCATTTTCTTCTTTTTTGCTAACTATTCCAAAACGATAGAAATTCATACATCAGAATTTTCAGAAACGATAGTAATGCAGTTACCTAGTGAATTAGGGAAAAATAATGTAATTTACCTGCGTAGTTTATTTTGTCTGGTCTATTTTATATTTTTGGGGCATAGCCTATAGCATTCGCCACTGCCTTTCGTCCCTTTTTTTGTACACGTAAGTAAATTAAGGTATCTTATCGAAACTATGTGAAATGGGCGAAGCAAAAGTGGGAATTGTTTTCGGGTGCCTCGTCTAAGACCGAAAAAATATTGCATCGGCCACATTACTAAATTCGTTAGAAGGAATCGTTTATGCGAACATAACTCAATTAGCGTTTGAACTCTCCGTATTAATTTCTTCATAAATAAACCATTTACTAAAGGTTCTGATGATATTTAATAATTCTGTAAATATTTGTTAATAGTAAACTAAAAACTGAAATAAAAATAATTACTAAAAAAAAATCGTCATCAAATTTTTTTTTCGCCAGTATTGTCCTTCACTCTGAAAAACAGAAAAGCTGTTTTATTTGAGAAATTACCAAAAGGGTGGTACCCATGCAGCCGTAGCGCGGCACGGCATATCCACTTTACGCATACATGAGTTATTTCATGTTTCTTCCGCCTAACAGCATTGACATGCTCTGAATAGGCAGAATAATTAATGGAATCGATTCTGTATTTAGTCAAGCAGAAAATATCATTCTTGAGGAGAGGAAATCAATGGCGAAATTAATATAAATGAGCAAGGATGTTACCTGTTGAGTTTGTTCGATTGATTCGATAATTCCCTCCTCGCCTGATTTCGAGGAGCAGTAGGACATGTAAGCTAATAATATTTTTTGTCGAAATTCTGCTCTTAGGCAATGTTCATGCTTTAAACAATATAATCTTGATATCGGAATATTAAGTGCTTATAAAAAAAAGCTTGTCTATGTTTTTTTTTTTTCATACCAATTTGCAAAGATTCGTGATCACGTTTGGCTACTTCAAAGTAATAGTTCAAAAATTCCTTCAAACTATTTTTAACCATATAAAATGAAAATTTATGATTTTCTTCTAAATTTTCGATACACACCAGCAAACTCATATAAGATATTTTTTTTTAAATTGGAAAAGCAAACTGGCAGACGTGTCACCTTATGGTAAGTGGTCAACGTCGCCCATGAACATAAACTATTTTACTCGATGCCAGTAATTACACTGTGTACTGTAGGGCTATTCTGTAACAACTATTTCGATATCGAGCTTCACCTGAGTGATGGAGCTCACTTTACGCTCACTTCGAAAGCGAACTTTATTGTTGTAGATAAAGGGTCGAGTTTTAAAGAATACAAATTCATCAAATTCGTCATATCACCGCGGATTCCGCTTTCGAGATTCGAAAACGACCTTAGAATAGACCTACTGTTTGTGTTGGTCTACCTAACCTCTCTTACTAGCACCGACTCTAAGGTTACAATAATGAAATGGTAAACGCGAAGATAAAAGTTGTAAGCACAAAAACTATTCTTTAACTTTTTAGTTTAATCTACACTAATCTTACATCTTACACTAATATTATAAAGAGGAAAACTTTGTTTGTTTGTTTGGTTGTAATGAATAGGCTCAAAAAGTACTGGACCGATTTCAAAAATTCTTTCACCGTTTGAAAGCTACATTAACAATCCACGAGTAACATAGGCTAAATTTTATTCTCAAAAAAAAAAAAATAGGGTTCCGTAAGATATTTGGGTTTTTCGGACACAAGGTGTAAAAAATCAACCAGAAAACTTATTTAGCGTACTAAGATCCCGTTGTAAATCTTAGTTAACGCAGGCGAAGCTGCGGGCAACAGCTAGTAATATAATAATAATAATATCTATGGACGCTTTTACACCACGTCAATCTGGTCCCGTGGTAAGTACTCGAAGAGACTTGTGGTACGGGTACCAGACAACGGAAATACATATTATATTTAATACTTTTATATCATTACTTATATTTAAGATTTTGATTAAATAATAAACATATTATTTAATACACATCCATGACCCAGGAACACAGAAACTTTTTTGTTCCCTGGCGGGATTCGAGCCCGCTACCTCCGGCTTGAACGCTAACGCGCTAACCATTGAGCCACAGAGGTCGTCAAAATCGTTTAATTACTGATTAACATCTTTCGCTTCATCTTATTTCATTACCGCTTTCATGAATGTTTAATTCATTCTTGACTTGGTGATTAAGAGGGATTGTCATGAAAATTTACCTGTAGGTACAAAAGTACTGACTTCAATAAAAAAATGGGGGTTCTCAATTCGTCTGTATGTTTTTACATTTTTTATTCAGACAATTTAATGCCTGTTGTGGGTCGCCACCACATGGGGCAGTTTATAAATGTCTACACCGTTTAACCGATTGCCATGAAAATTGGTAGCATAAATTCCCTTCATTTATACTACCAGAGAATTTATTCCATTTTGTAGAAAACTTCGACAGATTTAGCTAGATTTTATGTTTTTTTTCATATTATAAGAAGGCAACGCAGCAGTCGAAGCACACATCCGCACAACCAAAGGTTATGCTGATGCAGTACCCTCTTCCCTATCCCCTCTCAATGGGTCACCGAAAACCCTCAATCCGCCAACACAAACCACTTTTATTTCAAAATCCATGCAGTACTTAATGCGTGACATAGATCCATATTATATCCTTATATTCTTAGAAACATTCGCCTTTATATCATTGTTATAATTTTATTATTTAATATAATATGAAATAAGTATAAGCTGTAAGACTAAATCTAAATGTGATGATAATATTTTTACCGCAATTTAAAAAGCCACTTACTATAATTAGTAGGAAGTATAATGTTTGATATACTCATAGTTCCTGCTTGGCTAGGCAAGCTAATTACATCCTTTGCATAGCTTTTTCCTTTGATCTTATAAACCAATTACTGAATGAACTGTGAGCCTTACAAAGTCGATATAATAATATGGTTTTATTATTGTTAAACATATTTAGTATATTATGATTTCTCCGAGCAGTGGCCGGTCTGTGTTTGATGCGAGTGGCAAGGGATCGGTCATCTTGGCTTTCATTAAAGAAGGCCTATATTCAGTAGTGAGCAGATAGCGGCTGATAATGATTATGATGATGATGATGCTGATGATATAATTTTTATGCTTTTCTCAAAATGGAGATCGCGATAGAACGACTAATCTGGGGTAATGCATTGATCAGGTTTATCGTTGCATTTTATGAACATGTATGATTTAATTAGACTGATTAAATAAAAATAAAGTAGCAACTCACACAAGTCCCATGACTGCTGGGCACGGGTCACCTTCGCGAAATCGGGCGAACAGGGTATCGGGCCATAGTTCACAAAGGCGCTGGCCTGATGCGGTTGGTGAACTTCACACACCTTCAAAGACTTTTAATCTCATCAGGCATGCAGGTCCCCTCACGATATTTTCCTTCACCGGTGAGCGACCGATGGTCTTGTTTTCAGGGTGTACTTAGAAATTCAGAAAAACCCCTTTCTAGGCACCACGGGGGTAAGGATTGAAACCGGACCCTCACGATCAAGACGCCGAGTAATTACCCACTGGACCATCGTCACTCGGTTCGAAATTTAAAATGATAATTATATTTTATTCTAATTTATATATAAAGTATACTTCATTAGTAGAGTAAGTTCTATATACAATATATTCACGATGACAAACCACCGTCCAACCACTATACTCATCGTGTCCTACTTGATAGTGCTTGGCGGTCAATAGCTATTCATCGTTGAGAGCAAATCATCAGGGTCAGTAAGATTTTTTGATATAAAAAGTATTACTCAAAACCCTCATATCACGCTTAATAGCGATGATGGACTTGTAAATAATGGGTATGGGGGGGGGGGGGGGCTAAAGGATGCAATTACCAGGAGTAACAGTCTCCACGAAAATACCTATGAGTCCTCATAATGTGTTTTTATATATTTTAACTAGCTGGTGTCATAGCTTTACCCGCCTACAGTCTGAACGAGTAGCTAATGTATTTCTTTGCTTAAATAAAGCAAGCAGCTAGTATCAAAATATTTATGAATTTAAATAATTTTATGAAATTCCGTAGGTAATTTTAATTTTACGGGATAATGCCTATTCAGGTATATACTATAAACACTGCCAAGTTATGCCAAAATTCGTTTAGTAATTTTATCGTGATTGACGAACCAACATCTAAACTTTCGCATTTATAATTTCGCATCTTAAACTAGCATACCCGACAAACGTTCTGTCCTTAATGTAGCATCACAATGTAATGTAGCTTTACAATAAGCAGTAGGACTTATAGTATACTACTGTAACAACAGTATATCTATCTCTGTGACAAAAGTAGATTAAATAGTCTCTCAAAAAGAAAGTCAGTATAACCCATGGAATCTAGCTAGAAGTCTGCTAATTTTATGTCGTCCCAATGCAGAAGATTACTTCAGAACCTAGGTCTTAGCGCATCTATAAATATTATATTTCATAAAAAAATCAATACCAAATTTATTGCAATTAAATATCTTTAAGAGCTTTATTCGATTTGAACTATAGTTCAAACACTGAATTTTTTCAAATAAATTGAATTCAAAACTAATTGAACAAACGAAAGGAAGTAAAGCAGCCGATGGATTCGATAATTCCATGCTGATTTAAATTAGTTGAAGTCGAACTTTCAACTAGTTTTTTTTTAATTATAATTAAACTGGCTATTGCACGTAGTTTCGCTACGTCAACTAAGACTTAAATAGGGTCCCTAATTTTTGAAAATCTAATATAGCCTATGTTCGCCGGGGATAGTGTAGCTTCCCAACGGTGAAAGAATTTTTAAACCGGTCAAGTACCTTAGGAGCCTATTCAATACAAACAAACAATCAAACCTTTCCTCTTTATAATATTAGTATAGATAACTGTTCTCCTTCTTTATAATATAATAAGACTACAATAGTCATAGACCAAAACTTCATTGGTTGGTCATGAGTAATGCCATTTCCTGACACCGTCAGGATTGAACCCGGATCTCATACACTAGCACTAGGCAAGAGCCCGAGCCCACGTCCACTACTTTGTACACTACACCATGTACCAGTACCTTAAATATTTTAGGACAAATTAATGTATTATATAATACTATCTGTTACCCGCAGCTTCGCCTGCGTGAACTTAGATCCCCCGTTCGAATCACGGCAACACGATTTATTTTTTTACGTATTATTTTGATTTTGCCATATCTCCTAAAGTGTTCATTTAATTTGCATGATGTAAGGGAGAAAAATAATCTTCATGAAGTGCCCAAGCCAACTTAATAAATTTAATTTAAAATGATAAGGATTCATACCGTATTTGTGTAAACGACTTTCAAATTATCGCGTTATAATTGCCCATTTCTTAAAGTATTACATGGATATAGTATGATATCCCTAAGAGATAGACATAAGCCATCGCAGACTTTTTGTAGACCTATTTAAGATACACAATTCTACCCTACATTATTTTGTTATATCTCAAAGGGTTTAGGCAGCGTTTTCGTTGAAAACTCCCAGGCGGCCTATTTTTTTCCGACACCTCCAACAATTATTGCTATATCTTAGCCAATGTATATAAATACTTAATAAATTATATAGATTTTAACCTTCCTCTTGAATTGTCCTATTTATTAAAAAGAAACCGCATCAAAATCCGTTGCGTAGTTTTAAAGATTTAAGCGTACAAAGGGATATAGGGACAGAGAAAGCGACTTTGTTTTATACTATGTAGTGATGATTATATAGTAAATTTATACTAGACTTGCCTCGCGGATTCCCACGCTCCAGAATTTAAAAAAGATTTCTCAAGCAACACACACAACACACACAACACACATACACACAGAATTAGATGTACTTACATAGTATAAAGAAAGACTTTACATAATATATAATATCAAAAACATTTAACAGGTTATAATAATAATATATACTTACATCTAATTATTATAAATCTAAGATATAATTTCTTTCGATTTGTAATTTATGTAAACTATTTTATAGAGTCTTAAAAAAGCAATGTACAGATAAAGCTTTTACAAAGACGGAATTATAATATAATATAATATATTTATAACAAACAATAAAGGCTTAGGGGAAAATAATCTTAGTATACATCTGTGAAGTCTTCATTTTCCGTGTTCATACGAAGAGGCACATTTGTCTTTGTCACATTATTGCTTGTTTGTTTTGTTCAGATGTATTATGAATGTACAAAAATTAAATTAAATTTTATAAGATACATAATATAATATTATACTCCAAACCAAAAAAGGTTCAATAGATCAAATCAGTAAATATTTAAAACAATATTTATCGCTTTTTAGGGATTCATAGCCAAATGGAAAAAATGGAACACTTATGGATTTGTTCTGTCTGTCGGTCTGTCTGTCCCTCAGTACGTCACAGCTACTTTTTTCCAAAACTATAAGAACTATACTATTGAAACTTGGTAAGTAGATGTATTCTGAGAACCGTATTGATATTTATACACGAAAATAATAATAAAAAACAATACATTTAATTATTAAGGTTAAAAAAATCTTTCATTTAAAATTATTAAAATTTTTGCTATAATTTTTTTTGCTGCACGAGAGTTCCAAAGTGGTAAAATTTGTCCAGTAACTGACAATGATAAAACTAAAAAAAATATGTGATATACATAACCATGCAAACTTCCACCGAAAATTGGTTTGAATGAGATCTAGTAAATAGTTTTTTTAATGAGTCATAAATCTTTAACCGCAATTTACCTTTCATTCAATCAACTCAAATATAAAAACATCAATCAAGTTACAAAGAAATACAAGAACCTATAACATAGTATATGTTACTTGCTGCTACGGAACCCTTCATGGGCGCGTTCGATTTGCACTTGGCCGCTTTTTTACTATTGTATGTAAAAGGGTTTTTATACATGTTTGATTTCACGTGAAATGCTAAGCTGTAAACTGTTTTAATTGTCATATTAAACTGTTAATTAAAAACTATTGGGAAGAGGCTAAGCAGAAGAAGATTAAAATCAAACATCTATAATCCTGAAAAAGGTAAACTGATGATAATGATGATGATGACTCTGAATAGAATTCTGTTCTTCAATTATTCATTATCCAATTTAATTGTCTACCTCAGACCTCGAGTGCTCTCGGAATAACCGACGTAACCGCTACGTCCAGGACACACGAGCCTAGACACACATTACTTGACCATTTCTATTAAGCTTAATGATCAGAAATACAAGAGGCTCAATTAGCTAACAGGAATTTGATTCTGTACAATTTGGGCAGGTACTCAATAGAAAGAAAATGGTAATAATATTATCCTACTAGTCACTGTACCATTGAGTAATTATATTCTGTTATAATAAAACGTGGCTCATAATTATAGTCTACATAAAATGAGAATCCAATATTTTAGCATTATAAATAATCTTAATATAATTAGCAAAAAACCAAAAACAAATTCGAGGAATATTATCAAGATCTCTTTTTAAGTTAGTTGTATAATATGCAAAATAGCACGTCGCCATTGTGGTGAGTG
Source organism: Lycaena phlaeas (assembly GCA_905333005.2). Taxonomy (NCBI): domain Eukaryota; kingdom Metazoa; phylum Arthropoda; class Insecta; order Lepidoptera; family Lycaenidae; genus Lycaena; species Lycaena phlaeas. The sequence goes on along the minus strand of HG995169.1, from coordinate 13,504,251 downwards.
GTTGACATCGCCCATGTGCAAAAACTAGTTCTGGAACTAACCCAGCCCCCTTGATAAGTGGCACAAACGCTAAACGAATAAAATAGAATACTTATTGTATAGAAATAACGCTAACTTACGACAAGTAATTTGACTATTATAATAATAATAATATTGGTGATTTTAGACGTTTTTACAAGGAAAAGCATATGATTTGTTTATATATAGTGTACCTGAATGAGCGTTCTTCAATTTTTTTGCAACAACACCAAAGCGATAGCATTAATCGCAATATAGATAGATTCGTAGCGTTTGCCACTTGTCTCGGAGATCAGGTCTCATTTATGTGTTGCCTATTCTGAGACAATTTTTAAGTCTCCATACTGCCTCTCAGATTTTGTATCATCATCATCACCACAGTCTATAGTAGTAGACAAATATCTCCCACCCCCATATATCCAGGATCGGCTACTGCAACCTATCCTCCTTCTTCTCCAACTTGAGCATCGTTATAAACACATAAATATTATTATTTAAAATTCAATTTAATATCCTAATATCACTTCTAAATATACAATTTACTAAAAATGTATAATATAATATATCACTTCACTAATTTGTGTAATAAAACCACAATAGCTTTTATATTTTTTTTAAAATTAAAGTTGATCAGTTTCTTAAAACTTCAAACGCTAAAGCCTTGACGGATTATAGTGTATTGCAGCTTAAAAAAGTAACATAGCTCAATTTATTTTATTAGACTAGGGATTAAAATGTACCGGTGCCTTTTGTGTGGCTGTATAGATACAATAATCCTGGTTATCCCCTTAAACCGACTCCCAAAACCAAGAGTAATACAATTTTGTTTCTTAAACTTTTGTGCGCACAACATATAATCAAATTTTTAGTGCGGGTTACATCAACCGATTTTTAACGATTATGTAATCGTTAAAGATGGCGGTAACGAGCGTTAGTAACCAAAGAGCGTTGTTTTTAACAGACGTTAATTTTAACGCAGTGTCTTACGTTAACAGATGATTTGAAACAACCGACCCTTTATTCTACTGATGTACAATCTTTGCCTTAACCACATCATTATTGTTACTTTTGAAGTCGATGTCGTATTTATTGCTTTACCTACCTATCTTGGCTGACAACGACTATTTTTGGAGGCAGTGTTAAGTGGGCACTGATCAATTAACCGCTCGTATAATAACCGCCAATCTTGCGATCATCGTCCGCCAAGCTTGCGATCATCGTCCGCCAAGCTTGCGATATAAATCCACAGTACCACAACCGCTGCAAGTAAAAACCGCTTCGCGAGCCTAAACGGCTTTCTTGGCCTATTTGGTTATTTTGAGGAATCAAACCCTAAAAATGGCTTTGAAAAGAACGGTAAATCGGTTAAGTTACCACTTTATTATTTCACGTCTAGTTTTCAAACATTATAATTCCCAAGCATTGTTTCTGTATATTAAACAAAAGCGGGTGCATTCAGGACAGTAAAAGTCAATGTGCAAATATAATTGTACACACAGAGGCATTACACTCCTGTTTATGAATCCATACATATTCAGTTAGAGACAAGTTTATACAAACGTTTGTCCGTTTATTTAGGTCAAAGCTTTTTATTACATGGAATTCTCAGAGTGTGAAGTAAATAATGCGATACGTGAATAAATGAGATCGTTGTGTTGAAATATTAAGTCACTAGCTGTTGCTTTAAGCTTTGACAGATTTGTAGGTTTATATTTTTGTTTTTCATACACAACTAATGAGGGGATGTGCTACAGCCCGTCACATGGATGCTTATTCTTTTCATGAGGAAGCTTTTGAAAGCGGAACAGGGTAAGTCGTGTGAATACTTTATCAATTATCTCTATAAAATGCAAAATAATTAGTGCAATATAGGTACGCAGATCAATTTAGAAGCACGGCACCATATTAGATATTTATTTTTTGCTTGGGTTGGCATTTGTCTGGACAAGATTTAGAAACAATTTTATGGACATAACCTGCTGAACCCGCAATCGTTGCCTTTTGCGGGTTCAGCTTCCTATTAGTAAGTGCGAAATCTTAAAAGGGAATAAATTTGTAAAAAAAATCTTATAAATCATTAACCATTAACAATGAACATTAAAAGATGGGAAGACGATCTCCGTGCAGTGGCCGGTCCATGTTGGACGCGAGCGGCAAGCGATCGGTATTCGGTCGTCTTGGCGTTCATCGAGATGCCATTTAAGGATGTAATCAATTATTAGGATGTAATTATTTGTCGCTTATTTAGGCCATTGAAAAGTAACATAATATCGGACATATATCTAGTAGGAATTAAGTATTTAACAATCCAGTCTATTTCGAAGTGCTGTAAAACCCAGAAAAACTAGTTTAATCACGTGAATCCGTAGCGGAAATTATGAATTACATAAACCTATAGGTTGCTCGAATGTCACTTAATTTTAAAATCTTTTGTTAGGCTAAAGTAAAAGGTACAAAGTTGTAGAAAATTTATTTGCTTTAAGCAATGTTGAAACTATAAAATTTTCTGGTTTCTAGTTTACGGGATACAGCATAAAAATCCTTTGCTCCTCTTTTCCCAAGATGGCGATCCGGGATAAGAGTGGTGACCCCATAAAATTGAACATAAGCTTATAGTAACTTTCCCGTATACATAAAAAAAATCCTTCCTAAAATGCCTAAAAGATGTAACACTACTACTTATCACTACTACTTTTACTACATTAGTATACTATACTACACTACACTTTACTACTTATACTACTAATTTGTCATTTATTAATGATACAACCGATGGAAGCGATGCACTGTGTTGCGTTCTCGTCTTCATGGGTTCTTCTTCATTTTGTTATATTAATACTTCTTATGTCCCTTCCGGGTGAGAAGGCCCTTCTCTCTTCTTCAATCTTCTGGACCAGTTCCAGGTAAGCTCGGTTATATTCATGGTAGCCACCTAAAGCTGCCTCACTAAGACTTTCCTTTTCATAATAAATAAAAAAAACACAAGCACAAGGGATTCGAGCCCGCGACAACATAACTAACTATCGATATCGAAACAGACGAATTGAGAACCTCCTTTTTTGAAGTCTGTTAAACAGAAAGGCCTCGTTCACACGAGCGCACCGAGCGTTAAAAAAACTTTTAAAAAACATCGTGTGAACAGATACAAATGGACACCTTTGTATCTGTTCACACGATGGCGTTTTTGAAGCGCTTTTTTATCGAGCACTGTTGGATTTTCGACGTCGAGTATTTAACGTTAAATTAAATTTAGCATGCGAAGCTCGCAACTCGAACCAACGTCGGAATTTAACGCGAAGCTTATAAAGCGCTCGTGATAACGGGAGGTCATAAGTTTTCTCGTTGTTTTATTTCTCTGACTGGGGTAGAATATAATGTTAAATATGCATCCGGCCTTCAATAAAAGCGAGATAAGCAAATCCTAGGTGATCAATGAACTGGATAACATTATCGCCCCCGTTATTAAAACTTGATAAAATTGTGAATTAATTTAAACAATAAAAATTAAAAAGTATTTAATAGTCAACTAGTATCTAGCTAGTACTAATATTTCACCATCATCATCATCATTATTATCATAATTATAATCCTCATCATCATCATTATCATCACCATCATTGTAGGGGATCTGGCGTTTTACCCTTACATGGATTTGCGAATATAATTTAAAGAAAAAAAACTTGTAAACGTTTTGTGACTTAGCGTTTATTCTTGTTCGTTAGTTCGTTAGTAGTCGAATAATACAAATTTTGACGGGTGTGGTAAAGCAAAGGAAAGGGAAACATTGGTACAATTTGATTGGTTAGTTTTTTAGTAGTAGTTAAAATTTAACCGTCTTGCGGAGTAAAGCGCCACCGTCTGCTTCTTTAACTAGTCGATAGATGGCGCAGTAGGTGCGTGAACATGCCCCCGGCCTTGGAAGTCTTGACTTTCAATTGGCTTCGAACAGGGGACAGATATTGGTACATGAGCGCCTGATGAGTCCTGCGTTGGTGCGAATCTCAGCAACTCGTGTGATGTTGTCCTTGCCGGGCATCGTTCGTATCACACGTCCCAACTGCCACTTCAGGGGGGGTAGATTATCATCCTTAACGATCACCAATGTATTAGGCTTAAGATCATCCGTCTCCGATCTCCATTTGTTGCGAATTTGAAGCTCACCGACGTACTCCTTCATCCAACGAGACCAGAAGTGCTGTCTCATCTGTTCCACTCTTTTGTAGCGTGTAAGCTGCAGCGTGTTTGCATGTGTATAATCTTCGCATGCTGGTGATGTTAGAGTGCGACCGATGAGAAAATGAGCCGGGCTGAGAGGAAGATAATCATTAGGGTCTGAAGACATTGGTGATAAAGGCCGTGAATTGAGTATTGCTTCTATTTGCGCTAATGCTGTACTCAATTCTTCATACGTGAGATTCGCATTTCCTACGACTCGACGGAGGTGGTGTTTGCACGATCGCACCCCAGCCTCCCACAGACCACCAAAATGAGCAGCATAAGGTACAATAAAGCGAAATTTAATTTGTTCCTTACTAGCGTAATTAATAATGTCTGGACTACATTTTGATAAAAACCTGGCAAAGTCATTCATGAGACCCACAAAGTTCCTACCATTATCGGAAAATATCTCGTCGGGCTTACCCCGGCGAGAAATAAAGCGTTTTAAAGCCAAAAGATAACCATCGGACGTTAAATCCGTCACAAGCTCAAGGTGAACAGCACGCGTACCGAAACAAATAAATAAACAAATATAACACTTAATCTTACGCGCTCCTCTGCCCTTTCGGTTAAGCATGAAAATTGGACCGGCGTAATCGACACCGCATTTGAAAAATGGGTAAGTGGGAGTGATACGTTCAGAAGGTAAGTTGCCCATCTGAGGAGTAAGAGTTTTACCTCTTAGACGAGTACAAATAACACATTCGTGCGTTATCTTACGGGCGAGACTCCTGCCTCCCACTGGCCACCATTCTTCGCGAATGTTATATAATAAAGCTTGAGGACCTGCATGTAACAATTTCAAATGTTCGTAACGAAACAACAATTTGGTAAAGTGATGATTACTACTTAATAAAATAGGATGCCTTTTGCTATATAAGAATGTATTCGAATACGTCAACCGGCCTCCAACGCGTAAAATACTGTCTTTATCAATAAAAATGTTAAGTTTACTCAGATTATGTTTAGATTGAAGTTTATGATTATTAAGAAGTAAATTGTACTCATTTGGAAATGATTCTATTTGCGATATTTTAGCTAATAATTTTTCCGATTCTTTTAACTCATCCACACTGATAATGCCTCCTCGCCTTTTATTTTTATTGCGAATATTATGAATAAAACGTAAGACGTACGACACGGCACGTAATATGCGCATTAGATTTGAAAATCTTTCAAAATTAATCAATAAGTAGGATTGACTATCAGTGGTTACGAAAGTCTGGTGACACCTTTTCGTTTCGGGCAAATCGTCAGCTGGGAGGGGAGGTGGCTGATACACGCTTGTAGAATCAATATTTAAATCATGAAGAAACTCGGGCCCCGTCCACCACAAGCCTGAATCAACCAACTCCTCCAACATTATACCGCGTGAAACTAGATCAGCCGGATTATGCCTTCCGCTGACATGACGCCATGGCAGGTCTCCTGTTAATTCGTGTATCTCAGCTACTCTGTTTTGAACGAATGTTTGCAATAAATTGGGTGACATGCGCAACCAACCTAGCATTATCGTTGAATCTGTCCAAAAGGTAATATAATCGAACCTACGATGAATAGAGGCGACTACCTTGTCATATAGTCTCGCTCCTAGTAGCGCACCACACAGTTCTAAGCGCGGTATGCTTACCGGTTTTAAAGGTGCTACCTTGCCCTTCGCGCAGAGCAATCGAACAGAAACATTTAAATCGTTACTAACTGTGCGAACATAAATACAAGTACCATAAGCTAATTGTGAAGCGTCTGTAAATATGTGCAATTCGGTGAGCGTGTGCTTACGGTTTTCACCCAGTACATAACGCGGCACACGGATAGTACTAAGACTATAAGCGAGAGACGACATAAACCGGTTCCACGTGCGAGTGACGTCATCGGGCACTGGATCGTTCCAGTCAATTTTAAGTAGCCATAGACGCTGTAATAAAATTTTCGCTTGCATTATACTAGGGCTAATTAGCCCAATAGGATCAAATATTTGAGAAATATGAGACAAAATAATACGTTTAGTTATACATTTAGAATTGTTGTCATTGAAATCAATTTGTGTATTAAAATGAAGTTCGTCTGTCGTATTAAACCAGCCGATACCTAATGTTTTATTACTGTAATTATTATCGTTAAAAGATAATTCATTTAATGCGTCGAGATTTTCTTGCGAAAAATTGAAAATCCATTTCCGAAGTGGAAAACAACCTGACTGCAAAGTTTTGGCGGTTTCATTGCACAAATACAATAATTTTGATTGATCGTCATCGCCAGTAATAAGATCGTCAACAAAAAAATCTTCCTTTATTATTCTCTTGACGTCAGGATCAGCACTTTCGATGCCCAGCTGCTTTAAACAACGTACACTTAAATAAGGAGCAGATGCCGTACCATAAGTGACGGTGTTTAGACGGTAAATACCGAGCGGCTGCGAAGGATCGTCTCGCCAGAGAATAAGTTGTAGGTGACGCTGCTGTTCCTCAACCAGCACCTGGCGGTACATCTTCTCAACGTCCGCGCAGGCCACACACCGGTGTTGCCTGAAGCGTAGAAGAATAGCAAGTAAGTCACCTTGTATGGGTTCTCCTATACGCTGGATGTCGTTGAGAGATAAGCCTGAGCTGGAAGTGGCGCTGGCGTCAAATACAACACGCAGCTTTGTGGTTACACTGTGTTCACGCAGAACCCCATGATGAGGCATGAAATAGTGTGGGTTGCTATAAGATGTGATCTTAGTCATATGTCCCATATTTTCATATTCATTAATAAAATCGCTATATAGTTTTTTGTACGTTTCTGAACGTTGTAATCGTCTTTCCAATGCCAAAAACCGTCGTTCTGCTCGAGGAAACGTGTCTCCCAAGACCTCAGGTGACTGTTTAAAAGGAATACTAACGCAGAACATACCGTCACTATTACGTGTAGTGGTTGTGACGAAATGGTTCTCGCACGCCTGCTCCTCATCAGTCCGCGCGCCCTGACGCTTTGGTAGCTCCTCCAGTTCCCAGAACTGTCGCAGCAACGTGTCTATTGTGCTTGTGTAATTGCACTGGATATGGCCATATTGGTTGCGTAAGTTGTGTCGTATAGGACCTGATATTACCCAGCCAAATAATGTATTGTGTAAATAAGGTCCATTACGTAGCCTTATTTTACCGTTAGTAAGCAAGTCCCAAAATATGTCTGCGCCAATCAGAATGTCTATATTTTGAGACTGCAGAAACTGCGGATCCGCCAACTGAATGTTGTCTGGAATACAAAAATGTTTGTGTGAAAAATTATGGATGGCTGGGACCTTACTCGTAATTTGTGGTAGAACAAAACAATGAATGATAGTAGTGTAGGTATTTATGCGCGATTTTATTGTCACCTCGCAACTTTGACTACATTCCGTAACTGAATTACCTACACCTCTAATCTCGTGAGTGGACTGTATTAATTTTGCGTTTAATAAATCACAAAACGCCTTTGTTACAAAACAGCGCTGACTACCGCTGTCTAATAACGCGCGTGCGACGTATGTACGATTGTCGCTGATCACTTCGATAATTGCAGTCGACAGCAATACGGGTTGCAATGTATGAGAATGAGACGCAAGTAATTTTGTTTGTGTATCATTCGCATCGATAGGCTCGAACTCTTTGTGTGTGTGATTTATAGATAAGGATTGTGCGGCGAGTACTGTCGCGATGCAACGGCTCGGATCCACAGAACTCGACCCATCAGTTTGCATACAGGACTGCATCGCTACGGAAGTTGAATGTAAATTGTCAGTATGAATTAGTGTATTGTGTTTTTTATTACATCTTTTGCAGTGACCGAATTTACACTCATCCACAGTATGACCTGAACGCAAGCAGTTTTTGCATAGGTTATTATCGCGTATTAGTTTTAATTTAGTGTTTAAGTTAGCATCTAAGAACTTAGTGCATGAATAAAGCGGGTGAGTAAGTTTGCACATTAAACAAGGCTTGTAAAACTTATTAGTCGGTCGATCTGGTATGTTATTGGTAGAAACGCTACAATATGTCTTGTGATTATGATAATTAATACTGTGTTTTTTAACTTCACTCGCATCTTTGTTATGTGATGCTTGCAAAGTCTCCAACATATCAGCTCGACTGTTTAGAAATTTTATTAGGTGGCTTAGTGATAACTTTAAATGACTATCGCCAGCGTAAAGATTGCCTTTGTGTTGTTCCCACTCGCGTTCGGTGATTTTATCTAATTTAGATGTCAAGATGTATATAATTAATGTGTCCCAAGTGTCAGTTGGTTCACCTAATAAGCTCAAAGCTCGTAAATTCTTTAACGTGCAATCAATTAATGATCTAATTAAAATATGTGATTCTTTTGCCAATGATTGAATGTTGAAAATAGATTTAATATGATTTTGAATTAACAACCTGTTATTGTTGTAGCGATTTTGTAAAAGCTCCCATGCGATTATATAATTATCAGATGTTAATTCTAACGTATTAATTATTAGCGATGCGCTGCCTAATAAGGATGTTTTCAAATAATAGAATTTTTGTACTTCACTAAGTTCGTTTGAATTGTGAACAAGGGAAATAAATGTGTCTCTAAATTCGAGCCAATTTTCATACGAACCGTCGAACTTGGGCATAGTTATAGTCGGTAATCTTATGGATTGTAAGGCGTTAGGATTATTGCTGTGACCTTGTGAGCTAGTGAAGGTGACATTTGTATTTAGTAACGACTCGGCGAGAGCTTGGGCACTGTAAAAACTATTTTCAAATTGTTCCCGATGTAGTAGTTGTTCCTCGAGATTAGACTCGGGAACAGTTTCCTCGATTTTACTTTGAATATCGTTAAATTCACGAAATAAGGACGTTGCCCCCTCCTTGCGCAATTTTATTTCGGTAAATAAATTGGTAGGCTGTTCAGATCGACAACTGGATAAATATGTAGAGAACTTTGTAAGTCTCGCTTTGAGAATGCCACGTTTTTTAGCCAGGTCACGAATCAAAAGTATGACATTTTCATCATCGATACCCTTATATGGGGATTTATCGCGCTTATTAATATTATCAATGCTCATTTTAGCAGTCTAAAGAAGGAAAGAGTACTCACGTTTGTGCAAAATACGATTATACCACCACAGCCTATGTTTGCTCCGGCACACAGCTGACTCCTGAGGTGATACACGGAAAATCCTTAGCGTGTGAATATGATTACTCCGATGTCCTGGCCTCGGGGATGTATATTTGGTTGGTAGATACCGTCTTGAGACTCTGCATACGCGCCTTCCAGATTGCGAATGTTTTCCGCCGAATCTTTTTTAATCCGGACTCGAAGACCAAAATTTTATGTAGGGGATCTGGCGTTTTACCCTTACATGGATTTGCGAATATAATATAAAGAAAAAAAACTTGTAAACGTTTTGTGACTTAGCGTTTATTCTTGTTCGTTAGTTCGTTAGTAGTCGAATAATACAAATTTTGACGGGTGTGGTAAAGCAAAGGAAAGGGAAACATTGGTACAATTTGATTGGTTAGTTTTTTAGTAGTAGTTAAAATTTAACCGTCTTGCGGAGTAAAGCGCCACCGTCTGCTTCTTTAACTAGTCGATAGATGGCGCAGTAGGTGCGTGAACAATCATCAACCTTTATCCGTCCACTGCGGAACATACGTCTCCCTCAATGAATATACAAGTATTATTTGTTGGCATATAAATTCACTGAGGGAGGCCTATGTGAAGCAGTGGACGGATAAAAGCTGATGATGATGATATACATAATATAATATCTGCTAGAAATATTTCTACTTTCTATCAGCAGAAATTAATTTTCATTTTTTATATAAGTTTGTGTTAACTTTCATACAAGAGAATTTCAATTGCTCATTAATGTTATTACTATAATGTTAATACTGGAGATATATTTTGATATTGTTATATATTTCGATTGTAAATTATTCATTTTAACCTGAACAACGAAACCAATAGTTTTGTTTTTACTCTCCTGTTCGCTTGAAACTATGCTATGTAATACAATAAACTTGTAAGAAAACTAAAATAGCTAGCGAAAAATCTAAAACCTATGATGAAAAGGATAAAAAAAATCCTTTGAATATCTCCTACAACGAACACGGAAATAAGGTTAAGGCGTAGTTAAGTTCATGCATAATCTCTTTAACGATGGTTAAGAAAGCGGGAGCTTCGTTAAACTTCAACCGAGCGTGGTGCTTGGATTACAATTATATCTAGTCATAAACTAGACTTACTAGAAACAAGTTTCATCTGCCAGGAGATGAGCGGATTAACTGTTAATTCAAACAATAAATTAAATGCAATTACTAATAATTTAAACAATAAATTCTAGTAGTTGTATTTGTTTATGACATGTAGGTACGATTTTTATATACTGGTATACAAATTCCATGGCTATCTTTTGCAGGGATATTCACGCCCCGCTTACCGAAAGGCTCAACGCAAAAATCAACAAATCAATTACTGTCAAGTCTCTTGTTAAGTGTGAAATGAGTTGATATGCTTGATCATACTGTCAGTTGACATAGCTACTACCATGAAAAGCTGTCAAATTTTAGTCTAGAATCGTATGTTAACCGCCATTAACAGCTTGTTATTGACAACAATGTTAGTTGACATACACTTTGACCAACGTTTTAGGAATCGGGCGTCAGAGCAACGATTCCGTAAGCTAGGGCAACATTAACCTGCTTATTCAGTTCTCAAAATTGTAGTCTTACCTTTGTGTTTCGGACAAAAGGATCAAGCCCCAAGACTTGAGCAACGATGGTCCAGTGAGTATTGGCTTGACCTCTTGAGTGAGAGGATCCTGGTTCGATCCTGACCATCTGCGACGCCTACGAATGGGTTTTTCTAAAACTTTAGAACACCTAAACATAAGACCATAGCTCGCTGTGGTGAAGGTGTGTGAAATTCACCAATTTGCATTGGGCCAGCGATATTATGGGATTGTACTGAGGTGGTACGCATCATGCCAGCTAGAATTAGTACAGTAATTAAATCCAAAGGTTGACCGACTAGATTTTAAGTTTTCTTCATTCTTTTTTAAGTAATTCAATGGTAATAAATCAATTCAAAAAGAAGAAGTGGACTTTTTCTATTGCCAGGGCAGTTCAAAATAAACTAAATATAAACAAAAGAAGAAAGAAACAATAAACAACTAAATATATGTAAATAAAGTGTTACACTTCATTTAAATAGGTTGTATATATATTTAAAGATAGAACTCGTCTGTTGCCATGGAGCTGTTTAGTTATAAGATTAGTTATTAATGTTTTAGTTTAGCTGTTTGGAATTATATATATTGTTAAATTAATACTGGTGAAACAATAGCTTTAAATGTTGTTTCTCTTTTCAGGTAAGATTTTTGTAAATATTTATTTGTAAAGAATGTTTTGTAAAATTATTAAATTATAAGTATTATAAAATAAAATATCTCTTTTCAGAGCAACGCAATTATAGTTTTAATTTTTCACCATAATATTATTATCTAAGGATAATAACATATTATAAAACAACATTTCTGCTGCTGCTTACCAGGAATAATGGATAAATTAAGATTTGAGTTTATGGTCAAAGCCAGCGAAGATATGAAAACAAATATTATTTGTGTGACGACAATCACAGATTTAGACGGACGGACCTTTACGATTCCCGATAAGTTACAACCTGTAAAATTACATGATGTAATTACACATACACAAATCTTTCAAAAAGTAAGGTCCACATTACAAAAACGGCACGAGAAACGACTGGTGTGGATATCCATGAATCCAGAGATGAAAGCTGTATACTGTGATGAAGATGGTAACAAACAATTTATGGGGTATCTATTAGAGGAACAAACAAAAGCACAAATATCCACAGGAATTTCCGAAGATTCTTTAATAAAAATTATGGAACGCTTCGCTGAAATGAAGAAAGACTCACAAAATTTAAAATCTTTTAATATTGGAAAAATAGTAGAAAAATTTGTTTTAGAAAAATTCAATAGCAAGATTACTAATGTGTCTCAGTGGATGACTACTTTTGAGGCGGAATGTGTTCGTATGGGAATAGAAGAAGATATAAAAAAAATTGAAATTTTTAGGTTATTTTTAGAAGATTCTTGTTTAGATTGGTATAGTTCTATGCTTATAAAGTATACAATAAATTCAGAATGGGCGATATGGAAAAATATTTTTTGTGAAACATATGCGGATAAAGGTTGGTCGCCGATCAGGTATGCAATGTTATTTAAGTATAGACAGGGCTCGTTACTAGAATATGCAATAAAGAAAGAGAGACTTTTATTAGAAATAAATAGTTCTATTAATATAACAACTTTAATTGATTTAATTGCCATAGGATTACCAAATTTTATTACAGATAAGATTGATAGGGTTAGTATAAAGAAAACTGAAGACTTATTCAATAATTTAAGAAAGTTAGATTATAATATAGTCAACAAAAAAACATTTGGTATAAGGACAGGACCTTCCGAAAGTAATATTAAAGAGAAAAAGGTGTATCCAATGGTTAACCCGTGTAAAATTTGTGAAAAAGAGAATAAAGGCAAACGTTACCATCCTGAATCACAATGTTGGTTTAAAATTAAAAATTATGATATACAAAATAAAGATAAAATAAGAAGTGTTAACAATTTTGAACTAGAGGCTGAATTAAATGAAATCGATCCAAAAAACTAATAGTGCCGCCATTAATAAAAATTAAATTACTAATTAATGACACGTTGGAAACAACAGGAATCTATGATTCTGGATCTAATGTGTCCTTAATTAATTCAAGGTTATTATCTTTAAAAAAAAAACCTACTCATAATAAAAATGCAGGTTTAAAAACTATTAATGGCGTAAAAAGAACAATAGGTATGGTAACTTTAAAAATAAAAATTTTTGACATTGAAAAACATGTCGATATTTTTGTTATAGACGAGGAAAACTTTGACTATGATTTCCTAGTAGGATTAGACTGTATACAAAAATATCGGTTAACTCAAAATGACAATTTAAAAATAGCTCAAAATGGCCTTATCAATAAAGACTATATAAAAAGCAAAGATAAGGATCCTATAAGCACTGAAGAAATTCCTGGCAGTTCAGGTAGTGTTATAGGAAATAAAAAAGATATAATATATTATAATAAAAAAATATATAAAAAACAAAATATAAATAATGAGTATGAAATAAACTTTAATGAAAATATAATAATAGATAATTTTAACATTTCTGTTAATAATTTAGATCATCAGAAAAAATCTGATATTGATAAATTGATACACAAATATAATTCAGTATTTGCTAAAGACAAGTACGATATAGGTACTGTAAAAGGTTATGAAGCCCATATTGATTTAATGATAGATAAATATTGTAGTAAAAGACCGTATAGGTGCTCTATTGAAGATATGAAAGAAATCGAAACACAAATATCAAAATTACTAAAAAATAATTTAATCGAGGAGTCATATAGCCCTTTTGCTGCTCCGGTAACACTAGCATTTAAAAAAGAAGATGGGAGGAGATCAAGGCTTTGTATAGATTTTCGTGAATTAAATAAAATAGTAGTTCCCCAATCACAACCATTTCCGCTAATCGAGGATCTAATGATTAAAACAAGGAATTGTAAGTATTTTTCAACATTTGATGTAAACTCAGCATTCTGGTCTATACCTCTTAAAATTGAAGATAGACACAAAACTGCATTTGTTACTCAAGAGGCGCACTTTCAATGGACATGTTTACCTTTCGGTTTAAAAACTGCTCCTGCTATTTTTCAAAGAATATTGAGTAGTATCATAAGAAAGTATAAACTCTCAGATTTTACTGTTAACTACATCGACGATATATTAGTATTTTCTGAAACGTTTGAAAAGCACATTCAGCATATATCTTTGTTATTGGAAGCAATTTTAAAAGAAGGTTTTAAATTAAAATTTACGAAATGTAATTTTGCACAGGACTCTGTAAAATATCTGGGGCATATAATAAAAAACAATACTGTAACACCACTAAAAGATAATTTGATTGCCATAAAAGAATTTCCGATTCCAAAAACACAAAAGAATATCCGGCAATTTCTAGGAAAAATTAATTTCTATGGAAAATATGTGCCAAATATTTCAATTATATTGGATCCTTTACATAATTTACTAAGGAAAGGAGAAAAATTTGTTTGGTCCAATAAATGCCAAGAATCATTTGATACTATAAAAAAACTTCTTTGCTCAAAACCAATTCTAGCTATTTTTGATCCAGATTTACCAATACATATTTATACAGACGCTAGCATACAAGGTGTAGGCGCGATTTTAAAACAGATTCAATCAGACGGTGATGAAAAACCTTGTGCATATTTTTCAAAAAAATTAAATGATTCCCAAAAAAAGAAAAAAGCCATATATCTTGAGTGCTTGGCAATAAAAGAAGCGGTAAAATACTGGCAGCACTGGCTTATGGGAAAGACATTCACGGTTTTTTCAGATCACAAACCTTTAGAAAGAATGAATATAAAAGCTAGAACTGACGAAGAACTTGGAGATTTAACGTATTATTTGTCACAGTTCAATTTTGAAATAATATATTCTCCAGGTAAATATAACATAGAGGCAGATACTTTAAGTAGAAACCCGGTATTAGAGTCATATGAAAATGAAGAAAGTAGTCTAAAAGTAGTAAATTTTGTTAAGTTAGAAGACATACTAAACGACCAAGATAAAAATGAAAAAATTAAGCAAAATATAAATAAACTAATATGCAAAAATAATATATATTATAAAAAAATAGGAAAAAATGAAAAGATAATACTTACTGAGGAGTTTAGTAAAAAGTTTATAAAGGATGTACATAATTACTACTGTCACATAGGAAGACAACAATTGGAAAACAAGATTAAACCTTTTTATCAAGCTGAAAATTTATTAGATAACATAAAAAAGATTTGCGAAAACTGTGGTGTATGTATAAAAAATAAATCTAGAAGCAAAAACAAGTTTGGATTAATGTCGTATTTAGGTCCCGCTACCTATCCATTCGAAATAGTGTCTATAGACACCATAGGGGGATTTGGTGGTGCTCGTTCAACCAAAACATACTTACATCTCCTAGTAGATCACTTTTCTCGTTACGCTTATATTTTGACATCCAAAACTCAGAATGCGAATGATTTTATAAAACTTGTTCAAAAGGTAACAAAAGATTATAAAATAGACTTGATTCTATCTGATCAATATCCAGGCATAAATTCGAAGGAATTTAAACAATTTTTAGAAAAAGAAGATATATCTATAGTTTTCACTGCAGTTAATGCGCCATTTTCAAACGGATTAAACGAAAGGTTAAACCAAACGTTAGTTAATAAAATTCGTTGTAAAATTAATGAAAGGAAAGCTAAAATTGCTTGGACAACTATTGCTCACGAGTGCACAGAAAAATATAATGAAACAGAACATAGTGTTACAGGCTTTTCTCCAAAATATTTACTGGAGGGAAAAAATGTTGACCTTTTACCGGAGGAACTGAAACAAAATAGAACAAATAATCATCTACTGCAAGATCGTAAAATTGCCTTAGAAAATAGTATGAAATCACATAATTACAATAAACAAAGATTTGATAAAAACAGAAAACAGTATGAGTTCGAAATCGGAGATTCGGTATATGTCGAAAACGGAAACCGATTAAACCGAAAAAAATTAGACGAATTAAAGGTAGGACCTTTTAAAATAATAGATAAAATATCTAATACAATTTACAAAGTAAATACAGGTCACAAAAAGACAGAATCAAATCTTTTCCACATTACAAAAATTATTCCAGTAGTGGAAGTAATGTAGGAAAAGAAGGGGGGGGGGGAGATGTAAATAAAGTGTTACACTTCATTTAAATAGGTTGTATATATATTTAAAGATAGAACTCGTCTGTTGCCATGGAGCTGTTTAGTTATAAGATTAGTTATTAATGTTTTAGTTTAGCTGTTTGGAATTATATATATTGTTAAATTAATACTGGTGAAACAATAGCTTTAAATGTTGTTTCTCTTTTCAGGTAAGATTTTTGTAAATATTTATTTGTAAAGAATGTTTTGTAAAATTATTAAATTATAAGTATTATAAAATAAAATATCTCTTTTCAGAGCAACGCAATTATAGTTTTAATTTTTCACCATAATATTATTATCTAAGGATAATAACATATTATATATAAATTAAATATACTTTGTAGTTGTTTACTGTTCTCAGAACGAATAATAATTTATAATATAAGTGCAATAGATTTTATAATTATTACCAATATTCCACGTATTTGTATTAGATTCTGCAAACTAAGAACTGTTTCTAGTTTTTGGGTAGACCATGGCTTAGAATAAATCTGATAGTTGAGCGTTCAAAGGGGCACATTTCAGCTCTAAATTTTAGATTATGTTTAGTTACAAATGCTAATTAAGCCACGTTAATTAATAACCAAGCTGTAGTGTTGGCGCGCGATTTTGTTTGCTAAGTGTTGTGATTTGGAAGAGGCTTATATGGGCTTAATAAGCTTAAAGTGGCAAAAGCTGACGGACAACTGATAAAATGTGATTATAACATTTAAAAATCAAAAGTTAAGTCGGAATTATTTTTATGGCAATGAGACATACAAGCACGTAAAAAAATTATAACTAATTATCTTATAGATATAAATAAAGGTATGTATGAATAAAGGTATACTATCGAATTTTCTAGAATCGAACTGAACATATTTAATTTATTTGATATCCTAGCAGTATCGCAGTAAGTCAAGTATTAGTTCTCCCTCCACTCTTCCTAGAAGGAGTTAAAACTGGAGAATTATAAAACGTTTTGCTCGGGTTAATTTTGAGAAAATAATTGACACACAATATTCACATTAACCTTTTGTTGTTGTTACATGTTTGTATCGTTAGTCAATAATGGTATTATATCAAAACGTACATTTAAAGCGATTAAGTCTGAGGTCTATGTTTTAAACAAACATTTGCGGTTAGGAAAGTGTTAAAAATATTATTATGTTAAAGTTTACACTGCCATAACCGTAACAGTGTAATGTTTAATTAATTGCAAACAACTAGATTAAAACAATTCGTAATACACATCAAAGTACATTCTATGTACTATTTAATAAATAACTCGTTAAAAAGTAGCAAAACAATAATATTACGTAAGCATTATAATATTATAGTCATTGAAATATTATATTATATTATCTTCTACTAAACTACCGATCCGATATTTTTAGTAAAATTGTGACGCTGTTGTTTGGCCCAATTAGAGACTGGTTTTTAGTACAATTACTAATAGGTTACTTGTGACGTCTGCCCGGGACACTATTAATAAATTTAGGGCCTGTTTCACAATCTCCAGTTAAGTGCCCAATAGGCTATCGGCAACATATTTGACAGATACATGACAGATGCTCCATACTCTATCTGTCAAATATGTTGCCGATAGCCTATTGGGCACTTAACTGGAGATTGTGAAACAGGCCCTTAATGTAATTAATTTTCATGTTATAACCATTATATAAGGGGGAGCCCGTAGCATCCTAAAATCACTATTAAGTAACCAGAATCTGCCTTCTGATCACGTACCTAATGCCGTCCGTTCTACCCAAAGTATAAATCCGAGGAGCGTTGCATATTCGCCACTGCCAGTGCATTCGCACACATGTTTTGCATACAAGAGTGTTTGATATTGAGAACAAGAAGTTTTTTACTAGATACGACTAAGAATTACTAAAACTTGATTGTGTCAAGAAAAAAGCAGACAAGTGCGAATCAAACTCACCCATGAAGGGTTCCGTAGCAACAAATAACATAATACTTCTTGCAGTTCGCTGTAACTTTGATCGATGTTTAATAATGGTGCAGTGCGGCGCAGTATATTATGACGTTTAAAAAAAAGACGTGTGGCACTCGGGGACTGCCGCGGTAATGCTATTGCATAGCATTTTGTATCAACTTATGCAATTATAATTATTTATTTATTTTAATTATTAATGCAGTATTTCTTTTTCTTTGATATTAATTCAAGTTACACTTTTTGAGCGTGGTGACCGATAAGAAAACATTTTTTTTTCCTTTATTAAATAAATAAAAAAATATAAATATTTTAAACAATATTAACTAATATTGTTTAAAATATTTTTATTATTTTACAATACATGTGTTATATTTTATTGTTATTCGTGCGAGCTTCGTAGTGTCGTACAATACGTCTAGTTGCAAGCACACAAACACCGTGTCGAAGACTGCCGAAAAGAAACGACGTTAGACGATGCATGGCCTTCAAGCCACACCTCCGTGCCCGTCGGAGTGGGGAGCGTTAGGTTTTTTTTTCGTTACGGAATTTCTAGACTCGGTCCCCGCGCTCAAGGCCCGCGATAGAAGCTATGCAATAGCTTAAAAACGACTTACTTGTTCTAGTTCAAATCGATTTTCAGTAAAAATTTGCATGGTAATGTTTATCAAATATATTTTTTTAAGTTTTATCATTATTTTATTTCTTAAGTTACAGGGGTTACACACACACACACATTTTACAGCTTTGAAAGGGACTCTAGCGCAAACTATTAAGGTAAAAAAGATAATATTAGAAACCTTAATATCATTTTTGAAGACTTATCTATAGATACCACACAAGAAGATTTGATGAAAAAAAATGAGGTATTATGGTTAAACCTTTACTTTCCGTTTGCATTATTGTGTAGATTATGACTGATCTAGTTCGATTCATATATCCTTGTGTTTATAAGATATTCCATGTTCCACACGAAATGTATATAAATCCGAAGACAAAAATTATTTTCATGTGAAATTTTTTTGATGATAAGATGTACTTAAACTTAAAACTACAAAAATCTAACAAAAAACTATATCGTACTTTAAAAATATGGCCAAAATATAATATAATGTGCTGCAATAATGTTATTCGCGGAAGCCGCGCTATTTAGTTGGAGCTCATATTATAGATACTAATTGCAATGAAATTGCCTTTTAGAACCTTGACAAACGAAAATAAACTAAACGTGCTTTGTAACGGATAGCCACCGCCATACTGCAATAACAACTTTTGAGTTTGTGTTTGCGTGCTTGTGTGGTGGTTGTGTACCTTCTTATTAATTATTTGTCCACCTTGTCCAGATAAGCCCTGTGAGGTTTTCGTGAGCGAAGTCGTGCACTAATATTAAGTTTTAACAATTTTAATTTAAAATTAACAATATAATGAAAGCATTTAATAACACTCAACTGTCTTTTTTTTTTTCAAAATAATGCTTAAATACAGTTTCACGTTAATTTTTATCATACCCTCAATTTAACCGCACCTTGAATAGCTAAATTTTTAACTAAAGAAACTTTATGGGTACATTCAGGAACAAAATTATGAGATACAACAAAGATATACAAAACTCCTCCAAATTTATAACATTAAAAAACTTGGATGAAAAGAGAAATTAAATATTTTCCTAAGAGTGACATTTTGTTTAAATCTTCGACTTTCGAAAAAGCTTGCTACAACCTCACAAACTTTCTTTCGAGCGCAGATATTATTAAGGGTCTAGTAAAGAGTTATTTGCTGCTGGTTACTTGAAATCTATTCATTCATTCATTTAACAACTCAATATTTTCCACACTTTAATTTTCGGAGCATAAGCGAAAAAAAATATAATGATTAAAAATTTAGCAAATTTAAAGCTATTTTTAATTAAGATAATATTGATGTAATTCGACTACTCTTAATCCTTTCTTATTTATTAACAGAATTAAAGCAAGTGATCACGCAACTGAATACGTCAAAATGTGGGTAAAGTTAAAACGAAACTTATTGCTACAGAGGATCCAAAACGCCAGGAAAGTAAGACGTACGCACCGATTCAGTGGCGGATGGACTTCGATTAACGCAATTTGAGATCTAAATATGTGACGGGTATTTAAAACGGGATATTTACCATGTTTTTTAATATTATTTTGCGGAGCTCGATATTTCGACATTGTCTACGAATGTCATGTTCACGAGACTGAAGTATGCGGGTAGATGTTAAAGGCGTTAGAGGTGCCCGTACAAAAATATTTGATGTATTAAGTCATCTTTATATCAAATACAGTTGGGAAGAGACTAGGCAGATAAAGATGAGACGAGCTTTTTCACCCGCCAAAAAAATGGCAACATGTCTCCTTATAAATCTTTTGGATAAGGGTGTCGAATAACATATAGTATAGTAGTTAGTTCGAGCTTTAGCATGTTTAAGCAGAAACCAACTCTTAAGTTTTATAACATTAGTATGTATATAAATAGTTTATAAGGAGCTAAAGAATAAAATCTCAAGTCGGTAAGTGTCCAGTCTTCT
Source organism: Lycaena phlaeas (assembly GCA_905333005.2). Classification (NCBI taxonomy): domain Eukaryota; kingdom Metazoa; phylum Arthropoda; class Insecta; order Lepidoptera; family Lycaenidae; genus Lycaena; species Lycaena phlaeas. The sequence continues at coordinate 13,483,657 of HG995169.1, read as the reverse complement.
CTAGTAAATGCTTAGGTGCTAAGAGACCAAAGCCGCAGATAACCTGCAATTGTGTAACGTAAAACCTTGCCTTCGTGCAAGTTACGTGACACTATCGGTTCCCATTTCAAGTAGTGTGGTTGCAGTGTAAGCGGGTTCATCGTTTAAAAAACACTTTTTATAGACTCTAGCTCTCTACATTGTACTAAACGTTGTGTGTTAAGTTAAGTTAAGATTTACAATTCAGCCCGAATTGTAAATCTAAACTATTCTGAAATCTGCCTGAACACACACAAATTTAATCGGAGATCGGTCGAATAGCTTAGAAAGAATTAGCCAAAGTTTTGTCTGCCTGCACCAATATTTATATTTATATCAATGTTTTATAAATCTTACTAGTTAGGTATCCTACCATAATCAGTTTTGTGCTGAGACTGAAGTTAGTTCTTGTCTTTTTAAATTTGGAAAACCAAATTTAAAAAAAGAAATAAAAATGGAGTACATTTTTTTTAATAATCTCACAATATCTTCCGCCGTTTTTCGTTTGTTTCACACCTATCACATTCAGGGCCTGTTTCACAATCTCCCTTTAAGTTCCCTATAGGCTATTGGCAACATATTTGACAGATGTTTGACAGATACTCCATACTCTATCTGTCAAACATCTGTCAAATATGTTGCCAATAGCCTATAGGGAACTTAAAGGGAGATTGTGAAACAGGCACTCAATGTCATGTCATACCGAGTGCTTCTAGTAATAGAGCGTATTAACCATTTATTCCTGTATAATATCCCGTTATATATGTTAAAATGAAAAATGTTCTGTCAAACCAAAATCGCTGTATGTGTGGCCATACCTAAACATTAGTGAAACGTACAGTTACAAGCTCAGCGTTATCTTTCTGTTACGTGAAAAGATTTACATGTTTAGATGCTCCTTTCAGTTAGTTTAGTCTAATATTCTAAACCTTTCAGTATTTTTTATTAACCATGCTTATCAAGAATAATTCAAATTTTATACATTTATTAGACAAATTACTCCTACAAACAACTGCAATTTTAAAGGTTGATGGTCTTTTTTTTTGTTTCAATTGTGTAAAGGTGAAAACTAAAGTTGCCGATATCACGCGAATAATAAGCTCGTTGAAACGCATGGCCAATGGGCCAATAAGGCTGAACAGTGATGTGGTCGGTCCGTATATATAGAAGAAGAAAAAGAAATATACTTTATTGCGCATAAAAATTGACAAATTACAATCGATATCTTAAAAAAATAAAATTTACAAAAATATTATGCACAAAGGCGGCCTTATCGCTTTGGTAGCGATTTCTACCAGGTAAACTTGGAGTAGAGGAGATTTTTTAATAATACAAGGTAGGGTCATCAAAAAAGCAAACAAAATTAAAATAAATATACAAGAATTGCTCGTTTAATTGTATGCGATATATTAGTTTTTACTGGTGGGTGAATTTGTGCTGCCCTCGTCTGCTGGGTAACCCGATGGTTACCCTGACGATTCAGGGTCCTTTCTGTATCCTCAGCATTCATATTTGCTGTGCTAAGAATAGGAGAGCAGGACATAGACTTTCTCAGTGTCCCAGGTATACTTGTTTAAGTTAATTGGCGACACTGACCACTTGGCATCGGGATGCTGGTCTATCCACTAACGTAAAAAAAAAAACCAAATTAAAAAAAAAACTACTCCCATAAAATAGTTGTCTTTGAAACATAGAGGCTTCTTCTATCCTACATTCCTTTCCAATTTGAATATTTCACGCCTCAAGATTGAAAGAAGAGTTCATTTCGAAAACAGCGGCGTTAGTATTGCATCGACTTGTTTAAAAAGGATTTTGTGAATGCTAGTACTTTTTTGGTTACTAACGGCGGTTTTTAATATCCTATCTATCTTAAAATTGTCTAGAGTCTAAAGATAGATATCTTAAAATATTGGCAGATTTTGTATGAAAATGTGTCAAAATTTCAAGATATATATAGATAGGATTGTGAAAACCGCCGTAAGGGTATTTTTTATATATTTTTTTTTAATTAAGATTATTTTGATAATTCTTACTGTCACTCTAAACTTTTAATTGCTAATGGATAAATTAAAATACTATGGATAACCTAAGAAAAAAAATCTAATTTATGTACAATGTTAACTTCTCATTAAAACGTTTTGTGATTTACCTTTGGCTAGGATTATACCAGAGGCGACTCTGATGACAGTCTATAATAAAAACATATTCTAAATGACCCAAACATCATCTTGCCACTGAAAAATGTGCTTAAAAAGCCGACTCCACGTTCCCACACCGTTACTTCTATAACCATTACCGCAGAAGCGCTTTAGCCTAGAATAGCCTAATTACGTCTAGATGGAAGCTTGCAGCCGTTCCTAGATTCCTCGCTTTTCCGATATTAGCTGAAAATTTCTTTTCTTTTAAGATTTTTTTTAAGAGATTTTTTTGCCAGAGTAACTAATTAGTTAAATTCATCAGCTAATTAGCGTTTATGGCTCCTGACTCTTAAAACATTTTACAAAACCCATGGAACTGTTAGGCACATATTTTCTGCTTTTATTAAATGGAAATTTATTTAAAAGTAGGTTCCTATTTCTAAAGAAGGTTCCTATGCAGGTTAGTCATCCATTTATTCTTTTCATACTCAATGATGTGCACATACGTACTACGTAATAAAATATTATGTAAAATTAAATTAAAAATTCAGAAAGTCCCCACATACTTTTATAATGCCCTATTTTGTGGTAGCGGCCATCTTTGATTTAAAACTTGTCATAGTGGTCGCGGCCATATTGAATCTTTATAAATCACAGCCAAAACCACTCTTGTCTTACTCACCTTTTAAATAAAATTTCGTCGTTTTTGCGTCAGGGGCTAAAAATAAAACATACTATTTAAAACAAACGTACCATTATAAAATAACATTAAGTTATTTATTGTACTCAAAACTGATTCGGATAATCGAAATAGGAAGGTCTTCTTATTAAGTGCAAATCAGTTTTGGGTTATTGAAAACGGCCTATTATGGATATTTTGAGACATAAGATGTCAAGTCACTGCACTAGTAAATACCTTACAAGCAGGGTCACCATGTTGATGGGACCGCGTCATAGCGCAAGACTTTCAAAAATTAGTACAAATTGTTAAGTTAAGTAAAACTTTATTAAATCGTCTCAAACTTTTTCGTCTGTGTGTTGCATGTCACGCAGCGCCTGTAGTTCGTATTAGCTGACCGTGTAGTGTGTTACTCATTTGTGCCAGCGCTGTCTATAATGTGAAAAAAAGTTTAACTTTTACCGTGGTGTCATAAAACCAGTTTTTCTTTTTATCAGTTTCTAAGTACACTACATTATCGCTCATCACTAGTTGTTTATTATATTCATGCTATATATATTGATATTTATTTTCGTGAGTTAACATATCCCAACTTATTCTTGCATAAAGATGAACGCACACTTATCCGATCTGTGCGAAACGGTTTCTTAATAGTTTGAAATTCTATAAATCCTTGCACACCTGTCAACGCGAATTCACCTGAGCATAGATTCTTGATTTGTTCGACTCTAATAACTGTGCGTTTATCTTTAAATACCTACACGAATAGCCGTTGTAGTTACTTCGGAGAATACTAATGGCCTTATGGTGACTACCAACGTCATATACATCCACATATCCAGATGTTACGTAGATGCATTGCCCTCCTTTCACTATCGCCAATGGGTCACTGGTAACTCGCAAACCACACAAAACGTGACAGCATAACTGTCACTTTACGCCAGTATAATAGAGATACCACGCACGGTCGTGCCGTCATAATCGTGTAATGCAGCAATGTCACTACCTGATTATAAAACTTTATATTAAAAATATGATATTTTACAATACTTTTCTGTTTTGTAGCTTTATACCACCATATATCAATACTTAACGAAAGTACTACGTAATAAAACAGCCCGAACGATGCTTATATTAAATTTCAAAAGACTGTCGCATTTCATTGTGAATTTATTTTTACACAGGCGAAGTGCTTTATTGTAGACCATCGGTACAGCTGCCTCAGAAATTGATAGACCAAGACATATTATTGTATCACTGGATATGCCAATATAGTTTCACTAAGGGGCCTTTGCTTACTAAGCAAGTTACTTTAACTTAAAATTTGTCTTTTTTCGGATTAGTGTATAAGGAAGATTAATTTTAAAACTTTAACCGTCCGGGTCTAAATCTTCCTAGAATCCATCGTCCAGTGACACGTGAGTAGCGGAGTTGAACTATCGTGCAGCAGTAGGGCTATTCTTATGTCTAAAAACCATTTCGATATCGAGCTTTACCTGAGTGATAGAGATCACTTTACACTCACTTCGAAAGTGAACTTTATTGATATATATAGATAGTCGAGTTTTAAAGAATACAACAACAATTTGTCATATCACCGCGGATTCCGCTTTCGAGATTCGAAAACGACCTTACAGAATAGCCCTCTAATAGGTCTCTTACAGGTAAATATTGTCGTCATTACATCTGGGAGACATACCGTCAGTATTAGTGTCAGTTTGTATTTACTAATCTTGCATTTGGTTTAGCATAAAAATGGATACTAATAAGCGCCTGCTACTGCAGGGTGCTCTAATCAGAAAAGATAAGCTCGAGCGAATATTGATTATCAGTATATAGAGGACTACGTCATAGAAATATTTCGTGATTCAGACGATTATTCCGCCGACGAAGATGAGTTACAGTTGTTGGAGCCAAAAAAAGGCGAAAAGCCTATAACGTAATACTACAAACTACAACTGTTCTTATCAATGATATTATATTTTACTAGTTTTTATGCAACACCTCACTTGGAAGTATGTAAAATAAATAAATAAATGAAATTTCCTATTTGAGAAATATTATCTATACTCTACAGCATTATTCTAAAACTAAATAATTTATGTAAGCGCACTAAAGCGCACATTTCGAAATATTATTAAATTTTTTTGAGGTAGCCTAAATTCTAAGTAATATTTTATCTTTTATTTAGGAATTTCCCATTAGCCTATAATTATTGATTGTTAAGGATTTATTATTAAATATGGAAGTGGGTGAATTTTAGAAAAAAAAATATGGTCATTCTTGCCACATCTAGTATATCTATGTCTCTAATTTTAATACAAAAGCCAGTAAGACCCATTCAATAGATAGCTGACAAAGCACGCCTCAAGCATAGAATGTTGCGAGGCTGTCTAGAATTTTGTAGGAAACACCAACACTAAGCTAAAACTAAAATTGTAAAATTATAACATATTATAGAGAGTAATAAACTATCTATTTGAATAAATTTAAAACTAATATTTACGTACATTCATTCAATGCTTATGAAAGAAAAGCAGCGCCCCGCGGTCTCACCCGCGTACTTCCCATTCCTGTGGGACTACTCTCTGATGTATAAGCTACATCATTGTAAAGTTTCATCAAAATCCATTCAGTAGTTTTTACGTGAAAGTGTAACAAACATCCATATTTACAAATTTTAGGGTTTATAATATTAGTAAGATAGTGGGATAGAAGGTAATATACTATGCATTGCAACGAATTTAAAACTTATATTTACGTAGAATCATCCAATGCTTATAAAAGATAATACGTTTTTGTTCAGATCACTGTTGTAGCGTAGCTAAAGCTTGCCATTGAGTCTAATATTAATTTTCGAAAGCAAAATATGATATCGACTCTAATGGACGATAGAATTCTCAATACCACAGATTTGATTTGCTTTGAATAAAGTTTTACTGCAAATAATAAAGTAAATATGATGATACGATCATAATTCTGAGATCTCCTAGCATAGGCTGTGGATACTTCACGTTACAATTCTGATGACATCGTGCATTTAAGCGACTATGCGATTATAAGTTATTACAAATATCCGACTGCTGAGCTCAGCAAATTTTAGAGTCTGTAGCTACAGAGACAGAATTTAAATACAAAGAATAATCACAAACTTGTTGTGCTATTTTTAGGCTACATAAGGTCAGTAATGAAGGATATTATAAAATAACAGAATATACTGAAGATACCATACCTAGCTTGGGAAGAAGGGGATATGTTATAATCTGTATATTGCAAAATATCTAAAAATTTCACTAAGCTTATTTCTTTGGTTTTTACGGTAGACTAGTTTAAGAAACATTAGATAATACTCGGAACGGAATTCTGAATATTATGAAAACTATAGCAGCACCCAGCGGTTTCACACGCGATTCACTCGTCATTTTCGTAGGTACTGCAGCGAACTTAAAATAATTACTAATTCGTTGGAGTACGGGAATAAATTTGGAATATGTGATTTTCTGATGTGCAAGTAATATTATTGTCAATTCATCAAAATCCTTTTACCTAATAGTATTTCCGTGAAAGAAACATTTGTTATATACATCAATACATAAATGCATTCATAAAACGTTCACACTTATACGTGCTTTACGTTTATAATATTAGTAGGATATCTAAATCCAATTTTTTTATTCAAACATCTCTCGTTCTACGTCCTAAGTCATTTTCAAATCCGTAAATCACGATTAGGGAAGTTCCCAACCAAGGAGTAAATAATAAATGATACGATTTCTTTGAAAAAAACAAACGCATTGTGCGTGCTGGGGATAAGGATTTGAAATATTAACACGTTTATACAAATGTGTATATTGGAAATAGAATTTTTATCTTACTCGTTTAAAAAACCTGCATTTTTGTTAGACGAGTAGGATATGCAAATTTTTGTTAGTCATGGGCTTATTTGAGAAAAACTTATTGATTTCATAAATGTAGTTTAAAAATGCTTTTTTGGACACTTGAAATTTTATTTATATTAAATTTTTCCATCAAAATCTAAATATTATGTATCTTATATAAAATATCTTTTGTCTATCTCAAGTTCTTCAAGATTGATATTATCAACTTTGAACAGTTAATTTAAAATTAAATAAATGTCCTCTTTGACGTGACAACGTCTAATAACTCAATATTACGGGCAGCATGCCCGAAAAAGATGACGTCATGTAGCGTTCCGATAGCGGGAGCGCGGCACGAACGAGAGAGAGGCATGATCGGCTCAGTTCGGTTAGTGCTGCATGTAATATTTAAGGTTGTCACGTCAAACTACCGTCCGCAAACCGACTTTACAGACAACAATTTTTTTTCTATCTCTCCAATTACAGGTCGCTTCACTGTGTCTACATTAAAGTTGTTTTTGTTTTGTTTGTAAGTATATTAGTATCCCTTAGTAGTTTGTGAAGTATATATTTTACATTTTCTAGTAAGAATTATATTTGACTTAAACTATAAATTGTATTATATTCATTTCGATTTTAATATTATTTGGTGATTTTCATTATTAATCAATTTAAAATTATATATTACTTATATAAAAGGAGAGGCTGCTAGCTACTACTAGCTACAGTAGGTACTATCCACTGCATTTTATTCCAAATTCAAGGTAAGTTATTGCTGGCACGCTAACTTAAATGAAACTAGGAATTAAACTAATCATAATGAAATTGGAATGTATATAACCTATGCCACCCACTTCTTGCATTTTACTGATGAAAGATAATTTTAGATCTTTTAAGTTGTTTCAATCTCCTAACTTGTATTTGTATCTGTATATAAATTATTACGGTTATAGATTTGGTAGCTTATATAATATACAACAAGTAATTAGGTTTGTTCACTGTGGTTTGTGGTTTCGGCCTATTTACCTACTATATGATTGGTGGGTACTACGTACCACTTTTGGTCCGGAAGCCAGGTGAAAATTTGGTCAATCATTTCCTCCCGCGAGATACTTCGTGAGACGTATCAGAAAACAGTATTATAAAGCCTCGTGAACGTCAGCTGGCTCTCGGTTGGGGGGATGAGCATGAAGAAAATAAAATAACAATTCAGTCCCATATATAAACCACTCCACTGAAAGTGAAAAAAAAATCATGTTCGAGTCACCAGCTGACGTACAAGGTACCATGTCATAACCAGCTGATTTATTTTTCGTTAAGATATTGGGTTAACTACAATTTATCAAATATTTCAGCTGAGAGGAAATGACTGATTTGTTTTTTCTACATGATTGGAAGCCTTCCACCCCTCATCCCCCAAACCGCGCGCCAGCTGACGTCCACTAAGCTTTATAATACTATTCTCTGATACGTCTCACGAATTATCTCGCGGGAGGAAGTTGGTCATGAAGACCTGTTACTGGTTCCCGGGCTATTTATATTCTTACTAGCTCGTGGATAAATTATAGCCTACGTGTTATTCTGATGTATAAGCTATATTATTGTAAAGTTTCATTAAAATCCAATCAGTAGTTTTTACGTGAAAGTGTAACAAACATCCATACTTACAGACTTTCGCGTTTATAATATTAGTAGTATAGGATATATATCTTCATTTTTGGTGAGCACTATGTCATTTCACGATAAGCTTAATAATATTGATATTTTGTAAACCAGGTTTATTTGTGGATTATCCAACCACACACTTAGATTAAATTATAAATAAGTAATGGCTTCATTAAGCTTGGTACGGAAACCTACTACCTACTAACGTATATTAACATCAGATATCACAATGCATGGGTAACCTTATCTTTATTTGTTCCGTTATCCATACCTGTTTTAGCTAGAAAACAAGCAGCACTAATTATTTATACCGATATTTCTCAGGATTTTCAACACATGAATCAGTTATTGGGTCAGTCCCAGTTATAGTCTATATTCATATAGCAACTATTATTATAGACCTTGTTTCCACTTGCTTAGTCTAACGTTCCTGAAATAATCGGCCGTGACAAACAGATAGACAAACGACAGATTAAATTATTTTGAGATTTGTAACCCTAAAAATAATTCAAAACTAATTTCAGTATGTAAATATTTCAAAATATGTGACTATCTAGGACAAGGATAGGGGAGAGATAGTTCCCCATCATGGTTGAAGCCTTATCGTGGCAGTGAGGCTCAGTAGCCAAGGGTAAACCCAGCACCTTGGATGAAGCAAATTGAGCCAAGAGGGCTCTCTTTACCCTTCTTATAAGAAACCTCCTGTAAGGCGGCATTGGTGGCACTCGCCGGGTTTGAGTGCGTCCACATACCCGCCTGGGGAGACCTACTCACCCGCGGGATGCCTAAGCGCATTTTCCGGCGTTAAATAAAAAAAGGGGGAGATATAGAAAGATACATAGGAAGAGATCATGAAATTCGTCTTACGCTAACTAAGATTTAAAGGCCATCTATAAATATAGGCCCTTAAATCTTAGTTAACGCAGGCAAATCAGCGGGCATCAGCGAGTAAATAATAAAAATACAAAATAAACAAAACCAATTTACAGAAACGCAAACTAAATTTGGCGTATCTTAAAAGGTACATGACGATTTCCATATCCCATATACATAATGTAGGTATTTGTCCCGATACCATGGTCCCTCAGGCGGTTACTTGCGTAAATATTTTTGTACACATGGATATATTTTTATAAGTCCTTTTGAATACCATAAAAGATGTTACTTATCTTTTCCTTTTTTAATAACAGACAATACCTTTGAGAGTTAGACCATGTTTTATAATAATAATATAATCCTTTTCTTCGATAATTTACCACGGTACCAGATTTACGTGGTGTAAAAACGTCTATAGATATTATATTATTTTTATTGTGATACAGAACGAACATAAAAAAAATCGGTTGTCTGTAAAGTCGGTTTACTGACGATAGTTGAACGTGACAACGTCATATGACGTTAGCATATGAAAATACTGATGGGCAGATTGTGCTCGTCTCGTCGATCGTTCCACGCTCTCGCATGCACTTCAAGCCTTGAATGGAACGCCTAAGAGCGAGGTAACGCCGCATGAATCATGTTTTTTCGTACGTGCAGCCGGCTCCATCGAATTATAAGACGTTGTCACGTCAAAGAGAAATGAAGACAATTGAGCAAAACATTGGCAACAAAGATACATTAAAAATATAACTCACTAATGACGGCAGCAGCGTATCTCAGAAATAGGCTGTAGGTCTAGTGCTAGGCTATAAAGGTAAACCCTAGGCTTCAGTTAGGAGTAAATCCTCAGTGAGGAAATCTGCATGCCTAATGGGATTCATAGTTTTTAAAAGTGTGTGAAGTTTACCAACCCGTATTGGCCCAATACTATTGGGCCAGCACATAGGTGAATCATGGCAAAATACCCACCTGATTTCGAGGTGGAAACCCGTGCCAAGCAGTGGGACATATTATATTATGGGTTGATGCTTTACTTTTACATCTTCAGTGCTGTACCAAGTCATGGATCAGTGCTTATAGTCAATATAATATATGAATCTAATAGGTAGACTAGTACATCTGTAATCCGGTAAATGTCTGTTCAAAAATGAATAAAATAAATATTCAGTAAATATAATACTGAATACTCCCCGATCCTCACCCATTCTAATCAAGTGGCTGAGCCACGAGGCGATGGGCTTTTATTTCTCCAAGGATATGGTTCGGCCATTAGTTCTTTAATCTCCGCGTTCTTTCGGACTCTCCAGCTTCCATCCTCCCTTTGTGCAGGTCCCAGGATCTTACGGAGGATTTTCCTTTCCGCCACTTAAAGATTATCTAATCAACAAAGGACGTCTCAGATATCACTGGAAGGACTGGTGGAGGCTGACCTGAGTAAGCTCAAAGTTGAGGACTGGTCAGAGGTTGCGCAGGATAGAGACCGGTGGAAGTGTCTCGTTTCGGAGAGCAAGACCCACTTTGGGTCGCTGAGCCACAGAAGTAACTAAGTAAGTCAATATAATACTCAATTATTAAAATCACGTATAAAAGTAAAGTAAAAAGTATAGATCAACCCTTGTATGTCCCACTGCTGGGCACGGGTCTCCTCCTCGAAATCAGACGAGGAGGTTAATGGGCCATAGTTCACCGATGCGCTGGCCCAGTGCGGGGTGAACTTGAACAGTAAACTTCACATACTTTCAAAAACTTTAATCTCGTCAGGCATGCAGATTTCCTCACGATGTTTTCCTTCACCGATGAGCGAGCGTTGGTCTCGTGTTTGGGGTGCACTTAGAAATTTAGGAAAACCCATCTCAAGGCACACACGGACGGGTCAGATTCGAACCCGGAACCTCTCGCGTAAGAGGCCGAGTTCATCGACTACTGGACCATCGTCGCTCACGTATAATACTCAGTAAATAGAAGCTTATATCAGAAATAAGTTTTGTTATCTTTAATCTGTTTGTTACACTGTGGACAGTATAAGGGTAACAAGTTCCAAAAGCCAATTTAAACTCCACATGTGATATCCTTTATCGTTTATACACGATTAAAATTGTACATTATCTGTTTGTTAATGCACTGTTGTTCAAATACGTTTATTAGTGGTTAAAATTAGAGCTAGTTAATTTAGCTTGTAGATATGCGGTTACATAATACCCCATGGTAATTGGGCCTTGACAGTGGAAATGAAATAAACTGAAATTAAAATACAAAGCCCTACAGGCTACAATTTATTAGGAAGTTCCGAACATGCTTACAACTAATTAAGAGAAGCCGAAACGAGGTAGTTTCTAAACGTGTCTTGAGAATGTACAATATTATCGATCACTGGAGTGTTTTTGTGCTAAGTGCGTTTGCAACTTGTCTGAGGGGGGGGGGGTAATATAAAGTCATTATTTAACAAGTAAGGCTTGGACCTGACATCCAAAAACGTTGTTTTTATAAAATTTTATTAAATTATTCATGCTTGTATGAATTATATGTTAATAAATAGAAATACATAGATTATAGCTAAGATCATAACCATTTGCTTTAAAACAAGAGGTAGTGCAATGCGACGACGACTACACATGATACCAGCGTTATGAGACAGCTATGCTATCGCGTTTCGTGTGGTTTGTGGATTTCCGGTGGCCCAAAACTGTGTAGAAAAAAGGAGGGAAACGCACACTTGCGCCATAGGGTCTGGAACCTACACCGTTCCTGGTTACAAGCTAGCCTTTTCCTGGGTAAAAATTGGTTTAGTAGATTGAGTGTTTTACAAGGTGGCCTTATTTGGTTTTTCTTTATTTTTAAATTTGAAGCCTTTTGGCGACGCCCATTGATATCCTCACGGCCAAAGGTTATGCAGATGCGTTGTCCTTCTTTCCCCTATCCTCTAATGGGCTACCTAAAACTCACAAACCACACGAAACGCGACAGCATAGCTGTCACTTTTTTTTAGGTGTTATGTAAGCGTGAGGTACCCCCATCGACCACACAACCTATAGACTCCTAATGTTTGATTTTTCGTATTAAATGCATTCTGGCAACTAGCTGAGGTGGGACGAAAGGGATTGCAATGCTGTGATTAGCTAATTCAATGTCATACATTACCAATCACGGAACGTTAAAAAGAAATGGGTATATTTCGCAACGAGAAAGAATGAGACGACACGATAGTTTGAGTACATTGTTTACGGCTTACATCGTAACTATGAATCAGATGTGTCGCCAGAACCCGTTCCCCTGTTATTAGGAGTCTATTTTTTGAGGGTTATGTGGTCGACGGGTACCCCCCTCGGTCGTGCCTTCCCAATTTGACTGCAAAGGCAGCACGGCACAACCTCTTACTAAAAATATGTATAATTTTGAGCTTTCTAGAACTAGTATTCTACACTGCGTTCTAATTTTGAAACAATGTGTCAATCAATGCAGTCTATAGATGTGGCAGGTAATTGTCAAATTGGAAATGTCACATTTTGTGGCTGCTAGTAATTTGTGCTGTACTTTAGTAGACTACCGGTTCCTATTATTGGTAACTCTATTTTATGTCTAATATAATTTTAGAGTTTCATTCGCATATACCAGGAATCAAAACATATAATAATGTAAATATAATATCGGTTATATCATAGTGTATATGGTTTAGTGGGTATGGGCTCAGCCTCTTGGGTGACGGGTCCAGGTACAATCCTGACCACTATGGTACCTTAAAATAGCTCTATCTAAACTTCTACGTGCACCTGAACATGAGACCATCGCTTGCTCACCGGCAAAGGAAAACATTATGAAGAAACCTCCCTAGACAATAGGAACAAACGCTAAACGAATAGAATAGAATACTTATTGTATGGGAATGACACTAGCTTACGACTTGTATTTTGACAGCTAGTGTCAATCCCGTACAATAAGTATTCTATTCTATTCATTTAGCGTTTGTGCCACTCGTCAAGGGGGGGCTGATACGATTGATTAACACTTAACAGTTTTTTGAAGTGTGAAGTTCACCAACCCGCATTTTGCCAAGGGATTGACATAATAAGGGCTTATATTATAATAAATTATTATTATATATAGTAAAGGAACATAAAATAATATTAGTATAGTTGAGCATAAATTGAACTGAACAATACACGATAAGCCACAAGTTAAACGTCCACAATACAAACATTGCAAAAGGGGATTTAGCTATGGACTCAGCGGCACGGGGGATGGGAGCTATTCATATAACTTTATTACCCATTTGAAACTTCGATTTTAAAATATTATATATTATATATCGAGCTTATTACGAAAACAAAATGTATTTAAATATCTTAGTTCTCGTGTAACTATTACATGTATGTGTATATAATAATACTTAATAAACATCTATAAGACATATTTAGGGCCTGTTTCACAATATCCAGATATGTTCCCAATAGGCTATCGGCAACATATTTGACAGATAGAGTATGGAGTATCTGTCAAATATGTTGCCGATAGCCTATTGGGCACTTAACTGGAGATTGTGAAACAGGCCCTTATTATAATATGGATTATTATGAATTCCTCATGTCTGTCTGTCCGTCCGTATGTCACAGCCACTTTTTTCGAAACTATAAGAACTGTACTGTTGAAACTTAGTTAGAAGATGTATTCAGTGAACCGCATTAAAATTTTCACACAAAATAGAAAAACAGGTGTGTGTGCGATTCACACACGATAGAAGTGAAACACATGTTAAATGCTCAAATACAAGCAAGTATTAAAGCGTCTGCAATATACATACACACCGACATTTGCCCTCTCGCTCTTTTGTATTTGTGTCTTACCTGTCGTTTTTTCCGTTGCATCCGGTTTGAAATCACTTCAAGTTTCACTTCAAAAATTGTAAGTTTTGGGGATTCCCCATACATAGAACGTTTTTTTTTTCAACAAACCCATACGTGTATCTGTGGATAGACCTTAAAAATGATATTGAGGTTTCTAGTATTTTTTTTTCTATACTGAATAGTTTGCGCGAGAGACACTGCCGAAGTGGTAAAATGTGTGTCCCCTCTCCTAAACTTTTTTTTTGAAAGCGCCTTTTTGAAAATTGTAAAATACAGGACAGATAATGTAATTACTAGCTCCGAGACTTTTGACTGGTCTTCTACATCAGACACTGGCATGTTTGGCTATCCAGTTGAATTTAAAAACAATGCCAGAGCTGATTTTAGCAGAGTTACAAACAACCTTCGATAAAATAAACATTTTCTTGAGTAATAAAAATACGCTTCCATTGACATAACAATTCAAATCTCGTGTGACTCTAGTATTCAAATTTCATTTCATAACTGTTACATTGCTGATAATGTTAGAAAACAAGAAGCTTCAAAGCAGTGGAACACGCATTGTACTAAGATGTTTTTGGAAAATACGACAATTTTAAGAGTTTCTGTTGTATTGTAGTACCAAGTTTCCGTGAATCGTTAGTGGATATTGTCAAAATATCACGCTATAGCCACGCAGAGCTTTTCGAAACATATTGAAAAAGGTAAAAATTTGTGATATTCAACATCTAACGCTTATTTATGTCGCTTTGTGATCAAAGATATGTGGAATGTTTGGCAGACTTGCGATACTGTAATACTAAAAGTATTACAGTAAAATCATCATCATCATCATCATCATCAGCCTAGCATTCTCCTAACTATATATTATTAGGGTCGGCTTCCAGTCTAACCGGATTCAGCTGAATATCAGTATTTTACATGGAGCGACTGCTTATCGGACCTCCACAACCCAGTAACTGGGTGATACGGTACCCGCGGTAAGACTGGTTGTCAGATTCTCAGGCTGTTACGTGGCGACAATCAAACAACTGTTTCTAATAAGAATTACTAACTTTATTAAGACGATTTAGAAATACAGAATAACTATTACTAAAATAGATGTTGAACGTTTGATGACTTGAGGAATAATGAATATGGCTTGGGCAAGGTTGGGATCTTTTATAGGGATGATTGAACAGGGATGAAGTAGAAGGGATGTTTGTTAAGAGTGGCTATGGAAAGTTCTACACGATAAATAATTATATTACTTAACTAACGAATGCTTATGGTGACATGAGATGCTTATTAGTTATGGTGACATCTGACAAGAGATATTTATTACAAGTGGCTATACGAGTGGCCATATGAAGGAATGTTTAACTTATAGAAGTGGTTTGCTTTTAGTTATGGTGACAACTGACAGGAGATATTTATTATAAGTGACTACAAGTGTGGCTATGGAAAGTATTTCACTATAATAACAATGTTGTTTAATATTTACAGGAACATGTGGTATAGAGAGTGATTAATGTTAATACTTAATGGTCACCTTATCTAACTTAACTAATGAGTGCTTATGGTCTATTACATAACACCTCCCCCCTTAAAACAAAGATTGGGCGGTTCTGCCCAAACTTTGGGAACCGGATGATGCGAAGACGGCAGCTTGGGCGTCATCAGTGTCGTCGGAGTCTGAATCTTCGGAAATGACGGCGCTGGTAATCGATGCTTCTAATGACGTCATCGGGATCGCAATGTTTGCAGCGGTGTATTGTCTTCTTCTATCGAAACAACTATTAAAGATTTGGATGCATCTACTGTCTGTTTCATGTCGCCTCCGGATTGATCTTCTCGGGAAGCGTTGAAAGATTTTGTACGTCATGTAGGCTAATACAACAATTCCGATTACATACGATAACCAGGATAATTTATTGGATTGTTTTTCAATAAATGTTCTTTCTTTGTAAGTTTTTATCTTTGAAGATTGCATCTTAAGCTCTTCTTTTATTGATTGAAATGCGTCCGTTGATACATTATTGATGCGGATGGGTATAAGATGTGGAGATGACAGCAGAACTTGTGAATTCTCGCAATTATTTTCGATGTCCACGGTTACGATCGGATGACTAATGTTTAAATAATTTTCTTCAGATGCAGTGAGTGTTAAAAGGTTGGAATAAAACTTGCAGCCTCTATTAAGTTTCAGAACGCCGGCACCGTGTAGATTAATGTGTGTTGTGGTTTCTCCACATTGAAGAATCGATGCAGATTCCTCTTGTAGTATATACACCCATTTGTTTGTGGAAACAGGCAAGAACATGTTAATTTGAGCTGAGAATGTCGTTTGTTCACACGAACTGGGTAGATTCTTATTGGTATGTAACAGTATCGCCATTTCACAGATTGGTCTTGAATGAAAGTTGTAGACGGGTAAGTTGCACACCCATTTGGTTGATGCGTAGCTGTTGCACTCGCTGATGGAGCTCGTCGTGACGTAGTGTTGCCTTGTGGGATTTGTAGCCAAAAATGTTTGCTCGGGAAGGATTGTGGAGTAGAAAGATGAATTAGGATGTATTATAGGAATGGAATATAGATGATAAAGAGTGAATTTATCGGGTCGAACTAATGGAAAATCAAGTATGTATGTCAGTTTGTTTAAATAAACATATGATGTTACGGAAGCGGAGTCTAAGATTTGGTGGATGTTATCTAATGTAACAGGGAGTATTAAGTTTTTATCGTTCCTCATATGGGAAGACGAGAGTAGGACTTCGTAAAGCTTATGAATAGAGATAACTGAAGGATGCACT
The DNA here is from genome assembly GCA_905333005.2 of Lycaena phlaeas. Lineage (NCBI taxonomy): Eukaryota > Metazoa > Arthropoda > Insecta > Lepidoptera > Lycaenidae > Lycaena > Lycaena phlaeas. Next base: position 13,466,770 of record HG995169.1, on the reverse strand, counting down.
ATTCCGGATTTAATAAAAAGAATTGAAGAAAGAATTTCATCGAGTTCCGTCTCTAAGGATACGACAGATTCGAGTATCTGCATAGATATAAAAGCAATCTCCTCAGAAGTTATTAGATCAAAAATGATTTTATTAGTTTTATTTAAATGACTGGATATTATTTCAAGGTTCTCATTAAGAGTGTATTCATCATAGGATATTTTGAATATCGATTCATTGAAGTTGGTTTTAGTAGATGATATTATTTATAAAACTAAATTATTGTAAAGTTTGTATATAATAAGCTATATTATAATTTTAATGACCGAACAAATAATAAAACCTAAAGTATAGATATTGTAAGAGAATGTATAATTATTATAAGTAAGAAACGCTTTAAATATTATATAAAATATGATCTAGATCTAGATATGATAATAGTCGTGATAACATAAAAAAGTTTTTTTTTTCATAACTTAGTTATTTTGTGGGTCTTGGAATGATGTATGCAGTGGTCGCAAACGATTGGCATGCACAAGATGATTTTTCCCTGATTTTCTAATGATGTAATTTTCGTTAAACCCTTTACGGATGATTTCGTATGGGCCGTCCCATTTGATGTCTAGATTATTTGGATTCTGTACGCGTAACATAACCTTTTCGCCTAACTTAAAATCGGCTACGTTTTTAATATTCCTATCGTAACGTTCTTTGGCCTTTTCTTTCATGGATTGGATATTTTCTAATGCTATCTCTCGGGATATCTTGAGTCGTTCGTTTAAGTCGTTAAGATAGTCATTTGTTGTATATTCATTGTTGTTATCTTTCAGAGTATAAAGGAGACGGGGCTTAAAGCCAAAGAGTAACTCATGTGGAGTATAACCTGTGGTCTGATTTAAGGAAGTATTGTGACAGATAATAGCTAAGGGGACAATTTGGTCCCAGTCACCTTTACTTCGTTGATGATACATTCTAATGTGATCACGTAGAGTTGCGTGAAATCTTTCGAGTGATCCGTTTATTTGAGGATGGTAAGCTGTGCTAAAGGTGTGTTTTGCTCCCAGTAATTTCATTAAATGTTTCAAGATATTATTCATGAATTCTCCTCCTTGATCGGAATGGAAACGTTTAGGGATACCGTAATGTTGGCAAAATACAAGGAGTGTTTTCGCTACTGTATTTGCTTGTTTATCGGGGATAGGATACGCTTGAACAAATCTAGTCAAGTCATCCTGAAGGGTTAAAATATATTTGTTAGAGTTACCTGTTATATCTGAATATGATACTAAATCGATAGTGACTCTCTCAAAGGGTTCAGTCGAAGAAGTAGTTATGACCATAGGTGCTTTGTAAGTTTTACGCTGAATTTTATTACGTTGACAGGTATGACATTCTTCAATATATTTTTTTATCTCATCTGTCATCCCTTTCCAGAAATATTCTTCACGAATTTTGCGCGTTGTTTCTATGATACCTCTATGTCCGGCAAGTGGTTCGTTATGAAAAGTTTTAAGGATTTCAGGGATTTCATCCTTACTGGGGTATTTTACTTTATTTTGACATATAGTTATCTCGCAATCATAACAATCTGCTAGATACGCCGTAATATGAAGTTGTTGATTACCAACTAATTTACAGGTGGGATCCTTCGTTAGATCGGGAACGCAAAGTGTATTGAAGTTATGATTTTGTAAACATGATAACAAGGTTTTAAAATAGCTTTCATCGTTCCATGGGTCGAAGTGCGTGGGTCGTGTGACGCCAAATATAATGTTTTGTTTTTTTTCCGAGACTAATAAATCTGTCTGGTATAGCTTTCTTAATTTTTTTAAGTAAGTGTCCACTTGAGAACATAGACTTATGGCTTGGTTGAAAGTGTCGTTTTTGTCCGAGACTTGAGCTGATATGGGAATAAAAATGTTTTTGTGACGTTCGTCTAAGAGGGCATCAGGTGATATTTTAAGTTTAGGAGTTTTAAAGCTATAAGTTGGAATTGACATGAAGTGTTCATAATTTAATTGCAAGTATTCATCGGGGTCGTTGAAAGTACGGTCACAGTTGTTAGTCATGTTAATAGTCGTCGTATTCATTACTGGAGGGCGTGAAAGGGCATCAGCATTGGTGTTATTTTTACCAGCCTTGTACACAATAGTATATTCGAACTCTTCTAGCTTTAGTCGCCAGCGAACTAATCTACTACCTGGGTCTTTGACAGAAAATAGCCAAGTTAATGGTTTATGATCTGTAACGATGGTGAACTTTCGTCCGAACAAATAAGGTCTGAAATGCTTCACAGCCCAGACAATCGCGAGTAATTCTCGTTCAATAGTTGAGTAGTTACTTTCAGCTTTGTTGAGAGTTCGCGAAGCATAAGCGATTGGTAAGTCTTTGCCAATATCACCTTGCGAGAGAACCGCGCCTATTGCGTAGATAGAAGCGTCAGTGGTAAGGATAAATTCCTTGCTGAAGTCAGGGTATTGTAAGATCGGAGGGTTTGTAAGTAGGCGTTTGCATTCATTAAAAGCATTTTCTTGTGATTCGCCCCAAATAAAAGGAACATCTTTCTTAAGTAACGCAGTCAAAGGTTTTGTAATTTTGCTGAAATTAAGAATGAACCTACGATAATAACCCGTGAGTCCCAAAAAGGCTTTAATGTCTTTACAGGATTTTGGAGTTGGAAAGTTTTGAACGGCTGTAACTTTCTCTGGGTTAGGTTTTACACCGTTGCTTGAAATTATATGACCTAGATAAGCTACTTCGTGTCTTAGGAATTCGCATTTATCTGGTTGGACCTTGAGATGAAATTTTTTAAGTCTAGTGAAAACTTCTCGAAGTTTTTCTTCGTGTTCTTGAAGACTAGAAGCAAATATTACTATGTCATCGAGATATACGAAACAACGTTCGCCTTGTAAGCCATAAAGGATGTTATCCATCACACGCTGAAATGTTGCCGGGGCATTTTTAAGTCCGAATGGCATGCGCAGAAATTCGTAATGTCCGTATGGACTACTGAAAGCGGTCTTAGGTATGTCTTTAGGGTCAAGTTCAATTTGGTGAAAACCTGAAATTAGATCAATTGTCGTAAAATAAATCGAATGTCCTAATTTATCCAGAATGTCAGTTATGTTTGGGAGGGGATAGCTATCGCCTATGGTTATCGCGTTTAATTTTCTATAATCAATAACCATACGCCATTTTCGCTTTCCTGAAGCATCCATTTTTTTCGGAACAATCCAGATGGGACTTGTCCATGGTGAAGTGCTTGGCTTTATTATATTTTGGTCTAAGAGTTTTTGTACTTCATTTTTTACTACCTGTTCGTGGATTTGTGGGAACCTATAAGTTTTTGAGTGGATAGGTATTTCAGATGTTGTGGGAATTTGATGTTTGGTGTGATTTGTGAACGTTAACGAGTCGCCTTCGATAAAAAATATGTCTGGGAATTCGTCGATAATTTTAATAAGAGACTCATTTTCTTCTTTATTTAAATGGTCTCTCCTAATGAGTTTATGTACTTGGGTATTGCGATCTGTTCTGTTTCCTATGTTTGTTGCGTTAATGTAAATAGTTTCGTTATCTAATGACCCTATATACTCTGTCGTTCTAATAAGGGGAATATCAATTATTTGGTCCTCGTTTGTTTTATTTAAACAGGTTACTAGGAATGTATGATTAATGATGCTTACAATGGCATTTGGGATGGAAATACCGTCGGCAATTTCCTGTTTATCAATAATAGCGGTCCCTGTTTCTATATCATTAGTTATACATGTGATTACGGTTTCAGTCCTCTTATTTATGAATTGTTTGTTTTCCTGAAATTGGATGTCCTCACCAAAATGGAATAGCTTATAACTACGTTCACCTACATGCATAGTTTTTGACGCGACGTAAATGTTAACGCCCGATTTCGACATGAAATCTAGACCAAGGATGCCGTCTGCTTGTATGTTGAGGTCCGCAACGTAGAATTTATGTTTTTTGAAATTGTCAAGTGAAACTTCAGTTATGCCGTAGCTGCGAACGGGACTATCTTTTCCAGATACGCCTATGATCGACACGATCGTTGATTTATCTAAAACGTTTCTGCCTATCTTGTCTTTCCGCAAGACGGATATTGCGGCCCCTGTGTCAATTAATAATGTAATTGGTTCACCGTCAACGTGAAATTTACAATATAATAGATCTTCCGGCGGAATATTTAACGCGGAAATAGAAATGAGTTGAGGCTCAGAGACGTTGATTTTAAAAGAATTAGAATCGAATCTTGATTTGGATTTTGATTGAGGTTTAGATTTAGCTTGGATACTAGAAATTGAACAAGATTTAGACTTAGATTTAGATTTTAATGATTTAGAAAAGCCGCGTGTTTGGGGCTGGCTACCCTGTCCGTGGGCTGTTGAATTTGACTTAGATACAGAAGTTTGACAGCCGAGTGTTTGGGGCTGGCTACCCTGTCCGTGGGCTGTTGAATTTGAAGTAGATAAAGATGCTTGACAGCCGAGAGTTTGGGGCTGGCTACCCTGTCCGTGGGCTGTTGAATTTGAATTAAATAAAGATGCTTGACAGCCGAGAGTTTGGGGCTGGCTACCCTGTCCGTGGGCTGTTGAATTTGAAATGAGTTCAGTAGTTTGTGTTGACACATCACGAGTTTGCCTGCGATAGACTGAGTTTAGTTGTGTTGATATGTAACGCTTTTCACAAACTTGATTTAGACGAGGAACGCTGTAATTTAATGATGTATTTCTTCTACCTAGATTTCGGCTTGGTAATCGTTTGCGGAACTCGACATCTGGGTCGATTGGAAGTGAGCTGAAGCGGTTTCCATCGAGTCGCCCTGTCCGATGGCCGCTAATGAGTTTAAATGATTAACGTTTATTTTGGGGACTGCTTTAGATGATGATGATTGATCATTTTGATGTGTTTTATTTGTGTACAATCTTTGGTTGTTAAATGCGCGTTTACGACATTCGTGTATGAGATGTCCCTGATTTTTACAATAATTACATACCTTTGAATTAAATAGTACATTGTTATTAGTGTAATATGATTTCGCGGTATTTGGCTGCGGATACGGCGGTCGCGGATTATCCAACGGCTTTGGTACAGTAATGCTAGCTCTATATATCATTTGCCTAACGTTATTCATCGCTCGGATTTTGTCTTCTTGCATTGCAAAACGTCCCGCATCCGAAAGTTTTGTAAACTCTTTAGTCCGTAGCATACTACCTAGATCACCCTTTAATCCATTAATAAATACACTTAATGCCGTCTCTTCCGTACTAACTGTTCGACCTAACAAGGTGTTATCTTTGACCTCTGCTATTAACTTTTCGATTATTTTACTTCTGTGGAGATCTACTCTATGAAAATATTCAGTTACTGACTCTTTATTCTGTTGAAACATAGACTGTAATTCAAGGTTAAGATGGGCGATAGTTTTGACATTGGAAAATTTTTCAATGAGGAAAGCGCGGAGTTCTTCCCATGATATGAACTTACGTGCGTGTACATCCGCGGAATTCGGACCGACAATACGGTTTAGAGCATAAATTAACAAGACTCTGTGGTCAGAAGGTCTGGCTAAATCAAACGCGTCGTTACATGATCGAACAAATCTATAAACTTCCGTTTTTTGAGTGGTATCAAAGGTATAAATCAATTCAATTACTTGTTTAAGACTTAGGCCCGAAGATGTGGGTTCATTGTCAAGAGACATGGTTATAAATAAGTGAGAATATTATATACAAATAAGATTATGTGATATTATGGTACACAAAAAGAAATGGAAATGAGTTAGGAAAATAGAAAATTGGAAATGAGCAAACAATTATTTGACTACTCACCACAAAAACAGGATCAACAGGAACATTGGCTCGTGCGACTTCTTTGAATCCCTCCGGGAACCGTACCACCGATTCTTGGCTGTACGTTAATAGTCGTCTTGTGCCTAACTACTAGCTAATCCTACCGACTGCGCCAAATTGTTACGTGGCGACAATCAAACAACTGTTTCTAATAAGAATTACTAACTTTATTAAGACGATTTAGAAATACAGAATAACTATTACTAAAATAGATGTTGAACGTTTGATGACTTGAGGAATAATGAATATGGCTTGGGCAAGGTTGGGATCTTTTATAGGGATGATTGAACAGGGATGAAGTAGAAGGGATGTTTGTTAAGAGTGGCTATGGAAAGTTCTACACGATAAATAATTATATTACTTAACTAACGAATGCTTATGGTGACATGAGATGCTTATTAGTTATGGTGACATCTGACAAGAGATATTTATTACAAGTGGCTATACGAGTGGCCATATGAAGGAATGTTTAACTTATAGAAGTGGTTTGCTTTTAGTTATGGTGACAACTGACAGGAGATATTTATTATAAGTGACTACAAGTGTGGCTATGGAAAGTATTTCACTATAATAACAATGTTGTTTAATATTTACAGGAACATGTGGTATAGAGAGTGATTAATGTTAATACTTAATGGTCACCTTATCTAACTTAACTAATGAGTGCTTATGGTCTATTACATAACAAGGCTTCCGACGACCCGTTACGTTTGTCAAAGATCCACGAATGACAGCCGGGACCAATGGCTTAACGTGCTTTCCGAGGCACGGAGGAATCCCATCCACCCTCCAAGCGTTGCTTAACCTGGTGGATCGATCCGCGCGACTGTTACCACTACGCCACGAGTTAATCCAATCATCATCATCATCATTATCAGCTTGTTATTGCCCCAGCTGAGCATAGGTCTTTCTTTTCTTCTGCCAATCTTCTCTGTCCCTTGCATCCCTCATCAGTATTTTTCCTACCAGCTTTCCCACGCTATCGGCCCATCTTGTCAGAGGATATCTTTGTCAACTCTGACCCAGTCTAGGCCATCATGACATTGTGACAAAGTGACATTTGTGACAAGTGACATTATTTTCCCACTAATATTATAAACGGGAAAGTTTGTAAGTGTGGATGTTTGTTACTCTTTCACGTAAAAACCCGAATGGATTTTAATGAAACTTTAGAATAATATAGCTTATACGTCAGAACAATACATAGGCTATAATTATTTATCCCTGTACTCCCACGGGCATGGGAAGTGCGCGGATGAAACAGCGGGGCGCTGCTAGTTGTGACATAATTTATATTGTCCTCATTTTGGTAACATCACGTGATAATATTACGCGTGTAACGAAACTAGACCAAGCATTACTCTCACTAGTAACTTCATCTGTACTTCACTAAATAAAGTTAAAGCACAGAAATTTCAAATTTCATTTTTTTATTGTAATGGAAAGGCAAATGGTCAGGGCCACATGATGTTAAGTGGTCAGCGTCGCCTATTAACACAAACTATTTAACCTGAGACTAGCCCAGGGAACTTATTCATCCCCACCATGGTTCAAGCCTTGTCGTGGCGGTGGGGCTCAGTAGCCTAGGGTGAGCCCAACACCTTGGGCGAAGCTAATTGAGCCAAGGGGGCTCTTTGTACCCCTCTTATAAGAAGAGAGGGCAAAAGAGCAGGGGGCAAGGGGCGAGGATGGGAACCTCGCCTCATTGTACTGTCCCGACGGTGGGAGGGATTGTTCTGTGGTGCGGTGCAACCCCTCTGTGGAGGTGGCGTCGGTCCCCCGAGGGACTAGCTAGCCGTCGAGGTGCCCTGTTGCTTGTAGATCCGGGGCACTTCACCAAAGGCGGCATTGGTGGCACTCGCCGGGTTTTAGTGGGTAGAGCTGCGTCCATTTACTAGCTTTCGGGCGCAGAGAGTCCCACATACTCGCCTGGGGAGACCCACTCCCCAGCGGTATGCGTCAGTGCATTTCCCGGCGTAAAAGAAAAAAAAAAGGGAACTTATTCATGTGTTGCCCATCCTGAAACATAAGATGTTAAGTCTCTGTGCCACTAATTACTCTGCCTGTCCTGCTCTTCTCTCCGAAACACAGCAAAGCTGTTTGACAAGCGGTCCCTGCAGCCAGTAAAATTAAATTCGGAAGTACACTTTCGAATATAAAGCTTGCTTTGTGAAGACAATTTTAACACGAAGTTGCGACTGTAAATCTCAGTCCGAAACATACCAGCTTACGTCTCAGAATACCGCGTGAATCAAATGCAAGAGCCCTTTACTATTATCAAGCTGCCACACTGTTTTTATAAAATGTTTCTAGGGTTAGTAAATATTTTATAAAATCAATGTGGCAGCACTATTACAAAATTGTACTTAAAGCATGATACTATTGAAGCGTATATATAATATTATAATTGTATGAAGGATCGTTAATAATTACTAAAATTAGTTTAAATACAAGATAATACTTTGCTGGTTTTTAATATTCTCTTATTAATTTTAATCTGCCAATTGATACGAAATTATCATGTGCTGTTACTAAGCTTTGTATGGTTTAGTCAATGTATTACTTGATAAAAATTGGCTTTGAAAATGAAAATGCATGCGTATTCTTACTATTTCAATCCAAATCCGTAAAACTGTTCCATATAATGAGACTAACGAACAAGCATTTGCGTATTCGACATTCCTATACGAAAAATATCTGGAAACCAGAAACGCCATAAAACCATCCAGGTGTTATTTACTCTCCCCTTTCTGCCGTGCCAAAAATGCACTTTGACAATTAACGTCAAGTTAAAAACTTTTATTCGTGGGTCATTCGATAAACGAGTCACGTACGCAGCGGGGTAAATTTTTCAAATAAATTCACCAGTAAATTCAGCCAGGACGCCAAAATAGGGGGATTACTGTTCATAACTTCCAGCCCTTGGCCTTTATACGTGACGTCATTAAGGACGTGTACTAATGTTAGACTTGTATGAAGCAGGCAAGGCTAAATTTTTATTTATTTATTTTTAATCCATTTCCCACCATAAAGCCAAGGATACACTAGGGGACAAATGTCCCACGACACGTGTCGCCAGCGCGTCGGATGAAGTAGCACGACGTTGCCAGATTTCGCTCGATATTCGACTTCGTTAGACATCGCTGCGGATATAAGTCGCGCGATGTCGCCAGATATGTCACCTGAAATCGGCCGGCTTCGCTTGACATGTCGCCGACACATGTCGTGGGATATTTGTCCCCTAGTGTATCCTTGGCTTAAGGCTGCGTTTCCACCGGAGATGAGCTAAGCTGCGTTGCGAGAAATATGTTTTACAAGACCCAATAAAGACGTTACGCTGAACGTGGTCAGGCAAATGAAGCGTTTCTATTGGTTCTTAAAAACACATTCCTCTCAACGCAGCTTAGCTCATCTCCGGTGGAAACGCAGCCTTAAACTGGTGGTATGGCCTAAAACCACTTCCCCACGTACGCAAAAAAAAAGTTGGCTATACAAGATATTAGTTTGCAACACTTTTGCTTTATAAAAACTTTTTTTAATTATTTAACATTGCGTATTTCTGAACACAATATCATCTCATTGATGAACCAATTTCAGCAATTGATTTTGCTAAAACAAAAGAAGGTCAACAGCATACTGCATATAACTGCCAGAAAAAATAAAAAAATAAATATAATATAGTACATATAATAAAATATATATAATAAATAATATGTTGTCACGTCAAAAAATAATAAACAGAGAAAATGACTAGCGTATTTGTAATATTTTGTAATTCTAGCTGGATACTACAGGAGACTAGGATGCTACTTAACAGGATTACTTCGATAGTCAGGGAAATTAGATGATCAGTAATTGATAAATCTGCTTTGTAGAGAAAAATCTTGTCAATTATAATATCGTTCATTAGTTTCCATTGTGTCTTTGTTAATTTACTGTGAACGATAAATGGTAGGATTATGTAAATAAATTAATTGCTTCGTGCCGTAATCGCGGGAACTCCACTTATTTGTGTAATTAGTGCTTGATTTTTCGCTCCTCTCCTTTCACGATAATCCTAAAGGGTTGATTCACGCTATCATGATTAAAACGTATCCTAGGTGAAGGGAAAGGGAGAAAATGACCAAATATTATATGTTGTGCTAAATAATAAATAAATTGCTGCTGATAGTTAAAACTTTTTTACATAGAAGAAGAGGCAAACGTGAAAGAGTGCAAACGGGCAGTCAGCTCACCTGATGGTAAGTGACAGCGACATCCACAAACACCCGCTACCCCAGAGGATTAGCAGGTGCGTTGCCGGCCTTTCAAATAAGAGTATGCTCTTTTTTGAAGGTCCCTAAGTCGCATCGGTTCGGAAATACCGTGGGTGGCAGCTGATTCCATATAATGGTCGTACGAGGCAGGAAATGCCGTAAAAATCGAGATGTTGTGAATTTTTGGACATCAAGGTAGTGTGGGTAAAATTTGGAATTTTGACGTGATATCCGGTGGTGGAATTCAGCTGTAGGTATTAGTCCGAAAAATTCCTCTAAAAATATATAAAAGGTTAATGTACCCTATTTAGAAAAGAGACAATATAGGTTAGGCAGTATTTTTTCCACAGGTCATATTATTGATTTGAGTAACAAATATCGATGGTCTAGTTATAATAGATTCTGAATTCGAAGTGCGCGATCTGACCTGAGAATAGTCGAAAATGGCATTGTTCTTGTGTCCAGCTAACTATGATAACATCGTTTGCTGAAAGGTATTCTGTATTTCTGTCTCTGTATAACCGTCTTTGTGGAACTCACATTGGGACATTGTTGTTTAATATATTTTCCATTTCTCGTCTGATTTCAAAGACTTGTGCTTAACAGTGTGATGTAAAATAAGAGTTTCTTTCGTACATGCATGAATCAGTATATTTAATTTTGATTTATACATAAGTGACCTTCTCATACAGTTAAAGTGACTGATTTTAGTAATGCATTTGTTAAGATTTACCATCAAATACTGCATAATATGCTATATACCTATGCTATGCTTATGAATTCTCAGGATCATTACTCATTTGGTTCAGAGTCCTACTTAAATAATAGGTCACAAACTATTATAATCGATGCATTTAAGCTGAAAGCTAATAAAGCAGTTTCTAGAGTTCCTCAAGGCTCTCATGTAGGACCCATTTTTACGGGTGAAATTCCTCCATCAATAAATATAAATCGTTGTATCTATTTTCTCAATTCTAAATATCATCATTTTCAGTTACATATTTCGTCACTAGATAAATATAATGCAAAAATTAGTTTATAATCATGACTTGTTTTTATATTATATTATGTTAGGCAATATGCAATTCGCAATATACAATATGCAATTTAACGTTTGGTACAAAATATAGTGAACAACAAAATGTAATATTATGTACTATGTATATCTTAAGTGTATAGAATGTATATTCTTGCAAAAATATTGGCTTGTTATTTTCATTATTTAAACTATTTGAAACGGGATATTTACCATGTACACAATGTGGTCCTACTTGAATAAAGCTTATTTAAATAATATTATGTTCAATTAATTATCGTTATATTATCTATTTATCTCGTCTTGATTTTTACGCATACACTTACTAGTGTTACTACTGGTTACCTACTGGTAACCATACATTAAAATTTATTTAAGTATTTATTTATTCTTTAGTTTACAAAAATCATATAACAATTGTATTGAAGACATTGTTAACAGGGTGTACTTATCTCTATCAGAGATTTCTTCCAGCAAAACCTTGTAAAGTTGTGTAGTAAAGTAAATCATCATAAAAATGAAAATGTAACTCAGATACCGGTTATTATTTGGCGAGAACAACAAAAGATAGAGACAGACAGATAGATGGACACAAAATTAATCACCATTCTGTATACAGATGAAAATGGAAGTTACTACGGGCTTAACATAGAATAGTATAGCCTCAGTCACTTAGGTAACATCAGTTATTTTTTTATACAATCTCAGAAAATGTTCCAAATCCGTCTTTTATTTTTTACAAATGGTAAATTGAATTTCTCGGAAATACAGCCTCTAGAAAATAAAGGATTACTCTGAATACCACTTAAGAAATTAAATATTATTTTCATTCAAGCAGTTTTTATTGCCTTTGAGAGATTTTTATGAAGATTGAACATGACAAAATCACAACTATTAGTTCATCCAAGACAAGTATTCACTTGTTTGTCTTCTCAAAGACATGTTGAAAGTATACAATTTAACAATTAATGTATTTAAATAAAAAAATTAACTCAAATATAGGAAATGTGTCAGACCTGAAACGGAAACACGACCTTGGTTGTCTTTGAAAGGCTTAATATTAAATATTTTAAAAAAGTAAGTAAGTAGCTATAATTTATAATTAAAATATTTATGAAACATTCACTAAAAGTGGGTTAATTTTTTACGTTTTATCATGAAGTATAGAAGTAAAAAGAACCACAAAAAAGAACCAGAAAATAAAATAAAACCTAGCCGAACACATTGAATTAAATCATTAAATCTGATATTGAAACAAATTAGTAGCTTCTTTTTAAAAATATTTGTGTGAATCATAAAAACATCAATGAATTCATTGATGTAGTTATGTTAGCCTCAACCAACCCTAGCATACAAATTAATGCTTAGGTAGTATTTTACGTATTATGCTTAGTAGTATTTTAGCTGTTCCCAGGTTATTATATTACGTGTGAACTGGGAACTGCCTGTGATTTACTTGTAAGATATATGTTAGTTCGACTTGAGCATCAACCTCTGTTCGGTCGTCTCATTAGTTTAGTATAACAATTTAGCATCAAATCTGTTAATTGTTTTAATTAAGTTTTAGTTGAAATAAAGTTTTATATTTTTTTAAAAACTTATTTATCGCTCCCGGAAACTTGACTATGTTTTTATGACTCACGCAAATATTTTTAAAAAGAAGCTACTAGTCCTTTTAGTAAAAACTTCGTGGTTGGTTTTTTTTTTTCTTTTTAATATACATTATTTTGACAGTTGGGAAAGAGAACGCACGAGTTCGGAAAAGGTAAAGAAAAAGCACGAGTGTGTAATAGCCCACTTTCCGAACGCTATACGTCCCTGCAATACGCTACTTTTTGAGCAACTGTATTAAAAATTAATTTTATTTCAGGAATTACTTTTGCGGAAAAACTTCTCTGTCAAATTACAGGAAAACTGACAAAGAGAAAATTTCAAGACATCACATTTAGCTATTGATTACGCTGACCACTGAGCAATGTTCTTCCTTATCTTAAAGTGGACTATTTTTCCGGATCAATGATTTGAATTCTCTGAAATTTCACACCAGGGTAGGTAACTGGGAAACACTGCAAGTCGACTGTATATCCGAGAGTTATAGTAACCGATTTTTTCTTTTTCAATATTAGCGTTAGTAGCACTTTATACGAAGGGTATTTTAAATATTTTTTTCCGATGTAGCATAAATCATTAACATCGTAGTCTTTTGCTATTAGATATACCCGAAATGGGAAAGGCCTGGATTTTCTATACCTCCGTCTTTACCCTCATCTTGAATTAAAACTGCAAGAAACCCCTCAAAGAGTACCAATAAAGCCAAGCGATCTTTGCTTGTAATCTATTGATCTAAGCTATTGCGTAGCTAAATTCTTTACTAGAAGATGAAGTGTTACACATAGTTGCCATAATATGATTAACTAACTATAATTATTATTCGAGCAATGAGACACTAGCATAGTGTTACAGCAATAAAAAACTGCAAGACTTTGCCACGGGGTAATAAAAACTTAATGCGATAGTTACGTTAAAAAGCAGTTTAATTATAGTGCGGCTTAATGAGAGACGACACGGTAATACGACACAAGCCGTTGATATAAAATGAAGAAACTAGAAAGGACAACAAGAGTATTATTGTTCGAACCGCTGTGTGGCAGAATCCGAAAACAAGGTTTGCATAAAAAAGGTTGAGTGTAATTTTAAATAGATTGCTATATTTAATTTTTTTTTAAATTGCTATATTTAGGCACATATTACATAAAAGCCTGCAAAAAGCGAAGTAACTAAAGATTATTTGTCTAGGCCATAAGCAAGGGAGTTTCATGTGAACTCGCATATTCATAATTTTTTTACACCTTTATTATTAGTACAATACTTAGCCTAGACTGTATTTATTTTGGTATTATTTATTTTTTCTAATCCAACATCGTTCGCAATAAATAAATTGTCGGTTAGACAGTGGGAATATCTAGTGAAATAAGTCTGAGTTTATAGAAATAGGAATTTAATACTAGAGTTGGTAAGCGAAGCATTTTAGAGAGATTCCATCTTTTACCTTTTTACGGAACCACGCTGCTGCCCCACTTTAATTTCATTACAGATGCTACCGCAAGGTAAATTGTGGGGAGTATTCCACGCTTTTCACTAAACTGCGATAAATTCAAAAAGAAATTTATGAAACATATAGATATACTTACTCGTAATATATAAAATATTATGATTATAGAAAAAAAATCTTAACAAATTTCGCTTAGCAAAAAAAAAATACGCTAATATATTTTTAGCGTTGTGAAATATATTCGAAGGTTTTCAATTTGTATTTTTTTATAATAAGTACTTTAAAATAATGTGATTTTTTATTTATGGGTAAAACAAGTGTTTTGTCTGTGTAATTTAACGATTCACGTGAGCACATTGACCGTCTGAATTTTTAATATCTTTTTAAATTACTAATAACACAATGCTGGAAACCATCGACCACATAACCCATAGACCCCTAATAACAGGGGAACGGGTTCTTGCGACACATCTGACTTACAGTTCCGATGTAAGGCGTAAACAATGTACTCAAACTATCGTGTCGTCTCATTATTTCCCGATGCGAAATATATCCATTTCTTTTTAACGTTCCGTGATTGGTAATGTATGACATTGAATTAGCTAATCACATCATTGCAACCCCTTTCGTCTCACCTCAGCTAGTTGCCAGAATGCATTTAATACGAAAAATCAAACATTAGGAGTCTATAGGTTGTAAGGTCGATGATGGAAATTAAACACCCATTAGAGTAATGTTTATAGAACTTACAAAAACTTTAAGCTACACATTTACAATATTTTAATATACCTACGCAAAAGTTTAAAAATCTACAAATTAATTTATCTTTGAATTATGTTTTTATTTATTTATTATATATTTTAATTTACTTAAGAATGAGTATTGTGACTTTTATATTGCATAAAAAAATATTACGTTAATATTTTACTAACACTCCGGCGGCCATTCATTGCTATTCATTGATTATTTTCCATTAAAGCTTCAATCCAATCGATGTATTTCTCTACATCTGTGAACACCGCATTCTGGTTTGGATCACATATAGGAGCGTCAGCCCGGGCTACGGTAGTAGACACCACTCCGCGCAGGTACCACGCCCCGACAGCATTTGGAGTCAGGTTCTCTAACTTATCCGGTACAAAAATCATAAAACCACCTCCACTGTCTCCGTTGCACGGTGATGTTCCTGTAATATGTTTTTTTTATTTTTTTATTTTCTGGCTCCTTTTTTTCTGTTCAATAATAAAAATATAGGAGAGCGATGAAAGTCTTGGATTAGTGGTCTAACCAAGTGAGAAGAAAAGAGGGCTCAGCCTCTCGAGTGAGAGGTTTTTTTTCCATCTACAAGTAAGCATTATTGATAATAGCTCCAAAACTGTTAGTCAGCCTTGATCCATTTAATATAGGACTAATTCGCTCAACCTCAACTTTCAAACAAAAAAAAATCATCGAAATATATTGACGACAGACAAAGTAATCGAGTTAAAAATATAGAAAAAACATACAGACGAATTGAGAATCTCCTCTTTTTTGAAGTCGTTTAATAAGGGCAGGACTATGGCAGGACAGGCCGCCGCCTAATTGTTGACACCTATACCTAAAGGTAGCAAGAAGAAGCATATCGGTTTCATACATACCGATATGCTTCTGGCGCGTCACGACACGCCACGACACCTAAGTGTGTTTCTGCCTTAATATTTTAAGTCTACTATAATAATAAACCTTGAAAAGTCAAAAAATAAAGCTGCAATTTTCATGATATGATTTTAGTCATTTTCTTGCAATAAATATTTGTTACAATATTTTATTTACTTTATTAAAAATATATTAAATTGTATTGAAGCATAGCGTGGCCGAGCTTAGCTATAAAGTAATAAAAAATATCAATCTAAATTTAAACTCGAGCTTACCGCGTTTTTAGCTTTATTTTTAAAATCTGCATTGGATGGTATAAAAATTCTATTTTTAAAACTTCAAAAATATATAGCATACCATTATTCAGGCCCGCGCAAAAGTTTTTACCGTTCAAAATGGCGGAGTAATATAATCTATTGCTTTTAATGCACTTAAAGTCAGGTATCATTGGAAGTACAGTCTTACGCAGTTGCGGAGATAGATTGTCTGTGTGATCAAACCCCCACCCAACCACCTGAAAGATAAACTAAATAATTTTATCATATCTAATTAATATTTTTTAAGAAAGCATCAATTGAATTACAAGTTTTTAATTTATTTATACACAGGATAATATGTTCGTGAAAGTATCTTATAGATACATTTATCACTATTTAACTTTAATATTATATCCTGTATATATATAACTTTAATATTAGTAGTTATGAATATATTATGTTAGAAATACAATCCACGTTAAAACACCATTATCCTTATCAAAATATGTGAGCTGAACATATTGTATGTCCTTAACGGATTCAGACAGCTTATACCTATATGATGCAGGTATTTGGCATTTTTTTTATATTTTTTTGAACTAAAATCAATCAAAATCAGAATCTGAAGAAGTTCCTGTTGAAACCAAAACCACTTATCGGAAACTGTCCGTATATAAACCCTTTCACAGCGCTGCTCAATACTTTTCGCAGCCCATAACTGTAATTTAACCAACAAACTATTAGAATAATAATTATTGCATACCGAGATAGAAAAAAATGTATATCTGTCCAATATAGAATTGCAGAATACATCATAATCTACAAACTATACATTATTCTGCCACTTATGCCCGTAACTACCATAATAATGATGGCTAAACTAAACTATACAAAGTGTGAGAAATTGCAATAAATTTTCCTCTAAGGCCAAGTGAAAATACTTACTGATCCATAAATTTGTGACCCTGGCAATTTATCAATTACTTGCTTATGCCACAAGCACGCTGGTTGGATGTAATCATTATATACTGCCTCGGTTCTTAGCTTAAGCAATGCGATGTCATTCTCCAAGTACTTCTGCCGAAACTCGTTATGAACAGTTATGTTGTGGATCTAGAAGTATATATAACAACTAAATACTTACGTCCAAAAATCGTTAGATATGCCCTCGCCGTCAAAAAGTGTATCATTGTTATTGGTTATGAGCCGGTGTTGAGACAATGGTGTCGACTCTGTTTATTACACAAATTGTGTAATATCCATTTCTCTGTCGCACTGATTACAAATGAGTGAGCTCACTCATTTGAGGTTGGACACATTTTAGAGCGGTCCTATTATGGTAAGGGCGTATCTACCGATTTAAATCTTTGCTTACGTCCACATCACGTCAAAGCAAAAAGATTACATATTAGGTATGTCGGAATTCGTCTTTGAATAAAAAATAATATTATATAATTTTAGTAAGGTCTCTTGTACACATTTTTCCCGCGTGAAAATATACAATTAATTCAACGTGCCCAGATACAGTTGACAGTGTAATATGGATCACTAGAGGAGATTGTTGGTATACGCAGCTGACGCCAAATTACTCCGGCTAGTTTCTAAAATTGGATGTATCCAAAACCTTTAACGAAGATAGAATAATAGTCATTAATTTCCTTATAACTTCTCTATATTACTTAGTGCAGAAAATCTCAATGACCCACACCTGGCCGACGTCTCGAGCGGCCGTGCCATGTACAAGCTTGCACAGTTTGTTAAAAGAAACGCGAAAAATAAGCATTAGCACATAAGTTTTAACAATGCTAACAGAAACGAAGATAGAATAATAGTCATTAATTTTAATATAATATTTTACTTTAGATTTTTTGTATCCATCAACTCTGTTATAATTAGGGTAACAATTATTCCTGAAACCGCCTAGCAATGGACTCATCAGGTTCATTAAAAAAGGCTTATTATTTTATTCGAACCTTTATCCTGCCTCATTATAGCAACAAGAGACAGCGGATGTATCCAACCCACAAACAAAACGTTTTTAGGCTTTCGTTGCCAAATGGAAAAGTCTGTGTCCGTTGCCCCTTGTAACTTCTAAAATAAGAGAATGATAAAACTAAAAAAAAAATGTTAGATGTACATTACCACGTAAACTTCCACCAAAATTGGTTTGAACGAGATCTAGTAAGTAGTTTTTTTGATACGTCATTAATCGTAAAACGCAATTAACCACAAATATTATGCTATTTACATTATGTTGCTACGGAACCCTTCTTGAGCGAGAGCGACCTGCACTTGGGCTCTTTTTTTTGCTGCTGAATTAAAATCATTTTTGATTATAGGACAAGTCAACTACAACAAGATTTTATTACTATTGAACCACCTTTAATTTAATTTAATTGTAAATTATTAAACTTTTTGTGACAGGTGTATGCATATAGCATGTACCAGATGCAGAGTAATTTCATGCCAATCCACAGTGAATTTATCATTTTTACAATCTTATATATAATAAATAGATCGAAACGGATCTGTTGATGCAAAAGTATGGAGAATAGCACAAGAGCTTTAAGACTTTGGTTCCGTATATGGAATCGGAATCATATCTTATACAAGACTATTAATTATCTTCATGTATTAACTACTACCGCTGGAGACACTGAAGCGTCCGATGCTTTAATTAAGTAATTGCAGCTTCAAACAAACACACAACACTGTTACTATGGACTTATTATGCTTTTCAATAATTTTTCACAATTTAAATCAACCATGGTCACGTCAATAATCCTTAAAAAAAAAGATATAAAAAAAGTTTTACTTGCTTTTGTTTGAATTCCATTAAAAAACTAAAGGCCTATGTTCAGCAGTGGACGTATAAAGGCTGATGATAATGATCACAATGATGTAAAAAGTAACGTAGATGACAAATTCGCATAATCATTAGAACATTGTATAGTATAATTCACACTCATTGCTAAAAGCACATTAGCTGTTCAAAGGCTTAACGTTTTGTCCTAATGATATTTTTACGTACCTCCCGTTCTTCTGATGAGAAGTCCCCGCCTTTCAAATTGTACTTTCCTAAAACAACACTGAGTGTTTCCGTTAATATCACTCGGCCTTTGATGGTAACACAGTGTGCAGCTGAAATTTCACCATTAACATCATTTTATTTTATTAACACAACTGAATTAGGCTCAATATTTTATATGGTTCATTTTTTTATGATTATTTTAGATTCCTATTAAAATTCATTTGTCGTTCACCATATTGCATCCACTGCATGATATAGGTGTCTTTTAATGACGTTAAACGACTCACTCGCAGCCCTACTCGCATCCGAATATCACGGAGGCTTAATATAAATTTTGTGCAGTACGTTAACTACGAACAAACGTTAGAAACAGTGTGCGTTTCGAGCGTTTCATATGAACATGCGCATCGACGAGATCCCTAAGCGAACCTCGCGGTGCTGTCAGTAGTACGTGCCGAGAGGTGTTCGTTACGTATGTTTGGGTGCCGTTTCGAGTGGTTGTTCGCAATTGACATACTAGTGTATACTTATACTGTGACGGACGTCATCGTCCCATCTTATTGGATTTCGACATACCCTCCGTGCGAAAACATCGATGGTCTTGGCGTTCATTGAGAGAGGCTTATATTTAACAGTGGACGGAAATAGACTGATAGTGATGATGATAGTCTCCCTCTTCCTAAGCGTTTCCATTCTTAATTAAAAAAATACTAAATGCTTAAATAAAAACCTTATATGTGAATATATTAGCTTTGTAAAGCCACTTTACTCAACTTTATATAAAATGGGAGTTTGGAGCAAACACCGAGATTGTAATCTCTCAGAGGTCATTAAGCCTGGCTTATGAGAAACAATGGACGAGAATGAGTTCTTAACAAAGGCAACCTGTAGCCAATGCGCAGTTAATAAACATACGCTTAATAAATAATGTAAAAGTGAAAATAATCTAGGTGGTTAGTAATAATATAGATTCAGTCTTCAAATGAATTTTATTAACTGCGCTTGAACCAACCAAACCAACGAAGACTAAAATATTTGACGACGAGTGAACTGTTCCTCAACCCGCATTGGGCCCACGTAAATTCATAGATATTATATTGAATAAGATGTTAGACTAATGAATGAATTAATGAATGAAATGTACTTTAAAGTTCACACAAACAAGAACATGAACAATAAATTATAACTAACATCAAACGTATTTTATGTACAGGACGCGGCCTCATTGCTTGTTTAGCGATTTACAGATTCGGCATTTTGGGAACTTTACATCCTTCGAAGGTGACCTCTTAAAGTTATTAGCTTTTGCCTGTAGAATTTCACATTCACATGAAGAGCAAAACAGAAATATTTAAATAGACATGCAAAAACTAATTGAAGGCATGGTTTTAGATTTTATGGTTATATTTAATTTATAGAGGATCCGTTAAAAGTAGTTTCATCATAATGATTACAATATCGTAAATATTCTTAAGAAGTCATTAAGTACCTGTTAATACAAAATTCTTTGAAAGCAGTGTTCCTCCACAGATGTACTTTATAACAGAAAAGTCCTGTCGGTATAATGCTACGTGCCAAGGCCAGTCACCAGGTTTTGTTGGGGCTCCATTATTTATTAACTCAGTATAAAAAACTTGACGTCTACCGCAGCTTTTTCTAGTTCTATAACTCACTGCACTTAGCTGAAAATCGTCCTAAAAAAGAAGAAGAGAAATTTCATATAATAAATATTATAATAAATTTAGTTCCTTCTTTACTATACATTTTCTGAAATAAACTTAAAAATTAATTACTCATTTAAGTAGGTATTTGGGGTTATCGGTGGGACGTATGCGTTTTGTTGCGTTCTCGGCTGCATGGGTATCATCTTGTTTGTTTCTCTCGTCAAACAGCTTTGCTGTGTTTCGGAGAGAAGGGCTTGATAGGCAGCATTACTGGCACCGATACTTAATATCTTATGTCTCTCTCTACACATAAACTATAAGCGTCGACCTCTTACGATCAGGTGGCACGACTGCTAGTTTGCCTATCAAACAAAATGAATTCGTTAATAAAAAATTATTTGTTTATTAAAATTATTTATTCGTAGCAAATAAATCTGATATTAAAGTAATAATGGATGGAAATTTTGAATCTTGTTTTAATTTAATCTCAGTGATTATTTTAGCGTTCGGTGTTACTGGAATCGAGAGTTTTGAGAATGACATTATTGTAGCTTAAATCTTAAATAGCATCAGATCATAGTACCTTGAACGCTGGAAAAAAGAGCATAATAATATTATCAATTGCCCTCAGTGTAGCGTTTTCTGTATTTAGCGCCATAGTTCGAAAAAAACTTAAACTCGAAGTTTTTTAAGGACTAATAATAATTATTGCATAATATACTGCCTAAAATACTTTAGAACATACCTCTGTTAAATTTCTGCATACTTCTATTCCGTCAATTTTAATACTTTTTACCGTCGGCTGTTCATCGGGATTTAAGGATTTTGATAGGATTATTATTTCTGCGGTTGGTCTTAAGAATATTACACTGAAAACATTATCTCTAGAGACAGAAATGGTTGCGATACGTTTGTCGAACTGTAAAATAATAATATCTTATTTTCACAAATTATTTATTTATTTAACAGTTTATGTGTAGTTACAATAGAAAATAACACGATCAGTCAAAGCAAAGATAACCACAGACATCTACTCAATACTTAGTGTATGAGTACAAAATCAATCTTTGCAATAAAATTTATAATAGATGTGAGAGTATAATATATGTATACAAATGCTGTGAATCGTGGTTAATCATTAAACTGTCCTTGACTGGACGACGACGACTCCACAAATAACAAATCATAAATATTAGTGAGGCGTATAAACTTTTTTTAGTTGTACATAATATTATGTAGGTATAGTTTTGAAGTCGGTTTTTGCTTTTTATTTAAAATTAACTTTATGCTATTGCCAAAAATCATGTAAATTATCACTTTCTAAGCTTATATTACATTCCCTTCCCATGAAAATATAAACAATAATTACAATATAATTTAATTACATACCAATGTGACATTTACATCTGAATCAAATTCTATTTGTAGTTTATTCGAAGCGGTGAAGTTCTGAAAAAATGTATACCAATGCAAGTCCTTATCTTCGAATGATTCCATTATTTTGTCATCATTAGTTTCACAGGGGTTCCTTCGGACGAGCGATCCAGTACCTTTATATTCTGATCTTGACTCGTTTATCATCAATAACGAAATTCCGAGTATACATATTGTATATTCTTTATACTTCATTATTTCCATTATGTATCTCTACAAGTGAACAAGGAAAACACGAGCGCTTACGTCTGATATAAGAATATAACTAGTTTTTGTGGCGATTTCATTTTTATTGATGATTTATAATTCTGTATATATAGTAAAGTCAATATTTATCTTCCTCTCCGCTATTCTAAATTGATTAATTTTATTATTATAACAATATTAACTCTCTATTGTTAGCTTCAAACTTTGTGCCTATATAGCTCAACTTTGACATGATATTTGCCCACTTTAAGACATCAGATTGAAGTGAAACTTTGCTCACTTGCTAAGTATATAAATGTATAATTTATATAAATACCCACCCTGTGGCTCAATTGTTTAAAGCCACGATAGGAAACAAAAAAGACGTGTGGCACTCGGGGACTGCCGCGGTAATGCTATTGCATAGCATTTTGTATCAACTTATGCAATTATAATTATTTATTTATTTTAATTATTAATGCAGTATTTCTTTTTCTTTGATATTAATTCAAGTTACACTTTTTGAGCGTGGTGACCGATAAGAAAACATTTTTTTTTCCTTTATTAAATAAATAAAAAAATATAAATATTTTAAACAATATTAACTAATATTGTTTAAAATATTTTTATTATTTTACAATACATGTGTTATATTTTATTGTTATTCGTGCGAGCTTCGTAGTGTCGTACAATACGTCTAGTTGCAAGCACACAAACACCGTGTCGAAGACTGCCGAAAAGAAACGACGTTAGACGATGCATGGCCTTCAAGTCACACCTCCGTGCCCGTCGGAGTGGGGAGCGTTAGGTTTTATTTTCGTTACGGAATTTCTGTACTCGGTCCCCGCGCTCAAGGCCCGCGATAGAAGCTATGCAATAGCTTAAAAAGTTTTCTGTTTTCCCAGGAACACTGCAAGTATTAAATATATTTTCGCTGTCTGGTACCCTCTATCCGTAGCATAATTTCTTCGAGAACTTGTCACAGCTTACAGATATTTGACATTTTAAACATGAATTGAATTTTTGGAATAATGACAAATCAAAATCCTAGTTACAATATTCGAACTAAAATCCCGATAAAACTTTTACCAAAGATTTTTATGAATTAGAAATTTATGGCGAAGTACAAATATGTATCTTATGTGATGAACTCTATGATAGCCATCTTAGAGTTCATCACATTAGTACGAAAATGCACTTAATAAGTAAGTCACGAGGTCGCAGGTTGGATTTACGCCAAGGAAAGTCAATTTAGTGTTGAACTTAGGTGTAATGTATACGTGTTTCCGAAACACATGCGTTTCAAAAATATATTTCTTTATACAATTTATCAAGCTGCTACACCCAATTTGTGTCAGCTGCCAACAACAATTATGGTGAAGCCAACTATCAAAATAATATTTTTTTTAATTCAAAATCATCATCATCAGCCTTTATCTGTCCACTGCTGAACATAGGCCTCTCTCAATGAACGCCAAGACGACCGATCCCTTGCCACTCGCATCCAACAAGGACCTGCTACTGCACGGAGATCGTCTTCCCACCTGGTTAATGGTCGACCAACACTTCGTCTACCTAAACGCGGCCTCGACTCTTGAACTTTATTGGTCCATCGGCCATTCGTTCTTCTGAGTATGTGACCAGCCCATTGTCACTTCAACGTGCATATTCTTCTTTATTCAAAATAGTACGACCAAAGTATATTTATAAACGTGAGTTGAATCTACTGCCAATGAGCCAACTGAGAAGAAACGGCGAAACAAACTCATTGGAATTAATCTTTTCAAATATTTTATAACAAAACATGCTATCCTGAAATTCCCGGGAGAAACGCCCTATTCCCAAGGTATCATCCAAGTACCTAATCTACACTAATATTTTAAAGAGGAAAACTTTGTTTGTTTGTTTGGTTGTAATGAATAGGCTCAAAAAATAGTGGACCGAATTCAAAAATTCTTTCACCATTCGAAAGCTACATTATCCACGAGTAACATAGGCTACATTTTATTCTGAAAAAAAAAATAGAGTTCCGTAAGACATTTGGGTTTTTCAGACACAAGGTGAAAAAATCAACCAGAAAAGTTACTTATTTTGCGTACTAAGCTCCCGTTGTAAATCTTAGTTAACGCAGACGAAGCTGCGGGCAACAGCTAGTTTCTTATAAACTATATAATATTATATTTTTCTTTTTTTATCATTTACATTTTTAGGAATCTCCTTTCTTACATTAAAACTACTTTTTCACAAACCCAAATCTGCGTTTGTTAATTTTCTTACATGTTTAGTTATTTCATAACTACGTTCACTTTGTTGAGTGTAAAGTAAACCGAACCTTAAAAGGTATTTTCAAGAGCGAAATTCTCGAAAACATGAAAAGCCAAACATTTATTTCCATATCCTTACTAATATTATAAATGCGAAAGTAACTCTGTCTGTCAGTCTGTTACGCTTTCACGCCTTAACCACTGAACCGATTTTGATGAAATTTGGAACAGAGATAGATTATACTTTTTTTTTTTTTTCTTTTACGCCGGGAAATGCACTGACGCATACCGCTGGGGAGTGGGTCTCCCCAGGCGGGTATGTGGGACTCGCTGCTCCCTAAAGTTGGTAAGTAGACGCAGTTCTACCCACTAAAGCCCGGCGAGTGCCACCAATGCCGCCTTTGGTGAGGTGCCCCGGATCTACAAGCAACAGGGCACCTCGACGGCTAGTCAGTCCCTCAGGGGACTGACGCCACCTCCACAGAGTGGTTGCCCCGCACCACAGAACAACCACTCCCAACGTCTGGACAGTACAATGAGGTGAGGTTCCCATCCTTACACCTTGTCCCCTGCTCTTTTGTCCCCTCTTCTTATAAGAGGGGTACAAAGAGCCCCCTCGGCTCAATTCGCTTCGCCCAAGGTGTTTGGGTCACCCTGGGCTACTGTGCCCCACCGCCACGACAAGGCCTGAACCATGGTGGGGGAGATAGATTATACCTTAGGAAAGGACATAGGCTACTTTTTGTTGCGAAAAAAAGCTTAGGGGGGTTTAAATAGGGGATGAAAGTTTTTATGGAAGTTCGTCATTGTACATAGAAGATGACGCCATGAAACTTTGCATTTAGGCACTTGATAAGAATTAAATAACCATTAATAAGAATAAAATTTAGCCTGTTACTCGTGGATAATGTAGCTTTCAAATTGTGAAAGAATTTTTTAAATCAGTCCAGTACTTTTTGAGCTTATTCATTACAACCAAACAAATAAACAAAGTTTTCTTCTTTATAATATTAGTGTAGATGTAGATTTGTAGACATACTGTATGTGATTTTGTTTATCCCAGTCAAAATTACTGTAGGTACACCGATTTGTGATTATAAAAAAATTCCAAAGAAAATACGGCTTCTCAGGGATGAAATGTCGCTATGTCACTTTATATTATCTAAATAATATATTATGATCCTGAGTAACTGTCAAAATTCGTGACTGATGTTAGAGTGAGATAGAAACATGATTTGCTTTGGAGAAAATTTATCGCTGCTATGATTTTTTATCACATAATATATTATGTACTATATATTTTAATATATGCCATGATATAAAAAAGTCTCACAATATAAAATATACTGTATACTTAAAAGAAGACTTAAAATTATGTTTTTTTTTAAATTTCATAGGTAAAGAGTAGAGACCTAATATTAAGACTTTGTTTTATATTGAAGAGTTGCAATAAGTCGTTTAACTAGTCGCCTAACTAGTTGCCCAATTAGTCGCATAGTTAGTCACCTAGTCACTTGACAATACACCTAACAAATTTTCTGGAATAAAAAGAAATATGGCAGCATAAATACATATATCTTGTTAACATGGCCTTCATGTTGCAGTCAATAGAGTTAAATACGCTCAAACAGAAAAATTTATGCAGTGTTAAATTATGTATAAAATATTTTATTAATAAACCTAATAGAACTCATTAATTATGTTCTACGCCTCTCAGAGCATAGTACTATAAAGAATATAACCTATTTGATAACTTTAATGATAAATAGCAAAGAATAGTGTGATGAAGTTGAAAATATGATTATAAATATTTATTTATTATAAAACAATACAACACTTGGCAATAAATTGTTATGATAAAGAACAATAATTATAAAACCTACCTTCACCAGGGTTAAGTGAAGTGGACTATTTTTAAAGATCGGCAATTCGTGAATTTGAGTGAGCGACGGTGGTCCAGTGGTGGACGGACCCGTCTCTTACGCGAGGGGTTCCGGGTTCGATCCTGACCGTCCGTGTGTGCCTTGAAATGGGTTTTTCTAAATTTCTAAGTGCACATGAGACCATCGTTCACTCACCGGTGAAGGAAAACATCGTGAGAAAACCTGCATGCCTGATGAGATTGAAAGTCTTTGAAGGTATGTGAAGTTCACTAATCCGCACTGGGCCAGCGCGGTGGACTATTGGCCCATTACCCTCCTCGCCTGATTTCGAGGAAGGAGACCCGTGCCCAGCAGTGGGACATATAAGGGTTGATACTTTAATTCGTGAATTGTACAATCTGATTGTAAATGGAAAACTGTTACACAAAACCTGATATGTACCATATATGCACACTGAACTGTAGACAAAGGTTGCTTTCAGTGAGATTAATTAAAAAGTCCGCCTATCTATAAATAAATTTGGGAAGCTGTTTTTTAGAAGATATAAGCCAGTTGGTAGATACACCCCTAGTAGTTCGAGTTCCAATGAAGTTGGTTTTACAAAAGCTGTCTAGATTATCATTTATCTGTTACTTAGGCATATATATTTTGCGCATGGTATCATTTTTTTTCTGTAACTTTTAGATTTAATTTCAGCCAAATTCAGGCCTTACCCAAAAGTTAGTAGAGTTTTAATTTTGATTTTCAAAAATCGATACCGTCAGTCAAATATTAAAATTTGAAAATAGATATCGTGGATGATATAGTAACTTGTTGAAATGCATCGTTTAGCCTTAATAGTGAACTTTCGCGTAAGAAACTTAGCTACAGTACTTTACCTTCTTCACACTCAGACTTGATCTGGCAACTAATGGTCATAAGCCTCATTCAATAAACGCCAAGACGGGCAATTCCCCACCATATTAATGAGATAAAGGTACAAATTTTTTCGTAAAACTAAATTAAAATCTTCTATTATTTTTATTATTGTCAACTACGAATTATATACAAATTATATATAACTTTCTGATAAAATATAATATTATTAAAAGGAGTCCCTTTAGGCAAGGTTCGGAAGATACTGACAGCGTTCCCTCTTTGTATAGCTAGACTAATTATTTGTTGCCAGCTCTTTAGTCGCCTGTTATGTAGACTAACCTTTTTGTTATTTCCTTAAAACGCCTTAAAGCACTAGGACCGCACGGACCAAGGGTCTCGACTTTGAATGGGACTAAAAAAAAAAATATATCATAAAGTTTATAATAAAATAAAATAAAAAATATACTCTTAGTGGAAGATCTACATCTGCTTATAATGCTAAATTAAACAGTTTAAGTAAAGACAAAAATATCCCTGAAATGTACTTAGGCTATGCTATTGGTCAATATTGTCAATACACGTTTCTAGTTATCATGTTATAGAGACGGAGGAACCGGCTTTACGATGTTTGTGCCTAATGAAGCTGACGACTCATATCGCTTTGGGACATGGCTTATACGTGGAATTATCTCCACTATAGTGAAGCTGTGACATTGGCTACAGATGTCGCCAAGTACAAAAGTTAGATTAATATATTTTGATGATAGCAACTTGTAGACCATATAGCCTATGATTAAAAGAAATAAATTATTTATTAAATGTACACAAACAACGCTAGATTAAATCGAAGTAATCACTTGTATATAAATCTGAAGTATTTTTTTTGATACATCTGCACACAAGCGTTTATTTAGCGTAGGCATTCTATGGGCCCATGCGCAACGAAGACCGCTTTCAGTTTCACAAAAGTGTTTTGATGTTAAACATCTTTTAGCACATCTTATAGTAAAATTTATTTGAATGGCGTGACAGCAAGTGGATTGACACTGTCATGCCGCCATGATCCAATTTTGTCGACGCTCCGAGGCATCCTTAGGATGTAGACTCTACGAGTAGTAATCGTTGATCATAAACCGCAAAAATTAGTGTAGTGTTTGTAGTTAGTGTACTATATAAATAGTTATAGTCACGATCTCGGGCGCTCGGTACGGGTGGGACGCACATCACTACAGCGAGAGCCATGGGCGACAGCGGGCGTGCGCCTGCGACCAACAAGTATCGTGTGTTGTCGAGCCCGTGTAATTGTGGTATCGGTGATGTTTACCGAGTATACTACAAGTAGGTACTTACATTAAAAATAAATTTCGAACAAAGTCACATAAGTAATTTTATTTAATTACTAAGTATTTACATTTCTTTTAAATCGTCCTTTATATGATTTTGAATCCAGGTTTTGTATTTGGCGACATCTGTGAAAACAACGTTTTGTTCGGGATCGCAGATAGGCGCGTCAGTCCTTGACACAGTCACTGATACTATTCCACGTACGTACCACGACCCAGCTGCGTTTCGAGATTCATCCCTCGATTTATCTGGCACGAAGACTACGAAACCCCCTCCACTGTCTCCATTGCAGGGGGATGTACCTGAAAATGTCAAAATAATTATTTTCTTGTATTTTTTCATGAGTAATTCTTAAAGCAAAAAAAAAGTAAAGCAACCCATATAATATGTCCCACTGACGGGCACGGGCTCCTCCTCGAAGACAGGCGAGGAGGATGTCGGGCCATAGTTTGCCGATGCGCTGGCCTTGTGCGGGTTGGTGAACTTCACACACCTTCAAAGACTTGTAATCTCATCAGGCATGCAGGTTTCCTACCGATTTTTCGCTTCACCGATGAGCGAGCGATGGTTAGGGTGCACTTAGAAATTTAGAAAACCCCACATCAAAGACACGAGTATTTTATATATTAGACTATATTTAACTTTATTTGTTGTATTGTTATTTTTTGGGTTCCATAGCCAAAGGGTAAAAACGGGACCCTATTATTAAGACTTCGCTGTCCGTCTGTCCAGGCTGTATCTCAAGAACCGTAATAGCTAGACAGTTGAAATTTTCACAGATTGTGTATTTCTGTTGCCGCTATAACAACAAATACTAAAAACAAAATGATAATTATGTTAAGGGGGGCTCCCATACAAAAAAGTAGTTGTTAGCGTTTTTTTGCTGTATCGCATAAACCTCAATAGCAAGGAGGTTAAAATTTTCACAAATGTTGTATTTTTATTTCCACAATAATAACAAATACTAAAAATAAAATTAATATTTAAGGGGGCTTCCATACAACAAAAGTAATTTTTTTTACCCTTTTTTTCTGGTACAGAACCCTTCGCGAGCGAGTCTGACTCTCATTTGGTCGGTATTTTTATGTTTAGAATAAAGAAGAAGAATTAAGGGAAAAATAATTACAATATCTTAAGTTACTTCCTTTTTCAATGAACATGTAACTTTGAAGAATTATAGTTTAAAAATAACATGTACTATACAAACCATTCTCTAAGCCAGCACAAAACTTGTAACTATTGAGGACCTTTGAATAAAAAACAGGATTTTTTCTTATACATGTAGCGTCAGGTAAAATTGGCATCGTTGCCTGAAGTAACTTCGTAGATAGATTATCTGTTTGATCAAATCCCCATCCTACAACCTGTAAAAACGTTTTTATTACATGAATAGTTTTTAGTCTTAATCTAAAATATTATAAGGCGTTAATGTTTCCAATTTTAGATGTACAGTACCCGGCGATAAATATTGCACATCGACCTTTGGAAAGAGACAATCGGCTAAATTCGGCGTCGTAGAGCGTTATTTCTGTCGCACACTACCTATGTGACGTTTTGTCAATCGTTCAGATCAATATATATATATATATATATATATATATATATATATCTTAATATATATATTTCTTATGTGCGTGTGTATGTGACTGAACTCCTCCTAAACGACTGGACCAATTTTGATGAAATTTTTTGTGTGTGTTCGTGGAGATTCGAGAATGGTTTAGATTCACAAATCAGACCGGCAGATGGCGCTGCAGTCGGTATCTAGGTTATTGATCTGTACTGCTACTATCGAATCGTATCTAAAGGACAACGTCTGTGGGGTCCGCTAGTATATATATATATATATATATATATATATATATATATATATATATATATATATATATATATATATATATATATATATATTCGCATTTGAACAACGATTGACAAAAGTTGACAAAACGTTAAACGTCACATAGGTAGTGTGCGACAGAAATAACGCTCTAGCACCAGTGAAATGCTACGTTGAGGCATGACATGTCTGTTAACTAAGTTATGACGGGCGAAACTAAATAAAACAATATTTCGCAAATTACTGCAAATAGCATAAATAGATAACAAGAAAAAGAAACCAAAACTTGTGTCCCTAATGGCTAAAACTAACTAAAGTCACACATTCAACAAAAAGCATGGTTTCCCCTATCTATTAATTTATAATTCATAATTATAAGGATTATAAATTATCAAATAATTAATTTATTAATTACCCGTCTGCTACAAAAGGAACAAATTAAGAGCGTTACCCACGTTTTGAAATTAACTATTGACAGTATACCTTTTGACGGAAGTAAATTAAGTCATCTCATTGAAACTATGTCCACCCATCCGCGAGCATTAGAAGTATTTTTCGGGTGCCTAGTTCAATGTTTTATTCAGATTATTGGATTAATGCCCAAAACCAATGCTTTCCATTTCAACATTGCTAGTTTTTATTTTTGTATATTCTTCAATGTTCAAGTTTTAATGTTTTTATCTCCTTTTCTTACCTTTATTCTAGTGTTAGCTTTTAAAATAATGATAGTTCTTTTTATATTGATTTTTATTTATCTTACCGTTCCTTCTATACTTCCAGAGGGTAGATCATCTAGAACACCAGAGTGCCACAAACACGCTGGTTGTATATAATCATCAAATTCAGCAATTGTTTTCAACTTCAACAGAGCAATGTCGTTATTTAAAGTTTTCGCAGCAAATTGTTCGTGTACTATGATCTCATGAACCTGAAACATTAATTAAAACTAATATAATACGAAAGCTATTAAAAAGCTTAAGAAATAAATATAGTTTCAGTTCGTCCGACCCGTAAATCAAATTAAAATAAATCAATAGAAAATGGAAGAATAAGTATTTTGGTTATAAATAATTCAAACGGAACAACGATCTGCGCGCAATCAGTCCGGGCTGGATGTGCAAACTATTTTAAATACACTATTGCTATGGTTTATTTGAAAAAAAAAACCCTAACGCCACAACCGCAATACCAGCTTTTTATCAAGAAATAATATTTACCTCCCGCTCCTGAGAAGCAATATCACCTCCAATCAAATTGTATTTTGCAAGTACTACGCTCAGAATTTCGGGTAATATTTTTACACCCCGTATAGTTGTACAATGAGCAGCTGTAAGGGAATAATACTTATAAATAATAAAATTGTTAATAATTGTAATAATTGTTATAAGTATTTAAATTTGGAATGTTCTCACTCATTCTAACGTCACACAATCATCTGTCGTTACCGACGCCCAAATATTATTATTTTTTATTTAGATATATATAATCTATAAATGTAGATATAGTTAAATATTTTCAATTAAATGGGTTTGTTTGTTTGCTTTGCCGCTTCTTTTATATCTCAATTAAAAATATTTATTAACGTGATAACGTCTTACATATCGATGCGAATCGATACGCACGAAAACATACTCGCGTTCCGCCAGAGCCGAACTTGCAAGCGAAAGCGCGGAAAAAGCGATAGGAGGCACGTTCAGCCTTAGCGTTCGGCTCCTAACGTGTACTATAACGTCATCATGTAAAATTATTATCGCTCGCAAAGCCAACTAACTATATAACTATTATATACAGACAACCACTTCATTTTAGATTTTTTTTTTGGATAGTTGAAACGTTTTGGAAACCTAAAACCACACGGATAAATGTATTACTGGGCTGACATGAAAAAATGCAATGTTTCCGAATTTTTCCGAAAGTTCGCTTTATCCTTGACGTCTTCGTCAAGGATAGAGCGAAGTAGAGGAGTTTAATAAAGAAGTCTGACCCCATCATCATGTGGGACACATAGCCAGGAAGAGAGAGGGAGAGATAGAGAGAGAGAGAGAGAGGATAGTTCCTTAACGAAGACGTAACGTAATCCTTGACGAAGACTTCAAGGATAGAGCGAAGTGACCCCATCATCATGTAGGACACATAGCCAGAAAGAGAGATGGAGAGAGAGAGAGAGAGAATAGTTGTAAACATAACAAACTGCTTGCTTTAAAAAATCATGAAATTTCATTTAAGCTCACGAGTGCTTTCTGTTGTTGCTGGCGAATACATTTCTTTCAATATCTACTAATAATTACCTGTCAATACAAAGCTTTTAGATATCAAGGTTCCGCCACATATGTACTTCACTGTAGACTTATCAAGCCTATACAATGCCACGTGCCAGGGCCAGTCTCCTGGTTTCGTTGATGCGCCATTAACAATCAGCTCAGTGTGAGTTACTTTTTTTCTTCCACACGAGTTGTCATGATTTTTTTTATGACTCACTGCTTGATCTTTATACCCCTGTAAGTACTCATCAAGAATACCCTAAAATGAAACAAACAACTTGAAATGTTCATTTATCGCAAATATTTTGTACTTAAACTTAAGTGTTGGTTCCTAGCAATAACGTAAGAAGCTAACAAGCTTATAAGGTTTTGAAGTGAAGGAATTAAATTTGTTTGTTGTTCTATAACGGGCTTATTAACAAGTAACTACTACATTAATTACTTCAGCTATTGGGAGGCAGATAACAAAGAACTTGGTAAATAGCGAAGCTGCTAAAAAGATGTCAAATTATTCAGTGATGGCACCAGTAAAACCATTCAATTTGAAGACGCCGTTAGTCAAAGTCAAAGTAAAAGTTAAAATTTTTATTGAAAATAGGACCATCAAAGTATCTTTTTGAACGTCAATTGAGTCTACCACCGGTTCTACAAGCCTACTGAGAAGAACCAGCAAAACTAACTCAGTGGAAATAATCTTTTCGTTAACTTTAATTAAACACACTGAAACATTTATTATATAACAAGTTTTACATCCAATATTTGGATGGAAAATGGATTGAAGTTGTTTTAAATGTTTCGTTGTACATCAAATCAAAACGTGATAAATGCAAGCGGCCTTTATTTCTCTTTATTTTGGTGACTTTAATTTAGTAATGGCAAAATATATTTTTTAATTACTTACAGTCCATGGCCGATCGCAATACTCTTGTGTGTTGATATTAAAACTCTTCAAGTATGGTATGACACCCATAACAACACCTTGCACTTCAAAGGATAAGCCATCATGTGGTTTGTAAAAATTTATCCGAAATCTATTGTCTTCTCCATCTGTTGTGAGTCTTGCATAACTTTTGTCGAACTGAAAAATTAATGGTGCAATTTATTATTCTTGAGTTTACGATAATGCAGGTGATTAATATGGGATCAGGTCTTGATTTCCGCTCCTATATAATAGAGGCAACAGCGCAATGTGTATTGTTCAAAATAGTGCAATAAAATTAGCATTAACTTTAAAGCCTTAAGACTAACAGCATAGATCCTTTAAAAAAAAAAGAGGAAGCAACAGTGGTATAAACGAATCTTGGTCTTAGCACGTTTAAATAAAATCTAATAGATCGGTTAGTACACCGTATGACAAAATGTCAGAGGTTATCATCATAAGTACTTTGCGCTAATAATGTGCTCAACTTATCTCTGCAATTGTAAAACTCGTTTTTTTAACGTCCATAAAGACGTTATTAATTGGCTAGTTTTAGTGATGCTATCTAATAATATATATAAGTCGCTCCGCGCAGCATTTTTATTATTAAATCGTGTTGAATGTCCTTTAGTAGACGGTTAACGAAATGTTGATATTTATGTATTATATAACGTAAATTTTAAATTTAAATTTAAAACAAGAAATCAATTACGTACAAAGCTGCTTAGAATTATTATGCTGCGTGCATTTGCGTGGGAGTAGGAGTATAAATTATAGCTTATGTCACTCGCAATAATGTAGCTTTCTATTAGTAAAAGAATGTTCAAAATTTGTCTAGTAGATACAGATACTCACTACAATATCAGAAACCCACAATTTTACCCCTGTATAACAGATTAGGCAGTAAACT
Organism: Lycaena phlaeas; assembly: GCA_905333005.2. Lineage (NCBI taxonomy): Eukaryota > Metazoa > Arthropoda > Insecta > Lepidoptera > Lycaenidae > Lycaena > Lycaena phlaeas. Next base: position 13,432,097 of record HG995169.1, on the reverse strand, counting down.
GTAAAAAGTGTTAAATTTATTTTTATTTTAGATTTGGAGAGACAAGAGGAAATAACCTGACCATGAACATCATCAGCATCATCATCATCATCCGCTTCCCCAATGACCATAAACAAGTTCATTAACGTTCAATACCCTGAGACATAAGAGGCTAAATCTCAGTGCCAGTAAAGAATGGTAAGTAACAGTAAAGTAGGGATGTCCTGCCCTTTTTCCGAACCAACAGCAAAGCAAAATTTTACGCAACAGGATTGCGGTACCGGCACAATACCGGAAGGCAGTGTGTAGTGATATTTTTTAGCTTTTTTTAGCCATGGCCAACCACTGAATAGTGGGAGAGCTTAGAGATACAACGTCACATTGTATTGTCATTCGTGTCACGACGGTGTCACGGAACCAAACTACACCGCGCTCTGATTGTGCATTGTCCTCCCCCAATTTATAAAACCAACTAGACTAACGTTCTTACTTGACAAAGTGGCGATTCGGTTCTAAATAAATATAAAGCCTTCAGCAATAACTCGTCTTTTGAAATTTTATTTAAAAAGTAAAAATACTTTATTCAAAATAGATGGCGAATTCTAACGATATATTAACAATCATCTATACAGATAAATTAAACTGGAGTGTCTGTTTGTGATATTAAAATAACCATTTTTTATTAAATGCATAATATGGATATAAGCACGTTTCAAATAACAAAATAATTTTTTTACAATTTTTGTCTGTATGTCTGTCTGTATGTTATGGCTAATCTCTAAAACCGCTAGACCGATTTTGAATTTCATTGGGCGATAGCTGATGTAACAAGGAGTAACTTGAGCTATGAATGAAAATTATCATCATATTCAGTTCTGATCGTCCGTTAATCTAAGTTAAAGCGACAAAGCCAAAATAGTAAATAGTAATAAATATGACCAATCATCTAACAATGTGAACAACAAGTAGCGCCCCGCGGTTTCACCCGCATACTTTCCATTGCCGTGGGAGTACGGTCATAAATTATAGCCTACGTGTTATTTTGATGTATAAGCTATATTACTGTAAGGTTTCATTAAAATAGTAGTTTTTACTTGAAAGAGCAACAAACATCCATCCATCCATACTAACAAACTTCTGCGTTTATAATATTCGTAGGATAATAATATGTTTTATTGGATAAAATAAGAAAAAAACTCACCAGGGTTACAATAGCTTCTGCATCAAATTGCATCAATATTTTCGAATGCGCAGGAAGCTTTTTACTCACATAAACGCTATACTTGTTTTCTTCTTCTGGAGGTAAATTTGGTTCGAAGGATAAAGTGATGTCTTCGGTGCCATTGCAAGGATGAGCATTCAGCAATGGATTGCCAACGAATGCCCAAGAGTCCTGACCAGAAACTATTGAGCACGCGAGAAGAAGTATAAACGTTTTCATTGCTATTCTTCAATATTGTTATATTTATTTCAAAGTAATATTTTGTGTTGATCTCGTGTTTGTGGAGACACGTTTGATAACTTAGTGCTAATAACAAACACATCGTGTTGCGGTAAAACATTTAATATATATATTTTTTATCTCTGTCTATGATTTAGAGGAGGAAACCCATGCCCAGCAGTGGGACATAAACGGTTGATACATTTTTTTTTACTTTACTGTCTATGATAAACACACTCGTTTGCAGTAAAATATACCGTCTATCACCTTTCCTAGGGCCAAAATGATAGATATTTGCTCTTATATTGCAGTTAATGATCTAATTAGCTTAGCAGGCTAAATAATAAAACAAATCAAAAAGATATCAAAGTTGCAAACTGCAGTTATCCTGACTATAAAAATGTTAATTGAAATTCATATTTAATAAAAACTTTAACAAAATATGGATTAAAATGTAGAAATAAAGTATACTCCGGAACACGAAAGCAGTCAAGAGCAACGGCAAATGTATCATCACGGAATGTCAGCATCATGCCGTTTGCTGTCACGGCATCCATTCAATTTAACGTATATGTTTGAAATAAGAATATTATGATCTTTTCCTATTAATTTATTAAAATCGAACGCAGATTTAGATCATTTGAAAAAATGCGAAATTGCAACCAATCTATGCTACACCAATGGCGTACAGGAAAAACCAGTCCAAATGGTTAACCCCAGACTCGTCCTCCAAGATCAGCAAATCGCGACTCCAGTACAATCGCCTGCGATAATATGTATATTATTAAAGTATATTATATATTATGCAATATCAGGATTCCATTTTTTAATTCCAAACAATGAAATACATAAAAACTCAAAAGCTCAATATTGTGAATATTCGATAACAATGTCGAAACGAAGAAGTGAATAGCATGATAAATATATATTAAATAATTGTGAAAATAATCAAAAAGAAAAGAAACTCTTTAAAGTCATGGTGGTAAGGTATTTTGTACATAATAATATTATATAGAAATTCATATATATAACATACATAAAATATATAACATAATATTATATAGAAATTCATATTATAGAAATTAAAGCATATAGATTTATATTTATTAAAGAATACACATTATTGAGGGCGACTATACCACTTTTAATGTCAATGCAATATTATAATACAGCTTTTTGGTAATTTATTATTTTTATGCTCACAACATTTAAACAACTAAATAATTTTATATGAATCTATCGACCGAATACAGTTTACATGTTTTTTCTTGCAATATACATTCCCTCTTATAAAACGTCCTATAAAACGTTCCCTCTTCCTTCTTTTATTTTCAATCAATTATTATTTCAATCTTTTATTTTACTAATATCTAATAATTAGAAGTAAATTCGATTAAATTACTGAAGCTAGAGAAGTTTTAGATTAGGTAATTGTTAAATATGCGCCAGTAGATAACCCGTAAGTTTGCCTTCTAGTTTGTATAGATTACTAGCTGTTGCCCGCAGCTTTGCCTGCGTTAACTAAGATTTACAACGGAATTTTAGTACGCAAAATAAGTAACTTTTCTGGTTGATTTTTTACGCCTTGTGTATATTTTTCTAGAATAGAATTTAGCCTATGTTACTCGTGGATATTGTAAGCTTAGAATGGTGAAAGAATTTTTGAAATCGGTTCAGTACTTTTTGAGCCTATTCATTACAACCAAAGAAACAAACAAAGTTTTCCTCTTTATAATATTAGTGTAGATATTCACCAGCGACATCAAGTCCCTGAACAAAGCAATTATAATATTATTGTCTCATTATTACTACGAAATAAACTGTAAAAGCATTACGGACTAATTAATTATTATTGATAGAACTTAGCACTATGACAACTCTATTATTGGCCTACGTGACAATCGTGAGCTCCTCATGAATATCTTCAGACATAATATTTCAGACAAACGGATTTTGATGATTTATATCTATAAAGATTAGTAATTTTGCACTAATGGGACATAATGTACTGAAAGTAATTTAAAATTATTATCCCCATAAAGTATCTCCAACTATTCTTATCGCGTCAATCTCATAAACGTTGACTGCGTAACACTCTTACATTTTTCTATGTCAGACCCTTGCTTGGCAGCCATATATCATTTTAAGGATAACCTCGACAAAATGCGAATGTTTGCGCCCCGTCAACTCGACGCTCGCTGTCTCTTTCGCACGTACACTTGCTGATAGGAATAACGCAATTGTTTTGGTAACCTTGTTGTTTTCCCCACGTGATAAATATTTTTTTATAGTTCATAGGGCTTTAGTATTTTTATGGTGTATTGCACTAAGGGTTTCACCCTTGGTGGTAATTGAAAGAGTGTACATCTCATTACATTATACGACCATTTTACATAAGTGCGCCAATATGATGTGAATACCTATATTTTTATTAAAGACTAGCTGTACCCAGGGCGCATGGCTACACAACCAACGTAAATAAATTTGAAGGGTAGAAATTACACAAACATTAAAATAATTTGGAATGACACTTCAAACATTGACCACTAAATATCAGGCAGCACGTCTGCCCGCATGCTTGTTACTCTCTCTCTCTCTCTATTAAAGAGCTTTGCCCATGTCGGTAGAGTATTTGCCACTCATTCCTCCTTTCCGCTTCTTGTCCAGCATGCTTCTTTCATTGAATAAAAATATATTATATTAAGCACAAAACGAGAACTTCGCGAAGCAGGTTTTTCTTTATATGGCGTGCATACAAAGCATGTTTTAAAATTATTACTATTATGAACATCGAAAGTAAAACTAAGTTTACGATAAAATCAATGGTAAACATACATCAGCTGTTTGCTCCTTTAATTTTTCAGGCGTGCTCAAAAAAAATTAGCAATCACCTGCTCAGGATAAAGAGCCGTCTTACTCAGTGACAGCTGGTCCAGACATAGGCTATTTTGCCTACCACTAGTAGAGTGCCCGCCGCGTGGGTGGGGATCTCTAGCGCGACATGGCACCCCTGCAGACCTCAGTGAACGCGACGCAAAGCCGATCAACCACAGCTACACCAACTCCGATAACAGCAGCAGTCCAACAAACATTTTCCAGTCCTCTCTTCACCATGGTTGTCAAAGGTATCCGAAATTTTGGGCATATAAGTCCTAATAAAAGTAGTAAAAATAAAGTATCAACCCACAGGCCTTGAAATCAGACGAGGAGGGTAATGAGCCATAGTTAACCGATGCGCTGGCCCAGTGCAGGTTGGTGAACGTCACATACCTTCAAAGAATTTCAATCTCATCAGGCATGCAGGTTTCCTCGCGATATTTTTCTTCACTGGTGAGCGAGGTATGGTCTCGTATTTAGAGTGCACTTAGAAATTTTGGAAAACCCATTTCGAGGCACACACGGGGGGGGGGAGGTCAAAATTGAACCCGGAACCTCTCGCATAAGAGGCCAAGTCCATCTACCACTGGACCATGGACCATCGTTGCTCATATAGTCTTAATAAACTGCGATGAAATTCGTAAGTTGTTGAGAATGTTATTAATATGAGGTTCACTTAAACGTTAGAAAGCAATATGCGAAATAAGGTAAATAATTCTGACTAAATATAACTTACAAAAAATTAGTTCTGCTGGCAAAAGTAAATACATTCTGCCAATGACAAAGCGGTGGAAATAAAACTCTTCCATAATGACTCCTCTGTCAAGACCAAGTAATTTATACGCGGTGATAAAAAATATCTCGTAGATTTAAAATAAGCATGATTTCTCGTGATTTACCTATATAATACTTTAGGGAGGACGAATTGCGATTTGTCTTTGTTAACATCTGTCTGTTCACATAATAATATATCTTATTTTGTTGAATATATCTTATTCTTGTGTTGAATGACGCTACTGACGGCATGTTGTAATTAATTTTCGCAATAATGCAATTATGTTTTTATTTTCTAGATAAATGATACAAATTATAATGAGTGGAAAAACCACAGATTTATAAATGAAGACAGATGTAGCATGCCGAACACCCGAGTGACGCTTCAAAGCAAATACAAATTCAAAAGCGCTCTCAAGTGCTTGACATAGCGTCGTACTTTAAACGTCTATTAGATTGTGTTCGCTTTTGAATTTGTATTCACTTTGGTGGCGTCACTCGCGTGTTTGGCATAGTCCATCTGTCTTTATTTATAAATCTGTGGGAAAAACTTTAAAATTTTGGAGCGGCATTTTTATGTTAGTTGGACAGGCGAACTGGCAGTGTTACCGTCTAGATGTTCGACGTCCTCCATGTAGTCTAGTTAGTTACTAGCAGATAACTGCAAGTGTTGCCTGGGCTAGTTTCTGAGATATACAATGTTAAGTTACGATGCCAGTCTCTTGCCCTTCTCTCCGAGGCTAAGCATAGCTGTTTAACGATTCACGGAAGAAATAAACAAGATGGTACACCAGCGGCCGGGCGCGAGGAACAGCGCAAAGTGGTGCGGATCTGCAACTCTAGAGTTCTTCTTCCTATTCGCACCCTCTTGTCACGGGCGTAGTCGTATTGCTGGTATCAGTGAAGTATATGGAGGGTCTTCGTTTTCCCTGCCGATTGGTGCAGCTGCTATGGCCAAGCGACGCCACTTCTCTCAATTACAGAGAAGTGGCGTTGCAGGAGCACTCAACCATGGTGCTGCCAGTCACTTTTCTGATAACGTCTGTCTATCATATCAGCGTTAGGCCATGAGATCTCTTTCATTCTACTGACCCCATAAAGATAAGTCTCTCGATGCACTTGGTGCTTCGATAAATATAGCCAAGTCTCGTTAATAGCGATCAGATATTAATGTGTTATGATTATTAAGATGGGCTTTTGTATAATATTATCATTGAATGACAGCTCTGTCCGCATCAATAAACACTTCAGCTTTCATGGGGCTTTTGGCAATCAATTAGCTGAATAAACAATTAACGCATATTGAGTAGCGAATCAGTAAATAGTATTAGGATATTGTTGTTACTTGGTACTATTTGATCAGCATTCGAGTGTCAATCAAGACAAGATAGATTGATATGATTGGCAACTTGGAACGATTGAAAATGTATAATCATAATATCATATTATGGTAGTGGGTACGAGTATAGCAAGTACCAAGGAGTCAGCTGTCTTGGAGTTCGTTATAGCAGCACTTTGTTTAGCAGCGGACGAATAAGAGTTGATGATGATGATAATATCGTATGCGATGATCCAATTTTCACATTTTTCCAACTACATTTTCCTTTACCAGTGTCAACAAAAGTCCACTAAAAGAGAAACTGGGCTTTTTCAATTTTCCCATAGGTGCACAGATACATTTCAGAGCTCTAAAGCCTTTTAATCAATAGAGTCAACAGATCTATATCAATAGATCTATAGAGTTTTCACCGACATAAAATTATATAATTTAGCTAGTATTACCGCGTAAGCGAAGGATAATATCTGACAACAGTTTATCTCATTAGTAGAAAAATATTTTTTTGTTGAATGATTAGCATCAGCAATTTTCTGGACTGCTTTTGTGTTTCACCCTAAAGTTAATTAGTGTTTTAGGTTTACATACGACGTAGTGTTTCAATTGTGAATTTAACTGTGGGTCAGGTAGTCGGAACAACAGTTAGGTACATTTAAATACAGATTCGAAATAGTTTTCAGAAACAAGCTCATTGTAAAGTTAAATGTTGCAAAAGTACGACGTGCAGTTTATACTCTCCTCTTAGTAAATGTGTTATGAATAAATACGAATAACGACCAAGCCAAAGAGACTAAAAGATCCACGATAAAAACACATGTTACGAATACTATGAAGAAATAAAAATGTATATCTAATAAAAACATAATATTGTTATCAAATTACATATTATAAATACTTGCTTTTCTGATGTTTTAATGATTGTATATTGTAATCATCGAAATGTGAGCCATAAAAATCCGAAACTGATAAGACTGACGTAATAGCAATTCAATCAGCCAATGATTTGTGTATTATATACGTCTATCAGCCAATCATCTCGCAATGGACATCAGTCGACCAATCAGAGCGCAGAAACGGCGAAGGGTCACAGCATAAATTTGGCGGTATTTGTTTTCATAAAAACATACATTACCGCTTAAACTGTCAATATGTGGGGAACTATTGTTCTATATGTGGGCAACTATTGTTAGCTGTATGTTTCTAGGTTAATTGTGTATTTGTAAGTGTTTAAGCTGTTGTTCCTCCTAAAAATTAAATAAATAAATAAATATGCTCGATGAAATCATGAATGTAATTTACAAAAATAAACAACTTTTATGCATCTTACCGCGATAAAATCCATAATAGTTGTTTTATTTTAATAGTTATCTTTTTATTTAACTAATTAAACTTACGTCTCTTTTTGTGTAGCGTACATCTTAGGCCTTGATGGTATTAACAATATTATATCCTATTTATATTCTAATTTATGTATTAAGTAAATAATTCAATAATGTATATAATTAAGTCCGTCTAACGCCGCTACGCTCGACTATGTTAGTATTATCTGAATTCAGGGTATGACACTAACAAGGGTATTTTCTGCCCCATCGCGCAGTTATTTCAGATACAGCGATACAAGTGGGGTTAATTGGGCCCCACGTTTGAATTTATTGGGCATTGACAAGTGTGTGATCTGATCTGTGTTGGAATAGATATTTTAGACATCGGAAATTGATAGTAGTGATGAAAGGAGATATGAATGAAATGAGGTGGAAGTAGGTAGTAGCGAGACATTTTAAGTTCAACTGGCTAGCTGGCAAAACTCATGTACCTAACCTAAATGGTGCCAGTGTTAATATTAAGTTCTCCTAACTCTTATCCTTTTTTTTATTTAACGCTGGGAAATGTGCTTAGGCATCCCGCGGGTGAGTAGGTCGACGAGTGCCACCAATGCCGCCTTTGGTGAAGTGCCCCGGATCTACAAGCAAAAGGGCACCTCGATGGCTTGTCAGTTCCTCAGGGGACCAACGCCACCTCCACAGGGGGTTCCCCCGCACCACAGAACAACCCCTCCAATCGTCAGGACAACAACGAGGCGAGGTTCCCGTTCTCGCCCGTTGTCCTCAGCTCTTTTGCCCACAGCTTTTTATAAGAGAGGTACAAAGAGCCCCCTTAGCTCAATTCGCTTCACCCAAGGTGTTGGGCTAATGAGCCCCACCGCCACGACAAGGCCTTAACCGTGGTGGGGTCCTAACTCTTATCCTACTTAGGTATATTCAATTGCTTTTTAGTCTCAACGCCTATAAATTATTATTCAAAAAAAGAAAACGTTCTGCAATATAATCATAAAAATATATTTTTAAAACAAATTTTATCGGCTGCTGTTCTCCTTTTGTTTTTAGTTCAATAATAGTATTTTTTATTGCCAAAAAAATTAGTACTACGTTTATGAGTAAGTTAAAATTAAAAATGATACACACATACATAAATAATTTAATAAGCGTCTTAAAATACGGCGTGTTCCTTATGGACGAATCAAATTTATACACCGACAGTTACTAGAACTTACCAGAAACTGAATTGAATTTACACGGCTAAATATATGAACTTGTGGATATATTACTTCTATTAAAATGTAAGGCGGTGTGTTCACTTCAGTATTGTAAATAAACTCAAATAATTCAAAACGCAACATAATAATTATTTAAACTATTTAAAACGTGATATTTACCATGTTTTTAGTAGACAATGTCGAAATATCGAGCTCCGAGAAATAATCCTAAAACACATGTAAATATCCCGTTTTAAATAGTTTTAATAATGAAAGCAACATAATAATGTTAAATATTACCTTCTAATTCGTACGCAAGAAGGGGGATGATATTAGTTCATTAGGTGTGTTTGTCTGTCGGGTCTGTCTAACCTAACCCACTTACACATGAATTCGCGGGGCTGCTTAGTGGACGCCTGAAAGTGTCCCTGTTCCGATCTGGTAGTCTTCGCAGGGACAAGTCTGCTGGAGCTTTTTGAGGGAAAAAGCAACTGAAGGCACTCACACACAAACTCGCACGTATTTAGTTCGAGTAGTGTACTCCCAAGCGAAAGACCTGCAAGGGTCCTGGTATCTACCTGGATGCATAAAATGTATCTATAATCTATGAATATATATCATGGTTTATGTTTGGCACATGGTTGTTTTGAGGCGGAGTTTTTTTTTCCTAGAAATTGTGCCTACACAGCACGTTTCATCAAAATGCAGTCCTTACGAGATTATCAGTAGATTTACCATTATTTGTCACACTTATTTCGTCCTTCGTTTCGTCAAAAGAAAGTTTATTTATGGGAACGAACGTAAGAAGTTTATCCACAACATGTTTCCTGTTTAAGGGTCTTTTATTGCTTGTATACGTTTGGTTTTTCTTTGTTTTGTTACAATAGGGACCTAACAAAATAAAGTGTTTTAATATTAAACATTTCAGCTGAGCTGTATAGCGTTTCAGATGCTAGATAGATATGCATCAAAGCTTTGTATGATACAAGCAAAATGCAAATTTGGGAGCTGCTTGCATTTTGATGACATAATATTGTGACCGGTCCGTGTTGAATGCGAGTGGCAAGGGATCAATCGTCTTAGCGTTTAGCAGTGGAGGGGATAAAGGCTGATGATGATGATGATGATGGATTTAAGGTGTGCTAAGAAGTTTGAGGAGCCCCCAAACATTTAAGTGGCGTTTGAGAATTACAAACTAAAAAGACACTCGGTGTGTGGGAGCTTCGGACCTAAAATCTTTTCTTCATTGTTAGAAGTGCTCAACCATTAAGTTCGAGTGGGATGCAGCGATCGAAGTGTCCCTTTCGCTCTTGCGACGTCACGACATCACCCGATGGTCAGACGTTGCAAGCAGGAGGGAATGCCACCGGTCCATGACGGAAGACCGAACACGTCCAAAGAGTGTCTTTTGGAGGGCTCTCGACTAGTTAATTTGTGCTAAACTCATTAATGTCTTTCTTTGTAAAGCCTTTGTTCATAATTTGTTAGTTTCTCTGTTGGTATATTTTTGTGAAATATAACAAGTTTGCCAGTTTTAGCTTTAATTTATCTAATGATCCGCTCGATTTCTAAAATCATACAATGTGTACCCAGCTTTATGGAGATACATAAAATCATGAACGTCATGCTCCTCGTTAAGGAGAATGTTGTGATATTAGTTTCGCTAATTACTGTTGTTTTTACTGTCGTATTGTATTATCACTGATTGGATTGAGATAATTATTTAGTATAGAGTTTAGAATATAATATTATCTACATAATATTATATTATCTACATAATATTATATTGATTTGATTTATTCTTTTTATTCTTTCGTGTTGGATGCGAATGGCAAGGGCGTCTTCTTGGCGTTTTTGGAGGGTATGTTCAGCAGATGATGATTATATAATTATTTGATATTATTTGACATATTTCTTGTATTACAGTGTTTGTAATAAAACTCCTTCAAAGCAGCTCTACCAATTCTCATACGATTTTGTGTGCAAAACGGCTAATTCTACTAAGGTCCAACCCATATGTTTTAAATAATCAGACAATTTTTTTTTGTTTTAATTTTTTTATTTGATACATCATTTAAAAATACGTAGTACGTACATCCTTCAACTTTCACCCCTCTACGATCAACCACTATTTAACAACAATATTAGTAAGTACTGTTCGCAAAACGAAGTCTGTTGGGACATTTGTATAGGATTTCATGTCACGGTGTTCGTTATCGCACTCCGAAATTACTCGTCCGATTTTTATAGAATTTTTATGATATGAGAATAGGCCCTAAAGTTTTCTCAAACCGTTGGTGGTTTAGGTGTACTTTCTAGAAAAAAATTTTGTTTCATACAACCAAAATATTATGCAATACAAATGACAGAAGTTCTGTCGTATGTATATATTCTTCTGTCAGAGAACAAACTGTATCCAGTCAGCAGCTAGATAAAAACATAATTTAAAAAAACATGTGGAGGCGAGAGTGGATGGAACATCGGATAGGAACGAATTGCGTGAATATTAATTTCAAAATTTTATTCTAGTTATAAAGCATGCAACGAGGTATGGTAAATGAAACATTATACAACAATTAATAATGATTTTGAAATTAGAAATATTAAGCTATTGCATAGCTTCTATCGCGGGCCTTGAGCGCGGGGACCGAGTACAGAAATTCCGTAACGAAAATAAAAACCTAACGCTCCCCACTCCGACGGGCACGGAGGTGTGGCCGAAAAGAAACGACGTTAGACGATGCATGCATCGTCTAACGTCGTTTCTTTTCGGCAGTCTTCGACACGGTGTTTGTGTGCTTGCAACTAGACGTATTGTACGACACTACGAAGCTCGCACGAATAACAATAAAATATAACACATGTATTGTAAAATAATAAAAATATTTTAAACAATATTAGTTAATATTGTTTAAAATATTTATATTTTTTTATTTATTTAATAAAGGAAAAAAAAATGTTTTCTTATCGGTCACCACGCTCAAAAAGTGTAACTTGAATTAATATCAAAGAAAAAGAAATACTGCATTAATAATTAAAATAAATAAATAATTATAATTGCATAAGTTGATACAAAATGCTATGCAATAGCATTACCGCGGCAGTCCCCGAGTGCCACACGTCTTTTTTTATTATCATAATAATATGTATCAATTTGCACGCCGTAAGCAGAATATGCGATCATCTTCTCTATAATATGTACCAACCTTTTAAATACCGTATTTTTAGCAAATAAACAATCTGAATTTGAATTTGAAGAAATTAATTACACAGCTACACATTTTTTATTATGTTATAATATTATATAAATAATATGTACACTGTATAGCCATCATACGACGTTACGGACGTTTTTTGCAAAGTAGGCCAGGTCGATGTACAGATGGATTAGTTTAGTGGGATCACATACTTTATAACTAATTGCATAAACGAACGAACGAGCATGTGGATAATGAGATGGTAAGTGAGTCCTAACTCCCACCCACAGTGATCGCAACTTTGAAAGTTTAAAGCGTGTAACCTGGATTTTGCTGTGTGAGGATTTAGGAAAGGAAATATGGAAATTATCTTTTGGAATCAGATTAGGCAGTACCTGGTGTGATCCGTTTATGAAATCTTTATTTTAAAAGGCGTGAGATGTCTTTGTGGGAATCAGCTGAAGCTCACTGAAGTCTTCAACCAACTAAACACTCTATCTAGACATATTAATGATCTAAGGGTTCCGTTAAAAAAAATAGTAAAAAGTAAATCCAAGCCCGAAGCCTATCGTGATCCGTTCATCATACTACTTCAAACTGTAGTAAAATAGTGTGACATGCCATCACCGTGTCAGAAATTTCCTTTACTCCATGTCTCACTTCGAGGTTTCAGTGACCAGGAGTAGAGGAGCCAGTGCCTGAAACAAATTGGACTAAAGAAGCAACATCCAATTCTCCTCTCATCAAGCAGGGGAGGAAAATGTAGTCCTCTAGAACCGTGAGATAGTGAAAGACTCTTCTACTAGTCTCTAAAGGGTTCTTCTTACTCCCGGGCATGCTCTAACCATGTTTAAGAGTGACAGGACACAATTGACACACATACCTAAAACACCTAACTTTAGTTGGTTGAAGACTTCAGTGAGCTTCAGCTGATTCCCACAAAGGCATCTCACGCCTTTTAAAATAAAGATTTCATAAACGGATAACACCAGGTACTGCCTAATCTGATTCCAAAAGATAATTTCCATATTTCCTTTCCTAAATCCTCACACAGCAAAATCCAGGTTACACGCTTTAAACTTTCAAAGTTGCGATCCCTGTGGGTGGAAGTTAGGACTCACTTACCATCTCATTATCCACATGCTCGTTCGTTCGTTTATGCAATAAGTCATAAAGTATGTGATCCCACTAAACTAATCCATCTGTACATCGACCTATTTTTAATTATTAAAACACATCATTTACGATTTGGATATTTCTGTGCAGATTGAGGGTGTAATTTTTGGCCTACTTTGCAAAAAACGTCCGTAACGTCGTACGATGGCTATACAGTGTACATATTATTTATATAATATTATAACATAATAAAAAATGTGTACCTGTGTAATTAATTTCTTCAAATTCAAATTCGGATTGTTTATTTGCTAAAAATACGGTATTTAAAAGGTTGGTACATATTATAGAAAGATGATCGCATATTCTGCTTACGGCGTGCAAATTGATACATATTATGATAATAAATATTTCTAATTTCAAAATCATTATTAATTGTTGTATAATGTTTCATTTTTTATACCTCGTTTCATTCTTTATAACTAGAAAAAAATTTTGAAATTAATATTCACGCAATTCGTTCCTATCCGATGTTCCATCCACTCTCGACTCCACACGTTTTTTTTAATTATTTTTTTATCTAGCTGCTGACTGGATACAGTTTGTTCTGTGACAGAAGAATATATTATAATGCATACGACAGAACTTCTGTCATTTGTACTGCATAATATTTTGGATGTATGAAACAATATTTTTTTTCTAGAAAGTACACCTAAACCACCAATGGTTTGAAAAAACTTTAGGGCCTATTCTCATATCATAAAAATTCTATAAAAATCGGATGAGTAATTTCGGAGTGCGATAACGAACACCGTGACATGAAATCCTATACAAATGTCCCAACAGACTTCGTTTTGCGAAAAGTACTTACTAATATTGTTGTTAAATAGTGGTTGATCGTAGAGGGGTGAAAGTTGAAGAATGTACGTACTACGTATTTTTAAATGATGTATCAAATAAAAAAATTAAAACAAAAAAAAAATTGTCTGATTATTTAAAACATATGGGTTGGACCTTAGTAGAATTAGCCGTTTTGCACACAAAATCGTATGAGAATTGGTATGAATAGTGATACCAGCTACTACAGTTCTCCCATAATCATCCTTTTCAATCTCGTTACACTTCAACACAAACCTTCATCAATCATCATCACTACTCACTACATATTATAAAACAAAGTAGCTTTTTCTGTCCCTATATCCCTTTGTACGCTTCAATCTTTAAAACTACGCAACGGATTTTGATGCGGTTTTTTTTAATAGATAGGACAATTTAAGAGGAAGGTTTATGTATATAAATTATTGAGTTTTTATATACATTGGCTAAGATATAACAATAATTGTTGAAGGTGTAGGGAAAAAATAGGCCGCTTGGGAGTTTTCAACGAAAACGCTGCCTAAACCCTTTGAGATATAACAAAATAATGTATGGTGGAATTGTGTATCTTAAATAGGCCTACAAAAAAGTCCGCGATGGCATATGTCTATCTCTTAGGGATATCATACTATATCTATTTAATACTTAAAAAAATGGGCAATTATAACGTGATAATTTGAAAGTTATTTAAACAAATACGGTATGAATCCTTATCATTTTAAATCAGTTAATTGGCATGTGCATTTTATGAAGTTTATTTTTGCCCTTTACATCATGCAAATGAAATGAATACTTTAGGAGATATGGCATTATCAAAATAATGCACAAGAAAATAAATCGTGTTGCTGTGATACGAACGGGCGCGGGTGGTTGTCTGCTGTCTAAGGCCGTAGTGTATCAACTATGGTAGACGTAATAATATGATCAACGTATGGTGGAATATATAATAATAGTATTATATATCCTAAATATGCCTACAGAAAATGTGCGAAGGGATATATGTCTTTATGTTCAAGATGACATATATTCATTTTAATACAAAAACTTAGTAATTATTAAAATAGAAAATGATCATCATCAGACATGATAAATCCGTAAACCTAAGTTCACGCGGGCGAAGCTGCGGGTAACAGCTAGTTATAAATAAAAACAATAATGCGTAACAATTCATGCGTATTCTATGACAGCGGGACGGAAACTAAACACAGAGAAAGCATTTAGAGGCCAACAGTTTGACGCTATTTTTTTGGACGTGTTTTTCGCACGACACTCTATCTAGACATATTATTGATCTAAGGCGGAACCCTAAAACGTTATTTGAGCTTATTCAGGCCGTTCATTCATCATTGGCTTTATATTTGTGTTTATTCTCTTTATTCGCAACAAATACGAGCTCGCGTTCGTAAAGCCACCGCGATTTTGTCACGTTCAGTATCAATGTTTGATTTGCCCTATTATTATTTGTTTTTGATATGAATTTTTCCAACTAAAGCTTTGATGTATCATGAACAGTTTAGTATGCATATTACGCGTCTCATCATCATCACTCATCATCATCATCACCTTTTACTGAGTATAAGCCTTCTTCAATGAACTGCACTTATGAAGATAAATTCTTTTTTTTTTTCAATTTACATAATAAATACATTTTTAAATCGTTACATTAAAAAATGAATATGTAATTAAAATATACCAATTCGAACATTTTTATCAAATTTGATTCCATGAAACAGAAATAAATAAATAAGTTACATAATATATACATTTTTAAATCGTTACATTTAAAAAAATTGATGTTATTAAAAATTTGATTCCATGAAACAGAAATAAATCATAAGGATAAAATAGATGTAGGCTATATTGCTTTCCAATAGAGCTAGATTCGAAATTTTATAATCGCTTGTGAAATTGAAATTTTTTGAAATTGAGGAAATAATTTAATCAATCAATTCATTTGGAACTAGACAGTTCTGAAAGACTGATTAGGGTCTGATGCTAAGAGGTCTCGATGGCCTAGGTGACCGACTAAAACTGTCGTGTTTAATTGCTCCCACGGGAAATCTATTCCGTTTTTTCTCGTTTGTCCCAAATCTACTTTTTTCACTGTTTAATTGTTTTCGGAGAGAGCGATATGGTGGACCAGTCAACACCACAATAATTCTGAATCGCGCTATCGGAGTTTCACAGTTCGCCACGATATAATATGCAACAGCTAATAATGAATGGGCTACTACTCAGTTAAGGATTTTCCTTTGGGGCTTTACATGCATCGCACAAATCTGAACTATTATTATGACTCTTTGCAGGAATATCTAATTAAAACACTACACTTTATGATCACAATATATTTGGGCATAGTAAGACCTCCTGGACGGCAATTGCTTCCTTATGTGGGACAGTGATGTTCCAGAAGGAGACCGACGAACGGGTGAGAGATGAGGCCGCCGACGCGGTCTCTGCCCGTAGACGACGAACGGGGGCGAGTCGGAGGCGCTACTTAATGCGCTTCCAATAACGCCCCTGTGCTCGTGTCGGGCTCGGGATGGGCTAGACACGACGTCGTGGGGGTTGCTTAGTAGTATCGGGCAGTCCCCTCTATATCTGAAGAATCTAGACTTGCCGGATCTCGAATCTAGCCTCGCAGTGGTTTTAGTGCCGACACACACCACTGGGTCCAGTGGCAGTGCCCACCCGGAGCCCTGGTATGGTGCGAAAGCATTTCCACTGCGACGTCAAAAAAAATAGTAACAATCTTTACAATGTTTAGTTATCGACGATAATACAAGGCAAGCATTCGTGCGCTTCTTCACAAATGTATACACTCAGTAGACTAACTGTTTATTACACAATTTATATTATTATAACAATATTATTATAAAGAATACATTATGTATTATTAGCATCATTAATCCCTATATTTATATTTATTAATGCTATTCATTAATTATTAGTAATCTTCATTAATAGCTCATTCGTTAAGCGCCACCGCAGTCGCATCCGGCTGGTGTTGCCAGTGGTTTGTAACACAATATTTATACGTTAAAATTTCTTGCCATCATCACGAAGTGAGCTTTCACTTTTAAAACACTTGCTTGGAAATATTAATTAATATCTCTAATAAGTAAAACCACAAAAAAATAGAAACAGTTGTAAAATAAATGTAATTATTGTGAAGTGTTACTTCATAAATAAAAACGATGATCACTTAATAGTATACGTAAAATCACGATTACAGCTTAGAAGAGTAAGGGCCTGTTTCACAATCTCCAGATAAGTTCCGAATAGGCTATTTACAACATATTAATTGACAGATACTCCATACTCTGTCTGTCAAATATGATATGATTGAGATTGTGAAACAGGCCCTAACTGTGCAGAAAACTATATTTTCTTTTGCTGTCCTTCTTTTGTTTTTGAATGTCCTATACATTCAATATATGGAATTCCGATGGCTAATGATGGCGTGATTGTCATTTAGGCATTTGATTCATCGCAACGCACTCCGTACGCCCGGTTATCTACATCTGCTAATGATCGTGACATATCAAGTCTAATAGATTGATACGTCTCAGTCGAAAGCACTCAAGATGATATCACAGGATGCTTAATGACCTAGAATCTAGATATACATTGCACAGGGTTTCTTGGAGATATTTACCGACACAGACTATTTGACGTTAATGTGACGATACGTTCACGTGATAGTGTATCATGCTTTACTAATAATTATCTAGCAATACTATAATCTTCATCATTGTGATCATCAGCCTTTATCCATCGACTGCTAAACATAGGTCTCTTCCTTATCCCTTATTCAAATCTAACAAGGACCTGTCATTGCAGGAAATCGTCTATTTAATATTATGTTTCAATAATAATTATAGTACTAATGTATATTATGTATGATCTATTTAAATATTTAGTACACATGAGTTGCATATGAAACCATTTGGAAGAAATGAGTACGTACAATCATGATAGTCGGAAGTACTTTGTATGTAATGGTTTTACAACCTTCCATTTTCAATATTCCCAAAAAATATGTGCTTCTTATTCACCTACTACTAGTTCTAGTGTTTCTCTTTCACGTAAAAACTACTGAAGGGATTTTAATGAAACTTTACAATAATCATCATCATCCATTCCTTCCATTCGACTACGGCGACTAGCTCGTTTTATGGGCTAGTTGTTTTGCCCTTAGGTGGCTCACATAACCTGTTTTGTGGAAGAACGTGCGGCCACATTCGCACGTCATAATTTTACAATACTATAGCTTACACATCAATATATCACATAGGCTATAATTTATCCCCGTACTCCCACGGGAATGGGAAATATGCGGGTGAAAAGGCCGGACGCTGCTTGTATTGTTATATGATTGGATGGCAAAAGAGCATTCGGTTTGGAAGATGGTAAGGGAACACCACCCCTCATACGAGGTCTTGAATCTCTTTATGTGCGTATCTTTTTCTTTCTTCTCGCTTTCATTTAACGCCAATAGGCCATCAAGGTAATGGTCATATTTTAAGGCACTGATGTAAGCCTAGATTTTATTTGGTTTTGGACAATAGCTATATTGTATTAAAACTATGTTTACATTTAAAAGAATTAAACACAATATTCAAGATCTAAACAGCTCCTTTAGACAGTTGTAAAGGAATATAATAGTCTAGTTCTCCAGAGGACTCAAGTAACGAGATCTCTATTGTTTTATGGACGTTGTTAAGCCTTCCGTATAACTTTCATGAAGGAATCGCATGCTACGAATGATAGTGATCTGTAACAAGGTTATATTAAGATCATTTTCTGAATGAACCCTATCGAATCATTAGTAGTCGGAAACGGAGCTTCATATTTATCCGTATACGTAAGCCTAATGGCTTATTAGGGGGATAGACTTATAAAGAATACAAAATAATACCAATACTGTGCCTGCGTGTGAAGATAATATTACAAGAGAAAAAATCATTGAGGTTTATTTCTTGTAGTAGAAAAGTATTGATCTTCATACTATGAAATTATCATCCTAATGATAATAATAAAAATGATGAATCTATACTTTAATTGATTTAGTTCGATGACTTGAAATCGGCTTTATACTATTTTTATATTTACGTATCTTATTTTTTTTCCACAAAACAATCCAGTGAAAATAATTACGAAAGTATATTTTCATGAAATTGTTGTACTTCCTAAACTTTTTCCAAATAAACTGTCTTGTCACTTCAAACTATTACAAACTGTTATCCAACTCGTGATAGCAATTTCAAACTTCATAAAAAACAATATAACTTCAATCAGACCTATTTTGAGTTGTATACAAAAAACATAACGAAAACCTCAGAAGATTTCCCGGTGAAAATGAATACTTGCTTGCCAGACTTTTATTTTGCTTTTCACCCGCCTTAACTTAGATTGGCACTTACCTATATCCGGACCGATTACAATTATTACATAGATTCTAATTTGTAGTTGCCTACACTATATTTTTACCTACACGTATATTGACTTGTGGGGTTTTTTTTCATTTAGAGGATGTAATATTATAATAAATTATTAAATATAATGACTTATTGGTGTATAACACAATGGTTAAGATGCCTGATGAAGGTTCAATAAAGGACCGAAACGTCGCAAATTAGCGAATGTGTTTGAATTGACATTCACTGTCCACTTTCCTGCGAATTCCAATAGATTATATATTACATAGATTATGCCATTCAGTGATAAATTATATGCATTTATAAACGACATGGTTAACAGAGACATTAAAGTAATCCATATTTGTGTTCGTAAATTTACATGCACATTAGCTTTGTGTGCGTAAGCTCTGAAGCACCCTGCCCCCCTAGACAAGTGACACAAACGCTAAACGAATATAAGAATATTAATTTTCGTATGGGAATGACAGCTAGTCTGACAGCTTGTCTGACAGATAGTGTCAAGTAGTGTCAGTAGTGTCACACGAGCGCTTAAAAACCGTCACGGTAAAACCTGACATCGGCTTGAGTTGCGAGTTTGACATGCTAAACGATTCGTTTTAAAAACGGCTTCGTGTAAGCATGGGTGTCCATTTGTCTCATTAAACGGTTTTTTACCACTCGGTAAAATAGCGCTCGTGCGAACGGGGCCTAAGTTTTCTATTCGGTAATAGCAATACGCGCTGATACACTCCTTGTAGTTACGCACAGAAGCGTGTACACTGTACTTATACATCACAATTACAAGTATGGCCCACCCGCTTTAAATATAAAAAATGTACATTATATTATTTTGCATTTATTAGTTTGAACTTCATCATCCTTTGTGATTCTTGAACTTCGGTCCCGTTAGCGGCATGGAGAAAATGGCCCCATCTGTTAGAGTTACGTCCCATATTCTAATTTTTAAAGGCCCTCTAAAGTTCTCCATAGGGCTCCAGTCGCGAGGAGCTGTAGTTCTATCTCAGGTTCACCCCCAATACTCAGATGATCTGGGTTCCTTTGCAAACAACTGAGTTCCTTTCAAATTCAAATTGTTTATTTTCTTAAAAATTCGGTACATGAGAGGTTGGTACGCGTATTCTGCTTACAGCGTGCAAATTGATACATAATATAATATGTTAAAATCAATTTTAATTATTCAAAACTCATTTCTATCTATCTCTACAAATAATTCACAGTAACATAAATACATTATCCAAAATCTAAATTAAATAAATACAAACAAACAAATAAAATAATTGATAATCATTTATCAGATTTACTAAAATCTTTTAAAAATTTATTTATGTCATAATACATTTTATCTAGGAGCCATAAATAAAGATGTCGCTTCAATTTTTTCAATAGATAGATAGTCCTTAAAATAGTCTGGCAGTTTATTATATACTAGCTGTTGCCCGCAGCTTCGCCTGCGTTAACTAAGATTTACAACGGGATCTTAGCGGGATGATATATCTTTACCGATAAATGGGCTATCGAACACTGAAATGTTTCATTAAAATCCGACCGATAGTTCCTGAGATTAGCGCGTTCAAATAAACAAACTCTTTAACTTCATATCTTAAGGATTAAAAGCATGAGTAAAATAAACCCGTTTAAATGTAGTCCAAAAAAATCAAAATTTCTGAATAAAATATGGTTGTTGTGCCTCACTCGACATAGATGTGTCGTGAACTATTTTGTAGATATTTATAAGATCTACAGTTAATTAGAACATTTTATGGTTCTATCTTTTATAGTTTAGGCAGCGTACGCAAAATAAATAATTTTCTGGTTGATTTTTTACAACTCGTGTCCGAAAAACCCAAATATCTTACAGAACCCTGTTTTTTTCCAGAATAAAATTTAATCTATGTTAGTCGTGGATAATGTAGGTTTCGAATGGTGAAAGAAATTTTGAAATCGATCCAGTACTTTATGAGCCTATTCATTACAACCAAACAAACAAAGTTTTGCTCTATATAATATTAGTGTAGATATATAGTATAGATAGATTTCGCCATAACTTCAAAACAGATCGTCCAATTTTAATCATTCAAAGTCGAAATATTATCTACATAAACTGTACTTAGTGACGAAATAATTTATTTTGATAAGGATCCAAAGCATGAGTAAAATAAACGCGTTTAAATGCAGTCCAAAAAAATTCAAAATATCTAAATAAAAAAATGGTTACTGTGCCTCACTCGACATAGATAGGTATAACTAGTCGCGAACTTTTTTGTAGATAATTATAAGATTTACAATTAATTAGAACATTTTATGGTTCTATCTTTTATAGTTTAGGCAGCGTACGCAAAATAAGTAACTTTTCTGGTCGATTTTTTACACCTTGTGTCCTAAAAGCCCAAATATCTTACGGAACCCTATTTTTTTCAGAATAAAATGTAGCCTGTGTTACTCGTGGATAATGATTCTTTCGAATGGTGAAAGAATTTTTGAAATCGGTCCAGTACTTTTTGAGCCTATTCGTTACAACCAAACAAACAAACAAAGTTTTCCTCTTTATAATATTAGTGTAGATTGTTATTGACATACAAAAAGCATTTTTATAAAAACTTATAGGTACTCACCCGCGCACCAAAATGCAAACTCACACAAGCAGGAGTCAAATAAATTTTAATATTAACACGAACATGTAATTATATTATAAAATTATAACTACTACAACCTAATTAACGCAATCAAGTTAAATCTTTCTGTGCAGTTTAATTTAGTTTTGCTGTTAAACTTAAACGTTCAAGTATGCTCCTATACTGTAGATGTGAACTTTCATAGACTTAATGCCATAATATTATAAGTGTACTTTCTTATTATCGTTGTTTTGGTTGATTAATTAATATTATTGATAACCTGTGTAGCTCAATGGCTAACATGTGACGCTCAAGCTGGAGGTAGCGGGTTCGGATCCCGCCAAGAAAACGACATTCAGTTGCATCTACGTCGCTAATGTTTTTATAATCAAATTAGTAAAGTGCTTTCAAGTATCACACATTAATTATGTCAGAAAAATATTCATTGCATTTGTATACAAAATAATTATAACACCACTAATTAAAAATATTAAAAATGAAACTTTTAAATAGAACAGCATCAAAATATTTTTCGCTATCACTCTCCACGAGCTTGTTTTAACTTTTCAATTAATCTAATCTAGAAACCTGAAACGCGGCTCAAATAAATTTTACGGGTGGCGCTTCTGATCTTTGACAGGTCTATATTTTAGCTGGAGCAAAATTTAAACCGCTGAAATCAGGCTTAGAAAGTTATATAAGGTAGTGAATGGACAATACTTTCACTGCAATGGAGAAATCAACAGAGAGAATGATGAACAATTGACAAGTACAGACGAAGGAACCTCTTTAAAAGACGACTATTACATAGACCAGAGTTTTCAAACATTGTGATTGCACCTGATACTGAAAATATAAACGAAGATGAATCGAATACTTTAAACACAATAGTGACGATGTTTCAGTGAGTATGGGCTCGGCCTCTTTTTCGATTCGATCTTAGTTGCCTCCCTGTGGTACCTTGAAATAAATTTTCCTAAATATGTGTGTTGCGCACCCTGAACACGAGACCATCCCTCGCTCACCGGTGAAGGATAACCTCGTAAAGAAACGTGCATGCCTGATAAAATTGAATTTCTTTGTAGGTGTGTTAAGTTCACCCGCTTCGGGCCAGCGCCTCTGTGAACTACGGCCTGAAACCTTCCTTGCTTGAATTTGAGAAGGAGACCCGTGCCCAGCAGTGGCATATATATGGGTTGCTTCTTTGTTTTTAAATCGTCCGAAACATATTGATCACGCAAAACATGCGTAGCTATAATATGAAAGAGCCATACCAAATATTTTGTCATATTATTATCTTGCGTAGTCAGGCCTTCATTCCTGAGATCATTGCTGTTCTGTTGATATTTTAAATAATTATTCGTTTAGAAGCACCTTTAAACGGGAGTTTTGTTGTGTATTTTCATTATAATTCAGTTTACAAATGTCTACGTTATAAACAAACTGACTTCGAATGGATGGGTAGGAAGTCAACTTTTCATAATTGAAATGAGCTTCAATAAATGTATGTATGACTTAACCAGTTTTTTAGAGTTCTATTCCCTAATATGACAAAACTGAACCTTGTTAGGATAACTCCGTACGTGTGCCTTTGTACGTCAAACTGAAATCTACAGGTTCAAAGTCAATTTACCAACAATCTAGGTGTCACAGCATAGCCAAAGGAAAAACATTAATTTATACCCTTAATCCTCAACCTACGCTAAAAATACATTTTTAAGGACACAGCTGCACTCATCTTGTGTTGAAGTATTATTTTACACCATTATTTGTGGAGCACACACCAAATGTCGTTGTCCATATTAAGAAGCTATTGGGTGGATAAAAATAATTTAGATCTCCGTAACCCTACGTTACATAGAAAGTTCTATTTTACTTTGATAAAAAAAGAAATTGAGCAAAAAATTAAAAGTATATTTTAACCACAAAGCGATCTTTAACATCATAAGCATTTCAAGGTTCTATGTCCAATTTTATTCCTTTTATAGTCTCAGTAAAAGATAATGAAATTTTATATGACGTACTTTATTGAGTTGAGTTTCTGTCGCTCTTGTTTGCGGTTTTCCCACTTTTTGTCTTATGTTGAAAAATTAGAAAAGCTGTTTAAATGTATACGTTTGACGCGCACTTTAAAAGTTTTTGTCTTATTTGTTAACCCATTTGAAGTCAAATGAAAATTTAATTTTGCATGCAGATGATTAAAAGTACAAATAACACATCCAGTATATTATTATAATATTATAGTAAAATATTTTCTGACACCTAATTAGTTTATTTTAAAGATAACGTTTTGTAGGTAGACAATATTATTAATCGTATAGTCCAAACTTTCTGTTCGTAGTGAAATATTATATTTCTGGGTAAATTACAATAGTAAAAAAAATGTTTTGGTATCTTATTAAGTGTATGATTATTATTGCGATTCCGGTTACATTTACGATTACAATTATGGTGATCAGATGGTGAGTAGATAAAAAGACAAAATAACATCGTTTTCCATGAGGCACTCGTCAAAATATAAAGAAATAAAAGAAATGGTTTGATTAATTGTTTGTTTGAATTGAATAGGCTCCGAAACTACTGCACGGATTTGAAAAAAATATTTCACAAAAACACACATTATCAGCGAGTAGCATAGGCTATAATTTCTTACCCATGCGGAGCAGGACAGTGTAGGTACTAGTTTTATATAAAAAAGAGTATCAGTAGACAATTTTATAAGATTAATAAAAACTTTAAAATGATTAAAAACATCTTCATACGGAAATCTATTTGATTTGTTCAGATTTCTTCTCTTGGGTGTTCTAAATTCTTAGATGTGCCAAAAAGCAATCGTGATATTTCGTTAATTTAAACAGATAAATAAATACATTCATATTCTGTATATATATTTTTGTTCTTTCTTAATGTACAAAAGTAACGACTTTGGTTATCTTAGCAATGCTCGCTTCATAAAACGCTTTAAAATATTGGGTAATTAATATAATATAGGGGCAACTGTGAGTTAAAGTAGAAGAGAGACCGAGAAATGAATTATTCAGACATAGAAACAAACATCCTTGTTTCATGCTCGCAACATGTGCGCCGTTTAACAGGACACGTCCTTACTGAGATTGGGGCAATAGTATAGCCACAAACATGACTCAGCTGAAGCATTCTACAAAGTAAGGATTCGGCTATAGCGCTGATTAAATTTCTTTTAACTTCTTTTTTACATTATAGTTTATGAAATAAAAGTTGCAGCTTAAAAGTTAAAGTTATATGGTGTTCAAAGATAACTTTTCCAAAACACCCGTTTTACACAAGATTTTTTTTTTACTACATTACTTTTATTAGTTTAGGCTTCGATTAAAGTGTTTTTTTCAGTCAGTTTTTTTTTTTATATTAAAATAATGATATTATGGTATCATACCTTAACAATAATATAAAAACTATATAATCAATAACTATATAATCAAAAGTGTTCAACACAATAAAACAGTTCATAACAATGGTACAGATAATAAAATAGCAAAAATGTTTATAGTTAATGCATTGTCATCATGTTTTAAAGTGCTGGAAATTGAATCTAAATATTTTATCATTAGAGTCAAAGCTAATAAAAGTGTTTAAAAACAATGTGATTAAAGCAATCATCAGTATCTTAAGCCGGAACCGCACGTTTGTGACTTGCCGCAAGCCCCAAGCCTTCACAAGTCACAAGCATGCGGACGCCTCGCAAGCGCTTGCGGCAAATTCTCTTTGGTTCCCTTTGGCTTGTGCACAATGCTGACACTCGTCGGGTCGGCCTCAAACCTTTGCAAGCCTACGCAAGCCAAGACAAACTCTGTATCGCACGTTTGAATTTTTGAAGGCTTGCCAAGCCTCGACAAACGTGCGGTTCCGTCTTTAGAAGCACTGTAAGTTAAGGTGTCGATTTTATTAATTTTAGATTAATTTATTTCCTTGACACTGTCAATTAATATTTAATTCCCTTTATGAATTTGATTAAATACATATTATTATGAAAAATATGTACATTTATCGGCGCAAAATTATATTAAAATTCATGTTAAAAATTGCGTTCTTTTCACGTTGATATTTTTAAAATTATTAAATTATTATTATTATTATTATTATATTTAATTATTATTATTTTTAAAACACTGTTCATAATTAGACAAGATACAACGTGGAAGTTTTTGAAGTTTGTCGCCATGTAAACTTTGTCTTACCACGATAGTGTGACCATATTATTATGTTATAAGAGACAGCCAAAATTACCAAATAATTAAATCGCTATACATCTTTAAAGTTTTAGTAAAAATATTTATTTTTAATAGTGTGTTTAATATGTTAATGTTTTTAAAATGTTAACTTTATATAATATGTTGTTCCTCTTTAATAAGTTATTCTTAGATAGAGAGGTGATACATTTTAATACAACTCATAAGCATTGATTTAGAGTAATTAAATTTTTGATTTTTAATCATAATCTGTAGTTACGAAGCCAATAAAAGTCGTCATAACGCCAAGAGTCAATACTTTTTATCTGTTTTTAATTTTAACTCACTTTTTATGTGTGACTAAAGTTCAGTGTGAGCATATTCCACAATACGTTTATTTTTGTGGTACTTCACGAAAACTATCAGTAATTTGGAACTAATTAAAAAAAACTAAAACTGAAGATGATTGATACTCAAAATATATTTTTAGGGTCTTTAGTCCTTCCTTATTTAAAACAAAAATACGTTAAACGGCCTTTTATTATCCGGTGGGTTTTCCCACCTGATGGTATGATACCATATGATGGTATAATCTGTATTTACTTTTGGCTTATTGTGTTTAATTTAATGGTCACCCTATTGACACTAGTATTTCTTGCAAACTTCACACAAGTTGGCCGTGGTTAGCTGTAGTTTTTATAGCATATGTTTGTTGGACGACAGGATATGTTTTGATTACTCAGCAACATATTAAAAAAAGGTTTTTAAAGCAATTTCAGTTTGTAATATATAAAAATAATTTCTTAAGTTCCTGTAGTCACCTGCCTTTACTAATGGTGACTAATATAGACGTTAGTTTTATCTTGAATATTCAAGAGAGTAATAAAAGAGAAATAAAAGTAAAAAAACGTGAAAAAAAAACCCTTTGACCCTTTTTACCAGTTTAGTTCGGTTTGGAGCATATAATAGCCTTATTGTTTGACTAAACTTTTATTACCTTATATTATTATTAGTACCTGGTTGACCGAGCATTCGCTCGGTACTCTAAGTGATAAAATACTATAAAATTATTCTTCCAAAAAAAATGATCTTAAAAAAAGGAAAAAAAAAATTCGGACTGGAGATTCGAACCAGACTCGTTCGAACTTAACTGCCTAATTTCACCACTAAGCTACCATGACATATTACTTGATAAATTTACGTTCGTATTCTAATCATATTATATCGATGCCTCAAAACACGGATAAAAAAAAGTTTTCTAAAAATGTATCCTAGCTAGATCGATTTATCGCCGTTTTTAACACATGTATACAAAATTTCATGAAAATCATTGGAGCCGTTTCCGAGATCCCGATTCTATATATATATACAAGAATTGCTCGTTTAAAGGTATAAGATTACTTGCTATTATTATAAAAATGATAGGACCTACAAACCTTTTTTTTGTCAAAGCTTACAATTGTATTATGCGTATTTTATTTTTAACAAAAAAAAAAGGAACTCTCAAAATCAAAAAACATCGACAAAAATATTATACTGTGTTTAACCATAATATTGTTTTCTAATGTTCAGGCGAATTTAAAATTATAGTGTGGATAATGCAACTTGGCATCTGGAAGTATAATGACAAAGCGCGTAAGTCCTTCCACCGTGGCTTCTGCAAACTGTAAAGTATCTGAATAGATTAATTGCGAAAACCTCCGTAAAAGCTATTTCTAATAAGGCGTTGTTTGGTTTTCCCACTAAACTTGAGGTTCAAAATTCTTTAGCGAATCTTTTAATATGAATGTAAAACGAATTTAACTTTTATTTCAAGCAATAATTTACGTTCGAACGCGTCACTGTTTCGAAGTTTGGACTTTTGGATAAGTTCCCGACGTTTTAACGAAGTGAAAACATGAGATTCATTTACGCGAGCGTTCTGTGCATTCTGAGAACTTTCGCTTGTCAAAATCATAAACTTGTTTCTTTCTATTTAAGAGCGTTTACACTTTTTGTGCTCAAATCAGCACTTTTTAACCAGTTTTACACCATTACAGGATTATGTTACAATTGTATTAATTATAGATTTTTATGAAACATAATATTATTATGAACACTCTTAAATTTATTTTTCTACTAAATATCTGAAAAATAAATTCAACTAGCTGTTGCCCGCGGCTGCGCTCGCGTTCAATTCGGAGTAGCGCAGTTCCGTACTTACGTATAGTAAACACAGACAGATTTTTTTTTAACTATCTTGCGAACTTTCATCTCCTATGTAATGCCTATATAGGTAAAAATCTTAAAAACGGAACAATTATTAATGGTTATTTTATTCTTATCAAGTTCCTGAATGCAAAGTTGGCGTCATCTTCTATGTATAATGACGAACTTCCATACAAACTTTTATCCCCTAATTATACACCCTAAGATTTTTTCGCAACAAAAAGTAGCCTATGTCCTTTCCCAAGCTCTAATCTATCTCTGTTCCAAATTTCATCAAAAGCAGTTCATTGGTTTAGGCGTGAAAGCGTAACAGACAGACAGACAGACAGGTAGAGTTACTTTCACATTTATAATATTAGTTAGGAAAGGATTTCTATTTTTACAACATTTTTACATTATATCAAGAAAACTTACCGGAAGTTTCCATAATAACCCTTTCAGACTCAGTTTCTTGGGATTTATAAAACTACTCAAAAAATCTACAAATTAAATTTTATTCTTACTAATATTATAAATGTGAAAGATTGGAAGTATGGATTTTTTAGTTACTCTTTCACATAAATGGATTTCAATCAAACTTTACAATAATATAATATATACATCAGAGCAACACGTCATAATCTATAATTTTCCCTGTACTCCCACAGGAATGGGGTGAAACCACGGGGAGCTGCTAGTACCAAATATCCTGATGTCTGAATTTTTTTTTAAATTTAGGGATTTTAAAATAAGATTTTTTTAAACAGAAATATCCCGAAATTAAGTTGATTTTTTCACCAATTTATCTTCCTAAAATGAACATAATAATAGCTTCTCTGCTTTAAAAGAGAAACCATGATTGTTTTTTTTTATTAATTGCTATTATTTTTCTACAATTATTTTAAAACTACAATAAAACGCTACGTTCGAACCAATATATTTAAAAAAAATTCTAAATATTGTGTTGCTTGTTAGTTGTGTCAGAAAAAAAAATCTTTATATGCATAAAAGTGGGCGCACAACATCGAAACTTGAAAAAGGTGTAAACGCTCGTAAGAAGTTTGCGGTAAGTTTACCACGTATTACATTTTGTATGTACCTAGTGGTGGCACCAGCTTTCTTGTTTCTCAATTTCTTTTCTGTGTTTTAGAGAGGCAGTACTAGCGCCGAGACTTAACATCTGATCATCATCATCACCATCATCATCATCATCATCATCAGCCTTTATCCGTCCACTGTGAACATAGGCCTTCCTCAATGAACGCCAAGACGACTTAACATCTTATGCCTCATGGAAATCGACACAATATGTTAACTAGTTCATGTTCATGGGTGATACTGATCGCTTACCATCAGGTAGCACGTCTCCCTGTTTGACTATGCAACTAACATATAAAAGGTAAAAGATTCTTATATGTTGTATATTGGTGTTAGGTATCCACACTGCCGTGGTTCCATCTTTATTGATACCGAAATCCTGTTAATTTCATATTTTCTTTTAACGTCCTTCTTCAACTGCTTTGCTTGTGTTAAAAAAACTGCGGACTGGCAGTTATTGGTAACATTTTCCGTGTCAGAATAGGCGACGGTAAACATTTACCAACAGCTTGATTGCTTACCCAACTAATACAAAGACCACGGCAATTGTATTGTATCATCATCATCAGCCTTTATCCATCCACTGCTGAACATAGGCCTCCCTCAATGAACGCCAAGACGACCGATTTCTTGCTACTCGCACCCAACACGGCCCTGCCACTGCACGGAGATCGTCTTCCCATCTGGTTAATGGCCGACCAACACTTCGTCTACCTAGACGCGGCCTCCACTCTTGAACCTTAATGGCCCATCGGCCAACCATTGTAATGTATACAATGTATAATTATAATACACCTATTGGAAAACGTAGTGTATTAGACGAATTGAATCAATTCTAGCAATCATAATATTCTACACGGCTAATACACTTCTTCAATCAGCTCACGTCCTGGAACTAAATTTTACCAGTGACTAATACAATATACCATCCCCTCACTATCCCTTAGTTATGAAACAATATGATTTGATTATCCTTCGTCACATTTTCCTTAACAGTAGTCTTGTGTCGTTCGCGAACGATGAATGAATAGGAGCCGTATCTTCGCACTGTACTAGAAGAAACGTTTCCGAGCGCGGACTTGTAATCGGTCTATTAGGTCTAATAGCTCTTTTCGGACTCGTACATGTTTTGAACCGCACGATTGTGTGTGCGAGCGAGAACGAGAAATAAAATACAGTCACTGTTCGTTTCTGTATCTGAGAATGAGAACGAGAGAGAATAACTGACGATTGACGATGCTACCCGAACATAAAATAACATCAAAAAAACTGACTGAATAGAGCTAATAGAACTAATAGAATGAACTAGTTCACTGTCCGAAATGAACTAGTACGGAGCGATCTTAAAAATGACCGAGCAGGCACAAGACTACTTAACAGGAGTCTCACTCACATATTTCTTTACTGATAAAGTAGAAATAACTGTAAGCAACCGTAGCGCCATCTGGCGGCTATAAGTCGGAAACGGTCATTCGCGTCTGTGAGTTTGAGGAGGATGAAGCTCTGCCCGAATTGTATTGTAAGGTCACGTAAGTCATTGTTTATTTTAATGTGTAAAGTATAATATTATGGCGATAGTGTATAAATGTATGGGCAGTGTGAGTAAGAATGTATCTTAAAATATGTACCTGTGAACCTTAATATTGATGTTTTATGGATAATATAGTAAATGTTTATATTTAAGACGCATTTTCACTTCTAATGTTTAAATAAGGGATTCAGAAAACGGTCAATACCAAAATATAATCCGGGCGATAATATTTGTAATGATTTCGTCATAATTCTAATTGTTTTATGGACTTATAAAAAAATATCATTACAATAAGTTGTGATTTTGACTATTTCTAATGCTATGTATATTTTTTAAAGGATTTTTTTTAAATCAAATTGAATTTGTTGTGTTTAATTTTTTATATACTTATTATAAGCAATTAATTACTAAAGAAATTGCCATAACTGAGTATTGGTTTTCCAGTCTGTCATAAGTCGGAAACGTGTTTTATAAGAAAGAAAGAATAAGCTTTATTTGACACAAAACAAACAAACATATATAATAGGGTGAATTATACAAGGCAAAAAAAGGTCAAAAAGGCAGTCAGCTCAGCATGTGCGACTGCGCTAATGGCAGACACGCTGATAGATGGTCAAAAACATCTAGTTTCCGGTCTTTGACGTATAAATAGTTTTTTGATGTTCCTTAATAAAATATTTAAAAAAAAAGAAAACTACTTCAAACAGTAAACTAAAAAACGAAAAATAAATTTACTTCGCACAAAGTTATACGTGTTTTTGTTCAGTTCAATAAAATGATTAAATAATTATTTTATAATTTTATGTTTTCGGTTCTATGAGAGTTCTCTCGGCTCCACCATCAGATCTACTCCAGACCTTTATTAAATTGTAGTGCTTTAAAGTACTTAATGAAAAAACTGACAGACGCTCTATTCACCCCTAGGACTTTAAATAACAAACAGATATTAAATATTTAAATAACAAAAAAATAAAATTTTAATAAAGATTTATAATTTACTGCAAATATCCCTCTATCTGAACTATCTAATTATCTAATATATTTTAACAGTCTAGGCCCAACGCGCGTTCTTATAGCTGTTTCTCCTGTAGACAGGATCTAGGTAACCAACGAATGACTAATTGATACGATCTCGGAAGCCCGAGGGATACGGTAAAACTGAATAAGAGGGTTCACTGGCAGTTTTTAATGAAGACGATGTTGAATTTAATCAAAACACTGCTGCAGGAGTAGAAAATATTTTTCAATTTCCATCCCCAATTAGAGCAAAATATTTAAGTTTAAGATTTTATAATTGAATTTAAGAAATTTATATAAATAAATTTATATACACGTGAGCGACGATGTTTCAGTGGGTATGGGCTCGGCCTCTTGAGCCCCAAGGTCCGGGTTCGATCCTGACCCGGCACCCAACCCTTGTGGTGCCTTAGAATGGGTTTTCATAGTGCACCCTGAACACGAGACCATCGCTCGCTCATTGGTGAAGGAAAACATCGTGTGGAAACCTGCATGCCTGATAAGATTAAAAATCTTTGAAGGTGTGTGATGTTCATCAACCCGCATTGGGCCAGCGTTCGGTGAACTATGTTTTGATAGTCTCCTCGCCTCGAGGAGAAGACCCGTGCTCAGCAGTGGGACATGCTATATGGGTTGCTACTATACTTTAATATATACACGTGCATGACCCGGTACATTTATCTATATTCGCGATTATCTACGCTTGTCGAGATTCGAACATGCGACCGTTGCGTCCAGTAACTTCACCTCTCGACCAGCCGGCCATGTGTAAATATATTTTTTAGATACATGTATTCATATATCAGTTCTTTGTCTATACTAATATTATAAAGAGGAAAGATTTGATGGTTTGTTTGTTTTGAATAGGCTACAAAACTACTTGACCGATTTGGAAAAAACTGTTGTTCACAGTGTAGCTGGCTATATTAAATTTTCAAAAAGTTAGGTACCCATTTTAACGCAGGCGAAGCTGTGGGCAACAGCTAGTCAACTATAAATAGGAATTAATGAACATGGCAATGAACATATGGATAGCTTAAAAGTAGACCCTGTTGTTAACCCCGAGATGTAGAATAGGTAGGTCTCAGCATTAGTGCTTATGATAGGATCTGGCCATAGCTCGTTCTTTATTTCAGCGGCATTAGAGATCCTATGCTAAATGCTATAAAATGCTTTTTAAATTATCGTTCAAAGATATTATTATTGTTTTGTTCTATTTAACTATATATTTTGAAACAAGCCCGATTCGCATACTTACTACAGGAGATACCTTTTAAAACTTTTCCGTAGCCGAAACTAAAATAAGAATATTATGCGTTTTCCTGACTGCCAGCAATTATATTAAAGAAATACATTTGTCCACGTTTTAAAGATGCAACATAATAATATTTTATGGAATGTGCAACTGCGAGCTTTTTGTGCTGAAATGTTTCAGCTTACAGTGATTATGTTTTTGAGAGTTCCCTCCTATAAGAGATAGATGACTCCGTGACTGAGTAGTTTTGTCTTTTACGTCATAAAATATGCATTAATGTTACAATTAAGTAAAGTTGTTTTATATCATTGATAGAATGTACTGTCGGTCCTTGATGGAAATTCATGTTATAGCCACTATAATGAAACTTTATATACACTTTTTCCACTATTTATTTTATATATTATAACAGTTACAATTTAAACACGACCGGTTTCGACAATGTCGAATTATAGTGGCTTGTTTAATATCATCATCATAATATTATATCAATATCATACTATACATAAAATAAATACTTATAAATTTAGTATAGATACATAACATATAAATATTATAACAATATACATTTTGATACATGTACATTGTACAATGAAATTTATAAATTAAGGTTTATTAAAGAGAATATAATATAAAATGCATATATATATATATATATATATATAATAAGCAAATCGGGTCTTACGGAATTAGCGCGCTACAAAACGTAGAACGTAATGCGAACGTAGGCTTATTAACGTTTCACAACTAAGTACTAAGAGATAATACTTTCTAGTAGCTAGTAACTTTGTCGTACTCCCTTTATTAAATCCGTAATCCTATCTAAGAGATGTACTAAGCCTACGTCCTTTAATTACTGAAAACCTTGTGTATCTAATTTCATGTTTGTAATGGAGGTAGTTGCATATCTAAATCATCATAATCTATGTTAACTCGGGGAAATCTGTAATTAACAGCTAGCCTATAATATCATATATTCTAGCCATATCATCATTATTATCATAATTACTATCCGTCCACTACTCTGTTGTCTAGTCTATATAGGTACGTAGTTAAAATTACTCTATATTATCAAGAAAACAAAAAAGTGTGAATGTCGGTGCAAATTAAATACAATATCATAAATCGAAATTTGCTTTTTAAGGACATTGAAACTAGGTTAGACATCATTTAAAATAATTTTGAAAATGTGTTCTAGGTACGCTTATATACCTAGACTAACTTAAAAATAAGTATTTTATTTATTAACGTAAAGAGGGAACCATAAAGATAAATAGGATAAAATCGCGAGCTATTCTCATTTCATGAAAGTAAAAATCGTTACTGGCGTGAAATTTTTAACAATGTTATCTATCTTTTTTTATATTTTCTTTCGAACAGTGTCCTGCTTCGACTTGGAGAAATGTGGACAAGTTAATGCTCTCGATATATAATAATATACTGTTGTTGAATTTCGAACACGGTTTCATGTTTCAAAGCATATTATGTTATTATATTTGGAATCAGTATTCCGTAACGCCATCAAACCGCTTGACCAAATGCTAATGCTAATTGAATGGCTCGCCAGTTGCCAAAAAGTAACTGTGGTATAATTAATGAACGGCATCAGATATTTCAGCAGTGGACGGATAAAGGCTGATGATGATCCGGAACCGACTTTTAATCAAATTTTTTAACAGGGTAACAGCAATAGCCACCATAAAACCGATGTATGTATATTAATATGCCCACGGTACACGTATTTGACCTCAAAGGTTGTGGGTACTGCGGACAGTGGACTGCAACGATATTTAAATTAAAATCCGGAAATATGATTATTTGTCATATATTATTTATTTAAATTTTTTATAGCATTTTATAGTAATTACTGATAATTCTAAAAAAGCTTATAGTTTAGTTTTAAGCTTAGTTAATATTATCTCTAAGATCTCTTGGATGTTAAATAATATTTTTGGTACCAGAATAAACATAAATGTGATGTCGTGAGACGAAAGTCTTCAGCCACTGCCTTCTCCCCGTGACACATAAAATTAAGACTCCGGGATCTGCAGTGGCTGGTGCGTGTTGGATGCGAGTGGCTAGGGATCGGCCGGCTTGGCGTTCATTGAGAGAGGATGTTCAGCTATGGATGGATAGAGGATGATGATGTTGGATAATTGAAAGTATACCATAGCCCCATAAATTACTATGATTATTGGAGTGAGAGTAGCCAGACGTAACGTGTTTTCTGACGGACGAAATGTGGAGGATTGAGTAATATTAGTATGTACTAACATCGTACGCCTGCCTGATCAAACGGCCAATTTCCAGGTATCAGGTGATCAAGGTACATATTGTATCAGATTACACACTCGACACACACGACGTACGTTTTAGACAATATCGTTAAAAACAAGTCGTCTATACTCCCAGACGGCTATTTTGCTTATCCTACACTTATACGCTCGGTTTCTTTACTAGGCCATCAGGCCAATAGATTGAGCTTAACGGCCATCAGGCTTAAAAGTCTAGACCTTTCGAAAAAAAGGCCGGTTTCTGAAACGTTGATCAAAGTGTATAGTATGTCAACTAGCATGGTTGTTAATGGTAGTTAACATACGTTTATATAATCAAATTTGACAGCTTTTCATTGTAGTTATGTTAACTAACAGGCTGATCTAATTATGCAATTTAACTATGCTTTTAGCAACTCATTTGACACTATACGACCGGTTTGACAGTTCATTAGTAAATTTTTGCGTTGATCAGCCTTTCGGAAACCGGGCGTTAAGCACTCAAAATAATAATTAGTTAATTTCACGTAAATTCTAATGGCTGATCTTCACATACGCTTTAGACAATATCTTTAGAAATAAGCCGTCAATACTTCCTGATTTTTTTTTCAAACCCAACCAATAGGTCCTGAGATTAGCGCGTTTAAACAAACAAACTCTTCAGTTTTATATATAAGTAAAAGATGCCACAAAGTTATGTTACATACAATACAATGACATGAAATGGTCAAACTTTCTTAGAAACATCAAACTGTTTATTTTTAGCTACGCCACTAAAACATCGTACCGGAAGAACCGTCTCAAGAGATCGTTAGATCGTAAGAGACATCGCCAAAGTTAAGATGATCCAGATCTAGGTCACAAATAACATGCTTATGGCGACATAAATTAATTACTAAGTTAAAATTAAATTTAATGGATTTTGGTTACGAGTTGTTAACTCGAATGTATTTTTTTTACTCACTCCTTTCACATTTGTTTTTTATTGTTAAATTTTTTGAAAAAGTGGTGTATTTAAAAGATCAAATATTTTGACTGAATTAGCGATGTACATATTATTATATAAAGATTTGTAATGATTTGCCTAAGGCCTTCCTAATAAATGAGCTATCTAACACTTAAAGTTTATTTTAATCCGATCAGAAGTTCCTGAGATTAGCGCGTTAATGCAAAAAATCAATCTCTTTGATTCATATATTAGTATAAGATACTTTCAGGAATCAAGCTTTATGGCTTACTTTATTTTTTATGTTCGTTGGATAGACAAATTAGCGGATGTGCTACTTTATTATGAGCGGTCAACGACGCCCATCAACATAAACTAGTCTAACTGGAACTAGTCCATACAACTTGTTTATGTATTGCCTATCCCCAGATATAGGATGTTAAGTCGGTGCCAGTACTGTTTTGCCATTTTCTCCGAAGCACAGCAAAAGTTCTTCACGAAAGAAACAAGCAAGATGAGGGTACTCGCGTAACCGCTTATTCCCATAATTTGTTATACATTTATTATTTTACCTTTTAAAATATGAGGTTACAGAATGTATGATACAGGTTAGGTCTTTAAATCCTTACTCCTTACTAATATTATAAAAGTGAAAGTAACTCTGTCTGTCTGTCTGTTACGCTTTCACGCCTAAACAACTGAACTGATTTTGATGAAACTTGGAACAGAGATAGATTAGAACTTGAGAAAGGACATGGGCTCCTTTTTGTTGCGAAAAAAAGCTTAGGTTTAAATAGGAGATGAAAGTTTTCATGGAAGTTCGTCATTATCCATAGAAGATGACGTCATGAAACTTTGCATTTAGGCACTTGATAAAAATTAAATAACCATTAATAATTGTTCCACCGTTTTAAATATTTTTACCTATATGGGCAGAAATAGGAGATAAAAGTTCGCAGGGTAGTTAAAAGAACTGCGCTACTCCGAATATAAAGCGAGCGAAGCCGCGGGCAACAGCCAGTATTAAATAATATCGAATTCGAATTTTAAATACTTTCGAATTTGATTGTTAATGATAGTTTAATCACCTGTAAGCATATCGAAATTTCTATATATGTTTACGTGAGCATTTTCTACGGCCACGCTAATTTGTCCTTGTCACCGCAATAATTTTCACGAGACTTTGGGCCCCAGAGTTTAATAGCTTCGGAAACTCGCTAGTCACGGCCCATTTAACTCTAGTGTGACGTAATGCTTTGTACTTGACGATCCTTGACTTCACAAATAAGCTGAAACATTAAATCTTTATTGCGTCTGCTCTTAAAGAAAAATGTCTGTGCTGAAAATAATACGGTACAGGCGGACGAGATCAGTATTCGGTCTATATATCGAGAGTGACTCTTCGCTCTTGGGTGTCGGTATTTTATCTGTGCTGGTCCTATGTAGATTGGCAACTCTCACTTCAAAGCCTTTCACAGACCTTTGTAGTTATCGGACACGCGTGGTACTTCAAATTTGTGTTCAAATTTTCATTAAAAGTGAATTAATTTATTATTTAATAAAAAATTACACGTGAATCTACATAACCAAATGTGAAAAGTACTTTGTTAACTAATTAATATAATGAAAATCTATTTCCCTTGGTCAGGGCATCACGCGTGCACGGCTGGACCGATTACGCTTATTATTATTTTTTTGAAGTGAAACTTCTTTTGAAGTGAAATTTTTTTACGGATGAAACGCGTCACGAAGATGTGCAACATTGTTGAAGAGAATTTCACAATACGTAAAATTAATTCTTTGACGAGGTGAAATTCTGTTGATATTTTGTTATTAAAAATAACTATCAATTATAGTAGTCCATTTAATGGAAATACCCCAAGATACTCGAATTAAATATGAATAATTATGAGATTCATATTATCACGAAATAACGATCGTGGCGAAGTAAATGGTTCATATATTATGTATTTTTTTTTTCGAAAGGTTAGACTTTTAGGCCTGATGGCCTTTAAGCTCAATCGGTAGGTAGGTGAGCAGATGGCTCACCTAGTAAATATTATGTATATAATCCTTTTGTTCGTGTATTACACAGAGCTCCTCCTGAACGGTTGGATCGATTTTGATTAAATTTGTGAGTTTGGGAATTGTTTAGTGGAAAATGTTTTTTTATGGAACAACGTATGTCGGATTCGCTAGTTGACAATGAATATTATAGGGTCTTGATCTATAAATGATGACTACGGGAGACTTGATATACAAATGAAATATAAAACGCGATTTCAGTAGATATTTTTTCCCTCACGATAAAGCTTTGATTTCCGATAGTCGTGTACAATATGAAGTATGCCAAAATATTCCTTTACTCAGCACATTTCAATCGAATCTACATTCAGATTCTCCTTTCATACAATGCAATTTTTCACAGGCTTAATGAATCATACTCTTTATACTCAAAGAGTTTCTACTAAGAATAGGTGATTTGTCAGACCTCCATCAATAAACTTGGTCGTTAAAGGGTCTTTTAAGGAAAATGTAGGAATTCGATAAAAGATTCCTTTTTGATAGTCATAAGCGGTATAATGGTTTTATTGTTTGATTTTTTTCAATGGAATAAAGGAAAATATAATAAAAATTTTAGCATTGAAGTTTCTATTATATAATCACAAGGTAATTATAAGGTAAAGTAAGGCTTTTAATCGAGAGTAAATGTTACTAAACAACCCTAAAAGTTGGTGAATTTCACATGCGATCAAAGACTCACGATTTTTTAGTTCACCTATGAGCGAGTGATGGTTTCGTTTTTTAGAGTGCACTTAGAATTTTAGAAAAACCCATTTCTAAGCACCTTAATTAACTTCAAATATAGTATGTAAGCTATAATTCTTCACTGGCATGTTTTTCTTTTTTCTGTGATACACAGACCTGTAACATTCAGGTAAGACTTGGAAATAGAAACGTTGAAGCCATACTTATGCCATTAAGACTTTTAAAAAAATAATACCTACCATTGTATTTATCATCATTGTGTAATACAAAAATCATAAGGTGTTTGACCAAAAATTGCGTATAATAGTTATATATATTCTATTATTTTCTATTTAAATCATCGATAAACAAAAAACGTACAAAATTAATAATAATCGTAGTTTTGTATTATTTTAAAATAAGAATCGAGAGTTTTTGTTTACTTTGGTAACCATTTATCACATTTAGCGTATGTCGTTACTTGCATATAAAAGTTTTATTTGGCAATGCGTGGCTTGTATATTTGGAAATAGAAACTTATCTTGTGTAGTACAATACAATCGAGAAACCAAAAAAGGCTGATATCTTGCCAGATGTATGTTTTCCCATCACGTGCACTGCTCTGGGGGAAAATGATTGACGATAGTTCCCTTTCAACCCTTCAAATGTACATACATCTTATGAAAGAGCTTTTTATATCGTTGGACCCCGATATCGTTCATATGTGTGATTTTAGAATGGTTAAGATTGATTATTCCTTTCACTACAAAATATTTAGTATACGACAACGTTTGTAGGGTCCGCTAGTTTATTTTATTTTGAATATTGTATTGTGATTATGTTAAATTTTCGCATGGTTATTTTTTTTCTGAAGGCTGTCACGTTTGTATCATCATCACCAGCCTCTATCCGTCCACCGCTGATACAACATGGACCGGCCACTGCACGGATATCGTTATGTTACGAGTATAGGTAACTTTAGTTCTCAGGTGGAGTTATTCCTTGTAGATAACTTATCTTCTATATATCTTAGTATTTAAATTTCTATCATCACTAACACATTAATGTAAAATAAAAGATATATAAAGTTTTATATACGGGTACGATATCGTAATATACTTTATATTGTATCGTTAGGTGTAAAAGAAGTGACCCAATGTTTGAACCCTTCTGTCCATATCTTGAATTATTGTTTTATTGCCGGCTATAAGGAGAAAATATTTTTAAGCTAAAGAGTGAGACCCTTTGTTTTTATTCCTAATGGAAAAGGATTTTCACATCTGACAAAACACATACGCACATTCACTCATAAGCTTATGCTAGTGTTGTACGGGAAAAGAAAAATAAATAATATATTATTTTATTTATCAACTTATGAATAACATAATGATTTTCATAAGATAAATCTTAGGTCACCGCGTTTGTGGTCACACTCCTTCAAAACTATTTTCTATGATTATGTGGGTACATTATGGTAATGTGTGTTTCATACCGCTAGTAGCTTAGGGCAATTAAAATATTTTTTTTACATGGCTGAACAACGTTTGCAGGGTCAAGGTATTATTGATAGAGCCAGCATTAAAAAGTTATTTTGAAGTCAATAATATTTCAAATTCCCTAATATTCAAATAGAGGCTGAGCTACAAGCTATCTACGGAGTGCTCAGGTGGCGGATAATGGGCCGGCCATTAGAGCACGTAAACACTTAATACTCTTTGAATTTGATCTGTTACACCGTTGAACATTTTATTTTAGCAATATGATTACATATTCTCCGAATTATTATATTTTTCTGTGTACTGACCATAGACTTGTGGCGGACAAATTTGATAGCGCACCTACTTTCATAGAAAGGAGGTGCGAAATGAGTGGAATAAAAATAAATTTGACAACGTCATTATAAAATAGAACTTATGATTAAGATGGTTCAATTGTAAAGAGAATTTTAGTTTTATTAATTGTAAGTCTTTTTATTTATAATACAAACTTATATACACTATAATGTGTAATGATGATGGTGGCATCCGACGTGATCCACATTGGTGACCCCGACGTGATCCACATTGGTGACTCTGACGTGATCCACATTGGTGACCCCGACGTGATTCACGATTGGTGACCCCGACGTGATCCACAGACTTTTTTTTCTTTAACGCCGGGAAATCAAATCAAATCAAATCAATATTCTTTATTCAAGAATACACTGGTCCATGGGTTAGTAGTACGTGTTTAAGGGTTAGTAATATAATTTGAATTATTAAAATAAATACTAAAAAAAAAAAAAACAAAAAAAATGCAAAAAAAAAATGAAATGCATCCCGCTAGAGAGTGGGTCTCCCCAGATTGGTATGTGGGACTCGCTGCGCCCGAAAGGTGAAGTGGACGCGGCTCTACCCACCAAAACCCGGTGAGTGCCACCAATGTCACCGGTTGTCCCGCACCACAGAACAACCCCTCCTAACGTCGGGACAGTACAATGAGGCGAGTTTCCCGTCCTCACCCCTTGCCTCCTGCTCTTTTGCCCCTTTCCTTATAAGAGGGGTACAAAGAGCCCCCTCGGCTCAATTCGCTTCGCCCCACCACCACGACAAGGCCTGAACCATGGTGGGGCACTGGCTGTAGAACTCTTTCAATCAACGCCTCGCCACTTTATAATTTTCACTGTATTATTTTAGGCATAGACATGCCCGTATACAAACCTAATTGGATTATTTTGCAGTCGTTACTGAATAATACTCGCTGAAGTTTATCAAGTCTGAACCCGAAGCTTACATCTTTAACGAACTAATGTAAAATTAATTTGAAAGGGATATGAAACTTCAACATTTCAGCTAATGATTCTTGGATTAGGAAAAGGTGGATTGAGACTTGTTTGTTACCTTTGGGTTAGTTTATCAACTTCCATCCCGATCTTGTTTATACAACTCTTAACTTAGGCGGTATCCTTTCAAATTAAATATTAAAATTTAACAGGGACAGGTAATGTTAAATTTGATTTAATTTCTGATCTTTACTGATTTTGTGCCCTAATATATATTTCAAATGAAAATGAAAAAGATTTTTTAATAGATGTCACTGGTTAAAAAAAATTTACTTTGAAGAAAGTTGTGTGCTTTGGGCCAAGACAATAGATGATATTTCTTAGGTTTGTTTTACATACGTACATAAGAAGTATTATCGATTGTCTTGTTTTCGACGCAGCGTCGCGTCGTGACGTATTTACGATACGTTAACGTACTGTGCCACGACACCGAACCGCTTCACGTTAACGACATTATGACGTGGTGATGTGGTCAAGCCCTAAATTAATTCTCGCCTATATTTGACATGAAATAGCTGCGATTAAATATAGAAGAATGGTGGGTTCCTTGTCCTATTGCTACTGGTGTCTGCTTTTTGTTTTCTTCAGAAAGTTTAAGAAAAAAACTTGCCTTAGCTCAAAATATTATATTGCTACATTTTTACTACATTAATAATTGACTGTAAGACTTGATTCTTAAGGAAAAGCATTTTATCAATATTTTTTTTTTATAATAAGACTATAATATTATAATGTAATGGTAATAAAATATGTGTGACATTATAACATTTTTCATCGAAAACTTGTACTCCCTCACAAAAACTATGAATAAACTAAAGAAAATAACTTTTGAATGATGAAAAATAAACTTAAAGATGTGTTGAAACCCGATATAAGAAACTATAATATAAACTGAAAAAAATAACAAAAAAAATGGGAACATGTTAGGAACTGAAGTTAAAATCAGAGAAGTTTTTGCAAAAAAAAGTTGCATGATCCATACACAATATAGCCTTCCCACAGCTTGCACATGTGTATTTTGTCTTGGAGTCCTCTGTTTGCAAGCGTGTTACTCAAGCACAGGCTGCCGCGACACTGCGATAACGCCACTATCCCCTCCTATACCCCGTTAACTCCAGCTACTTAAAGCAACAATAGATTTAAAGGCCACAATTAAAAAATACACGCGATTAAGTAACATGGTGGGTACGACATACCCTGCTGCACTCTCGCCGGGTCAATTTTTACCTTCAGTGCGTTTACGCATCTCTAAGTCGGTTTCATATTTACATTAAGAGATACAACCCCACTTGATGACAATTAACATATATTCAGTGCTTACCGGTAAGCCTTGTAGTTAATATAATGTACTCGTTTAGTATATAAACTCAGATTAAAGCCAATCTATTTTAATCATATCAATATGACACGTAACGTATTTGAAATATTTATTAACTCAGACGAGACGGGCAATCAAAGTCATCCGTGATCGTAAATGAGTTCATCTGACATCATGTTTCCTGAAAATTCGTTCATGCGTTTTAACACTCAAGATATTATTATCCTTGAAATGGCTCCCATTCGGAGCACACCCAAGATATGAGAGAATGATAGGCTTGGACAAGAATTGTCGTCGTCAGCCAGTCGTTTTTAAGTAGACTTTAGACTCATTATAATGAAACAAATTTACGGATTATATCGCGCTTTATTAAGTTTTTTACAAG
Organism: Lycaena phlaeas; assembly: GCA_905333005.2. Lineage (NCBI taxonomy): Eukaryota > Metazoa > Arthropoda > Insecta > Lepidoptera > Lycaenidae > Lycaena > Lycaena phlaeas. Next base: position 13,388,131 of record HG995169.1, on the reverse strand, counting down.
CCCGACGTTTCAGATACTTTACTTACCACTGACTGTCCTCCCGTGACCATGGTTGGACAACTTGTTTTATTATAATGAGTGAAATTCGCGTAAACATAAGAAAACAATAAGTCTTTAGACTTCTAACTCAGTCTAATTTGACGGAAGCAGCGCTCAGTACTCCATATTCAAAATAGTAACTAAGATGCATTGGTTTTTATGTATGTCATTTTTATACTCCATACTTTTTGACTTATACCCCAACTAGCGACTTTTGTACTGTACGAAGTTTTACTGAGTGCGTTAAGTTTACACGCACCATTTTTTTTAAATATAGATTTTTTTTTCGGATGGAGCTATGCTAATGGTACTAATGACCGTAATGCTTCTTCGGGAGTGGGGTGAGCCGGTTGGTATCACCCAGTGAATTTAGTAAGTGGAGGGTTGCCCCCTGCCAGCCGTGGAGTGTGACTTCCACGGCTTCATGGCGTCGGGTTTGTACTTGTGGCGGATCTCTGCCTCACCACCGTCGGATAAAATTAAATATAGAACAGGGGGCCAAACGTATAGTATATTCACTTGGTAGAAATTGGTAAGCGAAATCCAGACACTGGCTACGCCAGATGATTATCATGTCCGTTGTCGGCCTTCAAATATAAGTAGGTATGCTCTTTTGTTTTCTGTTTTGTCCTTGTCCCTGGCGAAGACCGACACATAACAAATTCCGATCAATAATTTCTTATACGTAACAATACTATTTTAGATGAAACAAATAATATTGAGGCGTTCATTAGGCCTATGTTCAGCAGTGGACAGATAAAGGCTGATGATGATGATGATGAGGCAAGAATATATTGTGGCAAACTGAAATATAGTAGTATAAAAGTATAGTTTGGCTATGTTTAAAGGTGAATGTGTGAAAGCCTAAGTACCTACATAGTAAATATCCACAATTTTAAGAATATCCCAATTGCACATAGTAACGAACTATCTTCACGTTTATTATACCTAAATACAGCCATTTATTGAACCCTAAATTTTAATTTAATCGCATAATACAATGAACACTGCTGTTAAATAACGGGGAGACCCACTCCCAAGCGTTATGCCTAATTTTCCGACGTTAAAGAAAGAAAAGAAAATAAGGATGCTAACATAACTTATTAATATTATAATAATATAAGTACCTGGTTGACCGAGCATTTGCTCGGTACCCTTAAAATCAAAACAAAAAAAAATCGTTAAAATTCATAATTTTTATTGACTACGCTGTCTAAACTCTTGGTTTTATAGGGGAGATTACAGTATTGTTTTTTTTTTGTTACTCGGAGTGATGAAAGAAATGTTAGCGTGATGGTGTTAACTTATGATAATAGTAATTATAATAATCATCATCAAGACACATCAACCTACACACCAACAACTCACTAAAGACGAGCCACACATTCATAACATAGAAGAAACAAGGATGCTTGGCATAAGCCCGTACCGAGTTTTATAATTTAACCGACTTGTCGAGTCTAAAGAAATGTAATAATAATAATATGTTTATTGCAAATTTATTAAAAATTCAATATTAATCTTTTATGTAGAAGCGAATCCTATAAACTTATGTATTATTATAATTAGTTTTCAACAGACTGTCAAACCACATTAATTTAATATTGTTATCTTTTTTCTGTTACAAAAATTCTGTAAGTAATAAACTAACCCAGCTCTGGCCTAAAATCCATGTTCTCGAGGAGGCTTAGGGACTTCATCCATCCAATCCAATTAAAAAAAAATCGAACTTCAACAATACTCTTATACAACTCCCCTGAAATTGAAGACCTCTGTGGCTCAATAGTTAGAACCTTGGCGCTCAAGCCCGAGGTAGCAGGTTCGAAACCCGCCAGGCATTCACAAAGAAATATTTTCAGGGTTATATTATGTGGGTGTTAAATATGTGTATTATATCATACAAATCCCAAATATATGTATAGTATAAAAGTATTTAATATATTTCCGTTGTCTGGTCCGTAACACAAGTTCTTCGATAACTTACCATCGGATCAGATTGACGTGGTGTTAAAGCGTATATTGTATTATTATATATTCCAAAGCTTATCTGCAATGCGTACATTTGAGACGTTCCTACACGGGTATTTACTGGAATTAACCATGGATTTACTGGAACATCCTGAACTCCTGTATCGGGTATGTATTTGTTTTATTATAGCTAGTAGGTACGTACCTAGTACGCTTGGTTTTTTTGGTTTGTTAGTAGTAGTAGTAGTAGTTTTTACGTGAAAGAGTAGCAAACATCCAAACTTTCGCGATTATAATATTAGTAGGAAGTAGAATAATATTATTATAACACCCGCATTCAAGAAGCGTACTTGGTTAACTAATGAAACAATACAGATTTTAAGCTATAGCATAGCTTATATCGCGGGCCTTGAACGCGGGGACCGAATCCAGAAATTCCGTAACGAAAAAAAAACCTCACGCTCCCCACTCCGACGGGCACGGAGGTGTGGCTTAAAGGCCGTGCATTGTGTAAAGTCGTTTCTTTTCGGCAGTCTTAGAAACGGTGTTTGTGTGCGTGCAACCAGACGTATTGTACGACTCTACGAAGCTCGCACGAATAACAATAAAATATAACATATGTATTGTAAAATAATAAAAATATTTCAAACAATATTAACTTTTTAATCATTTAATAAAAGAAAAAAAATTGTTTTCTTATCGGTCACCATGCTCAAAAAGTATAACTTAAAACTCACAGTGGTGGATTTCATCTAAGTATTATCTATGAATTGGTTTGAATGACCCTATGCGTTCGGGAGTACTGTGACACCTCATAGTATTATTTGTGAATACGGGTGTTAATCATGTACAGAAGAGCGCCAAGACTATTTCCTTACGGCGCTTTAGTAGTAAAGTCCACAAGGGGAGTCTCGTGTAAGCGACACGTTCATAATGAACCGTGGTGAGATTGACACTTTCGACTAAAACTAACTATTAAGCGTTAAATTAAAGTACCCTCGTTTTGGCCAGGGCACGTTGAGGTTAAACGGACAACCAAATTTAATAGAGATAATTACAGTTACTATGTAAATACAAATACCAGTTTGTAACGTTACTATTTTTGACCGAATCATGAAACAAATCTCATTTATACTTCCTGGAATTCTAATTTCCTGATAGGTATATAAATAATTTAGGGTGTTAACATAATATTATTATATTATCTTATATATTTAAACAAGCAATTCTTATATATATATATATATATATATATATATATATATATATATATATATATATATATATATATATATATATATATATATATATATATATATATATATATATATATATATATATATATATATATATATATATATATATATATATACTAGAGCTAGATACAAGTCCTTTGCCTTAAAAATATAAGAATCGCCAATATTGCCATAAGCAATATAAAATATTACTCAGTATTTCTATTTATCTTTTAAAGATCTAATATAAAATTATTTCTATCAAAGAAATCTCTTGGATAATAATTGTGATTAATAAAACACTAATTAGTAAGTTTAAAAATATCATTTCTAGAATACTATTTATCTTTAAGCAGTATAATATCTTACAATTAAATTTATCTACAGCTAAAGACTTTATTTGCTTTTTTTTTTGTTCGCGCGTTAATCTTAGGAACTATAAATTAAGTCAAATTGAAATTTTGTTTTTGTCTTAAATAGTCCTCTTATTGAGGATTTAAAGTCCAAACAACGTCCTGCTACGACCAATAGGAGCGAAGAATCAATGAAAAATGTGCAAAAACGGTAGACTGAAGATTTTGCATGCGTTGCGTTAACGGTTAAAGTTACGCAATAATTATATGCATGACGAAATTGTACGTTTTTAAAAATCCTAACCGCCTCCTTTTTAAGTTTTTTACTAAGCTCTCCCCGTTTTAAGAGCCCTCCCATGACCATGGTTGCTGTAAAGTATCCGTAACGTTGGGCATATAAAAAACTTAATAAACCGCGATAGTATCCGTAAAATTTGTTTCATTATAATGTGTGTAACTCGCGTAAACATAAGAGAACGGTCCTAAAAAAGTTTAAGTTGGCATATTTCTTCGACCCTCAAAGGTTGACTCAATATAATCTTTATTGTGAATATGTATTTAGAACATAATGTTTCTCTTTTCACTCGCATCCAACACGGACCAACCACTAAACGGAGAATAGTAATGAAAATAATGAAAATTTCTTAAAGTTATTTCCGTTTTTTTTTTCTTTTAATTTATGTAATTACGATCTTGTTTTTAATTTAATCAAGAAATAACAAAACAGTGTTAATCAAAGAAGTATCAATAAAAACATTATTATAAAACTTATATCCATTAATATGACATCCTTTTCAAGTTTTAACATAGACAGGGGAGTAAATTGCAAAAGTTTCAACGCTACCCCATGCCCTCGGGCTGAGATTTCGTCCAATTTTTGAAGGGCCTTAATTTATACTGTCTTATGTAACAAAAATTAAGCTTATAATTTTATAATTTACGAGTTATGAATTTAGGAAAGGAATAAGACGTGCCTACTGAAATTCAGCAAATACTGGTAAATATAGAAGAATTTTGGGTGAATTTTATCCTTTGTGACTGAAATCAAGAGAACTACTACCAAAATTATTTTATAGTATACTAGCTGTTGCCTGCGGCTTCCCTCGCATTAGCAAAACAATCCCTTTTTTTAATGTATGGTTACTTCTAGTACTCCGGAGAATATGACGTGTACAAGTTTCATGACGTTGAAATGATGTTTACGTCTGAAAGTGTAACAAAAATCATTACTTTCACATTTATAATATTATTAAAGATAGTAGCGGTATATAAAGTTTATACAATAATTCTATAAGCCATTTAAAAAAGAGTCGTGCCATTTCGGTTGAAATTAGGTCAAGGTAACTTAATCTACGGTACGTGTAGACCGTATGTCTTATGAGGGCCTTACCTCAATCAATTGATTTTAAGACCTGTGCCTTAACCTACATATATTAGGTTAGGGCTTAGCTATAATTAAACGCAGGCCTAAATACAGAAACTTAACCCGTCGCTGATCCCTTGGTCTATATAATATATTGTAATAATACAACCATTATTAGGAAGATTATACTCGATTCAAAGGTGTTGTAATTGTTTATTGAGACAATATAAAATTTAATTTATTAAAGAACTTTTATATGCAGAATCAGTGAAGGATGTGAGATTTTCTATTAAAATAAAGTATATGCTGGACACGGGTTGCCTCCTCGAAAACAGGCGAGGAGGATAATGAGCTTATAGTTTACCGCTGCGGTGATCCATGTTGGTGAACATCACACACATTTACATTTACAGTACGTGTATAGTAATATAATATATTCGTTACGTACGTAACGTATACGTTCGTAAAGAAGAAGAAGGAAGACAACATGGTGAGATCACGATTTCTGCGCAGTGACCGGTCCTAGTTGAATCCGAGTGGCGAGGGATCGGCCATCTTGGCGTGCATTTAAAGTAACATTATGTTGAGCAATTTAAACTAACATATTGTATAATAAATATTACCCAGAATATTAAGGTGAATATTCAATATAGGCACATGGTAAGCTCTTAAGAACTTATATTAAAACTAGGAACGGAAATAAAAAATATGTATAAATACGAGAGCGACGATAGACTAGTGGGTATGAGTGGTATGGGCTCGGCCTTTTGAGTGTGTCTCTCGCCTTCTGCGTAGTGTCCCCTAGTCTGACCAATCGACCAGCAGGGCGAGAAATAATGATGATGATAATATGTGTAAAAATAATCATAGATAACATATAGTAATATAATTATTGTAATATAATTTGTGGTCATGTAAATGCGACTTAATTTGAACGGCTATTCGCCAGCAAAATAATATTAGCATAAAATATGTTTAGAAAAGCTACGATATTTTTCATATTATGGTGACTTATTATTAGGATTAGTTTCATTATTAAATTCTATATTATATTCATATCGCTCATCTATCCGTTAAACCAACCAATATTATAAATAAATAAAGGTGAAGCTTCAAAATGTGAAGCCGATTTGGGTGTGTGTATGGCCTCTAGGTCAGACTTAGAGCTATAGATACACCCGTCTTACTCGTAACGCCTGTATTTTTTTAGGCTTTTGTAGCTGCTGCTGCTGTAGATCTATACTTAAACTATAAAACTCTTTTTATATTCATTCATTCACATAGCATAGCATCACAACGCAACAGCCGAACATTTAAGTCGATCGTGTCTCTCTATCGCTTGTTCCGCGCTCTCGCTTGCACGCTCGGCACGGACGGAACGTGAGCATGAATCATGCTTTTTCGTGCGTGCCGCCGGCATTCATCGATTTTTTAGACGTTATCATACCAAAACAAAATAGTTCACTATCATGGTTGAACAATTACATTCTGAATGTATTACATACCTGTCGGTACTTTTATTAGTCATTGTATTATAGGCTGACCATAAGATTGAAATGCTACAGATTAGGTATTACATAGAGAAATTATTAGTTTCTATTAAGTAGAAGAGCATTTTATTCCTCTTCTTATTATTCCTACGGCTCCAGTAGAAAAAATAGGGCTAGCAAAAACAGCCACAACACTGGTCATACATTACACATTTAGAACAAGAGATCAAATATTCACTCAAATAAAATTTTGTACAAATACTTTAGTAAAGCTTGGGTTTTATTTATTTACTTTAAGAATCTAAGAAAATATTTTTGTATATACCATTGTACACTTACGACACTTTCTTTTCATAAAATGTTATACAAACTAAAAGAAAAATATTAAATCGAAAAACGTTTTACCTACGATATATATCATTTCTAAAACTTATATAAGAGATATTATAATAATCATAATGTGATCCGATATTTCTGTCATCAAATTTCATCACAAATCAATAAATATATCAGATATATCAAATAATAAAGTAAAAAACAGAAAGCCTCAAAAGGTTTAATCGGATTTTGAGAGACTTCGTAATAAATGAAAAATAAACTTCTGTGTCAAAAAAAAAGATTATTGTTAGTGGTGGATGGACTAGGCCTCTTATGCGAGAGGTTTCAGGTTCGATCCTGACTAGAAATAAAATAGGATACATAAAGTTGTACACATAAGGTATTAAGTCTGTACCAATAATTACACCTATCCTGCCTATCTCACCGAAAAACAGCAATACTGTTTCATAGAAAAATAAGCTCAATTGGTAAGTAGGCAGACAAGAGCATGGCATATCAGATGCTTACATACCGGTAAAATTATAAATTTATTTTTCATGTTAATGCGAATTTCACTTATTATAATGAAACCACTTTTATGTATTTTGTCGTGGTTTATTAAGGTTTATATAGTATCTGAAACGTCGAACATGTAAAAAACTTAATAAGCCGCGATAAAATCCGTAAAAGTTGTTTCATTATAATTATAAATTCATATTAGCCAAGGTACTTTGAGCGACGTTGGTCCAGTGGTGGATGAACCCGTGGGTTTTTCTAATTTCCAAGTGCACCCCAAACACGAGACCATCGCTCGCTCACCGGTGAAGGAAAACATCGTGAGGAAACCTGCATGCCTCATGAGATTGAAAGTCTTTGCAGGTATGTGAAGTTCACCAACTCGCACTGGGCCAGCGCGGTGAACTATTGGCCCATTACCCTCCTCGCCTGATTTCGAGGAGGAGACCCGTGCCCAGAAGTGCGACATAAAGGGTTGATACCTTTACTTTACAAGGTACTTTAACAGATTTCGAGATTATGTGGTTGGTGAAATTATTAAAAAATATCAATTAACAATGAAGAGTGGTTCGGTCCAAAACCAACAGCGGCTAACGAGCCTAAGTCAACGAGATATTTGTTTAGGATTTAAGGATGGCTTAATAAAATTTACCCAATAACCAGTGTTTGTTGTTTGAATATCTTGATAATATAAATAGGTAAAGAGTAATGTTATTAAACATTCAGAGCGCGTCGAGAGGATTGATCCCAAACACTGAAGAACGCCAAAACTAAAGTTACATATTTCAACAAACATATAAGTTATGGCCAATAGACGTATTATGAGAAATAGCAGTCAAAATAAATCATTCAATGCCGTTTAATATACAACAATATATTATATAATATATAAAATAACTAAAATATATTCTTAAAAGGAGACCCTTTAGGCAAGGTTCCGAAAATACTCCCCCCTTCATCAGTCAGCCCCCCCTCAATCAGAATAAACTCCCTTTGAATAGCTAGACTAATTATTCTTTGTCCGAGGTAGCTGCCAGATCTTCGGTCCTCTTTTTTTCTACGCCGGGAAATGCACTGACGCATCCCGCAGGGGAGTGAGTCTCCCCAGGCAGGTATGTGGCTTGGCGCTGCGCCCGAAAGCTGGTAAGTGGACGCAGCTCTTGGGTAGAGCTAAAACCCGGCGAGTGCCACCGCTGCCGCCTTTTGTGTGGTGCCCCGGATCTACAAGCAACAGGGCACCTCGACGGCTAGTCAGTCCCTCAGGGCCCGACGCCTCCTCCACAGTGCGGTTGTTCCGCACCACAGAACAACCACTCCCAACTTCGGGACAGTACGATGAGGTGAGTTTCCCATCCTCAACCCTTGCCCCCTGCTCTTTTGTCCCCTCTTCTTATAAGAGGGATACAAAGAGCCCCCTCGGCTCAATTTGCTTCGCCCAAGGTGTAGGGGTCACCCTAGACTACTGAGCCCCGCCGCCACGACAAGGCCTGAGCCATGGTGGGGCAGATCTTCGGTCTCCTGTAATACTAACTTTCCTACTTAAAAAAAATAGCGCCGATTGTCTAGTAAGTTTGGGTTCTCTTGAGGGAGAGAAACAGCTTCTATCCTAACCCCCTGTGATGCCTTTAAATGGGGTTTTGCACATTTCTAAGATCACCTAAAACACAAGACCATCGCTTGCTTACTGATGAAGGAAGACCTTGTGGGAAACCTGCTGGTTACTGGCTGCCTGTTGTGTTTAAAAAATAATTAAATGTGTGTGAAGTTCACCACCCCATATATGAGTAAACGTATCATTGATCGGTAATTTCTTCGCCTGATTTTGAGAAAACCAAGTAGTAACGATTGTTGAAGATCTATGAATGTCAGCTTGTTGTTAAAAAGATGTTACGTGAAGCAGTTCTAAGCCTGTCCAAGAAAGCCGTTCACGGTCTACCTAATATTCGAAAATATTATCACTCCGTCGAATTTTAAGCCTTGTAAACGAAAGAACGAACGAACGAACGAAAGGTTTCACATGCTGTTATCGAGATTGTAAACTGTATGGCTAAAAATTTAATAAACTGTTATACCTAATGAAGTCCGTCAAACTTGTTTGAATATAATAAATTCGCGTAAACTTTAGAAAACAATAAGTGAGAAGTTAATTTTTATATTCTTAAGGATTTCGATGAAGCGATGATACATGAAATCAATGAGAATAGTACATTTAAATTTTTTTTTCATTTTCGAGCCAGTAAAAAGTTACATAATTTTTGAAAAGCCTCCGAATATAGCTCGCAAGGCAATAATAACACAGTCTGTGTAGTATAGTCAATATTCAATTCGACGCTAGAACAATTTCAAAAAGTGAGTAAAAAAATATTTCAATATTGAGAGTTTCTTAATAATATGAATTAAATAGGCGAATGCATTCATACTTTCCAAAGGTAATTAAATTAGCCGCCCTGAACAAAACATTTCCTACTACCCTCATCCTAAATCTATTCAATTCTTATGAATCTGGGAGTACTGGGAAAAGGGAGTTGACGTTTCGCCGTGTCGTAGCCGAGTCGAGCTCTCGCGTGTCTCCTCAAATAAACACCGAAAAACGTCTGGACTCATCATCACGACGCGTATAGTTTTATTCGCGGTGCGACATCATCACGGGTGTGGAAAACAGTATAAAGAAGACGAGGCGCCTTTAACATCCTGCGCGGGGCAACGGGAATCAGGTTCGTCCCTAATAATTTATACCTTCTCCTAACAGTAAGTTATGAAATTCAAAAGATTTGAGTTAGTTACTAAAGTCAAAATATAGTATCTGGCCTTATTTTATGATAATTTGACTTATTATAATATACTCCACTTCGTGTGTACCATGATGTCAAATAGCCTTCTCATATTAGCTATCAGCGAGTATGCAATATTTTGCTAAATTAACTTTTATTCGAATACATTTTCAAATAATTACTAAGCCCGAACTTTTTGGATAAAACTCTGATATTGTAATCTAATTTAATTCAAACTTTTCAGACTAAGATGTCGCCACAAATTCAAATGATCCTTACTTAAATTCGACGGTTTACCTTGTATACATACATTCAGTAATAATTAGCAATAATATAATTTAGTTACTGGAAGAAATGCGATACCACAATAATTATTTTGATAAATACAGGGTGATTTGAAATCCATCTGCTTTCTTCCGTTATCAATTATAATTTTACCTGACACCGAATCTCTTGTAGCTCAGAAAGGCAAAGCTTAAAATTGCTAATCTATGAGAAAAATCATTTATAATCAATATGGTCCTTCGGTACTTATAGCTATCATGATTAGACCGTACCGTGCGCTGACCTGAAAAGTTGTTTCATTGTGCATCAACATTATTATCAGCCTACAGCTGAACATAGGCCTCATTTAATGAACGCCGAGAATGCAAATGCTTAAAAATATCCGTCTAAGGTCTAATATAAAGGTTAAAAGCCGTCGAATCTCCCTAAAATATACGACTATTACGTCGTCAGCAACGGAATGCGTAAATGATCAAGCATGTGAGAATTTATTGATAACCACACGTTGGAAATGAAAAAATTCTTTCATCTCGTATAGACAACTATAGTTCGTGGTTTTTCATCTCATTATTATAATCCTAAAAGAAAAAATACTCACTTTAGTGTCACTTTATAATCATACGATGGATGCATGCATGAGACGGATTCTATTACGATTCTTATACTAGTATATTGTGATTGTGATTTTCAAATTGCAATAAAACAACCATTAGGGATTTTATCGCGGTTGAAAAAGTTTTTAAATGTCCCCTTTTTTGGATACTGTACGAAGGAGGTCATCTTCATCATCTCCTAGCATTTTTCCATCTTCATTTATTTTGGATTCTTTTGAATTAAATGGAGCGACTGCTTGTCTGACCTCCAAAACTTAGTAACTGGGTAATGCAGTACACCGTGGTTGGTTGTCAGACACTCAGGTTTCTGACCCGTAACGACTATCAAAGATCCACCCATGACAGCCGGGATTAACAGCTTAACGTGCTTTCCGAGGCACAGGTACTTTTACAGTTACTCGGTATTTAAAAATCTGGTCACCCATCCACAGACCTAACTCCGCAAGCGTTGCTTAACCTGGTGAATCGATCCGCGCGTCTATTACTATTACCTCGAGTCATGAGCTTCTCTTGGATAAGGAATACAAATTAAGATGATTTAAATGAGACGAATCTTTAATTTATCTTCGTATTCCCACGGGGATGAGAAATACGCGAGTGAAACCGAGGGACGCTGCTTGTAGGTATATAACTGTAACTAAACGTCAAAAAGTTTCATAAAAGTTCACAAAGAATGTTATGATCAATTGAAAAATATTGCAATTCTGAATACGTCGAGTTTTCGAAAACTATGTACAGAATAAAATTCGAAATCAAAGATGTTTCTAGAAAGAAATCTATTGTTTGAAGTACCGTTTCATGAAATTGATGGTGATGTAAACTCGTGCTCTTCAAACTCCTGAAAAACCTCTAAATAATAGGAATCAATTATCTAAGCCACGTTTAAGATTTTACAAAGAGTTCCATGACTTTAAATTAAGATTGTACACCCCATTTTATGCTCTTGTGTTGATAGAACCGGGCACTATGCGGCCGGCACCCACGGTGGTGTTTAGTGGCCGGTAATGTTTTGACGAGTCCCTTATAACTACTAGGTAGATCTCATCCAGAACCAGTAGTATGCCTATAATTATGCATTTACCACCAAAAAACAAAAATTGTTGTTTGCGATATAGAAATGTAAGATACAACAATTTTCTATTCTCGGAGTGCCAAATAGGATCGCTGACGCAGATATTTAAAATACTATTGAAACATGTACTGTTTATTAAACATGATGCTCGATTTTATTCTGCGCGTTCTTAACATACTTAGCATACTTCTGACACAAGGAAAGTATGTGAAAGAGTACTGGGAATACAAAAAATTGCTACTGATAAAATCATATTAAGCGCACATTACAAGTGATGATATGAAGTGATGTCGACGGAAGCCGTGTAACAGGATGTGTGCCTATCTGACTCTCGTTTCAGACCTCTTACGCTTTGGTTCAAGTTATAAGAATAAGCGAAGATCGTTATCGCTACGTTTTGTGGATGTGGAAGTGGGTATCCATGTATCTATTCACGAGATGGCGCTTTTAAATCGCAACCCTATCGAGCACTTTTAGATTTTCGACATGTGTTTGACGTTAAATCGAATTGAGCATGCCAAACTCGAACCAATGTCGGGTTTTATCGGCGCTTTTTAAGCGTTCGTGCGTAGGGGGTCTAACATTTCAAGAACAGGATTAGCTCACTATAGACAACGAGCTGGATATACTAAAATTATAAAGGTCCAGCTTGTGAGTTTGTGAGGTATAGCGGCTAAACTCTGGACCCACTGCACCGATTTTTAAATTCTGTTACCATTATAAAACTACTTTATTTATCCCCATACTCCTATTTGAATGGGAAAGTACGCGGGTGAAAACGCGGAAGCCCGCTTTTAATATAACTTTATAATTAACGTCTGTTCGTTATTATACGCACTATCTATAAAACATCATCGGATCAAAATAGACCCATAATTCAAAAAAGAAGAAGGCTAGTGAAATCGCAGGGAAGGGTTATTCAAGAAGGGTATTTATTATATAGGGCATACATAGTATACGATCAATGCTATAGTCGGTGAATCGTATTAACCTTAAAAGATTTATAAAAATGTGTGTGTGTGTGTGTGTGTGTGTGTGTGTGTGTGTGTGTGTGTGTGTGTGTGTGTGTGTGTGTGTGTGTGTGTGTGTGTGATTCCAACACGATAGAAATGAAACACACGTTAAATGCTCAAATACAAGCAAATACAACAGTGTACAATATACATACACACCGACATTTGCTCTCTCGCTCTTTTGTATTTGTGTCTAGTTTTTTCCGTTGCATCCGGTTTGAAATCACAAGGATTCTAAAGAAGTTTCACTTCAAAAATGTGTTCCACTGTTCGACACGGGTCTCCTCGAAATCTGGCAAAGGGCCTTACTTCACTGATGCGCTGGCCCAATACACTCATCACATCCATTTACACACCTTCAAACACTATCGATTCTATCGGGCATGCAGGTTTCCTTATATTATATTCCTTTTTCGGCAAGCAAGAAATTCTTATATTTTGGTTCATGGAAAATAAATTTATATACAATACTCGATCAAACATGCTAGTAAGCAATATCATTCCAGGAACCTTTTGCCTCATGTTTCTTCGAATACCTGTAATGAGCAGGCTTTGAAGTTTAAATTCGTTCATGGCAGTCCAATACTATTTTGTTCGAAAATCTCATTGATGTTAGATACCACTTTGACGTGGCCAAATTCAAAGTTTTAGTTTCCTTCAGATCTGACTAAATTCTAAGTTCTGTTCTAAATAAGTCTAAGTTTATCGTCAAATAGTTCGTACGAGTAATGGATATTAATACATATCTCGATGACATTTACGCTATAAAATTAAGATCAAAAACTTTAACCCTTTGGGAAAATTTGAAATAATAAATTAGGAAATTTAAAGCATCATCATTAACATCAGCCTTTATCCGTCCACTGCTGAACATAGACCTCAAATTCAAAGCATACAAATCTCTTAAGATTCGAGTCTGTTTTTAACTTAAGTAATTTAATAAAAACTATTCTCCAAAAATAAACATCTTCCTACATAAGTAGACTATGAAAAGCACACTGCATTTCTTTAAAACTTAGACCGTTTTGGTCAGCTATTTGACGGCTTTATTATATCATAATTAATACAACGGTAATAATATGTGACTTTTCAAATTAATAAAATTAATGATTTGTGTATTACGATTCGTGATAGATAAAGAAAAAAAAAGGTGTGTGTACGATTCACACACGATAGAAGTGAAACACACGTTAAATGCTCAAATACAAGCAAGTATTCAACAGTGTGCAATATACTTACACACCGACATTTGCTCTCTCGCTCTGGCTCACTAATTACAGGCGACTACATGTGACAAAGAGGAGAGACCGATAATATAAAATAGTATGTATATTTCTTCTTCTTTGCCGGCTTCATCCTACACATTTTGCATTTGTGTCTCCTACCTGTCGTTTTTTCCGTTGCACCTGGTTTGAAATCACAACGATTCTAAAGAAGTTTCACTTCAAAAGATAGTTGATGAAAAAAATGGATCTTATTTTCTGAATAAAAATCAAGCCGCTTTGTACTTGTGGATTACGGGAAAGCTTGACATACATATGTTATGGTAACATGTTCTCACTTGTCAACTTTTGTTGGTATCGCTAGGAAGTTTAACACTGAAGTTATAATGGATTCGATCGGAAGCTTAAGTAAATGACGTCACCGAGGGTTTACAAAGCATTTAGTTGAAATCTGAACAAATAACTTTATTTTTAAAATAAAATAATAATAAATCCCTCCATCATCATCAGCCTTTATCCATCCACTACTGTACGTAGGTCTCCTTCAAAGAACGCTAAGATGACCGATCAACAACAAAATGAAAAATTTTGATCAATTTATTTTTTAATCGATTATTAAATTATTAAAAGTAGTGAAATAAAGCCATTATTCAATATTTTCCTAAACACACATCTCATCTTCATTTGAATGAAGTCATATTTTGAAGTCGGAAAACAGATCGTCACAACTCTTTGCCCTTTTAAGTATGTGCACACAAAAAATCGAGTCAATTTAAGTACGATAACGACAAAAATTTTCAACAAAAAAGATGATGGCACACTAAAAATAGTTTTTCCTCTAAAGGCGAGAATAGAAGAAAATTAGCATATAAATTGTGTGAGGTTGGCCACGTAAAAACTTTTACAGAAGTTAGATAAAAAAAACTTATCCTGTACAATGTTTGAGAGAGGTTTGGCAGGAGCGAAATTTTCTTTTAAAACCCCATTTTGAACTAATGTTAAGGGTATCAGACAATGGAAATACATACATATATTTAATACCTTTACATCAATACAAATATATATTATATGTAAGATTTTTATTATATAATACACATAATTAATACTTATCCATGACCCAGGAACACCGAAACTTTTTGATCCCTGGGGGGATTCCAACCCGCTACCTACGCCAGCCAGCGCGAGCCTTTAAAGTATGTAGGTAAGAAAAATTCTTAAAATCATCCTCAATTCCAAAAACCCAACTCAGAATGACCTACGTAGTTCATTCACTGCAGTAAAATTAAGAGGTTCATTTGGCAAAGCAGACCTAATAAGCTGAGTTTTCATCCGTATCCTAAGTTAGCCGTCCTCAAAGTTATAATATTATATTTATTTAAATATGTTGGGACAACTCACATATGGCCATCTGATCCCAAACTGCTTTGTAAATATATACATATTATAGATAAATTACGCCCAGACACAGAACAAATGATCATGCTCATCACAAAAACATTTGTCCTATGTGGGAATCGAACCCACGACCTTCTGGTTTAGCAGTCAGGGTCACTAACTACTAGACCAACAGTTCAGTCAAAAAGATGTCCCAAAAGTCAAGTTGTCCTAAAAGACTCGTAAGATTTTGTTACCATAGCAAATATTCTTGACCAAAATTTAAAAAAATAACAGATTATCGCTAATCGGTTTCTATAGAATATATCTATATATTCTAATATAAAATAATAACATCAATATTAATTCCAATGAAAATATTTCAAATATCTTGGTTTTGAATAATATAATCAGTCATTGACTTACTAATAAATAGACATCGGGTCCGCGCTCCAAAAGTGTCCCACCTAAAAGAGAAACAAAACGGGAAAAGAGAAACAATTTCTCATTAATCGTCATTTACCAGTGAGACTGACAACACGCTAAGAATGCCGTATTGTGTAGTGAAAAATTGTAAAAATTACGGTGCCAAAGTGAAAAAAAAAAGATGGAATATCATATTTCCAGATAGTATAACAATTGCTTAACCTATTATATTATCTATCTAACCTCTGAACATGATATTTCATTTAATTTGGAATTATTTGTTAGCTACTGATTGAAAAACTAATTAATAATACTAATAATATATCTTTGTCCTTGTCCCACATACACTTAGATTGACGTAGAAGATGGCTATATTTTAAAAATGCAACTGTCACACGTTTGCGACTTGCTACACAATTGTTCGCAAAAGAAATGGAGTAGCTTCGATATTGTTTATTATATTTTACTTATTATAATACTTTAAAAAAAATATTTTTAATAATAAGTAATTATTAGTTTAACAATGAGTTAATCGTAGCGTATCGAGATATTAGCATATATATATATATATATATTAATTGTTAAATATATGTAAATTCATTTATAAAATAAAATAATAAAATAACGAACATCAACCTAGTGATGTTTCATATATGAAGCGGGCGAGGGTCCATAGATGAAGTTGGTGAGGGTCTCTACATCAACGTGGTAATGTTTCAAACATGAAGCGAGTATGGACCATACATGACTTCTATTTATCTCTCTCTCTCTCTCTCTCTCTCTCTCTCTCTCTCTCTCTCTCTCTCTCTCTCTCCCTCTCTTATAGTTGTCTCTTTTTTATTACCTACTCTTTTTGTGAAAATGTGAAAGTGTATTAAAAATAAATATGTACTATTTTAAATAAAGACTACTCTATTACTTTTACTGTCGCGTTTTATTCGCATATGGTGGGTAGTTTAAAAAGCTTCATAGGGTGTTTATTTGTTTCAATCAAAATTAAACCGTGTCGTAATGAATTTTAGTGTTAAATTACCTTGTTAAGATTTCTATTCATGCGATGTGTAACTGGTACACTTTTTTCGTGATTTTAGTATGAGACCCGATGTCCATTTATTAGTAAGTCAATGTAATCAGTATTAAAATTGCAGAGCATAAAATTTTGGACTAATTTGAATAATTATTTCATGCGCTCAAATAAATCAATATAATATACAATAAGTATTCCATTTAATGATGTTTAAATTACAGGTAAGTAAATTAAATGAATATATTAAAAATATGTTTAATTTTATAAATTACGTTGTACCAAGTGATAAATATTACAAATCTTAATATATATAAATCTCGTGTCACAATGTTTGTCCTCAATGGACTCCTAAACCACTTAACCGATTTTAATGTTTTTTCTTTTAAAATGTGTGCTTTTCTCCAACTTAAAAGATAGGATAGTTTATTTCTCAAATTTGAGATGCAATTTTATTTATTGCAAATTAATTGTTTTAACAGAACGAAGTCTGTCGAGTCCGCTAGTTATTACATATAAATCTTTAAGTTTACGCCAGGAAATGTACTGAGGCATCCCCCTGAAGTATGGGTCTCCCTAGGCGGGTATGTGGGACTCGCTGCGCCCGAAAGATGGTAGGTGGAAGCTCTACCCACTAAAACTCAGCGAGTGCCACCAATGCTGCCTTTGGTGATGTGCCCTGGATCTGCTAGCAACAGGGCACCTCGACGGTTAGTCAGTAACTCAGGGGACCGACGCCACCTCCACAGAGAGGTGTCCCGCACAACAGAACAACCACTCCCAACGGTCGGACAATACGATGAGGTGAGGTTCTCGTCCTCATCCCTTGCCCCCTGCTCTTTTGTCCCCTCTTATAAAAGGGATACAAAGAGCCCCCTCGGTTTAATACGCTTCGCCCAAGATGCTGGCTCACCCTATGAGGTTACTAAGCCCCACCGCCACGTCAAGGCCTGAACCTTGATAGGGACACCTGTCACACTTGGCCATGCAAATTTACTGGAGTAACGCAGTCCCGCTATAACCACTTACATCTGTGATTCTAAATGAATCCTAAATTATAAATGAGCTTTATAATACTTGTAAATATTCAAGTATATTTGACGTGCAATAACAGTCCGTTGTTTTTATGAAAACTAAACAGAACTAGGGAACAACTAACAAAATCAACACAAATTAAGTTTGGGAGTTATGGTTGGAAAGCGTTAACGATGGCACTAACTTGTGTGTTATTGAATTATTTGATCAACTCTTATTTGATTATTATCACATAAAACTCACCATCGCCATTTATTATCATCTTAAAAATTCTAATCCAGTTCAGACTTGTATTTTTAATGTTGGAACTGTTCATCTGCGACTAAATGTCGCCTTAACAATAATTTGCTTGTTAGTTAGCTAGTAGCCGTTGGGCTTGCCGGGACCAGTCTGTCGCTGAGGGTTTCCCGTCGCCTGTAGATCCGGGTCCCTCAGATAGTGGCTGAAGGCTCACGCAGAGGTTTTAGTGGGGTAGTGCACCCGATGAAAATCCCCACATACGCCAGCGCGCCTATCCAAGGCCCTGGTATGGTCCGAAAAGGATTTCTGCAGCGTCATCAAAAAAAAAAGCTTGTTGCCGTTGATTTTTTGTTAACTATATACAGGAGGACACGGTTAAGGGTTTTTATGATGATGATATTTGTTAGCTGTAAGATAAGCATAATTTACTATCCTGAGAAGTTACCACAGTCCTTTCTATAGTACCATTTGAATATAATTTTGTCATAATGTTATATTAATAAAGTAATTAAATACAATAGAATAGCCCTGAGTTAAGGTCGTGTAATTTGCTACGCAAAATGTTGTCATACATCCACTTGTATTTGGTAACATATTATTATATTACTTGCTAAGTACATTGGATTAACAAATATTAAGTTTTATAATAGTAAAAAATATACAGCAATAGCTACCTACAACATTCGTCCAATTAAACATTACTCTAATTTTGATTCATCGTTCAAAAGACATGAAAAGAACTAGCAGCATAACTCTGACAAAAAATATATATTTGTGCGAACATAAATAAAAAATACTTCTAATTAAAAACTGACTCTATTAGTCTGTTAAATTTAAATGAGGTTTTTAAATTGATATGATTTATAATATCAATCTAAAAACACCATTAATTTAAAGGAAAAAATCAGCTTCAGCAGCAGATGAAAAAAAATTGATAAATCAACTGTATATTCAAATATAATTATAACGTTTTTTCCACATAAAATTGAAGAAAAAAAAAAGCGGATCAAACGGTTAAACGTTTAGTTTTCCAATCTCAATTGCGGCCACTGGACAGTGAAAAAAGTAAATTAGGGAGAATCGTAGTAAAACAGAATAGATTTCCCGTGGGAGCAATTAAACAAGACAGTTTTAGTCGGCCACCTAGTGTGCCCATCGAGACCTCTTAGCGTCAGACCCTAATCGGTCTTTCAGAACTGTCTACTTCAAAATGAACTGATTGATTAAAATATTTCCTCAATTCCAACAGAAGATATTCTAAAATTCCAAGTCTAGCTCTATAAGGAAGGAATATTACCTACATCTATTTTATTTACAAAAGGTTGGGCACCTTATGATTAATTTCTGTTTCATGGAATCAAAACTTCATAAAAATGTTCAAATCGGCATATTTTAATGACCCGTTCATTTTGATTTTTCAATCTAACGTCCCGTGATATTCTCTGTATATTTAATTTCACAGAAAATATTAAATCATTATTTGGAATAGATTAAAAATAAAATAAAATCATAAATATTTGGTTCAAGGCAATAAATGCTTCGCTTGATAACCTGTAAAGGAAAATATCGTCACTACTCATTCTAGCAGGGAAATACATAAGCTACCTTTTTTAAGCTCCACGCAGGTGAAGCAGAAGGAAAAGCTACTGATTAATATTATGAATTCGCAAATTTTACTATGCTTAAAATCCGATGTGAATTTTAAAATAAATTCCAAACATACATTTTATCAGATTTTGTGAAATCACGTTAGCATTTAAATTAACGTCACAAAATGCAACACATTCACTATTTCTAGAAATGTAAATAATAAATTATGTTCTTTATATTGGAGTTTTTTTCAATTAGATTATTTATTTAATTAAAGAAATTGCATGTGCTATAGACGCAATCTTCTTTTAATGGTTTTAACGCAAGATTAAAATTGTTATTATAACCATTCCTTGAACGTCAGAATTTTTGTTCATTACTATTATATGACAAAAAATAAGAGAATAATACCACTCTAAAATTATTATAATTTTGGCCTTGAAATAAGAGATTTATCCTTGAAACTAACTGGTGCACCTAATATAATTATCTGCATTGCCTCGTGCACCAGAAACTTGTAAAGAAAAATATCATGATAAAACCTGCTTGCTAAGATTAAAAAGTTTTAGAAGTTAAGTTCTACTAAACGCGACTACCGATAGGAGGATTCAATTAGGATGGACAGCATTCAGGAAGCTTCGCCATATTCTCACGTCGTCTATATTGGTTGAAGAATTTAGTCTTTAAACTCTGCGGAGTTTGAAGACGAAATTCTTCAACCATTGCGTTCTCCCCGTGATGACCTACGGGGCCGAAACGTGGCCTCTTAATTTACGACTGGTCCGCAAGTTTGCCGTAGCTCAACGTGCTATGGAGCGTGCTATGCTGGGTGTTTCTTTGGCAGATAGGATTCGAAACGAAGACCTTCGCCAGAGAACTAAAGTTACTGATATCACGCGAAGAATAAGCACGTTGAAGTGGCAATGGGCTGGTCACGCACTCAGAAGAACGGATGGCCGATGGGCCA
This sequence comes from Lycaena phlaeas, assembly GCA_905333005.2. Lineage (NCBI taxonomy): Eukaryota > Metazoa > Arthropoda > Insecta > Lepidoptera > Lycaenidae > Lycaena > Lycaena phlaeas. The sequence goes on along the minus strand of HG995169.1, from coordinate 13,367,215 downwards.
TTAAGGTTCAAGAGTGGAGGCCGCGTTTAGGTAGACGAAGTGTTGGTCGGCCATTAACCAGATGGGAAGACGATCTCCGTGCAGTGGCAGGTCCGCGTTGGATGCGAGTAGCAAGGGATCGGTCGTCTTGGCGTTCATTGAGGGAGGCCTAGGTTCAGCAGTGGTCGGATAGAGGCTGATGATAATGACACGCTACTACGCTGCTGTCTCTCTACCCTACTCATCAGTCTACCGCAAAGGTGAACTACGGCCGACCCTCGTCTCCTGATTTCGAAGAGGACAGTCGCAACACATATTAATGTCGCTTAACCCTTAGGGCCTGTTTCACAATCTCCAGTTAAGTTCCCAATAGGCTATCGGCAACATATTTGACGGATAGAGTATGGAGTATCTGTCAAATATCTGTCAAATATGTTGCCGATAGCCTATTGGGAACTTAGCTGGAGATTGTGAAACAGGCCCTAGTGATGTAAATTACAAGACACCAGCTATAACAACGTAAAGATCACATTATCTTTATTTTACCTTAGCTATATCAATACTCGGTCGAAAGTACTCAAAGCAGAGGTAATTTAATACGTGACCGCAGAAGGGCTTACGATGCCAATTATTTGATCGGATTTGTATTCTTAAGATGATGAGATTTCCTCAATGGACAAAAGTTAATCCGCTTATATATTATTAATACTTTTATTGAAGGGTGACTTTTATTTATTTATATGTCTTTGGGATTCAGTAATCTTATTTAGAGAGAGAATTATTTTCGAGAGGTTTCTACGCTTCAAATATTTTGTTTGCCGTCTATGATTAAATCTTTATATCCCTTAACACAGGACTCATATTTATGACGGATCTCTCTTACAGTTATGTAATATGAAGGTAAGAAATGCTTAGTGTGTGGTCTTTTCTTGGCCCTCTCACTGAGGTAATCCTGTTGCCTGCAGATACTGTACCCTCTGAATGATCTTGTAGGTGGTTTGTCGGGGTAGTACATTATCCAAGTGCAAGATACTAACTAGGTACAGGATCCTTACCCGAGATAAATCTGGACTGAAAAAAATCCCCACCATGGCTCAGGCCTTGTCCTGGCGGTGGGGCTCAGTAGTCCAGGGTGACGACAACACCTTGGGCGAAGCGAATTGAGCCGAGCTCTTTGTATCCCTCTTATAAGAAGAGGGGACAAAAGAGCAGGGGGCAAGGGGTGAGGATGGGAACCTCACCTCATCGTACTGTCCCGATGTTGGGAGTGGTTGTTCTGTGGTGCGGGGCAACCGCTCTGTGGAGGTGGCGTCGGTCCCCTGAGGTTCGGCGTAAAATAAAAAAAAGGACTGAAAAAAATGCCAGCTATACATACACAAAAGTGAAAACTTACAGCTTAGAGTTGTTATGACATTTTGAAATTTAATTTCATATTGTTACTTTTTTTTAATGGACCTATACTGTTGGCCTGTTGGCCTTTAAACTTCATCGGAAAAATAAAAAATAAAGATGGCTCATCTAATTTTTTTTATGAGAGGATGACCTCCCTCGCCAGCCTAGCCTTCTGGCATCAGAGCGGAGCCACGCCGAAGGCTAGTAAGCGATTCCAGGCGGACTACCCCTATCAGGTTATTTCAGATGGCGCGCGCAAAACTGGGGCACACTCCGTCGGCGTGTGCCGCGACGTCCCTTGCATGTTGGTTTAAGATGGGTCTGCTATGCCGTCTCGGAAGGTGGGGAGCTCTCCTTCGGTAATAGGTGTAATAAATAGCAATAAATCAATCTAGTTGACGCGAGCAGGTGATGAATCTATTAATATGTACAAACATCGGAAGCCGACGTCAACGAAATACACTGAACCGCCTACCTAGTCAATAAACGGTAATAGTAAATCGTATAGGCAAAGAGTTACCTTATATACAGGGTGTATTTTGAACGCTTTATAAAGCGAAGAGCTATGATAGTGTAGGCGAGGCCTGACATGATAGAAGTGAAAAAAACGTGATTTTTTGTGTACAATCCGGTTTGGTAAACTTAAGATACAGACGTCTGATACTTTAAAACATTAGTTTTTTTTAATAAAACAGAAATGTAACAAGTGACGCACAGCCGTGTCGCGCGATGTGTACGAACTTTCGCACCGCGCGCGACTCGCGGTCAGCGTGAGTTCATAGCGTGCATGCATACATCGCGGGCATGCAAGATACATAAGTGCTAAAAGTTTCTTAAAAAAACGTTTCTAAGATAAATGGTTATGTATTATATAAATATTACATCATTAGGCTTAAATCTTTCAAAGCGCCAGTATATTACATATTGTGTGACATTATTTTTCCCTACACTCCGTTGACCAGTTGATCCGGATCAACCGCGACAGCATAGGCTCAGATCAGCTACGAGTCGACACCAATATAGACCGTGTAATCACCGATAGCACTCTGCTATCGGCAGCTTGCTCGGGTCCCGCGCTTGACCCGCCTCCTCCGCTACCGGGGGTGGGGAGGGCCGGCCCTCACGATAGGTTTCTAACATCACCCGTTCCAAACCAGTCGACCGTAGCTGACCAAGTTAGGTACAAACCCGACGCCATGAACATGGCGGGGGGCAACCCCCCAAATTTTTAACGTCATAGGATGATCCAACCGGATCACCCCATTTCCGATGACGCATAACGGTCACTAGGACCATTAGCATAGATCCAACCGAAAAAAAAAAAAAAAAAGTGACATTATTTTACTTGTATTTATATATGTTTCATTTTTATACATTTACCATTTTGCAGCAGATGTGCAACCTGGTGGCCAATGGTTAGTGGTTCACCCGGGAATGGATCATCCCCGGGGATATGTGGGACTTCTCCCCTCCCCTCACCTAACGTCGGTTAAAACTAGTTTACCTGGGTCTTGCACGTGCTCATTTGTGTCTTTTCTATCCTGACTCCTGAGACGTATATCCCGATGCCGGTAAATTAGTAAGCTTGTCCTGTCCTTTGCGAAAAACAGCAAGTTGTATTCAAAGTCTCTAAGAGACCAGAGTAAAGCTAAAACTACTTTATTGAGATGAGTTGCTTGTTTAAAATAACTGCACTCTCTGTAATTCTGTCAAACAACCCTAATAATATAAAAGATCACAATTTAGCTAATGCATATAGGTGTAAAATAATTTTTCATTAAAGAAAAACCATTAATCCTTACTAATATTACAAACAAGCAGCGCCCCGCGGTTTCACCCGCGTACTTCCAATTTCCGTGGGAGCACAGTGATAAATTAGCATATGTGTTATTCTCATTTAGGCTATGCTATTATGAAATGTCATTAAAATCCATTCAGTAGTTTTTACGTGAAAGAGTAACAAGCATCCATCCATTCATCAATACTTACAAACTTTCGAGTTTATAATATTAGTAGGATTATAATAATACTTTATAAATGTTTGTTACACTTTCACAAGAAAACTATTCAACCGATCGTCATGAAACTTTGTAAACATATTATTCTCGGATGTAAATACTACAAGTAACATAGGATACATAAAAAAAATTTCAACGAAAACGCAACAGCTAGTAATCTATAATACGAATTATAGGTAATTGATCACCTTATTATTAGGACTACCCGTTACTTATAATGTAACCTTAAGTTTATTTTACTGAGTCAGTAATTACATTCAATTTTTACATAAACATACGGCTTAGTAAATATTATCTTATGTTGTCCATATTTTGTAGATTCGATTAGACATTTAGATTATATTTTATTATTTATGGAAAAAAAGTAGTACTAAATGTTGTACTATTTGTAGTGGATGTATCTATATAATATTTATTTTCATCGGTATAGTTTTTATCTTTTGTATAAAATACTATAAAATAACCTACACGCTAAAGTTAATTTGAATCTCCAAACTCTTGTTTATTTTAAACTTCTGTTCGTGGAGCCAAGATGATAAAATTGTATGTTCTGAGTTCTGACTTCACTCTAGTTTCTTTAATCTTCAAAACTTCCGTTTAAACTTGTGCCAAATTATAATTTGGAGATAAGGAAATGTTTATTTTACTTCTATCGTCTATTACCAGTATTATTTTCTAATTTGTAACATTATCCTTTGTTTTTTCGAGTTGTATCGTTACGTTGGCTGTTGCTAACCAATTAATTTAAACAATTGGCAAAAATATTGGTATCAGACCAATATTTTTGCCATAAATCAACGTCTTGATATATTATTATTATTGACTTTGATTTATTTTCATATTTATTCCCCCCGGCTCATTTTTATGAAATTGAATATCGTGGTGTAATAATACTCACTGTTGCTAGCAACTTCTCCTGCGATGGATTAATTTTGTTACTATAATATAATAATTGATGATGACTATTTCTACTCTCTATTTAATATGAATAAAGTAAGCAGCTGCTTATCATAACGTTTGGAGTAAGACAAATCGAAAAAGTAATGAAAAGAAGAATTTAATTTATCCTTATTCTTTGCCAGTGATTTTTTTTTATTACGATTTACATCATGTTTTTCGTTTTTCCATTTTACCATTTACTAAAATAAAAAATAAAAAAACTTAAGCATTCTTGACAAAACTTCAAATAGCTAAGTATACTTTATTTAACATTTGTTATTATATACATAATTTAATTCCAGCTTTGTCACAATTTTAATTATAAAAATGTATACTACACTTACAAAAGTTAATAAGCTAACGTTATAAGTAGATTTTTTTGTGCAGTCTGTGCTTCGCAGCAGTTTTTAATGAGACTTAACAATTATAATTATAAATCTTGCAGCATTTGGATTCAATGACACATATTTTTTCTTTTTTTGAATTTTTGCAAAAGAAATTAGTAATTTCTGTGTTGGTACTTGCTTTTACGTGGGTTTCAAACTGCGCACGAACTAATTAAAGTTTTACTAAATATTTGGAATAATATTATAAAGATTGGTCATTGATTGTTTATAGTATATCGGATTAAACTTACAAAATACATAAAAAAGATAAGTAATAGAAAATACTTAGCTTAAACTAAATTAAAAAAGTGGTTATACTTCAAAATTATTCATCAAGATAAGTAAAAAGTATCTAGACAGATATTTAATGTATTTATAATAAAAATAATATATTCATTTCGTTATATAAAAGTAAATATTAATATCATTGCTTTGGCATTTTTATTTATTAATTAATATTATACATTTTGTTAGTGCTCAGACCAAATAATAAGTACTTTTATTAGGTGTGAGTGTTAATGGGCGTATGAGTTTATATATATAAAGATAATAATAATAATAATAGGTCTATATAAAGCATGCGTCAAAATTTATGCTCATTTCGAACACAAATAAATAAATTTGCTCTACAAGATTCCATATTTTATGCCATCTCATATTTTAATAAATAATAATTGATTAAATTGATTATTACCTTATGTTTTATGTAATTTTAGAAACAATAGTATTTAAGGGTAATTATTTTTTCTATTTCGCCAGATTGGCGTGATTACTCGCGAGTTTAGCGCCATGTCGGCAGACCTTGACTAATTTGGTAACTAGACCTTGAGAGTGTTATGATATATTGCACCGGAGGTCGTATTTGGAAAGGTACAACTGCGGACCTTAGGAGCATCGTTAGGTACCTTATACCTAATAATAGAAAAATACAAAACTTTATAGGCATTTTTACTTCGCTCTGAGCATAAGTCCCATCTAAGAGTTTTGGTTAACTTCCAACTGGAGGTCGACCTTCGTATAGATGGGACTATGATCTTCGTGAAGTGGATGGTTAGATCTCAGCTGTAGAAGATCAGCGTCTTGGTGATAGTGAATAGTGGCCTGTGTTCCATGACATGGCAGTATAAGTATGTACATAGCATTAGCTGTTGCAGGCGTCTTGAGCTACCCTGGCCCCGGTGAAGACACGACGTCATGGGGACTGCCAAGTAGTAGCCGGGCAGTCCCGCTATTGTGGAGAATCTGGTCTTGCCGGGACCAGTCTGTCACTGAGGGTTTCCCGGTGCCTGCAGATCCGGGTCCCTCAGATAGCGGCTGAAGGCTCACGCAGCGGTTTTAGTGGGGTAGTGCACCCGATGCGAATTCCTACACACGTCAGCGCGCCTACCCTAGGTCCTGGTAGGGACCGAAAAGGATTTCCGCTTCATCAAAAAAAAAAAAGCAGCTTGAGCTGCGTTAGCTAAGATCTTGATTGATAATTATGAAATTATAATCATATTATTTTATAATCATACAGCCAATGTCACTCTGTGTCATTACGTAAATGATTGTTTGTAGCGACTAAACATTACTTTGATAATGTTTATACTAATTATCGCCGATTTACCGCGTAAGTTCCCGTGTCCTTGAATTTTTTCGGGATAAAACTGTACTATCACCTTTTCTGGATCTCAAACTTTATTCAATACTCGGATGACCGGGCTTTGCTCGGTAAAATTGGGTATTAAAAACACGAATCAAAATTATGTTTGTTAAAAATGTATCCTAGCTAGATCGATTTATCGCCCCCGAAACTCCGTGTATACTAAATTAATTCATGAAAATCGATGGAGACACCTTTTAATTTTTCTTCTAATTACTGGCACAAAAACCGTGACATGTCATAATGCATGATGGGTATATAACACATGAGTTAGCCCCATGTCTAGCACATAAAGGTCCGGTCTTGAGCCAGCCAAACACCAGTCAGTGCTTATGAAATTTCCTAAAAACCTGCTTCACTAGGAGAACCTCTGATTCAATAGATGATATTCGTAATGATGGCGAATATTGCTTAATGCGATAAGCAGCGCGCCCAGCAGTGTGACGTAAATACGTCGAGTAATTTAAAGGGAATATAATTCGTATTACGGCTAGCTTGTGCTTAGGTAACATGGATTAGAAGAGCGTTCGATTCTTACCAAGATCAAAATTCTATTTACTAGTATTCTAGTGTCTCATGATTGCGTATTGTCATACCAATATTGTATTATCTTCTAATTAAAGCCAGTACAGCTTTGACTTAAGTGGAATCAGTAGGGCTATTCTGTAAAAAACTATTCCGATATCGAGCTTCATCTGAGTGATAGAGCTCACTTTACGTCACTTCGAAAGCGAACTTTATTGATATAGATGGATAGCCGAGTTTTAAAGAATACAAATTTGTCATATCACCGCGGATTCCGCTTTCGAGATTCGAAAACGACCTTACAGAATAGCCCTACTGGTCATTGATCCCTAACACTTTACTTTTTTCACGAAGCTCTTTCTTCGAAGTTTTTTCGAGCTTGGCGAGAGGCTGGGTTAATATAGTTTATTTGCTTTTATTAAAATTTGTCGTTTCTGGAACTATATTGTTTATTAAGTGTATTATTGAGTTGAGTATAAAAAAAACTCCCACATTAAAAATTCAATGTTAAAAAAAAATACTAGTATTTTTTATACAAATTGTCCTCGACCAAATTCATTTACGGCATGCTCTCCATTACATATGACGGGCAAATAAGCTGGTTCTTGCATTAGGCATAGTAAATAAAAACGCAATGTGTACGGATCGATGTAACAGCGTTACGGGCCAGCGGTGTTTCGTGAAATTAACTCAGCGTCATAGCCTTGACATAACATTTTTTTATAAAATTTTACCAATCAAGTATTTAGTAAGCCTATTATAGATTTGATTGTTTTGATTGATTTATGGTTTATGATTATTATTATTAAAAATATCGACAAATGTTCATCAGACCTCTAAGGGTTACCAAATAGTAACCCTTACCGGTTTGTGAAACATTGATCAAAGTGTATGTCAACTAACATGGATGTTAATGGCGGCTAACATACGATGCGAGAGTCAAATTAGACAGCTTTTCATTATAGTTGCTATGTCAACTGACAGGCTGATCTAATTATGTAATTTAACTAGAGTCCGCGCCACTTAAGAAGTCCGATAGACACGGTGCTGCGGTCTCATAACTCAATGTTGCCAATTTCTAGTGTAATGATTTTCCACCAAGTCTAGTACAATAAAAAATTTATTAATTATAGGGCCTATGGTCAGTAGTGGATTGATAAAGACTGATGATGATAATAATGACAAAAATATTTATAGCAGCAAAATAAAAATTCACCAGGTACAAATACCAGGTTTTAGTAAAATAAAACATTTTTTTTGTAAATTTGTTTTTTTACGTATAACCGATTAGTAGAATTCATCTAAAACAAGCTTCTTCGGGTTGACGATTTTCTCAGAAGTAATTGCTGCCATTGTTACTTCTTTTGTTATTCGACCTTTTTTACAGAAACACCTGAAAATATAATTCATCTGAGCAAGGTTTTAATTCTTTTACCTTGTATTTATATTTGTACAAAATATCACAAGATAAATGTAGGTATGGAGTTAATGATAATATTTTAACCATAAATTAGGCAAAAATGACTCTGGTATCTCTAAAATTTACCTGTCATGGCAGTAACATTTATAAACATATTATTTAACGGGGTTAATTGTTGTTTATTTTTACTTTCTAATTCACAAAATTATTTCACTTTAATGATCATTAAACGGCCTTCACTTTTTACACCTCACTTTATATTATATGCTCCAATATTTCACGTAAAACAATTTAAAATATCACAACTTCTTACTCCAGACAGATGTCAAGATGTCAATCTTGTCAAATTTAGTTCGGGCATTAGTCGCAGGACTTCATAAGTGGTGCGGACTATATGCTTCTTCTAGCAACTCATTTGACAGTTGATTAGTTAATTTTTGCGTTGCGTTTTAGCCTTTCGGAAACCGGGCGTTAGAGGTCTGATGCGATCCTACTTATTATATTTTAAATATGTTTTTGCGCGCTTTATTAGTAAAATCAACTCGAATTGCGTAGATAAGGATAAATAAATAACCGGATACTGATAGTTTAGTTACAGTATTAGATTCCTGATTCCACCCATAATGGAATAAATGAACTTTAAAATTGAAACAAAGACAGTTATAGATGGTGGTACGAGGACCCATTCACTTGGGAGCGTATCACATTCTTCTGCCAATTAATCTGTATTAGGTCTGGCCTATGCTTCTTAAGTATAGGACAAAAGTTCACATTATATTTATGTTAATATTGTAATCATCAGAGCACAGAGGTGAGGTAAAGTACTAGCTAATCATTATGTAACCGACGATAATAATGATCACAATGATTATGATCATAAAAACGTTAATATAACGTTTTTTTTCGATTATAATTATTATTTATTAAAATCAAGTACTTGTTTAAGCCACAAGTGTTTATGATTCCTAGTTCTAAGTTAGTAGTAAAGTAAACAAGTAGCTTTTTTTTTAATTTGCATAGTTGCAAGTCATATCCGTGTTGAAGTAAAAGGTCTAAATTTAAGAACATTAGCCAACATTTATGAAAGAGAAAATATTTCCCATTATGTGCTCAAAATACATGTAATTTCGACTTAATGCTTTATATTGAATCCGAACATGATTTTAGGCATGAAATTGTTACAGATATATTAGCAGACTTCTAATAATATGGTTTGGTAATGGAGTTAAAATAATATAAGTTGTTCTTCGCAACCAACTTTTCTTCCTTGGAATGTTGGACCGAACGATTTACTACCAGCTTTCTTCCTGCGAAAAAGTTCTGTCCTTAAAGGAGGACGACTCTGTAATGCCGTACCTACTCCTGTCGGTTCAGGGTGGAAATGTGACCCAGTTAGGCATGACATTACAGGGAGTGTTTGTGGCTGATCTTTCAGGTCCGGGACTGTTAGAAAGCGGCTGAAAGCACTCGCAATGGTTTCAGTTGGGGTATAAACAGTCTAAAATATGTAAGTCTCATATTGGGTCCGCCTACTGTGGTCCTAACAATAATATAGATTCATATTGGATAACTTTACTTAAAATAATAGGCAAGAAAAGCCGACCACGAAATGGTGCTTGGTCACCGTCGCCCCCTTTTTTTTGTTGAAATTTTTAGGCTTCATGGATCTTAAGCTCAATCGGTTGGTAGGTGAGATGGCTCACCTAGAAATTATATACACCTATAAAGGCTGATGATGATTTTATAGAATAATAGCAAAGTATGACAAAGAGACTACAAAATGTTTCTAACAATAAAATATTGTTTTTATTATAACGATATAAAAACGCTTTGAAAATTGTTATAAATACAGATTCCCGCATTAGTAGGGAATAACTCCTTGCATTTCTTTAAAATGCAAATTCAGGGATAAATTAAAAATACAAAAGAGAATTGAATGAAAATTAAAGACCAAAATTTTTTGATAGAAATTATATGTTTTAGTGAAAATTGTGAGCAAATCTCATTTAATTTCCCAAAAATCTATGAAAATACAAGCTTATTTTTTTAGATGTATTGATTGATTGAGATTTGCATCTAAACAATTATGGTCCAGATACTGGCTCGAATTAGTGACTGCTAAGTATCGGCCCGGTAGTTCCGCCTTACGAGTTGTCCAGCCTTCGCCAAGGGCAGCCCGTGAGGCAATTCTATTGCCTGCTGTTCCCAGCCTCAAAAAGAGTGAGACAGCTCAAAGTGTTTTAGAAAGAAATAAAGAAAAATGTTTTTATTGTTCGCAAAAAATATCAAGACCGTATAATTAAAAAGTAACGAAAGGCAGGTAGACTTTTAGTTCGGGTAGTACGGAGTGCACTAAAACACTTGAAAATGCAACTCCTACATAATATGGTCTAGAAACCTTATCCGACGTAACCTAGATAAATACTAAATACTCTCCCTGTGTTGCCAAGAAAGAGGTGTGGGCTCGGCCTAAAATTACACCTAGAATAGTAGTCTAAGATACAGTATATAAAACGACCTTCACCGAGATGCTTACTTGGTGAAACTTGTTTTATATTCATTTAATATGTCAATAAACATGTTGATGAGTTGCCTAAAAATTCAGTCCAGGATATGATTTTCAAAATTCGTCGACCGGTATCCGGAACTGATTTTCCGCAGACAACCATCAAATAAGCATCTCGGTGAAGGTCGTTTTATATACCGTATCCTATGCTATGGATTTTTCTAAATTAGATCAAACATCGCTTGCTTACCGGTACAGGAAAACATTTTGTGGAAACATGTATGCCTGATTATATTAAGTGTTTCTGACGGTGTATGATGTTCACACTCGCCCAAAGACATGGTCCTGTCGACTGATTTTGAGAAGTTGATCCGCACTCAACAGCGGTGTATTATTATAAGGGATCAACCCTTAGTAATGATGTTGATATCTACAAAGTATAGTAACAATTAGTTTAAGATTTTCATTCTATTTTAAACATATTATAATGAATTCCTAATCGCATTGAGAAATCTAATTTGGAGGAAACCTTTGTTCAATGTAATATTCTAGTTCAAATACTTGAAGATTAATTACGAGTACGAATTTTAATGAAAATCTATTAACTTTTTGGTTCTTTATTGAATAAAGAAAATTGTTTAGTCTATTAATATCGATTGAGGAAGTTGAAAATATAACAGGCATAGAAGAGCACTCGCTTATCACAGAAATAAAATGTGATTTTTTTTCTAAAATACATGGGGCACTCGGAAAGTTTTGTGAAACTAAAAAATCATAATAATTGTAAAAAATAGTTTTTAATAAATCTTTGCAAAGTTTTCTTCACTACTTTGCGTCTGAATTTTTTCAGTGCCTGTAAGACGTAGCGCCATGCTGCATCTCGCTCACATTATTATATGAGTGAGATGGCGGCGGCGTTAAGTGACAGCTATACGTGACAGCAGATAGTTTCGTGCGGTTCCGTCGCCCATTGGGGAGATAGGGAAAATTCTATGGGTGTCAGTAGTAACTACTAAGTAGTGCCGATGCACCCCCGTTCGTCGACTACGGGGGGATTACCGTGTCTCACAGAAGGAAGCCATTGCCTCCTTCTGTGTCTATTCTCCAGGACTCGTCACTACCAAGCACCGATGTGATGAGGCTCGGCAAAGATAAGTATCCAATAAGCGACGTCAGATCGTGACGCAGCGCCGCTCATCTCGGGCACATCAACAGCGTGTACTGGGCAGAGTCCACCGCCGCACCACAATCGTGACATCTAGTTGTCTGCTCCCTGTAGACACCCGCTTGCGCTAGCGGCGCATCCACCGCTCTAGAACCGGGTACAGAGCAGCCGTTAGGCGTTTGCCATACGGTTGATGCGTCCGGTCCTCCCCCCACCTCCGCATTAGTGCCTCCATCCCCAGTCGGCGGACCCGTAATAGTCCATCAGGCTCAAGCCCAGAGACCTCCTAACCGAGACATAGGAGCGTGTCTCGGCGAGAACCTCCGCCACAATTTCTTACGGAGGGTCGCCGGCCAGAGAGAGATGCTGCAGCCCACGACATCTGGGACTTAGCCTCAAGGCTCGAGTTACCTTTTTTATTACTCAGCGGAAATCATTGTCGGACCCTACCAGGGCATTGGGTCGGCGCGCTGACGTGTGTGGGGGCTCGCATTGGGTGCACTACCCCACTATAACCGCTGTGTGAGCCTTCAGCCACTATAAGCCTCAGCGACAGACTAGTCCCGGCAAGACTAGATTCTCCACAATAGGGGGACGGCCCGGCCATAAGCACAGGGGTGTTACTGGAAGCGCATTAAGTAGCGCCTCCGACGCACCCCCGTTCGTTGTCTACGGGGAGAGGCCGCGTCAGCGGCCTACTCTCTCACCCGTTCATCGGCATCCTTCTGGGACATCACTGTCTCGCAGAAGGAGGCCATTGCCGTCCAGGAAGGCTCGAGTTACCTGGGCTAGTTCCAGGTAAACTAGTTTATGTTTGGGGGCTACGTCATGCCATCTGGTGGAATGTCGAAAAATAATATTATAAGTTATGATGTTATTTCATAACACTTCTTGTACTTTTCCGATGTCAAGTAAATAATGATTACGCTTTGAACGTATGTCTACCGTCAACAACTCAATGAGAAATCCGCACCAAATTACGAAATACAGAAGGTTACTGTTATTTTAACCATGTACAATATATTGCAATGTTGGTAGAATAATGAAAGTTATGGAAAAATAAAATACAAAAGCAACTGTAAATGGAATCGCTGTTTCATTTTTATTGAGTTTGAATCCTTCAACTTTTTTAGGTTGCACTAACTTTTTTCTTATTATATAACTCAGTATTTATGCACTTTAAGAATGTTATTTTTATTGTTGTTTGTGTGGGGTTCGATTTTGACATCTTTTTTGTTCCCTGGCGGGATATCCTTCTATATGTTTATAGAAGAGGTTATAAATAGAGTTTTACAAAAGGAGGAATTTAAACTTTTAATAGCCTCACCTGATGGCAAGTGATAGCGACATCCATAGTCACCCGCTACACTCTGTTGTCTTCTGATTGCTGTTCTTTCCTCTTTTCTTGAAGACCCCTGAGTGGTATCGGTATAGAAATACCTTGGCTGGCAGCTGATTCCTTAATATGGTGGTGCGAGATATCTTTTTCTTCCATACAACAGTTTTGCTGTGTTCCGGAGAAAAGGACAGGACAGACAGTATAATTATTGGAATTATAAATTATTATTTAATGCCTTAGGATAAGCACCACCTGGTTTAGTTACCGGTTTTTATTATTATTATTATTCAAAGAGCGGCTGTTCCAGGCAAGGCCTGCCTTCGTATCACTGCGATCAGGGTTGATCTATTGTGATCGCCACTATTTACAACTCCGGTCCAAATCCTGTTGTTTCTATGAACTCTAGAACTTTTTTGCCACCAAGAAATTTGATCTCTTCTTGGTGCAATACACGCTTCCCTAGAATAGAGCTACATCTATACATTAGGCCGGGGCATTCAGTGAGAATGTGGCGGTTTACTTGCTTATGATATAATAGGTGACCTTGATGTGTGACTGCCATTTGCTTATCCAACTGAGATAAATAATATTAACCATTATCTATGCATTATTAAACTACAAATAAACGAACAATGTCATTAATGTTAAATAATATTTTGTAAATATAAGGGCCTGTTTCACCACTTCCTGATAAGTGCCGAATAGGCTATTCACAAATCACAACATATTTGACAGATAGAGTATGGAGTATCTGTCAAATATGTTGCGGATAGCCTATCCGGCACTTATCAGGAAGTGGTGAAACAGGCCCTAAATATCATTGGATAATATTTTTATAATGACATGAGATATGTTAAATATCTCATAATCGTATGCAAGATTTTATAATATAATATTGCAAAATTTGCTTGAATTTATTGCGTGACACAGTTTAATAATTTGGTATGTTCGCATAACATTTAGGAAGAGTGTCATGCTGCTTTGCAGTCCAATCGGGATGCCATGACCGGGGTGGTACCTCTCGCTCACATAATAGCAGCGTACAATGACAGCTATGCTGTCGCGTTTCGTGCAGTTTGTGAGTTGAGTGAGGGGGAAAAGGAGGGTAACGCATCTGCATAAGCCTTTGGGTGTGCGGATTTCTATGGGCGTCAGTAGTACCCTAAGGATCCTATCGCTCGGTTGCTTCCTTATGACATTAAAATGGAGGTAATTGAACACGCAAATCAGGTTAATCTTCTCTTCGGAGGTACTCAAGAACCCGTCCATCGATGGTCCTAAACGCAATTATGCGTTTTAAAAACTAAGTTTAATTTTAATGTTTTTCATTTATTATTTAAGAGTTTTGCATTAAAAATCCCAAAATAGACGTTATTATTCTTAGTATATCCTCCATAGATTTTGAACACAAGACATAAACATTCACTCAAATGCAACAATATTACTTATGGTAATGATAGTTTTCACAATTTAATTATTAAACAATAAAAAATATTAAACTTTAACATGAAAAGCATCATAATAATATATAAATATATTTTTTTATTTGCCCAACTACAGTCCCAAGACATCCCACCTCCGTGATGGTTGCTAAAGTATCCGAAACGTTTAGAATGAAAGTCTTAATGAAATGCGTACCACGTTCCGTTACAATTAAATGCTTCGCATCTTTCCTCGTAATAATTAAAGTGATTATGAAAGTTTGGTCCACCTGTGGAAATACTATAATCTATTGCATTATCGTGGGTTCCGGCCCCACCAAAGGCAATCGGTGTATTGCCACAGCGCTGCAGCACAGCACGCCGCGGACATTTACCAGATAGTATCAAAACAAAATGTGGTGGTGTCTTGTGTTGTGTGTTGTTCAAATCGTCGCCGGCGAAAACAATACTGATCAAGGTATTTCTATTATAAATAAAATTAAAACTAACATTTGTATTAATTAAAAGTACGTTTTATAAAAATGTTTTATATAAAAGTTTCAAAGATATTTTAATTACTTTTCCGTTTTTATGCGAACTCTCTATTATGCCTCAATAATCGAGAGTTGTTAGTCTGACTTTCATTTTTAATATTATATAATAATTAAATAGGATTCTGTATACGACATATCCATAGAAATGGCATGCTTTTGTTCGATGTTAATAATAATAATGTGTATGCCATTTTTTATGATTAATTTAAATAGTCTCTATTTAATTAGTTTGTAGAAAGTTCTCTCATTTTTCATTTTCGGGAAGATATAGTGTTATAATGAAACAACTTTTACGGATTTTATCGCGGTTTATTTAAACTTGTAAAAAACTAAATAAACCGCGATAAAATCCGTAAAAGTTGTTTCATTATAATGAGTGAAATTCGCGTAAACATAAGAAAACAAGATATAGTGTTGTTAACATTCAATTGGGGTTAATGAACTCTGTGCTATAAACATTTGAAATTGGACAGGTTATTAATCTTAATCTAACACTACTGCTATTATAATCGTACTTCGTAGCCTTCATAGTAATATTCATGTTTAGCAGCAGGATATTTTTTTTTGCTCTCACGACTGTTATCCTATATAGCCAGAATCGACGGCGGTAATCAAATGACCCGTTGATACGATCTCTGGGACGCCCGGGGTATACGGGGAACGCTTTGAGACCCGTAACGAATTTATTCAAAAAGATTTAGGCGGAATGGGAAATATAGCAACAGGATAACAATGTTTTCTAATGAAACATTAGAATTAAGAATATCTATCGAAACAGAAAACATTTTAACTCATTTTAATGAAACTTTTACGGATTTTATCGCGGCTTTCAAGATTTTTACATACCATTTCATAAGGTCATAATAGCCTAGTGCGGGCACCAAATCGTAACCTTGAAAAATAGTAAAAAAATTTCATTACGAAAATCGTCTATTACATTTTTTAATAACTTGCAAAATATGTAAATGTGGCCCAGATATTGTTGTAAGTTTATCAAACGGTCGATGTACCAATAAGCTTTAGAAACGAAGGCCATTTTTGTTTGATTTATTCGACAGCAGCGTTACGTTTGATAGAGTAACTCCCGGTTTCCGAAAGGCCGATCAACGCAAAAATTAACTAATCAACTGTCGAACCGGTTGTTAAGTGTCAAATGAGTTGCTAAAAGCATAGTTGTATCACATATCACCAGCCTGTCAATTGACATAACAACTACAATGAAAAGCTGTCAAATTTGACTCTAGAATCGTATGTTAACCGCCATTAACAGTGATGTTAGTTGACACACACTTTGATCAACGTTTCAGAAACCGGGTGTTAGAACATACTATATCGGCCAGTTTCGCTTTCATTGATAGATGGATGGACTCTTACTACCTAGTAACAAGGTCCCGATTTTAACGCATTTCTATGATCAATAACATCAACATTGGCGTTCATCATAGATAATGCAAAACCCATATTATCAGATCACTGCCGGTCTCTTTCAAGCCTTGATCTTGACTCTTTGAAACCTTACCTTACCTTAAGATATATTTCTAAGAAACATATTAAAAAAATTACTAAGGTGTTCTTGTTGCCGACAAAACCAGGAATCTGAGCTCGTAGTTTTTTTTTTTGGAAAGTGCACTCAAAAGTCTAGGTCTAGGAGGAACCCGGGTAACCTAAATACATGCGAAATAAATTCTCACGTATTAGTAAAACAAGTTAAATTAAAAAAGCTAGAAGCTATAATATCTCGCAGTATTAGTAACGGAAAATAACATCTTAGATTTATTGTTTAACTAGCTGTTACTAAGAGTTAGAACGGTATCTGAGCGGGATAATATATTGTGCATGTATTATGCATATAAACCTTCTTCTTGAATTAGTCTATCTATTAGAAAAACCACATTAAAGTCCGTTGCGTACTTTGAAAGATTTAAGCATACATACAAAGGAAGCGACTTTTTTTTTACTATGTAAAGAAGATGCTTTGTGTATTACCGCGTTCGGACACGCACTTGTCTGCTTTTTATATCTAAATAGAAATACGTAAATTACTATTAAATTAATTTACGTAAATTTATAATCAAGATATTTATTGTGAATATTAATTCATATATTTTATTACATATTACGTGAAATAATACTCTTATAATTCAGAGAAGTATACTGCAAAAAAAAGGAAACTAAAACCCGACGGAGTTTATTCATTCAAAACCCGTTTTATAACTTATATAACATCATATCAACAGATTCAAACAATAACATTTTTATATTTATTTTTACCTTTGTTACTTTTATCGCTGTTCCATTCAAACAACTTAAAATCTAGACGAAATTAGAAGCATAAAGTATCTAAAATGAACACATAAAAAATATAAAACTCACTTCAACAGAACATCGACAATTAGAATCTATGTCTTTTTTTTTGTCTCATTCTACTTCAGATTTCTCGATTTACATAAAAAGCTCGTAACTTTGACTTTGACTATCTTCTAGTGTTGTGTTATATTGGAACCAGTTTTGCATCACTGCACTACCAGCAACCATATTAAAATCCATATATTTAAAAATCATTCATATAAAACCCACTTGACTGCATAAAATTGTTATTTTAAGTACACTTCGGGGATACTAGTACACAATCAGTGCTATTCTGTCCTTATATTTTAGAGATCTATAAAAAAGTTGAAAAATGATTAAAGTAGTGAGCAACAGCTAGTGATAAGTATTTTTGCGTTTCCGACGCTGACAACCAATCAAATAAAAAAGTAGGTTTATGTTTTCAAGTTGCGTAAACATAAGAGAACAATATTTTAACGATAAGCGAAATATTTCAACATTCTCAGTTCAAGGCCACTAGTACATTCCATTCTCATAAGAACTCATCATAAACCATGATTTTTGTTACCCAATCATACAAAGTATGGGAACTATGATCAGAAAGACCGAGAAGAGGACATCCATGCAAACGCCGGTCCAAACGGGTGACGGGGTATCTGCCATCTTGGAAGAGAACTATGAATGGATGGTTAAAAATGATGATAGCGAATAAAAATATAGCGTGTGAGCACAGCATTATGAGTAATTTTATCTTAACTTTCTCCCCCGATCGTGTTTCGCCGAGAAAGGTCACATCTCGCACTCTTGTAAAAATGCTCAGGTCAAGCGGATTATTCGACCCACTTATACCACGCACTTTCGGCATTCTTGGTGACATAATCTTGTGCAAATCAAGATCGCTTCAATTTATGTAAATATTAGTTCGCGAGATTCACTAATTTGTATAATTACAATATTATATACGTTGTGAGATGAAGCAAAGAAATATATTTATTTTATTAGTTAATTCAATTATCTAATAAAATTTGTTTGTTTGCTTTTCTCGAGCGTGTGCGCCATAACAACAAACTATCTTTCTAATTCGTTTTTATTTTTTTTAATATACTTATATAATTATTATAACTTAGTTATTTTGAAATCGATTTATAAATTATTTATTAGCATATTTAGAATGAAAATTTTATTAGTTTAAGACCCGGTTTTAGTATATTTATATATCACAACTAAAGTTCTGAAATTTGTAATATTACAAAGATTTTACTAAAATTCAAAACTCGACGAACATAATTAATTATGAAAAATAATACTTAAAATAGATAAGACAAATTGTAATATTTAATAATATATTTGTAATATTTAATAATAGTTATAGAGGTGTTATTATTTAAAAGCAATTCTGTTTGAAATACTTAGTGTAAATAGTCTTCTTTCCTCTTCATGTCTTTGCACTTCGGTTATATAATTTAAGCCGGACAAACTTGCTTAATCGTTCTACTTAAAAACAGCGCAAGTTACTCTTAAAATATTACACAGACTCTAACCATTCAAATAACAAGTTTATGTTTAACTACCTGTTTTGCCTGCGACTTTGCCCGCCTTGACTTGGATAATATACAGACGTAAATATGTATATTTTTTCTATAAAAATATCCTATGTTACTTCTTATACCTCTAAGAATTTCAGTCCAAAGTTTCATGTTAAATAGTTTTCGCGTGAAATAGTTACAAACAAACTAACATTCACATTTATATTATTAGTAGGGATTGCGTCGTAAATATCATCATAATGTCGTTAGTCTTACTAATACATATTAAAAACGCGAGCTATAGTATGCATGGATGCTTGTAACACTATAACACAAAAAAAAAATAGAATAAATCCTTAGGAAATTTTACAATTATATATTGATAGCTTTCACATTAGAATAAAATAAAGGCATTAATTATCCCCGCACTTCCAAGGGAATCTTACTTATGTCGTATTATTATTATAAACGCGAAAGATTGTCGGATGATAAGTCAGATATAAATAAGTCTATATGTGACCAAACATTTCTCGTAGCCAAAATACATTTTGAATTCCCAAAAGTGCATCTAAAAAACTTTACCATAAAGTGTTTTTTACTCAATTTTGAATACAACCCAGTCATTGTACTTGTTATATTTTAGTTATTACCATATCTGTTAGCTCAATTTAATATATGAGTAACCGCAGCTTCATCGCTGTTAATTTAGTATTCGAACACTACTCAGTAACAGCTCAGCTAATTCATATTCGATTATATTATAATTATTATGTTCACTAAATTCGAAGAGTACGCCGCAGGCGATCATTGTGACACCTTATTGTCACATTATTTATTTTACCATTTACCATTACAAAATTTACCAATATTTCTAATTATTGTAAAATCCGTGTAAGCCAGTTAAAATATGTGTAATAATGTGAAGAAACTCTGGTCTCCTAATTTACCTCCGAACCAATCAACCAACCAACCAAAAAGGGGGTAACCACAACCCAAAACCCATACCCTAGTTACATTTACAAACGTATGTGGACTGATGATGATTATTATTATAAACTAAACTATTACCAGGTAAAGGAATTTGCTAAAGTAATGCAAAAAATATCATCTCTTTATAATATAGGGTAAGTCTACCATCAATTGAAATCTGGAAATTTAAGTAATAATCAAGAGATAATAATTTATTATGTAATTTAAACGGAGTTGAGCAGTCGACTTGGTGATAGCAGATTGTCCACGGCGGTAACCGAATGGTGTTCTAGACTGGGTCAGATGTCTAGGAAGTTTTATGGCGGGCTGGAATAATG
Source organism: Lycaena phlaeas (assembly GCA_905333005.2). Classification (NCBI taxonomy): domain Eukaryota; kingdom Metazoa; phylum Arthropoda; class Insecta; order Lepidoptera; family Lycaenidae; genus Lycaena; species Lycaena phlaeas. The sequence continues at coordinate 13,346,768 of HG995169.1, read as the reverse complement.
CCGTGAGGAGCGGGTGGATAGAACATGACTGATGAAGACGATGATGATGATGATGATGACTACGATAATGATGGTGATGATGATGATTATGACGATGAAAATGACGTTGATGATGATGATGATAATGATGATGATGAGCAATCGCCCACAATTGAATTACATAAATGAAAGTGTGTAAATTATTTACTCTTGTTATCAGGCTTTATGGTCTATAAAACAGGTCAATTGTAAGTTGGTTGCGCGTACAGAGATTTATATTAGGTAATATAAATGTATCTCTATTTCGACATTGAATCGTCTTTATTATCAATTATCAACTAGAAGTGCCCCACGGTTTCACCCGCGTACTTTCCATTCCCATGGGAGTACAGGGATAAATTATAGTCAATATGTTATTCTAATGTGTAAGCTATATTCTTGTAAAATTTCATTAAAATCCATTCAGTAATTTTTACGTGAAAGAGTAACAAACTTTTACGTTTATAATATTAAGTAATACTAGTAAGATGAATGGAACTTACTCCCATAGACTATGGGAATATTATATTAATTTTATTGATTGTTAATACTTTTCTTTTTTAAATTCAGATGACTTAGCCCTTAAGTCTGTTCCTAGTAATAGCGCGTTGATTTCCGTTTCAAGCAACCCACATAAACGTCACGAACCTATGTAAAATAAGGCCTAGATTCAGCAGTGAATGGATAAAGGCTGATGATGATGATAATTAATGTCAATTTAAAAGGAATTCCTAGCCATCGCGACCTGCAGAAACTACCATTAATATGATTGCAACATTTTATTGGGATATTGCATCGGGGCCTTAAAAAATATCTCCTTCATATCGTTTTCTGTTCTCACACACACAAGGTCAATAACTCGAGTAAATAATTAGCAAAACCGTAAGCGCAAATCAGACATCCGATCTAAGCTGAAAACTTAAAAAGCTATTCCGATGTATAACGGAACTTACGAAAGCTTATGAATCAGATAAAAACTTACGCAATTTCGTATCAAATGTAAAATCAGATTTTTTTCGTAAAATAAGTGAGCATACATGAGATTTACGATCAAAAATTACGTAAGATTACGCTGCAGGTCGGCGTACGAAAGGCATTGTGAATGTGTTTATTATTCTAAGACTGGGGGCCTAGCCAAAATGTCATTATGAACGCGTTAGCGAAGTTCGAAATGATAAAATTTATAGGATGGACCACGTGATTAAGCGCGGCCTTATGTCAATTTCATACATTTTATCATTTTTGTACTTCGCTAACGCTTTCTTAATGGCATTTCGGCTAGGCCTCCTGGAACTATCTGGGGCCTGCAAAATGACCCGTGTGAAGTTCGAAAACGTAGATTGTGTATTTCTATATTAAAATGAAATTGGAAAAAACCCTACAAATAAGTGTTTATCCTTACTATTATTAGAAAATTTAAAAGTGTGTTAATGTAATATGTCTCTACTTCTTCTTCTTAGCGTGTCGATGGCTACCTAAATTTTATCCGCCCAGATCTCAGCTGCGAGTATTCCTTTTCCTGCAGGTAGTGTACACAGGACATGAGATGGTCCATTGTTTGTGGGACGGCACCACACATACACTCTATAATATTGGCGGGGTCTGTAAATCCCCACCGAACACAGTTATCCTTGCTCCTGCCGACCTGAGTTCTAAGTCTATTCAAGCACTTCCAAGTTGGCCACGGAAGCTCGTGCCTAAGTGGGGGATTCTCGGACGGTGGGACAAACGGCGTAGGGAGCGAAATACTAAGTTAAAAGACTTGTTGCGTTACATCTATTTTATCGTCATTTCAATTGACGTTATTAAGAATTAATATAAAGTAATTATTATAAAGATTGTAGGAAATTTGAATTTATCGAGATAAAATGTAGCATAATATGTGCTATTTTGGTATTTATGCAGAAAATACAAGCGAAATTCTCTTCAGAAAATCTTTTTCAAAATACATTAAATAAGTAATTTTGAAACGTTAGTAATAATATGTTTATTTCGTGTCGTTTTGCTACATTACATATTGCACTCTCTGTTATTTCACTATTTTAGATATTTGCGGCTTTAGAAATAGAGATGACTCAAGTTTCGATTTGTTGCCCACAAAGTTTAGGCAACAATTTAAGATGCGGTGAATAGACAATTTTAAAATATATTCGAATATGTAAATGTTGCTTTAAAGTGTAATAGACAACTTTAATATGTATTTGAGGGCGTGAAACAAAATATTAAGTGCGGCACGATTCGCTTTTGAAAATCACAGGCACTCTTCGTACTTGAAAAAGAAACGAAAAGACGCCGCGATGGTACGATTTTGAGTTCGAATCACTCGAGTACACACTATTATTTATATTTTTTACAAATATCTTATTTAAATCGGAAAATAAAAGCAACAGTTCTCGTTATTGTCATTTATTTAATTATTGTAAAATACGATAAAATTTTTCTTCCAAAAAAAAATGATCTTAAAAAAAGGAAAAAAAAAATCGCACTGGAGATTCGAACCAGGCTCGTTCGGACTTAACTGCCTAATTTCACCACTAAGCTACCATGACATTATTTGACAGCGAAATTTACGTTCGTATTCTAATCAACAAATTTCGATGCCTCAAAACACGAATAAAAAAAAATTTTCTAAAAATTTATCCTAGCTAGATCTATTTATCGCCGTTTTTAACACATGTATACAAAATTGCATGAAAATCGTTGGAGCCGTTTCCGAGATCCCGATTCTATATATATATACAAGAATTGCTCGTTTAAAGGTATAAGATAAGATAAGATAATTTCATCAAGATTCATTAACAAACAAATACAAACGCTAGAATGTAAATTTTAATGGTTACTTTATGATTTTTGCCATCGAGATTTTCTCATAAATATAATCAAGGTTACCCTATTTTTTTTTTTGAAAATGCTCTCAAAAGTGTTTCATTAGATCTATTTCCATACTATTATTTTATCTATTTTATACTTAATATCTATTTTGGTGTAACGGATTTCCTAATTATGAAGCTTATATTTTATTTATAGCATTTGATACGACTTCAACTTATTATAGGATTTATTATAAGGACGAGAAAAGATGAGATGAAGATATTATAAGAAAGATGAAATTAAAATTGAATTTTGAAGAAAATATAATAATAGATAGTAACGAACGATCACAAATAGAACATCAAGTTACAAATAGTTACAAGTACTATAAGTCATCATCATCATCATATCAGCCAATCGACGCCCACTGCTGGGTATAGGCCTCCTATACTTCTACTATAAATATACAAGTACTATAAGTATACAACAATAATTAAAAAATATATATAATTAATTTTGCATATCAATAACGCATGTCCTTATTCAAATATTTACATTAATACAACTAGCGGGAAACGAACCCGTGCTGCTACGAAAGACCCGACGTCTTGCATTCAGACCAGCTACCTAATAAATTGATGTATTCTTATTTAATGCCTCACTAAGTAACAAATACATTAATAATATCGGCAAATAAAATGAAGGATATTTGTCAGTAAATAAATCCGAAAAATAAGAACACGATATCCACTGAGTTCCAATCTGGAAAATATTCGAATCCACAAAATCATCTCCTCGAGGAATATTTCGAGACATGGACAATTCTACGGGGATCATTACAGACAAGTTATCAATTCCACAGGGATTCTGTGTAAATATAGTTGGGAAAAGTCTTGTTATCTATACACAAGCTTTCTTAGATATCTTGGAACGTTCTCGAAGATCGTATTATTGCGATAAGAAAAAGATTGTCAGCGTTAAATCGACTAAACGCTTAGCAAGCGTATTTTGATAATTATTTTAGCTTATGGGTTGATATAAAATTGTCTGCAGCTTCATCCGTGTTCACTGGAATTTACAGAGGTATCTGCATTGATGATAATTATAATTATAATTATGTCTAGCGACAATTCGCGTAGTAATAAAGTAGCTTTTATAAATGAAAGGTTTTTTTTAATCGGATGAGTAGTTTTGAAGATTATTTTAAACATACAAACTATAAGTTTCACGTCTCTGAACTTTTAAAAAGTAAAAATAAAAGTCAGTAATGGGCCATAGTTCACCGATGCGCTGTGAACTTCACATACCTTCAAAGATTTTCAATCTCATCAGGCATGCAGGTTTCCTCACGATGTTTTCCTTCACCAAAGAGCGAACTCTCGTGTTTGGGGTGCACTTACAAATGTAGAAAAACAAATTCCAAGGCACACACGGGCAGTCAGAATCGAACCCGGAACCTCTCGCATAAGAGGCCGAGTCCACCACTGGACCATAGTCGCTTACTCTGAACACATCGCCTCTGTACCTTTAGTATAATTAAATCTCTATAATATTAATTATCATAATAAAGATAAACATATTGAAATACGTCACCGCTCTAAATTGCCTGCCGTGCATTTAAATTACGAAATTAGCTTATAACTTGGTTTATACATTTAGATTTATTACTAGTTATTATAAATGATTAACTATTATCAGGCTTAATGATATTAACATCAGTCCTGGTTCCGGATTCACAATCTATCGATAATATTATGATGTCTTTGGAAAATTGGCGCGCACTAATCATGATCTTTTAGCAATTTTGAAAATATTGCCGTTCCCGTAAGAATACGAAAATGAAACGTAGAATTGGTTATATACTAGATAGCTTTATATTAGTTAGAATTTTCAAAAGTTTAGTAGGTTAGGCGTGGCAAATTGACAAATAAACAAATCCATATAATATATTTAAATGTATATATAAAATCACTGCGTCCGGGGAATCCCAGAGAGGTTTACGTAACACCGGTAGCGGTTGTAAAAGCTAAGCTACAACTTCGGTGTACAGGGAATTGGGTAGAACTGTTCTTTTAAAAATAGTTCATCTCTATATAGAGATAATATTTTATTAAAAAGAGCTATATAATGAAAAATAGGATGGTAAATCCTTATTTTTCCTAATTTTAGTCACGTTCCTTGTTAAAGAAGCAGAAGGTAGGCTGTATTTAACTTATGTTCTGATTCATAATAATTATTATTCTTATAATGGTAACGTATAAAATACTTCAAAACGGGATAGGTACACGAAGAGTACAATATCATAATACTTATGAGTTACGCCGTCAAATTGATGTTTATAAATTAATTAGTATTATTAGTATATTAATTAGTACTAGTAGCGGCACAATAGTAACCGACTTTGGCAACTAACGATAACGCCAACATACAAAACTATCACGTCTTTCAAGTTAGATCAACAAAGCGGCAATTTGCAAGATATTATCACAAGTTATAACAATATAGTTGTAATAGTTTCGGTATGCATCGCGGACAGTCATGATATATATTTTATGTATTTGACTAGCACCTACCCGCGGTTTCACCGCGTATTTTCGTAAAGTACGAGGATTATAGCCTATGTATTATTCTCATGCGTGTGCTATATTCTTGAAAAGTTTAATCATGTCCATCCAGTATTTTTTGCGTGAAAGTGTAACAAACATTCATACAATCTTAAATTTTCGCGCTTATAATATTCAACAGTAGGATTATTGTATTTATGACATAAAGCTCTGATTAAATGATTTCGATAAGGTTTCTTCGGACTAAATTCGTCTATGAAGTTTATAATATCATAATACTTGTTAACATAATACAATCGAAATGTTTGAATAGGTACTGTCAATGTTGCGAAACTTCTCGCTAATATAAACTAGCTTACTGAATGTATTAAACTAACTATAAGCAAATCGTCTAAATCGTTACAATAAGATATAAATTATATTAAAACAACTACTATCCAAGCTAAGATAAGCTTAAATAGTCGCTAAGACTTAAGATCAATCTAATTTTGGATAAAGTAATTAGATAAGGAATTTTCAGATACTGATAAAGTCTAATAGAAAATAATAAGTCAACTTATGTACATCGGGCATGTACGGACTGAAATGATACCGTCATCACCGGCTTAATCTTTTCACTGCTGAAATAAACACGTGCACGTGTAAAAGCTCGAAATGCCGTGTAATCAATTTTGAAAGGATTATGCTGTGATGCCGCGGCATTAAAACTGTAGGTAACCTCTACATGTTACCATTCTCAACCGAAAAAAAACTCATGTGTTTTTGTGTGTGGTGCGCTAACAGGGGTACGCTACTCATTATTTCCCCAAACGATGCTTTGTTTTGGAGAAAATTCATCGGCTCATCTATTAGATTGCATTTTTTTTGATCACGCAGGGAAAGCCTTTATAGATATAGCCTGACCCTATGCGGGATTGGCACTCAGGAGTGCCTTACCCGAACTAAGATTACTGTGAGCAGGAGGAGAGCAGAAACACCTCAGCTCATTTCCGAGGTAGTCTTGCCCCTCTAGACAAGTGGCAAACGCTCCGAAACTCAGTTGCGATAAACGCTTAAAAATGAATAAACGTTCTTCAAAAATTTTGCAGCAACCCTATGGAGTTAGCGAAAAACACAACTGCATAGAATCAGAGCGTTTGCCACTTGCCTAGAGGGGCTGACAAGATAAGCTGGCACCGCTGATAGGCCAGACTACTTCTCGGAAAAAGGGGACTGCCCGGCCGCCACTACTCCTTGTGACTTTAGTAGCGTCTCCTACCCAGCCATGTCCGTCGCCTGCGGGGGGAGTCCTCGTAGCTTACCTGACTAAGAAAAAATATACTATTCACCTTAACGTGAATATAAAAATGATAAGTTGTTTATTCTAACTATTACTTCCACAGGCTTAATGTATTTATAAACATGGCATAGGTATAATATTAATTATATTCATAGTCGTGATGACTACAAGAAATCGTTTCTGGAAAACTATTATATTATCGATGATTATTATCATATATCATGTCGTTGATATTGAATTGACAGCATTATATTATGTAGTCTGTGGCTTAAGCCGGCATAAAAAAAAAAAACTTTCCTCCAAAATATTATATAAACCAACGAAAATTGTGTGAAACAGTTTTGCTATGGTTCAGACAGGCAGTGTAACTACTGAAATCGAGACTTGAGTTTCAGGGCGATGTTTTTGAAGCTGTCAATTTACCGCCGTGTTCCTCATCTGCCTATTTTCTTATAAAAAATCAACTGCACGGATGAGAGTTTGTTGGATTACCAACTGTATTTTTAATCTCTTTAAGTCTAATCTTTACATGATATTTTTCTTAACCGGTGGGACTTTTTTTAAGCCTGTTTAAGCGGGGTACTGGGTAGGCTCGACTCACAATTTTATTTTCGAGGTCGAGCCTTAACTATCGCATAGTTCAGATTCGACATCTTGATCTCATCTTTCTCTTCTTGATCTCATGTTTTCGACTTTTTTTTATTATCGCAGCGGAATTCCTTTTCGGACCATACCAAGGCCTTGGGTAGGCGCGTTAGCATGTGTGGGGACTCGCATTGGGTGCACTACCCCACTAAAACCGCTGCGTGAGTCTTCAGCCGCTATACCTGAGGGACCCGAATCTGCAGGCTAGCACGGGAAACCCTCAGCGACAAACTGGTCCCGGCAAGACCAGACTAATGTTTTCGACTCGACTAATCAAGCCTAGATAAAGAAAATCTTAAGAGACATGTTATATAAAAAAAATAAGTAGGATAGGGCTTCAATAAACGATCTAATTACGTAGTACGAATTATTAGGGTACTTTACATAACCGGACGTACTGCGTCATCACATGTTCTTCATTTGAAATCACGTAAAAACTTTATAATATCTATATAATATTATATACCTTAAACTCAACCCGATACTTCACACATCTAAAACTCATTAAATGCAGATTTCAAAACATTTTACTAATTACTTTATAATGCCCATATAATTATTCTTACATAATTATATATTAATATTTAATATGATGCAAATATTATTATAATATTTAAGTGTTTTAATTAATTGTAACGATAACTATATTCAAATCAACTTTCGTCAAAGTATTTATGTAAGAAAAAAACACTAGATTAAACTGTGCTAGCAATATTTGTGCAAGAATTTCAAAACCATTCTAGAATGTCATTTAAGTGTTGCAAGTTTAAATAGGTTCCTTTCCCCGTCTCTACTAAGATCTAAGCAGAGATCTTAGTATAATTATTTATGTTGAGTAAATATAATATAATTGTAATTAATCATTATAAAATTAAAATAATGAAATTGAAATTAAATAATTGAATTTTGTACTAACTACATAAAAATATATTAACAGAGAAGCTTCTTAAAAAATATTATCGTCATCAAAATTGTCATCAGTGGCTAGTAAGTTCGATTTAATGAGAAAACAACTCCCCAAGGTAATAAAATAGAAGTACTCGAAATAATAGCAAACGATTTATTTTATCAATACTTAGATAGGAGCTCTTCAGTTGCACTTATCGATTGAAGTGTTTAAATTTTATTTTATTTTATTAAAAATTATCATTATCAAATATTACGACCACAATGTTAAACATAAAGTATAAATAAAGTTATTTTATTTTTTAGGTGCTCAGTAACATTGCTAGATATTGCTAAATATCTTACTACCTTTTATAGTACCATTATACACATTTCTTTTGTTGTATGAGCGACGATGGTCCAGTGGCGGCAATGGTTGAAGGTATGTGAAGTTCATCAACCCGCACTGGGCCAGCGCATCGGTGAAAAATGGCCCATAACCCTCCTCACCTGATTTCGAGCGGGAGACCCGTGCACAGCAGTGGGACATAAAGGCTTGATACTTTAACTTTTTTATACGAGACACAAGGGGATATTAACCGAGCTTTTTTTTCATTACACAAGAAGCAGTCTTATGAATATAAAACTAAGGCTCCTTTTTTGATTCCTCCACAAAATAAATTTGTAAAACGCAGGAAAGATGATTCCTGCGGTAAAAAGTACCCATAGTTTGAAACAATTTAGAACTGACATAATATCATTATCGAGATTAACAAGTGAATGTTGTACATGTAACATTCACATACGACACAGCAGGATGACCATGTCTTCGGCCGTTACGCGTAACCGCTCACGCGTTAGTGTCTACTGGCTCGTGTGAAGAATAAATATTACACAAAATTACAAATAGCCCTACTTCTCATGAAGTAATTACGAAATCGTAATATTACAAATAGAGAAAATAATCACAAAAAAAATTGTTTATTTATTTTGTTATTTATTGTTTTAAAATATTGCTTATTATATATTATTATATAATATTTTTAATTATTATCATTTTTTGCTGTTTGTAATTCAAATCCACCCCACAATTGTACATGCTCGACTTCTAAAAAATTACCCCTATAAATATTACAAAACAATATAAAAACATGCCTCAGATATCCCCAGACCTCCGGACGTCAAACTGGCTCTCTTCGCTGACGATACAGCTCTATACGTTACCCACCCTAATGCTAATAGAGCATCGCTATTTCTCCAACGTGCCGTCACCGAACTAGGCAACTGGTTCGCAAAATGGAGAATAGCTATTAACCCCGATAAAAGCGCGTCGATTCATTTCTCTCGTAAGAGAAAGACACGCTTACCTAAACGCAGACAAACATGGTTCACGATGAAACCAATCTTACTAAATAACGTCGTTATTCCCAGAGTTAGACAGGTCAAGTACCTGGGGGTCACCCTTGACAGGTCGATGTCGTTTAGACCACACATCGCCGCGATTTCTAAAAAAGCCCGTTTCGTCAGTAGTAGACTGTACTTCCTCATAAACAAAAAGAGCAAAATGCCCCTCAGGCACAAGCTCACCCTCTATAAATCATGTATCCGCCCCATCATGTCATACTCCTGTGTGGCATTCGCGCATGTGCCTCAGCATAGACTCAGAGGCCTCCAAACGATCCAAAATAAATTCTTACGTGTGGCAACCGGTTGCCCGTGGTACGTAAGAAACATCGACCTACACCGTGACCTCAGACTAGATTCGATTAGGGGCCATTTCAAAGCGATGTCAGAACGTCACTTCGAAAAGGCACTTCTCCACCCGAACCCACTCGTCGTGAGTGCGGCAAACTACACCCCCGATAGCTTAGCACCTAATAAGTCTAGGTTACCTAAGAATGTCATAACCGATCCTGTTGATAAAATCACAGAACTGTTAAAGCGTGACGCTGAAGCGCGACGTAAGCTACAACACACACTCAGACATAACACAGCCGGTGTTAGGCACACATTCACACCGCATGGGCCCCGGGGTCGTATGCGACGTCGAACCCTACACTCCGTTGACCAGTTGATCCGGATCAACCGCGACAGCATAGGCTCAGATCAGCTACGAGTCGACACCAATATAGACCGTGTAATCACCGATAGCACTCTGCTATCGGCAGATTGCTCGGGTCCCGCGCTTGACCCGCCTCCCCCGCTACCGGGGGAGGGGAGGGCCGGCCCTCACGATAGGTTTCTAACGTCACCCGTTCCAAACCAGTCGACCGTAGCTGACCAAGTTAGGTACAAACCCGACGCCATGAACATGGCGGGGGGCAACCCCCCAAATTTTTAACGTCATAGGATGATCCAACCGGATCACCCCATTTCCGATGACGCATAACGGTCACTAGGACCATTAGCATAGATCCAACCGAAAAAAAAAAAAAAAAAAAAAAATATATATATAAAAACATGCCGTAAAGTTTAAGCAAACGTAAAAAAAGTAAAATAAAATAGTATATGTATGCCTGAATTATAATAATATTAAGGGTTAGTTTGCACGCAATTATTTCAAGAAAAAATTTAACATGTTATAGAAATAGTACAAAGTATTCTGCTCTAAGCTGTTTTCTCTAAACAATCAGTTAATTGTAGTTAAAACGAGCTTATATTACTACTAATGTATTTTCTTTAAGTGTAATTGGAAAATTAAAGACACTCAATATTTAACAGCTCTATATGTTAACGCAAACCAACTTTTTTCTTAATAGAAGATTGTGAAATTAAAGAGATTCTTGAGAATACATTATTATTTAATTGTAATAATTGCCTAATTAATATATGTATATCATTATTATTTTAACAAACAATTAATAAGAGTTTAGTCTCGTTTCTTTTGTTATATTCAATAATAGATTAATTTATATTGCTTTTTTGATATAATATGTTATGATTTTATTATTTAAAATGTGACATATGCTTTAATTAATTAAAATGTGAAAAAATTTAATTACAAAATTAAGATAATATATTAAATTTTAATAGTTATAATAATTTTTTTAACTATTATTGTTATATTATTAAAATCATATTTTTTTATAATTTAATAAAAAGTGTGTAATATTTATTGTAATATATTTTTTATTGCAATAAATATTACACACACAAATCGACGTGTAAGCATTTGTTGTTACGGTTGGGCTAATACTTAGGAAATACAGGATTTATGAAATTATCGCTAACAGGATATTGAGCTAACGGAAACTAAACATGAAATATATCGCTTGATGTAAGTCGTGTCAATGTCATACTCGTTTGCCTCAACAGGGGAGGCTTTTATCTCACAAATATAAGCCTCCCTAAATGACCTCTGACATTACAAATCTCAGAGTTCGTTACAGGGAATTATACTTAACTGACGCGTTATCAAAGAGGATTTACTGAGGTTCATTTAACACGGGACTAATCCTACACTAAATTGAAATCGAATCAATTACTCAAAAAATGTAAAAATAATCGGTTGTCTGTAAAGTCTGTTTACTGACGATAGTTGAACGTGAAACGTCAAAAGAAAATACTCATGGGCTGATTGTGCCTCTTTGTCGCTCGTTCTGCGCTCTCGCTTGCACTTCAAGCCTTAAATGGAAACGCCTCAGAGAGAGTTAACGCCGCATGAGTCATGTTTTTTCGTGCGTGCAGCCGGTTCCATCGAATTATAAGACGTTGTCACGTCAAAAAATCAGTCTTGTCGTTTTACGTAGTATCATAATACTATACATTTAGTTTCATATTATCATCATCATCAGCCACTATCTGTCCACTGCTGAACATAAGCTTTCTTCAAACGCAAAGTGTCATATCCTATAAAATGTGAAATAATATTGACCTATTTTAGTATCATTAATGGGGATTTTGTTGTACCCTGCTTGCATAAACATTGTTATTTTCAACCTAACTCATATCTCTAAACTTAAAAAAAGCTATCGAAGTAACAGAGTATTCAAACGTTTAATGCTAGCTTCATTGAAATAATTGACTCCGTACTCACGGACTCTCATTTCTATTCCTTTTCGAACAGATAATATCATAATTAATGTAGATCTGCAATGAAAATTGATTTTGAATTTATGTAAATACTAACATTAAAGTAATACTTATCAAATAATACCTTCATTGAGGGAGGCCTCAATGAACGGCAGTTCACGGATTCAGCAGTGGACAGTTAAGGCCAATAATGACGATGATAAATCACAATAAAATATTATTTTTTTAAGTTAATAATATTAATTATTTTATGACATAAACTTTTTTTCATTAATTAAAATTAGATTTTCAAAAATTGTCCATAACATAAACCTAGATAAAATAACACATTGTTAATATTTAATGAGAGTACTTAGTCAGAAATCCCTTTCCCTTTTATAATGACAAAATGAAATTCAAACAACTCGGATAAAGACTTATCTTTATGAGAATTCGTTACTTAAATCTGAATTGATTAAAGTTACATTAAAAGGTTTATAGTTCATTCCCTACTTTTACTACTAAAACCAAAGTGTATTAAAGCTTATCTTTATAATATACATGTAGTGTTGCCCTAAATATTGTTACAAAGGAAAAATATATCTACTGCACGTAACATGACACATAGCGACGATGGTCCAGTGGTGGGTGGACTCGGCCTCTTATGCGAGAGGTTCCGGGTTCGATTCTGAACTCCCGTGTATGCCTTGAAATGAAAATTTCTAAGTGAACCCCAAACATGAGACCATCGTTTGCTCGCTTGATGCAATAGCACTTTAATGTGGACATGATGTACTTAAGCTTGATGTAAGCTAGTAATGATCTTAGTTTTAAAGAAAGGAAGACATATTGAGGAAACCTGGATGCCTGATGAGATTGAAAGTCTTTAAGGGTATGTGAAGTTCACCAACCCGCACTGGGCCGGCGCATTGGTGAACTATGGTCTATTACCCTGCCTGATGAGGAGGAGACCCGTGCCCAGAAATGGGACATAAAGGGTTGATACTTTACTTTTACGTAACATTTATTACTTTTTTTAGTTTCATACATTAATATAAAACTATTAAAAATGTATAAAGCTTTAAAGTCCTTTAAACATTGAAGGCAATTATCAACAGAAGCACGCACTCTCTCCATGGGCAAATTCTTTACTGCCAATCGTTTGATTGTTTTAGGGACACAAAATCATCGTGGTATTTAGAGCAATTCATACCCTAACTGACGATAATTCATAACCTAGTGGATTATGATCGGGTCTGGATGACAGCAGGTCTTCAGCATCCGTAAAGAAATAATTTTCTGTGGGAGGTCCCCTTTGCGTACCGCTTAAGTAATTGTTTTGATTTTACTACGCTAAGGCACTGTGAATAGACAACTTCTAAATGTTTTTAAGGGCGGAAGGAATTGAAGTGTGACGATTCGTTCTCGGAAGTGACTCTACGTAGAAATAAAATAGAAACTAAAAGAAACCGATAACGGCGGTATTTCGTTCGTATTATTTATTATTCCTTACTTATCTTATTTCAATCGATAAATAAAGCTAACAGTTCCCCTTATTATCATATATTAGCTATAGCCCACGGCTTCTCCTGCGCTAGTGAAAAAGAAATATGCTTTTTTTTAAAGTATCCTATGTTACTTCTAGTACCTCCGAGAATATGTGTACAAAATTTCATTATGATCGGTTGAGTCGTTTTCGTGTGAAAGCGTAACAAAAAAAATTGACACAACAGTCCACTCATAAATGTCATAACCGATCCTGTTGATAAAATCACAGAACTGTTAAAGCGTGACGCTGAAGCGCGACGTAAGCTACAACACACACTCAGACATAACACAGCCGGTGTTAGGCACACATTCACACCGCATGGGCCCCGGGGTCGTATGCGACGTCGAACCCTACACTCCGTTGACCAGTTGATCCGGATCAACCGCGACAGCATAGGCTCAGATCAGCTACGAGTCGACACCAATATAGACCGTGTAATCACCGATAGCACTCTGCTATCGGCAGCTTGCTCGGGTCCCGCGCTTGACCCGCCTCCCCCGCTACCGGGGGAGGGGAGGGCCGGCCCTCACGATAGGTTTCTAACGTCACCCGTTCCAAACCAGTCGACCGTAGCTTACCAAGTTAGGTACAAACCCGACGCCATGAACATGGCGGGGGGCAACCCCCCAATTTTTTAACGTCATAGGATGATCCAACCGGATCACCCCATTTCCGATGACGCATAACGGTCACTAGGACCATTAGCATAGATCCAACCGAAAAAAAAAAAAAAAAAAAATATATTAGCTATAGCCCACGGCTTCTCCTGCGCTAGTGAAAAAGAAATATGCTTTTTTTTAAAGTATCCTATGTTACTTCTAGTACCTCCGAGAATATGTGTACAAAATTTCATTATGATCGGTTGAGTCGTTTTCGTGTGAAAGCGTAACAAAAAAAATTGACACAACAGTCCACTCATAAATATGATCAAGACTAACATTTTTTATTCTCACGTGCATTTATCTAAAAGCTGTTTAATTAAGCCTATTTTTACTACACACTGCCTTAAGTTAAGAAATGACCAGTGCATCTCTTATAGGCTGCTAGCTAGTCCTAAGTTGTTATCTTCATCTCCCGAAAAAAAAATCTTTTGATTTCGGACATGATTTCTTTGATTTTTTTTTCTTACTGCTTTGATCGCCTTTTTCGTGCGAACACTACGTGGGCGAAAAATCTTTTTTTGTCACAAGCATAGGAGGCTTCATTGTATCTATCTATATGTATGGAGAGTTTTAAACTTGTAAATGAATTATAAAAAAACTTATTTAATATTTTGTTTCAGATGGAGCACCATACCCAATACTTGACTACCATTCTATGCCGGCCCTTTCTGAGTTGGACGACTATGATTTATGCCTTAAGGAACCTGATGCCGTGTACTGTATAGTCGACATGAATTTACAAGAAGATGACACACCACTATATCAGTTTATTAAGGTAAGCTAAGTTAGTTAGCATTAAGTCTATCTTAATTAAGATTAAGTTAAGATGTTGAAGGTGAGTGACGCATGACCAGTCGTGGAGAGGGAGACCTATGTCAGCAAGCGGACCTATTTTGGCTGAATGGATGGATGGATTTGTGGTTAATAAAAGCATATTATATAAAAAATGTGTGAAATCTATTGACGCGCCTTGAGAGTAAAATGGACTCGAATGCGACAACGACATAATATATTTTAGTTCATCTTTCGATGTTGATTTTTATGTTGAATTTTAGCGAAATTATATAGAATATAGACTTCCTGAATAAATGGGCTGTCTTACACTAGAATATTTCAAATACCTCCAATAGTTTCTGAGATTAGCGCGCTAAAACAAACTCTTCAGACTTATATATAAGTATAAGACGAATTGTTCAGCGAATGCTGTATGTAGAAGATTTACATGTGATGACACATTTTTCATTGATATTTACCTCGTTATCTTGTCATATTTGGTTTTATTTTCAGAACTATTCAAGCACATCGTACAAAAATTACAACCATGCGAAACTGCACCGAGGCATCTGCGGCTCTCAACACTGTGGCTTGAACATAACTCATGCAAACGTATCTCAAACAACGGCTCAAGCTCTTAGAGATTGTTTTAATGCGTCAATTCACCAAGGATACGGCTTGCAGGTAAATAAAAATAAATGTATACACTACTAACACTTTTATTTAATCTATTTAAAACGGGATATTTACCATGTTTTTATCATTACATATTTCGCGGAGCTCGATATTTTGACATTGTCTACGAATGTCATGTTCACGAGACTAAGACTTGCTAAAAAAAACATGGTAAATATCCCGTTTTTAATAGTTTAAATAATTAAAATAACCATGTTAATTTAAAAACCTATATAATACTTTTGTCTCCTTTATTATTATTATTTTTTTATAATACGTTAATGACGAATACCTGTTTTGAGTACCTAAGGACTTAAGTAATAATAACATTTATAATTATAAGAAATTTAATTCAATTAATTTCTTACTTGTTGGGCAAACGTCGTTTAAATGATTTACCAATCAACCAATTATTTTGTTTTATTTAGAAAAAAAGATAAAAAAGTAACCAAGCGGTTACTTTCTGAAAACAAAGTTACTTTTGAAGAGAGTTTCTGGAAATACCGTAACGTAGAACTTTGTTATTTGTGTTTGTATAACAGCGAGAATTAAGATCAATTAACTAATGAAAACAAACAGGGTTTAGCTACGATACGTAGAAGTTTTGTAAGTTGAAGTTTTAGAATCTTTGCCTTTTGTGAACCACGTTTATTGTTATATTTTTAAAGCCCCTGATGCAAAAGAGTTGTAATTTAGTTTGACCGCTATGTGTGTTGACTTTTCAAAGTGTAAAGCTGAAACGAGTGAACTAACTTCGATGTGGATTTTTATTTCAAGCCATGCTTTCTAATGATATGTTTTTAAATATCCCTTAAGTAGATTCAAGGAAATCAGTTCTTTTTTAAATGAGTTAGATTTTTTTATGTATAACTTTTAGTTATCTTATTATACTTTTTCATGATGCAATGGTAAAGCTTATTGTAGATAGGTTATCGATTATGAAAAAAGTAAAAGTAAAAAAGTAGCAAGCCTCCACGACATCAGGCGAAGAGGATATTGGCCATAGTTCATCAAGGTGCAGGCCCAACGCGAGTTGGTGAACTTTGTATACCTTCAATGACTTTTAATCTCATTAGGCATGCAGGCTTCCTCACTGTGTCTTCCTTTCTTTGAAACTACGATTATTACTAGCTTTGGGCAATTTAATGTTATTTCATTAGTCCAAACTCTCTTTAAGTGTCCACATGTCCACATTAAAGTGCTATTGCATCAATATACTCGCTTTACTGATGGCCTTGTACAGTTTTAACATCAGTGTTACATCCACCTTTGCGAATCCGATGGTTGGCCGCCTTTAGGTAGCCGAATTTTCATGGATTTATATTAGAACAGTACACTAATGTTTAAATTTAGCTCGGAACCTTATATTATTTACCTACGGGGTATCTACTGGCTTTTGCATCTCGAATTAAATATTTATTTAGACTTTTTAGAGTATATTAAGACCTTGTTTAACTCGCATGGACTCAATTATTAATAGTAATCATAGTGCTTTTGAGCTCTTGAGCTTTTGAGAGAGGTTCCGGGTTCGATCCTGACCCCCACATGTGTGCCTTAAATGGATTTTTCTAATTTCTAAGTGCACCCCAAGCACGAGACCATTGCTCGTTCACCGGTGAAGGAAAACATCGTGAGGAAACCTGGATGCCTGATTAGATTAAAAGTCTTTGAAGGTATGTGAAGATCACCAACCCGCAATGGGTCTGCATCGGTGAACTATGGCTCATTAGCCTCCTGGCCTGATTTCGAGGAGGAGACCCGTGCCCAGCAGTGGGATATAAAGGGTTTGATACTTTATAGTGCTTTTGATAACAAGTGTATAATTGTATTATTTTTTATTAAGTGTATGATTGTATTAGTATTATTTTTGAGCTTAAATTTTCATTGGAGCAAATTTCAAAAAAATGAACAAACTTATTTGTAAGGGAATTTAAAACGATACTTCGTTTTAAATTTGAAAGCCCTGAGAAATTTTAAGGTTTCAATATTTATTTTTATTTTATTTTTCGGAATATTGATATGAAATAGATATTTCATATAACAAACAAAACAAAATATTTTTAACTGTCTATAGAAACAAAATGGCGTCAAAATTTTAAACGACTATGTTGAAACTATCATAGCCTTGTCACTTTTTGTGTGGCAATATTTTAGGTCTATATTGTTTATGTATATCTTTATAAATTACCTAGATTTTAATTTTTATATACCTAATACAAACTGAATTTGACAATCGTTGTACTGCTATCATCCAAAAATGGAAAACATAGAACAAGTTATTTTCATTACTAAATGCGTGAACAAGACATTTGTAGACAATATCCAAATATGTATTGAGCTCCGCGTAATTAAGATAATAAACATTATATAGATTTAGTTATAAAATTTGTATAAACTAAAGCCTTAGTTACTTTTTATCACGTTGCAATGAATACAATATTACTTTCAACCTACTGAAACTTTGCCCTTGAAAGAAACAGAAATAAAAAAAGATTCTAAAAATAGACGCGAAGAAAATAAAAGCTTCCATTTTTAATAAAAAGAATCAATTTATCATTCGTGGTCATACGATTTTATACTTAACTTCCTGGAAGTATAATAAATTATCCGGTAAAAAAATGAGCCGATGATGAATTAATGTCTATGGAAAGTTGAAAATTTGCGTTGGCGCTGTTATCCGAAAGAAAAGGCAGGAATCTATATTTTTACTGCCTAGATGAAAGAGATACTCTGTGCCACTGTGACTAAATGGGTACCACCGTCCTTTTTTTGATAGTGCACTGGGAAATTATGCATTCAGAAGGCGTCCAGGATACTTAATTTTGTCAATATTATGATAATGATAATGGTGATTGTGGTGATGAAGATGATGATGATCATGATGTTGGCGGTGGTGGTGATGATGGTGATTGTGGTGATGAAGATGATGATGATCATGATGTTGGCGGTGGTGGTGATGATGGTGATGATGAAGATGATAAAATGAACACACAAGGAAAACCAATAGCCATACGTTATTTGTTGTAGGTCAGCACTCTATCGGTGCGGTACTGCAAGACCCCAGACGACTACGTACCACCGGACACCCTGGATTACATCATCGGAGTGTTATTGTTGGTGCTGCTACTGGCTAATCTAGGGTGCTCCGCGTATTATTTCTTTTGGCCACCTGAAGAT
This sequence comes from Lycaena phlaeas, assembly GCA_905333005.2. Classification (NCBI taxonomy): domain Eukaryota; kingdom Metazoa; phylum Arthropoda; class Insecta; order Lepidoptera; family Lycaenidae; genus Lycaena; species Lycaena phlaeas. The sequence continues at coordinate 13,327,718 of HG995169.1, read as the reverse complement.
GGTGAAGGTGAGTTACAATTTGAGACACTATTATTATGAAACAACTTTTACGAATTTCATGGCGCCTTTCAAATTAATACATAACATAGCTATAGTTTTTATTTTATCTTGCAAAATGTTGTGTGCCCGTGTCCTCTCTGTTTGATGCTAGTAGCAATGCACCTGTAATCTTAGCGTTTATTGAGGGAGCCTATGTTCAGCCGTGGACGGATGAAAGTTGATGATGACCTCACAATACTCTAATACTCTTCCAAAGTATCCTAACCCGGAACGGGTTCGATCCTGACCCGTCCGTGTGTGCCTTGAAATGGGTTTTTCTAAATTTCTAAGTGCGCACGAGACCATCGTTCGCTCACCGGTGAAGGAAAACATCGTGAGGAAACCTGCATGCCTGATGAGATTGAAAGTCTTTGAAGGTGTGTGAAGTTCACCAATCCGCACTGGGCCAGTGCAGTGGACTATTGGCCCATTACCCTCCTCGCCTGATTTCGAGGAAGGAGACCCGTGCCCAGCAGTGGGACATATAAGGGTTGATACTTTACTTTACTTTTACACCGAAATAATTTTAAATATTTAGTTTCAATTTGAATTTTATCAAGTAAAACTAATACTGATCAAACTAACCCTCTTTACATTAGCTGGGGCATAAAGTTGAAAACAAATAGCATTCAGTTTCAAATTAAAAACAAACTTTATCGGAAGCCATTACAGTGCATCAAATGGACACGATGTATAAATTATTTCAAAAGCGTGTACATTATTTATCTCGTATGTCAAAGTTGAATAAATTTCGTTATCATCAGCGTCCATTCATAATGAGGTACTTCGTTTAATGAAAGATAATCCAATCGATATTTGAATTATCGTGAACAACTTCAAGTGGATATAAGTTCGAGATAGAACCTCTCTAATTATAAACCACATTTTCAAAGTTATAGTTTTTATTTTTTATATTTCCCAGGAAAATATATTTTTTATCGGCTGAAGTGACTTTTTTTTTAATTACTTTGTCATTTAACTTAGAACAATTAATTAGAATAAGTATATATTTAGCTGTTCCAAGTTTTATTCAAGTGTATTCACTTTGATATGTTACTACAGATAGATAAGATAAGATTTAGAATTAATAATAAGATATTAGATGATAAGAATATGGAAAAGTAGTGTGAGGTATTATTTATTTATCATTTATATCACACATTTTAGCTTTTTTTGATTAAGATTTGACTCTTTTGATTAAGTAAGATAATCTTTTCAGGTAATAAATTCATGTTGGCCTTCTGTGTGCAAAAAAACTGGAAGGCCCTGAAATACGGTGGCAGTGCTGATGGAGGAATCTTCAAATGTTTCCAGGCTTTGAGGTGAGACCAATTTTCTTATTCAGCACTATATTTACAAATAAAATATCTTTATCTTTATGGCTTAATTATTGACGTTAAATCGATGCACAAATCCTGCAACGTTTGTTTTTAATAAATCTATCTAAAATTATAATTTGTCCAATGTTTATCAGCCAAGGGTATGTTTTAATCAATATTGAGCCAAAAATATTAGAAAATCCAAAATTTCACTCATGTTCCAAGATATAATTAATTATTAGTAGCTAACAACTGTGTTCAAGAAGCGTACTTGGTTAATTAATGGAACAACGCTGTGCAAAGAATGCACTCTCTACGCGCTCCTCCTGTCAATAGTTAGGGTTTGACAGACTTACACTGGTGGGTTTTACTTAAGTATTGTCTATGAATTGATTTGAATGACCCTATGCGTTCTGAACTACTATGACATATCATAGTATTGTTTGGAAATACATTAAAATATGTTCTTATGCCAACATGCGTCTCTGACACCCGTATTCAAGAAGCGGACTTGGCTAAGTAATGAAACAATACTATGCAAAGAACGCTACTATCTATGCGCTCCTGCCCGCTTAGCACGAGAGAGAGACATAATGTCTAGGTACATCGAAGACATAATGTACTAATGTCTACGGACGCAACATGACATCGTAATTCTTTTGAATTTTGTCGTTTAAATAAGAGAAATTTCTCGATGTCAATACATGTGGACGAGAAGGGACGAGAAAAATTCTCTCGTGGATAATGTAGCTTTCGAATGTCGAAAGAAATTTTAAAATCGGTACCGTACTTTTTGAGCCTATTCATTACAACCAAACAAACAAACAAAGTTTTCCTCTTTATAATATTAGTGTAGATTTAGGATTCTATTACATATTACGCTACCCATTCAGATCATGGCAACACGATTTATTTTCTTGCGTATTATTTTGATTTTGCTATATCTCCTAAAGTATTCATTTAATTTGCATGATGTAAAGGGGAAAAATAATCTTCATGAAGTGCTGAAGCTAATTAACTTATTTAAAATGATAAGGATTCATATCGTATTTGTGTAAATAACTTTCAAATTATCGCGTTATAATTGCTAATTTTTTAAAGTATTAAATGAATATAGTATGATATCCCTAATAGATAGACATATGCCATCGCGGACTTTTTTGTAGACCTATTTAAGATATACAATTCCACCATACAATATTTTGTTATATCTCAAAGGGTTTAGGCAGCGTTTTCGTTGAAAACTCCCAGGCGGGATTTTTTTTCCGACACCTCCAACAATTATTGTTATATCTTAGCTAATGTATATAAAAACTTAATAAATTATATACATAAACCTTCCTCTTGAATTGTCCTATCTATTAAAAAAACCAAATCAAAATCCGTTTAAAGATTTAAGTAAAAATTTCGACGAGTTTCTCTTCGGAAGAGATATGTCTTTTTGTCGTGGCGCGCATGCTAGGTAGGTAGGCTAGGTGTTAACAGTCTGGATTTATATGGGTTTGACTTGCGGATTTCATTTAAGTATTGTCTATAAATTAGTTTAAATGAGCCTATGCGTTCAGGGCTACTGTGACACCTCATAGTATTATTTGTAAATATGGGTGTAATAAAATCATGCAATAGGTAAGTTAATAAACTCACGTTATGATAAGTATTATTACAACGGTTTTCAAAACATCCTTATAACGTTCTAGTGTGAATATCGATATTGAATTTTAACAGCGCAATATTAAACTAGCAAATGAATGGTAAGCTAACGCTATATTATTTATAGTGAGAGAGTGAGAGTTGAGAGCAGATATAAAAAGTATATAATATTTTTTAGCATTTAAGGAATGCTCCGCATACATAGAATACATAATTAAGCCTCAGGAAAACAGAATACTATGTTTCTTCTACTTTATTAAACGCATTGTAAGAGGCAGTGCCATGCTGCTTTGCAACGAAATCGGTGCGAAAAACCGACGATGCTGTCGAATTTCCTGCGGTTTGTGATTTCCGGTTTTTCTATTGGCGGAGGCGGGGAGAGGGTAACGCGTCTGCATAACCTCTAGTTGTGGATTTGTTTATGGGCGTCGATAGTCGCCAAAAGGGTCGACATGGCGTCGATCTTGACGACTTATCTATTTTATGCTATAAAGAAAACTATGTATTTTCATCCGAGTTAAAAATATTTATTAAATATATTCCAACTATTATGATAATCATATTATAGAATGTCATGGAGAATATTACATATTATACAACAAAAGCGTTTCATTTCCGAATTTTTATACATATAACTATTTCTGAAATTTAGCAAAAACATATATAGATTAGTAGTATGCTTTTGATATTTTAAAACGTAAATACATAATGAGGTTAAAATTTAGATACAATGAGGTTTACGTTTGTTTTCCATTTACACGGATTAAAAAAAACATAATTGTGTGGTTGAAAATGTTATATTTCAACTTTTATAGCCCAACAAGTTACGATTTCTATTAATGTATTTTTTTAATTTAACCGACTATTTTTATGAATAAAACTACTTGAAACGGTATATTTAAGACGGAATTTTTTGTTTTTAAAACAATTCTTTAAAACTATTATAACATACTATTTTATACGTAGTAGTCTCGGATTTTATCTCGAAATTAAATATATTATCATCCATTTCTTGCAGCTCATATTAATTGAGTTAAAATGGGATTAAATGCATCTAAACATTTTTTACGTTACGTTACGTTACAAATATTAACGTTACTACGTTACTGTCATATTTTTACCTACCGTACTATGTATCTAATTAAGTTGCATTAACGAATATTGGTATAATATTATCGATAAAATTAATTATATGTTATAAATGTAAACTCACAAGCGTGTATTAATTAAGAAATAATTTATTGATATTTGTTATATTGTAATATAATTATTGTATTGTATTTGTATATGTTTTTATGAGTTATTTATATGCAATTATTACCAACGACCCTCAAAATAGGTACTTCATGTATAACTACAACACCCGCATTAGATACGGACGGATAAAGGCTGATGATGATGATTCTAGGAAGCTACTTCTTCTTTTTTTGTCTTTGTCTACGGAGATATTTAATCGTAATCCGGACCAATCTTTATACTTCTAAATATCAAAAATGTCAAAAATCCATATAACTTCACCCTCTTATTTCACCTTCGTAGGGGATTGAATTTCTAAAAATCCTGTGTTGGTGCTCACTAGCATCACAAAAGGTATTCCTGTATCAAATTTCAAGTTTCTAGGAACTGTATTTTCCTCTGTGCGTTGACAATATAAGTCAGTCAAGTTTGCCTTTTCTACACTAATATTACAAAGAGGAAAACTTTGTTTGTTTTTTTGTTTCTTTGTAATGAATAGGCTCAAAAAGTACTGGACCTATTTCATAAATTCTTTCACCATTCGAAAGATACATTATCCACGAGTAACATAGGCTACATTTTATTAAGTACAGTTTATGTACATAATATTTCAACTTTGAATGATTAAAATTAGACGTTCGGTTTTGAAGTTATGGCGAAATCTATCTATACTATATATCTACACTAATATTATAAAGAGGAAAACTTTGTTTGTTTGGTTGTAATGAATAAGCTCATAAATTACTGGACCGATTTCAAAAATTCTTTCACCATTCGAAACCTACATTATCCACGAGTAACATAGGCTAAATTTTGTTCTAGAAAAATACAGAGTTCCGTAAGATGTTTGGGTTTTTCGGACACGAGGTGTAAAAAATCAACCAGAAAAGTTACTTATTTTGCGTACGCTGCCTAAACTATAAAAGATAGAACCATAAAATGTTCTAATTAATTAAAGATCTTATAATTATCTACAAAAAAGTCGAGTGAGGCACAACAACCATATTTTATTCAGAAATTTTGATTTTTTTGGACTACATTTAAACGAGTTTATTTTTTTACTCATGCTTTTAATCCTTAAGATATGAAGCTAAAGAGTTTGTTTATTTGAACGCGCTAATCTCGGGAACTATCGGTCGGATTTTAATGAAACATTTCAGTGTTCGATAGCCCATTTATCGGTAAAGATATATCATCCCGCTAAGATCCCGTTGTAAATCTTAGTTAACGCAGGCGAAGCTGCGGGCAACAGCTATAATATTACAAAGAGGAAAACTTTGTTTGTTTGTTTGTTTGGTTTTAATGATTTGTTTGCTCAAAAAGTACTGGACCGATTTCAAAAATTCTTTCACCGTTCGAAAGCTACATTGTCCACGAGTAACTGGCTAAATTTTATTCTAAAAAAAGGGGTTCCGTAAGATATTTGGATTTTTAAAAATCAACCAGAAAAGTTACTTATTTTGCGTACTAAGATCCCGTTTTAAATCTTAGTTAACGCAGGCGAAGCTGCGGGCAACAGCTAGTATTAAAATAAGATTACATTTTCAAATACATATCAGATTTAGTAAGGAGTTTACTTTAAGAAGTTTCGTGGGGATTTAGTATGGTTTGTTAAATGCAATGAGCGTTACTAATGATCCCTAAAATTTTGTCATAGGCCAGACCCTAAAATACTTACAGCCCTACTACATGCTATGAAGTTCAATTTTCAGATTTATACTTGTTTATATATTTGTTTATATATGTATAATAAATATAACTATATTTATTTATATATGTGTTACCTATATATATATTTATTTATATAGATTTCACTGTGCGTATAAATACACTGGTTCTATATAAAGACTCGAGAAATATAAAGGAATATTTTGCTTTTAATCTTATAATGTGTACAACGATGCTTTTTATGTATTCAACATGTTGACAAGATCAGATGTATCTAGAAAATCATCAGCTTCACCCAGTCAGGCTTGAACCCAGACCTTTAAACAGAACACATTAATACAATGTATCATCAACGTCTTAAGCCTCTATCCGTCTACTGTTTAATATATACCTCCTTCAGTAAAATCCTTGGCTACTCGCATCCAAACCGGACCATCTGAACGAAGACCAGCGAGATCATTTCTCTGCTTGGCTGACCTGGCTGACCAATTGGCTGACTGACACTTCTCCAAACCTAAGCGCGGACTTCAATTTTTTTAGGGTCCTGAATAATTAGGAACCAAGAGCACTACTCATGGGTGGAGGGAATTCTCGGCCGTCACTAAGCAGGCCCCGCACATACGTCCGTCGCCGTAGGGAGAGGTCTCGCTGGAGACCTCATCTCTCTCACCCGCTCGGCCTCCCTCTGGGACTTTACTACCTCGCAGAAGGAGGCAGTCGCCATCCAGGCTTCGTCTATTCGTCTATTTGCCTAGCAGAGAAAAGTCCCCCCCCCCCCCCCCCGATGACCGGGCCACCCATCTTGGACACACCTAGAGGGTGTGCTGGGCCGAGTTCTTTGCCGCGACACAACTTTGAATCACTGTCCCTGGTTCCTACTCTTACTATTAATAGAACTTTCTCGTTTTTTGTCCAGGTTCTACACAATGGTGATGATCCTCGGTCTGCATTCCATGATCTTCATCGGTTACGGCTACACGGCGAATCCAGAATTCATTGAAAGAGTAAGTTTTTTATCGTAATTGAGTAAGAAACGTCCAAACATCCAAAGTTTCGCATTTTTTACATTATTAGTAAGATTGTCAGACAGTTGAAATTGTTTATAACTGTCTGTATTTTTGTTTATATATATTTTTGTGTTTGCTACTGATAAAATTTTGTTTTGTTGCGTTTTGTAAAAAAAAATATATGTTTGCGAATATAAAATTAATCAAACCATATTTCATTTAAACTAAAATTATTTTATATTATTATAAATAAAAAACATAATTTAACATTTGAGAAACTTCTTTTGAACTAAAAGATGAAAAAAATTGGGATTTAAAACCCCTCAAATTCAAGGCCTTACCAATCCTGCTAGATTCTAGAGAATTTCAATAAAAAAACAATTTCAAAAGTCACACTAAAGGACAAAATTATTAAAGTAGTCTAAATATAATATGTTATTTTTTATATAAATAACGAATTTTATTCATACTCACGATTCTAGTTCGACGACCTTAAGAGCCGCCCTAAAGTCAAATCAAATCAATATCAGAATGTCATCCATAAATGGCAGTATCTTTTGATAGCGTTGTAAAAGTTTTAAGTTTTTTACCCCTGAAGGATCGTAGGATCTTAATTTTTTTTTTTTTTTTATGTTTTACGATGATATCTTGATGATGATGTTTAAACTTTTTTGACACATTGGATCTAGACTGAAAAGAGGAAGGCCAAGAAATGAATCTTACTCCTATTAGTTGGCCTTGGCTTCGTCCATTTTTTTATTGTGTCTAAGAGAATTTCTAAATAAAAAAGGATCAGTCAGCATTTTAAATATTTAAGATGATGGACTGTGTGTGTAATACTCAGGTATTTCGAATATAATATGTTGTAAATTATTAAACATCAATAAGATTAGAAGTAAACTCTTACTTCTACACTAGGAGAAAAAAAAATCTTACTAAAAATAGAAATTGTTAGGCAATTTCAATCGAATCATTCCCTGTAAATGTTTAAGGGCAAAAGCGAAGAAACAAATTATGACGAATATACAAAGGGAAATGAGAAAATCAAAACAAGCGAATGAAGATATTTCATCGAATCATAACTGTTCCGTTCGGATACACGCTTTTAGTTAATTTGTTTCCGTTCATTAATTGTAATTAATTGTTCCGATGGAATTAAATCATTCAAGTTACAATGGTGTTTGATAGCTTTACAATGGTGGGAATATGGCTGCTGTCGAGTATTGTTTTGATTTACCTTATTAATTAGTAGAAGAATTTTGACGCAGAAAAATCTTTATGGAATTAGCCAGGTACCTGGCTTTATGTGATATCATACTAAAACTACAGGGGCTTACTACCTTACTACCACAAAACCTTCAGCCACTTTTGAGGGTACCGGAGCTGTAGACAACAAAAAGACAAATCCTTATACGTGACATGAGCACTGCACTTACTGGAGGTGTATAAGTAACTCCTCCTACGCACCTCCGTGCATCGTCCACGGCGGCTCCTCTCGTACCTGCTCCTTGGCCTCCATCTGGAATATTAATTGATCGCAAAAGGAGACCATCGCTATCCAGGATTCCTCTTCACCGCGCATCGCAGTGATGAGGCTTGGCAGAGACAAGTAGGGAACTTGTCTCAGTGACCGATGTCCAACTTAAAACAGCGTCCATCTTGCGCTACAATACTAACATCCTGCCACCGGCTCCTGGGCCGTGATACTCACCAAAGCAACCATGTTCGGTGCGCACACTTCTTACCGAGAGCCAATCTATCTGAAATAGCATTGCGACTCGGCAAGTACTCCGTCGCTAGCTCCCACGGGACCCCCCCTGGCCGGAAAAATGGTTGCCGCCCACGATACGATGAATGGGTTGCTGGAGCTACTCTCAAGCTAACTTTATTATAATTATAGGTTAGGCTAACCACTTACCATCGTCTGCCCGTTTGTCCATTCGACTATCATAATATAAAAAAATATAATCAATTTCAAATTTCATTCATGATTTTATAATAAGATTTTAGTACCGCTTGTCTGCAACGATAATTGTCTTCTATTGTCTTCGCCAAGCATGTTCAAAGCGTATTGATGAAGTGAATAATATTAAAGGTTCTGCAAACCTGTTAGAGAGTAAATGAAATAATATAATTAATATACTAAAGAAATTAATTAGACACATAAACATGTTTTCAAGCAATATTAATCATAAAATTATTTTCATCTATTGAGCAGTATACTGTTTTATGTAGAAGTTTAGTTATCAGCTTTTATTAAAAATGCAAAGTTTTGATTTAATGCAGTGTTACGAAAGGGTGAAAATTACCTTTGTAAGATATTCAATTATATTTAATATTATGTATTTACTAAATAATGTATTGATTATACTCCGAATCCTTATATTACTTTGGTTTTAAGCGTTTTCTGCATTAAATAATATAAAAATAGTGATAGGAAGTCACAAGTTAAAACCGATATAATTAAAAAGAGCTTCTCATTATTTTATAGCATACAGCATTTCACAAAATAGCCTTTTTTGAAAAAGGCTAGACCCTTCAGCCACTTATCATTTTAGCTCAATCGGAACTGCAGGTGGACAGGTGGCTTGCCTTAAAAAAGTAAATCACCATCCGTTGATTCACCCTAGTAGTATGAATTGTTGAATTTCTGCGATTCATACAGTGATAAAAACAACAACAACAAATCGACGGGACAGACGCAAAAAACCCGTATAAATATGATAAAAAAACAATACGTGTCTTAGGGCCTGTTTCACAATCTCCAGATAAGTTCCGAATAGGCTATCGGCAACATATTTTACAGATATTTGACAGATGGAGTATCTGTCAAATATGTTGCCGATAGCCTATTCGGAACTTATCTGGAGATTGTGAAACAGGCCCTTAGAGAGATATTCGCCTATATACATCATAAATCGTTTGATATGATATAAACTGCAAGTTTTAGTAAAGAGTATACTTTTCATAACGACATTGAATGCAATTCCAAATTCAAGTCGACATACAGCTATGTCTCAACATTAGCGAAAACATGATATTGCTACTAAATACAGAAATAAATATCCGAAGCACGCAATGCAATTCTAAGCACTTGCAACATTTTCCGGTTCTAAGCCCAATGAGGTTGATTCCGTAATAGCGAATATGTCTAGACTCTAGCCGAGAATATTACTGTATTCATTAGGAAAGCTAAAATGCGAGATGATATATTAGAGCTGAGAACTATTTAGAATAATGTAGCTCGTTTTATTTTCTAACCGACTTCTGAAAAAAGAGTTCTAAATTCAAATGTTTGTATTTATTTTATATTATTTACGAACCTATTTGAAAAATGATTGTATCAATTTGCCTATGCTTGCCAAATAAACCCATCACCAAGTCGAGATCTGATAATATTGTAATCTTGGCGAAATCTCGTACAAAGATTTTGGTATTTTTACTATCCTACATACCTTTTTACTATTAGCGTACATAGAAGGACAGTTCTTAATGATTTTTCGTGCCGCTTTTTCGGGGACTAGTCCCCAGTTCGCACTTGCTCGCACTCGTAGGCTCATATGCTGGGGACATCGTGGTGTCCCTCTCGTTACGCCGCCAAGCGGGCGTTTACATCGCAGAGTTTGTCCTCAAGGTACCCATAAGAACTGTCCATCTATGTACGTCTGAATTCGTTGCTATTAGATCTGATTATGAAACCTGTCTGTTGAAAGCCAATACAAGGCAATCTATCCTAGTTTGTATTGGATATGAATATACTTGAAGTACAATGACCCAGTCACTCTTTTGTAAATTATAAAATTCCTCTAGGTTACTACAAAGCATCTCTGTTTTATGTATATGTCAATCTATTTATCGGTGACACAGTGTGGCGATTTTGTGTGTATCAGTAATATAGGTAAAAATATTTTTAAATATATTTTTATACGTGCAATTTTTATATTTTTTTAAGTTAAGTTAATTTAAGAAGCCATTGTTTTAAAACCAAGTAGAGTATAATAATTTCGACAGAAGCTACAATGTTTATTCGTAGTAGATAATAATATGCTGAAATAATATTATTACTTGTTCTGTTGGCAGCTTCTATTAAAATTTTGTAAAGTCCAAATACATTTATTTTCTACATAAAATAATTGCAAAATACGAGAAATTAGAATAGATGTTCCTAATAACACATACAAGTTTTTTTATCTTAAAAAAGAACGTCTAATTGGCAAATACCCATAATTGGTTCCCACAACTATCTTTTCTTTTTCCCTTTACCTAATACTTTATAGTATTGATCTTGAGATACTTGATCGACCAAAATATATGTAGCTTAAGGAACTTTAAGAACCTGCTAGTTTTATAATTTATTGACCTATCCTAATCTACAGACATTACGTTGCGAGTGCATTTCGACCAATCTAAAATAGTGCAAAAGTTAACCGATGAAAAGTATGAGCATCAGCTAAGGCTTTTTGGCATTATCGGTTCTTGTCATTCTTTTATATGTGCAACATCTATTTGCGTGATAGCAGTAAAATTGACTTAAAGGCCGTAACGGCGAACTGCATGACGTCATATCACGTGTTATATTTAAATTATTATGAATATTTATATTAACAATATATTAATTTGTTTGATATGTATTAGGCGTCACGTGACATTTTTATATGCTTGCTCTTCTGTCTTTTCTATTCTCGGCTACATTAACAGTAATATTAGTAATTTGGTTCAAAAAAAACCTTGACACATGGAAAACTTGGAGCCGCATTTTAAGAGTTTTTTTTTTGAAGCCGCTAGTTATTATAAGACTCACGTCAACATTGGGTAATTTTATACCTCAATAATTTATGTACTGTAGGGCTAGTTATTTTGATTAGAGTTTAGCCTGCTAAAACGCTGCTTTAAATAATGATGCTTATTTTAATTTTGTTTTATTACATGTTACTTTTGACCTTTAATAATAAACTCGAACGAGATGACTTTCTTTCGTCGCTTTGATAATAATTTCCTTTTCGGCTTCATAATCGTATGTTATTCTAAGTTTAAACTTCTCAAATCTTAAGCCTTTAAAATTTGTATATCTAAAATGATGGTAAATATGGTATTTAATATGATATTACTAGCTGTTGCCCGCAGCTTCGCCTGCGTTAACTTTTATTTATAACGGCGGCTTAGCAGGATTGTTTCTCTTTCTCGATAAATAGGCTATCTAACACTGAAAGAATCATTCAAATCCGACCAATAGTTCCTGAGATTAGCGCGTTCAAGCAAAACTCTTCAAGCCTTTTTTCGCGATAAAAGATAGAGCCTATATCCTTTCCCAAGCACTGGTCTATGTGTACCTAATAAATTTCATAAAAATCGGTGCAGTGATTTAGGCGTGCAAGCGTAATAAACAGATAGACAGACAGAGCTACTTTCGCATTTATAATATTAAGTAGGGATATTATCAAAATAATAGTATTTTAATAATATATTTAATATTAAAAGGCTAACCTAACCTAACCTAACCGTTATTTTAGGATAATAGCTTATATGGTAATCTGTTGAATAATATTTATCTTCAGTTGGTATTACAATTCAGGATCCGCTTTTTCTAGAATTAAATTAAATGTAGAGAATAGTGATTCCCGAATCCAATCCTAGTTTTTGCGGTCTGTGTTTTCACATATTCCAATCGGAGCGGTACATACACGCTCTTAGATTGTTGAACGTAATTAATTGAATTTATAGGTAGTTGTAACCTTTAGTTTTCAATAAGTTTAGTTTCTTCTGCGCAAATTGTAGATTAGATAAGTTTTACTTTTTTAAAAAGAACTTTAAAAACAGTTTCATAAAGACAATTTTAATCAAATTAAAAAATCTGCTCATTTCTATGTACTTATGGTATATTATATAATAGTACCTGGTTGACCGAGCATTTGCTCGAATACGATAAAATTTTTCTTCAAAAAAATGATCTTAAAAAAAAGGAAAAAAAAAATTCTGACTGGAGATTCGAACCAGGCTCGTTCGAACTTAACTGTCTAATTTCACCACTAAGGTACCATGACATATTATTTGACAGCGAAATTTACGTTCGTATTCTAATCATATTTTATCGATGCCTCAAAACACGGATAAAAAAAAGTTTTCTAAAAATGTATCCTAGCTAGATCGATTTATAGCCGTTTTTAACACATGCATACAAAATTTCATGAAAATCGTTGGAGCCGTTTCCGAGATCCCGATTATATATATACAAGAATTGCTCGTTTAAAGGTATAAGATATGGATAGTATGTATGTATTAATAACCTTTTCTATCGCTTTATATATATTTAATGATATGGTTTTTTTTCAGTCGTACGACGATTTCTTTAAGTCGCTCCTTTTCAACGCCCGTATTATTGTCCAAATATTCTTCGTGATGGGAGGATTTCTTATGGCCTACAAGATGCTTATTTATGCAGAAACCCACCAGTTTACACTTAAGACTGTGCCTATGGCAATCGTAAACAGATGGTTGAGGTAAGGTTTTTTTTTACTTTAAAGTAAACCTAAATAATACCTATACAATGTTATAATGAAACAAATTTTACGATTTCTATCGCGGCTTATTAAGTTTTTTACATGCCCGACGTTTCGGATACTTTACAGCAACTATGGTCACGGGAATGCTGAATGAAAAATCGTCTGGAATGTAAAACGGTATGACGCTGTCATGCCATTTTTTTTCTAATTCATGTAATTTTTTTCATACTTTGTAGTTGATTTTAATAATAATGAGTTTTAATTTCAATTAATTAATGTCTGCCCACCTATTACTACTTAACTATTATCGCTGTTACTGCTGGACATTTTAGGTTGATCCCCCCAGTGCTGGTGGTGATGGGGCTTGCGATGACGTGGGTACCACACATGGGTTCCGGGCCGATGTGGGATGCGGTTGTGAAGAGAGAACGCGACATGTGCAGGAGCAATTGGTGGCAGTTGGTCATCTTGATGCCAAACTTGTTTCCATTCGAGCATCTGTGCTTGCCGCAAGCTTGGTAAGTAAATGTTCGACTTTAACATTTTATTAAGATGAATTTGTGTATATTATTAAGCGGAATTGAAGAGCGGTTTTGATTAACCATTTACTACAAAATCGCCCACGACTTCCGTCGGGTTCATTAGGTTCTTTTTTTTTTTGTTTTGGAACGAAGTTCCTTATCGCGCGTTGTGAAAGGGGGCTAGACGGAAAATATTCTTACGAAAAGTTGTCACGACCCTTTTTGCTATAGTAAGCTTTTGTAAGCTCTCTCTCTCTCTCTCTCTCTCTCTCTCTTTCTCTCTCTTATAGAAAGCAAGCCAGATATTTTCGTTTCTATTTCGCATTGAACAATAATAATTATTATTTATTATTTACAATCTGTATACACTTGTTCCATCCGGGTTTCCCTTGACACCTCACAAGTTTTTTTTTACACTAGAAGATTTTCAACCACGAACTTGTATCAACGCTTGTAACTTTTATTGAGTTTACAGTAGCTTATGTTAAATATTTATAAAACAACATTGAATAAGCATTATCGTAATTTGACGTGCAAAATACACCAATAAAACGATTGATACGAGTTTAATCCCGAAATTAATAAATATCAAAGTGAGTTTCTGGGAACTACATTCATTTTATTTATATTGTACTAGCTGTTGCCCGCAGCTTCGCCTGCGTTGACTAAGATTTACAACGGGATCTTAGTACGCAAAATAAGTAACTTTTCTGTCCTAAAAATGTGTCACCATGTGTCCTAAAAACCCAAATATCTACGGAACCCTATTTTTCTTCAGAATAAAATTTAGCCTATGTTACTCGTGAATAATGTAGCTTTCGAATGGTGAAAGAATTTTTGACATCGGTCCAGTACTTTTTGAGCCTATTCATTACAACCAAACAAAGTTTTCCTCTTTATAATATTAGTGTACACGTAGATATATAGTATAGATAGATTTCGCCATAACTTCAAAACCGAACGTCCAATTTTAATCATTTAAAGACAAAATATTATCTACATAAACTGTACTTAGTGATGAAATAATTTATTTTGATAAGGATCCAAAGCATGAGTAAAATAAACGCGTTTAAATGTAGTCCAATAAAATTCAAAATATCTAAATAAAAAAATGGTTATTGTGCCTCACTCGACATAGATAGGTATAACGTGTCGCGGACTTTTTTGTAGATAATTATAAGATATACAATTAATTAGAGCATTCTATGGTTCTATCTTTTATATTTTAGGCAGCGTACGCAAAATAAGTAACTTTTTTGGTTGATTTTTTACACCTTGTGTCTGAAAAATTCAAATATCTCACGGAACCCAATTTTTTTCAGAATAAAGTTTAGCTTATGTTACTCGTGGATAATGTAGCTTTCGAATGGTGAAAGAATTTTTGAAATCGGTCTAGTACTTTTTGAGCCTATTCATTATAACCAAACAAACAAACAAAGTTTTCCTCTTTATAATATTAGTGTAGATGTTGTCTGTAACAAATGTACACAAAATAATATTACAAAAACCTTCTGAAAAATAAGAAAAAATATTGTTATTTATTTTTTGTCTGGAAATATTTATAAAGAAGATATTTCTTTAAATAAATATGTCTTATATTTACTGAAATAACAAAATCGCCATTGTACAGGGCTGGAATACTGTCAAAACATATAAAATATAACTATATACTTATACTTACAATAATAAATCTTTACAATTGTATTACATGTATATCTTGAATAGCCCTATCACTCGTGTAAGGAGAAAATAAATAATTCATTAACAACTTTCAATGATAACATCTTGAGTCTTACATTTCTAAGGGTTTCCGGAATGAATGGTGCACCAGTGTAATCTTATTGAAGTTTTTGTAGAGCTTATAAACAAGGCGTCATTATTTTTCCAAGACATGTTTAATATATAACATGAATAATCTGATGAAAAATTATCAGACGAATAACTCTTAAGAGCCCCTTCACCTTTTTAACTCATTTTGAACAATTTTGATTATCTTTTGTACGCAAGGTGAGAAAGATTTGAACATTCTATTTCATTATTTTATGATTAGAGTTTTTATTCTTGTCGACTAGATAATTTTTAAAAAGAAATAATGAATATATTAATGGCAATCACCCATATTCAAAACCCCTTTACCGCAAAAGTAACGAGCGAGTGATATTTGTGGTTCCTGAACAAGGAACTACGAAATATTCTGAAAATTAAAAAAATATATATAATATCATTATATAGTCTACTCGTAACTAAAATGAAAAAAATATTAATTTTGATATGAAATATAACATAAAAAAATGTGGAAATAACCTTATATGTGACAAATAAGATTTTTTTGCGATACCTTAGAAACACTTTAAATTTAAAAAAAAAAATACTCATTAATTTCTTAGTTACCCTTTAATATAATCTGAATTTTAATTTATAAAAAGTGTACTATATATTGCCTATATTATCGAGCACGCAAACAATATCCCAACAGGCAAAATTATATTGTATGTTATGAATCTGTAAAAAACTATCCTAGGTACTAAGGAAGAAAAACGTTCAATTGATCACACACTTGTGACGACATCAGATACATTTAGATTAATTTAATAACAATGATTCCATAAACTAAAGTGTGCCTCAAGGATGCAGCAAAATGGTTTGATTATTACGTTTTTTTTTACTAATACTACACTCGCGAAAGCTTGTAAGAATGTATGGATGTATGTTTGATATGCTGTTACGCAATAACTACTGAATGAGTTTTGATGAAACTTTACAATATTAATTAATATATTATTTATATTTATATATACATCGTAATAACACATAGGATAATTATTTATCCCTATACTACGGGAATGGGAAGTACGCGGGTGAAATCGCGGAGCACTGCTAGTAAACTATTAAAAAAATGGTGTCAGTCATAATTTTATAATTTGTTTAAACACTTGTTTCACCGCAAGGACAAGATAAGCTTCCATAGTGATGTTTCTAATATTAAAAGTGTCGATAGAAGATTTTAATCACACTTCTGAGCAAATTCGACTTTAATAGTTTTTGTTAATTCATGTATAATAAATAAATATCATATAAATTCATATAGGTATATAAATAATAAAACTTGTAGATTGTTGAATGAATAGATTATTTCATATAATATTAAATTAATAGGAACTTTATAAATTGGCTGACTTTTTATAACATTTTAAGTTAGCGAGTCTTGAAGAGTGATATTTTTATAGGATTTAATAATTTTGACGTGACAACGTCTTATAAATTGGTTTGCCGGGTGACATTTCAAGAAACTGCGTTACGCTCCGCTCACGTTATGCGCTCACAATGAGAGCGAGTGAGAGGCACGCATCCCTTCCACTCGGGCATGTTTAGCCCGCCTAAGAGCGAGAGAGACAGACATAAAAAGTGAATGAATATTCACATTAAAATTATTTTACCACTCAAAGTCGTTGTCACGTAAAACTTTCGCCCGTATATCGACTTTACAGGCAACCAATTTTTATTGTAATTTTGTAAGCACGGTGTATTATAATCAAATATGTTTGTTGATTACACATTAAAAAGTGTGTTTTAAAAAATATTTTATAATACCAATTAAGAAATATTAATTGGTATTATAAAAAAATAAATACAAATAAATATAGCAACATGATATAAGGCAAAATAACTACAATATCGACTGAGTCATCTGTTTAAGAGCCATCCCTACAAATGATGCGAGCATTATTGCACAGCTCACCATTTCGTAAGCTGTAGGTACCTTAGAGGTCGTCGCCGCAGTTATACTGGACTGTTCAAATTGTTGTAATATTTGAGATGGCTCTTGTAATTTTGTTTTATTTACTTGATATTCAAGAGCTTTGTCTAACACAGTATTATGAAATAACAAGCAGCGTCCCGAGGTTCCACACGCGTATTTCCCATTCCCGTGGGACTATGGGCATAAAATATAGCCTATGTGTTATTCTGATGTGTAAGCTATATTACACTAAAGTTTTATAATAATCCATTCAGTAGCTTTTACTTAAAAGAGTAACAAACATCTGGATAGGTATGGATCTACTTACAAACTTTCGCATTTATAATATTAGTAGGATAATTTTTGACCGTGGTACGTTACTACAGCCGCGGTATTTCAGCAACCCGAGGGTCACGTCCTTGATAAAATTATTATCATCTATCCATATAAAATGTACCAATGCTGGGTTCGTGTCTCCTCAAAACATAGCGAAGAGGATGTTGGATCATCACCTACGCGATGATAAGATTAGTGTGCTAGTGTGGCTTACAGACAGTTTATTTCACTGTGTTTCACTGAACGGGCGAGTAAGATATTCTTATGATTATCTACACATGGAGTTTTAGAAAACCATATTTAGGCACAGAAAAGTATGAGGAATATAGATATCTGGTTCGAACCATAGATACGTATGTACGTTCGTTGTACATATCAACCCTTATATGTCCCACTGCTGGGCACGGGTCTCCTCCTCGAAATCAGGCAAGGAGGGTTAATTGGCCATAGTTCACCGATGCGCTGGCCCAATGCAGATTGGTGAACTTCACATACCATCAGGCATGCAGGTTTCCTCAGGATATTTTTCTTCACCAATGATACGTATGTATTTATATAAAATCCTAAATTATAAATAGTTTGTAGTACCTGTAACACAAGTCGTTAGAACTTAGTTCAGGGCTATATTAACGTGTTATGATCGTTCGTTGATATTTATTTATTTTGTTAAAACTTACAGTTGGTCGTGAGTTAGCTTCTTGGAGAATTAACTACTTCCTCTCACATTTCATCAAATAGCATAGCCCGAGTGAATATTGAGTAATCTTGTACACATATCTAATTTATTTAATTGCTTGTTTTCTGACAAGGTTGAGTATAGATGATACAAGACTAACCTGGAATTAACGTTTAAACTGTTAATTTAACGTAATTTCCTTATCACATGAAGATGATGCAACAATATAACAATTAAAAATTCTTATGTATTCTTTCTGTATAACGGGTATTTGTCGTTTTATAATTGTTATAATATATAAAATAATTTTAATTCAAGTACTCTATAAGAGTACCTACTACTGTAGTAGCTCTGTAGCTGTACTCTTTCTTCTAAGACTGAATAAAACTTACAAATAAACTATTGTAAGAGGTTGTGCCAATTGCAGCCGAATTAGGCCGGCACCACCCGGGTGCCTCTCGACCACTCACAGCTTTGCTATCGCGTTTTGTGCGGTTTGTGATCCGTGATGTGTTTGGGGGATGGGGAAAGGGAGGGCAAAGCATCTTCATAGCCTTTGGCTATGTGGATTTCTGTAGACGTCGGTAGTCACCATAACGCTTCGACTGCTCGGTCACCTTCTTATGTCATAAAAAATATTCACATAATTAATCGAAATAATGAAAACGATTTCCACATGGTTATGTTACACAGTATTTATTAAACGTGAATCGAGTCAATGAGGACTCGACTCGTTGATGAACTATTTACTTTCATCAATATCATCAGCATTTATCCGCCCACTGCTAAACATAAGCTTCCCTCAATGAACGCCAATACGACCGATCCCTTGCACTCTACCCGCATCCAACACGGTGCGGCCACTGTTCTGAGATCGTCTTCCCACCTGGTTAATGGCCGACCTTTGCCAAAACCTCCACCATTACCACTTCCACTCTTGAAAAATAGCTCATCTGCCATCTAGAGCAAGAGCCCACGACGGCCAGACCTTCGTTATTTTATAAAAGTTGAAAGTTTTTACCTGTAAAGGAGTAAGTTTCTCTGTACGTTATGTACAGAGAAACTTTCAACTTTTATTAAATAACGAAGGTCTGGCAGTCGTGGGCTCTTGGATTAATCCACTATTTACTTTAATTTATATATTTTTTTTTCATTACCTATATGACTAAAATACTAACTTGATTTCCTTGTTTTAGGTACTTGGGAACGGATACTCAGCTATTCTTCATGACCTTGATTATTATGCTCATTATTTGGAAATGGCCGAAATCTGGAGTTCCCATACTATCAATTGTTATGGTGATCAGTCTGCTGATTCCGTTCTTGCAGAGTTATCTAATGAATCTCTTACCTATTAGAGTGAGCATATTCCCCGAGTGAGTATTTTGATGCTCTACACATATTATGATAAAGCTTAATATAAATGCATAATTTTCTCTTAACAGCCCTAACACACATCTGTTATAAAATGTTTACGAACAAGTTGCAAGCTTCTAAACATTTTGTGACAACCGTTAGCAGCGTGACTAAAACAGTTGAAGTGGCAACCCCTATATTTTGTCTCACTGCTGGGCACGGGTCTAGTCCTCGAAATCAGGCGAGGAAGGTATTCATATCATATCAGGCCATTTATAGTTCACCGAGGCGGTAGCTCAATGTGGGTTGGTGAACTTCACACACGTTTTTAATCTCATCAGGCATGCAGGCTGTTTTCCTTCACCAGTGAGCAAGCTATGGTCTCGTATTGATGCACTAAGAAATTTAGATAAATGCATTGTATGTCTCCACAGGGAGAGGGGGTCAGAATCGAAACGAGAGCCTCTTGCTAAAGAGGCGGATCTCATAACCACTGGACCATCGTCGCTTTCATGTTAGGATAGGCAATACGTAAATGAGGAATTACTGGAACTAGTCCAAGTAAACTAGTTTATGTTCATGATGTTGACCACTTACCAACAGGTGGTTAGGCACTTACCATCAGGCTTCATATTTCTATCAAAATCATACAAAAAGTCGTCAAATATAAAGTAATAATGATAAAGTATTTAACCCTTAAAATAATTCTGACAAGTACATAAAATAATTACAAACCATAGACTCTACATAAAGTCATTTTAGAATATTAAAATGCCTTTACCTTTCTTAAGAGTTTGTCGAAATGCCTTTGTTCACTGGCTCAACTATTACAAACTGAGATTTTATGACTTTGTCGCACCTTGACCTCGTTTGAGCAATTTCTGCCTAAGTGATTAAATAGAAGCCCAGATTTAATCCAGTCCTTCGTTTGATTATATCGTTTCAAGTAACAGCGCCTAATAACTGGATTGGCAAGGGTCTCGTTATCCTGACTTTTTTTGGTTTTTTTATTTCAGGCTAACCTAATTTTTTCAATATTCATTTCCGATTTAAACGATGGGAGGGTTGCGCTGTGCTTCCCTAATTCCTTGCTTGTTTCTTTAGTGCAATAAGCTTTGTTTTTTTGTTGAGACGGACAGTGCTATTGGTATCGGGCTATTGGTTGATGAACTTCACACACCTTCAAAGATTTTTAATCTCATCAGGGATTGAGCGACGATGGTCTAGTGGCGGGTGGACTCGGCCTCTTATGCGAGAGATTCCGGGTTCGAACCCGACTTCCCGTGTGTACCATGAAATGGGTTCTTCTATTTCTAAGTGCGCTCTAAACATGAGACCATCGTTCGCTCACGGTGAAGGAAAACATCTTGAAAATCTTTGAAGGTATGTGAATTTCACCAAACCTCATTGGGCCAACGCCTCGGTAAACTATGGCTTATAGAGAAGACCCGTGCCCAGCAGTGGGACATATAAGGGTTGATACTTTACAGGCATTAAGACCAATAAGGGGCTTGGCCTCTTGACCCCCGCCTGTGGTGCCTTGAAATGCGTTTCTTTAAAATTCTAAGTGCATTCTGACCATCGTTCGCTCATCGGTGAAGGAAAACAACGTGAGGAAACTTGCATGCCTGATGAGATTAAAAGTCTTTGAAGGCCCTAGATGATAATTATTTGGTGATGGAAAACTTAAGAGGAAAGCTAGACCTGCCCTTCTAGACAAGTGGCACAAACGCTAAACAAATAGAATAGAATAGAATACTTATGGTATGGGCATAATAGTAACTAATGACATGTAATTTGACAACTAGTGTCATTCCTATACAATAAAAATTATACCTATTGTCCCATAAAAATTATTATTATTATTATATTTGAGAAACCTTTAACTGGGATCACATGAACAATGTTACTGATATAATATTATGAATGTTTTTCTTTTCAGATCGATAAGGGACATTTTTGGTTACAACGACACGTTTTATCACGCGTACGTGTCCGCTCAGGGTAACTGGGCAGGCTACCACCTCGGCGTCCTGACAGCCTGGTTCTATCACAAGGCGCAAAGTAAAAAATGGGATTTGGGTGAATCATGGGTAAGTTAAATAAGTCGTGTTAGATACAAAATAAAGTCAATATTTCCATGGAGAACACCCGTATTTAAGAAGCGGACTTGGCTAAGTAATGAAACAGTACTATGCAAATAACGCTTCTATCTATGCGCTCCTGCACTGCTATTCTGTAAGAGTCATTTTCTAGGCTGTGCGCTGCAACGAGCTCGTCGCGCCCACAGCGTTGACGGCGCTAGGGTGTTTGATATGGTTTGACAAGCTTAGTGAATACCAAATTGAATTCACAGCGCTGTCACAGCGTTGCGACAGCGCTGTGATTCATACAGAATAGCACTGCTGGTGTCAACAGTCGGGTTTTATATGCACTATCATTTAAATAGTCTATGAATTGGTTTGAATGACCCTATGCGTTCGGAAATACTGTGACACCTCAAAGTATTGTTTGTAAATACAGGTGTAAGTCAAAAATAAAAATATAAAATATCGAAACATTGTAAACGGTAGCGTAGGGGTAGTGTGGTAGTAACTAAACAATTGGTGAATTTAGAACGTTTGCTTTATCATCATCATCAGCCTTTATCCGTCCACTGATGAACATATGCCTCCATCAATGAACGCCAAGACGACCGATCTCTTGCCACTCGCACACACTCCAACACGGACCGGTAGGGCTATTCTTTAAGGTCATTTTCGAATCTCGAAAGCGGAATCCGCGGTGATATATGAATATTTGACGAATTTGTATTCTTTAAAACTCAACTAATATCTATATCAATAAAGTTTGAGTCTTACGGCCTCTGCACATTTGCATGGTAGCGAAAAATTACGGTCATGTGATTATTAGGTATATAGAGTGTAGAATAAGGTTCATACAAATGTAGGATTTTACTTTCATTACTAAAAAAAATCTCGCGAACGATACATTCGTACGCAATGTCGCAATATCGACCTCCGCTAAATAAAAATAAAAACATGATATACATAAAAATATCCCGTTTTATATAGTTTTAATATATTATGTATAAATTTCAAAGTACATAATATTTAGTGACTTTAAAATTATTCTCCTACTAGCTGTTGCACGCAGCTTTGCCTGCGTCAACTAAGATTTAAAACGTGTCTCGAACTTTTTTGAAAATTCAACTTGGCCTATGTTCACTGGGGATAGTGTAGCTTCCCAAAAGTGAACGAATTTTTTAAATCAATCAAGTAGTTTCGGAGCCTATTTAATACAAACAAAAAATCAAAACTTTCCTCTTTATAATATAAGTATTAATTTTATATACTAAATGGTGAAATAAACACATTTTCACACCAAATTCTACCGTTATTAATTTAGTTAATTATGAATTAAATTTTAAAGGGCGTCGTTTAAAAATTGAATTAAAATATTTTATCACATGTTCACATTTTCTGAATTTAAACCACATCAACAAATATATGTTAGCTGGAAGCTTTGAACTGATAAAAGTTTTTAATTTTATTTTAATGTCATAATTGCTCAAACGAAAAAATACCACTTCCAACGTATACGGTTTTTAATTGCATTACTCTTGCGTTCCATGTAGGTTTGATTTGAAATTTTAAAGTTAACCACTTATGGTTTATTACATTGCATTTATAAAAATCGTGGTTTAAAGCAACTTAATTATAATGAAACATATTTTACATTTATCGCATTTATCAATGTATTGATAAATGCGATAAATGTATTGTTGTATGTATGTTTTAAATGCTTACGGAGAACCATTTTTTCTCTTTTTAATGCCGGGAAATGCCCCGAGGCATTCCGTTGGGGACTGGGTATCCCCAAGCGGGTATGTGGGACTCGCTGTGCCCGAAAGATGGCAAGTGGACGCAGCTCTACCCACTAAAACCCGGCGAGTGCCACCAATGCCGCCTTTGGTGAGGTGCCCCGGATCTGCTACCTCAACGGCTAGTCAATCCATCAGGGGACCGAGGACACCTCCACCGAGGGGTTGTCCCGCACAACAGAACAATCACTCCAACATCGGGACAGTACAACGAGGTGAGGTTCCCGTCCTTGCCTCTTGCCCCCTGCTCTTTTGTCCCCTCTTCTAATAAGGGATACAAAGAGCCCCCTCGGCTCAATTCGCTTCGCCCAAGGTGCTGGGCTTATTCTAGGCTACTGAGCCTCACCGCCTGGGGACTTACGGACTTACTTACTCCCTCGACCATGGTTGCTGTAAAGTATCCGAAACGTCGGGCATATAAAAATCTTAATAAGCGCGTAAACATAAAAGTTTTTATGCTCGCAGTGGTTTTCATTTGGGTATGCACTGCTCAAGTGTGATCCCGGGTGGTTTTTTACTTACACTTACGAATAATTATTAATAAACTAGCTGTTGCCCGCAGCTTCGCCTGCGTTAACTAAGATTTTCAACGGCATCTTAGCGGGATGGTATAGCCTTTATTATCCCGCGTTCCCGTGGGAATACGGGAATGAATAATGAATTATAGCCTATGTGTTATTCTGATGTATAAGCTATATTATTATTATGAAGTTCCATTAAAATCCATTCAGTAGTTTTTGCGTGAAAGAGTAACAAACATCCTCACAAACTTTCGCATTTATAATATTAGTAGGATTATTACGGATAGGTACTGGGTATCAATAAAAATTAAAGAAAT
Organism: Lycaena phlaeas; assembly: GCA_905333005.2. Taxonomy (NCBI): domain Eukaryota; kingdom Metazoa; phylum Arthropoda; class Insecta; order Lepidoptera; family Lycaenidae; genus Lycaena; species Lycaena phlaeas. The sequence goes on along the minus strand of HG995169.1, from coordinate 13,302,950 downwards.
TATTAAATATCCCAGTCCAATCTATGAATAAAAATGTATAGTGTCTTTTCGCCTGATCACTCAACATAGCAAGTTTTATTATACATGCAAGTGTATAATATTGTCATAGGATCATGACATCCATTGGTCCATGGGGATGTATCTGCGTCATGATCTCTGATAAACGAGATTGTCCCCGAAACTTGGCAAGCACACAGCAATACCATAACACTTCTCGGTCGCATCGGGGTCGATTTGTAATCTGTATTGTAAATATATATCACCATAATATATTGTACTTATCAAATATTTTATTTTAAACTGACTTTATATTATATAACTATTCCATCGTTTAATCAAAATATTTAAGATCTATAAGTATTCTTTTTAATTTAGTTTGGTACATAGTTCTGAAGTTTATAATTAAAAATCAAACTTATGCCACATACGCCATTCTGTACATTAGCGGCGTCACTGTCTTTCGTCTTTTTTATTTACGCACGGTAAAAAATTAAGCCATATTATTGGATCGCAGAGTTAGCTTGGGTCTTCGTCTAATAAAATCTCCTAAAGATATTACATTTTGACGACCACTAAATATTTACCTGAAAGTACGAACTTAATCTTTCGCCTGTAACGTAGGTACTTTGCAAGATTTTCATTTTATTACTTGAACATTAAATTTATCTTTATTAAAATTAGTTTTTTTTTTTACAGTTATTAAAAGTTATCTACGTGATATCTATTCCGGTTGGAATCGGAACAGTGCTTATGGGCTGGGACCTTCATCACAGAGAGGCATCTGCTTTTGAATCTGCCGTATTTAACGCTTTGAACCAGAATTTCTTTGCCCTAGCCATCTGTGTTTTCATCATTGGATGCTTCTACAAATGCAATCGTAAGTACATTTTTAATAATAAATATTTAAAAAAAATCACACCACGATAAGAAACTAACACAATAATAAGTTCACAAAAAACTAAAGGTATCTACTAGGAATGGAAATAAATAAATAAAATATGTCAGTGCTTAACATGGTTGAAGTAAAAATTATTGAATAATTTATAATAATTAATAATTATTATTATTACAATATATATATTGTATATAGCAGCGAAGAGCAGCCGAGTGTATCTTTGCTCGGGTATACTCTGTGGTTCCGAGTTCACCCAATCGAGCCTTTCACATCAGAGCGTCACTGATCAACCTTACTCACAGGCCACAGCCTACAAATAAATATGTGTGCGGTGCGCCAAAATAAATTTTCACTTTTCACTTTAAAAACTATGTACTTACATAATATAAATACATAAATAATATACACAACCATGGTCAGGTGCAAACATCTATATCCTCATCATCAGACTTTATCCTTCCACTTCTGAACATAGGCATAATATTTCAATGAAAACTAAGATAACCGATTCCTTGCCACTGCGCTAGAGAACTATACCCGGACTTTTAATTCGATTCCAGATTTGACAATTTCAGTGTTGCAACGTTATGACAAGTATTAAATAGTGTCGTTGCGAAATTATTCGATACGGAAATGGAATATTTCCGAATCGATTCCTCTCGATTATAGTAGTATATCTAAACAACTACTACTTTTAATAGAGACTAAGTATATCAGGAAATTAAATATTTCTGAACGGATTTAGTTATGACTATTAATTTTATAAAGGATCTGAGAGTTTTCTTTATTAATTGTGTGTAAAATAAATTAAAAAAAATTGATAATGAAGGAATATGAGAAGATAAACAAAATGGCGATAGCTGAACGAGCGCGCACGCATTGCATATACAGAAAACTATCTATCTAGGCTCTTTTATTATAAGTTTTGTTTTTAATATAAAAAACAAAAACATTAACTTTTTATAAAATAAAGCAGTAATTACTAATCTATATATAATTATTATGAATAATTATGTATTTATTTGAATAAAAATCAATAATTTAGTCTTTAATTGGCACACCAATATTATGATTACATAAACATTAATCGCGATTGCTTATCGATTTTTGTGTTCATCACTACACTATTATATGTGGTATCATTATTTTACAAAATGACAGTAGCTAATGTCAAATGTGGAATCGAATTATAATTCCGAGTATAAAGATTAATATTTGAGCATTTAGACATCTATGTTATGCATCATACAAAATTATCAGCACTAAGCGGGATTCGAAGCGGTGTCTAGAAGCCTGACAATTGTTATTGGTGTCAATTGTCGAGGATATATTATAATTTTTACTTTTATTAGTCTTTACTTTTTTCATTTGTTTTTTTTTTCTCATTACCAGAAGTACTTACTCTTTTCTCGGAACAGAAATTGAACATCACAATAGCAATAGGAAACTAAATTCTATTGAGTACAGGATTTTTTTAAACGACACAATGGATCGCAAGAGTGAACTCATCGTATTTTTTTTTTGCTCCCAAGAATTTGCTGGCAAATTGCTTAATTAAAATCGTTTATGTTCGTTTAGGTTAATTTAATAATTCGATGTTTCTAAATCATCTAAGAGAAATCCTCTAAGCTGATTTAGAAGGGTTATATCAACTACTGTGAATAATATGGTTGATTCTATTTATTTAATTAGGAGAATCTATTTATTTAGGTAAAACGCTGTATCCTCTATTAATTAAGATCAAAACACGGATCTTATTGCGGCAAAGTTACTGGGTTTTAGTAAAAATTATAATACATCATACATATATTTTTAATATATCTAATGCTAATTGGAGGGATACCGACTCGAGGCATATGAACTTATTACTGAATGGAGATATGGGTTGTCAACTATTAAGTGATTTCTTATCGTTTTGTGAATTAAATCAATTTAATAACATACGTAACGTTAATAACCGTATTCTTGACCTTGTATTATGCAACAGTGATTGTCGAGTCGAGGGTTGCGACTCGCCACTTTTGACAGAGGATGTACATCATAAGTCGCTTTGTATACGGTTAACTGTCGGTAACGTACAATATTTAAAACCCAGAACGTTTCTCACATATAATTTCTCGGCTGCTAACTTTGTACAATTAAATAATGAATTATTCAAAATAGACTGGAACACCATCTTTTGTAATTTGACAATGGATAGAAGTTTAGACATTTTTTACAATATTTTGAACGGATTGATTTCCTCTTATATTCCATTGCGAACTGTTAAATCTTCAAGTACTCATCCAATATGGCATACAATATCATTAAGAAAAGTTTTAAAAGAAAAACGTAAGTATCATCGCTTATGGAAAATCTATAATAACCCATTAGATTATGAAACATTTAAAATTTTAAGAAAGCGATCCGTTTTATTAGAAAAAGAATGTTATAAAAAATTTATAGAATTCTCAGAGGAAAAAATTAAAAGCCATCCTAAATTTTTTTGGACATTCGTAAAGAACATAAAATCTACTAAGGGTTTACCTCAAACTATGTATTATAGGGGAGATGCGACATCTGACGGCGAAAAAATTGCAAATTTTTTTAGTGAACATTTTCATTCCGTATTCGAGCCTGCTAGTACAAACTCGATAAGTTTATTAAATAATTCAATTTCTCCACTCAACTCCCCTATAAATATAAATTCAATAGAAATCACCGAAGAAATAGTATTAAAACATTTAAGGTCTATTAATATAAATAAAGGGGCTGGACCCGATGGAATACATCCTTTGCTGATTAAAAAATGTTCTGCTGCATTAGCTTTACCCTTAGCATTACTTTATCAAAAATCTTTAACGCAAGGGACTGTCCCTACTATTTGGAAAAGAGCCTGGATAACTCCGGTACCAAAAGGTCCAGCTAGCCCTCACATTGAAAAATATCGCGGAATATCTAAGTTATGTCAGTTTGCTAAAGTATTGGAAAAAATAGTTACCGATGAGCTATCTGTATCAGTTCGCCATCTTATTAATACAAACCAACATGGTTTCTACACGGGTCGAAGTGTAGAAAGTAATCTACTTGTTTTTACAAATATTCTACTGAATGCCATGAATGATAACTGCCAGGTGGATGCCATATATACCGATTTTGCTAAATGTTTTGATAAAATTTGTCACCATACCTTACTAGTAAAGCTTTGGAACCTTGGTATACATGGGGATCTTTTTCGCTGGATAAAATCATACATAGAAAATAGAAGTCAAGCTGTTGTTTTGGGTGGCTACCGATCATCTTATAAAACAGTAAGCTCTGGTGTCCCTCAAGGATCACATATCGGTCCTTTATTATTTAATTTGTACATCAATGACATTAATAACATTATACATAAATCTAATATTTTACTATATGCAGATGACACCAAGATTTTTAGAATTATTCGTAACTATGATGACTGCGATATTTTACAACAGGATCTTGTACATTTTGAAAATTACTGTTTTGAGAATAAATTATACTTAAATATAGACAAGTGTTTTGTTATTAGTTATGGTAGAAAGTTAAAATCTTACAATTACACTTATAGTCTTTGTGGCAAAACACTTTCTAGAGTCACTCAAATTCGAGATCTGGGAGTACTAATGGATTCAAAAATGAGTTTTGTACCTCACGTAGATAATATTATTCAAAAAGCATATAAACAGTTGGGTTTTATACTGAGAATAGGCAAACCTTTTAAACACTCATTGACATATAAAATCCTATATAATAGTTATGTTCGCAGTCATCTTGAATTTGCGTGTACTGTCTGGCATCCTTATTTTAGATGCCACATCAATAGAATAGAAAACATACAAAAAAAATTCCTAAAGTCACTAGAATTTAGAATTGGTAACTCATTCATTGATTATGAAACCTCTGCTAAACAACATAACGTGTCCTTATTAGAAACAAGACGAACCTATTTTGATATTGTAATGTTATATAAAATCTTAAACAATGTAATTGATGCCCCCGCATTACTTCATAATATCTTATTTCGAGTACCTCGTAAACGTGAGCGACTTTGCACTAAGAAACATTTATTTTTTATATTAAGTGCTAGAACCTGTTATGTTCAAAATAGTTTTATAAGAAGAGTGTGTAAATTTTATAATGATAATTTGCTTCATTTGGACTTATTTGCATTTAGTTCTCTGGCTTCCTTCAAAATCTCTCTGATGAAGTCTTTAAAATAAGTTTTTATAAAATAAGTTAAAAAATGTGTAAATGTTTTTCGTTTATAAACTTGTTATTTACTTATGAAATCAGTACTCACTAAAAAAGTAACTGATGTTAATATTTAACTTATAAAATTAGCTACACACTATACTTATTTAATATTTGTAAAAATAAAAATAATTGTTTTGTATTTTAAATTTTTTATTATATTCATTACTGTGTCTATTTTTCTCTATCTCATACTAATACAACAATTTATTGCAATAAGTTAAGAAAATGATTTTGTTCATAAACATTTTTATCAACAACTAACAAAAATACAAATTTAAAATGTCTCAATATAACACTAGATGTACCTACACTTGTAATATAGGAAACTAAAGGTCTATATTGTAATAACTTTTTTGTAATAACTAACTTTGTTAAGACTGTTTGTTTCTATAAATAAATAAATAAATAAAAAATAAATAAATAAATAAATAAATAAATACATCAGAGATGTCTAAGATAATTTATACATTACTAGCTGTTGCCCACGGCTTCGCCCGCGTTAGCAAAAAACCCTTTTTTTAATAAAAAATCTTATGCTACTCGTACTTCTTGCACCTCCCAGAATATATGTACAAAATTTCATGATGATTCATCGAGTAGTTTTTGCGTAAAGCATAACAAACATCCACGCTTTCACATTTATAATATTAGTAATAATAATAATAATAATAATAATACTTTATTAACTTTTTCCTTAGTACAATTATTCTCTAGTTATTTATATCAAATACAACACATTATTACATTTGAATTAGAGATTGTCGTTGACAGCAGGATAATGAGTAGTAAGGATATTATGTTGAGTTCATGAAGACTTATCTCATATATAGCATTCTACATATGCATTCTATAGCATTCTATATATTTATAAGCCGAATTTATGATATAAGATAATAAATATTGAGCAGCAAATCAAAAGACATTTACTTAAATACAAAATTTAACGTAAGTGTAAGCTATAACTGTAAATGACTTTCTACTGGAGGCTTTCTTGAAACAATCTAATGAAAATGGATTGTAGGGAAAAAAACTTTCATAATCACCGTATTTGAACTATGGCCATAATATTTACCAAATAATTTAAAGTGTGTTAATGCTTGTATTTTTCAGCAATCTACGTTGGTTCGGTTGAGTGGGGACCTCTGCAACCACTTGGAAGGCTGTCCTATTGTGCTATGTTACTACACGCGACTATCCTCAGGACATATGGAGGTCAAATGAGGAGGTCCTTCTACGCTACTGACTATACCGCTGTAAGTATTTTCGAGAACCACTAGTACTCAAGAACTATCTTGCTATTTAAAAATTCGAAAGTTTTTATATATAGAATATAGATTCTATGTTGATGATTCACTCAAATAACAGTCACCCCTTTTTTTCATAAACCTTACTTTAAATGAACAAGACTCCAGAAGTTTTGTTTTTAAATGTTATCAAATACTGAAATTACATATTATATTAGATATTCACCAAAATTAAAATATTTCGTTAACTTACTTACCGTAAATATGAACTCTATGCATATTTGTATAAATAACTATTTCAAGCGACGGTGTTTTCAGTTTACAGTACAATAAACAATGTTGATAATGAAATAAAACTATTCATCTTTCATAGTTTATAACAAATGCATCATTACGTCCGAATTCGATGGCTATTTGGAATCGAATGTAAATCGAAATCCTCCCACGAGGTTGTTTTTAATACAAGATTCGATTCCAAACTCGATTTGAGATCATTTGAATACATTCGTTTTTGTATTTCCTTTTCGATGTAACGATTTAATGAACTGATTTCTATTCGGAAAATAGATTGGATTTTGTCATGTGCAAGTCGAAGATTGTTTTAAGAGAAAGGAAATTAAGATGGCGTCATTATCATGATGATAATGAATTATTTTTAATAAAATATTGTTTTCACTTCGGTTGTCCTTGATGAAGTCTTTTACTGAACCGATTTTGATGAACGTACGCACTAAAATCTTACACACACTTAACACACTAACTTAACACACACTTAACACACTTAACTTATCTAACTTAAGATGATTTTGATTGACGAGGATGGTTGTGGATACGATAGTACTTTGTTATAGACGTGTGCTTAGGCCGATATTAGATGCTTATTGTTTAATATTAAAATCTTAACGTTCACTGATTGGTTTATGCATTTCATATTAAAACGGCGGTTATTGTCGCCTGTATTGAACTGAGTATCTGAAAGAAATTGTCAACTATCTCCTTCCTTCCTTCCTCCGACTTCTCCCAATGCGACGACTATACTAAGCGAGATGCTCATGTTCCCTAGCACCAAGTTAAGGAACGGGGATACCACGCTTGGTGACAGGGGAAAATTTTCGTGACTTTGTTTAAAATTTCATTATATACGACAAAATGGAGCTAAAGTATTTTTTTCAACTTTCTGTTTCTGTTTTCTGGAAAACATTATTCGAGGACGCCCCGATTTTTTCTTGGGGAGATTTTGGGACCACCCAGTGCAAATATTATGGATGTTCACCGAAGCCCTATTTCAATTAGAAAAAAATGTAAAACTTGTCGCCTGCTATGGGTAGCCATATTTATCAATACTATAAAATTTAAACCGAAAATATTTTTTTCTAGATAATGCTGTTTGCTGGAATAGTCTGTACAACCTACCTATGGTCGTTGCCTCTCCACTTGTTCGTCGAAGCGCCAGCTTGTCAAATACAAAAGATCTTCTTCGGTGCCAAAAAGCAAAATAGAGAAAGAGAAGACAAATGTACAACAGTCAAGCCAGGGATCTCCAATATGTCAGTATCTACTGTATCTACTCATATTTAGTTTACGTTTAAACATCCAAATATTGTACTATAATAAATATATCTTAGGTTAATATTTGTTGTTTTCTTTTTTACCAAATATCAAGATGCATTTATGCTGTAGGGAATTTTAGATTAAGGGTGAAAAGTCACGTACGATCAAAAGCGCGAATCGTTATTGCAGTAGTGGAAATGAAAAATTCTGAAACGAATATATCCCAAAAAATGTGATTCAATCACTATGTTCAATTTGTTTTTTATGTTAGTTGGAAAGTCAGACATGACAGACACCTGATGGTAGGTGTTCGACGTCGCCCATGAACATTTTTTTTTTCTTTAACGCCGGGAAATGTGCTTAGGCGTCTCGCGGGGGGGTCGGTCTCCCCAGGCGGGTATGTGGGACTCGCTGCGCCCGAAAGCTGGTAAGTGGACGCAGCTCTGCCCACTAAAATCCAGCGATTGCCACCAATCTCATCTCTCATCAAAATTGCCGCCTCTGGTGAGGTGCTCCGGATCTACAAGCAACAGGGCACCTCGACGGCTAGTCAGTCCCTCAGGGGATCGACGTCACCTACATAGAGGGGTTGCCTCGCACCACAGAACAACCCCTCCTAACGTCGGGACAGTACAATGAGGTGAATTCCCGTCCTCGCCCCATGCCCCCTGCTCTTTTGCCCCCTCTTATAAGAGATATTGAGCCGAGGGAGCCCTTTGTATCCCACAAAGGGCCCCCTCGGCTCAATCCACTATCAATCGCCCAAGGTGTTGGGGTCACCCTGGGCTACTGAGCCCCACCGCCACGACAAGGCCTGAACCATGATGGGGCGATCAATTAGCCTCAAATAACAAATGTTAATAATATCAACCCATAATAATATGTCGTAGTACATTCTATTTTTAGTGGGTAGAGCTGCGTCCACTTACCCACCCACGACCCGCGGTATGAGTTAGTGCATTTCCCGGCGTAAAAGAAAAAAAAGGCTTATTGGTCGCTCCAATCTGCAAATAAAATAAGCAATAGAATAAATTCGCATATGATAATTAAATTACAGTGCAAAAACGTAGACTGAAACGCGCGTATATAAAATAAGCTGGCCAACGATTTAATAAATTCCACTGTATTATTCTTGGCAAAAGTTAACAGAGACAAAGGTTTTGCTGAGCCGTGTGACCGCATACTATGAAACCTTTAAGATTTACAGGGGCAACAAAAGTTTAATGTAAAATATACTTACCAAAAAGAAAATAGAGTCTATATTCGTCTGCAGTGAAGTAGGCCTACGGTTATCGATTATCGACGGCTCGATTAAGGATGTCACTTACATAGGATTTGCTTAATTCATAGTGCAAGTGTTACTCGTCATCGGAACCGGCATCTATCGGACAGGGCGGCTATGACACCGATGAGTAATCCTTTTCACCCCATTACTCCAAAGCCAGAGGCTGATTAAATCATAACCTGAGAAGGTCAGCTTATCTATTTGATTTTTATTTATATTTAAGAATGTTCTACCGTCAAGCCTACACTACTCATTATACTGTTACATTATGACAATAAAGCAGGTGAAAAAATAAATGAATATATTTGTTTCTGATGTCACACCGCTTAGTTACTATTCGACCAAAACGACGCCGAACCCGCTTCCATCCCGCGGTGACAGCGGTTACAGATTTTACTGAGTGAGTTACGTACGAATACAGTTTCATTTCAGAAACATAACATCTATTAAATATATGTAATCGGCAAGTACGAATTACAGGCAGAATATAATATGTAATTACTCTTTGAGGGCAAGTAGATATTTGATCGACGTAGTTGCAGCGCCTACTGAGCGACAAGTTTTTTTTATTAGACACTTTTTGTGAACAGAACTTATTTAACGTTATCTTAATGGCACTTCATACTTTTACTCTATATTTTATTGTTATAGATGTAAGTTTTCTAAGAATTAAAAAAAACGTAAGTAATTTTCTTTATTCATATTATAAATTCAAAACGGTGCCATAAGCGGCTTCTAATCCCCACAATGACGTCGGGGGAGCTTCATACATTGCACATGTCTACTATGGACTATGGCCTATGCATCGCATTCCTTTGATTGATCTGTATGATTGAGTGTTGATAGCTTTTACCCAAACATTTATTTGTATGGATTATCATCATCATCAGCCTTTATATACCGTTGTTTTGTGGATCAGGTTATCCGCATGGGGTGCATACAATTTTCCATACAAATATTCAATATGTGATAAGATCCCAGGCTTAGAAGAAGCGATCGTGCCAGAAGCGTTCAGATGACTTTTCCCGACCCATTTTTCAAAAACCTTCCACCCTCCATTCTGCTCGATTACCAACTTCGGTAATGCGTACTTACATACATAGCGCCTTCTACTAAGTGGTGATCACTTCCGGTTTTGAACCTGTTGATCACAGGGACATCCCTGAATATTTGCCTTCGGTCCCTCATAATAAAGTCTATCTCGTTCCTCGTACAGTTTCACTTCCTGTGAGGCTTCTTTAATAAATAACTCTTCTTCCTCTTTCTCGAGGAAGTTGTCAAGCATTTGCCCCCTGTAGTTACGACTACCGACACCATGTAGCCCTAAACACGATCCGATACATGGGGGCCTAGCCAAAATGCCATTACGAAAACGACAGCGACGATCGTTCGTCCGTTCGAATTTGTGATTGGCTAAATCACGTCGTCGATTGAACGATCGAGCGATCGACGACGTAATTTAGCCAATCGCAACTTCAAACGAACGAACGATCGTCGCTGTCGTTTTTGTAATGGCATTTTGGCTAGGCCCCCTGATCGTACTCCTACTTTGGCATTTCATAATTCGGCCCACTACATCATGTTTTGTACAGGACAACGTTTGCCGGGCCGGATTGCATAATCATAAAACTCAGTAGCAAAATAAGAAATTTTAAATTAAAATATATTTTTTTCAAGTGCATGACATCATTGCGAGCTTGAAGCGCGTTTAAAAAATATTTTATTTAATTATTGCTCTAAATAATAACGTTGGGGAAAGAAACTAAAATTCTCTCATTATAAAACTACGACTCATATTTTTTTAAATGCATGTACGTAGGCATATATTATTATCTATTATACTGAAATCAACGACAAATGGCCTCACAAACTTTAAGTTTTGTTTAATGCCGCTGAAATTATAAAGATGCTGTTACTAGTTTTTAAAAAGCATTTAAAATTAATGACTGACCGACGAATCAATGTGCTGTACATTCTACTCATATTTTTAAATATTCAACTACGACTCATATTTTTAAGAATGTATGTACCTATCTACCTATTATTCTACTGAAATCAACGACGCATGGCCTTACAAACTTAAAGTTTTTTTAATGCTGCTTAAATTCTAAAGATGCTGTTAGTTTTTAAACATACATGTAAAATTAATGACGGACCGAGGAATAAATGTACAGCTTAAGGCTAAGAACTCACAGAGCAATTTACACCCGCTACCGCGGCGACTGCAGGCGAAGATCGCTCCGTGAGTTCTTAGCCTAATCTGCTGATCTTAGAGCCTGTTCAGACGAAGCGTTTTGCACGCGAGGACACTCGCGCGTAGACACTCGTGCGTTTCCGAGGTACTAGAGTGAGAGACCTAGAGAGAGAGACAGACTTGAAAGGTGTTCTTAATATGACTCTGACTATGACTTTGCAGATGTAAAAAGGCAGAGATCTGCAATAAGGGGCTTGTAGTGTTTTTAGTTAGTATCATAATAGTTATAAAACATGATCTCATGCTCACGGTATGGGCGGCGCACACGTCACTACAGCGAGAGCCATAGGGGAGAGCGGACGTGCGCCTGCGATCAACAAATAACGTATGTTGTCGAGCCCGTGTAATTGTGGTATCGGTGATGATAACCCAGTATACTACAGGGCTAATTTTGTATGCTTAAGTTATTCCTTGGTTTAATTTACTTCGAATTAGCATAAACCTTTTTTAACAGAATAGATGGAAGACGTGTTTCGTATTCCATTAAAATTCATCCCCTAACAGGGAAAACAGGCGTGGAAAATTATTCTGGCGGTGATTTGCTTCGCACACAATTCTTAAAATTTTTCAAGATTAATTTAAATCATGAGCTTAACATTTTATTTCGAGTTTTTCATATGATATGTTATAAAACTCAATCCGACTAATCAGGTTTTCATTGTTGTCGTTGAAGTCGTTTAAAAATATCAGTGTATGATTTATCGTGTCTAATATTATAATACTTTTTATTTATATATTTTATATAAGTTTAAATTTTAATAATCATCAGTCTGGATATCGCTGTATGTGTAACCTAAGTTATTGCGTACTAAGCTGCAGGCATATTAAGAAGTAGGGCAGGCATTTCTAAACGTTTTTTGCTCCTTTACTCGCATACATTTTTATTTAGAAATTGCCGCCTTTCTGTTACTCGTTTGAGGCGTTAAAGGTTTCTAAAGAAAAATATACATTATTTTAAACTCATTCATTTGAAAGTACTTCTCTTTATTAAACGCCATTTGAGCATTCTTATAAAAGCTGCTAAAATTTATTTTTAAGCGTTTCGAAACATTTCATCCGACCTTATATTGATTGGGCCTTTAAAGTGTTAAACTTTAATAAAGTTATTTTTTCCTTCATCATGATCAGCCTATCATCGTTTAGTTTACATGAGCCTTAGTTACTAAATGCTAAGACGACCGATCCCCTGAAACAATAACCTTATAACGTAAAACTACCCTCGTTCATTTTCTTACTATTATTATTTATATTGAAATGTGAAACAATTGATTACCATTTATTATTTACCAGCTTTTTCGGGCGGTTTCAAGTCAGTTCGCTGTTCCTAGCTAGTTAGTTGTAATTTTATTATTTCTTATTTTGTTCCTTCCTTATATTAGTGACAGATATAGAATTTTAAGACAGAAAAACGAGACATAATATCGCAAATAATAAATTTACCTTAGTCATACACTAAATGAACAAAAAGAAACTTTTCTTAACCAAAAATACCTTACCATGAAAAAATAGTTAAAATATTCCTATGATATAAATAAATTAACAACTAAATATATCGTGAAGCTTAAAATAAAAACCTACACCTAACCTTAATTAATTTACAACTAAATACTAATTATAGACGTTGTTCTTGTCCGCTAACAAAAAAAAATACTTAAAGTGCTTAATGCTTAATTAAAAAAAATACTAAAATTATAATTCTTATAATATTATATTTTAAGTAAATTTATCCGATGGGCCAATAAGGTTCAAGTACAAGTAATTGAAGCGTTGAACGCTCTACATATTTGATTCTAAACGTAGTACGGAAATATTAAGCCTTCAGAGTGCTTAACTATACTACTTAACTATTCCTAAAATACCAAACTTCATGGAATAAGTGGAGCAGGTATCGAGTACTTGTACGGAATTGGAATTATTGAATACTAAATTCACTACTACTCATCCCTAGACTCACTTTATATTGGTATTTTGTGAGCGAGAGGTACCACCCTGATCGTGCCGCCCTAATTTGACTATAATGCAGCAATAGAATTACTCTTATGAAATATACAGATAAATTACGATATATATTATAATATGTATAAAAAAAAGTAAAGTATCAACCCTTTATGTCCCACTGCTGGGCACGGGTCTCCTCCTCGAAATCAGGCGAGGAGGGTAATGGGCCAATAGTTCACCGCGCTGGCCCAGTGCGAGTTGGTGAACTTGAAATACCTTCAAAGACTTTCAATCTCATCAGGCATGCAGGTTTCCTCACGATGTTTTCCTTCACTGGTGAGCGAGCGATGGTCTCGTGTTTGGAGTGCACTTAGAAATTAGAAAAACCCATTTCAAGACACACACGGGGGGGTCAGGATCGAACCCGGGCCTCACGCATAAGAGGCCGAGTCCATCCACCACTGGACCATCGTCGCTCTCATAATACTCAGAGGGTTATCAAACCACTCAGCCATGCTCAATGAAACCCAGATTTCATAATATTATGTATATAGATAAAAAATCTTATAATCACGTAATTTATAGTCGTAGAGAAATAATAAAACTTGTGTTCCGTCATTCAGACATAAGTTTTTCAATCAAGCAGAACGTTCTTAGTATAATAATTTTATGATTGTATCAAATTTCTTATTGACTAAAAGGGGTTTAGTCGTAGTGTAGATAAAATAATCATTTTTGTCTAGTTGAGAATATGTATCCAAGAACATTAATAAAAGAAGATTTAGCCCCTCCATTTTTGAATACATCTATAGAAGCCATACACACTCTCTGACAACATCTTAATATGTTCCTTATAATGAAACAAATTTATGGATTTTATCGCGGTTAATTAAGTTTATTACAAGCTCGACGTTTCGGATACTCTACAGAAATTATGGACATGGAAGGACCATGGTCGCTGCAAAGTATCCGGAACGTCGGGCTTGTAAAAGACCTAATAAACCGCGATAAAATCCATAAATTTGTTTCATTATAATGAGTGAAATTCGCGTAAATATAAGAAAATTAATATGTTCTTATTATACTTCGCGCACGAAGAGATGGCCAGTGAGATCATAGTATTAGGGCTCCATTGAAAGCCTTAAGCCTTTTGATACGGAACCACAAAAATACTTATACGTTATTTCAATAGCGTAGTAAGGCAAATTAGAACTCTCTAACCGAAATCATTTAAATCATAAAGCTGGCAACTTAGGGTCTGATTTATGTCATATCTCGATGGCGGTAAGTGGGAGTTGTAGATGCAAGTTCCTTTGGTAATATCTTGTTTCTATGTATAAGTTCTGTTCGAGTTTGCAACTCAGATGCGGGATAGCAAATCTGCAACAGGATCAACAGCAAGTTTATGCGATTATATACTGTGTTTGAGGATTTTAAGGAGCAAATAGCACTTTGGTAACTTCGTCATCACCTAGCCAAGTATCAATAAAAGTGTGGTCGGATATAACATTCGATTTTTTCACAAACAAGGCTAAAAAGCTTACCGTTGGCCATTCTAGCCTTTTTTTTGCGTTCAAAATCAGAAAAAAAATTGATTCAATAATAGATTAAAATAGATAAACACGATACTTTATAAGTTATTAAATATAAAAAAATATTTACAGAAACATTCTAATAATCTAGCGCAGATTTGAGTACTAAGCCTATCTGTATCATCAAAAGCACGAGCGTAGCGTTGCGCGTGTACACGTGTAGCCTTTCTCTGATCCCATGTTTAATCTCAACATTATCATCATCGAGAAATCAATAAAAACGGCAATTTAATGGCACTAAAATTAGATAATTTAGATTCATAGATTTTCAAAGAAGATGACAAAATGACGGCTCTGATCCGATGATGAAAAAACTTCTTTTTTCTTCAGCAGCTTTGTGAGAGTCCCGGAACAACAAGAACGAAAGATTTTTTTTTTGATGTGTTGTTACTGTTTGGGTGCACTACCCCACTAAAACCTCTGCGTGAGCCTTCAGCCGCTATTTGAGGGACCCGGATCGTAGGCAACGGGAAACAGACTCGTCCCGGCAAGACCAGATTCTCCACATTACTGCCTGTGTCTTCAGCGGGGCCCGGTTTCCCGAACTGTGGACGAAAGAATCTGGGCCAGTTCAAGGTAAACTCGTGTATACTGATCGGCCACGCTGACCACTTACTATAGAGTGACACGGCAATTTCTATCCTAGTTCGCGTATCTGATATCAATATAATATATTTATTGAACTGTCACTGTTGTAACTTCGTAAAAATGAATGTGAAGGGAATAAAAATAGGCTTTTTTTGCTCTTGTTTTTTTTTCTACACATGTTCAAATATCAATATTGTTAACATCATGCTAACCGACCGTGGTACATTCAAACTAGTATACCTAACGGGAAAAAACATAATGCCATACAAAGCCTTATCACTTACAAATAACAAAATAAAAATATTAGTATCGACTACGTTTGTTACCATGCGATGTACGAAAAATATCTTTTGTTTTTAGACATACGCAGATTGCATAATATTTGAGTGTGGCAGCTCGCCAGAATCTTCAATAAGCTTTATTAAAGCTACTTGCCCTTTATTAAAATAAATTCCCATGCTTTAAGGAAAAACAATGCCTTTGTTTGCGTCAAATGGAGGGAATATTTTTGCATATATTCCGAACCACTATCTTCCCTTTTTACCTCGGGTAAATTAATCTTATCCGAAACAGGCCGAATCAAAATGAGTTGTCGTATCATTACGCGATATCCAATTAATTTCTGACTATTAATAAGGGACTGGAATAAATTTTCGAAATATTAATTTTTAATCTTTAAAATTTTAAAGTATTCTTTGAATGAAGAAGGCAATTCTTTGAACTTGGAAATCGCAATTCATTTTGAAGTTCAAAACTAATTGAAGTACACAAGCAACAAAGAGAAACTAAAATGATACCCTAGGAGTTTCCATATATTAACAAACTTAAATATGTACTTTATTCATAAAATACTACAAAATATATTATATCTTATCCAATGTCAAATTGGAAACCACCAATGTTACCACATCTAAAAAGAACAGGTGAAAAAACTCAGAATGCGAATTTCAATGATTCATCATCATCATAAGCCTTTATCCGTCCACTGTTGAACCTCCCTCAATGAACGCCAAGACGACCGATCCCTTGCTACTCACATCCAACACGGACCTGCCACTGCACGGAGATCGTCTTCCCATCTGGTTAATGGCCGACCAACACTTCGTCTACCTAAGAGCGGGCTCCACTCTTGAACCTTAATGGCCCGTCGACCATCCGTTCTTCTGAGAGCGTGACCAGCCCATTGCCATTTCAACGTGTTTATTCTTCGCGTGATATCGGTAACTTTAGTTCTCTGGCGAAGGTCAATAATTCAATGATTATAATGATTCAATTATTTTTTTATGAAACAATTTTTACGGATTTTATAGCGATTTACTGGGTATCATTGTTACATGCCTGACGTTACGGATGGTTACAGCAGCCATGGTCACGAGATGACTATCAGAAGGGCATGTAAAAATTTTATTAAGTGCAATTAGTTTTCTAAAAGTTGCTTCTAAAAATTCATTTTTGAAATATATAAAATGCATTTAATTTTTAAATATAATAAATCATGTATTTGAAGAAGAAATATAAAAATAATTTTACCAAGATGAAATCAGAATTTTTGATTATATTATTTCATATTTGTTAGGAATATTCTCATTTTTTGCATTAAGGGTTATAATATGATCGCATATGAATGCGTAAAGTACTTCGCATTTAAAACTTTTTCAATCAAGTAATTATAAAACTTAATTCATAAATATTTCATTCGTTCGAGAAATTTATTCATATTTGTAGGAAATTACCCGCAATGAGAGGAATTGATTTCTATATGGGAACTGCGAATGGGAAAATACTCGATAAATAATTTGGTGCTAAGCCAAAATATAATATGTTATGATATATTTTTTTTACAGTATTCATCGCATGTTTTCCGCTAATATACCGCAGAGTTTGAAGACGAAAGTCTTCAACTCGTGCGTTCTCCCCGTGATGACCTACGGGGCCGAAACGTGGCCTCTTAATTTACAACTGATCCGCAAGTTTGCCGTAGCTCAACGTGCTATGGAGCGTGCTATGCTGGGTGTTTCTTTGGCTGATAGGATTCGAAACGAAAACCTCCGCCAGAGAACTAAAGTTACCGATATCACGCGAAGAATAAGCACGTTGAAGTGGCAATGGGCTGGTCACGCACTCAGAAGAACGGATGGCCGATGGGCCATTAAGGTTCAAGAGTGGAGGCCGCGTTTAGGTAGACGAAGTGTTGGTCGGCCATTAATTAGATGATTAGGCAGATAGGATTCGAAACGAAAACTTCCGCCAGAGAACTAAAGTTACCGATATCACGCGAATAATAAGCACGTTGAAGTGGTAATGGGATCACCCACTCAGAAGAACGGATGGCCGATGGGCCATTAAGGTTCAAGAGTGGAGGAAGCGTTTAGGTAGACGAAGTGTTGGTCGGCCATTAATCAGATAGGAAGACAATCTCCGTGCAGTGGCAGGTCCGCGTTGGATGCGAGTAGCAAGGGATCGGCCGTCTTGGCGTTCACTGAGGGAGGCCTATGTTCAGCAGTGGACGGATAGAGGCTGATGATGATGATGATGATGATTCATCGCATGTTTTCAGAAATTTTATAACACTTGTATTGGCAACACTGCATGTTTTATTGCATGCAGGTTCATGAAATA
This sequence comes from Lycaena phlaeas, assembly GCA_905333005.2. Taxonomy (NCBI): domain Eukaryota; kingdom Metazoa; phylum Arthropoda; class Insecta; order Lepidoptera; family Lycaenidae; genus Lycaena; species Lycaena phlaeas. The sequence continues at coordinate 13,284,727 of HG995169.1, read as the reverse complement.
TTTAATATAATATTCGCTTTCGCTAATTATTGTTGCGCCAATTGATATACCAAACTAGTATTTATTGAATACGCAATACAATAGCCGTTTACAGTAAATAATCAACTTTTAATAGGTGTGATTAAAACCAATCACACCGGTGTCATAAAAGTGTTGCCTATTAAAATAATAATCTTATGGAATATTTAAAGAAACTGTATTGTGTGTAGTTATGTATTAAAGATAAAAGTATCGATAACTTTTATCCGTATTTATTATGTACATACAATCGCTGATAAAAATACTAAATAAACTTTATTTAAGTACTTTCCGTAATCCATGCCTAATACTTTTAGAATTAGACGAACTATTTTTTTTTTTGAGAATGTTCCTTGACATTTTATTTCAAATGAACAGGATTTTCAAAGTCCTTTCTTTGGAGACTAATATTGCAGTATACATTCTAGGGTCCTTAGACACATCAATCGAGTATTTCTAAATAAAATGAGTGTAGGTTCTCACGTTTTTGTTGGTTAAACTTGCTAGGTTTTTAGTGGTCAAATATGGTCAGATTAAAATAAAATTAAAAGGATACATATCCACAGCTAAGATATCGCGCGTGCGAGCTTGGTTTGATCAAGCCAAGGCTACGACAGGGTATTTTTTTAAGAGAAGGAAAGGGTTAAGTCTAGATATTTACAATGACTACTATAAACATTACCTATCGATAGACCTTACTGAAGTAATAATATTCTTGTTCGACTCTAACGTTACGATTTACTGATTACTTAATATATTACAAACAAACAACCAACATACATATATAAATACGATACGAGTCCATGCAGAGGACTTGGCCTCTTGGGTAAGAGGGTCCAAGATCGATCCTGATCCCATATCCTGACCTCGAGGAGAAGACCCGTACCCCGCAATGGGACTTATATGGATTCATGCTTTATTTTTCTTTTTTTACAAAGAATTACCACTTTAATGACTTGTATTTAAAATACATATCAATTATATTTTAATATCAACGAATAATCCGATCGAAATCGCGACTCAATTATTACTATCTGCGGTTAATCGCTCACCACGAACAATGGTGAAATTCATATGATACGAAAAAGGAATAAAAAATATTAAGCGAAATACATAATCCAATTAAAAATATAAAACCTCGAAAACAGTACGGACAACACTAATGATGGATAGATTATAAAAAGGCGCTTAAAAAACGCTGCGTGATATTTCACACAGATTTAAGAGAACAGGTTCTCTATCGCTATCCATTAAAATGTTACAGAAACTTTTTAATAAATTGGAAGACCCGAACATCCCTCTGCTCGGTCCAAATGTATACTCATTAAAATTTTGGGGATTACTTCTACCAAGTCATAGATTATGGAGATACTTTTATATTTTCCTCCACATTACTGTTATACTTTTCACCGCTACCGAATGGGTCGATATTTGGTTTGTAAAATACGACATGAATTTGCTTTTGAACAATTTAAAGATCACCTTACTAGCAACGGTCAGTGTTAGTAAGGTTAGCACTTTTTTGATATGGCAAAACCACTGGAAATCTATCATCGATTACGTCACAAGATCCGATATAGCTCAAAGAGGTGACGATAATCCGGCAAAGAAAGTGGTCATTGATAACTATACTAAACACTGCAGGAAAATGACAGTCTTGTACTGGTTGCTTATGTACACTACAGTTTTGTTCGTGATGAGTCAACCAATATACAAGTACGTGTTTCTAGAAACGTACAGAGCTAATGTTAAGAATGGTACAGAGCCGTACACGCAGGTTGTAAGCTCTTGGGTGCCTTTCAACAAAAACACCTTGTCCGGGCATTTGTTAGCTTGCGCCTACCAGAGCTACGCCGCTATTTATGGGGGAGGCTGGATAACATCTTTCGATACAAATGCGATTGGTATCATGGTTTTCTTTAAAGGGGAGCTCGAACTGCTGAGAATTGATAGCGCTAATTTATTCACTGGCCGAAATGCTGTGGAAAATAATGACGAGCGTTTGAAAAGTTGCCATAAAAGGCATATTGAGTTAGTCAAGTAAGTTGGATATTTTATGTTGTTGTTTGAATGATTTCAAATATAATTATTGTTGGTAATATTAAATATAAATACATCTAACACTCTCTAACTACAAAAATAATTGATACGCATAATAGCCCTTTTATAATATGGACTACTTCTATGGTTTTGGCACTCATTTGATGACGAATAAAGTCCGAAGAAATTTCTGGATCTGAATCAAGTTATTGTTACAAATTTTAATCCTGATTCAAAACTAGAGTTTTATTATAGCGTATATATAAGCGTTGAAGTAACTTAAATAGTTTAGTTTAGTTATAGTTAAATATAGAGTTCTGACATTGTGATGACTATATCCGGGAAGTTTAGCTATTTTTTAGTTTAGTTATTTCGTTATCTTAAATATTTGTGTATTTTCAGGTATTGTCGTCAATTCGACTCTTGCTTATCTCCCATAATGTTTCTTTATGTGTTTGTATGTTCTGTCATGCTTTGTGCTACAACATACCAAATAAATGTGAGTAAATTCAGTTTTATATTAGGTTCTAAAACCAGTGGTATTATGGTACTTTTTTCCTTTAAATGGCTTTGCTGTTTCAAAAATAAGGACAGGCACTGTAATTACATGCACAGAGGCTTAACGTCTTATGTCTTATGTCTACGGGTATACACGTGAATGAGTTGCTTTGTCACGAGGTAATCTTTTAGGTAAAGGTAAAGTTCATGGGCATTTATAAAGGCACTCATCTTCTTCTTATTTCCAACTAAAATAAAAAAAAATCTTGTTTTAGATTGAAACCAATGCGTTGCAACGTTTGATAACTGCAGAATATTTGATATTCGGAGTGTCTCAACTTTTCATGTATTGCTGGCACAGCAATGAGGTGTTTTATAGAGTGAGTTTTGTTTTAAGCTATTAAAAAACAACGTTGTTTAGGTTTCTCCTGAATATTGGTTACAGCAAACAATAATTATAATTTAACGAGTATTTTTATGGTCATATATTATGTGTTTGTAAGTTACTTTTGTACCACTGAAGCGTTTCTTCTCTGATTTTTATCGTGTGATAAAAATAATCGAATCATTGAAACTGATTTAATCAATTTTTTCGTCAATTTCTACTTATTTAAGGTCCAAGAACCGTAACACCGATAACTATTACTTGTGATACAGACCACATTTAACCGACTTCAAAGAGAAGTGGTCAACTTTTTTCGTAGCCGGGTGAAAGCTTTTAAAGTTTTACTTATTTGAAAAATAAGTAAAAATATTTTACAGTTAAGAATAGAATATAGCATTTCCGTCAAGACATGCTCTTGGAATATAATATACAGCTATTTCATAAAACTACTTCACGTGCTCACAAATAAAAGCTTATTTTGACATTATTTTCTTACTTTTACTAAAAATTGTTTAACAATCTTGTTGTTGATCGAACGAGTTCTCTCTTACATATTCGATTGTGCATTTATTTCCAAGCTTATTGTTGTTATGAAAAAATTTATTTTCTTTCTTGAGCAAAAGGATCCGGGATCAATCTTGAATTCCTGTGGTGCATTAAAATCGATTTTTCTTAATTTCTAAGTGCACCCTGATCATCACTCGCTCATCGGTGAGTGTTGAGATTTAAAGTCTTTGAAGGTATGTGAAATTCACCAACCCGCATTGGGCCAGCACCTCGGCGAGCTATAAAATCATTTTCAAACTATGGCCCCGACACCCTCCTCAACTGATTTCGAGAGGAAACACATGCCCAGCATATACCTGGTATTCATTAGTAAACTACTTGGAAACGTATACAAATACAGGTTGCAATGCTAGCCATTAGCAATGGCCCGTCTTGTCTTACATTTAAATCCAGCAGCGAACGAAGAAATAAGCAAGATGGTAGCACCAGCCTCACGCAGCGCATCCATCCATCCATCATCATCAAACCATCCATCCATACATTCATCCTTCAATTTTTAAACCAGAGTCAAGATCTACTAAGGGGGCCGTATGAAAGCGCATGGTGGTCTCAGTCGGTTACAAAACAGAAGAATATAAGCATTCTCAGCGACCAGTACAATAACACAATAGTATTTAGTGCGGGGCCATTCGCTAATCTAACAGTGCCTACTTTTATAAGTGTAAGTACTCTGTAAATGTATATTTTGCCGTTTTATTTTGCTTGCTTGTCTGTTTTTTGTTTGTTAAAATTTGAAGCTTTTACCCCCTTTGATAGAGTGATATTTTTTGGTACACCTGTAATTTTGATGACAATAAAACACTTTAATGTCCGCTGTATCATTGTTAATCCATTGTTAATTCGCTACAAAATGGCGGACCGTATATTAATATCGTTGATAAATTTATTTTCAATAAAACCTTTTTATTTGAAACATTTATTAACTTATTTTCATATGTATTATCATGCACATTATAATATGTCTCCATTTTCATGTGATATTTATAATTCTGAACTTATATGTATGTATGTGTTTATATTTAGTATCCATTACATGTATATATTATCTTTATAGTTATATTGTTTGTATGTATTTTATATTAATATTTTGATTTTATTACTTTAGCTGCACCACATATATTTTTTAATAAATGTTTCCTTTACCCTAAGGTTACTTGGAAGAAATCGCTTTTTAGCGATAAAGTCGCCTTAGTGTCTGCACTTACTTTGTAAATTTTAAATTTAATATCTTGTATTTGTAAATTTGTTAGTATACAATAAAGAATATTCATTCATTCATATTATTTTCAAATGTAAAATGTAGCCATTTGTATATGTATGTTTTATATTAACGATACGCAATAATGAAAAAAATCAACACGCACCTAGTACCTATTGATCTTTCTATTATTATTATACCAAAAGTATGTATAGATGTTTGTTAGTCTTTCTCGCAAAAGCAACGGAATGGATTTTAGGAAAACTTTACAATTATATTATATTTTTTGCTCAGGAGAATAACATAATTATATTATTAGCTATAATTGCTCCCGTTCTCCCAGAGGAATAGAAGCACGAGCGTGAAACCGAACCGCTGCTAGTATAAAATAATAATCTGTGGCTCAAGGTAAAAAATAAAATAAAAATTATCTTCGATTGAACTTTATTCAAAATTTCCAATCAAATAAAGCAATGGTACGACTATAAATCCTTCGTCATCATCACTACATATTATAAAACAAAGTCGCTTTTTCTGTCCCTATATCCCTTTGTACGCTTAAATCTTTAAAACTACGCAACGGATTTTGATGCGGTTTTCTTTAATGGATAGGACAATTCAAGAGGAAGGTTTATGTACATAATTTATTAAGTTTTTATATGCATTGGCTAAGATATAACAATAATTGTTGGAGGTGTCGGAAAAAAATTGGCCGTCTGGGAGTTTCCAACGAAAACGCTGCCTAAACCCTTTGAGATATAACAAAATAATGTATGGTGGAATTGTGTATCTTAAATAGGTCTATAAAAAAGTCCGCGATGGCATATGTCTATCTCTTCGGAATATTATACTATATCCATTTAATGCTTTAAAAAATGGGCAATTATAACGCGATAGTTTGAAAGTTATTTACACAAATACGGTATGAATCCTTATCATTTTAAATCAGTTAATTAGCTTGAGCACTTTACGAAGATTATTTTTGCCCTTTACATCATGCAAATTAAATGAACACTTTAGGAGATATGGCAAAATCAAAATAATACGCAAGAAAATAAATCGTGTTGCCGTGATTTGAAAGGGCGGCGTAGGCATACAGAAAGTCTGCGAAGGGATATAAGTAATATGTCTCTATGTTCAAGATAACATAATATATCCATTTTAATACAAAAACTTATTACTTAATTATTAAAATAGAAAATGATCATCATCAGATATGATAAATCCGTAAATCTAAGTTCACGCGGGCGAAGCTGCGGGTAACAGCTAGTTCAATATAATATAATTCCCTGTTTAGTGTTACTTGATAATAAATATATGCTTATTTATTTACAGATATTAAAAGGAGCTTACAGTTATTATACCCTTTTGAGTCAACATGAAAATAAAGAATAATTGTTAAAACTTCTTCTAATGTAATAAATACTTTATTAATTCCGCCTACGTCCACGCAAATTCTGCTTTTCTGCTTTTTATAATTTTGCTAAATCATGTGTTTAATGAGATTTCGAAGAATTATATTACCGAGCATAATAAATGTCGCACCACGGCGCTTGCGCCACTACTAACTCGTGGTGCGACATTCGACCAAGATGCGACATTCGACCAAGGTGCGACATTCGACCAAGGTGGGACATTCGACCAAGGTGCGACATTCCACCAAGGTGCGACATTCGACCAAGGTGCGACATTCGACCAAGGTGCGACATTCGACCAAGGTGCGACATTCGACCAAGGTGCGACATTCGACCAAGGTGCGACATTCGACCAAGGTGCGACATTCGACCAAGGTGCGACATTCGACCAAGGTGCGACATTCGACCAAGGTGCGACATTCGACCAAGGTGCGACATTCGACCAAGATGCGACATTCGACCAAGGTGCGACATTCGACCAAGGTGCGACATTCGACCAAGGTGCGACATTCGACCAAGGTGCGACATTCGACCGAGGTATGACCACGACCGCTCCGCCAACAGCGCACGGCTGAGAAGAAGAATAAATTCTCAGATATTAATATTAGAACCGCAGCAGTGAAGCTTCACTGCTATAAGTTTCAAAAAGTATGAGAGGAATGCCACAATTTTTTAAGTGAAACTTCTTTAGGCTTATCAATCATGATTTAATTTAGCTGATTTGTTAACGATGCATGTGAGGTTTATTGAATAAAAATGATACTTATTAATATTTTTTTATGACTGGAGGCTACCGGGCAGTCGGAGCCTTATTTTGCTACCCATTATAGATATCCGCACAGGTTATCCAGATGCGTTGCCCTCCTTTTCCCTATCCTCCAATCATATAGAAGACCATCAACTCATAAACCACACAAAACGCGACGGTCGGTACCATGTAAGCCAGAGGTCGTGCGGTATAATTCGGCTGCAAAGCAGCATGGCATTACCTCTTGCATTGGAACAAATGTATAAACTACTTACTAACGGCGGTTTTCAATATCCTACCTATCTTAAAATTTTCTTATCCATCTTAAAATTTTGACAGATTTTATAAGAAAATGTGTCAAAATTTCACTATAGATAACAAAATTTAAAGATAGATAGGATATTGAAAACCGCCGTAAAACGATGGGGTGAAGTTTAATGTGGCTGAGTGAGTGCGCGTGTGTGTGTGTGAGTATGCGTGTTTGTTGGTGATAATCGGTTCAAGATGGCCGCCGTCACCAAATGGTGGATTACATACTTTTACATAAAAGGACAGTTCTTATGAGCACCTTGAGGACAAACACTGCGATGTGCACGTCCTCTTGGCAGCGTGACGAAAAGGACACCGTGATGTCCCCAACATATGAGCCTACGAGAGCGAGCGACTGCGAACTGGGGACTTGTCCCCAATAAAGTCAGCACAAAAAATCCTTAAGAATTGTGCTTCTATGAACGTCTGAATTCTTTGCTTTTACACAACTGCCTCAATATAAAATTTTAATTTATTATTTGTAGATCTTTCACCATACATATTTCCTACAGAAATTACTTGATTGAAAATAAACTTACTCAAGTCTTCCAACTTGAAACTTTGATGCTTAAGTCAAATAAGTCGCAATCACATATCTCTAGTGACATAAGCATGAAAGTTTACAGTTCCTAGTTATCACTATTGCAGAGCTCTTCAAATTTCTACTGAAGTAAGCGGCACCTTTACTTGGGCATTAAGTTAAAGTTCCACGTCCTTAACTTGATGACTTACAGTATTTCTAGATAAATATTGCGAACATATAAAATCAGCATTGTGTAAACTGTAATACATGGTACATTTGATAAGCGTCTGCTTGGAATCTTTACGGCGTGGTTGAACTTAAGCTTCAGGTTAAATAATCATTATGTATTATGGTGCTTTCAACCGATCCAAACCAGTCGACTGTAACAGCTGATCTGACTATAACAGTTCAAATATTTTAAGCGACACGTCCGATAGGGTACTGGAGGGTCTTGCCTCCCTAGCATATGAATCAAGACATCACGAGGCGGCTGCCGAAGCCACCGCGGTGAATGTGGGTCACCAGTATTGCGCGCACCCTCCGCCGGGTCTTCACCCTGTGGAATCGCCTGGTGGGGGTAGTCCGCCTGGGGCTCAGTTTATCCGACAGTGGTGAGGCAGAGATCCGCCACAGGTACAAACCCGACGCCATGAAGCCGTGGAAGTAACACTCCACGGCTGGTGGGGGGCAACCCCCCACTTACTATATCACTGGGTGATACCAACCGGCTCACCCCACTTCCAAAGAAGTAATAGGGCCATTAGCATAGCTCGAACCGAAAAAAAATTTATGGTGTTTTCCACTATTTGGCGTATCAGTAAAGAAGGATGGAGTATTCGTTGGGCCAACGACTAAGTACCAGTCTACATGTAGGCGGTTGATCGGACGCACTCGCCAAGCGCACCTAGCCAACATTGGCCGCTGGGACAACTAAGTACTACCTAAGTATCAGGATTAGTTCAAGTTACTTTTTTTTTATATAATATAATATAAAAATCTTGACTACTTTTCGTGTCGCACATAATAAAATTTCACACATTGTGGCATGGATGACTGACTTTTCTTTCAATGAATTTGTCAAGGAAAACCCATAAAAGTATATTTTAAGACGCGTGAAACTCTTGTTACTTGCTCCATTAATAATTCGTCTGAGAACATGCTTTACTAGGGGAACGGTGAGTGATTCTCTTTGAAAGCTATGTACAGCTAAATAAAGAAAACGTAGCGATGTGAAAAGAAAATAATTGAATGCGAAACGGGAACAGGGTCAGCGACCTGGTTGATACCTGAAAAGCAGTTTTAATACTGAAATCGGTTAAATTTGAGTCCACCAATTTCAATATTATTATTTACACGATTATGCGATAAATCAATCTTTTCTTAATCTTAAAGCGGATCTGGAGAATTTGGTGGTTATTAATAATAATAATCTGCCTACGGGAAATTTGAACATGCCTACAATTATAAAAGTGAGTATTTTATGCCTACCTTACGAAGAAACGGAAAAGATAAAGTCGAAATTAAGTGAACGGTTTTTACCTACCCTTTTGTGTAGGATAAACCGATTGGTTCTGGCGTAGCCTACTTGTTTACCGGACTCGCCTTACGGCATTCACGTTGGACTTCAGTAAAACAAAGGTGTCCAAGTCAATATAATAGAATTAGAAGCAGTTGTGAATTGCTTGGGAAGCGTAATTTTTGTTCCTATAGGTAAATATTAACTATTGGATCTGGTAAGAAGATATTATTGTCGTCACTGCAATCACTGAGACTGTATTTTTATATGTCATAACGATTTAACCAAGCAGTCGGGGCCTTTTAGTGACTACCGACGCCGATAGACATTCGCACCACCAAAGGTTGCCCTCCTTTTCCCTATCCCCCCAACGGTCATCAGAAACTCACAAACCACACGAAACGCGACAGCATAGCTGCTGTCACTTTACGGCGGTGCTATGTGAGCGAGAGGTTCCTTCCCGGTCGTGCCGATCCAATTCAGCTGCAAAAGCAGCATTGGCACTACCTCTTACAAAATTGTTTCTCAAGACGGGCTCATGGTTTACTTCCAATACTTAAACCTGCCACCAGGGGTGCAGCCGCTGTATCAGCCGTATGAATTATACAGGGGCCCTAGGCTACAAAGACCCCAACGTGTGTAAGATAAGTTATTAAAACTGTCTGGGCTGGGCTGTCAAATACAAACTACACCATTGTCTGCAATTTATTATCCTATGGCACCTTATCTGGTATGTATATCATCACAATCATCATCAGATCGTAAGACGACCGATCCCTCGCATCCAAAACGGACCAGGCACTGCACGTAGATCTTCTTCCATCCTGATTAATGACCGACCAATACTTCGTCTACTTAAATGCGGCCTCAACTCTTGAACCTAATTTGCCCATCGGTCATCCGTTCTCTGAGTATGTGACCGGCTCGCTGGCACTTCAACGAGCTTATTTATTGCGTAATATCGATAGCTTTAGTTCACTGGCGCAGGTCTTTATTTCGAATCGTGACTGTGTATATTATACCTGCATATCATAATATGGCAAATCTTACACCCGTATTCAAGAAGCGTACTTGGCCAAGTTATAAAGCAACACTGTGCAAAAAACTTAGTATCTATGCGCTCCAGTCAGGTCAATAGTTTGTGTTTGACAGACGCCCGGTGGCGAATTTTACCTAAGTACGAGTATTGTCTATGAATTTGAATCACCCTATGCGTTCTAAAGTACTATTACACCTCATAGTATTGTTTGTGAAAACGAGTGTTATTCACTTACTCTGAAATATTACCTAGTAATCACTGATGTCATTAAATTATCAAATGACACATCTTGTAAAAAAATGTAAATTAATGTTTTTCACGTAGTCAGTAATTGCCATTACCACACAACAGGTAACGGCGTAAATATTAATTTTATGATAATAAATTCTTCGTACGACAATAATTATTTTACGTGACACGTTATAAAAGCTGATGGAATACATTTTTATTTTTGTAATAGCGTTTATGGGTTATAAAAATAAATGGATACCTTTAGGCTTTATATATATCGAAATATTGATGAGTCTAGTCCACTCTGTATTTTATGTAAAGGATTTTAATAGATGTTTATTATACATACCTCGTTGATCAATAAAACCTTGTAAGGAAATCATTTTCAGAGTTTGCTATCAGCTTTAAGCCAGAACAACAAGCTCTGACTGATGATTTCACTATTCAAATTCGAATTCTAAATCTGCAGCTTTGTGGTACACTATTAAAAATTTCGATGTAAATTAATTATTTCTATAATTATTAGCAAATAAAGTAAAATTAATAATTTGTTACCGAACTGAGGTCATTTTTATATGCTTCAGTGAACGTGTAAAATAAAATATGTATTTACAGTCGCTTGGTGGTTAAGGTTCGCCACTTCATGGGGGTTTTGGCTCATATTCCACACAAATGAGACATTGTATATTCGATATTGTATAAATGATTATACCGGAGCCTTAGCGAGGTTTTTACATATTATTTTTATTAGACTCTACCAGGAAGCCATGTTATTTTATCGTCTGTGTGGGTGTCACAATTATAATTTCTTTCGAGAAACATCTATGCTGGTGGGAAAGGAAGGTAGAGTGGCCGAAAATTGGACAGGATATAGCTAATCCCTTTTCGTACTCATCGCTAGTTCATGTTTGATGTCCAAAATTTACTATTAGGTGGCTCGTTCGCTTGTTTGCTTATCCATCGTAAAAAAGAACTGGATTAAAAATGAGAAAGAATTTCATTCAATATAAGCCACTGTTCTATACACAGAGACTAACGGTGAGTTAGAAATATAGAAATAGAGATTCGTATCAGTAATTACTTGGCTTGCCCACTCTTACTTAGAATACAAGCAATCTACACTAATAATAAACAGAGTGGTGATACTCGTGCAAAGAAGCGTAAGCACCAAGTACCAGTGTGTAATAATGAGATATCATATATCTATAATTCTTCTGTACGTGTACTGACAGTGAACTCTTCCTAAGCGTCCTAATTTTTTTTGTATGCGTTTGGGAGGCGCCCTGATTGGTTTAGATTCAGATATCAACCCGACAGACGGCGCTGCAGTCGGTATGTAGGTTATTCATCTATACTGCAACTAAACGGCTGTTGATAACCACTAGTTTAAATATAGCCCCTAAATATTATTCAAGTGGCTTTCAAGAATTCGGGCATAAGCGACCCCGAAAGGAGGACCGAGTTGCTTAATGGGCATATGAGACATTGATCAAGATCATTTCGTTTATTCAGCATAGCTACAAAAAACTTTTAAATATATATAAATATAAATATATATATATATACTATTCAATACATTAGAGCAAAATAATAAATTTGTATTAGCTCAATAATCTCATATCTATTAGTTGAATTTAATAAAACATCAAAATAAAGTGTATGTATTTTAGGGTAGGTGAAAATGTGAAGACAGATTTTTTATTATGTAGTGCTAATTATGTTTCAATGTTGATTTCACTCGTTACGATATATTATTATCAAGTATATAAACATTGGAGCATTCTCTTGTTTCATTATAAAAGCAAACAAGGTTTTAATTAAGCCAGCAATATTCATGCTTATCTTACAAATCATTTAGAGAACTTTTCTCACAAACTCCCTTCTACTTTCCAACTCGTATGAGGAGTTAAAAATTAAAAGCCCAATCACGACGATGGCAAGCTCTTAATTATATCGAGCTTATGAAAACACACGGACGGACAGTTCAGAGAATATTGCATTACTAATATATCTTATATATAAAATTCTCGATGTTAGCGACGATGGTCCAGTGGTGGATGGACTTTGCCTCTTATGCGAGAGGTTCCGGGTTCGGTCCCGCCCCCCCCCCCCCCCCCGTGTGTGCCACGAAATGGGTTTTTCTACATTTCTAAGTGCACCTAAACACGAGACCATCGTTCGCTGACTGATGAAGGAAAACATCGTGAGGAAACCTGCATGCCTGATGAGATTGAAAGTCTTTGAAGGTATGTGAAGTTCACCAACCCGCATTGGGCCAGTGCATCGGTGAACTATGGCCCATTACCCTCCTCGCCTGATTTTGAGGAGGAGACCCGTGCCCAGCAGTGGGACATAAAGGGTTGATACTTTACTTTTTTACTTTTATAAAATTCTCGTGTCACGGTGTACGTTAGTGAACTCCTCCGAAACGGCTGAACCGATTTTGATAATTTGTGTGCTTATGTGCTGGCGTGTGTGGGGACTCGCATTGGGTGCATTATCCCTCTAAAACCGCTGCGTGAGCCTTCAGCCACTATTTGAGAGACCCGGATCGCAGGCAACAGGAAACCCTCAGCGACAGACTGGTCTCGACAAGACCAGATTCTCCAGAATAGAGGGACTGCCCGGCTACCACTTAGTAGTCCCCACGAACACAGGTTTCCCTTAATGAACGCATAGACGATTGATCTCTTACCAATTGCATTCAACACGGACCAGTCTCCTAATTTAAATAATGGACTATGCATGTTATACGTAATAAATTATTCACTTATAGTGTAGTTATATTAAGCCTCTACTAAATGCTGTTACAATTTCAGCTTTTATAATGTTAAACAAATCTCCACGAAAATAAATAATTACATACTATATCTAACCCCAAATTTATCGCAATCCATTTTTATGGCAAACTTCTGGCTGGTGTAACAAATATTGTTATAATATTATTAGGGCCTGTTTCACAATCTCCAGCTAAGTTCCCAATAGGCTATCGGCAACATATTTGACAGATACTCCATACTCTATCTGTCAAATATGTTGCCGATAGCCACAAAACTATATAGTCTATAATATATACTATATAGTCACAAAACTGAATTTGTACACAAATCACGAAATTTTATCAACCCAAAAAAATGGGAGTGTTTGAACGAAATGAATCCAATTTAATAACTTTTTATCGAAACGCCTGAAATTGATCTATTTTGATATTAAAAACCGATACATGCGAATTGCGATGGTTACTCATAACCTTTGATTGGATAATCCGATTCCATGTTTCGGATTAAGTAAAGTGTTTCCCCACTTATTTATCACTTACATAATCTGAAGTTTTTTTTTATAGCATAGGAGGGCAAACGAACAGTCTATAGACCCACATTAACATTCACATAACCAAAGGCTATGCAGTTGCGTTGCCCTCCTTTTCCCTATCCCCCTAACGGGCCACCGGAAACTCACAAACCGCACGAAACGCGACAGCGTAACTGTCACTTTACGCCGGTATTATGTGAGCGAGAGTGGATTTGCTGGCATGGATGAAGTAATACAATAATCAATTAATTAATAATTTTGATTTTAACAATTAATTCTGTGAAATAAACAGTAATTAGTGACATGCTGCAGCCGAAATGGGTCAGCACGCCCGAGGTGGTACCTCTTGCTCACATAATACCGGCGTAAAAAGGCAGTTATGCTGTTGCGTTTCGTGCGGTTTGTGAGATCCCGGAGGCCTGTGGAGGGGGAAGGGGTTTATTGGGAAAAATAGGTCTAAGGCAAGCTGAGTCAGACTGCAACTACTCGGTTGCCTGCATAAGATATTATTAAAAGAATGTGTATTTGACTGTATATTGTCCAAATAAATATTCTTAGGCTCAATTGTTACAAACTTACAAAAGAAGTAAACTCAAAAGCTGGCAGTTACATTTAAAAGCTGAGGACAAAGAAGAAAAACAACACATATAAGAGAACGTATTCTCGAATTTACCCATCAATCACGTACAGAAGTACCTACTACCCCACCTTAGAAATAATTCAATTGCTAGTACCTTTAGCTCTTTTTACCTTTATCTCTAACTATCCTTAAATATCACTCTAAAAATATTTATTATTAGTAAAGTTGTTTGTTAACGTAGAGACCGTTTACTACGCCTTTGACGCTTTATTACTAAGTGATAAAATCGGTCGAATTTTACTCCCTCATTTAAATGTCTTTGAATACTGCGAACTAGGAAATTATTTTGATTGAATTTCTCTTTCAGCTCTCAATAATTATTATACTTGAAAAGGTTGTCTCCAGAAAATCGTGAAATACAGCTTGAATGAATCTAACATGATGTATTTTGGGTTGATTTACACATGATGGGTTTTTGAGGAAAACATCAATTTGTGCGTTTTGGTTATAAAAGCGATTTACAGGCCGCGACGGGAATCGACACGATGTTGTCATAACCCTATACACAGGGTGATTTTTTTGAAAAACGGACATAATAAGGGACGTAATGGAACTTGGTTTCACCAATCAAAGAAAATTATATTTACCAAAAAACCACATAAATAACAAAATATGTACAGACAAATATAAGTAATGCATTGATGAACTTAGAATATGGTCACTCTATTTGTATTACCGAGTGCACGTTGCGCGTTAAACTGAGACTGATGTTAGTGGTACCTACAAAATAATCGCTCGTGTGAATGGGGCCTTAGGCTCGCGCTGAAACCTCGACGTATTTGATGCATCTTATTTTACCTATATCATAATACTGTGTCTACTTTAATTCATTTGTGAAGGTTAATTTTGAAAAAAATTAAAACCCCACTTGTGATATATTTTTGGAATGAGGGTCGTTAGCTCTATACGCTACTAGAAAATGTCCGTTCTTCAAAAAATCACACTGTATATAATTCTTCTTTGCATGTGTATATCATTGAACTCTTCCTAAACGGCTGGACAGCTTTTGGTGTAATTTTATGGATGTATGTTTAAGTAGATGACCGATTCAAGGTTCAAGAATTCCGCGTCTAGGAAGACGAAGTGTTGGTTGGCCATTAACCAGGTGGGAAGTCGATCTTCTAGCTATTGTCGGTACGTGTGGGATGCGAGTGGCAATGGATCGGTCGTCTTGGCGTTCATTGAAGGAGGCCTTTGTTCAGGTTTAGGTACTATCTATACGTATTAGGTACTATAGGTATTTAAGGTATCACTTCCTGTTAAAACTATGAGCAAACCGCTTACCTTCAAATAATCATTTATACTAATACGATAAGGAGGTAATAATCCGATTTTAAAGATAATTTCACGAGTACGTTAAAGTATGGCCCACAGAAATACAGTCTATAATATTATAGTATCTACGTTAACGCTGCTACGGCTTTAATTACTTCCGATAAATCATTCCCGTAGGATGACCTTTTACCACATGCCGAACTCTGTTGTACAGACAATTTTAGCATTTCCTCGTTGCCTTATACCTCAGCTCAGTACATTTGTTCGAAAAGGCTTATAATACACGCTATAATGGCGTGTATTAACGTGTAATAATGCTCGCAATCGTTCGGGCTAATTATTTTTGTTATGATCCGTATTATAGCCTCAGCCAGTTTCAGTGGAGTTTGTTTGGTGTTCGCAGCTCGTTACCGAGGCAATTGGCGTCTGTTCGTAACACACTGTTGTAAAGGATACCGAACTTGTAATTCTCTAATTCGGTATTTTTTTTTATTAAAATATTTTATTAATAATATGTTTTATTAAAATAAAGTCTTTTTAATATTCTTATTTTATGGAGGCTTGTCATGTAAGGTGACGCGTATATAAAATGTTATTATATACCAGTTACTTGTTACATTTTAGGGCACTACAACATAACATCATAACTTATGTTGTAGTGTATAAGAATGTATGTTAAAATAATGAGCTTAGTAGCTTAATAGTAGTTGAGTGATTTTTATTAATTATTTACAAAAAAATAACAATATTAAATAATTTCACTTTTATTTACGGAGCTCGATATTTCGACATTATCTACAAATGTATAATTGTTCTATAGAATGATAGCCCGCGCGCTCATTTTGAAGCACCTTATTTGGAGCCATAAATGGCTCTAAGCTCTGAGCCGTTGCGTAGTATAAAATGTCAAGTACGCCGAAAGCGTCTCATGAATAAAAATTAATTATGATATGTTTAGTCAAATTGTGTCGCAGTACACCTGAAAAACAAAAGAAGAGCAATTACATCACTATTCACAGGTAAGCTTTCAATATTTCAAAGTATTTTTTAATCAATTAGGTTTAAATTGAAACAATATTTTTTAATTTATTAAAAGAACTTTTTGAATAAATACTGTGTCCGATCGTGAAAATATTTTCACCGACTATATTGTCTCCTTTAATTAATTTTAAAGCTACTGATTTATGTATTTATATAAATAAACTTTAAATAAACATACCCATAAAATAATATACCTATACCTATCTTTGTATTATTTCTGAATACTACATTATAAAAGATTTATTTTAAGACAAGTGAAATTGGGGAAAACTAATAAACATTTTTATTGTTTTATTAATGATTGGCGAACTTACAAACTGGATAGCTAGTGGTAAGTAGTGTTCACCCTTAAGCATGTACATGAGGAAGGTCTTGGGAACCTTACCTACTCATGTTCTGTCCATATACGGATCCAGTAATTACAGATCTGCCTATTTATCGAATATTTGCACAGTGGTTTACTAGACCCTCTAGACAAGTAGCAAACGCTCCGATTTCGCGTTGACGTTGCGTTTTCTCGCTAGCTCCATAGGGTTGCTGCAAAATTTTTGAAGAACGTTTATTAAGACACATAGTGTACATGGTTATGTTTGTAAAAATGTTTAACAACGTCTGTACTTCGTTTAAAATGAACATTATTATTATTATATTTTTTTTAATGTCGTAAGCTAGTTTCATTCCCATACAATAAGTATCCTTTTCTATCATATTCGTTTAGCGTTTATGCCACTTGTCTACGGGGGACGAATTACATACGTTTTTAGACGTTTTTGCAAACAAAACCATATACTTAAGGTATATGTCTGAATAAACATTCGTCAAAGATTTTGCAACAACCTATGGCGTTATATTTTTAGCGTTTATCGCAATCGCGATATCGCGTCAATCGCGTTTCGGAGCGTTTGCCACTTGTCTAAAGAGGCTAAATAGGCAAAAAGGTAAGAATAAGATCGGAACACTTTAACGTGCACTCGAAATAGTTTTACAACTAATAGTAATAAAACCCAGATTACGTAGTTCACTTATCAGAGTCCAACTCATACAAAGGAAATTATTACGATTTTATTGCATGCGAAGATAAAAATTCTGGGCGGTTACAAATTCCAAGCTGGAACCGTTCCAGGATTTTAATTAATTCCGCATATGTAGACAGTTCCAGCTCAGCCTCTAATGAATGCTCAGATTCGCAATATATGCGATAACTCCAAAGATTAAAACATTTGTCAAGTTTATTGTAAACGTAAATAAATAAGGTATTCGCGAAACGTCCACGATTAAGATTGTTTTATAATCACGGAATAAATAAATAATATCATCATCATCATTATCTGCCTTTATCCGTCCACTGCTGAATATAGGCCTCCCTCAATGAACGCAAAGACGACCGATCTCTTGCTACTCGCATCCAACGCGGACCTGCCACTGCACGGAGATCGTCTTCCTATCTGTTTAATGGCCGACCAACACTTCGTCTACCTAAACGCGGCGCGGACTCTTGAATTTTAATGGCCCATCGGCCATCCGTTCTTCTGAGAGCGTGACCAGTACATTGCCACTTCAACGAGCTTACGTGATGGCGGCACCATCAATCAGATCGACGGCAGGCAGCAGTGCCGCCGATGCGAATTCATTATCTGCGATTGCCAATCCGCCTGCTATAAGGTATAAAATAAAACCACTCAACACAGTTTTTTTTTTCTTGTAGTATACAAGAAGGTACTTTCAAAGATAAAAATAGTCAATACACTTATAAAATAATGTAGAAATTCAGCCTCTTATATAGCTTACAGGAATAGTGTGATGATACACCAAAATATATATTTTGGTGTATGTACCATGTGTACATCCATAATCATTAACTAAAAAGTAGTTATTTTAATATTACAAGCACATACTACAATTTTATTAATCTCTACCAACTTAGTTTAAATAATTGCATAAAATTGTATGAATTCATTGAGCGTAATAAAGTAATTCATTAATTTTAATATCGGTATAAAATACTGTACATGAAATACATAAGTTGTCTGCTTCATTAAGAACATTTAACTTAATTACATACATTCAAAAGTTCTCCAAGCACCATTGCGCTTAATAAAATTTCCATTTTTAAGAGTCACTGTAAAAAGAATTCATTTTCTGTGAGTGTAAAAATCAAATGAACAACTATTATGAAGTCAATCAAGCAACTATATCACTGAAATTGAAAATTGGAATTCACTTCTGCATAAAATAACTCTATCGTGGTTTTCCCGTTAGTCCCGTTAGTTTGTCCATCAATTAATCATTCATGATATTTTTAATATGATTTCGGTTTGGTAGAAAATTTAAAAAAAGTATCAAAGCTTTATGTCCCACTGCTGGACACGGGTCTCCTCTTCGAAATCAGGCGAGGAGGTTAATGGGCCAACAGTTCACCGCGCTGGCCCAGTGCGGGTTGGTGAACTTCACATATCTTCAAAGACTTTCAATCTCATCAGGCATGCAGGTTTCCTCACGAATATTTCCTTTACCGGTGAGCGAGCGATGGTCTCACGTTTGGGGTGAACTTAGAAATTAGAAAAACCCATTTCAAGGCAGTCTTGAAGTGGGTTTTTGGATTGGGATCGAACCCGGACCTCTCGCATAAGAGGCAGAGTGCATCCACCACTGGACCATCGTCGCTCATGATAGGTAAAGGTAAGGTAATAGGTAGAAAATTATTGTATCGCAATTATTGATGACGATGATGATGATGAATACTTAATTTGTCATCATCAGCCTTATCCGTCCACTGCTGACCATAGGCCTCCTTAAATAACCAAGACGACCGATCCCTTGCCACTCGCATCCAACATAACGAATTTATATTTATTGTCAATTGTGGTGTCTGCTGTTGAAATAGGGCCTAGCTAACCAATATAAAGCTGTATATTTTAAATACCTATCTTTCATCCGATGGTGGTGAGGCATGGACGCCAAGAAGCTGTGGATGACAGACGCTACGACTGGCTGGGGGCAACCTCCTAATTTTACTCATCATAAGGTGAAGCCAACCGGCTTACCGGATGAAGCATTAAGGCCACAGGGGCCATCAGCATAACTCAAGCCAAGAAAAAGATACCTATTTATTATAACGCCACTCGATAGAAAGAAAGAATACTTATGTCAACTTCATTTAGGAATAAGGAACAATTATAATAGTTTTCATTTTTTTTTATATTTAATGACTCCGAAAACTGAAAATTAATATAGTTGTTTGTGATCTAGCATTGCTTTATTACATAAACATATAATAATATTCATTCTAATAAGGTAACATAAAAGTACATTACAATATTATGAATAAGCATTTGTTAACAATTCTTAACAAACAAAATAATGTATACTGTTCAAGCATTCTTCCTATGGAGCACAAAAAATTATTTACTCATTAAATATTGTAATAAAAAAAATGTAAAAGGAATAAGATCCGTTTGTATTCAAAATGTTGTTATTTTGTCAGCGCTTCCATTTAACCGTTGACTCTGTTAATTGGCATAAGCTGCCCTTTGTGTTTGAATATCTATATTACCTCACTTGTTTTTTCATAATATATTATTATGCTTACATCGATACTTCGAGACTACTTGAGCAATTTCCATTTGTTTATTATCATTGCTTATAACTAGGTAGTGTCTGAAAACAAAAGCCTTCAACCAGTGTGTGTTGCCAGTGATGACCTATGATGCTGAAACGTGGTCGCTCACTATGGGCCTTATCAGAAGGCTTAAGATCATCCATAGCAAGAGAGGGCAATGCTTGGAATTTCCCTGCGTGATAGAATCAGAAATGAGGACATCCGCAAGCGGACCAAAGTTACCGTCATAGCCCGACAAATTTTCCTCGTTAAGTGTAAATAGGGAAGACACATTGCTCGCAAAACCGATGGCC
This sequence comes from Lycaena phlaeas, assembly GCA_905333005.2. Lineage (NCBI taxonomy): Eukaryota > Metazoa > Arthropoda > Insecta > Lepidoptera > Lycaenidae > Lycaena > Lycaena phlaeas. The sequence continues at coordinate 13,264,060 of HG995169.1, read as the reverse complement.
GCTGGGGCCGAAAAGTTCTGGAGTGGCGACCACGTACCGGAAAACGCAGTGTTGGTAGGCCTCCCACTAGGTGGACTGACGATCTGGTAAAGGTAGCAGGAATCCGCTAGATGCGGGCGGCGCGCGTCCGGTCGTTGTGGAGATCCTTGGGTGAGGCCTACGTCCAGCAGTGCATCAAAGTTATAACTTTGATGATCTTTTTCCGGTTGAAGGTTGAGGCTTTATGTCATCTACGTACCATTCTGATAAGTAATGCATAAATTAAGTTTGTCTTTTTTTACTCAGAGAAATGTAACTGCATCTACCAAGACCTTGGGTAAGTACACTGGCCTGTGTGGAGACTCACATTTAGGATGCATATCCCACTGAAACCACTGCAAGCGCCTTCAGCCGCTCTGGGTCATCTGGGTCATCTGTAGGCAACCGAACCACTCCAGCGACAGGCTGTTCTCGTCAAAGGCCAGACTGTCCCATTAGAGTAGACTGCCCAACCGCTACCCGGAAACCCAGCTCAAGCCCGACACGAACACGGGTGTTACTAGAAACACATTAATTAGCACCTCCGACGCACCCCTATTCGTCGTCCACGGGGAGAGGCCTCATCGACGGCCTCCTCTCTCACCCGTTTGTCAGCCTCCTGCTGGGACATTACTGTCTCATTGAAGGAGACCATTGCCGTCCAGGACTCGTCGTTACCGAGCATCGCGGTTATGACGCTCGGCAGAGACAAGTCCCCTCCGATAACTGACATCAGATCGTGACGCAGCGCCGCTCATCTCGGACACACAACAAGGGTGTGTTTGGCAGAGTCCACCACCGCGCCACAATCGTGACATCCAGTCGTCGGCTCCCTGTGGGCTATCCAACACAAGTCACTCAAGCATTCTTGTCCGAACGTTTGTCTTTTTTTTTCTTTTACGCCGGAAAATGCACTGACGCATACCGCTGGGGTGTGGGTCTCCCCAGGCGGGTATGTGGGACTCGCTGCGCCCGAAAGATGGTAAGTGGACGCAGCTCTACCCACTAAAACCCGGCGAGTGCCACCAATGCCGCCTTTGGTGAGGTGCCCCGGATCTACAAGCAACAGGGCACCACGACGGCTAGTCAGTCCCTCAGGGTACTGACGCCACCTCCACAGAGCGGTTGCCCCGCACCACAGAACAACCACTCCCAACGTCTGGACAGTACAATGAGGTGAGGTTCCCATCCTCACCCCTTGCCCCCTGCTCTTTTGTCCTCTTTTTTTTTTTTTTTTTTTAATAATGACGATTTCCAGGAAGATATAATGTACCTGACATTGAGTTTGATGTGGGTTTTTAATCCAGCCACGGTTTTTGTCGACGACCAACAATTCCAAAAACGAAGGGTCAAACCTTCATCTCCTTGCACGAGAAACGGCTAAAGCTGGCCGTCTTCACGTTCAATAATCTTTGACATATGAATGAAAAAAATATGCATCCTTTATAATGTAAACTACAAATCGCTGCATTATACATGACGTTCTTACTCGAGATACGCACAATAGACTTCTATTGATACTACCTAACCCTTAGGAAGATCCACCTGTGATCTTTAAGAGCGCAAACCGTATCAATTGACGTTTACATAGAGCCTTGGATAATGGCACCAAACGACACCTTTAGAAGCTCCATTATTACCAAGTATCGGTACTTGATCATTTGGGTCCTGCATAGTTAATGACCTGATGACGTAATTGGGCAGAGGAGTGGAAAAGGTTTCTGAAAGATAACGGGACCGAACTGCATTGTATGTGATTTTAATTATGATGGAATTAACTACGGGCGGTGGTCAGTTTTTTTTTCGAAAGGTCTAGACTAGACTTTTAGGCCTGATAGCCTTTAAGCTCAATCGGTAGGTTAGGTGGTTCAAATTGTTCAAATAGTTTAAATAGTAAAAATAGTTCAAATCCCGCCAGATACAGATAATTTATACAAATTATCTGCATCTGGTCATCATCAATCAATATTATAGATGTCTGCAACGTGTCATGGGTATAGACATAAATATATCTACTATACATTTCTTAAATTTAAGTGTTTCTGTTCTAATTTTAATTCTCTTCTAAATTTAAAATTCATCTATTGTTTATGATTTTTTCATGCGAGACCAACGGGAAAAGGAGATGGTCGCCATTCGGCTGGTCGCCATTGCTTAACATAATAAAGTATAGCCAGTTAAGATATTATTCCACCAAAATTACTTATATTAGGCTCGCTAGTGCTAGACTTTATCAACATCATCAGCAGTAAAAGCTCTTATACCCTGGACGTACAACCCTCTTTCCACCCACTAGCATTAAACTCGTACTGGTCACGATCATCCCATTTCGTTTATGGTTGACGGACTCTACGTCAACCGGAATTATATATTAAAACTTATTTTCCAAGAATCTCCGTTGGCCATGTTTCCTCGAATCCCTTTTCTTTTTCAATTTACGATCGCCCTTTATATATATTACGGAACTGTTTATTAAACAAATAGCTTAATCCAATAAAACAGAAGGGCCTGCGGCAATGTTTATTCAAACTTAAGACCAAATAATTCATTGGATTTCATACTTTCTTTGGTCTTTGGTCCCATTTCGCGGGAGTTCCAATAAATATATAATCTGATTGGATATATTAAAGTGTTCCGAATTTGGTACACTCAAAGTTAGTCAACTCAAAATTGGAATATATTATAGTAGTGTTGTGTTTTGTGTGAAAAGAAATTTCGCCTAAATCTGTGCTGCGATCCTGCACCGGTCCTGCATTCTGATTGGCCGACTGATGGGCATTGGTGGTTGATTGGCCGATAGGACGTTCACAAATAAATCAAATGGTTGACTAACTATTGCGTCAGTAACAAGTCACTGATGACATTCGGAATGCCCTGAGTTACAGCTCTCTTCGGATATATTAGGCTATATGACATAGGTCATGCATAGGCAAAGTCTTATATTTTTCACCTATAAATTGACTTTTACATTTATTTGATAGTCACTGAGATTGAAATATTGGATACGCTTGTCGATAATAATTTATATTTTTTATTTGCATATGTTTCAAATCACGGGGCAAGACGTTCATTTAGAATAACTCATAAACTTTAAAGTTTAATAGGTGATAGATTCCAAAAAAATATGTTTAAATATTTTGTTGCACTCAAAGAATTATTAGATTTACATTTAGTTAACCGAGTTAGTCATTCAGTAAAAACAGCTTTTAAGGTCGAACAGTGTAGTATATTTGATTAATTTGCAGAGCAAATTTAGTGTGAAATTCAGTATTTTTGGTGGTAATTTCGAATATTTTGATAGAAGAAAGGTATTTACAGTTGTAGGATTAAATATGTGCCTTTTTATTACAGTTGCTCAAAAAATGGCATATTGCAGGGACGTATAGCGTTCGGAAAGTGGGTCAACTTTTTCTTTACCTTTTCCGAACCCGTGCCTCTCTTTCCCAACTGTCAAAATAAGAAATTGGTCGGAACTCTTTGCAATGACAGGCTTTCCGCACTCGTAATGAAATATACTATATTAACAGACCAGACAATACACATCTACACTAATATTATAAAGAGGAAAGCTTTGTTTGTTTTTTTGATTGTAATGAATAGGCTCAAAAAGTACTGGACCGATTTCAAAAATTCTTTCACCATTCGAAAGCTACATTATCCACGAGTAACATAGGCTACATTTTATTCTGAAAAAAATAGGGTTCCGTAAGATATTTGGGTTTTTCGGACACAAGGTGTAAAAAATCAACCAGAAAAGTTACTTATTTTGCGTACTAAGCTCCCGTTGTAAATCTAAGTTAACGCAGGCGAAGCTGGGGGCAACAGCTAGTACAACATAAACATGTAGTGCAAACTTTGTGTATCGACGACATGCACACGCGGCAAATTTGTGAATACTCCATTGTGTTGCTTGCTGTTGTTTAAATGCTTGCCCACGTTTTTGTTTATGAAAAAACAACAAACAATAAATTTAATTCATCACAGTGATAAATTTATAACATCAACTCGCCAGCTGAGTGTTCCCAAAAACTGTTTTAAAATATGCTACATAACATTAATGGCCTTCAGATTATTATTATATTTACTTGTGCTGGATTATACCTTCACGTAGCTAATCACTTGACATGTTTCAAAAACTGTTTTAAAATATACTACATGATATAAATAGCCTTCAGATTATTCATTTACTTATGCTGAATTATACCTTCACGTAGCTAATCACTTGACATGTTTCACAATGCACGATTTAGTAAAATGAATTTTGCTTTAAAAACTCTAATTAAAATTTTTAACCGACTTCAAAAAGTAAAAAATTTCAAAAAGTTATAAAATAATTGCTTTTTTGGCTAATAATAAAATAAAAGCTGTAGACAAAAAATAAGAAACGCAATTCTTTTATTACATTATATTTTTTGAAGTCAGATCATTTTTCATAATTTTTTATGATTCTGAAATTTTATAATTTATTTAATTTGTCTCAAATATGGGCTAAAATAAAATAAGTAAACATTAAATGTGTTGCATTAGATAGCGTCGTTTTAATAAGACGAATGAACAAAGAGTTTCAAATCATGTAAAGATGGTCTTCCATCCACGGACCAACTTCAGCAAGAGTTGCTTAACGTGGTGAGTCGATCTGCGCGACTGTCTAGTCTATCTGCGCGACTATTACCACTGAGCTACGACGAGCTTTTCAACTTTAGACAATAAGTAGTTAAAGGATTTTTCTGACATCCATAATACAGTGAAATACTTTTGCTAATCTTCTCCTCCGAGTTCATTTGCTTTTTCAGTTGCTACATAGTATTTTAGGTTATTTTGCTTACCCATTTATTTTATCTTCAAATTCGTCCAAAACCTCACAGAGAACAAAATGAACTTATAACAGTAATTAAGACTTTCAACGTTATCGGTCCACCATTAGCGAAATAAAGAGCTTAACTAAATTATATTAAATTAAACTATCAACTTGACTAGTCAATACGAGAAACTTAGCTTTAAGTCTAAACTAATAAAAACTAATAATAATAAAACTAGTATCTATTAATTTGTTTTACTCTACGTAAAACAAGGAGCAGCCCGTGGTTTCATCCGCGTAGTTCCTATTCCCGTGGGAGTACGCGTATAAATTATAACCTATGTATTATTCTGATGTATACAGCTTATAAGCTATATTATTGTAAAGTTTCATGAAAATCAATTCAGTAGTTTTTACGTGAAAGAGCCACAAACATCCATACTTACAAACTTTTACGTTTATATTAGTAGGATTTACGAATCTAACGTCTATTTAAAAGTTGAAACAATTGTTTATATAAGCATTTTTTTCTAAATCAATGTAATTTTTTAACATTTCTTAATATTATTTGCTTTGTAAGCTGTAAGGTGAAAATTATAATGATACATATTTTAACACACGACAAAATCTCTTGCTCACTGGCAAAGGAAAACATCGTGGCAAAATCTGCATGCCAAATAAGATTAAAAGTCTTAGCGGGTAAAGTTCACCTTACATTAGACCAGAATTTACATTTTCAGTAAAACATAATTTTAAATTAGCTCTTGATGCGGCTAAATTATAACCTCACTTAATATGCAATAAAGAGATGCATTCTAACATGAGCTTGAGTAAACTTTAAGATGCAACTACAAAGAGTTACTAGCAATTTAGAAGGGTAATAAAAAGGCATTTCCTATTACGCCAGCGAGTGTGTTGCGAAAGTATAGGGCGATTGTACACATAGGAGGAGTTTTTAGCTTGACCCCTTTTTTGTGAATCGTAATAGATCATAAAACTCGCATGGATTTTGATTCAAGTTTAAATATATATCTTAAAACAACATTGAAATATTTCATATTGTTTGAATAAATTAATTAAAAAGTAAATCTACACTAATATTATTTTTGTTTGGTTGTAATGAATAGGCTCAAAAAGTACTGGACCGATTTCAAAAATTCTTTTAGGTACCGTTTGAAAGCCACATTATCCACGAGTAACATAGGCTAAATTTTATTCTGGAAAAAATAGGGTTCCGTAAGATATTTGGGTTTTTCAGACACAAGGTGTAAATCTTAGTTAACGCAGGCGAAGCTGCGGGCAACAGATAGTAATAAATAATTCTGAGGAATTAATTCTATAATATTATAATATTATAAAACCATACTTTATATAAAATTTAATGTTGTCAATTTGAATCTTCTATCTTCTAACATGTTAATTAACGAGTAAGAAGCTCACAAGGTATTTATTTATCATACCAACTCTCAGCAGGAATTGCTGATTAAAACGATTGAAGCTTCTTGATTATAATATATTATTCCGCAGAGTAAAGCCCCTCAAGAAATACACGGGTAGAGTTTTAGGTAAGACCGCAAATTGGCTATAAATTAATTAATAGTAATTTAAACATTGGCAAACAAAAAATAAAAATTGGCTATAAATTAACTAATAATTCAGTCAATAAACAACTATTTGCCTATTAATTATTATAACTTTCGCTTATCCTTCATCCTTAATAATATTAATATTATAAATGTGAAAATAAGGATATTTGTTACGATTTCACGCAAAACTACTTCAAATGATTATTATGAAATTTTGTACACGTCCATTTTCTCGGAGGTACTAGTAAACATACGATAGCGCTAGCGCCGGCGAAGCCGCGGGCAAAGGCTAGTAGTGCATTATATTATAAATAATTATTATAGTAAATAGATTATTATTATTTATCAGCATTATTGATCATGTAGATTTAGATAAAAAAATATTATACTTTTATTATTTTCATTATTCTGAATTATCTTCACACATCCGTTTGGTACCTGAAGTTTATAATTTTAATTGATGTATTTAGACGTGATATTCGGCAGATGCTGTCAGTGATTAGTAACAATAATGAAGCTGGTAATACACGAATGCAAGTTACAAATATTTAAGTATAAAAGGAATAGATCAGAGAAAATATTAAAGACAAATATTTTTGGACAAAATGGTGAAATTATATTTTGATACTTATCTCACAATTTTGATCTAATGCCCTAACCATGAAAATAAGGAGGAAAAAAAATAAAGACTTATAAAGGTTGAAAATATGAATTAAGCAATCTGCAACCAATTTCAAAATCGGAAAATATAACTAAAAAAAAGTAAAAAATACATATTTTTTTACAAAAGTGTCCCATTAAAGGTTGTTTACTGCTGTAACAACCAACGGGTAATTTATGATTGTCAAATAAGGCCAGATTTTTATGTCCTTGTTCTGACAGACATGTGACTGACGTGGCACTGCCCTCATCATCATCATCCTAGCCTTTTCCCAACTATATATTGGGGTCGGCTTCCAGTCTAACCGGATTCAGCTGAATACCAGTATTTTACATGGAGCGACTGCTGTCGGACCTCCACAACCCAGTAACTGGGTGATACGGTACCCCGCGGTTAGACTGGTTGTCAGATTCTCGGGCTTCTGACGACCCGTAACGACTGTCAAAGATCCACGAATGACAGCCGGGACCAGCGGCTTAACGTGCTTTCCGAGGCACGGAGGAGTCTCGGTATGTAAAGATGGTCACCCATCCACGGACCAACCTCGGCAAGCGTTGCTTAACCTGGTGGATCGATCCGCGCGGCTGTTACGACTGCGCCACGAGCTCCTCTGATGACGTGGCACTGTCCTATCCTTCTTAATAAACACAGCAAAGCTGTTTCACTTGCTGTTAGGAAATAATTCATTGTTTTTCTATTTTAAACAATCCATTTGTCTGTAAAGTTATAAGTATATTGTAATGAATATTGACGGTGACGACAGTACGCAGACCTTTTTGCATATCGATTGGGAACACGCTAATTGACTTTGATTTTTACTCCATTTTTCATGGCTTTTTATTTTAAGGTAGGCTTTCTATTGACTTGCGGTGAAAAACCTTTCAATACATTGTTTGTGGTATGATTGTCACAGACTTATTTTAACCAATTTGATAGTTTTGATTGCGGATAATTTGACATCCTGCTGGTCGAATGGTTAAGCTACTGACATTTTACGCGATTGATGCAGATATTTTGTATGATGAACTAGCAGCGCCTCGCGATTTCTCCCGCGTACTTTCCGTTCCCGTGGGAGTACGGGGATAAATTATGGCCTATGCGTTAATCTGATGTTATGTTTTAAAAAACATAAAAGTCTGAATAAATGGTGAAAAAATATTATGTAATGTTATAAAGCTTAAATAAGCTTTTATCCCTCGGTCATATTTTGAAAGTAGATTGGTATTTAAACTTATTTAGGCGCGACCAGAGAGTAACTCAGACTTTTTGACGGAAGTAACGCTCAGCAGGTATTCTAAATTTAGAAAATTAATAAAAACAGTCTGATATAAATTTACATATTTCGTTTGATTGCATACATTTACTTAAATCGTTCAAAATTATTCATTCCACTATAATATTATGTTTTACACAGGATAACTTATGTTGGAGCCTAGTTATTTGTAATTTTTCTAGCGTTTTCGATATTTTTTAATAATCTATAGATTATACTGACGTATGCTGATCTACCCTTCAATTTATTATTTTCAATTATTTTATTTAATAGGTGAAATTAAATAAATCTTCTTTAGCCATAAACGCTACGAACATAAATTAGAGAACGCAGAACTTACTACATTGGCTGTCGTACTCTTCCTTTGAAAAGAAGAATTATTTAAAGAAAGTAGGACATAAAGTGGGATGCCCACAGCGATGTGAATATCGCCTTAAATAACCTACTATTTAAGTAATTCATTTGTAGTATGATAATGTGTACACTACCTTACATTTTGTAAGAAATAAAATATGTAGTCCATTTAGAATCTAGTATAATTTATAGTTGCAATGAATGAGCACTATGCATGTGTGCTACAATAGGAAACGAAAGACTGGTACATACTAAGAATAGGATTACCATCAGTGTCAACAATGTAAGTGCATAGAAAGCCTTACTGTACGCTCTACTGAAATATATAGTTGAATCTGACAATAAATAGTATTTTATGTACTAGTCTGGGCATACACAAAGAGTATAGAAACACTACGTTAGGCATACACAATGTCACATAAAAAAAAAACTTTTTAATTATTTTGAATTTGGAACACTTCTATTATTTTAAAAATTTATTTTAATTTTGCGCTATTTCACATATTTTTTCCTGCTTAAAAAAATAGGATTGCAGTGATCGCCTTGCACAAAGTGGATATATAGATCATATTGAAGAGACTTCGAAAACTTGGTATCAGCCGTATGTTCGTGTATCGTACTATCAACAGATACAACAGCACTTCGTCTGTTGAAGACCAGAATAGATCGGGGCGGCCGCGCGTTCGTCGAAACCCTATTAGGAAACAAAAATCTTATCGCGAGAAATGAAGATCCCCGCTAGGACTCTGTCGCGTATTATAAAACAAGACCTGAAGCTCGGTGATTATCGTCGATATACAGGACATGGCATATAGTATATTTCGTTACGAGTGCGGAAAGCCTGTCAACGAGTTTCGACAAATGTCTCCCGAGCCGAGGCGCAGCCGAAGGCGAGGGTTGACAGTCGGAACAAGTTGCAAGGACGGTTCCGCACGTGTAATGAACGACTATTTTTAATACAGTTGCGAAAAAATGAAGCAATGAAGAACACAAAATGGCGCCGAACGTAAAAGAATATAAGCAGAGATTTTTTTTTCTTCACCCATTCTGGGTAGGCAAAGGGAACCATGCCCACACAGCCAAGTCTTCAGTGAAATTGTTTTATTGATAAGAAAAAAATAAATTTAATAAGATAAAATAACATGAAACCTAGCCGAACACATTGAATTAAATCATTAAATCTGATATTGAAACAAATTAGTAGCTTCTTTTAAAAATATTTGCATGAATCATAAAAACATTAATGAATTCCTTTTAGTAAAAACTTCGTGGTTGGTTTTTTTCTTTTTAATGTACATTATTTTGACAGTTAGGAAAGAGAACGCACGAGTTCGGAAAAGGTAAAGAAAAAGCACGAGTGTGTAATAGCCCACTTTCCGAACGCTAAACGTCCCTGCAATACGCTACTTTTTGAGCAACTGTATTAAAAAAATAATATTTACAATTAAAGAGAGTGGATCGATTAAAACTCCTTCTGTCACAATAAGCAGGTGAAGGGCACAGAAATATCTTCTTTACAATCTTAACACATACACATACACAATAAGCAAAATGATAAAGGGTACGCTCACAGTTCTAAAGAAGCTGCTCAAATGGTATGAACAACTAATCATGGTTTGTTGGGACGTGTCTTGTCGTTGTATATGTGTATCGTATTAGAATAGAATAGAATAGAAAATCTTTATTACAGACACAAGGGCTTATTATAGTTAGTTTGTTAGTTACAATATTAGCTTATAATTATGTTAGTAGTGTTAGTATTTGACAGGAATACAGATTACGTCGGATTTTTGTTTCCTGAGACTATACTTTATTTAAAAAAAATGCATTTTCATTTGTAACAGACCTTATGGCTGGTACAAATGAAAGGTATTTACGAGCAGACCCGACGGAGGTTTCCCTGTACAAGACCCGAAATGTGTCTCAACTTCGTTCACAGAAAGGACTAGATGTAGTACCTACTTCACACTTATAACATTTATTAAAATGAGTCGCGTAGTGTGCGTATCGGGTAAAATACATAAATTTCAAATCTTTCACGCGCTGTATTCATATTTAAAGAATAGTTAAAATAAAGCATTCGATTTAATAAAAACTTATTAAACTGTGCTCTTAGCAACTAGACCGCGACCTCATTCCGTTTATAGGCGAGCACAGTAAGTGAGCAAGATTTGATGTCTCCATAAACTTGGGGACAGGTTGTTTTATTGAGCGTTAAAACTGAAGATGGCGCAAACACTTTTAACTGGCTGCAAACTTGGATATTGTCTTACTGTGTAATTATAGGAGTGAAAATAATTAAAACACAAATTTAGATGGATAAATAACGACCGCGAGTTAGTTGAGAGAAGTTGTTTGTGACAGGATTAATTTAAGAGCAGCCTAAATTTTGGTACTCTAGCTTCTTTTTGGATTATTTTTTTAGGTTAGTGCCAAATTAATTTAAGAAAAACTTCTTCAAATACAATCTGACAGTACCTTAAAACTAATGCTTCAGAGCTTTATTGTTTAAAAAGAAAAACTAAACATACGTCCTCTATTGTTTTTAATTGCGTAGTGTGTGTAAAATTTATTTTATTAATTCTATGCAAGCTATGCTACGCTTTTAATAGCTTCAGACGTATGTAACTATGTAAGGGTCAAAATCATATTCAAAGAACATGATTTTGACCCCCTTCAAATTTTTGTGTATAATACCTACATATTACACAAAAATAATAGCACTTTACTTAATCCTTAATTGTAGCAAATTTCGAAGTCTTCCCTGCGCGAAAAAAGGGATGCAAACAGTTTTCTTCTCTACCTACGTATTAATATAGAAAACATTTTGATAGAAAAATATACAATCCTAATTAAAGTTATTGGCAGTCCGCCAATAACTTTGATGTGTTTCGGAAGAAAGTCAGGACAGGTGTACTGATACTGAGACTTTACAAGATGTGAAGATGTGAAGCACAGACAATGTATGAGTGAAATACCAGTCCTATTGAAGATCAACCCCCAGTATTTAGAGACGACAATGAGCACTTACCATCAGGTGTCCAATAAACGTGAAAGCCTGCCTGGCCTATTAAATTATAAAATCAATTGATAAAACTAAAAACAAAAACAATTTCTGTTTTCTTTAAATAACGGTACATTAACAAAGTTCCGTTTAAAACATATTTTATTATGCATTTCATGCCATTACAACTTAATAAGCAATGAAATAACATTAATAATTAAATATACTTTACGAGGATACGCGAGTAACGCCGGAATTCGCGTAAAACATAATTTATAGGGCATTCGTCGGTTTTCAGTTGGTTTGAAGATTATTTTTCTCATCGAATTTCTTGTTCTTCCGTCGAAATGATAAACGAGTTGAGGATTCAATTTTACCTTGGAGTGAAAGTTCCGGGTTCTATCCTGGCTTGACCTATTTTTTTGTCGTCGAAATAAGCAAGAAAACGGTGAAAAGATTAATACCCAAAAAGATTTAAAGTTTTTAAAGTTGTTTCATTATAACAAATGAAATTCGCGTTAACTCAATAAAAAATGAATTGAGCTGGGTTTTTTTGTGCACCATGAGACCGTCGCTTTCTCAAATGTGAAGGAAAACGTCGCGAGGAAAACTGCATTCCTGATGTAATTTAAAGGAGTGTGAAGTTCATTAACCCGCAATAGGCCAGCGCATCGGTGATCCCTTCCTTGTCTGATTTCCAGCAGTGGGATATAATATTATATGGGTTGACACTTTTTTACAATAAAACGTGTGTAAAGTTTCTAATCCACATTGTCCAATCTCCTTATAATCTGTTTTCGATACCCGTTGCCAGCATTTTTTTTTCGAAAGATCTAGACTTTTAGGCCTGATGGCCTTTAAGCTCAATCGGTAGGTAAATCCCCAGTTACTTTTTTTACCTTCCCTACTTTACCATCCACCCATTACTTCACTGTTTACCGATTTACCGTTAATGGCAAATTACAAAACAATCCCACAGTATTCATATCAAATAAAATACCCGGTAAATTCATCAGAGTTATGAAGATTCTTGAAAGTCTGGTCTTTATTACCGTAGGCAGTATTGTGCTTTACGAGCGTTGTATTATTTGACCCTTAGGAACAAGTGTGGAGCTTATAGCGTATAGGTTTTTTCTAGTTTCGGCCTCTCATTCAATGTAATAAATATTTTCTTGTCTTTCGTGTGAAAATAAGAAAAGTCACTAAAGCTGTATATTATACGTCTATACGTTCAAAATAAATATATGCAAAATAATAATAATAATAATATAAATCGACGCTTTTACATCATGTCAATCTGCTCACGTGGTAAACCGTAGAACTTGTGTTACGGGTTCCGACAACGGAAAATACATAATATATTAAATACTTTTATATTATCATATATATTTAAGATTTTTATTATATACTTAATACAGAAATTTAATACACACCCATGACACAGGAACACAGAACTCTTTTTGTTCCCTGGCGGGATTCGAACCCGCTACCTCCAGCTTGAGCGATAACCATTGAACCACATAGGACGTCATCGAATTCATCGCTATATTTTGCTTTACGTGTGTGATGTTGTTCTTGATGTTGTTCTGAAACTTGTGTTCGCTTTGTATCTAAATAAATATATGCGACTGCACTAAAATTCTACATTTGGAAACTTAAGAAACTATATTCCGTGCGGTGTAGCTTGGTGCGGCTGACACATGCCAATATGACGTTGACATACATGGTTAGGGATGTGACGTTATGCAATTTATTTTTATCGCTAACGATACTCGCAGCGTAAGTATAGTTCTTATTAATATTAGTCTGTGTTAGTGTGTTTATTATGTTGTGCAGTGTATCTAGGTGTATAAACTTTTCGATGTATATATTTAGGGGCTACATAATAGTAGCTTTAAACTTATATTAAATAATCAAAATCAGGTTTATATTTTTTTCGTGACAACTTTTTTAACGATAATGATAGTTTCTGTTGTTTCATTAATATAATGATAGACTTTTTACAATAATAATTGAACTACGCCCAATATACATTTTTTATTATAAAGAACATCGACTTTCCATCCTAGTATAGTACGTCCCATCACTAAGCTCGTCTATGGTTTTACGTTATACGCATAGGACTTTGCTTAATTTTTCTTTCCATTTGATTTTATTTGGAGACTATCACATTCTGATTGGATTTGATTTAATTTACCACAGTAATTGGCGATCTACTATTTTACGAATGAGGTATTAATAAAATGCTTAATTATATTTTTTTAATTGCGACGGCTTGCAAGAGTAAAACGTAACGTTACTGGAACTGTCACCCGCACCATGCTACACCGAAATAGGTATAGACCATCGTTGCTTTTAAAATTTGTGTACCTATGTGAAGTAAAGTTTATTTAATAAGTAGGTACTAAACTTTTACAAAATTTAGCTTCATCATGTAAATTTTGTAATCTAAAATCTACAGAATAAAATAAACCTAATCTGAACGGGAAACTAACATCCTTATTTCTTCCGTCAAAACGAATTGCAGAGTTTTCGAGAGGAGGCCAGAAAAGCATTATAACACCGAGACTAAACATCTCACATCTCGGGATGATTAAATGAGCTTAGGGCTAGTGACGTGAACTCACAAATGTTGTCAAAAGTCGTCGCCGTTGTTGTTGATAAAACACATTCGCCTGTCACTTACACCATACAAATCCGTTGGTTGTTGGCCTTCAAACTATCTCACCAATAAAAGGGCTTTCATGCGAATATTTCTAGAGCACTGTGCTGTCCACTTCTATAATATTATCGTCCCATCCATAGCTTACAGATGGCGATATAATTAATTTATGGACGACTTAATAATATTTTTGACTTAATAATAGTACATGCATCCGCTGGTTAAAATCATTGTTATAATATATTATTACATAGTCAGAGGACTTTTGAGAAAGTATATAATTTTTTAAGTTCTTTTATATTGGCTACAATATAATAATATAATATGTTGGTGTTAGAAAAAAATTGCCGTATCGAAGCTTTTAACGGAAGAGCTGCCGATTTTTACGGATTTTATCGCGGTTTATTGAGTTTTTTATGAGCCCGACGTTTCGGATACTTTAGAGCAACAATGGTCACGGGAGGACTTAGGTCCAAAACGTCGGACACGTAATACACTTAGCTCTCGAAAAAACTTATCTTAAGTAGACTGCGATAAAATCCGTCAAAGTTATTTCATTGTAATGAGAGTAATTCACGTAAAAATAAGAAAACAACAAACTTTATTATTATTATTATTATTAGCATTATTTCATTAATTTCAGAATAGATATTATTTTGTCCATATCATGTTAGTTAAAAGGGTCTTTAAATCTATGTTATTATTTCATCATTTATGATCACTTATAACATATTATTGTAATAAAAAAAATATCTGTATCATTTTGTTAATTTATAATATACTATCTCATTACATGAGGTCAGATGAATCTCTCTGGCACTGCGGTCTTTCAGAAATCATCATTTTATGAAATAGTTTCACTATAAATCTAATAAATCTTAGCTAATGAGTTTAATGAAACTACTTGGGTGCCTACTAATAAAAAGAGACTCCATTAACAAATGGTGCTTAATATTATACTAATTTTTTAATGCACAATCCATGTTTTACCTATTGTACAAACTCAATATAATATTATGTATTAGGTAGCTTCATGGCTTTTTAGGCGCTTCCAAGCATCAGGTGGGCCCGCCTATGACTGCAATAAAAACCTTCGTAAAATATTTTACAAGAAGCACTAAAACAGATTTTAATATCAATAAAATTACGAAAATTCATTCCACCGGTATCCGAATGTTTATAGGCGATAAATTATAAAATAACAGCAACACAAAAGCTTTGTTTATGTGAGTTTGTTTATAATAAATTATAACAATTCGCTTTTCATTTCACTAAGCAATCGAAGCAACAAACAAACAGTAAAACAAAGCAAGAAACAACATAGTTATGTTAGCCTCCACCAACCCTAGCATACAAATTAATGCTTAGGTAGTATTTTACGTATTATGCTTAGTAGTATTTTAGCTGTTCCCAGGTTATTATATTACGTGTGAACTGGGAACTGCCTGTGATTTACTTGTAAGATATATGTTAGTTCGACTTGAGCATCAACCTCTGTTCGGTCGTCTCATTAGTTTAGTATAACAATTTAGCATCAAATCTGTTAATTGTTTTAATTAAGTTTTAGTTTAAATAAAGTTTTATATTTTTAAAAACTTATTTATCGCTCCCGGAAACTTGACTGGCGCAGCCGGTAGGATTGTTCCCGGTAGAGTGTCCGTGTTCCGTCGCGTTTTAGTCATCCAAATTTGATAATTTCGTGAACGAAAAGCGTACATAGGGAGCAATCCAGAACCAAAGAAATAAATAAGGCAAGCCGTGGAGAAGAAAAAAATGAGTACAGCAGTCGGTTGGTGAGTACAACTTTTCACCTTCCTTACCTGCCCGTTATTTTAGGAATCGAACATTTTCCATTATAACGTTATCTGGCTTAATTTAGTTATAAGAGTGATATAAAGAAAAATAAAAGGACAAGAATAAAATATAATATTGTATGGAAATCAAAGACAAATTAATATGTTAAAATACTAAAATAATATAATATGTTTTATTGATGATTATGAATAATGAAATATTAAAATTTTTAGATATAAGTACAGTATAGTAGTTCATTTTTAGTATACTTATATTTACTTTATAATTAAACTTTTCCATTAAAAAAAAAAAAAAAAAAAACTTTTAATTATAGTTGGTTCATGGTTGATCTTCGTTTAATTATTAATAAAAATAATTCATTTATATTTTTTTAGTAAATGCGAATACATTTTGCTATACTTTAATAAATTAATATACATATAATATATCGATATATATATAATATCGATATTATATTAAATAAATATATTATTTTATAATTAAATTAAAAAATAATAATAATGGAACAAATAACATTAATACCTAGTGAATTTTTGAAATTGATACCACTTTTTGGTGGTGACAAAAGACATTTAAACTTATATTTAAGAAAGTGTGAATATATTATAGAAAAATTTAAAGGTAGCGACGCTCAAAATGTATACATTATGCACTGTGTTATGAGTCGCTTAACAGATAACGCAGCTGCATTGATAAGCGAACGAGAAGATGTTATTGCATGGTTGGACTTTAAGAATTTACTGATACAACATTTTGGGGATCCGCGTAACGAGGAGTGCATCGCTATTGAATTAGAGAGTTTAAAAATAAAAACTAATGAGAGTTATTTAGATTTTTGTAACAGAATCCAATCGATCCGTTCTAACTTAATATCTAAGGTTAATAGAATAGAAAATCAGGAGATTAAACATAGTAAAATTATTATATATAACAATATGGCCCTCAACGTATTTTTATATAATTTACCAGAGCACATGGTTAGAATTGTAAGATTAAAAATGCCAGACTCTTTAGAAAAGGCCCTTAGTATAGTATTAGAGGAGGTCAATTTTAATGAACAATATCACGCAAAAAATAAATTTTCTACATCAAATAACACATATAAAAATTCACAATTAAATTCAAATTTTAAAAATAATAATTCTAATTTACCTACACCATCCAATAATTTTAAATTTGGTGTACCGCATGTTCATCATGGACAGCAATCGCAGCGCTTTAATATAGCACCTAAGCCGCTGGGTTATAAACCTAGCTTTAATACAAACCCACAATTTGGTTATAGGCCTAATTTTATTCAACCAAGAATGGCACCTCAGCAGTTTGGACATTCGGGCCAAAATTTCGGAAATAAACCACTTAATCAATTCGGTTATAGACCACCCCAACAATTTGGTTATAGACCACCACAAAATTTCGGTTATAAGCCTAATTTACAACCGCAAAACACTGACGTGTCCATGAGGACCGCACCACGACCAAAAATCAACCAATTAAATCTAAACGAGGAACCCGATCAATATAATAGCTGTACGGAACCGTATGAAAATTATTATAATGAGGACGACTATTATTCATATTCGGAGAACAACGATTCCGATGAATATATTCCTCAAACCACTGTACTAGAAGAGGTTTCGGACTTTAATCATAAGCAGCCTCAATCCGTTGATAGGGACGCCAAAGTTGAAAATTTTCACATAGAGGCCTCGAGTCGCCTACTGACAAAAATAGAAATTAATTGTGACTCCAATTTAAATTTACCACACATATATATTCCAGAAATTGATTCTAAATTTATGATCGACACGGGAAGTACAAAATCTTTCATCAGACCCGATATAGCGTATAACTATTTTAAAACATATATACATCAGGAACCATTTAAAGTTATTAGCACACACGCATCTACTAAACATAATGAAGTTATACAAATACCGCCATTACAGATATTTAAATCGAACGAACATCAAAAGTTTTACTTATATAACGTTGACTCTAGATATGAAGGATTAATAGGCAGCGACCTACTAAAACAATTAGAAGCAGTTATAGATCTGAGAAATAAAATTCTTAAAATTAAAAACGCACAAATTCCTATAATCTATAATGACTTACAACATAAAAGTAATTTATCACCACAGTCAGAATTAAAAGTTTCCTTACCTAACACTGAATATACTGGTGATACTAATATTAATTATACCGAATATAATTGTAACGATGTACGTATGCCATGTGAAATAGTAAAGTGTGTGAAAGGCTATGCTAAAACAGTAACTCAAAATGTATGCAGTAAAGATAAAACTTTAACAATAAAATCTCCTTTTGAAACAACTGAGTATCAAAGCACCGAGTGTGAGGGTAACAAAATAAGTAACATACTCGAAAAGCTAAGACAAACATATGATTTCGAGGTAATATTATATAAAAATGGCAAGTATAGCAAAGCATATGCATTGCCACGCATTAAATTAAACGTCTTAGGCTCAGATTTTTATGTTAGCGATGTTCCAATGAGGGTGAATGTGAGTGACAAAAGTTTAAAAGAACCAAAATTGCAAAACTATTTCCCTTGGTTCAAAAATAAATTACGTGTAAAGTTATATATTATAAATAAAATTACATGTAAGCGCAAAATATTAGAAATATTTTTACCATTAAATGATATTGGGTTAGTGGAAGAATTTTTTAAAGAATATATTCGTCCGAAAATTAAAATTAAATACTTTTGAATAGTATAGAATAGACACAAAAATATGCCCATATAGTATTATAGTTAGTTTGTTAGTTTAGTGTTTTTGTGTCAAATTTTGCTAATATCGTTACCACATTATGTAAAAAGGATATTATGCTTTTAGTAAATTTGGTCCGGCAAATAGTATTAGAAACCGTTCAACCCCTGAGGTAGTGCGCATTTAATTACTATTTTTCATTTTATTACATACCGAAACAAAAAAAAAATGGCACAGTAAATAGGAACGTTGTACCAATTCAAGTAGGAGATATAAAAAGTAAAGTTCCCATTAAAAATATCAAACGCCCTTCACAGGTGGTGCGTGCTAATCGTGTTAGCAGTGAAGGACAGCCAGGCCCTTCAACTTCAAAAAATTGAAGGTAATCCAGGGTTATTACCCGTGAGAAAAGGCAACGCATTTAGGCAAGAAAATCAATGGATTATTATTAAGGTGTTAGATTTAGTAAAAGTTTTAGAGGATTTAGAGTATCACATAAATAGCTATAAGGATTTTATTAAGATAATTATTAAAGATAGCAATCCATACCCAAATGAGTTTAGCAATATAAAAGCCCAAGTAGAATATATAAAAGATTCTACTATAACTAAGTTTAAGCAGATTGTCCCCACTCAACGATTTAAACGAGGATTATTAAATCCTCTTGGATCTGTTATAAAATCAATATCTGGTAATCTCGACAATGACGATGCACTTCGATATGATAGACTTATACAAAATTTAAATGGCAAACAAAATTTATTACAAAATAAAATAACTTACCTAACCAAAATTATGGATTATCACATTAACAATACAGAAATACTTTATAATAATTCCTTAACTCAAAATGATAGATTGAAGCGCATAGAAGTAATGATAAAAGATATTAATATAAAAGAAAACAACTCCATTTACACTACTTATGTTCTAAGCATGTTCACTACATTTATTAATACTTCCGTACAATTTATGTAACATTGAGCGAAGTAGAAACTGCCTTAGCGCTTAGTAAGGTCTCTGTGTTACACCAATGTATTATTAACTCAACAGAATTGTTCAACATTTTATCTTATGTAGAAAAGTCTAATAATTTAGTGTATCCTGTAACAGAAAGTAATTTAGTTAAGTTAGAAAGAATATTGTCCATAAAAGCTTACATAAAAGGAAGCCAGATCACGTTTATCCTAGAGGTCCCACTTATTGATAATAATACTTACCATTTTTATAAAATTTATTCCTTGCCTGTCTTTGATCAACTTAAAAATAAAACTTATATTATCATTCCTGAATACCCCTTCCTTATGGTGAAAGGTTCAATGTACTTACCAGTAGCGTCTCCGTGTCAAGAAATCTCCGATGATGACCATTACCTATGTACTGATATAAAACTCGTATCGTACTCAATGCCTACATGTATCGAACAGCTGATGGAGTATCAAGCCGATACCACACTTTGCATCCCTCGAGCTGTTCGTGTGGAAGATATTAAAGCTCAACGCATTTCGTCTTCTGACTGGATAATATACTCCCGACATAATATCATAATTACGAATAAATGTGGGAGGGAAATAAATAAAACGCCAATAAAAGGAACATACATATTAAAAATTGATCCTGGCTGTGAGATTACATTAGGAAATATGCATCTACGCTATTTACAAAATTTATTTGGAGAAATAACTTATAAAATTACACCCCGAATAAAGTTATCTAATTTGAAAATGGAAAATATGAATATAGTACCCATAGATATTAAAGGAGTTAACTTGGATGATATCAAGCACCTTTCAACAATCATGAAAATGCAAGAAATTAGTGCTAGTGACAGTGAAAAAGTGGAAATAATAAAAGTCAATAGTGTCAGTGTCGCGACGATAGTTTTATATACTATAACTTTCTGTATCTGTATAATTATAATTTTGTATAACTTTAGAAATAAAATAAGAGTAGCGTTTAAAAATCGTAACCCTCAGAATTTAACCATTTCTGATGGTTCCGAACTTAAGGGGGGAGGAGTTATGTTAGCCTCCACCAACCCTAGCATACAAATTAATGCTTAGGTAGTATTTTACGTATTATGCTTAGTAGTATTTTAGCTGTTCCCAGGTTATTATATTACGTGTGAACTGGGAACTGCCTGTGATTTACTTGTAAGATATATGTTAGTTCGACTTGAGCATCAACCTCTGTTCGGTCGTCTCATTAGTTTAGTATAACAATTTAGCATCAAATCTGTTAATTGTTTTAATTAAGTTTTAGTTTAAATAAAGTTTTATATTTTTAAAAACTTATTTATCGCTCCCGGAAACTTGACTACATTTCACCGACTCTATTTGTTGTTTATTTTGATTTCACCCTTCTGCCCTCTTTATGGAGACCACCATTATGTCTATTTCTTCCCTAAAACAACTTTTTGAATTTCGAAAATGAAACAATGGGATGCATTGGTATTTATTGCATTCTTCTATATATTATACTAGCTGTTACCCGCGGCTTCGCTCGCGTTAAATTCGGAGTAGCGCAGTTCCGTACGTACGTGAAGTAAACACAGACAGTTTTTTTTAAACTACCCTGCGAACTTTCATCTCCTATGTCATGCACATATAGGTAAAAACCTTAAAAACGGTGGAACAATTATTAATTCTTATCAAGTGACTAAATGCAAAGTTTCATGGCGTCATCTCCTATGTATAATGACGAACTTCCATATAAACTTTCATCCCCTATTTAAACCCTCCTAGGCTTTTTTTCGCGACAAAAAGTAGCCTATGTCCTTTCCCAAGGTCTAATTTATCTCTGTTCAAAATTTCATCAAAATCGGTTCATTAGTTTAGGCGTAAAAGCGTAACAGACAGGCAGAGTTACTTTCGCATTTAATATTTAATATTAGTAAGGATATAAAATAATGGAGTTTCTTGAAAGAATACAGTCCTCAAAGTTAGCTAGAGTTTTTACATTTACTATGTTTGTGTATATTGTATAATAATATACCCCTATATTCTGTCTCAACCTGTATACACTCGGAGTGCATAATATCATCCGTTTGCTATTTTAAGACAATCCTAGAAATGGTAACATTCCTATCCCAAGAGTTAAAAGTTTTCCCCTTGCCCATAAACAAAACAACATCTTTGAGAACGGTGTAATAAGATTAGTTTGTACCCTAACCCTTTTTATATGGGCTTCATAATAACTTTCACCAGCCATATCACTTACCTTGAGGTAAGCGATTGACCCAATTTTACTTTATCGCGTCAAAAACTTAATATTCTGAGGCAACGAATATTTTTCCATCTTGAAATAAGAACGTTCGATGACACCTGTCTTACTTATTCTGCCTTTTTTGCTGTATTTTTGTAGAGAGCAGTATCGGATGTATGACGCGATGGTAATTTTCGTGCTTGTATAGAAGTTTGAAATAAAATAGAGTTTTACTTGTGTGTGTATCACCATGTTCATGTTTCTTCCCTCAAACAGCTTAGCACAGGCAGACCATGGCTGGCAGTGGCATTACCATCACAGACACTTAACATCTAGTGTTTCAGAATAAACACATGAAGGAGCTGCATGGGGTAGTTTCAGGTAAACTCGTTTATGACAATCAATTATCAAGTGCCACCTCTATCAGTTTTTACTAGGACATCTAGTAGCTAATATATAATAGTTTTGTAAAGACTATTTAGTAGGTAAGAGGTAGTGCATGCAACTTTGCAGGCAAACAGGGTCTGCACGACCGGGGTGGTACCTCTTGCTCACTTATACTGGCGTAAAGTAAGGGTTATGTTGTCGTGTTTCGTGCAGTTTGTGAGTTTCCGCTGGCCCATTGGGGGGATAGGGAAAAGGATGGCAACGCATCTGGCTGGATGTCTATGGGTATCGTTAATCACCAGAAGACTCCGATTGCTAAGTTGCCCTCTTATGACTTATAATAAATTTATAATGTTTCACCACATGTTGTAAACTGACATCTTTTGTCAGTTTTCGCAATGATTTTTCACAGTGGCGTGACCGTTCAAAACTTTACTGAAACTAAAGTTATTGAAAACTAAAACATATTGAACAAATGGCAGAATTGGAGCACAACAGAATATAATATTGTAATAGTTTTGTATCTACATCCAGGCTTCCATTTTCATCAGGGGAAAAAAATTAAGCGCTTTTATACAGATTAAGATTGACAACGTAATGTCATTTTTTTATTACGCAGGAAAATTCATTTGCCCGTATATTCCGAAATATCACGTGTGTGTCCTGGAACGTATGTGGGACTCGCACTTAGAAGTGTACACCATATTCAAATCCCTGCGAGCGCCGACATCACATAAATTGATTACCAAAAAATAATATTTTTGTATATATATATATATATATTCAATTATAATCACGCGAAATACATCATAATTTTGTTTGTTTTTGCCATTACCTATGATTTTTAAATCTACTTTTTAGTAGAAGCGCCATCTTGTAACAACTTTATGAATTTGATTGTATGATGGTGGCTGGTGTGACTGTATCAACGTAGTACCTAGTCCCTACAGTCATACATAGATGGCACTATAAATTGAAATGTTGAATAGCGAAAATATATTATCATGGACTAATGTTAACAATAATAATTAATTCTTAATTACTAGTTCTCGATTATTTTATTTTACAAGCAATCAATAATTATTATGACAATTATTGAAAATTATACATTTATGTTCATCTGGTAACACTTCTGCCAGTTTGCCTATCAATAATCAAACTAATATTATAATAGGAAGATTATCTCTTAAGTTCTCCATGTTTTTTGTGGAGTTTTTATAGCATTAAGAATTAATCGAAACCCAATTAAATTACGCTCTTCACAAAGCAATCCAAATTAGCATTACTTCTGATTGACATTATCCATAATGTTATTTTATCCACGACATAATTAGATATACAAACAAGAATCTAGCGAAAAAAAGTAAAGCTCACACAAAAACTAGACCATAAACATTTTCACACGATTAATATGTGGGCATACAAAGAAAATAGATTATGTACAGGAATCTAGGTCTAAAATAAGTCTAGAAATCGTGTACGGGCTTAGATAACGACGGAACCAATATGGATACTGTAATGAGCATTCGTAGACCTTGTGTGGAATATATTGTGAGAACATCGAGCGATGGAGTTGCTATTTTAAAACACTTTTTTTTTAATTAAAATTTCGATAAATACGGCCAGTATTTATCGATATTATGAAATTAAATTAATATTTTTTTCATAAATTAAAATTTCATATTATCCTTGTTATTGATTTACCAATATACTTAAATGTGTTGTGTATTTGCGATGTAAAAGTATATCAACATTAGTATAAATAGTAGAGCATCATACCTATAGCATTTTATAATAATAATTTGTGAGCAACTGTCCTAGTTAATCGCTCATCAATCATCTTACTTTTCCCTTTGAAAATTTCGCTTTTCGGATGTTGCACATCTTATACTAATATATAAAGCTGAAGAGTTTGTTAGTTTGAACGCACTAATCTCAGGAACTACTTGTCGGATTTGAAAGATTATTTCAGGTTTAGATAGCCCATTTATCAATGATTTCTATAAGCTATACATCGCCTCGCTAATATGCTGTCATAAATATTAGTTAACGCATGCGAAGCAGCGGACAACAGCTCGTATATTATATATTAACTTTCAAACAAAGTTAAAACACAAAATAATATTTGTTTTCTTGTTTCAGTATAATAATATAATTGTTTTATAGTATTCGAAAATCTCGTAAGTAATTTAAATATAAGAAAAACTTAATATTTCCATAATGTGGCGTGCTTCATTCCTTTTGTAAAAAAAACAATCATACTAATAAATTCAAGAAAAAAATTACAAGCGTTTCTTTGGTTTTATTAGCTGCGGAATTTTAAGGAATAGTCAACTCCGTAGTTTTCATTGTCCAATTGACAGAGGGCGAGGTCATTCACCCTCGATATCGGCCAATATAACCCTAACTGTTAAGGTCCCTTCTCACTGTAATCTCTACATCTTACACGGAAGTTGGCCATTCGTGACCGCAGGGCGTTCTAAACGCCGGTAATTACTAATTTATTATACATTTGATTTATTAAGGCTGTTTTGTTTAATTGCTCATTTCTTTATTACAGGCTATCAAAAGTCCTACAGGCTACTCTATTCCTATAGCCATCACTAGCTATTGCCCGCGGCTTCGCCCCCGTTAACTTAGATTAACAGAGGTATCTGAATTGATAATTATTACTTTTATAGCCTCTACTACTCCTTGCTACATCAGCTATCAGCCAGTGAAAATCTCGTAAAATACCGATCGCGTTGTTTCAGAGATTAACCAAAAATAACAGACAAACAAATTTTTTATAAAATGATATTATGATGTAGTACCTATCGTATAATCTAAATCCATATGTAACTAATAAAAATGTGTGATTTGAATACTACAAACAGACACTTAAATTTTATTTGTTTGTATTGATTATGCTAATATTGACGTTCTCAGGCTAAATAGAAAAAACTGGTAAACATAACGACTAGCAAATTTTTTATAAAAACAATATAACACTACGTTGCCCACAGTCATACGCATCACTCAAATTTACAGTCGGAATCGAACTGGTGACGATTATTTTAATAGCATATGTCATAGTGATAGGCTAGTTTGACGTTCATTGAGTGAGGTCTATGTTCGTGGACAGAGAGTGGATGAGGATGATGCTTAGGCATCCCGCGGGGGAGTGCCAAGTGTGTCTCCCCAGGCTAATATGTGGGACTCGCTGCGCCCGAAAGTTGGTAAGTAGACGCAGCTCACTCACTAAAACTCGGCGAGTACCACTAATACCGTCTTTGATGACGCCTTTGGTGCCCCGGACCAACAGGGTACCTCGACGGTAGTCAGTCCCTCAGGGGACCGACGCCACCTCAACGGAGAGGTTGCCCCGCACCACAGAATAAGCCCTCCCAACGTCGGGATAGTACAATGAGGCGAGGTTCCCGTCCTCGCCCCTTGCCACCTCTTTTTATAAGAGGGGTACAAAAAGTCCCCTTGGCTCAATTAGGGTCAAGTGTTGGGGTCACCCTGGGCTACTGAGCCCCACCGCCACGACAAGGCCTGAACCGTAGTGGGGACTGGGGTCGGGTGAGCACCTAGTTCCGGAAATTAGTATAAACATACAACATTGCCTTTTTATTTTATAAGTAACTATAGATAGCGTTTGTTAACTGAAGATCGGACAAAATGTTAAAATCTGAAAGCTTTGGGTGAGTCTACTCATTTCCCGCACACTGGTCTATTTAACGTGGACGAAGATTTTGAGTCCTGATTTGGTATGGTCGTGCTTTACCGTATGCAATTTGTAAACGATGCATGCATGCATCAACATCTCTCTCTCTCACTCTAGTCGTGCACTCTTGACAGAGTGGTCGTGGTTTGATGATGATTATGTGGTGGAACAATCTCTTCTATGAAGAATTTATTTTATTGTCTTGGTAGTAATGGGTCCTACACGCGACCTAATTATGATCTCTAAGACATGTCGAGTAGCCTTCATTTAAGCAGAGCCGTAAATAGGGCGGTGCCACCGGTGTCCAGGTACAGGGCGTAGTCTCTGGGGGCACAAGAATGGCCAGACCAGACAGGATTTTTTTTTTCGGTTTGCTAAGGGCGCAGTTATATGATCTCGCACAGTACGCAAAAAATACTATTTACGGCTCTGCATTTAAGTGCTTCGTTTCGGATAGATCAGATATATCCTACAGTTTGTCGAAATTACCAGAAACATTGCAGGTATTTTTGACAGTCATTGCAAGCTGAGTAAAACCTCGTAAAGTTATCTTATCATATATAACCTATGTCAAAAAAGTCCGGCGAGAAATGTATTCCGCGCGTGAAAATTCTTTACCATACAAAATGGTCACGCCTATAGATTCAGCTCTGTTTGGGTTGAATGATTCTGAACTTAAACAAATTATACAGTGACCTATGGTGATAAATGCATTCAAAGGGAATCGTGAAACAATTAATTCGCGTCGCGTCCAATGGTAACGGGATGTTGATAGCGGCGCACGATCAATCAGACTAACAATACCGGGATTGAAACTGGGGCTGTCGTCAGATAAATCACACGCCCGGGGCAATACCTGGTCCTGGAATATTGTACAGTTGGTACACAGGGTTTGCTTTTTGCCTTTTTATAGCTTTTGCGCTCCTTGACCTTAAATCCCAGTGACATTATCACTATATTATGTTACCTTTTAGATTCTTATTAAATTTTAATTTTTTTAAATTAGGAATTGTAAAATTATATGTGCATGGTGTCACGGCCAACGTGCTCAATACTCAATGTCACTTACATAACTAGTCAAATGCGAGTCGAATTGAATACCATGCATTAAGACTAAACAGAATTCGAATTGAAAAAAGTAGACGTACGAGTATCATACAAATCGAGAGTCTCTTAAGCAAGAGGATACGAGTTCGATCCTGACCCTCAATAGAGCCTTAATTTTTCAAATCTCAAGTGCCCCTAAACATGAGACGATCACTCGCTCACCGGTGAAGGAAAACATTGTAATGAAACCTTTATGCTCGATAAGATTAAAAGTCTTTGAAGGTGTGTGAAGTTACCAACCCGCATTGGGCCAACGTTTTGGTAAAGTATGACCCAATACCCTCCTCGCCCGATTTCGAGGAGACCCGTGCCCAACAGTAGGCTATATATTGATACTTTTTTATCACACAAGTCCACACCACAAAATTGCGATGGAGAACTTGTATGAGGATAGGGGAATTCTGATATGGTAAAGTCTTAGATCAATAATATGTCTAGATAGAGTGTCGCGCGGAAAACACGTCCAAAAAAATAGCGTCCAACCGTTGGCCTCTAAATGCTTTCTCCGTGTTTAGTATCCGTCCCGCTGTCATAGAATACGCATGAATTGTTACGTATTATTGTTTTTATTTATAATGAAGGTTTGTATTGAAGTGTAACGAGATTAAAAAGGATGATTATGGGAGAACTGTAGTAGCTGGTATCACTATTCACGAATACATCTTTGAAAATGTTGGCCAGTTTTTTTTTTGTTTTGATTGTAGGGCGACACTCCATCTAGACATATTAATGATCTAAGGGTAAAGTAATGATAGTCTGATTTTCACACAAATGCAATGCAACACTTACAAATTAGGAGCCAATCACTTGCCGATTCAGTGGTTCAAGGTAATCTCATCACAAATTGTCCAGCACAGTTTCCTTATTGCATTCGGGTTACTGTTAACGGCTTTGTGGCTTTGGGAATCACGTGCGAGGCGATATTAGGCGCACTTTCTATGTTTCGTTTGTCGTTTAAGAAACAACATTACTTACGTAAGCAGTGTCATTCTTTTCGTCCACTGCGGAATATTATTTTTAACGCCATCACGACAGAACTCGCCACGAGCGTAACCAACTGGAATCGATCACTCAGACGGACACAGATTTTTGTCAAATCCTACTAATATTATATTAAAGTTTGTATGTATGATGTTTGTTACTTTTTCACATTAAAACTACTGGATATATTTAAGTGAAACTTAACAACACCAGAATAAGACGTGGGCTCAATAAATTAATTATCACGTGTGATTTTTCCAACGTCTATTTCTGCACAGACGAAGTCGCCGACCAAGTTATTATAAAAAAAAATTTTTTCTATATTATTAGACTAGTAACGCCTCGCGTTTTCACCCGCGGACCTCCCTTTCCAGTGGGAGTTTTTATTGTGTGCTAGGTATAACCTATAATCTATATTATTGTAGTTTCATTGAAATCCATTCAATCGTTTAGGAGAGTAGCAAACATAAATATATAAAAAAAAGCTTTTTCCATAATAGTAACAAATATGATTAAAATTAATTTATATGATTTAAAAATCATATTAAAATATGATTTAATATTTCTTAATTAGAATTTTGTATTGATAATTTGATTTTTTTTTAAATCATATACCTAATTAGTAACTATTACATAATTCCTGTGTATGTCTATAGTCATCACTTATACAGTAGTACTGCAGTCGCAAGTGTGCACCCCGCCTTACACGGATATAATCTTGTGTTTACGTTTAAAGATTGCTTCCCGAAGATTCGAATTCAAATTCGAAAATTATTCAAGACGTCTTATTGTTATCTCGCGATGACCTAGCGATGGGGTGTAAATTGCTCAGTTCTTACGATACAAGTGTACAAACAGTAAGGTACTTATTACTTGGAGGAAAAGTTTTTAAATGTGAACGACAGATGTTGAAGAGGAAATAAAAAAAGGATTAAAAGGGGTCGGGAAGTGAAGAAAATTTGAATAAAGGTTCTTAGAATTATGGAAGAAAGTATAAGCCGTGGCTTCCGGATTTGCCTCCCTATTTCCGTGGAGGAACAGGGATAAGTTGTGGTACGTAACGAATCCTCATAAAATCTGGTTGTGCGAATGTCTATAGAAGTTGAAAGTCACCAAGGCTTCAACTGTTTCTGTGTCTCCTTATGCCATAAAAAATCAACCTCGCATAAATATCGTTTAGAACCAGCTCAATCCTCTTTTTCATTATATTATTGGTCATAGGTTTTAATTACAATAAAATATGTCTTACACATACTTTCTCCTATATTCCATTATTTATGGCTTCTGTAATAATGATTTTTAGAGACTCCTTCCAGCCTTTTTTTTTCTTTTATGTCGGGAAATGCCAGTGCATTTCCCTGCATAAAAGCGGGATGCGTCAGTACGCATCCCGCTGGGGAGTGAGTCTCCCCATGCGAGTATGTGGGACTCGCTGCGCCCAAAAGATGGTATGTGCAGCAGCTCTACCCACTAAAACCCGGCGAGTGCCACCACTGCCGTCTTTGGTGAGGTGCCCTAGATCTGCAAGCAACAGAGCACCTCGACGGCTAGTCAGTCCCGCAGGGGACCGACGCGGAGTCCACCTCAACACAGAGTAGTTGGCCCGCACCACAGAACAACCACTCCCAACGTCTGGACAGTACGATGAAGCGAGGTTCCCGTTCTCACCCCTTGCTACCTGCTCTGTTGTCCCCTCTTATTATAAGAGGGGCACAAAGAGCCCCATCGCGTCGGCTCAATTCGCTTCGCCCAAGGTGTTGGGGTCACCCTGAGCTACTGAGCCCCACCGCCACGACAAGGCTTGAACCATGGTGGGGGGCTCCTCCAGCCTCCTTTAAGGTTGAACATGCAGAAAGGATTTGCAATGCCTTCGGCATGCCCCGTTTGCATGCAGGCTCCTTCTGTGGCACACCTCTGTTGTAGAGGATGTCTATAGGTGACGCTTATAATTGAATTGAATAAAAAACCACCAGATGAATCGACTGTCCATTTACCCCGTGTTCTATAAATAAAAATAGCTCGCTTATGAATCGTCGTCGAATAGTTCCTATCACTCCTGAACGTGGAAAGACTACGATCAAGAAAGAGAGCAACCTCTGCAAGACACTCTTATACTAGCTTCTGGTATGGCATTTTCAGCGCTTTTCATATGTTTAGTTCCCTCCCCTTAGGATAGCCTACTATCTCTTGTGTCCTATTTGCTTCACCGAAGGTTGTTGGTATACCTCTGGTTACTCAAAGCTAAAAAGGGCTTGGTCAACTGAAGGAAAAGGTTAAGTCCCTAGGATCTAGTGGCAAGGAAATAAAGTGGTACTGAGTGTTTTTCCTTAACCACGTCACTTTTCCGTGGACTCGCTCTTCTCGCTAAAGAACCTTTCATATTATGAGCTGTATCAATCGAAACAAACACAAAACAGTATAATATAATAAATTAATCCTACTAATATTATAAAGGTGAAAGTTTGTGAGTATGGATGTTTGTTACTATTTCACGTACAAACTACTGAATGGATTTTGATAAAACTTTACAATTATATAGCTTACAAATAAAAATAACACATAGGTCTTTATATTATTACTAGTAGCGCCCCGCGTAGTTCCCATTCCCGTGGGAATACGGGGACGAATTATAGCCTATATGTTAATCTGATGTATAAGCTATATCATTATGAAGTTTCATCAATATCTATTCTGTAGTTTTTGCGTGAAAGAGTAACAAACATCCTCACAAACTTTCGCATTTATAATATTAATAGGCACAATAGGATTATGATTTGAATTAGGTATAACGTCATGAGATGTGATTCCTATAAACTCAATTCATACTTTCTTAATGCACTTGGTGTAGTGCTCTTATTAAGAAAAACTAGTCTTCTTCTTCTTTAATACTAGCTTCCTAAAGAGTTTGCCAATATCACAGTTGGTAGAATATCTAAAGTAATGATTTATGCCACTAATCAAAACAATGTCAGACAAACGTCAAAGTGACAGCTCTTGTTGAATGCTTATTGATGAGTTATTAGTCATTCCTTGTCTATGCCGTAACATTAGTTATTCTGTATGTTACATTATAATTAATCTGTTCCCGTAGTATCACCTAATTGATATTAATATTCTATCAATGTTAGACTCCCATGCTGAGAATAATTAACGTGTGCTAAATCGGGGCGGTGTGCAAGCGTGAAACCTAATCTGATTTGCGACAAAGAACCCTCGAATTTTCAAGTTTTTAATTCCGAGAAAGAAACAAAACTGATATTCCAGGATGTTAATAATGTGGTCGGCTTACATGATGCTTACTTTTGACTTATTATTTTTTTAATAACTATCTTCTCCGGAGACGTGTAAACTATATTATAATGTACTTAATACTTTTTTGTTTTACTGTACATGCTTATATTTTGGACTTTGCTTAATAAAAAAAAACCATATCACCAACGGTCAAAAACAAAGCAGCGCTGTTCTTTATGAACCAAAGTCGATCGGGATGCATCCAACTGGCTTAGATACCGTAACCATACTACGTGGCCTGTTCAGATGGGGAAGGAGAGAGGTATCTTAGGTTTTCACCGCTCAGTCAAGAATATTTTAAAAATCTCATGCTTTTTCGTTATATATTCAAATATGACGCTTTTTAAGTTTATAGACAAACGTAAGCCAAAATATGTATTATATAATAATGTTTAATATTTATTTAGAAATGAAATAAGGTATAATGTATTTCTGAAAATAATAGAATCTACATTAAAAGCCCTTATTTCTAGTATTTTATTTTAATATAACTAAATCAATATAATATACTTTCTGCATTTAATTCTAATAAAATATTTTTAAAATCTAATGTCACTGTACATTTTTATTCTAATTAAAAAAATTTATATAACTAAACAAAGATTAAAAAGTTTTTCTTTTTACCCATATTTTTTAATTTTTATTTGCAAAAAAATATTTAAATTACATACTTCTGAATTACTTCGTGAAAATTCGAGGGGATGTCCTCTTGTGATCTATATGTTTTGTCATGTGCTAACTAGTAGTCTACAGGTAAATAATAAAAAAGTAAAATCATCGTTTATATTTTTAAAGTAATTTTTAAGTCACTCTCGACACTAAATTAAACTTCGATTTTAGCCTGCCTGACAATCTATATTAGTTATTCTATGAATATTTATAGTAAAAATTGTATCGCCATATAAACCGACCTTAACAATCATGTCTGACAGGATGTGTTCTGACCTCAAAAGAGAAACACGTAAAATTGCTTGAGCTTTTTTAATTCCAAATTAATACTCTTCAACGTAGCGGCTCAACTCTATTGTTAATATATCAAAGCGTTCTTAGAATTTTTCAAATGGCCTACAAATACGTTAAGCGATTTTTAGCTTTTAGATAAAAACTCCTATTATAAGTGGGACATTTTAAGGTCAATGTAAATAAAAGCTAGCTGTTATTCGTAGGTTCACCACCTTTTGGTTGTTTTAATATAATTTACAAAACACAAAAACCTCTGTCATTTATATGCAATATTCATATTCAAGGGTTTGGCGTTCATTGAGGGAGGCCTATGTTCAGCAATGCATGGATAAAGGCTGATGATGATGATCATTCATGACTTTTTATACAACATTTTTAAACAACTTCATAGCAACCAAGGAACTGCTGATTACGGATGAATTTAAGGATGCGAAGACGATTTCCGTGCAGTAGAAGATCCGTGTCGGATGCAAGTGGTGAAGGATCAGCTAATTTGGCGTTTATTTAAAAAGATCGGTATTCAGCACTGGACGGATGCAGGTGATGATGATGATAACTTAAGAAATTAAGTCACAAAGTTTAATAATTATTAACTATCAATTTTACGTAATTGGCCAAAAAACGGCTTTTAATCTTCTTGAAATATCAAATATAAAAGTATATAAGTACCTGCGTACAAGAACAAACAATAATAGGTATTCATCAATATTAGTAGCTCAAACAGTGGTTCTGGGTAATAATATGGTATATATTAGTATTTCGCAGTAGATAATTTACGGCGGTTTTCAATATCCTATCTATCTAAATTTCAAGATAGATAAGAACATTTTAGTTCTTATCTATCTTGATATTTTGACACATTTTCTTACAAAATCTGTCAAAATTTTAAGATCGATAAGAAAATTTTAAGATAGATAGGATATTGAAAACTGCCGTTAGTCGAGCAAGTTTAGTCATCTTGGCGTTTCATTGAGGGGCCTATGTTGAGTAGTGGACGGATAAAGGCTGATGATGATGATTAAGGTCGGAATGAACTTTATAATGTGTATTTCCTTTTTCTTCATATTACTTTTTTGCGCATCTCAATCTTTAAACGAGCAATTCTTTTACAAATATAATCTGAATATCGGAAACGGCTCCAACGATTTTATTTTTGCGTAAAGTAAAGGTCCGCGAACCCGAGGACCTTTAGCACTTGCGGAGCACTGGGACCACTGGTTGGGAACCCCAGCATTAAAACAGGTCTTAAATACTTCATACAGAAATAAGACAGTTGAAAATTATCACCTAATATAAACTTCGAATAACAAACCATTTTTTTTTTTGATGACGCAGCGGAAATCATTTACGACCATACCAGGGCCTGGGTAGGCGCACTGGCGTATGTGGGGACTCGCATTTGGGTGCCCTACCCCACTAAAACCGCTACGTGAGCCTTCAGCCGCTATATTTGAGAGACCCGGATCTGTGCAGGCGACGGTATACCCTCAGCGACAGACTGGTCCCGGCAAAGACCTGATTCTCCACAATAGGGGGACTGCCCGGCTACGACTTGGCAGTCCCCACGACGTCGTGTCTTAAGCTGGGCCCGGGTTCCCATCCCGAGCCCGACACGAGCACAGGGGCTTTATTGAAGGCGCATTAAATAGCGCCTCCGACGCACCCCCGTTCGTCGTCTACGGGCACACCTCGAGGGTGTGCTGGGCAGAGTCCACCGTCGAATAACAAACCATCCTTATTTGTAATCATGTCATTTAATTCTTTGATAATTTCGCTAACATTCATACACCAATCCCACTCTAAGCGCTAATTACATTCGTGTTTCATAAATCGGTAAACTTTAAAATGTGATAGAAAGTTGGTAATTACTAAACTTTGAGGATTTATTTCATGATAATTAGCATATCTCGTGCTAAAACGCGATTACTGCGGGCTATATATAGTTTGTTTTGTCCTTTGATATTTGCATAAAATAATTGTTAGCATCGCACTGCAGCATTATTATATTGTAATGGGTGCGGGCGTTACTGGTTTACGTTTTTAGAAATTTATACAATGGCCGTTATTATTTATATACCTTACGTAATTTTAATATGAGTATATAGAGTAATAATCCTAATTTATTTGGGTTTGGTAACATTTACATGGTAGACACATGTATTTCTTAACGTTTCTGTTCAAAACTAGTCTCAAGTATTAAATAAAAAATCCTTTTAATATATATATATATATATATATATATATATATATATATATATATATATTGTTATTTTCGAAAAGGCAAAAGACAAATTTATGCTAAGTGGCTGACGTCATACGCGTTTGATAGATTGCTTTATGATACGGAATATCTTTGCGAACTTTTAACTCTATTTTTAGTCCTGTGATTATCTTATGTAGCAGTATGTGACTAGGTTTAAATGATTTAAATAATATATTGTTGTCATGCGTTTACGCTAATTTCGATCATAGTGCGCATGGAATAAACATTTTTTTACGGAATATATCTCGGCTTATTTACACTTCAATGTTACTGAAACTTTACGCAATCTGGACTGCAGGTAGACTCCAATTAGATAAATTATATATAATAAGTGCCTTAAATCTGTATTTATACTTTGCAACATATTTCTCAAGTCACAACTACAAAGTAACAGATTGTAAGACTGAAAATAGATTTTAAATAAAACGACTGGACTAAAAAAGTGGGTTGCCACAGGACGCCAGGAAGAATAAATAATCATTCAAATTCTAGGAAAGATGGCAGCGTCATGTCGTTTGCATGATCCTGTCATATTAAAGTAATTTTACTAATAAGCGCGCCAATAGATGTGTTTAATCAAAAACCTCGAATATAGACTAAGATAGAAGATATCGATATCACTTCTATGGTGACTCACAGATCGTTTTCCATTATCTGTTAATCTGTCTGTGTAATAAAAACAGTAGAAAATTTCCATATTTGGCTTAATACTCATTCTAAGTTTTTAATTTTTTTGTAATTAAAATCAGTGAAAGGACAGTGTCCTTGCGCTTGCAGTTTGCATTTTTAAGAATCTAAAAATAATGAAAGGTAACATGATATCGGAAAACAAACACAGTGTCATAAAACTTTAGTAGTTATATTATTGTGTTAAAATGGTAACTTGATGTTATGCAATAAGCTCTTTGACAGTAAGAAAAAGTAATGATGTTTTTATTACAATGAATATGAATTTTAAAAGTAAGATATGTACATTAAAACACGAGAAAATATATTATTATCACCAAAAAGAAAATTATTTGTTTTGAAGTTAGAATGATATGACCATTAACGGTTTTGAATAGCTAATTAAATGTGTAAATTCACAGAGCACGTATTAAGTAACACTACACCGTACACTAGATTTACTGACGTGTGACGTCACTGGTCTGAAACGACGCCTTATTGCTGAAGCAAGAGTTTTTACAGCATAGACAATCAGTATATCTTGTAATGTGCGTTTTAAACATACTTATTATAATAAATTTAAATAAAAATGATCTGATTGGCTTTTAGAAACTAGTCAAAAAGCCAATAAATATAATATTGATAAATTTGTAAGAGTCTCTCTAGACGCCCATTACCAAGTCCTAGGGATGCAACAGAAAAACAATATTTTAATAATAATAATAATAATAATTTTTATTCAAAATGCATACATGGTAAATTACAGGTAATATAAAATACAATAATTTACACTTATTCTATAATGATAACAGTAGTGCCTGAACTAGGACATCCTGTGTTTCAGGCAACAAAAAGAGCTTACATTTATTAATATATACAAACTAGAACATTTTATCAACGAATTACAAAAATATGAGTATTGTTGTACTAATATATTATCATTTCATTCTTTTTACTTAATATAATAAATAAATCTGTTAATATAAGGTTCTTACTTACTATTGTATAACTATTAATAACTTCTCTGTATCCTCGTAGGACAATTTTTGGAGGCAGTTTTTAAGGCTCCTTTTACAATTAAAATAGTTAAGTGTATAGATATCAGTTATTGCATTTACTCTGTTATAAAGTAGTGGGCCTAAAAATATAAAAAATTTGGTGGCAAATGTATGTTTTATATCTGTTTTCAATGGACAAACGATATCTTTCCGCCTTTTAGTGGTGAATTCCGATTTGAAAGGTAGGGCTGTGTGCTGCTTGAGAACTACATTTAAAATGAAGAGCTGACGAACAGTTAGCACTTTAAATGATTCATAAAGCAGTTTCGTTGGGAAAAGAAATGGACGGAAGCTGCATACTTTAATGATCGTCCTCTGTGCTCTCTCAATGGTTAATAACAATGTTTTACCCACTCCTCCCCAAGACGAAATACAATAAGTTAATATTGATTGACATAGAGCAAAATAAACTTGCCTTATTAATTGTTGGTCTGATATATGTCGCAACTTTTTGAATATAAAAATTAACTTATGTATCTTATTATTTAAATCCTCTATGTGGTTTTTGAAGGACAGATTTTCATCCAATATAATGCCTAAATATTTTAATTTATCTGTTATTTTTATGTTAGGGCATGTGCATTCAGTATTAGTGGAAGGGGTTAAGCAGTAGTGAGCATACAATGATTGGTTAGTTATGGCAGGAGTTTGTTTGCGCATCGAAAATTTTATGAATTTTGTTTTTTCTGTATTCAGTGTTAGTAAATGATTCTGAAGCCATTTATTTACCATATTAAACCCGTTTTGTGCACACTTGAAAACTCTGTTTTCTGTGTTAGCTGAAAAAAGAAGTGCAGTGTCATCAGCGTATGATATTGATATGCCATGATCTAATTTTGAAGCACACAGGTCATTTATGTAAATTAAAAATAGTGTTGGCCCTAAAATACTACCTTGAGGAACACCATAGTGAGGACTATTTAGGTATGAACTGCAAACATTATCAATCTTTACACATTGAGTTCGGTCCTCTAAGTAGCTTTGAAATAGTTTTAGTTGGGTGCCTCTTATACCTAGACTTTCAAGTTTACGCAAAAGGATTACGTTGGAAACCGTATCGAAAGCTTTGGCTAGGTCAAGAAATATTCCAATCACATGGTGGCCCTTGTCAAGTGCCTCGGAAACATAATTTGTCAAATTGTGCACTGCGTCAGAAGCAGATTTTTTGGGCCTAAAACCAAATTGGTTTTCCGATAGTATAGACCTATTTTCTAAAAAGTTGACCAACCTACAGTTAATGATTTTTTCTAGTATTTTAGATAATGATGGAAGAATTGAGATTGGCCTATAATTTGAGACTTCTTGTTTGTCACCAGTTTTGTAGATAGGAACGACGACTGCTTTTTTTAAACATTTTGGAAAAAATCCTTCAGATAGGCACTTCTGAAAAATATGCGTCAGTGGCTTAACTAAAACATGTCTACAATTCTTTATTATTTTACTAGAGATATCATCCCATCCAACTGCACAGTCGTCTTTTAAGCTCATGATAACCCTTTCCACTTCGGCTTCATCGGTTTCCATAAGTGAGAAAGATGTAATGCTAGAAGGGCACGTGAAGAGAGAAGAAGTTTGACCTTGTGATTGATTTTGTACTTTATTTGCAAGGTCCGATCCCAGATTAGTAAAGAAATTATTTACAAAATTTGCTGATTCTAATTCTGACGGATGAATTTTTAACAAACCTGAGGATGATTCATACGTCTTTGTTGTGTATGTTATGTCCCTAATATGTTTCCAAATCTGTTTACTATTGTTACCAGCTTGTTCTAAAAGGTTTTTATCGTAACATTTTTTTACATTTTTTAGTAAGTTATTACAAAAATTCCGATATCTTTTGTATGTTATTAGTAATGTATGGTTTTCAGGGTTAGATTTAGATTTCATATGTAATTTATCTCTGTGCCTAATACAACGAAGAAGACCAGGTGTGATCCAAGGTTTGATATTAAAATTTTTGCTACTAGCGCGGGATAGCGATGTATTTTTCTTAATTGCGAATTGCACTTTTTGTATTAAATATAACATACAAAATTCAATATCAGCGGAACTATAAATCGGAGCAAAATCGATGTTGCATAAATCTTCTACAAGTTTCTTTATGTTTAATTTAGACATGACTCGGTTATGTTTTTGTCTAGGTAAGCGACAATTGAGTGTTAGTAGGACAGCATTATGATCAGTTATTGTGGAGTTTAAAATAAGTGTTAATGACGGATAAATTAATTTTAGCATTACATGGTCTAAGCATGACCCACTTTGATGAGTAGGAAGCATGTGAGCTGGGAGTAGTCCGTGAAAAGCACACAAGTTAAGATATTCCTGAGCGTTTAAGTCGTTATTTCCTGGAATAATGTTTATATTAATGTCCCCAACCATAACGATGTTTTTATATTGTGATAAATTCGCTAGAACATTGTTCAAACTATTAAAAAAGTTTGATGTATTTCTGAAAGAGGGTGGCCTATATATACCTAATATAGCAAAGTCAGTTCCGATTTTTAATAATAGGGCACTACAATCCTGTATCGGTGGCTCTTCTACTGAGATATTTAACTTTTTATTAGTATAAATTACCACTCCATCGTTTTGGTTGTGGTTACTGTTACTCCTGAACATATTGTAACCCGCTAGAACTGGTACATTATACTGCTTAGCAAGCCAGCATTCGGTGAGTACAATGATATCGCAACAGATGTTTAGCCTTTGTTGAAAAATATTGAAATCATTGAAATTTTTATAAATACTGCGAATGTTATGTGTTATTATGGATAATGGGTTAGTATAGTCAGAAATTTTATCTTACACTTGGCCTTTTATTATCCCGAAAACTAATACTCGTGCATACTGACAAGGCCTCACGCAGTGACTGCCCGTCGTCTCTCGCATACATCGACTTACAGACACAAAACTGCTGACACTCGCACTTTTACACATACATGGTCCCTACAAATTTATTGATTTCTGACTATTCATTAGTAGGCTCTTGTTGTCTTCGATGTTTCCACGTAACCCTTATTATATTTTTTTTATTGGAAATAAAAAATATTATAGTATTTTGTTGTTTAATTTTGCAAACCGTGTTTCATTTTTTTTTGATTACTTTCGCGAACGTTCACGATTTTATTACAATTATATATTATTCATTCATTACTATAAATAGTCGAGCCCGCGACTATCACGTCCTTGCCCCAGCGTGAAAGCTGACACGCCACTGTATTTACGTGACTCCATATTAGAACTAAAATAACGTTGGACTAAAATAAACAAACATTAATAAATCCAAGTTTGATCTAGATTTATAACTGAAAATAATTAGGTTTGCAAAGTTTGTCTACGATTCCTATTAATATTACAAATTTGAAAGTAGGGATGTTTGTTATTTATTTATTTTATTTTCTTAGGATAGCTTACATGCATATGGCATTGGTAGTTTAAACATAGGATAGATATCAAAAAGCCATTAAAAAGCTTGTTATGTTTTACTAAGCTGACTGGCCTGTGGTAGTGCAGAACCGCAATATGTGGAAGAGCATGGGGGAGACCTTTGCCCAGCAGTAGGACAGCATAGGCTATTAAAAACAAATTAAATAACAATGTACATAAAATATCACGAACTTTGATTTTAAAGTCGTATTTAAACACTTGTCACAGACAATCAATAACAATAGTGTTCTAACATATAATATAAGCTAACTAAATTAGGAAGGATATAAAAACGTACCACTGGAGGGCACTTTAACTGATTGCGTTGTTTGGTTAATGTATAGTTAAGCTAACACTTTCGTGTTGTACTCGCTAATTAGCGGCTACTGCGCGATAATGGTGCCACAGACCTTATGTCCGTTTTAAGTGTCAACTGTGTATATATTTTATTTTTATGAAAAAGCTCATGTTTTTTTATCTTGGCTAGGTTAAAAAAAAATCTTCGTATCTATCCAAGATTTTTTTAAAGTAATGTAAAAAGAGGAGTGTCATAATTGTCGTCACTGCGTATGCAAGTCAGTCAAACTAAAGGTTGAGAGGTTGTTCCACTCAACTGAATATGATAGGAGATACTGAAGTAACATAGGCTATGGTCAAAGAGTTCAGACGTACATAGAAGGACAGTTCTTATGAGCGCTTTGAGGACACTCTCCGCGATGTACACGTCTGCTTGGCGGCGTGACGAGAGGGATACCGCGATGTCCCCAGCGTATGAGCTTACGAAAATGAGCGAGTACGAACTGGGGACTAGTCCCCAATAAAGTCGGCACAAAAAGTCCTTAAGATTTGTGCTTTAAATTATAAAATGAAGTT
Organism: Lycaena phlaeas; assembly: GCA_905333005.2. NCBI lineage: Eukaryota > Metazoa > Arthropoda > Insecta > Lepidoptera > Lycaenidae > Lycaena > Lycaena phlaeas. The sequence goes on along the minus strand of HG995169.1, from coordinate 13,223,226 downwards.
TGTTAGAAACGGATTTATGGAAATTATTTTTGCATTCGATAACCAAATATTAAAAATAGTTATCGACTATTTGTTTAAGATTTTTTTTTCGAATTTTTCAAGCGAATGTAACCACGGTAAACAGCTTGTCTTTAATAATAAATTGCCCTAGTTTTTTGTTTGAGCGTAACATTTTAACCAGAATCACTTCTATGCGTGTTCAAATCACTTGTTTATCTTTTTACTTTTAGTTTCAATAGACTCAGTAAGTATATTTTGCCGAAGGTGCCATAAGGCCCCTTACACACCTATCCCAATAAATATTTTTTAAATTGCTATTGATTTTATAAGATGAAGTGTATTACTTTTAATGATACCTAAATCCTAAAATTATGAAAATTATGTTACCAGTGTAAAGCTTGCCATATCTGATCCTTATATGGGGACAGATCCTCAAATGTTCTACTAGTAAGAAACATTAACACATGCAAGAAGCTTTTCAAAAAGATATATAGAATATAAAAGCACATATTATCCGAAAAAAGGTATCGGAAGTCAAAGTTCATTTCTCAAATACAAAGAAGACCAGATATGGTAATAAATATAATTATACTTCGCCAAAGCTTACTTTTTTTTGCCTTTATAGATTAAGTGGCATGAAAGATAAATTGGTAAAAACTATCTTCAGCTAGCAAGGCCTCGAGTTTTTACACGCGACCTAAAATTAAAAGTGTAAATGTATATTCTGATGTTTAAGCTTTAATTATAAAGTTTCATCAAAATCTATGCGTGCAAAAGTAACAAAATACTATTAATACTAGGAATTACTTCCTAGTATTCCTACTATTAATTCATACTAGAAATACTAGGTAGAATCCCAAATAATTTGGTCTGATGATAAGGACTGATAAAGGTTCCGTTTGTCATTTCACAGAACCCTGAAAATCGTAATATGTATAAGGCATAAGGCTAGTTATACCCCGAACTTTACGAACCAAGAGCAATGTAACATTGTGAAGAACTTGCAAATGGTTTCTTAGATTCGTTTACTTTCTAAACGCATGCATGCTTGGGAGCTGGTTGAATACGTGGAATTTCCAAGATGGGAGGAAGATATTGGTATTTACATAAGCCTACGCGAATTAAAGCCCAGAAGGATTGGTCGTATATATTTACAATATTATAAAGTTTTATAATTATGAAAGTTTGATTTCTACTTGGTCTTTCATGGCAAAACGGCTGAACCGATTTGGCTAGTAATTGAAGTAGTCATGCCAAGATATGATAGAGATGCAATTAGGACACATTTCACCAAACTGGACACGGTTGTAAATCTAAGTTAATACATGCAAAGCCACAGTAAATAAAATTTATTTGCATTTCGAAGATTAATTTTCATTTAAATAGATAACTAGCTTACCCGACTAAGAACAAGTAAATACACACAGAGACACAGGCCCTCGCAAAAGAACACCGATTCCAACCAAGAATAATTCGCGAGGCTATTGAAATTAAAAAACATCCTTATTTCAATTGAGAATGTCTGGCCACTACCACCTGCTTGGGATCCCATAATAAAAATAATAAAATTTAAATCCAAGCATAATATTATGTCTAAAGACACTCAGTTGGCACCTTCTGCGTTGATAGGACTTAATAAAATATTGATGTATCATAGGGTAGTTTCTTTCTTTCTTTCTAAAAAGAATAACTTTTTAAGTAGTCAGTAGGACGTCTGACACCACTGAGGTGTCCCGTGACCATGGTTGCTGTAAAGTATCCGAAACGTCGAGTTCAAAAAAAAAACTAAATAAACCGCGATAAAATCCGTAAAAGTTGTTTCATTATAAGAAGTAAATATTTATATCCTTATAATATATTCACTGTTAATATGGCTCTCCATAGGTATAATAATTTTTAAAATCAATCCAGTTGTTTCGGAGCTTATTCAATGCAAACAAACAATTAAATCACTCCTCTTATTTTTTTTACAGGATATCCTTATCATACTTTTTGGCTAGTTTACTCCAAACTTTCAACAAATCAATAAGCGATGTCTAGAAAATTTATAACGTAATAAACCAGGTGAGAAAACATTCACCTTCTGTAATCATAACTAGAGTCAGTGAAGTTATTGAACAAGAAAAGAATAAATGGTACGATATGCTAAGGGTTCAAAAACCTTTAAACACCTTTCTTTAAAAGTGTAAATTTATTCAAATTAAAAAAGAGTCCACACGGTATCCTGAGAGAAACACATACAGTAGCCATAAGTAAAAAAGAGATAGGTAGAGTTTCTCAACGCACCTTATAAACTTGTTTAACAATAGGTGTATAGGAGTGAAGCACATGCGATGTTAAAAAAAAGTATTTTCACGGCAATTGTCTTTTACAGAGTTTGTTTTCTGTTTAAATAAATTATATTATTATAAAGGTGTTACAACCCTATTGATCTTATTTATCTATATTTTTTTTATTTAAATTTTAAGTGGCAGTGAGCTGGTCACCCACTCAGGAGAACGGATAGCTGAAGTGCGGAGGCCGCGTTTGGGCAGAAAAGGTGATGATTGGCCACTATCCAGGTGGGAAGACGATCTCCGTGCAGCACCTGGTCCATATTCAATGCGAGTGGCAAGGGATCGGTCGTCTTGGCGTTCATTGAGGGAGGCCCATGTAATAATCCAAAATTACAAAAAATTCTAGAAATGACTAGAAATTTGACTCCTTCGGATAAATCACGTGTACGGCTGATGACGATCATGATGTTTTATGTCTTTGAGAGTGCTCACGCGGATAAAATAATTATTTTACTCATGCGTTGCAACACTAGGTATATCTGAGTCGCATTTTTTATTTTTTTATTAGCCTATGGACATGGACAAGGTCTCCCAAGCTCTTCCACGGTCCTGCGCCACCGCAGGCCAGTCACTTATATGCTGTAAAAATAATCCTTAACATATTGTTTTCTAATTTTAAAAGGATAATTTTCTTAAAAGGTTACGCGAATTTAACTTATATTTATGAAACAGTTTTTCATCGATTTGTCGTAGTTTCTAATGGATCCCTGGGAGCTGTTTCATTAATTATCTTCATAAGTCCGAATGGGTGAAGCTGCGGACAACAGATTATTTATATTCCCAACGTAAATACAATTGAATTTAATAAATATGCGCTATGTGTTTTTAATCGGATGCGGTTAGCGGATGCATATACGTCCGGCAAGTTAAGAACTTGAATTTTAATAACCACAACGGCGTAGATTCATAGCCAGCTTGAATAGGACATTAAATAACTAAAAGGTTATAGAAGAAACACCAATGCAATAACAAAAGATCTGTTCGTCGAGAAACGTATTTAAGCTGTTTTTGATAAAGTATATTTAAGACCTACCAGCAGAAACCCCCTTTGGAATATAACAATTTAACAAACGCATCTAAATCAGTATAATCATTTTAGCGCTACTGTGCCACGGATAGTTGATCATTTGACATGACTCACGAGGTTGCGATTTTTGCGTCGGTGCTTAAAAATAGGGATGGGCTAGGATAGTGGTGACATTTGCAGGTGACATTTGAAGCATCTTCGCAGAGTTGGCACTCCAACCCTGAGGAGATGCTTAGTTTAAGTACCAAAGGTAAGCCTATTAGTTGGTCTAGTGAATAACAAAACCAATGAAATAGTTCAAATTTGAAGAGAAATAAATTGAAATAAACTGTGTGTTGGCACGTGGCCTTTATTGAAAGATTGACTTAAATATTTTATAACCGGTACCTATATTCGTAAAACGATCCGTTTTGCTTACGACTCGTTGAAATGTCAAAGAGATGTAACTTAAAAGTGTTATTTTCACACTTTTAATGTTACAATAGAATTTAGAAAAGACTTTTGAATTACGTCTCGTAAGTCGTAGACAATAGGATGGAGTAATAAAATCATATTCTATATTGTATCCTATCTTCCTACCCCATCCTATCTTCCTATTTTTCCTATCCCAATATCTTACATAATATACAATTCTCATGTCGCGGTGTTTGTTGCCAACCTCCTCCGAAATGGCTTGACCGATTCTCATGAAGTATTTTATGCATATTGTGTAGGTCTGAAAATAGGTCTAATATTATCTATAATTTTTATATCCCAAAATGTTAAGGTTGAATTTAGTCCTTTTTTAGAACGCAGTCTAGCGGGGCAGTTCGTTATATTATAAGTGCTTATCATAGCCCATAGGTCATAAATAAAAAACCGGTGAATAGTATAACAATAATTACGACATTGATTTTGTTAATATTCTTACAAATTACACATTGAGAATATAACGGACCACTTTAGAATAAAACTAAATGGTTTCTTTTGTAAATTATAGCTATCTTAAATGTTATTCAATGTTGAGATCAATAATTGGTGATAAATCATTTGGGCGTTCCAAAGACCATGTTCAAGGATAGGATTTATTCCTCCTTGGTTTTTAATTAAATTATTATGGCTGTTCCAAACGGGCGCTGTGTTTGTTTTATAAATCGTTCCAATGTATCGATATCTTTCGTCTTTACTTTCTTTATTTTTATGCTTAGGCTATATTTATATTTTCAACTTGATTGGACGACAATAGGGTTGCCAATTTTTATAGAAATTTATGACGAAATAAAATATATTTGATTTCAAAGGCGGTAAATAAAGAGTGCAGACATCTGAAAAAGAGTTAACCCTCCTCGCCTGACTCCGAGGAGGAGACATGCCCAGCAGTGGGACATATAAGGGTTGATACTTACCTCAACAACTCTAAACAATCTTACTCTAAACTTACACTGATGAAGGGCTCATTTTTAATCAATATCTATAAAGCCTTGTTCCTCTCCTTCAGCCACTCATGGTTACGATAATAATAGTAAAATATATATGGTTTAACTAGCACTAATTTAATAAATATCATACAAAAAGTGTATTTTAGCGACCTCTAGTCGTGTTATAGATTGTAGAGTACGCCAACATGATGTAGAGCAGTGTTTCCCAAACTCTTTTGTTTCATAGACCACTTTCAAAGTTTTCCCGCATCAGGTAGACCCCTTGCTGAGCTTGTTTTTTTAAGAATTGCTCGTTTAAAGATATTTCAAAAATAATCAAAAATAGTTAAAATAAGTAAAACTCTCTTAACAATATTAATAAGAGAAGTCAAGCCAACATTTTTCTTTTTGGTTCTTCACTCGAAACCAAATTAATGTTCATGGACGATTGTGGACCCCCATTTTTTCGAGTCTTCCGTGGACCCCTGGGGGTCCACCTAGACCACTTTGGGAATCACTGATGTAGAGTATGCAACACTATTATAGAGTACGATTGCAATCCTACGACAATCACCACGCCGGTGCTGGTTGGCGCGTGGATGTGGCTGTTTTGGTGTTCATACAGTTAGGCCCATCCAGCATTGGACGGAACGAGCTTGAATGTATTTAGAGCTTTATACATTGTTTCATGAATACGCATTAAAGGAGAGTCATACATATTTTTATTGGTCTCAATTTTCTTTAGACCTTACATTACCTATCTTTTGAAGTAAATAACGCCAGACGCCGTTTTGGTATTTGGTGTTCAGTAAATATTTCATCAATACAATAAGGATTTCTGATAGAGAACACAAAAGAAATAGTGTTTAGTGGGTGGGCTTTTCGGGTTGAACCACGGCTCCTTTTGGTTAGAGAGGGAGACGAAATGCTTTCTTCAATACAGTTTTAAGTCCGTAAATTCAAAATATTGATGATGATAATTAAATAAGTTTATTATTAAATAAAAAACCAGTGTTGGTTCCTAATTATTTACGAAATAATAATGGTACACATTGTTACTTATATACTTATTCAATTATACGCATTTGGTATATTTATTATACATATCTTTATATTACATTTTTATACAATCTTCTCTTCTTCTTCTGCTTCTATATTAGCTTTGCTTAAGGATTGACAACTGTCAGAAATAATTTAGATTATAATCGTTTGGTAAATACGAACTTTTATTACATAAGATAATGTGACTATACTTTCTAATGTTTAAACGCGAATTTCACTCATTCTAATGAAACAATTTTTAAGGATTTTATCGCGGTTTATTATGTTTTTATACGCTCCACATTTCGGGTACTTTACAGCAGCCACGGTCACGGGAGGTCCGCCTGTAGTGCGGCCATGGTAACTTTTCAAAATTTTTTTTTTTCCTTTTAAAAAAAATTGTTTCTTTATTGCCCACTATCAGTGGGGAACTATTAGTAGCTCTTAGTTTCTATATAAATGTATACATTTTACTTGTCAGCTGTTGTTCCTCCCAAAATAAATAAATAAATAAAATAAATAAATAAATAATAAAATTGCTGATTTGAATATTACCAATGTACGATTTAATTACTTGTATTTTTTTTTTAAATTTGAACGGGTCCTATTTCATACAATTAACAACAATGTAATACTATTTAAACTTTTACATTTTCATTAGATAATATAAAAATGAAACGTTCTGAAGTGTGAAAAGTTGAAACCACTTTTGCCTAAAGAAAACCGGTCTGGGTTACCAACTTCACTCTGTCGCATTTCATTAAACGAAGGTCAATCGGACTCGATCCGCGATCGAGTCGACTCAGATGCTCGGCGAAACTCGGAGGGGACGTACGTACGTGTCCAAATTTCTTATCAATTTCGATAAACAAAATAAAAATAAGTTTCATCCTTATTAAATGATAATTACAAGTGCTCATTTCACTTACTCAGTATATAACTAATAGTGTTTATGTCACGTATATAATAATGTACACTTAGAAAGTTACTATTGCATTGACAAACTGTTGTGCCTGTGTTATAGTTTTAGTTTTGTGGTGCTTACGTGAGGTATTTGAACTGCATCCACAACTTTAGACTATTCGGTAAGTGAAACTTTTTTTAATACTTTTTTTTCTACCACTACTTTTTTTAAAGTAATTTATGCAATATTGTTTTCTTATGTTTGCGCGAATTTGTTTCATTATAATAATTTATGCAACTTAGTAGCAATAAAAGAATGTAATGGATTTTTGGGACAACTTATTATCACAATAATTGTAGTGATTAATCACGCTAATAAAATTTTTAAGTTTTGAATACGGAATGAGATATTCAAGCAATTAATTTTAAAAATAACGACGTTCGGAAATCTATACTCACAAAAATAAAAAGCGAGCGATTATAGTTTCATAATTTATGAGGAGCTTATCGCTAATGTGATTTTGTTGAAAATAAAAGAATGTACAGCGGTTTAATATCTGCGGATTCATTTTAAAATAGACAAAGCCTTTCGTTTTTATTCTACCTATCTGGTTACAGCCAGTCTCGGATGCCTGAACTTAAAAAGTTGTTTTTTCTCTACCTTGGCTGTATAACTTAATGCATGTGACGGTATTCTTCATTTCAAGGTTCTATTAATAATTTATTATGGTTTTTGTTATTTTTTATTTTTCAGTTAATAAATCTTATTTTGAAAAACTTGCACAAGAGTGCAACTCTTTTAAAATGCCAGATTTTTAATTTTGGTCTGTAATCTATGTACCTACCTATATGTACTTAACATCCTAGATCTGTCTACGATATTGCAATCTGAGTCTGACTGATGACTGATATTTTCACAGGAATTATGACGGTCTACTAGAATGTGATGTGACTAAAAGAAATAATTTATAGGTATTTTAACTTTATACCTATGCCCTCTACACTATTTTTGTCCATGACACAATTCCTGTTTTTGGATGGATTGGATGGATTGGACTGGATTCCTTGTCCAATTCGTAAAAACCCCGATTCCAGCAGTAAGACATACGGGTCTCTATTTTTAAAACAATATTACAATATATTCTTATACGGAACCCTTTGTAATTCGATTCGAATAAAGAAGTGATTTTTTTATTGATTATACAAATATATTGAAAATCTGCCTCACATTCGTTCCTCGGAGGCTTCTAAGATTTTAAACACTTGATTATAACAATAATTAAGGTATTACGTAAGGGTACGATATACGATACCTGGACATCTGGGAATAATTATTGTGTGGGGAAAAACCAGTATGTTGTGATTGCTAATTACTGGCGGCTGATTCCTTGGGTTGATATTGATTTAATTGTATTTAGTACGTTGAACTTTGTAAGGTGGCAGTTTTATAAAGGACTAGCTGTTGCCCGCAGCTTCGCCTGCGTTAAGTAAGATTTACAACGGGATCTTAGTACGCAAAATAGGTAACTTTTCTGGATGATTTTTTACACCTTGTGTCCGAAAAACCCAAATATCTTACGGAACCCTATTTTTTTCCAGATTAAATTTAGCCTATGTTACTCGTGGATAATGTAGATTTCGCATGGTGAAAGAATTATTGAAATCGGTCTAGTACTATTTGAGCCTATTCATGACAACCAAACAAACAAACAATGTTTTCCTCTTTATAATATTATAAGGGTAGATAATCGGATTTGTATAGAGTATATATGGGTCGTTATTAAAATAAAATGTGAAAACGCCTATTTCTAATATCTTTTTTTAAATCACTTTTATTAAGGAATTTTAGAACAAAAAATTTATGAAAATAAACGAAGATATCTCCAGAAGTACATTGTATTTGAGTTTAAAACAGCAAATTTCAGAAGTAACATGTTAACCATAATGCATAAATAATAAAAGGTCAAGTTCAAAACCGAAACTAGTCTAAGATCGTTTGCCATGACAATCACGGAAGAAACATCATTTTCTAGGCAAGACTCTTCTTTACCCGAAAATGTTATGATTGAAAATCCCACACAAAAGTAGAAAGCTTCTTCTTCATCTTTAAACATAGCTACCCTCATTTTACTCTTTGAGGAAACGAAATATAGTCTATTTCACCTACACAGATAATTTTTAATTTTAATCGAGATTCGAGAACTTTTTCAAATCCCTATTTACCCCATTTTCATACTCCTTAATCTAGATAAGAAAAATAAGCTTCAAGTAAAATTTGGATTTTTAGAAATTCAACCTCTCAGGGAGGGGCCCTGAGAGGTTGAATTTCTAAAAATCCAAATTTTACACATGCAATACCTATGTCAATTATAAATATTGCTAATAATAATCCTTATGCTTATTATCCTTATTAATATTAGAAATGAGAAAGTAATGTATCTGTCTGTCTGTCTGTCTGTTACGCTTTCACGCCTAAACCACTGATTTTGATAAAATTTGGAACAGAGTTAGATTAGAACTTGGGAAAGGACATGAGCTACTTTTTGTTGCGAAAAAAAACTTAGGGGGTTAAAATAAGGCATGAAAGTTTGTATGGAAGTTCGTCATTTTACATAGAAGATGACGCCATGAAACTTTGCATTTAGGCACTTGATAAGAATTAAATAACCATTAGGAGATGAAAGTTTGCAGGGTACTTAAAAAAAATCTGTCTGTTTTTAGTATACGTACGTACAGAACTGCGCTACTCCGAATTTAACGCGAGAGAAGCCGCGGGCAACAGCTAGTATTAGAAAAAAAACTCGTATGAGATCTCTGTTACAAATTTATCCAAAAAAAAGACATACATTTGAAAATGTTTTATTCTCAAAACGAGAATCAAAAAAAAGAAAAATATACAATAAAACGCTTAACTTCATAATAGCACTCAGGCTCGGAGTCTGTAATATAATGTTATTTATCATTAAATTTACTAACGTCGATAAAGAAATGCTCATCCACTACTATATATTGCTTAAATAAGGGTACGAGATATAGAGGCAAAACCTACAAGTCCATATTGGGAATAAAAGGCTACAATGTTGCAATCGCACTTATTTACTATAAGGATAATAATAGAGTCAGGTTAGACTATTGATATTATTATTTATATTTTAGATACTACTTTATTTAAAATTAAAATACCAATATACAAACTTAAAATAACTCAAACAATATGAGGATTAGTGTATATTTTCTAATACGAATATGATCATCGTAGGCAATGTGCAGCGACCATCATGCTTAGGAGGCTATTTACTATTTCTTCAACGTTCATAGGTTTATAAGTTCATAGTTTTACACCATCATGCTTTGTCCTTTCAATGCTGGACATAGTCTTTTTTTTTAACGCCGGGATCTGCACTTAGGCATCCCGCGGGGGAGTGAGTCTCCCCAGGCGGGTATGCGACCTCGCTGCACCCGAAAGCTGGTAACGACGCAGCTCTACCCACTAAAATAGCGAGTGCCACCAATGCCGTCACCTCACCAGGTGCCCCGGTTCTAGGTCTCTCAGGGGACCGACGCTACCTCCACAGAAAGGTTGTCCCGCACCACAGAACAATCCCTCTCAACGTCGGGGCAGTACAATGAGGCGAGGTTCCCGTCCTCGCCCAAGGTGCTGGCTCAGTCTAGACTACTGAGCCCACCCGCTACGACGCGACATGGCGGTTGGCCCCACACATAGTCTTCTTTCAATGAACGCCAAGACGCAACTCTTTCACGCAAAAACGAATTGATGGATTTTAATGAAAGCTTACTGTATTACAGCTTATATATTACAATAACACACAGACTCTTTTATATCCCTGTACTCCCAATAGAAAATAATAAAGAAAATAGGAAAAGGAATAGGAAAAATTCAAACGGAAATAATCGCGGGGTGCTGCTAGATATAAATAAACATGTTTATATTTTCGTTAAAGAAGTATATATAATCTTGGTACGCCTAATCTCAATAATCGACTTTCACCTTAAATCGTACAAGGTATTCGATAAGACGCGTCCTTGGAATACAACGTGCAATAATTTAATTTGCCTAATTTAATTATGTATGAAGTTAATTAATTGGCTATTAATCAATGTTTTAATTAAGGCTCAATAATTCATTCATTAGCTAAAGTTTTGATTTTAGATTCTAATGGCCCAGATTCACTGTTTATAAAGTTTTATTTATTTAAACCATGAATTTTACATAATGGTCGATTTTATGCAATGTATGTTTATCGATAGAGGTCTTAAGTGTGTCCTTACTAATATGTTAAAGCGTGGATGTTTGTTACGCTTTCACGCAAAACCTGTTCGACTAATCATCATGAAATTTTGTACACATATTCTAGGAGATACTAGAAGTAACATAGGATACTTTTTATTTAAAAAAGAGATTTTTTGCTAACGCTGGCAAAGCTGGCAACAGCTAGTTGTAACATAACGTGTTTGGAGCTGAAGTCAGCACACATAGTTCCAGATCATGGACGGGAGCCAGACTCGCTCATGAGTAAGCCCCGGCCCACTTCACTTTGTTTCTAGAACTTCAATTTTTACATGTCAAAATATCGTAAATTTAGGCTAAGTACACACGAAGCTGTTTTCAGCCGCGTCCGCAGCTTTGAACAACGATTTTATTTCTAAACTCACGAGACCGGTTATTTGCGCGTTTACTCGGTCGTGGATCGCAAGTCGGACGGTTGTTAGACTGGCGGTTAAATGATCAGGACTGACGCACGCCACCTGATCTGCAGGCTGCGGTTGACATCAGCCCGTGTGATTCTCCTAGTAGTCTATATATGCAGTGGGGTCTGCAAACAATAGCGTACACCGCGGACGAAAGTCGTGAGATGTGCTTAAATTTTTACTTACTATAATAACTACAACACAGAAGCTGCGTTCCCGCAACCGCGGCGGACGCTGGTGAAACCGCAAGGTGCATTTTTACCCTTAATCTGTCTTATAAATGTCAGATGATCCCTAAGTTATACTGATAGGCTAAGTATCACTTTTTATCTCATTGTTCGGACAATATTTTATGAAAAAAATGGCAATCATAGAGATTGCCGATAGAACTGAAAACTTATAACATTTTGACATTGCTAATTTTAGTAAGCGACGGTGGTCTAGTGGTGGATGGACTCAGCCTTTTATGCGAGAGGTTCCGAATTCGATCCTGACCCCGCCGTGTGTGCCTTGAAATGGGTTTTTCTAAATTTCTAAGTGCACCCCAAACATGAGACCATTGCTCGCTCATCGGTGAAGGAAAACATCGTGAGGAAACCTGCATGCCTGATGAGATTGAAAGTCTTTGAAGGTATGTGAAGCTCACCAACCTGCACTGGGCCAGCGCATCTGTGAACTATGGCCCATTACCCTCCTCGCCTGATTTCGAGGAGGAGACCCGTGCCCAGCAGTGGGACATAAAGGGTTTTTTTAGTACTTATGTTTTAAATTGAGTAATGACGTCATATTGTCACATTAGCATGTAGGTGACGTGAACTAATACGAATTTTTCCAACCAAAAAGCGCTCGAGACAGCCCAAGAAATGTTCACTTCAAAATAGTAAGCCAAATATCGTGTACCATCCAATATAAGTAACACAAATAAAAAGAATGATCATTTGACATCGGTTGAAGGGATGCGCTGTGCCGTGCTCCCGGCTTGTCTGGGTACCATCCATCTCGCTTGTTGCTCCCGTGCAACAGCTTTGCTGTATTTGGAGACAGGATTAGGACAGGCAGTGGTCATTTCTCGCTGAGTCTTATAAGTTTAGGCTACACATAATTGAGTTGCATGGCCTAGTTCCAGGTAAACTAACTTATCCTTAAGCTTTGCCTAGTCAAAATAACCTAAAAAAAACATTATTTTTTGCTTTACTTATAATATTTTGCACAATATGCATTAAGAATGTTGCAATGTTTCATGTTTTACTAATATATAAAGCTGTAACGTTTGTTTCTTTGAACGCGTTAATCTCAGAATGATTATTTCAGTTTTAGATAGCCCATTTATTGGGGAAGGCTATGTATAATCCCGCTGAGGGGGCCTAGCCAAAATGCCTTCAAGAAAGCGTTAGCGAAGTTCGAAATGATAAAAAGTATAGGGTGGACCACGTGACTAAGCGCGGCCTTATGTCAATCCCATACATTTTATCATTTTCGAACTTTGCTAAAGCTTTCTTAATGGCATTTTGACTAGGCCCCCAGATCCCGTTGTAAATCTTAGTTAGCACAAGCGACGCTGCGGGCAACAACTAGTGTTTCATAACATTCCTTTATAATGGTCAATCTATCCTGTGAAATCTTGTCTATCCAAAATCATAGCGTTTCGCACTTAAAATATGTATGGAGAATCGATCGATTATAGATTCGACATCGATAACTTTTTAAAGTTTTTTTACGATAAAGCAAAAACTGAAAACGTTAAATATTCGAATCGTTTCTTATGATTCTTTTTGCTCACTGTATGCAATAAAGGCAGACATTTTGATGATTCCGTAAAATTAACCTACAGTACAATCAGTTTATATCCGTTGGACGGAGACGGACAAACAGTATACACGGAGTATTCCATTATTTAGAAAAGGTTTTCTAAACTTAAAACACCTTAAATGAACGTATACGATGTTGTCTGTAGTCCTAAGCGGAAACAGAAGCTACAAGTGAACGGCGCCATGTTTCTGTTGTTTTTTTAAACGACGACAGGTTTTATATTTCTAGGAGCATTTAATTTTTTATTTGCGCCTTCGAAACGAACGGAATAATTGAAAAACATTTTTAAAATTCGTAAACACAAGCATGATTTTTGGTATTTTTGTATTTCTTGTCTTAATACATCGTTTTGCTTCGTTATTTTAAGGATTATTCAATTTCGATTTGGATAATAGTTGTAGTACTAATGTAATTATTATCATCCTTAATAGTAACTTTATATAAAACTAGCAGGGCCCCGTGGTTGTGCCCGCATGCTTTCCATTCCCATGGGAGTACCGGGATAAATTTAACCTATGTATTATTCATATATTATGTAGGCTATGTTATTGTGAAGTTTCATCCAAATCGATTTAGTAGTTTTTGGGTAAAAAAGTTACAATTATACATCCATACATTCATACAATCTTTCACGTTTATAATATTAGGATTAAGAATATTAGGAAGATATTGTTGAAGACGAATAAAGTTCATTCCTTCCAAACGTTAAAAGACTTTTTTGCGGAAAAAAACACTTTAATGTTGCCAAAGTAACCACATATTATTCGGGACAGACTTATAATAACATCCCTGGCATACTTACTAATGCCTTTAGGCGCCGTTGTCAGATTACCAGATCGCTCCATGCTTGCGTATTTCCTAATACACTTATAACTAATAAAGAAAATATGTAAATGCTTAAATAAATAATAATAATATCTGCAGACGCTTTTACACCACTAATAATATTATACTTTATATTAACTACCGAATGATAATACCAATAAATACCATAATATATTACTATTTAAAATAGATATACGTATATGTTAAATAATAAATCTTTTGTCTTTATTTCAGCTCGCTTGATAATTGCGCGTCTGGTGCTATGTTGAATTTCATTTCCTCCATAAATAATATGTAATTAAAAGTATTTTTATTTAAATATTCAGTTTTGTATCTTGATTTTGTAACAACATGTTACTTGGAGTTTTTATAACAACTACATCTTATATTACGCTAGAATTATTAAATTACTAGCTGTTTTGCCCGCGGCTTCGTTGTCTTATATTTATGGACGTAAATATATTTTTTTCCACATTTTTTTCATTAAAATTATCCTGTGTTATTTCTAGTAGGTACCTCCGAGAATAGGTGTACAAAGTTTCATGAGTTTTTTTTTTTCATGGTTAAGTGGTTTTCGCGTGAAAACGTAACAAACAAACTTAAATTCATATTTATAATAGTAGGACTTAATCCTTCCACAAACTAAATTTTTGGAAAGAAAATTCATACTTACCTACATGTATTTTATATTTGGCACCACGATTGCAAAAATCTATTGACAATCGGAGGTAACTTGGCAAACGACTGTCATGACCATTTAATAGTTTTGGGGTTGATTTTTAAGCTTTTGTAAGCAATGGCTTAAAATTAGTTTATCCACAATCTCATTATAAATTTTGCCCGTGATGTCTACGTTCGTAGGCATCCGCCTGAGAACTAAAGTTACCGATATCACAAGAATAAGTTCGTTGAAGCGGTAGTGACTCAGGATTGCCGATGGACCAATGAGGTATATACGGTGGCCGAACCGTGTTGGACACGAGTGGCAAAGGATCGCCTGTCTTAGCGTTCATCGAGAGAGGCCTTTGTTCAGCAGTGGACGGATAAGAGCTGATGACAATGTCGCCATGTCGACACAGGGACATGATATGCCACAGATTATAACTAAGTATACCTATGTCATCAAGCACATTGTTCTTCTTATATTTTAATGGACCAAATGAATAGTTTAAGTCCGCATTAGCACAAAATGCAATGAGAAATCTTATGGATGGATGACGTCATGGTCAAATATAAACAAGTTCACAGCACAAGCAATTATAGTTATTTAAATAGAAGCAAAAGCCTGATACTGAATATATTGCGCTGATCCGACGAGCGCTGAGCGGGGAGTATCGGATGGGACTATACTATGAGTTCTAAAGTGAAAGTGCCTTGATGGAAAAACGAAAAAGTTACTTTAAATGTAGGAAAGATCGCTATGCCTTTTAATAATTAAGTTTTTTTTTTACATTAGCTCCACTAGTTCCTTTGAATCGCTTTGCTGTGTTTTAGAGAGATGGGATGGGGCTAAAATTAATAAGACTTGCCATCTACGCCACGTAATAGGTAACGCAAGAATTGCCGGCCAAAACTCGTTTCTATGGGCGTAGAACAGTTTTCTATGGACATATCAACCACGCCCATAGGAAAGTCAAATAACATGTCGTAAGCTAGTGTCATTCCCATACAATGAGTATTCTATTCTATTCGTTTAGCGTCTGAGCCACTTGTCTAGGTAGTATAGAGGGCAAACGGACAGTCGCTTAGTCACACAGCCTTTTAAATATCAATCTACTGTTTTTTTAATCTTATTTGTTTAGGGGTATTTCTCTTAGGACATTAGAGCCCCTGCGTTTTCTAAACTTATTTAATTATAACTAATATATGTAGATATAATCATTAATTAATTACTTATACAAAGACCCGCCGAAATGCTGGGAAATATTGATGCAAAACTGTATTCTCTGTATTCATTTATATTAAATTTTTGCATAAAAGATTTGTTTCCTTTTTGATATTTATCACATACTGTAGGAATGTGCTGCATATTATCTACATAGAGTAGATGATGCATATACGTCACAATATGAGAAGATCGTTTTTCACTTTTATTCTTGAAAATCCCTAAGTCGTAACACTTTGGAAATACCGTAGTTGGCGGCTGGTTCCATGTTAATGGTGGCTTCTTTCTGCGAGACAGTAATGTCCCAGAAGGAAGACGAAGAACGGGTGAGAAAGGAGGCCGCCGATGTGCTTCCCCGTAGACGACGAATAAGGATGGTAGTTGGGCAGTTCCCTTATTGTGGAGAATCTAGTCTTGCCGGGACCAGTCTGTCGTTGAGGGTTTCCTGTCGCGTCGCCTGCAGATCCGGGTCCCTCAGATAGCGGCTGAAGGCTCACGCAGCGGTTTTAATGGGGTAGTGCAACCAATGCGAGACCCCACACATACCAGCGCGCCCACCTAAGGCTCTGGTAGGATCCGAAAAGGATTTCCGCTGCGTCATCAAAAAAATCCCAAGAAGAAGAAAACATTTCTGTACCTATATTAAGGTTTGCTTGATATTAAAAACCACCACACACTCAAATATCGAAATCAACTTTTAACAAATCAAGAACTGTAACTAATAGGTATAACCTTAGAATTAAAGATGAGATGATAATGACGACGAAAATCTGAATTAATGTTCCCGCAAAAAACCTAACACGTTTTTCGCTTATTGATAAATAATTTGAGGAAAACGAAGCTGCGTGACCGTTTAGAAATCGAGATATTGAATTCTCTCATAGAATTTTGCTGACTTTTTACTTTGTTATATATAAAATGTTATAGTCATAGTATACTTAGGTATAATATTTCTATAATTAAACATAATATTTAGTATCACAACATTAGGATTCAAGAAAAAAGTCAAAGAAACTAAATTATTTAAGAGAAATTTGTTTGAAATAACACCTTACGTATATGGAAAATAAGCTAATACTCTTTGATCACGAGAAACTTAATATAACCCAGCTTATTGATTTCTCGAATTACCTATATACTAATATGTGTGCCTGTCGCTCATACATCTTACATGCAGCGATGCTGTGTTTAATAAAAAACCGAACCGTATGTTGAGCTTCTAGCAGAGTCATTTTATAAACAATCTTATTTTCATCATGTCTTATCTTATCTTATACCTATCTTTAAACGATCAATTCTTGTGTATATATAATCTGAATCTCAGAAACGGCTCCATCAGTTTTCATGAAATTTAGTATGTAACATGTAGGAGTTTCGGGGGCTTTATCAATCAATATCAATTGATCTTTTCAGAGTTTTAAAAATGAATCTGAGGATTCATTTTTGATTATTCGTGTTTTAAATAATCAATTTCACCAAGCAAAGGTCGATATTTCTGATCATAATACTTTGATATTATGAAAAAACGTTTTACGGGTTTTATCGTGACTTAATGATTTTTTATAGGTATGCTTCGTTTCGGGTATAATGTAAATAATTTATTAAAACTTTGGAAAGGATTGTCTGAATCAAACTACTAAACTGTATGATTACAATATATTCGGGCATAGTAACACCCTCTACTATGTTTATTAGCGGAATACAACACAAGCCACCAGTGACTGGTGTGCTTTTATAGCAAATTTATACAGTCAGTCAGCAATTTCTAAATAACAATATATTAATAATTAATAAAGAACTGGTAACGGTTATTGAATTATAGAATGGTCGCTAGTGAGCCAATAGAGTATGTCAATAGTTGACACTAGTTAACGATAGATGGCGCTTATACCATTAGTATGCTTAGATTAAACATAATATCTATTGCTGAATTTTTAATTTAAACCTAAAATCATGTAACGAGCAAGCGCAACGTTACAACACAATATATTATTATAATTATTATTAACTCTCTATTTATTTTATACGTTAATTATAAGTAATCTTCATTAACAGCTCATTTGTTACCGGAATCACATCCAGCTGGTGTTGCCAGTGGTTTGTAACAAATTTTATTTTATGTTCGTATTTTAATCAGATCCTTTAGGTTAGGTGTGCGACGATGGTCCAGTGGTGGGTGGACTCGGCCTCTTATGCGAGGGGTTCCGGGTTCGATCCTGACCAGTCCGTGTGTGTCTTGAAATGAGTTTTTCTAAATTTCTAAGTGCACACGATACCATCGTTCGCTCAAGGAAAACATCGTGAGGAAACCTGCATGCCTGATGAGATTGAAAGTCTTTGAAGGTATGTTAAGTTCACCAACCCGCATTGGGCCAGCGACTCGGTGAACTATGGCCCATTAACCCTCCTCGCCCGATTTCGAGGAAGAGACCCATGCTCAGCAGTGGGACATATAAGGGTTGATACTTTACTTTTTAGGTTAAGTTAGTCATTTTAGAGTCTCTTATGCCTAGGATTCCTGTGTTCATGTAAATGATTGATGACGTTCATTACGCTGGCTCATTCACCAGGCTGACGGCGCAGTGACCACGTCGGTTAAAATTAGATTGTGTTTCTTATGATACCATGTGTAGTGAATATTATCAACTATACTATTAAACGATACGTTGGAATTTGCCCTATTATTAGTTGCTTATAATAAATATAAATAAATATCTAACTATCAGTAGAGTGGCCGGTTCGAATTAAACCTGAGTGGCAAGGGATCGGCCGTCTTGGCGTTAATTGAAGGATGTGTTCAGCAGTGAACCTAGAGGCTGATAATGATGATCCAATAATCACACCACGTTAACTAGTTATTAGGAGTGATAGTAAATTTAAGAGAATTATATAAGTAAAATTAAATAAATACATACACGACCATACCTCGGTGATGCTACAAATTATCAGCACTTTGCAGAATTTTAAAATAAAAAAAGGCATTTTAAAGCACTAATTCTTCTCCTTACCTTAATAAAGACTGCGCGGTAGGTACTATGATACGTATTTAAAGGAATTTTGGATACAATAATTATAATAATAATACAATAATATAGTATTTCGTACAACGGGAAACTATTACTAAGACTTCGCTGTCCGTCTGTCACTGGTCGGTTTTTTCATTAGATAAGTATATTTAATCCGGTGTGTTAATTCGTTCATCTCAATGCCAAATCTTTTCGGAAATTTTAACTCGTCTTATAGGAAATTAAATCAATTGCTAAAGACCATCAGGAAGTACAGATTCTCTCACAAAATTCAATTAAACATCCTGTAATTAAAGCGACCAGTTCTTGTAGTGTATGTTGAAATAACTTACTTTTACTTAGAAATAATCTTCAATGTGTAAATGTCAAACAAATAATTCATTTGCTCACTTTTGAAACCACATTCGTATTCACTTAAATATATACCAATTAATTTTATTCATCAAGTAAATTTATAAAAAAGTTCAAATTTTTACATATAAAGTATATTATGTGTACTTATGTGTTTGTAGTTGGACAAATGAGCAACAAAAAAAATTTAGAAACTATTCGTGTATATTTAGGGTTCCGCTCGCAAAAATAATCAAACGGAAACTCTTTAGCATAGAACCATGGAAAAGAAAGAAGCTAAGTCTCACAGCAAAGCTAAAGGAAAAAATTTAGAACAGTTTGTTATTATCTTATGGTGCTGCATGCTGTGCTAGAGGTGTACTTGTATATATTTCAGTCATCAGTCTGGCAACATCATTAGGTACATTAAATAGTGAAAACACATTTGAAACTCACGAAGCGCGAGACAGTCAGATTCTTTTGTTTTAATTGAACAATTCAATATTTTCAGTTTTATTGTTGCGAATTATGCAATACCTACGCATTTGGTATATATATTTCGGTCAAGTCCACTTAAAGTAGGACTTTCACAAGATAACGTGTCAATAATTTGCAGGTTATCAGTTGGCACGATTTCAAAGTAAAGATAAGATAACACTATCGATCATCTATTTTATACTTTTCACGGAATTAATATGTGTATCTATGATTTGTAAAACACAATAATCTAAATTTAAAAAAATCTTGTGTAAATCTTGTACCACCATGTCAAGAGTTTACAAAATTATTTTTATATAGGTACTTATATTTCCTATAATAACGCTCGCTGTGGCTAAAAAAGAGTGATTACCGGCGCCCACGCAAGTCAAATAATTTTTTATACTTCCTCAAATTTACACTTAATATTACCTAAAAAAGATAATACTCATAATGGCAAGTTTTTTCGTATGGTGACCAAAAAGCAATGTAATTTTCATCAGTCAACAAAGTTATTTAAAATTTACAAGATTGAGATGTGTCGCTTATCACAGGAAATTAAAGTAGGAAGTAGTGGAAGAAAATCATGGGTATCATTTTTGTGCATTATGATACAGCATGTAGAGATTCTAACCTCCTAAAGATAGTTAGGCTGCGTAATGTGTTTTTAAGAACCAATAGAAACGCTTCATTTGCCTTTTTTCACCACGTTTAGCGCGACGTCTCTATTGGTTCTTGTAAAGCACATTACTCGCAACGCAGCTTAGCTCATCTCCGGTGGAAACGCAGCCTTAAGACTGTAAAATATGAAATTAAGCATTATGGAATACAAAAATCTACTCTGAAACTTCGTCACAGATTTATTAAAATAGACAATGCTGTCTTAATAGTTTTAATTCTTATGTGAATAGCAAGGTCACTATTAAAAATATATTATCAATAGACAAATACGATTGGATAAACAAAAGGTATGTGACCTCTGACTTTATAACTGGTATAGTGTAGTAGCGGTTGAGATTAATTACCACAAGAAGATCGTCAACATTTTTTACCAGTAATTTTAACACGTTCCATTTGAGAGTTCATGAGTGTCAATCATACAATACATACTAAAACTAGTTTTATCCAAGACGAATGAAACGGGCTTAATCAATAACAATTATTTGCTCATTTTTTACTTTTCTTGATCATTGTTATAAGATTAGTCTGTAAAAACTAAAGAGTACAGCTAGCAAAATAAAATGTATTTATTGAGATTTTAAGAATGTTGAATTCAAATGCAAAGTTAGCTTAATTTAACAATTCAATTAATACACAACTAACACAACGTAATAATATTATTAACTTTAAGAATAATAGATAAAATTTGATATTTTTTGATACCTATTAAAACTTAGTAGTGATGAGAACAAAAACAAAAAAATATCAACGCTTTTATATATAAATATAATATATTAGCCCCCATGTCCACCTACAACTTTTTTTGCACTCAAATATTTTTTTAACTTCATATTATTTGCCGACGGTACAAAGATCAGTGGGTGTCAAGGATACACAGACGGACAAATTGATTGATGTATCGAAACGTGTGATGATAGATGATTTGGGAATGATCTCATTTGGCCTTTACCATTGTTCTTCGATGATTAAATGATTTTTTACCCTTCCATAATGGAGTTAGGATTTGTTATGCACTCTATTACATATTATAATGTCAAATTTAATATTAGTTCGAGTCCTAATAATACGAAAATCTTAAAAAAGTCAAATCTGCGAAGATAAACTATTGTAACACTTTAATTCATAGTTTTATTTTTATTTATAAATGCAAAAATACCTTCCTACTGATGCAGTCGCATAAAAATCGTGTCATATTGTCCTCGATAAACTACTAAATAAACCGAGTTGATGTCATTTCTATTAAAATTTTTCTAGAACATTAAAAATTCTGGGTATATCCGGGTTTTTTTCGAAAGGGCTAGAACTTTAGGCCTGGTGGCATTTAAGCTCAATCGGTAGTGTATTAGGAACTACATTTAGACAGAGTAAGAATATTTATGGTTTTTTACTCTCCCTTTCTAGCCTGAACACAAAAATGCTTTACTCTCTGAAACTAGGCGAGGAGACCATAGTTCTTCAATACTGATTTATAAATATGGTTAATACCACCCTTATTATAATCAAATCAGGCCTGCAAGTTTTACTCATTCACGGTTTAATTAATAAGCATTATTTAATGAACCTTTTTGAATTTTATGGTGCTACTATACTGCTGTTATAAAATATTCATTTGCTTGAAACAATTTATAACAGCAGTGTGACAGCACCATTACAATCAAGCGACATAAAACAAGTTTAGTCATTACTAAAATGTCTTAACCTTTACTTGTCATCGCGAGGAGTATTAAAAGGAAGTAAAACACCCAATATAAAGTTATTAAACCTATTAAATTTGATTTAGTTAGATTAGCTCTAAAATTTCTGTTTGAAGGTCTAATCGATGTTCATAATAGATAGGAATTGTAACATCTTATGTATTAAATATCGCTTATTGAAATCTAAGGCTACGACTTCAGACTAGCGGCGAAGAGAAAGCGTTTTTAACCAGCCCTGCCTACTGCTTTACTTCTGATAAAGGCTTGCGTATGATTATTTTATAGCCTATTCAACTTAGTGATAACGTAGCATATTGGTGAAAGAATTTACTAGAACAAAGAAGTAGTTTTTAAACTTACCTCGCGTGAAAATAACAAACAATAAAAAACTATTTTCAGTTGGTTAGTTATGGAACTCATCAGCTATCTATGGTTAAAGAATCCAACAGTTTAAAACTGAAACATATAATTTTATAATAACTTTTATCTCGAACTGTTTTCTGTAACAACACTCCATCCTTTATTGAATGGATATTTTTGAATCCATATATCAAGATAAGGGTAAAAAAGGTCTAAAACCATTGTTGAAGATAAACATGACTTCTTACTTCCAATATAATTATGGTCGTTGTCCGCTATCACCTAATCCAAGGCACGGACGATAGTCATTTTGGAGTCTGCCAGAAATCAAAAGTGTTCGTATAATTATCAAGCACAATGATTTTATTGACTACATTGAAATAAATTAAAATACGGAGTTTGTTTCGCCAGTTTTTCTCGGTGGGCTTGATTGAAGTTTGACTGAGATTCAATTTAAATTCATAAGGTCTATACTCTGTTGGAACTATTTTGAGTTTAATTAGTGTGCAACATAAAAATCCACGAGTGGAATGGATAGTGGACGCAGGAGGTTTGTGGCACAAGAAAGTTCCTCTACGCACTGGCACTCCTCTTAATTATCTATGTGCTGCTTATCTACAGGTATTTGTACCTATATATGTACATTATAAATCTATATTAGTTATTGTTTGCAATTGAAAGAAGAAGAAGGACTTTTCTGGCTTGACAGCTGTCATTATAATCCGTCATGAAGAAAATTATAACAGTGATTGTAATGTGGGTAACATTTACAGCTTGTGTAACGTAGCTTGCTTTGCCTGGTTATCTGAACATTGTTTGTCATTATAAGTTTATCTAACATATTTCCAAGATTTCACACTTAGTAATTAACAAATATTATGATAACTTGATTGTGACTTGTACTCCGTTAGTTGACAATGAGATTTTATGAGGATTTGAGGGCTTGGAAAGTTAAACAAATTGCAATTATAATACTTATTTTTTCTGCAAATTGATACAATCTTTTTAACTCTAACTTATAAATGGACGCTGCATTTTTTCTATGCGACATATTATTTCTTCCTCTAATGATTTAGATTTACCTAAGTATTGCTTAGAATGTCAGTTAATGCCTATTATAGACAGGGCGTTACTCCTGGTGTCATAGCCTTAATTGGCATAATATTATGTATATATTTTTTTATAATAATAAACATGTCGTTCACGTTTTGAAATTAGTAATTATCATTAGTAGCTTTAAAATAAGAAAGCTGTTAATTTTTATTCCATTTTTAAAACGGATGTTACCATTTATGACATAACAAAAACGTTTTCAGTTAAGTGAATGGAAACTTAATGCTTTGACCTTTTAAGTAACGTACATTGTTCAAACAAAAACACACTCGTTTAAGGAGTGTTTTCACCTTGTTAAAACACTTTCTATGTAAATGCACATCCCTTTATTCTATAATGGATATAACGTCAAAGAAATGTCACCTTTATTCTCACTGTGGTATAGATCATATTCTTTTTCGTTATGTTTTTTCTAAAAATGGTCTAATAACTGTCCGACTGACGTGTAAAGTACAATGGTAAACCTCATCAAAATTTATTAAGTGGTTCTCGAGTTTTTGACGAAAAACAAACACATGTGAAGCGACATTCTTTCATAACATACGTTTACAACTTTAATTACGAGATGTAATATTAAAAGAAGAAAAAGTTTCGGGCAAAACAGGATACATCTTAACACTACGTAACTTTGGTGAACATTTTGACGACCTGTGGGGCTCCATCATTTTACATAAAAAGTATCAACCCTTTATGTCCCACTGCTGGGCACGGGTCTCCTCCTCGAAATCAGGCGAGGAGGGTAATGGGCCAATAGTTCACCGCGCTGGCCCAGTGCGAGTTGGTAAACTTCACATACCTTCAAAGACTTTCAATCTCATCAGGCATGCAGGTTTCCTCACGATGTTTTCCTTCACCAATGAGCGAGCGATGGTTTCTCGCTTAAGAGGCCGAGTCCATCCACCACTGGACCATCGTCGCTCAAAATGTTACATAATGAACATTTAAACAAAATTACTATATGTATGTGTTTGTATATATATACCTATACATACTTTATATATAGCGTATTTTTATTTTATTTTGCATTACATTTTATATTATTTTAAAAATAATATAAAATGTTGAATATTATGATTTTTACTATCCAAAATCGTCTGAGAAACTTACTAGTTCGTGTCTCTCATATAATAAATGTATGCAAAATCTAATACAAAAAAAAAAACGTTTGCCAACCCTAGATTATAAAAGATAATAACAAAATTTTCTGCATTGCCTTTTTTTGGTTTGTTATAATGCATAACGAATTTAAAGCATAAAACTCATCTATCCTGTATATTACTACCACACCATTCCCATCCTTATATCGTGGTAATAGGACTTAATTATGAAAGACGGTATTGTACACACGGTACAGTCAACATAACAATAGTGTTAGATTTTTTTATATGACCATAATTCTATTTATGTTAATTAAAATCACTCTTACGTTAGGCACAAGCACAGGGTATTGTTACAAGGTTCTTATGAATGACATAACCATTATATTTTCAAATAATTCTTTAACGGACTTCAAAAAAAGAAGGTCCTCAATTCATCTGCATGTTTTTTTTTAAAGGCTTTATATGAGTAGTTAGTAGAGTATTAATATGATTACTTCAATAAGATACTTAGAAATGTAATCATATTTTTTTTTTAATTGTAAAGAATATTTCTGGATTCTAAAAGATTGTCCCGGTGGTAAAATCAAAGGTCGAACGTATGTATGTAAGGATTTTGGATGTCTATGTATGCTTACTACGTAATACTTACATGTAGGTATGTATGATCAGGTGATACTTTTATCGGTATCTACCAATTTTCCTAACCACTAACTCAAAAAAATGTCATATGTTCATAAGCCACTTATGAGTCAATTCAATACGATTCTTTATTATAGTTCCGCTGATATAAACAACATTTGAACCGATTTTAACGATAAGTGGTCAAGTGTTTCAGAATCGCGTTATATTATTTAAAGTTTTTACTCCTTACTCAAAAAATGCAATAAGTAAAATAATATTTTTGCTGTATCTAAACTGTGCAGATTTGTGTATTCTTGGATGCTACCTAAAATACACAAATCTGCACAAGCTGCCGGCTATTTATGTACGTATGATTGTGACTTTTGGAATTCAAAACACACCTTTAATACATTCACCTGTCGGCATTTACCTTCTAATTATGTTACAAAATGAATATTAATGAACAGATGTCACGTATACATTTATGGCACCGACTGTACACGTATGAAATCGATTATATTACATCCATAAGCGTAAGAGGTCAAAAAACACATCAGTTAGCACAGCGCAGTTAGTTAAGCGTCGCTAATCCGTCGGTTATCGGAATGCAGCGGTTAAGTTTAACCCGACCATAAAGGTTAAGGTTATATTGGTATTTATACGATGGCACTGGGGGATGGATTTATGGTTGATATTGTGTGTGTAGGTAGACAAACGTAGGTAGTAGGTCGGCAAGGAAGACGATCTCCTTGCAGTGGCTGGTCCGAGTTGGATGCGAGTGGCAAGGGATCGGAGTAATCCGATTTTGTAAGAGGTAGTGCAATGCTGTTTTGTAACCGAATTACCTGAGCTGATGATAATGATGATGGATCATTTTTTCCCAATTTTATCATTGAATCTCTTGCCTACGATTGGCACACGACATGACAGAAACACATTCATCCCTATACTCTCGCGGGAATGGGAAGAAGAAAGATAGATAGATAAACGTTTTATTCACAATTTCACATTACACATACAAACTAAAAAGAGGAAAACCAAAACAATTATTTGAAAACAGAGTAAGTGTGCTGCAGAATCGCAAAAAGTACGCGACTCTAATCGTGAGGCGCTGGTAGTTCCTCCTCCTCCTATGTATACCTATGATGTCGAAATACATCGTCTGCAAAGAGGTGATGCTATGGGATACTCTGAGCATACTGCATCATGTGAAAGTCAAAGTCAATTTTTTTTATTCAAAATAGTACAATCAAAGTATATTTTTGAAAGTCAATTGAGTCTACCACCGGTTCCAAAGCAAGCCCACTGAGAAGAACCGGCGAAACAAACTCATGTAAACATGTAAACAAAAAATTACTTTTGTTTTACGATTTGGCACAAAAAAATTTGACCGATTTCATAATTACAATGCAATAAGTCACAGGCTCTACAAATTATCATCTTCAATCCGATAAGTCAATAGAGGCAAAGCTGCGTGCACCAGCTATAGTTTATTAAACATGTAGTACAAAAATATCAATTCGAAACATACGAACGTTATAGTTAACATCAGAAAAAACATCGCAAGATCCTTTTGATACATGTCCAGACCTCAGCAATATATCCACGCGCTTCTAACTATGGATTCATAAACAATTTCAACTTTATCAGGGCCTCTTATGGTCTATTTTACAAAAAGTTAAACGTAATTAAAATCTGCACAGAGTGAAATGAAGCGTACACACGCAAAGGTTATTAAAAGTTCATACATATTGAATTACTGACGTCCTCAAGTAAAAAAGAACTATTAACAATATGGCAGATTAAATAACCCATTAAAAGCAAATAATGTTCTTGTCTTCTTTGAAGAAAAAAGAAGAAAATGGTTGTAACGAAAATAAATAAACTTTATTTTAACTTAGCTACAGCATACAATTGTGTGAGCCTACATATATTAAATTCTTATTTTATTTATTTAATAATTCATGTACAAAGAATGAGAATAAAATTAAGAGTTAGGTACAAAGGTACATTCTTTCTTTCTTTCTTTTTCTTTTATACTATTTATATCATTTACATTTTTATATACTATTGACTTTCACAATGCCGTACTTCACGTTAAAGCCAATGTCTCCGTGTAGTAGGTGAGCCTAATGATAGCTTACGAGTATGTCGCTCATTGGACAAAAGACGTTGATAATGATGATGTCTCTAATTGTTTTAAATGACTTGTGCTAGTAGACCAAGGTCTACTGTGCCTATAGGTGTGGCCAGGTGTCATCAAAACTTTCCCTAATATCCATTTTTATATTTATGTGAACATAAAAAAATGCATTTAATTTCCTTGCCCAAACAAAATTGTATCATATACTTTCTTGGGATAATATGTAAGTTTAGTTAACTTACCAGCAAAAGAAATAGTAATATAGTAGAGGCAACAAATAGTGTATTAAATGCACGTATAAACTAAACAGGCGATGCGATAAAAAACAAAAAATAAACAGTTTTAGATAAAAATAAGTATATTCGTATTAATGATTTACCACTGATATACACATTTTTAATGCTCGTTGAATTTGGCAGAAAGCAATATGATAGTAAGTGATCGACATAGCTCATGACTATAAGCTAGTTTACCTCGACATCTCGAACTAGCCCAGGGGGCCTAGCCAAAATGCCATTAAGAAAGCGTTAGCGAAATTCGAAAATGATAAAATGTATGGGATTGACAAAATCACGTGGTCCATCCTATACATTTTATCATGACGAACGTCGCTAACGCTTTCTTAATGGCATTTTGGCTAGGCCCCCAGGCAATTACTTATGTGTCGACCATCCTAAGACCTAGATGCTAAGTCGGTGCCAGTGATAACTCAGCCTGCCTTAACTTAGCCCTCTTTCCCTTAGCATAGCATCAAACAAGACGGTTGTACCCATGCAGCTGAGATCCCTCCCACCAGTAAACAAAACTCGTTATTTACCAATGAGATATATATCTATATAGCGTTTGAGCGACGATGGTTCAGTGGGTAAGGGGCTCGGATTCTTGAGCGAAAGGGTACGGTTTTGATTTTGACCCTTGGTCCCTTGAAATGGGTTCTCTAAATTTCTAAGTGCACCTTAAACCATAGCTCGCTCATCGGTGAAGGAAAACATCGTGAGGAGACCTGCATGCCTGATGAGGTTAAAAGTCTCTTCCTCGCCTAATTTTGAGGAGGAGACCCATGCCCACTATAATTCTCTTTCTCTCTCTCTCATATAAGAATGTTATATTATTAGTTTTTTTTTTGTTTTTTTATAGTCACAGGCGCAAAAGATCATTGTTTTTCTGCTCAGGAATGGAATTTAACGCCGATTATCTGCTTATTTAAACAAAGAACGGATGCAGGTTGCTGTTCGAAACCGAAATAAAGTATTTCCGGTTAAGATAAGCCCTTAGAATTCATATAATGTTTGCTCTTAATGTTAAGTATTAAACCTTTTTTACTTAAGTATCACGTTGTTTTCTTATGTTGCCATGATATTAATTTTTTGTACGGTTATATTTATAGGGTTTAATAATGTTTTTACATTCTTGACGTTTTGTATACTTACCAGCAACCATCTTCAAGCCATAAGACTTTGTATGTACTTATATCATTTTGACTACTATATAATATTTCGAAATGCTTCCATTCGATGCTTACATTATGGTTTATAATCAATAAAAAATGAACTTGAAATCGTTTTAGTGTGTAATCATTAAAATATTTTCCGCTAAAAAAAACGTTAATATATATTAAAGAAATCGTGATGTTTCATGTGTAAATTGTTAATCACGATCACAAAAAACCCCTACCGTATAAAATGTGGTGATCATCAAGTCAGTCATCAATGAGTTTTTCTTTTTGTTTCCTGTCAGATGATTATGAAATCGTGAGGTCTATTAAGTGTGAGGTTAGCGCTCATAATACACCACGTAAGCTATGAACTCAAGCTCTTTTTATTCGCATGTCTACTATTTCCTTTAAAATATAGTTAAAATCGATGATAAATTTTTAATATATTTAACTTTACTTATTTATATTGATACTTTTTTATGCTAATTTAAAAATAGGAACGTTTTAATTCCAGACATCGATACGTCCTAATTCCCGGAACCACTGTAACTTCTAAAATGAATAAATAGTGACATTTCTATATAATACTAGCTGTTGCCAGCAGCTTCGCCTGCGTTAACTAAGATTTACAACGGGATCTTAGTACTCAAAATAAGTACCTTTTCTGGATGATTTCTTACACCTTGTGTCCGAAAAACCCAAATATCTTACGGAACCCTATTTTTTATAGTTACTCGTGGATAATGTAGCTTTCAAACGGTGAAAGAATTTTTGATCGGTCCAGTACTTTTCGAGCCGATCCATTACAACCAAACAAACAAAGTTTTCCTCTTTATAATATTAATAATAATAATAATAATAGATGACCTATATTTCACATGAGTGATGATAGTCCAGTAATGGGCTCGGCCTCTCAAGAGAGGGTCTGGGTTTAATCTCAAATATAGATTATAGATGAATAGAAAGATAGATTTTTCTAAATTTCTAACTGCACCCTAACTGTTTGATACTTTACTCTGGGTTGATACTTTACTTTTTTTCTTTTATATTTCACATAATATGATCCCTTGAAAAAGGCCAAATTTGATGAACTACCGAATCTATTACGTAAAAAACTTTAAGTAACTCAGGCTGCTGTTAATATATGGGAAAATCCTCGAGGAACACATAATACGCCTATAGATAGTAAAAGCGTATAATTATACAGACATTGAATTAATTACCTTAAGTCTATAGTTACTGCGTGATGATCCGTGACGCCCCTAACCTTAGCCGGCTAAACGATCAACGCAAGAAACGCATGACTAATTGTGGTAGGAAGTAGCATGATATCATCATCATCACCATCATCACCATCAGTATCATTTTTCCCCAAAATCAGGCGAGATCTAAAGTCCGCTAAAACTTAATCTCATTAGGCGTGCAAATTTAAATATATAAATTTTAAGTGTACGCGGGCAGGATCGAACCTAAACCCTTTCACTTCGAGACAGAGCTTTGACGTGTTCGAACCCGACGGAAAGAAGCCGTGAAAGTCACACTCCACGGCTTGGGTGACCCCCCATTTTTACTCATCACCGGGTGAAATCCACCAGCTCACCCCGCATCCGATGAAGCATTAAGGCCATTAGGGCCATTAGCATAGCTCTGGCCGAAAAAAAAGGAGTTGAGACATCTTTATATTTCATGCTGCGAGCATTATATCATCAACGTATAATATTTATGAACGTGGTTATTGTAGCCCCGCGAAATTTACCCAATTCGCCACTGACCCCTAATAGCTTTTGCTATCAAAGTATGAAGTCATGTTCATCGTCATGACTAGCTAAATATAAAATTAATTTCCTGTTTCTTCCTTCGCTATTCGCATCTCGGGTTTCTTGAACCTTATTCGAAACACCTTTTTATTCATGTTCCTAAAGAGCTTGGCTTAAAATATACGAAAATTAAAAACATTTCTTTTTTCTAATTAAAATAAATATTTTTTTATTGTTAGCTGTGTCAAGTTATATTATATCGATGCGTTTTTTCAATCAACGACCCAACTAATAGAAAATTATACTATATCTATGTTTGAAAAAATGAAGAAGAAAGTAGATATTAACAAGTGTGCTTAATCTTACTGCTGATTAAACTAACAAAATTGCTTCTATTAAATTATATGATTTAATATATTGTATTCGGAACTTGATACTGCATGGAAGCTTTTTGATATTTCTAAGCTGTAATAATTTCCAAAAGATATGCGCAAGCGCATAAAATTACTAATAACCATTATGACAGTAGACAGTAAGACGTAGACTAACCTGCGTCCTTCTAATTACAGAATTTCCCCAGACAGCCAGGAAGCAAATTATTGAAGAAACCTAAAAAAAAGAATTTTATTGACCCAGAAACGTTACTGATACTTTACCGTCAAGGAAGAATAAAAGATATTATGTTTGTATAATTTTGCCCATCGATGTTCAAGGCTAGAATCGACGTGAATCTGAAGAGTTTGTTTGTTTGAACGCGCTAACATCAAGAACTTGGTCGCATTTGGAACATTATTTCAGTGTTATATATTCCATTTAACGAGGAATGCTATAGGCTATATATAATCTCTCTAAAATGCCGTTGGAAATCTTAGTTAACGCAGGCGAAGCGGGCAACAGCTAATAGTTAAATATAAAAAAAGTATCAACCCTTATATTATGCCCCACTGCTGGGCACGGGTCTCCTCCTCGAAGAGGGGCGAGGAGGGTTAATGGGCCATAGTTCACCGATGCGCCGGCCCAATGCGGGTTGGTGAACTTCACATACCTTCAAAGACTTTCAATCTCATCAGGCATGCAGGTTTCCTCACGATGTTTTCCTTCACCGGTGAGAGAACGATGATCTCGTGTATGCACTTAGAAATTTAGAAAAACCCATTTCAAGGCACACACGTACTGGTCAGGATCGAACCCGGAACCCCTCGCAAAAGAGGCCGAGCCCACCCACCACTGGACCATCGTCGCCATTTTCGTTTAATATAAGCAAATAAAATTTAAGATCAATTGGTCCCGTTAAGTTGACATCAAGGTCGCTATCATCACGTGGCTCGTGCGGTGGTCTGATTGTCAAACGGTTTATTAACCCACTGACATTAGGTACCGGTCCAAAAACAATGGGCAAAATTGATTAGCTGATCACTAAGTGCATTTCGCAATTTTCACATTTTTTTGTCACGATAAGCTGCCATGTGACACGTCCTGTACTAGATAATGGAATTAAAATTTATGTGTACACACCAATGTCAGTTTGGAACATCCTTGCTAATATTATAAATGTGAAAGTAGGGATGTTTGTTACGCTTTCACGCGAAACGTACTCAACTGATCATCGTGAAACTTTGTACACATATTTTTGACGTTACTAGAAGTAAGGTGCATCGGTGAACTATGGCCCAAAGCAGAAAGCTTCTGCATAGTCCCTGGTTATTTTTTTGTGGGTGTCGGTAGTCACTATAAGGCTGCTGATTTGCCTCTTTATGCCATTAAACAATATCATGGGAAGACTAGAAATGCGAGGACTACGCCTGCTGGAAACCGCTATAGAATCCATAAGTAGTTTCATTTTATACAGAGTGATTCTTATACTTGGATCGATTATAATGATGCCTTGTTAAAATGGCTCCATAACAGATTCATGTGTCGCAAGTAACAGTTACTCGTAGATGTTGTAAGGCCTAATCATACATGGCATTACCAATTTTGAAAGTAATAGTACCTTAGACCACTTGAAATGGCCTTATGTAAGTGTTAATGATATAATTAGCAAGTCGAGTGATTTACTTTGGGTTCCGTAGGCCAGTGCCTATATGCTTTGCGGTTTGTCCGTTAACCGATGGGAGGATTGCGCTGTGCCGCGTTTCTGTCTACCCATGCATGAGGTAGTAGTTGGTAGGTAGGTATGCAGGCCCCACCAGGGTTCAAACCTTGTCGTGGCGGTGGGGTTCAGTAGCCTAGGGTAAACCTATCACCTTGGGCGAAGTGAATTGCGCAGACGGGGCTATTTGTACTCCTATTATAACAAGAGGGGGCAAAAGAGCAGGGGCAAGCTTAGAGAACGGGAACCTCGCCTCATTGTACTGTCCTGTCGTTGGGAGGGGTTGTTCTGTGGTACATCTGCATTTGTGTTCTGTAATGTGCCTGTGTTTATAATCTTATGCGCGTGAAAGTGCAAACTTCAAAGTAACTTATGCAGTCTTATATTTAGTTAGATCGAACGTGGATCCAACGACAAACTTGAGAAAGTGGGATTCCATGTAGCTGAACTTATATTTTTCTTTGCTTGTTTTTTTTTAATAATTTTATCTAACTTTCAAGATGATTTTGTCGTACACTACGTTATACCTTTCACTGTTTTGGCCTAAAGTAAAATAAAAAACACCTTCTAAACGCGTTAGTAACTCTATCCCGTTACCTTAAGCCTGAACTGCTCTCAATGCAAATTAGGGAGGGGATGAAGGGGGCTATCATTGCGGATACATTTATAAATACAAATTAACGAGGACAGTGTAGAGGACAGATCAACAACTTATTTTTAAAAAGAGGCTTCGACAACAACTAAATGTCAAGAATATACATTTTGCTTCTTTAGTTTTGTTTTAATGCTACATCTAATAAAATATATTATCTTACTGGGAGAGTCCCGTGGCTTCAACCGCGTACGTACTTCCCATTCCCGAGGGAGTACGGAAATAAATTATAGCCTATAATATGTCATGTGTTATTCTGATGTGTAAGTTGTTTATTGTAAAGTTTAATTAAAATCTATTAAGTATTTTTGTGTAAGATCAATAAACACACATACAAACTGTCGCGTTTATAATATAAGGAGGATTCAGGTACCGAGATTTTATGATGCTATACCACACACCTTCATATGCCCTAGTCTAATAAAAAACAAGATATTCTCAAGGTCACTTCAAAATAGAGTAGGCTAAGCTCATTAGAGGACTGAATACCAAGTCTACGGTATGCGACATCCTTAACATCAAAGATGCGCATGCGATTACCGCCCTTATTTACCAAGAATTTAGTATAAATATCCAAAGACTTTTAAGTGTATTTAGGTTACTGTATTTTAATTCTCGTTAATCTTTATTTGACCTACGTTAACATTTAATATTAAATTTAAAATTGATGCTAGTGTATTACTTTTTTTTTTCAACTAATAAAATTAAAAATATGGCCAAATTTAGTTCGAACTAGTCCTTAGTAACTGCATATATACTAATTTTCTATATTACCAGGTAGAGCTTGTGTTTAGAAAAAAGGACAAGACATACAGTGTAATTAATCACTGTCTTAAAGAGTTGCCAACTGTCCTGGTATTTTAATAGACATCAGATATATTTTTATCCTAAAATCATATACTGAGGCATTACATTTATTATTTTCAATGCACATTTTTAATACTCACCTGAATCTCAAACATTAAAATAAAATATTTCTTTTTACAGATTTTAAGAGTATTTAATATTCACCGGACGATATGTATATAATATTTACATAATGCAGAATATAATATAGCAAGAAATAATAGTGTCGCCAGTGCACTTTTT
Source organism: Lycaena phlaeas (assembly GCA_905333005.2). Lineage (NCBI taxonomy): Eukaryota > Metazoa > Arthropoda > Insecta > Lepidoptera > Lycaenidae > Lycaena > Lycaena phlaeas. The sequence goes on along the minus strand of HG995169.1, from coordinate 13,188,723 downwards.
ATACAGTAAAACATAGTGAAGACAGTAAGATAATCTGTTCTCTGTACATTCATTTTCTGCAATATGGCAAGGATTTATTTGGTTACGCTTTAAATACAATTAAACAATAATACATGTCGGTCTGTAGCAATACTTTTAGTTTTTTATTAACATCAGCATACATGGTCATAACTCATAGGTTTTTATGTCCATTGAATTAATCAACAAAATCAGCGTGGGCGAAACCGCGAGCTTTAACAAGCTAAAAATAGCCATGCTTGTTTCTATATTAATTAGTTTTTTTTTGTTTCCAGATGATATATCTTCCGCTGCTAAAATAAGGTATGTAACAACATTTTAGTGAGGAGTAATCCTTACAATGTCAAAGTAGGGATGTTTGTTACGCTTTCACGCGAAAACTACTCAACCAATTTTTTTTTGCTAACGCGAGTGAAGTCGCTGGCAACAGCTAGTTATACATATATAAAAGCATTCACATCCATATACCAAAATAGACATTTTATTCACAAGATATATTTAATGTTAGGGGTTCTACTCACGATGCAAATGGTTTATAAAAGACTAGCTGTTACCCGCAGCTTCGCCTGCGTTAACTAAGATTTACAACGGGATCTTAGTACGCAAAATAAGTAACTTTTTTGGTTGATTTTTTACACCTTGTGTCCGAAAAACACAAATATTTTTTTCTAGAATAAAATTTAGTCTATGTTATAATGTAGCTTTCGAATGGTGAAAGAATATTTGAAATCGGTCTTTTTGTAGTACTTTTTGAGCCTATTCATTACAACCAAACAAACAAAGTTTTACTCTTTATAATATTATTAGTGTAGATAGAAAAAGATCAACTTTAAGACCGTGCAAATAATATGAACAGAGTCTCCAATCATAATCCTTCCTCCAAGCGAGTGAGGAGACGCAAGCACTGAGTGATTTAAGAATAAATTAGCACAAGATAACATTAATGATAATTATGTCCGTTATTTAGCCAAATTTTTGTGACCGAATTAGAATTCCAACTAAGACTGCCGTGAGAAAAAATATTCTTTGTTCGTCTTCACTAAATATAATTAACTGCATTAAGTTATTTAATTTATGTTAATATACATCGGATACTACTGCCGTATTGTCCAGTAAGTCATGTTTTTCTCATCTCAACATCTCTTGGGATCATGTATATTTAAAATATAACGGGAAGATTACTTTGGTCGGTTAAACGATTGCTTGCAAGTATAAGGCAGTAGCATCGATCAAATATACCCGAGATACAGCGCGAACGCTAAAAAATGTCTCGATCCAATTGTGCTTAAAACTGTTCTAAGCACAATTGTGAGTATGGTCTCTGGTAATAAATTTTTACGACTTCCGCGATGTGCGCATCCTGTTATTTGAAAAGAAGGTTATTTTTAAGGAATAAGGACGTAAATAAAAGAAAAAGAATTTGACTTTTACTTTTTGACTTGCAACTTATATATAGCATGGGACACTTTTTCGACGTAAATCTATAGGTAACACTGTATCTAGGGTATATTTGATCGATGGGCAGTAGTCGATATAGTGGAAAGTATTGTGTTGTTCGCTTGTCAGCAAATGTACTCTGGACATGCTTAATCTCATAAAACAGTGTTGCTGTGTTTCGGGAAGAAAGACAGGAAAAGCATAATTACTGCTGGGACCTTCCCTCTTACGTATCATCTTTATTTTTACGGGAGGCGTTAACTACCTACCTGATGTGGCCTTTTACAATTTACCAAAATTGTAAAAAAATACCATTTTGCATTAATTTAAGAAAAAGCCTCAATCAATTATTGCAAAACTGAATCCTTTTATTTTTGAATTTAGTTTTAAATGGATGGCCATTGGACATGGTGGTTATGTATTATTTATTATTGTAAGATTACCTTTAGACTGAATCTTGTTAGTATTCTGTAAGCGATATGTACATGGCTATGCGCAGGTGCAGACTTGTATTTAAGGAAATCGTCCATCATACTATAATTATATAATGTTAGTGGATAGATTTATTGTGAAAAGAGCATTTGCATACATTGTATGTAATAATATATAAAACCAACCCTTATATGATCCTCTGCCTTATATTATGTACGGCAATGTGTTGGCCTAATGCGTTGAATTTCACACACCTTCAAAGACTTTTAATCTCATTACCCATGCGGATTTCCTTGTCTATATTTTCCTTCACCGGTGATCAAGCAACGGTCTCATGTTCAAGTGTACGTGAAAATTTAGAAAAAGCCATTTCGAGGCAATACAGGCGTCAGGATCGAACCCAGACCCTCTTACGAGGTCGAGCCCATATCCACTAAGGGACGGTTGTTTCAAATCATCTGTTAACGTAACGACTTCGTTAAATTTTGACGTCTGTTAAAAGCAACGCTCTTTGATCACTAACGTTCGTTACCGCCATCTTTAACGATTACATATTCGTTAAAATCGATCGATTCAACCCACCCTAAGCCATCGTCACTCACTGATGTAGCATTTGCCTCTTAAGATACATTAACTAACAGATAAAGTACAGTCTAGTCATTATATTAAAAGAAGTCCTCCGCCGCGTCTTTTTGTACGCGAAAAACTCAAAAACTTCATTATGGATTATTGTTTTGTTTTTAACATGATATTGTGATTACTGGGGCAGTTTAAAGTACTTATATAACTTCTCAAGATTTTGTATCACTTGGTAATTATATAATGGTATGAGATATGAAAAAAATATAATATGTACTTAATTATAAAAAAGATAATAATTTTTGTAATTTAGCTAAAGAACGTACATTGAACGATGTCCTATTTATTTAGATATTATTATTTCCAAAAAAAAAGTAGAAAAATGATTACCATCAATCCGAATACATCCGCAAAATATATCTCAACGCGGGCGAAGCTACGGGCAACAACTAGTTTTTTTACATATCACGCCTGATAAGTTCATAGGGTATTTAAAATGGTGTCATCGAAGCCATACAATGCTTGATAAAATTAAAATACGACCTATTTGTATTTGTACGTATTCATTATTTAAAAGCCTTTTTATGCATACAATCACGGTGTTGCGATAGAAGACGTTTAATGGAGGCGTGCATACAGAATACATTTAGAGATTTTACCGATTATTAAAATAAGAGTTACAGTAAAAGTTACAACTTTAATTTGTAAAGGAAAGTAATTTTTTTTTTCAATCGACTTTGAAGCAAAAAATTATTAACCTTATGCCTTTTTGGTAGGCAAAAATTTTTTTTTTTTACTATATTCGCGTCACCGGCATGCTAATCAGTAACATTATGACGTTACTATTTATGATTTCGTAATTGTAACTAATTTTTGTCTTTGTCAACTTAGCCTCTTCAAAAAATAAAGATAAAGATAAAGAAAATATTCTAAATTAAGTGTTCACTTTTATTGGCAAGTCATGAGTATCCTGAGACGCTATATTGTGGATATGATGCCAGTTTTGACTTCTGCCTATCTTGCTTCCAGAAAAACAAAGCTATCGTGTCCGATCTACAAGGCTTATGTTCTGTTATTGGACATTGTATAATCATACAATATTATAAGCGCCTTTACATCGGTCACTTACCATTTAACTGCAAGTTTGTCTATTTCAACATGAAAATAATTATTTGCATATGAAAATGTTGTGTTTGTAAACATTTTGTAAATTGAGTTTTAAAATTCAAAATCACGGGTCAAATTCAAAACCAGACATAACAATGAATGTCTGATTTCGCACGATCACCGTCGCATAGTCTCTTAACAATTATCCGTAACACCATTGTCTCAAAGGGCGTTATGTGAACAGTGAAAGTCGATATTTTGTAACACGCAATTTTTGAACACATGCCAAAACTATACGCGACAAAAATATAACATTAAAAGAAACCTGCAAACTCGGACTTTTGAACAACGTTTGTAGACAGTTCTGAAATGTCGAGCCTCATTAGATACATGGCAAAAGTTATCAGTGGTAATAGTGGCATTCAACTAACATATAAAAAACAAAACGACCGAATATAAACCGAGGTGCCCAACAGAGGTTTGTCTCAGTCAACAGAGGAAGCTCGTACCAGTTTATTATTCTAATATCTAGTATACTGTTTAGCATTATCTTTTACTGAATACCATAAAAATGTCCAGCAATCAAGAACAGTTATGAGGATGTTTGTTACTCTTTCACGCAAAAACTACTGAATGGATTTTGATAAAACTTCATAGTAATGTAGCTTATACATTAGATTAGCACAAATTACAATCAATTAAATATCAATTTCAATTAGCTATAATTCATCCTAATATTCCCACGGGAACGCGGGGCGCTGCTATACCAATAAATGCGAAAGTATGTAAGTATGAGTGGATGGATGTTTGTTATCTAAAAAAATGATTTCTCAAGGAAAGCTGAAAAATTGTTATATACTACGCGCTGGAGCGCCGCGCCGGGGCCGGAGCCTCAGTGCAGCAGAGGGGTTCTACTCAAACTACAAATTCTTCAATCACTACATGTATAATAGGGTATAAAGCAGAAGAGTTTATTGTTTTACAACCGATCCGGCTGACGAAATATCTCAGCTATTAATGCGCGACGTAAAAGCGCGACGCGAAATTCAAGCTAGAATACACACACATAACAATACAACATCCGGGGTTAGGTACTCAGTCACACCGCTTGGGCCTCGCTTGGGAGAGGGCCGGCCCTCCGACTAGTAGTTTAACTTCATCCGCTAATGACTCGTCGACCGTATTGGATTTGACTAGCCAAACACCTACTCTCCAGAGTAGCGCGCGCGATATACCGCGCCCCCTGCGGGGCACGAAGGGGGGCGCCCCCCTTTCGAATTTTACTAGGTGAGCCATCTGCTCACCTACCTACCGATTGAGCTTAAAGGCCATCTGGCCTAAAAGTCTAGACCTTTCGAAAAAAAAAAAAAAAAAAAGTTTATTGTTTGAATGCGCTAATCTTAAAAACAGGTCTTAGGTTTGTACGATTCTTTCAGTATTAGCTAGCCATAATATGTGGGCTATGTATAATCTTTAGCCTATTTATATTATATATCGAGGAAGACTATAGGCTATATTATCCCGCTAAGATGCCGTTGTAAATCTTAGTTAAAGCAGGCGAAGCTGCGAGTAACGGCTAGTGAATATATATATTATAGTAATTAAAAGTTCGTATTACAGTTTTAATTAATAATAAATAAAAAATCGTTTTACACAAATTACTGAGATCGCTCATAATGTAAGTCTGCGTATTCCCTATTATATTAAATGGGATAACTGAGCCCGTTATGTAAATTGAGTTTCGATGTGTCTTAGTCTAGATCGTTATGAAACGCATTTAGTATTTACAGCTAGAAGTGTTTGAAGGTACGGTCAGCATAATTACCGCTGATGTTGCGTAAAGCCGGTTCTGAGCCGTTATTACAGTTTTATCAGCGGCTTATTACTTTACATGCTATCATCCGGTGAGCGACAGCAAAAAAATATACTTTTATTATATATCCGTCGATTTCAAACTAATATAATCATTAACGATTAATTTTCTTATCGTTTAATGTTATCGTTTCTCAATCTGATTATGGTATGATTTTAACTTATCGCTTGTGACTAAGCAAGCTTGTGACTAAGAAATTGGTTTTGAGAGATAGAGATTTGACAGATATACTATTGCATCTATGTACAGTCTTTGATATTACAAACTGATCAAATGTTTCTTACTGTCAGTTGATAGTAATTGTACAGTGCATTAAGCGTAATAAAACCAACAATTAAAAGAACCATGTCCACCAGAGAATGAAATAGCGCCCTTTGACGGAAATCAAACCTGTAATTTCCGGTGTGGTAGCAGCCCATCTGATCATTACGCTAAGCGTATACTCTTTTATTATATAGTTGACAATTATATTATATGCGATATGATTTATATATAATGGCTGTTTATATAATTAATTGGCTGTTCATAGCAAATAAATAAATAAATAAATAAATAATGTTTGATAGCTGTATTCTGAAATTTGGATATCACATGAGTGCACGCAAAAAGCAAGAGACAGAGAGAGTATGCTCTCCTTCTCTCTCTCTCTCTCTCTCTCTTTTTAAACTACGTGGTCCGCGAGATAGTCTTCTGAAAGAATGTCATGGACTTTCCGAAAGTAGCCCTTGCTCATATCAACTTGAGAATTTTATAGACTTACATTTACTAATAATTTTAAGTTACAGTATTCACTTAGCTATCGTTTACATAATATTTTAATACAGTAACATGTGTTAGTTAACATTAATTAGTTATTATAAGAGACTAGGCAATAGATATTTGCTAAATAGCACTTTTGCAATACTTAATTATGTAACAAGTGCAATTGTGCACCTTTTTACTGACCTTACCGGCCGTCAGCAAAGTAAATACGGAACCAATTGAACATGTGCGGCTAATATCGGTAACATTATTTATCCAAACACTAGTCTATTGTGTATTCAATAAATATCGAAATTGCTTGGCAATATCGTTGTGATCTGTTCGACGTTTCATCACCCTTTTTCATTGTCATATTAAATTAAATAAGCAATAAATTTCAGGACTATATTAGTACATTATTTAAACTATTTTAAACGGGATATTTACCATATTTTTTATTCTTTTACGGAGCTGGATATTTAGATATTGTCCACAAATGTCCCATGAACATGACATTCGTTTAAATAATGAAAATAACCATGTTAATTTAAAATCCTATATTAGTACGTTATTTAAATTAAAATTAAAAGATCTGCTGTCTTAGACAAAGTGTACACGAGTGCAATTCTGCATCAGGCACTGTTCACCTCCAATCTGGCTTCTACTTTCTTTACCACACTTTTTTTTTTTGAAAGGACCTATGCTGTTGGCCTTAAGGCCTTAAAGCTAAACTCTTCACCACACTGTTGATGTTGCGCCGTACTTGGAGTATCATCGATCCTGTGCACATTACCGATCACCCGACAAGCACCAGCACTCTAAAAGCGTTGGTTTATTTAAAATACTTTGATAAGCTTTTGTCTATCTATAAAAATAGCCTTTGTTAATGAATTCCTAACCCTCTCCCCTTATTCGGAACTAGTTTTTTAAATTTCGTCTTTTTATCTCGTTCTATTATGTATATAAAAAGCTAAGTCTATTTGATCATTTCAAATACATTTAAATCAATAATCAAGCGTGGATTGGAACCAGAATTTTTGGTTGAATATCAAAGTTCTTTACTGTTTGAATTTTGAGCTATCAATGATAGTGTTGAGTCTAGGACTTTTAGGACGTGGTTATTTAAAATTTTCACCTCATTTATCACCTAATCCTTCAACGTAGATACTAAAAGCTTGTATAATTTAGGTTTCGTTTTAGACTGTTGATCAAACGCCGACTGCATAGGATGACGACCTCTGTCTGAAAGCCGGTTTTACTTGGGTGCGTAGGTCCATCAAGTTGGCGTTTATTGAAGCCTACATCCACGTAACACATAGCTCCTTACAGCCACAACCTATCCTGGTAAATTTATGTCCAGTTATGTATACGTCAATAAATAATCTGTCGAACTATTGTGATCCATAGCAAAACGGACATTAGATAAATTATTCAATGATCTTTGGAAAACTTAAGACCTTTTCGATGGCAGCATATCGAACACCTGATCGAGAGGAAATTCCTACGGATAAAAAATCAATTAATTCTGACCACGCTTCAGGGTTCAGTGGCTTGTGGCGTGACATTTTTTGTACGACAGTTTGACAGCTTATTTTGTCTTTCAGTCGGTAATTTTGTTATGTCAAAAATTTTGTTGAAAAAATAGCCGACGGCGATTTACCGTAACAAAAACTTGTACCTGTTTTGGGGTTCAATGAATTGTTTCGTTGATGGTTGTTCACAACTGATTCATGAGTAGGCTGTATTACATTTTCAGATATTAGTGCCGTCTGATGAATAGAGCTTGTTCAAAACAGGGATAGTATGTTTCTTTATATTATAATTATTATTTTTTGTCTCATTATAATATCTATAATATCTATGGACGCTTTTTACACCACGTCAATCTGGTCCCGTGCTAAGTTCTCGAAGAGACTTGTGGTACGGGTACCAGACAACGGAAATACATATATTTAATACTTTTTATATTAATACTTATATTTAAATTTTTTATTATATAATACAAATTACAAATATTTAATACACATCCACGACCCAGGAACACAGAAACTTTTTTGTGTTCCCTAGCGAGATTAGAACTCGCTACCTCCGGCTTGTGCGCCAACGCACTAGGCACTGAGCTACAGAGGTCGTCATTCGGTGTCGGTCCTAGCGCCTAAAGGCTTTTTAAGGACATTGCAAAAAGTTAGTTATCACAGGAGACCAAAGAGCTGGCAGCTACCTTGGACAAAGAATTAGTCTTGCTGTTCAAAGAGGGAACGCTGCCAGTATCTTCGGAACCTTGTCTAAACGGACTCCTTTTAATAATATATTTTACTCATTATACCTCATATTATATTTTTGAAGGTTTTTAGTTTTAGATTTATTGTATTTTGATATGAGGATCAATTTGTTCATGTAGTAACACCATAACAATACAACATAATGTACATATTTCCTAAACAACGAATGTCACTAGACTATCTTTAGGGTTTATATTATTATTATAATAGGAATTTAACATAGGATTATTAGATCAATTTATTGGGAGTTGTGGCTTCCTACTTCTATAATTATGTTGCTATTCAAATATCGTTTACATACAAAGATATTACAAATAAAATCAACCGTTTTCGTGACAAATTCTCGTATCACAAGTATTTCATGAAAAAAATAATCAAAATACATAAAAAATCCATCTTTCTTGCGGGATAAGAAATAAAGATGATACATACTGAGTGAGCTTTAAGTACCCTTGGAGCCCTCAGCAGAGTCAGCGATGTATATTAATAGAGACACTCGAGTTGGCAACTTTGTTCGAGTAATTGATGATCGCGACCTTAATTCCACTAACATTTTTTAAGCTTCTTCGCATATTTTAATGATAACATCCCATAATAAGAGTTATTATGTATTGTAATTTTGTATTTACACTGTGAAAGTATAAATTATGGAGGACGCTGGTGTTTTAAACATGGCGAACGAAAATTACACGTTAAAAAAGTAAATAAATGCTTGTGAACAATTACACCAACTGGCTTAGCAGTAACTTTGTAAGATGTGATAAATGGATACGAGTTTTGCTGTTGTTCTAGTTTTTTGTCATCATCAAAATCATCAGCCAATATCCATCCACTGCTAAATATATATATGCTTCATTCAACGAGCCCCCAGGTGGCCAATACTATGGCATTAGCATCCAATACGGATAAGCCCAGTGTGACTTAAAAAACCTTTACTAGATGAAGTGTATGTATGGCGAACCCTCCTCCGGAATTAATAGTCGGTTTTGTAATTTCTTTTTTCAATTGTTTGTCCAATTATTGAGAAAGGAATTTTGTCCAGTTGTCCTTTCTAAGTTAATTTTTTAAGCTGGTAAACTGTAATGAACAGCTAGCTAGCATCTACTATTTATCGCAAAAATCATCTGCGCAAAAAACCTTCACAGAGTGCCTAAGTCTTCAAACCCGACGTCATGAAGACGTGGAAGAACCCCCCATTTTTGATCACCACAGGGTGAAGCTAATTACCCCATAACCGATGAAGCATTAAGATCACTAGGGCCATTAGCATAGCTCAAACAAAAAAAAACCTAATTCTACCCATAACTAGCCTGGACTCGTGTCTTTCCCTGCGCAAATTTTAGTATTGCTCATTTAATATAAGCCCCGCCAAGTCGAGTGCGAAGCAAACACTGCCGTACCATCCTTTACTGGAACCATTTCGCCGCATTTTCAGGTGAAACTTTACACATCAGAATAACTCATAGACTATAATCCCCGTACTCCCACAGGTATGGGAAGTAAGCGGTCGATATTGCAAGGGCGCTAGTGATGTTATATTCTAGTAACAATGAGTCGATTGGAACCTTATGACCTAGTACATAGTGATTCGATATGATTGATAGTGAGTGTGCAGATTAGCACAAAAACTTAAAAAATAACACTGCTTACATTACATTCATCACCTCATATTCTTCTTATTTCTCCTGTAGTTGTATGTTTTTGGACATAAATCGGTATATAAGCAAATATATCGGTATATAGGTAAATACTGAAGTGTACAGTGTAACAAATGAATATCCAAAACAAGTAGCTAACTAGGAAGCGTTACAAATCAGCTGCTATCCCTAATGTCTTGTTTCATTTCTAAAATCGCATACAGTAAAATTGATTGCTCTAATCTTCATTTGCTTGCAACTGCCCTTTACCCGTACTTTGCATTCCAAATAAGGCTCAATCTGCATATCATAAAGACCATATTCCTATCTCAATTCATGCAAGATCAGGCCTAATGGGCGTTCACATCGATTATAGGGTCTATATTTAAGCCTTATTTACATTACCCGTACTGTAACCAATTTGTAATCTGTTGTCTTATCCTATAATTGGATTGTGTAGGTTGCGCTTAAGAGTATAGCATTTTCTCGCGGTCTTCCTTTCGTCTGCATAATCGCCATAAAAAGGAAATGCATGAATTTTAAATACAGCTTGACTTGAAGGAACGTCTTGAGAATTACAGGATTTAAAATGGAGAAGAGGTCTCGGGTAGTAAAATCATAAAGTTTGTCTGACGAAAGGGCTGTTTTAATAAATATGTTGTTTTGAGTCATGCTGGTCTTCCTTAACCAACTGATACGATTTCTATAGATTGATGTATATAGATTTTTCCGGGTGTCATAGATATTCTATATGAATTTCCTAAAAAATCTATTCTAGTTTGTTTTAATTGTTACTAGTTCTCTAGTGTACAGCGCAATTGTTAATACTATGCTTTACTTATTCTTAATTAAATTACTATTTAATCAAAAGATTGTAAGCTAGATGGTTAAAATATTTAATATAATTATAGATCCTCAGCTAGTTGTGATTAAATATGGATTTTCAGCAGCTATAAGGAATAGTCTAAGCTATGCAACATTTTTAGTATTATACATAGCTCTACGAATGCTAATATATTATCCTAAATAAGAAGTACCGAGTGACTTCTCGGAGCTACCAGCGTCCAGCACTTATATGGTATAAATATTATGCCAAATGACAAAAAGAAAATAATATGCCCCAAAAAAGCGATCTCAATAAATGGCTGACTACGCTAATGTTTTTGTAAAAAAATAGTAATTCGTTAAAAAACAACTTTGTCGCCCACATAAAATTGTATCCTTGTCTTACGACAGACTACAATTATAAATGCAAATACGTGTGACATCATTTGTATGGTATTTTCAAGTCTTTAGATATAGAGCGTAATATCATAGTCAAATGACTTTACAAAAAATTGGTTGTCTGTAAAATCGGTTTACTGGCGGTAGTTTGACGTGACAACGTCAAACATTACATGCAGCACGAACCGAACTGAGCCGATCGCTGAAGCCAATCATGCCTCTCTCTCGTTCGTGCCGCGCTCTCGCTTTCGGAACGCTACATGACGTCATCTTTTTCGTGCATGCTGCCCGTAATATCGAGTTATTAGACGTAGTCACGTCAAAAAAAAGCAAACAAAGAATGATGATAATATGAAAATAACTACTAAAAAGTGAAGCGAACAGGTCCTGTATAATTTAAATTATCCTTTTGCACACTTTTTACTCAACGTGATCTATATATAAGTTCGCCAATGCACAAAGTATACCCCGACCGATTGATTGTATGACAGTAATTGTGTTTGATTGTTTTAAATAACAATTTAGATAATAAGCACTATACACTAGGCTATTACTGAGTGCAATAGGGTATTGAAGCAAGGGCTTAAAAGGACAGATAATTTAATGTTCACATCATGGTCGTTGATTGAAATAAAAATTTCGTTAGGCGCATTGAGCAGTTTTTGGGTGATCAAAAAATCTTTATGTACACGTATACTGTATATATTCTTTTTGGGAGATCACAAAGCGTGAAACTATGGTCATCTCTACCGAATTCCAATACGACTTAACTTTTTCTATTAATTTGAAATAATTTTAAGACATCAGTTTGTTGCTTGCAGACGAATTGGAATAACAGGACTGGGCTGGTATCTCTCGCTAACATGGTACCTACGTAAAGTAACTATATTGTTGCATTTCGGTCTGTGATATTCGGGTGGCCCATTGGATGGGATAGGGAAAAGGAACGCAGCAGCATAACCTTTGGTTGGATGTGTATGGGCGTCGGTAGTCGCATTAGGCTCTGACAATTTGGTTGCCTCCTAATAAAAAAACGCTTGAGAGTGTATTAAGAAATGTTAATTTCCAACTGAATAGGATGATAACGCCGATACAGGGACACTGCTTTAATAAGTAGCGGTGGCAAGCCGTCTTGGCGTTCATTGATATACATTAATGGAAAATAAAACATGAATAATGATATCATACACACTGGCCTACCATTATCCTCGTATTGAACTAGCGTTACCATAAGTACGACAGCTATTGTTTTCTTATGTTTACGCGAATTTCATTCATTATAAATGAACAAATTTACGGATTTTATCGCGGTTTATTAAGTTTTTTACAAGCTCGTAAACCGCGATAAAATCCGTAAATTTGTTTCATTATACGACAGCTAATTCTAAAAGTTTTATAAGAAGTAGCAAAGAACGTGATAGCTTTTATTAAAAGGTGTTACTGGTCTTAATATATCTATGATCATATTTAATTAAAATATTAGAAAACTAGTAGTGCAGCAACCCTAGTGTATATCAATGTCAAAGAGCGATTTGCCTGTGCCTTTTTTAGAAAAGTTAAGTGAATTTAACTTCCACGCAATTCAACTTGCAATTATTAAGTCACCTGTAATTACTATCGTTAGACTAAAAAAATGCATATTGTGTGGGAACGACTGAACGTTATTTTATTACTAGAGACCCCACGTAACTAAACTAATGTTGTTTGTTTTTTAAATAAACATTTTTTCCAATTATTTTTATTTAAAACAAAATTTTCAGGTTTTGCTTCACGTATTCTACACTAATATTATAAAGAGGAAAACTTTGTTTGTTTGGTTGTAATGAATAGGCTCTAAAAGTACTGGACCGATTTCAAAAATTCTTTCACCATTTGAAAGCTACATTATCCACGAGTAACAAAGCTAAATTTTATTCTGATAAAAAATAGGGTTCCGTAAGATATTTTGGTTTTTTGGACACAAGGTGTAAAAAATGTTATTTCAAGTACTAAGATCCCGTTGTAAATCTTCGCTAACGCAGGCGAAGCTGCGGGCAACAGCTAGTAATATATAAATAAAGATTAGTGGCCGAGCAGTGGCCGGTCCGTGTTCAATGCGATTGGCAAGGGATTTAAGAGAGAGTTGGCGTTTATTGAGAGAGACCTATGTTAAGCATTGAAAGAATAAAGGCTGATCATGATGATGATGAAAGATTAGTAGTATTAGTAGTGATGCAGTGAGTGGATATAAGTCGTGGAGGTCGTGGAACAGTCTCGTCATGGACAGAACACTTGTATCATTATATGTTATACAGGGGTTATAGATATACATTTTCTATTACTCGTAGTACAAACTCTGTTAAACTTATCACGGAACTTTATTATTAATATTTTTATATTGACAAGTTAATATAAAAAAGAAGAAGAATATACTTTCTCTCGAAAGCTTATTCTTAAAGCTTATTCTTTGAGAGGAAGTACTTTATTGTAAGTTTTTTATATGGCAAATATCTATATTTGCTCTAGGAAGCCTCAAGTTATTAATAATACCTGTAGCTTAAAAAACAATACATGACTTTATTGAGATGTGTTAATTTTAGCATTTCATCATACGGTAGCACAGTATTAAAGTTATTGAGGTGACTATAACAGGTTTTATCAAAACATAACCAGTATCATCAACATTCTTCTTTATAACTGTCTCAATGGAATTGCACTTTGCAGGCTCAGTACAGTACGGAACTGTTTAAAAATAGCTCCTAAAATATCTTTGTATCATCGGCCGCAATGTTTTATTTTTATTAAATTTATCAATTTATGAAAACCAAGAATGACCTGGAATGAGTGCGTTCGACGGGACATGAAGAAAGAAAGGAAGCTAAACCCCCTTGGGTTAATACAAATATGATAAACGACAGAAAAAAGTAGAAGGAATTGACATACACAGCCGACCCCAAATAGGGAAAAGGCAAGACAGAACAAGCTTCGAAAGTTTTATTAGAATTATGTTAATAAACGTTATTACGTTCTTTTTTTTCTTGCAAAAAATTGTGTTGTTGAAGAAAATTTAGTCCAGGCAGTATTACTGGGGTATGAAGATACATACAACCTACAGAGGAGAGGTCGTTTCTCGTCTAATATTTTCAGAGATATTTTTTTCTATAATAGTTGAGTAGTTTAGTAGTTAGTACGGTTGAGTAGTTTAGTAGTTAGTAACTTTTTGTCACGTTTGTTCGCGAGATCTGGACGCGCTGGGACATCATCGCGAACAAACCTGACAAAAAGTTACTAACTACTAAACTACTCAACCGTTTTTGTTATGAATATGTTATTATGAAAATAAATGAAGTTTTACACTTTTAATTTTTGTTCAAACTTAGAGAAAAAATGTTTTTTGACACGATATGCTGTGGTTATTGTACGTAAGTCCAGGACAACAAAATTATTATAATTATAGGTATTGTTAATATATCATGCATAATAAAGGATAGTTGATAGTATACATGGTGTGTTCGGATAGTATAATATATGGTGTTCCCTGTTTGTGCTAGTTATGACAGATCACGCGATTGAGCACCGGGTTGAGCGGTAAAATGACGCTCCCGCCATAATATTTTATATTAACTTAACTTTGAAATAGCTTTGCATATTCATATTTTTTCTATATAATATTAAGATTTTTTGCTAATAAAAATCTATATCAAAGCCCCTTGGATATATTTAAATGGGTTGAATAAAAATGTAGCTTCTATTATGCATTTTCTATCTACAAAGTTCAGACTAAGGGTGGGTCGCATTGACCGATTTTAACGAATATGTAATCGTTAAAGATGGCGGTAACGAACGATAGTGACCAAAGATCGTTGTTTTTAAGAGACGTTTAAATTTAACGAAGCCTCTTACGTTAACAGATGATTTGAAACAAGCGACCCTTAGTATCCTTGACGTTTGTAGATAGGATGATAGAATATTTAGACAGAATATAATCTTAAACTAATGTATAAAGAGTTGGTTTGTTTGAACGCGCTAATCTTAGGATGCTCGGATTTGAAATAGCTTATATTATCATTTATCATCAAGCTAAGAATCTAAGTTAACTCAAGTGAAGCTACGGGCAGCTAATGAAATAATAATAATATTTCTGCAGAAATAATTAGTTTCAGAAAACTATACATATTTGTACATTCGTGCCGTGTATTGTCTGATCCATCACGAAGCTATGACATGCAGACATTTTAGCGCTGCTCCATACTAAAATTACCCACGCCAATGTTCTCAAGATATATGATGCGTGGCTCAGTGTTTTATGGTCCTGGACTAGGAGTTATGGTGTGCAATCTTTCTAAAACCGTTGCTATGGCAACGTGAATAAATTACCTCCAGTCGAGAAAATAATGCGTGAAATTCATTACACAGCGTGTGGGCTCGGGTCCACTTTTGAAGAAATAGCACAGCCTTTGAGGTACCTATCTACGTAAAACTTATCTATGTTTAGCTGATGGAGCTTAAAATTGCCTGAAAATCGTAAAAAACCTATCGATAATTAACTTTCTCTATTATTAAGGTATTATGTCCTAAAACAGTTTTTAGAATTGGACTTGTATTTCTAGAGATTGACGCTTTCAAAAAAGCAAACAAAATATTAACAACAGAGTTTTCAGTTCAATTATTAATTAGGCAAGTTAAGTTTATTAATTATTATTTTTAAACATCCACTGCCGGACATAGGCCTCCATCAATGATCGTCAAGCCGGAGTGGTTAGATAAGAGAATCGGTACGTGTGGCACAGAAAACATATTTTTACGCATTAGGCCTATCAATATCACGACTCTTTAAAAAAAGGTAGTGCTATGCTGCTTTGCAGATGAATCGGTCATGCACGATTGGGGTGGTAACCTCTCGCTCACGTGATATCGGCGTATAGTGGCAGTTATGCTGTCGCGTTTCGTGTGATTTGTGAGTTTCCGGTGGCCCATTGGGAGGATAGGGAAAAGGAAAGCAACGCATATGCATCCTCTGCTTGTATGGATTTATGGGTGTCGATAGTTGCTAAAAGGCTTCGACGGTTCGCTTGCTTTCTTATGCTATAAAACATTAATTGTTTCCACCATCTACTGCTACTCCCGTATGGCAAGGATCCTCTATCAAATTACCCTTTTATAATGTCAAAACTATCTTGTCAAAAATTCAGGCCTACCTACTGATAGTACTATCAAAGTTGACTGGACCGAGTCTCAACCCAACACGACATACATATCGAGGCAAATATAAAACAAAATCTCATCTATCTGTTACTAGATGGCGCTGCGTTGAATTTAGAAATCATTTGCTAAAATACATGATCGATAAGAAAGCTTTTTCTAGGACAAAGAACTTAAAGGCTTTTGACAACCAGTTCTATTACTCTACTTTTCAACACGGTTATCTCTAATAAGATACTCAAAGTATATGACTCATTGTGATAATCAAGTTTTAATAAAAAAGTATTCGAATGTCATCTTAAAATATATTACAGGCTAAAAATAAATGTATTACTCATACATATTATGTTTACGGAAACTTACACACGAATTTAAAAAAATATGATTGAATGTACGGCGATAGATATAATCTAACTCCTAAAAGTCACCTATGTAACTTATTAGTCACCCACCACATAACCCAAGGGTTGTGTGGTCTATGTTATTAGTCCAGGATCCCTGGTACACGTTTCATCACTTATTACTAACAAGCTGATTTTTCGTGAGTAGTTTCCTTTTGACTTGTCGCCCAACTTTTTCCTTCCAGCAATTTTGACAAAGCTACCATTTACCAACGTTACTGCAATATTACTGTAAGGAAAAAGTTGGGCGTCTAGTCAAAAGGAAGCTACTCACGAAAAATTATCTTGTTAGTAATAAGTGATGAAACTTTGTACCAGGGATCCTGGACTATATTGTTTGTTTATTTAGAAACGGAATAAGTTCTTGTAGTTCGAATGTCTGTCGAACCGAAACCCATATGATACTTCCCCTTGTCATCATAATCATCATCATCATAATCAGCCTTTGTCCGTCCACTGCTGAACATACAACATCAATGGGTGTCAAGACGACCGATCCCTTACCTCTCGCATCATACACGGACCGGCCACTCGGAGATCGTCTTCCGATTTAATTAATCGTCGACCAATAGTTTTACTAACGCTGCCACCATTCTTGAAGCTTATTTGACCCATCGGCCATCTCCCCCCCCCCCCCCCCCTTAAATGTGTGACCGGCCTATTGACATAGACTGGAGAAATTTGTTAAGAAGATGCATGTGAATTGTGAAGGTATAAATTGACATCGACAATATACGTAGAAGTTGTTTCATTATAAAGGGATTTTGTAATTATATTTATATTGATAATTCTTGCAATTAAGTCGCTATAATCGGCTAGTTTTAATACAATAGTAACATAATGCAGCAATTTCTTATATGGTGCCAAGCAACTCCCTAAACATTAATCTTGAATTAAATCTGACAAACTGCATGTAATGCAATTGCAAAATCTAGTCCAAATTATCCTGACAATGTTGATTTGTGATAACAATCCAAGTGAAGAATGTTGCTACGGTTTCCAAGTAACCACTCACGGGTGAATCACGAGGAATGCTGAGGGTCAGGAATTTTAAAACATAATTCAACGAAATATTTAAATTAATAAGCCGAACTTAGCGCATCTAATTGTTGACTGTATCGTATGGAGATATTAACATACCATTGGACATTATTCAATTTTTTGTTAGTGGGATGATCAAACGGACAGACGAGCTGTCGGATAGAGGTTCTCGTCGACGATGAACATAAAATGTTTATCTTTGACTAGCCCAGTAAATCTATTTTACCGCGAAACTCTGTTACGAGTCCTATAGTCCTCGCCACTTTTAAAGTCCTGCGACTAATGCCTGAACTAAATTTGACAACATTGACATCTTGACATCTGTCTGGAGTAAGAAGTTGTGATATTTTAAATTGTTTTACGTGAAATATGGAGCATATAATATAAAGTAAGGTGTAAAAATTTAAGGCCGTATAATGATCGTTAAAGTGAAATAATTTTGTGAATTTGAGAGTAAAAATAAACAACAATTACCCCCGTTGAATAATATGTTTATAAATGTCACAGCCATGACAGGTAAATTTTAGAGATGCCAGAGTCACTCATTTTTGCCTAATTTATGGTTAAAATATTATCATTAACTCTATACCTACGTTTATTTTATGATATTTTATATGAATTTGAATACAGGGTAAAAGAATTAATACCTTGTTCATATGAATGATATTTTCAGGTGTTTCTGTAAAAAAGGTCGAATAACAAAGCAAGTAACAATGGCAGCAATTACTTCTGAGAAAATAGTCACTCCTGGCAAAAGCCGAACACATCCGAAGAAGTTTGTTTTAGATGAATTCTACTAATCGGTTATACGTAAAAAATACGAATGAAATATTTACAAAAAAATGTTTTATTTTACTAAAACCTGGCAGGGAGATTTTTATTTTGCTGCTATAATTATTTGTCCATTATTATCATACTCAGTCTTTATCAATCCACTACTGACCATAGGCCCTATAATTATTTAATTATTTTTTTGTACTAGACTTGGTGGAAAATCATTACACTACAAATTGGCAACATTGAGTTATGAGACCGCAGCGCCGCGTCTATCGGACTTCTAAAGTGGCGATGACTCTAAATAGCGATGGTCATCTTAACGTCTGATCAAAAAATTAAAAAAACTTACAAAATCATGTTCTCTGACTAAATACTTAAATATATTTGATTTTTTTATACCAGAAACAGACAAGAGACCCCATTAAGTGACTTACACATTTTAACTTGATGATTTAAGATGGTTAAAATGACCATGACGTCGCGCGTAAACGTCATCATAGTATATAGTACATATTTAAATACAGCTTGACGCACATTTTTTATCCCTACTATAATATTATAAAATATGCAAAAGTAACTCTGTCTGTATATCTGTCTGTCTGTTACGCTTTCATGCCTAAACCACTGCACCGATTTTTATGAAATTTAGTACTCATATAGATCAGAGCTTGGGAAAGGACATAGGCTACTTTTTATCGCGAAAAAAAGACTTGGAGGGGTTTGTTTGAACGCGCTAATCTCAGGGACTATTGGTCGGATTGGAATGATTCTTTCAGTGTTAGGTAGCCTATTTATCGAGAAAGGCTATAAGGTTTTAAACCATCCCGCTGGATCGCCGTTATAAATCATAGTTAACGCAGGCGAAGCTGCGGGCAACAGCTAGTTTTCTATAAAACTGGAAAATCTGGTCCAAATAAAATCGCAGTGTGTATGAATTTTAATAAAAGGTTAAATATTACTCATTTAGAACTTTACGCGTTTGCTTTGTTTTTTCAATAAAAGTGACAACCTAACAAACAAAGCCGAATTGTTCTTAATACAAACTAATCGTACTCAATCTGTCGCATTTGTGGGTCATGCAGAACAAAACTTTCTACTTACTGTTTTTAATCTCGACAATAAGCATTATGTATAATCAATTGTAGCAATTGTGTTCCTTATGTCACTGTGACAGGGGCTAGAATCGCTATTCTATGGTAGCTGGTGGGCTAATTTTTCATTCATCTTAATGAGTTTCGGTGTGTGGGTTCAGTTTTAAATATGAATACAAATGTATTTATGTATTTACATAATAAAGAAAGCTATGGAGTATTAAGTTTAGTTTGAGGAAAACGACTCTTTCTATGCTCTACATGATCACAGTGTAACCTAAGCCTTCAACTCATTTTTTTCCCTAATAATTAAACATTGAAACCAATCGCCATTGCAAATTGGAACATTACCATTAGAGATAAATAATTATAAGAAATAATTATAACGTTTTATACATTACTTACTTAAAAGCCCATTAAATTAAAAGACGGGTTTTAATTTAATGGGCTTTTAATCAAACTTGAGTATTCTGACAAGAGACTAGTCCAGTACAAACAATTCTTTGAATACATTTCAAACTTAGAATATAGCTTCGCACTCAAAGAAACAAAAACCGAACCACCTTAATTCTGTCTGTGCATCAAATAAATTTATAAAATAAAAAGATTGAGTGGAGGTTGGAGGAGGTGGTAGGTTGACGTCCACTCAGATGGGACGATCCAAATATTATATAGAATGACCGTGTTGAGTTATATTTAAGAATTTATTTATTTATTAAGTCGATAAAAAGTTAGATAAAGATGATGATGATGAATACTTTTAAAATCATTATGTAGGTATGTGGTTTCAATTTCACATTTGCAAAAATCAAACATTCAAAATTGGGTCTCGAAATCGAAACAAGAAGGTCAATTGAACCTGTCCTGAACATTATTTACAAACCAATATATTCCTTATTTGAAACGACTTAGAGGTATAAACTGTTTGTTTTATCTTGTAAAACCTCAGTTGCCCTGCGTATACGGAAGCCGAGAGTGAAATTAAGCAATCGCTAAACGCTTTCTAAACGCCCTCGCACTTGGAAATGGGACATTCATTGTTTGAGGCCGCACAGCGTGCCATTGTTCTTTGGTGCCAGGATAAGAACACTCGAGCCGAAATAGGTGACATCGAACCTTTTGCTGTGCGACAAAAGTTTCTAAGGCTGAGTGACTACATCTTAGCGTTGCTCTTTAGCACTTCTACTCCTAAAATCTCGACATCGATGATGATCATACATCATCATTGGATGACTTATTAATCAGCCATATAATTGTATTCGACGAATAAGGCAATGTATTTAACAGACCGTTGCTATTTTGTCCAAGAATTCTAAAGTTGAAAATGTTGCAGAATTTTGCTTTGCAAACCTAAGTTGCGCTCTGCTGCGCTCTTGTCTGCTTGAGTACAATCTATAGGACTATAAAATATAAACACTGTAAACGCTTTTAGTGGCATTTTAAGGGTCCCTGACCCGCAGGATTACCCCGCTTATGTCAGCGCTTTTAAGCCGAGCGTTTTAAAGTATGGCGCGTTTTTGTCAACCGCTGTTGGATTATCAATGTCGGGTGTTAGATGTTAAATCGAATTGAGCATACCGAACTCCTTGAGCCAGCCAACAAGTGCTTCATATGTGACAGTTTGTCTATTCATACAAGTAATAATAATTCTACTTTTTATTTTTAGCGGCGGTCTATAAAAATCTATAAGTATCCAAAATAATCGCCAATAGTAGAAAAAATATTTAAATAGTCATTCGGTGGTAGACGGAGTGTTTCTTTACCCGCCTGCATAAATATGCAGCATATTTAAAGCACTTTATTTTCAGAGACTGCATAAATATGCAATCTCTGAAAATAAAGTGCTTTAAATCTAATATTATACGTTTCTCTAGTTCGTGTTGCTGATCACGGATTATTGAATAACGACGGATTATAAATGTTTATATTTGTATAAAGCCTGTGTCATAAATTCCGAGAACAGCCTATATGACGTGTCAAAGAGGAATCCTCGCACAAAGCGTATGTAAATTATATTTACAAAACGCCTTTACCGTTAACTATATTTTCTATATCCTTGTGTTATTGGAACAAGGTCGAAAATTGAGTTTCACTTGAGGTATCAAATTTTTACACATTGTGGTCATGCACGCACAATGTCAAGTCAGATGTCAAACTTACTTCCATTTCCAACCATAAGCTCAAAGCTTAGAGCTTAAAACGGAATAACAAAATAAAATATAAAAGTAGCGTCTTAAGATCATAAAGCAACTATTTTATAGATACTTTTGCTTTCTGAAGAAGGAAAAGTAAACCAATGAGTACAGTTAGGTGAAAAAACCTCTTATTTTTATTAAACAAATTCGATTTGTGTCATATACATATTAAACGTATTATAGTAGTATACGATGACATGTATACTCGCTTCTGCATAATATATGTATTTAAACTTAAATGTTATGTATTTAAACATATTATGGGTGATTTAATAATTCACGGAATGAAAACCTTATGTTAAAATACATAAAATATTTATATAGACTATTGCCACTGCAAATTTATTAATAATGGCCGAATATTTATTAGATTGTATTTATACACATTTATGGGATTAATGAAACTAAAATTTAGTTTTATATATCTTGGCTTTTAGTGTTCGTTTCGTCACTTTTATCTATGACTGTTCTTCGCACCGTTTTAAGAGGAAACGCCTTCCACCTCTTGTTATATTATTATTTAAAGTAACTTTTTTTTTAAATCTTAAAACTTGGTGTTCTAAGCTTTCTAAGATTTTATATTTGTTTCATATGTTTCTTCTTATGTTTCTTGTCAATTAGATTTGTCCAGGCATGTATTCCAAAATACACTGTTAAGAAATGCTATTTTTGTTCGTTTTACACAAACGAATTCTACAGTTCCATAGCAATATTATGATATAACCTTATAGGTTATATAAAACCTAATGTCATGAGATTTTCTTTTTTGTCTGTAAATTTTGAGAATTCTCATGTGTAGGCGTGGAATTGGATAAGGTAATAATGGTACGTTGCTTTAACAGTATAAAGTCAACAACAGGTGTTTGAACCCTCTATTTGAATGAGCAGAGCGTAACATCACTAACAATCGTAGCACTAGGAAGTGCAGGAAGGTCTTTATCACTATACAGAGTGTTGTATTTTATCATATGTATGCATAATCAGCATGTATTATTAAAGTACTGCTGTGTTACGTTAAGATAGGCAGAATAGACAGTTCGTCATCACCGCGATGCTCGACTGTGACTAGTCCTGGACGTCAATGGCCTCTTTCTGCGAGACAGTAATGTCCTAAAAGGAGGCCGACGAACGGGTGAGAGAGGAGGCCGCTGATGTGGCCTCCCCCCGTAGACGACGAACAGGGGTGCGCAGGCGCTACTTAATGCGCTTCCAGTAACACTCCTATGATCGAGTCGGGCTCTGAATGGGAACCCGGGCCCCGCTGAAGACACGACGTCGTGGGGACTGCCAAGTGATAGCCGGGACCAGTCTGTCGCTGAGAGTTTCCCGTTGCCTGCAGATCCGGGTCCCTTAAATAGTAGCTGAAGGCTCACGCAGCTGTTTTATTGGGGTAGTGCACCCAATGCGAGTCCCCTCACACGCCAGCGCGCCTACCCAAGGCCCTGAAATGGTCCTGTGTCATAAAAAAAAGGCAGAATAGACAGCCGATCCGGGTCCCTCAAAAAGCTTAGGGCACTCGCAGTGGGGTAGTGCTGTACTACTTGCAGCCAGTAAGATTCCTAAATTACTTAGTTTTAATATATTTATTATAATTTAAAATTCTAATATCGCTCTTGAAAAAAACACGAAAATTTAATCTATCTAAAACAACATTCTTGTCGAAAGGTAATTTTTTTAATTACCTCACATGGTAAAATCCATCAAGCTGTTATGTATGTTGTAGAACGTAACAAAAATTTCTATTTTTTTTTATCTCTCTTTATGCTTAAATGTGCACACACTTCATATCTACTATAAATTATTTTTATTACGTCTGGCTTCTAGACAGATAATAAATAAATTTATACTTAAATTTACACATGTGAATTACATTCGTTTATTTTGCTTTGCATGTTGATTATGTGCATGCTGAGATTATAATATAATACATATATTGTATACATGTATTACATAATATTATATACAACATTAAATCAGTGCATTTAGGATTTTTTTTAAGTTTATCATTATGTACGAGAATTCTATAAAAAGTTAAATAAATGAATAGGGGTGTAAGGGGTCTAACCAATATCTCCCAGACCCAAGCCAACCTCACCTGCACGTGGTACACCCTGCAAATCAACAGACGAGGCTCTGGCGGCCCGCCAACACCCACTGGACCAGCGTGGCGGGTTACGGTCCAAACCCCCCAAGTGATGATAGAATTTATTGTATTGAAAAAAAATCCAATCACCTATCCAGCTTAAATACTGTGTACGATTTTTCTACTAAAAATGTATGAATGCGAGCTTACAATTGGATTAAAAAAAATAGGAATTTAATAACCTTTATAATGAATTTATATAAAAAACAGGTATTCGAAGACTTCATAAAATGGAAAATTATCGTAATAATGTATTCCATCAAATTGATCACCCTGTATTAGAGTTAAGGAGGATCCCATGTAAGTAAACGATGTACATTAGTGTAACTGAGCGTGGTGACTGGTGGGTAATACCTACTATAAGTCGCAAGCCGCCTAGTACAGTAACTTCCTATTACCTATAGGTGGAACTATTTTTTATCTATTATATCTTTTTTATCTTTATCTATCTTTATCTTTATTGAAGCTTGTATAAATTATAATATTTGGCATATACGTGTTAATTAGATAGCCAAACGTGTAAACGAACAACATAATGGTAAGTGCATAGTTTGAGACAGAAGATGTTAAGTCTCTGTTCCTGTAATTGCATTGCCTATGCTGTGCTGCTCTTCTCTTTGAAACAGAAAAACTGTTCGGCAGAAACAAGTAGGATGGTGGTGAGCATTCAGATAAAAAGGTTTTTTATGTCTTAAGGAGACAACCAAGCAGTTGTTTGAAGTCTTATGGATCAACACCCATCGATTTTGCTACACGTATTTAATATTATAATATTATAATCATAAGTAAAAAAAACAATTACTCATGAAAAAATAATTGGTTTTCGGGCGATAGTTTGACGTGACAACGTCAAACATTACATGCAGTACGAACCGAACCGAGCCAATCGGTCGAGCCGATCATGCCTCTCTCTTGTTCGTGCCGCGCTCTCGCATGCGGAACGCGACATGACGTCATCTTTTTTGCGCATGCTGCCCGTAATATCGAGTTATTAGAGGTTAGCACGTCAAAACACTACATAGTCTGTCGACCCAATGATTCAAAACTATTTGAAACTTATGTACTAAATGGCATTCTAAATACAGACTAAATATTATACTTTATACACACATCACATCTATAAGGTAGATCTGTTCTTAAGCAGGAGTTGATCATTATGCTAATAATGATAACTTTGCAAAAAACTAATTATGAAAACCGCTTTTAGTAGAGATATAATATTAGCAGTTTATAAAACGAGTACATCTTGGTTTTTTTTAATTACAACCCTGTAATTTAAAAAAGACATTCAAGGAAAATTGCACATGCGTCCCATATAATTTCCGAGGCACCAATGATGCGCATATTTACCGGTACCTTGTAATTTAATGACACTATATACTAGGGCTGCCACAAACTAGTTTTTACCTGTTATTATAGATATTTAAATGTTTAGATTTTTTTAGAAAGAGTAATTTGATTATTTTATAATGCATATTTATGTATTAAACGATTTGTGTTTTTATTATTTCACCATTTTATTGAGAAATTCAATTAGTCGAATTGTAATATTAAATACTCATAAACTACGCAGAAGAAACAAGAAATATATAAAATATGAAGACTTAAGTGGAGTTTTCGCCTAGTTTTATCATTAGTGAATAAAATATGCTTATAAAATGTAAGCAATATTTTTCGAATTTTTTTTTAAATTTCGAAAGGACCTATGCCGTTGGCCTTAAGGCCTTAAAGCTACATCGGAAAAATAGATGAGCAGATGGCTCATCTAAAAATTTTATAAGGGAGATTTACTCCCCCGCCAGCTTCCCCAGCTTCCAATATACAAAAAAATAAATGATAATCTGTATATATATAAAAATCTTATGTTCGTATTATTGAACCTTATTTGTATGTTCAAGTTATTAAGTTATTTTTTTTATTTTTTATTTTTTGTACAGGATAATGCGTCGGATCCGCTAGTATTCATATATTTCATAATTCTTGAACAACCCTAATACGAAATCAATATTGCATCCGCAACACTAGGTGGCGTTTGCGCATATTAATACCGGGTATTGTTCATAATACCCGCCATGCATATTGATAGAGAGATAGTTCATTTCTAAATCGAAAGATACGTTCCCATGATGTCAGGATGTGCCACCATTATGGTACAGTGCAATGGCCTTAAGATGGCCGTTTAGTTTCCTTGAAGCCTTATTTGATCGTTTAGCTTTTTTGCTATTTGTTAAAGTAACTGTAAAATGAACGAACGTCGGTATATCCGTGAAATTTAATTATATTTTCTTATAATTTAATGATCCCGAATGGTTATTATGAGATGGTTTATTTTATTGTTTTTGAACGTCTTTCACATAAGTATATAACTAAATAAGTGCAAGTCCATTCTTATAGATAAGATAACAAGCAGCAAACTGCGGCTTCACTCACGTATAGTTTCAGATTCCCGAGGGAGTATAGGGATCAATTATAGCATTTGTGCTATTTTGAATACGCTTTACTCTAGTAAAGTTTCATTCAAATCTTCTGTGGGAAGCAGTAACAAACATCCACAGGTTTATCATATAAGGTTATTAACATTAATGTGGTAATATTATTTTTGTTTGTATACTTCACACACTGTCATACGGTAACGTACATGCTTTATCATCGTCAGCCTTTATCCGTCCACTGCTGAACATAGGCCTTACTTAATAAACGCTAAGACGACCTATCCCTTGCCACTCGCATCCAACACCGACCATCCACTGCACGGAGATCGTCCTCCCACCCCTTTAAAGACCGACCAACACTTAGTCTACCTAAACGCTTAATCTAAGGTTTATTATTATAATCTCCTATTAATACAATTTTATCTTAAAATGTAAATTCTATAAAGATGAATATAGATAAAGCTATAATAATTGAATTCTAAGTTACAATCTGGTTTATTAAAATGTATATCTTATTTCTTTAAAATAAGAAATATATTGTTACTCTTCAGTAGCTGGTGCTAGTTTATAATAAGGTTATTTGTATGGGCGACGTGCAGGATAAGAGCGCAAGAAGGCAATACTTTGTGCGTATTACACATTATCTAGATATTATTAGTAATGAATAAAATTTTATCTAGAAACGGATGTTGCATTGATGTTTTTGTCTATATTCTTGTAGATATCTAGAGAAACATGTCCTTATTCTAGAAAACTCATTTTACTGTTACATGTTTCAGAAACCGGTTTCTGAAACATTGGTCAAAGTGTATGTCAACTAACAGCTAATGGCGGTTAACATACGATTCTATAGTCAAAGATAGCTTTTTATTGTAGTTGTTATATCAACTAGCAGGCTGATCAAATGAAGTAATTTAACCATGCTTCTAGCAACTCATTTGACGCTTAACAAGAGACTTGACAGCCGATTTGTTAATTTTTGCGTTGATCAGGCTTTCGGAAACCAGACGTTAGTCACTAGCATATTTATTTTATGGTTCATAATTTTTAATACGACAAACGATACAAGCTACAACAATGACAAAAGAACATACTAATATTCAAAAGATTAACAACGCGCCTTCTAATCTTCTGGTGTAGCGGTGTCTATGTCGCCGATCGCATACTACCAGGTCCGTTATCATTTTATTGATAGAAATAATATGGCAGTTATTACTTGCACCAAATTTCCAATATCTGCAACATGGCAATATGCCAAGTGGACAAAACAATATTTCATACAGATTACAATATATTTTACTCTCACTACATTTTATGTTAATTCTCACCCAGATCTGTATCAGCTTACAATGTAAAAGTATGTAAGATTACTACTGTAATCACAGCTTTAATATTTTTGTGACCACTAAAATATAGATCTCTTTCAATGTCCACTTTAAGTATTGACTACAAAATTTATTTTTATTAGCTGATTCATGGTGGTAATGAAATAGCTTAAACGAGATCGGAGGGGTCCAGGACGTACGGTGAGACGGACCGACGGACGTTGCCAGGCGTCCGGTTAAAGCCGGACATAGGTAGGCTTTTTGATTGCGTGTCCGGCCAAAATAAACAGTGTCCGTCTTTTGATAGACTTTTTACATTTCGCAACGAGCAATGCCAAATCAATCTTAGGCTAAGAATGACTTGGCATTCGATTTAATCTATTAGTTCACTAGAATATAATAAAATGTATGATATTCATAAAAAAGTTTGATTTTACATACATTTTTTTGTCGTACCTATAAATACTGAGACAAAATTCTGAAAAATGTGGGGTGTCGGTGTACCCAAATGTCCCAAATGAAACAGGCAGGGACAAAGGAGATTGGCAGAAAAATGGCCTATATTCAGAAGCGAGCAATAACGGGGTAATTATGGTGATTATGATGATACTTCCTACATCATTCGATGAAAACCAAAACCACAATTTGTACATTTATCATATTTCATTAAAATAAACTTTCATTCATTTCTGTATTAGTTCAAAATTGCGATGTAATTTTCATGTTATTCAGTTTATTTTTGCACTGTACACAACTTGCAAGTGGGGTGGGTACCGAAGCGTTACGTCCTTGATAAAGTTACATAGACCTCAAACATATGAACATCTTAGGGGTCAATGAACAAGGAAAAAACAGTTTTTTTAGTTATATTATAGATTAGCCAAAATAAATAAATATGAAAAACGTCAAGATTTGGTTCCGTGTGTTTAGTCCGAATGCTTCAGTTTGTTTAAGTAAAGTTGAACAAACGAATCAAACCATTGGCCTAACTTTTCTAAAAAGGTTCATCTTACTCTTTACTTCTAAGACCTTACGTTTTGTACGGGCCTGTCCCGTTTTTTTGTAGCCTGTTTCGTTATCCCGAAAGGAACTACGGCTAAAGGCTACAAGAACTAAAGGCTAATGTCACAAAATTATCCTTTTAATTTTAATTACTAAAAATTTAGGAAATCTCGTGCATTTTAATTTGTCGTAGTAAACCAAAAAGTGGATTGACAGCTCATTCATAACTGAAAAGATAACGCAAAAACCTAACAAATGAGTGTATTTTTCGAAAACCTATAATATTATCGTATAGTTATTGTAATATGTTTGCGTTTTTAATTAAAAAAACAATTGGTCACATCATGTATTTTTTTTCGAAAGGTCTAGACTTTTAGTCCTGATGGCCTTTAAGCTCAATCGGTAGGTAGTTCACATCATGTATACGATATACAGCATGTACGAAAAAGGATGATGATGCAGACGATTTTATCTCATCAAAAATTTTCGAGCAGTTTGTTAAAGTGATATTTGAACTACAACCACAAAAGTGGTCTCCGCAAATAATTTACCAAACGTGAAATGTAACGGCCATACGTTGATATGATACGATGATAAATATCGACTCATGTAATGATAATGATAATCAGTTTCGTAACGTTCCAAATTTAAACTAATATTTTATTTTTATTTTTTTCAGATACAAGCGCTGATCTGAAGGTTGGTATTTAATTTTTATTGCTAACATGAAACATCATACTGAATCGAAATAACAGAAAAATCTATAGGGGCATGTTCCCATAACAAGCGGTCAACGCGCGTTAGGTAAGCGTTTACTCCTATGCATTTTATTCAATGCATGCACATGCTGAGGCGCGTTTACACGATGTTCTAGTTGTAAACGCGGTTATCAAAACGTGCGCTAAACGCTTATAATGCGAACTGGGTGCGTATTTCATCTTTATAGCGTAAATTATATCTAAAATATCGTGAAAACTAATTAACTTTATGAAAAAACGCCTTAGTAAAAATAATTAAATTTTAACGCATGGCACAACACCATAGAAATATGATAACTCTTTTTTCGTCTCGTGAATGGCAGCATTTAGAAACTATTGAGGCTTGCATACAATATACACGTAAGTCTGTGCATGCTTTCAAAAGGTAAAGTGAAAGTACTATAATAAAAAATATATTCATGTAGCGGTCGCACAATGCCCAAAATGCTGATTAACTGACGCTTGGTAATATAAATATTTTTCTTCAAATTATTTACATATGTGGCTTTCTCAGTCTGTGTTCTCACAAATGCTGATGCAATTTGAATGCGAGTGGTGATCGACCATCTCAGTGTTTATTAAGCAAGACCTATGTACAAGACTTAGGGGATGATTCTAGAGCTTCACAGTACGCATCGCGAACGCATAGGGTCATACCAATTCATATATAATACTTAAATGATATTCGCAACTGTGCGTCTGTCAAGCTCATATAAAACCCGACCATTGCCACCAGGAGCGCATCGATAAAAGCGTTCTTTGCATAGTATTGTTTCATTACTTACCCAAGTACGCTTCTTGAATACGTGTGTAAGTATTCCATGTTCAAATATACAATACTTCGGGACTGGTTTAAGATATTGTAGAGCATTGCAGAAGAGACGTTGTATTAAATGCGAAATTCACTTTGTTACACTTGACCCCGTCTGTCAAAGTAATCGATTACGATAATCGATAATGTGAATCGATATGATGAAATCGAGAGCGTTATAGTTATGAAACAATTTTATCTTTGCGGTTACGTTACAAAAGGTCGTAGGGCAAATTGATTGAGTTTCAGTGACAGTGCTTAGTAACATTTTGATTTTAATTTTTGATATAGACCACCACATTCCGTTTAAAAGGCCACTGGACACGGCAATTATGGCTAAATTATTCAAATTTATATACCTACTAGCTGTTACACGCGGCTTTGCCTGCGTTAGTAATTTTTTTTAATGTATCCTATATTACTTCTAGTACCACCGTGAATGTGTGTACAAAGTTTCATGATAATCGGTTGAGTAGTTTTCGCGTGAAAGCGTAACAAACATCCCTACTTTCACATTAGTAAGGATGAACTGACAAGGATCTTGTGCTGTCGTATGTTGAGAGTCGAGCACTGTAAAGATTTGTAAAGTATATGGATAATTTGTCTGGACAATGATTTACCAGGTAAAGGGATGAACTTCACCCCGCCCGCGAAAAAGTACATCGCAGGATAACCCAGGGTACATGGGTTGTCTAATCGAGCTATAAGTTACCTTCATCATCATCATCATCAGCCTTTATCCGTCCACTGCTGAACATAGGCCTCCCTCAATGAACGCCAAGACGACCGATCCCTTGCTACTCACATCCAACACGGACCTGCCACTACACGGATATCGTCTTCCCATCTGGTTATGGCTGACCAACACCTTACCTTATAAGTTACCTTGTTCATGAGTAATTCTGACCACTCAGCATCTGGTAGATCCTCTAACCCATTACCACTCAAATAATACTTAAGTTAAGGAAGTATTGGAAGAAGGTTTTACCATCTTTGATAGGTCAAAAGCAATATAATATTAACATTATGATAAGCATACAATTTTTGATGAATATAATATCCTTATAATACTAATGTAATTACTCACATATTGTTATAATGATTGCAAAAAGCAATAAACAATTCGAAGGGTTCATATAAGGCGTTCGTAGCTCACAAAACATCTACCCATCATTACAGGTCAAAGCGCAAACACTAAGGCATTTTATACCTTATTGTGTTAAAATATGTATCATAATCGCACAAGCAAAATATTATCTAACCTTTGACTGTGCCGTTAAATGTCATTGAAGATATTTACATAAATACTCATACAATTTAATGAGAGAATACCCAGAATTTGCACGTTCACTTAACAGTTAGGCGAAGCTTAAGTTTTACTTCATTGGTTACTACAAATGCGTTAGGTTGAGGTCAAAAAAGCCTCTATCTATGTAACCTCTGCTGGATAGCAGGTAATTGTGATATTATTTTATATGACGAAAATTGCACGGGTTTTTCATGTTAAACTTCTGGTGAGCCTTCGAATACCAAGATGAGAAAAATTAAGAGATCGTCACGACTCTATAGGATTTTTATTAACTACAAACTGAACTCGGCAAATGTTGTCCTGACCATTTTGTCCCGATAACACCAAATACAATAAGAAAAGAATTATCAAATTTGGTTCAGAGGTTGTGAAGTTATGAGCGAACCTACATTGCGACGATTCATTTCTATTTAGATGAATTGTAATATTAAGATATATGTACACAGTGTGCGCTTTCGTGATCACCAACTGTTTTCTAAAACTTGTAAAATCAATATAAATTAAAAGGATTTTTTTATTTGTGCCACTCAAACCTTTATTACAATAATTCGGTATCAAAATAAAATAAAAATTTAATTTGGGTATCGCAAAATGGTTCCAGCTCAGTGTTTACCTAATATTAACCAGCACTGGTCTTCTGCTGGAACCGTTAAGTTAGATCACGAAGCTTTGTGTGTGTACTAATATAATAAAGAAGTATTTTTGCAGTAGTATATAATCTTCAAACTACTCAACCGATACAATGACTGTTTTCTTTATAACATATCGACTACGTCAATGCTAAATTATCTCTATCTAAGTATATGAATATTCATTTGTCCGGAAAACTTACTTGTGGGCGAATCAGTTGGCAAAAGCTAGTTTGTAAATAGACAATGACTTTTAAAGAGTTTATCTTGTTCTTATCTACGACAAAACGTAGCCGAAAACAGACGAAGCCTTCGATTATTAGATTAAAAATTCAAGAGTTTAAAGAAGTTTATCTAAAGAATTTAATTCGTTTTGTTCACAATCTCAACTAAGGTATAATGTACCTGTAAGAGGTATATTTAATAATTGTAAAAGTCATGAACGTGTGCTTATAAATTAATACAATAATTACAAGAACCTTACATGCGCTTTCGAAATCTGCGACCATGACATAATCTTAGAAAATGCGCTGACATAAGTACATTTTATTCTCATAATTTACTTATGACCCACGCCAATTGAAGGTTCAAGTGTTATTGCAAATTAATTCATCATCATCATTTAACTGTAATTAATATAATAAATGATAAGAGATAGACCTATAAAAATAGGACTGGACTGCTAAAACTGGGGTAGTGCCTCTCCCTCACATAGCTATTATGTTCTCGTGTTTCGTGCAGTTTGTGAGTTTCCGGTGACCTATTGGAGGTATAGGGAAATGGAGAGCAATTATGCATAGCCTCTGGTTGTTCGGATGTCTATGGGCGACGATAGTGACCATAAAGCTACGACTGCTCGGTTGCTCCTAGTGACATAAAAAAATGATTTGTCTTAGCTATGATAATATCTTCTTTATATAAGAAAAATTTTCTTTATATAAAAAAGTGTTTGTAGTCTCCCTTTTCCGAAACGGCTAAAGCGATTTATATGAGGTTTTTATGGGTCGAAAAGTATGTTTTATACCGCTACGTGATAAGGGTGTAACTGTCCAGAAAACTGAAAATTCCTGAATGAAATTCGGTATACGCCTCATCGGATAGGAATTAAATCTCTGCCTAGTCAAAATGGCCACATTTTGTACTATTTACCCTTCTTAAAACCTTTTTTTTATTTATTACCCATATAGTAAAGATAGTACGTTATAATATACTACTGCTATATACAATTGATATATAACGTAAGTATCAGAAAGCGATTACTATAGAAAATGTGTGTATACTATATTGATGAAATATTGCTTCTTTGTCTTACTTAAAGAGTCTTATGATCATAAAGAGATCCATAATAAATGCATTCACATAATCACCAGGATGGATAGATGGATGGAGGATGCATCACACTAGTGGTATCATCTTCGTCATCCTTTATCCGTCCACTGCTGAGCATAGGCCTCAATCAATTAACGAAAAGACGACCGATCCCTTGCCACTCGCATCCTGGTTTTATGGTCAAACGAATACTTTGTCTACCTAAACTTGAACTCCCACCCAACCCACTCTTGAACTTAAATGACCCATCGGCCATCCATTCTACTTAGCGCCTGACCTGCCCATTGCCACTTTAACATGCTTATTCTTCGCGTGGTATTGGTAACTTTACTTCTCTGGTAGAGGTCTTCGTTTCAAATCTTATCTGCCAAAGAAACACGATATCTCCACAGACTGTACTTAATCGGAAGATATCCATGATCTCACAAAAAAATGCTGATGTTCAGTATCTTAGAACTTATTTATTACTTTCTATTGCAGGATTATTGCCTGCAATAAACTCCTATCTTTTCAACAATGGTACATGGCCCCGAACAAGAGAAACAATTACCTTAGGGTCCCTAGACTAAGCACTAGTCTAGTATATTCAGGTCATGTCTTCAAGGTTATCTAGGCTATGACGGAGCGATAGGAATCCGCGTAGGCGCAATCACGTTGTTAGTGACATGTCGCTCTAATGTCTAGGCATGTCCTTCGACGGACATTAGTTGAATCGATATCGATCAAATACAAATGTCGATAATAAAATACGTAATTTAATAACACACTTTGTATATTCGTCTTAACGACAAACTACATCAAAGCTTAAACATTATATTACACTTAGTACTTTTTTACTTTGTTGCAATAACGTACATAACCTAATAAAATATATGTTTTTAGTGCTGAAAAATAAAAATAAAAACACTTATTGTATTTTTTTATGAATTTATAAGACATACTATATAATTATAACAATAAAATAAAACATTAATTACTAAACCACATTTTTCTACCTTCTCTGTAGGTATCATATTAATAGAAAAAAAGCCCAACCATTTATGTTTGTAAGTAAATTTCATCTCGTATCGTATATGCAATTTAATTTTATTTTATAGCACATAACAAATAATAAAATAACTCTACTATTGGCTTTCCTTGATACAAAACGTCGTCTCAGGTAATAAAAAGTAATGACGCCATATAAAAAACATTGCACCTCATCTAAAACATAGATATGCTAATGGGTACAGTTTATTTTGCGCGTAAATGTCGAATATAATGTATCGAATGTCATTAACGTATCGATAACACAATACCGCGTACATCACTAGCACATAATATATGTCATGAGAATTTTCTAGTATTCTACATAAATATTTGTTTTATTTTTAGACGATTCAAGTCGTTTGAGAACCTTCTTTCTTCTTTAAAGTCCTTTTAAAGTTTTTTTAATGAAATATCATCATTAGATTGCAGATATTTGAGACCTCTGATATCAAACAGTTAAACGAGGTATTGAGTTTATAAATTAGCAATCAAACTCATCTCACACAACAAAGAAGTCAACAAAGAATCTGTCGTAATAGGTTCTACTTCCTAATTCTGCCTTCGAAATTTCCTCCTCAAATCAGTATGTTTCTAATTTTATACAAATAAGCTTAACCCGTCAAACATCTAAAAGCTTGAAGATAATGTCATAAGTTAAAAGTTTTTCTTACGCATTATATTATGTAATAAAAAAAGACAATATCTTATCATCATCATTATCCACATTTGTCCATTACTGGATATAGGCCTCCCTCAATGAACACCAAGAGTCAAGACCGATACCATGCTACTCGCATCCAACACGGTCCGTGTTGGATGCGAGACCGCACGGAGACAAAGAATTCACACGTACTTAGAAGGACAGTTCTTATGAGCACTTTGAGGACAAACTCTGCGATGTAAACGTCCGCTTGGCGGCTTGACGAGAGGGACGCCGCGATGTCCTCAGCACATGAACCTACAAGAGCGAGCGAGTGCGAACTGGGGACATGTCCCCAATAAAGTCGGCACAAAAATCCTTAAGAATTGTGCTTCTATATACGTCTGAATTCTTTGACGGAGATCATCTTTCCACTTCGATTATGTGCGACGATGGTCCAGTGGTGGATGGACTCGGCTTCTTATGCGAGAGGTCCGGGTTCGATGCAGAGCCGCCCGTGTGTGCCTCGAAATGGGTTTTTCTAATTTCTAAGTGCACCCCAAACATGAGACCGTCGCTCGCTCACCGGTGAAGGAAAACATCGTGAGGAAACCTGCATGCCTGATGAGATTGAAAGTCTTTGAAGGTATGTGAAGTTCATCAACCCGCACTGGGCCAGCGCGGTGAACTATTGATTTCGAGGAGGAGACCCGTGCCCAGCAGTGGGACATAAAGGGTTGATACTTTTTTTATAGAACCATTCGAAAAAACAAAACATGATCAACGGTTCGGTATAACTACGGAACCCTAAAACATATGTAATTCATACACAAGGTTTCACACTCTCTATTGAAAGTGAAGGCCTTACCCAACTACAATCGCTTACTTTTATTGCACATGAATTATTCCGATTTATTATGTACTGTGCCCGTCATTGACATTTTAAATTTGAGATTTTTCTATGTTTTTACCAAAAAAAAATTATAACGGTTTGTATAAATAACAAGAGAAATCAAACTATAAAATAATGCATGAATTTTATTGCACTACATATTTCTATATTTTTATTACTTGTAAATGTGTAGAATGGATTTACAATCTTTGTAGTTAATAACGTCAAGATATACAAAAAATATACTTAATATAATAACTAAAATATATTATTAAAAGAAATCCCTTTAGACAAGGTTCCGAAGATACTGGCATCGTTTCTTTGTATATATACTACAGGCAACAAGGAACCTATACAATTTTTAAATGTGAAAGACCAGGTTGTCTTTATCATTGCCTAATCGTACTTTCACTTGCTTTAAATTCAACTCATAAAACAGACTAGAAATCAGAATGATATACATAATGTTCTTAGAAATATTGATATAATATTGAAAGTTGTCTAAATTGGGTGAAGTTTAAGTATCTATTATCTAATAAGCAGCTATTTTTGTTTGCTTTATAACAATTTGTCCTAAATATTTCATTGAATAACACAATGACATAAGATGCAGTATTTTATTAATGTCTCCAATACTTCATTTTCTTGCATATTACCTACTATTAACAAATAGTCTAAGATCCGGCATTAGAAAATTATACCTTCATCTGTTAATTTAAATAAACAGAATAATTTTAGTTTTTATTTATTATAATTTTAGATTTAGTTTTGTTTTAATGTACAAAGTATATTTTAAAAATGTAATATTATAAATATAATGATAAATTATAAATTTTTAATCTTTAATTATGTTTCTAATTTAAAATAGTCCTAATTATAATCAGCATGTCCTTCAAAGGCTAAAAAAGCCCAATAAACAGATGAGGGTATATTTTTCTAATGCCGGATCTAAGACTATAATTATGGTTTAAGCCTCCTAACATCACATATAGAGCAGATCTGTGTATACTAGCGTAGATTAAAGAAAAATCCCCCATCTTTACTATTTCTCAGTATAATGTCAATGAATGGAACTAAACATCACCCGTCTCAATACAGTAAGGAACAGTCGCGAGGTAATCATATTGCTTTTAGATCTAGGACTTTCTAAAAGCTGCTAAAGACGCTCACAGTAGTTAGGGTAGGTCACACAGCATATTGTCAAGAGCCTGGCTGTGGCCTAGCCTTTTCCCAGTTATATTTTGGGGTCGGCTTCCAGTCTAATGGGATTCAGATGAATACTGGTATTTTAAATTGAGTTAGTGCTTATCTGATCTCTTATCTGATATAAAGATGGTCACCCATCCACGGACCAATCTCGGCAACGTTGCTTAACCTGGTAAATAGATCCTGCGCGACCAAGCCAAGAGCGTCACGTCAGGAACCTGGCTAACTTCGTAAAGGAACAAAAGCTAGGCTAAGCTAAAGTTGCATTAGGAAAGAAAAGCTAAGCTAAAGCTAAATTACCTGGAATAACCCATTTACGCTCATAGATGACGTAGATCACCATCGACCATATAACCGCAATAGAGCGGTAACGTTATATGATTTTTGAAAACAAATTCTGGCTAATTTGTGCCGCGTCGCAGCTCAGATTCTGCGCTCTGATTGGCCGAATGGTGGATGATTGACCGATGGAACGTAGACGCAGATCAGGGATTAGTTGAATTACTATTACGTCAGTGACGAATCACTTATCGCATCGGATTTTATGTCTCACATTACTATTATAATTATCTTGTTAAATTATATTAATCGCTCACAATGATCATCTGCAAATGTGTTTATCTGAGTAATAAAAAAATGCGCTCCCTTTAACAGAACTCAAACCTGACCACTGTAGGGCTATTCTGTAAGAAACCATTTCGATATCGAACTTCACCTGAGTGATAGAGCTCCCTTTACGTCACTTCAAAAGTGAACTGTATTGATAGTCGAGTTTTAAAGAATACAAATCGTCAAATTCATCATATCACCGCGGATTCCGCTTTCGAGATTCGAAAAAGACATTACAGAATAGCCCTACTGTTCCCGAGTACCATCAATAAATGAAACCGACCAGAGAACCCCAAACCCATTAAACCAAATTAAACGTAATCACTAAGTAAAAACTTGTCCGCGGTAAAAAAACATATTTAATCATTGGGCGCAAAATAGATTTTTAAGTTATTATATAATTGGTACTATGAGGTGGTTGTTTCATAATGTTATCGTTTTTCATCGTGGGACACAGGGTTAATGCCTCTATAAGTACTTATCAGGTACAAACATTATGCGTCGCCAGAGGGCCTGTAATGTATCTTGCAGATGCTAAAACGGTTAGGGTGAACGCACACTACACTCATTTGCTTTAAATTAACGTTTCACATAAACTGGTCCGATTATAGCTCATATTTAACATACACTTTGACGTGTATGAAGTAAAATATATTTTAGAGAATATTATTTCATATATGGAGGGTTTTTTGTGAGTATTACGTTCATAAAGCGACTCAGTCTACTTCCAATTAGATATGATGATATTAAAATGGTAGTCGGTTCAA
Organism: Lycaena phlaeas; assembly: GCA_905333005.2. Lineage (NCBI taxonomy): Eukaryota > Metazoa > Arthropoda > Insecta > Lepidoptera > Lycaenidae > Lycaena > Lycaena phlaeas. The sequence continues at coordinate 13,149,826 of HG995169.1, read as the reverse complement.
TTTAACATTCGCTTGTGGGCAGATACTGTGTAATATTTTTTATGTATACAGATAATTGAAATTGGAATATCTTTTTGTAATATTAAAATAACAACTTTTTATTAAATATATGGATAGATAAACGGTATGTATAGCACAACATTTTTGTTTTGGCTAATATCTGAAACGGTTAGGCCGATTTTGATAGGTTTACTGGAAGATAGAGCTAATGTATCAAAGTACCTTTTGACTTAGGCCATACTTAGGCCAAACTAACTTAGGCTAAAAATTATCATCATCAATCCGGATACCTCCGTAAATCTGGGGGCACGACAGTGCCCCCGCCAAGTCGAGCGCGAAGCAAACACTGCCGTACCATCCTTTACCATTTCGCCGTATTTTCAGGCCCCTATTTGAAAACCTCTGTATAAGACCAGAACGCAAAAATTTTCGTCAACTAGTTTCTAAGTTAACGCGGACGATGCAGCAGCTAATAGATAAGTATGATATATATCTGAAAAAACTATATATTGCTATATACACACAGCAGTTCGTCTCTATAACATATTATAATATGTAAGACTATTTCATTTTGATTTAAATATCTTTATCTATTTTTATTTATTCCAACACGAACAGATCACATAACCCCATTACCAAAGCGCCAAAATATTATGCAAAAATATTAAAATTAAAACTAGAATTCTAGTTTAAATCTTTTCGTGCTAAATCTATTTGAAAATTACGTTTTATCTAATCTTATATATTTGCTAAAATATTATTTTAAATGAATGTTCACACACTGACACTCATTAGTGTGCAGATAATTCAAAGTGTGTGTTCAAATTGGGTGGCCGAATAAAAGTATTTTATTGCTTTACTTTATTCTGTAATGTGCTGATCATCAATCATCATAGGCATCTTCTAAACCTACTAATATTATAAAGGCGAAAGTTTGAGAGTATGGATGTTTGTTACTGTTTCACGTTAAAACTACTGAATGGATTTTAATGAAACTTTGCAGTAATATAGCTTATACATCCGAATAAAACATAAGCTATAATTTATCCCCGTACTTACACGGGAACGGGAATTACGCGGGTGAAACTGCGGGGCGCTGCTAGTTCTAAATAAAACCAATGAATCAAACATCTATCAAAATATTATGTAATTGTGCAAAGACATAAGCCAATTTTTTTTATCAATTTGACCATCATAATAAAATTTGAGAACGTTCGTTATATTAATTTCCAATTCCTATCTCATAGTAGTCATGATTAAGGGAACTGTGATTGATTATCATTGATCGTAATCACAAATACAAAAACCAATATTACACATTTTAGTAGATTATTATATTGTATAAATAAATAATATTTTTTTATTATTAATTATTATTATTATATTGCATAATATTTTTTTTCCTAATTGATTTTAATAAGACAATTGTAACTAGATGGCTAGAATATCTATATTATACATGTTTTTAAGCAAATTATTGTTTTAATTGAGTTCGGTATCGGACTCCAGTGTCTAAGTAGTAGACATAGTTATTATTAAATAACTTAGTACATTTCAATAAACATCGTATCGCGTAAATATAAATAGCTATCGATTAACGATCATGATTTATCGATAATTAAGTCGCGCCGTAACGGTGCTATCCACATCGGTTTGGGTTCCCGGAAGAACACCAGCATTGGCAACCAGCCAATCGATTATCCATTCCCAATATGGAATCGATTTACTTGACATATTAATATTTATTAACTTACATTATCTCTCTCTCTAATATATAAAATTCTCGTGTCGCAGTGTTCGTTCCCATACTCCTTCGAAACGGCTCGACCGATTTTTATAAAATTTTGTATGCATATCGTTTTGCTTTCAGTGTTTCTTAGCAATCTTAATGTGTTCCATTTTACTAAGCAAGTAGTGTTTTGCCCAAATTTGAGCTGATTAATTTTACCATCAATGTGGTTTTAGTTGTCTAGGTTTGTTTAAAACTTCAAGTTATAGGTAACAGTGATTGCACTGGGGATGACAATGTATTTGTTCTTGCAAACTAGACAACAACAAAAGTGAAAGATATGCGATATTTTATTGGTCATGTCTCTGTGACACAAATCCTAGAAGTCGTTAGACACCCACTTTTATGTATACGATTCGAAATGTATATAGAAAATAAAACTTTTAGTGTCTGTTTGCAAAATATAAGAGCCACTTTTTACTGAATTCCTATGGATATGATATATACATATTACATTGTATATAAAAAAAAACTTCTTTTTTCTTTTGTATATAAACCTAAATAACATTTTTTTACTATTTTTGTTGGTCGGTCAGTTTATTATGGTTAATCTCTGAAACACCTGCACCCATTTTGACGAAACTTTCATTGGCAGATGGCTGATATAGCACAGAGTAGCTTAGGCTAAAAATCATCAATCCAGATACGTCCGTAAATCTATGTTAACTCGTGCAAAGCCGTGGGTCACTGCTAGTCTAAGTATAAGAAAAATATCGGACAGCAGAATACTGTATTTTCCTACGTCTTAATCCTTACTAATATTATAAATGTGAAAGTAGAGATGTTTGTTATACTTTCACGCGAAAACTACTGAACCGATCTTTATGAAACGTTGTAGATAATAGATACACATATTCTCGGAGGTACTAAAAGAAATACAGTATATAAAATTAAAATAAAAAAGTATTTCTTTTTTCTTAACGCGGGGGAAGCCGTGGGCACAACAGTTAGTAATATTATAAACGATGATATAATATATATATATATATATACAATATTATGAACGTAAGTTTGTTTGTTACGTTTTCACGCGAAAACAACTAAACCGATCATCATGAAACTATTTATTTACACACAATGTATAGTTATGTTGGATAAGGCACATCGGGCAAACATGTCAAAGAGAGATGAACCCTAATTTAGAGACATAAACAACAGACAGCAAATCAACTCTACTCCCATACTGTTTGCTGTGCCATTTACATAGAATACTGAAAATGAACTCTACCACCATGGCATTGTAGTCTCAACTCGCATGTTCAATACGCGATCGGGCACAATAATATTTATAGTTGACAGCGAAATAAGTGAGCTGTCTGTCCATGTTTCTATTATACCATAACCCGTTACTGGCCGACGGCTAATAGTTTCTGAGGACCAGACTGAAGCCTGACCTGACCTTAGGAACACTCGTGACGCTATGATATTACCTACCGGTAAAGGCAAATGCTAGTAAATTATATGCATTTGTATGTATATACATATTATATTATAATATTAAATCATAAATATAGATTGAACCCACAAGTTTAGTGTGTACTTTTAATTGTTTTAAAACATGCTAACCATAAACATGACCTATAGGTTTATAACCTATCGACCACATAACCCATAGACTTTTAATAACAGGGGAACGGGTTCTGGCGACACATCTGACTTATAGTTCCGATGTAAGCCGTAACCGTTGCGAAATATATCCATTTCTTTTTAACGTTCCGTGATTAGTAATGATCTTGAATTAGCTAATCACAGCATTGTAACCCCTTTCGTCTCACCTCAGCTAGTTGCCAGAATGCATTTAATACAAAAAATCAAACATTAGGAGTCTATGGGTTATGTGGTCGATGGGTTATACTAAACAATTTTTTATTATAAATGTATTAGTAATATTTAGTATAATAAAAATAGGCGTTTAACATAGACAATCTTGCACTAAATTTTCGATTCAATAGTTGTTTTTTTAATTTGATGTAGTATCAGTTACTGTGAAATATAATGACGAAACGTATTCTGGTTAAGGTTCAAGCGCCATTCAGGTAAAAAGTTTTGGCTAATATCTTGAAAACTATATATACACTATTATAAAATGTATTCCGACCGATTTGTAGAAAACTTCACATTTCACATATTATATTTTCTGTTAATTGTTTCGTAAAATTTACCGTTTATGATTCATGTCTAATTTAATTAATAGCGAATAAGCATTATTAAATTTCAAAGTATTACTAAAATATGAATTCCATAATGACGTCATAATATTTTAGCATGTCGCTGAGGCCAAGTTTTTAATGTTATAAGGGGGTAACCGAGGAGTCGGGCCTTTTGGTCTCTACCGATGCCCATAGAGATCCGCACCAAAGGTTATGTAGATGCGTTGCCCTCCTTTTCCCTATCCCCCCAATGGACCAGTCAAACCGCACGAAACGCGACAGCATAGCTGTCACTTTACGCCAGTGTTATGTGAGCGAAAGGACCCTTCCCGGTCGTGCCGGCTCAATTCGTCTGCAAAACACAGGATGGCACTACCACTTACTAGGTCTAGTAGTCGTATTAAGCTGGGATGAATAAAACACTAACGGTTTCCGAAAGGCTGATCAACGCAAAAATTAACTATCAAGTGTCAAGTCTCTTGTTAAGTGTCAAATGAGTTGCTAGCATAGTAAAATTACTTAATTTGATCAGTTTGTCAGTCGACATAACAACCATAATGAAAAGCTGTCAAATTTAAATTTAGAATCGTATGTTAACCGCCATTAATAGTCATGTTATTTGACATACACTTTGATCAATGTTTCAGAAACCGGGCGATAGTAATGGCTTTTTAGACGCAGAACCCTGAAAATGATGACCCTATATTATAATAAACACAATTTAATGCCACATGATTAGAACATTGTTGTCGAACAACAATCGTATTGCCAAACGCGTGTCAATTGTCACTTGCGCCATTTTCACGCTTATGATTGCGACACAACACCGAGTACAGACAAGTTGCAAATACTATATACAGATCAATTCCCCCCCCTTTATAATGGATACTTATATCGTTCAATTTTACTGTACATTTTATTGTATAATATGCACAATTTCATTGAAAATATTATATTGTTTTTTATTTTATAATCAAAAGTCAATTAAGTCAATTCAATTCATTAAAGTTGTTGGAGCTTCAACGAAAGAAAGCATCTTTATGATATCTTTAGATTGTTTTGTCAGTGCACCTACTTGTACTTGTCATATCATTCTTTCCTAGCCTTTACCCAACTATATTTTAGGGTCGGATTCAGCTGAATACCAGTATTTTATATGGAGCGACTGGTTATCTGACTTCCAAAACCCAGTAACTGGGTGATATGGTACCCCGCAGTAAGACTGGTTGTCAGATTCTCGGGCTTCTGATGACCCGTAACTACTGTCAAAGATCTACGAATGACAGCCGGGACCAACGGCTTAACGTGCTTTCCGAGGCACGAAAGCTTTTACTTGTCACGTAATATGAAATAACATAGACGAAGATTGGATAACAAAAAAAATATATAAAACTAATAAAATTCTATTTAATGGAAACAGGGCGTCATCTTGGCGTTTATTTAAGGAGGCCTATGTTCAGTGGATAGAAGCTGATGATGATGATGAAAGAGAAATTGATTACCTACACGATTGTACTTAACGTCGACCTAAGTCAATTTCAGTGAACTTGAAGATTGCAATTTCTTAGAGCCTCAGAGATTTACTATTGCCATTCTAACAAAGCAAGATGAATCCGCAATTAGGTAGATACAGTAGTCGGGCTATGCCATTGACGTACGTCGTACATGAATATAAAGATTACAAAATCAAAATAATAGATATTATAGAACTAACAAGCTTAGAGTATATATTGAGAAAAACTTTTTTATAGGCAAAAAAAAGAAGATTAACCACTACATTATTCGTAAAAGAAGAAAGAAAAATAATAGTGAACAGTCTTAACAGTTTATCGATATCGATATCTAAAATTTTATATTATAATATACCAGCCCTCGATTTGGGTTTACAATCGAACATAACGTTAGTGCCCCTAGACAAGTGGCAAACGAGCCAAATCCATTCTGACCCTGTTGACTGAGCAAGAGCTTGTAAATATATATTTATTAATAAGTGACGCTTATTCTATTCCACCTTAATCCTTTAATGGGAATCATTTGATCACACGCGGCTTAATCTTTTAACCGTACGGGAATAAGTCATTTAGCTAATGGAAATCTATTTGCAGTCACAGTCGAAGTTGTGCATGAACCCTTAGCAAATTTATTAGTCGGCCAGGCCGTAGCCCACTGTATATTATATCGCAGTGAACTGTAAAACTTCTATAGCGCGATTCAGACTTGTGGCGCTGATTGGTCCGCCATACAGAACACATAACAAGTCTCATTCTGTATGAACCTTTAGCTAATAAAAGTATTGATAGACACACAAAGCACACAACTAAATACAACTGTGATCTATAGATCTATTGTTCGTTGAAATCTTTTGTATGAAACAGCGTTAATATTTATCGAAATGCCATTATTCGTTCAAAGCTCCAAACCGCGAGTATAGACTGAGGTGTAGGTTAAGTATATAAAAATATTTATCAACAACTACACCACGTTTACCTAGTCCAGTTGTACAAGCACTCGTGTGACTAAATAACGGAAATAAAAATAATTATAGAAATACACATCCATGACTCATGTACAGACAGTTAAATTCATCAATTGCCCTAGGTTGGATTCGAACCGGCGTGTGAAGTGCCACATACCACACAGAATAACCATCAAATATTTACCCGGTTTAATTGCTGTCAACCGATATACCTTGAAACATCGTATCTATAGAAAGTCGGCTAAGCTAATAAATTTCGTAACCGAACGAGATTATTATATATGTACCCACGTATTGACAAGGCCTTTGACCTTACGGCTTTTGGTGCATTTCATAAGAGTAGCAGTGTAAAAGAAAAAAATTAATACGTTGAATTTTGATCATCACTGTAGGGACATGAGGAAAGAGGTTGTAAATATTGTAAAAAACTAAATTGTAAATATTTTGAAAATAGTATGAAAGCACAGGACGGCCTTCATCAGAATCCATCTTACAATGTGGGTATGTGGGTGATGGTCGAAACAGGAAAATTTTAATAAAACGTATTTTCTTCAAGACTTGAATGATTTTACTTCTAATAACTTTTAAAATAATACTTTAATCACGTTAATGAAAACTACTAATATTCTGATCACTAATTATAACTTTATAATTTTAAATGAAAAACCAAAACCGACTTCAAAACTATACCTTTGAATTATGTACAACTAAAAAATTTTAAATAATATTTAAATACTTCGAGTACTACTTTTTAAAATTAGTCATTTTGGGAGTCGGTGCCAGCCAATAAGGACACTTTTATCACAATTCACAGCATTTGAATAAATAATATTAGGTATACTCTCACAGCTATTATAAATTTCTTTGCAATTATTGATTTTGTACTCATACGAGTACACCCAGTATTGAATAGATGTCTGTTAAGGTTTTCTTTGCTTTGGCTGGTACTGACACCAAAAATTTCTTATTTTAAAAAGTAGTACTCGAAGTATTTAAATATTATTTAAAAATTTTTAGTTGTACATAATTCAAATGTATAGTTTTGAAGTCGGTTTTGGTTTTTCATTTAAAATTAACTTTATTTTGTACTTTTTAGTTTTAAGTATAGGGCCAATAAGGCTAGTAAACTTTCTTAGAGGGCTTACACAAATTTATCAAGGCTTAATGAAAAACAAACGAAGAAAGGATTTAAATTAGTATACAGCCAAAAGCAATTTGGAAAGTTATATACTATACATATATTATCATCGACATCAGCCTTTCTCCATCCACTGCTGAACATAGGCCTCCCTCAATGAACACCAACACATTTCTGCCACAGACCGCATCCTTACAGTAAGCCGTTGAGGAATTGATCATCATATTTGGCTACGACAGTTACTTGACCACTGGACCATAAAGACGTTACGTTAGGCAAATATCCTGACGGCCTATAAAAATTTAGCCGAGTATCGTTAATTTGCTCCTAAGAATTGAAGAGTTCCGTTACTTTATTATGGATCCCATGATCAGAACCTAACCAAGTTTTCACCAAACTACCCTTGAACTACGTTCTTTCATATAAACTAATAATCATCGAAATCGGTTGGCGTGATATTCAGTTATTCATCTATTTGTCGCGTACATGCCTAATGCAAATTTAAGTCTTTTATGGTTTTCTCATGGATACCATCATCAGAACTGGACTAGATTAAAATGGGACCCCATGGGGAGTATCACCTTTCTAATAAAAAAAGAATCATCAAAATCGATTCACCCAGTCAAAAGTTATGAGGTAACAATTATAAAAAAAAAAAAAAAAAAAAAAAACATACAGTCGAATTGATAACCTCCTCCTTTTTTTGAAGTCGGTTAAAAATATGTTATGACTGTGGCGATAGACAGCGATTCGTCGAAAACGTGGTACGCTGCGACCGCTCTTCACGAAGCCCCCTTCAAAGATGGCCGCCTCGCTACCATCGACTCGACGCTCCGCTAGAGTGACATCACTCTTGAGTCTTGACACTGACCTTTTTATCCAACGACAACTCCAAATCCCTTTATAGAGTCATCGCCACTTTAGAAGTCCGATAGACGCGGCGCTGCGATCTCATAACTCAATGTTGCCAATTTCTATTGTAATAATTTTCCACCAAGTCTAGTACAATAAAAAAATTAAATAATTATAGGGCATAGGCCCTAGGTCAGGTCAGGTAGGTCAATAGTGCATTGATAAAGACTGATGATGATAATAATGACAAAAATAATTATAGCAGCAAAATAAAAATCTCCCTGCCAGGTTTTAGTAAAATAAAACATTTTTTTGTAAATATTTCATTCGTATTTTTTACGTATAACCGATTAGTAGAATTCATCTAAAACAAGCTTCTTCGGATGTGTTCGGCTTTTGCCAGGAGTGACGATTTTCTCAGAAGTAATTGCTGCCATTGTTACTTCCTTTGTTATTCGACCTTTTTTACAGAAACACCTGAAAATATCATTCACCTGAACAAGGTTTTAATTCTTTTACCTTGTATTTATATTCATATAAAATATCATAAGATAAATGTAGGTATAGAGTTAATGATAATATTTTAACCATAAATTAGGCAAAAATGAGTGACTCTAGCATCTCTAAAATTTACCCGTCATGGCTGTGACATTTATAAACATATTATTTAACGGGGTTAATTGTTGTTTATTTATACTTTCTAATTCACAAAATTATTTCACTTTAACGATCATTATACGGCCTTAAATTTTTACACCTCACTTTATATTATATGCTCCATATTTCACGTAAAACAATTTAAAATATCACAACTTCTTACTCCAGACAGATGTCAAGATGTCAATGTTGTCAAATTTAGTTCAGGCATTAGTCGCAGGACTTTAAAAGTGGCGAGGACTATACACTTGTACATAATTTAGACTAATCCCTTTTTAACCGCCTTCAAAAGGAGGTTCTTAATTCGTTTGATATATTTTACGGTGGTCGTCATTATCGCTATTCACAAATTAATATAAAATGTATTAAATATATGTATTTCAGTTGTCTAGTACCCGTACTCGTAACACAAGTTATTCGGAAACTTACGACGGGACCAAATTGACGTGGTGTAAAAGCATCCATACATATATTATTATTATTATTATTATTATAGAGACAATAATAATAAATGTTACTATATCTTATAACTTGCACCACACGACAACTGTCCCGTTAATGAGATACTGACCGATATGCGAGGAAAGGTCAGCTCTTGACTTTGCTTGCTGATTGTACCATGGGTCATACATGACCCACGCAAGACTTCACCTACCACCACACACATAAGGTTCAATTTCACCTAAAACAGTATAACTAGACAGCATTCGTACAATCAGCGTTATGTGATAGTAAGCAGTATGTAATTTCCTGATTATAACGTTACTTCAAATATACTCCTGCAATTTTGTGTTCATTAAAGCCTGGTTTGTTAGACACGGGTATTATGGTAGTTATATTTCAATAACTATAGTTCACATCTCGTTTTCTTATTTTCGCGTATTTCACTCATTACTTCTTCTTGTATCCATTTGAGATTTGCCAAATTACACTCACCACGAAACAACTTTTGCGTAAACGTTTAGTAGTAAGTAGCTTTAATTTATATAGGTATAACACATTCTGAGTCTGGATTCGATCCTGACACACCCCCTTCCCACCCCCAATGCGATTGCGATGAAATGGATTATTTTTAAATTTCTAAGTGCATCCTAAGCACAAAACCGTCAATATTATAATTTGAAAATTTAATTTTTAACCATTGCCTGACCCGGCACGCCTGTTTAACAATCTTAAGTTGTAGCCACAAAAATAGAACCGAACGCTAGAGTAACTCTACATACGGGTCACCGGATATTGCCCCTATACCTTAAGAGACCATTACTTCACCTTTTATCATATTAGTAGCTGTTGCCTGCGGCTTCGCCTGCGTTAGCAATTTACCTTTTATAATACCAAGTTTCATGATTGATTAATGATCGATTAAGTAGTTTTCGAGTGAATACGTAACAAAGATTTATAATAATATTACTATAGGCTCCTTATTGTCTTTTAGATCAGACTTATTTATCAACGATTTTAACCTGAAGTGATAAAAGAACGAGAAATGTTGAAGAAAGTGATATGAAGACTAATTAAATAAATTCAAACAAATTGAATTTCCAAAAAAAATTTTTTCTTCATGCGTGGGGGGCTTCCACCGCTCATCGCCCAACCGCGCGCCAGCTGACGTTCACGAGACTTTATGATACTGTTCTGTAATACTTCTCACGAATTATCTCTCGGGGGGAAGTAATTAACCAAATTTTCATCTGGCTCCCGGACCATTACGATCAGGTCTTCGCTTACTTCTTGTCTATCCATGTAAAATAGAAATAAAAAAATAGTACATATCTTATGAGACCCTGCATGTAACAATCCCACGTGCTTTATAACAAGATATCGATACATTTATTGTATGTACAGCCGTCTGTATGTACTGCTATAAAGATTTACGATTCAATAACGTGTGGGTTGGATGTACCTTTTTTATCGGCCATAGCGAAGGCATTAACAATCTCATAATAACGTATTCATGCAAGTTTATTTACAACCTTTTTACTGCGGTATTATGTCAAGTTTTAATTGTCAATTCATTTCTAAATACATAGCCTTTTTACTTAGCCTTTGCTTCTTTTTAATATTAGTATAGATAACACTTGGCTCAGTAGCCTAGGGTGAACCCAGCACCTTGGGCGAAGTGAATTGAGCCGAGGGGGCTCCTTGTACTCTTCCGGGACACCTCACCAAAGGCGGCATTGGTAGCACTCGCCGGATTTTAGAGGCTAGAGCTGCGTCCACTTACCGGCTTTCGGGCGCAGCGAGTCCCACATACCCGCCTGGGGGACCCACTCCCCCGCGGGATGTCTAAGCGCATTTCCCTTTTAAAGAAAAAGAAAAGATGCATGGGTACCCATTTGTCTCATTTAAACGAACGGGGCCTTAGAAGTCCCGTTTTGTCATTTTGAAGAATGTGTATATTTGACAGATTTTAATTTTTAGACTTTTTGATTCAGCCTTTATTATTTCATCAATAAAATGAAAATATATAAATATTAAAATATAACTATACCGATAATGGTTTCATTGTGTATGGGCTCGTAACACTTTCACATTTATAACTTTATTTGGATATACTTATTAAGATTCTAGCATGAAATGTTAATTACTTCCAATTATTTTAATTGCCTCGTAATAAACTTTGAAACTAAATCTAGATAAACACTTAAACCTTGAAACAATAATAATAATTAATATCCGTATATACTTAATCTCGTAACAATACATAATAAGTATTATTGTTCACGCAGGACTCGAATGAGACACCCGAATACTTTGAAATTTATTTTCTCCTTTACAGCATTGTAACATATAGGTAATTGAAATTTACATAGAAAGACATACAGCCATGTCGACAGTTAGAAGTGAGGAAAGGTAATAACTTGGAGCCGGGTAGAAAAAATATAAATTTGTTTATAATATTACGTCCGTAGAACTAAATTGCCTTTATTGCTACTTTTATTTCACAGGCGTTAACAATTATTATTTTTGGAAAATATGCAATCTGTATGTCTCTGTTATGAGTTGCTGTTTAAAAATATCCCGACTTTAAACGTTAACGATGCATGGTCTAGAAACTAGACTAGCTCATTAAGAAATTAGTCTTAAATCTTAATATTATCATTTAGTCTTATTATATTATTCTGGCCACTGCACGGAGATGGTCTTCCCATTTGTCGGTGTTGGATGCGAGTGGCCAGAAATCGGTCGACTTGGCGTTCATTAAGGGAGACATATGTTTAGCAGCTTAGTGGATGAATAATGATGAATATGATTAGTTCTGGAAATGGGTCTTAATTATCTATGCTTGAGCTAGCGCATAGACGAACTATGTAAACAAACGGCGGTTTTCAATATCATATCTATCTTAAAATTTTCTCATCAATCTTAATATTTTGACAGATTTTGTAAGAAAATGTGTCAAAATACCATGATAGATAAGAAATTTTGAGATAGATAGGATATTAAAAGCCGCCGTAAGTAATTTAAAGTATACGGAGGTATAGGTAGCTATGAACTAGGAGCGGATGATGGGAGAGGGGACACGTTTGTGCACACTCCCCGCGGTGTGTCTGAGATGGGCGGCGCTGCGTCACGCTGCTTGGAAATGACGAGTCCTGGACGGCAATGGCCTCCTTCTATGAAACAGTGATGTCGCAGAAGTGAGCCTCCTTTTTCACCCGACGAACGAGTGAGAGAGGAGGCCATTAACATCTCTTGATGACAAAAGTTAATAAATATGGATAAGAATAAAACTTTCGAACCTTGAGGCTTATATACCTTATAAAAATCAAAATTATGATTGTTGCAGAAATTGTCGTGACACTTGGCGATACCTGTTGCATATCTACTCAGCTCATCTCATAAGGTAATTTTTGTAATATTGGTAAGGTGAACTCCGCGAGCTACCTAAGCTGATCGAAGACGCTAGAAACACGAAAAGGAGAAGCTTTGCTTTACTTCCACGTGTTACGAGATTCGCCCAAACGTTCCCTCTTAAGACAATTAAGGTTAGGTTGATACATCAATCATCATCAACAGCAGATCACCGGCTACGCCCACCTAGTTGTTCTGACAACTTCTGGTAGTATGAGCTGTGACAACTATATCGAAGTAGTTTCACGTGGGCAGCCGTACACAGCGCAGGTGTAGTGTTATTTGAGGTGCGACATATTTTTGTGGGGCTATGAATTATTATCCCGCAATACTGTTTAAGCAGTTCGTCTTCGGGATCAGAGTCTCTTATTATCTCTTATTCTCTTACTATTGACTAATTTAAAAGTTTAAATAGTGGATTAAAAAATGTATATAAGATTCGTGTTTTTTGGATACTTAAGTGCCTCGACTCGTTTATATGTTGCCTAGACGTAAGAAGGTAAGTCCCAATGCCAGTAATTACGCTGACATTTCTGTTCTTCTTTCCATTTTTTTTTTTAATTTTGTTTCATGGGAGATAGAAGCACAATTGTGTTACACATGATGGAAGCGCAACACATCGCAACAATTTCATTGCTAAATATGAAAAACAAGGAAAGCTTAGAAAACTTACAACTAAAATTAACTCACAGTAAACTAACGGAAACTCACGAAATACGCGCGCAAAATTGTATCCTCTAAACTGACATTTCTGCCCGGATAAGATGAAAAGACGTTTTATTTTATTCTTTCTATTAATTTAAACCATACTTGTAATCCTTATTAACTGATCACCAAACTGTTCAAGTTGTTTGTAATCGTTCAGATCAATCTTGTCACATTATGTATGTCAAACAAACTTAATAATAATAATATCTATGGACGCTTTATACACCACGCCAATCTGGTCCCGTGGTAAGTACTCGAAGAGGCTATTGTTACGGGTACCAGACAACGAAAATACATATATTTAATACGTTTTATATTAATACTTATATTTAAGATTTTTATTATATAATACACATTTAATACACATCCATGACCCAGGAACACAAAAACTTTTTTTTGTTCCCTGGCGGGATTCGAACCCGCAACCTCCGGCTTGAACGACCTCTGTGGCTCAGTGGTTAGCCACTGAGCCACAGAGGTCGTCAATACCTTCATTATAGGTTTGCCGTCTCGAGAAATACAGCGGGTGTCAAGTATTGGACTCCTAAACAAACTTCGCAATCTTAACGGTTTCAGACACGCATTAGGTTCGCCCACATTCGCCCACATTAGGGGAGTGTAGACTTAAGCGGGGTATGCGCCCGTACCTTCACCTGGGGGTGACATCGCCGGGGTCACGCTTCAAATGTGACGTGCTGTGGCCGGTCCGTATTGGATACGGGTGACAAGGGATCGGTCGTCTCGGCATACATTGAGGGAGGCTATTGTTCAGCAGTGGACGGATAAAGGGTGATGTTGATGATGATAATGATGATCAATGGAAGTTTGTAAATTGTTCGACTTCTCCGAGTTTAGACGCTTTCGTATCAGACGCTATATTTTCTATATTTAAGTCCATAGTTACATATTACGTAAATAAAAATATATATAGACCTAAACGATAAAAACTGATGATGATGATGATATCTAAATCTATATCTGTAATTATTTGACTCCAAAGTTGTAAAAGAAAATGATCCTTATTGACGTTGTTCGACGGCCTGGCATAGCGGGTCTGCGGTAATGGAGCATTCCCAAAATATATTAGTGGCGGATCAACCGCACTCAGAGTGACAACGTGGGATCAAAAAAAAGTTAAGTATTCCCACAGTTCAAAACAGGTTCGCAACCGGTTTTCGTATTATTGAACACGTTTTGATGACATCAAGTATTTATTATGCTGATTACCTATATTAGCGTTGATGAGCTTCTTAATTGATGTTACTAGGACCTGGCGTAAGATTGCAGACTATTTTAGGGTACAATGTTGCCAAGATGTAAATGAATTCCAAAAGGTTTCTGGCGGACCAATCACAGCGCCATAATCCTGAATCGCGCTATCAGAATTCCCGGCCCGGACGGTCGCTCGCTCGGTCGGAGATCTCCCTTTGGGGCCTTTTGAGGCAAACGAGCAGTGTGGTAGCCTTATGGTACTACCGACGCTCATAGCTATTTGCATGATTATGCAAATGCATTGTCATTATCCTTATCCCCAAAGGACCAATAAAAACTCACAAATTGCACCATACGCGACTCACTTTACGCGGGTATTATATTCAGAGTGAGAGGTTTAACGCCGGTAGTGTCAGTTCGATTAAGCTTCAATGCAGCAATGGCAACCCCTTACAAGTTCTAGGATTCTAAATACACTTTATAATTCAATTTTACGAATTGTTATATGCATAAATAACAAGTAGATTAATCAAACCCTCAGACTTTCAAAAACCGTCTCTTGGATCAAATTAAATAATCAAATACACTATCGTTTCATATTAAATATCTTGTTTTGAAGTGAAGAGTATATGATTGCCCATCATCATCATCATCAGCCTTTATCCGTCCACTGCTAAACATAGGCCTCCCTTTAAAACGCCAAGACCACCGACCCCTTACCTATACCCTGACACAATATTAGTTGACGAACTTCACACCATAAAACGTATAAAAATCTTATATCACTTTCAAAGCCGAGCCTTCACCAAATATGCCAGAACTCATTTAATGAACGCTAAGACGACCGATCTTTAATTAGATATAATTTAAGTTTTATTAACTAACACCTACTGTTATTATCATATACGGTTTATTTAGATTTAGGGCTCTATCTCTATATATGGGCCTATGCATCCTGAAAATGAAGGTTTATTATTATTTTTAATAAATTATTAGGATCATATTTACATAAATAGTAAAATAGACGCACATTCTGTCACTCTCAGGTCTAACTTAGACCCCTTTTGAATAGACATACTAATCCAGGTGGACATGTATTGTTCCGAATTCATATTTCGTTAGTATTTAATCTCTGTCTACTTATTGATTCGTATTGATCGATCGATCTCCAGCAAATTATATTAATCTGTCTTATTATAAATATGCATGCAATCAACCGAGGCGATGCCTCGCTCTGATAATCGTATAAGGAGGTCAGATCAACATGCTATCCATAGAAATCTATATCAATATAATAAATACGAATACCCTTACCTTCCTATTCCGTAACTACAGTAAAGTAGCAACCTATATATTTCCAACTACTGGGCACTGGTCTCCTCGAAATCAGGCGAGGAGGGTATCGGGCCATAGTTCACCGAGACGTTAGCCCAATGCGAGTTGGTGAACTTCACATACCTTCAAAGACTTTCAATCTCATCAGGCATGCAGGTTTCCTCACGATGTTTTCCTTCACCAGTGAACGAACGATGGTTTCGTGTTCAGCGTGCATATAGAAATTTAGCACAACCTACTGGACCATCATCGCTGACTAACGTAACTAATTTATTTAGCAAAATATGTAAATAGAAAAACAAACAAAAAAACCGCACATGAAACGAAATAACCGTTAAAGGTTCATATGATAATAAAATAAATCTAAACGCAGGTAAAGCCGAAAGCAGCTTATAATAAATCATAAGTTTGTTCATCAACACGCTCCCCTATAAGAAATAAGAACATTATCGTGATGATGGATAGTATGAAGATCCGAATCAGAAATTATTAAATTCTTTGTTTTACCGTTAATATTATGAAAGATATTTGTCAGCTTGATGATTTTTTTCTAAATTAATATCTTTATTAGTTTAGACAAAAATCATCAAGCTGTTGCCCGCAGCTTTGCCTGCGTTAACTTAGATTTACAGCGGGATCTAAGTACGCAAAATAAATAACTTTTCTGGTTGATTTTTTACACCTTGTGTCCAAAAAACCAAATATCTTACGGATGCAGTTCAAGATTCAGTTTTAGCCTATGAAAATTATTTATGTGCTGCTTATCCTAAGATATGTGTTAAGTATCGATGCCAGTAATTACACTGCCTGTCTTGCCCTTCTCTCCGAAATACAGCAAAGCTGTATCACGGGAGAAACAAGCAAGCCATAAGCCGAGACCCCGGCGCAGCCCATCCCGCGAATCTCGATGTTATTGCTTTAAAGTTTTTCTAACATTTACAAAAAAACTTAAAAAAAAGGTTGTATAGTAATTCTCTTAGATGTAAAATATATATTTAAATTCCTTGGCTATAAAAGATATTTAAAAATCACCTTACCTAATGATAAGAATTTAAGAAATTCCACACCCGTACGGCGTTCCTGTATATGATAGGTCTAAAATCGATTTGTACGTCTTTAGAAAAATTGTATTCAATCAGACAGTATTGAAGATTATTTATCAACTGCAATATGACTAATTATTGCCGTAATTAATTCCATTACCGATCGCTAACGGGATTCAAATCTTCATATTAATTGGTGACTAAATATGGAAACAGGATGTACTGTTAACTAGCTGTATATATTTGGACATAAATTGGATACGTCTTGTAAATTTTATGATCCTTCGTTATTGCTCGAAAGAATAAAAGATTACCTTGTCCAACATTCGAGCGTCAGAAAGCGGGCTTATATTTAGGACAATTTTTTTGTATGGTGATTTTTAAAGTTTTTACTAGAGTCAGATATTAAAGACATTGGCTGTATTTAAAACGTGTGTGAATAGAGCACATCAGTCTTTCTTTTCGAAAGGTCTAGACTTTTAGGCCTGATGGCCTAAAAGCTCAATCTGTAGGTAGGTGAGCCATGGCTCACCTAAATAGAGCACATCAGTAAGTACGTGCATGAATATGAAAATACTAGCGGCGCCCCGCGGTTTCACCCGGGCACCACATATTACCGTGGTAGTACAGGGATAAATTATAGAATATGTGTTATTCTGATTAGTAAGCTATCTTATTGTGAATATTCATCAAAATAAATTCAATAGGTTTTGTGTGAAATAATAACAAACATCCATACATTCTTACAAACTTTCACGCTAATAATATTAGTAGATATATAAACTAGCGGTCCATCCCTACTTTGCACGAGTAACACTGTATAGCCGAAAGGTTTTCAATAGGCGACATTATTTCTAAATCTTCTCAGTAGTAGTTTCGGAGACTGTACGTCTTTGTGAGTGTGCCTGTGCACCTGATTTTGAATAAGACACCTTTGTCCATTATATCTTTTAACAAAAAAAAATCTGAACCATTAAAATATTTGCACAATTAACAACAAACTTTATATCGCTTTATATCGCAGCCAAAATTGTTTCCACGAGCGTAAAATTAAATATTTACTCAGAAATCCTTAATTTGTTAGTCGCTGTTTCATATTATGTTTCTTTGGAATATGCACGTAAAAGCCCTGCAGAAAATGACAAAAAAATCGACTAAACATTCTGAGAACTACCGAAAATCTTTCCCGAGTCGAGTAATAAATCAAATCGTGCATGACTTGTATCATAAAGCATTACGTCAAAAAATAACAGTTACCATTGCAGACCTAAACCCGCTTAGGTCATCCAGGTTATGTGTTGTTACCTAACATTTACATATTACCTGCGAGTAGCGGTACTTTTTTGACCACTGTACTTACACCAGCCGATCCGATACCAGTACGATTTGTCGCGACGTGATCATGATCAATACAATATTATTCAAATTGCAGTATTAGAACCTGTGACATCCGCATTTTCATCTGATCACAACACCAGCCAATCAATAATAATATTTAATGATAAAAAAAATAGTTTTGTTAATGGTCGGAATCGAATACTTAATCATAACATTAGTTGGCCTTCTAAGTTATTAGTTATGCATTTTTTAATTACATAATTATTTTTCGTTAGTCTTCAATTAAAAGGTGTTATTTAACAAAAATTTTTATAGTTTGAAGTTCAATAAATAATAAGTCAAAACCATATTTAAGTATCTATGAATTTCAAATAAATTTATGTATTCTTCATTACAAAAATGTACGTGTAAATGAGTGTTGAATATGTAAAATAATATCTATGTTATTAAAATATTGAAAAGTGGAATCTGTCCTGTCTGTATCGAACAAAATATAAACATTATATTTGAGATATAATATTAATCTTTTTTCTTATATCATACAATTTTTTTTAATAAAGTATTGCATATACAATTGTAAGTTATCGTGTCGTGTCGGTACTTAGTCGCATGGTAAAAAGATCCCCAAACTCATAAAAGATTCCGCTATAAAATATATTCTTATATGAGTCAAGTGGCAAGTGACCAGACAAAAGGCCATCACATAGGATTATCTTTATGACCTCTATACCACGAGATGATCGAATTCCACTAAGGTCAAATATTTGTATATTTGTACTGACTAAATTTATTTATATATTCCCTCAGACTGACGAGACCAACGGCACCATAGCCTTATTTTTAGAACGCTAGCTGATAAATCCATGTTTCAAGTGCTACTTGACTACCATTTTTGAAGAAAAATTTAATTCTTTTAAATTTCGTTTAAAGATTAAATGAATAGATTTTTTTTACTTTAGCTACGAATATCAAATTCAATGTTAAGGACGAATGTAGATATAATAATAATAATAATAACTTTATTTGCGAAACACGCCGCAGATAGATATAAGATATCATATATTATTTTTCTATTCTATACAAGTATGAATAAAATAAACTATCTGACTTCAAAAAACAAAACAAAAAAAAAATGGAGAAGATATAAACTTTTTTATTACATTATCAATAATAAAACACTTCATTAAAAACCATATAAAAATAACGACCGTGCAAAAAAATCATTAATCATAAAAATAATGACGTCCAAAGAAAACACATTAATATGTATGGATTGAAACCTGTGGGTAATCTGAATTAACACAACTAGTCGAACTAGCTTAATATAGAGTGTAACGGTGTATGGAACTTCCTGTATAAAAATACCGCTCGTCTAACTGCTTCACATTGTATATACAACACAGGTGAACTTGCATTACCTTGAATTGGGTGAAACAGATTGTTATAGTAGACGCGAGTTCAAACGTATGTAACTGCTCAAAAAAAATCTAACCAAAGTTAAGGAGTAAAAATTCTAGTCCAATTTTGTCTAGTTGTGGACCAAGAAAACCACAGACTGGATTCCATTACATTTTATCCACAAGCAGGGTTCGGAGACGCCGTAGACCTCGATGGAGATGATGATCTCGACGAAAAAAAAAAAGACTTGCGCAGTTCAACCTACGTTGAGACCCGTGGTCTAAAGAGAGAGGCCAGCAGTGGGACAGTGAAGGCTAGGAAAAAATATGTATATTAGTCTACTGTTGGACGTTACGTCTATGTCCATGAAGCGCGTCGTCTCAAACTCGGCCGTCACTGATTGATTATGGAACTTACTAGATTTGTCACACATTTGTCATCATATAATCAATCAGTGACGACAGACTGATCGAGTGGTCAGGCTACTGGACACTATACGCGGTGGTAACAGGTTCGAATCCCGCTCAGTGTAGTTAATCTGTATGATGAATACAAAAATATATATGCACATACATTTCTTAATTTCTTTCCGCTCCTAGGACTCGTAACGATGGTTGCCAGGCGTTCGGATAAAGCCGGAAATAGGTAGGCTTTTTGATTGCGTGTCCGGCCAAAATAAACAGTGTCCGGTTTTTATTAGACTTTACATTTTCCAAACGAGCGATGCCAAATTAGTCTTAAGCTAAAACTGTTTTGGCATTCGATTTTATCTATTAGTTCACTAAATTTTAACAAAATCTACTCATAAAAACCTTGATCTTACATAAAATTTCATTATCGTACCTACAAATACTGCGACAAAATCCTTAATAATGTTAGGTGTCTGCCGTAAATGTCCGGCCAAGCTGGCTGATCTATCCGACTATTAGGTTTGGAGACCTACCCGTAACACAAGTTGTAACGAACTCACCGATCCTAACATAGCGTGATTGTTGACTTATATTTAATTATTAATTTATATGTATAAACAGATTTATCTTCGTTGGATAAAACCGGTAACACCGCAATCAACTTAGACCGATTTGATGATTTATTTTATTGAGCATAATGGTTTTAATCGAGCAACGAAAATTAAAAAATAAATGTTAAACAAATACTGTCATAAAGAAATAATATGACTAAACGAAAAAGAATAATAAAGGAAATGACTCGAGCTAACAACAGTTCTTAATCCACTAATACTACCTACTTGTAAAGTTTTACAAGCTTCTAGACGAACTTTATTAATTAATGTCCGTCCGTCCGTCAGTCTATTTTGACTATCAACATTAAACTTTATAGCCGGGTGTGTTTCAGAAACCAACAAATACGTAATAGTAAATGCAGGAATCATATATGAAATTACTGTACTAATACCAGTTTTATAACCAAGCTATTATTTAAAGGGCTGAAGATTGGAATGCTTGTATTTTAGTAGATGTTTATATAATATTATGCTTGGCTTATTATGTCGTGAAAATTATATACATTTGTTTTTTGTGATAAATAAACCAGGAAGACGATCTCCATATTATATATTGAGACAAGATATTGGTCTTCTTGGCGATTATTGGAGGTTTAGCAGTGGACAGATTAAAATTATAATTGTTTTTTTTTTTATCTATGTACGCTATTACACCACGTCAATCTGGTCCCGTGGTAAGTTCCCAACGCGCTAAACATTGAGCCACAGCTGTCGTCAAATATAACTTAGGGCCTATTTCACAATCTCCAGTTAAGTTCCCAATAGGCTATCGGCAACATATTTGACAGATATTTGACAGATAGAGCATGGAGTATCTGTCAAATATGTTGCCCATAGCCTATTGGGAACTTAACTGGAGATTGTAAAACAGGCCCTTAATCAAATAAGTAAAAGTCGTATAATTCATTCGCTTCTTTTTCAAACGTATATTGTATACAATGCAAAAAAACCAGTCGTGGGGACCGTGAAATGCCTCATTGTTGATTATGTGCACAAATTTCGCCAATTGTTCATTCATTCGACAAGTGGGTCAAGCTAGAACAATCATTTAGAAAACGAACACAATTATTGTTCATCGATAAAAATCCATACGGCATATGTGTATTGTTATGGATGAGCTCGATTTTTCCTACATAAACATGGACACTAAAATATATATAAATAATTTGTAGAACAATTAAAAAAGCATATATTTTTGGACAATAACAACAACTAACTCTTTAAAATGAGGCTAAATAGAAAAATTAAGAAAAAAGTAATTATAAACAAATAAGAAAAATATGTAATTAAAACTATAAGGAATTTAAATTTTCTTTTTATATTTAATCTACATATAAGTTGATAATGATTTAATTGTCTATAGAGGTTATATTGTCTATAGAGGCACTATTGGCCCATTACTCTTCTCGCCTGATACTATACTTTTTTTAGAGGTTATATGCCAGTAATTCTAAATCGGAATGTGGACACGAGTGGCATGACTGCTGTCTTGGTGTTTATTGAAAGAGTCCTATATATAGCAGTGAAGCTGATAATGATAGTTTCTAAAACTTTCGAGTCCCAAAAATGTTATCATATCGGTATCGATAATACTAAATCTAATTTACTGGCTACTTTAATTATTGTACGCTAAATCCTAATTTTTGTATCTAAATAAAAAGGAAAACCGCCATTATAATAATAATAATAACAAATAATAATAAAATGTATACACTATATATAAAGCTTTAATTTTTGCTTGCAATATGTGGTCGAGTATACTCTCCCATAATTATCGCGTCCCGTATAAACCTATCGTCCAAATTAGGGATCAACAGGACAAATCAGGGTACAATAAATCAGGCAATTCATGGGAAACCCGACGTAGCGGTCCGTCACTGGGTTCTTCGGTCTTGGGGCCCCTAAATATCTTTAAAATATTTGTATGTATGGATGTTTGTTACTCTTTCAAACAAAATTGATTTAATGAATCTTTAGAATAATATAGCTTCTACATTAAAATACATAGGCTTTCATTTATAAAATATCGCGTGAATTATTCAAAATCTAATCCTAACTAGTATAAAATACAATTTCAACAAGTAGATATTATAATATATTTCATGCGATTGTTATGTATAGAGGTCTCAATTTCCGATGTAGTTTTAACGTATTCCTCAGGCTTCTCATGGTCAAATCGAATGGTCATTTGGTACCTTCGATCACCTTCGATCTAAGACACTAAGGGCCTGTTTCACAATCTCCAGTTAAGTTCCCAATAGGCTATCGGCAACTTATTTGACAGATAGAGTATGGATTATCTGTCAAATATGTCCTCGGGTCGGCAACTTATTTGACAGATAGAGTATGGAGTATCTGTCAAATATGTTGCTGATAGCCTATTGGGCACTTAACTGGACATTGTGAAACAGGCCCTTAGACAGAAACAGCAGTGGTGGGAACGTGAGTATATCAAGAAAAAAGTTAATATTGGAGGTACCACTGTAGTGATCTTGTCGTGAGTTCGAATGGGCGAGGCCATAATTTGTGCTATAAAAACCAGTCCCTGTAAACTGTTTTTGTCTTCTCGCTACCACCCGTAGTCCGTACTGTTATTTAAAGCTTGCCATGATTTAATTTTTAAATAACACAATAAGTAAAAAGTAAAATTTTAAATGAATAAAACAATCTAAATTTTGAAAATACTTGGTGTGATACAATTATAATATTGACATCAAAGTCTTGACAAAATACCTTACACTAACATAGACATAGGCTGGACCGATTTTTATGAAACTTTGTATGCCAATTGAGTATGAGTGAGAATCCTCTTTTTTTCATACTCTTCATATTTTTATCTTTTTACGACCAACCCCTGCTTTTGGCAGCGATATTAGTACTTTTGGCAGAACGGAGTCTGTTGTGGCAGCTAGTAATTTTATGTAAATCAATAAACGTCAATTTCTTTAAATATTATTAATTTTTCGTTCCTTGATTATTTATTCTTCTTCTTTCTTTATTAAACGTATATTCTGTTGTTCATATTTGTTTTTATACAAAATAAAAGAAACTCCAATTTTCGTGGCCCGACCGCAAGCTCCTTATTTGTCTACGAGCGATCTAGTACAGTTACCCGCAATATTATCTTTCATAGTACAATAAGTTTAATCGTGCGATGAAGTCGTGATGTACACTCACCGACAAATATACTCATGTTCAATATTTTCAACGACCGCGTGAATAGCAATAAAAATAACTTCAATAAAACAGATAAGCAATTTTTTTTTCATTTAAAATTGAAAATGTCGATGGAGTTCTTTATCTCTAATTTTATCTCTGATCTGATTTTCTTATTATGTTATTGTGGCATGAGCTCAATTTCAGTAATGGCAATTATGAATAAACAATATAATTTAAAACAAGTCTTAGTATAGACATTCAGACAAGAAAATTGTAAACTCTTATAAAACTATTTTTTTTTTTAAATACTATTTATTGATCTTTCTATTTTACTTACTTTTTAATTATTAATGTTAAGAAAGGTGAAAATGTCCAAGTTTTAATGATTGTTGCATTTTCACGGCAAAGGGGCAATTAAATTGATTTGGCTAAAGATTGAAATGGCGATGATTAAACCTTGGATTAGGATATTATACGCTAAATTATATTCCGAAAAATTCAGAAATCCTACAAGAATTCTGACTAGCAAAATGTAATCATTTGCCTTATTATTATTAAAAATACTACTTACAATACTTTATTTGATTACATTAACACATGTTTGAATTTACAAATAATATTGGTAAGGATAAACTCTACTTATTTGTTTTTTCTTCTTTCTTTTCGAACTCCACGCAGGAACCCCCAGGCAAGAGCTAGTTTGTAATAATCAAGTCTGTTGTGAGTTCGTTGTTTAAGTGCAGTTCTCTTCACTTGCCTTTTTCGGTCTAAGCGTACTCAACTCATTCTAGCCACTAATACTCCATAAAGGGCCATTCCCTTTGATACGATCTCTAGGAGCAGATCGTTTGCGTACCTATCCCACGTTTAAGATGAATCTGAATTTAGGAGGGGTAAGCAACTAGAGTTGCCTACATGATATGATTAAAAAGTAGGCCTAGTGAATTTCAAACACCTTCAAAGAGAAGGTGTTTGAAATTCACTAGGCCTATTATAGCCCGACACAACGATTTAATTTAAGGAGAAGGCCGTGCCTAGCAGCAGATATGGTAGTGAAGATGATGATGATAATGGTAGTGATGATGATGATGATGAAGATGATAGGTAATGAATAAACACGTTATTTAAAGATTACAATATATTAATCAAGTTGACTGTACCTCCGAACGGGACCCACAAACCAATAAACATAGAATTTTTTATGTTACAGCGGTTTCTTTGTATCTGATGTCTTAATGCTGTTGCGCTCGCGACACGTGACTTGCTTTCTTGAGTTTCCTTGTTTCGAAAATCGCGAACGATCTTACTATGCATACTTGTTTGCATGTAAACTTAAGCTGTTTTGTACTTAAATATAAAATGTCTTACAAATAAATAACCGTGAGGAACTAGCATTAAAGAATAATATAGGAAAAGGACGTGACTTAAGTAGAAATTAAATTTCACATCATATTTTTAACGGATACATCTTAAAAATTGTTCCATTTTTTTGACAGGTGTTATTAATATAGTCACACAAATCAACAAACCAGGATTTGATTTGACGATATGCGTTTTAATACATTATTTTACACTGCAGGATAAAAAAGAATACATCATCTATCAAATCAAATCAAATAATATTTTATTTGATCTAACACCTAAGAATCCACCAGCGCTTTTTACCGAGCATTTAAGAAAAGCGTTTGAGTAAGACAAATAGATACCCATAGCGTAGGAAGTCAGGTGGAATTGAGCATGCGGACAGCGGAAGTTGTAATTCGAGCCAACGTCGGATTTTAACGCGACGTTTATTAAATGCTCGTGCGAACGGGTCCTAAGAGTCTCGCCATTAATTATTACCAATATACAAAATTCTTTCGAAAGCAGCAAATTTGCATCACGGAAAGAATAAACAAGATAGTGGTACCCATGCGACAGGCGCGCAGCATGACCGCACCGCATAAGCATATTTATTACTCAAAGCTGCCCCACGTATACTTGTTCTAAAAGCTGTCCTACTAGTATAACCTGGCTACGGTCTAGTATCTAGTAACGGGACGCTTATCCCTATAACTGTACTTTCATCCCGAAAAGCTATCCCAGGCGGATTAACTGTTAGATAACACATTTCCCGCATGCACGCGTTATGAAGGTCATCGTACATTGGCAGTGGGTTATGTAACTATTGTTACGCGCTAACGACTGTTAGTGGCACACTGGGTACTAAAGAATAAAAAAAAAAAGTTTTTTGAAAGATTTTTTTAAGTGCCATTCGGAGAAAATGTTTTTTGTACGATTGACCACTGAATACAGCGTTAAAAAATTGATTTTAATGTATAAATTAAAATATTATTTTCTTTTTTTTCATCTCTAGCATTTTAGTAGGATTGATTACTACTGATGCGGATTTTTAGGTTTTACAGACTATTTCTAAGGGGGTATAAAATCAGATCAATATGCAATATTTGTCCGTGTGAAATCTTGCAACTCAATTTTGAAACAGATAACTTTAACCGATTGCGATGAAATTATTTATACATAGTTTGGATAACAATGTTTAATTAGCTAGCTGACGTCATTCAAAATCCTAATCCAGAATGGCGGACTAGTTATTTTTAATGCACTCCTACAATAATAATATAATACGTATTAATTATTAATTAGTAAATAATAAATGAAATTAATTAATTAGTAAATAATAAATAATAAATGAAAAAGCTTGCTGAGAGTAGAGTCACTTTAAATCTAATATGGTGAACTTCTAAAGATATCAGATTAATATCAAATGAAATGTTACAGGTGTATAGTTTAAAAGGCTCTTTAAAACAAGATTTTATTCCATTCTCATAAAAAGAAGAAAATACACTGCAATTCAGATACACAATTTTTTAATGATTATTATATAAAAGCTTCGCGAGATTTGTATATTTTATAGAAAGCATTTAATAAATTTTGTTATACCTGTACTTACTTAATTGATTGGTTTAATTATTTTTTTATAAAAAGCTTGTTTTGAAAATTGTTACCATATTATTTTAAACATTTGTTTATTTGATAAAAAAATATTTTGTATGTGTATTTATAATTGATTTATGAACCCAGTGTGCCACTTTGATAGAGCCCATCACGTATCTATAGTTTCACTGATTCAAACTAACTGTACCACTATCAAAAAACTCCAGATTGTAATCGCCGGAAAATAGACATTTTCTATTACGCTCTAACGCGCAAACAACTAAAAAAAACTTTTTTTCGTAAACGACAACGGAATATCTGAATTTATTGGTGCGGTGTTCAAAAATGCAATATAGTGTATATTGCATTTTACAATTATTCATTTATATAATACTTAAAACAAGCTGAGTTTCATTCAGACACGAAGATTTTTTTTGTTTGTTTTGAGCAGACGACTCGTCTGATAGTGAATACTTAATATCGCGATAAAAATAAGCGACAACCTAAATTCAACTATTATTTCCAGACTCTAAACTTATAGCGCAAGTAGCACTGTCAGATCTGCCTTGCCTTCTAATTCGAACACTGATAAACTGCAGATGATGATGATGATGATGGTACCCATGCTAACCGTCTACATGACTTATTATTGTGAAAATCAATAAATATCATATCATATCATATCGAAATTACAAATATTTACTTCCGTTACCTATCAGATAACGGTAGATCAAGTTCGTACTAGCTCTGAACCTGACTGGCATAACTTGTTATGAAATATTCATAAATACCCATTGATTAAAAATAATTAAGGTCCTAAATAAGCCACACATGAATAATTTTTCAATCTACATTAATTATTATTACACTGAGCTTAATTGACAGATGATTGATTACCAACGCTACAACTATTATTTTATTACTAATATAAATTTATCGTTCATTTTTGTCAGATTTCACTGTGATACTGTATGCTAGTGAAAATATTTATTGTTCAATATCCTTATTCTTGCTTTTTCTTAATTTCAGATGTGACTACATCCACCATGGCAGCCACGGATGGCCAAGTCGTGGTAGCAGCAGCCCGGTGGTGTGATGAAGGTCATTACCTGAGAGAATTTGCCGTAAAAAATCGTCTACCTAATGTCGCTAAAATTATTAAAGGCCAGTATGGAGGGCTTGGAGTACCGACACTTCCAAGCCCGGGATTGCAGAGCACTGTGCTACTCGTCTCAGCTGGGAAGCGCAAGAAAATTATCGCTCAAGCTATTAAATTGAAAGAAGGAAGACGTATGGTCAGCATCGGACCAAGGATTGCGATACCTGATTCATACAAAGGCTATTTCGAGTTGTTGAGTGAAGAAGGTCGAGCTGTACGATGCATTGAAATGGTTTCCGAACTAGCAAGGAGGAAACTCGAAGATGGCTGCTTAGTTAGGGAGCCAATTAGAGTTATAAGCGCTAAAATTGATTTGGATGGTAATATAACAGCTGATGGAGCAAGAAATTTACCTGCCGGTGAAATCATTATGCCAAGAGGCGAAACTTTATTAGGTAAAAATAAATATTTGAAATGCACTGATACTAAAGGAGATGTAGTTCTGTTAAGTTTAGATCAAAGAGGGAAATTTTCGGCTGTCGCTAAAGAAGATAATATTAGTGGTGTCCATACAGCCAAAACTTTACTAACTAAACGACTACCCATAACAGTTAGGCTTGTCCATGGCACTCCACCTCGAGGACTTAAAAGCTCCAGTCATTTTGTGCCAGAATTAAGGCTCTTATCTCTGTTTGAAGAAGATCATGTATTCGCATTACCATTACAGAAAGAGGGAAATGCATTAGTTGCTTTACCTCTTGCAGCTCCCTTGAAAATGCTAAGATGCAAAAACGAAGAACAAATTAAAAACTTTATGGAATTCTCTAGACTCGTTGAGAAATGCAATCGATTGCTCGTTGACGTTGTTGACAGAATACATGTTTTAGATGGAAAACTTGGTGATCCTAAAAGGTTATTGAGTGCGCCTCTCCACGCCCCTCCACTGATTAAAACTGGTTATTTTCTGCGCCGAAGTGCTTCGTCAGATACTGCTAACCAAAATAAGCAATTAAATCGCCATAGTCACATTTATAGCAGTCATCGTGATGATACTAACATCCCTGATGAATATGACGAAATTGACCAAATATACGATTACGTACGAGGCTTTGCCCCTCTTCCAAAAAGTATAAAAGCATCGTATTGTAATGATATACCTCGTCATGAATCTGCACCAGCTTCACCAGCTGCAACACCTATTCATATGCCATTAATCAAGGAAATCAAGCCTGAACCTCCTCCCATAGAAACAATACCAACTAAAAAAGCATTAAACCAAAAAGCAGAAAAAAGAACTCGTAAAAGTACCACAGCTTCTAAAGACCCTCCAATAACAATTTACAAAGAAAAATGCTCTATAGCCCCAGCGGCAAATTTACCTAAATTGTATATTAAAAATAATGCTAGCAATAATAAAAGTAGAATGTTGTTTAGCCAGAAAAGCACATCGTCTACAAAAGACACTCCTAGTCCAGTAACTAGTCCAGTTCGGCCCCTGACTAAAGGCGATTCTCCGCTTTTTAACATTCGATATAAGAGTCTTTCGAATATACATCAAGCAATGGAGCTAGATGGGACCCTAGACTCAAGTCATTCTGGTGGTAGAACATCTGGTGATTCTGGAAATGTTCCTAAAGTACCAGAAAAACGATCGAGAAGACTAAGCAGACCTAAATCGTTGACAAATTTGGTATGGGAATTAAAAGGATGTCCAGTTGAAGCTAATGAAAAACCAAAATCTAGAGTTAAAAACGAGAATTATAAGAAGATAGGAACCAAATTGTCGCTGGGGACGCAGAAGAGAGCTCCTACGCTGTATCTTTAATATTCTGGTATGTATTTCTTTTTATCAAATTACACTTTTCTTTAGAAAATATCGAAGTAAAATTAATATTCTAACGCGACCACTAACATATATTGGCGCGCCTTGGCAACAATGCCGTGATCTTAAACGTTATGCCAGGTGAAATATTTTTATATGTAGTAACTTAAGTACTAGCTGTCCCGACAGACTTCGTTCTGCCAATATTAAAATTGCAATTACAAAATAGGAGTTGATCGTAGAGGGGTAAAAATTGAGGGTTGTATGTATTTTTGTATGCTGTATCATAAAAAAATAAAAACAAAAAATTTCGTCCAAAAATTAAAAAAAAATTTAAGGGTGAACAACCCTTATTACTTAGGGGTATGAAAAATAGATGTTGGCCGATTCTCATAGATACGGGATAAGCACAAAAAAATCATCAAAATCGGTCAAGCCGTTTCGGAGGAGTATGGCAACGAAAACTGTGACACGAGAATTTTATATATTAGATGAATCAACAATCATGAGTAAATATTTAATGTATGGCATACATCCATAGAGCAATGCGGGACCTCCTTCCTCCTTACGGTGTCGTGTTGCTCTAAGTATACATCTGACGTGCGCTCCTTGACGTGACGGCCAACATTTTTTTACTTTGGCCATAAAAAGATTTTCGATAAAACAAATTGAAATAATCAACTATTTTTCTTAGTAAATTGTAAAAACTTATAATATTATAAATTTTAATACATTTATTAACTCTTAGAAATAATTAAATGAAGCGTTCGCCAGTAACTCCTTCAAAGTTAACATTTCAAAACAAACACTTTGATAAGTATTCCAAGCGTAAACACTAATAGGTGACTTGGCAAAACTGTTTCTTACTATTAGTTTATAGTTGCATCTTCAAGTGTTGAAATGGTCTAAGTTCATATCGTGAAATGTCGTGTGTGAATGATACAATCGCTTTAATGCCATTTCAAAGATTTAGCATCGATACTCATTGAATCCCTCGCACTACATAAAGTTCTAAATCTTATGAGATACATTTCCTCTAGAGCTAGGATATATAGTCCAGCCAACAAAGAGCTTGGGAGGAAACTAGTATTTTTTTCACTAAAATATGGTTTTATGTTTTCGTTTTTAGGACTCCGTAGGCAAATGACAAAAAATGTTCTTATGTCACAGCCACTTTTTTCAAGACTATAATTTAAAAAAATCTTCTTTATCTTTAAAAATGATATTGAGGTTTTTACTATATATTTTTTTCTAAGAGTTTGCGCGAGAGACACTTCCAAAGTAATTAAATGTGTGTGTCCCCACTATAAGTTCTAAAATAAGAGGATGATAAATTTAAAAAAATATATGATGTACATTACCATGCAAATTTTATTAAAGAAACCCTTCATGGGTAAGTCCGATGCGCACTTTTTTTTTGTATTTGAAACATTATTAGCAATAACATAATTATATCGATAGCTCGTGAGGCCAGATAATATAGAAGGGAGATAAAATGGTTAAACTAACCATATGAAATTAATACGGAAAGTTAATGAGAGAGGACTGTATTTTTGCGTTTGTAACAAATATATGAAATTGACTTGCATTAGCTTGTACAATATATAGGACAGACTTAAGGTACAGGAGGCAGGAATAGGAAATGTGTGACTGACCTGGTGTATTCTTGCTCTTCTTCCAGGACAGCAGCAGTTCTCGTACCCCCTCGTTTAGTCTTCTAAAAGTCTGTAGATATGCAGCAACAACATACACACACACACAATCGCGTTCAAAGCTTTGATAGGCCTATAGCTTGGTTTACAGTTTAACAGTTAGCGAAAAAGCGTCTATACTTGTTGACGGCTGGCGAAAGAGAGCCGCAGCGTCACACATGTATATAAGGAGGGACGTTGACAAATGACAAGCAAAATGCAAGTTTTTTATTTAACTACCCTCGACTCTGCAGAATAATTTGAAACTCAACACGGTCTAAAAAAAATTCAGATATCTATATTTTTTTACAAAAAGTAATTTACTGCTTACTTAATTACCGTCACAATATTTCCTTTCTTTTTAGTGGAATAGCCTGCGATAATAAATATGAAAATAATATCGTTTTGCTGCAAAATAATTTTGCGACTGGAAATCTAATCTAAACATTCATAACATGATTTAAATTATGTTATTGCCTGACAAAGCATTACGTTATGAATAAATTACTTCATAATAAATAAACATTTACATAATCTGCTATAATTAAATGACATTTCTGATACACGATATCATATATGATGTAATTTATGCTAAATCTCCTGACCGGGGTTGAATATAAAATTTAAAACAAACCAAATTCGATTAGCATATGTACAGAAAGCGCGCAAAACGTTCGTTGAGTAAAAAAGATCGTTGATTTTGTTTTAGGTTCATCTGACTTCAAGTGTTACCTTGATGTATAATAAATAAAACGTTAGCTCTACGTGACAGTAATTAAAGTCAGGAATTATCCTTCCTAAGGCATCATCATCATCATCAGCCTATATCCGTCCACTGCTAAACATAGGTCTCCTAATATCATTGCAGATGTTCAAGAAATTACAAATATTTAAACTATGTATGAATGTACGAAGAAAACGAATAGTCGTTTTCTTCGTTTCGTGTTTCGGTCTTGTCTTGGTCCTGTCAAGTCTTGGTTTCGGTAAATATTTTGTCCATTCGATTTAGTTTATGACGTGATAACGTTTTATAATACGATGGAGCCGGCTGCACGTACGAAAAAACATGACTCATGCGGCGCTACCTCGCTCTGAGGCGTTCTATTTAAGGCTTGAAGTGCAAGCGAGAGCGCGGAACGAGCGACAAAGACATGCACAATCAGCCCATCAGACTCTATATCTCTATGAATTTTGTTCATTACATGCTTCTGTTCAGCATTGACACGAAATTATTATACTAATGGTGTAATGTTAGTGGAACACAATAACGAGGGATTCGAACAAATCAGATATTACGACGCGTGCCATGTTGACGTGGTTTCTAGACATCGTTTGCACACCATCGCAGTATTTGTCACATTTATTTTAAGGATAGGATACATTGTCGATTTTTTATAATTAAAAAAAAATATACATACTAAATTCTCATTATATACGCGAAAGAGTAGTTTGTGTATTACTAGGAGGTGACAAGTTTTTTTCGCGTCCCGGTAAGGTGTTGCTAGCTTTTGTTTATGCAAGCTTGTCATCTCTCTATTGGGGCAAAAGCATGCGAAAATTTTAAATAAAAAAGTGTATGCCTAAGTACGTATAAAGAGAAATATGTATCTTAATCTATTGAACTAGCCTAGTATAAACTGAAGAAGAATAGCTTGTAATATATTTTGACGAAGGACATGTTAATATTTGACGGCTACGAGCTCAAATCCCACAAAGTGCACATAATTTTTATGATGAAAATACTTGGATTTGAACACCACAATCCGTATATTACAATTTAAATACACAAAGCATTTTCTTTAAAAAAAAGCATAGATTTTTACATTCGTTATGTATTATTTACAGTAAACGCAAAGTAGCAGACAACAAGCGCATATAGACATAATATAAATGTATTTTTATATTAAAAAATCCATTATAACTTTTGAAAAAATTGTGAAATTTGTGTAAACTAATTGAAGTAAATAGTGTAAACCTAGCTCGTTTGAACCATTACTGGGTGTGAGGCCGCACCCTATGGCTAACCCTACACGCCACGCCGCACCTGGATTTGCTCATAATTATGCTTTCAATGTCAGTTTACTTTTAACGAGAAAAATAACGCTAACGTCGCATTTAGCTTATTCCATTTACTTGATTAGTGGATTTTGTAATTTTCCTTGAAAAGTGTATAAATGCTCACATTTTACCCTAGTACATAAAGTGTTTACTTAGGTCCGAATTCTCAAACGCAACTCTTTGGGAGCTGCTTACATTTTGACGACATATTATATTGTATTTAAGGCGTGCTTAGTAGTTTGAGGAACCCCCAGTCCCTTTAATTTGTACTGTGCGCACATTTGTTTTGCGCTTAACAAGACAACGTATAATGTAATCCATAGACAATAGACATGCTACGCATTAATTGACATTTTCTTGCAAATGACATTTTAACACACCGTGCGTAGCCACCGCGTCGGCTCAGGAGATTAATAAACATCAGAAATCAATTGATAATATGATTTCTTTTCATTTAATAGTAAATAAATGGCTCGACGTAGAGAGCACACTTCCTATGAGCTGCGCTTGGCGTTCAAAGGGTTAACCCCTACACTCCGTTGACCAGTTGATCCGGATCAACCGCGACAGCATAGGCTCAGATCAGCTACGAGTCGACACCAATATAGACCGTGTAATCACCGATAGCACTCTGCTATCGGCAGCTTGCTCGGGTCCCGCGCTTGACCCGCCTCCCCCGCTACCGGGAGAGGGGAGGGCCGGCCCTCACGATAGGTTTCTAACGTCACCCGTTCCAAACCAGTCGACCGTAGCTGACCAAGTTAGGTACAAACCCGACGCCATGAACATGGCGGGGGGCAACCCCCCAAATTTTTAACGTCATAGGATGATCCAACCGGATCACCCCATTTCCGATGACGCATAACGGTCACTAGGACCATTAGCATAGATCCAACCGAAAAAAAAAAAAAAATCAAAGGGTTAAGTAGCATTTCAGCATCATCATCATCAGCCTTTTTCGTCCACCTCTAAACATGCTCCCTTTGCACTCGGTGATATTTAATTTACATGCTCTAAATTTTTATTACGTCGAGCACTGTGTCGCCTACATGAATAAGTTGCCTGGGCTAGTCTCTTAACTTGTTATTGTTCATAGGTGACGCTAACCACTGACCATCTCGTGCCTCATCTGCCCCTTTGCCTATTCAACTAACATAAAATCGACACAAATCTCATTAAAACCCGGAAATTTCTCATTAGATCTCCAAGCTTCCACGCTTAACGATTGTGTAGGATTCAAAGAAAGAGACAAGAAAACTTGAAGAAGTATCTGCTAGTTTTTGTTACACGTAGACTAGTTCTAGGCAACCGGTCTATAAATAATGTTTGAATTATGTATGGCGTTTCTTGTTTTATAGGGCAGAGCCCTTTTGGTTTTTTTGTTCCGCTACTCATAAGGCTATTGAAGATATGTGGATGAACAGATGTATAGGTATTCTTCGTGTCTATGCCCTAACTAGGAAGAGAATAATTTTATATATTTTCGATGTAGGTATACAAAAAATCCTGACCACATTGTGTCATTTGATCTATGATGACATTTCTTTCACAATTCGCGGATAAGAGTAATTACTGTCAATTTAATAATTAAAGTCAAAGATGTATCATAGAGTACTTTCGAATAATTTTGTAACAGTAGGACGGCTGACGCCTCAGTCCTCTCTTGACCAGGGTTGCTGTTAAGTATCCGAAACGTGGAGCATGTAAAAAAATTAATAAGCCGCGATAAAATCCCCAAAAATTGTTCATTATGAATGAAAGCCATGGCCAATTACCCAGTATAGAATATGTTAACTGAGGCCCTAGACGTCCTGTAAAGTGAAAACATTTACATCATCATCGTCATCATCATAACCATCAGCCTTTATCTGAAATGCGATGATAAGAAATTAAATACAAAACAATAATTGTTTAAATTACTTATAAGCTTACGAGTTTTCATGTTACCTATGTATAAGAGACATATTGATTTTTTTTAATTCGCTTAGGTAAACTATCCATGTAAACTGTCTAGTGAGTCTGATCTCCTGTGGTAACTTCAAATGGGTTTTTTACTCTTCTAAGTTCACCTGAACATGAGACCGATGTAGGAGAACATCGTGAGGAAACTTACATGCCTGATGAGATTTACGCCCGGTTTCTGAAACGTTGGTCAAAGTGTAAGTGTCAACTAACATGGCTGTAATAGCGGTTAGCCTCTGAATACAGTTTTTTTCTGTATTCTGAGCGGTTAACATACGATTCTAGTCAAATTTGACATTGTAATTGTTATGTCAACTAACAGGCTGATCAAATTAGATAATTTAACCATGCCTCTAGCAACTCATTTGATACTTCACAAGAGATTTGCCACTTGATTTGTAATTTTTGCGTTGATCAGCTTTTCGGAAACCGGGCGTTAGTCTCTAAAGATGTGTGAAGCGAATTTAATATCCGAGCAGTGGGACATCTATTAAGTATAAGCGGTTATTATTTTTATGTAAACTAATAAATTGGTACGAATTTTGACAATTGCATAAAACTAATATTGTAACATATTTCTATCTCTTTCCAGGTCGCTACTGTTCGGGTGATAGTACGAGACGGCAGAATTTTGGATACAAAAAACGAGTCAACACTTCGAATTGTATTCTAACCTAGAATTTAATTTGATCTCTTTTATCATTAATTATTTATATGCCATATTAATGTTCGGTAGATTAGGGCATGAATAGTTTAATTTGACTCGAACCAATAATATAATAAAATAACAATGGTAACATTTACACCAATAAACCATCTTAAATATAATATAATTAAGTATTTTTTATAAATTGTATGAGATAAAACAAATAACTGTAACTCTGTAATATATCGCTGTTGTGAAGCTTAGATTCACGTAATTCATTGGCGCCATCTTTTAATAAAATTAAAATACATTATTTTTCCTTTATTTCAATTAGTGTCAATTAGTGGTCCAAACACAGATTTATAAATAAAGAATATAAATGGGAACAAACATACTCTATATTATACTCTCTTTTTAAACTTAAGCTTTTAAATCTTCTTTAACAATTATTTGTTTTATTGGAAATTTACTTTGTATTTCGTTAACAAGTAGTATTTTACTGATAACCTATGTCTTGTAGATGAAATATAAATCAAATTGGTTGTCTATCTACTTCAAAACTCTCTTAAAAGCTTTGTGAAAACATTAGTATCCATGCCCAAGAAGAGCTATTTTAGGCGACGACGATATATTATAAATGATATAAATTACATGGTATTAAAAGTCATATAACTGTAATTTATAGAGCCGTAACGGTATTTTGTATGGAAACAAAATCCGCCAAATTTGTGTTGCGACGCCGCGCCGATGTGCGCTCCGATTGGCCTAATGTCCATCGATGGACCGATGAGACGTGCACGCAGATCCCTTGGTTGAATTATTGCTATTACATCAGTGACAAATCACTGATTTCATGACTTACGTTACTACCCTGACCAGTTATATACTCGATGCTATAAGTACTCCTTTATATGCCTATAGCTCTCGTAAAGAAATAAGGCCATTTTGAGGGTACTTAAGTCCCTCGCTCCTACTTCTCATACGTACGACCAACGTGTGAGTCCAACAGAGCTATGCTGCATGACTAAGTTCTTGCTTTTACGTTGCTTCTCAATTAAACAGTAGATGAGTATGACTTACTACTTCATATCTCTAATCAGGTAGGATTTATAAGTTTATAAACAAAAAGCGTATCGCAGGACTCTAGGTCACAAGTACTTCAGAAACAAGTGAAGTATACGGCACTATTAAATGCGAATTTTAATTAAAATAACGATTCGGACATTTGGTTTATCAAAAAATTCAGTCGTAACAAAAAACAGTGTGAAAATAAAATATTATATGTGATTTAATTTGTAGTATCCACATTAAAACTGCCGATTGTAAACCAAAAATACAGGTGCCTTAATAAGTAGGAATTTTCACTCACCACTATCAAAAATAGATTAATAGGTTTTAGACTTAAACTGCCTTATTACAAAAAGCGGTTTAATTAAAAAAACCTGGTTTAAACTCCTATAAACCATGGTTTACGTGAAAATAATATCACAAAATGTGGTTTATCTGCAAAACCATGGTCTAAATTTGTTTGTATTACAAAACTTATATAAACCGTGGTCTTTTTAGTACCATCATTTAATACAAATGTCATTCGGACACGGACAACATTATATTAAAACGTTCCTTTTGCCAAAACAAAAAAGTTTTTAATAATACGATTAGGTGATGTTTAAGAAAATTTTAAATATTGAGACCTGGTTATTTTGATTATTTAGTTATTATGAAGATTTTAGCTTGGTTTAGGTTCAAGCATTTTATTAAATTTTGTCGAATTAATTTCTAAAGAAAGTACGTGTATCGAAACGTAACATTCTCAAGCGTCAAAATATTAAACCATAACAATTAACAAAAAAGCAAATAGCTAGCAATATCATTTTAGATTTATCATATTAATATCCCTTTTCGAATTAAAACGACAATACAAAATGGAAAAGATGATATTACGTAAAAGAGAAGCTTTGTCACATCAGATTTAGTAATTTAGACCTTCGTTAAACTAGGGATCGCTGAAGTTTAAAGTTAGACCATGATTTAGTCCATAGTTTATCGCTAAACCACATTTTGTAATACCATTTTTACTTAGACCATGGTTTATAGGTATTTTGTAATAAGGTAGACAAGTTTTGTAATACAAACAAGCTTAGACCATGGTTTTACAGATAAACCTGGTCTTGATAGTTCTGGTTTGAGTTGAGGTTTATTTAGTTTTTTGTAATAAGACCGAAATAGTTTATCTTAATCGCTTAAGTAAAACCAGTCAATTTTAGTAAAATAGAATAAGCGAACAAGTTTTTATGCATTTATTTTAGGATAGGTTTTAGTTTAATGTAAGTTTTAGATTAATGCCAATACTAGCACTGTCAAATTGTCTGTACTGCACAAAGAGAGCGGCAAAAATAAATTTTAGGCCAAAATGGAATTCTGCGCAGTTTTGAGATGATGATTGAGCCTTAAGATGCCAATTTTACGTAGCCAAGATAATTTACCTGCTCCTGTATACATACATTCTATATTTAATAAATGCAATTTATTTCATATTGGTATTCATATACTAGCCTAGACTAGCTGCACTCTCAAAATTCATATTTCTGATTTAATAAATTATATTGTATTGTAATACCATCTGAATTGTAATTCACTTGACAATAGATGTCACTTTTTATATAAGTATAAGATAAATTCGTTATGTATTGTGCATCTAAAACTTACGATTAAACAATACAATAATAAATGATATTTTCTCTATATAAGGTATAATGATAAATTTCTTGGAGGTTCGAATGTTATTGTAACTTTTCGAATTTTCAATAAGTTTATCGTTTTAGTATTTTAATGGTGTTCGAGCTATAAAATAGTCTTTAGTCTTTACGTGGGTAAAATATTAAATGTTTCAAAAATCTAGGTCACGTATATTTTTATCCTAATCTTTCTTTTAGTTATAAATGTATCCTATTTGTCGTAATCGCTAGATTTTTTAATCACCATTTATAAATGTAAGTTTTCAATCGATGCTGTAAACAATAAATAAAGGAACATATTTTGTCGAAAATGGCATTTTATTTCGATACCTTTTTCCAAGTTTTCTGCCATCTATGATTTTCACAAGAAACAAGTGTCGAGTAAATTGTTGATTCCACTCATACTAGCTACAAATTATGATAATAGATGTCTCTGTGCTAAGACTAGTGATATAAAGTTTTGTCTCTCATAATCTTTATAGAAAAATACACAAACAATAAAACGATGATACGTTTTGTATTAACAAAATATGATTTACAATTACCTAATAAAAAAAAACACTTTTTTATGGTAGTCCAAAAGAGCAGCTATTGATTTCTTATACAAATAATTGTTCGTGTACAGCGCCATCTATTGTCGAGTAATCGATATATAAATTTAATATAGCCTGATTTTATTTAATTGCTCACGATGCATGTCTGGCCGGAAAGTAGAAACAACAGGCTCGTGACTAGAGGGAATTATCAGCCAAGGCCCTGGACTACAGGCCCTGTCTAATTGACACTCGTCCGCTGAGCTCCAATAAAAGAATACACTACAAAATTATGTGTATTCTTTTCCCATTCGTCTCCTCCTTTTCTGATGATGATCAAAATGCTTGATAAATCTTAATAAAACTGAGGTTAATATATACAGGTCAATCAAATATACTTACACGACCTTTTTGCTCCAGGCAGCGGCGTATCTATACCATCTGGGGCCCGTGGCAAATTTTTGGGATGGGGCCCTCCACCAGTAAAAATAGTCACGTTAGAATTTATTTCTGAGCCCGTGTCCTCTTGGGCCAGGGCCCGGGGCCCCCTTAGGTCGGGGGCCCGTGGCATTTTGCCACCCCTGCCACCCTGTAATTACGCCACTATCTCCAGGCCTAGTAACTTAAGTTATTACAAAGATGTTATTGATATCCAATCTCCCATGTTGCGTATTTTCTCAGATATATTATGGTTACATAATGATTAATTG
This sequence comes from Lycaena phlaeas, assembly GCA_905333005.2. Lineage (NCBI taxonomy): Eukaryota > Metazoa > Arthropoda > Insecta > Lepidoptera > Lycaenidae > Lycaena > Lycaena phlaeas. The sequence goes on along the minus strand of HG995169.1, from coordinate 13,109,496 downwards.
TACTGCATGTCAAACTCTTGCTGCATGGGAAATAACAGTAGAACGGTAGTATCCATTCGGCAAGCGATTCAGAGTTAGTCAGGTGATTCATAAGGCCCACTACTAAACAACGAATATCATGAATCTTATAATATCTATTATTTTTATCTTGAAAGTTGGTCATCATAAATCACTTTACCTTATCATGCATTTTATCGCCTCCATCAAAAAGAATATCTCCACCTCCTACAGAAATAGGGAAGAACAAGGAACAGACACTGATGATCTTGTATTTCAGGATAGACAATTACCTGGTGCTATAAGAGACCTAATCCAGCAATGGACGGATAAAAGCTCATGATGATAATGATAAGCAGGGCCGGAATTAAACTTATCGCCGCCCCTGGGCACCGGAAAAAATGCCGCCCCAGTGGGGGGCTCTGCGAAAGAATAGTAAGGTAGACACAGACTCTAAGCCTAGACTAAGAATGGTTTTTTACTTTCCAAATTTTGCCGCCCTAGAAAATTTGCCGTCCTGGACACTAGCCCTCACTGCCCCTATTGTAAATCCATCGCTGATGATAAGAACGTGTATGACCTTCCACAAAGAAGTACTCTACACTATACCACATTATCTCTACTAAAGACTCTACTTAGACAAAAAGAGCGTATTGCATGTTACACTATGCACAATGTTTTATAATGAGCGCATTATTACAACATAATGACACCGTTACCTCGTACATGGCTTGACTGTGCGATTGCTGCACACGCCGTACAGAATCTATTGTAACGAACGTACTTGGGAATCTACTTGTATAATTATTAATCAGTATAGCCTTACAATATTCGAATCTCGAACTACCATCATTATAATATAGGTAAGGAAAATCAAAATATCAGCTTTTGTCTTTTTGATGCTAATAGGGTATGGCATGCATGCATGTAGAGTAGGTTCCTTTTTTTTTCAACTAGTGTAAGACCACCGGAACATGGAGGGGTCTTAGGACCTCTAGCTGAAAGGTAAGAATGGCCTCAATGGCCCTTGTATAATTATATTATATTATATTAATCAGTATAGCCTTACAATATTCGAATCGCGAACTACCATCATTATAATATAGGTAAGGAAAATCAAAATATCAGCTTTTGTCTTTTTGATGCTAATAGGGTATGGCATGCATGCATGTAGAGTAGGTTCCTTTTTTTTTTCAACTAGTGTAAGACCACCGGAACATGGAGGGGTCTTAGGACCTCTAGCTGAAAGGTAAGAATGGCCTCAATGGCCCTTATATAATTATTAATCAGTATAGCCTTACAATATTCGAATCGCGAACTACCATCATTATAATATAGGTAAGGAAAATCAAAATATCAGCTTTTGTCTTTTTGATGCTAATAGGGTATGGCATGCATGCATGTAGAGTAGGTTCCTTTTTTTTTCAACTAGTGTAAGACCACCGGAACATGGAGGGGTCTTAGGACCTCTAGCTGAAAGGTAAGAATGGCCTCAATGGCCCTTGTATAATTATTAATCAGTATAGCCTTACAATATTCGAATCTCGAACTACCATCATTATAAAATAGGTAAGGAAAATCAAAATATCAGCTTTTGTCTTTTTGATGCTAATAGGGTATGCATGCATGCATGTAGAGTAGGTTCCTTTTTTTCAGTTAGTGTAAGACCACCGGAACATGGAGGGGTCTTAGGACCTCTAGCTGAAAGGTAAGAATGGCCTCTATTATGTACAGCCGTAATTGGGGACATTAGTAATCGTCTACGTTTTTATAGTACGGTATTCCTCGAACTTCCATAGGTTATAATTATGTCCATAAGCTTTTTTATATAAACGGACAGCCGATTCAGCTGATGGTGAGTGATAGCCACAGCTCACATCCACAGAAACCAGTAGGGCTATTCTGTATGGTCGTTTTCGAATCTCGAAAGCGGAATCCGCGGTAATATGACGAATTTGTATTCTTTAAAACTCGACTGTCTCTTTATATCAATAAAGTCCACTTTCGAAGTGACGTAATGTTAGCTCTATCACTCAGGTGAAGCTCGATATCGAAATGGTTTTGACTGTATTTCCAATGAGTATGTCATGTATGAAAGTGTGTACGCATGATATCGGTAAAAACCTATACCTAAGTCCGGACTTATCTTTTTCCTTATCTATTTTGACCTTCGCTTTGCTTATTGTAATTTGAATTCTCCAAATGAGCCATACAACCTCGAAACGGAATTTCACAATAAGAAATTTGATGTTCATAACGCAATAGTTTATACACTTAATAATTATTATTAATTTATATATTCAAGCCTCAAATCATCCTATATAATATGTATATTATATCTAATAATAAAACGAAATATGTTCTGGAAACAGGCGATAAATGATAGAGCGACATTACTTTATTTTACCTTTAGGGCCTGTTTCACAATCTCCAGATAAGTTCCCAATAGGCTATCGGCAACATATTTGACAGATAGAGTATGGAGTATCTGTGAGGTATCTGTCAAGTATCTGTCAAATATGTTGCCGATAGCCTATTCGGAACTTATCTGGAGATTGTGAAACAGGCCCTAAAGGTTTAGTACCTTTTCTTTCGTTTGAATTTTAATTTCGTAAACTTAAAAATATATCAAGATAAATCTGGAAAGGTTGAGAAATAAACGGTTTAGGCCTTGTCGTGGCGGTGGGGCTCAGTAGCCCAGGGTGACCCTAACACCTTGGACGAAGCGAATTAAGCCGAGGAGGCTCTTTGTACCCTTATAAGAAGAGGGGGCAAGGGGCGAGAACGGGAACCTTGCCGCATTGTACCGTACCGACGTTTGGAGGAGTTGTTCTGCGGGTAACCCCTCTGTGGAGGTGGCATCGGTTCCCTGAGGAACTGACTAGCCGTCGAGGTGCCTGTTGGTGTCACTCGCCGGGTTTTAGTGGGTAGAGTTGCGACGCACTGCTGCGTCCACTTACTAGCTTTCGGGCGCAGCGAGTGTCACATAGGAGACCTGGGGACCTTAATGAAATAAAAAGCAACCTTGGTCACGAAGCCATAATAGTAATGTGAAAAGATTTACAAAACCATGAAGGTCACATATGCTTGGCATTTGACCGCAGCCAGCGTTGCTTCATGATTATGAATATCTTCTATTAATACGTCAATTTGAATTAGAAATCAATAATATTTTGTTATTGTGTAACTCGAGGATTCTTTACTACATTCATGTGAATAAATGATTGAATTGAATTGAAAATTGAGACAAAACGATGGAAGTTTTTTTATAAGATTGTTTCTTGTTGTTCGATGTTCTGATTGCAAATGTTGACTGAATCGCTTTTAAAATTAATAATAATAATAATAATAAATAATAATAAATAATTTATTTACTAATGATGTAAGATTGGTACCTGATAGTAAGATTGGTAGGAGGAATGAGTGGTGAATACTCCACCTAGCAAAGCTCTTAAATAGAGAGAGAGAGAGAGAGTAAGATTTCCCAGTACACGAAGTCGTCCTATTTCGCTACACATTTATATAAAAATATTATTGTTAATCATTATCATCATCATCTCAGCCTATAGCTATCAACTGCTGGACACAGGCCTTTCCAATGGTTGCCTAGCGCAACCGGTCCGTTGCCACCTGCATCCAACGAGAACACAATTACATACATAAATTGTAATTATAATGATACAACTTTTACAGTTTTTAGGGCGGTTCATCAAGATTTTTACATTTTTTCATTTTTGTTTCGAATACTTTGGAACAACCATAGTCATGAGCTGACTGAAGCCTACAAAAGAAGCCCTACAAAATTATTCAAAACTGCCCTGTAATAATTAAAATTAGACTTATTCACGCAGAAAGCGTAACTCTTTAATCTGTGAATTAATGTTATGCTTGGATTTAATTATTTTTACATTTTACAGCAACCCTGATCATGGGAGGACTGAGGTCAAATGCCCTAATGTTGCAAAGCTTTAGAAACTACCCTGTGATACATCAATATTTTTTTTTAGTCCTATCTACGCAGAAAGTGCTACTGAGTTTTTTGATATTTTATTTTCTAAGGTGACCGTTGTAATAAATAATTTCATTCCAAATGGCCTTTCTGTTTTGACAAAACATTTTATTTAGCTAACCTTTATTAATTGGTAGTCACAACCACAAATATCACTATAAAAATACTTATAAATAGTACACGCCAGAAAAGATGGTGGCGTGATCGGATGAGTTAATACAGGGAAGGCGGGTTTGGAAACGTATGTACTTAGACTATATATCTATATATGTATTCATCTTATTTCCATTATAGTAGGTACCCGTAACACAATTTCTATGGGACTAGTTATGAAGATTGTACGTATTTATTCGAATATTTCTCATCAAACTACGGTTGCAAGGAGTTCAGTCCACCCAAATGTCCCTCATCTCTTTCTTGCTGTCTCTGAAGCCTTTCTTCTTCATATCCATCAACTCCTAGACCAAGCCTCTCTATCAACTTCTCGCCT